>JAYESD010000008.1:153338509-155963396 GCA_036927565.1 Tuctoria greenei
AAGTTCAGGAGATGGTGGAGGAGGAACTTGTTGCTGCGGTGTCGCAGCTGTCTCCTGGGTCGGAGATCCGTCCTCACGACCATGACTTGATCCTCCCATTTCAGGCGTCGAGCGCGTATGCACCATTCGGCATCCAAATGACTTAAAATCGGCACATGTTTTCTTTTCCTCTATCCATTTCATTATTCAGTAGCACGACTTATTGACAAGGGAATAAGTGCTTTACATTCACATATATTGATAAAGTACAAAATTTATACAAGATATATTATCTCATGACCAGGTTTACAGTAGTGAACTCCAAAACAATGGACTCCCACTACGGAAGTGCATCTCTACCATACTTTGTCCCCATGAGATGTCATACACATCTTGTCATCTTAGACATACCCACTGCTATCCTTAATATGATACAAACATGGCCACAAAATAAACACGAGCAACAATTAAACTATATGTTGCCCCGTGATGGCAGAAATGCTGCCACATCCCACTCCAGTACGTCCTATTCGACGTACTCAAGTTTCTCGGGATCTTCTTATTCTTCTTCTTCTTCTTCTTCTTCTTCTTCTTTTTCTTCTTCGTTCGAAATTGGTGCCACAGGTGTGGTCGTGGAAGCAAGAGTTGCTACCTCACCCACCATTGATGATGTCGCGACAACTAAAGATTTCACATTAGCCTGCAGAAGAAACATCCTCAAGTCTTCCAGTTCCTTCTGTGCATTTTTGCAACTGGCCTTCCAATCCTGAGTCTTCCCTCTGGATTGATCCCTTTATTGAGTCACCTCACTCAGCTGTTCATCCAACAGTTGCACCTCGAGTTGACTTGCTTCCAACGCGCTTTCTGCGTGTTGTGTTTATATGCGAGCCTCCGATCGAGCTTTAACAGTCCGGTGCCACTGATTCTCCCTTAAGTTTAGACGTCGATTTAGGGGAGCAACTGTGGCCCTAAGTGAGTCATTGGCCCATTCAATGTGATCCCCTCGAATCAGAGCCTGCTTCAGGTCACTCATCATTTTTCCAAGGCTAGCATGCCGATCAAGGCTCTCTTGACACGCTGATGCTGCATATGATGCTAAAATCATCTTTTGTACTTCTTCAGTATGCCCATATGCTGCAACCATCCTACTTGCCCACTCGTCACCGGCTCTACCGTCGACCGGAAAGAGCGCAAATGGAGTGCCAACCATAGCACGGTAATGAAGTTTGCAAAACCTCATTATGGCAACACTCGCAGCGTAACACCACGTGTCTTCCAATTGAATCCCTTGCACTTGGATGGAGAAAGGAGCCCATCCAATATTCAGTGGAGCAGCAGGCACATCGACATAAGTGTTGCATCTTGTCACACCTCCGTCATCGATCTCCTTGCCCCAATAGTCCAGTATTTCACGATACCCGAACCGTTGAAGCATTGCTATCAACAAATTTGGAAAACCCTTCAGAAGAGTACACTTCATGAAAACCCATACGTTTGGAACAATGAGAAGGTTTCGAACTCCCAATAGTTTAAGAAAATTTTAAAACTGGAGTTGTAATTTCAGTCCATTCCAGCTGACCTTCCTGTATAAATTAAAATTTTTCATACAGGAAACATCAGAACCAGATGTGGGGTTGAATACAAAAGTTGTAGTACACTTTACAACCTTTCCATATTGTACTTATACAGCTCCAAGTGAGCAAGGGAAATAGAATCTATACAGGATTAAAGTTGACCCAAATTTTCTGGAAATTTTGACAGAACCTCCCCTGTATATGTGGTGATTGTCCACAATTTATACATGGTATATCATGACAATATATTGAGGTAACGACAAAATAAACATTGTATAACATCAAGTTAACAATCCAGAGGTAAAATATTTCGGCCATGAAACATTTTTTACATAGGTTTAGTGCGCTAATTCAAAACTATGTGCCAACTGTTTCAAGTTCTGATCTGCCAGAACCGAGTTTGCAACCATAGGAATTAAATACAGCTACATCAAGATTCAGGCCATGAGTGGAACATAGAGTTCATAGAGGAGGACTTGCTAAGCTTTCCAGTATATATATATATATATATATATATATATATATATATATATATATATATATATATATGATCATGTCACTATTCTGGATCAAAAGCTAGAGCTATCTAAACTTAACAGATGATCTGACTGTTGTTCAACAGCAGCCCTGCAGTTCACTGTTTTGAGCTCGAAATTTGAATTGCCTCCAATTCGAATCAAGAGAAACTGTAAATAACAAAACTGTATATCTGCTTCTACCCTTTTCAGAAATATATTGCAATAAGACAGAAGATTTCTCTACAGTGAGTTATTGCAAAAATACCGAGACTGGTACAATGGTAGGGTTATCTGGAGTAGTTTAAGCATACCCCAAATTTCAACAGATTATCAAGCTTTTATGCCTTAATGGTCAACAGAAAAGTTGTAGAGGCCTTCGAGAACTTTTCATCCATATAGCATACCCCTATGTTTATTCCTAACCAACCAAGATTACAACCTAACAAACTTGAGCAAACTTTAGCCAGAAATCAAGAATCTTGGTGCTAACCCAATGTCGAATCAAAACTCATATTGCGGAGTCCAAACCTACCAGCACCTGATAGTCAGACTTTCCAAAATACAATGCATCCATTTTTGTCGTTTGGGGATGGTCAAGTATCAAAGTTGATATCAACGGTACTACGTGCCTCACCAAAGAAAATTCTAACCGGTATTTTCAGATACGTTTATAGGTGGCCCTGGTATCGTCCACTGGCAAACATGTGCTACACGGGTCGCTATCGTAGTCAATGCTGAAGAAGACAAACAATCCCCTTTCACACCCTCACACCTCAAGGGCGGCACGGGAAAACATGATAGGCAGTCACAATAATATATATGAAAGTAAATGCATACGACTCTGGTGTGAGTCGCCCTCGAGCGATGTCATGTCTTGAGGTACATGGCTGTAATACATCTGTACAACAAAGAATCCGCACGAACCAGCTTATACACGCTTGGTTATACATGTTTCGCATGCTCCCATAGAACATGAATGGTTCTACAGATGCATACTATCGGGTTATGCACCACCTGACGGGGGCTCCCACTAACTTTGAAGCACGCTGGAGTGTCGCGTGTCATTGGTTCTCAGAAACATGGAAAGCTTCATAGACTCCTATTAACATTTCCGTGCCAAGCCACGGAGAGATTTCCATGCTACCTCTCGCATGGTAAGCTTACCGCAATTGATCCGCTTACGGTAGCGTATCTTACCTCTTACCTAATGTCAGAGCGTCATTACAGAATTTATAACATATAATTTAGTTTACCACCTTTTTTATATTATACTAATAATACTCCTTATAAGGGCATATAACTAATTCCTCTCAAATCCTAATTTTTGAAAATATGCTCTTTTTTCAAGTACACTGTTTCCAATGATGCTCTAATACCATGTCTGTGGGGACCGGAATCCCAACCTCCAAGGATCTCATTGGGTGGTGTCGTGCGATGCGATACCCAACAGTATACAAGAAAATGACGAGAACATTTTACAATACCAAGTCTTTATTGAAAAGCACAGTTGTAGTTTTAAAATACTAACGAAAGGAAAGAGAACTATACATCATAGCTACGCTCTCAGCACTAGCTATGCAAAAGAAAAGTCATCCATGCCCCGGATACTTCGCACTAGCAACATACAACTCACGGCGGCGTGCAGGGTTCCCACTCGGCTGTAAACCCTGGAGGGGCTGTAGCGTCGTCATCAAACCCGTCAGCAGTCGTATAATCTACAAAAACTTGTTAACTGCAAACATGAGCATAAGGCTCAGCAAGACTAACCCGTCTCACTAGACATATGCAAGGGTGAATACTAAACATAGGTAAGGTAAAGCATAAAGGACTCGCCTACAAGTGGATCCTTATATTCATATTTTAAGTAGCACATGACATTCTTCAGGCACGGCACATCAAAGACTCCACAATCAAACAAGAAATGCTTTGCCGATGATATAACATGCACAAAGCACATAATGCTATTATAGGTAAAGTATGGGGAAACTGTAAACTTTTAATTGTACTATTTCCAAGCCAAACAAGGTTGTCCAAGCAATTTGTAATCCCATATATCATATTCTCCTGACTTCTTCAGTATTTACTATGTCACAGCGCAGTGAACAAGTGGTACTCTATTACCGCGAGGGATAGTGATTGCAATAAGGATACACCCGGAACAACACGACACATATGCACTTTCGAAAATGTCAGCGAGTACTTACAGCAGTACCTACATAACATTTCAATACTAGTCGTATATGGCCACCTTCACTAAACACTCGAATGTCGAACCGGTCGATCCATCACGAGCAGGAGGTCACTGCGTGTGGCGTACTCTGACGTGCCCACCAGCTGATTTACACCTTGCTGCCCTCAACCCACGCCTATAAAATGGAACGGAATGCCTCGACAAACTAGTATCAAGCTACATCAGTTTACTGGAGCCCATTCCTCCAGTATGTCGCCGGTACAATTAAATCTTGTCCAGCAGGGCCGCACACGAAACGGTCCTCAATCGACACAAGCAGGGCTACGCACGTGAGACCACGTCTTGCTGCATCCTACCCACTTCTCATTCTCAATTTCACACTCATAAACCATTTTCTGATCCCAGATCCTCCCGTGTGATAAAATTCCTATCTCGCGAGTAGATCCCAACTACTCGATTTCTATCGAAATTCTTATGAGCATAAGCATAGCAGGGTCTACTCAAGGGGCGTAGACCTAACCAAGACTCCATAGAATTTGTGGGCCATGCAAATGGATGTCAAATACCGTAAACGTAATGCACAATCATCTGAAGACGTAAGGTGAAATAAAAACTGCAAAACACTGCAAGGAACTTAAATGCAAACCGGGGCTTGCCTGAATGCGAGTCTGAGCCTATGTTAGTTTCTGGCAGTTGGACCTCCAAAGCTTCCGGCTGCTCCTCGATTTCAGCTACTACATGATATGCATATACTAGGTATGAATGACTTTGAAAATAATTATTATGCTTGAGGTGGTGTGAATATCCTAGGATGAAAATAAGATAATTATCTTAATTGGATTTGGGATTTTTATGGTAGATACTAGTGACTATAGATAAGACTCTTGCAAAGAATAGGAGATGATCAAGGAAGTTTGTTGTTCTTAAAAATTATGGTAAAAAATAACATTCTCTAAATTTTGGTTCAAATTTTGGAGACATATCATGGCTACCAGGGGTTGTATCATATAGAGGGGGTTTTACTGGTTCTAGAAAAATTTGTTTCACTATTTTCTAACTTTCCTACAGGGAGAAACTGATTTTTCAATTTTGGGTTAATTTCTGGCAATTGATTTTCCATTTTTCTCAATTTATAACTACATAGAGAATTGGAATATTGATCAACCAAGTATTTTAAGTCCAAATAATTTGAAATTTTTACTGGAGATCAAGTGCATTAATAATAGTGTTCTCACCACAATTGGGAATTTTCCAATTAACAAAACTGTAGGTATGAATTCTTTAATAATTTTGCTTATCTGAATGATAGAGAAATTTCTATGGCTTTTCATACAAATCCAAGTGCACCACTGAACAGTATTCTTCATGCTGGTTCTAACAAAATTTATTTGGGAGTTTTTGGATAACTCTACTGGAAGTTATAGATTTTCCAAGTTTTGATTAAATATGGAATTATTTTCTTACTGGAAATTTCAAATACAGGAGCCGGTCCCACTTCATTTCAGTCGGGCCAATCAGAGCTAAGCAACACCGGGAGCCACGGGGTTTACCCGCACAGCCACACCGGATCAGCATTCACAGCTGATCCCGAGTGAGAGGGGCGTCGTCTACCTCCCGACGCGGCGGCGTCTCTCGCCGGAACCGCGACAACGCTTCACCGTACCTAGTTGCGTCGACCTCCTTCCGGCCTCGCCTTGACCGCTCAACCATAAAATCGACCGCGCAAGCTGATGGTGGTGTCCAATCAAGTCGGCGATGGCCGAAGACAGCGGTGCGACGGTGACAGCGGAGCTAGGGTTTTGGCGTTCGTCGGAAACACTCGTAAATGGCGCAATAGGCTCAGGAAAAAGTCGGGAATGTTCCTGGGAGCACCAGGATGATAATTTGGGGGTTAGAATGGGGTAACATCGCCGGCAAAGCTGAGTTCGACGGTGAAGTACGGTTTTTCAACCGGCAGCCGCAAAATCTCGAAATCTAAGGTGCTCAGTTGATAACTTTCAGGGTCCTTGGGCAGGGAGCTTCGTTAGGACATACAGAAACTATCTGCTAACCAGATTAAAGGATGATTGCGAGAATGAAACAAATTTAAGCACGAAGCCATGCTGTTCTATTGAGAAATCATTCAGTTATCGAACAAGAACTCGAGCTACACTTCATGTCATAGGCGTAGATTCTGTGAGCATAAAATAGAGAGGATTGAAACCTTTTTGCTTAAAGGATCAAGGCTGGAAACGGCCTAGAACTGAAGCTCGACAGTGAGACAGTGAAGGTTCTCGGCGGCTTTCTCGACGGCAAGCGGAAAACTTCAAAATATCCCAAGCAGAAGCTATGGCACGATCAATGACCAAATAGAATACGTAGAGGAGGTTCTGACAAGCCTTTTATCTACTTAAAGCTCGGGGAGAAACGGCTTCAATCGTCGGTGAAAGCTCGACCGAATAGAGGCAGCAAGAATGGCGCGAATCGAGGTGGAGTTCAACGGCGACGGCCAAGGGGGGTTATTTATAGGGACGGAGGGATGAGGGGAGCGTGCCACGGCGCAAGAAGCAGGCAGCTCGGTGGTTGCATGCCGCCTCACATTGTCGCGCGCTGTCGGCGTCGATCGGCGGGGAGAGCTGGATACAGAGCACCCCATGGGTTGCACTCGAGTGGGTTAGGCTCACAGTGGGTCCCACTTCCTCTTATCCTCTTCCCCTCTGTGCAACTTCAATTCTCCTACCAAACTTGATCCAAAATTCTATATTTTTGTGGGGAGGCCAACGTAAATATCTGGAATTTGATTCGGTCATTCGATTTTTATTTGGAGCAAGTTTAAAGTGAATTTCAAATTTGAATTTGAAATTGGATTAAATTCAATGGTGTCACTGATTTAAATAGCAATTGAGTTCCAAAATTTTTGAAACATTGAGGACAAGTCAAGCAAGTCATACTGACCACGATGGTGTGTTCAAATCTTTATGTTCAAATAAGTTGAACAGAATTCAAAATTTGAATTCCTAATATGGTCTGAATTTGCTAAGCGTCTCAAATAAAATAGCAAATGGAGTTCAAAATTTATGAAAATTTGCAGGAAGTCTATTTAGAATATTAGAAACTATAGAAAAATTTATGGCCTCAGATTTGAATAATTTTGACAGGGCCAAATGTACAGTAGCATATTCAATTTGTAATTAATTTGAATATATATTCAGTACTGCATATTAGTTTGACCTAGGATCCTCCATTCAAATAATTCCAAACTTTGAAGAGAGGTCAAAAGAATTTATCCAAGATTATTGGTGAAGTCCATTCCCCATGTTAATAAAATTTAAGCATGAGGAAGAAAATATTTTGATGAGATCATGTTTATAAGCATAGCTATAATTGGTCTCCATTAGGGTTGATAACCAACTTACAACTGAACCTCATATGAAGGAAAATGTGGGTTTTTACACCCATGTTACGCTCTTGATGGATGACATCAATGTCGTGCCTTACAATCAACAACTTCACATACGGTAGCTCCCAAAGTCCACATATGTGAGTCCAATTGTGTTCTGCTTCGTAACCTACAAAATATTCAGGACGACTTTCATATCGCGCCAATTTTTCTAACATATGAGCTATTTTTAACCCGTTAAGACCTTTTGATGGTCCTTTAGTGACTAAAGTGTCCTTTCTGAAGGCATTCTTCTGTTGCCTAAACACGTGATTTGGGGGGCAGCCAACATCTGTGACAATCAAAGTAAGATATGAAGTCTTCATGAGTAAGTCAAAAGCAATCAGTGTCCGAAGCAAATATTAGACATGTCAAACGACTATGAATCCTTCATCCTGAAAACATGTCGTATGCCAGAAAATCATTGACGGGCCACAAATAAGCAGCTCGAAGGTTGATTTTTTGCTTCTTGTAACAGTCGTACGCTTCAACTCCTGTCCACAACATTTTCAATTCTTCGATCGATGGTTTGAACATCATGTTGAGACGTGAACTAGGATGATCCATCGTGGATACAATGAGGCTCAGAAACATGAACACATACTTCATGCAAAAAGCCGATGGTAGGTTGTACGGGATGACAAAGACATACTAACTGAAGTATGGTGTTGTGTTTGTGCTAAACGGTGAGAATTCATCTATCGCCAACCCGATGCGAACATTTCTCGCTTAATGGCTGAAATCTGGATCGAATCGGTCCAGCGCCTTCCCTGCCTCACCGTCGGAAGGGTGCGTCATGACTCTATTGTTCTGACATTCACCTTCTTTGTGCCATCACATGTGTCTGGCAGCTTTTTTGAAAGGAACAACTGCTTCAACCTAGGTGTCACGAGTACGTAATGAAGCTTCTTACGTGCGACTTATGTCATCACAATATCACCATCGTTATTAACAACTTCGACAAACCTCGGTCGGTGACATTTATATATTTGTTCTCATTGGCATGCTCTCTCTATGAAAGCATGCAATTATTTGAACACACATCAATATTCTCATAGTTAGTACCAGGACTAGAAATAATTTTCTTCATCTAATACATATCTTTAGGCACAATGTGAGGATGTGGAACGACATCGGTCAACAATTTCATGAGGTCATTGTAGGAGTTATTAGAAAAGAAGTACATAGACTTAGTTGCCATAAGTCTAGTCACAAAAGTGAGGAGGGTCATTTTAGTGTGTCCATGCATCGACTGTTCTGAAGCTTTGAGAAGGTCGAAGATCATTTTAACCTCCGTTGTAGGAGGATCCTCCGTAAGATCTCGTTGTATAGCTTCCAACATCTCACCCATGATATCAATCCCCGTGTCATCATCATTGTCTGCTTCCACTTCTTGTATAGCTTGGGAAGTTGGCTCGCCGTGGAAGGTCAACAACTCATAATGTTACATGTAACCCTTTTGACACAAGTATATCAAAAGTTCCACTTTGTCCAAAACTGTACTGTTCTGGCATTTCATACATGGGTACCACACCTTATTGATATTTTACCACGAAAAATCTTGTTCTACAAAAAATTCTGTCTTGATGTACCAGTCATCTGAGTGACCACTAGTTCTGCTCTTGCAACCAGTATACATCCAACTGTGATCTTCACCCATGTTTGACTTTGCAGTTTGAAGCCAGAGAAATTATGGTTACTTTATAATTTGTTTATTGTGATGGCCCTACATCTATTGGAAAGGATAGGTCCTAAACCCACCTAAGAGTGATCGAGGGGCCATGCTTATGATGAGGCGCGTGGTCTGGATTTGGACGAAATTTTGGCAGGATCACCCCGCTGTTCTCCAACTGCACACTCGTAAATGGTGCAGCAGAGAACAATGGGGTTACGCCATTGAAATCTCATCCTGTTCCAGACTCGCGCCTCGTCCCAAGCCACGCCTCCTCGGTCACGTACTCCCTGGCTGTCCAAAAGGGACAATTCATAGCCGACACGACTCGCATGTGTAACGCATGTGAGATAGGCCAGTTCGAAATGGGTAATGCATATTGTAAAGGTTACGTTAATATTTCATTTTCGAGTAGTTTCATAGAGAGAGAGAGAGAGGAAGGAACGAGAGAGAATGAGGAAATAACGAGAGAGAGAGAGAGGAAAAGGACTGGATCATCCATCCTAAGTTATAACCATCTAAGCCCGCCTTTAATAGTTGAATGGCTTTACGAGACAATCATTGTACTTTATGCTCCATCATATGCCGCCACCCACGCGCGGGAGCTTGCCGTCATCACTGTCGATTTTCATCTTTGTGCCCGTCTATACTCATAAGTGACAACAAAATGGCCGTATCAGGCCCTAAATGGGCTTTGTCAGGCCGGTCCGCCTGAAGCCCGTTTATTTACGTACACTATAAACACTTTATAAATCAAATTAATCAATTTAACTACTAATTAAAAAAACACTTATACATTAATCATGAAATCGGAACTAATTGAATAATATTAAGAAATTAAATCCACTTATAAAATATTTAATCACCTAAATAAACATTTCATCCGCAAATTTAACATTTCATTAGTCATGAAATAAATAAAAAAAAAACTAATTATAAAAACATTAAATAATTATAAACTAAACTAAATAACATAACTATTATACAACTAAACAAGAATAATTAAGAAAATTAATTTTCCATAATATAAACTAATAAGAAAAATATTTAAAAAATGGGGAAAGGATAGGGGTGGTGGCGTCGGGGTTGAGTGCCCATCGTGCTGGGGTAGGGGTGGTGGGGTGCCTATCGGGGTGGGGTGGCGGGCGTTGGCGGTGAGGCTGGACGAGGAGGGAGGCGGCACGGTGGCGGAGTTCGAGGATGGAGGTGGTGCGACGGCGGAGCACGAGGAGTGAGGTGGAGCGGGAGGAGGGAGGTGTGTGGTGACCCCATTCCATTGAAGTGTTCCAGGTGGAGTCAAATGTGGGACAATTCCATATTGTTTTAAATGATCATAAAGATCATGGCTCAAATATTCACCCCCACAATCAGATCATAGAAGTTTAATTGTCTTACCCAATTGATTTTGTACTTCATTATGAAATTCTTTGAACTTTAAAAAGAATTTGGACTTGCGCATCATTAGGTAGACATAACCATATCTACTAAAGTCATTGGTAGTAATGAAGTACTGAAAACCACCTCTGGCTAATGAACTTATTTGTCCACATAAATCTGTATTTATAAGTCCTAACAAATCAGTTGCCCTCTCACTAGTGAAGGGTGCATTGGTCATCTTCCCAAGCAAACAAGACTCACATGTGTCAAGTGAATTCAAAATCAAATGAGCTTATTAAACCATCCTTATGGTGTTTTTCAATGCATTTCTCATTTATATGACCTAAGTGACAATTCAAAATAAAAGTGGGATTCAGATCATTTTGTCGAGCTCTTTTGGTATTAATGTTACAGAATGTTTTATCCTCGAGATCAAGAACATATAATCCATTCACTAATGGACATTTAGCATAGAAAATATTATTATAAATAAATAGAAAAACATTTGTTCTTTATTACAATCTAATAACCACCAACTTCTTCTAAACATGAAGAAGAGATAATGTTCTTGCTCGAAGTGGGAATGCAATAACACTTATTCAATTTCGAAACTAATTCTGAGAGTAATGACAAGTGGTATGCCCCGACAGCTATGACTGCAACCTTTGCATTGCTGACACGAACATCCATCTCGCCTTTTGCAAATTTTCTATTCTCACTTAGACCCTGCATGCAAGTGTGAATCATCGATCCAGTATCAAATACCCATGACTCACTAGAAGATAATGCAATTTTAATTTCTATAACATTTATACCTGAAGTGAAAGTCTCACTTCCTTTCTTCTTCTTTAGATCCTCCAAATACTTTTTGCAGTTCCTAGACCAATGCCCCTAAGCATGACAGCGAAAGCATTTATCATCGGGAGAAGGGCCATATTTGCCCTTTGGCTTAGACTTTGAGCTTGAGGGCTCATCGGGAACCTTTCCCTTGCCATTGCCTTTAGGATGCGTCACATGATTCCTCTTTTTATTCTCCTTTTGTACCATCATGACATGAGTGGCGTTTTTCTTAGTGCTTTGTTCGGCTATTTTAAGCATCCCATGCAATTCAGCCGGTGGGGTACTCGAATAAGTCGCGTACGAGCAAATATGATTGGGTATTTTATCACCCGACGAATACAGGCTACTACCTTAGAGAGGCACGCTGATGGCAAACACTTCTTATGCCTCAATGAACATGAGAAGTTCAAGATTAAAATTCTATTGTGTTAACAACCATACGATGGGGTTTCCACACTTTTTCCTAAAGCTCGCCAGGACCAATGTTTCATATGTTCTCAGAAACATGAAGAGTTTTATAGATTCATATTCAATCTCTCATCAATCTACGAGACACTCTCATATCACGTTTGTCATATGGGGACTAACCAAAATTGGTCTTCTTTTGATGGCATACCTTATCTCGGTTACCTGAGCATGCGTGCATCACTACATAATTAATAGCAAGTATGTTAGCTTTGCCACCTTAATAATTATGCTAATAATGGACCTCGTGTGGGTATACTCACTAATTAATACTCGTTTCCTTTCAAGTTTTTGAAAATATGGTATTTTCACGCATGGTGTTCCCAATGCGGTTGTAATACTAGTCTAGGACCGTGGGTCCCAACATACAGGAATTGCGGTGGGTGGTGTCGTGTGAAGCGACACCCAACAGCACACATGAAAAGATACGACAAATTATTAACAAATCTTTATTTTACAAATGTACTGCGGAAGTTTTATGATACTTAATTAATAGCGGAAGTCATTGTTTCATAGCTCACGCTCTCATCCTAAGCAATGCCAAAGCAAAGGCGTCCAGCCTGGGCACACTTCGCACAAGCAGCAGACAAAATTCACGATTGCGTGCAGGGCTTACACTTGACCTTACACCCCAATGGGAGCAAAGCCTCACCATCTAGACTTTCCTCGTATGTCTCATCTGCAGCATACTTAATATAGTAACCGTGAGCACGAGACTTAACCAACTCGCCTAAACAGGAAATTCTATATGCAAGGAACTTGTATGGTAGGAAGTTGATATTGCACAAATGGACTCGCCTAAATGTGGAACCTTATTTTTCAGGTTATTGGCAATAGGTTAATGGTGTAAAAGATCTAATTTTTAAAGTGCAAACTTCAGCCAGGAGGATTAAAAACAGGAACGAGAAAAGAAAAGAATGACAAAGAGAAAATCAAATCATTTCAAACCCTAAAAGAGGGATTTCAGAAAACCAAACTAAACTCGAGTTAAAACTTGTACAAAACACAAAACAGAGTTGACCACTAGTTTGTAAATATTCCAAATACCACCCCTGCAAGATTTTATAATTTTTTAGGCATTTTCCTATTTAATTCAATTGGTACATTAAATTCCATTTGAATTCAAATTCCGGTTCAAATTTTGAATGAAACTTGGACAAGTCAATGACTTGATTTCAGAATCAAATTCTACACATTTTATTTGGCCTACAAAAATATAGAATTTTTGAACCAAAGCAGGTAGGAGTATTTATGAATCAAAGAGTAGATGAGGGTGACCAGCTGTGGGACCCACCTGGCAATCTCACCTTGTTGTTGCTGACTCTGTTTCGTTTCTCCGCATGGATGGACCCTCGCTTGCTGCGCTCCAGCCCGACAACACACGCTCAAGCAAGCACCTGCGTGGCAATGGCCTTAAAGCCGACCTAATCTCTCCATCTATCACCCTTTGCTCACCCATTCACCACAAAGATGAAAATATTTCCGCTGTTCTTCTACCGCGCACACGAACACCACCGCCTCTCTGTTCCTCCGGCAAGCACCTCGGTCCAGCCTTCTCTCCACTTGGTGCAAATGGCAAAAGTGGCGCAGCACCTCTCTTCTATAATCTTCGCCATTTGGTTGAGTGTTTTGCTCACCTGCTTGCCGGTATTTTGAAGTCTCGTGGACACCGCCGGTTAACTGCCAAGGATGAACCCCTCTGGCTCACCCGCGCCGCCGTTGCAGTCAACTTTGTGGCTGGACCCCAGCAGCAAATAAGGGCCTCACAACCTCTACTTTCTCACAGTGAAGCCATTTCATTAAGTATCACAGTTGTATTCCTAGTATTTCTGAAAGCATGAGCATATCATTAAGTCTAGGTATTCACTTTGATTCTGTTTTTATGTGCAACATAATCAAATCCAATTAAGTATTGTGTTCCAGACGTACTAGCGCACCTCCTCGATCAAGAACCGATGAAAAGAATCGACCAGAGACAAAGTATTTCGAGTTTTCCCCCACTGCCTTTGAAAACACCACTGTTTGCCATCAGACTTGTGGTTGCCAACCATTCCATCGATTTTTCTTGCCCCTCACAGCTTCCCCATTGTCCCAATAACCTCCCCGAGCCATTTGAGTTTTGTTGAGCCATTTCCAACATCATCGGAGACCTTGCCAATGCCGCCGTGGAGCAACATGCTCCGGTCATCCTCTGTCCTCCCCGATGGTTCCACCGTCTTGGCCTTGAGAAATCATGCATAGGAGGTGAGTTTGAGGGAGGATGGATGTAACACCCTCATTTTCACTCATCATGCAATGCATTCATCCCCATACATGGTTAACATAATGCAACACAAAAAGGAACAAGATTAAAATGAATTAGAGGCAAAAGAACAATTAAAATTAGCTTTGGGTACAGACTTCTCTGGTCCGAGCCCCGGTCTAGTCTGGTATACCCGTCTGCTCTGGCTTATTTCAGTTCCTTCAGAGCAACAGACTTGTCCGCTACTTGGTACGGACTAGTCCAGTTTTGCTATCGATGTTGTCCGGACTTGTCCGTTAATATTTACAGACTAATCCAGTTTTGAAACTTTGAAGCCTCAGACTTGTCCAAATGTTTGCATTTGAGTTCGATGTCCCTTTTTTGTTGTGGTGCAGCGGACCTGTGTGTTTGACAACAGACTAGTCCATTGTGACAACAGAGACGAAAACGGACTTGTCCAACCTTCACACAGACTAGTCCGGTTTCTAAGGTTTCAACTCAAATTCCTATTTTTCCCCATGACGAGTTATTAGGTAATTGAATTATTTGGCCCTTGAACGTCGTGCCCAACCCCAGGGAGCCCAAGTGGGACTCCACCAAGGCCCCTACCCGACCACACCGATTCCTACGAGGATTCCACCCTAACCACACCACTCCTCTCCATATATAAACAATCACATCCCACCTATCAACCTACCCCATGATAGAAAAACCCCACCGCCCTGCCTCTCTTCGTGGGCCGTCGTCCAGGAAGATAAAACTCTCGCTGCAACTGAGAAAGAGGAAGGAGAAGAAGAAGGAAGAGGGATCATCAAACAAGATCGTCATCGTTTCTGCGATCTTCTTCATCAATTCTTTGTCGCCAACGTTTCTTCTTCTACGTCTTGCCGCTGATTTATCGTCAGCGGATCTAGACGTCAAGTTTTATAAGTTGCGCAAATCTTTGACGGTTGGACCAGTGCATTCACGGTAATTGCCCTAAATCCAACTTTCCACGTCAATTTTGATCCCACCATTAATTCAACCATTCCCTATTTGGGAGGTTCACAAAACCCTAGACCATAGCGTACTTGTCTGGTCTAGAGCGGACTTGTTCGATCCCGAGAGGACATATCCAGCCTCTTGTGCGGATTAGTTCGGCTCTGAATTCTTGAATTCTTGAAACTTACCCATTTTTCCTGTAAATAACTCAAAACTTGCTCAAACGCGTAAAACTCAATTGTAACCAGTTAGCAAGCAATATAGTAACCTAATAACATGTACTACATCATAATTGCACCATTCATGCATATCATGGCATATTGAGTATTATATGAGCATTTATTAATTGTAATGCTTGTTTCACATGTTTGTCGTGCGGAATAGACCTATATGTGCTGAATACATTGGCTTTTAGTGAATACACTTGGCTTTGATGATAAAAGTTTCGAATATCACAAAAACACCTTTTTATCAAGGTCTGACTCTAGCTCTGAGCTACAGCAAGGTCCGACGGTAGGTCCGGCTTGGTTTGGGTAGCTCCGGTTACATTCGATGCTAGGTCCGACTAGCTTTGGTCAGCTCCGATGAAGTTTTGTTTTTAGCTCCGGCATGTCTTTGATAGCTCCAACATGTTTTTGCTAAGCTCCGAAGTTGATTTTTCTAGCTCCGGCTTTTGGGTTTACTAGTTCCGACTAGTTCTGGTTAGCTCCAGCGCTAGGTACTACTAGTTTTGTAAGCTCCGGCGATAGCTTGGTTGTACTAGTTTTGGTAAAATCCGGCGCTAGGTTCTAATAGCTTTTGTTAGCTCCAGCTCAAGGTCTGGGTTGCTCTGGCAAGGTCCAAAACTTGACCGTAGTGCTTCTGCTTTTCATTTGAAATGTTTCATACTTGTTTTACATTGTTGGAACGATTGCTTAATATTCATTTGCTAAGTTTTTGGTGCGTTTTGGTTGATATGGATGATATTGTGTTACTCTGGTTTTGCAACATGCTTATGTGAGGTTCTCACGTAAGGTGTTGTGTTCGGAACTAACTTGAGTCAAGTCAAGGACTTGGGCTCGTATGGATTGGTTGTTTATTCATGTGCAGGTGTTGCTTGAGTTCAAGACATGGCTGGTGACGGGATCCATTGGACTAGTCTCAGGGAGGAGATGAGGTTCCAACAACCAAATTCAGGAGGAATTGTGGTTGAGCTGATCAGCAGGTTGCGCAGCATGATTGAATCAAGAACAATGCATATGAAGGTATCGTGGACGTCGTTGGAAGATGTTTGCACGTATGCAAGGAGTGCATGGACGTGGCTACATGGTTCCGAGACGTGATGAAGAGATGTGGACGTAAAGAATTTGTCAGAAAGGTCCAACCGACTAGATTATGGACTCAGGCTGCGGCTGAGTCGGGTTTGACTCAAATATGGAAAGATTTGAGTTGGTTATGATAGGATTTCGTGTGGGTCACGAATTTGAGTTGTTTAGTAATGTGGGATACATTCCTAAGGTGTTTGGAAGTCTTAAGATTGCTTCTATCTGCGTATAGAAGAATCTCGAGCAGTTATGGAAAGTTACGATTCATGATCTGAGTAGGATTGGAGTCCTAGTTGATATTGGGTTGGCCTAAGGGCTGGTTATATAAGAAAGGGAGCCCAGAGCTCGTGATGCACTACTTTGGGGCTGTTCATCTTGTGTTCTATTGAATAAATTCGTAGTTTGAAGGAACTTTTGTGCCTTGTTCGTCCGACTTGTTCCAGACAAGTTTTACTCGTCGAGTTTCTGGACAGCACTACCTTCGTTGGTGGTTTTATCATAACTCGAGTTTTACTGATCCAATTGACGTGATTCTTTTTGAGTTGTCTTCACAACTTGATTATTTATCATCTGTCAAAATTTCAGGATTATTGGATTTGTGGTCTATGATCTACACGAGTTTCTTTACAGCATTCCAGAACTGTTTTTTTCTCAGGTAGGGCAGATTGACTTTTGTTTGATCTTTTGATCATAACTTGAGTTTTTATCGACGGATTTGAGTGATTCTTGTTGTGTTGTTTTCGTGACTTGATTATCTCTTATTACTATCACTTTTGTCATGGTGAAACACGTTTAGATTAGTCTCACACACGATTTCTTTAACATATCATTTTTCTGCCGAAAGGGTTTGGGGTTTAATTGTTTCCGCTGCGTAAGATTTTTAAATCTACCATTCACCCCTAATCTGGTAGATTTTCACGTGCTCTTCGATCCTACAATTGGTATCCGAGCCACGGTGCTCTAATCTTTGTGATTTGCACGTGTTTTTGACTAATCATCGTGGAGAAATACTCCGCCAAACCTTGTGTGTTTGCTGGTATTGATTTTCAGGTTTGGAAGGCACGCATGGAGGCTTTCATCCAGGCGCAAGGCTTTGCAATATGGGAGAAGGTGTACAAGCCATATGAAGTGCCATCAAATGATCAAGTTACAGCTACAAATCTGAGAGATGTCGACAACAACAACAAGGCTTGGAACTTGATCATACAAGGATTAACACAAAGTGACTTCGACCGTGTTGCACACCTCCGATCTGCATACGATGTGTGGAAAGCATTTTGTGACTACCACGAAGGATCCAACACGATCAAAGAGGTAAGGCAAGACATGTTCAAGAAAGAATACATGCGCTTCGAGATGCAACCCGGTGAGTCTATTGATGACCTTTTTGCTCGCTTTAATAAGATTCTCAGCAACTTGCGTAGTGTCAATGTTAATTTTTCAGATGCTGAAAATGCTAGGCAATTGCTAAGTGCATTAGATATGTCAATTTGGGAGATGAAAGTCACATCTATTCGTAAATCTACTGTCATGAGTTCACTTACTTTAGAGATGCTATATTCCAAGTTCAAAACTCATGAAATTGACATAATCTCACGTAAGAACCCCAATAAGTCTATTGCATTTATTTCACAACTTGATATGTCTAGCTCCGGCCAATCATCATCTTGCAATACTCTTGCTTTGTTGTCCTCACTAACAAATCGAAGAATTTCCAGAAGAGGAGTTCCCACTCATCTCTACTAGATTCTCAAAAGCATTGCAAAATGTGAGAACTAGAAGGAGAGGAAGCTCCGGACCTCAACGTTGTTTTGAATGTGGTAAAACAGGACACTTTCGTACAGAATGCCCTAACCTTTCAGGTCCGACCACCCGGGAAGAAAAACAAAGCAAGGTTCGGACCTCCTCTGGAAATTCCAACAAGAAGAAGAAAAGTACCATAGGACGCAAGATGATCAACAGTTTCATCACCGCGCTTCAAGAGTTCAGTTCAAGCGACGTGGACATTGGAAGTGATGAAGATGAAGATGATTTGACAAACTTGTGTTTCATGGCGGGCAAGTCAAGATTAAGTATGGAGGAGGCAGAACACAACAGCGACAATGAAGAGGTATGTCCTACTTGCGAAGAAATGTGTGATGCTATTTCTCGTGCCACTATTATTGTTAAGAAAAAGGACAAAAAGCTTAGGGATAGTGCTGCTAAAATTGAATCACTAGAATCTGAAATCAACCATTTAAAAACTTTGATTCCTAGTGATGATGCATGTTCCTCATGTGATTTAATATATAAGCAATTGTCCTCATTAAGAAGTTCGCACACCTCCACACTTGATAAACTTGAGTTAGAAATTGAAAAGAACAAAGAGCTTGCTGCACTTAATGATAAAAACTTGAAAGATGCTACTTGTTCTACAATTGATTTGCATTGTTCTACTTGTGATGATCTTGATAAGAAACTACAGGATGCTATGAATGAAATTTCTATATTGAACAATGCTTTACGTTCTCATGAAGTTAAATTTTGTTCAAATTGCAAACTAAAAGGAAAAACTTCATGGGAAATTGCCTTGATCTGTCCAATAATTCAGTTTTGTAATGGGAATAAGAACCTAAACTTACTGCTGAATTCTTCCAAGTCTTGCAATGATAAAACTGGTTTAGGTTTTGATTCTCATGCTCATCCTAAGGCACATCCACCTAAAATTGTAAAGTCATTAGGAAGTGGTTTGATTCAAACAGTTCCTAAACAAAAAGGAGTGGTTTTCAAATCTGCAGGAGTGTTGCCTCATTCGGTTTCAAATAAAAATATTGCTTGCTCATATAGACATGAACACAAAGTTAAATTTCATTGTACCTTCTATGGTAGAGATGGTCATGTCATAGATTTTTGTTATAGACTAGCTAAACAACAGAAAAGGGAAAGAATGGTTGCTAGATCTCATAACTTTCATGCAAAATTTGCTACACACATTAAACCGAATGTACAACCTGCTGTTTTGAGTCAAAAACATTCAAAGTTTACCTCCGGACCTTCTGTTTTTGCCTCCAGAGCTACTGATTTTTGTGCTACACAAGTAACACCTTATAGGTCAGTAGTCAAGAATAAAAAATCTCAAACTTTGACTCATAAACCTGTTGTTTTGTCTCAGCTTTCGCGTGTTTTTCCTGCTGCACATCGCGTGACTCAGTACTGGATTCCTAAATGCCTTTTGACTAACCCCAGTATTGAGTAAATGACGTATTGTGATTTTATGTAGGTTACACGTTTGAGGAAGGAGAACATTTGGATTGTGGATTCAGGTTGCTCGCGCCACATGACCGGTAACAAAGATTGGTTCTCCTCCTTCTCTTTTGTGTCACGTGTAGAGAATGTTACTTTTACCGACAATTCTTCAACTCCTATAATTGCTAAGTGTTCGGTTAGAGTAAATGATCACTACACTTTGAAGGATGTGGCACTTGTCAAAAATTTGAAATACAACTTGCTTTCTGTTGCATAATTGCTAGATGAAAATCTAGAAATTATTTTCAATAAAAACTGCTGCAAAGTTGTAGGTTCAAATAGTGAGCTTATTTTTAACATGTCTCGGTTTGGAAGAGTTTTTAAAGATGATTTTGATATGTCTTCCTCTAAGCATAGGTGTCTAGTTGCTAATGATTCAAAGGACTTATATTTTTGGCATCGTAGACTTGGTCACGTAGGCTTTGATCACCTAACACGAGTTAGTTCTTTTGATCGCATACGTGGGCTGCCTAAGATTAAAGGGGACAAAGATATTGTGTGCTCTTCTTGTAGACATGCTAAGATGGTTGCAGGTTCACATACTCCTCTCACAATGATCATGACAACTGAACCATGTCAACTTTTGCATCTTGACACCGTAGGACCTTCACGTGTTCAATCCTTTAAGGTAAATGGTATGTTCTTATTATCGTTGATGACTATTCTAGATACTCTTGGGTTTACTTTATGGTGTCTAAGAATGAAGTTTTTAGTCACTTTAGAACTTTATTTCTTAGATTATCAATTGATCACCCAGGATCAATAAAAGCAATTAGAAGTGATAATGGAACTGAATTTAAAAATCAATCTTTTGATCACTTTTGTGCTGAAAATAGAATAGATCATCAATTTTCTTCACCATATGTACCTCAACAAAACGGTGTTGTAGAAAGAAAGAACAGAACCTTAGTTGAGATGGCTAGGACTATGTTTGATGAATATCAAACTCCTAGGAAATTTTGGGCTGATGCGTTAGCAACCGCTTGTTATGTCTCAAATCGTGTTTTCTTGCGTGCTAAGCTAGATAAAACACCATATGAGCTTCGGTTTGTACATAGGCCTAGTGTTACACACTTTCGGGTCTTTGGTTGGAAATGCTTTGTTAAGAAACATGGTAATCTTGATAAATTTGAACCTAGATCCATTGATGGCATGTTTCTTGGTTATCCATCTCATACTAGAGGCTACCGTGTGCTTTTACTTGACACTAACAAAATTGTGGAGACTTGTGAAGTGTCTTTTGATGAAGCTAGCCCAGGTACTAGCTCCGGTGTTGCAGGACCAGATCCGTATCCTCAGGGGGAGGGTATTTTCAAAGATGAAGAAGAGCCGGTGATACTGCCTGGTAGTTCCGGAGTTGACACGTGTCTAGCTCCGGACATTGAACAAGCTTCGGCTATCACCTATGCTGGTTCTGATTTTCCACAAGTCACAAGCTCATCAATCTACGATGAACCTAATGAAGAAGAAGCTTGTGAGACATAAGTTCCCCTACGTTTTTACAAAGATCATCCCCCACAACATATGATTGGAAGCTTGCACGAACGAGTCACACGGTCCAGGTTTTGCGATCCAAACTCTCATGCTCATTCTGCTTTTGTTGCTTCTTTTGAACCCAAAGATATATCACACGCACTCACTAATGAATCTTGGATTATTGCCATGCAAGAAGAGTTAGAAAATTTTGAAAGAAATAATGTTTGGAAACTTGTACCTCCACCTCAAGTTCACACTTTAATTGGAACTAAATGGGTATATAAAAATAAACAAAGTGAGGATGGGGTTGTGGTTAGGAATAAGGCTAGGTTGGTTGCTCAAGGTTTCACTCAAGTTGAAGGTCTAGATTTTGATGAAACTTTTGCTCCTGTCGCTAGATTAGAAGCCATAAGAATTTTGCTAGCTTTTGCAGCATCTAAAGGTTTTAAGCTATATCAAATGGATGTTAAAAGTGCTTTTCTTAATGGCTACATAGATGAGGAGGTTTATGTCAAACAACCACCGGGTTTTGAAAATCCAGATTTTCCTAATCATGTTTACAAACTGTCCAAAGCCTTATACGGTCTCAAACAAGCCCCTAGAGCATGGTATGATAGGTTAAAAACATTCTTAATTGAAAAGGGGTTTACCATGGGCAAGGTTGATAAAACTCTTTTTGTGCTTAAGCATGGCAATGACTCATTATTCGTTCAAGTGTATGTGGATGATATTATCTTTGGTTGTGCTTCTCATGATCTTATGTCCAAGTTTTCAGCAATGATGAGTTCCGAATTTGAAATGAGTTTGATGGGTGAACTCACTTACTTTTTGGGGCTGCAAATCAAGCAAACCAAGGAGGGTACCTTTGTGCATCAAACGAAGTATACCAAAGACCTCCTAAGGCGCTTCAACATGGACAAAAGCAAGCCTCTTCGGACACCAATGGGAACAGCAACAACAATTGAACTTGATGAAGATGGTGAACCCGTGGATCAAAAAGGATATATAAGCAGGATCGGATCACTTTTGTACCTCACGGCATCAAGACCGAACATACAATTTAGCGTATGTCTTTGTGCACGGTTTCAAGCTTCCCCACGTGTTTCACATCGTCAAGCCGTCAAAAGGATTCTCAGGTACTTACATGGAACCCAAGAATTTGAAATTTTTCTTCCTTCTTCCTCAACCGTTACTTTGAATGCTTTTTCGGATGCTGATTTTGGGGGTTGTAGGATTGATAGGAAAAGTACTTCCGGTGCTTGTTATTTTCTTGGTAATTCTCTTGTTGCTTGTTCCTCTAGAAAACAAAATTTAGTTGCACAATCCACAGCCCAATCTGAATATGTAGCTGCTGCTAGTGCTTGCTCACAAATTCTTTGGATTGTTCAAACACTTAAGGACTATGAGGTTGATCTAGATAGTGTTCCACTGTTTTGTGATAACACTAGTGCCATTTGCATTGCTAAAAACCCCGTGCAACATTCTAGAACTAATCACATTGACATTAGGTATCACTTTCTCCGAGATAATGTTGAAAAAGGAAACATTGTGCTTCACCATGTAGATATCGAACATCAATTGGCTGACATTTTTACAAAAACCTTTGGATTTCACTCGTTTTTGTTACATTCGTAGTGAAATAGGGGTTAAGCATCCTCATGGCTTAAATTGAGGGGGAGTTTTTGAAACTTGGGAAGTCTATGTGTGAATCTGAAATTAATATAATATGAGCATAGTATTTCATACATATATGACTTTGTGATTCCTTTTACATGCTGAAAGTTCTTACTACATTACTCGTGTTATACATTTTGTAGTTTTTGCCATGTCTAGTAATTTGAATAATTACTTACACTAAATCTGGTCATGGTCGAACTTTCTTGCTGTTTTGAACTTGTTGGATGCTCACAAATGCTTTTAATCATTAAGAATTTATCAAGTAATCAACTCACATGTTGAGTTTTTATGAACAAATATAAATTGAGAAAAGATCAAGAGAATATGCATGCATCGCACTTCTTCTTTTGAGATGGCTTGTCATTGCACATAGATATGAACTTGGAAGAAGTTGTGTATGACTAAAACCATGTCCTTAAGCTTCTGATTGTCGAATGACATAGGTTTGGCTTGGTTGGTTTGAATAAGGCAGAAGCGCATATAATCTCTTGCAAATATCATATGATCTAAATTTATGCTTTGAAAAATAATAAAATGCAGCAACTAGTGTCATGCTATCAGGTTTTGAGATAGTTAAGTTTGTGAGATCATGACTTGCTTAAATTGAAAATTACATTTGATCTCTAGCATGGCTTACACTACTTTATGTATTTCATTGATGTGATAATGTAAGGTAATTTATAGTATGACTTGGATGAGCTGTTTATATGTATATGTTATAATATGCTCATAACAACCTAAGGGGGAGAGATGATTTGTTTATATGCCCATGACTTGCTGAATATATTGTCAAAGGGGGAGAGATAAGCATGAAGAGAAAGAAAATATGTGCATAAGGAGAGATAATAAAGGGGGAGAGATAATAAAGGGGGATATTTTTTTGGATTTTCTTCTAATTTTATTTCCGATTTACAAAAAGGGGAGAAATATGTGCATAAGCCAATGTTCGGATTTTAAATGGTGTTGCCAATGCATTCATCAAGGGGGAGATTGTGAGACCTATATGTGCTGAATACATTGGCTTGTAGTGAATACACTTGGCTTTGATGATAAAAGTTTCTAATATCACCAAAACTCCTTTTTATCAAGGTCCAACTCTAGCTCTGAGCTACAACAAGGTTCGACGGTAGGTCCGACTTGGTTTGGGTAGCTCCGGTTACATTCGATGCTAGGTCCGACTAGCTTTGGTCAGCTCCGGTGAAGTTTTGTTTTTAGCTCCGGCATGTCTTTGATAGCTCCGACATGTTTTTGCTAAGCTCCGAAGTTGATTTTTCTAGCTCCGGCTTTTGGGTTTACTAGTTCCGACTAGTTCTGGTTACCTCCGGCGCTAGGTACTGCTAGTTTTGTAAGCTCCGGCGGGAGCTTGGTTGTACTAGTTTTGGTAAGCTCCGGCGCTAGGTTCTACTAGCTTTTGTTAGCTCCAGCTCAAGGTCCGGGTTGCTCTGGCAAGGTCCGGAACTTGACTGTAGTGCTTCTTCTTTTCATTTGCAATGTTTCATACTTGCTTTACATTGTTGGAAATATTGCTTAGTATTCATTTGCTATGTTTTTGGTGCGTTTTGGTTTATATGGATGATATCGTGTTACTGTGGTTTTGCAACATGCTTATGTCAGGTTCTCACGTAAGGTGTTGTGTTCGGAACTAACTTGAGTCAAGTCAAGGATTTGGGCTCGTATGGGTTGGTTGTTTATTCATGTGCAGGTGTTGCTTGAGTTCAAGACATGGCTGGTGACGGGATCCATTGGACTAGTCTCGGGGAGGAGATGAGGTTCCAACAACCAAATTCAGGAGGAATTGTGGTTGAGCTGATCAGGAGGTTGCGCAACATGATTGAATCAAGAACAATGCATATGAAGGTATTGTGGACGTCGTTGGAAGATGTTTGCACGTATGCAAGGAGTGCATGGACGTGGCTACATGGTTACGAGACGTGATGAAGAGATGTGGACGTAAAGAATTTGTCGGAAAGGTCCAACCGACTAGATTATGGACTCAGGCTGCGGCTGAGTCGGGTTTGACTCAAATATGGAAAGATTTGAGTTGGTTATGATAGGATTTCGTGTGGGTCACGAATTTGAGTTGTTTAGGAATATGGGATACGTTCCTAAGGTGTTTAAAAGTCTTAAGATTGCTTCTATCTGCATATAGAAGAATCTTGAGCAGTTATGGAATGTTACGATTCATAATCTCAGTAGGATTGGAGTCCTAGTTGATATTGGGTTGGCCTAAGGGCTGGTTATATAAGAAAGGGAGCCCAGAGCTCGTGGTGCACGACGTTGGGGCTGTTCCTCTTGTGTTCTATTGAATAAATTTCGTAGTTTGAAGGAACTTTTGTGCCTTGTTCGTCCGACTTGTTCTTGACAAGTTTTACTCGTCGAGTTTCTGGACAGCATTACCTTCGTTGGTGGTTTTATCATAACTCGAGTTTTACTGATCCAATTGACGTGATTCATTTTGAGTTGTCTTCACAACTTGATTATCTATCATCTGTCAAAATTTCAGGGTTATTGGATTTGTGGTCTATGATCTACACGAGTTTCTTTACAACGTTCCAGAACTGTTTTTTTCTCGGGTAGGGCAGATTGACTTTTGTTTTATCTTTTGATCATAACTTGAGTTTTTCTTGACGGATTTGAGTGATTCTTGTTGTGTTGTTTTTGTGACTTGATTCTCTCTGATTACTATCACTTTTTTCATGGTGAAACATGTTTAGATTAGTCTGACACACAATTTCTTTAACATATCGTTTTTCTGCCGAAAGGGTTTGGGGTTTAATTGTTTCCGCTGCGTAAGATTTTTAAATCTACCATTCACCCCCCCCCCCTGGTAGCTTTTCACGTGCTCTTTGATCCTACAGTAAATAACTCAAAACTTGCTCGAACGTGTAAAACTCAATTGTAACCAGTTAGTAAGCAATATAGTAACCTATTAACATGTACTACATCATAATTGCACCATTCATGCATATCATGGCATATTGAGTGCTATATGAGCATTTATTGATTGTAATGCTTGTTTCACATGTTTGTCGTGCGGAATAGAAGTAAATGCTATAGAAGGTGCTTACAAGGACCTTCGGCACCTGAACTTTAAAGCAATCGATCCAAACAAGCCACTAAAGCAAGACATGTGCCCTTAAATATTTCGATCCTGATTTTGAAATTTTATATTTTGAACTTGCAATCTTGTGTCAAATTGAGGGGGAACTCATGAATGTGTGTTTATCCATCCTTGTTGCTTGGGATATAATGTATAGAGTAGGGAAGGTAATTTTACACTTTTTCTTTGCTTTACTTAATTGGGATTGGGAATAACCAAATGACTTAGTTATGAATTAACGAACATATGAACTATGTGAATTTATGATAATGACCCTTTAGCAACATGGAACCTAGAGATCTAAGCATGTCGGTTATGAGGAATGAGTTGGAACGGTTTGGTGATTTTGCTTGCTTTAGATCTAAGGACCGGTTCGTGGAGTGACCAACCAGGATTACAGTACCACCACAGGGCCAAGTATGTGTGCGGCTTAGCCAATTAATTAGTATATTGCCAATATCGTTCGAATCATATTGAAGGCTCCAGGAATGGGAGTCGATTGAGTTTGTAATAATGGCAGGACTGCCCTAAGATCCGAGCGACACAAGACAGGGCCTTGGATGAATGTGCTCAGTTGGAGACATCACCACCAGTGAAAGCTCAGTGGGTTCGCAAATGATTACCTGTAAAGGCTATTTTGTGATCTATTGGCCACACATCGATGGAAGTGTGAGACGGTATAATGGAGGTTCTTAGTCATCGGAAGGTGATGAAATCACAAAATTGTGGGCAAAATGGTGCCACCTCTGCATAGTGTAAAAATATTATGATAGATGTGCTCCCAATTACGAGCGACTTGGACCCTCATATGATTACAGTTATGAACCCTAGTGTCATATAATGGTTGGAATTGGAATGGAAATTAGGATTGAGATATGGGTTTGGTAATGATTAGTTGAACATGGATTGTTATGAATAATTATGGAGTATTAGGGTTAATTATGACGAACTGATGGTGTTGGACATGGTATTATTCGTATTTGGGTATTTATGGGATTTGACCTCACATAGTAATCATAAGTCACATTTCTTGTCTAGATAAATGAAATGTACTTTTCTGCAATAAACCTTGTTTAAGCTACATGGCATACTTTCCTACAGTTGCTAAGTACGACATGTGCTCACCCTTGCTATTCCCACATTAATTCAGTAACAAGCGGTAATTTGGAGTATCCAGTGGACTATGAGGAGTTGGAATCTCCCTGTGGAGTTGGAATCTACTAGTGTTTAGATTTTCCACTACAATGTTATTAGAGCTTGTATTCGAGACTATTTGGATATTGTAATAAGGTACTATTTTTGACACCTTTGTGTGTTGAATACATTGGCTATTACGATAAAAGTTTTGAATATTGCCAAAACACCCTTTTCAACAAGGTTTGACTCTAGGGCCGAGCTTTGGCAAGTTCCAACAATAGGTACGGCATGCTCCGTGTAGCTTCAGCAAGGTCTGACAATAGGTCCGACATGTTTTGGGTAGCTACGACAAGGTCCGACGAAAGGTCTAAAATGTTTTGGGTAGCTCCGGCATGGTCCGACGATAGGTCCAGCATGCTTTGGCTAGGTCCGACATGAGGTCCGACGAACTTTGGCTAGGTCCAGCGCAAGGTCCGGTTATCATTAGCTACATACACCGCAAGGTCCGGTTAGCTTTAGCTAGATGCGGCGCAAGGTCTGATTAGCTTTTGCAAGGTCCGGTGCAAGATTGCAGTGGTCTTGCTTTGAACTTAAAATGTTTCAAACTTGTTTTTTGGCTTATAAGAACTTTTCTTAGTATTCTTTTACTAAGTTTTTGAAGTGTTATGTCTGTTTACGGTGGTTAATGTTTTGATATGGTTTGCAACATGCTTATGTGAGGTGCTCAATAAGGTGTTGTGTTTTTAGACTAACGAGAGTCAAGGACTTGGGCTCGCAAGGATAGTTGTTTATTCATGTGCAACTGTTGCTTCAGGTCAAGACATGGCTAGTGACGGGATGCATTGAACTAGTTTTAGGAGGAAGATGAGGTTCAACAACCAAGTTAGGGAGGAATTGTGGTTGAGTTGATCGGGAGGTCACGCAAGATGTTTGGGTCAAGAACAATGCATATGAAGGTATCATGGGCGTTGTTGGAAGGTGTTTGCACGTGTGCAAGGACTGCATGGACGTGGCAACTTGGTTCCAAGGTGTGATGAATAGAAGTGGATGTAAAGAATTGGTCGGAAAGGTCCAACCGACCGGATTATGCCTAAGGTTGCGACTGATGTGGTTATGGTACATTTATGGAAGGTTTATAGTTTTTTTTTGTTAGATTTTGTGTGAGTCACGAAGTTGGTTTTTTTAGGAATGTGGGATACGCTCCTAAGGTGTTTGAGAGTCTTAAGATTGCTTCAATCTGAGTATAGAAGAGTCTTGAGCAGTTTTAGAATGTTTCGGTTGAAACTGAGTAGGATTAGAGTCCTAGTTTAGATTGGGTTGACCTTAGTGCTGGTTATATAAGCAAGGGAGGCCATAGTTCGTGGTGAGAAAGATTTTGGGATGTTCCTGTTTTGTTTTATTGAATTAAGATCGTAGTTTCAAGGAACTATTATGCCTTGTTCATGCGACTTGTTTCAGACAAGTTTTTCTCATCGAGTTTCTGCACAGCATTCCCTTGCTTCGGTAGTTTTATCATAACTCGAGTTTTACAGATCCAATGGTGGGGACCGGAGTCCCAACATTCCAGGAATCGCAATTGGGTGGTGCCGTGCGATGCGGCACCCAACAGCACGCAGAAAAATGTACATCATATTACATAAAACAATATAGTGTTATACAAGCTTTGTCTTTTACAAATAATATACATTAAAATACACTACAGCGGAAGATAAGTTCATAGCTCTCAACACTAGAGCCTAAGCTATGCAAAAGTCATTCCGTTCATCCCTAGAACGGAATCGCACTAGCAGCACACAAATTACATCACGGCAGCGTGCAGGGTTCCCCACTCGGCCGTGTACCCCGATGGGGGCAACGCCTCACCGGTGAACCCTTCATCATATACGTCATCATCCGCAGCAAAAACTTAAAATATCAACCATTTGCACGAAGGCTCAGCAAGACTTAACCATCTCCACTAAGCATGGAACTCTTAGTGGAACTCAATATGCAGGATATACATAATATATGACAGCAGTTTGCAATAAAAGACTCGCCTAAATATTAGTCCTTACTTTCAGCTTTTAGCAGAAAATTAAGGCTTCATGAATCTGAAATTTAGTTAGCAAACCATTCTAAACATACAAGTATCAATACATAATTATTCCATGAAGCATGATTCAATAATATTCAACTCCAAATAATTAACTACGTCACGACCCAGTGAACCAGCGGTACTCAATAACCGCAAGGGACAGCGACACGAATCGATATACAACTGCAGGGGTACCCGAATAGCACGACACATACACCCACACTCGGAGCTGCGAAGACACACTCCACTAATGTTGTATGCGGCAACCTTTCACCCGCTACCTACACGCTGAACCGGTCCCACCACTACGAGCAGGAGGCCCCTACATGGAGTACGACGTACCCACTGGCAAGTTTACACCTTGCTGCTCTCAAGCCGCACCTATAAGGCGGTGGGGTATGCCTTGACGCTAAGGTGGACAAGTTACATCAGTTTACTGGGTTCTATATATCCAGTATGCTTTTGGTACATTCAAACTTTCTCAACAAGGCCATACACGGATCGATCCTTGACTGACACATGCACAACTACAGCTCACAGGCCCCTATGTCCTGCTGCTCCTACTCCATGCCCGGTCTCATATTTAACCAAATGGTGAATCTCTCACTCGACCAATACTGTGTGAACCTAATTCCTGAACTCGCAAGTAGATTCCAACTACTCGACTTCTACCGAAGCAACTATAACATTAAACATAGCATGGACACATCGAGAACTTAAACATTGACCCTTCTCTCATGGGTGCTCTGGTAATGCAAGTGGAAAACTCCAAGAAAATCTAGACTTAATGCACATACATGCTAGCCCATATAGTGTGATACAAATCAAAGTTTAAAACATTGTTAAATTCAAACCGGGGCTTTCCTTGCTGCAAGACAGGGTTAATGTTAGTCTCGGGTTGACGACTTCTAGTGGCTCCGGGGTCTCCTCGAGCTCGACAACTATTCGATATGCAAAGAATAATGCAAGTGAATCAATATTAGTATTATTGCATAGCTGAATAGAAACATAGTTAAGTATAATAAAGAATGCCCACTGGTTCTGGAAATTTTACAGTGTACACAAGGTGATATGAGTGAGGTTCTGGCCAAAATTGTGCTAAGTTCATGGAAGTCTCTGTTCTGTAAAATTCAACATAGATAAACACTTCCCAGAGTTTTCATGGGCAATCTGGGACTTTAACATGGCCAAAGGATGGTATTCTGTTTAAAGGAGGTCAATAGTGACTCAACAAAATTGGTTTCATAATTTTCTAGGCATTATACTAGGAGATATTGAATTTACAAGTTTGGACAATTTGCTGAAAAGTTTCTGGACATTTGGAATCTTCAGGTACACATAGGTTGGAAACACCATTTGGCTACTCAAATCAACTCAAATGGTCCTGATACTTTTATTGAAACTCGAGGGAATTATTTGCAATGATCTGGCCAAGTTTAGGAATTTTGAATGAATGGAGCACTAGGAATTAATTCCAATGGCATTTTATTTCATGGAATTACTGAGGTCAAATTAATGATTTTCATACAGATCCAGGAGCACCACTTGAAAGTATAGACCATCCTCGGTCCAACAAAATTTATTTGGGAATTTTTCTACAAGTATTCTAGTAGATATGGATTTTCAAAGATGGAGCAAAATCTGGAATTAATTTAAATGGGAAAATTTTAATAAAGAAGGGGCGCCCTCGGGTTTAAAATGGACCAGTAGCATTCAAGCCACACGGGGGCCACATAGTGCATGTTGTCGCTGCACAAGATCCGCGGCCACACCGGATCCAGGGCAGCGCCACAGAGTCTGACGGCTGGGGCCTGCCCGGTCCTCGTCTACCTCCCGCCAGGATCGCACCGGGGGTGATGCACGGCGGCACCCGACGGCAGCCGCTCGCCGGCGCCCGTTACAGGGCACGGCGGAACTCCAAACTTGCTGCCCCCACATAAAATCCGATGGGGATCTCGATGGTGAGACTCCCGACGGCAATAGATGGCAGGAATTGGTGGTGCGACGGCGGCGGCGGAACCTAAGGTTCCGGCGATGTTGGCCCATCCCTACGTGCACCATTTAGCTTGGGAAGACCTCCAAAATGCTCCTGAGATCAAAGGGAATGTTAGAGAGGGTGCCAAAGTGATTGCAACTTGCTTGAACAAGGAACACGATGGTGAGCCGACATGGTGAAAAAATGGCGGTTGGGAAAACTACTATTCCGGCTTGACTACTTGATGAAACTCGATGATTCTTCTTCGAGGTGAAGCGCCTGTACCTCTAGAGCAACAAAGCTCACAGCCACGATGAATACCTGTATGTAGAAAAGAAATTTAAGGGATGACTTAGCTAAGTTCATAGAAAGAACTCGTCGGAAGAAATCGAAATACGGGGGCTATGGTCCATGGCATGGGCTCAAATTTTACCAGCAGCTAGTACATGCATATGCAAACCTTTTTGCTTCAAGGAGCTGGGCGAGATAGGGCTTTTATCGCAAGGTCGACTGTGGAGCAGTGGCGCGGCCGGGAAGAATAGAGGACGGCGGCCACGGTTTCAGTTTCTGGAGTTTCGGGGGTGGCCTAGCTGCGCAAGAAAATGATCACATAGCTGCGCAAGATGTTGGGGAGTAACTCAGTACGAAGAAAATCGATCAATACCGATGATCCTTGCTGGATTTTGACTGGACAGGAAGAACTTTGATGTGGAGCAAGAAATGGTGCCTTGGTGGTGAACAGAGAAAAGGAACTTTTGTGCTGGGACTTGGAGAAGATAAGGAGGAGCCTTGGGCTTCCTGTATGCAGCTGGAGTGAAGCAGGTAGGCAAGCACCTCAGTGGCAAGTTGCATGCAGTCTGGTGTCACACTGAGATGAAAAGAACAGAGCCTCTTAGCATGACAGGTGGGTCCCACATTCTGCTGATCCTCATCCCCTCACTGAACAGCCCAATTCACACCCCTAATTTGTTTCAAAAATTGCTATATATTTGTGGCGAGGCCAAATTTAATGTGTAGAATTTGGTTCTGAAATCAACTTGTTTATTTGCCCGAGTTTCATTCAAATTCAAACTTGAATTTGAATTTAAGTTGAATTCAATGTAGCTATTGAATTAAATAGCAAACTTGCTTAAATAATTATGAAAGTTTGCAGGAAGACTATTTGGAATATTTGGAATCCAATTGTCAACTCAAATCTTCATGTTTCATTTGAACAGTAGCTAAGTTTTTTTTTTTTTGAATTCCCACTTTTGGAGTTTGAATTACTTTGTTTTTCTCATTTCCTTTTTATTTCTTTTTATCATTCAAAAATTTTAGTCCTTCTAACTGAAGTTTGTATTGTGAAAATTAGGGCTTTTAAATTTCTCCCCCCTTAGAAGAATCTCGTCCCGAAATTACAATGAAGAGACAAAAATATGAGAGAAATTACCGGATATGAGACGATAAGAAATCCGGATAGTTGGAGTGGAGATATTCTTCGGATTCCCATGCCGCTTATTCAGCAGTATGGTTGCTCCATAACACTTTATAGAACCACAACGTGCGGTTCCACGTTGTTCGAGCCTTCTCATCGAGAATCTGAACCGGATGTTTGGCGTATGTGAGATCCGGTTGCAACTCGCCGATTTCATCCGTGTGGACTGCAGCTAAGAACTTGAAACATCTCCGGAGCTGAGATACATGGAAAATGTCATGAATACCAGCGAGAGATGCCGGCAATTACAATCTATAAGCCACAGGTCTGCACTTCTCCATGATAGCAAACGGACCGATAAACCGGGGAGCTAGCTTTCCTTTTACTCCGAACCAGTGATTCCTTTCATCCGTGATACGTGTAGGTATACATGATCCCCAACATCAAACTGCAGCGGGCGATGCCGCTTGTCCGCATAATTCTTATTTCGATATTGAGCTGCTCTCAAGTTCGCTTGAATGATCCGAACTTGTTCCTCGGCTTTGTTGACTATATCAATCCCGAATATTACTCTTTCGCCGGACTCGCACCAATTCAGCGGGGTGCGACATTTCCATCCGTAGAGAGCTTCATATGGTGCCATCTTGATACTCGCTTGATAACCATTGTTATACGAGAATTCCGCCAATAACAAATGATCATTCCAATTTTTACCGTGGTGGATGGCACGCACACGTAACATGTCTTCAAGTACCTTATTCACCTGCTCAGTTTGTCCATCGGTCTGCGGGTGACATGTGAAGCTTCTAACCAGTTTAGTACCCAATGAGGCATGCAGCTGCTCCCACAAATGAGCAATGAACAGTGAGCCTTGATATGAAATAATCGTGCGAAGAATGCCGTGTAGGCACACGATTCTTGATATGTACAACTCTGCATATTTCTTGGCATTGAATCTGACATTTACCGGAATGAAATGTGCTGATTTGATTAGTCGGTCGACTATCACCCAGATCGAATCATGCTTCCGGAGTGGGAGTAGAAATCCGATGATGAAATCCATACACACATCGTCCCATTTCCATGTCAGAATATTCAGCGGTTGCAGCTGTCCCGATTTCTTCATATGATCGGCCTTCATTTGCCAACACGTATCACACTCGGATACGTACCTAGAAATCTCACGCTTCATCCGTGTCCACCAAAATTTAGTCTCCCAGTCTTGATACATTTTATTGCTTCTTGGATGAATAGAATATTTAGACAAGTGAGCCTTGTCCAAAATTTTCTTTCAAAGTTCCATGTCACGGGGCACTACAATCCTATTATTGAACCATACACCATGTTCATCACTTCGAAAGCACTTCATCTCACCGCTGTCCATTCTCTTGAGTATGTGAGACATACCCTTGTCCTTCTTTTGAGCTTCAATAATCTCATCCCGGGTCGTGGGAATGAGGGCAACACTGTATAAAGCTCCATATGGAACTAAGTATAGACTCGGTTCTTCATCTTCCATAGGCATGATTGTCAAATTATTGGCATGAGATTTGCAGCTAAGCGCATCGGAAACCACATTTAGTTTGCTGGGATAATAATGAATCTCAATTTCATAATAATTGATCAATTCTAACCACCTTCTTTGCCTCATGTTCAGCTCCTTCTGAGTGAAGATATATTTCAAACTTTTGTGTTCGGTGTAGAGATGAACCATATTTCCAAGAAAATAATGCCTCCACATTTTCAGAGCAGGCACCACGACAGCAAGCTCCAGGTCGTGAGTAGGATACTTCTGTTCATGATCGTGTAGCTGCCGTGATCCATAAGTGACAACACATCCTTCTTGCATAAGAACACAGCCAAGACTGATGCCGGATGCATCGCAATAAACATCAAATAGTTTTGTTGTATCCTGTTGAGCTAAACCGGGGCTGTTGTGAGATGCATCACCAATGTTTGAAATTCCTTCTCACAAGCTTCACTCCAAATATATTTTTCCTTTCTTCAACAGCTCCGTCATAGGTTAAGCTATTTTTTGAAGCTCGGAATGAACCTCCAATAATATTCTGCTAAACCCAGGAAGATTCGGATTTCATGTATGGACTTAGGAGATTGCCATTTCAGCACCTGAACAATTTTACTTGGGTCCACAGCGATGCCCTCAGCTGAAATAATGTGTCGCAAGAATGGCACTTGACTGATAAAAAATTCACACCTTCTGAATTTTGCATAGAGCTTATGGTCTCGCAATTGTTGGAGCACGATATGCAAGTGTTCGGTGTGTTATTCCTCAGATTTGGAATAAACCAAGATGTTGTCGATGAAGACCACGACGAACTTATCCATCTCCGCCATGAACACTGAGTTCATAAGATACATAAAGTGGGCCGGAGTGTTGGTGAGACCAAAAGATGTGAGAAAATATTCATATAGTCGATATCGTGTCGAGACCTCAGGCTTCGGTATATCTTCTGTCCGAATTTTTATTTGATGATATCTATACCGAAGATCCATTTTGGAAAATACCTTACCACCCACTAATTGATCAAAATAATGTCTATGCGAGATAGTGGATACTTGTTCCCGATGGCCACAGCATTTAGCGGACGATAGTCCACACATAACTGCAACATTTCATCCTTCTTCTTAACAGAGTGGAGCAGCCCCAAGGTGAGGAGCTTGGGCGAATAAAACCTTTTTCCATCAGGTACTTTAGATGTTCCTTTAATCAGCTTGCTCATTGGGCGCCATTCGATAAGGTATTCGGGAGATCGGTGTGGATTCTGGAGCAAGTTCAATCTTGAACTCCACCTCACGTTCCGGCGGCATGCTCGGTAGTTCATCAGGAAACATAGCAAGGTATTCACGGACCATTGGAATGTCTTTCAACTTAATGGATTCAGAGTGGTACGCTGCTGCGATTTCTTGAACGGGTCGATCAAGAATGAGAGTATGTGGACTGTGTAGTGGAGAATCCAAATGAACGGTTCGAGGAACAGCACCATGGCGATGTAGCCACAACATACTTAATATGACATCGATCTTTTGGCCATCTAATATAATGAGAGTGGTCAGATATATTTTTCCACCCATGCACAGTGGCCCTTTAGGAATCATATTATGAGTTGATATTTTCCCACCCGGTGAATAAATCATGTATGAATATTTAGTAGGAAATATTTGTAGTTGGTGCTTGACAACATATGAACTACTAATGAAATTGTGGGTGGCTCCAGAATCAAAAAGTATGATAATGGGATGATCGATGAGAGTGATCATACCCGCAAGTACGGGATCACCTTCCGGTACGTCCTCAATGGCGAAGTGGTGGACGTTGTCGGGTTTGGGATTTGGTTTGTTGTGCTGGTGGTGGGGTTTATTAGCACCCTGATATGATGCTTGTCCGCAGGTTTGCTTGTCTGGACACTTGTAGGAGAGGTGTCCGACACGTCCACAGTTGTAGCACGTGTATTGGGTCAGACCACCATAGGCCGCAGGACGGGAACCCGGTGCACGCTGCTGCTGTGGGGGCGCACGAGGTATCATCCTCTGTTGCTTCTGCTGCTGCTGGTGTGGCAGGGGTGGTCAGAAGCTCGGTCCATTGAACGGGCGGCCACAAAACATTGGCGGTCGTGCCGGTGGCTGCCACCTTTGACCGGACGGTGATCGGTACACCATTCGGTACTTTTGTGGCGCTCCACCACTGCTGCCCTTTGGAGCACTCCTCTTCTTCTCAGTCACCAGCTCCCGTGTTGCGTCCTCTTGTACAATCGATGCATTGAAAAATTCATTGAATGTACCGTGATTGAACAAAGCGAGCTTGTTCTTCAATTTAGCATTCAAGCCTTGATAGAAGCAATCCTGTTTCTTTTCTTCATTGTTTACGTGATACGGCGCGTACTGTGCCAAATGGTTGAAAGCCTTGGAGTACTCGTGAGCACTCCTTCCGCCTTGCTTGAGTCCAAGAAATTCTTGAAGCTTGCATTTCACAATCCCGGGAGGTATGTGATAGGCACGTAACGCCTCCCGGAATTCAGTCCAAGTCACGGTGTGACCAGCCAGCAGAGAGGCGATGTGATTCACCCACCATGTGCCAGCGGAGCCATGAAGCTGCTGCGCCGCGAAGAGCACCTTCTGCGGCTTGGCGCATTGGAGCAACCCGAACTTTGCTTCGGTTGTGCTGAGCCAGTTGTCCGCCTCGAGTGGTTCGTCGGCCTCCGTGAAGACCGGTGGATGAGTTGCCAAGAAATCCGAGTAGGTGCTGTGTAGAGGCTGATGATTGCCTCCGCCTGGACATCCCCGCAGACAGGACGTATTCTGCACGAGGGTTCGCAGCAACTCGGTCTTCTCGTCGCGCGAACCCACCATTGCCACAATCACAACCTCCAATGTAAGCGGAGGAGGAGGTGGCAGTGGCGGTTTCGGCTGTCGCTGATCCTTAATTTTCTGTTACTGGGAGTCATCACCTCCCTTGCTCGAGCCACCAAACTATGAAGTGTTATGGGTGTGCACCATTCTGCAGTCACAACCATAAATCCAACATGAGACGTGATATTGAAAGATCACTCAAGGATAAAAACAATAATGTGCGTATTAATAACCAAACTTGCATAACGGTAACATATATGTATAAAGTATAGACTTTATACAAAATACGTAATCCCTGGACAAATTTTACAATTGCAAGCTCAACAATAATGAACTCCATGATTGATGTTCATTTTGACTATTATTGGTTGCAACGGGACGTTATGCGCGTTATCGTGCGAATACGCTCTCTAAGCTTTAATATGATACAAACATGGTCATAAAAAGAAAAGATATTTGAGTGGGTCAAACCCTCAATTCCGCTGGTGAATGGTTGAGTATCGACACCTGGTCTGTTACGACACTTCTCGAAGTGAAATCGAGGACGAGATTCATAACAAGACCAAATTATTTCAAACTGAGGAAGTTTCTGTTGAAACCTGACCAGCCTGTACTCAAACACAAATTTATCCCAATAAATGGCCGAATCAGATCTTTAGGTGAACTACAAAGTTGAAGTACACTTCAAATCCACTCCAAAAAGTATTGGTTTGACTCCATATAGTTTCTGGTTGAGGAGATATGGCATTGTAAACCTGAAAGTTGTTTTGGAAATTTTGACAGCACCTCCTTTGTTTATGATGATTTTGGGTTACAATTTCCAGATATAAAACTTAAGAATTTACAACAGCCACAGATGAAATTGTAATATATATTACAAGGATTCTAGAAATATCTTGCACGGCTCGGTTCAAATTTTCTAAAGTGAGATATGGTCAAAACAATAAGGAGTCCAGAGAGGGTTCCAGTTTCTGTCCAGTTTGGCAGATTTTGGAACTTTGAATTTTTGAACAGGCTAGATCAGAATTCAGCTCTGGAGTTCAACATAAAAGTTTTAGAGAACTTCCTAAACTTTCTATCCATGTAATATACACGTTCATTGGAGGTTTCTACTAGGAGATATGGTTTGTCAAATTCAGGTCTTTTTTCCGGAAGAAAACAGAACACTCTGTTTTTGAATTTGTGACTTCAAAACCTACTACAATTTTCAAAACTTAGTTCAAAATGAGAGCTCGGTAGCTAATATAAGTATTTTTACATCTTATCAGTTCCATTTTTCAGCAGGGCGGTTAATTCATCAATGGGATACATGTCTGTATTACGTGCCTCACAAAAGTGAAAATTCTAAGCCGGTATTCCGGCATACGTCTCAACGGTGGCCTTAATGACATTCGCTCGCAAACTATTTCTAAGAGCAATACGATCACAATGTCAGTGTAGCTGCATAAGACACAAAATTTACAAAACACTTATTATGGTGCCGTACGGCACAGCCCGAATGGGCAATCATTTCAGGCAGTCACAATAATATATATGAAAGTAAGACATCCATCCCGTATCATTCCATACGGGCCGCCCCGAGTTGAGAACGTCTCGAGGTACATCACTAGGTTTTCTACCACCAGACGGGGGTCCCAATTATCTGCATAATGTTGCACCAGTAGTAGGCGCTTTCGCGTGTTTATTAAAAAACACACTATGTGCTTTTCAACCGCACGATAGGCGCCCACGTTATTTATCTCTTGCGCTAGGGATCAACGCTGTGTATGGCCCTTTGAACATTGAATGTTCAAGACTTGCATACTTCGTATTTTTTACCACACGATGGAGTATTCTAGCTTTTTCCTGGAGCACACCGGCGAACAGCGTTTTCATATGTTCCCAGAACCATGAGAAGGTTCGGAGACTCATATTAACTCTCGTGCCAAGCCACAGGGGACAATCATCATACTACCTCTTATATGTAGAGCATACCGCATTTTATCCGCTTCCGGTGGTGTACCTTACCTCTTACCTGACATCGGAGCGTTGTTACATAATATAATAACACATATGTTAGCTTTGCCACCTTAAGTAACTATGCTAATAATAGTCCGATACTATCGACTCGTCACCGTAAACCTAAATTTTTCTTGTAATATGATCCTTTTTAAGAATGCTATTCCCAATGCGGCTCTTATACCAGGCTGTGGGGACCGGAGTCCCAACATTCCAGGAATCGCAATTGAGTGGTGTCGTGCGATGCAGCACCCAACAGCACACAGAAAAAGGTATATCATATTGCATAAAACAACATAGTGTTAAACAAGCTTTGTCTTTTACAAATAATATACATTAAAATATGATACAACGGAAGATAAGTTCATAGCTCTCGACACTAGAGCCTAAGCTATGCAAAAGTCATTCCGTTCAGCCCTAGAACGGAATCACACTAGCAGCACACAAATTACATCACGGTGGCGTGCAGGGTTCCCACTCGGCCGTGTACCCCGACAGGGGCAATGGCTCACCGGTGAACCCTTCATCATATATGTCATCATCTGCAGCAAAAACTTAAATAGCAACTGTGAGCGCGAAGGCTTAGCAAGACATAACCGTCTCCAGTAAGCATGGAACTCTATATGCAGGATATACATAATATAGGACAGCAGTTTTCAATAAATGACTCCCCTAAATATTAGTGCTTACTTTCAGCTTTTAGCAGCAAATTAAGGCTTAATGAATCTGAAATTTAGTGAGCAACCTGTTCTAAACATAAAAGTATCAATACATAACTATTCCATAAAGCATGATTCAATAATATTCAGCTCTAAATAATTAACTACGTCATGACTCAGTGAACAAGCGGTACTCAATAATCGTGAGGGATGGCGACTCGAATCGATATACACCTGTAGGGATACACGAATAGCATGATACATGCACCCACACTCGGATCTCCGAAGGCACACTCCACTGATGTTGTATGCGGCAACCTTTCACCCGCTACCTACACGCCAAATCGGTCCCACTGCTACGAGCAGGAGGCCCCCACATGGAGTACGACGTACTCGCTAGCAGGATTACACCTTGCCGTTCTAAACCCGCAACTATAAGGCGGTGGGGTATGCCTTGACGCTAAGGTGGACAAGTAACATTGGTTTACTGGGTTCCATATATCCAGCATGCCTTCGGTACATTCAAACTTCCTCAACAGGGCCACACATGGAACGGTCCCTGACAAACACAGGCACAGCTACAACTCACAGGTTTCTATGTCCTGGTGCTCCTAGTCCATGCCCGGTCTCATATTTAACCGAATCATGAATGCCTCACTCGACCAATCCTGTGTGAACCCAATTCCTGAACTCGAGAGTAGATTCCAACTACTCGACTTCGAAGAAACTATAACATTAAGCATAGCATGAACACATCGAGAACATAAACATCGACCCTTCTCTCATGGGTGCTCTCGTCATGCAAGTGGAAAACTCCAAGAAAACCTAGACTTAATGCACATACATGCTAACCCATATATTGTGATACAAATCAAAGATTAAAACGCTGTTAAATGCAGACCGAGGCTTGCCTGGCTGCGAGACGGGATTAAAGATAGTCTCTGAGTTGATGACTTCCAGTTACTCCGGAGTCTCCTTGAGATCGGAAACTATTCGATATGCAAAGAATAATGCAAGTGAATCAATATTGGTATTATTACTTAGCTGAATAGAAACACAGTTAAGCTTAATAAATAATGGCCACTGGTTCTGGAAATTTTACAGTCGCCACCAGGTGATATGAGTGAGGTTCTGGAGAAAATTGGGCTATGTTCATTGAAGTCTCTATTGTACAAAATTCATTGTAGATAAACCATTTCCAGAATTTTTAATGGCATCTGGGACTTTAACATAGCCAAAATTTGAATTCATATTTATAGGGGGTCAATGACTCAATAAAATTGGTTTCATAATTTTCTATGCATTATACTGGGACATATTGAATTTACAAGTTTGGACAATTTGCTAAAATGTTTCTGGACATTTTAGAATTTTCACGTACATATAGGTTGGAAACACCATTTGGCTACTCAAATCATCTCAAATGGAACTGACACTTTAAATGGAACTCAAGGGAATTATTTGGAATGATCTGGCCAAGTTTGTGAATTTTTTAATGAATGGAGCACCAGGAATTAATTCCAATGACATTTTAATTTGTGGAATTATTGAGGTCAAATTAACGATTTCCATACAGATAAAAGTGCACCACCTGAACGTATAGATCATCCTGGTTCCAACAAAATTTATTTGGAAAATTTTCTACAAGTATTATAGGAGATATGGATTTTCAAAGTTGGAGCAAAATCTGGAATTAAATTTAAATGGGAAATTTTGAATAAAGAAGGGGGGGCCCATGGGTTTAAAATGGACCAGTAGCATTCAAGCCACAAGGGGTCCACATTGTGCACGCTGTGGCCGCACCGGATCCAGGGCAGTGCCGCAGAGGCTGACAGCCGGGGCCCGCCCGATCTTCGTCTACCTCCCATTGGGGTCGCGCCTGGGGTGGCGCACGGCGGCGCCCGACGGCAGCCGCTCAGCGGCGCCTGTTAGAGGGCACGGCGACACTCCAAACTCGCCGCCCCACTTAAAACCCGATGGGGATCTCAATGGTGAGGCTGCCGACGACGATAGATGGCTGGAAATGGCGGTGCGACTGCGGCGGCAGAACCTAGGATTCAGGCGATGTCGGCCCATCCCTACGTTGCGCCATTTTGCTCGGCAAGACCTCCAAAATGCTTCTAAGACCATAGGGAATGTGGGAGAGGGTGCCAAAGTGATTGTGACTTCCTTGAAACAGGAACACGATGGTAAACTGACATGGTGAAAAAATGGCAGTTGGGAAAACTGCTATTCCGACTTGGCTACTCAATGATTCTTCTTCGAGGTGAAGCGCCTGTACCTCTAGAGCAACAAAGCTCACAGCCACGATAAATACTTGCACGTAGAAAGGGAATGTAAGGGATGACATAGCTATGTTCATAGAAAGAACTCGTCGGAAGAATGGAAATACGGGGGCTATGTTCCATAGCATGGGCTCAAATTTTACAAGCAGCCAGTACATGCATAGGCGAACCTTTTTGCTTCAAGGAGCTGGCCGAGATAGGGCTCGTATCGCCGGGTCGACCGTGGAGCAGAGGCGCGGCCGGGAAGAATAGAGGACGGCGGCCACAATTCCAGTTTCTGGAGTTTCGGGGTGGCCTAGCTGCGCAAGAAAATGATCACATAGCTGCGCAAGATGTTGGAGAGTAACTCAGTGCGAAGAAAATCGGTCAATACCGATGATCCTTGCTGGATTTTGACTGGACAGGAAGAACTTTGATGGGGAGCAGGAAATGGCGCCTTGGTGGTGAAACAGAGAAAAGGAACTTTTGTGCCGGGACATGGAGAAGATAAGGAGGAGCCTTGGGCTTGCTGTATGCAGCTGGAGTGAAGCAGGTAGGCAAGCACCTCAGTGGCAACTTGCATGCCGTGTGGTGTCACACTGAGATGAAAAGAACAGAGCCTCTTAGCATGACAGGTGGGTCCCACATTCTGCTCATCCTCATCCCCTCACTGGACAGTCCAATTCACACCCCTAATTTGTTTAAAAATTTTCTATATATTTTTGGGGAGGCCAAATTGAATGTCGATAATTTGATTCTGCAATCAAATTGTTGATTTGCCCAAGTTTCATTCAAACTCAAACTTGAATTTGAATTTAAGTTGAATTCAATGTAACTATTGAGTTAAATAGCAAACTTGCTTCAAAAATTATGAAAGTTTGCACAGAGACTATTTGGAATATTTGGAATCGAATGGTCAACTCAAATCTTCATGTTAAACTCATTTGAACAGTAGCTAAGTTTAACTTTTTTAATTCCCCATTTCGGAGTTTGAATCACTTTGTTTTTCTCATTTCCTTTTTATTTCTTTTTATCATTCAAAAATTTTAGGCCTGCTAACTAAAGTTTGTATTATGAAAATTAGGGCTTTTACACCAATTGACGTGATTCTTTTCTGGTTGTCTTCACAACTTAATTATCTATCATCTGTGAAAATTTCATGGTCATTAGATTTGTGGTTTCTTCTCTACACCAGTTTCTTTGCAGTGTTGCAGATCTATTTTTGCTCAGGTAGGGCAGATTGACCTTTGTTCGATCTTTCGATCATAACTTGAGTTTTTATAGATGGATTTTTGTTATTCTTGTTGTGACGATTTCGTGACTTGATTCTCCACAATTTATACTGATTTTGTCATAATTGATCACGTTTAGATTAGCCACAAACACAATCTCTCTAACAGATCAATTTTCTGCCGAGGGGTTTTCATTGCTTCTGCTAAAAAGTTGTAATCTACAATTCACCCCACTCCCTTTGTTAGCCTTTCATGTATTCTTCAATCCTACAAATGGTATCAGAGCCACGGTGCTCTAATCTTTGTGATTTGCACTTGTTTTGACTAATGGTCATGGAGATATACTCTGCAAAACCTTATGTGTTCAATGGATTTGATTTTTAGGTTTTAAAGGCACGTATAAAAGCTTTCATCTAGGCGCAATGATTTGCAATATGGGAAAAGGTGTACAACCTTTACGACATAACGCCAAACGATCAGGTTACTGCTGCAAACATGAGAGATGTCAAAAAACAACAACAAGGCCCGAAACTTGATCATACAAGGATTAACTGAAAGCGACGTTGATCGAGTTGCACACCTCCGATCTGCGTATGATGTTTGGAAAGCTCTATGTGATTATAATGAAGGATCCAATTCTATCAAGGAGGTAAGACAAGGAATGTTCAAGAAAGAATACATGCGCTTCGAGATGCAACCTAGTGAGTCAATTGATGACCTCTTTGCTCGCATTAACAAGATTCTCAGCAACTTGCGTAGTGTCAATGTTAATTTTCAGATGCTGAAAATGCTAGGCAATTACTAAGTGCATTAGACATCTCAATTTGGGAGACAAGATTTACATCTATTCGTGAATCCACTGTCATGAGTACACTTACATTAGATGTACTATATTCCAAGTTAAAAACTCATGAAATTGACATAATATCATGTAAGAACCCTAACAAGTCTCTTGCATTTGTTTTACAACGTGACATGCCTAGCTCTAGTCAATCTTCCTCGTGTGGTACACTTGCCTTGTTGTCCTATCTAACCCTTGAACAGATTGAAGACTTTCCAGAGGAGGAGCTAGAACTTCTCTCTACTCATTTCTCAAAAGCATTGCAAAATGTGAGAACTAGAAGGAGAAAAAGTGTCAGTTCTCAACAATGTTCGAATGTGGTAAGACATGACATTTTCGTACGGATTGCCGTAACCTTTTTAGTCCTACTTCCCGTGATGAAAAGCAAACAAGGACAAAGCACTCCTCCGCAAGCGATGTGGACATTGGAAGTGACGAAGATGAAGAGATTTGGCAAATATGTGTTTCATGGCGGGCAACTCAAGATCAACTATGGAGGAAGCAGCACACAACATCGATGATGAAGAGGTATGTCCCACTTGCCAACAAATGTGTGATGCTATTTCTTGTACCACTGTCATACCTAAGTTAAAGTACAAAAAACTGAGCGACAATGTTGTTAAAATTGAATCACTAGAATTTGAAATTAACCGTTTAAAAACTTTGATTCCTAGTGATGATTTTTGTTCCTCGTGTGAACTTATATATGAATAATTGTCCACTTTAAAAAGTGCGCACACCTCCACACTTGATAAACTTGAATTAGATATTGAAAAGAACAAAAAGCTTGCTGCACTTAATGATAAAAACATAAAAAGATGCTAGTTGTTCTACAATTGATTTCCCTTGTTCTACTTGTGTTGATCTTGATAGGAAACTACACGATGATATGAATGAGATTTCTATATTGAACAATGCTTTACATTAACATGAAGTTAAATATTGTTCTAATTGCAAACTAAAAGGAAAAACTTCATGTGAAAACTGACTACACTTGTCTAAGAAACTTGATGATATAAATAGGACACTAGAGCGGTTTTGTAATGGGAATAAGAACCTAAACTTGCTGCTGAATTCTTGCATGTCTTGCAATGATAAAACTGGTTTAGGTTTTGATTCTCATGCTCATTCTAAGGCACATCCAACTAAAATTGTAAAGTCATTAGGATGTGGTTTGATTCAAACAGTTCCTAAATATAAAGAATTGGTTTTCGAATCTGCAGGGGTGCTCTCTCATTCAGTTTCTAATAAACATATTGCTTCCTAATCTAGACATTTGCTGTGGTAGAGATGGACATATCATAGATTTTTGTTATAGACTAGCTAGACAACAGAAAAAGGAAAGAATGCAAGCTAGATCTCATAACTCTCATACAAAATATGTTGCACATGCTGAATCAAAAGTTAGAAACATGCAACCCGCTGTAATGAGTCAAAAACATGCAAAGTTTCCTCCCAAACATACTGTTTTTAGTTCTACACATGTAACACCTCGTAGGTCAGTAGTTGGGTACAAGAATTCTCAAACTTTGGTTCATATACCTGATGTTTTATCTTAATTTTCGCGTGTTATTCCTGCTGGACATCGTGTGATTCAGTACTGGATTACTAAATGCTTTTTGACTAACTCCAGTATTGAGTCATTGATGTATTGTACTTCCATGTAGGTTACACGCTTGAGGAAGGAGAACATTTGGATTGTGGATGCAGGTTGCTCATGCCACATGACCAGTAACAAATAATGATTCCCCTCCCTCTCTTTTGTGTCACGTGTAGAAAATGTTACTTTTGCCAATAATTCTTCAACTCCTATAATTGCTAAGGGTTCAGTTAGAATTAATAATCACTACACTTTGAAAGATGTGGAAATTGTTAAAAATTTGAAATACAACTTGCTTCCTGTTTCAAGATTGCTAGATGAAAATCTGGAAAATATTTTTACAAAAAATTGCTGCAGGGTTGTAGATTCAAATGGTGATCTTATTATTAACATGTCTCATTTTGGAAGATTTTTTAAATTTGGTTTTGATATGTCATCCTCTAAGCATAGGTTTCTAGTTGCTAATGATTCGGAAGACTTATATTTTTGGCATCGTAGACTTGGTCACGTAGGCTTTGATCATATCATGCGTGTTAGTGCTCTTAATCGCATACCTGGACTGCCTAAGCTTAAAGGAGACAAAGAAATTGTGTGCTCTTCTTGTAGACATGCTAAGATGGTTGCAAGTTCACACGCTCCTCTCACAATGACCATGTCATCTGAACCGGGACAACTTTTGCACCTTGATACCGTAGGTCCTTCACGTGTTCAATCTTTTGGAGGAAAATGGTATGTTTTGTGATTGTTGATGATTATTCTAGATACTCTTGGGTTTACTTTATGGCATCTAAGAATGAATCTTTTAGTCACTTTAGAACTTTGTTTCTTATATTATCAATTGATCACCCAGGATCTTTAAAAGCAATTAGAAGTGATAATAGAATCGAATTTGAAAATCAATCATTTGATCACTTTTGCATTGAGAGATCATCAATTTTCTTCACCCTATGTACCTCAACAGAATGGTGTCGCAGAGAGAAAGAATAAAACCTTAGTTGAGATGGCTAGGACCATGCTTGCTGAATATCAAACTCCTATGAAATTTTGGGCTGATGAACTTGCCACCGCTTGTTATGTTTCGAATTGTGTTTTCTTGCATGCTAAGCTAGGAAAAACACCATATGAATTTCGGTTTTAATATAGTCCAAGTGTCACACACTTTCATGTCTTTGGTTGTAAATACTTTGTTAAGAAACATGGTTGTCTTGATAAATTTGAACCTATGATCTGTTGATGGCGTGTTTCTTGGTTATCCATCTCATACTAGAGGCTACCGTGTGCTTTTACTTGAAACTAACAAAATTGTGGAAACTTGTGAGGTTTCTTTTGATGAATCTAGCCCAGGTACTAGCTCTAATATTGCAAGTCCAGATCCATATCCACAGGGGGGGGAGTATTTTCATCGAAGAAGAAGAAGAAGTAGAGCTGCTACCCGAAAATTTACATACAAATGACGTTGATCGTGCTGCTGATTTTGCACCACAACCAGCACCAAAAACTACTGCAGCTGGTACGAATCATCCTCAAGCCACAAGTTCTTCAATCTGTGATGAACATGAAGAACAAGGAGCTTGTAAAGTTTCTACTCCCCTCCGCGTCCTCAAAAGTCATCCTCCACAACAAATCATTGGACGCTTGCGCAAAAGAGTTAAACGATCCAGGTTTTGTGATCCAAACTCTCACGCTCATTCTTCTTTTGTTGCTTCTTCTGAACCCAAAGATATATCACACGCACTCACTAATCAATCTTGGATTATTGCCATGCAAGAAGAGTTAGAAAATTTTGAAAGAAATAATGTTTGTAAACTTGTACCTCCACCTCAGGGTCACACTCTAATTGGATCTAAATGGGTGTTTAGAAACAAACAAAGTGAGGATGGGGTTGTGGTTAGGAATAGGGTTAGGTTGGTTGCTCAAGGTTTCACAGAAGTTGAAGGTCTAAATTTTGATGAAACTTTTGCTCCTGTTGCTAGATTAGAAGCCATAAGAATTTTGTTAACCTTTGCTGCATCTAAAGGTTTCAAGTTATATCAAATGGATGTTAAAAGTGTTTTCCTTAATAGCTACATAGATGAGGAGGTTTATGTCAAGCAACCACCGGGTTTTGAAAATCCAAATTTTCCTAATCATCTTTTCAAACTATCTAAGGCGTTGTATGGTCTCAGAAAAGCCCCTAGAGCATGGTATGATAGGTTAAAAACATTCTTACTTGAAAAAGGGTTTACCATGGGCAAGTTCGATAAAACTCTTTTTGTGCTTAAGCATGGCAATGACTCATTATTCGTTCAAGTGTATGTGCATGATATTATCTTTGGTTGTGCTTCTCATGATCTTGTGTCCAAGTTTTCATCTATAATGAGTTCAGAATTCGAGATGAGTATGATGGTAGAACGCACATACTTTTTGGAGCTGCAAATCAAGCAAACCAATTAGGGTACTTTTGTGCATCAAACGAAGTATACAAGAGGCCTTCTTAAGCGCTTCAAAACGGACAAAAGCAAGCCTCTTTGGAAACCAATGGGAACAACAGCAACACTTGAACTTGATGAAGATGGTGACCCAGTCGATCAAAAAGAATATAGAAGTATGATTGGATCACTCTTGTACCTCACGACATCAAGACCAGACATACAATTGAGCTTATGTCTTTGTGCACGATTTCAAGCTTCCCCACGTGCTTCACATCGTAAAGCCGTCAAAAGAATTCTCGGGTACTTACATGGAAATCAAGAATTAGGCATTTTTTCCTTCTTCCTCAACCATTACTTTGAAAGCTTTTCGTATGCTGATTTTGGGGGTTGTAGGATTGACAGAAAAAGTACTTTAGGTTCTTGTCATTTTCTTGGTACTTAACTTGTTGCTTGGTCCTCTAGAAAACAAAATTTAGTTGCACAATCCACAGCCGAATCTGAATATGTATCTCCTCCTAGCGCTTGCTCACAAATTCTTTGGACTGTTCAAATACTTCAGGACTATGGAGTTGATTTAGATAGTGTTTTGTTGTATTGTGATAGCACTAGTGCCATTTGCATTGCTAAAATGCCCACATTCCAGAACAAAGCACATTGACATTAGGTATCACTTTCTCCATGATAATATTGAAAAACAAAACATTGTGCTTCACCATGTCGATACCGAAAAACATTTGGCTGATATTTTCAAAAAACCTTTGGATTTCACACGTTTTTGTTACATTCGTAGTGAAAAAGGGGTTATGCATCATCATGGCTTAAACTGAGGGGGTGTTTTCAAACTTGGGAAGTCTATTTATGAATCTGAATTTAAAATAATATATGCATAGTATTTCTTAGATATATGACTTTGTGATTTCTTTTACATGCTGAAAGTTCTTACTACACTACTCATGTTATACATTTTGTAGTTTTTGCCTTGATATGTAATTGGAATAATTACTTACACTAAATCTGATAATGATCAAACTTACTTGCTGTTTTGAACTCGTTGCATGCTCACAGGTGCTTTTAATCTTAAAGAATTAATCAAGTAATAATCAAGTCACATGTTGAGTTTTTTATGTTCAAATGAAAAATTGAGAAAAAATCAAGAGGATATGCATGTGCCGCACTTCTTCTTTTGAGATTGCCTATCATTGCACATAGATATGAACTTAGATAAAGTTGTGTATGACTAAAACCATGTCTTTAAGCTTTTGATTGTCAAATGACATCGACTTGGCTTGGTTGGTTAGAATAAGGCAGATGCAGCATATAATCTCTTGCAAATATCATATGGTCTGAATTTGTGCTTTAAAAATGATAAAAATGCAGCAACAAGTGTCGTGCTTTCAGGTTTTTAAAATAGTTAAGTTTGTGAGATCATGACTTGCTTAAATTTAAAATTACACTTGATCTCTAGCATGGCTTACACTACTTTATGTATCCCATTGATGTGATAGTGTAAGTTACTAGATAGTATGACTTGGATGAGCCTTGTTTTATATGTATATGTTATGATATTTTCATAACAATTAAAATTTTTATTGTGAACCTTTCTAAATACATTGTCATAGGGGAATAAATTTCTCATTTGATTTTCAAAAAGAGGGAGTAAATTGTTTTCAAAACTTTCGTGTGAATAAGCCAATGTTTGAATTCTAAGTGGTGTTGCCAATGCATTCATTAACATGCAGATTGTGAGACTTATGTGTGCTGAATACATTGGCTATTATGATAAAAGTTTTGAATATTGTGAAAACGCCCTTTTCAACGAGGTTCGACTCTAGGTTAGAGCTCCGGCAAGGTCCAACAATAGGTCCGACATGCTTTGGGTAGCTTTGGCGAGGGTCTGACATGTTTTGGGTAGCTACGGCAAGGTACGGCAATAGGTCCCACATGTTTTGGGTAGCTTCGCAAGGTCTGACGATAGGTCCAACATGCTTTGGCTAGGTCCGACGTGAGGTCTGACAAAATTTGGCTAGGTCTAGCGCAAGGTCCACTTAGCTTTGGCTAGGTCCAGCACAAGGTCCGGTTAGCTTTGGTGAGGTCTGGCGCAAGGTCCGGTGCAAGATCGCAGTAGTTCTGCTTTTAACTTGAAATGTTTCATCTTGTTTTTTGGCTTATGGGAGGTTTTCTTAGTATTCTTTTACTAAGTTTTTGAAGTTTTATGATTGTTTATGGTGGTTAATGTTTTGATATGGTTTGCAACATGGTTATGTGAGGTGCTCACATAAGGTGTTGTGTTTTTTGGACTAACGAGAGTCATGTCGAGGACTTGGTCTCGCAAAGGATGGTTGTTTATTCATGTACGGGTGTTGCTTGAGGTCAAGACATGGTTGGTGATGGGATCCAATGAACTAGACTTAGGGAGAAGATGAGGTTCAATAACCAAGTTCGGGAGGAATTGTGGTTGTGTTGATCGGGAGGTCACATAACATATTCGTGTCAAGAACAATGCATATGAAAGTATCGCGGACGTTTTTGGAAGGTGTTTTCACGTGTGCAAGGAGTGCATGAATGTGGAAACATGGTTTCAAGGCATGATGAAGAGAAGTGAATGTAAAGAATTGGTCGGAAAGTTCCAGCCGGCTGGATTATGCCTCAGGCTAAGTCTGATGTGGTTATGATTCGTTTATGGAAGGTTTATAGTTTGTTTTGGTTAGATTTCGTGTGAGTCATGAAGATGAGTTGTTTTAGGAATGTGGAATATGCTCGTAAGGTGTTTGGATGTCTTAATTGCTTCTATCTATGTATAGAAGAGTCTTGAGCAGTTATGGAATCTTTCGGGTTAAATTGAGTAGGATTAGAGTCCTAGTTTGGATTGGGTTGACCTTAGGTATGACTATATAAGCAAGGGAGGCCATAGCTCGTGGTGAGATGGATTTTGGGATGTTCCTATTATGTTCTATTGAATTAAAATCGTAGTTTAAAGGAACATTTGTGCCTTGTTCGTCCGACTTGTTTCAGACAAGTTTTTGTCGTCGAGTTTCTGCACAGCACTACCTTGCATTGGTGATTTTATCATAACTCGAGTTTTGTGGATCCAATTGACGTTATTCTTTTTGGGTTGTCCTCAAAACTTGATTATCTAGCATCTGTGAAAATTTTACGGTCATTGGATTTGTGGTTTCTGATCTACACCAACTTCTTTGTAGTGTTGCATATATGTTTTTCCTCGGCTAGGACATATTGTCCTTTGTTCGATCTTTCAATCCTAACTTGAGTTTTTCTCGACAGATTTTCTTGATTCTTATTGTGAAGTACTCGTGACATGATTCTCCACAATTTATACTTGTTCTGTCACAATTGATCACATTTATAATAGTCACAAACATGATTTCTTTAACAGATCAATTTTCTGTCGAAGGATTTTTATTGCTTCCGCTAAAATTTTGTAATCTACCATTCACCTCCCTCTGGTAGCCTTTCACATGCTCTTCGATCCTACACCATTATTATTCAAAACATTGTTATAATCTGAATATCATTTGTGTTGCACTCATGTATGTGTGTTAAACATCCTGGACACAAATATCCGTAACACTTGTTTCCTTCTCGGAACTGGGTGTAATTAATTGGTATCTGAGCCGTGTTTGACCGTAGGATGCAACCATAGGTAGAATTGACACCATAGACCATTTAGGACTTCTGTCCTTTCAAAATTTACTTGTTTTTGCAATATTTTGCTTTCCACTAATTATAAATTGTGGGAAAATGTGTGATTTTGCTGCTGCTGGAAATTTTACCTCTTTTGCATATTTTTTAGCTATTGCACATCCTCTTACCTTGTTTAATGGCAGCTATAATTTTATAATTCCATTTACACTTTCCTATCACTGCTACACTAAGCTTCATCTCAGGCGGTTCCAAACGTATTATCACATGCGGTTTCCAAAACCGCATAAAATGAAGAGTCTCTGATAATCTGCAATTTCACAGGCGGAAAAGTAAAACCGCCTATGATAATGGGTTTACCACAGGCGGTTCTTTACCTATTACTAGCCGCCATGAAGACACTTTATCCCAGGCGGTTAGTACAGTATATGTAACAGCCTATGATAATGTTGTTATCACAGGTGAATTTTTACCGATTACTAGCCGCCTATGAAGACTGTTTATCATAACCGATTTGTACTGTAAGTGTAGCCGCCTGTGATAATAGAGTTATCACAGTTGGTTCTTTAGCTACAACTAGCCGCCTGTGATAATATCATTTCACAGGCAGGTCTAGCCGTAGGTAAAGAACCGCATGTGATAAAGTATATCTATGCAGCACTACATGCTGTTCTTTCTAATTTCCAGGTCAATTTCACTAAATCAACACAGAAATCATCACATACTTTACACTAAAACAATATAATCGCAGAAGACAATTTCACTAAAATAATATACATATGTACAAGTTACACATTCAATTGACATACAAGTCATCTCATAGTTTACAAGTTTCACTAAAAACTGTTTCTATTGTCATACTCGCAAGTGCTGGCACATCAGCTATTACACCCACCTCATCAAAGAACACCACTTTTCGGTGGAAATTTTTTCGACGCATGAATTGACAAAGTTCACTTGAAATCTTGTCAGCTCCTCCACTAGGAATACTTCTAGAAATCGACCATTCTTGTTACACATTCTTCTTGTGTTGCAATGAACCACATAACAAGGTTTAGAATGTTTTAGTTTGAACTACCTCAATGTATAGATCAATGTGAGTATACAAGAATTTATTTGGTATTTTTGGAGCAGTTCTACTATGAGCAATGGAATTTTGAAGTTGGAATCAAAATCTGAAAATAATGTTTCTAAAAATCTTTTGCAGTTCTACTATCCGATGGACTGCTTTAGATATGTTCATGGCAAACCACTTGCACTACTGGAAACTAGAGTTCAATGCCTTTCTAACAAAATAATATAAGTATTAAAATATGCTAGTTAAAATGAAAATGAAACTCAAAAGTAAGAAAATACAATATCGACATTAAGGATAACTTACATCCTCACAATTCACTCTATATTCGCTGGCGGTCCGAAAATGCTCACATACATAATACCCACATAAGACGCTCCTAGGAGGCTGCTTGGGACAAGGATGATATGTTGATATGCACAATGCATCCTTATTAGGAGGTCCTGACTGCCAAGCTTTTATGCGTAAAACCACCAAACGTTGTAATACAAGAAATGCCATATAAAACATGTCAACACATTCTAAATGTGTGTAAATTAAAAGTATCGAATAATTGTAAAATTTCAAAATGTTAAGAAAATTCTTGTAACAATTTGGTGGGTAATTGGCTGAGATGACCGTCGCCAAACCCTGCATTGGCTTGATGAAGAGCATTATGTAGTGTTCACTGCACACATACAAACACACATGTGAAGTTAACAATTAGCAATAATTGCTATTTCAATGTCATGTATCGAACTTACTCGAAGTGGTATGGAGCCTTTACGAGGTCGTTGCCATCTATGACAAAGTTAAACATGGTGAGTCCTATGTAAGCTGCAACCTTTGTCCTTTTATCCTTCTTCTGTCTTCCGATTGATTTTTCAAATTGTTTTTTCATGTGGTTGTATTCTTTTGAGTGTTGATCCACTTTAAAGTTGAATATCTAAATATTAGAGCCACTTACAAGCACCAGATGAGTAGCAGGTTGATTTCGAGCATGCCTTGATGGAAAAGGCTATAAAGATCTTCAAAGAGAAGGGCTCATTTATCCGCTCCAGGGCTCCAGAATGCTTTTTTTGGCAAGAAATGTGACGTAACAAAGATCATATTTTGTACTGGCAGTGATGTACCACTTGTGCATTCTTTTGAGCGAGATAGGTTGTTTGCTAAGTTGTACTGATGTTATGAACGGCTTCCCATTCTGATATTTAGGAGCACATACTTAATCTTGTATATTGGAACTACTGGTTTAAATAAAGACGTCTGTCGATTATATGTGACACCATCTTCTTCCCGCTCCTCAATATCTTCTAATGTTGGCTGATGTGAAGAACGTGATGCATTCAATTTTTCAATATTTTCTTTAATATTTTCAAAGTATTTTGACACTTCTTTAGAAGGTTTCTTATTTTCGTATGAGCTAACATTTATAGGCACTGCTGACTGAGGAGTAGTCGTCGGAAGTTGGACACTGGCTTGTTGTTGAACCTGTTGTTCAATTGATTGCTCTAGTACTGCTTCAAGTTGTTGCTCAACTGGTTGCTCTATACTACCAGTAGCTTGCTCTTTTACTGCTTCAAGCTGTTGTTCAACTGGTTTCTCTTGGTTATCTTTACTAGCAAGGTTACTATCATCTTTGCTGAGACATAGCGGGAGTTGATCTTCCTAGACTTTCGGCATAGAAGACGGGGTTGCAGTGTTTTGAGATGCGACGGGGCGCTAGAAATCGGCTCATTTTCTAACACGATATCGCGTTGGTGCTAAAGGATTAATTAGTTGATAGCCTTCCCCAGAGTCATGATCCCCTCATGTGTAATGTAGTCTATTTAATAATCTTCATGATCATTATCAATGATATAAAGAACTTGCACCACAACATAATACAATGGAAGTTAATTGTCGTTGAAGTCACGATCAAGCTTTACCATAGCAATGGCAACATGTTTGGTTTTGTTCCCTGCTCTGCTGATCGAGACAAGAAGACGACAAGATTTGTCCTTAACAATATCATCGACAACGAACTTTTGGGATCCTGAGCCTGGCATAGAACCTACGCTGCTAGGGTAGGAAGTTTCAGATACCAACTGCTCCTTTGCCACGGGAACCATCATTGTACTCAATGCAACTAATTGTCCCGATTGTCTAAGTTGATCTATTATTTCTTGCACATTTTTCTTTACCTTTTGAGCAATCGTTTCATCAAGTGTTTTCCTAAATTGCTCACATCTTCTATATGTCCCTTTATATTTCGGGAAACCATCTCTTCAGGACATCTGAGAAGAGATTGCTCCAACCCGTCCACTGTCTTCAGGGTTTCCTAGGATAGCGGTAAGTTGGTCATTCTCCCTATTCGGCTTGAAGAGACCCTTCTGTTGCTTTTCTTACTACTTTCATTTTTTTCTCTACTTCGTTCACAGAGTCGGGCTTTTCATGTTTGCCCTCGCTAGTCAAATTTGATTGAGCTGAGACCCACCGCTGAGTTCTCTCATCGGAGCCTTCTAACGGGTGAGGATTGCCCTTACTGGTAATTTCCTCTAATATCTTACACCATTTCTGAAATTTGGGGGCATATCTGGCAGACCCCAAGCGATGATGGTATTTGTTTCTTATGGCAAGCTCTGACCTGGATTCACATAGAGCTTTAGCCTTTGGTGTGGTCTTTTGACTAACAAATTCTTGCCACTGAGCTTGTGAGATTTTTCCCATCTTCTTCAGTCTAGGGACCTTATTGGCCTTAACATAAGCATTCATTTCACTGTTCCAGCAACGAAACTTCTTGCCGCAAGAGACTAATGTTTCTTTCTTTACAGCTTATTCCATGCCTTTCGGGAACTTGAATTGTTTTTGTATCCTCACCCACAACTCATTCTTGATCTCCTTAGATAATTTTCTCCAATTCTCTGTTGTGATTGGCATGACCTCTCTAACAAGACAATCGCATGCATTTCAGTACTTTGTAACTAAATCTAGTGGTTCTTGGGGAAGCCCACCTAGACTTACACTTGTTATGTATATGATACGGTCCACTGGACCCTTATTGGGACCTTGTTGCCCTTGTTTTCGCTTGAGTGAACCTGAAGATTCAACCATTCAAGAACCTTATGCGATTTTAAGAGCTGATGTCACCTCATTGTCTTCGAGATTAATCTAGGTAGAAAAGAATTATAAGACATCATATACTTGACAACCGACATTAACTTGAACTGCTGGAGTTAATATTCGTGGTCCATACCTCGTCGGCAGGATCATATTCCACGTCGAGATCCTCTGAAGTCTTTTTAATTATTATATTTGAAAAGGATCTGGACTGTAAAAGGAGCTTTAACTACTGGAGTCACTAAACTCCATACCGCCTTCTTCATTGTTACTACCAGCAACAGTCTTCTTAGGGCTTTCCATTCTAGAACTAATAAGACAAAAAATATGTCACACTTCAATGAAAGCTACAAAAATAAATGCTCTAACCACAATCAATTGAAGTGAAAAATACATAGGGGAAATATTGTGATAGTAGATATCAAGTTAGGAACCACAATCAATTAACCATATATTTGTCAGTAAGGAAATGTGCATGAGAATATTGAAGTGACATGTCGTATACCAACCAGGTAACAAAGTTGGGCTGATAATGTTTCCATTTTCATGTTTTATTTCAAGTTGCATGCATGGTTTTTGCTTTATACTATAATTGTAAGTGCTTTAAACAGGGGAAAGTATAAAAGTTAATTTTTTTCACAAAATAATCTTTCCGCTGTTTTTTTTTTGTCAAAGAAAGGGAACTACTCTCTAGGTAAGAGATAACATGTGACCTACAATCCTCATTGCCAATATTCATATGACCTACAATCTTCATTTGACTTTGTTGTGTGTTCAAAAACTTTGATTAATGAAAATTAGATAGGAACCTAGGGTTTGAGGCGACTGACCAAGGCACCTAGGGTTCAAAAACATTGATTAATGTGTATTGCTTTTATCAAAGGCTGACAAGGAAATCTAGGGTGTGGCGGTGGCGAGGACATCACTTGGCCGACGACGGGGGCGAGGAGGAAGGCGGCATGGGGATGGAAGAGGGAAGGAAGCGGCTGCGTACCTAACGGCAAGGTCGAAGCTCGGTGGTGATAGCGAGGGCAAAGCTTGGCGTACCTGAAAGGAAGGAAAGGAAGCGGCGAGGGCGAAGCTCGGTGACGACGGTGAAGCTCGGCGGCGAGGGCGGCGAAGACTTGGCGGCAAACAAAATTCTGGCAGCCTGACGGCATCTAAGTGATTTGGCCCGAGTTAGGTTTTTTCAATGAAGCTGACGTTGTATATCGACGCTATCTTCTTGGACGTTATTAAGTACCAGCTGCCTTAGCAGAGGACTTCTCTCAGACGGTTATTAAGTACCAACTGCCTTAGAAGATATCTTGATGTCAGGCGGTTATTCTGTAATAACCATCTGCGAAGATGACTTCTTTCAGGTGATTATTCAGTACCAACTGCTTGAAAAGATCTTTATGTAGGCTTAATTAATATTCTTGATTAAATTGAGGGGCCTTTTAAAAGCCCAAATTCCACTTTCTTGTAATATGCTTTAGTATTAAAGGTTCCCATTAAATTTCCCTTGGGAAAACCTTTGAAATTGGTCAAAACATAAAAAACAAATAACACTAGTTATTTGTCATTTTTCTATCATGATGAATATAATTATATTTTCATTTAATTTTTCAATGGAACTTTTTAGTCATCATACCAACCTCTATGATTTTTTTTTTCAGATTTTTTTTTTTAAATTTTTTTTGAATAAATGTTTGTTCAAAATTTGATGAATGCCTCATATGTATATGTTCATTTGGTTAGAATGATGGAAAAGTTGAATTATCACATGTTGGAATGCTTTAAAAAGTTTAACAAAATTCATACATGTATAAATAAGACAAATATGTTTATACAAACCAATTTCAGTGAATGATCCCTTTTGTTTTAGGAGATACAAAAATTTTAGTAATATATGAGTATTAATTAGTTTGATATTGACCAAAACATTACAATTTTAGCTATAGAAGTTTTAAAATATTTGGTCCAGATTGTAGATATTAATTTTTGAAAAATATGGAAGAAAGAATCATCAGATTTGGACTCAGTTTGCAGAATATATACATGTTTGTGTATTTATATTGGAATCTAATAAAAATGAAGCAAGAAAAAGAAAACTAAATAACAGGCTCGAGCCATTATCACAGGCGATTCTTTAGAAACAACCACTTATGCAGTAGTTAAAAACCGCCTGAAATAAAATATATTGAGTCTAGGGTTTATTAATATTCTTGATTAAATTGAGGGGCCATTTAAAAGCTTAAATTCCACTTTCTTGTCATATGCTCTAGTATTAAAGGTTCCCATTAAATTTTAGTTGGGGAAGCCTTTGAAATTGGTCAAAACATAAAAAAAATAACATTGGTTATTTGTCATTTTCTATCATGATGGATATAACGATTTTTTCATTTAATTTTTCGATGGAACCTTTTTGTCATCATGCCAACCTCTATGATTTTTTTCAGATTTTTAAAATTTTTTTGAATCAATGTTTGTTCAAAATTTGATGAATGCCTCATATGTATATGAGCATTTGTATTAGAATAATGGATAATTTGAATTTCACATGTTGGAATGCTTTAAAAAATTAACACAAATCACACATGTTGAAATAAGACAAATTTGTTCATACAAACCAATTTCAGTGAAGGATCCATTTTTTAGAAGATACAAAAAATGGAGTAATGTGTGAGTATAAATTAATTTGATACCAAAACATTACAATGTTAGCTTTACAAGTTTGAAATATTTGGTCCAGGTGGTAGATATTTATTTTTGAAGAATATAGAAGAAATAATCATTGAATTTAACCTCAATTTGCAGAATCTATACATGTTTGTGTATTTATATTGGAATCTAAATAAAAAAAGCAAGGAAAAAACTAAAGAACAGGCTCGAGCCATTATCACCGGCAGTTCTTTACCAACAACCGCCTGTACAGTAGTTAAAAACCGCTTGAAAAAAATTATTAAGTCTAGGATTTATTAATATTCTTGATTAAATTGAGGGGCCTTTAAAAGCTAAAATTCCACTTTCTTGACATATGCTTTAGTATTTAAGGTTCAGATTAAATTTTAGTTGGGAAAGCCTTTGAAATTGGTCAAAACATAAAAGACAAATAACACTGGTTATTTGTCATTTTTCTATCATGATGAATATAACGATTTTTTCATTTAATTTTAACTAATTTCAACAAACGATCACTTTTTTAGGAGATACAAAAACTCGAGTAATATGTGAGTATAAATTAATTTGATATTTACCAGAACATTACAATGTTAGCTAGAAAAGTTTGAAATATTTGGTCCAGGTGGTAGATATTATTTTTTGAAGAGTATAGAAGAAAGAATCATTGAATTTGGACTAAATTTGCAGATTCTATACATGTTTGATTTTTTATATTGGAATCTAACTGGAAAAGAAGCGAGGGAAAAGAAAATTGAAGAACAGGCTCGGGCCATTATCATAGGCGGGTTTTTAGAAAAAACCATCTACGCAGTAGTTAAAAACCGCCTGAAAAATTTATAATGAGCTTAATTAATTTTTATCACAGGTGGTTCTTTCATTAAAATCCGTCTTTGAAAACGGACGCCTATATAAAGGGCCCCTCGGGCACCGCAAAAAATCTAATCCGGGAGATTTTCTATCAACGTCGCTAGGCTGCCAAAAATTTCCAGCGTGCGTGCACCGGTCCTTTATTTATCAGTTGATCAAGCTTCAAACAGAGAAAAGGTTGGCTTCTTTTTCACAGTCATGTTTTCAGTTTGTTTCCCTATTTTCATTTTCGTTTTGTTGATTTTGGCTCTAGCGTGAGCACCACTCCACTTTATGTATTTGAGACAAACACACTTGTAGTTAAACAACTTCCGTCGCAGAGAAGATGTAGTTGAGCCTCCCCTTGAGCTCCTCCATGAATTTTGTAGAAAACAAAGTAGATTTGAATGATTAAAGGTTGAAGATGAATACAAGCACATCACATGTTTGATGAAATGTTTCAATGAATAAGCCAAACTTCAAAAATCCATTGTGGCCACTAGGAAGCTGAGAAAATTATGAAACAAATTTTCTTGGAACACTTATGAACAGACCAATTCACTCATGTGATACAGGCTGGTTACTTCTCTATAAATTCATTTTAAAGAAGACCTTTAGGGAATATTTGTGGCTAAATGATATAAATCTTACAAAAATTCTATTATTGAGGCACAGACCGTCGAGTGTGGATGTATAATAATGCTATGTACATTCAAGATGTTGCAAATTTTATTGAAGCATCCAAGAGACATGCAAAGATGCAAAATATAGATGACATATTATGTCCATGTATCGACTGCGAAGCATGGGTAGATACTATAGTAATCCAATATCATTTTGTGAAAAGAGGTTTAAAAAAAACTACACAATATGGAAAGAGCATGGTGAGTTAGATATACTTGAACTAGGTAAAGGTGATGGGAGAGGTTCAAATGACGATAATGTTCATATAAAAGTTGTCATCAAACGTTTGTGTTACTTCTTCAATGCAGTATGACAAAAGGTGATAGCACGTGAAGATTTAGACTATTTGAAAATGTACATCGTCGAGACTATGTGCAAGCTTGAGATGTGTATCCCACCATCCTTTTTTGATATGCAATTACACCTAATCATACATCATGTTGATCAGATAAAATCATTGGGGCCACTAAATTTACATCATATGTTTCTGTTGGAGAGATATTTAGAAGTATTAAAAGGTTATGTGGGGAACCGTGCTCACCAAAAGGGTTCAATTATGGAAGGATATACCAATGAAGAAGTGATTGAGCGTTGCGCTGATTACATCAAATATGGAAGACCTATAGGTGTGCCTGTACCAGTACATGAGGGTAGACTACATGGGAGAGGCAAAGTGGGTAAAAAAACTTTTATGGTTTAAGATTACAATAATGTACACCGTGCACATTTTTGTGTACTACAACAACTTGCAATAGTTGAGTTGTACATTGAGGAACACCAAATTGAGTTTCGCAAGAAAAACCAAGACCGCACAGATGACTAGATCATGAAAGAGCAGAGAAGATGTTTCACTGAATGGTTAATGGGCAAAAATATACTATACGAAAACTCTATACAAGAGGCAGCAATGAAGAAGTTAGTTTCTGGCCATTCTTCTTTGGTGACATCATTGCAAGCATATGGCATCAATGGTTACCCATTTTACACTAAGGAAATAGACAGTAGAGTGTTGCACAAAATAGTGGTGTTCGTATAGAGGCTTATGATCCACAAGGGCAGAATACCACATGCTTCGGGTTGATGCAAGCATAACCTTAGCATCACTTTTCATATTGTTGAAGGCAGCCTTCATAACTTCACGCTGTCAAACCTGGACATTACCACTCATGTAGGATCTCTTTGTCTTTAGTCCAATTCAGATTTCATTAGCTTCGGCACACCTATCGCTTATAACTGCCATTAACATGTCTGATAAGGAAGCTTCACTTAATGATAAATCTATGCTTAAAAGATTAAGTTCAAATCCCAATGAAAGGGTAAAAACAAGATTTGTGATTGAAGTTGTTCGCTTCATCGCTTGTGTGAAGCACTAAGAGAGAAGATACTATTTTTTAGTCAATATATTCAGCCATTGAAACTAGTAAAGGAGCATCTTCATAGGTTTTTCAAATGCACATGTGTGAAAGAAATCCTTCAAATGGATGGGAAATTCCTTCCAAGGTATCATCAGACTTCAATTGAAGGTTTCAACAAGCCAAATGATGATGTCCAAGTGTTACTTGCATTTACAAGAGCTTGTTGTGAAGGGATTAGCTTGACAGAAGCTTATTAGCATCATAGGCGGTTCTTAATTAATAAGCAACCTGTGAAAACAATGAATTTTCCCAGGCAGTTCTTCAATATAAACTGCTTGTGTTGTTTGCTTCAGTACACGCGGTTCTTAATACATGACCACCCGTGAAAATCATGTATTAACCCAAGTGGTGGTTGATTAAAAACCGCTTGTGAAGTTTGTTACAGTACATGTGGTTCTTAATTAATAGCCACCTGAGAAAATAATGTATTTAACCAGGCAGTTGTCTTGTAAAACTTGCTTGTGACGTTTAGTCATCACAGGCGGTTATTATATCATTGTCACCATAGTCACATTTTTTTACGGACATCCTGTTTTTGAAAAATCGAGGTGCCTCTGAAAATACTTTTTGTAGTAGTGTATAATGTTCTCATGTTTTCTCCATAGATGTCTCATACTAAAATGATGGCCCACGAGAGAGCTCATTTGCCACCTCTTGGAAGCAAGCTTAGACCTTACAAGGAACCACTGAGATAACTAGTCCACGAACAGGAGGAAGTGAGCTCCCCCTTGAAGGAAGTTGAGCATGAGAACTCCAACACAACGGAGGAAGATCCTGAAGAAGTAGAGTTCTATGGTGATGATGAAGAGGAAGATGAGACACATAAGGAGGATAAAGATGAAGCACATGAGGATGAGGAACCACGTGAGGATTCGCAATAAGGAGACAACCGAGAGGATGAACCCGCAGCTCAAGAGAATGTACCGGCAGTGCATGAAAATGCATCTGCGCCTATTGGAGCTAGAAAGGAGGATAAGGGTCGAGTTTTCTATTTTCCTCACGAATTTTGTTCCGATGGGAGCGATGGAGGATTGGCAGCTAAGGAATCGAAGGAGTTCCTTGACGAATGTAATATGCAACCATAATATTATGTTAAGAGGATTCCTCGCTATGGATGTGAAGAATGGAAGAGCTTCCTGACATTGTTAACCTTGGATCTGATGCCAACAACATGGAGCGCCTCATAGCTATGCAAAAGCAGCTCATGCAGACCATGATGCAAACCTTACGACAACTGTAAGAGAATAACAACAACCAAAACTGCATGCTTGCACCGCCAACACCACCGCCATCGCCGCAGCCACCCCCGCCGCCCCCCAATCACCTGGGAGAGTTTATGAGGACCGTGACGCCTACTTTTGCTCAGGCGAACGATCCTATGGAAGCTGATGGCTAGCTGAAATCTGTTGAGCAGAAGCTTGCTCTTCTTCAGTGCAGTGATCGGTAGAAGGTTCTCTTTGCATCACAACAGCTAGTTAGAGATGCCGCAGATTGGTGTGAATATCTTTGCAATGCCCATGCTAATCAAGAGAGAATCACTTGGGCTGAATTGAAGGAGAGTTTCCGCTCGGACTATGTACATGAGGGAGTCATGATACCAAAAAAGGCAGGAATTTTAAAGCCAGGCAAGGAAGGTTGAGTGTGAGTGAGTATCTTAATAAATTCACTCAACTTTCAAGGTATGCTTCAGAGGACATCAATACAGACAGCAGGAAGCAATACTTGTTCATAAGGGCTTTGAATAATTAAATTCAAGTCCAATTTCTCAACAGTGACTATGCAAACTTCCAGAAGCTTGTTGACAAGGCTATTGTGGATGAAAACAAGGTTTGTTAAATGGAACATGATGGAAAGGGGGAGATGCCATATCAGGGAAAGTCGCAAGGGAGCAATGTTCGCCCCCGCTGCACGGCACCCAATGTGCCATACTACAACATGTTTGCTTCTTCTTTTCACCCAGCTAATCCACCCTGCCCAAGTCATCCAATGCAGCAACACCCTCCTATGCAAGCACCTCCCTTATCCATGTTGCATGCACCTCGACATAATATGGGTGCCTATGCTCAGAATCAGCCTTGCCCTAACTTCTCTTGGGCCACTAGTAACAAGACAAGTTATAACTGTTGTCAAGTGGAACACTTTGCTAATTAGTGCCCAAAGTCATGTCAGGGACCGATGAACAATGCTCGGAGGCACAATCCTAGACCGAATGGTGGAGCAACTCAAGGCAATCGTGGCCACAGAATTTCACCTGTGGCAAGGTGGACCATGTATCTGCAGAGGAGGCCCGACAAGGTTATGATGTTGTTATTGGTATGTTTCCTCCATGATTTACCCGTCATGTCCATGCATGTGATTATGATACATTCACCCATGTCACGCTCTTGATGCATGACATCAATGTTGTGCCTTAAAATCAACAACATTACATACGATAGCTCCCAAAGTCCACATATGTGAGTCCAATTATGTTCAGCTTCGTAACCTACAAAATATTCAGGACAACCTTCATATGACACCAATTTGTCTAAAATATCAGATATTTTTGACCACTTAAGACGTTTTGGTGGTCCTTTAGTGACCAAAAGGTCCTTTCTGAAGGCATTCCTCTATTGCCTAAACACATAATTTGGAGGCAGCCAATGTCTATAAAAACCGAAGTAAGATATCTTGCTTCCATGAGTTAGTCAAATGCAATCAGTGTCCGAAGCACATATCGGACATGTCAAACGACCGTGAATGCTCCATCCTGAAAGCATATCGTATGCCAAAAAATCATTGACGGACCACAAATAAGCAGCTCGAAGGACGAATTTTTGCTTCTTGTAATAGTTGTACGCTTCGACTCCTGTCCACAACAATTTCAATTTTTAGGTTACATGTAAAACCCCACTTTTATTGCTTGTAAATTCAGTTATGAGTTTTGTGATCAACTATATTAGAGATCCAATATAGTGGTACACATGAACTTAATACCATCCAAACCCTTCTTGCACTCATGGTTAAATTTTATTAACATGAGTATTAGACTTCACCACTAATTCTAGAATGATTCTATTCACCTCTCTTCAAATTTTAGAATTATTTGGATGAAGTTTATTAAGGCAATTTAAAGTGCAGTACTAATTATAGAGGCTCTAAATTTTTCCTTGACCTTCTAATATTCTCAATAGCTTGCCTGCAAAAATTTCAAGATTTTAGGAACTCATTTGCTATTTTATTTGAGACGCTTAGCAAATTTGTATCAAATTTAAATCTGAATTTTAAATTCTTTTCCAACTTATTTGAACATAAGATTTGAGTTCACCATTGTGTTCAGAATAATTGATTTACCATCTCCACAAAATTTCATGATTTTTGGAGTTGATCTTCTATTTTTAAATGAATTTTTAACTTTACTGGTGGAGTCTGACTGACCTATGGGCCCCACAGGTCAGCCTCTGCTGAACGGATAAGCTCGGCCGCCTGCCATCCTTGCACCGGAGCTTGCCCGCTCGACAGCGCACGCGCATGCAAGCTCCAGCGAGCTGCTTGCTTGCTTGCCGTGGCGCTATAAAAGGCCCGGCCGCCGCTCCGGTGTTTTCCTTCCCCGATCGGTTTTCCCCCTCTCGCTATTTCTTCTCCGCCGCGCGCCATCGTCGCCGTTCGCCTCTGCTCCGTGGTGTGCTTCCGTTTCACACAGTTTCAAGCCACAATCCTAAAAGCTTAAAGGTGCGCCTAGTCGAGCTCTAACTCGCGCTGCAAACCGTTTCCTTTTTCATTGAGAAATGAGCAAGTTATCAGTCTTCTTCTTTTCGGGCGATGTGAGGAAGCTCACTCGGTTTCTGTTTCAATTCCGTTTCTACATGTACATATTCTTTGCAATTGCTTAGAGATAGTTTCTATAGGTCCTAGCGCTCCTACCTGAGCAAAAACCCCGAAAAGTTATCGAGCAACAGCCGAGGAAATCGAGTTTTGCTCGCCGCCAGTGAGAAAGCCTCGGTTCGCCGTCGAGCTCATAGTTTATGATTGTTTCCTCCTCTCCCACGTCCAGTTCCTTGATCTGCATTGTCCCAGGAAAGTTTTGAACAAGGTCCCGAGTGGTTTGAGCTACTCTGGAGCGAGTTCCAGGTTGCCCGAGCGCTCACCGCCGCAGCCGCCGTCGCACAGCCATTTCCGTCGAGTTTCTGGTCCCATCGACTTCACCGTCGTGCTCAGCGACTACAAAAACCCCCAGGCGGCGAGTTTGGGCGAGTTTGGCCCCTTGGTTTAGCCGGTGGCGAGCTCGCCGGCGAGTCACCGCTGCGGGCGCCGCCTCGCGCGGGCGTTGGCTTGAGGTGGGAGACAACCCCGTGGGGCTCACCTGCCAGTAGCTGCGGGATCACGGTGCGGCTGGTATTCCGTGCGGCTGCGCACAAAGAAATATGTGGACCGCGGTGTTGCATTGACTAGAGCACGCCACATGGCCCATGGGACCCACCCGATTGTATTTGAATTCTGGTGCCAATATTTTATTAAATTAATTCCAGAAAATTGTTCAAAGTTATATATTGAATATCTCTCTGTAGACTACTCCAAAAATCTTCAAACAAATTTTGTTTGAAAGAACTTGACCTCTAGTTTCTTTTAGTACCAGATAGGTGCTGTGAAACTTAATTTTAAATTCTGTAGAAATGAATCTTTCCAAATACAAACACAATTTTTCCAGATGAACCTTCCACTAGAAAAATCTCCAAAATTCACATAAAGTATCCTGACCTATTCTTTGATACCAGAAAAAGTTTGGGAGCCATTGAACCTGTTTAGCTTGGTCAGATTTCCAATTCTTTCCTGCTGATTCAATTTTCATCCAAAACTGTATTCAGAAAATAGTATCCTTTTCTAAATTCAGTTTCTCCAAGAAGCATTGCCCTAAAAATCCCAAATAAAATCCTATATGATCCTTACACCGTAAGCAAACAGGCTGTACAGTTGGATTTGTATGAGAACCTGTATAAGATCCTGTTTAATTCAATCATCTTTTTCCTTGATTGAATTATCCCAGATGTTCAGTTCCTTGGTTACACCCCAAATATGGACTGAACATTCCATTGGTCATGTGCTAGTGTAAAAATTTGAGATTTAATTGACCTAATCTTCTGGGCCAAATTCAGTTCCTAAACTGAAAGATAATTGGTTAAGCTTATTCAATTAGTAAATAATTGCCAAAGGGCTTAACCACTTTTATTATCTTTTGCTCCTTGCCAAAAATCTCTATCATAGTCATTAGTATGTCTCAACAAAGTCCCAAAGCCAATTAAGATCATCACTTGCTATCATCATTAGATGTTAATTTGTATAATTTTTATAGTTACTATTTCAAAATCATTCGTATACCATATTGTATGCATGACGTGTAGTGACCGAAGTCGAGGAAGCACCGGAGGCAGTGGAAGTGTACCTTCCTGATACTAACCCCGACTCGGACCTGCATCCAGGCAAGCCCCAGATTGCATTTAAGTCATTTATAAAATTTTACTTTATCACTATGATGAGTAGTCTATGAATTGTGCATTACGTTTAGGATGATTGATACTCCAGTTGCATGGCCAAAAATCCCAGGGATTGGTGGGAACAAGTTACAGTTTGACCTATAGTAAGTGCTTTGCTAATGCATAGGAAATTCGGTAGAAGTCGAGTAGTTGGAATCTACTCGCGAGAGATGTAGGACATATCTCACAGGATTGGTTAGATAAAAAATGGCTTAATATAATGAAATTGAGACCGGGCAGGGAATGTATAGGAAGCGGTGAGAATTGAGTCTTGTTCGCATAACCCTGCCTTTGTCGATTAAGGGCCGTCCGTATGCAGCCCCTTCGGACAAGCTTGACTTGTACTGGCAACATAATGGATATATGGGCTCTAGTAAACTGACGTAGCTTGGTCACTTGGGTGTCGAGGCATACCGTTCCGTTTTATAGGTGTGGGTTGAGGGCAGCAAGGTGTAAATCCGCTGGTGGGCACGTCAGAGTACGCCCCACGCAGGGACCTCCTCCTCGTGACGGATCGACCGGTTCGGCATTTGAGTGTCTCGCGAAAGGTTGCGATATACGACTAGTACTGAAGTGTTACCTAGGTACTGCGCGAAGTACTCACTGGCATTTCCAAAATGCGTATGTGTCGTGTTGTCCGGGTGTGTTCTGATTGCAATCACCGTACCTCGCGGAAATAAAGTACCACTTGTTCACTGAGCAGTGACGTAGTAAATACTAAAGAAACCAGGAAATTATATTGTATTGAATTATAATTGCTTTGCAACCTTGGATGATTTAGAGATAGTGCAATTAAAAGTTTACAATTTCCCCATACTTTAGCTGTAATAGCATTATGTGCTCTGGGCATGTCATATCATCGGTAAACCATTTCTTGTTTGATTGTGGAGCCCATGATGTGCCGTGCCTGGAGAATGTCATTTGCTACATAAAACCTGATTATAAGGATCCATTTGTAGGCAAGTCATTAATGCTTCACCTTACCTATGTTTATTGTCCCCTTTGCATATGTCCAGTGAGACGGGTTAGTCTTGCTGAGCCTTATGCTCACGTTTGCAGTTAACGAGTTTTTGCAGGTTATGCAATTGACGAAGGGTTTGATGATGAGGCTGCACCCCCTCCAGGGTGTACAGCCGAGTGGGAACCCTGCACGTCGCCGTAATTGAGTGTTGCTAGTGCAAAGTATCCAAGCCATGGATAACTTTGCTTTTGCATAGCTAGTGCTGAGAGTGTAGCTATGATATATATGTTTCTTTCCTTACGCTAGTATTGTAAAACTTCTGCTGTATGATAAATAAAAGACTTCGTCTTGTACTTTATTCAGGTTCTATTCTTGTATACTATTGGGTGTCGCATCGCACGATACCACCCAATGAGATCCTCAGATGTCGGGATTCCGGTCGCCACATTACTCGGCCAATGATGAAATAAAAAATACTAAATAACATGCAATTTTATTTTTCACTTTGGTTACTCAATCAAAATTGCATGCAACTTATACTTTTCAAATGCCATAGCAATTTATCTTTCGCTTTGGTTACTCTACCAAATTGCGATGTCATTTTACACTTAATAATAGTGGAATCCTAAAATGGGCATAAATATCGTCATTTCTTAATATTCCACAACATAATTAAATTATTTTCCTAATACATAAATTGTATATTTTTATAGCCCATGGTCAAAACTGAAACTCAGGAAAACTGAAACAAAAATATTAATGTGTGCAGTTATGAATGGTTCAGCCCATGAACCACATTTAGTAGAAAACCCTTTATCTTAAATCCAGAAAGAGAAAATCTTAGCTACATGCATGCATCCCATAAAATAAACGGCCTGTTACAGAACCCGCCTGGGCCATGGCCTGCACAGCCCCTTTGCTTACCATCTGGGCCGCCAGCCTACTTATAATATCAGATAAAAAAACAAAATAAAAGGGCAGCCAGGAAAAGCCCATAAGCCATCCGCTTGGACAACTGATGCTCTTTACTGGGCAAAGCTAGCAACGGTCTTAACACTTGCACGTATTGGGCTTTGGCGTGATTAAAAAATACAAAAAATACGGAAAAAGAAAAGGGTGATCCAATTGCCCTTTTACTCCTTCTGCCTGGGCTAGCGGCCCGCACTGCCTACGGCCGACGCGCAGCGTGGAGGGCAATACAATGGCCACAACACTTGGTCCAAGGTATAAAAGAGCCATTCAGCCTCAAACACAAACCCTAGTCCACATTTCTTTTCTACTTCCCGAGCCAGCCGCACATTGCTTCTTTTCTTCCTCTCCCAGCCGCAAGTTGCTTTTACTTCAGAGAGCAACGGAGGGAGGAACAACAGATCTGCAGCCTAAGCCTGCAGCACCAGAGAGCAGCCAAAAGGAGGCGGCCATGGCAGCTCAGTGCCCGACTCTCCCCACGCCATCCCTAGCTCCGGTGCCTTACTGATGGCGTAGCCGCCACCTTCCTTGCCGGCACGCGATTCGCTCTAGGGTGAGCATGTTGTCATTGATGTTGGCATCGGCGACACCCTTACCAACGGGATCTACCGCCTTTTTGTTGTTTTTCTTTTGTTTCTTACCTTTTGTTGCAAATCCGTTCCTTACCATTTGGATTCGTGGAATCCCTTATTCTGTGCTTACTTACTGTTGGCACACGTACAACCGAAATCAACATCGATTTGATTTTACTTAACAACGGTTTTACTTGCCAAAACAAAATCAATTTCCTTAACCGCAGATTTACTTACCAAGAATGAAAATGGTTTCCTTATGTGTAGATTTACTTACCAAGAACGAAATTGTTTCCTTAAATTTGGATTTACTTACCAAGAATGAAACCCCAAAAAGATTTAGCGACTAAGTTGGCTCTGATACCATTGTTAGAAATACCGAAACATTAGGATCTTAAATTAGCCACTTAATCCATTTCAGTTTAACACTTAACAACCATAGTTAATACACAACAACTTATCTTCTTTTTTTCACAACTGATGGTTGATGCGGCCATCGAGCAACTGAGGCGAGGCCACATGAAGATTGATGACGTGAGAAGACCGGTAGGATGCTTTTCCCCTTGTTTTCTCTTGGTGGTTAGATCGGATACTTAGAATTTTAGATAGTAGAAGTCTGTACTCATCACACACAAGTGCTCTCATCTTATAGTTGACCAAGAGACTAAAGAGGGGGCCTTCGCACCCCATAGGAATTGGTCATGTCACCCGATCAGGGACACAACTGTTATGTGAGTCATGTCTATTTGAATTAGACACATATATTGAGTTCAAACTAACAAGAAAAGAATCGTAAAGTTTTGGGTGGGAGCAACAAGCCCTTACGGGGGGAGAGAACGATAGTGTGAAGCTTCTCACGCTCGTGGCCAGCCTGTAGGTTGAGCACGGGTAGCACAAGCAAAACTTTGTGGTGGCACAAGGTAGTGAACATAGGATAAAAAGAAAACTGAGCAGAGTTCGTAAGACTTACGTGTGCAACTGACAGGGGGGTCCACCTCCCCCTTTGTTCTTTCTATGTTCAAATTGAGGTTGAAAATGGGTTCAGAACACTTTCAAATTTGGTTGGGTAGCTAAATGAAAAATGTAGATTCCATTTCGTGATAAATTTCTACAATTGATCAAACTGGATTCAAATTCAAATTTGAATTTGAAAACACTTTTATACTTTTGCTTTTATTCTTTCTGCCGAATTCCTCCATAACTCAGCAAGGCCTCTAAATCAATTATATTGATTTCTTGCTGGTTTAATTTCCTCCATTTTGCTGATTCAAACTTGAAGTTTAAGAAGTTCAAATTTTTAGCTTCATGTTTTTCAAATTATTTGACTTCACTTTCTCTCCCAAGCCTGGTTTGAATAAAATAAAAAGTTTGCTTTCAAATTAATTGGATATGGCAAGAATACATATCAAAATATAGTAAATATATTGGTGAACTAATAATCATTTGACCTAATTTTTAAATATGACTATTGATTCAAAAAATTGAACCTCCTTTTTAGGGTTTGCTCTAATTCATTCTCTTGTTTGCAACATTTTCTATTTTTGTTCTTTCTCATTTAATTCTCTTATCTAAAGCGAACACAATGATTTTTAGGGCTTTTACACCACATAGCCAGTATGCATCCGATACATTTCAAACTAGTCCAGCAGGACTGCACACATATTGGTCCTCAATCAACACAAACAAGACTACACAAAGGAGACCACGTCTTGCTGCATCCTGACCCGCTGTCCAGTCTCAATTTTGATTTTGTAAACCAGTCTTGACAAACCAATCATGTGTGTCCTGATTTTGTATCTGACAAGTAGATTCCAGCTACTCGACATCTATGGGATTCCCTAAAATGTTTTCAACACATAGAGGTAAAGACCTACCCATACAGTCCATGAGATTTATGGGATCATACAATTCGAATGTCAAACAAACTATACTTAATGCACATATCAAATGATATCCATATGTGATATATAAGCGCAAGACTTTGCAATAGCTTGTTAATGCAAACCATGACTTGCTTTGCTTCAAGTCAAAGTCAAAGTTAGAGCCTAACAAGATGCTTTAAATGGCCTTCATGATCTCCTGAGCTTGGTTGCTAATTGATATGCAAAAAATGCAAGAATGTGTTAATAGTGATATAATGGACATAGAGATATTGAACATAATTTAGTGCAAAAAAATGAAGTCCAATGCATGTTAAGTTTTACAGTGGACAACGGATAATATAAATGAAATGTTGGCCAAGATTTAGTTCTGATCATGGCAGCATGTTATCTTTAAAATTCTACCAAGTTTTTCACTGCCTAGTATTTCTGTGGCAATTCTGGCATTTTAACATAGTGACCAGTAGGTTTTGCTTTTAAGGATGATCTTAAGGAGTCCAAAAAAAATGGTTTCACATTTTTCTATGTTTTCTACAAGGAGATATTAATTTTGCAAGTTGTTAGTATTTTTTGAAGAAGTTTGAGTTCTTTTTTTGAATTTTTCATGTACATAGGTGAAAGTAACATAGTTTGACAAAGTAAAATAAGTCAAACGAAGTCAAAATTTTTATTGGGATTCAAAGATATTAAAAGGAAGGTTTTGATCAAATTGGGATTTTTCTAAATAGCAGATCACCTGGAATTAATTTGCATAGCTTTAGCTCAGAGTAATTACTGAGTAAAATCCAGGAAATTTTGTATCAATTAAATTGCACCACTGCAACGTATTGGTCATGAGGGTTCTAAAAAAACTTTTTTGGAAGTCAAATGTACCAGATGCTATGATTTTTCCAAGTTCGAATAAAATCTGGATTTATTTTCTAATTGAAAAATGGTGTAAACTGCAGTTGGGCCAACCAATTTGAATTGGGCCACTCATAACATAGCCACACAGGGGCCACAAGAATAAACATGTAAGGATCATGGATCCTCTAACCCTAGAAGATCCCCACTTAGAGTCTTCCCCTACCTCTAACAGGCAGCACTGGTGGCGGGGCACGGCGGCGCGTGGAGGCGCAACCTGCCAAAGTAAGACCCTCGATCCTTGCCCTGCTAACGCATTGCAGACAGGGGGGTAACTTGATGCAGGAAAGATCATGGAGGGGTCACCGCGGCTCAGTCACGGCTGGAATTAGCCGGCAACCGGGATGGCACCTTGACCAACTCTAGTGAGCCCTATCCTATTCGGTCTTTGTTGTTTCGTCTTGCTTTTTATTGTAAATCACCACGGCACGATGAGAAACAATAATATGAATCACGTTTGTGAAAAAAAATGTTTAGTAAATAGATTTCGATAGTGACCTATCTCACAAAACATCAGCCACAGAAAATTTGCTATCTCGACCTGGCTTATTGTTCTTTTTCTAGTATTCTTGTTTGAGGAGGTTCCAATGGAGGTCTAGATCAAGTTCCCTAATGGGAATCATAAACGATGGACTGTGTACGATGAATTCAATCGAAAACTTCCTACTGTTCATAAGAGCTTGCCCGCAGAAAAAAGGGAAACACAAAGTTGACTCTTAAGTAAATGGGCACAACTTTCACCAGAGTGAAGTGTATATGCTAGCACACCTTTTTGCTTTTGGGAACAGCACAAGACAAGGTCTGCTTTGCAAGCTTCACGGGGAGAGAGGAAGGGTGACCGTCGTCTCCTCCGAGCAGCGGGGAGAGATCTTCACAATATGAGAAAGTTATAGCCACGAAGAACAAACGAGAGGAGATGGTGGGAGGATATCAGGGTCCCACCTTTTGCTGTTTGCACCAAGAAAGAACTCCGCTTCAATCAATGGAATTGTTGTGATGAAGAAAAGTGGTGGTGTTCTATGTTGGCAGGGGCAAGAACAGAGCTGAGAGGGCTAGGTCCTTCCACCGTGGTCCAGGAAGTAGAGAGAGAAGCAGCTGTGAGTGAGGATGACTTCAAAGCAGTGCTCCACGCAGGTGCTTGCCGGATGGGAATCCATGCACGATGTGGAACGGCGGGAAGGCCAGAAAACAGAGTCGGTTCATTGTTTTGTGCTGCTGACAGGTGGGGCCTTAGTGCCTTACAACCCTTCACACCTATCTAAATTTTCCCTTTCATTCTTCTACCAAACAAACATAAAAATTGTTAAAACTTGGCAGGTAGGCTAACTCGAATATGGGTAATTCAACTATGAATTCCAATCTGACATTTGACCAAGTTTAAGACAGATTTAAAATTGAATTTGAATTTCAACTCTCTGTAATTGCTTGATTGAATTAAATAGCAAAGGAAGTCCAAAATCATGAAACATGGCAGGGGTGCTATATGGATTATAAAGATTCCTTTTATGATCTCAGATTTGAGGTTTGACAATTTTTAGTATGAACTTTGGATTTGAATTTAAACCTCCTCTTTTACAGTTTTTGTGATCTCAGATCGTGCCCGGCCCTTGCTAAGGCGAAGGTCCAACTTTGCCTTGAATTTAAAACTATCCACATACAGAATCATCGGGGGGCTTCCACGATGTGGCACCCTCGAGGGGTGCTCACTTCCCTCGATACTAGTGATGGAGCTAGAGCCGCAACCTCTAACATCCTCTAGCACATGGTCGAGGGATGGTGATGCATAGTCAATCATCTCTGTGAGGGCTGGACCGAATATGCCATTTGCAGCGTCATCGTCGTCGGTCGTCTTGCTTGTCGAGGGCTCACATGCAAACTTGCGACCAGTAAGCTTGAGGATACAAGCATCGCTGGCGAAGAAGTCCAGGCTCCCAAAGCGAAGGGCCTGGTGCAGGGTGAAGCCGAAATCGGTCTCGAGGCCATCCATGTGGGTGACGGCAAACTTGACATCATCAAAGTAGATCATCTCACTAGGAACGAGGGTTAATTTTGATAAAGCCATCAAAGGAAACAAGAAGCAACAAGTGGTAGATTCCTTAACTAGCATGAAAGAAGTCAGTGTTTGGATCACCGAGTAGTATTGTGTTGCCATGTGTTTCATCCTAGATGGCTTAGCTACAAAGACATGAGAGATTTATACTTTTCATGCAAGAATGCCATGTGGCCAGTGTGGTTGGCACGTGTTCGTTGTTAGCTCGGGATTAGGTTATAGCTGTTTACAAGGGAGTTCTCCTTGGGGAATTCTTGTCACGTGGGTCTCTCATTGTCATTGTTGTACCCCATGAAGGTGGTCTCGCACCCATTTTATATTTGGTTCTCAAGCAGTCTATCTATCCTATCTCGTCACAAATTAAACGGGTGGTACAATGTTCTTATCAGTGCTCTTCTCGAGCTACCTGGGTCATCAAAGTCGTCATAGTAGTATCCACTCGCATCGTGTCACCCGATCACCATTGTCCTTCAATGCGTGATTGCTGCTGCACCAAACGAGATGGGCCAAGATTGACGTCTGCTAGAACTATGCTCTATGGCAAGGTCACATCACGTGTGGTTGTCCTTTCAGCATTGAAAGCATCTGAATTGGCCCATATTCTTATTGATAGGTGCTCTCGGGCTTGAACTCAGGAGAGTTCGCTGACCGACCTTTGTGGTTGAGGCTTTGGAGGGTCCACTGTCAGACCTTGATGGTTAGGGCTTGAACGGATTACCCCGACCACGATCGTTGGGTTTTGGGTGATAGGTTCGTCCTTACGCCGGATGATTTACATGGTCCGGGTCTTGCCGTAGCCGTACGCCGTAGGATTATTCGATATTCTCTGGTACTCAAAGTATATACCCATGCCACTATTAAGAGGTACACGACAACAATTGGGCATGAGAATCATAGAAGAGCTCAGTCATTATTATTGGGAAAATTGAGATAATAGTCCAAGAAGAGTCCTGAGGACTATTTTGGACTTGCCTGGGCCCAATGTTGAACTGTTTTGAACACCACAAACTTTTCCAAGATAGAATGGAAAAGAAACTTGTATTGGACATCAGACTAGAACGAAGTTAGACCGAACTAGTCCAATCTGTGCAAACTAATTCAGACATGTCTTGTAAGAAATCCTCCTGACTAAGTTTGTACTTGTCCTGATAGGAGCGGACTAGTACGGAGCTGAGCCATTTCTAGACCTAAGTCTGGAAGACAGGATTTGTTCGCTCCTCGGACCGGTACTAGTCATGTTAGGTAGACTTGTCCGGTGTTGCAGCAAACAAGAGATCTCTTTTGTCCTAGTTTGGCGAACGACGTGGACTAGTTAAGACTTTAGTTAACGACAACAACTAAGTGACAGGACCCTGAAAATAGTGGCTCTCTGACTTCAAAACTCTTCTTTTGAAACCCTAGCACCACGATGACCATTCTTGATCCTTCTAAACACTCTCTCGTCACATTCTTCAACCCTAAAAGTCATTCTGATTTGCTGAATAAACTCTTTTTCTGAAACCCTAGCACCACGATGATCATTCGTTATCCTTCTAAACACTCTCACTCCTCACATTTGTTAACTCTTAGAGTCATTCTTGAGGGATTTGTTGGATTTGTGAGAGGAGTGAGTTGGGAAAGTTGTGTCCGAGCTGTTGAATTTATTTTATTGTGTTTTTATGTTGATTTCGTGTTTGCTACTCTTGATTTCACAACCTAGATGGCTAGAGATCGCTCTGGGCTTCCAAATTATTTTTGTACACCCTTGAGATTGATAGTGGAGAAGTAAGTTTGGTATTTGTGTTAACTTGGAAAGGGTTAGATTTGATTGAGAACCAGTCCTTCATAGTCTTTTCGATGGGGAGAAAGGTTCCATTGTGGAACTGAATGTCGAAGAAAAACCGTGTGTCCATTTATCTCCATAACTAGTTTGTTCATTGTATGTTGATCAACTAGGCTTTCATTAAGTCATTAGTTGCAATTCTTATGATTCTTGCTATCTATTAGAATTATCATATTGCAATATCATTTTATAGGATGCTAGAATATTTTACATACTTCAATTTTTATTCCCTGCGTAGGACACCGAACTAGTCCGCACGGAGACCAGACTAGTCTATCATTAACTAGTTGATATAGTTTGATTAAGTGATTTCAAGTTTTAGTAACTTATTCACCCCTTCTAGGCAACTTTGAATTAGTATTAGATCATAAGTATTCATCTAAAGCTTAACCACTCAGAGAAAAGATGGCGGACAATGCAAAAGATGATGAGATCAAAAAGGCTACTTACAAGAATGGAGCCGGCCTGATTCCAAGGGAAGCAATGACGATGGAGTTGGCTCCATGACACCTCCAGCGATGTCAAGGAGAAGAAATCCTAAGACTAGGTTAGAAACTCAAGTATCGATGAAGACGAAGAAGTGATTCATCTAATAGAGCTCCTTGAGAAGAGAAGAAGAACAAGAAGAAGGAAGAGATGGAAAATAAGAAGATGTTGAGTAGTCAAAGAGACTACTTCTTATATCTTTAAATTATGATAGAATAAACTCTCATACTGTAGGATCAAAGAGCACATGAAAATCTACCAGAGGGGGGTGAATGGTAGATTTAAAAAATCTTACGCAGCGGAAATAATTAAATCCCAACCCTTTTGGCAGAAAAATGATTTGTTAAATAAATTGTGTGTTAGACTAATCTAAACGTTTTTCACCGTGACAAAAGTGATATATATCAGAGAGAATCAAGTCACGAAGAAAACACAAGAAGAATCACTCAAATTCGTCGAGAGAAACTCAAGTTATGATCTAAAGATAGAACAAAGGTCAATCTGTCCTACCCCGACAAAAACAGTTCTGGAATGCTGCAAAGAAACTCGTGTATATCAGAAACCATAAATCCAATGACCGTGAAATTTTGACAGATGATAGACAATCAAGTTGTGAAGACAACCCAAAATAAATCACGTCAATTGGATCTGTAAAACTCGAGTTATGTTAAAACCACCGGTGAAAGGGAGTGCTGTCCAGAAACTCGACGAGTAAAACTTGTATGGAACAAGTCAGACGAACAAGGCACAAAACTTCCTTCAAACTATGAATTTTATTCAATATAACACAAGAGGAACAGCCCCAAAGTCTTCAACCTCAAGCTCTGGCCTCCCTTGCTTATATAACCAGCCATTAGGCCAACCCAATCTTAACTAGGACTCCAATCCTACTCCGACCACGAATCGAAACTTTCCATAACTGCTTAGGACTCTTCTATACGCATATAGAAGCTATCTTAAGACTTCCAAACACCTTAGAAACGTATCCCACATTCCTAAAACAAAACAAATTTGTGACCCACACAAAATCCTATCATAACCAACTCAAATTTTTCCATATTTCAGTCAAACCCGACTTAGCCGCAGCCTGAGTCCATAACCTACTCGGTTGGACCTTCTCGACCAATTCTTTACGTCCACATCTCTTCATCACGCCTCGGAAACATGTAGCCACGTCCATGGACTCATTGCACACGTGCAAACATCTTACAATGGCATCCACGATACCTTCATATGCACTGCCCTTGATTCAAACATGTTGCGCAACCTCCCGATCAACTCAACCACTATTCCTCCCGAACTTGGTTGTTGAACCTCATCTTCTCCCTAAGACTAGTTCAATGGATCCCATCACCAGCCATGTCTTGAACTCAAGCAACACCTGCACATGAACAAACAACCAATCCATACGAGTCCAAGTGCGCGACTTGACTCAAGTCAGTTCTGAACACAACACCTTACGTGAGCACCTCACATAAGCATGTTGCAAAGCATATCAAAATGATATGAGCCATATCAACCAAAACGCACCAAAAACATATGAAATGAATACTAAGTAATCTTTCTAAGAATATAAAGCAAGTTCGAAACATTTCACATGAAAATTTGGAACATTACGATCAAGCTACAAACCTTGCCAAAGCTAACCAGAGCTTACCAAAGCTAGTACAACCTAGCGCCGAAGCTTACCAAAGCTAGTTGGACCTAGCGCCGGAGCTAACCAAAACTAGTCGGAACTAGTCATCCCAAAAGTTGGAGCTAGAAAAATATGTCGGAGCTATCCAACATAAGTCGGACCTAGCAAAACATATCAGAGCTTTAACAAAGACATGTTGGAGCTATCAAAGACATGCCGGAGCTAAAGACAAAGCTCACCAGAGCTACCCAAAAACATGTCGAATCTAGACAAAGAAGGTTGGACCTATTGACGGACCTTGCAGAAGCTCGGAGCCAGAGTCGGACCTTGCTAAAAAGACGTTATGGCAGCATTCAAAACTTTTATTGTTAAAGCCAATGTATTCAGCACACATAGGTCTCACAATCTCCCCCTTGATGAATGCATTGGCAACACCACTTAAGATCTGAACATTGGCTTATTCACATTAAAAGTTTTGAAAACAATTTCTCCCCCTTTGTAAAACAGAAATAAAATGAGAAAAGGAAATTCACCACCTGAGAAGAATCGTGGCAAAAACAATTGTGAATATGAGCAATGTGTAATCAATGTCTCCCCCTTGCATATTTGTTTTTAAAAATTTACATATTATCTCTCCCGCTTTGACAATGTATTCAGCAGGTTTATAAGACAAATTTTAATTGTTATGAGCATATTATAACATATACATATAAAACAAAGCTCATCCAAGTCATGCTGTCAAGTAACTTACACTATCACATCAATGAGATACATAAAGTAGTGTAAGCCATGCTAGAGATAAAATGTAATTTCCAATTTAGCAAGTCATGATCTCACAAACTTAACTATTTCAAAATCTGAAAGCATGACACTTGTTGCTACATTTTATTATTTCAAAGAACAAATTTAGATCATATGATAATTGCAAGAGATTATATGCGCATCTGCCTTATTCTAACCAACCAAGCCAAGCCTATGTCATTTGACAATCAGAAGCTTAAGGACATGGTTTTAGTCATACACAACTTCTTCCAAGTTCATATCTAAGTGCAATGATAAGCCATCTCAAAAGAAGAAGTGTGATGCATGCATATTCTCTTGATATTTTCTCAACTTATATTTGTTCATAAAAAATCAACATGTGAGTTGATTGCTTGATTAATTCTTTATGATTAAAAGCACTTGTGAGCATGCAACAAGTTCAAAACAGCAAGAAAGTTCGACCATGACCAGATTTAGTGTAAGTAAATATTCCAATTACCAAGAAGGGCAAAAACTACAAAATTCATAACACGAGTAATGTAGTAAAAACTTTCAGCACGTAAAAGGAATCACGAAGTCATATATGTATGAAATACTATGCACATATTATTTTAGTTCAGATTCACACATAGACTTCCCAAGTTTCAAAACTCCCCCTCAATTTAAGACATGAGGATGCATAACCCCTATTGCACTACGAATGTAACAAAAATGAGTGAAATCCAAAGGTTTTGTAAAAATGTTGGCCAATTGTTGTTAGGTATCTACATGGTGAAGCACAATGTTTCCTTTTTCAACATTATCAAGGAGAAAATGATACCTAATGTCAATGTGCCTAGTTCTAAAATGTTGCACAGGGTTTTTAGCAATGCAAATGGCACTAGTGTTATCACAAAACAGTGGGACACTATCTAGATCAACCCCATAGTCCTTAAGTGTTTGAACAATCCAAAGAATTTGTGAGCAGACACTAGCTGCAGCTACATATTCAGATTCAGCTGTGGATTGTGAAACTGAATTTTGTTTTCTAGAGGACCAAGCAACAAGTGAATTACCAAGAAAATGACAGGCACCGGAAGTACTTTTCCTATCAATCCTACAACCTCCAAAATCAGCGTCGGAAAAAGCTTTCAAAGTGACAGTTGAGGAAGAGGAAGAAAAATGCCAAATTCTTGAGTTCCATGTAAGAACCTGAGAATCCTTTTGACGGCTTGACGATGTGAAGCACGTGAGGAGGCTTGAAAACGTGCACAAAGACATACGCTGAATTGTATGTCCGGTCTTGATGCCATGAGGTACAAAAGTGATTTGATCATGCTTCTATATTCTTTTTGATCCACGGGTTCACCATCTTCATCAAGTTCAAGTGTTGTTGTTGTTCCCATTAGTGTCCAAAGAGGCTTGCTTTTGTCCATGTTGAAACGCCTTAGGAGGTCTTTTGTATACTTTGTTTGATGCATAAAGGTACCCTCCTTGGTTTGCTTGATTTGCAGCCCCAAAAAGTACGTGAGTTCTCCCATCATACTTATCTCAAATTCTGAACTCATCATAGCTGAAAACTTGGACACAAGATCATGAGAAGCACAACCAAAGATAATATCATCCACATACACTTGAACAAATAATGTGTCATTGCCATGCTTAAGCAAAGAAAAGTTTTATCAACCTTGCCCATGATAAACCCCTTTTCAAGTAAGAATGTTTTTAACCTATCATACAATGCTCTAGGGGCTTGTTTGAGACCGTACAAGGCTTTGGACAGTTTGTAAACATGATTAGGAAAATCTGAATTTTCAAAACCCGGTGGTTGTTTGACATAAACCTCCTCATCTAAGTAGTCATTAAGAAAAGCACTTTTAACATCCATTTGATATAGCTTAAAACCTTTAGATGAAGCAAAAGCTAACAAAATTCTTATGGCTTCTAATCTAACAACAGGAATAAAAGATTCATCAAAATCTAGACCTTCAACTTGAGTGAAACCTTGAGCAACCAACCTAGCCCTATTCCTAACCACAACCCCATCCTCACTTTGTTTATTTTTAAACACCAATTTAGTTCCAATTAAAGTGTGACCTTGAGGTGGAGGTACAAGTTTCCAAACATTATTTCTATCAAAATTTTCTAACTCTTCTTGCATGGCAATAATCCAAGATTCATTAGTGAGTGCGTGTGATATATCTTTGGGTTCAAAAGAAGCAACAAAAGCAGAATGAGCATGAGAATTTGGATCGCAAAACCTGGACCGTTTAACTCGTTTGTGCAAGCTTCCAATAATCTCTTGTGGAGGATGAATTTTGAGAACCCAGAGGGGAGTGGACACTTCACAAGCTTCTTCTTCTTTATGTTCATCACAAATCAATGAGCTTGTGACGTGAGGAGGATCTGGACCAGCAATGGTGGTCGTCGGTGCTGGCTGTGAAACAAAATCAGGAGCTCGAACAATGTCATTAGCTGCTGAATTTTCGGGCAGCAGCTCCACCTCTTCCTCATCTTCAACGAAAATGCTCCCCCCCTGCGGATATGGATTTGGACCTACAATGTTTTAGCTAGTACCTGGGATAGATTCATCAAAAGACATTTCACAAGTCTCCACAATTTTGTTAGTGTCAAGTAAAAGCACACGGTAGCCTCTCGTATGAGATGGATAACCAAGAAACATGCCATCAATGGATCTAGATTCAAATTTATCAAGATTACCATGTTTCTTAACAAAGCATTTGCAACCAAAGACCCGAAAGTGCGTAACACTAGGCCTATGTCCAAACCGGAGCTCATATGGTGTTTTACCTAGCTTAGCACGCAAGAAAACACGATTTAAAACATCACAAGCGGTTGCAATCGCATCAGCCCAAAATTTCCTAGGAGTTTGATATTCATCAAGCATAGTCCTAGCCATCTAAACTAAGGTTCTGTTCTTTCTTTCTACAACACCATTTTGTTGAGGTACATATGGTGAAGAAAATTGATGATCTATTCCATTTTCAGCACAAAACTGATCAAAAGATTGATTTTTAAATTCAGTTCCGATATCACTTCTACTTGCTTTTAAAGATCCTGGGTGATCAATTGATAATATAAGAAATAAAGTTCTAAAGTGACTAAAAGCTTCATTCTTAGATGCCATAAAGTAAACCCATGTGTATCTAGAATAATCATCAACAATCACAAGAACATACCATTTACCTCCGAAGGATTGAACACGTGAAGGTCCTACGGTGTCAAGGTGCAAAAGTTGACTCGGTTCAGTTGTCATGATCATTGTGAGAAGAGTATGTGAACTTGCAACCATCTTAGCATGTCTACAAGAAGAGCACACAATTCCTTTGTCCCCTTTAAGCTTAGGCAGCCCACGTATGCGATCAAGAGCACTAACACGCGTGAGATGATCAAAGCCTACGTGACCAAGTCTACGATGCCAAAAATATAAGTCTTTGAAACCATTAGCAACTAGACACCTATGCTTAGAGGAAGACATATCGAAATCAGCTTCAAAAACTCTTCCAAACTAAGACATGTTAAAAATAAGCTCACTATTTGAACCTACAACTTTGCAGCAGTTTTTATTGAAAATAACTTCCAGATTTTCATCTAACAATTGTGAAACAGAAAGCAAGTTGTATTTCAAATTTTTGACAAGTGCCACATCCTTCAAAGTGTAGTGATCATTTACTCTAATCGAACCCTTAGCAATTATAGGAGTTGAAGAATTATCAGCAAAAGTAACATTCTCTACACATGACACAAAAGAGAGGGAGGAGAACCATTCTTTGTTACCGGTCATGTGGCGTGAGCAACCTTAATCCACAATCCAAATGTTCTCCTTCCTCAAGCATGTAACCTACATAGAAGCACAATACGTCGATGACTCAATACTGGGTTTAGTCAGAAGGCATTTAGGTATCCAGTACTGAGTCACATGACGTGCCGCAGGAAAAACACGCGAAAGCTGAGATAAAACAGTAGGATTATGAGTCAAAGTTTGAGGTTTTTTATTCTTAACTACTGACCTATAAGGTGTTACTTGTGTAGCACAAAAATCATAGCTCTGAAGGCAAAAACAGAAGGTCTGGAGGTAAACTTTTAATGTTTTTGACTCATAACGGCAGGTTGCATTTTCCTGGCATTCGGCTTAATATGTGCAGCTAAATTTGCATGAAAGTTATGAGATCTAGCAATCATTTTTCCCTTTTCTGTTGTTTAGCTAGTCTATAACAAAAATCCATGACATGACCATCTCTACCACAGTAGGTACAATGAAATTTAACTTTGTGTTCATGTCTAGATGAGCAAACAACATTTTTATTTGAAACCGAATGAGGCAACACTCCTGCAGATTTGAAAACCACTTCTTTTTTGTTTAGGAACAATTTGAATCAAACCACTTCCTAATGACTTTACAATTTTAGGTGGATGTGCCTTGGCATTAGCATGAGAATTGAAACCTAAACCAGTTTTATTATTCCAAGACTTGGAAGAATTCAGCAGCAAGTTTAGGTTCTTCTTCCCATTACAAAACCGATTTAATGTACTATGCATGTCATCAAGTTTATTGGACAGATCAAGGCAAATTTCACATGAAGTTTTTCCTTTTAATTTTCAATTGGAACAACTTTTAACTTCATGAGAACGTAAAGCATCATTCAATATTGAAATTTCATTTATAGCATCTTTTAGTTTCTTATCAAGATCATCACAAGTAGAACAATGCAAATCAATTGTAGAACAGCTAGCATCTTTCATGTTTTTATCATTAAGTGCAGCAAGCTCTCTGTTCTTTTCAATTTCTAACTCAAGTTTATCAAGTGTGGAGGTGTGCACACTTCTTAATGAGGACAATTGTTCAGATATTAAATCACATGAGGAACAAGTATCATCACTTGGAATCAAGGATTTTAAATGATTAATTTCATATTCTAGTGACTCAATTTTAACAGCATTGTCCCTAAGCATTTTGTCCTTTTTCTTAACTATCACAGTGGCACGAGAAATAGCATCACTCATTTCTTCGCAAGTAGGACATACCTCTTCATTGTCGCTGTTGTGTTCAGCCTCCTCCATACTTGATATTGACTTGATGCCATGAAGCACAAGTTTGCCAAATCATCTTCATCTTCATCACTTCCAATGTCCACGTCGCTTGAGCCAAGTTCCTGGAGTGCGGAGATAAAATTGTCCTCCAGTTGGCGACCTGTAAAGCCCTTCTTCTTCTTCTTATCATTTGTTGAGGAGTGCTTCGACCTTGATTGTTTTTATTCTCGAGAAGTAGAACCTGAAATGTTAGGACAATTTGTACAAAAGTGTCCTGTCTTACCACATTCGAAGCATCGTTGAGGTCCGGAGCTTCCTCTCCTTCTAGTTCTCACATTTTGTAATGCTTTTGAGAACCTAGTAGAGAGAAGTGCTAGCTCCTCCTCTGGAAACTCCTCAATCTGTTCAAGGGTTAGAGAGGACAACAAAGCAAGTGTACCACAGGATGAAGATTGATCAGATCTAGGCATTTCACGTTGTGAAACAAAAGCAATAGACTTGTTGGGGGTTTTTACGTGATATTATGTCAATTTCATGAGTTTTTAACTTGGAATATAGCACATCTAAAGTAAGTGTACTCATGACAGTAGATTCATGAATGGATGTAACTTTCATCTCCCAAAATGACATGTCTAATGCACTTAACAATTGCCTAGCATTTTCAGCATTTGAAAAATTAACATTGACGCTACGCAAGTTGCTGATAATTTTATTAAAGCGAGCAAATAGATCATCAATGGACTCACCGGGTTGCATCTCGAAGAGCACGTATTCTTTCTTGAACATGTCTTGCCTTACCTCCTTGATCGTGTTGGATCCTTCGTGGTAGTCACAAAATGCTTTCCACACATAGTATGCAGATCGGAGGTGAGCAACACGGTCGAAGTCACTTTGAGTTAATCCTTGTATGATCAAGTTTCGAGCCTTGTTGTTGTTATCGACATCTCTTAGATTTGTAGCTGTAACATGATCATTTGACGGCACTTCGTAAGGCTTGCACACCTTCTCCCATATTGCAAAGCCTTGCGCCTGGATGAAAGCCACCATGCGTGCCTTCCAAACCTGAAAATCAATACCAGCAAACACACAAGGTTTGGCAGAGTATTTCTCCTTGATGATTAGTCAAAAACACATGCAAATCACAATGATTGGAGCACCGTGGCTTTGATACCAATTGTAGGATCACTCAAAGAGGGCGGTGAATAGTAGATTTAAAAAATTTTATGCAGCGGAAACAATTAAATCCCAACCCTTTCGGCAGAAAAACGATATGTTAAAGAAATCGTGTGTGATATTAATCTAAACGTGTTTCACTTTGACAAAAGTGATATATATCAGAGAGAATCAAGTCACGAAGAAAACACAAGAAGAATCACTCAAATCCGTCAAGAGAAACTCACGTTATGATCGAAAGATTGAACAAAGGTCAATCTGTCCTACCCGAGAAAAACAGTTCTGGAACGCTGCAAAGAAACTCGTGTAGATCAGAAACTAAAAATCCAATGACCGTGAAATTTTGATAGATGATAGATAATCAAGTTGTGAAGACAACCCAAAAATAATCACATCAATTGGATCTTTAAAACCCGAGTTATGATAAAACCACCGACGAAAGGTAGTGCTGTCCAGAAACTCTACGAGTAAAACTTGTCTGTAACAAGTCGGACGAACAAGGCACAAAAGTTTCTTCAAACTACGAATTTTATTCAATATAACACAAGAGGAACAGCCTCAAAGTCATCCACCACGAGCTCTGGCCTACCTTGCTTATATAACCAGCCCTTAGGCCAACCCAATCTTAACTAGGACTTCAATCCTACTACGATCACGAATCGAAACTTTCCATAACTGCCTAGGACTCTTCTATACGCAGATAAAAGCAATCTTAAGACTTCCAAACACCTTATAAACGTAACCCACATTCCTAAAATAACTCAAATTCGTGACCCACATGAAATCCTATCATAACCAACTCAAATCTTTCCATATTTGAGTCAAACCCGACTCAGCCGCAGCCTGAGTCCATAACCTAGTCGGTTCGACCTTTCTGACGAATTCTTTACGTCCACATCTCTTACTTATATCTCGGAACCATGTAGCCACGTCCATGCACTCCTTGCACACGTGCAAACATCTTCCAATGACGTCCACGATACTTTCATATGCACTGCCCTTGATTCAAGCATGTTGCGCAACCTCCCAATCAACTCAACCACAAATCCTCCCGAACTTGGTTGTTGAACCTCATCTTCTCCCTAAGAATAGTTCAATGAATCCTGTCACCAGCCATGTCTTGAACTCAAGCAACACCTGCACATGAACAAACAACCAATCCGTACGAGCCCAAGTCCGTGACTTGACTCAAGTCAGTTCCGAACACAACACCTTACGTGAGCACCTCACATAAGCATGTTGCAAAGCATATCAAAACGATACCAGACATATCAACCAAAATGCACCAAAAACATAGAAAATGAATACTAAGTAATCTTTCTAAGAATATAAAGCAAGTTTGAAATATTTCACATGAAAATTTGGAAAATTACGATCAAACTCCAAACCTTGCCAAAGCTAATCGGAGCTTGAGCCGGAGCTTACCAAAGCTAGTATAACCTAGCGCCGGAGCTTACCAAAGCTAGTCGGACCTAGCGCCAAAGCTAACCAAAACTAGTCGGAACTAGTCATCCCAAAAGTCGGAGCTAGAAAAACATGTCGGAGCTATCCAACATAAGTCGGACCTAGCAAAACATATCGGAGCTTTAACAAAGACATGCCGGAGCTATCAAAGGCATGCCGGAGCTAAAGATAAAGCTCACGTGAGCTATCCAAAAACATGTCGGATCTAGACAAAGAAAGTTGGACCTATTGTCGGACCTTGCAGAAGCTCGGAGCTAGAGTCGGACCTTGCTAAAAAGATGTTATGGCTGCATTCAAAACTTTTATTGTCAAAGCCAATGTATTCAGCACACATAGGTCTCACACATACTAACATTTTTTTCATTCCTATGGGAAAGCCTCCTTGTAATGGGAATCATTACACAAAGTGGAGCCATAACATGAAACTACATCTTATCTCACTAAATCCTAGTCTTTTGTATGAAGAGTGCATAGGTGTAGACATTCCCGATGATGACGAAAAGCTCACCCCAGAGTAATATCAACAACTTCATAGGAATGATCAAATATCATCCATTTTGCTTCCAGCTTCATGTCAAAATTAATTTGACAAAGTGGATGGTTAGGGATAGCTCAAGACATATGGAGATACTCAAAGTCAGCCATGAAGGAACAAGATGAATAAGCGAAGTTAAGATTAAGGTGATGAAGGGTGAGCTTGATAGATTCAGTATGGAAGACAATGAAATCCCTTAAAAGATGTACAACCGGCTCAAGATCCTCATCAACAAGAGTGAACCTTATGGGTGCAAAAATGGACAAATCACGAAGTGGTTAATAGGATGATAAGAGCCTTCACAATCCCACCCTTTGTTATTTTATTTGAGAGAGTTTAAAATTCCACACTGTAGGATCGAAGAGCACGTGAAAAGCTACCAGAGGGGGGGGGGGGTGAATGGTAAATTACAACTTTTTAGCGGAAGCAATGAAAACCCCTCGGCAGAAAATTGATCTGTTAAAGAAATCGTGTGTGCAACTAATCTAAAAGTGATAAATTGTGACAAAACCAGTATAGATTGTGGATAATCTAGTCACGAAGACGTCACAGCAAGAATCACAAAAATCTGTAAAAAAAACTGAAGATACGATCGAAAGATCAAACAAAGGTCAATCTGTTCTACCCGGATAAAAACAGATCTACAACACTGCAAAGAAACTTGTGTAGATCAGAAACAAAAAATCCAATGACATTGAAATTTTCACATATGATAGATAATAATGTTATAGAGACAACCCAATAAGAATCAAATCAATTGGATCTGTAAAATTCGAGTTATGATAAAACCACCAAAGCAAGATAGTGTTGTACAGAAACTCGACGAGAAAAACTTGTCTGAAACAAGTCGGACGAACAAGGCATAAAAGTTCCTTTAAACTATAGTATTTACAAAATAGAACACAAGAGGAACAACCCAAAGTCCCTACACCACGAGCTCTGGCCTCCCTACCTTATATAACCAGCCATGAGGCCAACCCAAACCAAACTAGGACTCGTATCCTACTCAGTTTCCACCAAAGCATTACATAACTGCTCAAGACTCTTCTATACGCAGATAGAAGCAATATTAAGACTTCCAAACATCTTAGGAACATATTCCACATTCCTAAAAACAACTCAACTTCGTGACCCGCACGAAATCCTATCATATCTAACTCAAATCTTTCCATATTTGAGTCAAACCCGACTTAGCCGCAGTCTGAGTCCATAACCTAGTCGGTTGGACCTTTCTGACTAATTCTTTACGTCCAGTTCTCTTCATAACACCTTGGAACCATGTTGCCACATCCACGCACTCATTGAACACATGCAAAAATCTTCCAACAACATCCATGATAACTTCATATGTATTGTTCTTGATTCAAACATGTTGTGCAACCTCCTGATCAACTCAACCACAATTCCTCCCGAACTTGGTTGTTGAACCTCATCTTCTCCCTAAGAGTACTTCAATAGATCCCGTCATCAGACATGTCTTGAACTCAAGCAACACCTGAAGAATAAACAACCAGTACTTCTGAGCACAAGTCCTCCACTTGGCTCACGTTAGTTCCAAAATCACAACACCTTACGTGAGCACCTCACATAAGCATGTTGCAAACCATAGCAAAATTATATCAACCATAACCACCAAAACACACCAAAAACATAGTAAAATATACTAAGCAAACTTTCAATAGATGTAAAGAAAGTTTGAAACATTGCAAACTAAAATCAGAACAATTGCAACGAAGTACCAGAACTTGCTAAAACTAACCGGACCTAGAACCGGAGCTTACCACAGCTAACCGAACCTTGAACCCAAGCTCACCAAAGCTAGCAGGATCTAGAACCGGAGATAACCAAAGCTAGTCGGACCTAGCGCCGGAGCTTACCAAAGCTAGTCGAACCTAGTGCCGAAACTAGCAAAAACATGTCAGACCTATCCATAGCAAGACGGACCTAAACAAAGAAGTCGGACCTAGCCAAATTAAGTCAGACCTTACATCGGACCTTGCTGGAGCTACCCAAAACAAGTCGGACCTATTGTCGGACCTTGTCGGAGTTACCAAAAACAAGTCGGACCTTGCAAGAGCTCAGACCTAGAGTCGGACCTTGTTATAAAGGGTGTTTTGGCAGTATTCAAAACTTTTATCGTCATAGTCAATGTATTTAGCACCCATAGGTCTCACAACCAACCCCTTGATGAATGTCTTGGCAACACCACTTAAAATCCGAACATTGGTTTTGAAAAGTTTGAAAACAATCAAATGAGAAAGAAGGAAATTTCAAAAAAAATTATTTCTCCCCCTTTGTGAATCAGAAATAAAATGAGAAGAAAAAAATTCTCCCGTTAGATGAATCGTGCCAAAACACTTGTGAAAATGTGCAATGTGTGATCAATTTAGAGATCAAATTTCCCCCCTTTGACAATGTATTCAGCAAGGTACAAAATAGAAATTTTAATTTGTTATGAGCATATTATAACATATACATATAAAACAAAGCTCATCCAAGTCATACTATCAGGTAACTTACACTATCACATCAGTGAAATACATAAAGTTTTGTAAGCCATGCTAGAGGTCAGATGTAATTTTCAATTTAAGAAAGTCATGATCTCACAAACTTAACTATTTCAAAACCTGAAAGCATGACACTTCTTGTTGTATTTGTCATTTTTCAATATTATTTAAAGCACCAATTCTGATCATATAACATTTGTAAGAGATTATATGCCACATCTTCCTTATTCTAACCAACCAAGCTAAGCCTATGTCATTTGACAATCAGAAGCTTAAGGACATGATTTTAGTCATACACAACTACTTGTAAGTTTATATCTAAGTGCAGTGATAAGCCATATCAAAAGAAGAAGTGTGATGCATGCATATTCTCTTGATCTTTTCTCATTTTTATTTGAACATAAAAGCTCAACATGTGGATAGTTGAATGATTAATTTTTTATTATCAAAGCACTTGTGAGCATGCAACAAGTTCAAAACAGTAAGAACGTTCGATCATGACCAGATTTAGTATAAGTAATTATTCCAATTACTAGTCATGGCAAAAACTACAAAATGTATAACATGAGTAACATAGTAAGAACTTTCAGCATGTAAAAGGAATCACAAAATCATATATGTATGAAATACTATGCTCATATTATTTTAAATTCAGATTCACACATAGACTTCCCATGTTTCGAAACTCCCACTCAATTTAAGCTATGAGGATGCATAACCCCTATTTTACTATGAATGAAACAAAAACGAGTGAAATTCAAAGGTTTTGTAAAAATGTCAGCCAATTTTTGTTCGGTATCTACATGGTGAAGTACAATGTTTCCTTTTTCAACATTATTACGGAGGAAGTGATACCTAATGTCAATGTGCTTTGTTCTCGAATGTTGCATGGGGTTTTTAGCAATGCAAATGGCACTAGTGTTATCACAAAATAGTGGAACACTATATAGATAAACCCTATAGTCCTTAAGTGTTTGAACAATCCAAAGAATTTGTGAACAAGCGCTAGCAGCAGCTACATATTCAGATTCGGCTGTGGATTGTGCAACTGAACTTTGTTTTATAGAGGACTAAGCAACAATTGAATTACCAAGAAAATGAAAAGCACCTGAAGTACTTTTCCTATCAATCCTAAAACCCCCAAAATCAGCATCTGAATACGCTTTCAATGGAATGGTTGAGGAAGAAGGAATAAAAATGCCAAATTCTTGAATTCCATGTAAGTACATAATAATTCTTTTGATGACTTGACGACGTGAAGCACGTGGGGAAGCTTGAAACCATGCACAAAGACCTACGCTGAATTGTATTTACGGTCTTGATGCCGTGACGTACAAAAGTTATCTGATCATGCTTCTATATTCTCTTTGATCCACGGGTTCACCATCTTCATCTATTTCAAGTGTGGTTGTTGTACTCATTGGTGTCCGAAGAGGCTTGCTTTTGTCCATGTTGAAGCGCTTAAGAAGGTCTCTTGTATACTTCATTTGATGCAAAAAGGTACCTTCCTTGATTTGCTTCATTTGCTGCCCCGAAAAGAACGTGAGGTCACCCATCATACTCATCTCAAATTCTGAACTCATCATATCTGAAAACTTGGACACAAGATCATGAGAAGCACAGCCAAAGATAATATCATCCGCATACACTTGAACGAATAATGAGTCATTGCCATGCTTAAGAACAAAAAGAGTTTTATCAACCTTGCCCATGGTAAACCCCTGTTCAAGTAAGAATGTTTTTAACCTATCATATCATGCTCTAGGGGCAGTTTGAGACCGTACAAGGCTTTGGATAGTTTGTAAACATGAATAGAAAATCTGGATTTTTAAAACCCGGTGGTTGCTTCACATAAACTTCCACATGTATGTAGCCATTAAGAAAAGAACTTTTAACATCCATTTGATATAACTTGAAACCTTTAGATGCAGCAAAATCTAACAAAATTCTTATGGCTTCTAATTTAGCAACAGGAGCCAAAGTTTAATCAAAATCTAGACCTTCAATTTGTGTGAAACCTTGAGCAACCAATCTAGCCTTATTCGTAACCACAACCGCATCCCCACTTTGTTTATTTTTAAACACCGATTTAGTTCCAATTAAAGTGTGACCTTGAGGTGGATGTACAAGTTTTAAAACATTATTTCTTCCAAAATTTTCTAACTCTTCTTGCATGGCAATAATCCAAGATTCATTAGTGAGTGCATATGATATATCTTTGGGTTCAAAAGAAGCAACAAATGTAGAATGAGCGTGCGAGTTTGGATCGCAATACCTAGACCGTGTGATTCGTTCGTGCAAGATCCCAATGATTTGTTGTGGAGTGAAAGTGCATCTAGGCATCCCTTGTGGGTTTTGATTGGTTAATGACAAAAAAATGAGATCCTAACAAAATTGTTGAGATGAGCACAGGTTTTAAAGAAATGAGAAAGAAAGCACAAAAGGAAAGAGAATGAGGATTTAAATGGAAAAGAGCTTAGGAGCTGAAAAGATTAGATTATTTTGCATGGAGTGTGTTGGAGAAAAACACCCCAAGATCTCAAGTGAAGAAATAATTCAACTCGCTGCACATTTCACAGGAAGACCGGACTAGTCCGATATACACCGGACTAGTACGGTATCTCTTTGACTAAAAACGGACAAGTCCTCCCACAGTGCGGACTTATCCACAACCCTTCACATTTGCACGACATTGGACAAGTCCGGTATTGACCAGACTAGTTCGAAAACTCTCTGACTAAAATCGGACAAGTCCCTCTAAGTGCGAACTTGTCCTTAGTCCTACACGGTGTTCATCACACTAGAGTAGTTCGATATTCATCGGATGATTCTAAAAAGTTTCTGACTAAAATTGGACTAGTCCGCATCTTAACGGAAAAGTCCAGTATCCGTCAATACTTAGGGTTTTCCACACGCTGCACACCGGACTAGTTCGGTTTCCACCACAGACTAGTTCGGACATCGCAAACCCTAACGGTAACTTTTGGAAACCCTAGTATAAATAGAGGTGTACGGCCATACAACCAACTCTCTCGTCCCCCAGCGTCGTCATACCTCCCAAGAGCCCAAAATACACATCTCTCCAGACATTCTAACCCTAAAAGGATCAAATCTTTGAGGATTAGCAATTGATCAAAGGAGAGACTTGTTCTACACATCTCGAGCTCTTGGGTTTGATCTCTTGCACACTCTAATTGTAATATTGTATATATTTTGTGTGTTGGGTGGTGTTCATTGTTGTAATTCTTGGGGATTCCTCAACTTGTGAGAAGGGCCCTTGAAAAAGGTATTTGCCCCTTTGTGATTAGTGGAAGAGAATTGGCCTCCATGGCGATTCGACGAGGGTAGTGTTGGTGAAGACCCGGTCCTTTGTGGGCTCCAAAATGGGGATGTAGATTTCCTCTGTGGAATCGAACCTCGAGATAAAATCTTGTCTCGCACACTTTTGTTTCATCGTTCATCATATTCTAGGGTCTGCATAATCTTATTAACTCACATTGAAACATTGCAATTAAAATTGATCTTTTCATAGGGTACTAGAAGTGAAATTATCGATCAATCTCGATCTTTCTAGTCCACGCATAACGGAGTAGTCCCCACTGTATCGAACTAGTCCGATCTCCCTGTATTTGATCAATTTGTTATGTCTTTCAGGGATCGTCAAAGAATCAAATAGCCTATTCACCACCACTCTAGGCTTCATTGACTTTTGCGGATTCAGAGGGGAGTAGACACTTCACAAGCTCCTTGTTGTTCATGTTAAACACAGATCAAAGAACTTATGGCTTGAAGACGATCTGTACCAACTACAGTTGTTGTTGGTGCTGGTTGCGGTGCAAAATCAGCAGCATGATCAACATCATTTGCTTCTGAATTTTCGGGCAGCAGCACCACTTCTTCGTGTTCTTTGATGAAAGTACTCTCCCCCTGTGGATATGGATCTGGACCTGCAATATTAGAGCTAGTACCTGGGCTAGCTTCATCAAAAGAAACCTCACAAGTCTTCACAATTTTTTTAGTGTCAAGTAGAAGCACACGGTGGCCTCTAGTATGAGATGGATAACCAAGAAACATGCTATCAACAGATCTAGCTTCAAATTTATCAAGATTACCATGTTTCTTAACAAAACATTTACAACCAAAGACCCTAAAGTGTGTGACACTAGGCCTGTGTACAAACCGAAGTTCATATTGTAATTTTCTGAACTTAGCACCCAAGAAAACATGATTTGAGATATAACAAGCGGTTGCATTTGCATCAGCCCAAAATTTCCTAGGAGTTTGATATTCATCAAGCATAGTCCTAGCCATCTCAACAAAGGTTCTGTTCTTTTTTTCTACGACACCACTTTGTTGAGGTACATAGGGTGAAGAAAATTGATGATCTATTTCATTTTTAGCACAAAAGTGATCAAACAATTTATTTTTAAATTCAGTTCCGTTATCACTTCTAATTGCTTTTAAAGATCCTGGGTGATCAATTGATAATCTAAGAAATAAAGTTCTAAAGTGACTAAAAGTTTCATTCTTAGATGCCATAATGTAAACCCAAGAGTAGCTAGAATAGTCATCAACAATTACAAGAACATACCATTTAGCTCCGAAGGATTGAACACGAGAAGGTCCTACTGTGTCAAGGTGCAAAAGTTGACCCGGTTCAGTTGTCATGGTCATTGTGAGAGGAGCATGTGAACCTGCAACCATCTTAGCATGTCTACAAGAAGAGCACACAATTTCTTTGTCCCCATTAAGCTTAGGCAACCCACGTATGCGATCAATAGCACTAACACACATTAGATGATCAAAGCCTACGTGACCATGTCTGCGATGCAAAAAATATAAGTCCTTTTAATCATTAGCAACTAGACACCTATGCTTAGAGGATGACATATCAAAATCAGATTTAAAAACTCTTCCAAACCAAGACATGTTAAAAATAAGCTCACTGTTTGAATCTACAACCTTGCAGTAATTTTTGGTGAAGATAATTTCTATATTTTTATCTAGTAATTGTGAAACAGAAGACCACATTTCTTCTTTGTTATATTTAATCTTCGTATATCACCATGGATTGTGTAGAACTTAACTAGCCCAAAACTACATGTATCATGTAGAACCTAGCCAATATAGATCTATAGAAAGACGGCATGGATCGTGTAGAACTTACCTAGCACAAAACTGGAGTCCGGGATGTCACAGGGAGGTGTTGGCAACGAAGAGGTTCGGTAGAGCCCATCAAACTTGGTCGCCCGGCGTTGTACCCACGAGTCACCACCACCAAGAGATTTGATGCGTCACTGCGAGATCCATGGGAAAAAAAATGTAAAAACCGTGGGAAATAAAAACAAGGGAATTTATTAGGAATACAAGTTTGTAACACATGACAGAGAGACAACACATTTGGAGTATTGCGAGATCACCGGAAGGACGGGGCAGCGGTGTGTCAGGAACGGAGGCTAGTGATTCCATTTATACTCATCGTGGCTAAAATAGGGTTACAATAGGCGGAACTGAAATTGGAGGCATAGAGAGTGAAAATTGAATTGTCAAAATCTCAGTTGTAGCGCGCCAAGAAGAACGAAAAAATTTTCGCGGGCGTGCAGAATTTGACGCTAGCCGTGGCCTTGTGCACGCATGCAATCGTGATTAATTACATGTCATGTCGCGTTGGTTCCTGCACATGGTGCGTGTAGCTAGAGGGGTAGACTTCTTCAGACAACTTGCTCGCTTCTTCATTACAATATGGCCTAGCTGCTTGCTCGCCGTGCGAACGCTAGCTCCCCTTCATCTTTGTTGCCATGCATGGAGATCAAAATCTAAAAGCAGTCTTCTGCTAGCTAGTGGGATATTCCAAAAAAATACGAACAAAAATATGAATCGCCAACTTTATATGTGCTAATGCAAACGATATGCAAATACAGAACACCCAAGTCCATGAAAGAATGATGGTAAACAATCTGCATTCTGTAACATTAATCACAATGAAATGATAACATGTAGTATATACAACTACTAAAAAACACAGCCTCAACCACGATCTCAATGGAGTTTCAACCAAGAGTCGTCGATTGTCGCAACACAACGAATTCTTGGCTAGACATTGAACAACAGTTATCTCGCCCCTTTTTAACAAAGGAGTTGTTTATCGATACTACATAGGATGCATTGTTCAAGAACAGAAAAGAAATTTTTCATTAACATAAAAACAACACGTATATTACAAACAAGAACTACGAAAGCACATAGAAAACAAGAAAAAAGAAAAACTACAAATACTACTCTACTCGGAGTTGGAGGAAATCTCCACCACCTCTTTCTCTGCCGTCGCCGCCCATCTCCGCCGCCGCTGTCGCCACCGCCTTTGCTGCCCCCTCCTCCGACAGTTGAGTCTGAAGCTTTCGGGCAACAGTCTGCAGAAGATGCTGGTGGCCCTCCACCTCAGTCACCTCCTTGATCGTCTCATAGATGACGTCGAGAAGATCGGCCACAAAGCCTAATCCGAAGCAGTAGTGGCCGATGGTGTCCATGCTGGTGCAGACGGGAAGTTTCCCAAGACCCAGACGGTCACACGAGCGAGATGTATCAGAAAATACACCCCGCACCAATTTGTCAACATTTTATGCACGCTCGGTGGTGGTGGACAGGTGCTCGTGGCCTCTTTTAGGCACCGATCGAGTTCATAAAAGCGGTGTTCAAGGAGGCGGACAGTCTCCTGAACCCAAATGAGATGAGGAAGAGGTGCGGTGCAGCAGGCAGAGAAGGGGATAGAGGAGGTGCGGGCGACGCCTCCAGTTCCACCCGCATTGGCGGCGACAGAAACGGAGAAGGAGGTTCGGAGGACGTTGATGGCCCGGAGCACATCAGTGTGGTGCTACCCATTTGTGTGGCGATGGAGGTGTGGAGAAAGAGCGAGAGGTGGTCCGCGGTGCTACAGAAGAGAAGCGAGAGGAGAAGTCTGGAGGCTATGATCGTTGGAGTGGTGCGGCGAAGAGGCAAGAGGACAGTGTGCCTTTATAGCATGTCGCCATCTAAGCGCGCGAGTGGAGATGATTGGACGCTTCAAAAATTGTGCTTTTCGAACAGGTGGGTTGGTCAAAGTTAATCCAAAGCGCGGTTTGCCTCCTCTAGGTTATCGCAACGGCTCGACGCGTCCCATCTCGGCTTCACAGGCAATTTTTTAATTTGACACACAAAGTGCCCAGGGTATGCAATGGCCCACCTGGCATACTTTGTATTTCCGTCTCGTGATGTTTCAACTTTTCAGTTCCAGTTTTTACGTTTGACATGCGAAGGGCCTACCAACCAAGGGTATGTAATGTTCCAGTTTTTCAGTTTGTCACGCAGAAGTCGTCGATCATGTTTCATGACATTACGTGTTTTCTCTTTTTGTTGAAAGATCGTCATATATAGTTGAAAGATCGTCACAAAACACAAAAAAAGTACAAGACACAACAAAATAAAACATAGATCTTCCTCCTCCTCCTCCTTAGACGCAATATAGACTGAACTCAGAGCACATTGGCTTGGTAACTAAATTATTCATTTGTCCAAAAAATAATCAAATCCTTCCTTATGAATTGTCATTCCTGTGGAACACAATGAACACACCACACATTCATTCATTAACACACACACAAACACACACACACACACACACACACACACACACACACACACACACACATATATATATATATATATATATATATATATATATATATATATATATATATATATATATATATCACAAACCCTCGTTCATGTTTTTTAGTTTGACACGCAAAAGACCTCGATCATGCATGTTTGACGACATTAGGTGTTTTCTAATTTTGTTGAATGATCGTCATATATATATATATATATATATATATATATATATATATATATATATATATATATATATATATATATATAGTTTGAGGCTCATTGATCATATGTTCGTGGCGTAGCATATATACATGGACAACATTATAACATGCATGTGAGAGAGACGTCAATGATCATGTATGATGACGTTACGCGTGTTTTCTCTCTTCTTGTTGAAAATATCATATATATATATATATATATATATATATATATATATATATATATATATATATATATGGTGTTTTCTCTTGTTGTTGAAAGATCATCATATATATATAGTTTGAGGCTCGTTGATCATATGTTTGGGGCCTAGCATGCATGGACAACTATAACATGCATGTGACAGATACGTTGATGATCATTTGTGATGACGGTACACATGTTTTTTCTCCTTTTGTTGAATGATCGTCATATATATAGTTTGAGGCTCTTTGATCATATGTTCGGGGCATAGCATATATGCGTGAACAACTATAACATGCATGTGAGAGAGACATCGACCATCATGTATGATGATGTTACGCGTGTTTTCTCTCTTTTTGTTGAAAGATTGTTATGTTTGAGGCTCGTTGATCATGTTTTGGGTGTAGCAAGCATGGACAAGTAACAACATGCACTTGAAAACCTCGTGATTATGTTTGATGACAACATTATGTGTTTTCTATTTTTGTTAAATGATTTTTTGAGGCTCATTGATCATGTGCTTGTTATTAGTTGCCGCATCAGAAGAGCATATTTGGCTCATGGACAAGGAAAATTCTTTGTACATAGTACAAAGTATAAGTTGGTCGGCATTGCCGTTCGTACGCGAAGGATGCGGTCAGGTAGTTGCTCTTGCAAGTGTATGCTAATTACGTAAGTGTTTGGCCGGGTCATGTGGTTTGCCCACGATGCACCCTAAACCTAGTGTTGAGGCCATGTATGTGCGTACACTAGTAACATGTGTCAAAGTGCTCAGACATCAATTGCATCAATAGTATCATCCATTTTATTCTGTATTGGATCATCCAAATTAATGTTTGGTTGGATCGATTGGATGATAAAATTTTTTGTTTGGTAGGTTGGATGAAACTTGGGTGGATTATTGAATCATCTAAGTTGATAATTTCATAATATTAATTATTTATATACTAATTATCGTATTACTAGCAAATATTTATATTTTTGATATCATAATTGTAATTATTATTCAAAAATAAACCAGTTAATTATCACTAATTACATTACTAAGAAGCATAATTAGATAAGGTGGATGGACTCATCCAACCAAATTTTCTGGACCATCTCATCTAGCATCTGCGAGGAATATTCCTCAAACCTGGATCACCCTGTCCGTCTGACCGTGAAAAAAATAACTTATGACTAGACCATCCCACTAATCCAAGTCAATACAATCCAAAACAAGCAACTAAACATATATCTTTTTGACCGCATCATGCTCGTGCGCATGATGATGGATCGTGCACGCCAAACGCTGAGTTATTCGGATCACTGAGCAAATTTCGGATGTGGAGTTCGTGTGCCCGTGCCCGCTGCAAGATTCGGTGCGTCGGCATACGTGGCAAACATCGGGCAGGGTGGCACAGTCGCGAGAACCGTGCAGTGCGCCCTGGTTGTATGGCTATAAGATTCGGAGCGTGAACGTATGTGGCAACCATCTATGAAGGGTCACACAGAGACTGCTGGGTAGCCCTACCGTAGAGAATTCAATTCTCGCACCAAGGGGTTAAGAGATTTAAAGGCAGGCTCGACTCTGGGCCTAGGCCGAAGGGGCTACTGCCTAGGGCTAGGCTGGGAGGGGGAGGGGCACAATGATAGCTGTTAAAGAGAACAGAAACAAAATTAATTAATATTGGCATCATCCATATGCGATGTACAGTTTTACATGGTCTAGATATTTTTGTATTTTTTTGGAATATAATAATACGTCCTAATGATTTTAATATTTACTAGATATAGTATTATTAATGTGATAATTTTCCATATGCGATGTTTTTCGATAAAAGGAGGAGTTTTTCGTTAATGCATACTGTAGGACACATTGTTCAGGAACATAAGACATTTTTCATTAACATAAAAACAAAACATATATTACAAACAAGAAAAAACAAATAGAAAACAAAAGAAAAAACTATTGCAAATCCTACTCTACTCGGAGGAGGACTTGTCCACCTCCTCTGCCGCCGCCTCCGCATCCGCCGGCGGCGCCTTTGCCTCCGCCGCAACTGCCAGCGGCGCATCCTCCAACACCAGACCAACTTCTGGCTGACGGCGTCCACCAGGTGCTCGCGAAACTCCACCTCAGTCTCCTCACTGATCGTCTCATAGAGGCAGTCGAGACGATCGGCCACAAAGCCTAACCAGAAAATGTAGTAGCCGGTGGAGTCCATGCTGGAGTGGTGGGGAAGGTTCCCAAGTCCTAGACAGCAACAGGAGCAAGATGTATCGTAAAATACATCCTGCCCCATTTTGTCGAGCGCTCTTTCTTGCACGTCGGCGGCGAACAGGTTGCCGCTGACCTCCTTAAGCTAGCCGTCGAGTTTGTCAATGTGTTTCTCGATGAGGCATATAGTCTCATCATAGTTGGACGGAGGAGGTGTGGGGGCCGCGGACAGTGACAGGGGTGGAGGAGGTGTGAGCGCCACCTCTAGTTCCAACGGCATTGGTGGCGATGAAAATAGAGAAGGAGGTTCGGAGGACGTCGTTGTCCTAGAGCGATTTCGTGCGGGGCTACCCATTTTTGCGGCGACGGAGGTGCGAACAAAGATAGAGAGGTGGTCAACGGTGCTGTCGTGGAGAAGCGAGAGGAGAAGTTTGGAGGCTAAAAGATCGATCGAGAGGTGCTGCGGAGAAGAAGAGGACAGTGTGCCTTTATAGCGGTCGTCGTCTAAGTGCGCGAGTAGAGATGATCGGACACCTCGAGAACTGTGCTTTTGAATCGACGGTCGGAGTTACTCCAAACTGCGGTTTGCCTCCTCTCAAAACTGCTCGACATATCTCATCGACCGATTTTTTAATTTGACACGCAAAGGGCCCAGGTATGCAATGGCCCACCTGGCATACTTTGTAGGTCCGTCCCGTGGTGTTCGTAACATTTCATGCGAACGATTTCAACGAGGTGCGAAAGATTGATGTAAACACGTGTGGCAATCGATCCAGAGGAGGCACAGGGTGAGAAGGAACATTATGTTGGATCCATGTTGGATTTCAACATAGAGAGTGGGCACAGGGTGAGGGGGAAGGTTCTCCTTGGTGCTGTCAGATGAACTAGGTGGAAGTCACTTTCTGGATCTCTGTGACACCCGGTTCAGAAAATGAATCAAGTGAGTGCATATGTGTGTCCAGGACGTTCAACACACATACACGAGTGCATTCACAAACCATACAATTACCACAGAACAATATTAATTAAGCACTTTTATTATAGAATTTAGAATATAATCAAATACAAGCTCTAATGAATATTAATGATAGCTTAACTAATACAACGGAAATCATCTAATAAAGCAACTATGCAGCTAAGCAAATGGAATATGGCACCACTCCAATCAAACCACAGGCAAGCTGACGGCAAACACGGCATAGAACTCCGCATTATCAACGTTATACTCCCAAATCTGACCTGCAACTGTTGGTGGGGGAATAGCAAGGGTGAGTACATGTCGTACTCAGCAAGTGTGGGAAAGTATGACATGTAGCTTACATAAATGTCGAATATAATAACGACTAAGTGTTGAAAAGTACATTAAAACATTTGAAAAGCAATATATTGTATGTCTGTGAAGTAAACCCATCATAAACCATGTAGTTATCATAATATTAGTCCATGTCTCATTACCATCATCCATATACCAGATTTCAGAATTACCATTAACCATATCCATTGCCATAAACCATAATACCTTCCCATAACACGTACCAAACCATCCCCATCAAAAACCCCTCTAATCATGTAGGTCATCCAGGTGCTCTTAACTAGGAGCACAACTATCATGATAGTTTTTAAAACTCTACAGAGTTTGTACCACTTTACCCACGTGTTTGTGGTTTCATCACCCGTCAGCGACTAAAGAACCTCCCTTATGCCAATTACACTTCCTTTGGTGTATGGCCAAGAGCTCACAAAATATCCTCTACAAAGGGACTACTAGCGTGTACGAACCCACTGAGGTTTCACCGGTGGCGATACCTCTAACTGAGCACATCTTCAACCAAGGGCCCCCTCTCGTGCCATTCGGATCCCAGGGAGTCCCGCCACATATCCAAACCCAATCCGACTCCCCTCCCCGGTGCGCCAAATGATCCGCGCAGTACTAGCAATACCCTAATTAATCAGCTATGCGACACCCAGACTTGGCCTCGTGGTGGTACTGTTGTCCAGGCATATTCTCGCATGAACCGGTCCTTAGATCTAAAGCAAGCAACCACCATGTCTTCCAACCCATCCAGATACTAGGCTTGCTTAGATCACCCATTACCATATCATATTAATGAGTTCATATCAACCATAATCTCATTAATGCATAATTAAATGGTATAGTTGTTTTCCCATCTCAATTAATTAAGCGAAGCAAAGGTAAAAAGCCCATCCCGACTCTCTACCATGTATTCCAGGTGACAAGGGTGGTTAAACAAAGCTAGTAAACTTCTTATCATAGGAATTGCCATCAATTTACACAAGCATGCAGTTTTGAAAACAACACATTTATTATAAAAATAGGATCAATATGTTCAAGGGCACTTGCCTTGCCCCTGAGCTTGGTTCGGATCAAAGTGTTCAAATTCTTGGTACTGAAGGTCCTCCGCAGCACTCTCTAGCGCAAAACCTTCTAAACCGCGCAATAAACATACAAGACAAGAATTACAATCAACAAGTGCACATATATTACTCAATATGTCATGGCATGCATGATTAATGCAAACGCGAAGCAAAACTAGTTATTGAGTTACTATTAATGTCCACTAATCATTTACAATGTTTATTAACAAGTTTGCACTGGTTCATGTTGATATTATCAAATTGGAATTAGTTCATTATTAAACGAATCTGCAGACCGGACAAGTCCGCTGTAGGGCCGGACTAGTCCGCCGTACGCAGAACTAGCGAGTCAGGGTTTTCCAGATCAACATGATTTTGGATAAACGAGTTTGAATTCATGTGAGAAAGAGAATGTAGAAGGTATACCAGGTGTTTAGAACTCTAATGAATCAAGGTTTTTGGAGGAAACACTTGGATCTTGACGATCTAGGGTTGATGAAGAAAACATGATGGTGAATTGTTGATGAAGAACGCAGAGTTGATGGAGATCTTGGTCTCTTGATCTTCTTTTGTTTCCTCCACTTCTTCTTCTTGCTTTGGGTCTCCTTCTCCCTCCTTGGCAGCGGGTATCTACGATTTAGGGTTTGGGTGTGATTCAAAAGTGGCAAAGAGATGTAAAGTTAAGGGGTGGGGTTGTTTATATAGGGGTGGAGGATTAGGGTTTCAATGGAGGTCGGTTATAGAGAGGGTGGAAGCCGGTGTGGGGTCCCAAATGGGCTCCAAAAGGGTTAGACAAGACGTCCTTAGGCCCACGTAAGGTAAAACCCAAAAACACGTCGTGGAACAAAAGATCAAATCAGAATCGCGAATGACCAGACAAGTCCGCGCAAGGCCGGACTAGTCCGATATTAGTGAGAGAGAAATCGGATAAGTCCGGACCAAACCGAACAAGTCTGAACTGAGTCAGAGAGGAAAATGGACAAGTTCGCTAGATATCGGACAAGTCCGAATAAGTCTAGGGACTTGGCGAAATTTCAATGAATTGGAATATCGGACTAGTCCGTAATATACCATACAGATCCGAAAACAGTACAAAGAGAAAAACGGACTAGTCCTTACCAAAAACGGACATGTCCGAGGGAGTTCAGAGAAAAATCGGACTAGTCCGCATAAAAAACGGACTAGTCCGCACTTCTTAGAATTTTTGAGAGCGATTTTGCTTCTAATTCATTTTAAACTTGTTCATTTTCAGTTGACTTAACTTTAACCTATTTAATGATGAACGCAGGGCAGGATGCATGAAAATGAGGGTGTTACAAACCTACCCCCCTTAAAATGAATCTCGCCCTCGAGATTCAACGTAGAAGGAAAAAGATAGAAAAAATCATTCTTGAGGTCATCTTACAACTCCCAAGTTGCCTCTAATTCTGTGTGATTCTTCCATTGAACTTTCCAACATCTAATAATCTTGTTTCTTGTGACCCTCTCCTTGGTTTCGAAGATTTTGACCGATTGCTCGGCATACGTCAAATCTACCTCTAGTTCCAACTCTTCCATTAGCACTTGTTCTTCTGGTACCCTTGAACACTTCCTGAACTGTGAAACATGAAACACATCATGGACATCTGAAAGATGAGCTGGTGTCTCCAACTTATATGCTACTTCTCCTCTTTTGTCCAAAATCTTGAATGGCCCAATGAATCGAGGTGCTAGCTTGCCTTTGATATTAAACCTCTTATGACCTCTCATGGGTGACACTTTGAGATAAACGAAGTCTCCTACATCAAAGGCTAGGTTCCCCCGTCTATTATTTGCATATCTTTTTGTCTTGATTGAGCAGCCCTCAAGTTCTCACGGATAATCTGAACTTGTTTTTCCGCTTCTTGTAACATCTCGAGTCCAAATACTTGGTTCTCCCCTGTCTCATTCCAAAACAAGGGGGTCCTACATTTCCTTCCATATAGTGCTTCATATGGTGACATCTTGAAACTTGCTTGGTAAATACTGTTATATGAGAATTCTGCATACAACAAGCTCTTGTCCCAACTTCTTCCATGCTTCAAAGCACAAGCTCTTAACATATCCTCCAAAATCTGATTCGTCCTCTTGGTTTGTCCATTGGTTTGTGGGTGATATGCTGAGCTGGAATTCAACCTTGTTCCCAATGCTTCATGTAGTTTCTCCCAGAACCTAGAGGTAAATTGAGAATCTCTATCCGATAGTATCTTCTTTGGTACTCCATGTCGGCACACAATATGCTCTATATATAACTTTGCTAGCTTCGCGGTGGTATATGTGGTCTTGAAGGAAATAAAGTGAGCTGACATGGTCAAACGATCCACAATTACCCATATGAAGTCATAACCAGACTGGGTACGCGGTAAACCAACTGTAAAGTCCATCCCGATTTCTTCCGACTTCCATTCTGGAATTTTCAATGGCTGCAATAATCCAGCTGGCCTTTGGTGTTCAGCTTTGACTCGTTGGCACACTGAAAGTGCATCTAGATATCCCATGTGGGTTTTGATTGATTTATGACAAACAAATGAGATCCTAACCAAATCATTGAGATGAGCGGAGGTTTTAATGAAAACATGGAGAAAGCGCAAAAGGGAAGGAGAGTGAGAAATCAAGTTGGAATGAGCTCAAGAGATGAATAGAATAATCTTTGTGTATGGAGTGTGTTGGAGAAACACACCCCAAGAGCTAAAGCTAATTTTAATTACTCTCACTACACAAATTCATACAGGTCCGTACTAGTGCGGTGTACCCCGGACTAGTCCGATATCTCTCTGTTCAAAATCGGACAAGTCCTCCCAGTGCGGACTTGTCTGCATAGTCCAGGTTTACACAGACCGAACTAGTCCAATATCTTTCTGACTAAAACCAGACTAGCCCTCCCTATTGTGGACTAGTCCTCAACACTTCACAGTTTTGCACGAAATCGGACAAGTACGATATCACCACAGACTAGTCCAATATCCTTCTGACCGAAATCGGACAAGTCCGATATATGCCGGATTAGTCATGCCGGATTAGTCCAAAAAAAACCTTCTGACTAAAATCGGACAAGTCCTCGAAGTGCGGACTTGTCCCCAATTCACTAAGGGTTTCAACACCACCGGACTAGTCCGATATGTGCCGAACTAGTCTGAACATTTCCAGAGACAATAATGGACTAGCTCACCATTGGCCGAACATGTCCGATAATTTGGTGCAATTAGGGTTTCCCACACGCCGCACTCCGAACTAGTCCGGAGTCCACCATGGACTAGTCCGGACTTTGAAAACCCTAACGATAACCCTTGGAAACCCTAGTATAAATAGAGGTGCATGGTCCAACTATGATATCCCTCGACCCCCTGCGCCGTCACACCCTCCAAGAGCCTAGATAACATGTATCTCCACACAATCCAACGCAAGAAAGATCAAATCCTTGAGGATTAACGTTAGATCAAAGGAGATACACGATTCTTCAAGTTTTGAGCTCTTCAGATTGATTCTCTCGCACACCCTTGTTCTTTATTGCATATAATTTGAGTGTGTTGGTGGTGTCTTCAGCTATAAATCTTGGGGAGCCCTGAACTTGTGAGAAGGCCCCTTGAACACAGTTATTCTTACCCCTTTGTGATTAGTGGAAGAGAATCAGCCTCTGTGGCGATTTGACGAGGAAAGGGTTGCTGAAGACCCAGTCCTCTCATGGGATCCTCAACGTGGACGCATGTTGCCTTCATGGGAACCGAACCACGGGATAAAAATCTTGTGTCTTCACTTTGTGATTATTGTTCATTGCATCTAGGGTTTAATTGATCTTAGTCAATTAATGTCAAAACTTGAAACTAAGGTTACCTTGTGCTATCCTCAGTTTAATTGAAGCAACATACTCTAGTTACATCTTAATTTCCGCTGCATAGAGTACTTGGATCGAGATCATCGATCAAACTTGATCGATCTAGTCCGCAAGCACCGGACTAGTCCGCACACTACCGGACTAGTCCGATTTATCGCTATTTGATCAAGTTGTTGAGTGTTGCAGGTTCTGACTAAAATTCAAAAAGGCCCATTCACCCCCTCTATGCCACATTCGATTGGTATCAGAGCCAAGTTCTTCAAAAAGAGACTAATCGCTCAAAGAGAAAATGACGGACATGAAGGATGTGCACAAGAACTTCAACCAAGATCAAAAGGTTGAAGATGAAAAGGCTCAGAAGTTGGAGAAGCTCCTCGATGCCATCAAAGACTTCGAGGACAATGATGAGGAGACACTTGAACACAAGGCGCTCCTAAGGAAGAAACCTCTCTCCAAAGGCAAACTGAAGGTCGAAGATGAAAAGAAGAAGAAGGGGAGTAGTCACACCGACTACTCCCGATATCCTTTTAATTATGATCGCTTAAATTCTGACAACGACCATTACTTGTGAATCCCTCTAGGAAAATCCCCATACTTTGATGGCAATGATTGTTCAATGTGGAGGCAAAATATGAAAATGCATTTAATCTCACTTAACCCCAACTTGTGGCATATAGTGTGTACATGAATAGATATCCCGGACGATGATGAAGAGCTCATACCAAGTCAAGAGCAAGCAATTCATCGAAATGCTCAAGCTGCAGCAGTCATCACATCTTCATTGAATAGAGATGAGTTCACAGAAGTGGATGGACTCAAGATTGCAAAAGAAATATGGGACACACTACAAACTGCACATTAAGGTGATCATTATGTGCGAGAAGCTAAAATCAAAATGATTGAAAGAGAATTGGGAAGATTCGCAATAGAAGAAGATGAGTCACCGCAGGACATGTACAAACGGTTGAAGACTCTCATCAACAAGCTCTAAGCATATGGAAGCAAAAAGTGGAACGATCACGAGGTGGTGAAGCTCATTCTTAGCGCTTTCATGCCTCGCAATGTAACCTTGCACTTGATTATTAGAGAAAGCCCTCGGTACAAGAAAATGACCCTGGATGAATTGCTTGGAAAGGTCATCAATTTCAAGATGATGGAGAAGCAAGCAAAACATGTCAAGGAGATAGCCGACCTCACATCGGCAGAGAAGAATGGGTCGCCTTGAAGTCCACTTGCAAGCCCTTGTCAAAAGAAGCTCGAGAGACTCAAGAAGAAGAAGACAGTGATGATGAGAGTAGTGACATAGATGAAGAAGACATGATCCTATTTGTCAAGAAATTCAAAAGGATGATGAAAAGAAGACAAGGGGGTAGATAAAATGAGGGAAAACACAAAGACAAGACAAGACTGAAGCTGAGGCGAGCTTGATATAACCGTGGTGAATATAACCACTTTATAGTTGATTGGCCGTATGAAGAAAACAAGAAGAAAACCAAGGAAACAAAGCCTCAACCCATAAAGTTCTTCAAGAAGAAAAAGCAAGTTGGACAGGCACACCTAGGAAAGGAGTGGGACTCAAATGAGCATAGCCATCAAGAAGATGACCAAGAAATCGACCCTTTTCCCAACTATCAGCGCATGGAAGGACAATGACACATGTCTCACGGCAAAGGAAGGTAACAACTAAATCTTCCTCCTCGCATTCTTACTCTAGAAATAGTGATGTCTATAGTGATAATGAAGATATGCTTGTTGGCCTATATAAGAAAACTGCTGCAAAATGAAATTCTTAATGGATAAGCTTATTAATAAGGAGGAGCTTGTTGATCGCCAAGAAGATATGATCATCCTTCAAAAAGAGGAGTATATTAAGATCAAAAAGCTCCTTGAACTTGAAAAGGAGCGAAGCAAGTCACTAGAGCTTGAGTTAGCTTCAAGCAAGGGAGCATGCTTGAAGTTAAGTGACTCAAATGTTATCATCAAGGATGAACTTGCTAACTTAACCAAAGTTAACAAGATCCTTGAGGTACAAGTTGAGTCACTCAAACAAAGTGACCTTTCATCCTCTTCAAGCTCACCTTCTCAACACCTAAAATCTGAAACTGCTACTACATGTACGTGTGCTAAAGTTGAAACTAACTTGAAGGATAAGTCGAACTTGGCAACGGACAAGCATCCTTCCCGTTGTGGCATATTTGAATGAAGGAGAAGATCAAGTATGCACGCTGTGCATACTTGACCACAAGACCTCCTAATGTCAAATATGGCATTGGGTATTCTTATGGTGAAAAGCAAAGTGCTAGAAGCCATAAGAATAACAAGGAGCGCATTGCCTTTATCAAGGGAAACTCCCTCAAGCTAGAAAGGCTAATAATGTTGACAAGTCCAAACATGCTAATACATATGAGCAATAACTTTTGTTTAGAACCTTTGGTGCATCATATGTACCCATGAAAAGTAATGTTGGTAGAGTTTATGCTAAATATGTTGGGCCACGCCATGGGAACACCAAGTCTCATGTGTGGGTGCCCAAATCACATGGAACTAACCTCAATGGACCCAAGCAAGCTTTGGTACCTAAAACCAAGTGATAACTTGTTTTTGCAGGCCTATTCCTCCAGTGGATCGAAATGGGTGCTAGAAAGTGGATGTACCAACCACATGACCAGAGAAAGAAGGATGTTTGTTGAGTATGAAGAAAATGAGGATCCCAGTGAGGGCATCTATTTTGGAGACAATAGTCAAGGAAGGGTGCTTGGTACTGGTAAAATTGCAATATCATCCCAACACACGCTTTCTCATGTTTTACATGTCGACTCCTTAGATTATAACCTTCTATCCATATCTCAATTATGTGACAAGGGTTATAATTGCTTGTTCACTAATGAGGGTGTGACCGTCTATAGAAGGAGTGATGACTCGGTTGCATTCAAGGGTGTGTTGAAGGGAAAGCTTTATCTTGTTGACTTCAAAAAAGATAAAGCCGAACTTGACACATGTCTGATTGCAAAGACCAACATGGGTTGGCTGTGGCATAGACGGCTAGCACATGTTGGTATGAGGAATCTTCAAAAACTCCTTAAGGGTGATCACATCAGAGGTTTCAACGATGTTGTTGTTGACAAAGATAGGCCTTGTAGCGCGTGCCAAGCCGGGAAGTAAGTAGTAGCACCTCATCCTGCAAAGAACGTCATGACAAAGACAAGACCACTCAAGCTACTTCACATGGATCTGTTTGGTCCAATTGCTTACATAAGCATCGGCGGTAACAAATACATCTTAGTAATTGTTGATGATTTTTCGCGCTTCACGTGGGTTTTCTTTTTGCATGATCAGACAAAAACTCAAGGAACCCTCAAGAAGTTTATCAAGCATGTCCAAAATGAGTACTCATTGAAGGTCAAGAACATACGAAGTGACAATGGCACGGAGTTCAAGAACACCCAAGTTTAGGAGTACCTACACTAATAAGGGATAAAGCATGAATTATCAACACCGTATTCCCCTCAACAAAATGGAGTAGCGGAATGGAAGAATCGAACCCTCATAGAGATGTCGAGGACAATGCTTGATGAGTACAAGACTTCGGATCAGTTTTGGGCGGAAGCGGTTCACATCGCTTGTCACGCCATAAACCGACTCTATCTTCATTGACTTCTCAAGAAAACGTCATATGAGCTACTCACAGGTAACAAGCCAAATATTTCATATTTTTCAGTTTTTGGTCCTAAGTGTTATATCTTGAACAAGAAGCCTAGGACTTCAAAGTTTGCCTCGAAATCCGATGAAGGTTTCTTGCTTGGCTATGATTCGAACTCCTACGCCTATCGTGTCTTCAACAAGGTCACCAGACTTGTTGAAGTAGCACGTGACATAGTGTTCGATGAAACTAACGGCTCTCAAGAAGAGCAAGTTGATCAGTGTGTGCTAGATAGAGAAGAACCTCCATGTCAGAAATTGAGAAGAATGGTGTTGGGTGATGTTCGACCACAAGCACCACCTCCAAATGAAAATGAAGAAGATGAACCACAAGTGGAGGTAATGGATCAAGGGGGAGCTTCTACACAAGATCAGCCTCAAGAAGATGAAGATGATCAACACACAAATGAGGGCAACCATCTAGGGGGAGTAGAAGATGACCATGAAGATTCAAGACCACAAGTTCCACACCCAAGGGTACATTAATGCATCCAAAGAGATCACCCCGCCGACAACATAATCGGTGACATCCAAAAGGGAGTAACCACTAGATCTCGCATAGCTAACTTTTGTGAGCATTACTCTTTTGTATCCTTTTTGGAACCGCACAGGATTGAGGATGCATTGAAAGATCCAGATTTGGTGATGGCAATGCAAGAAGAACTTAACAACTTCAAACGAAACAAGGTGTGGGAACTAGTCAAAAGACCCAAGTTCAATGTCGTCGGCACCAAATGGGTCTTCCACAAAAAGAAAGACGAACACGGGGTGGTGACAAGGAATAAAGCACGACTTGTGGCCAAAGGGTATTCATAAGTCGAAGGTTTGGATTTTGACAAAACCTTTGCTCCTGTAGCTAGTCTTGAATCAATCAGAATATTACTTGCATATGCTACTCACCATGATTTCAAGCTCTATCAAATGGATGTGAAGCGCCTTCCTAAACGGACCATTTAAGGAGGAGGTGTACGTGGAGCAACCCCCCGGATTCAAAGATCAAGAGTTCCCCGACCACGTGTTCAAACTGCGTAAGGCTCTCCATGGCCTCAAACAAGCTCCTAGAGCTTGGTATGAGTGCCTTAGAGATTTCTTGATTAAAAATGGTTTTAAAATTGGCAAAGCTGATTATACGTTGTTCATAAAGCATTTTGACAATGATCTTTTTATTTGTCAAATTTATGTTGATGACATTATCTTTGGTTCAATTAACAAATCCTTTTGTGAAGAATTTAGTAAGATTATGACAGATAGGTTCGAGATGTCCATGATGGGAGAACTAAAATACTTCTTGGGATTCCAAGTGAGGCAACAAAAGGAAGGGATGTCCATAAGCCAAACCAAGTATACACAAGACATACTCAAGAAGTTTGAAATGGACAAGGCGAAGCCCATAAAGACTCCCATGGCAACAAATGGGCACTTGGATCTCAATGAAGACAGACCAAGCGTGGATCAAAAGGTATATCGCTCCATGATTGGACCCCTACTTTACTTATGTGCATCTAGGCCTGATATTATGTTAAGTGTATGCTTGTGTGCAAGATTTCAAGCCAATCCTAAGGAATGTCATTTGACAGTCGTCAAGAGAATATTGCGATATTTAGTTCATACACCCAACCTAGGCCTTTGGTACCCTAAAGGTTCCAAATTCAATCTCATTGGATACTGTGATACAGATTATGCCTGATGCAAAGTAGATAGAAAGAATACCTCGGGTACATGCCAATTCTAAGGTAGATCCCTTGTTTCTTGGTCCTCTGAGAAACAAAACTCCGTTGCCTTATCCACAGCCGAAGCGGAGTATGTTGCAGCCGGGAGTTGTTATGCGCAACTCCATTGGATGCGACAAACTCTAAGGGATTACGGTTACAATATGAGTCGTATTCCACTTCTTTGTGATAACGAGAGTGCCACTATAATTGCCCATAATCCCGTTGAGCACTATAGGACCAAACACATAGACATCCAACATCACTTTTTGAGAGACCACTCAATGAAAGGAGACATAGGAATTTCCCATGTCAAAACTGAAAAACAACTAGCCGATATCTTTACCAAGCCACTTGATGAAAAACATTTTTGCGAGCTCCGAAATGAACTAAATATCCTAGATGCTCGGAACATTGCTTGAAAACTTGCATACCTGTATGGCTTACTCAAAATCCATTGACTGCGTTATGAAAATCATCTCTCTCTCTCTATTTTTCTCCGAAAAACTATTTCAATTACTTAATCTTGGTGAATAATGGTCACAACTTGAATGTTGTATGTTTACTGATCATATTCATAAAGATTATTGTGTGTTTTGCCCCCTATTTTCTCTACATGAACCTTCGAATATATGCTAATGGGCTATTTATATCTATTCTGGTGAGCACGGACTAGTCCGTGGTTACCCGGACTAGTCCGCACACTGTAGACTGGCCTACAGATGTCCGGTAATCCGGACTAGTCCAGTCGACCACGGACTTGTTCGATTTTTCGACTCCAAAACCCTAGGCGCCGCCAAAACCTAATCTACTTCACCCTCACAACTCACCTCACGTTCTCTCTCTTCTATCAAGGTCCCCCAAGGCAATTTAGCGGTTTCTCCATCAAATCCCTTCAAGTTTAGGTGGAAATCGATCTTCATTGTGAGGGGATTGAAGTCCACGGACTTGTCTACACCCCCAACTGCTCCATCTTTGAGAATCGAAGAATCTCGATAAATTTCATCCTAAACCCTAGAAACTTCAATTTCTTTCACTTTGGATAAAATAGCTTAGTTTCTTCTAGCTAATACATGCCCCCTTGCCGTATTACATCTATCCTAAGCTATTTTTGCATTAGGGATCACCATTGATCATCTAGTTAGGGTTTGAGGTGATGAACACCAGACTATTCTGGTCCCTGTACGGACAAGTCCGGTCCCCCAGACTAGTCCGTACCTGAACATCGGACAAGTCCAATTTTAAACTGAACTCAACCCTAATTTCCAACTACTCAATGCACTTCCTTGCCATTAATTCTCATCCATACATTGTATAATCCCTTCCCAGGACAATGTCGAGCTCCAATGATGAAATTTCTGATTATGAGGCTGAGATCGACCAAGAATCCTTGCTTTGGTCCTTGACGTGCCAAGGGAAGAAGCGCCAAGAGTGTCCCTTTGAGTCGGCACCTTCTCCACCTCAGGTGCGGCTCAAGGTTCTAGCCAAGAAGCCTGCGTCCAAAGTCAATGATGCAGCTGGCTCTAGCTCGACAGCTCCTTGCCAGGCTAAGGGCAAGGGAAAGGGAATTGCCTCGGGCCCGATCGGCATTCTCAAGATGAATGCTCCAAGACAAGGGAACAGAGACCCCCACCGGCAAGAAGTTCAATGGCAAGGGAAGCGATACGACTTCCAAGCTCAGAATGGTGGATTGTTACAGCAGATCCAAGAAGGCAACCGATGCCAGATTCAAGAGTAATTTTCATCCGGATTACTACAACTCTGTGTACCTCACAATGAAGACTCCGGTTGTTCGCAACCAGTGGATTGAATGGAATCATTTTGAAAGAAAGAGCTGTAGTGCTTTTGATGAAGTGGTGGAGACTGCCGCAAGGCATGGACTAAAGGACCTATTTACCTTCAGGTACAACTGGAACGATGAAATCATTACTCAATTCTATGCCACATGCTATTTTGCCAGTGACGATGAGGAGAGGCTAACTTAGATGACGTATGGATTTAAGTACACTATTACTTATGATGACTTTGCAAGACTGTTTCATCTAGAAGACATAGCAACAATGAGCTAACTGTCCCCAACATTGGTCTCTTGGGGAAGGATAAGATGGAGTTCCTTTACGATACCAGCCTAAAGTACAACCCTCCATCGACCAAGAACATGAAGCCATTCTTTATGGTTCTCAGCGGAGTCCTCCAGAAGACCATAGCTCCAAAAGATGAGGATGCAGGAAGTGTGCAAGGGTACTTGAGGACCCTAATGAAGGTGATTAGCAAGAACCGGAAGTTTGATGTCTTCGACTATATTTGGAATGACATGGTTAATATCTCCTGCACACCGAACTGTTCTTGTGGCTATGCGCCCTACCTCATGTTCATGATTGAGAAAGTCACAGGTATCGAGTTCGTGAAGGATGTGGAGCACACTTCCCTAAGGCCTCAAAAGCCTACCCAAGATACTCTACCAGCTGCTCCATCCCCAGTGTCCAGCGAAGAGGCTCTGAGGAGAGCTCAAAGAGATGCCAGGACTGCTCCCGCCACTAGGGCCCCTTGTCAAAAAGGGTCTGCTAGTGGAATCTTGAAGTACTTGGCCGCCATTTTTGGCTCCTGCAAGAAGGCTGAAGTGAAGCTTCACAACCAGAACAAGGCAAGGAAGGCAAACTTGAAGTATCTAAAAGAAAATATCTAGAACATTTGTCAAAAGCTGGAGACTGAGCGTATTGGATCTCCAGTTATCTTTGATGACTCTGCATCCGACTTCACGGAGCTTCCACCACTCTCACCTTTTGAACTTGCCTACTTTGGCATTGGGGGCACTTCAAGTGGATCCGCTCCACCTCCTCCTCCACAGCCTGAAGATGAAGATGAAGATGAGGAGAGGATCGACAACAAGGAATGAAGGCATTAGATCCTTCCTCTCCTTCTTTTTGGTGACTTGATGCCAAAGGCGGAGAGATTGAGGGGGAGTCACTAAGTATAGCTATAGGTTGTGAGGAGAGCTCTATTCGTGTTTATTTTGGGTTGTAAAACATTATATGTGTTCTCTCATACTTTTGATCTTGTGATGTGGTGCTATGACTATGCTTATGCCTCTAAGTTATATTTATGAAATCTGTGATGATGTTTTGCAACAATATGTGCTTATGCTCTGAAATTGACATATATGCTTGATGTTAAAATAATCATGTCAATTGTTTCATTCTCATCACAATTATTGCTCACACACACGTAGTCTTGCACCCCACCATAAAGAGTGCACACATGCCTTATGTTTTCATTGCTCAATTTGTTCCAAACTCATATCTGCACACTTATGAAAATTATGCATTTTTAATCATATTTGGGAAATCTCAATTATTTGTCATCAATCACCAAAAAGGGGGATATTGAAAGTGCATCTAGGCACCCCTTGTGGTTTTAGTTTATTTATGACAAACAAATGAGATCCTAAACAAATCGTTGAGATGGGCGCAGGTTTTAATGAAAACATGGAGGAAGCGCAAGAAGAAAGGAGAGTGAGAAATCGAGTTGGAAAGAGCTCAAGGTATGAACAGAATAATCTTTGTGTAAGGAGTGTGTTGGAGAAACACACCCCAAGAGCTGAAGCTAATTTTAATCACTCTCATGCATAAATTCATAAAAGGTCCAGACTAGTCTGGTGTACCCCGGGCTAGTCTGATATCACTTTGTTCAAAATTAGACAAGTCCTCCTAGTGCGGACTTGTTTGCATGGTCCAGGTTTACACAGACCGAACTGGTCCGATATCACTACGGACTAGTCCGATATCTTTCTGACTAAGATCAGAATAGTCCTCCCCAGTGCGGACTAGTTCTCAACACTTCACAGTTTTGCACGAAATCGGACAAGTCCAATATCACAAGGGACTAGTTCGATATCCTTCTGACCCAAATCGAACAAGTCTGATATATGTCCGGATTAGTCCGAAAAAACCTTCATACTAAAATCGGACAAGTCCTCTAGTGCGGACTTGTCGCCAATTCACTAAGGGTTTCACCACCGCCGAACTAGTCCGATATGTGCTAGACTAGTCCGTACGTTTCCAGAGACAAAAATGGACTAGTCCGCCCCTGGCCGGACAAGTCCGATAATTCGGGGCACTTAGTGTTTCCCACACGCCGCACACCGGACTAGCCCGGAGTCCACCATGGACTAGTCCGGACTTTGAAAACCCTAACGGTAACCCTTGGAAACCCTAGTATAAATAGAGGTGCATGGCCCAACTATGATATCTCTCGACCCCCTTGCGCCGTGACACCCTCCAAGAGCCTAGAAAACATGTCTCTCCACACAATCCAACGAAACAAAGATCAAATCCTTGAGGATTAACGTTAGATCAAAGGAGAGTCATGATTCTTCAAGTTTTGAGATATTGGGTTTGATTTTCTCGCACACTCTTGTTATTTATTGCATATAATTTGAGTGTGTTGGTGGTGTCTTCAGTTGTAAATCTTGGGGAGCCCTCAACTTGTGAGAAGGCCTCTTGAACATTGTTCTTCTTACCCCTTTGTGATTAGTGGAAGAGAATCGGCCTCCATGGCGATTCGACGAGGGTAGGGTTGGTGAAGAACCGGTCCTTTCGTGGGCTCCTCAATGTGGACGTAGGTTGCCTTCATGGGAACCGAACCACGAGATAAAAATCTTGTGTCTTCACTTTGTTCTTATTGTTTATTGCATCTAGGGTTTAATTGATCTTATTCAAATTACGTCAAAACTTGGAACTAAGGTTACCTTGTACTATCCTCAGTTTAATTGAAGAAACATAATTTAGTTACATCCTAATTTCCGCTGCGTAGAGTACTTGGATCGAGATCATCAATCAAACTTGATCGATCTAGCCCGCAAGCGCCGGACTAGTCCGCACACTACCAGACTAGTCCGATTTATTGGTATTTGATCAAGTTGCTGAGTGTTGCAGGTTCCGACTAAAATTCAAAAAGTCCTATTGACCCCCCCTTTAGGCCGCATTCACACACATCACACAAAGCTACATATTCGGCTACGTCGTTTTTTATGCTAGCCCACCAATAACATGTCTTAAAGTCCTTGTACATCTTTGTACAACCAGGATGAATTGAGTATGGTGAGTCATGTGCCTCTTTTAATATTGTCTCCCGAATATGCTTCACATTCGGCACGACAATCCTTTTTCCAAACCATAAGGTACCATGATCATCCTCATCAAACCTTAATTCTCTTCCCTTTTGGGTCCTTTCTTTGATCTCTTTTATTTCCTCATCCTTGGTGTGACCATCTAGAATGTCTTGCTCTAAGGTCGGGTTTAACTCCATTATCCGCATCTCATTCACAAATTCAAGATTCAACCGTTCAAACTCCTTACATAACTCGGATGGCAATTCTCGAACCGTGAGCTGAGGACTTACTCCTTTCTGACTCAAAGCATCAGCCACTACATTAGCCTTCTCTGGATGATAGTTGATTGCCACATCATAATCCTTGATGAGTTCCAACCATCTTCGTCGCCTCAAATTCTGATCCGTTTGCATGAATATGTACTTAAGACTCTTATGATTCGTGTAAACCTCACACCTATGATCAAGAATGTAATGTCTCCAAATATTCAAGGCATGCACTACGGTTGCAAGTTCCACATCATGTGTTGGATAACTCTGCTCATGTTTCTTCAATTGCCTCAATGCATAGGATACCACCTGGCCTTCTTGCATGAGCACACATCCAAGTCCCAGTCTTGAGGCGTCACAATAGATATCAAAACTCTTGATGACATCCAACAATATCAAAACTGGAGCTATAGATAACCTCAACTCCTCAAAACTGTCTTGACAAGCTTGAGTCCATTGGAAAGCCTTCCCCTTCATCAACAACTTGGTCATGGGCTTGCCTATCTTGGAGAAATCCTTGATGAATCTACGGTAATACCGAGACATCCCAAGAAAACTCCTTATTTCCTTCACATTTTTCTGTGGTTCCCATTCCAAAACGTCTCTCACTTTTCCTGGGTCAACCGATCCTCCTCCTCCGGAGATGATACGACAAAAAAATGACACCTCTTTCAACCAAAACTAGCACTTGCTGAACTTGGCATACAATTGATGCTCTCTCAACCTTTGCAACGTAAGCCTCAAGTGTTCCTCATGTTCTTTCTCATCCTTCGAGTAGATCACAATGTCATCTATGAACACCACAAGAAACTTGTACAAGTACTCCATGAAGACCTTATTAATGAGGTACATAAAATAGGAAGGTGCATTTTTCAATCCAAAGGACATCACGGTGTACTCATAAGATCCATATCATGTCCTAAAAGCTGTCTTGGGTATGTCCAATGGTCTAGTCTTCATTTGAAAGTATCCTGACCTCGAATCAATCTTGGAGACGACACAAGCACCCTTCATCTGATCAAACTAGTCTTCTATGCGTGGCAAGGTGTACTTGTTCTTGATTGTCACCTCGTTGAGAGCTCGGTAATACACACAGGTCCCTTGTGATCCATCCTTCTTATCCACGAAAAGGACGGGCACTACCCAAGGGGAAGAGCTTGGGCAAATAAAACTCTTCTCGAGTTGCTCTTGAATCTGCTTCTCGGGCTCCGCTAACTCATTAGGAGGCATCCTATAGGGCCTCTTAGCTATACGTATTAAATCAATTACAAACTCTATGTCTCAATCAGGTGGAATACCTAGCAACTCATCCGAAAACACATCCAAAAATTCACGTACCGCTGGGATCTCCTCGATTGCAGCACCATCTATGTGATTCATCTCCACTTGTTTTGGTGCATGTTGAGTTGTTTCAACCTCTATGTTGATCCCTTCCTCATTGGTAAACTTCACTGTCTTTGTGACACATTCAATTGACAACATTGTGCTTCCTAAACTAGTCCATACCAACTATAATGTCCAAGCCTTGAGAATCCAAGACAATGAGGTTGGCAAAGAAGTCTACCCCCTTATTATAAGGCTTACTTTTGGACATACTATATTTGTCGTCATCTCTCCTCCAGGAGATTTAACCAATAACATATACTTCATATGAGAGATAGGCAAACTATATTTGGCAACATACTTTGATGCAATGAATGAATGCGATGCTCCGGAATCAAATAACATACTCATCGGGTTGGAGTTTGCGAGAAACATACCAATAACCACATCATCCGCTTGTTGAGCTTCCTCCATAGAGACATGGTTCACGTTGCCCTGTACAAGATTTTGCTGTCCGCGGTTCCCTTGTGGCTGTCCTTCATTGGGTCTTTGGTTTTGTATTGGATCATTGCTTCCTTGACCAAGGCCTGACTTAGGACATTGAATTGCAAAGTGTCCTGCTTCTCCACACGTATAACACTTCCTAACTGTAGTAGATTATTGGGACGAACTTGATTCTGAACATTTGCACCAGGAAAGTTGGAACGATGGTCAAAAGGCATTAGAGGCCTAGGTGCTTGCATGACAGGGCGTTGCTACACAAACTGAGCTGGGCGCGGTGCATAACCAGGGTGTTGTACAGGAGCAGAAGAGTTGTAATAAGACGCATTAGGTGGTGCAAAGCAAGGGCGCACATTACTTCCTTGTTGCTGTCCCTAATATGGAACCTTCCTCTTGTTATCTAGCTCCTACTCACAAACTTTATTCTCCACAACAATTGCTTTGTCCACTAGCTTCTAAGATTGGCATTATCACAGTTGAGCAATTGCACTTGGATCTCATTCTTCAAACCTCTCATGAACAAGTATTTCTTCCGGCTATCCCTGCTGACATCTTCAGGGGCGTACCTTGAAAGTTGAGTAAACTTATTGAGATATTCACTCGCACTTGACCTTCCTTGCCTAAAGTTCTCAAATTCTTGCCTCTTCGAGATCATAACACCCTCGGGCACATAATGAGAGCGAAAACTATCCTTGAACTCGGCCCAAGTAATTCTCTATTGGTCTTCATGGGCGTTTCACAAAGGGTCCCACCAATTGGCAGCTGCTCCAACAAGTTGATGAGATGCAAATAGCACCTTGTCCCGGTCACTGCATTCGACTATTGCAAGTTTCTTCTCCACGGACTTGAGCCAATCATCGGCATCCATAGGGTCAGCAGCTTGAGCAAAGATCGGTGGCCTAGTCCTCATGAACTCTCTCAACCTGTTATGAGGAAGTGAAGGTGGCGGTGGAGGCATGTTGTGCTGATTATTGTTGTTACCAGCCTGTAGCAGTCCTATAGTCGGTATCATGGTCTGCATGAGCTGGTTTTGCATAGCCAGTAGCTGGTCAACGTTGATAGCTCCCTAGGCAGGTCCTTGTCCATTGTTGTTCTAGGGTGCTCCATTGTTCTCCTCCTCATCATTGCCATCCCTCTGGTTGCGAGTCCTCACCATCTGAAGAAAAGCAAGAGAGAAGAATTTAGAAAACGTCCCCAACTATAGGCATCAAGGGATATGAAACTAAATGACTACCTATACAAGCCTATATGAACATGGCAATGCTGAAGCATCCCAAAATCCTCAACTAAGCACACAAGCAACAATGCATAGCAATCAGACACCAAACAAAAAACACATCGAGTCTTGAGCGTTCCTATGTGCTCTAAAGTTTCCGTTCTATCTAGGTTGCGTCCTACGGCCAAACTGTGGCTCTAATACCAATTTGTGACACCTGATTCTGAAAAATGAACCAATTGAGCGCATACGTGTGCCCAAGACGTTCAACACACATACACGAGTGCATTCACAAAAGGATAACCACACAATTACCATACGACAAGATTAATTAACACTTTTATTACAGAATTCAAAATATCCTCAAATACAAGCTCTAATGAATATTAATGATAGCTTGAACTAATACAGCGGAAATCATCTAATAAAGCAACTATGTAGCTAAGCAAATGGAATATGGCGCAACTCCAACCAAACCACAGGCAAGCTGACAGCAGACACGGCCTAGACCTCCACTTTATCAATGTTATGCTCCCAAATCTGATCTGCAACTGTTGGTGGGGGAATACCAAGGGTGAGTACATGTCGTACTTAGCAAGTCTGGGAAAGTATGACATGTAGCTGATACAAATGATGAATATAATAACGGATAAGTGCGGAAAAGTACATTAAAACATTTGAAAAGCAACATATTGTATGTCTTTGAAGTAAACCCATCATAAACCTAGTAGTTATCACAATACTAGTCCATGTTTCATTACCATCATCCATATACCAGATTTCTCATTACCATTAACCATATCCATTGCCATAAACCATGATACCATCCCATAACTAGTACCAAACCATCCCAATCCAAAACCCCTCTAATCATGTAGGTCATCCAGGTGCTCTTAACTGAGAGCACGTCTATCATGATAGTTTTTAACACTAAGTAGAGTTTTGTAAGACCTATGTGTGCTGAATACATTGGCTTGTAGTAAATACACTTGCTTTGACGATAAAAGTTTTGAATATCACCAAAACACCTTTTTATTAAAGATCCGACTAGTTTTGGTTAGCTCCGGTGAGTTTTGTCTTTAGCTCTGACATGTCTTTGATAGCTCCGGCGGGAGGTTGGTCGTACTAGTTTTAGTAAGCTCCGGCGCTAGGTTCTACTAGCTTTTGTCAGCTCCGGCTCAAGGTCCGGGTTGCTCTGGCAAGGTCTGGAACTTGACCGCAATGCTTCCGTTTTTTATTTGCAACGTTTCGTACTTGCTTTACATCTCTGGAAAGATTGCTTAGTATTCATTTGCTAAGTCTTTGGTGCATTTTTGGTTGACATGAATGATATCGTGTTACTGTGGTTTTGCATCATGCTTATATGAGGTTCTCATGTAGGATGTTGTGTTTGGAACTAACTTGAGTCAAGTCGAGGACTTGGCCTTGTATGGATTGGTTATTTATTCATGTGCAGGTGTTGCTTGAGTTCAAGACATGGCTGGTGATGGGATCCATTGGACTAGTCTCAGGGAGGAGATGAGGTTCCAACAACCAAATTCAGGAGAAATTGTGGTTGAGTTGATCAGGAGGTTGCGCAGCATGATTGAATCAAAAACAATGCATGTGAAGGTATCATGGACGTCATTGGAAGATGTTTGCACGTGTGCAAGGAGTGCATGGACGTGGCTACATGGTTCCGAGATGTGATGAAGAGATGTGGATGTAAAGAGTTGGTCGGAATGGTCCAACCGACTAGGTTATGGACTCAGGCTGCAGCTGAGTCGGGTTTGACTCAAATATGGAAAGATTTGAGTTGGTTATGATAGGATTTCGTGTGGGTCACGAATTTGAGTTGTTTAGGAATGTGGGATACGTTATTAAGGTGCTTGGAAGTCTTAAGATTGCTTCTATCTGCATATAGAAGAATCCTAAGTAGTTATGGAAAGATATGATTCGTGAACAGAGTAGGATTAGGTTCCTGATTTTAGTTGAGTTGGCTTTCGAGCTGGTTATATAAGCAAGGGAGCCTAGATCTCGTGATGCACGACTTTGGGGCTATTCCTATTGTGTTCTATTGATAAAATTCGTTATTTGAAAGTACTTTTGTGCCTTGTTCGTCCGACTTGTTCCAGACAAGTTTTACTCGTCGAGTTTCTGGACAACACTACCTTTTTTGGGTGGTTTTATCATAACTCGAGTTTTACAGATCCAATTGACGTGATTCTTTTTGGGTTGTCTTCAAAACTTGATTATCTATCATTTGTCAAAATTTCACGGTCATTGGATTTGTGGTTTCTGATCTACACGAGTTTCTTTGCAGCGTTCCAGAACTGTTTTTCTCGGGTAGGACAGATTAACCTTTGTTCGATCTTTGGATCATAACTTGAGTTTCTCTCAACGGATTTGAATGATTCTTTTTGTGTTGTCTTCGTGATATGATTCTCTCTGATATCTATCACTTTTTTCACGGTGAAAAACGTTTAGATTAGTCTCACACACGTTTTCTTTAACAAATCATTTTTCTGCAAAAAGGGTTGAGGTATAATTGTTTTTGCTGCGTAAGATTTTTTAAATCTACCATTCACCCCCCCCCCCTGGTAGATTTTCACGTTCTCTTCGATCCTACAATTGGTATCAGAGCCACGATGCTCTAATCTTTGTGATTTGCGCATGTTTTTGACTAATCATCATGGAGAAGTACTCTGCCAAACCTTGTTTGTTCGCTGGTATTGATTTTCAGGTTTGGAAGGCACGCATGGAGGCTTTCATCCAGGCACAAGGCTTTGCAATATGGGAGAAGGTATACAAGCCTTACGAAGTGCCATCAAACGATGAAGTTACAGCTACAATCTGAGAGATGTCGACAACAATAACAAGGCTCGGAACTTGATCATACAAGGATTAACACAAAGTGACATCAACCGTGTTGCACACCTCCAATCTGCATACGATGTCTGGAAAGCACTTTGTGACTACCACGATGGATCCAACACGATCAACGAGGTAAGGCAAGACATGTTCGAGAAAGAATACATGCGCTTCGGGATGCAACCCGGTGAGTCTATTGATGATCTTTTTGCCCACTTTAATAAGATTCTCAGCAACTTGCGTAGTGTCAATGTTAATTTTTCAGATGCTGAAAATGCTAGGCAATTGCTAAGTGCATTAGATATGTCAATTTGGGAGATAAAAGTCACATCTATTCGTGAATCTACTGTCATGAGTTCACTTACATTAGATGTGCTATATTCCAAGTTAAAAACTCATGAAATTGACATAATCTCACGTAAGAACCCCAACAAGTCTATTACTTTTGTTTCTCAACTTGACATGCCTAGTTCCGATCAAACATCATCTTGTGGTCCAATTGCTTTGCTTTCCTCTCTAACCCTTGAACAGATTGAGGAGTTTCCATAGGAGGAGCTAGCACTCATCTCTACCCGGTTCTCAAAAGCATTGCAAAATGTGAGAACTAGAAGGAGAGGAAGCTCCGAAGCTCAACGATGCTTTGATTGTGGTAAGACGGGACATTTTCGTTCAGATTGCCCTAACCTTTCAGGTCCTACTTCCCGGGATGAAAAGAAAACAAGAACGAAGCACTCCTCTGCAAAAGATACAAAGAAAAAGAAGGGTTTTACAGGACGTCAATTGGTGAGCAGTTTTATCTCAGCACTACAGGAACTTGGCTCAAGCGACGTGGACATTGGATGTGATGAAGATGAAGATGATTTGGCAAACTTGTGCTTCATGGCGGGCAAGTCAAGATCAAGTATGGAGGAGGCAGAACACAACAACGACAATGAAGAGGTATGTCCTACTTGCGAAGAAATGTGTGATGCTATTTCTCGTGCCACAATTATTGTTAAGAAAAAGGACAAAAAGCTTAGGGACAATACTGTTAAAATTGAGTCACCAGAATCTTAAATTAATCGTTTGAAATCCTTGATTCCTAGTGATGATTCTTGTTCCTCATGTGACTAAATATATGAACAATTGTCCTCCCTAAGAAGTACACATACCTCCACACTTGATAAACTTGATCTTGAAATTGAAAGAACAAAAAGCTTGTTGCACTTAATATTGGAAACTTAAAAGATGCTTCTTGTTTGACAATTGATTTGCATTGTTCTAGTTGTGATGATCTTGATAAGAAACTGCAAGATGCTATGAATGAAATCTCTATATTGAATAATGCTTTACGTTGTCATAAAGTTAAATATTGTTCCAATTGCAAATTAAAAGGAAAAACTTCATGTGAAAATTGCCTTGATCTGTCCAATAAACTTGATAACATGCATAAGACATTTGATCGGTTTTGTAATGGGAATATGAACCTAAACTTGCTTCTGAATTCATCCAAGTCTTGCAATGATAAAACTGGTTTAGGTTTTGATTCTCATGCTCATGCTAAGGCACATCCACCTAAAATTGTAAAGTCATTAGGAAGTGGTTTGATTCAAACAGTTCCTAAACAAAAAGAAGTGGTTTTCAAATCTGCAGGAGTATTGTCTCATTCGGTTTCAAATAAAAATGTTGTTTGATCATCTAGACATGAACACAAAGTTAAATTTATTTGTACCTATTGTGGTAGAGATGGTCATGTCATAGATTTTTGTTATAGACTAGCTAAACAACAGAAAAAGGAAAGAATGGTTGCTAGATCTCATAACTTTTCTTTCAAAATTTGCTGCACATATTGAACCGAATGTACAACCTGCTGTTTTGATTCAAAATCATTCAAAGTTTACCTCCGGACCTTCTGTTTTTGCCTCTGGAGCTACTGATTGTTGTGCTACACAAGTAACACCTTATAGGTCAGTAGTTAAGAATAAAAAATCTCAAACTTTGACTCATAAACCTGTTGTTTTGTCTCAGCTTTCGCGTGTTTTTCCTGCTGCACGTCGCGTGACTCAGTACTGGATTCCTAAATGCCTTTTGACTCACCCCAGTATTGAGTCATCGACGTATTGTGCTTCTATGTAGGTTACACGTTTGAGGAAGGAGAACATTTGGATTGTGGATTCAGGTTGCTCACGCCAAATGACCGGTAACAAAAATTGGTTCTCCTCCCTCTCTTTTGTGTCATGTGTAGAGAATGTTACTTTTGCTAATAATTCTTCAACTCCTATAATTGCTAAGGGTTCGATTAGAGTAAATGATCACTACACTGTGAAGGATGTGGCACTTGTCAAAAATTTGAAATACAACTTGCTTTTTGTTTCATAATTGCTAGATGAAAATCTGGAAATTATTTTCAATAAAAACTGCTGCAAAGTTGTAAGTTCAATTGTGAGCTTATTTTTAAGATGTCTCAGTTTGGAAGAGTTTTTAAAGCTGATTTTGATATGTCTTCATCTAAGCATAGGTGTCTAGTTGCTAATGATTCAAAGGACCTATATTTTTGGCATCGTAGACTTGGTCACGTAGGCTTTGATCACCTAACGCGTGTTAGTGCTCTTAATCGCATACGTGGGCTGCCTAAGCTTAAAGGGGACAAATAAATTGTGTGCTCTTCTTGTAGACATGCTAAGATGGTTGCAGGTTCACATACTCCTCTCACAGTGATCATGACAACTAAACCATGTCAACTTTTGCATCTTGACACCGTAGGACCTTCACGTGTTCAATACTTCGGAGGTAAATGGTATGTTCTTGTTATTGTTGATTACTATTCTAGATACTCTTGGGTTTACTTTATGGTGTCTAAGAATGAAGCTTTTAGTCACTTTAGGACTTTCTTTCTTAGATTATCAATTGATCACCTAGGATCTTTAAAGGCAATTAGAAGTGATAACGGAACTGAATTTAAAAATCAATCTTTTGATCACTTTTGTGCTGAAAATGGAATAGATCATCAATTTTCTTCACCATATGTACCTCAACAAAACGGTGTTGTAGAAAGAAAGAACATAACCTTAGTTGAGATGGCTAGGACTATGCTTGATGAATATCAAACTCCTAGGAAATTTTGGGCTGATGCGTTAGCAACCGCTTGTTATGTCTCAAATCGTGTTTTCTTGCGTGCTAAGCTAGGTAAAACACCATATGAGCTCCGGTTTGGACATAGGCTTAGTGTTACACACTTTCGGGTCTTTGGTTGCAAATGCTTTGTTAAGAAACATGGTAATCTTGATAAATTTGAACCTAGATCCATTGATGGCATGTTTCTTGGTTATCCATCTCATACTAGAGGCTACCGTGTGCTTTTACTTGACATTAACAAAATTGTGGAGAGTTGTGAAGTGTCTTTTGATGAAGCTAGCCCAGGTACTAGCTCAAACATTGCAGGTCCAGATCCATATCCATAGGGGGGAGCATTTTTGTTGAAGATGAGGAAGAATTGGAGCTCCTGCCCGAAAATTCTGCAGCTAAAGACTTTGGTTCAGATCCGGATGTTAATTCTCAACCAGCACCAACAACCATCAATGCTGATTCAAATCATCCTCAAGTCACAAGCTCATCGATTTGTGATGAACATGAAGATGAAGAAGCTTGTGAGACATTTGTTCCCCTGCGGTATTACAAAGATCATCCCCCACAACAGATGATTGGAAGCTTGCACGAACGAGTCACACGGTCCAGGTTTTGCGATCCAAACTCTTATGCTCATTCTGCTTTTGTTGCTTCTTTTGAACCCAAAGATATATCACACGCACTCACGAATGAATCTTGGATTATTGCCATGCAAGAAGAGTTAGAAAATTTTGAAAGAAATAATGTTTGGAAACTTGTACCTCCACCTCAAGGTCACACTTTAATTGGAACTAAATGGGTATTTAAAAATAAACAAAGTGAGGATGGGGTTGTGGTTAGGAATAAGGCTAGGTTGGTTGCTCAAGGTTTCACTCAAGTTGAAGGTCTAGATTTTGATGAAACGTTTGCTCCTGTTGCTAGATTAGAAGCCATAAGAATTTTGTTAGATTTTGCTGCATCTAAAGGTTTTAAGCTATATCAAATGGATGTTAAAAGTGCTTTTCTTAATGGCTACATAGATGAGGAGGTTTATGTGAAACAACCACCGGGTTTTGAAAACTCAGATTTTCCTGATCATGTTTACAAACTGTCCAAAGCCTTGTACGGTCTCAAACAAGCCCCTAGAGCATGGTATGATATGTTAAAAACATTCTTACTTGAATAGGGATTTACCATGGGCAAGGTTGATAAAACTCTTTTTGTGCTTAAGCATGGCAATGACTCATTATTCGTTCAAGTGTATGTGGATGATATTATCTTTGGTTATGCTTCTCATGATCTTGTGTCCAAGTTTTCAGCAATGATGAGTTTCGAATTTGAAATGAGTATGATGGGTGAACTCACTTACTTTTTCGGGCTGAAAATCAAGCAAACTAAGGAGGGTACCTTTGTGCATCAAATGAAGTATACAAAAGATCTCCTAAGGTGCTTCAACATGGACAAAAGCAAGCCTCTTCGGACACCAATGGGAACAGCAACAACACTTGGACTTGATGAAGATGGTGAACCCGTGGATCAAAAAGAATATAGAAGCATGATCGGATCACTTTTGTACCTCACGACATCAAGACCAGACAAACAATTCAGCGTATGTCTTTGTGCACGGTTTAGGCCTCCCCACGTGCTTCACATCGTCAAGCCGTCAAAAGGATTCTCAGGTACTTACATGGAACCCAAGAATTTGGCATTTTTCTTCCTTCTTCCTCAACCATTACATTGAAAGCTTTTTCAGATGCTGATTTTGGGGGTTGTAGGATTGATAGGAAAAGTACTTCTGGTGCTTGTCATTTTCTTGGTAATTCACTTGTTGCTTGGTCCTCTAGAAAACAAAATTGAGTTGCACAATCCACAGCTGAATCTGAATATGTAGCCGCTGCTAGTGCTTGCTCACAAATTCTTTGGATTGTTCAAACACTTAAGGACTATGGGGTTGATTTAGATATTGTCCCACTGTTCTGTGATAACACTAGTGCCATTTGCATTGCTTAAAACCCCGTGCAACATTCTAGAACTAAGAACATTGACATTAGGTATCACTTTCTCCGAGATGATGTTGAAAAAGGAAACATTCTGCTTCACCATGTAGATACCGAACAACAATTGGCTGACATTTTTACAAAACCTTTGGATTTCACTCGTTTTTGTTACATTCGTAGTGAAATAGGGGTTATGCATCCTCATGGCTTAAATTGAGGGGGAGTTTTGAAACTTGGGAAGTCTATGTGTGAATCTGAAATTAAAATAATATGAGCATAGTATTTCATAAATATATGACTTTGTGATTCATTTTACATGCTGAAAGTTCTTACTACATTACTCGTGTTATACATTTGGTAGTTTTTGCCATGTCTAGTAATTGGAATAATTACTTACACTAAAACTGGTCATTGTCGAACTTTCTTGCTATTTTGTACTTGTTACATGTTCACAAGTGCATTTAATCATTATGAATTAATCAAGTAATCAACTCACATGTTGAGTTTTTATGAACAAATATAAATTGAGAAAAGATCAAGAGAATATGCATGCATCGCACTTCTTCTTTTGAGATGGCTTATCATTGCACTTAGATATGAACTTGGAAAAAGTTGTGTATGACTAAAACCATGTCCTTAATCTTCTGATTGTCAAATGACATAGGCTTGGCTTGGTTGGTTAGAATAAGGCAGATGCGCATATAATCTCTTGCAAATATCATATGATCTAAATTTATGCTTTGAAAAATAATAAAATGCAGCAACTAGTGTCATGATTTCAGGTTTTGAAATAGTTAAGTTTGTGAGATCATGACTTACATAAATTGAAACTTACATTTGATCTCTAGCATGGCTTACACTACTTTATGTATTTCATTGATGTGATAATGTAAGGTACTTGATAGTATGACTTGGATGAGCTTTGTTTATATGTATATGTTATAATATGCTCATAACAACTAAAGGGGGAGAGATAATTTGTTTATATGCTCATGACTTGCTGAATACATTGTCAAAGGGGGAGAGATAAGCATGAAGATAAAGAGAATATGTGCACAAGGAGAGATAATAAAGGGGGAGAGATAATATGGGATAATATTTGGATTTTCTTCTCATTTTACTTTTGATTTACAAAGGGGGAGAAATTGCTTTCAAAACTTTTATGTGAATAAGCCAATGTTCGGATTTAAATGGTGTTGCCAATGCATTCATCAAGGGGGAGATTGTAAGACCTATGTGTGCTGAATACATTGGCTTGTAGTAAATCACTTGCTTTGACAATAAAAGTTTTGAATATCACCAAAACACCTTTTTATTAAAGATCCGACTAGTTTTGGTTAGCTCCGGTGAGTTATGTCTTTAGCTCCGACATGTCTTTGATAGCTTCGGCGAGAGTTTGGTTGTACTAGTTTTAGTAAGCTCCGGCGCTAGGTTCTACTAGCTTTTGTCAGCTCCGGCTCAAGGTCCGGGTTGCTCTGGCAAGGTCCAGAACTTGACCGCAATGCTTCTGTTTTTCCTTTGCAATGTTTCGTACTTGCTTTACATCTCTGGAAAGATTGCTTAGTATTCATTTGCTAAGTCTTTGGTGCATTTTTGGTTGACATGAATGATATCGTGTTACTGTGGTTTTGCAACATGCTTATGTGAGGTTCTCATGTAAGGTGTTGTGTTCGGAACTAACTTGAGTCAAGTCGAGGACTTGGGCTCGTATGGACTGGTCATTTATTCATGTCAAGGTGTTGCTTGAGTTCAAGACATGTCTGGTGATGGGATCCATTGGACTAGTCTCGGGGAGGAGATGAGGTTCCAACAACCAAATTCAGGAGGAATTGTGGTTGAGCTGATCAGGAGATTGCGCAACATGATTGAATCAAGAACAATGCATGTGAAGGTATCGTGGACGTCATTGGAAGATGTTTGCAAGTGTGCAAGGAGTGCATGGACGTGACTATATGGTTCCGAGACGTGATGAGGAGATGTGGATGTAAAGAGTTGGTCGGAAAGGTCCAACCGACTAGGTTATGGACTCAGGCTGTGGCTGAGTCGGATTTGACTCAAATATGGAACGATTTGAGTTGATTATGATAGGATTTCGTGTGGTCACGAATTTGAGTTGTTTAGGAATGTGGGATACGTTCCTAAGGTGTTTGGAAGTCTTAAGATTGCTTCTATCTGCGTATATAAGAATCCTAAGTAGTTATGGAAAGTTACAATTCGTGAATAGAGTATGATTAGGTTCCTGATTTGAGTTGAGTTGGTTTTCGAGCTGGTTATATAAGCAAGGGAGCCCAGAGCTCGTGGTGCACGACTTTGGGGCTGTTCCTCTTGTGTTCTATTGAATAAAATTCGTAATTTGAAGGAACTTTTGTGCCTTGTTCGTCCGACATGATCCACACAAGTTTTACTCGTCGAGTTCTGGACAGCACTACCTTTAGTCGATGGTTTTATCACAACTCGAGATTTACAGATCCAATTGATGTGATTCATTTTGGGTTGTCTTCAAAAATTGATTATCTATCATATTTCAAAATTTCACGGTCATTGGATTTGTGGTTTCTGATCTACGCGAGTTTCTTTGCAGCGTTCCAGAACTGTTTTTCTCGGGTAGGACAGATGGACCTTTGTTCGATCTTTTGATCATAACTTGAGTTTCTCTCAACGGATTTGAATGAGCCTTTTTGTGTTGTATTCGTGTCTTGATTCTCTCTGATATCTATCACTTTTGTCACAGTTAAAAACGTTTAGATTAGTCTCACACATGATTTCTTTAACCGATCGTTTTTCTGCCGAAGGGTTTGGGGTTTAATTGTTTCCGCTGCGTAAGATTTTTTAAATCTACCATTCACCCCCCCCCCTCTGGTAAATTTTCACGTGCTCTTCGGTCCTACAAGTTTGTACCGCTTTACCCATGTGTTTGTGATTTCATCACCCGTCGGTGACTAAAGAACCTCCCTTATGCCAATTACACCTCCTTTGGTGTATGGCCAAGAGATCACAAAATAGCCTTTACAAAGGGACTACTAGCATGTACGGACCCACTGAGGATTCACCGGTGGCAATGCCTCCAATTGAACACATCTTCAACCAAGGGCCCCCTCTTGTGCCATTCGGAACTCAGGGAGTCCCACCACAAATCCAAACCCAATTTGACTCCCCTTCCCCGGCGCGCTATATGATCCGCGCAGTACTAGCAATACCCTAATTAATCAGGTACGCCGCACCCATACTTGGCCTCGTGGTGGCACTGTTGTCCTGGCATATTCTCGGATGAACTGGTCCTTAGATCTAAAGAAAGCAACCACCATGTCTTCCAATCCATCCACATACCAAGCTTGCTTAGATCATCCATTACCATATCATATTAACCAGTTCATATTAACCATAAGCTCATTAATGCATAATTAAATGGTATAGTTGTTTTCCCATCCTAATTAATTAAGTGAAGCAAAGGTAAAAAGTCCTTCCCTGCTCTCTACCATGTATTCTAGGTGACAAGGGTGGTTAAACAGAGCTAGTAAACTTCCTATCATAGGAATTCCCATCAAATTGACACAAGCATGCAGTTTTAAACAACACATTTATTGTAAAAACAGGATCAATATATTCAAGGGCACTTGCCTTGATCTTGAGCTTGGTTTGAGTCAAAGTCTTTAAATTTCCTGGTGCTTGAGGTCCTCCGCGACACCCTATAGTGCAAAACCGTCTAAACCACACAATAAGAATACAAGACAAGAATTACAATCAATAAGTGCACATATATTTCTCAATATGTCATGACATGCATGATTATTGCAAATGCAAAGCAAAACTAGTTAATGAGTTACTATTAATGTCCAACTAATCATTTATAATGGTTATTGACAAGTTTAAATAGGTTCATGCTGATATTACATCAAATTGGAATTAGTTCATTATTAAACGAATCTGGAGACCGGACAAGTCCACTGTAGGGTCGGACTAGTCCGTCCTACGCAGAACTAGCGAGTCAGGGTTTTTAGATCGACATGAATTTGGATAAACGGGTTTGAATTCATGTGAGAAAGAGAGAGTAGAAGGTATACAAGGTGTTTAGAACTCTAATGAATCAAGGGTTTTGGAGGCAACACTTGGATCTTGACGATCTAGGGTTGATGAAGAAAACTTGATGGTGAATGTTGATGCAGAACGCAAAGTTGATGGAGATCTTGATCTCTTGATCTTCTTTCGTTTACTCCTCTTCTTCTTCTTGCTTTGGGTCTCCTTCTCACTCCTTGGAGGCAGCTATCCACGAGTTAGGGTTTGGGTGTGTTCAAAAGTGGCAAAGAGATGTAAAGTTAAGGGGTGGGGTTGTTTATATAGGGGTGGAGGTTATTGTTTCAATGGAGGTTGGTTTTAGAGAGTGTGGAGGCCGTGTGGGGTCCCACATGGGCTTCAAAAGGGTTAGACACGACGTCCTTATGCCCACTTAAGGTAAAACCCAAAAACACGTTGTGGGATGAAAGATCAACTTGGAATCGCAAATGACCGAACAAGTCTGCACAAGGCCAGACTAGTCAGTTATTAGTTAGAGAGAAATCAGATATGTTCAGACCAAAACGTACAAGTCTGAACTTAGTCAGAGAAGAAAACGGACAAGTCAGCTAGATATCGGACAAGTCTGGACATGTCTAGGGACTTGAAAAATTTCAAGGAATTAGAATATCGGGCTAGTCCGCAATATACCAGAGAAGTCCGAAAATGGTATAGAGACAAAAATGGACTACTCCGCAGCAAAAATGGACATGTCCGAGGGAGGTCAAAGGGAAATCAGACTAGTCCGCATCAGAAACGAACTAGTCCGCACTTCTGAGAACTTTTGAGTGCGGTTTTGCTTCTAATTCATTTTAAACATGCTCATTTTCATTTTACTTAATGTAAACCATATTTAATGATGAATGCAGGCCATGATGCATGAAAATGAGGGTGTTACAATCTCCAACTCAGTAGAGTTGAAAGTAGAAATATATTCCAATGCATGAAAATGAGGGTGTTACAATCTCCAGCTCAGTAGAGTTGAAAGTAGAAATATATTCCATTCTAGAAAAATAAAAGAGATAAATAGTCCACTAGTTTATCGTTAGAGCAACAACATTAGAACTATTTTTGCGCACCAATTAACAGCAAACTAAAGTTCATTACCTTAAGATTATATATTACAAACAAGAAAAACAAAAACTAGAAACAAGAAAAGAAAAACAACACAACTAAGAACAAGAAAAAAAACTACATCTTCTCCTCCACCTCCATCTCCTTCTCCTCCCCCTCCTTCTTCTCCTCCTCCTCCTCCTCCTCCTTCTCCTCCTTCTTCTTTGGCTCCTGGCAGGGTGGGGGCGCCTCCCGCGGTAGAGACGGGAAGCCCAGTTTCATGGACATTGCTGCCACCAGGTTGTCGCGGTCTGTAACGCCGAGCTCGACCGCCAGCGTGTCTCAGAGGACGTCGAGGCGACCGCTTAGGTGCATCATGCCAAAGACATAGTGGCTCGTGGTCCCAATTCCAGTATACTATGGAAGGGGACCAAGCCCAAGGAGACGCATGGAGCGTGATGTATTGTCAAATACATCGTGCGCCATCATCTGGAGAGCCGACTCCATGTCTGGGGGGAGTCCGGTCGGGGACGCTTCCCCTTGTCATCCTTCGGCGGGCTTGGCGGTGGCGTTTTCCTGTCAGTCATGATGTTCTTGGCACGGTTTTGGGAAGAGAGGAAGAGTAGCTGCACGGAGAAGACGATGGTGTGCCGGGGTGATCTTATAGCGTAGTAGCAGCCTGCTTGTTCATCTCTCGATGCGTGCAGCAGTGGTGATGGGACGAGGAGCGGATCAAATTGAATTCAAAGATGTGCATGCGCTGCGCGCATTTAGGGAATCTCGGTAACTGGCGCGCACGTAAGCTCAGTGCGTCCGGTTGCATCAGCCGCCTGTACAAATGGTTACGGCTTCAAGGACCAAACCTTATGAGGCAAACGACAACATATAATACTTCCTCCACCCCAACTCAACTCTATTTCTAGTTTTGGTCGAACTTGCCTTTGACCAATTATTTATATGGAATTAATTAACATTAATAACATGTAGATTGTATATTATGGAAATATTTTTCATAGTGAATCTAAGAGTACAATTCTTGTATTGCGAAAATAGATCAAAATTACGTAAATCATTGGTCAAAGATAGATTTGAGCAGACCTAAAAATAGAGTTGACATGGGATGCACGACGGGGGTTAAGGTGCACCGGCACACCCGAAACGTATGTGTACCCGGCCAGCCGTGTAGCTTCATTTTATATTTTTTTCCCAAGGCTTAAAAGTTCGCTCATCCTCCCTGTTTGCTCTATGTGCTCTTCTCTAGGCTTAAATGTTTTATATTTTACAATATTTTTACATATGTAATATGCACATAGGATATATCACTTGTTAGTTTTGCAAAAAAAACATGGAGGAGAAATATGTATATCCCATGAAACTACGTAAATCCACTCCAATTAATTAGCTAGTTATTTTTTAAGATGATAAAAGATTATTATCTTTTCCTAAGTGAGGTGGTCGGGGTATATGATGTGGCATAATAGATTATGTGGCATGCCAATGTGGATGTCCAACTTACACTAAGGATGAAAGTGAAACGGTTGTGTGAAGTTGAGGGACTAAATAATTGACCCATTTGAAAGTTCAAGGACCAAGATGAGTTTTGATTGAACGTTTGAGGATGAAGTCGGGTATTTTGCCAATTCTGAACGAGCAGAGCTTGCGAGCATGATGAGCTCAAGCTCGAAAAGCTTGAGTAAGCTCATTTATTGTTGTCATCTATGATATGTACGTACATATGATTAACTAAACTATATAATTCTATTAAAAATGTGTTATGGGACATAAGTTTTATATATGATAGAAACACATAATGTGCAACATCGTCCAGCTTCCTACTCCATAAGTTTTTAATCCTAAATTTAGTAGATTATATTGTATATACATGAATTATGGGCTTGACTTGAGATCGACTCGGTGTTTTATTAAACTCAAGCTTAGAAAGACAAGCTCGTTCGAGTTCAACTCGTTGACAGCCCTACCTGCAATTAATTGGGGTGACCAACGGCGGCCTACGCAGAGCTGCAGAATGGAGACAGAGTTTTGGTCGGCGGAGTAGCTGGGCGGTGCCACTCGACGTCGATCCCAACGATGATCTTGTGAAGGCGCTGACAGTGGACGGAGAGGACCTCGTCGAGCCAGCCCTCCACAGCCTCGCCGGAGGACGTCACGGTGGTGGTGATCACGGTGCGACACAACTTCTCTCTTGTGCAAAACCTTTATCTACACCTCTAGTTTGGATTTTGGAAATGGGCATGGATACATAACTGATGCAGTTACAATATGAGTGGAGGAGTTTCCGAATTTCACTGGCCCGAGCCTCGAGTAAAGAAAGTAATGAAGATTTTTGAATCTGATATACTCCTATTTTTTTAATTCTTATCGTTATGACCACAAGTTTCATTGTCTCAACCAAACACCACGTACAACAACAACTTTTCTCAGTGGTGCACCCATTGGTTATGCCGGGTGGGCCATGGCATACCCTGGGTCCAGCCATCAAAGAGTAGCTAGTGTGAATTCATGATTGAGAGATCAGCGGGATCAGGAACTAGCCAATTAAGATGGAAGTCAGCAGTCTCACAGTTCATGGATCGAAACACATGCATCCTTTTTCTTCTTCCATTTTTCTATCCATGAGCCGTGAGACTGCTGAGTTACATATTTACCAGCACAAGTTCGGTCCGGTTGTGCTACTGTACCTTAACCCCCGTCTTGTGCCCCCGGTGGTGGTTGGGAAGATCCTTGTATGTATGCTCCCATTCCGATCCTCCAACTCCATCTAGGTTTCTGATGACGCACGTGGTCACCCCCAGACAAACCTGGAAAGCCTCGGTGATCAGCGACATGCCAATTTCTTGATGAGAAACTAACTGCGGGGGCGGCCCCTAACATGCATGTTTGATAGGAAGGATGCTCCCTCGAGGGTTTGAGGATAAAAGGTATACCATCTAGGTAGCCAACCAGAGTTTCGAAGGAAGCTACACGGCTGGTCGGGTACACGTACGGTCTGGGTGTGCCGGTGTACCTTAAACATCGTCTTGCATCCCCGGTGGTGGTTGGGAAGAGCCTTGCAGGTATGCTTTGATTCTTGTCCTCCAACTCCATCTAAATTTCTGATGACGCAGGCGGTTCACCAACAGACAAACCAGCAAAGCCTCGGTGATGAGCGGCATGCAAGTTTATTGACGAGAAACTGACTGCAGGGGCGGTCACCGACATGCATGTTATACAGAAAGGATGTTCCCTCTCGGGTGATTGAGTATAAAAGCTATACCATTGTCTAGGCTGCAAGCTGGAGGTTCGAACAAAGCTACACAGTTGGTCGGGTACACTACGGTCCGAGTGTACTGTGCCGGTGTACCTTAACCGAGTCGTCCGTCCCCGGTGGTGGTTAGAAAGAGCTAGCCTTGCAGATATGCTCTGATTCCTGACCTCCAACTCCATCTAGGTTTCCGATGATGCAGGTGATTCATCACCAGACAAACTAGCAAAGCCTCGATGCTAAGCAGCATGCATCTTTCTTGATGAGAACTGACTGTGGAGGCCAACCCCGCAGTCACTTTCTCATCAAGAAACTTGCAAGCCGCTCATCACCGAGGCTTTGCTAGTAGGATGTTCCTCGAGGGGTTGACAATAAATGTTATACTGCCGTACCATCGTCTAGGCAGCCAGACGAAGGTTCAAACAAAGCTACACGAAACTACAAGAAGTTGCCTAGATGGCTCTCTACACGAAGCTACACGAAGCTTCGTTCGAAACTCCGGTTGGCTGCCTAGACGATGGTATACCTTTTATCCTCAAACCTTCGAGGAAACATCATTCCTGTCAAACCTGCATGCATGACGGGGGCTGCCCCCGCAGTCAGTTTCTCATCAAGAAGCCTGCATGCCGCTCATCACCGAGGCTTTGCTGGTTTGTCTGGTGATGAACTGCCTGCATCATCGGAATCCTAGATGGAGTTGGAGGCCAGGTATCAGAGCATACCTACAAGGCTAGCTCTTCCCAACCACCACCTGGGACGCACAATGGGGGTTAAGGTACACTGGCACAGTATACCTGGACCGTACATGTACCCGGCTAGCCGTGTCGCTTCGTTCAAACCTCCGACTGGCTGCCTAGACGTTTGTATACCTTTTATCCTTAATCCCTCAAGAGGGAACATCCTTCCTGTCAACCATGCATGCCGGCAGCCGCCTCCGCAGTCGGTTTCTCATCAAGAAACTTGTATGCCGCTCATCACTGAGGCTTTGCTGGTTTGTCTGGTGGTGAACCGTCTGCGTCATCGGAAACCTAGATGGAGTTGGAGGATAGATATCAGAGCATACCTGCAAGGCTCTTCCCAACAACACCCGGGGATGGGGAACGGGGGTTAAGGTACACCAGCACACCCAAACCGTACGTGTACCCGGCCAGCCGTGTAGCTTCCTTTGAACCTCTGGCTGGCTACCTAGATGGTATATCGTTTATCCTTAAACCCTTGAGGGAACATCCTTCCTGTCAAACATGCATGCTTGGGGCCACCCCCGTAGTTAGTTTCTCATCAAGAAACTTGCATGCCGCTCATCAACAAGGCTTTGCTGGTTTTGGACTCGACGTCATGGCAGAATAAAGCGGAAGCATGCAAGGAGAATGGTTACTATACTATTTTCTATGGAGAATGTTTGTTATGTATTCATCAGGGAACACAGATACACTTTATGTAGGCTAGCTAGTGTAGTGTGAAACCAAAAGTAAACCCTTTGACACTACACAGATTAAAAGGCCAGAGTTAATGACTAAACGTAGGACAACACAGTGAAACAATGACTGTTAACGTTATACCAACGCAATCAACAAGGACTGTTACATGTGTGCGTGCTTATACTTTCTACAGTCTGGTGGTGAAACGCCTGCATCATTAGAAGCCTAGTGGAGTTGGAGGACAAGAATCAGAGCATACCTTCCTGGACCAGGATCGCCTGACGTAGCGACATGCGTGCAGTAAAGACTGCATCCACTGTTTGTTTTGATTTGACGGTTGTACTTCACAGCGATCCAACTAAGGGGTCCAATCAAATCGTTTCCTAAACTCTTGCCTGCTTGCTTCAACATGAGAAAGAGTTTACATGCATTTAATGATGCATACTTCAAACGTCTAAATAAAATAAACTTATATAACAAATTAACAGGATTAAAAACACATTAACTATAGAGGACATTAGGGAGGGTCCCGATGCTTTCATTTTGTAAACTTAACAAGAACTCGAGAGTTTTTATTTTAATTGCCTCTTGTTTGCATCAACATGAAGTACAATTTTCTTTCTTTTTTGCCTGGAGCATGAAGTGTCATATAGACCTCAATAATCAATGAGAAAATATCATATTTCAGACTCCTGGAAATAGGATTTCTTTTAGGTGACAGTTGATTCTACTTTTGAGATTCGTGCAAATCAACTTATTGTCACCTCTTCCCTCCCAACACCAATATGCTCTGAATGAAACCTAGCTAACTACCACGTGCTCAGCGATGCCAATGATCTATTAATTGCTAAAGATTATATTTATTCTAAAATAACCAGTCAAAATAAAGTTGTATTAATGTATTGTCTATAGAAAAAATATTAATTTTGTCATATGTTAGGACTAAGTTTTGATTATAAGTATTACTTATTAATTAGTCATCGCAAATAAATAATGTGAAAATAGATAATACTTTCGGTATTATATCAACCCTTAATCTTCAAAGATGATATATGAAAAAGACTGTCGATAGATGCGTGAAATAATTGATAGCCAAATGTTTTTCAATACCCTCCCTAATGTCCTCTTAGTTTATAGAAGTTTGTTTTATTTATATGGTTGAAAGTATATGTATCAGTAAGAGTAAACTTTTTCTCACATCGAAGCAAGTAGGCAATAGGAGAGGAGACGATTTAGGTGGACCCCTCTGCTGGGCCCAGTTGAGGATCGCCGGGAAGTACAGCCGTCGGACAAAACAAATGGTGGACGCAGTCTTTACTGCATAGATGCAATTAAATTCACTACGTCAGGAAATCCTGGTCCTGCCTGGATCCGGTCTTCCAAACAACTACCGGGGATGCACGACGGGGGTTAAGGTGCACCGCCACACTGGGCTGGACCGTACGTGTACTCGGCAAGCCGTGTAGCTTCATTTTATATTTTATTCCGTAGACATAAAAATTTGCTCTTCCTCTCTGTTTGCGCTGTTTGCTCTTCCCTAGACTTAAAAGTTTTATATTCTACAATATTTTTACATATGTAATATGACATAGGATATATCACTTGATGGTTTTGCAAAAAATGGAGGAGAAATATGTATATCCCATGCAACTACGTAAATCCATCCCAATTAATTAGCTAGTTATTTTTTAAGATGATAAAAAATTATTATCTTTTTCTAAGTGAGGTGGTCGGTGAAGATGATGTGGCATAATAGCTTATGTGGCATGCCAATGTGCATGTCCAACTCAGACTAAGGATGAAAGTGAAACGGTTGTGTGAAGTTGATTGACTAAATAATTGACCCATATGAAAGTTCCAGGACCAAACTGAGTTTTGATTGAAAGTTTGAGAATGAAGTTGAGTATTGTGTTAATTCTAAACAAGCCAAGCTTGAGCTTGCGAGCTTGATGAGCTCAAGCTCGAAAAGCTTGAGTAAGCTCATTTATTGTTGTCATGTATGATATGTACCTATGATTAACTAAACTATATAATTCTATTAAAATGTTTTATGGGACACAATTTTTATATATGATAGAAACAAATAATGTGCAACATCGTCCACCTCCTACTCCATTTGCTGTGTAGCTAAATTTAGTAGATTATACTGTATATACATGAATTCTTGGCTCGACTCGAGATCGACTCAGTGTTTTATCAAACTCATGCTAGAAAGACAAGCCCGCTCGAGTTCGACTCGTTGGCAGCCCTATATGCAATTTATGTTTTTGGTGCAATCGTGTAATCAAAGATTTTCATCTGTTGGATCTATATCTTACAGTTATTACATCTTTTCATTTAACCCCTTCCACCACCACCACCCCTCCACCCGCGGTTGAAGATGGTTGATTGCACAATTGCACAAAACATCTGATTACATTATAGTTGAACCCAACATTAAAACAGGAAATCTTTTGATACAAATTATTCTAGTCGTGATGATTTTATCTTCTTGTTTTTGTGATGTTTCATTTTTTTTCTTATTTCGTGATGTTGTTTTTCTTGTTTTGTACTTCCTCCTACCCATATTACTTGTCTTTAATAATTAGGACAAGTTTTCTAATTCAAATATGAACTAAAAAACTTGTTATAATGACATGTAATATAGGAAGGATGGAGTAATGTTTTATGATAATGAACTCAATGTTGTTCGTTTGTTCCATCTGTTATTTTTTTCTATCTGCTGTTTAGTAAACTATCTGTGCTATCTGTATTATCTGTTAATGAACGACCCTCCACACCGCCGATGGCCTCTAAAGTGGCATGTATAATACTTTAGCTGCTGGAGGTGCTTGGAGAACGCCCGCAGCAGGGCCTGCAAAGCGATCCGTGAAGTAGTATACAGTACTACTAACACATAGTAACAGGAAAATGCAACAGGTAGCGACGACTAGAAGGAAAAGTGGAGATAATGAATAGAGAGAAAAAAGAATGGACGAGAAAAATATTAGAAAAAGATAGGTTGAACTCCAATGTACCGCTGGACCTATGCCCCTATATGCGGTGTAATCATTACCACTACTCCTCTATGTTGCCAGAAGTTATTACCACTGCTTGAAGGGAAGTGTTGTAGACTAGATGTGTCGTAGTTTATTTTGTGTTTATTGGGGATTATGTAACAGCTAGTTCTGTCGATTACTTTGTTGACTGGCATGGTACGTTGAGCACTACTGTTTGGTTCTGTCGATGTTTATATCTAGTATTTAATCCTCGTTTATATTAACGTGTTGCTGCGGTTCAATAGATTTTATGTGTATGCTTTATTTTGATCATAATACCACACCCATTGCCACATTAACTTATTTAGATAACAAAATGCCAGAGCCAGATGCGTGCCCGTAGATGGGCTCACGCGTCATAGGGATGAACACCAAGCGTCCCAGCTCAGTTTCGACCCACAAATACAAAGTGACTCAGCACAGTTTCAGCCAACGAATAACAAGCAGCATAGCGCAGTGTTGGGCCAACTCTGATAGCTTCATGTACACTTTGTCCTAGCTGCCTGTCCGTTGGACCCTTCGATCCACAACGGCCCCTCTCCTGACTGTATGAAACGCGCTTGGAGGAGCATCCGCCAGCCACCACGCTCTTGGGGGAACATCCGCCGGCGGCCGGGCTCTTGGAGGAGCATCCGTCGACCCCCAAGCTCTTGGAAGAGCATCCGCCGACCACCGGCGTGGAGGAGCATCCACCGGCCGCCGCACGAGGAGGAGCAACAGTGCTAGGTACAATTGCTCACATAATGCTATTGTAGTTCTATCCTCTTACGGATACTGTGATTGAATTGTAGGAAGCGATGTCAAAAGATAAGACATGGATGGGAAAAGACAGGCGTACAAAGGAGTGGCAGGATGGAATGAAGTCATTTTTAAATTTTGCATTCCAGGACACTCGTGAACAAAAAACTATGCTTGTCCTTGGATGAAATGTCACAATATTTTCCATGGGACACGAAAGGAAGTTCATCTTCACTTGCTTCGTAACGGGATGTCATTTGATTATACTTGTTGGGAACACCATGGAGAAAAATGAGTTGAGAAAAATATTGTTGAGCAATCAGCAAACAATGAGGAGATAATTTCTGATGATGCTGCTATATAAAATATGATGTCTAGTCTACTTAGAGGCACTTATCATGGTGGTACTTCAGCAGATGTTGATGATCCAGAAAATGTTATAAACCAGCAAGAGGCAACTGGGCGTTCAAAGGCATTCTATGGTTTATTAAATGATGCCAAAAAGGAGTTGTATCCAGGTTGTGAGAAGGTGACCCAATTATCCTTCATTGTCAGGTTGTACCAGGTGAAGTGTTGAACTGGTTTGAGCAAAAAAGCATGTGAGTTGATCCTTAAACTATTCTTATATATGCTTTCAGAGGGCCACTGCATTCCTAATACACTTGATAATGTTCAGAAGGTTGTTCATGACCCCGGTCTGGGCTACGAAAAGATCGATGCATGTGTCAATGACTGTGTGTTATTTCGGAAGGACTTTTGTCTGTTGGATCGAAGCCTGAAATGTGGTGAATTAAGATGGAAAAATAGTACTGGTGGGGGTGCAAGAGAGGCTTTACCTTGTGGAAAATCCAAGAAGCTTGTAGCACGCAAGATCCCACGATACATTCCTCTTATTCCCCATCTTCAAAGGTTTTATATGGCAGAATCAATGACATAAATCATGCGCTGGCACAAAGAAGAATGTATTGATGATGGAATATTACGCCATCCTGTAGATTCAAAAGAATGGAAGCATTTTGATAGCATTCACCCAAATTTCTCATCTGATCCTCGCAACATAAGACTTGGGCTAGCATCTGATGGTTTCAATCCTTTTGGAATAAAATGTTTCTTACACAACATGGCCTGTGATTCTAATCCTTTATAATCTACCACCTTGGTTGTGTATGAAGCAACATTACTTGTTGATGTCAATGATAATTCCTGGGACAAGGTCACCTGGAAACAACATTGATGTGTATCTGCAGCCTTTGATTGATGAGCTACTAAAATTATGGTTTGATGGTGTTGAAACATATGATAGTTCAATGAAAGAGACATTTCTCATGCGAGCTTCTATATCGTGGACAATTAATGATTTTCCAGCATATGCAATGCTATGTGGATGGAGCACAAAAGCTAAGCTAGCATGTCCATACTGCCATGTAAACACTGACGCCATGCGGTTGAAACATGGATGAAAGTATTGCTACATGGTTCATCGTCGTTTCCTACCTCAGAATCACAGGTGGCGTCGAGACAAAGCTTCTTTCAACAACAAGATAGACAATAAAGAGGCTCCAACATCACTCTCTGGGGACGAAGTACACCAACAATACAAGAGTTTTTATCAAGTGAGTTTTGGACAGACAAATAATAAGAGAAAGCGCACTGAGGAAAATAGGTGGCTCCCGTATTGGAAGACATTTCTAATAAGGCATAACTTGGATGTCATGCACATTGAGTAGAACATTTGTGATATCATATTGGGGACATTTCTTAATATGGATGGTAAAACAAAAGATAGTCTACAAACTCGCCATGATATGAAGGATATGGGTATACAACCAAAGCAACATCCGGTGTATATGAATGTGAAGTATGATTGTCCATCAACATCATATACTTTGCATAATGATGAGAAGACCACCTTGTGCGACTTTTTTGGGGGATGTGAAGATGTCCGATGGTTATGCCTCAAACATCACGAGATGTGTGGACATAAAAGCACGTAAGGTATTAGGTCTAAACACTCATGATTACATATTATATTTCAGAAACTCCTTCCTATTGCAATATGTGACATATGGCATGAAAATGTTGTTGCACCTTTAATTGAGTTTAGCAGATTCTTTTATGGAATTTGTTCTAAAGAATTGGCGGAACCAGATTTGGATAAGATGATCAAAAAATTTCTTGAAACAATTTGTAAGCTTGAGATGTTGCCTCCTCCCGCTTTATTTGATATCATGGTACATCTTCCAATCCATGTTGCCGAAGAAGTTCGCTTGGGTGGACATGTTTCTTACAGATGGATGTATCCAATTGAGAGGTACCTTGGTACATTGAAGAGGTATGTATGTAACAGAGCTCACCCGGATGGTTCTATAGCTGAGGGATATATTATGGAAGCGTGTATGACTTTTTGTAGTTAGTTTTTGATAACATCAGCACCAAGCTTGATGGGCCAGAACGTCATGAAGCTGCAGCTAGGAATGAACCTTCTCTCGAGTCTAATATATTTATAGAAGTTGATAATTCTAAAAAAGGTTTAAATGGGGCCAACTTACTATGGTGGAACTACATAACATCAAGCATTATATTATTTCTAATGTTGAAGAGGCCGCTCCATGGATCAAGTACGTATAACTCAGATGTTCTGTAGTATATAGGATCATGCTTATTGTAGATGGCTAATTTAATTTTGTACCCTTTTCAGTGACCATTTTGAAGAGCTGAAAAAGATTCATTCTTGTGATGTTGAAAGATGCCATATAGATGAGTTTGTTTATTTGTCTCAGAAACGAGTAAGTACATGCAAGTTTTTACCTTGATAAAATATTGAACAAATATGTGTTTAGAAGTTGTTTCATCGATGACCCCTTTCATACCAATGTGTACAGATTACGACATTACACAAAGAAGGCAAGGTAACTGATTATTTGTATGCATTATCTAGAGAACCTGATTGTCGTGCACGTTTTTTTAGTCGATCCTTCATAAATGGCTTCTTCTTTCGAACTACAGAGGTGGAAAAAGAATTACTGACGAAAAGAAGTGGTGTTGTTGTTTCGGATGGTGATCATGAGTTGTTTGGAGTAATCAAGAAAAATGATTTTTGTTTATTTTGAAAAAAAAAATCAAGAGGTTCTGTTATTTGAATGTTAGGGGTTTGATCGGCCTCGTTCCGATCAAAGCCAAAGCAGAGGCTACAAAACAGATTGTTACGATATGGTAGATGTTGACACTACTCTTTATCAATTTAAGTATGAGCCTAACAATCAAACCATCCAAGCAGAATAAGTTTTTTATGTTCAAAGTGTGAAGCAACCTAAATGGGATACAGTTGTTGAAACGAAGCCACAAAACCTTTTTTCCATGCCCCTGGAGACAGTGAAAATAATGTCACTGAGACAATGGAGGTTGAGACATTTGATGATCGATGACATACTGATATCAATATGCCACACATAAATGAGGATAGGACCGCATGGGCTAGGAATGACATTGAGTGAGCAACCGGTGATGCTTGTGCTCTTCAAATGAGAACATGTGATCAGTTTGAGGCACATGGAGTTCCATCAGAAAATGAAGATGATGACAATGACGATGATGCTACATATATCAATGATGGTTGTCTGAGTATTGATCCGGCAATTCTCCCGGTACTACTATTGGTAGCCCGCGGAGTTTGTAGTTCGGTAGTGGGCGTGTAGAGATTCAGACATGATGGATAGTAGACACAAGGTTTTACGTGGTTCGGGCCGCCTGAGCATAATACCCTACTCCACGGGGTGTGTAGTTATTGTATTGAGAGTCTAAGCGTAGAGAGCTTCCAGAGTCCGAGGGGAGAGTCCAGAGATAGTAGCCCCCTGAAGAGTCCCCTGTGCATCGTCGACCAGTCCTTTTATAGTACAAGGACTGGTCGTTACACCGTTAGCCTAGACCGACATGTGGCCCTGGCGGTTACTGATGCTTAATACACAATTAATGAGGTTACTTACCCTTAATAGCGTGGTACAGGGCCTTGGCAGTGCCGTTACTGGTATTAAGGGCCTTCCGATCATTTGTCATTAATATGGTATTAATGACACTTAGTCGGGTCTTGAAGTCTTTGATTGCCTTTTGAAGCTCCGAGCCGTTGGGGGTCCACCAGTTTGATTGTTGAAGCTGATGGTCTGGCGATTGGACACGTGGCATCTTCGGACCTATCCGTCTAAGACGGGTAGGTCCGATGTAGATGTACACGTGTCGGTACTGGAGCTTCCCTCTGTTGGGGGTTAGGTACGGGGGTGCCACACAGGTGTTTAGCCCGTAGCTATCCCATGTGTGGGATGTAGATCCGGTTGCAGTATACACGTGGCAGCACCGGGACTAACCATATATGGGAGGCAGGTCCGGTCCCGTATGACACATGGGGCCTTCACAGGTCTTCAACTCAGACAGATGAAGTTCCTTTGGCCTTTTTGTAGTCCTAAGGGGTATATGATATGCAGGGTACCGACAGTGGCCCCCTGGGCCCACCTAAGGGAGAGACCTTTTGGATGAAGTCGTTCTGCCGGAGGTGGGTCCATCCTTGGGTTTTTGAGCCGTGTCTTCAAGGGTCTTCGGATGTGCCATTGGCAGTTGTTCGCAGTTAAAACAACGTCGCGTGGCATATATAGGATGCGACAGGTGAGATCTGAGCGTGCAGATCTCACGCAATTGAAGGTCGTCGGTTCCTGATACAAAAACCGTATAAGTTCCGCGTGCCCTGTCAGGCCGCTGCCCTCGGGCTTCTTGCCTTTCATGATGACAACCGTTCGCCGGGGGTAAGGACCTCGACTTGATCGTCGGGGTGGCCCCGAGCCCCCATGTCATTGGCACGGTGAAGTTTTTGAATTGTATCATCGGCTCCTCTGCGGTTTCCATCCAAGCATTGCGGGGGCTTACTTAAGGAGGAAAGCGCGCACCGTTTGGGGATTCTTTACGCCTTCATTTGAACTTGTGCTCGAATCCTCCAAACTTTAGCCTGCTTTTCATCTCTCGCCCCGCTGTGCCACGATGGAGTTGGGTCTCCTCAAGAGCCAACTTAAGACCGACGGTGATTTGAAGAAGGTCGGGCCCTCATGGGGTGGTCCAGTGACTTCTTCAACCACCAGGTCCGCGCCGGCAAGCTTCCGTTCGAGAAGGAGCACGTCGGCGACATGGTGTACTTCTCCGCGTACGCCATGGTGGGACTGATCCCACCCTTCTCCACTTTTCTCTTAATACTGCTAGACTTCTATGGTATGCAGATGTACCACCTTGGCCCTCACTCTATTCTTCTAGTGTCGATCTTTGTCCACTTCTGCGAGATGTGGGTGGGCATTCCCCCCTGCGTCGAGCTCTTCCGCACCTTCTTCACCATCCACATCATCGACAAGAGTGACGAGTACCTTGGCTTCTATTATTTTGTGAAGCGCAAGAAGTGCCCGTACAAGTACTTGCGGTTGTTCCCTTCTGGGAAGTGGGACGACTGGAAGAAGGGTTGGATTGTCATCAGGGTGGAGGAGCATGAGAAGCTGGAGCTGCGTGAAGGCCTCCCCAATGTCGACACTGAAGCTTGGAGCAAAGTTCCAGAGTTATCGGACGCCTTCAACCCTGCTCTGACCAGGATCCACCAATGTGTGGAGGGAGGGGTGACTCCCCAGGTAGTATTCTGCAACTTCCTGGTCAACAAGTGGGCTCCACTGAAGAAGAGGGAGAAGTTTGCCTGGGCCCTCAACAACATGATGGACGACGACCGGATCGAGACCGGTTTGAAGTCCAACATTGAAGGCACAACTTTGAAGTTTCACCTCAAGAAGTTCCAGCATGGCATCAACGTCGAGGGTGACGACTTGACTCCGTCGACGGCTTTCCTCCCTCTGAACATTGAGGCAGAGTTCAGCACAGAGCTCCGGCGGATGATGTCGGTGCTTAATGACCTCGGTGATGTTGAGAGGCGTTCGACCACCGGGTTGGTGATCCCCGGAGCTTCCGAGGGTGGTCCCCCTTCCGCCCCGAGACAGAGAGTTGGAGTCGTGGGCAAGGTCAAAGAGTTGGCCGAGCCCTCGAGCCGTAAAAGGAAGATGAAGCACTCTGACTGGAGGTCTGTCAGACTTGCTCCTTCCGCAGCTGATCCTTCTCCCCGAAGGTGAAGGTCTTCAATGGCTCCAACCACTCCAGCATCGGCATCTCCCTGGGGTGCTAGCTCCGGCCATGTGGCTCCAGTACTAGGGCCAGATAAGGGCTCTGGGTCCGGAGCTCCTTCTCAATCAAGGGGGGCCTCAACCAAGATGGCTCCGATTGCAGCAGTAAGATCCAGGGAACCTTTCGGAGCTAACAGGCCAATGGCGACAGGGTCCAAAACCGAGCGTCTGGGGAAGATGTTCCACGCTAGCTGGAGCGGAAGCCTTCCAAGGTAATTTTGATTTTTTACCTCAGTTCATGGTTTTTTGTTGTAACTGTGTTTCAGATTCTTCGTCCTTCATCCACAGAGTGCCCAAGAAAGGGACTGAAGCTCCGATTCCTGCAGCAGCAGCTGTAGTTGTGCAGACGGAGGCTCCGGCTCCAATCCTAGCGCCGCCTCAAGAGGTGGCTGAGACTATGACAGCTCCGGCGCTGGCTGTCATGGTCCTGGACCTCGACTCATCCTCAGAAGCTCCTGTGGTAGCGCCGGACCACGAGAATGAAGATGTACCAGCGGCACCTACCCCGGAGGTTGAAGCTCTGGGTTTGGATGCTGAAATGATGGACTCTGCGGCTTCAGAGCCAAAGGTAGCTGCGATTCCAGCCCTAGAGCCGGTTGTTGTTGAAGCCCTGGCGGTAGAGCCGGTTGTTGATGGAGCCCAGGCGGTAGAGTCGGGTGTTGATGAAGCCCCGGCGGTAGAGCCTGTGGCTGATGAAGTTCCGGCGGTAGAGCTAGTTGTCGAAGAAGTTCTGGCGCCTGAGTCAGTTGCTGCAGAAGTGCCGGCGCCCGAGCCCATGACGGTCGAAGCGCAAGCGCCTGAGCCAGCGATGGAGGAGGCGCCAGCATTGGAGCCGGAAGTGGCTTTAGCTCCGACCGAATCTTCAACGCCTGCCCCGGTGGTGCCCGCGCCTGAGCCACCAGTGGTTGATGACCTGGCGGCGAGACCTTCGGAGCCAACTCCGGAGGTTGAAACTTGTAAGTGCATCTAGGATATCCCTTGTGAGTTTTGGCTAATTGATGATCAACATATGAGATCCTAATGAAACTATTGAGATGATTGCAGGACAAACAAAGTGAAACAGCTCGGTGTACACAAAAAGGTGAAAAATGGAGTAGTGTCCAAAGAGGAATACTTTGATGGAATTTATAAGAACAAAATAGATTTTAAATGTATAGGGTGTGTATGACAGACACACTCCAAGAGCTCACAACCTTGCACAGGGGTAAGGGTTTTATAATTAACCTAACATCTCACAGTGCACCGGACTAGTCTGATCATGGACCGGACTAGTCTGCTAAACCCTCTGGGTTGTAAACGGACTAGTCCTCTTGTCTACCGGACTAGTCTGCCAGACTTCTGGAATCTCCTATCTCTCGAGACCGGACTAGTCTGATCATGGACCGGACTAGTCCGCCAAACTCTCTGTTGCCTAGACGGACTAGTTTGCGTGTTCACCGGACGAGTCTGCCAGACTTTCTGGAGTCTATCTTCACATAGGGCTGGACAAGTCCGTTTTTCAACCGGACTTGTCAGCCAAACTTTCTTGACATCGAGTTCCACGTGACCGGACAAGTCCGAACTTGCACCAGACTAGTCCGGTATTAGGTTTTACAACGGTAACATTTTGGAAACCCAATAAAATGAGGATCCACGGCTTTCCTCAATTTACGCACGTCTAATTCTGCTAACAATACAAACCCTAGCGCCGCCACCTTGTCCCAAGAGCCCAAAACACATCTCCCCACACATCTAAAGTGCAAAAAGGGTAAAATCAAAGGATTCGGGATTGGGAGATCATCGTTCATTTGTTTTGAGCTCTTGGGGTTTGATCTTTCTACACTCATATTCTGCATTGTAATATTTTCAAGTGTATTTGATCGCTTCTTTCGTTGTAATTCTCATGGGAGCCCTCAACGTGTGAGGTTGCCCCACAAACTCAGTGATTTCCCGTGCTAGTGGAATCAAGTCAGCCTTTGTGGTGACTTGAGGAGGGAAAGGGTTAGAGACCCAGCTCTGTGTGAGCTTCCTCAACAAGGACGTAGATCTCTTTGTGGGATCGAACCTTGGTAAAAATTCGTGTCTCTTGTGCCTTATTTCTTTTACATTTTGCTCATTAGATCACTTGATTGCTAAACATCAATTTAAGTTGGTTACAAGTTTTCACGTGCATTCTTACAATAATCTTAAATCAAAGTATCTGTTGTTCTCATTTCCGCTGCTGAAAGAATCTAGTTTCCCAAATAACATTTAATGAATTCACATTTTTCAACACACCAGACTAGTCCGCCCACACAACCGGACTAGTCCGGTCAAACATGTTTTTAACAACTCTATTAAGTGTGCAGGAAATTTTCAAAGCCTATTCACCCCTCCTCTAGGCCACATTCAATTGGTATCAGAGCAAGGTTCTCCGTCAACGAGACTCACATGTCGGAGAGATCAATGGCCTCTGAGAAGAACAACGATATCCCGAAGACGAACATCAATGAGGAGGGACAAGAAGCTAAAGCCTTCGATGTGCTGAAAGAAAGCCCACATGATGATGAAGAAGTGTGATAGCTAAAGGCACTCATGAGAAAGAAACTGCTGGCACAAAAAGGAAAAGAAGAAGAGAAGACGACTGGGAGTGGTCATCACGACTACTCCCGATATCCTTACAACTACAACCGTCTCAATTCAAACAATCACTATCTCTATTCCTATGGGATGGCCTCCACAGTCTGACGGAAGTGACTACACCATGTGGAAGTACAACATGAAAATGCATCTAATATCTCGGAATCCTAGTTTGTGGCACATTGTTTGCACAGGCATAGATATCCCGGACACGGATGAGGAACTCACTCCAGAACAAGAACAAAAGATTCACAGAAACGCACAAGCTGTCGCGGTGATCGCATCATCACTAAGCAACGAGGATTTCACCAAGATCGATGGATTAGATAGTGCAAAAGAAATATGGGATACACTTAAGGACAGCTCACGAAGGAAATAGATCAGTTCGTGAAGCTAAAATTGAGATGCTTGAAGGAGAGTTGGGGAGATTTGCTATTGAAGAAGGCGTATCACCTCAAGACATGTACAACCAGATGAAGGCACTCATCAACAAAATTCTTGCATATGGAAGTAAGAAATGGATGGATCACGAGGTGGTCAAAAGAATGATTAGAGCCTTCATGCCAAGAAATGTCACACTTTGCTCAATGATTAGAGAAAGCCTTGGATTTCACAAAACGACTCCACATGAGTTATTGGGGAAGATCATAAATCATGAAATGATGGAGAAAGAGGCTCAATATGTCAAATACTTAGCCGAACTCACCTCTTCCAAAAGGAAAGAAGTTGCTCTCAAAACAACGTGCAGACCCAAACTCAAAGAATCTCGTGAAGACCAAGACGACGAAGATACAGGCGACGAGAGTACCAATCTTGATGATGAAGAAATGGTACTCTTTATCAAGAAGTTCAAGCGCATGATGAAAAGAAGACACGGCAACAATTCAAATGAAGGCAAAAGCAAGGATAAAGGGAAATCCAAGGCTCGACGCACTTGCTACAACTGCGGAGAGTATGGTAACTTCATGGTGGACTGTACTTATGAAGAAAACAAAAAGAAGAAGGAAACGAGACCTCAAGAAAAGAAATATTTCAGAAAAAAGAAGACAAACCCATCAAGCTCACATTGGTAAGGAGTGGGACTCAAACAACGAGTCCTCCTCCGATGAAGAAGAAGAGATGGCCACTATCGCAGTCAAGAAACCTACTCTGAGAGCCACACTCTTCCCAAACATGGGAGGACGGGATATGAACAACCACACTTTCCTTGTGGCTAAGGAAGGCAAGAAAAAGGTTCGACTTACTCCTCCTACGCTAAATTCCTCTATTGATGACTTTGATAGCTCTAGTGATAATGAAGAAATGTTTAGAGGATTAAGTAAAATTGCTTTAAAGAAAATGGAAATGTTGTCGAACGGAATCTTTGAAAAGGAGGAAATTGTTAACCGACAAGAATATATGCTCATCCGTGAAAGGAAGAGATATCAAGAAGTTGAAAAGCTTCTTCAGCTTGAAAGAGAGAAGAACAAGTCACTTGAGTTTGAGCTAGCCATGAGTAAGGAAACTTACTCAAAGCTAGAGGACTCGCATATTGCAATCAAGGAAGAACTTGCTAACTTGTCAAAAGATAACAAGATCCTTGAGGTGCAAGTTGAGTCGCTCAAGCAAAGTGACTCCTCTTCCTCCAAGAGCTCTTCTTCCAAAGATATGAGTTCGACAACAATCAGAGCCTGCACTTGCTCTAGTAAGAAGAATGTTATTTCTAATACTTCAACTTCTCATAATATGCATCCTTCCATAAGCAGCATCTTTGATAAGGAGAACATCAAATATGCACACAGTGCATATATGGTCCCTAGACCTCCTAATGTCAAAGATGGTCTTGGTTTTGACAGGAACAAACACATGTCTACTCCTAATCATGCTAAGAATAGAATCACTTTTGTTGAGGAAAAATCCCATGAATCTTATTTACAAATGTTGTTCCATACATTTGATGCTTCCTATGTTCTTATGAAAAACAAATATGGAAAAGTCATTGCTAAATATACAGGGCCATGCCACAAGAACTTGAAAACTTGTATGTGGGTGCCCAAGACTCTTGTGACTAACCTGAGGGGACCCAAGCAAGCTTGGGTACCTAAAACCAAGGAATAATTCTATTTTGCAGGCTTACTCCTCCAGTGGATCTAAATGGATGCTAGATAGCGGATGCACAAATCACATGACCGGAGAGAGAGAGGTATGTTTGTGGAGTACGAGTACAACAAGGATCCAAGTGAAGGCATATACTTTGGAGACAACAGCCAAGGAAAGGTCCTTGGTAGCGGTAACATTGAAATATCCTCTCAACACACCTTATCTAATATTTTACATGTAGACTCTCTAGATTATAATCTTTTGTCAATATTTCAACTATGCGTTAAATGTTACAACTGTTTATTCACTAATGAGGGTGTGACCGTTTTTAGAGGATGTGATGGCTCGAATGCATTCAAGGGAATGTTGAAGGGAAAGCTTTATCTTGTTGACTTCAACAAAGATAAAGCCGAACTCAACACTTGCTTGTTTGCTAAGAACAACATGGGATGGTTGTGGCATAGACGGCTAGCCCATGTTGGGATGAGAAATCTGCAGAAACTTCTAAAAGGTGGTCACATCCGTGGTCTTAAGGATGTGGTTTTTGAAAAAGACAGGTCGTGCAGCGCTTGTCAAGCAGGAAAACAAGTCAGAGCACCACACCCAGCCAAGAATGTGATGACTACTGCAAGACCGCTGTAACTTCTCCACATGGATCTCTTTGGTCCAGTTGCATACATCAGCATCGGCAGTAACAAATACGATTTAGTAATTGTTGATGATTTTTCAAGATTTACCTGGGTATTTTTCTTGTCTGATAAATCAGAAACTCAGGGAATTCTCAAGAAGTTCTTGAAGAGAGCTCAGAACGAATTCTCATTAACCATAAAGAATATCAGAAGTGACAACGGAACAGAATTCAAGAACACCCAAGTTGAAGAGTATCTCGATGAAGAAGGGATAAAGCATGAGTTCTCGGCACCCTACTCCCCTCAACAAAACGGAGTGGCCGAAAGGAAGAACAGAACATTGATCGAAATGGCAAGAACTATGTTGGATGAATACAAGACATCAGATCGATTTTGGGTAGAAGCGGTGAACACCGCTTGTCATGACACAAATCAGTTGTACCTTCACCGACTATTGAAGAAAACTCCATATGAGCTTCTTACCAGTAAAAAGCCTAATGTTTCTTATTTTAAAGTCTTTGGTTGTAAATGTTTTATTCTGAACAAGAAATCGAGGGCCTCGAAGTTCGCTTCAAAGTCCGATGAAGGGTTCTTACTCGGATATGAGTCGAATGCCTACGCCTATCGTGTCTTCAACAAGGTGTCCGACCTTGTTGAAGTAGCACATGACGTAGTGTTTGATGAATCTAACGGCTCACAAGTGGAGCAAGTCAATAAGTGTATGCTAGATAAAGAGGAAGCTCCATATGAGCGTTGAAGAAAATGGCACTTGGTGATATCTTACCACAAGAGCAAACGTTACACTCAAATGCACAAGATGAACTTCAACACGGAGGCAATGATCAAGGGGGAGCTCTTGCACAAGATCAAGATGAGGAAGATCAAGAAGATCAAGACAATCATGGAAGCAATGATCTAGGGGGAGACAATGCACATGAAGATAATAAAGAACAAGCAACTACACAAGTTCCACACCCAAGAGTACATCAGAGCGTGCAAAAAGACCATCCCGTCAACAATATCATTGGAGATATTGCTAAGGGAGTAACTACTGGATCTCGAGTTCCAAATTTCTATGAATACTATTCTTTTGTGTCTTTTATGGAACCATACAGGGTAGAAGAATCCTTAAGGGATCCAGACTGGGTGATTGCAATGCAAGAGTAGTTGAACAACTTCAAAAGAAATGAAGTGTGGGAGCTGGTGGAGAGACCAAGGGCGAACATCGTTGGAACCCAATGGGTCTTTCGGAACAAGCAAGATGAACATGGAATAGTAACAAGAAATAAAGCGAGATTGGTGGCCAAAGGTTATCTCAGGTCGAAGGTTTGGACTTCGATGAAACTTTCACTCCTGTAGCTAGACTTCAGTCCATTCGTATTTTATTGGCATATGCTACTTACCATAATTTTAAGCTGTATCAAATGGAAGTCAAAAGTGCCTTCCTAAATGGTCCGATAAAGGAGGAAGTTTACGTGGAGCAGCCACCAGGATTCGAAGACCAAAGGTATCCCAACCATGTCCACGGACTGCATAAGGCTCTCTATGGCCTCAAACAAGCTCCTCGAGCATGGTATGAGTGCCTTAGAGATTTTCTGACTCAAAATGGATTCAAAATTGGTAAAGCTGACTATACACTCTTCACTAAACATTTTGATGATTATCTATTCATATGTCAAATTTATGTTGATGACATTATCTTTGGATCTACTAACAAGTCTTTCTATGAAGAATTTAGCAAAATTATGACAAATAGGTTCGAGATGTCAATGATGGGCGAATTGAAGTTCTTCTTGGGCTTCCAAGTGAAGCAACTGAGAGAAGGTACATTTATAAGCCAAACCAAATATACACAGGACATTCTCAACAAATTCAATACGGACAATGTCAAGCCCATCAAGTTACCATTGGCCATCAACGGACATCTCGACCCCAATGAAGTCGATCCAAATGTGGACCAAAAGGTATATCGATCCATGATCGGCTCCTTACTTTATTTATGTGCATCTAGGCCAAATATTATGCTTAGTTTTTGTTTGTGTGCAAGGTTTCAAGCCGCACCTAAAGAGTGTCACTTAATTGTTGTAAAAAGAATCCTGGGGTAACTTGTGCACACACCCAACTTGGGCCTTTGGTATCCCAAAGGATCCAAGTTTAACTTGATAGGGTATTCCGACGCCGACTATGCAGGATGCAAAGTCGATAGAAAGAGCACGTCAGGGACTTGTCAATTTCTTGGTAGGTCCCTAGTTTCTTGGTCATCTAAAAAGCAAAACTCCATTGCTCTTTCCACAGCGGAAGCAAAGTATGTTGCAGCCGGAAGTTGTTGCGCACAACTACTTTGGATGCCATACACTCTTAGGGACTACGGCTACAATCTAAGCCATATCCCACTTCTATGTGATAATGAAAGTGCTATAAAAATTGCACACAACTCTGTAGAGCACTCAAGAACTAAGCACATAGATATCCGTCATCACTTTCTTAGAGATCATTCGTTAAAAGGTGACATTGCTATTTCACATGTTAGGACTGAAAAACAACTTGCGGATATTTTTACCAAACCATAAGATGAGAAAAGATTTTGTGAGCTTAGGAATGAGCTTAACATTCTTGACTCTCAAAATGTGGCTTGAAATGTTGCATACCTGGTTGAAAATTCAAATGTTACATTTAATTGTTAAAACTACACCTCATCTCTTTTTCTTCTAAGAAAACTATTTTAATGAAGAAATCCTGCAGTTTATGATCACTTTCATTGTTACTTGCCTACTGGTCGTAATTACCAAGAATATTTGCAAAATTATTGTCCTTGGATCACTATTAATCATTTCTATATGTATCAGATCTGTTGAAACCGAACTTGTCCGATTTACCACCGGACTACTCCGGACAGATGAAACACTTAGGTTATTCCAGGGGCACCGGACTAATCCGACACCTTGATCGGACTAGTCCGGTCCGTCACGTATATAAGCAGTTGGACGGCCCAGATCTCTCTCTCCACTCATAAGGACTTGGTCTCCCTCTCCTCTCTTAAACCCTAGCCCCCAAAGTGATTTTCGGGTTGAGCCCTCAAAATCGAAGTTTTCTCCGTGGGAAATCCTCTCCTCGATGAGTGGATTCTCCCCTCCGGATTCATCTGGACAGATTCTTGCTTCTTCAACGCGAATCTTCAAATCTTGGTAGATTTCACCCTAAAACCAAATTCTCAACTTTTCTCATTCTAGCTCGTTTCCCTTGATTTCTAGGTTGTACATTGGCTTCAGAGATGTATTCCTACCACTTTCCTACCCTTTTGTATCTTTAGACAGAAATTTTGATTCGAAGGAAATCGTTAGGGTTCTTATGCCAGGCCAGACTAGTCCGGAGCTCAGATGCGGACATGTCCGGTACACCGGACAAGTCCGCACTCTGAAACTGGACAAGTCCGGTCTCTGACATTTGAATCCCTACATTGCCTTCAATCCTTGGTTCATTCTTATCTAATCCATGAACTCCTTATGAGGCATCATGTCTTCAGGCTCAGATGAAAGCTCTTTCCACTTTGATGAAGAAGATCAACGCGAAAGAGTGAGGAGAGCCAAGGAGAGTGTTATGAAGAAAAGACATGATGTCAATGCCCACTCTCCACCCTCCGATGACAATCTGCCTAAGAAGAGGAAGGTTATTGTCAAAAAGGCTCAAGGAAAAGCTACTGCTGAGAGCTCATCAGGGCCAAAAATGGGTCTCAATAAAGGGAAGGGACTTGCTAGTGGTCCCATTGGGCCCTTGAAGATGAAAAACCCCAGTCACCACAACAGGCAGCCTTCTAGTGAGGATTTCACTGGGAAAGGGGGTGAGCTAGCTGATAACTTCAGGAAGATTGAAGTGTATAACCAACCTAAACAATGCTCTGACCCAAGATTCTAGAGCAACATCCATGCAGACTACTACGATCACGTGTACATGAAGATGAAGAATCCTGTAGTGGAGAGTTAATGGATGAATGTTGGATACCCGCAGTCGAAGAGGTACCCTGCTTTTTGTGAGATGGTTGAGGCTTTGGAGAGGCATGATCTGAAGGATCTGCTTTCCTTTGAGTATGACTGGAACAATGAAGTCATTACCCAATTTTACTCCACCCTCTACTTTGCTCGTGATGATGGAGACAGTCTTACTTGGATGACTCATGGTTCCATGTATAGTGTCACTTATGATGAATTTGCAAGGATTCTTCACCTTGAACACACTCTGGATCATGAGCTTGTCATCCACAATCTAACCCTTGGAGAAGGAAGAGCTTAAGTTCCTCTATGACACAAGGATGCCCTATGTTCCTCCCACCATCAAATATTTGAAGCCCTTCTTTGTGGTCCTCAACAGAATCTTGAGGAAGACAATAGCCCCAAAAGATGGAGATGCGGGGAGTATCCAAGGAACCTTGAGGACCCTAATGAAGGTCATTAGAGGAAGGAGACCGTTAAATGTTTTTGAGTACATCTACAACGACATTGTGAACATCTCAATCACTCCCAACATGTCTCGTGGGTATGCACCTTACATCATGTACATAATTGAGAAATTGATCGGACTTGAGTTTGTCAAGGATGTTTCTCATGCGGGGTTTAAGCCACAAAAGCCCACCGAGTACACCCTTCCCTCGGCACCAACTGATCCTTCCTACCCCGTAGTGGAGAGGAGATCTAAACAATCTCAGGATGCCACAAGGTCTGTAGCTGCTGCTCCTGGTTCTTCTCATGTCCATGAACCCTCCGATGGCATCTTCAAAATGCTCTCCTCCGTTTTTGCCTGCTGCTACAAGATCAAAGATAGGCAGCATAGAGAAAAACTGGCAAGGAAGAAACATCAACAATATGTGAATGCCAATATAAAGTCTATCTGTGAAAAGCTTGAGATTGAGCATGTTGGATCACCGCCGGCCTCCGAGGACTCAGAGGAAAATCCTGCTTCGGTGAATGACGATGAAGGTGAAGATGAAGATCGGGCTGAAACTGAAGGAGGAAGCAGCGATGAGTGATTCCCCTTGATTTTTCCCTTTTTGGTGCCTTGATGGCAAAGGGGGATAGATTGAGACTAGATTGAGACTCGAACTATCATCTAGTATTAGTAATTAAGCTTTTGTGATCGAGGACATGTACCTATTTTTAAACTTTTTAATGCAATATTTCTTTTCCTATGTGTGATGCTTATTTTTGCTCTAATGCTTACTTCTATGTTCATTATTGTTTATCTTTAGTTCATCACATTTTGTTGATCACACACCTGTTAGGCACCCCACCATAAGGAGTGTGCATATGTGAGAAGCTTTTTTGTGAAATAATCGTTATTCTCATATGTGCACACCTTATGAAAATCAAAATTTTATTCTTAATTGTGATATCTCAAATGGTTGTCATCAATCACTAAAAAGGGAGAGATTGTAAGTGCATCTAGGATATCCCTTGTGGGTTTTGGCTAATTGATGACGAACATATGAGATCCTAATGAAACTATTGAGATGATTGCAGGACAAACAAAGTGAAACAACTCTGTGCACACAAAAAGGTGAAAAATGGAGTGGTGTCCAAAGAGGAATACTTTCATGTAATTTAGAAGAACAAATTAGATTTTAAATGTATAGGGTGTGTATGAAAGACACACTACAAGAGCTCACGACCTTGCGCAGGGGTAAGGGTTTTAAAATTAACCTAACATCTCACAGTGCACCGGACTAGTCCGATCATGGACCGGACTAGTCCGCTAAACCCTCTGTTGCCTAAACGAACTAGTCCGCTTGTCTACCGGACTAGTCCACCAGACTTTTGGAATCTCCTATCTCTGGAGACCGGACTAGTCCGCCAAACTCTTTGTTGCCTAAACGGACTAGTCCGCGTGTTCACCGGACTAGTCCGCCAGACTTTCTGGAGTCTATCTTCACATAGGGCCGGACAAGTCCGTTTTTCAACCGGACTTGTTAGCCAAAATTTCTGGACATCGAGTTCCACTGTGACCGGACAAGTCCGGACTTGCACCGGACTAGTCTGGTATTAGGTTTTACAACGGTAACTTTTTGGAAACCCTATAAAAAGAGGATCCACGGCTTTCCTCAGTTTACACACGTCTAATTCTGCTGAAAATACAAACCCTAGCGCCGCCACCTTGTCCCAAGATCCCAAAACACATTTCCCCACACATCTAATGTGCAAAAAGGGTAAAATCAATCGAACACTTGGATTCGGGATTGGGAGATCGTCGTTCATTCGTTGTGGGCTCTTGGGGTTTAATCTTTCTACACTCATATTAAGCATTGTAATATTTTCAAGTGTATTTGATCGCTTCTTTTGTTATAATTCTCGTGGGAGCCCTCAACGTGTGAGGTTGCCCCACAAACTCAGTGATTTCCCGTGCTAGTGGAATCAAGTCGGCCTTTGGGGTGACTTCAAGAGGGAAAGGGTTAGAGACCCAGCTATGTGTGAGCTTCCTCAACGAGGACGTAGATCTCTTTGTGGGATTGAATCTTGGTAAAAATTCGTGTCTCTTATGCCTGATTTCTTTTACATTTTGTTCATTAGATCACTTGATTGCTAAACATCAATTTAAGTTGCTTATAAGTTTTCACGTGCATTCTTACAATAATCTTAAATCAAAGTATTTGTTGTTCCCATTTCCGCTGCTGAAAGAATCTAGTTTCCCAAATAAAATTTAATCAATTCACATATTTCAGCACACTAGACTAGTCCAGTCAAACAAGTTTTTGACGACTCTATTAAGTGTGCAGGAAATTTTCAAAGCCTATTCACCCCCCCTCTAGGCCACATTCAAAACTTCTATTGCAAGACCTTCCTCGGCGGTAGCCGAGGCTATCCTGGAGGGCAGCCCTAGTGCCGTGGAAGCTCAGGGGACTGCTCTTGTAGAGTGGGACCCGATTTTTGTCACGGAGAACTGCTGGAGCCAGCGGAGAGGACCCCAGCGGGTCCGGACCCGATCCCTTTGTTGTTGTCTATTGACAACGCCTGCTCCAGTCTTCGTCAAGTCCAGCTGGCTTTTTTCCACGACAGCATGGCCCTCGAGGAGGAGCGCTAAACTCTTAGGAGGTGGCGCAACCGGCTCCAATTCGAGACCAAGCTGGCGCAGTCGAGGCTGGCTGACGACAAGGAGTGGGTGAAGAAGGAGAAGGACCGGTTGGAGTACTAGGGTAAGCTGCTGGACGAGAGGCAAAGTATGGTGCGATCCCTCGACAACCAGTCTCGGTCCATCCACGAACAGGTCGTAGCTGCTAATAACATAGCGAATGATCGCGGGGAGAAGCTCAGCCCCATCCACGACAGCCTCGTCAAGCATCGGGGGCCCTTGAGGAGTGGGAGAAAAAGCTCGAGGATGAAGAGCAAAAACTCCTGGAGCTGCGGGATGACCTCGTGAAGAGGGAGGAAGAGCTTACTCAGATCCTAACTCTGGGTGACAAGAGTCTCACGGAGCGCACCATGAAGTTGGATGAGTGCTGCGAGAAAGAGGAGAAGAAGGCCTGGCAGCGAGGACCGGACCTCCACAAGAGGGAGGATGAAATTGCTGCCAGGGAGAAGAAGGTCCGAGGCAGGGAGAAGGACTTGGTCGATCGCCAGAACAAGATCCACCTCCGGGAGGAGGAGCTTAGTAAACTCGAATGGCAGGTTGCTGAAAAGATTCAGCAGAACGCCAAAGAGGTTGAGCGCCTTGCCCGTGAGAATTCAGAGCTTGCAGCACCAGAAGATCCTTGGAGGAGATGAGAGGCTCAAGGGCTGCGGAGTCCCAACAAGTTTGGGACTTCTTGGGCAAAGCCAACGACACGTTGATGCCAATGGGTTTTAGCCCCGTGCATCCGGATGACACGGAGCTAGAGCTGGACCAGGCATTGCAGGCGTTGAGTTCGGCAGGCAACAAGCTCACCAAGATGGGCGATGTCATCGCGGACCAGCGGGAAACCGAGGGACAATCCTTGGTGAAGCACGTTGCAGAATACGTGCGGACGTGCTACACAAGCCGGGACCCTCAGTTCCCACTGGACCCGGTGTTTGAAGGCCCCATCGACGAAGAGGGAGAAGCCGCCCAAGCCAGCATGTCGGAGGTTGCCCAGAAGGTCGCCTCGTTCTTCCATAGGGTCTAGGACTCTCTCTTTGTAGCTCCCACTTGTATCCTCTATTCTTTTTCTCCAATTTTGTAACCTCTTGTCTCCAGATGAATGAAATCCATGTTTTTATGAATTTTATTTTTTGTCTTCAACATCATCTTTGCCTCACTTGGCCCCCTGGTAGATGTACACAATTTGATTGTGAACATGTACCAAGAGGATGTAATAGTTGTTGAAGACTTGCATGCTTTGAACTTGTAGAGCGTAGGTCTGAAGTCTTCGATAGTAGAGACCCCTGAGGTTGTCAGAGCTTAGTAGCTCTGGCAGTGACCATCGTCGGAGCTTAGTAGCTCCAGCAGTAGTCTCCATCAACGCGTAGAGCATCAACGGTTAGTCCTTTGGTGTGTCAACAACAGACCCCACTGTGGAGTCTTCCCACCATCTTTTCTTCTTGTTGACGGCTGGCCCCCTGGCTTTACCGGTGCTTAGTCACTCCAGCGACACTCGCTATCAATGTTTGGAACATCGACAATAAGCCACCTTAGGGGATGTCAGAGCTTTGGTAGCTCCTGTCATTCACCATCATCATGGGATCTTTATTTTTCCTGCACACTGAAGTCAGGGAAAATGGTGAAATCCATTTCCTATCTATAACTCAATTGCGACTTACTATTCCCGAGAAAGTTTTAGGTCAAACACAATTCTAAATACAATCAAATGCACTAGCTTGTTTCTTCCAAGTTCGATCATTTCTGGACTCGCCTTACTTTGGCCTGCCAGGGTGTAGGTAGACTGGCGTACTTAGGGTGCACGACCAGGCTAAGTCGATAGCATGCTCTGGTTCTAGATTGGCTTGGCAACATTCAGACGAGTAGACCATTAACAATGTTTAGACCCGGAAGAATAGACAATGCAACTCGAATTATACATGAATTGGTCGAGCTAAAGTTTCTTAAGAATTGCACAACTTTGTTATAGACAAGAAAGAGGAAAAAAAATATTGAGCCTGTACAAAATAAATGCACGTGGAGTCTGTTTTCACATAATGATGTCTTTCATTATAGGTCCGGGGTACAGGGGAAATAAGTACACTCTTAGGGTACGGAACCAGGCTAAGTGTGTTTCGTTTATTGTTTGACCCAAGGTAGCAAGCTACACTTTTAGTTCTGAGACTGTGACAAGTGTTGCCTGAACTTTGCGGACCTTCCGGGGAAGGTCCTGCTGTTATCCCAGAGGAGCTACCTGACTCTATACAATGACTCCATAACAAACATCACATGTAACTTCAGACTCACCTCCGTGATATTAAGCGTAGAACATACGGAGGTGCTCAATGTTCCAAGGGTTAGGGAGAGGTGTCCCATCCTCGGATGCCAAGCAAACGCATTCGGGACGGGATACTTTGATCACTCGGAAGGATCCTTCCCAGCTGGGGGAAAGTTTTTTTAACCCTTCTCTGGATTGTATTCTCTGTAGCAACAGATCGCATTCCTTGAGCTGTCGGCTGTGAACATGCCGTTGGTGAAAGCGCCAAAAGAGCTTGGAGGCATCAGGCATTCCGAACAGCTGCTCGACACCTTCCCTCTTCAAGGAGGTCAAGGTCTTGACGCCGGAACTGGTCCTGTGTGGCATCATTGAAGGTCCAAACCCGGAGCGACCCCAAGGAGATTTCCAGAGGAAGGATTGCTTCAGCTCTGTACACCAGGAAAAAGGGTGTCTCTCTAATTGACCGGTTTGGAGTTGTCCTGTTGGCCCATAGAGTGGGCGGAAGCTCTTCAATCAAATTGGCTCCATGGTTTTTCAGGTGCTCATATGTGCGTGTCTTGAGTCCTTTTAGGATTTTTTGCTCTCTCGGCTTGGCCATTGCTTGCCGGGTGAGCTACGGAAGCGTAGCTGACTTGGATGCCGAGGTTTTTGCAATATCCTTGGAATGCAGAGCTTGTGAACTGGGTCCCATTATCAATTACGATCTTGTTTGGGACTCCAAATCTGCATACGATGGACTGCAAGAAGTTGATAGCTGATTGCTTATTTATTGTCACAACTGGAGTTGCTTCCGGCCATTTGGTGAATCCGTCAATGGCAACATACAGGAACTTGTAACCTCCGACGGCTCTTGGGAAAGGTCCCAAGATATCCATCCCCCACACAGCGAATGGCCACGTAGGAGGTATCATTTATAAAGGCTGAGTTGGTGTGTGAATTTGCTTTGCATGGAATTGGCATGCTTCGCATTTCTTCACTAGCTCAGTTGCATCCTGGAGCATTGTAGGCCAGTAGAAGCCATGCTGGAAGGCTTTACCGACCAGCGTGCGGGAAGATGCGTGGTTCCCACACTTGCCTCCATGGATTTCTGCGAGGAGCTCGCAACCTTCTTCCCTTGTAATGCACCGCATTAGGACGCCGTTGGCACCACACCGGTAGAGATGCCCTTCTACCAATGTGTATGTTTTAGCCAATCTGACTATCCGGTCAGCGGATACATTATCTTCAGGAAGGAAATTGTCTTTCAAGTAGCTCCGGATCTCCGAGATCCATGCATCTGAACTAACTAAAGGATTTGAGTCTTGTGTACTGGGTTGCTCGGAGCTTCCTGCAGCACCTACGACCCTTGATGGACGCCACGATAACAGGGCCATCAGGACCGCCAGCTTCGAGGTGCTGCTCTCTCCCACTTCGCTCAATTCGGCTGGCTGAGCTGTAGATTTAGACAACCTCCGGACGAAGGTTCCGTCGGGAGCTGGAGCCCTGGTTGAAGCTTTCATCAAGAGTTTGTCGGCTTCAGCGTTGTTGAGACGCTGGACATGGCAAAGATCCAGGACGTCGAAGTCCTTCTGAAGCATATGGGCTTCAAGTAGGTATGCAGCTCATTGAGGGTTGTTGCAGCAACATTCAACTTTTAATTGTTTTACAACAAGTTGTGAATCACCCTTTACCAACAGTTGCTTGACACCATACGATAGTGCCACCTTGAGTCCATAAATTAGTGCTTCATACTCCTCCATGTTGTTGGTCGCCTTAAAGTCAAGGTGCACCATGTATTTAAACTTCTCCCCAGTTGGAGCGAGGAGAGGACTCCATCTCTGGCCCCCTGCTTCTGCACGGAGCCGTTGAAGTAGGAGTCCAGTGAGGCTCAGTGAAGACCGGAACCTTGGGTTCCGACTTCTGCTCACTGGGGCCCCTAGGATTTGATGGAGAGGGGGTCCATTCCGCCACGAAGTCCGCCAATGCTTGACTCTTGATCGCATGTCTTGGAACGAATTCTAGGTCGAACTCGGCTAATTCCGCTGCCCACTTTGCAATGTTTCCAGTGGAATTGGGTTATGCAAGATTGCACGTAGTTGATAAGAGGTTACCACTGAAATCTTGTGAGCTTGGAAGTAGTGTTGGAGCTTCCTAGAGGCAATAAGAACTGCGTAGAGCAGCTTATGCACCTCCAGGTACCGAGTCTTGGCGTCATGGAGTACTTCACTGATGAAGTACACTGGGCGCTGGACCGTTCGGACCCTCCCGAAGGGGCCTGGAGCTTCCACCTCATCTACCAAGACCCTCCCGGAGGGGTCCGGACCTTGTTCGGGGACTCCCGGGTTCCGGTTAGAGGAACCCAAAGCTTCTTTTGAAGCGACCCGGAGCTTCTCGGAGGGGTCCGGATCTTGTTTCTCGGTAGCAGTGACTCCTTCATTTGAAGGAGATGGATCCTCCGGCGTCTCGCCTTGAGGATCCGGGTGTGGGAGCTGGGACCTAGACTCGACTTCGGGTAGCTCCAGACCCTCCCGAAGGGGTATGGATTCCTGAACTGGAGATGGTTCTGGTATTTCCGCAACCAGGACCATGCTGACAACTTTGTCAGTTGCCGAAATGTAAAGCAGGGTAGCTCACCAGGGTTCGGAGCTACCAAGGTTGGTAGGGTGGTGAGGAGCTGCTTCAGCTCCTGGAATGCCTTTTCTGCTTCTTCAGACCATTGGAATGGTCCGGACTTCCGTAATAGCTTGAATAAGGGTAGCACCCATTCCGCCAGTCTTACGATGAACTGACTGAGGGCAGCTAGACATCCAGTCAGCTTCTGGAAATCCTTGATGCGGGCAGGTGGCCGCATGTCTTCAATAGATTTTATCTTCGCCGGATTTGCTTCTATTCCTCGGTGGTTTACCAAGAAACCAAGAAGTTTTCTGGAGCTAACCCCGAAGACACACTTGTCCGGGTTCAGCTTCGTGCGAGTAACTCGCAACTTGTCGAAGACAGCTTGCAAGGTCTCAAGGAATGACTGCTTGTTCTTGATCTTGACGACGATGTCATCGACATACACATCCACTACGTCTCTAATAAGCTCTCCAAATGTTTTGTGCATAGTTTGTACAAATGTTGAAGTAGCGTTTTTGAGACCAAATGGTATGGCATTATAACAATATAATCCATCTACTGTGATGAAGGAGGTATGCTCTTCATCTTCTCTAGATATTCTGATTTGATGGTACCCAGAATATGCGTCTAGGAAACACAGTAATTCACACCCGGAGGTGGAATCCACTATCTGATCTTTTCTAGGTAGTGGGAATGGATCTTTTGGACATGCCTTATTTAGTGTAGTGTAGTCGATACACATCCGAAGCTTCCCGCCGGCCTTGGGCACAACGACTAGGTTTGCCAGCCATTTTGGGTGGAAGACTTCTCGGATGAATCCAGCTTCGAGCAGTTTCTTCATTGCTTGACGTATGAAGTTCTGTCGCTCTACAGATTGCTTCTGAGGCTTTTGATGTACAGGCCGAGCGTCGGGATAGATCTTCGGATTATGCTCGATCACATCCCTAGGCATCCCAGGCATTTGTGACGGTTGCCAGGCAAACACGTCGATGTTAGCCCGGAGGAAAGTGATGAGCGCGAGTTCCTATTTGTCATTCAGACCTCCCGATATACGGGTGTTCTGAGCGGCATTGGAATAGATTTGGACGACTTTGATGAGAATGTCGGTGTTGCCGCTTGGTTGCACGCGAGGTGCGGAGGTTGAGCCTCGATGACGAATGCTCGGGGGTTTCGGAGCTTGCTCCTTTTCCGGATTCTTCCTCCTGCGCTGTAGCAAGCACGTGGAGTTCTTCTAGAGCTGTCACTCTGGCGGTGCGATCTTCACGGATCCAGAGAACACCGGCTGGTGTTGGCATCTTCAACACCAATTAGCCATAATGAGTAGCAGCCCAAAATGGCGTTGAAGGGTAAGTTGATATGCGCCACGTCGACGACCAACTTCTAAGTGCGGTAATTCTATCGAGTCCTGAAGGTCACCAGAAGAGTAATTGCACCGAGTGGGGTTATGGCCCCCGGACCTACTCCGGAGAAAGGTCGGGAAGGGGTGAAGGTCCGAAGGTCAGAGCTGAAGCTTGATGAAAGCTTCAAAGCTTATGAGGTTCAGTCCCGAACCTCCGTCCACCATGTTTGAATCTCGGGCGCCTCTACCTGGCGCGCCAACTGTCGAGTGTTGATCGGGCAATTCTCCTGGTACTACTGTTTGTAGCCCGTGGAGATTGTAGTTCGGTATTCGGCGCGCAGAGATTCAGACACGATGGCAAGTAGACACAAGGTTTTACGTGGTTCGGGCCGCCTGAGCATAATACCCTACTACACGGGGTGTGTAGTTGTTGTATTGAGAATCTAAGCGTAGAGAGCTTCCAGAGTCTGAGGGGAGAGTCAAGAAGAGGAGACCCCCGAAGAGTCCCCTGCGTATCATCGACCAATCCTTTTATAGTACAAGGACTGGTCGTTACACCGTTAGCGTGGCCCGACATGTGGCCCTGGCGGTTAGTGATGCTTAATACACAACTAATGAGGTTAATTACCCTGTTATGGGCCATGACAGTGTCGTTACTGGTATTAAGGGCCTTTCGATCGTGTGTCATTAATATGGTATTAATGACACTTAATTGTGTCTTGAAGTCTTTGATTGCCCCTTGAAGGTCCGAGCCGTTGGGGGTCCACCAGTCTGATTGTTAAAGCTGAAGGTCCGGCGGTTGGACACGTGGCAGCTTCGGACCTATCCGTCTGGGACGGGTAGGTCCGGTGTAGATGTACACGTGTCGGTACCGGAGCTTCCCCCTATCGGGGGTTAGGTCCGGGGGTGCCGCACAGGTGTTTAGCCCGGAGCTATGCCATGTGTGGCATGTAGGTCCGGTTGCAGTATACACGTGGCAGCATCGGGACTAACCATAGATGGGAGGCAGGTCCGGTCCCATATAACACGTGGGTCCTTTGCAGGTCTTCAACTCAGACAGGTGAAGTTCCTTTGGCCTTTTTGCAGTCCCAAGGGATATATGGTACGCAGGGTATCGACAATGGTATTGTACCTCCAATATTTGAGGGGGGGGGACAACAGCGAAGATGATGATTTTTTATATAAGTATTGTGTGCTAGCTGTGAACCATTTGATTTTTTTTTAAAGATAGGAGCCGCTCTTCTATTTAGCAGCAAGCTTAGAAGCAAGCCACTAATGAATAATCCCCACTCTTTAGAAGATACCTAGAATTTGAAATGACGCTCCTGCAGAAATTCCTAATGCAACGAACTAGTGATTCAAGGCAACAGATCCTAATGCAATGAGTGTGTTCTGTGGCGATAGACTCTAAGGCCACGAACCAGTACAATCGTGGTAACAGATCCTAATGGAACGATTGTACAAGCAAAATGGAGATGCGCTTAATTAGCATCGAAGTGCATTTCTTAGATGTAAAGCGTGTCCTTCCTACGATGTATCCTTTTAGCTTCGTGATTTTCTACATTTTGTTTCGGTTCACTATTGATATCACATTCACTTGATAACTGAATCATTCACTTGTCCAAAAAATAAACAAATTCGTCCTTATGATTTCTGAAGAACACGATGAAAGCACATCTCACGTTCATTCGTTCACACAGTGACTAATGTTTTGTAATATATCGTGAATTGTGGCAACGGATCCTAATGCAACGATTGTGTTCCGTGATGATAGATCCTAACGCCACAAACTGGTGAATCGTGGCAAAAGTTCCTAATGCAACAATTGTGTTCCGTGGCAATAGATCCTAACTCCATGAACTACTGAATCATGGCAAAAGTTCCTAATGGAACGATTGTGTTCCGTGGTGATAGATCCTAACGCCACGAACATGTGAATCGTGGCAAAAGTTCCTAATGCAATGATTATGTTTTATGGCGATAGATCCTAACGCCATGAACTTGTGAATCGTGGCAAAAGTTCATAATACAACAATTATGTTCTGTGGTGATAGATCCTAACGCCACGAACTTGTGAAATGTGGCAAAAGTTCCTAATGCAACAATTATGGTCTATGGCAATAGATCCTAACGCCACAAACTTGTGAATTGTGGCAAAAGTTCCTAATGCAACGATTGTGTGCCATTGCGATAGATCCTAACGCCCCGAACTGGTGAATCGTAGCAAAAGTTCCTAATGCAACGATTCTGTTCCGTGGTGATAGATCCTAATGCCACGAACTTGTCAATCGTAGCAGATGTTCCTAATGCAATAATTGTGTTCTGTGGCGATAGATCCTAATGACACGAACTGGGGAATCGTGGCAAAAGTTCCAAATGCACCGATCGTGTTCCGTGGCAATAGATGCTAAACTAGTGAATCGTGGCAACAGATCCTAATGCAACGACCGTGTTTCGTGGCAAAAGATGCTAACGCCACGAACTAGTGAATCATGGCAACAGATTCGTGGCTATAGATCCTAATGCCACTAACAAGGGAATCGTGGCAACAGATCCTAATGCAACGATTGTGTTCCGTGGTGATAGATCCTAATGCTACGAACTAGTGAACCGTGGCAAAAGACCAAGCTTACTGCAATGATTTAGTATTCGTTGTAGTACAATCGTTGCAACAGGGCGGAATCCTTGTACTGTATGTTGAACGACTTAGCATAAGTATTCACCAATGACATGCTTATTAGTATCTAACTTATGCTATGTATATGTATATTAGAAGCATTGTAGGAGTAACTCCCTAACTCTTAGTCTAATCACCATTAGCACCCAATTACCCTTTAGTATAGATTGCTCAGATGTGCTTCACACTACCCATATTATCAACTTACTCCTGACTTGACAATTGATTAGTACCCCATAGCCTGATCATAACAGTAGTGTCTACTTTACTCCATTGCCTTACTTTGGGATAAATACGATACCCTTGGGAATACTCTTGTGTGAAATGCTACACGATAGTTTTCGTGCGCTTGTGGATCCCATCTCTTACTAGAGATGATATGTGACATCAGAAATGTCAACAATCATTAAAAAATATAGATTACATTGGTGAATAGCATTTGTGCATCATATTTGCAGTTATGTTCATTATGCACAAATAAACTCAAAATTATAAGTGTATGTACTAATGAGAAATAATATTCCAATTTGCAGTAACTCGGTTAGAAATGGCAAAAGGTTTACAATGAGTATTCCAAACTATGTAAGGATTCTGAAATATTTTAATTTTAGGTTATGGCATGCATGCACATATTGAATTATTAGCATATCTTAATGTAGGAGCAATACTTAAACTAAAGTTGACATAATTCTGTAGATCCAATGAGTTTGAAACTTTTACTGTAGGTCAACGGGTATGATGGGAGCAAACGGGAAAACTTTCAGAATTTTTGGTTGCATAGAATGCCCACCATTAACTATTTAAGTCAGATGAGTAAATAATTTATTAAAAAAATCAGATGGTTTTCATGTCATGAAAACTGAACAGCTATGTAGATATAGTTCTTGTGAATATAATAAAATTAGTTCAAATTTTTGGATCTTCCTACATGGAATTATGTATTTATGACGTTTTAGCTAAATCTGGAATTATTTCTGGCAGAAAATTAAAGGAAAAGCTGGTCAGACCCTTCTTCCACCTCTGGCTTGGCACGCCCAGAATAGTGACTTGCCGGCGTAGTGGCATCCCGGGCTGTGTGGAACTCGTTGATGGGGTTGGTTCCGACTCTAGGTCACCAGAACATGCTAGCAGCAGCAGCGGGAGGAGCTCTAGGCTGTTCGACGATGCATTAGCAAGGGGATGTGTGGGGAAGCTCGGGAGTTTGCCCTACGAATTCGCACGGCTATGGAACTCATCTTGGACAAACCGAAATGGTGAGAGGAGGACCGGAGGTAGTGGTTCACCATAGATGTGCGCATTCCATGTCGGCGTGTCACAACCCTTGTTACGGGTGTGGCTGTTCTTATTGCAGGATCGTAGATGATAAGGGTGATTTGTTGGTACTTGCAGAACCCTCCTGGTTGCCGATGCCGTTGCTGCAGCGCCGAAGGTCAGGGCAGGGGATACGTGAGATAAATCTTTCTTTTCTTCTCAAACTATGTTATATTATTGATGGGATTGGTGGTTTATATATCCTGGCCAATGTAGAAACCATGAAGTCCAAAACAGACTCTGACTTGGCTCCAAAACAGACTCTGACTTGACTCCAGAACAGACTCTGACTCAAGTAAGGCCCCGTTTGGTACGGTTCCAGATTCACTCAGAATCAGAAGTGATTCAGTTTCAACGTAGAAACGGTTTTAAAACATGAAAGAGAATCACTATAGAAATCGTTTGGTTAGTTTTCTATTTCACTTTCAGCATGGAGTGAAAGATCTGTTAATTGACTCATATACCCCTGATAGTTAAATTAAGCAAAAGCGGTTAGTTCGACGCTGTCAGTGAGCAATGCTGAACGCTGCTACAAGCACTAGTACTGGATTAGGTACCCTGAAAATGTCAACAATAATCTCATTTACAATCATAACCGAGCTAACTACACAATACTGGGTTACATGACCATGAAGATTACTGCAAAAATCAATTAAACAAGGTGAGACTTTGCAGGCTACCTTCCTTGGAGATTTGAGCGGGCAGGCCACTTCGTACGTAGCAGCGGCCTCGGCGGCTAGCGGAGACTTCCCAACAGTCGTGGCAATGAGAGAAATTGGCGACGTTGGCACGACGAGATGACGGCGGTCGAGGGGAGGCGACTTGCGGCGACTGTCATGATGCGACAGGGCGGCGGCCACAGGGAGGCGGTGCTGGTCACTGTGAGAAGACTCAGTGCCGGAAGTATGAATCTACTCACTGGAGAGATCGGGAACTCGGCAATACGATGGTGTGCAGTGGCAACTCCGTCTAATTCTGAGGAAGTTGGAGACGACGTACAAACCTTCTATCCTATCCAGGGTGCAGAACACCTACTTAACCGATTCACCTCCGCAGTTTTTTTTCGTGAACCGTTGCTGGCTGATTCACGGTGAATCGTTCTGTCCTTTTCATCGTTTGGCAGCGCTTTGCTCGATTCTACAGCGAAACGGCCCTGTTTCGGTCGTCCTAACAGGCTCTAAATCTATTACTAATAGATTCTTAACCATTGAGGGTTCTATCAAACTGAACTCTTATCTCTAAAAATAACTTGGTCCCAAGTGGACAGGTCTTGACGAGGTCATATTATTTTGCTCTTCTGCATACAGACATAGAACCTATCATAAATAATAATTGTGGAAATTGAAAGCGCCACCAATGATTGAAATTTTTTGTGGTACATGAGAAGAGGAGTGATTCTTACAAAAGATAATCTGGCCAAGCACAACTGGAATGGTAGTACCAAGTGCTGCTTCTGTGAGCTAGAAGAAATGATCAAACATTTATTTTTTGAATGTCACCTAGCGCGTCAAGTACAGAATGTGGTACTAGTGGCAACAAACTTAAAGCCACCCTGCACTATATCAAATATGTTTGGATCTTGGAGTCGTGGGCTGACACGACAGCTAAAACAACAAGTCCTCTTAGGGTCTACTGCCATTTGTTGGGATATTTGGCAATTCAGAAATGAAATTGTCTTGGAGAGAAAAAAATATGATTGTTTTTGTGAAGGTTATTCATATGGCTACACAGTGGATCCGTACCTGGGCAGTGTTGCAGAAGCATACTTCTCGAGATTTGGTTCTGGACTGTTGCAAACAGTTGGAGCAGGTGGTTAGGGATATTTTCTCTCATGCACATGGATGGCGATCTAGTCTTCGGATTGATTACTGTTAACGTGTCTGCAGAATAGACTACACTTTTTTCTTTTACTTTATGTAGTTTTCTTTCTATTGGTTTTGAGTATCTAGCTACAGAAGCTGAGTGTGTCATTTTCATGTAAGTGATATCATCTTGATGTAACTGTCATGAAAATCTCAATAAAATTATCTTCATGAAAAAAAATCTCTAAAAGTAACTTGACTTTCTATCTTTAAATATTGACTAATAATATTGGCCCGTGACATCTCTCCACCCATTACAGAAGGCTCGTCCTCAAGCTTGACTATGAACATTCATCTTCATTGAACAAGTATGTGCCACCACCATCATATACAAGAGCAAGATTGAAAAGCCTTGGACAATTCTTCTTATGCTCCATAGAAATTTTTTATCGCAATTAAAGCAGAGACCTTTTTCTCTACGGTCAGCCATCTCTTCCTTGGTTACCACTTTGTCATGTCGAAGAGCTCCTGTGGTCTCTTTTTTTTCTCTTGGAAAGTCATCTGCAGGCAATGCTGCTTTTGTGTCTTTTTTCTGAAATCAGTGTGCTTCGACGTTCAAAATCACGTTCAAGACTCATAGCTTCTTCTAATATCGCTGGCTTTTGAAACTTCACGTCTGTCTTGAGTGATTCATGCAGTCCTGCTATGAAGTTCATTGTATGTGTTTTCTTCATATAATCGCAGCAACATAAGAGATGCAAAAAAAATTCTTTGTATTCAGCCACTGAGCCTTATTGACTGAATTTTGTTAGCTCTCCAATAGCATTAGATCTAAATTGAGGACCAACAGAGAGGTGAATTCTTCCAAGCTTGGTTCCACATGATCCCTTGCAAGTCGATAGTACCATTGATCTACTGCTCCTTCAAGATGTAGTGACGCATACTAGACCTTGTCCTCTTCCTGGATGTCTTGTCCGCAGAAAAATTGTTGACACTTGTTTAACCAAGGTAGAGGATCAATCGAGCCATCATATATAGGAAAGCAGATTTTGTGGAGCTGTTTTGGGAACCGATGTTGCTCTCTTTGTTCTTCTTCATAGCGCCGTATACTTCCCCTTGCATCTCTTCCCCTAAGGTCTCCCAAACCCGAGTCAGAATCACCATCCGGGTCTTCACTTCCACCTCCCCGTTTCTTCTCTTTTTCATGTGTGGAACTTTTCTTGTTGTTGTTAAATTTTTTTCTTTTCGTAGTTCAACAGATGGCTTGTATTTGTCATCTTGGGACTTGTCTTCTGATTTTGTACTGTTGCTGCGTTCCAAGCGTGATATAGCGATGTTGTGAGCAGCAAGTTGTTCCTTGATGTCGTGAACATCAGCCTTGATCGCTGGTAAGGAATTCAATTGCTTCATCTGCGTGGTGAGGTCAGTGACCAGTCCTGTTGTCGGTGAAAAAGAAAGCAAAAACGACAACAACAACAAAGCCTTTGTCCCAAACAAATTGGGGTCGGCTAGAAATGAAACCCAACAATTCTTTAAGAAAAGTAATAGAAAATAAGATGAGAGTAAAAAAATACAAATAAAATAAGATTCTACATTTTATTTATTTTAGAAATGGATTAATAAGAAAGACGTTAACAGTATCAAAATATGAATAAAATAAGATTCTAGCACATGAATTGCTAATTTTCATCCAGTCCTATCATGAGCCAAATCTCTAGGTATACCCCACTCCTTTAGGTCTCGTTTCACTGCCTCCTCCCATGTCAACCATGGTCGACCTCTACCTCTCCTAAAATTTTATCTACTCTTTATAATACCGTTGTTAACCGGTGATACCGGAGGTCTCTGCTAGATATGCCCAAACCACCGTAGAGCGCCTTTTATTTTGATTAGCTACAACAAGAGCTTCTTTTATTTTGATTAGCTAAATAACATCCTAAGTATTGTAAGGTGACAATGTAGCCTCCCAAACTATTAGATTAGGTATTTAACATCAGGGTTTTACAGGGTGGTTTGCTACTGTGGCACGCAAGTTGGCATGTCTGACTTGCTGGGTCCGCCTGTAAGCCAATGGGGAACAGAAAGAAGGAAAATAAACAGAAACAAAATGTCATTATTATAACAATACACAGAAGACCACTGTTCTGGGAAAAAATTAAGTCCGGCAGTAATCTTTGTGGTCCAAAAAGACAGTATAGATCTTTACCTAGGAAGAAAGGTATAGATCTTTAGAATTTTTTTTTATTAGTATACGATTTCTAAACGTTTTTAATATAAACAACACATAAAATGAAAAAAATTCAAAACTAACCCACCTTCGTATGTGTCACATATGAAATTTAAATTTCGTATATGCCATGTACGAAATTCAAATTTCGTAAGTGTCAAGAACAAAATTCGTTTTAAGCTGGCACAGGTATGTTTTATTGAGTTTTGAACCTCAGTTTTGAAATATTTAGAGGTACAATTGCTTCAAATTGTTATATAATAAATTAGAGTGCTAGTTTTTGTGAGTCTAAGGAATAGGTTTCCAATATAGTTCGTACATTGAGTTGAGAGATATTGATTTTCGAAGTTGGTATTACGATCACGTAAACATAATGATTGCGATCGTATTACCCAATTCAATATTCAATAACTTTTGATTCCCAAAATTACAACAATATGTTCCTCATCGCATAAATAACTTCACAATCTACTCTACATTTTGTGTTCTGGAAAAACTTTCAAATTCTTACTCTAAAGCTTCATAAAATGAGGTTCAAAACTCAATAAAACATACTTGCGCCAGCTTAAAGCAAATTTCGTTTTTGACACATACGAAATTTAAATTTCGTACATGGCACGTACAAATTTTGAATTTTGTCCATGACACATACGAAGGTGGGTCAGCTTTGAATTTTTTTCATTTTGTGTGTTTTTTACATTAAAAATGTTTATAGATCGTATATTAATAAAAAATCTAAATCTTTACACATTAGTTGTGTCATGTTGTTGCGGAAAACATCCCTCCATCAGAATCTTCCTCTACCTTGTGACTGATGGGACAGTGAGTAGGAAATACGCTGCATTCACTGCTTGCACTGTTCGGTTGGGCTGCGTCATAATAGGCAGAAGTGGGAAGGATTCTGTCAAAATGTTCAGGTGCGATAACATCTTTGCACTGGAAATCGTGCGGCAAGGTTTTGGAGAAGGTCCTCTGAGCTCCTGCACACCGCTAGTGCTCGAAAGATGTATGCACGGGTTTGTTGAGAAGCGATAAGGAGGATGAAGCTAGCATGGGCCCTAAGTCGAATGGGAATACAAAGATCACTCAGAGGGAGGCTAACAACAAAGGAAAAAATGTCATGGGCTCTCAATATAGGCGCCAACACATGCTGATGCAGGGAGTTGCGACTCAGGTAAAGCCATCTATTATTGGTCCATCTTCACAAAAATATGAATCGGGAGGTGTTTATTGAAGAGCACGCTACAGGGCTTATCAATGACTCATCCCACCAGATGGTGGACTGTGGAGAGGTGTGTGATTCTCCTGCAAATATGAATATTGCTGTAAGCGCACAATAGTAACTATATTGAGTATGCAGGAGGATATTTCTGTTAATAATGTTATGAATGTGGAGGAAGAAGGAGGTCAAGCGCTGGAGAGGTGTGTATGCAATCTGAGGTGCTGCATTCAGCTAACTCGTTGCAATACAGTCCTAATAATATCAATGTGCAGGAACACTATTAAAGTAATGTTAAAAGTTTAAATGTATTGAGTATGCAGGAATCTATTGAATGTAATGATAACAATGTGAGGAATGTGGAGGAAGAACGCCATCAGTGGGAAATTATCAGCTATTCGCCACATCTGAATGCTCGTTCGGGGAAGGTGTGTATGCCACCCGAGACAGTGCACACAGCTAACTAGTTACTTCACGTTCCTCATGAAAAAAATGTGCAGGAAAAACCTGCTGTGGCTCTTAAGGAGGTGTCTGATGTTGAGACGGAAGGTAATGAGAAGTTGGATGTTGGGGGTGCGGATAATAACATGAACATAATTAACATGGAGGATGTCAGGAAAATGGCGGCTATTTCAGAAGCAGCGCCATCTGTCCCCACAGCTAGACGCAGCAAGCGGGCGTCGTCATCTGGTGATGAATCCACCATGGAAAAATCAGAAATGCTAAAAGCTATGTAAAATGAAGGTCAGACCCTCTCATCCTTTTTACAGATTCCTGGTAGCACGATTATATCTCAGTTGCATGGTGTGGTAATTAGAGTAGGACACGATGAGAGCTCTCCTCGAGATGCAGTATCTAAGTTCAAAGGTAAGGAGTTGGATAGAGTAGCTGCGAATGTATTGCGGGATAATTAGGTAAATGATACTTTAGAAGAAGAGGAGAAGGTGTTGGAAGTACCGGACAAGTCCGGTTAAGACCGGACTAGTCCGATATTGTCCAGTAAGGGTAACCGGACTAGTCTGGACTCTATACGGACTAGTCCGATTTTTCAGTAACTGTCAGTTTGAAATCGAAATTGACATGTGTTCTAATTGAAAGGACACGACCCACCAAATTTTGAGTCTCTGATCGGGAGACTCAATAATTCGTAAGGGTGGGGAGGCCCCCTCTTGTGCCTCTTGGTCAACTATAAGAAGAGGGTCAATGTATGATCAATGAAGGCTTAAGGGCATACACACATACTCACTTGAACACTCTTAATTCTCATAATCCGATCAACATACCAAGAGGAGAACAAGGGGAAACGCCTCTCATTGTCGTTCTTCTTGCGGTCTCGCCTTGTTGACTAGATGGCTGCATCGTCAAGCAATCACAAGGATGAAGGAGAAGGTATCATTAGTGTTCTTGTGCTATTTGAGAGATAACACTTGGTGTTGATCTTGTAATTAGATTTCTCCACTTAATTCGAAGTGATTTAGTGGCTATTTGATCTTTGGGCTGCCTCTTGATTTCTAACAATGGTATCAGAGCCGTTTAGACCACTAATCATTTCGAACTGAGTTTTGATCGAAGTTTTTCGCTGAAAGTTTTGAAGGTCCGGACTTCTCCGGTCTAAGGGTCGGACTAGTCCGGTGTGCCATAGTAAAGTGGTTAGATTTTCGGATCAGGGCGTTTTGACGAGTTCATCTGATTGAAAACCAATTAAGCACTTTGGATTGAAATCCATTGTGAAAATTAAGTTGATTTGGTAAGATGGTAAGATTAAGATTCCCTTTTGGGTATTTTGACATTTTTTAGTTTTTTATATGAAACTTTTTCAGGGTTGGTCGTACTAGTCCAGAATAGTACGAACCAAACTCGAAAAGTTCAATAAAGAACAAATCAAATGTTTTTGATGGGACCGGACTTGTCTGGCGTATGGACCGGACTAGTCTAAAAACTATTCTGTAAGAGTTCGCACTAGTCTGACCATGTGCGGACTAGTACGTGCTATACAATTAAGTTTTCTTATTTAAGTAAGCTTCCGTTGTGAATTAAGTTTTTATGGTCATAGCAATTTGGTCGAGTAACCAAAGCGAAAGATAAATTGTTATGTCAATTTAAGTTACATGGAATTCTATTTAGTAACCAAAGTGAAAAATAGAATTTTCATGTTTTAAGCTATATTAATGTCATTATTGGCAGAGTAACCAAAGAGAAAGGCATTAATGACATTTTGTTTCTAAGTACATAGTAATTTGGTTGACTAACCAAAGCGAAAGATAAATTACTATGTATTTCAATTGTTTTTCAATGTTAAGTTTTGATGTCATTTTTGGCCGAATAACCAAAGCGAACGACATTAATGACATTCTTTTTCTAAGAACATAGTAATTTTGTCGAGTAACCAAAGCGAAATATAAATTACTATGTTGATTTTCAGTTATTCTCAAATGTTGAGTTTTGGTCGAGTAACCAAACTAAAATATAAAACTCATCATTTTCTTATGGTTAACATCTATGCATTCTTCTTGATTTTGGTTTTTTTTATTATGAAGGTTCCTCCAATGCTAATTCAGCACTGAGTTTCATCGCTTCTATTGATCCACTCAATGGAAGCAATTGTGGGAGATGGCGAGAGAAATTGCAGATTGCTTTGGCAGTCTCTAAGATAGACTTGGCTCTCACTACTCCATATCCGGTTGCACCGGTTGAACCAGTAAGAGATGCTGATGAAACTCAGGAAGCCTTTGCTGTGAGGACAAAGGAATATACTACTGAGTTATTGGCTTATGACATTGATTGTTATAAGTGGAAGAAATCAAATAGGAAGTGTTTGATGGTAATTAAGGGCACTATCACTGAGGCCATTCGGGGAGCAATCCCTAAATGTGAAACTACTGTTGAATACCTCCAAAGAATAGAGAATCAAATTACTGGTTCTTCTAAGGCCACTACAATCACTCTTATCAAGAGGCTTGTTACTTAAAAGTATCATGGAGGTGGTGTGTGTGAGCACATCTTAAGGATGACAAATATGGCTGCAATGCTTAAGCCTATGGATTTGGGGATTAAAGATGAGTTCATTGGGAATCTCATTATTGTCTCACTTCCTAAGGAATTTGAGACTTTTGTTATCAACTACAACTCTCAACTTGAACAATGGAACATAAAAAAACTCATGGGTATGTGTGTTCAGGAGGAAGAGAGGATTAAACCCCTTCACGGTTATGATGCTATTAATTACATGAAGGGAAAAGGTAAGGCTAAGAAGAATTATTATTTTAAGCAATCTTTTAAGTATCATGGTTCTTCTCACCATGGTAAAGATAAGGGTAAGTTTCCACAAAGCCATCCTTACAATAAGGATGTGAGAGCGGATAAAGATCAGTACCACTTTTGTTTAGACAAAGGTCACCATCAGAAGGATTACATTAGTTTCCTTAAATGGTGTTGCAAAAATGGTAACGATTTTGTAACCTTTGTTGATGAATCCCTGCTTTTAGATTATACACCATCTTCTTGGTGGATTGACTCAGATGCTACTATGCACGTTTGGAATTCGTTGCAGGGGTGAAATATGAGGAGGACCATAGAAAGAGGGAAAAGGGCCATTAAAATTGCTGATGGCCATGAAGCTGAAGTGAAAGCCATTGGAGATTATCCATTAGTATTCAGAAATGGCTTTGTACTTACACTTCAGGATGTATTATATGTACCCTCTTTAAGTAGAAATCTCATCTCAGTATCATGCTTAGATGATGATGGTTATGTTTGTCAGTTTGGCAAAGACTGATGTGCAATGAAGTATGATAATAAGATTGTAGGTGTTGCCATAAGTCAAGGCATACTATACTTATTATCCATGCATGATGATGTTAATGTTGCAAGTGACATTCAGTTTTCCTCACATCAGGGTAAGCGTAAGAGAATCGATTCCGAAATGTCTTCAAAATTATGGCATTGTCGTTTGGGCCATATTTCGAGGGGGGAATTGAACAATTGATTTCACAATCGGTTCTACCTCATTTGGAATTTTCGGATTCAGAAGATTGCATAGATTGCATTAAGGGAAAATTTGTTAAGAAAATTAAGAAAGGCGCCATACGCAGTGCAGGAATTTTGGAATTAATCTATACGAAAATTTGTGGTCCATTTCTTGTAGTATCTGTTGATGGTTTTGATTCTTTCATAACCTTCACGGATGACTATTCTCGCCATGGCTATATTTATCCTATTAAAGAACGCTCTAAATCGTTGGATAAATTTAAGATATTTAAGGCTGAAGTTGAAAATCAGCGCAACACTAAGATTAAAGTGGTAAGATCCGATCGTGGTGGTGAGTAGTACAGTCGTCATACCCTGTATTGCCAAGTTCCTGGACCATTTGCTCGGTTCCCACAGGAAAATGGCATAGTTGCCCAGTATTCTACAACGGGCGAGCCTGAGCAAAATGGAGTAGCGGAACAGTGCAACCGTATGCTAATGGATATGGTTAGATCCATGTTAAGTCAATCAGATTTGACGGTTAGCTTATAGATGGAGGCATTAAAAACCGCCATTCATGTGCTAAATCGGGTTCCTACTAAGTCGGTGCCCAAAACACCGTATGAGTTGTGGACAGGACGTAAGCCCTCATTAAGTTATATGCATATATGGGGCTGTCCTGCTGAGGAAAAATTGTTTAACCCAAACATTGGTAAGTTGGATTCTAAGACAGTAAGATGCCATTTTATTGGCTATGTGGAAAAGAGTAAGGGATATCATTTCTATTGTCCTGAACGATACACTAAGTTTGTAGAAACAAGACATGCCGTTGTTTTAGAGGATGCCATGATCAGGGGGAGTACGGTAAGATAAGAAATTAATCTTGAAGAGAAGCGGGTTTATGTACCCACTCCTATGTTTGAAGAAGAATATTTCTCATTACCTACTGCTGTTGAATCATCAATGCCTATTGGTGAAGATTCAACACCTATTGTTAATTCTCCATTGACAACGGAATTATTAAGAGAGGTTGAGCATTTTCAGTCCGTTGTCACTAATAATGAAGAGCAACAACAGCTTTAAAATGAGGATAATGTGCAATTAAGAAGATCTCAACGAGAAAGAAAATCAGCCATTCCGGATGATTATGAGATCTATTTGAGTGAGGCAATTCAAATGGAGGATGATCCCACCACATTTGTAGAAGCTATGAGAGGTTCTCAATCATCTGAATGGCGTAAAGCCATGGAGGATGAAATGAGGTCTATGGAAACAAACAAAATCTGGGATTTAGTTGAGATTCCTAATGGAGCCAAAACACTAGGCTGTAAATGGGTCTACAAAATTAAACGTGACTCCAAAGGGAATATTGATAAGTTTAAGTCCATACTTGTTGCAAAAGGCTTCACTCAAAGAGAAGGGATTGATTATAATGAGACATTTTCGCCTGTCTCAAGTAAGGATTCGTTCAGAATAATTATGGCATTAGTTGCACATTACAATTTAGAATTACATCAGATGAATGTAAAGATGATGTTTCTCAAAGGTGATCTATATGAGAACGTCTATATGACACACCCGAAAGGTTTTGTTGTTAAGGGAAAGGAGCATATGGGATACCACTTAAGAAAGTCCATCTATGGACTTAAACAAGCATCAAGGCAGTGGTATCACAAGTTCTATGAGACAATAAGAAAGTTTGGGTTTAAAGAAAATGAGGAGGACAATTGCGTTTATGCTAAGTTTAATAGCGGGAAATAATGAGGAGGACAATTGCGTTTATGCTAAGTTTAAGAGCGGGAAATATATTTTCCTCGTGCTTTATGTAGATGATATACTACTTGCAAGTAGTGATGTCAATCTACTATCAGAAACGAAGAAGTTTTTGTCCTCTAATTTTGATATGAATGATATTGGTGAAGCATCCTATGTATTGGGCATAGAAATTCACTGAGATAGAAATAAGGGGGTATTAGGCTTATCAAAAAAGTCATACTTAGATAATGTACTGAGAAAGTATAGTATGCATAAGAGTAAGCATTCGACTGCTCCGATTGTCAAGGGTGATAAGTTTGGGAACTTTCAGTGTCCCATGAACCAATATGAGATCGATCAAATGAAGTCGGTTCCATATGCTTCTGCTATCCGAAGCCTTATGTATGCTCAAGTCTGTACGTGCCCTGACATAGCTTATGTGACCGGAATGCTTGGCAGATATCAGGCTAATCCAGGGATTGATCACTGGAAGGCAGTTAAGGAAGCATTAAGATATGTGCAAGGCACAAAAGGCCTCATGTTGACGTATAGTAAGTCAGACCCACTTGAAGTAGTGGGATATTTAGATTCAGATTTCACGGGTTGTGTGGATACTAAGAAATCCACGTCAGGTTATATATTCACCCTCGCGAATGGAACTATTTAATAGAAAAGCTCCAAACAAACCGTCAATGCATCGTCCACAATGCATGCCGAGTTTGTTGCATGTTATGAGGCCACCGGGCAGGCTGTTTGGCTTAAGAAATTTTTACCCGGTCTTAGAGTGGTTGACAGCATTGAAAAACCACTTAAGTTATACAGCGATAATGAGCCTGCAGTATTTTACTCTCACAACCATAAGTCGACTGGTGCTAATAAACACATCGACATTAAGTTTTATGTTGTGAAAGATCGAATCTAGGATCATACCATAAGTCTTGAGCATATAAGTACCAAGCGTATGCTTGCAGATCCACCAACAAAAGGTCTTCCACCCAGCATGTTCAGTGAACACGTAGCTGGCATGGGTTTAAGGGAGAGCCTATGATCACTGGATATTTAGGGGCCAAGTAAGAGTAATGTACATTTTTAAGTGTTAGATGTATTGTGGTCTTCGAGTCCATCAATACATAAATGGTTGTTGTGATGCGTCGTGCCCTATATGTCAAGCATGAGAAAATGGACACTAAGTTTAGTATTAAGTAAGTTGGTAAGTTTCAGATTCAAGTTCAAGGGGGAGAATCTTGGAAGTACCGGACAAGTACGGTTAAGACCGTACTAGTCCGATATTGTCGAGTAAAGGTAACCGGACTAGTCCGGAACCTATACAGACTAGTCCGATTTTTCAGGAACTGTCAGTTTGAACTCAAAATTGACATGTTGAAAGGACACGACCCACCGAATTTTGAGACTCTGATCGGGAGACTCAATGATTCCTAAGGGTGGGAGGCCCCCTCTTGTGCTTCTTGGTCAACTATAAGAAGAGGGTCAAGTATATGATCAATGAAGGCTTAAGGGCATACACACATACACACTTGAACACTCTTAATTCTCAAAATCCGATCAACATACCAAGAGGAGAACAATGGGAAATGCCTCTCACTGTCGTTCTTCTTGCGGCCTCGTCTTTTTGGCTAGATGGCCGCATCGTCAAGCAACTACAAGGATGGAAGAGAAGGTATCATCAGTGTTCTTGTGCTATTTGAGAGATAGCACTTGTTGTTGATCTTGTAATCAGATTTCTCCATGTAATTCGAACTGATTAAGTGGCTATTTGATCTTTGGGCTCCCTCTTGATTTCTAACAAAAGGAAATACGAGAATATGAGGAATTAGACAATTATATTCTGAACCACATTTGTTCGGATATTATAGAAGATGTAATGGATAAAGACAATGATTTTGAGAATTGTATTGCTTGTTCTAAAGTGGTGACCCGGAGTGCGGGGAAGAAGAAACGGAGGGGGAGTCAACAAAAACACAATTAAATGAAAGGCGTGTTAGGTAATAGCAATGGGTTTAGAGACCCAAAAAAATTAGAATATGGTCTGAGTTTCCTAGGTATATTAGAGACAGGTGCGAATAATTTCTCACCAAGTTTTCAGAAAAATCTATGCGATGGAAGAGAATTTATTTTGCATTGCCATGGAATATCCGGAGGGATGATCCTCGGTGTGGATACAAGTGTATTGCACATTGGTTCAATAGACGAAGGGGAATACTACGTTAAATTTCACCTTTGTAATAAATCGGACAATTTTAAATGGGCGTTGACTTTAGTGTATGGATCAGCATAGAGCCAGTTTAAAGATAAGTTTCTTTTCCAACTAGTAAACATTTGCTCTAAGAAGACATTACCAATATTAATTGGTGGTGATATAACATTATGAAACACTCAAAAGAAAAAATAAAGGAAATTTTAATAGTCGATGGCCTTTCCTGTTTAATGCCGTGATCGAGGGACCAGATCTTAGAGAGCTTGTGATGCCAGGTAGACAATAAACGTGGGCAAACGCATTGCAGTGTGCCACATTTGAGAAGCTAGATAGGATACTCCTCTCAACGGATTGGGAAATTAAATATCCACTAGCAACTATTACGGCGTTATCCAGGAGTATATTGGACCACACACCCTGCTACTGGACTTTGGTACTGCATCTCAAAGTAAATGCACACCGTCTTTCAAATTTGAACTATAATGGTTACTTAGAGATGGCTTTACACCGATGATCCATGCAACGTGGGAGTTGCCGGTACACAGCCACGACCCCATGGAAGTTTGGCAGACAAAGATCTGTAGGGTTCGCCAATATCTTATAGGATGGGCTAAAAAAACTAGTGGCACATATAAAAAAGAGAAAAAAAAATATTGGATGCAGTAGACGCCATGGAGAGAAAAAAAAGTTAAGTTCATACCACTACAAGCAGAGCAGATAATTTCAAAACAATCATTACACATCAGATTGGCTCAAGTATTAAGGGAAGAAGAAATCAAATGGTATCAACGTGCAAAAACTAAGGACTTACTGGATGGCGATGCCAATACTAAATACTTCTATCTGGTAGCCAATCACAAACATAGGAAGAATAAGATTTACCATCTCCAAGATGGGGGTAATCAAATTACAGAAGAAAATCAATTTACGGAATATATAGTTAATTATTATAAGAAGTTGTTCGGTCCTCCGAAGGAAAACACTTTTTTTGTAGACATGACCAGAAGGGATGATATTCCTCAGGTATCTTAGATAGAAAATAACTTCTTAATTGCGAACTTTACTGTAGAGGAGGTGAAAAGCGTTGTTTTCCAGATAAAGCATAACAAGGCAGCTGGGCCGGATGGATTCCCCGAGGAGTTTTATTAGGTCTTCTGGGAGGTGGTCAAGACGGATCTGATGGCCTTAATCCACGCCTTCGATGCTTGCGATCTGCAAACATTCAGACTAACTTTTTACACTATCATCCTACTTCAAAAAATTGTTGACGCCGTAAAGATACAGCAATACAGACCGATCTATCTTTTAATGTAAGCTTCAAAATTATTACGAAAGTAATTACTTATGGACTTATGACAATAGCCAAGAAAGTCATCAGCCCCACGCAAACTGTGTTCCTGCCTTGGCGCAATATAATTGAAGCTGTTGTTATCCTGCACTAAACCATTCATGAGCTTCATAAAAATAAATCAAACGGTGTAATAGTGAAAATATATTTTAAAAAAGCGTATGATAAGGTGAACTGGTGCTTTCTACGCAAAGTATTAGAGATAAAAGGTCTTTTGCCGGTTTGGTACGATTGGGTGGACAATATTATGAGAGGTGGCCGTGTTAACATAAAAGTTAATCATCAGCTGAGTGAGAATTTCCAAACAAAGAAAGGACTTCGCCAAGGTGATCCCCTATCATCTATCCTGTGTAACATTGTGGCAGACATGCTAGCCATAAATATAAATAGAGCTAAGGTAAATGGGTTAATATGTTGCTTTGTTCCACATCTAATAGAATATATTATGTCAATATTACAATATGCAGACAACACGATCATCTTCATGGAGCACAACTTGGTATAGGCTCGTACCTTGAAAATGTTGTTATGCATATTTGAGCAGCTCTTAGGGTTAACAATTAACTTTCAAAAAAGTGAAATATTTTTTTTGGAGACGCTCTGGCACACCAACAACAGTATGTTGATCAGTTTTGGTTGTAAACCCAGATCATATCCATACAAGTATCTGGGTATTCCCATGCATTATAGGAAACTCAAAACAGTGACTGCAAAATCATCGAGGAGAGATTCCAGAATAAGTTGAGTAGTTGGAAAGGGAAATATTTGTCCGCGGGTGGTCGACGAGTTCTTGTCAACTCAGTATTGACAAATCTTTCCATGTTCATGCTTCCGTTTTTTTATGTGCCCAAAGGGATGCTTGAGTGACTAGATTACTATTGATGCAGATTATTTTGGCAAGGCGGTAATCACAAGAAGAAGTACAGATTAGCCCGTTGGGACGTGTTATGCCAGCCAAAAGAACAAGGAGGCTTAGGAATCCAGAACTTGGACATTCAAAACCAGTGCGCAAGTGGTTGTTTAAACTGTTAAATTAGGATGGTTTATGGCAAACACTCCTGAAACAAGTGTGTAAAGGATAAAGCGATCGGACAAATTCAACACAAACCAGGCGACTCACACTTTTGGAGTGGGCTGCTTGAGGTTAAAGAAATTTTTTTGTGTTTCAGTACGTTTAAGATAAACAATGGTCGCGCCACTAGATTTTGGAAAGATAACTGTCTCAAAAATTTTAAACTTAAAGATAAATATCCATCTCTGTATAATATTTTTGGACAAAAGCATGCTACCGTATCCCATGTTTTTAGTACTATACCATTAAATATTTCTTTCTGAGGTGGTACCATTAAATAGTACTATACCACAATATTGTGGCTTCTATTGCGCATGTGGGGCTGATTAATATAGAGGATACTTTGAGACGGGGTTTAAACCAAAAAGGTAATTTCACAGTAAGATCGATGTATACAACACTCATCACGAACGGTAATGTGTGTAGAAATAGAGCGATTTGGGTACCAATGCTACCACTAAAAATTAAGATCTTTATGTGGTACTTAAAAAGAGAAGTGATCCTTACGAAGGATAATTTATTAAAACGGAATTGGGTAGGTAATGAAAAGTGCGTTTTTTTGTAATTGTGATGAAACCATGAAATATCATATTTTTGGTTGTCATTACGCTCGATTTCTTTGGAGAATTGTAAGTATGACTTTTTATATCTATATGCCATTATCTATTTCTCACATGTTCAATGACTGGTTGTATTCATTTCAATGCTTACTCAGGAATAAAATCATGGTGGCTGCAGCAGCACTTCGCTAGACATTGTGGCTATCCAGGAATGACTATGTTTTTGATAATGGTCCAATGAAAAGCTATCTGCAGGTACTTTTCAATGGCACGCACTGGTGTCGTACTTGGGCGTTGCTACAGAACGATGATGAAGACAAGAGAAACATGACGTGAGCTTGCTGTTCCATGGAGTCCACAGCCATAGAGATATTCATTAAATTCGGGAAGAGTTTTAGCCGTAGAATTTCGTTTCAAAAATAGGCAATGTTGTATGTCCTTCAGTGTTATCGTCTTGTGAGTCAGATCAGTTTTTAAGTACCATTTTATTATTGAACTGAATGATGTAAATTTTGGGCCATATCCTCAGTACTGAGGTGAAGGTCGTATTTATCTATTATCTATAAATGCATGGGGTTGAATCTCTGCTGATGGCTTCACACGATCATGCCAGCAAAACATGGAGATCCCATGGTTCTGGCCGACTTTAATATCTCTCTACTGAATGTTCTTAGAAAATTGCACTGCAGCATAGATGTGAGACCTAGATGGTGCATTGACAAATAGACTATAAGTGAGGGTTTACGTGCAATGTTTTTAGTATATCTGAGAAGCTCACATTAGAACGTTCGAACTTGCGCAAACTCAACTCAGACTGTTCGAACTAATCGTGTACGTGAGCCACACGTGTATGTTATTAGACTATTCGAACTTTTCAATGCGTATCGAGAGTAACTATTACCTTTTAATCAGTTTGGATTGTTCGAACTTTCTCAATGCGTATTGGGAGTACAATTACTGCTATGTGCACTTCAAACTGTCCAATTTTAACCTTTATATTTGGCTATTCTATTTTTAACTTGCAATGTTTTAAATTTGCTTTTGACTAATGGGAAGTTTGCTTAGTACCTGTGGACATAGTTTTTGATGCGTTTTGTCTGATCATGGTGGATATTATCTTGCTATGTCAAGCAACATGCTTATGTCAGGAGCTCACATAAGATGTTGTTTTCGAACTAATATGAGTCAAGTCGACTACTTGTGCTCGGAAGAATTGATTGTTTGTTCATGTCCAGGTGTGGATTGATGTCAAGACATGGCTGGTGATGGTGATCCATTGACCTAGTCTTAGGGAGAAGATGAAGTTCAACAACCAAGTTTGCAAGGAATTGTGGTTGAGTTGATTGGGATGTCACACACCATGTTTGGGTCAAGAACAATGGACATGAAGGTACCGTGGACGTTTGAGGAAGTGTTTGCACACATGCAAGAGGTGCATGGATGTGGCAACATTGTTACAAGGCATGGTGAAGAGTTATGGACGAGAAGATGAGGCCGGAACAGTTCAACCGGTTTGATTGTGCGCTCAGGTTGAAGTTGAGAAAATTATGGTTCGTTTATAGAAAGTTTGTTTTGGTTAGATTTCGCGTTGGGCATGAAATTGAGTTGTTTCAGATTTCGGCCGACCCCTTCCTGGTGCCAAACACGTCAAACGACATGTGTTGGCTCCTCCCGGCTTAAAGAAGTCAGTGCTAACTGATTCGCGCGCTTTCGGTGGTAGGAACCGACCCTTCTCCATTTATAAATAGGACCTCTCACCCCTCACTTCAACACACACCACTTGAGCATCATTCTATTGTATACACTAGTTCTCTTAGTCCTTAGTGGAGTTAGACTATAGAGAGGAGTGCCTCTAGTTCCAAGTCCAAGTTGGCAAAGGTGTGGCTCATGTATCATTCTTATATTTGTGACTTTATGCATAATAAAGATATTATATTTCGTCTTCTTTTATTCATATACTTGGATGAAGCGTTTCTTGTTTGATTGCGGAGTCCATGTATGTGGTAGGAGTAGTCTTTATGATTATTCCATATCACTCATAATCTATCATCATAAACACTATAAACCCCCACTATAGTCTAATTAGTTATGATATGATCATATTGATATGAATAACTTATGCTATGTCTCAACATTGGTTCAATGATATTTAGGTTAGTCATTGTCTTAAGATGGCTTGTGTCATGACTCTTAAGGTATATACATAATATGCTAGCATGGTGCTAGGATAGTTACATAACTTTAGATGTCTCGTAGACCCACGGATTGAAGAGGTAGGCAGTATGTGGTCACAACCCTATCTATCCTTTGTAATCCTCTAAATTCGGCTATGCCACAGGCGCTTGGAGGGAGTTGACCTAGTATTGCTAGGGGTAAACCCGTGCCCGATATCACTACAAGGATTCCGATTTACCACAATGAAAAAATTTGTCGCAATAGGTCACTGTTGCAACAAAAAAGTGTGTGGCAATAGTTTTTACGAATCATCGTAATAATTCTTCTGGCGATAGGTTATTACGACGCCCTAACATCAGTGGCAAATAGTATGGTATTGCAACGATTATATCGGTGGAAAATAGTATGTTATTGCAATGATTTCATGTATTGTGATGATTTAACGTATTGCAACGAATAGTACAGTATTGCAACGATTTCACAATCATGGAAAATAGTATTATATTGCAACGATATCATATTTGTGGCAAATATTATGTTATTGCAATGATTTAGCGTATTTCGATGATTCAACGTATTACAATGAATAGCATGGTATTGCGATGATTTCACATCTATGGAAAATAGTATGGTATTGCAACGATTTCACATTCGTGGCAAATAGCACGATATTGCAACGACTTCACATTCGTGGCAAATAGTATGTTATTACAACGATTTAGCGTATTGCGACGATTTAACGTATTGCAACGAATAGCATTTTATTGCAACGATTTCACATTTGTGGTAATAGTATGTGATTGCAATGATTTCACATTCATGGCAAATACTACAATATTGCAACGATTTAGTATATCACGATGATTTAACGTATTGCAATGAATAGCAGGGTATTGCAACGATTCCACATTTGTGGCAATAGTATGTTACTGCAATGATTTCACAGCCGTGGCAAATAGTACGGTATTGCAACGATTTAAGGTATTGCAACGATTTAACGTATTTCAACAAATATCACGGTATTGCAACCATTTCACATTCGTGTCAAATAGTATGGTGCTGCAACGATGTCACATCCTTGACAAATATTATGGTACTACAATGGTTTAACGTCCGTGGCAAATAGTATATTATTGCAACGAGTTCACAAACGTGGCGAATAGTATTGGAGCGATTTCAGATCCATGGGAAATAGTATGGTACTGTAATGATTTCACATTTGTGGCACATAGTTTGGTATTGCAATGATTTCTTATCTGTGGCAATAGGTTCATAATGCAACGTTTCCTAGGTTCATAATGCAACGTTTCCTGATATGTGGCAGTAGGTTTCTAATGACCTGTAATATTAGGTTCGTAATGTAGTGTTTTCTGATCTGTGGCAGTACGGTTGTAATGCAACGTTCAATGATTTGTGGTGATAGAGGTGTAATGCAACATTATCTCATCTGTGGCGATGGTGTTGTAATGCAACATTTTTTGCGTGGTGGCAATAGCAGTCTAGTGCAACGTTTTTTGAGTAGTGTCAAAATGTTTATACTGCAACATTTTGTAATTTGTGGCAATAGCTTCCTATTGCAACAACTTATCATTTGTGACAAGAAATTCGTAATGCCACGTTTTATAATTAGCGACAGTAGAATCCTAATGCACAAGGTTTGAAAATTAGAGGCAATAGAATCACAAGTTTAACAATAAACATCCATCAATTGATATTGCAACACGAATAATAACACTCAAATATTACTAAAGCAACATTGGATGTTAAAATTTTGACTAAGCTGACCGGGACTTATTGTTGGAGCAGGTGGATTTTGGCGGTTCTTTTGTTGGACCTTTTGTGGAGTGGTCTCCATCATTTTACGCATTTCAGCCATTTAGATGCATGTCCTCCATTTCCTTATCTCTCTTTTCACGATCAGCTATCATCTGACCTTCTAAGTTCTGCACTTGAAGGTTTAACTCTTCATTTTTCTGGTTTATGCAGTCCATCTGGGTGGTTAAGCTATCATTTCTTCCTTCGAACTCATGCACTTGGTGATTGAGGCTTGCATTTCTATCTTCTGAGTTCTGAACATGGTCGTTGAGGTGTTCAGCTATCTGGATATGCATACCTTCATGTTCAGGACCAATAGGGTTAGCCATATAAACATGCCCCCGAACCTGTGATCCTGCACAACCGATTGAGGATCTATAACAACTCTGAAGGATGTGGTTTCTCTCCTCATTTAGAATTGGACCTCACTGCTCAGCTTCCATGTGGTCCACTAGGGCACGTGCCTGCCTCTATATACGAAAAGAAAAGTCACAGGCACATTGCAAATATTTAATTAATTGGGATTGTTTGAAGTGTTACTCACATGTACAACTTCTGCCTGCTCATTTGCCCAGTCAACATTCTTCAAATGGCTTGCCTATCACAGTTTTATGTCATCGGGTTCTTCTCCGGTCTTTGGGTCTCGCTACATAAAATACAAGTAAAATTCAACTTGTGGGTATATTGATTGCAGCACAAAGTAAAAGAGTGATTTATTTTTCATACCTTCTCGTAACAATGTTGGGCGTAGGATTTGGGGCCAAGCAAGTGATTCGGCTTTTGTCTTCTTCGATTTTGAGAATCGGTCCTACTAATTGACTGCAATAATTTTAAGAATTAATTCCACGAATGAATGTAAATCGAATAGTTTGTGTATGATGTGAAGCTATTAAAAAGTTAGCTGACCTTGAATCGCTCAGACCCAAAATATTCTATTAGGTGCAACCACTCGGGCACCAGTACATCAGCAGGCTTGTTTCGTATACGTTCTTAATCAGTTGAATAATTCTTATAGATGGCATGCAAAGTCAAGTGCCACCCCTTGTAGCGCTCACCAGCAATTTTCAAAATTCTTCTTGCGCTCTCCGGTATGTCCTCCATGTCCCAGGAATCCTGTACATTGTATAAGAAGTTGCTGTAAACGTACAAGATGGAGATTGCAAGAAAAAAAAATACTTGTGCTGGGTGTGGCAACACTAACCAGAATGTCTCGTACTATATCTCTTGTTACTATCGCCAACCTCTGCCAACTTCTTTGCACCGCTGAGGGATGCATGTTTTTTTGTAAACACAACCACATCATCGACAAAGTACCGCTGATTAATACCAACCGCAGCACCCAACCTAGTGGAGAACTGAATTGGTAGCTTCACATGATCTGTTCTACTAACTTGGGATGCATAGCGTATTCTGGCAACCTTAAGTCCTTTAGCCACACTTCTTCCAAACTTCTTTCCTTCTGTTACATTTATTCAAACGTTAAACGAATAAAGCAAATTACTGCTTGACCAAGTTCGATATCATCTAAAAATAGTGTGAAAAGAAGAAAAGACTTATGTTTGTACCATCTTCAGGTCGAGTGCGACGAATACGAGCGTGGGAGGACCGCGTCCCAGCAGCATTTTGTTCTGTATTACTCCCTCCTAGTTTATATTAATTGTCGTATCAGACCAACAAATGAATAAAAAAGGAAATAGTTAGGACTGTCTGAACGACAACAATTTTGATCAGGGGGAATACATTGTTGACTTCTTTGTTGCTGTTCATACCCTAAATTGAGCCATCAGGTACACAAATCAGTGGCGCTACTGTACTCGTAGTACTGTAGAGTATTTTCAGTCTGGCAGCAAAGCATGCAAGATGAGCTGTGGAGAGAGCACGGCGTGGAGACATAAAAGAATCACACCATCACACGGGCTGATGATCTGTTAACTATAAATACTAAGAAAGTAGAATCACAAGGCATGCTAAAACAATTAGTAGAGACTGGGAAAGAATGCAATTGACCATGATACACCCATCATCAATACATTTAAAGGACAGAACGTGGTCTCTCAAAATGCTCCAAATTCAATGCCAAAGGTGTAAAAAACTAACATGCTCTGCCAAAACAAATTGCACGGTAGAGAGGCAGGTAGTAATGTGATGTGATATGGGTAGTTGGAAGCTACCGATAGAGTTGGAGTGGGATATTTTTAAGCTCCAAAAGTAAAGTTACACTGGGGCGGTAGGAGTATTTTTTTTGTATATCCGTACCTGTTGTTGGTTCATGCATCGTAGTACCAGGGAGTGAGGAATCTCTGGGTTCCTGAACATCATGTGCTGCAATATTCTCTGCATACCATGCAAAGGAATCAATGTTTTCTAAATTTTTTTAATTTTATAGTAAATACATTTATAGTTATACCAGGTGCTTGTTGGCCACCATGAATGCTTGTAGACGACATCACGGTTTGATGTCTCTTTCCTAATGTAAAGAGCATTGTAAGTAGTCATTCCAAATAACAGTGATAATGTCAGATTACATGACCGATGTAGATTTTGGATCGGACAGTGTGGTTTCTATAAACTACAGTGTTTGTTTGGAATGGAGGAATTAGAAATGAAGGAATAGAAAAAACTTACGATCCGAGAAAGCCACAAGAAAGAAAAAGTGTAAAAATCATGGGAACTGAAAATCTTAGGAATACAAATTTGTAAAACAAGAATGAGAGTTCAACATTTGGATTGGTTGATTAGATAACCCGTGTGTCATTTACTTCTAAATCCAGAAATTACATAATACCTCCAGTTTTTAACATTTCTCGTTCCCGGCTAGGAATTTAACTAAAAATATACTACCATTATAAGCTATCAGAGCGACATTTACTTCGGGACACAAGTAGTATATGCTATATATATATATATATACACACAAGAAGAACGAAAAAAATTTCGCGAGTGTGGACAATTTGACGCTAGTTGTGCCCTTGTGCACGCATGCAATAGTGATTAATTACATGTCATGTCACGTCGATTCGTGCACATGGTGCGTGTAGCTAGAGGGGTAGACTTCTTCGGACAACTTGCTCGCTTCTTAATTACAGTATGGCCTAGCTGCTTCCTCGTCGTGCGACCGCTAGCTCCCCCCCTTATCTTTTTTGCCATCCATGGAGAGCAAAATCTAAAAGCAGTCATCTGCTAGCTAGTGTGATATTCCAAAAAATACGAACAAAAATATGAATCACCAAATGTATATGTGCTAATGCAAACGATATGCAAATACAGAACACCCAAGTCCACGAAAGGACGATGGCAAACAATAAGCATTCTGTAACATTAATCACAATGAAATGATAACATGTAGTATATACTACTACTAAAAATACATTTTCACATGCGCCGACTACAAATGAAAAAATTGGGTGAAAGAACACAATAGAGGAGAAACGCAGCCTCAACCACGATCTCAATGGAGTTTCAAACAAGAGTCGTTGTTTTTCGCAACACAACGAATTCTTGGATAGACATTGAACAACAGTTATCTCACCCCTTTTTAACAAAGGAGTTGTTTTTCGATACTGCATAGGACGCATTGTTCATGAGCAGAAAAGACATTTTTGATTAACATAAAAACAACACATATATTACAAACAAGAACTAGCACATAGAAAACAAGAAAAAAGAAAAACAAGAAATACTACTCTACTAGGAGTCAGAGGAGATCTCCTTCACCTCCTTCTTCGCCTCCGTCGCCGCCGCCTCCGCTGCCATCGATACTGCCGCCTCCTCTGACAGTTGAGTCCGAAGCTTCCGTGCGACGGTCGGTAGACAATGCTGGCGGCCCTCCACCCCAGCCACCTCCCCGATTGTGTTGTAGAGGACGTCGAGACGACCGTCCACAAATCCTAACCCAAAGCAGTAGTGGCCGGCGGTGTCCATGCTAGCGCGGACGGGAAGTTTCCCAAGACCCAAATGGTCACACGAGCGAGATGTATCGGAAAATACACCCCGCGCCAATTTGTCAAGCTTTTTTGTGTGCCTAGCGGTGGCGCACAGGTGCTCGGTGGCCTCCTTCAGGCGCCGATCGAGTACATCGAAGTGGTGTTCGAGGAGGCGGGCAGTCTCCTGAACCCAAGCGGGATGACAAATGCGGCAACAAAGGGAAGGAACGTTTATAAGCCAAACCAAGTACACGTAGGACATACTCAAGAAGTTTGGCATGGACAAGGCAAAGCCCATAAAGACCCCCATGGCAAGGAATGGACACTTGGATCTCAATGAAGATGGACCTAGCTTTGATCAAAAGGTATATCGCTCCATGATTGGATCTCTACTTTACTTATGTGCATCTAAGACAGATATTGTGTTGAGTGTATGTTTGTGTGCACGATTTCAAGCCAACCCTAAGGAATGTCACTTGACAACCCTAAAAAGAATCTTGAGATATTTAGTTCATACACCCAACCTTGGTCTTTGGTACCCAAAAGGCTCAAAATTCAATCTCATTGGTTACTCCGATGCAGATTATGCCGGGTGCAAAGTAGATAGAAAAAGCACCTCCGGCACATGCCAATTCCTAGGGAGATCCTTAGTTTCTTGGTCATCAATGAAACAAAATTCCATTGCTTTATCCACAGCCGAAGCGGAGTATGTTGCAGCCGGGAGTTGTTGTGCACAACTCCTTTGGATGCGACAAACTCTTAGAGATTACGGTTACAATATGAACCGTATTCCTCTCCTTTGTGACAATGAGAGTGCCATTAAAATAGCCCACAATCCAATTGTGCACTCTAAAACTAAACACATAGACATAAGACATCATTTCTTGAGAGACCATTCTATGAAAGGAGACATTACCATCTCACATGTCAACACCCAAAAACAATTGGCCGACATATTCACCAAGCCACTTGATGAAAAGAATTTTTGCGAACTCCGAAATGAACTAAATATCCTTGATTCTCGAAGTGTGGCTTGAAAAGGTGCATACCTGTATGACCTCTTCAAAATTTTTGACTGAATTGTGAAAATCATCCCTCTTCATTTTTTCTCGGAAAACTATGTCAATTATTAGATCTTGATGAATTATGATCATTGTGTGATTGTTTTATGCTTACTGGTCAAATTAATCAAGATTAATTGATTTGTTTTGCCCCTCCTATTCTCTATTAGTGAACCTTCAAATATATATGAATGGGACTAGTCGGCTCTTGCAGACTAGTCCGCAGAGTGCCGGTTAGACCGGACTAGTCCGATCGTCCACGGACTAGTCCAATATAGCTCTTTGGATGACTTCGGACTAGTCCGGTCATGTTCGGACTTGTCCGATTTTTCGTGTCCATAACCCTAGCCGCCACCAAACCCTAATCTTCTCATCCCCACTTTTGCTCACGCTTTCCTCTCTCTTGCGCTCGAGCCACCAAGGCGATTCTCTGCTCCCTCCGTCAAAAAAGTCCACATTTGGGCGGAGATCAAGCATGACCTCTTGGGGATTGAAGCTAGCGGACTTGTCCGGCCTCCAACCCCCAAACCTTCAAGCGTCAATCGATTTCTTCGGTAACTTTCTTTAAAACCCTAGAAATCTTGTTTTTCTCCATTGTTGATCGTATAGCCTAGCATCCTTCACTAGATACATGCTTATTTGTTGTACTACGTGTATGCTAGACTAGATTTGCATTAGGAATCATTCCTTGACAAATCTGTTAGGTTTTTGAGGATGAACACCAGACTAGTCTGGTCCATGCACGGACAAGTCCGGTCCTCCGGACTAGTCCGTGCCTGTGCACTGGACAAGTCCGATGTTTCTGAACTGAAAACCTGATTTTTCAATTCCTCAATGCAATTCATTGCTATCTTTTCATACTTATGCCTTGTATCACTTACCATCATTCTTGCAAAATCATTCTCAAATCATGTTGAGCTCAAACAACGAAATCTCCGACTTTGAGGCCGAGTTGGACCAAGAAGTGGCACCTCGGTCCTTGACGGGTCTTGGCAAGAAACGCCAAGAAAGACCCTCGGAGCCAACTCCTTCACCTCCTCAGGTTCGGACGAAGGTGGTGGCAAAGAAGCTAGTGTCAAAGGCAGCAGCATCCTCAAGTGCCTCTCGCCAAGCCAAGGGCAAAGGCAAGGGGATAGCAACGGGGCCAGTCCGGCCCTTGAAGATCCATGCTCCCAGGGAAGGGGTCCGGGACCCTACTGAGGAGAAGTTCAACGGCAAGGGCAGTGACTCTGCAGCCATGTTCAGAAGCATTGACTGGTATGGCAGGCAAAGCAAGCTGTCGATGGAAGGTTTTGGTGCAACTTCCATGCAGACTTCTACAAAGCGGTGTATCTCCCAATGAAGATACCGGTGGTGCGCAGTCAGTGGATTGACTGGGCACACCTTGAGAAGAAGAAGTGCTCAGCTTTTGATGAAGTCATTGCAGCAGTTGAGAGGCATGGCCTGAAGGATCTCTTTGCCTTCAGGCATAACTGGAATGATGAGGTGATCGCACAGTTCTTTGCAACTTGCCACTTCTCAAGTGAGGATGAAGAGAGTGTTACTTGGATGACACACGGATCTAAATATAGTATCACTCAAGAGGACTTTGCTAATATGCTCCATCTGGACACCTCTAGACATGACAGGCTGATCATCCACAACATAGGTGTCATGGAGAAGGATAGGATGAAATTCATATATGAGCCGAACTCAAAGTATGTCCCTCCCTCTAAAAAGAACATGAAACCATTCTTTGTGGTCCTCAACAGAGTGCTGAGGAAGACTATTGCTCCTAAAGATGGAGATGCTAGGAGCGTGCAAGGTTATCTCCGAACCCTAATGAGAGTCATAAGCAAGGAACGCCCATTTGATGTGGCGGAATACATTTGGAATGATATGGTCAACATATCCTGCACGCCTGACAGGTCATGTGGCTATGCTCCCTACCTCATGTATATGATTGAGAAAGTCACAGGTATTGAGTTCGTGAAGGATGTGGAGCACACTCCTTTGAGGCCTCAGAAGCCTCAACCAGTGATTGTCCAGGCTTCTCCCTCGCCGGCCTCCAATCCCGAGGCACCGACAAGATCAAGAAGTGATGCTAGGGCTGTCCCTACCTCTAGGGAAGCCCCTCAGAGAGGATCAGCTAGTGGGATCCTCAAGTACCTGACTGCCATATTCTCCTCCTGCAAAAAGACCGAAGTGAAGGTCCACAAGCTCAACAAGAGAAGAAAGGAGGACATGAAGTATATAAAGGCCAATATGAAGCAAATCTGCCAGAAGCTGGAGATCGACCCCATTGGATCTCCAGTGATTTTTGAAGAGTCCGACCCGAACTTCACCGAGCTCGGGCCTCTGAACCCCTCCGAGCTTGCCTACTTTGGCATTGGGGGCTCGAGCGACTCCGTCCCCCCTCCTTCCCCTCCTCGTCAAGCTGATGATGATGAAGATGAAGATGATGGCAAGAGGACCGACAGTGAAGAGTGAAGACCCTAGGACCCTCCTCTCCTTCTTTTTGGTGTCTTGATGCCAAAGGGGGAGAGATTGAGGGGGGGGGGGGTCTTAGCTTTAGCTGTGGTAGGGTGCGAGGAGAGAGTTCTCTTTATCTTTATTTGTGATTGTAATGCTTTAACGCTGTTTTCATGTCAACTATGGTTCTGTGTTGAAATGCTTAATTAATTTGCATGTATGTGTTGAAATATGCAATTTTGCGCCTGAAATGACATATGTACTTTGTATTGATTCATCAATGTAAATTATGTCGTTCTCAATGTTTTAATGCACTTAGTTATGCATCCCACCATAAAGAATGCACATATGGATATTTCTCTTACTGCTTGATGTATTTTTGAGACATATGTGCATACTTTATGAAAATCTCATCTCCTTTTGTCATATTTTGTAAAATCTCAATTGGTTGTCATCAATCACCAAAAAGGGGGAGATTGAAAGTGCATCTAGGACTCCCTTGTGGGTTTTGGATGATTTATGACAAGCAATTGGGATCCTAACCATTTTGTTGAGATGAATGCAGGCCAATAATGAAAAGTGAGCAAAATACCAAAAAGAAGGGATAATTAGGAGCAAAGTGAACTTGAGCTCAAGGAAAAGAAATAGTAGATTATTGTGTATGGAGTGTGTTAAGGAAACACAGCCAAGAGCTCAATCATATTTAAGCACACACACATATTGCACAAAGTTACACAGGACCGGACTAGTCCGATATCAACCGGACTAGTCCGATATCCTTTCTGCACCAGATCGGACAAGTCCGATATCTGTCGGACTAGTCCGATATCTTTCTGACTTGAGTCGGACTAGTCCTTCCCAGGGCGGACTAGTCCTCAACACACTTCACAAGTCACACAAAGTCGGACAAGTCCGTTGTTAACCGGACTAGTCCGATATTCCTTCTGATCCACTTCGGACAAGTCTGATGTTTACACGGACTAGTCCGAAATACCCACTGATCTAAATCGGACAAGTCCTCCAAGTGCGGACTTGTCATCCAACACACTTAGGGTTTCACATGTCCGGACAAGTCCGATGGCTATCGGACTAGTCCGAAGATTTCCAGTAGTGAAATAGGACAAGTCCGTTTTCGACCGGACTAGTCCGATATTTCGGGACAATTAGGGTTTGCTACACACAGCACACCGGACTAGTCCGGTGACCACCACGGACTAGTCCAATCTTTCTGAACCCTAACGGTCACTTTTAGAAACCCCATTTAAATAGAGGTGCACGGCCCACTTTTACACTCTCTCGAACCCTAGCGCCATCACACCTCCCAAGAGACTCAAAAACCCTTTGTCTCCACGACATTAAGTGAAAAATCGATCAATCCTTTGAGGATCACTTCTAGATCATTGGAGAGACACTTGGCACACATCATTGAGCTCTTGGTTTGAATCTCTAACACACTCCTGCGTTTCAATTGTAATTTCTGAGTGTGTTTTTGGTGGCATTGTGATTTGTAATCTAAGGGAGCTCTCAACGTGTGAGAATGCCCCTTGAATTTGGTTATTCACCCCTTTGTGATTAGTGGAAGAGGATTGGCCTTCGTGGCGATCCGACGAGGGTAGGGTTGGAGAAGACCCGGTCCTTTTGTGGACTCCTCAACGTGGATGTAGGTTGCCTTCGTGGTAGCCGATCCACGGGATAAATCGTGTGTCTTGTCCTTTTTGTGTTCATCACTCAAATTGATCAACTTACTCTAGGGTTTGATACACATTGTTCAATTTACATTAAATTGTTGAACACAAGCCTTAATTGTGATATAATCCAATATATAACTAATAAACTGTTGTTTGATTCTATATTTCCGCTGCATACATTAAAGAATCAACCTAAACGATTAATCTTGATCAACTTAGTCCGTGAACACCGGACTAGTCCACACTTTACCGGACTAGTCCGATTTCTCTGGTATTGAACTTGCTGTTGAGTGTTGCAGGATCCGACAAAAATTCAAAAGGCCTATTCACCCCCCCTCTAGGCCTACATTCACATAGCAAGCATGGACAAGTAACAGCATGCACTTGAAAACCTCGCGATCATGTTTCATGACAACATTACGTGTTTTCTCTTTATATATATATATATATATATATATATATATATATATATATATATATATATATATATAGTTTGAAGCTTGTTCATCACGGACTGATTATTAGTTGCCCATCAGAAGAGCTTGTTTAGCTCATGGACAAGGTAAATTCTTTGTACGTAGTACATAGTATAAGTTGGTCGGCGTTGCTGTTCGTACGCATATGATGCGGCCAGGTAGTAGCTCTTGCAGGTGTATGCTAATTACATGAGTGTTTGGCCGGGTCATGTGGTTAGTCCATGATGCACCCTAAACCCGGTCGTGAGGCCGTGTATGTGCGCACACTAGTGAGATGTGACAAAGTGCTCAGTCATCAATCGCGTTTGGTTTTACGTCGAAGTTGGATTGGATATAGGATCATCCATTTCTTAAGGTATTGGATCATCAAAATTAACATTTGGTTGGATGGACTGGACAATCCAATATTATGTTTGGTAGATTGGATGAAACTTGGGTGGATTATTGGATCATCTAAGTTGATAATATCATAATATTCATTATTTATATACTAATTATCATATTACTAAGAAGCATAATTAGATAAGGTGGATAGACTCATCCAACAGAATTTCCTGGACCATCTTATCCAGCATCTACGAGGAATATTCCTCAAACCTGGATCACCCTGTCCGTCTGACTGTGAAACAAATAACACATGACTGGACCATCCAATTAATCCAAGTCAATCCAATCCGGGACAAGCAACAAAACAAAGATCTTTCTGGTCGCGTCGTGCTCGTGCGCATGATCATGGATCGTGCACGTCGAGTGCCGAGTTACTCGGATCACTGAGAAAATTTCGGACGTGGAGTTCGTGTGCCCGTGCGCGCTGCAAGATTCGGTGCTTTGGCGTACGTGGCAATCATCAGGGCAGGGTGGCACAGTTGTGGGAACCGTGCAATGCACCCTGGTTGTATGGCTGTAAGATTCGAAGTGTTAACGTACGTGGCAACCATTTGGACTGGGTCGCACAGAGACGGTTGTGCGGCGCTGCCACAGATAATTTGATTCCCGCACCCAGGGGTTAAGAGATTTAAATGAAAGCCCGACTCTATGCCTAGGAGGGAGGGGCTACCGCCTAGGGCCAGGCCGGGGGGCACCATGACTACTGTTAAAGAGAAAAGAAATAAAGTTAATTAGTATTTGCATCATCCGTATGCGATGTATAATTTTACACGGTCTAGCTTTTTATTTTCGTAATTTTTTGAAATATAATACTACGTCCTAATGTGTTTAATATTTATTAGATATAATATTGCTAATGTGATAATTTTCCATATGCGGTGTTTTTCGATAAAAGGAGGAGTTTTTCGTTAATGCATACTATAGGACACATTGCTCAATAACATAAAAGACATTTTTCATTAACATAAAAACAACACATATATTACAGACATGAAAAAACACATAGAAAACAAAAGAAAAAACTACTACTAATCCTACTCTACTCGGAGGAGGGCTTGTCCACCTCTCTGCCTCTGCCGCACCCGCCGTCGGTGTATCCTCCAACACCAGACTGAACTTCCGGCCGACGGCGTCCAGCAGTTGCTCGTGAAACTCCACCCCAGCCTCCTCACCGATCGCCTCGTAGAGGCAGTCGAGACAAGCGGCCACAAGGCCTAACCCAAAGATGTAGTAGCCGGTGGAGTCCATGCTGGTGTGGTGGGGAAGGATCCCAAGTCCCAGACGGCGACAGGAGCGAGATGTATCGTCAAATACATCCTACAACATTTTTTCGAGCACTCTAGCTTGCACGTCGTCAGCGAACAGGTTGCCGGTGACCTCCTTAAGCTCGTTGTGGAGTTTGTCGATGTGTTTCTCGATGAGGCAGATTGTCCCATCATATTAGGACGGAGGAGGTGCGGGCACCGCGGGCAGAGACATGGGTGGAGGAGGTATGGGTGCCACCTCCAGTTCCACCAGCATTGGCAGCAACAAAAATGGAAAAAGAGGTTCGGAGGACGTCGTTGGCCTAGAGTGCTTTGGTGCTGGGCTACCCATTTTTGCGGCTACGGAGGTGCGAGCAAAGAGAGAGAGGTGGTCGACGATGGTGTCGCGGAGAAGCATGAGGAGAAGTTTGGAGGCTAAAAGGTCAATCGTGAGGTGCAGCGGAGAAGAAGAGGATGGTGTGCTTTTATAGCAGGTCGTCGTCTAAGCGCGCGAGTGGATATGATTGGTTACCTCGAGAACTGTGCTTTTGAATTGACGATCGGAGTTTTTCCAAACCGCGGTTTGCCACCACTCGAAACGGCTCGACACGTCCGATCGGCCAGTTTTTTATTTTCACACGCAAAGGGCACAGGGTATGCAATGACCCACATGGCATACTTTGTAGGTCCGCCCAGCGGTGTTCATAACATTTCGTGCGAATGATTTAAACGAGGTGCGGAAGATTGACGTGAATGCGTGTGGCAATCGGCTGAGAGTCCATATCTTTTTTTTTAAGGATCCAACCGTTGCCAATCGAGAGTCTATATCGAAGCAATGATAATTGTTGTGATCATATATGATGGTGGACAAGAATATAATGCATGTGAAAGAGACTCACGATCAAGCATGTTTGATGATGTGTTGAGGATTTCTGTGCCCCTTGTTTCGGATTATGTCAATTTGATGACGTTGAGGATCGGATGTGGCGTACGTGTTTTCACATGTGTGATCATTTGTTCCTAAAATAAGAACAAGTAGCGGCTAGCACCTACGGCTTTCGTTTCTTCCAAAGACGAGTATAATGATATTGGCAACAAGCGATCGATTAATTTAATGAACCACATACGTAGTGAGATCTGTGTGTTTATTAGACGATGGTAGTCCACATTATGTCCTCGTACCATCGAGGGAACATCCATCCTATCAATTTTTTATCTCTATTGATGGCAGGATAATATACTTCATTAGTGTGGTAGATAAACACTGCCATATATGTTGAGAGCGTACACATGCATGGTAGAGAATATGATAAATATATATACATGGTAGGAAATGTTCTATTCTTGGAATACATGTTTGGGGCATAGCATGCATTTGGACCTCTAACATCCATGTGAAACACCTCGATCTTGTTTGATGACGTTATGTGTTTTCTCTTTTTGTTGAGAGGTCGTCATTTTTGAGGCTCGTTGATCATGTTTTGGGTGTAGCATGCATGGACAACTAACATGCATGTGAAAGACCTCGATGCATGTTAAATAACATGCATGTTTTTAAAATCCCTCCCCTCGGCCCGCGCTGCTGATCTAACCGACGGTGGTGGCACGGAGGCCGAATGCAATGCGCCGTGACGGCGGCACGACGAGGCGATGTCGAGGCGGACGCGGGTAGGGCACGACGCGCTGTGGCACGTGGAGCTCGGTGCGGCAGTGCTCGAAGCTCGCAGAGGCGGCGGCGCCACCGCCAGCCGACTAGCCGTAAGAAGGGTGAAGTAGGTTTCTTACTTATTCAAAATTATTCATATGTAGTCCCTCCATCTCCAAAATTACTTGTCGTTGTTAAATTAATTAGTTCATTTTTGAACTAAAAAGAGTGACAAGTAATTTGGGATGGAGGGAGCTAGTGATTGTAATTTCGTAATTGTAAGGACTATGTTAATTTGTAATTGCTTAACCTATAAAATTAATAGTTAATGATTAATTGCAAAATAAGTGACTAATGATAGTAATTATTACCTTCTAATGATTTGTTGCCTAAAATTTTCTCAAATTTAAGACATATGACAAATAGACTCCAGCTACTTCTTCCATCACAAAAACTATTTTTTTTTTTGAATAATCATGACAGAAACTACTAAAACATTAACTTAAATGCCAAAGACAGTGGCGATGAAATCCTCTGCCTTGCAGTTATTACTGTAGTTTACATGTGGACCTGACAACAGTTGGGCACAAATCTGATATGGACCCAAGATATAGTGTTTCCTCAAGAAAAAAATAATTTTATGAGAGATTGGGTGCACAACCAGAAAAGCTAGAACTTGAGCGTTGCACTTGCGAATTCCATGCCCGGATGATCGACGACAGCCGATCTGCAAACTTGGTGGATAGATCAGCATTCAGCGGAGAGCAGCTTGTGGCCGACCTCGAAGGAGACAAAGGCGTTGATGCACGCATAGTTGATCTACTCGCCGGAGATATTGTACCCGTCCCAGTTGCTCATATTGACCCGGTAACGCTTCTCCATGTCAGCGCCCATCACACCGCTCGCGATGTCCTTCATCCCCGTGTGGCAGAGGCTCGGCGATCCATCTCCTATGCCGCGAGCTCAGCCGGGTCCATCGTTTTTGCCAGCTTGAGCTACAAGTCCTCCCAAAGTCTGTCAGCATCACCCTCCACGCCCACGTCGATGCAGCAGTAGTTGGAATCACCAAGGAAATATTCCTGCTCGTCGGGGAAGTAGTCGGAGTGTATGACCTGGAAGATGAGGCAGCGATGACTGATGCAGAGCTGCGGAAAGGCGATGGGGTTCTGGTCGGTGGATTAGCTGGGGCACCACTCGACATCGAGCCCGACGACGATCTTGTGAAGGCGCCGACGGTGGACGAAGAGGACCTCGTCGAGCTAGTGCTCCACGGCCTCGCTGGAGGACGTCACGGTGGTGGTGATCACGTCTTCCTTGAACGTCACGTTGTACACTAGAGTCCCCACCATTGGGTACTCTCGCCATGTCGTCCCTACGATTGCCGTCTGCGGCGGCGCGACACAACTTCTCCCTTGTGCAAACCTTCGTCTACACTAGTTTGGATTGTATATAGGTATGGATAGCCTAATTGCTCTTCATTTTAGCTTAATAACTCATCATTCCTCACTCTATTCTTTCCATTTTTAGCTTTGATATCTCCAACGCTATTCAAAGTACGGGTGTTGATATGTAACTGATGTAGTAATGATATGAGCGGAGGAGTTTCAGAATTTGATGGGCCCGAGCCCTGAGTAGAGAAAGTAATGAAGATTTTTGAATCTGATATACTCTTTCTATTTTTCAATTCTTATCATTATGACCACAATTGCATTGTCTCAACTTAACACCATGTACAGCAACAACTTTTCTCAGGGGCGCACCCACTGGGTATGCTGGGTGGGCCATGCGATACCCTGGGTCCAGCCACCAGAGAGTAACTAGTGTGAATGCGTGCTGGAGAGATCAGTGGAATCTAGAACTGGCCAATGATGATGGAAGTCAGTAGTCCCACGGATCATTTATTGAAATGCGCACCATCCTTTTTCTTCTTCTTTTTTCTTATATTATTTTTCCGCCAATCTTCTAGCCATCCTTTATTTTAAGTTGTATGGTTGGATCAGGATACGTGGCCAGCATGAGGCGGGAGCTGTGTGCGCAACACCTGACGGAACGCCGTTGAGAGACGTTGCTCCCTTGTTAAGCATCATGTTTAATTTGATGACGTTGAGGCTCGGATGTGGCGTACGTGTTTTTACATGCGTGTTCATTTGTTCCTAAAATCTGAACACATAGCGGCTAGCACCTGGCTGTCGTTTCTTCGAAAGGACGAGTAGAGCATGATGGAATTATATTGTACAAGTCATGCAATTAATTTTATGAACTGCGCACGTAATGAGCTGTACCTAGATGGTACATTCGATCCACGAAACCTCGAGGGAACATCCTTCATGTCAAACATGCACAACAAGAGTGAGGACGGTGCTCGGTGGACGACACTTTGTTAATCTGGGCTAAAGTTTTTTCAGATAATGGAAATAATTAAACCGACCTTTCCATCATTGGATAGTACGGCCACACTGATACACCAAGTTTGTGAAGATCAACAACAAAAGACTCAACCCGACACACTAGTGAGAGTAAAACACCTGATGCACTTTATTAATATGGAAGTCTATAACTAAAACTCCATCCAAATCGGCCACAAACTTTGATGACCCTGACTTCTATGTCTTTGCAAGCCATCCAAATCATGTCTTTTTTGTCTTCACCCTTTTGCAATGACAACCATGACCAATTAATCTGGGCTAAAGTTGATACTCCATAAACTATTCTAGCGTCTTTTGTGATTTACTACGTACTTTGATAATTGATGGCTCATTATGTTGGATCCGTGTTGGGTTTCAACATAGAGAGTGGGCACAGGGTCAGGAGGAATGTTCTCTTTGGTGCTGTCAGGTGAACTAGGTACAAGTCACTTTCTGGATCTCCAGCTCAGTAGAGTTGGAAGAGGAAATATATTCAATTCTAAAAAAATAAAAGAGATAAATATTCCACTAGTTCATCATTAGAACATCAACATTAGAACTATTTTTGCGCACCGGTGAACATCAAACTAAAGTTCATTACCTTAGGGATGTGTTTGGTTGGGAGTCAAAGTGGGATGGGATGGATCTATCCCAGTTTTCAGGGATAGGATGGTCCCGTTTTCTGTTAGTCTAGAGGGATGGGACGATCCATGTTTCTTGTTTGTTTTGTGGGATAGTGTGGGATGCAATGGTCATGTTTCCTGTTTGAATGAAAGGATGATACAGAGACATGTGAGTATGAGTACTTCTGGAGGCCCGCACGCCAGCTTCCACGAAGGTGGGACGGATCTGTTCCCATGTTTTCGGTGGGACGGTTCCATCCCGCATCTGGGTGAAATATTCTCTTTTGAGGGATGACTCTATCCAATATGTCTCCAAACCAAACACCAGAAATGTGGGATCATCCCGTCCCATCCCACCATATTCATCAAATCAAACACACCCTAACACGATATATTACAAACAAGAAAAACACAAACTAGAAAAAAGAAAAGAAAAACAACACAACTAAGAACAAGAAAAAACAACTTCTTCTCCTCTACCTCCATCTCCTTCTCCTTCTCATCCTCCAACTCCTTCTCCTCCTCCTCCTCCTCCATCTCCTCCTCCTCCTTCTTCTTGGGCTCTCGGCAGGGCGAAGGTGCCTCCCACAGCAGCTACAGGAAGCCCAGTTTCCTGGACATCGCCGCCACCAGGTTGTCGCAGCCGGCGACGCCGAGCTCGACCGCCAGCGTGTCCCAGAGGACGTCGAGGCGACCGCCAAGTGCGTCATACCGAAGACATAGTGGCCTATGGTCCCCATTCCAGTATGCTCTGGAAGGGGACCAAGCCCAAGGCGACGCATGGAGCGTGATGTATTGTCAAATACATCGCGCACTGTGAGACCTATGTGTGATGAATACATTGGTTTTAACAATAAAAGTTTTAAATGCTGCCATAACATCTTTTTAGCAAGGTCCGACTCTAGCTCCGTGCTTTTGCAAGGTCCGACAATAGGTTCGACTTTCTTTGTATAGATCCGACATGTTTTTGGGTAGCTCCGGTGAGCTTTGTCTTTAGCTCCGACATGTCTTTGATAGCTCCGACATGTCTTTGTTAAATCCGATATGTTTTGCTAGGTCCGACTTATGTTGATTAGCTCTGACATTTTATTCTAGCTCCGAATTTTGGGATGACTAGTTCCAACTAGTTTTGATTGGCTCCGACGCTAGGCTCCGGCGCTAGGTTGTACTAGCTTTAGTAACCTCCGGCGCTAGGTTGTACTAGCTTTGATAAACTCCGGCGCTAGGTTGTACTTGTTTTGGTAAGCTCTGGTTAGCTTTGGCTAGGTTCGGAGCTTCATCGCAATGTTCCTGTTTTTATCTTGCAATGTTTAGAAATTTCTTTATATTCTTAGAAAGATTGCTTAGTATTCATTTGCTATGTTTTTAGTGCATTTTGTTGATATGGCTGATATCGTTTTGATATGCTTTGCAACATGCTTATGTGAGGTGCTCACGTAAGGTGTTGTGTTCGGAACTGACTTGACTCAAGTCGTGGACTTGGGCTCGTACGGATTGGTTGTTTGTTCATGTGCAGGTGTTGCTTGAGTTCAAGTCATGGCTGGTAACAGGATCCTTTGGACTAGTCTCTGGGAGTAGATGAGGTTTCAACAACCAAGTTCAGGAGGAATTGTGGTTGAGCGGGTCAGGAGACCACGCAGAATGATTGAATCAAGGGCAATGCATATGAAGGTATCGTGGACGTCATTGGAAGATGTTTGCACGTGTGCAAGGAGTGCATGGACGTGGATACATGGTTCCGAGGCGTGATGAAGAGATGTGGACGTAAAAAATTGGTTGGAAAGGTCCAACTGACTAGGTTATGGACTCAGGCTGCGACTGAGTTGGGTTTGACTCAAATATGGAAAGATTTGAGTTGGTTATGTTAGGATTTCGTGTGGGTCACGAATTTGAGTTGTTTTAGGAATATGGGATATGTTCCTAATGTGTTTGGAAGTCTTAAGATTGCTTCTATCTGTGTATAGAAGAGTCCTAAGCAGTTATGGAAAGTTTCGCTTTGTGAACGGAGTAGGATTAGGGTCCTGATTTGAGTTGAGTTGGCTTTTGAGTTGGTTATATAAGCAAGGGAGGCCAAAGATCGTGGTGCACGAATTTGGGGGGTGTTTCTCTTCCGTTATGTTGAATAAAATTCGTAATTTGAAGGAACTTTTGTGCCTTGTTCGTCCGACTTGTTCAAGACAAGTTTTACTCGTCGAGTTTCTGGACAGCACTATCTTTTGTCGGTGGTTTTATCATAACTCATGTTTTTCAGATCCAATTGATGTTATTATTTTTGGGTTGTCCTCACAACTTGATTATCTATCATCTGTTAAAATTTCACGGTCATTGGATTTTTGGTTTCTGATCTACACGAGTTTCTTTGCAGCATTCCAGAACTGTTTTTCTCGGGTAGGACAGATTGACCTTTGTTCGATCTTTCGATCATAACTCTAGTTTCTCTCGACGGATTTGAGTGATTCTTCTTGTGTTTTCTTCGTGACTTGATTCTTTCTGATATATATCAGTTTTTTCATGTGAAACACGTTTATATTAGTCTCACACATAATTTCTTTAATAGATTGTTTTTCTGCCGAAGGGCTTTGGATTTAATTGTTTCCGCTGCATAGGATTTTTTAAATCTACCATTCACCCCCCTCTGGTAGCTTTTCACTTGCTTTTCGATCCTACAATTGGCATCAGAGCCACGGTGCTCCAATCATTGTGATTTGCACGTGTTTGTGACTAATCATCATGTAGAAATTCTCCGCCAAAACTTGTGTGTTTGCTGGTATTGATTTTCAGGTTTAAAAGGCACGCATGGAGGCTTTTATCCAGGCGCAAGGCTTCGCAATATGTGCCACCTAATGATCAAGTTACAGTTACAAACCTACGGGACGTCGATAACAACAACAAAGCCCGAAACTTGATCATCCAAGGACTCACTCAGAGTGACTTCGACCGCGTAGCACATCTCCGATCGGCATACGATGTATGGAGAGCACTTTGTGACTATCATGAAGGATCCAACACGATCAAGGAGGTAAGGCAAGACATGTTCAAGAAAGAATATGTGCGCTTCGAGATGCAATCCGATGAGTCCATCGATGATCTCTTTGCTCGCTTTAACAAAATTCTCAGTAACTTGCATAGTGTCAACGTTAATTTTTTTGATGCTGAAAATGCTGGGAAACTTCTTAGTGCATTAGACATGTCAATCAGGAAGATGAAAGTTACATCTATTTGTGAATCTACTGTCTTGAGTACACTTACTTTAGATGTGCTTTACTCTAAACTCAAAACTCATGAAATTGACATCTTATCACGTAAGAACCCAAATAAGTCTATTGCATTTGTCTCACAACGTGATATGCCTAGCTCCGGCCAATCATCATCTTGCAATACTCTTGCATTGTTGTCCTCACTAACCCTGGAGCAGATGGAGGAATTTCCAGAGGAGAAGCTAGCAATTCTCTCTACAAGGTTCTCAAAACCATTGCAAAATGTGAGAACTAGAAGGAGAGGAAGCTCCGGACCTCAATGATGCTTCGAATGTGGTAAGATAGAACACTTTCGTACAGAATGCCCTAACCTTTCAGTTTCTACTTCTCGAGAAGAAAAACAATCAAGGATGAAGCACTCCTCAACAAATGATAAGAAGAAGAAGAAGGGCTTTACAGGTCGCCAACTGGTGAACAGTTTTATCTCTGCACTCCAGGAACTTGGCTCAAGCGACGTGGACATTGAAAGTGACGAATGTGAAGATATTTGGCCAATTTATGCTTCATGGCGGGCAAAACAAGATCAAGATCAAGTCAGGAGGATGCATAACACAACAGTGACGACGATGAGGTATGTTCTACCTGTAATGAAATGTGTTATGCAATTTCTCGTGCAACTATTATTGTTAAGAAAAAGGACAAAAAGCTTAGGGATAATGCTGCTAAAATTGAATCACTAGAATCTGAAATCAACTATTTGAAAACCTAGATTCCTAGTGATGATTCTTGTCCCTCGTGTGATTTAATCTATGAACAATTGTCCACATTAAGAATGCCCATTCCTCTACGCTAGATAGACTTGAACTTGAAATTTAAAAGAACAAAAAGCTTGCTGCACTTGACATTGGAAACTTAAAAGATGCTTCTTGTTCTACAATTGATTTTCACTGTTCTAGTTGTGATGATCTTGAAAAGAAACTAAAAGATGCTATGAATGAAATTTCAATATTGAATAATGCTTTACATTCTCATGAAGTTAAATATTGTTCTAATTGCAAATTAAAAGGAAAAACTTCATGTGAAAATTGCCTTGATCTGTCCAATAAACTTGATAACATGCATAGGACATTAGATCGGTTTTATAATGGGAATAAGAACCTAAACTTGGTGCTGAATTCTTCCAAGTCTTGCAATAATAAAACTGGTTTAGGTTTTGATTCTCATGCTAATGCTAAGGCACATCCACCTAAAATTGTAAATTCATTAGGAAGTGGTCTGATTCAAACAGTTCCTAAACAAAAAGAAGTGGTTTTCAAATCTGCAGGAGTGTTGTCTCATTCGGTTTCAAATTAAAATATTGCTTGCTTATCTAGACATGAACACAAAGTTAAATTTCATTGTACCTACTGTGGTAGAGATGGTCATGTCATACATTTTTGTTATAGACTAGCATAACAACAGAAAAGGGAAAGAATGATTGCTAGATCTCATAACTTTCATGCAAAATTTGCTGCACATATTAAACCGAATGCCATGAACATGCAACCTGCTGTTATGAGTCAAAAACATTCAAAGTTTACCTCCGGACCTTCTGTTTTTGCCTCCAGAGCTACTTATTTTAGTGCTACACAAGTAACACCTTATAGGTCAGTAGTTAAGAATGAAAAATCTCAAACTTTGACTCATAAACCTGCTGTTTTATCTCAACTTTCGCGTGTTTTCCTGCTGCACGTCGTGTGACACAGTATTGGATACCTAAATGCCTTTTGACTAACCCCAGTATTGAGTCATCGACGTATTGTGCTTCTATGTAGGTTATATGCTTGAGGAAGGAAAACATTTGGATTGTGGATTCAGATTTCTCACGCCACATGACCGGTAACAAAGAATGGTTCCCCTCCCTCTCTTTTGTGTCACGTGTAGAGAATGTTACTTATGCCGATAATTCTTCAACTCTTATAATTGCTAAGGGTTCGGTTAGAGTAAATGATCACTACACTTTGAAGGATGTGGCACTTGTCAAAAATTTGAAATACAACCTGCTTTCTGTTTCACAATTGCTAGATGAAAATCTGGAAATTATTTTCAATAAAAACTGCTGCAAAGTTGTAGGCTCAAATTGTGAGCTTATTTTTAACATGTCTCGGTTTGGAAGAGTTTTTAACTGATTTGGATATGTCTTGCTCTAAGCATAGGTGTCTAGTTGCTAATGATTCAAAGGACTTATATTTTTGGCATCTAGACTTGGTCACGTAGGCTTTGATCACCTAACGCGTGTTAGTGCTCTTGATCGCATACGTGGGCTGCCTAAGCTTAAAGGGGACAAAGAAATTATGTTCTCTTCTTGTAGACATGCTAAGATGGTTGCAGGTTCATATACTCCACTCACAATGATCATGACAACTGAACTGGGTCAACTTTTGCACCTTGACACCGTAGGACCTTCACGTGTTCAATCCTTCGGAGGTAAATGGTATGTTCTTGTGATTGTTGATGATTATTCTAGATATTCTTGGGTTTACTTTATGGCATCCAAGAATGAAGCTTTTAGTCACTTTAGAACTTTATTTCTTAGATTATCATTTGATCACCCAGGATCTTTAAAAGCAATTAGAAGTGATACCAGAACTCAATTTAAAAATCAATCTTTTGATCACTTTTGTTCTGAAAATGGAATAGATCATCAATTTTCTTCACCATATGTACCTCAACAAAATTGTGTTGTAGAAAGAAAGAACTGAACCTTAGTTGAGATGGCTAGGAATATGCTTGATGAATATCAAACTCCTAGGAAATTGTGGGCTGATGCGATTGCAACCGCTTGTTATGTCTCAAATCGTGTTTTCTTGCGCGCTAGGTAAAACACCATTTGAGCTCCGGATTGGACATATGCCTAGTGTTACGCACTTTTGGGTCTTTGGTTGCAAATGCTTTGTTAAGAAACATGGTAATCTTGAGAAATTTGAACCTAGATCCGTTGATGGCATGTTTCTTGGTTATCCATCTCATACTAGAGGCTACCGTGTGCTTTTACTTGACACTAACAAAATTGTGGAGACTTGTGAAGTGTCTTTTAATGAATCTAGCCCAGGAACTAGCTCAAACATTGCAGGTCCAGATCCATATCCGCAGGGAGAGAACATTTTCATTGAAGATGAGGAAGAGGTGGAGCTGCTACCCAAAAATTCAGCTGCTAATGATATTGTTCGACCTCCTAATTTTGATTCACAGCCAGCACCGACGACCACCGTTGCTGGGCTAGATCCTCCTAAAGTCACAAGCTCATCGATTTGTGATGAACATAAAGAAGAAGAAGCTTGTGAAGTGTCCACTCCCCTCCGGGTTCTAAAAATTCATCCTCCACAACAGATTATTGGAAGTTTGCACAAACGAGTTACACGGTCCCGATTTTGCGATCCAAACTCTCATGCTCATTCTACTTTTGTTGCTTCTTTTGAACCCAAAGATATATCACATGCACACACTAATGAATCTTGGTTTATTGCCATGCAAGAAGAGTTAGAAAATTTTGAAAGAAATAATGTTTGGAAACTTGTACCTCCTCCTCAAGGTCACACTTTAATTGGAACTAAATCGGTGTTTAAAAATAAACAAAGTGAGGATGGGGTTGTGGTTAGGAATAAGGCTAGGTTGGTTGCTCAAGGTTTCACTCAAGTTGAAGGTCTAGATTTTGATGAAACTTTTGCTCCTGTTGCTAGATTAGAAGCCATAAGAATTTTGTTAGCTTTTGCTACATCTAAAGGTTTTAAGCTATATCAAATGGATGTTAAAAGTGCTTTTCCTAATGGCTACATAGATGAGGAGGTTTATGTCAAACATCCACCGGGTTTTGAAAATTCAGATTTTCCTAATCATGTTTACAAACTGTCCAAAGCCTTGTACGGTCTCAAACAAGCCCCTAGAGCATGGTATGATAGGTTAAAAACATTCTTACTTGAAAAGGGGTTTACCATGGGCAAGGTTGATAAAAATCTTTTTGTGCTTAAGCATGGCAATGACTCATTATTCGTTCAAGTGTATGTGGATGATATTATCTTTTGTTGTGCTTCTCATGATCTCGTGTTTATGCTTTCAGCTATGATGAGTTCATAATTTGAGATGAGTATGATGGGAAAACTCACGTACTTTTTGGGGCTGCAAATCAAGCAAACCAAGGAGGGTACCTTTGTGCATCAAACGAAGTATACAAAAGACCTCCTAAGGTGCTTCAACATAGACAAAAGCAAGCCTCTTTGGACACCAATGGGAACAACAACAACACTTGAACTTGATGAAGATGGTGAACCCGTGGATCAAAACGAATATAGAAGCATGATCGGATCACTTTTGTACCTCACGACATCAAGACAGGACATACAATTTAGCTATGTCTTTGTGCACGGTGTCAAGCCTCCCCACGTGCTTCACATCGTCAAGTCGTCAAAAGGATTCTCAGATACTTACATGGAACTCAAGAATTTGGCATTTTTCTTCCTTCTTCCTCAACCGTTACTTTGGAAGCTTTTTCCGATGCTTATTTTGCAGGTTGTAGGATTGATAGGAAAAGTACCTTCGGTGCTTGTCATTTTCTTGGTAATTCACTTGTTGCTGGGTCCTCTAGAAAAAAAAATTCAGTTGCACAATCCACAGCTGAATCTTAATATGTAGCTGCTGCAAGTGCTTGCTCACAAATTCTTTTGTTTTTTCAAACACTTAAGGACTATGGCGTTGATCTAGATAGTGTTCCACTATTTTGTGATAACACTAGTGCCATTTTCATTGCTAAAAACCCTGTGCAACATTCTAGAACTAAGCACATTGATATTATGTATCACTTTCTCCGTGATAATGTTGAAAAAGGAAACATTGTGCTTCACCATGTACATACCGAACAACAATTGGCTGCTATTTTTACAAAACCTTTGGATTTCACTCGTTTTTGTTTCATTCATAGTGAAATGGGGGTTATGCATCCTCATGGCTTACATTGAGGTGGAGTTTTCAAACTTGAGAAGTCTATGTGTGATTCTAAAATTAAAATAATATGAGCATAGTATCTCATACATATATGACTTTGTGATTTCTTTTACATGCTGAAAGTTCTTACTACATTACTCGTGTTATACATTTTGTAGTTTTGCCATGTCTAGTAATTAGAATAACTACTTACACTAAATCTGGTCATGGTCGAACTTTATTGCTGTTTTTGAACTTGTTGCATGCTCACAAGTGCTATTAATCATAAAGAATTAATCAAGTAATCAACTCAGTTGTTGAGTTTTGTGAACAAATATAAGTTGAGAAAAGATCAAGAGAATATGCATGCATCGCGCTTCTTCTTTTGAGGTGGATTATTATTGCACTTAGATATGAACTTGTAAGAAGTTGTGTATGACTAAAACAATATCCTTAAGCTTCTGATTGTTGAATGACATAGGCTTGGCTTGGTTGGTTAGAATAAGGCAGATGCGCATATAATATCTTTCAAATATCATATGATCTAATTTTGTGCCTTGAAAAATAATAAAATGCAGCAACAAGCGTCATGCTTTTGGGTATTGAAATAGTTAAGTTTGTGAGATCATGACTTGCTTAAATTGAAAATTACATTTGATCTCTAGCATGGCTTACACTACATTATGTATCTCATTGTTGTGATAGTGTAAGTTACTTGATAGTATGACTTGAATGAGCTTTGTTTTATATGTATATGTTATAATATGCTCATAACAATTAAAATTTCTCTTTTGAACCTTGCTGAATACATTGTCAAAGGGGGACAGATAATATGGTGAATTATGCAAAGGGGAGAAATATGTATAGGGGGATAAATTTCGTTTGATTTTCATAAAGGGGGAAATTGTTCTCAAAACTTTTTCATGACAATATTCGGATTTAAATGGTGTTGCCAATGTATTCATCAAGGGGGAGATTGTGAGACCTATGTGTGCTGAATACATTGGTTTTAACAATAAAAGTTTTGAATGCTGCCATAACATCTTTTTAGGAAGGTCTGACTCTAGCTCCGAGCTTTTGTAAGGTCCGACAATAGGTCCGAGTTTCTTTGTATACATCCGACATGTTTTTGGGTATCTCCGGTGAGCTTTGTCTTTAGCTCTGACATGTCTTTGATAGCTCTGATATGTCTTTGTTAAACTCCGATATGTTTTGCTAGGTCCGACTTATGTTTGTTAGCTCTGACATGTTTTTCTAGCTCCGACTTTTGGGATGACTAGTTCCGACTTGTTTTGGTTAGCTCCGACGCTAGGCTCCGGCGCTAGGTTGTACTAGCTTTAGTAAGCTTCAGCACTAGGTTGTACTAGCTTTGGTAAGCTCCGGTGCTAAGTTGTACTAGTTTTAGTAAGCTCCAGCTCAAGCTCCGGTTAGCTTTGGCTAGGTTTGGAGCTTGATCGCAATGTTCCTGCATTTATCTTGCAATGTTTAGAACTTGCTTTATATTATTAGAAATATTGCTTAGTATTCATTTGCTAAGTTTTTGGTGTATTTTGGTTGATATGGCTGATATCGTTTTGAAATGCTTTGCAACATGCTTATGTGAGGTGCTCACGTAAGGTGTTGTGTTTGGAACTGACTTGAGTCAAGTCGCGGACTTGGGCTTGTACGGATTGGTTGTTTGTTAATGTGCAGGTGTTGCTTGTGTTCAAGTCATGGGTGGTGATAGGATCCTTTGGACTAGTCTCAGGGAGGAGATGAGGTTTCAACAACCAAGTTCAGGAGGAATTGTGGTTGAGCGGGTCAGGAGGTCGCGCAGAATGATTGAATCAAAGGCAATGCATATGAAGGTATCGTGGACATCATTGGAAGATGTTTGCACGTGTGCAAGTAGTGCATGGACGTGGCTACATGGTTCCGAGGCGTGATGAAGAGATGTGGACGTAAAAAATTGGTCGGAAAGGTCTAACCGACTAGGTTATGGACTCAAGTTGCGGGTGAGTTGGGTTTGCCTCAAATATGGAAAGATTTGAGTTGGTTATGTTAGGATTTCGTGTGGGTCATGAATTTGAGTTGTTTTAGGAATATGTGATATGTTATTAATGTGTTTGGAAGTCTTAAGATTGCTTCTATCTACGTATAGAAGAGTCCTAAGCAGTTATAGAAAGTTTCGATTCCTGAACAGAGTAGGATTAGGGTCCTGATTTGAGTTGAGTTGGCTTTCGAGCTGCTTATATAAGCAAGGGAGGCCATTTTTGGGGGTGTTCCTCTTGCGTTATATTGAATAAAATTCGTATTTTGAAGGAACTCTTGTGCCTTGTTCGTCCGACATGTTCCAGACAAGTTTTACTCATCGAGTTTCTAGACAGCACCACCTTTTGTCGGTTCTTTTACCATAACTCAAGTTTTACAGATCCAATTGACGTGATTCTTTTTGGGTTGTTTTCACAACTTGAATTTCTATCATCTGTCAAAATTTTACGGTCATTGGATTTGTGGTTTCTGATCTACACGAGTTTCTTTGCAGCATTCCAGAACTGTTTTTCTAGGGTAGGACAGATTGACCTTTGTTCGATCTTTTGATCATAACATGAGTTTCTCTCAACGGATTTGAGTGATTCTTCTTTTGTTTTCTTCGTGACTTGATTCTATCTCATATATATAACTTTTGTCACGGTGAAACACGTTTAGATTAGTCTCACACATGATTTCTTTAACAGATCGTTTTTCTGCCGAAGGGGTTGGGATTTAATTGTTTCCGCTGCGTAAGATTTTTTAAATCTACCATTAAGCCCCCTCTGGTAGCTTTTCACGTGCTCTTCGATCCTACACGCACCATATTTTGGAGTGCTGACTCCATGTCTGGGGGGAGTCCGGTCGAGGATGCTTACCCTTTGCGTCCTTCGGCGGGCTTGGCGGCGTTGTTTTCTTGTCAGCCATGGTGTTCTTGTCGCGGATTCGGGAAGAGAGGAAGACTGTCTGTGCGGAGAAGACGATGGCGTGCCCAGGTGATCTTATAGTGTAGTAGCAGCCTGGCTGGTCGTCTCTCGACGCGGGCAGTAGTGGTGATGGGACGTGGAGCGGTTCGAACTGAATTCAAAGATGTGCATGCGCTGTGCGTGTTTAAGGTGCCTCGGTAATTGGCGCGCACGTAGGATCGTGCGCCCGATCACATCAGCCACCTATACAATTGGCTACGGCTTCAAGAACCAAGCCTTATGTAGCAAACGACAACATATAATACTTCCTCCGGCCCAACTCAACTCTATTTCTAGTTTTGGTCAAACTTACCTTTGACCAATGATTTATATGGAATTTATTAACTTCAATAGCATGTAGATTGTATATTATGAAAATATTTTTCATGGTGAATATAAAAGTACAATTCCTGTATTGTTAAAAAAAATCAAAATTACATAAATCATTGGTCGAAGATAGATTTGACCAAACCTAATAGAGTTGACATGGGACGGACGACGGGGGTTAAGGTGCACCAGCACACACGGACCGTACGTGTACCCGACCAGTTGTGTAGCTTCATTTTATATTTTATTCCCTAGGCTTAAAAGTTTGCTCATCCTCCCTGTTTGCTCTTCCCTATGCTTAAAAGTTTTATATTTTACAATATTTTTACATATGTAATATGCACATAGGATATATCACTTGATAGTTTTGCAAAAAAACATGGAGGAGAAATATGTATATCCCATGCAACTACGTAAATCCACCCCAATTAATTAACTAGGTATTTTTTAAGATGATAAAAAATATTATCTTTTTTCTAAGTGAGGTGGTCAGGGTAGATGATGTGGCATAATAGCTTATGTGGCATGCCAATGTTGATGTCCAACTCGGACTAAGGATGAAAGTGAAACGGTTGTGTGAAGTTGAGGGACTAAATAGATGACCCATTTGAAAGTTCAAGGCCCAAACTGAGTTTTGATTGAAAGTTTGAGGATGAAGTTGGGTATTGTGCCAATTCTAAACGAGCCATGAGCTTGCGAGCTTGATGAGCTCAAGCTCGAAAAGCTCGAGTAAGCTCATTTATTGTTGTCATCTATGATATGTATGTACGTATGATTAGCTAAACTATATAATTCTATTAAAAATGTTTTATGGGACACAATTTTTATATATGATAGCAACAAATAATGTGCAAACTCCATTAGTTGTGAATCCTAAATTTAGTATATTATTTTGTATATACATGAATTTTGGGCTCGACTTGAGATCGACTTGGTGTTTTATTATACTCAAGCTTAGAAAGACAGGCTCGCTCGAGTTCAACTCGTTGAAAGCCCTAAATGCAATTAATTGTGGTGACCGATGGCATGTGACGCAGACCTGCAGAACTGCGACGGGATTCTGGTCGGCGGAGTTGCTGGGCGGCGCCACTCGACGTCCAGCCCGACGACGAGCTTGTGAAGGCACTGACGATGGACGGAGAGGACCTCGTCGAGCCAGTCCTCCAAAGCCTCGCCAAAGGATGTCACGGTGGTGGTGATCATGGCGCCGCATAGCTTCTCACTTGGGCAAAACCTTTGTCTACACCTCTAGTTTGGATTTTGGAAATGGGTGTGGATACATAACTGATGCACGTACAATATGAGAGGAGGAGTTTCTGAATTTGACGGGCCCGAGCCCCGAGTAAAGAAACTAATGAAGATTTTTGAATCTCATATACTCCTATTTTTTAATTCTTATCTTTATGACCACAAGTTGCATTGTCTCAACCAAACACCACGTACAACAACAACTTTTCTCAGGGCGCACCCATTGGGTATGCCAGGTGGGCCACGGCATACCCTGGGTCAAGCCACCATAGAGTAGCTAGTGTGAATGCATGCTGGAGAGATCAGCGGAATCGGGAACTGGCCAATTAAGCTAGAAGTCAGTAGTCTCACGGTTCATGGATCAAAACGCGTGCCATCCTTTTTCTTCTTCCTTTATACTATCCATGAACCGTGAGACTGCAAAGTTGCATCTTTACCGGCACATGTACGATCTGGTTGTGCCAGTGTAGCTTAACCCCTGTCCTGCGCCCTCAGTGGTGGTTGGGAAAATCCTTCCAAGTATGAACCCATTCTTGTCCTTCAACTCCATCTAGGTTTTCGATGACACAGGAGGTTCACCACCAGACAAACCTGCAAATCCTCGGTGATGAGATGCATGCAAGTTTCTTGATGAGAAACTGACTGTGGGGGCGGCCCCCAGCATGCATTTTTGATAGAAAGGATGTTCCCTCGAGGGTTTGAGGATAAAAGTTATACCATTAATGCAGCCAGGCGGAGTTTTGAAGTTAGCTACATGGCAGGCCGGGTACACGTACGGTCTGGGTGTGCCGGTGTACCTTAACCCCCGTCCTGTGTCCTCCGTTGTTGTTGGGAAGAGCCTTCTATGTATGCTCTAGTACCTGTACTCCAACTTTGTGAGACCTATGTGTTCTGAATACATTGTCTATGATGATAAAAGTTTTGAATACTACCAAAACACCTTTATCATCAAGGTCCGACTTTAGGTCCAAGCTCCTGCAAGGTTGGACGATAGGTCCGACTTGTTTTGGGTAGCTCCTGCAAGGTCCGATGCTACGTCCGACTTCTTTGCCTAGGTGTTATTAGTTTTGGTCAGCTCCGGCGCTAGGTCTGACTAGCTTTGGTTAGCTCTGGTGCTAGGTCCAACTAGCTTTGGTAAGCTCCGGCGCTAGGTCCGACTAGCTTTGGTTAGCTCAAGCGCTAGGTCCTGCTGGCCATGGTAAGTTCCGGTGCTAGATCCTGTTAGTTATGGTAAGATCTAATTCAAGGTCTGGTTAGCTTTGGCAAGGTTCGGAGCTTGATCGAGTGGTTCTACTTTTAACATGCAATGATTTGTACTTGCTTTACATTGATGGAAAGTTTGCTTAGTAATCTTTTACTATGTTTTTGGTGTGTTTTGGTTGTTATGGCTTATATCCTTTTTGCTATGGTTTGCAACATACTTATGTGAGGTGCTCACATAAGGTGTTGTGGTTTCTTAACTAACGTGAGTCAAGTCATGGACTTGTGCTCGAAAGTATTGGATGTTTATTCATGTGCAGGTGTTGCTTGAGTTCAAGACATGGTTGGTGACGAGATCCATTGAACTAGTCTTAGGGAGAAGATGAGGTTTTGGTAGCTTTACACGTGCTCTTCGATCCTACAAACTCCATCTAGGTTTCCGATGATGCCGGAAGTTCACCACTAGACAAACTAGCAAAGCCTCGATGATGAGCGGCATGCAAGTTTCTTGAAGAGAAACAGACTGCAGGGGCGGCCGCCGGCATGCATGTTTGACAGGAAGGATGTTCGCTCCTGAGGGATTGAGGATAAAAGGAATACCATCATCTAGGCAGCCAGCCGGAGGTTCGAACGAAGCTACACGGCTGGCTGGGTACATGTACGGTCTGGGTGTACTGTGCCGGTGTACCTTAACCCCCGTCGTGCGTCCCTGGTGGTGCATGGGAAGAGCTGGCCTTGCAGGTGTGCTCCGATTACTAGCCTCCAACTCCATATAGGTTTCCGATGATGCAGGCGGTTCATCACGAGACAAACCAGCAAAGCCTTAGTGTTGAGCGACATGCAAGTTTCTTTATGAGAAAGTGACTGCGAGGGCAGTTTCTCATCAAGAAACTTGCAAGACGCTTATCACGGAGGCTTTGCTGGTACGATGTTCCTCGAGGGTTTGACGATAAAATTTATACCGCCATACCATCATCTAGGCAGTTAGACAGAGGTTCGAATGAAGCTACACAAAACTACAAGAAGCTTCCTAGATGGCTGCCTACACAAAGCCACACGATGCTTCATTCGAATCTTCGGCTGGCTGCCTAGATGATGGTATACCTTTTATCATCAAACCCTTGAGGGAAAATCCTTCCTGCCAAACATGCATGCATGTTGGGGGCCGCCCCGCAGTTAGTTTCCCATCAAGAAACATGCATTCTGCTCATCCTCGAGGCATTGCTGGTTTGTCTTGTGATGAACCGCCTGCATCATTGGAAACCTAGATGGAGTTGGAGGCTAGGAATCAGAGCATACCTGCAAGGCTAGCTCTTCCCAACCACCACCGGGGATGCACGACGGGGGGTTAAGGTACACTGGTGCAGTACACCCAGAGTGTATGTGTACCCGTCCAGTCGTGTAGCTTTGTTCGAACCTCTGGCTGGCTGCCAAGACGATGGTATACCTTTTATCCTCAATCCCTCGAGATGGAACATCATTCCGGTCAAACATGCATGCCGACTTCCGCCCCTGCACTCTGTTTGTCATCAAGAAACTTGCATGCCGCTCATCACTAAGGCTTTGCTGGTTTGTCTAGTGTTGAACCGCCTGTGTCATCGGAAACCTAGATGGAGTTGGAGGACAGGAATCAGAGCATACCTTCAAGGCTCTTCCCAACCACCACCGGGGACGCAGGTCGGTGGTTAAGGTACACTGGCACAGCCGGACCGTACGTGTACTCGGACAGCCGTGTAGCTTCCTTCGAACCTCAGGTTGGCTGCCTAGCTGGTATACCTTTTAGCCTCAAACCCTCGAGGGAACATCGTTCCTGTCAAACATGCATGTTGGGGACCGCCTTCGCAGTTAGTTTCTCATCAAGAAACTTGGATGCTACTCATCATCGAGGCTTTGCTGGTTTTTGACTCGACGTCATGGCAGAAGAAAGCGTAAGCATGCAAGGAAAGATTACCGGTTCCGCGATATCATATAGAGAATGGTTACTAGACTATTCTGTATGGAGAATGTTTGTTGTGTATTCATCAGGGAACACAAATACACTTTATATATTCTAGCTAGTGTAGTGTGAAACCAAAACTAAACCCTTTCACGCTACACAGATTCAAAGGCTAGCGTTAATGACTAAACATTAGACCAACGCAGTCAAACCATGACTATTAACGTTAGACCAACGCAGTCAACAATGACTGTTACTTGTGTGCATGCTTATCCTTTCTACAGTGTGGTGATGAACTGCCGGCGTCGTCGGAAGCCTAGATGCAGTTGGAGGATAGGAATCGGAGCATACCTGCCTGGACTAGGATCCCCTAACGTAGCGACATGCGTGCAGTAAAGACTGTATCCACCGCTTGTTTTTATCCGACAGTTGTACTTCCCAGCGATCCAACTATGGGGTCCATTCAAATTGTTTTTTAAACTCTTGCCTGCTTGCTTGAACGTGAGAAAGAGGTTACATGCATATAATGATGCATACTTCAAACGTCCTAATAAAACAAACTTCTATAACGAATTAACAGGATTAAAAACACATTAACTATCGAGGACATTAGAGAGAGTTCCGATGCTTTCATTTTGCAAACTTGACAACATCTCAAGAGTTTTCATTTTAATTGCCATTGCATCAGCGTGAAGTACAATGTTTTTTCTTTTTTGATTGGAGCATGAAGTTTCTTATAGACCTCAATAATTAATGAGAAAATACCATATTTCAGACTCCTGAAAATAGGATTTCTTTTAGGAGACAATTCATTCTACTTTTGAGATTCGTGCAAATCAACTTATCGTCATTTCTTTCCTCCCAACCACAATATGCTCCCAATGAAACCTAGCTAACTACCACGTGCTCAGCAATGCCGATGATCTATTAATTGCTAGAGATTATGTTTATTGTAAAATAACCAGACAAAATAATGTTGTATTAATGTATGGACTATAGAAAAAATATTAATTTTGTCATATGTTATGATTAAGTTTTGATTATAAGGATTACTTATTAATTAGCCATCAAAAAATAAATAATGTGAAAATAGATAATACTTTTGGTATTATAACAACCCTTAATCTTCAAAGATGATATATGAAAAAGATTGTCGACAGATGCGTGAAATAATTGATAGCCAAATATTTTTGAAAAACCTCCCTAATGTCCTCAATTTTTAGAAGTTTGTTTTATTTAGATGGTTGAAAGTATATGTATCAGTAAGAGTAAACTCTGTCTCACATTGAAGCAAGCAGGCAATAGGAGAGGAGACGATTCAGGTGGACCCCTCTATTGGGCCCAAATGACGATCGCTGGGAAGTACAGCCTTTGGATCAAAACAAATAGTGGACGCAGTCTTTACTGCACGCATGCAGTAAAATTCACTACGTCAGGTGATCCAGGTCTTGCCTGGACCGGGTCTTCCCAATAACCACTGGGGACGCACGACGGGGGTTAAGGTGCACCGGCACACCGGCCCGGACCGTACGTGTACCCGGCCAGCCGTGTATCTTCATTTTATATTTTATTCCGTAAGCATAAAAGTTTGCTCATCCTCTCTGTTTTCTCTTCCCTAGGCTTAAAAGTTTTATATTGTACGATATTTTTACATATGTAATATGACATAGGATATATCACTTGATGGTTTTGCAAAAAAAAATGGGGGAGAAATATGTATATCCCATGCAACTACGTAAATCTACCCCAATCAGTTAGCTAGTTATTTTTTAAATGATAAAAAATATTTTCTTTTTCTAAGTGAGGTGGCCGGGGTAGATGATGTGGCATAATAGCTTATGTGGCATGCCATTGTGGATGTCCAACTCAGACAAAGGATGAAAGTGAAACTGTTGTGTGTAGTTGATGGACTAAATAATTGACCCATTTGAAAGTTCAAGGACCAAACTGAGTTTTGATTTAAAGTTTGAGGATGAAGTTTAGTATTGTGCCAATTCTAAACAAGCCAAGCTTGAGCTTGCGAGCTTGATGACCTCAAGCTCGAAAACCTCGAGTAATCTCATTTATTTGTATCATCTATGATATATACCAATGATTAACTAAACTATATAATTCTATTAAAAATGTTTTATGGGACACAATTTTTATATATGATAGAAACAAATAATATGCAACATCGTCCACCTTCCTACTCCATTAGTTCTGAACCTAAATTTAGTAAATTCTATTGTATATAAATGAATTCTTGGCTCGACTCGAGATCGACTCCGTGTTTTATCAATCTCAAGCTTAGAAAGACAAGCTCGCTCGAGTTTGACTCGTTGACAGCCCTATATGCAATTGAAGTTTTTTGTGCAATCGTGTAATCAAAGATTTTCATCCGTTGGATCTACATCTTACGGTTATTACATCTTTTCATTTAACCCCTTCCACCACCACCACCCCTCCACCTGGTGGGAGGGGTTAAATAAAAAGATTCAACGACCGTAATGTAGATTGACCCAACAGTTGAAGATGGTTGATTGCACGATTGCACCAAACATTAGATTACATTCTAGTCGAACCCAACTTTAAAACCGGAAATCTTTTGACACAGATTAATCCATTCGTGATGTTTTTCTCTTCTTGTTTTTGTGATGTTTTATTTTTTCTTGTTTCGTGATGTTGTTTTTCTTGTTTTGTACTTCCTCCTTCCCATATTACTTGTCGTTAAAATTTAGGACAAGATTTTTAGTTCAAATATGAACTAAAAAACTTGTTCTAATGACATATAGGAAGGAGAGAGTAATGTTTTATGATAATGAACTCAATGTTATTCGTCTGTTTCATCTGTTTTTTATTTTCTATCTGTTGTTTAGTGAACTATCTGTTCTATCTGTACTCTCTGTTAGTGAATGACCCTCCACACTGTTGGTTGCCGCTGGAGGTGCCAGGAGATTGCCCACGGTGGGGCCTGTAAAGCGATCTATATAGTAGTATACAGTACTACTACCACGTAGTAATAGGAAAATGCAACAGGTAGTGACGACTGGAAAGAAATGTGGAGACAATGAACAGAGAGAAAAGAAAATAAAGAATGAGAAAAATGTTAGAAAAAGATAGGTAGAACTCCAACGTACAACTAACCCTATGCCCCTATACGCGGTGTAATCATTACCACTATCCCTATACGCGGTCAGAAGTTATTACCACTGCTTGAAGGGAAGTGTTGTGGACTAGATGTGCCGATTAGTTTATTTTGTGTTTATAGGAGATTATGTAACAACTAGTTCTGTCGATTTGCGATGACTGGAATGAAAAGTGGAGACAATAAACAGAGAGAAAAGAAATGAATGTACGAGAAAAATGTTAGAAAAAGATAGGTAGTACGTACGTACGAATTAAGGTGAAAGAGTGTGGATAACCAAATTGTAAAACAGAAAATGTTTGGCGTGGATTACTGTCAAACATAGTTTGTTATCTCTATTGATGACATGATATCTTGTGCTGATGTTGAAAAGAGAGTGGTTCCATTACTTTGCGCGAACCATCGGTGCATGCAAGAGGCATGGGTCCCATAGGATGTGGTGTTCACATGTCAACCACCCTTAATGCACCTGCAGTACTGCAGAGGATGTGGAATCCGCTACCGCCAGAAGCCGAACCATCACTGCGTGTGACCCCCATCAGTACGCGCGGAGAAGACGATGGCATGTGTCTTTATATAATGTATCCATCTTCTCTGCATGTACTCTATAAATAAACACCACCGTCTCCTCCGCACGTACTTTAGTCTCCTCTTTATCTCCTCTGCGCACACCCTCATTGGTTCCCTTCGCAGCATGGTGACGACGAAGCCTACGGAGTTGCCATTCATGCATGATATTGTGACTGAGATCACGGGGAGCGTCGCCGGAAGCTCCATGATACCCTTGGACAACCTCTCCAGCCCGCGTGCCACCTGCAAGGCCATGCATGCGGCATGCCAGAATGGTGCCATGGGCAGGCGCGTGGCGCTGGAGCGAGTCACCCGGAGGATGTGGCACGACCCGGGGCATTACAAAGCCCTCGTGGAGAACCTAGCCATCGTCGGACACCCTCACGCGTGCTACGTCACCGGGCTCAAGCTCGTCTTCATGGTCGATCGTGCACAAAAGGGCGCCCAGTTTCTCGCCCGGGCGGCCAGGGCCAGCCACACTGAGGCGGCCTACATCCTTGGCCTCCTCCTCTACGACGCAGACTGCGGAGCCCGCGATGCCGTCGAGTATATCTGTAAGGTTGAATGAAAGGTTGACGTCGGTGAGAAAGCGGTCGGGTGCGTCACCATCATGAGGACCAACAATGAGTGCAGACAGTGTCAGATTTAATTTCTGGCTGAAATCGGTTTTCTGACGTGGGTGCATCCGCGCCTGCCTCTGAGACCGACGATGGTGTCGTTGCCCAACATGGAGGTTGACCATGCATGACTGCCGGCTGCGGGAAGCAATGGTTGAGCGGCTGTAGAGTCTTCTGTAGTGAAAACTGTAGGATTAAACACGAGCATTTTGCATTCTGCCGTGATGTGTTATCCGGTATGGGCTATATACTTATAAGGTTGTGACGTTGTTTTTTTTTTATTTCATGTTGTCGTTTTTCTTGTTTTGTAGTAATGTTTTATATTGACGAACTCAATGTTGTTCGTCTGTTCCTTCCAACTGTTATTTTGTTTTCTATCTATTTCTTTAGTTAACTATCTGTTCTATCTGTATTCTGTATTAATGAATGACCCTCAACAACGCTGGTAGCATCTGAAGTGGCCCGTACGATACTTTAGCTATTGGAGGTGCCAGAGGAGATCGCCCGTAGCGGGGCCTGCAAAGTGGTCTGTAAAGTAATATACAGTACTACTAGTACTACCTCTGTCCCAACTCAACTCTATTTCTGGATTTCGTCAAATCTACTTTTGACCATTGATTTATGTTATTTTGATCAATTTTAACAATATAAGAATTGTACTTTTAGATTAATCATGAAAAATATTTTCATAATATACAATTTACCTGTTATTGAAGTTAATTGAATCTATAGAAATTATTGGTCAAGTTAAGTTTGACTAAATCCAGAAATAGAGTTGAGTTGGGTCGGATGGAGTATGTAGTAACAGAAAGACGCAACCGGTAGTAACGACTGGAAAAAAAAGTGGTGACAATGAATAGAGAGAAAAGAAAATAAAGGACGAGAAAAATGTTAGAAAAAGATAGGTAGTACAAACGAATTAAGGTGAAAGAGCGTGGAGAACCAAACTGTAAACATAGTATGTTATCTCTATTGATGACAGGATATTATTCTTGTCCTGATGTTGAAAACAGTGTGGTTCCATTACTTCGCTCATCCCATCAGTGCATGAGAGAGGCGTAGGTCCCATAGCCTGTGGTGTTCACATGTCAGCCACCCTTAATGCACATGCGCAGTACTGCAGAGGATGTGTAATCCGCCACCAATGAAAGCCGAAGCATCACTGCACGTGACCCCCATCAGTACGCCCGGAGAAGACGATGGCACGTGTCTTTATATAATGTCTCCATCGTCTTCTCTGCGCTACTCTATAAAGACACATCACTGTCTTCTCCGCACGTACTCTAGCTTCCTCTTTGTCTCCGCCGCGTGCACCCTAATTGGTTCCCTTCACAGCACGGTGACGTTGAAGCCTATGGAGTTGCCATTCACGCACGATATTGAGGTCGAGATCGCAGGGTGCCTCGCTGCAAGCTCTCTGCGACCCTTGGATGACCTTTACAGTCTACGTGCCACCTGCAAGGCCATGCATGTGGTGTGCCGGGATGGCGCCATGGGCAGGCGCGTGGGTCTGGAGTGGGTGACCCGGAGGATGTGGCGCGACCCGGGGCGCCAAAAAGCCCTCATGGAAAACCTGGCCATCTGTGACATCCTGGCTCAAGGCTTAATAGGATTGATATAATAACTCATACCACCAAGGTATACCTTCTTTTCCGGGAGCCTACCTTGGCTGTGCGATGCGGCACCCAACAGCACACATGTAAAGGAACACGTATTACATAAATAATTTGCTTAAATTTACAAAGATGTTCAGTTTACAAATAGTTTATATAAAAATAAACTGCAGTGGAAGATAAAATTACAACTCTCGTACTCAAGTCTAATAAGCAAAAGAGAAGCCGTCAGCCCAAAGATGCTCCTCACTAGCCACGAAGATCAAATAGCAGCGGCAAGGTTCCCCATGATTATACCGCTCGGAGAGTCCCGAGTCTCATCGGAGAACAATGATCATAAGCATAGAGGTTAGTACCTACAAAACAACTAATAGAGCAACCGTGAGCACGAGGGCTCAGCAAGACTCAACCATCTCACCTAAACTTGGAAGTCTACATGAGGGTAAAGACATAAACATAGGATGGAAGATTTGCATAACGGACTCGCCTAAATGCGGGTCCTTATTTTCAGATTTATTAGCAGCAGCTTAAACCTTGTGCCGGGCAACACTGTAACTCCACAATCAAACAAGAAACGCTTCATCACGATGCTGCATGCCCAAGGTGGAAAAATAAATTTAGTGAGCACTATACTAATACATACAATATAGCAATATAATGATAATATAAAGTGCATAACAGCAGTAATTAATTCTCATCTCAAGTGCAAGTAATAACTACATCACAACTCTATGAACAAGTGGTACTCATATCCGCAAGGGATGGTGATTCGAATCAATGATACCTGCAATACACGACACGTACACCCATACTGGAAGTCACGTAGGTGCAATCCACAGACATCGTACGCAGCCACCTTACTCAAGTTCCGCCCAAGTTGAATCGATTCAATTGTCTAGGACAGCATTCCCACTCACGGTGCACCTTTCCACTGTGAAGATGTCGTGGTCGAGTTTCCGTCTACTGTGATGCGGCCGAAAGCCTGAGGCGATTGAAAAAGTCTCAACAAAGGCTTCCCAAGGAACATCGTTTTCCTGAACCCCATATATTCAATATGACCCCGGTACAGTTCAAACTTGCTCAGCAGGGCGGCATACGGATCGGTCCTTAACCGAGACAGGCAGGGCTACGCAACCAAGACCATGTCTTGCTGCATCCTACGCCCCAGCCCAGACTCATATTCAGATTACAACTCCATTTCTTTGAACCGATCCCGTGTGAAAAAGTCCTAGCCATGCGAGTAGATTCCAAGTACTCGACTTCTACCGAATCCTATACAACATTTAGCATAGCGTAGTATACACGACGACTTAACAACTACCTAAATACTCCATAGGGTGATCTAGTCATGTAAGTGGATTTTCAATCACCTTAGCCCTAATGCACATAACTCACCCTAGACATAGGTGATACAAATCAAAATTTTGTAATAGCACTTAAATGCAAATCGGGGCTTGCTTGGCTGCTAGACGGTATCAAAGTTAATCTCCAGAGGGATGACTTCAAGTAGCTCCGGGGTCCTCTTGACCCCGGCACCTAATAAATATGCAAATAATTATGCATGTTAATCAATACCGGTATTATGTTATAGCTCAAAGGAAAGACAGTTAAGTATATGAAATTAGTCCCACTGGTTTTGGAAATTTTACAGAGGATACTGGGTATTATTAGTCAGGTTTTAGCCAAAATTGGGTTCAATTCTTGGAAGTTTCTGTTCTATAAAATTCAATGTAGATAAACCCTTCCCAGATTTTTCCGGGTCAATCTGTGACTTTAACATGGCCAAAAGTGGATGTTCTGTTTAGAGGAGGTCAATAGTGACTCAACAAAATTTGTTTCATAATTTTCTAAGCATTATACAGTGAGATATTGAATTTAGTAGTTTGGACAATTTGTTGAAATGTTTCTGGACATTTTGGAATTTTCAGGTACATATAGATTTGAAACACAATTTGGCTAATCAAATCAACTCAAATGGACCTTAACCTTCTACAGGAACTTAAGGGAATTATTTTGAAGGATTTGGCCAAGTCAGGGAATTTTCGAATGAATGTAGCACCAGTAACAACTTCCAATAACATTTTGCCTCATGGAATTATTGAGGTCAAAATATGAATTTTCATACAGATCCAGGTGCACCACATGAACGTATAGATCACCCTGGTTCCAAAAAAAATTATTTGGGAATTTGTGGACAAGTAGTCTAGGAGATATGGATTTTCAAAGTTGGAGCAACATCTAGAATTAAATTTAAATGGGAAAATTTGAATAATCAAGGGGCCCCACGGCTTTAAAATCAACCAATAGGAAGCAAACCACACGGGGCCACATAGTGTGCACTGTGGCCACACCAGATCCACAGCCGCAACGGATCCAGGGCCGCACGCCACAGAGGCTGATGACCGGGGCCCACCCGGTCGTCTTCCTCCTCGCAGTCGACGGCGTAGCGAGCGGGGCCCGACGGCGGCAACACACTGCAGCTCTCCCTAGGGCATCTCAGGCTCCGAGACTCGCTGCCCCTACCTAAAATCCGATGGGGATCTCGATGGTGATACTCCCGCCGGCGATAGATGGCTGGAGAAGTGCATCTGACTGCGACGGCGGCGGTTAGGGTTTCAGCGATGTCGGCAAGCTTCGGGTGGGCTGTATGCAGCTGGAGGCGACCATAAACAAGCAGGGAGCTCGCTGTCGATTGCATGTCGGGAGCTGGCACCACGGTAAGAAGGCGTAATTGACTCACGACCAGTGGGTCCCACTGCCCCCCTCAAGTCTATCTTCTCTGGTCCTTCAAATTTCCCACATATAATGTTCCAAAAATCCTAGATATTTTATGGTAGACTAAATTGAAGGTGTAGAAACTTATTCTGAACTCAAAACTTTGAATTGATCAAGTTTCAATGAAAATTGAAATTTGAATTTGAATGAATTCAATGATTCCACTGAATTACATAGCAAATGTGCTTCAAAAAATTTGAAACATTGCAGAGAGGCTATTTGGAATGTTTGGAACCCATTGGTCAACTCAATTATTCCTGTTAAACTCATTTGAATAGTAGCTAAGTTTATTGTTTTAAATTCCTTCTTTTGGAGTTTAAATTACTTTGTTTTTCTCATTTCCTTTTGATTTTTTTTACCATTCAAAAATTTTAGTCCTGACTGAATTTTGAATTATGGAAATTTCGGCTTTTACATTCCTCCACCCTTAAAAGAATCTCGTCCCGAGATTACAATAAAGAAACAAAAGTAGGAGAGAAATTACTTGATATGAGACGATAAGAAATCCTGATAGTTGGAGCAGAGATATTCTTCAGTTCCCCATGTCGCTTCTTCACCGGTATGGTTTCCCATAACATTTCATAAAACCACAGCGTGCAGTTCCACATGGTTTGAGTCTTCTCGTCGAGAATCTGAACTGGATGTTCGGAGTAAGTCAAATCCAGTTGTAATTCGCCGATTTCATCCGTGTTGACTGTAGATGAGAACTTGAGACATTTCCGAAGCTAAGATACGTGAAAAATGTCGTGTATACCAGCGGGGGATGCCGGTAATTCCAATTGATAAGATACAGGTCCGCACTTCTCCGTGATAGCAAAAGGACCAACAAATCGGGGAGCGAGCTTCATTTTTACTCCAAACCGATGAATTCCTTTCATTGGAGACACGCGGAGGTATATGTAAATTCCCACATTTTCCTTCATATGAGGTTCAGTTGTAAGTTGGTTATCAACCCTAATGGAGACCAATTATAGCTATGCTTATGAACTTGATCTCATCAAATATTTTCTTCCACTCATGCTTAAATTTTATTAACATGAGGAATGGACTTCACCAATAATCTTAGTTAAATTCTTTTGACCTCTCTTCAAAGTTTGGAATTATTTCTATGGAGGATCCTAGGTCAAATTAATATTCAGTACCCAATATATATTCAAATTAATTACAAATTGAATATGCTACTGTACATTTGGCCCTGTCAAAATTATTCAAATCTGAGGCCATAAATTTTTCTATGGTCTACTAATATTCCAAATAGACTTCCTGCAAAGTTTCATAAAATTTGAACTCCATTTGCTATTTTATTGAGACGCTTAGCAAATTCAGACCATATTAGGAATTCAAATTTTGAATTCTGTTCAATCTTATTGAACATCAATATTTGAACATACCATCATAGTCAGCATGACTTTCTTGACTTATCCTCAAATTTTCACAATTTTTGGAACTTAATTGCTATTTAAATCAGTGACACCATTGAATTTAATCAAATTTCAAATTCAAATTTGAAAATCACTTGAAACTTTCTCCAAATCAAAATCCAATGACCGAATCAAATTCCAGATATTTACTTTGGCCTCCCCACAAAAATCTAGAATTTTTGGATCAAGTTTGGTAGGAGAATTGAAGTTGCAGAGAGGGGAAGAGGATAAGAGGAGGTGGGAACCACTGTCAGCCTAACCACTCGAGTGCAACCCACGGGGTTCTCTGTATCCATCTCTCCCCGCCGATCAATGCTGGCAGCGCGCAACACCGCGTCGCGGCATGCAACCACCGAGCTGTTTGCTTGCTTGCGCTGTGGCGCGCTCCCCTCATCCCTCCGTCCCTATAAATAACCCCCCCTTGGCAGTCGCCGTTGAACTCCACCTCGGTTCGCGCCATTCCCGCCGCCTCTGTTAGAACGAGTTTTTGCCGATGATTGAAGCCGTTTCTCCCCGAGATGTAAGTAGATAAAAGGCTTGTCACAACATCCTCTACGTATTCTATTTGGTCATTGATCGTGACATAGCTTCTGCTTGGGATATTTTGAAGTTTTCCGGTCGCCGTCGAGGGAGCCGCCGAGAACCATCACTGTCTCACCATCGAGCTCTAGTTCTAGACCGTTTCCATCCTCAATCCTTTAAGAAAAAAAGGTTCGAAATCCTCTCTAGTTTATGCTCACAGAATCTAAGACTATGACATGAAGTGTAGCTCGAGTTCTTATTCGGTAACCGAACGATTTCTCAATAGAACAGCAAGGCTTCGCGCTTAAATTCATTTCATTCTTGCAATAATCCTTTAATATTGTTAGCATATAGTTTCTTTACGTCCTAACAAAGCTCCCTGCCCAAGGACCCAGAAAGTTATCAAACGAGCACCTTAGATTTCGAGGTTTTGCGGCCGCCGGTTGAAAGACCGTACTTCGTCGTTGAACTCCGCTTGGCAGGCGATGTCACCCCATTCTAACCCCCAAATCGTCATCCTGGTGCTTCCAGGAACATTCCCGACCTTTTCCCGAGCCTATTGCACCATTTCCAAGAGTTTCTGACGAACGCCGAAACCCTAGCTCCGCCATCACTGTCGCACCGCCGTCTCCGGCCATCGCCAACTTGATTGGACACCACCATCGACTTGCGCGGCCGATTTTATGGTTGAGCGGTCAAGGCGAGGCTGGAAGGAGGTCGACGCAACTAGGTCCGGCGAAGCGCCGCCGCGGTTCCGGCGAGAGACGACGCTGCGTCGGGAGGTAGACAAAGGGTGCAGGTCCCACCTGTCAATGATGCCCCTCTCGTGCGGGATCAGCTGTGAATGCGGATCTAGTGTGGCTGCACGGGTTAACCCCATGGCTCCCGGTGTGGCTCAGTTCTTATTGGACCGATTCAAATGAAGTGGGACCAGCCCCTTTATTTGAAATTCCCAATAGGAAAAATAAATCAAGATTCAATCCAAACTTGGAAAATCCATAACTTCCAGTAGAATTATCCAAAAATTTACAAATAAATTATGTTAGAACCAGCATGAAGAATAATGTCTAGTGGTGCACTTGGATTTGTATGAAAAGCCATATAAATTTCTCTATAATTCAGATAAGCAGAATGCTTAAAGAATTCATTCCTACAGTACTGTTAATTGGAAAATTCCCAATTTTGGTTAGAAAACTACTGTTAATACACTTGATCTCCATTAAAAATTTCAAGTTCTTTGGACATAAAATACTGGGTTGATCAATATTCCAAATCTATATGCAGTCATAAATTGAGAAAAATGAAAAAATCAATTTCCAGAAACTAACCCAAACTTGAAAAATCAGTTTATCCATGTAGGAAAGTTAGAAAATAGTGAAACAAAATTTTATAGAACCAGTGAGACCCCCTCTACATGATACAAACCCTGGTAGCCATGATAGGTCTCCAAAATTGCAACCAAAATTTCGAGAAGGTTATTGCTTACCATAATTTTTAAGAACAACAAACTTCCTTGATCATCTCCTCTTCTTTGTAAGAGTATTCTCTATAGTCACTAGTATCTACAATAAAAATCTCAAAGCCAATTAAGAAAATTATCTTATTTTCATCCTAGGACATTCACACCAACTCAAGCATATTAATTATTTTCAAAGTCATTCATACCTAGTATATGCATATCGTGTAGTAGCTGAAATTGAGGAGCAGCTGGAAGATTTGGAGGTCCGGCTGCTAGAAACTAACATAGGCTCAGACTCGCATTTAGGCAAGCCTCGGTTTGCATTTAAGTTCCTTACAGTGTTTTGCAGTTTTTATTTCACCTTACGTCTTCAGATGATTGCGCATTACGTTTAACTTTTTTGACATCCACTTGCATGGCCCACAAATCCTATGGAGTCTTGGTTAGGTCTACGGCCAATTGAGTAGACTCTACTATGCTTATGCTCATAGGAAATTCGGTAGAAGTCGAGTAGTTGGAATCTACTCGGGAGATAGGAATTTTATCACACGGGAGGATCTGGAATCAGAAAATGGTTTATGAATATGAAACTGAGGCCGAGCAGTGGGTAGGATGCAGCGAGATGTGGTCTCACGTGTCTAGCCCTGCTGCACAAGCTTGAATTGTACCAGCAACATACTGGAGGAATGGGCTCCAGTAAACTGACGTAGCTTGATACTAGTTTGTCGAGGCATTCCGTTCCATTTTCTAGGCGTGGGTTGACGGCAGCAAGGTTTAAATCAGCTGGTGGGCACGTCGGAGTACGCCCCGTGCAGTGACCTCTTGCTCGTGACGGATTGACCGGTTCGTCATTCCAGTGTTTAGTGAAAGGTGGCCATATACGACTAGTAATGAAATGTTATGTAGGTACTGCTGTAAGTACTCGCTGACATTTCCGAAAGTGCGTATGTGTCGTATTGTTCTGGGTGTATCCTGATTGCAATCACCGTCCCTCGCGATAATAGAGTACCACTTGTTCAGTGCGCTGTGACGTAGTAAATACTAAAGAAGTCAGGAGAATATGATATATGGGATTACAAATTGCTTGGAGAACCTTGTTTGGCTTAGAAATAGTACAATTAAAAGTCTACAGTTTCCCCATACTTTACCTGTAAAAGCATTATGTGCTTTGTGCACGTCATATCATCTGCAAAACATTTCTTGTTTGATTGTGGAATCTATGATGTGCCATGCCTGAAGAATGTCATGTTCTATTTAAAACATGACTACAAGGATCCACTTGTAGGTGAGTCCTTTATGCTTTACCTTACCTATGCTTAGTATTCACCCTTGCATATGTCTAGTGAGACGGGTTAGTCTTGCTGAGCCTTATGCTCACGTTTGCAGTTAACAAGTTTTTGTAGATTATACGACTGATGAAGGGTTTGATGACGAGGTTGCACCCCCTCCGATGTTTACAGCCGAGTGGGAATCCCGCACGCCGCCGTGAGTTGTGTGTTGCTAGTGCAAAGTATCCAGGGCATGGATGACTTTGCTTTTGCATAGCTTGTGCTGAGAGTGTAGCTATGATGTATAGTTCTCTTTCCTTCCATTAGTATTTTCAAACTTCCGCTGTGCTTTTCAATAAAGACTTGGTATTGTAAATCATTCTCGCCCTTTTATTGTATATTGTTCGGTGTCGCATCGCATGACACCACCCAATGAGATCCTTGGAGGTCGGGGTTCCGGTCCCCACAGTATACGTGATCTCCGATATCAAAGTGCAGCGGGTGACGCTGCTTGTCCGCATAATTCTTCTGTCGAGATTGAGCCGCTCTTAGATTTGTTTGAATGATCCAAACTTGTTCTTCGTCTTCGTTGACTAGATCAATTCTGAATGTCACCCTCTCGTTGGACTCACACCAATTCAGTGGTGTGCGGCGTTTCCGGTCGTAGAAATCTTCGTATGGTGCCATCTTGATACTCACATGATACTCGTTGTTGTAGGAGAATTCCGCTAACGGTAAATGATCATCACAATTTTTATCGTGGTGGATGGCACGTGCACGCAACATGTCTTCAAGGACTTGGTTCACCCACTCGGTTTGTCCATCAGTCTGTGGGTGATATGCGGAACATCTAATCAGCTTAGTACCCAACGAGGCATGCATCTTCTCCTAGAAACGAGCAACGAACAGCGCTCCCCGATCTGAAATTATGCTCTTCGGAACACCATGTAAGCATAAGATCCATGCAATGTACAACTCCGCATATTGTTTAGCAACAAATCCAACATTAACAAGAATGAAGTGTGCTGATTTGGTTAGTCGGTCGACTATCACCCAAAATGAACCATGCTTCCGGAATGTGAGTGGTAATCCGACGATGAAGTCCATACTCACATCCTCCCATTTTCATGCTGGAATATCCAGCGGTTGTAGCAGTCCTGCTTTCCACATATGGTCGGCCTTCACTCGCCGATGCGTATCACATTCGGATACATACTTTGCTATTTCCCCCTTCATCCCTATCCACCAAAACTTGGTCTTCAAATCTTGATACATTTTATTACTGCCCGGATGAATAGAAAATTTTGATATGTGAGCTTCATCCAATATTTTCATCCGGAGCTTAACATCCCGGGGTACAACTATCCGGTCCTTGAACCATAATGTACCGTGATTATCTTTCTGGAAACATTTTACCTCCCTGCCGTCCACTATTTTCCGTATGTGTGACATGCCCTTGTACTTCTTTTGGGCTTCAATAATTTCCTCTCAGATTGTCAGAATGAGAGCAAGATTAATGAGAGCCCCATATGGAATCACATATAAACTTTGTTCCTCATCTTGCACTTCAGCCATGGTGATGTTGTGGACATGAGCCTTCCGACTAAGCGTGTTGGCAACCACGTTCGCTTTACTGAGGTGGTAGTGGATTTCAATTTCGTAATCTTTTATCTGCTCTTACCACCTTCGCTGTCTCATATTCAGTTCCTTCTGCGTAAAGATATATTTCAAACTATTGTGGTCGGTGTAGAGGTGTACAAGATTCCCAAGCAAGTAATGCCTCCATATTTTTAATGCCAATACCACAGTAGCTAGCAGGTCATGAGTCGGATAGTGCTACTCATGGTTTCGGAGTTGTCAAGATCCATATGTGACAACACGTCCTTCTTTCATAAGAACACGGCCAAGTCCAATGCCGGGTGCATCAGAATAAATGTTGAACGGTTTTGTCGTGTCCGGCTGAGCAAGAACAGGGGCTGTTGTAAGGTGCTGCACTAATGTCTTGAACGCTTCTTCACAAGCTGAACTCAAAATATATTTGGTGCCCTTTTTCAGAAGCTCCGTCATCGGCTTAGCGATTTTTGGAAAGCTCGGGATGAACCTCCGATGATATCCTGCTAAACCGAGGAAACTTCAGACTTCATATACGGACTTCGGAGACGGCCATTTCAGCACTTGAACAATTTTACTGGGTCCACAGCGATGCCATCAGCTGAAATAATGTGTCCCAAGAATTAGGCTAGCCGTGAATCATGGCATTAAGCATATCGTTGAACGAGCCGTGATTGAACAATGCAAGCTTGTCTTTCAACATGGGGCTTAGACCCCGATAGAAATACTCTCGCTTCTGATGCTCCATACTCACATACTCCGACGCATATTGCGGTAGATTAATAAAGACTTTGGAGTATTCTTGAGCACTCATTCCTCCTTGCTTCAAATCAAGAAATTCCTGAAGCTTCCTTCTCATAATGGCGGGAGGAACATGATAGGCATGGAATGCCTCCCGGAACTCTATCCAAGTGCCTTGCTATCCGGCGGCCAGGAAGGCGATGTGGTTCGCCCACCAAGCACCGGCGATGTCATGTAGTTGTTGTGCTGCATATAAAACCTTCATATAATCACTGCACTGTAGCATTCCGAACATAGCTTTAATGGTGAGGATCCAATGGACCTTATCTAGAGGTTCACCATCAACACCAACATGGGGGGTGCAGTCGCCATGAATTCCGGGTATGTTGCTTGCTGAGGTTGACGATTGCCTTTGGCTTGACGTCCCCCCTGATTGGAAGTAATCTGTATGAGAGTTCGCAGCAACTCGGTCCGCTCGTCGCGCGAACCCACCATGGCTGCGATATCATCCGCCAATGCAAGCGGAGATGGAGGTGGCTGTTGCGCCAGCTGTTCCAGCTCTCGGGAGTCATCCCTTCCTTGACTTAAAACACCGACCTCGTATGTTGTGCGAGTGCGCACCATTCTGCAGCCACTGTCATGAATCCAACATGAGACTTGATATTCCACGATCACAATAGGATTGAAACAATAGTGTGTGTATTGATAACCAACTTGCGTAACGGTCATATATTGATAACGTGTAAACATTATACCACATATACAATCCCTGGACCCATGTTAAAATAGCGAGCTACATAATAATGAACTCACGGATTAAAGTTTATTTTGACTATTGTTGGTCGCGACAGGACGTTATGCGCGTTATCTTGCAAATACACTCTCTTATCTTCAATATGATACAAACATGGTCATAAAAAGAAAAGTGGTTTGAGTGGGTCAAACCCTCAATTCCACGGGTAAATGGTTGAGTATCGACACCTGGTCTGTTATGACACTTCTCAAAGTGAAATCGAGAACCAGATTCATAACAAGACCAAATTATGCCAAACCGATAAAGTTTCTGTTGAAACCTGACCAGCTTGTACTCAAATACATATTTAACCAAGTAAATGGCAGAATCAGATCTTGAGGTGAACTACAAAGCTGAGGTAAACTTCATGGCCTTTCGAAAAAGTATTGGTTTGCCTCCATATCATTTCTGGTTGAGGAGATATGGCATTGTAAACATGACAGTTTTTCTGGAAATTTTTGCAGCGTCTCCTTTGTTTATGCTGATTTTGGGCCACAATTTCCAGATATAAAACAGAGGAATTTACAAAAGACACAATTTACAAATTTGTAATCATATTACAAATATTCCATAAATGTGTTGCAAGGTCCTGTTCGATTTTTTCTAGAGGGAGATATGTTCAAAACAGTAAGGAGTCCAGAGAGGGTTCCAGTTTCTGACCAGTTTGGCAGATTTTGGAATCTCGACATTTTGAACAGTTTAGAGGAGAATTCAGTTCTGGAGTTGAACATAACAATTTCAAAGGACTTCCTAAACTTTCCATCCATGTAAGATACACCTTCATTGGAGTTTTATACTGGGAGATATGGTTTCTCAAATTCAGGTCTTTTCTGACAGAAAACAGAACACTCTGTTTTAGAATCGGTGACTTCAAAACCTACTCCAATTTTGAAAACTTAGTTCAAAATCAGAGATCAATAGCTAATATAAGTATTTTTGCATCTTATCAGTTCCATTTTACAGCAAGGGGTTAATGCAATAATGGAATACATGTCGGTACGACGTGCCTCACAAAAGTGAAAATTCTAAGCCGGTATTCCAGCATACATCTCAAAGGTGGCCTTAATGATGTTCACTCGCAAACGATTTCTAACCGCAATACGATCACGTGGTCAGTGCTGCATAAGACACACAATTCGTCCCGTATCATTCCATATGGGCCGCCCCGAGCTAAGCCACGTCTCGAGGTACATGACCAGTTTTTCTACCACCCGACGGAGTCCCACATCTTTGCATAATGTTGCACCAGTATGAGGCGCATCGGGTTATGTCCCAACCGATGGGGGCTTCCACTAATTTTGAAGCAGGCATGGATACGGTGTGTCATATGTTCTCACATACATGGAGAGTTCCAGAGACTCATGTCGACTTTCCGTGCTAAGCCATGGAAACAATCACATGCTACCCCTCGCATGGTGAGCTTACCGCAATTGATCCGCTTGCGGTGGCGCACATTACCTCTTACCTGACGTTGGAGCATCGTTACAGAATATAATAACACATAAGTTAACTTTTCCACCTAAATAATTTATGCTAATATAGTCCTTATGTGGGCCTAGGACCGTATCCTCACCGTATCCTATGTTTCTCTTGTAATACCATCCTTATTTACTGTTCTATTCCCAATGCGGCTCTGATACCAGGCTATGAGGACCAGGTTCCACACTTTCCAGGAATCGCATTAGGTGGTACCGTGCAATGCGGCACCCAACATCACACATGTAAAGGAACACGTATTACATAAATCATTTGCTGAAATTTACAAAGATGTTCAGTTTACAAATAGTATATTTCAAAATAAACTACAGTGGATGATAAGATTACAACTCTCGTACTCAATTCTAATAAGCAAAAGAGAAGCCGTCCAGCCCACGGATGCTCCTCACTAGCCACGAAGATCAAACTGCAGCAACAAGGTTCTCCATGAGTATACCACTCAGAGAGTCCCGAGTATCATCGGAGAAGCATAGAGGTTAGTACCTGCAAAACAACTAATATAGAAACCGTGAGCATAAAGGCTTAGCAAGACTTAACCGTCTTACCTGAACATGGAACTCTACATGATGGTAAAGGCATAAACATAGGATAGCAGATTTGCATAACGGACTCGCCTAAATGTGGGTCCTTATTTTCAGATTTATTAGCAGCAGCTTAAACCTTGTGCCGGGCAACATCGCAACTCCACAATCAAACAAGAAACGCTTCATTACGATGCTGCATGCCCAAGGTGGAAAAATAAATTTAGTGAGCACTATACTAATACATACAACATAGCAATACAATAATAATATAAAGTTCATAACAATAGTAATTAATTCTCATCTCAAGTGCAAGTAATAACTACTCCCTCCGTCCCACTATGATGGACGTTTTAGCCCTTTGGGCTTGTCCCACAATGCTCGACGTTTTGATATGTCTTCTTGGCACCAACGTTACGAAACCCTTAGCCTTCCAGAAATCCAGAAATAAAGTCTCCACCTCCAGCCATGCGTCAAGCCTCCAGCCTCAAGCCTCCGCTTCGCCCTCCTCAAGATCTGGATGTGCCGCCGTCCCAGGAGCGTGACGCGCCGCCCTCGCCTGGATCTCCATGCGCCGCCATTCCCCCGAGACCCCAACCCCTTGCATTGCCCGTCGCCCATTGTCCATCGTCCCCTTCGTGGAGCTCAGAGTCTGATCCATCTTAAAGGTGGAGGTCACTGGCGGCTCGTGTGTCGGCGCGTGGTGCACAAGGCAGCCGTCGCCGCACGGTGGGACGTCCAATCCTTCACCTGCCTTACCGCCACCCGCGTCCAAGAAGGCAAGCAGGTGCTGTTATGTCTATTGTTGAAGATGACACAAATGAGGAGATCGATTCATGAGCCTCCAAGGGGAAAATACTAGCGATTGGAGAAGAAAAGAATCAGGATGCTAAGAAGGAATGGAAGCCTGCAGCCATGGAGGAAGAAAAGAATCAGGATGCTAAGAAGGAAGGGAAGCCTGCAGGCATGGAGGAATACAAGAATCCGGCCAACAAAGAGTCCACTCAAGGTTAATTCCTTTGGGGTTATTACTCCTGGTTGTTCAGTTTAGGAGTATTGAAATAAAATACAGTTGCATGTACTTTCATCTTGCTATTACCAGCAGAAAATTGGTGCCTGAAGGTGCCAGGTGTCTCATGAGTTTAATCTGAATATTTCTATGGTAGACATTCAGGTTTGCCATTGTGTTTTCTTTGTCGATTGATTTACATAGATTTACCGTACTATTTCTTTGGTTCATGGTCTCATGATGAGAAAATATATTACGCTTAATAGAAGGCCCTTTACACAGCGGGCAAATAAGCAAAAATCAGTGGTTAGGACAATGTTTCATTCCACATAACTCATTGCAGTAATCAGTTTCAGTAGTGAAAAATTATCCCTCAGTTCAACTACACTAACTGCAACATTGCAGTGATCATGCTATTAATTCTTGGTTCAGAACAACTTGCACCGCAGTCTCATAAATTGCACGTAAACATTCTAGGCATGTTGGTAAAATATTCATAGCTTCCAACCTACCCTTTTTTCATATGAGGAAGCTTGTATCGATTCCCCCCATTGACCTTCATCACCTCTATCATGCATGATTGTAGTGTCAAGAAAACCCATTTCAAAGTACGCGGGTTGTACTCTTCATATTCTTTTTCTACAGTCTAAATCAGCTCTTCCAAATTTCTAGATGCTCTTCTATAGGTAATAGACTGTAAAGAAGCAAAGAATCCCAAATCCAAAATGTTCAAGTCTGGACAGTTAGAAGGTTGATACATAATCTGAATGTCAAGTACAGTTTGAGCTACTGCAGCTTGAAAATGAATATCATTTGGTGGCACATGGCTAGTAGCATTGTCTTGTTGTATCCAAATAGTTCTTTGTTGATCCTATGTAGGCCAGCTTGTAACTATTGCGGGTAGTAGTTTCATGACAAAATAAGACCTCGTCGTATCACGGCCTACGGTGACACACTTGGTGGCCAGGGTACCCCTTGGCCTATTTACACTAGTCCTTTGTGCCAGTACCTGCATTTGTTTCAAAACATGTTAGACCAACGTTTTAAGAAAATGAATTTAATCAGTCACTACAAATAGATATAGGTACCTTTTTATCAAAGGGCCATACACCTATTTTTCCATCGAAGTTGCAATTACATTCATTATCATAACGAGGAAGTGCCACCGCAGCAAGGAACATAACCTTGTCTATGGAATTTTTGTTCTGAATAGTACGGTACGGGTCTTCTTCTTTAGGGAGCAAATAAAAATTCCTTGCTTTTTTAGTCATATTGAACCATTTTTCGTCCACATGAATGATGTTGTCTGTATACTTAAACCTGGGTTGAAGTTCCAAGCTAGTTTCATCTAACATAGAAATATACCACCGCAGACGATCTGTTTTGTTTCCTTCCTTCAGAAGCGGTTTCAAACAATTTGAATGCCTACGCAATTGACCTTCCTTGAATCTTCTATGAACAATGCTTTTTTTATTCCAATTTGCTGTGCTACAGCTCGGATTTTACTTCTTTGTGTAAGAGGAACATCGGCAAGTTGTGTTAGATCAGCTTGTATTTTTTTTTCGTCCACAATTCAAAGGTATTCTAGACTTGACATCGATTGGTCTTCCTTCTTGTACACAATTTTCTGCTCTTTACCAAATACGTTGCACTGTACTCATACTACAGTTAAACCTAGTAGCAACATGCCTCGTGGAATATTTGTTCAATTTTCCATTAGTGCTATTAGCTAGCAATGCTCTATATATTTCATCTCTGACTTCCTTGCTCAGATTTCTTTTCATGACTTGTTCTGTCTGATCCAAGTTTACACTATGGTTGATATCTTCATCCAAATTAGGATCTGTAGTCATTTCAGGAAATATTAGCATGTTCAGTGGACTGCTTCAGTTGTGCTGAAAATAATAAAAATGATGATAAACTCACCTGTGTGTTGCTCATTAAACTCAAAGTTTATATCTTCATTCAAATCTGGAACTGCAAGAATTATGCAATAATATGTTCAGTGGGTGCTTGAGTTGTGCTGAAAATAATAAAAAAATATGTTGTACTTACTAATGTTGAGATCTGGTATGTTCCCAATAGATTCATTGTCATATCCATTTGCTTCATGTGCATGTTCATTTAAATCTTGTGCAGCTTCAACAAAAAGTAAACTTTTTTTATCAATCATGCATTCAATATTTCAGTACCTGATTCGAGTAATCAGATTCCAGTAATCATATTTTAGTTGCAGCAACATTATTGGTGTAAGATTCAAGTATATCTAAACAGGTTCTAGTAATCAGTTTATAATCAAGTCAAGAATCATCAGACAGGTCCCAGTAATCATCTAAACAGGTTACAGTAATCATTTTTGAACAAATAAAGATTTGTACGACAGATTCCAGTAATCAGGTTTTAGTTGCATCAACTAGAAAACCCGTTTGCTGCTACATGCATATAATTATTTTTTGAACAACTCAAGAACTATAAGAATGAGAAGCTGCATCATGAATGGGAAGAGAAATTCATCTTTAGATATTTGTATAAAAAGATTGATGATGAACTTACTACTTCTATTGAGATCTGGTATGCCTCCATATTCTTCATTGTCACTTCCATATGCTTCTTGTGCATGGTCGTTCAAATCTGGAAGAGGCATGATCACAGCTTTTGTGTTTAGACTGCTGTAGCTTTTGTGTGTAGAGTGTTGTATTTTGATACGGTTAAATAGGCATGTTGATGACTTTTTGTTCCCTTGTGCCTTCACTTGAAATATGGCGCCAGTGCACAAGGCAAAAAAAAACACCTCAAAAGTGGCACCAATGCTCATTGACAAAGTGTTCTGAAGGCGCCAGTGTAAAGTTCTGAGGCGCTGCAAAAAGAGAACAGCGCAAGGTGCACCAGTGGAAAAAAAAAAGGCGGGAGTACTCCACGTTCTGAAGGCGCCAGTGGAAAAAGAGAAAGCGCCAATGGAAAAAAAGAAGGCGCCAGTGGAGAGAGCAGTGCAAAAAAAAAAATGGCGGGGGTACTCTACCCCACGCAGTGCATGATGAAATAAATTGGCACCCACCAATCTGCACAAATACCTGTGCATCAAAGTAGGCAACGTCATTAAATCTAGACTATTTTAATGAGAGTATATGCGTCAATATCCAACTCTCTTAATCTGTCTTAAAAAAGCTAAAACCTCCATCATAGTGGGATGGAGGGAGTACGCCAAAACTCAGTGAACAAGTGATACTCATATCTGCGAGGGACGGTGATTCGAACCAATGATGCCCGGAATACACGACACGTACGCCCGTACTGGAAGTCACGTAGGTGCACTCCACGAACATCGTACGCAACCACATTTCTCTAGTTCCACCCAAGTTGAATCGATTTAATCGTCTAGGGCAGTATTCTCACTCGCGGTGCACCTTACGGCTGTGAAGATGTCATGAGCGAGTTTTCGTCCATTGTGTTGCGGCCGAAAGCCTGAGGCGATCAAAAAAGTCTCAACAAAGGCTTCCCAAGGTACATCGGTTTCCTAGACTCCATATATCCAGTATGACTCTGGTATAGTTCAAACTTGCTCAGCAGAGCGGCATATGGATTGGTCCTTAACTGACACAGGCAGGGCTATGCACCCAAGACCACGTCTTGTTGCATCATACACCCCTGCCGGTCTCATATTCAGATTACTACTCCATTTCTTTGAACCAATCCCGTGTGATAAAGTCCTAGCCATGCGATTAGATTCCAACTACTCGACTTCTACCAAATCCTATACAACATTTAGCATATCATAGTCTACACAATGACATAACAACTATCCAATTACTCCACGGGGTGATCTGATCATGCAAGTGGATTTTCAATCACCTTATCCCTAATGCACATAACTCACCCAAGACATAGGTGATACAAACCAAAATTTTGTAATAGCACTTAAATGCAAACCGGGCTTGCCTTGCTGCGAGACGGTATCAAAGTTAATCTCCAGAGGGATGACTTCAAGTAGCTCCGGGGTCCTCTTGAGCTGGGCAACTAGTCGATATGCAAAGAATTATGCAAGTTAATGAATACCGGTATTATGTTATAGCTCAATGGAAAGACAGTTAAGAATATAAAATTAAGCCCACATGTTTTCGAAATTTTACAGAGGATACTAGGTACTATTAGTAAGGTTCTTGACAAAATTGGGATCAATTCTTGGAAGTCTCTGTTGTATAAAATTCAATGTAGATAAACCCTTCCCAAAATTGGATGTTCTGTTTAGAGGAGGTCAAGAGTGACTCAACAATTTTTTTTTCATAAATTTCAAAGCATTAGACTGTGAGATATTGAATTTAGAAGTTTGGACAATTTGATGAAATGTTTCTGGATATTTTGGTATTTTCAGGTACATATAGATTGGAAAAACAATTTGGCTATAAAAATCAACTCAAATGCACCTGAAACTTTTACTAGAACTTTAGGTAATTATTTGGAATGAATTTGCCAAGTTTGGGAATTTTTGAATGAATGTAGCACCAATAATAAATTCCAATCTCATTTTGTTCATGGAATTATTGAGGTCAAATTATGGATTTTCATACAGATCCAAGAGCACCAATTGAAAGTATAGATCATCCTGGTTCCAACAAAATTTATTTGGGAATTTTTGGACAAGTTGGAGCAAAATCTGGAAGTAAATAAAAATGGGAAAGTTCGAATAATCAAGGGGCCCCGCGGGTTTAAAATCAACCAATAGGAAGAAAACCACACGAAGGCCACATAGTGCACACTCTGGCCGCACCGGATCCGAGGCCGCAACGGATCCAGGGCCGCACGCAACAGAGGCTGACGACAGGGGCCCACCAAGTCTTCTTCCTCCTCGCGCTCGACGGCACAGGGAGCAGCGCTCGGCGGCGCCCGACGGCGGTGACACACCACAGCTCGCCCTAGGGCATCTCAGCCTCCCAGGCTCGCCGCCTTTACCTAAAATGCAATGGTGATTTCGATGGTGACACCCCCGACGGCGATAGATTGCCGAAGAAGTGCACCCGACGGCAACGGTGGTGGTTTGGGTTTCGATGATGGCGGCAAGCTTCAAACAATCCTCGCAGGAGCTGGAAATTGACCGGAAAGCTTCCTGGAAGCCTGGGGAGGATGATTGGGGACGATAATTGAGTGGAAAGGACGGTAATCCTAAGTGTGACGGTGAGGTCGTGTTTCCGGCCGGCGGCTAGGAAATCTTGATTTCTCAAGCATCTATTCGATGAATCTCTTCGCTTTTTCTTCGAGAAGGTGCGTGGGAACATGAAGAACATAAAATGTTATGGCCATGAGAGATAATCAAATGTGGAAAACAAATTTGGGCCGAGACCTACTCAGTTCATACACGAAGTTCATCGGGAAAATCACTAATACTCGAGCTAGGAGGGATGGCAAGGGCTGAAATTTTACGAGCATATTCTAGGTACTGTAGCGCACCTTCTTCCTTCAAGGACCGAGGTGAGAAGAAGCTTGTATCACCGGGGCGTCGAGGGAGCAGAGGGCGGCCAAAACGGGGAGTTCACCGGCGGCCAGAAAATCGTCAAGTCCTTCGATGGGGAGGCTCAAACTGTGAAAGAAAATGATCAAGAAGCTGCATCAAAGGTTGAGGAGTAACCCGGTGCAAAGAAATTTGAGCCATACTGATGATCCTTGCTGGATTTTGAGGGGGAGGCAAAGAACTCGCCGGGAAGCGATGTTTTTGCGCCAGTGATGAAACAAAGGTGAAGTACTCGACTTTGGGGCTTGGAGGATGATAAGGAGGAGCCTTGGGTGGGCTGTATGCAGCTGGAGGCGACCATAAGAAAGCAGGGAGCTTGATGTCAATTGCATGTCGGGAGATGGTGCCACAGTAAGAACAGAGGCGTAATTGACTCACTGACCAGTGGGTGCCACTGCCCCCCTCAAGTCTATCTTCTCTGGTCCTTCAATTCTCCCACCTGTAATGTTCCAAAAATCCTAGATATTTTATGGTAGACTAAATTGAAGGTGTAAAAATTGATTCTGAACTCAAAACTTTGAATTGATCAAGTTTCAATGAAAATTCAAATTTGAATTTGAATTTGAAAGAATTCAATGTTTCCACTAAATTACATAGCAAATGTGCTTCAAGAAGTTTGAAACATTGCAGATAGGCTATTTGGAATATTTGGAATCCATTGGTCAACTCAATTCTTGCTGTTAAACTCATTTGTACAGTAGCTAAGTTTATTTTTTTTTAAATTCTGACTTTTGGAGTTTAAATTACTTTGTTTTTCTCATTTCCTTTTTATTTCTTTTTGTCATTCAAAAATTTTAGTCCTAACTGAATTTTGCATTATGGAAATTTTGGCTTTTACACGATCGTTGGAAACCCTCGTGCGTGCTACGTCACTGGGCTCGAGCTTGTCTTCGTGGACGATCGCGTGCAGTCGGGCGCCCAGTTTCTCGCCCGGACGGCCTGGGCCGACCACATGGAGGCGGCCTACGTCCTTGGCCTCCTCCACTACGACGCTGACCGCGGGACCCGTGACGCCTTTGAGTATATCCGGTAGGTCGAAGGCGAGGTCGACGTTGGTGAGAAAGCAGTCGGGTCCGTCGCCATATGAGGGCCAACAATGAGTGCTGGTGGTGTCGGATTCAAGTCCTGGCTGAAATCGGTAATCTGACGTGGGCACATCCGCGCTCGCCTCTGAGACTGCCGATGGTGTCGCTGCCCAACAAGAAGGTTGACCCGTGCATGGCTGCCGACTGCGGGAAGCAAGGGTGGAGCGGCTGCAGGGTCTTCTGTAGTGAAGATTGTAGGATTAGATACGAGCATTTCACATTCTGCCGTGAGGTGTTATCAATTATGGGATATATATAAAAGACTTATAAGTGTGTGTGTTTTTTTTCTTGTTTCATGATGTCGTTTTTTCTTGTTTTGTTGTAATGTTTTATGTTGACGTACTCAATGTTGTCTGTTTGTTCCTGCTGCTAGTTTATTTTCTATCTGTTTGTTTTGTGAACTATCTGTTCTATCTGTATTCTCTGTTAATGAATGACCCTCAACACCGCCAGTAGTCTCTAAAGTGGCGGTACGGAACTTTAGCTGCTGGAGGTGCCAGAGGAGATTGCTCGTAGTGGGGCCTACAAAGCGGTTTGTAAAGTAGTATACAATACTAGTACGTAGTAATAGGAAAATGCAACAGGTAGCCAGGACTGGAAAGAAAAGTGGAGACAATGAGTAGAGAGAAAAGAAAAAAAAAGGACGAGAAAAATGTAAAAAAAAGATAGGTAGAATTACAACGTAACACTTGCCCAATACCCCTATACGCGGTGTGATCATTATCACTACTTCTATACACGGCCAAAAGTTATTACCACCACCTGAAGGGAAGTGTTGCGGACTAGATGTGCCGATTAGTTTATTTTGTGTTTATTGGGGATTATACAACAACTAGTTCTGTCGATTAGTTTGCTGACTGGCATGGTACGTTGAGGACTACTGTTTGGTTCCGTCGATGTTTATATCTAGTACTTAATCATTGTTTATATCACTGTGTTGCTGCGGTTCAAGAGATTTTATGCGTATGCATTATTTTTATCGGAATACCACACCCATTGCTACATTAACTTATTTAGATAACAAATTGCCAGAGCCAGACGTGCACCTGCGGATGGGCTCACGTGTCATAGGGACGAACACCAAGCGTCCCAATGCAGTTTCGGCCCACAAATACAAAGTGACGCAGCGCTGTTTCAGCCCACGAATAACAAGCGGCCTAGTGCAGTGTTGGTCCTACTCTGATAGCTTCGTGTACACTTTGTCCTGGCTGCCTGCCTGCGGGACCCTTCAATCCATAACTGTCCCTCTCCCTACTGTACGAAATGAGCTTGGAGGAGCATTTGCCAGCCGCCACGCTCGTTGAGAAGCATCCGCCGGCCGCCGCACTGTTGGAGGAGCTTCCGCCGGCCGCCACACTCTTGGAAGAGCATCGGCCGACCACCGGCGTGTAGTAGCATCCGCGGGCCACCGCACGTGGAGGAGCAACACCGCTAGGTACAATTGCTCACATAATGTTATTGTAGTTCTATCCTCTTATGGATACACTGATTGAGTTGTAGATAAGACATGGATGGGAAAAGACAGGCGTACGAAGGAGTGGCGGTATGGAATGAAGTCATTTTTAAATTTTGCATTCCAGGGCACTCGTAAAGAAGAAACTATTCCTTGTCCTTGCACGAAATGTCATAATATTTGCCACGGGGCACGCAAGAAAGTTCATCTTCACTTGCTTCATAATAGGATGTTATTTGATTATACTTGTTGGGTACACCATGGAGAAAATTGAGTTGAGAAAAATATTGCTGAGCAATTAGCAAATAATGATTAGATAATTTCTGATAATGCTGCTATGGAAGATATGTTGTCCAGTCTACTTAGAGTCACTAGTCATGGTGGTACTTCAGCAGATGCTGATGATCCAGAAAATGCTATAAACTAGTAGGAGCCAACTGGGTGTGCAAAGGCATTCTATGACTTATTAAATGATGCCAAAAAGGAGTTGTATCCAAGTTGTGAGAAGGTGACTCAATTATCCTTCACTGTCAGGTTGTACCAGATAAAGTGTTTAACTAGTTTGATCAAAAAAGCGTGTGAGTTGATCCTTGAACTATTCTCATATGTGCTTCCAGAGAACCACTACTGTCGGTACCCTGAGTACCGTATACCCCTTGAGATTGCAAAGATCTCAAGTAAATTTCATCTACTTGGTTTGAAGACCTTCGGAGGCCCACATGTCAGACATAACCGAACCCGCTTCCCCAACATGGTTAGTCCCAGGGTCGCCACGTGTACCGTCAAACCGGAGCTACCGCCCACAAGGGGAAAGCTCCAGGCTATGCACCATAACGGCACCCCCTGACCTAACCCCAGACCGAGGTAAGCTCCAGAACTGACACTTGTCTAGTGGCACCGGACCTATATGTTCCCCACAGTATGCTCCGGAGCTGCCACGTGTCCAATCGTCGGATCTTCAGCCTCAAACCTCCGATAGACTCCACAACGGCTCTGGATTTTCAAAGGGGAATCAAGGACTTCAAGACCCGATTAAGTGTCATTAATACTATGTTAATGACACACGAGTGGACGACCCGTATTACCAGTAACAACGCTGTCAAAGCCCGTAACTCGGTCATTAAGGGTAATTGAGCGCATCAAATGTGTATCAATATTAGTAGCCGCCGGGGCCACATGTCGGGCCAGGCCAACTTGTAACGGCCTGTCCTTGTACTATAAAAGGATAGGCCGACGATACATAGAGGTGAGATCTGATCTGATCCGATCTGATCTAATCTGATCTGATCTAGTCTGATCGGCTCACACGCGCTCTCAACTCACGTAACCTGAGTTGAGTTCATACATCCAATACAACACCAACACACCCCGTGGAGTAGGGTATTACACTCAGGCGGCCCGAACCACGTAAATCTCTGTGTCTCCTGTGTCCTTTTACATTTCACCTTCTTGAATCTCCGCGTGCCCACACCGAACTTCAAACTCCGCAAACACTTTTAGTAGTGTCGGGAGATCTACCGTATCAAAACCATCGACAGTTGGCGCGCCAGGTAGGGGGCACCTGAGATTTCAAGAATGGTGAACTCAGGTGCTGAATCATCCAATGATCATCCCACTCTTCAAGCTGCTGGGGGCAATCGCTCTAATATGCAGCCACTAGCAGGAACCTCAGTTCCAGCAGGAGTCACACTTCCACCACCGCCGCCTCCACCAGCAAATCAAGTTGGGCAGCGCGATGGTGCACCGACGTCAATCAATGCATCGGCGAATCATGACAACCCGAAACACGCACTTCATGCAGCACGTGCTCTCCTTCAGCACCCACCACCTCCGGATGCATCCCCGGATGCAATGGAGCAGTGGAGGGCCAATGTGGAACACTTGGTTGCAGCAGCAGCCGACCGCATCAGTAACCACGGTCCTCCTCCTTCAGGACGGGCCCTGTCGCAGCGACGGACCTTGTCTGGCAGACATGGTCTGCACGTTTTCAACAACAGGAGACGTGTTGCGTCACAGCAAGTGACGTCGTTGCCCTCCGGGGTCGACACACTCACACGGTATCAAGGCTTTCAACTCATGACCTCCGGGCGGAGCTTGATCGCCGATATCGTCAACAAGACGGCCGAGTCCATATCGAGCGTGCTCGTGAAAGACGAGAAGCACAGGACATTCCTGCTCCTGAAGGAGTAGGAGGAGGCTGTTCAGCCCTGGCCATGCATTTGCGTATGGTCAGGTGGCCACAGAAATTCCGGCCTCACCTGTCGGAGAAGTTTGATGGGACCGTTAATCCCGTCGAATTTCTTCAGATTTACTCCACTGCTATCCTGGCAACTGGAGGAAATGAGGTCGTAATGGCCAACTATTTTCCAGTGGCTTTAACTGGGAACGCCCGGTCCTGGTTTATGAGCCTTCCACCCAACTCCATCAACAGTTGGGAGGAGTTGTGCCGACAGTTCACTGCCAACTTCGGGAGTTCGTACACCCGACCAGGCACCGAACTGTACCATTTTGCAGTCGTACAAAAAGGGTGAGAATCCTTGCGATCATTCATCCAAAGATTCTCTCACGTACGAAACACTATCCCTTCTATCTCTAGCGCTTCTGTCATTGTGGCATTTAGACAGGGCGTACGGGATAAGAAGATGTTGGAGAAATTGGCGATCAAGGAGATCACCAGTGTCATGGAACTCTTCAGCTTGGCCGACAAATGTGCCAGAGTTGCGGAGGGCCGTGAAATGCACTCCAATCCATCTCCAGAGGATCGCAAGAAATCCTCCAAAGGCGAAGCCACTACCTCCGGGAGTGGCAAAAAGAAGAAAAAGACCAACGACAAGAAGAAGCCGTCGGCCGGCGCATCTAATGCTGCAGCTGCTGCAGCTCCGGGTGGCCGGGGGCCACGCCCCGAGAAGCGACCTCGACCATCTTTTGAAGACGGTGGCAGACCCAAGGTGTGGTGTCCAATTCATAAGACGGACAACCACAGTTTGGAAGACTGCCGGGAGGTCCAAAACCTTGCCGAGCGCTACAACAAGCGCCGGGAAGAAGTTCCTTTCCGACAGAGGGAAGGAAAACAGAAAGTTGACGAAGCTCTAGCTGAAGTAGAGTTAGGTTTTCAGGATCCTAAAAAGGTCCTGAAGGCCGTCTACACCTCCGTCAATGACGATTCTGACGTCTCTGACAACGAGCGTCGGAGGACCATGACCACTATTTTTGGTGGATCATGGGACATCACCTCCCACCGTGTCCTCAAGACAATGCGTTGGGACATGGCCGCTGTAGATCCTACAGCCAGGGCGGAGCCTCATCGGAAGTGGATGGACACAGCCATCACTTTTGATGCTTCGGACTGCCCTTGAAGCATGGTTGGAGCAGTCCAGTTACCTTTGATGGTATCTCCTACCATCAATAACATTTAGCTCCACCATGTTATGGTAGACGGAGGTTCGGGGCTGAACCTCATAGGCTTTGAAGCTTTTACCAAGCTTCAGCTCTGACCTTCGGATCTTCACCCCTCCCGACCATTCTCCGGAGTAGGTCTGGGAGCCATTACTCCACTTGGTGCTATTACTCTCCCCGTTACCTTTGGGACCCGGGAGAAGTATCGAACTGAGAAGTTGGTCTTTGACATTGCTCATATCAACTTACCTTTCAACGCCATCTTGGGTAGGCCTGCGTTGTACAAATTCACTGCAGCTGCTCATTATGGCTACATGGTGTTAAAGATGCCAACACCAGTAGGCGTTCTCCGGATCCGCGGAGATCGCACTGCCGGAGTAACCGCTCTGTAAGAACTTCATGCGCTTACTATGACGTAAGAGGAGGACTCCAGGCAGGAGCAAGCTCCAAAACCACCGAGCATTCGTCAATGAGGCTCGACTTCTGCACCTCGTGTGCAGCCAAGCGACGACACCGACATTCCTGTCAAAGTAGTCCAAATCGGTTCCGATGCCGCTCAGACCACCCGTATATCCAGGGGACTGAATGACAAATAGGAACTTGCGCTCATCACTTTCCTCCGTGCTAATGTCGACGTGTTTGCCTGGCAACCGTCACAAATGCCTAGGATCCCCAGGGAAGTGACTGAGCACAATCTAAAGATGTACCCTGACACCCGGCTCGTGCATCAGAAGCAATCCGTGGAGCGACAGAACTTCATTTGACAAGAAGTGAAGATGTTGCTCGAAGCTGGATTCATCCGAGAAGTCTTCCATCCAAAATGGCTGGCAAACCCAGTCGTTGTGCCCAAGGCTGGCGGGAAGCTTCGGATGTGTATTGACTACACAACACTAAATAAGGTGTGTCCAAAAGATCCATTCCCACTACCTAGAATAGATCAGATAGTGGATTCCACCTCCGGGTGTGAATTACTGTGTTTCCTAGACGCATATTCTGGGTATCATCAAATCAGAATGTCTAGGGAAGATTAAGAGCATACCTCTTTCATCACAGTAGATGGATTGTACTATTATACAACCATGCCATTTGGTCTCAAGAATGCAGCTTCATCCTTTGTACGAGCTATGTACAAAACTTTTGAAGAACTCATTAGAGACATAGTGGAAGTGTACGTCGATGACATCGTGGTCAAGGTCAAGAACAAGGAGTCACTCCTTGACACCTTACAGGCTGTCTTCGACAAGTTGCGGGTCACCCGCACAAAGCTAAACCCAGACAAGTGTGTCTTCAGGGTTAGCTCCGGAAAACTTCTTGGTTTCCTGGTAAATCACCGGGGCATAGAGGCTAATCCGGCGAAGATCAAAGCCATTGAAGACATGCGGCCACCATCCCGCACCAAGGATGTCCAAAAGCTTACTGGATGTCTAGCAGCCCTCAACTAGATCATTTCAAGACTAGCGGAATGGGCACTTCCCTTCTTCAAGTTATTGAGGAAGTCCGGACCATTCCAATGGTCTGAAGAAGCAGAAAAGGCGTTCCAGGAGCTAAAACAACTCCTCACCACCCTACCAACTCTGGTAGCTCCGAACCCTGCTGTGCCTTTGCTGCTTTACATTTCAGCAACTAACGAAGTCGTCAGTATGGTCCTGGTTGCGGAGAGACCAGAACCATCCCATGCTCAGGAATCCAGACCCCTTCCGGGAGGGTCCGAAGGTTACTAAAAGCGAGTCTAGGTACCAGTTCCCAGACTTGAGTCCACAAGAAGTTACTTCAGAAGACTCAGAGCCCTCCGGGAGGGTCCAGGTTGCTTCTAAAGAAGCTCCGGGTCCCACCAGCAAGGACCCGGAGGTCCCCGACGAAGGTTCGGATCCCTCAGGGAGGATTCGGGTCAATGAAGAGGAAGCTCCGGGCCCCTCCGAGAGGGTCCAGACCATCCAGCGCCCCGTATACTTCATTAGTGAAGTACCTCAATACGCCAAGACTCGATACCTAGAGGTGCATAAGCTGCTCTATGCAGTTCTTATCGCCTCCAGGAAGCTTCGCCATTACTTCCAAGCTCACAAGATTTCAGTGGTGACTTCTTACCCACTTCGAGCAATCTTGCATAATCCCAATTCAACTGGGAATATTGCAAAGTGGGCAGCGGAATTGGCCGAATTCGATCTCGAATTCATTCCAAGACAAGCAATCAAGAGTCAAGCATTGGCAGATTTTGTGGCAGAACGGACTACCTCTACATCAAACCCTAGGGGCCCCAGTGAGCAGAAGCCGGAACACAAGGATCCGGTCTTCACCGAGCCTCACTGGACCCTCTACTTCGACAGCTCCATGCAAAAGTAGGGGGCCGGAGCTGAAATTCTTCTCCTCACACGAACCGGGGAGAAGGTAAAATACATGGTACACCTTGACTTCAAGGCGACCAACAAAATGGCGGAGTACGAAGCACTCATCTACGGACTAAAGGTGGCACTGTCATACGGTGTCAAGCAGCTGCTGGTGAAGGGAGATTCACAGCTCATCATTAAACAAGTGAAGGGTGAATGCTCCTGCAACAATCTCCAGCTAGCTGCTTACCTCCTTGAAGTCCAGAGGCTTCAGAAGGACTTCGAATTCCTAGACCTCCACCACGTCCAGTGTGTCCACAATGCTGAAGCCGACGAACTCTCGACGAAAGCGTCAACCGGAGCTCCAGCTCGTGACAGAACTTTTGTCCGGAGGTTGTCAAAACCCACAGCTCAGCCTGCCGAACTGAGCGAAGGGGGCGAGATCAGCATCCCAAAGCTAACAGTCCCGATGGCCCTGTTACCATGTCAGCCATCAAGGGTCGTAGGTGCTGCCGGAAGCTCCGAGCAACCCAGCACGCAAGACTCAAATGCTCAAGTTAGCTCCAATGCATGGATCTCGGAGATCCGGAGCTACTTCAAAGACAACGTCCTTCCTGACAATGATGTATCCGCTAACCGGATAGTCAGATTGGCTAAAAGATACACGTTGGTAGAAGGGGATCTCTACCGGCGCGGTGCCAACGGTGTCCTAATGCGGTGCATCACAAGGGAAGAAGGCTGTGAGATCCTCACAGAAATCCATGGAGGCGAGTGTGGGAACAACGCGTCTTCCCGCACGCTGGTCGGTAAAGCCTTCCGACATGGCTTCTACTGGCCTACAGCACTCCTGGATGCAACTGAGCTGGTGAAGAAATGCGAAGCATGCCAATTTCATGCAAAGCAAATTCACACACTGGCTCAGCCTCTACAAATGATACCTCCTACATGGCCCTTCACTGTGTGTGGGATGGACATCTTGGGACCTTTCCCAAGAGCCGTCGGAGGTTACAAGTTCCTGTATGTCACCATTGACAAGTTCACCAAGTGGCCGGAAGCAACTCCAGTTGTGACAATAAACAAGCAATCTGCTATCAACTTTTTGCAGTCCATTGTATGCAGATTTGGAGTCCCAAAAAAAATCATTACTAATAACGGGACCCAATTCACAAGCTCTGCATTTCAAGGATATTGCGAAGACCTCAGCATTCAAGTTTGCTACGCCTCCATAGCTCACCCGGCAAGCAATGGCCAGGCCGGGAGAGCAAATGCTGAAATCCGAAAGGACTCAAAACGCGCACCTATGAGCGCTTGAAAAAACATGGAGCCAACTGGATTGAAGAGCTTCCGCCCACTCTATGGGCCAACAGGACAACTCCAAACCGGTCAACTGGAGAGACACCCTTCTTCCTGGTGTACGGAGCTGAAACAATCCTTCCTCCAGAAATCACCTTGGGGTCACTCCGGGTCCAGACCTTCAACGAAGCCACGCAGGACCAGCTCCGGCGTGAAGACCTAGACCTCCTTGAGGAGGGAAGGTGCCAAGGAGCTGTTCAGAATGCCCGATACCGCCAAGCTCTTCGGCGCTATCATCAGCGGCATGTACACAACCGACAGCTCGAGGAAGGCGATCTGGTGCTACGGAGAGTACAATCCAGAGATGGGTTAAACAAACTCTCCCCCAGCTGGGAGGGACCCTTCCGAGTGATTAAAGTATACCGTCCTGGAAGCGTTCGCTTGGCTACCGAGGATGGGACACCTCTCCTAATTTCTTGGAATATTGAGCACCTCTGTAAGTTCTACACTTAATATCACGGAGTTGAGTCTATAGTAACATGAGGTGTATGTTATAGAGTCATTGTACAGAGTCGGGTAGTTCCTCTGGGAGAACAGCCGAACCTTTCCCGGAAGGTCCGCAAAGTTCATGCAACACTTGTCACAGTCTCAGAACTAAAAGTTTGGCTAGCTACCCTGGGTCAAACGAGAAATGAAACACGCTTAGCCTGGTTCCGTACCCTAAGAGTGTACTTGTTTCCCCTGTACCCGGACCTATAATGAAAGACATCTTCATGTGAAATAGACTCCACGTGCATTCATTTTGTACAGGCTCAACATTTTTTATTTTTCTCTTTCTTGTCTATAACAAAATTGTGCAATTCTTAAGAAATTTCAGTTCGACCAGTTCATGTACAATTCGAGCTGTATTGTCAACTCTTTTGGATTCAAATATTGTTCATGGCCCCCCCGCCTGAATGCCGCCAAGCCAATGTAGGGCCTGAGTGTGCTATCGACTTAGGCTGGTCAAGCACCCTAAGTACGCCACTCTACCTACACCCCGGCAGGCCGAAGTAAGGCGGGTCCAAGTACAATTGGATATGGAAGAAAGAAGGCAACGCATTCGGTTGTATTTAGAATTGTGTTTGACCTAAAACTTTCTTGGGAATCGTAAGCCGCGACGATGTTATAGGCAAGGAGCGAATTTTACTATTTTTCTTGGCTTCAGTGTGCAGGAAAAATAAAGAATCCACGTTGATGGAGAAAAGTCGGAGCTAACAAATCTCCGACTCCCCCTAGGTGGCTTGTGATCGATGATAAACATTGAAAACGAGCATTACCGGAGCAACCAAGCTCCGGCAAAGCTAGGGGGACCAGCCGTCGACGCAGAATAAAAGATGGTGAGAAGATCCCACAAGCGGAGTCTGCTGCCGACAAGCTACGCGTTGGCAAAGGTCACTGCCAGAGCTACTATGCTCTGACACCCCGGAGGGCTAACTATAGATGCTCTACGCGTTGATAGGGACTATTGCCGGAGCTACTAAGCTCCGACGGTAGTCAATGCCATAGCTTCTGAGCTCCGGCAACCTCAGGGGGCCTTCACTATCGAAGACTTCGGACCTACACTCTACAAGTTCGAAGCAAACGAGTCTTCAACAAAATACAATATCCTCTTGGTACATGTTCACAATCAAATTGTGTACATCTACCAGGGGGCCAAGTGAAGACATAAGTGTTGAAGACAAAAAATGAAATTCATTAACAAATTGTGGATTTCATTCATCTGGAGACAAGGGATTACGAAATTGGGGAAGAAAAAGAGAGAATACAAGTGGGAGCTACAGAGATGGTCCTAGACCCTATGGAAGAACTGGGTGACCTTCTGAGCAACCTCCGACACGTTGGCTCGGGTGGCTTCACCTTCTTCTTCGACGGGACCTTCAAGCACTGGGTCCAGAGGAAATTGGGGATCTCGGTTGGTGTAGCACGTCAGCACATACTCTGCGACGTTCTTTGCCAGGGACTGCCCCTCAGCCTCCAACTGGTCCGCGATGGCATCACCCACCTTGGAGAGTTTGTCACCCACCGAGCTCAACGCTTGCAATGCCAGGTCCGGCTCCGGCTCCAAATCATCCGGACGCACGGGACTGAAGCCCATTGGTGTCAGCGCGTCGTTGGCTTTGCTCAGGAACTCTCAAACCTCTAAGGAGTCCGCAGTCCTCAAGCCCTTCAGTTCCTCCAAGGATCTTTTGGCCGCCGCCAGTTCAGAATTCTCACGAGCAAGGCGCTCAACCTCTTTGGCATTTTGCTGAATCTTTTCAGCGACCTGCTTCTCGAGTTTTCCGAGCTCCTCCTCTTGGAGGTGGATCTTGTTCTGGCGGTCGACCAGGTCCTTCTCTCGGCCCCTAACTTTCTTCTCCCTGGCAGCTATGGCACACTCTTGCTCGTAGAGTTCCTGCCCTCGCACCTAGGCCTTCTCCTCCTCCTCAACGCAACGCTCCTCCAATTTCTTGGTGCGTTCCTCGAGGCCCTTGTCAGCCAGAGCCACCTTTCCGGCGAGCTCCTCCTCCCTCTTCAAGACATCATCCACAGCTCTAGGAGTTTTTGCACTTCGTCTTCGAGCTTCTTCTCCCTCTCCTCAAGTGCCTCCCGACGCTTGATGAGGGTAGTGTTAATGGCTTCAAGCCTTTCTTGGCGATCATCAGTCGCACTATTAGTTGCCTTGGCCTGCTCATAAATGGCCCGGGCTTGAGTGTCGAGGGCACGAGTCAAGCTCTCCCTATCATCCATGATTTGCCCCAGTATTCCAGGCGGACCTTCTCCTGTTTGATCCACTCCTTGTCGTCTGCCAGCCTCAACTGCGCCAGCTTGGTCTCGAAGTAGAGCCGATTAGGCCACCGCCTAAGGGTTTGGCGCTCCTCTTCAAGAGCCTTGTTGTCGTGGTAGAACGCCAGCTGGACTTGACGCAGACTGGAGCAAGCGTTGTCAATGGACAACGACAGGGGAATAGGGTCTGGACTTGCTGGGGTCTCCTCCGCGGGTTCCAGCGGGTTCTCGCTTACAAAAATTGGGTCCCACTCCACAAGAGTGGTCCCCTGAGCCTCCATGGCACTAGGGCCGTCCTCTGGGATAGCCTCAGTCACCAGGGAGGAGGGTCCCGCAGAACAAGTTCCAACCTCCGGAAGTGGTTCCGAAGGCCCTGCCACCAGGTCTTCATTTGCCCCCTCAGGTAGGGGGCCAGCGACTTCATCAGGGCACCCTGGCTCAGCAGCAGGCACCTCCGCCGTCATCACTTCTGGAGCAGGGGCTACTTCTGGCTCCGGCCTGGGATCCTCCTCCGCTGGTGGCTCGGGTGTTGGCGCCTCGACCATCATAGGTTCGAGTGCTGATGCCTCCGCAATGACCGACTCAGGCGCCGGAAGGTCAACAACAACCGGCCCTAAGGCCGGAGCTTCAACCTCAACCGGCTCAGCCGCCAGAAGGTCTTCAACTGCAACCGGCTCTGTAGCCGGAGCTTCATTGGCAATCGGCTCTGAGGCCGGAGCTTCCAACATCTCAGCATCAAGACCCAGGGCTTCAACCTCTGGGGCAGGTGCCGCTGGCGCATCTTCTCTCCCGTGGTCCGGCGCTACCACAGGAGTCTCGGGGGATAAGTCGAGGTCCATGACCACGACAGCTGGCACCGGAGCTGCCACAGCTTCAGCCACCACTTGGGTGGCACCGGGACAGGAGCAGAAGCCTCCGCCCTCACAGCTTTAGCTGCTGTGGCTGAGGGCGGAGCCTCACTCCTCTTCTTGGGGACGCTGCAGATGATGGATGAAGAAACTTAAAAAACAGTTACTACAACAAAACAACTGTCTGAGGTAAAGATTAAAAATTACCTTGGAAGGCTTCCGCACCATCTTGCACGGAATCTCTTTCCCGGGCGTTCTAGACAGACCATGGCCTCCACTGGCGTGGTAGCTCCGGAAGACCCCCCCCCCGAAACTTGTTGCAGCCGCGGGTATTTCCTTAGTCGAGGCCCCCCTCGAACGGGAAGGACCTCCGGACCCAGAGACCTCAGCTGGCCCTGGTACTGGAGTCTCATGCCCGGAGCTAGCACCCCGGGAAGACACTACTGCAAGTGCAGTCGCCGCAGTTGTAGAGGGTGTAGGCCTGGCGGACCTTCCGTCAGCATGCTTTAGCTTCCTCTTCCGGCTCGACGTTTCGGCCATCGGCTCCTTGCCCTTGCCGACGACTTCGGTCCTTGGCCTCGGGGCAGGGGCGGAGCCACCTTCAGAAGCCCCAGGGGTCACCACCCTGGAAGTCGATCATCTCTCAACGACACAGAGGTCGTCAAGCGTCGGCATCGTCCGCCGGAGCTCCCTGCTGAACTGTACGTCCACGTTGAGAGGGAGGAAAGCTGGCGGCGGGGTCAAGTCATCACCCGCGACATCGATGCCGTGCTGGAACTTCTTGGGATGAAACTCCAAGGTCGCCCCCTCCATGTTGGACTTCAGCCCGGTCTCGACCCGGTCGTCGTCCATCACACTGTTGAGGGTCCAAGCGAGTTTTTCTCTCCTCTTCAGTGGTGCCCACCTGTTGACCAGGAAATTGCAAAATACCGCCCGTGGACTTAATCCTCCCTCCACACATTGGCGGATCCTGGTCAGAGCAGGGTTGAAGGCATCCGACAGTATTGGAGCTTCACTCCAGACTGCAGTGTCGATGGTGGGGAGGCCTTCGGGCAGCTCCAACTTCTCGTGCTCCTCCACCCGGATGACTATCCAGTCTTTCTTCCAATCGTCCCACTTTCCAGAGGGAAACGACCGGAGGTACTTGAATGGGCACTTCTTGCGCTTCACAAAGTAGTAGAAGCCAAGGTACTCATCACTCCTTCCGGTGGTATGGACGGTGAAGAAGGTCTGGAAAAGCTCAATGCAGGGGGGATGCCCACCCACATTTCACAGAAGTGGACGAAGACAGACACTAGAAGAATGGAGTGGGGGCTAAGGTGGTACAGCTACAAACCATAAAAGTCTAGCAGCATCAAGAAAAAGGAGGAAAAAGGTGGAATCAACCCCACCATGGCATACGCAGAGAAGTACACCATCTCGCCGGTGTTCTCCTTCTCGAACGGGAGCTTCCCACCGGTGCGGACTAGGTGGTTGAAGAAGTCCGGGGACCACCCCATGAGGGCCCAGACCTTCTTCAGGTCACTTTCGGTCTTCAAGCGGCTCTCGCGGAGACCCAACTCCATCGCAGCACAGCGAGGCAAGGGAGGAAAAGCAAGCACAAGTTTGGGAGTTCGAGCGCAAGTTCAGATGAGAGGCGTAAATAACCCCAGATGGTGTGCGCTTTCCTTCTTAAGTAAGCCCCCGCAACGCTTGGATGGAAACCGCAGGGAAGCCGAAGATACTATTCAAAAATTTCACCCTCCGATGATAAGAGGGCCCGGGACCACCCCGACGATCAAGTCGAGGTTTTTACCCAGGCGAATGGTTGTCATCATGAAAGGCAGGAAGCCCGAAGGCGGCGGTCTGACAAGGCGCGCGGAACCGATACGATTTTCGTATCGGGAACCGGCGACCTTCAATTGCATTAGATCCGCACGCCAAAGATCTCATTAGCCTCACCCGGGATATGCCACGCAGCAAGGATTTAACTCCAAAACTACCGCCAACGGCGCATCTGAAGACCTTTGAAGACTTGACTCAAAAGTCAAAGGATGGACCCACCTCCGGCGGAATGACTTCACCCAAGGCGTCTTCCCCAGAGGTGGGCCCAGAGGGCCACTGTCGGTACCCTGAGTACCGTATACCCCTTGAGATTGCAAAGATCTCAAAGAAATGTCATCTACTTGATTTGAAGACCTTTGGAGGCCCACATGTCAGGCATAACTGGACCCACTTCCCCAACATGGTTAGTCCTAGGGACGCCACGTGTACCATCAAACCGGAGCTACCGCCCACAAGGGGAAAGCTCCGGGCTATGCACCATAACGGCACCCCCGGACCTAACCCCAGATTGAGGGAAGCTCCGGAACTGACACGTGTCTGGTGGCACCAGACCTATCTGTTCCCCACAGTATGCTCCAGAGCTGCCACGTGTCCAACCGTCAGATCTTCAGCCTCAAACCTCCGGTAGACTCCACAACGGCCCCGGATCTTCAAAGGGGAATCAAGGACTTCAAGACCCGATTAAGTGTCATTAATACTATGTTAATGACACACGATCGGACGACCCTTATTACCAGTAACGGCGCTGTCAAAGCCTGTAACTCGGTCATTGAGGGTAATTAAGCGCATCAAATGTGTATCAATATTAGTAGCCGCCGGGGCCACATGTCAGGCCAGGCCAACTTGTAACGGCCTGTCCTTGTACTATAAAAGGACACGCTGACGATACATAGGGGGGAGATCTGATCTGATCTGATCTGATCTAGTCTGATCGGCTCACACGCGCTCTCAACTCACGTCACCTGAGTTGAGTTCATACATCCAATACAACACCAACACACCCCGTGGAGTAGGATATTACGCTCAGGCAGCCCGAACCACGTAAATCTTTGTGTCTCCTGTGTCATTTTACATTTCACCTTCTTGAATCTCCGCACGCCCACACCGAACTTCAAACTCCGCAAACACTTTTAGTAGTGTCGGGAGATCTGCCGGATCAAAACCACCGACAACTACATTCCTAATACACTTTATAAAGTTCAGAAGGCTATTCGTGACCTCGGGCTGGGCTACGAAAATATCGATGCATGTGTCAATGAATGTGTGTTATTCTGGAAGGACTATTCTCTGCTGGATCGATGACCGAAATGTGGTGAACTATGATCGAAAAATAGTACTGGTGGGGATGCAAGAGAGGTTTTACCTTGTGGAAAAGCCAAGAAGCTTGTAGCACGCAAGATTCTATGATACTTCTCTCTTATTCCATGTCTTCAAAGGTTTTATATGGCAGAATCAACGGCATCAAACATGCGCTGGCACAAAGAAAAACGTATTGATGATGGAATATTACGCCATCCTACAGATTCGAAAGCATGGAAGCATTTTGATAGCATTCACCCAAAATTCTCATCTGATCCTCGCAACATAAGACTTGAGATAGCATCTAATGGTTTCAATCCTTTTGGAATAATGAAATTTCTTATAGTACATGGCTCGTGATTCTAGTCTCTTATAATCCACCACCTTGGTTGTGTATGAAGCACCTTATTGGTTGATGTCAATGATAATTCCTGGGCAAAAGTCACCTGGAAACAACATTGATATGTACCTACAACCTTTGATTGATGAGCTACTGAAATTATGGTCTGAAGGTATTGAAACATACGATAGTTCAAAGAAAGAGACATTTCTCATGCGAGCTTCTATATTTGGGACAATAAATGATTTTCCAGCATATGCAATGCTATGTGGATGGAGCACAAAAGGTAAGATATCATGTCCATAATGCCATGTAAACACTGACACCTTGTGGTTGAAACATGGATGAAAGTATTGCTACATGGTTCATCGTCGTTTCCTACCTCAGAATCACAGCTGGCGTTGAGACAAAGCTTATTTAAAAAAGAAAGAGAATAGAGAGGCTCCAACATCGCTCTCTATTGATGAAGTACTCCAACAATACGAGAATTTAGATCAAGTGAGTTTTGGACAGACAAATAATAAGAGAAAGCGCACTGAGGAAAATATGTTGCATAGTTGGAAGAAGAAAAGTATATTTTTCCAGCTCCCGTATTGGAAGACATTGCTAATAAGGCATAACTTGGATGTCATGCGCATTGAGAAAAACATTTGTGATAGCATATTGGGAACATTGCTTGATATGGATGGTAAAACAAAAGATAGTCTACAAGCCCGTCTTGATATGCAGGATATGGGTATATGGCCACAACAACATCCGGTTGCTACAAATTGTCCATCAGCAACATATACTTTGCATAAAGATGAGAACACCACCTTGTGCAAGTTTTTGGGGGATGTGAAGATGCCTGATGGTTATGCCTCAAACATCAAGATATGTGTGGACATAAAAGAAAATAAGGTATCAGGTCTAAAAACTCATGACTACCATACGATATTTCAGAAGCTCCTTCCTATTGCAATATGTGACATATTGCCCGAAAAGGTTGTTGCAACTTTAATTGAGTTTAGCAGATTCATTTCTAGAATTTGTTCGAAAGAATTGGTGGAACCAGATTTGCATAAGATGATCAAACAATTTACTGAAACAATTTGTAAGCTTGAGATGTTGCTTCCTCCCGCTTTCTTTGATATCATTATACATCTTCCAATCCATCTTGCTGAAGAAGCTCGCTTGGGTGGACCTGTTTCTTACAGATGGATGATTGCAATTGAGAGGTACCTTGGTACATTGAAGAGGTATTTACATAATAGAGCTCACCCGGGGGGTTCTATAGCTGAGGGATATATTATGGAAGAGTGTATGACTTTTTGTAGTTAGTTTTTGATAACATCAGCACCAAGCTTGATAGGCCAGAACATCATGAAGCTGCAGCTAGGAATGAACCTTCTCTTGAGTCTAATATATTTACAGATGTTGATTATTTTAAAAAAGGGTTTAAATGGGGCCAACTTACTATGGTGGAACTACATAACATCAGACATTGTATTATTTCTAATGTTGAAGAGGCCGCTCCATGGATCAAGTACGTATAACTCAGAGATTCTATACTATATTGGATCATGCTTAATGTAGATGGCTAATTTAATTTTGTACCCCTTTTAGTGAGCATTTTGAAGAGCTAAAAAGATTCATTCTCGTGATGTTGAAAAACACCATATAGATGAGTTTGTTTATTGGTTTCAAAAAGGAGTAAGTACATGCAAGTTTTTACTTTGATTAAATATTGACAAATATTTGTTCTGATGTTGATTTATTAGTGCCCATTTTATACTAATGTGTACAGATTACGACATTACACAAAGAAGGCAAAGTAACCGATTATTTGCATGCATTATCTAGAGGACCAGATCGTCGGGCACATTTTTTTAGTCGATCATTCATTAAGGCTTATTCTTTCGAACTGCATAGGTGGAAAAAGATTTACAGACGCAAAATAGTGGTGTTGTTGTTTGGGATGGCGATCATGAGTGGTTTAGAGTAATCAATAAAATGATTTTTGTTGATTTTGGAAAAAATCAAGAGGTTCTGTTATTTGAATATGACTGGTTTGATCGGCCTCGTTCCGGTCAGAGCCAAAGCGGAGGCTGCAAAATGGATTGATAAGGAATGATTGATGTTGACACTACTCTTCCTTAATTTAACTATGAGCCTTACATTATAGCCACCCAAGCAGAACATGTTTTTTACGTTCAAAGTGTGAAGAAACATAAATGGGCTACAGTTGTTAGAACGAAGCCACATAACCTTTTTGCCATGCCCCTGGAGACAATGAAAATAATGTCACTGAGACGATGGAGGTTGAGACATTTGATGATCGACGACTTACTAATATCAATATGCCACAAATAAAAGAGTATAGGATCGCATGGGCCAGGAATAACATTGAGGGAGCAACCGGTTATGCTTCTGCTCTTCAAATGAGAACATGTGATCAGTTTGATGCACATGGAGTTCCATCAGAAAATAAAGACGACGATGATGATACATATATCAATGATGGTATTGTACCTCCAATATTTGGGGGGGGGGGGGGCGACAACGAAGATGATGATTTTTTTATATAAGCAAGCCGATATTGAACAATCTCACCCCTTTAGAAGATACCCAAAATTTGAAATGACGCTCCTGCAGAAATTCCTAATGCAATGAACTAGTGATTCCTGGCAACGGATCCTAATGCAACGAGTGTGCTCCATGGTGATAGATCCTAAGGCCACGAATGAGTACAATGGCGGCAACAGATCCTAATGCAATGAATTACAAGCAAAATGGAGACGTACTTAATTAGCAGCGAAGTGCATTTCTTATATGAAAAGTGTGTCATCCCCGCGATGTCTCCATTTAGCTTTTTGATTTTCTACATTTTATTTTGGTTAACTTTTGATATCACACATCACTGAACTTAGAGCACATTCAGTTGATAACTGAATCATTCACTTGTCCAGAAAATAAAGAAATCCATCCTTATGATTCCTGAGGAACACGATGAAAACAAACCACACATTCATTCGTTCACACAGTGGCCAATGTTCTATAATATATCGTGAATAATGGCAACAAATCCTAATGAATGATTGTGTTCCATGACGATAGATCCTAACGCCACGAACTGGTAAATCATGGCAAAGTACCAAATGCAACGATTGTGTTTCGTGGCGATAGATCATAACGCCACGAACTACTGAATCGTTGCAAAAGTTCATAATGCAAAAATGTGTTCCGTGGTGGTAGATCCTAACGCCATGAACGTGTGAATCATGGCAAAAGTTCCTAATGCAACGATTCTGTTCCGTGGTGATAGATCCTAACACCACGAACTTGTGAATCATGGCAAAAGTTCCTAATGCAACGATTCTGTTCCGTGGCGATAGATCCCAATGCCTTGAACATGTGAATCGTAGCAAAAGTTCCTAATGCAATGATTGTTTTCTATGGCGATAGATCCTAACGCCATGAACTTGTGAATCGTGGTAAAAGTTCTTAATGCAATGATTGTGTTTCGTGGTGATAGATCCTAATGCCACGAACTGGTGAGTCGTGGCAAAAGTTCTTAATGCAACGTTCATGTTCAGTGGCGATATATGGGGACCGGAGCCTACACTTTCCAGGAATCGCATTGGGTGGTGCCCTGCAATGTGACACCCAACAGCACACATATAAAGGAACACATATTACATAAATCATTTGCCGAAATTTACAAAGATATTCAGTTTTCAAATAGTTTATATAAACAATATACAGCAGAAAATAAGATTACTACTCTCGTACTCAAGTCTAATAAGCAAAAGAGAAGTCGTGCAGCCCACGGACGCTCCTCACTAGCCACGAAAACCAAACAGCAGCGGCATGGTTCCCACATGAGTATAACACTCGGAGAGTCCCGAGTCTCATCAGACAACCATAATCATAAGCACAGAGGTTAGTATCTGCAAAACCACTTATATAGCAACCGTGAGCACGAAGGCTCAGCAAGACTTAACTGTCTCACCTAAACATGAAACTCTACATGAGGTAAAGACATAAAACATAGGATGGCAGATTTGTATAATGTACTCACCTAAATGTGGGTCCTTATTTTCAGATTTATAGCAGCAGCTTAAACCTTGTGTGGGGCAACATAGGAGGTGAAAAGTGACTCAACAAAATTGGTTTCATAATTCTCTAAGCATCTACTGTGAGATATTGAATTTACAAGTTTGGATAATTTACTGAAATGTTTCTATTGTTTTTTGGCATTCTATGACCAGTTAGGAAAATCATCAGATTGAACTAGGTTAATAAATTCCAATGAAGCCGCAATTTTTACACGGATTCGGAACTTAGTATAGAAGATGTTGGCAAAATTTCAGATTTTTCTATGAAGTGAACCATCAGATAGAAATCAAACATTATTTTATTTTAAAGGGCTCTACAGGAAAATCTAAGAATTGTCATGAAGATTGGGTTTCAGTTCTGGTTAGTGTGGATAAAGAGCAAACCAACAAAGTTAGTTTCACAATTTTTGAAGCTTTCTACTGAGAGATATTCAATTTAGAACCTTGCAAAAGATTCTGTACAAATTCTAAATGAATTTGGCTATTTTTATGTGCATAGAGGATACACAGGTGATCAGACAATGTAAATGAAGTCTAATGACCCTGAAAGTTTTACTGGAGTTCAGGGATATTCAAATTAAGGCTCTGGAAAAATTTGGTAATTTTCCAAACAGCAGAACTATAGTAATTAATTCTATAAGATTTTAATTATTTGAATTATGGAGAAATTCCCATGGACTTTCATACAAATCCAAGTGCACCACTGGAATGTATTCTTAATGCTGGTTCTTGATAAATTTACTTGGGATTTTTTTGGACAATTCTACTAGGAGATATGGATTTTCAAATATGGAGTGAAATCTGGAATTAAATTCCAATTGGAAAAAGTTTGAATAATGGCTGGGCCAACAGGATTTAAACTAACCAATGAAACGGAGGCCACACCGTGCTACTGAGTAATTGGGACATAGCCGCACGAGATCTAGATGCCACAGAGGATCAGAAGGGGAAGGCGGGAGGCTGACAAACAGGCCCCACAAGAGGGTCGTCTTCCACCTTGGGCTGGCGGCACCCTCGCTGGACACGCGGCGGTGCCCGACGGCGGCCACTCGAGTTTCGGCCGAGACTTATTCAGTTCATACACGAAGTTCATCAGAAACAATCACTAATACTCGAGTTAGGAGGGATGGCAAGGGCTGAAACTTTAGAAGCAGATTCTAGGTACTATAGCACACCTTTTTCCTTCAAGGACCGATGTGAGATGATGCTTGCATTGCCGGGCCGTCGAGGGATAGAGGGCGGCAAAAACAGGGAAGCACACCGGCGGCCCAAAAATCATCAAGCCCGTCAAGGGGGAAGCTCAAACTATTAAAGAGAATGATCAATGAGCTGTGCCGAGGTTGAGGAGTAACCCAATGCGAAGAAATTTGAGTAATACCGATGATCCTTGCTGTATTTTGAGGGGGGAGGGAAGAACTCGCCGGGAAACGAAGCTTTGGTGTCAGGGATGAAACCACGAGGAAGTAATCGACTTGAGGACTGGGAAGATGATAAGGAGTCTTGGGTGGGCTGTATGCAGCTGGAGTTGAAGCAGAAAGGCAAGCACCTCAGTGGCAGTTGCATGCCTGGAGGTGGCGCCACGGGATGAACGGGGGCGAAAATGACCCATAGACTAGTGGGCCCACCTCTCTATTCAAGCCTATCTTATCTGGACACAGAAATATCCCACCAACTTGTGTCCAAAAATTCTGGATATTCCATGGTAGAAAATTTTGAGGTGTATAAATTGATTCTAAAATCAGATTGTTGATTTGACAAAGTTTGATTTGAATTCAAAATTGAATTTGAATTTGAGTTGAATTCAATGTAGCTATTGAATTAAATAGCAAAATTGCTTCAAAAATTATGAAACTTTACAGGGATACCACTTGGAATAATTGGAATCCATTGGTCAACTCAAATATTCATGTTAACTTCATTTGAACATTAGCGAAGTTTATTTTTTTGAATTCCATCATTCGGAGTTTGAATTAATTTCTTTTCCTCATTTCCTTTTTAATTCTTTTTATCATTCAAATTTTTGTCCTAACTGAACATTGAATTATGGAAATTAGGGAATTTACACGATTGATCATAATGCCACGAACTTGTTAATTGTGGCAAAAGTTCCTAATGCAATGATTGTCTTCCATGGCGATAGATCTTAACACCACAAACTGGTGAATCATGGCAAAAGTTCCTAATGCAACGATTCTGTTCCGTGGCGATAGATCCTAACGCCATGAACTTGTGTATCGTGTAAAAGTTCATAATGCAACGATCGTGTTCTGTGGCGACAGATCCTAATGCAATGAACTGGTGAATCGTGGCAAAAGATCCTAATACAACGATTGTGTACCTTGGCGATAGATCCTAACGCCACCAACTGGTGAATCATGGCAAAAGTTCCTAATGCAACGACAGTGTTCCGTGGCAATAGATCCTAATGCCACGAACTGGTGAATCGTGGAAAAAGTTCCTAATGCAACGATTGTGTTCCGTGGCGATAGATCCTAATGCAAATTCGTTTTCCATGTTGAATCATGATGAGCAATTAGCAAATAATGAGGAGATAATTTCTGATGATGCTGCTATGGAAGATATGTTGTCCAATCTACGTAGAGGCACTAGTCATGGTGGTAATTCAGCAGATGTTGATGATCCTGAAAATGCTATAAACCAAACTATTCTCATATGTGCTTCCAGAGGGCCACTGCATTCCTATACACTTGATAAACTTCACAAGGCTGTTCGTGACCTCGGGCTGGGCTACGAAAAGATCGATGCATGTGTCAATGACTGTGTGTTATTCCGGAAGGACTATTCTCTGCTGGATCGATGACTGAAATGTGGTGAACTAAGATGGAAAAATATTACTGGTGGGGATGCAAGAGATGTTTTACCTTGTGGAAAAGCCAAGAAGCTTGTAGCACGTAAGATTCTACAATACTTCTCTCTTATTCCATGTCTTCAAAGGTTTTATATGGCAGAATCAACGGCATCAAACATGCACTAGCGCAAAGAAGAACATATCGATGATGGAATATTACGCCATCATGCAGATTTGAAAGCATCGAAGCATTTTGATAGAATTCACCCAAATTTCTCATCTGATCCTCGCAACATAAGACTTGGGCTAGCATCTGATGGTTTCAATCCTTTTGGAATAATGAAATTTCTTACAGTACATGGCCCGTGATTCTAATCTCTCATAATCCACCACCTTGGTTGTGTATAAAGCAACCTTATTGGTTGATGTCAATGATAATTCCTGGGCCAAAGTCACCTGGAAACAATATTGATGTGTATCTGCAGCCTTTGATTGATGAGCTACTGAAATTGTGGTTTGAAGGTGTTGAAACATCCGATAGTTTGAAGAAAGAGACATTTCTCATGCGAGCTTCTATATTGTGGACAATAAATGATTTTTCGGCATATGCAATGCTATGTGGATGGATCACAAAAGGTAAGCTAGCATGTCCATAATGCCATGTAAACACTGATGCCTTGTGGTTGAAACATGGACGAAAGTATTGCTACATGGGTCATCGTCGTTTCCTACCTCAGAATCACAGGTGGCATCAAGACAAAGCTTCTTTCATCAAGATAGAGAATAGAGAGGCTCCAACATCACTCTCTATTGATGAAGTACTCCAACAATACAAGAATTTAGATCAAGTGAGTTTTAGGCAGACGAATAATAAGAGAAAGCGCACTGAGGAAAATATGTGGCATAGTTGGAAGAAGAAAAGTATATTTTTCCATCTCTCGTATTGGAAGACATTGCTAATAAGGATAACTTGGATGTCATGCACATTAAGAAAAGCATTCGTGATAGCATATTGGGAACATTGCTTGATATGGATTGTAAAACAAAAGATAGTCTACAAGCTCGTCTTGATAAGCAGGATATGGGTATACGGCCACAGCAACATCCGGTTGCTACAAATTGTCCATCAACATCATATACTTTGCATAAAGATGAGAAGACCACCTTGTGCAAGTTTTTAGGGATTTGAAGATGCCTGATGGTTATGCCTCAAACATCAAGAGATGTGTGGACATAAAAACACATAAGGTATCAGGTCTAAGAACTCATGACTGCCATACTATATTTCAAAAGCTCCTTCCTATTACAATATGTGACATATTGCCTAAAAAGGTGGTTGCACCTTTAATTGATTTTAGCATATTATTTTTGTAATTTGTTCTAAAGAATTGGTGGAACCAGGTTTGGATAAGTGGATCAAACAATTTCCTGAAACAATTTGTAAGCTTGAGATGTTGCTTCCTCCCGGTTTCTTTGATATCATGGTACATCTTCCAATCCATCTTGCCGAAGAAGCTCGCTTGGGTGGACTTGTTTCTTACAGATGGATGTATCCAACTGAGAGGTACCTTGGTACATTGAAGAGGTATGTACATAACAGAGCTCACCCGAGGGTTCTATAGCCGAGGGATATATTATGGAAGAGTGTATGACTTTTTGTAGTTAGTTTTTGGTAACATCAGCACCGAGCTTGATTGGCCAGAACATCATGAAGTTGCAGCAAGGAATGAACCTTCTCTTAAGTCTAATATATTTACAGAAGTTGATAATTCTAAAAAAGAGTTTAAATGGGGTCAACATACTATGGTGGAACTACATAACATCAGACATTATATTATTTCTAATGTTGAAGAGGCCGCTCCATGGATCAAGTACGTATAACTCAGATGTTCTATACTATATTGGATCATGCTTAATGTAGATGGCTAATTTAATTTTGTACCCTTTTCAGTGAGCATTTTGAAGAGCTGAAAATATTCATTCTCGTGATGTTGAAAAACACCATCGAGATGAGTTTGTTTATTGGTTTCAAAAACGAGTAAGTACATGCAAGTTTTTACTTTGATGAAATATTGAACAAATATGTGTTCTGAAGTTGGTTTATCAATGACCCTTTTTATACTAATGTGTACAGATTACGACATTACACAAAGAAGGCAAAGTAACCGATTATTTGTATGCATTATCTAGAGGACCTGATCGTCGGGCACGTTTTTTTAGTCGATCATTTATAAAGGCTTATTCTTTCATACTGCAGAGGTCAAAAAATATTTACGGACGCAAAATAGTGGTGTTGTTGTTCGGGATGGTGATCATGAGTGGTTTGGAGTATTCAAGAAAATGATTTCTGTGGATTTTGAAAAAAAAAATCAAGAGGTTCTGTTATTTGAATGTGACTGGTTTGATCGGCCTCGTTCCGGTCAGAGCCAAAGCAGGGGCTGCAAAACAGATTGATAAAGAATGATATATGTTGACACTACTCTTTCTTAATTTAAGTATGAGCCTTACATTATAGCCACCCAAGAGGAACAAGTTTTTTACGTTCCAAGTGCGAAGAAACCTAAATGGGCTACAATTGTTAGAATGAACCCACATAACCTTTTTGCCATGCCCTTGGAGACAGTGAAAATAATGTCACTGAGACGATGGAGGTTGAGACATTTGATGATCGACGATTTACTGATATCAATATGCCACATATAAATGAGGATAGGATCGCATGGGCTAGGAATGACATTGAGGGCACAACCAGTGATCTTTCCGCTCTTCAAATGAGAACATGTGATCCGTGTGATGGACATGGAGTTCCATCAGAAAATAAAGATGAAGACAATGATACATATATCAATGATGGTATTGTACCTCCAATATTGGGGGGGGGGGGACAATAGCGAAGATGATGATTTTCTTTATATAAGTATTGTGTGAGCTAGCTGTGAACTATTTGATTTTTTTGAAAATATAGAAGCCACTCTTCTAATTAGCAGCAAGCTTAGAAGCAAGCCGATATTGAATAATCCCACCTCTTTAGAAGATACCCAAAATTTGAAATGATGCTCCTACAGAAATTCCTAATGCAACGAACTAGTGATTCCTGGCAACATATCCTAATGCAACGAGTGTGTTCCGTTGCGATAGATGCTAAGGTTACGAATGAGTACAATCGTGGCGCTAGATCCTAATGCAATGCTTGTACAAGCAAAATGGAGACACACTTAATTAGCAGAGAAGTGTGTTTCCTATATGAAAAGTGCATCCTCCCCACGATGTCTCCATATAGCTTCGTGATTTTCTACATTTTGTTTTGGTTCACTGTTGATATCACACATTACTAAACTTAGAGCACATTCAGTTGATAACTGAATCATTCACTTGTCCAGAAAATAAACAAATCCATCCTTATGATTCTTGAGGAACATGATGAAAACACACCACACATTCATTCGTTAATACAGTGGCCAATGTTTTGTTATATATCGTGAATATGGCAACAAATCCTAATGCAACTATTGTGTTCCATGACGATAGATCCTAATGCCACAAACTGTTAAATCGTGGCAAAAGTTCCAAATGCAACGATTGTGTTCCGTGGCGATAAATCGTAACGCCTGAAACTAATGAATCATTGCAAAAGTTCCTAATGCAACAATTGTGTTCTGTGGCGATAGATCCTAACGCCATGAACTTGTGAATCGTGGCAAAACTTCCTAATGCAACGATTATGTTCCCTGGTGATAGATCCTAACACCATGAACTTGTGAATCATGGTAAAAGTTCCTAATGCAACGATTCTGTTCTGTGGCGATAGATCCTAATGCCATGAACTTGTGAATCGTAGCAAAAGTTCCTAATGCAATGATTGTGTTTTGTGGCGATAGATCCTAACGCCACAAACTTGTGAATCGTGGCAAAAGATACTAATGCAATGATTGTGTTCCGTGGTGATAGATCCTAACGCCATGAACTAGTGAATCATGGCAAAAGTTCTTAATGCAACGTGGGTGGTGTCGTGCGATTCGACACCCAACAACACACATATAAAAGAACACATATTACATAAATCATTTGCTGAAATTTACAAAGATATTCAGTCTTCAAATAGTTAATATAAATAATCTACAACGGAATATAAGTTTACAACTCTCGTACTCAAGTCTAATAAGCAAAAGAGAAGTCGTCCAGCCCACGGACGCTCCTCACTAGCGACGAAAACCAAACAACAGCGGCATGGTTCCCACATGAGTATATCACTCGAAGAGTCCTGAGTCTCATCGGACAACCATTATCATAAGCACAGAGGTTAGAACCTGCAATACAACTTATATAGCAACCGTGAGCACGAAGGCTCAGCAAGACTTAACAGTCTCACCTAAACATGAAACTCTACATGAGGTAAAGACATAAACATAGGATGGCAGATTTGCACAATGGACTTGCCTAAATGTGGGTCCTTATTTTCAGATTTATAGCAGCAGCTTAAACCTTGTGCAGGGAAGTATCGTAACTCCACAATCAAACAAGAAACGTTTCACCATTATGCTGCATGCCCAAAGTAGAAAAATAAATTTAGTGAGCACAATACTATTACATACAACATAGCAATACCATGATAATATAATGTTCATAACAGCAGCAATTAATTCTCATCTCAAGTGCAAGTATTACTACGTCACAACTCAGTGAACAAGTGGTACTCATATCCGCGAGGTACGGTGATTTGAATCAATGATACCCGGAATACATGACATGTACGCCTGTGAAGATGTCGTGAGCGAGTTTCTGTCTACTGTGTTGCGGCCGAAAGCCTGAGGCGATCAAAAAAGTCTCAAAAAAGCTTCCCAAGAAACATTGGTTTCCTGGACCCCATATATCCAGTATGACTCCGATACATTTCAAACTTCTCAGCAGGGCCGCATACAGATCGGTCCTTAACCAACAAAGGCAGAGCTACTCACCCAAGACCATGTCTTGCTGCATCCAACGCCCCTGCCCAATCTCATATACAGATGACTACTCCATTTCTTTGAACCAATCCCGTGTGAAAATATCCTAGCCATGCGAGTAGATTCCAACTACTCGACTTCTACTGAATCCTATACAACATTTATCATAGCATAATCTACATGATGACTTAACAACTACCCAAATACTCCATGGGTTCATCTAGTCATGCAAGTGGATTTTCAATCACCTTAGCCCTAATGCACATAACTCACCCTAGACATAGGTGATACAAATCAAAATTTTGTAATAGCGATTAAATGCAAACGGGGGCTTGCCTGGTTGCGAGATGGTATCAAATTTAATCTCCGGAAGGATGAACTCAAGTAGCTCCGGGATCCTCTTGAGCTCGGCAACTAATCGATATGCAAAGAATTATGCAAGTTAATCAATACCGGTATTATGATATAGCTTAATGAAAAGACAGTTAAGTATATGTATTTAAGCCCAATCGTTCTGGAAATTTTAAATAGGACACTAGACACTATGAGTGAGGTTCTGGACAAAATTGGGATCAATTAATAGAAGTTAAAGTTGTATAAAATTCAATGAACCTAAACAATACACATAATTTTGAGGAACAATCTGTAGCTTTGACATGGCCAAAAGTTGGAGTTATATTTTGAGGAGGTGAAGAGTGAGTCAACAAAATTAGTTTCATAATTTTCTAAGAGTCCTACCGTGAGATATTGAATTTACAAGTTTGGATAATTTACTGAAATGTTTCTGTTGTTTCTGGGCATTCTATGACCAGTTAGGAAAATCTTCAGATTGAACTAGGTTAATTATGTCCAATGAAGCTAAAATGTATACAGTAATTCTGAAACTTAATAAAGAACATTTTGGAAAATTTTCAGATTTTTCTATGAAGTGAATCATCAGATAAAAAATCAAACATTATTTTTCTTTAAAGGGCTCTACAGGGGATTTTCATGAAGATTGGGTTGCAGTTCTAGTTAGTGTGGATAAAGAGCAAACCAACAAAGTTAGTTTGAAATTATTTTTAAGTTTTCTACCGAGAGATATTCAATTTAGAAGCTTGCACAAGTTTCTCTACAAAATCTAAATGAATTTGGCTATTTTTATGTGCATAGAGGATACACAGGTGATCAGACCTTGTAAATGAAGTCTAACGACCCTGAAATTGATACTGGGGCTCAAGGATATTCAAATGAAGGTTCCGGAAAAATTTGGTAATTTTCCAATGAGCAGAACTACAGGAATTAATTCTATAAGCATTTTTTTGAATTATGGAGAAATTCCTATGGACTTTCGTACAAATCCAAGTGCATCACTGGAAATTATTCTTCATGCTGGTTCTATCAAAATTTATTTGTGAATTTTCGGACGATTCTACTAGGATATATGGATTTTCAATGTTGGAGCAAAATATGGAATTAAATTCCAATTGGAAAAAGTTTGAATAATGGCTTGGCCCACAGGATCTAAACTAACGAATGAAACGGAAACGACACCGTGCTACTGAGTAATTGGAACATAGGCGCACGAGATCTAGACACCACAGAGGATCAGATTTGGATGGCGTGAGGCTGACACACAGGCCCCACAAGAGGGTCGTCTTCCACCTCGGGCTGGCGGCGCCCTCGCTGGACCCGCGGTGGCGCCCGACGGTGGCCACTCACCATAGCCCATTCCAAAGCACGGAAAACCTTGGTACTCACCGCCCCCACCTAAAATCGGCCGTAGAACACGATGGAGAGACTCCCGATGGCGATTGGCGGCCGGAGATGGCGGTGCGACGGCGGAGGGCGGAGTTAGGGTTCCGTCGATGTCGGCCGGTCCCTCTGGTGCCTTATTTAGGATGGAAATGCTTCAAAAAGTTTCATGGGAACGTAGGAAAGGCGATAAAGGGGACAAAGGACGGTGAAATGCCTCGGAAATGTGAAGTCGACGGTGAAGTGGGGGTTCGACCGTGGCGGGTAGAAAAAATCCTATTCCGATGTGTACAGTCGATGAAAATCGATGGGGTTTCCTCGTGGGTGTGCTCCAGGTAGTCTAGAACAACACTTCTGACGGTCACGAGCTATGATTGAACATGGAAAACGAATTTCGGCCGATACCTATTCAGTTCATAAACGAAGTTCATCGGCAACAATCACTAATACTCGAGTTAGGAGGGATGGCAAGGGATGAAACTTTACGAGTAGATTCTAGGTACTATAGCACACCTTTTTCCTTCAAGGACCGAGGTGATATGATGCTTGCATCGCCTAGACGTCGAGGGACAGAGGGCGGCAAAAACTGGGGAGCACACCGGCGTCCCGAAAATCGTCAAGCCCGTCAAGGGGGAGGCTCAAACTGTGAAAGAGAATGATCAAGGAGCTGCGCCAGAGGTTGAGGAGTAATCCAATGCGATGAAATTTGAGTCATACCGATGATGCTTGCTGGATTTCGAGGAGGAGGAAAGAACTCGCTGGGAAACGCAGCTTTGGCGCCAGTTACGAAACCACGACGAAGTAATCAACTTGGGGACTGGGAAGATGATAAGGAGGAGTCTTGGGTGGACTGTTTGAAGCCAGAGTCGAAGCAGGGAGGCAAGCACCTCAGTGGCAGTTGCATGCTGGGAGGTGGCGCCACTGGAGGAACAGGGGCGAAAATGACCCACTGACCAGTGGGTCCCACCCCTCTATTCAAGCCTATCTTCTCTGGACACAGAAATATCCCACCAGCTTGTGTCCAAAAATTCTAGATATTTTATGATAGACAAATTTGGAGGTGTAGAAACTGATTCTGAAATCAGATTGTCGATTTCACAATGTTTCATTTGAATTTGAGTTGAATTCAATGTAGCTATTGAATTAAATAGCATACTTGCTTCAAAAATTATGAAACTTTGCAGGGATACTATTTGGAATATTTGGAATCCATTGGTCAACTCAAACCTTCATGTTAACTTCATTTGAACATTAGCTAAGTTTATTTTTTGACTTCCCTCATTTGCAGTTTGAATTAACTTGTTTTTCTCATTTCCTTTTTAATTCTTTTTATCATTCAAATTTCTGTCCTAACTGAACTTTGAATTACGGAAATTAGGGTTTTAACATTCCTCCCCCCTTAAAAGAATCTCGTTCCGAGATTACAATGAAGAGACGAAAGTAGGAGAAAAATTACTGGATGTGAGATTATAAGAAATCCGGATAGTTGGAGCGGAGATATTCTTCAGTTTCCTATGTTGCTTCTTCAGCGGTATGGTTGCTCCATAAAACTTTATAAAACCACAGCGCGCGGTTCTGCTTGGTTCGGGTTTTCTTGTCGAGAATCTTAACGGGATATTCGGAGTACGTCAAATGCGGTTGCAATTTGCCGATTTCGTCGGTGTGGACTGCACCTGTGAACTTGAGACATTTCCGGAGCTGAGATACGTGGAAAATGTCTTGTATATCAGGGAGAGATGCCGGTAATTCCAATCGATAAGCCACAGGTCCGCACTTCTACGTGATAGCAAACGGGCCAATTAATCGGGGAGCGAGCTTCCCTTTTACTCCAAACCGATGAATTCCTTTCATCGGTCACACACGAAGATAAAGGTGATCACCCACGTCGAAGTGCAGCAGGTGATGCCGCTTGTCCGCATAATTGTTCTGTCGAGACTGAGCCGCTCTTAAGTTCGCTTGAATGATCTAGATTTGTTCCTCGGCTTCGTTGACCAGATCAATCCCGAACTACACCCTCTCGCCGGACTCACACCAATTCAGTGGTGTGCGGCATTTCCAGTCGTAGAGAGCTTCGTATGGTGCCCTCTTGATACTCGCTTGATAACTGTTGTTGTACGAGAATTCCACCAACGGTAAATTATCATCCCAATTTTTACCGCGGTTAATGGCACATGCACGCAACATGTCTTCAAGGACTTGATTCACTCTCTCGGTTTGTCCATCGGTCTGTGGGTGATATGCGGAGCTTCTAATCAGCTTAATACCCGACGAGGCGTGCAACTGCTCCAAGAAATGAGCAACGAACAGCGAGCCTCGATCTGAAATAATTATGCGAGGAATGCCGTGTAGGCACACGATTCTTGATATGTACAACTCCGCATATTTCTTGGCATTGAATCCGACATTTACTGGAATGAAGTGTGCTGATTTGGTTAGTCGGTCGACTATCACACAAATTGAATCATGCTTCCGGAATGTGAGTGGCAATCCGACTATGAAATCCATACACACATCCTCCCATTTCCATGCCGGAATATTCAGCGGTTGCAGCTGTCCTGCTTTCTTCATGTGGTCGGCCTTCACTCGCCGACACGTATCACACTCGGATACGTACTTTGCTATTTTCCGATTCATCCGTGTCCACCAAAACATGGTATTTAAATCTTGATACATTTTATTGATGCCCGGATGAATAGAAAATTTTGACATGTGAGCTTCATCCAATATTTTCTTCCAAAGCTTAACATCTCGGGGTACAACTATCCTGTCCTTGAACTATAATGTACCGTGATCATCTTTCAGGAAACATTTTACCTCCCCGCTGTCCACTCTTTCTCGTATGTGTGACATGCCCTTGTCCTTCTTTTGGGCTTCAATAATTTCCTCTCGGATGGTGGGAATGAGAGCACAATTGTGGAGAGCCCCATATGGAATCACATATAGACTTGGTTCCTGATCTTCCATTTTAGCAATGGTGATGTTGTGGACATGAGCTTTCCGACTAAGCGCGTCAGCAACCACGTTTGCTTTACTAGGGTGGTATTGAATTTAAATTTCGTAATCCTTTATCAGCTCTAACCGCCTTCTTTGTCTCATATTCAGCTCCTTCTGCGTGAAAAAATATTTCAAACTCTCGTGGTTGGTGTAGAGTTGTATAAGATTTCCAAGCAAGTAATGCCTCCACATTTTTAATGCTAATACCACGGCAGTGAGCTCAAGGTCGTAAATCAGATATTGCTGCTCGTGATTTTGGAGTTGTCGAGATCCATATGCGACCACACGTCCTCCTTGCATCAGAATGCAGCCAAGTCCGACGTCGGGTGCGTCGCAATAAATGTCAAACGGTTTTATCATGTCCGGCTGAGCAAGAACCAGGGCAGTTGTAAGGTGCTGCACTAATGTCTTGAAAGCTTCTTCACAAACTGAACTCCAATTATATTTGGTGCCCTTTTTCAGCAGCTCCGTCATCGGCTTAGCGATTTTTGAGAAGCTCGGGATGAACCTCCTATAATATCCCGCTAAACCGAGGAAACATTGGACATCATGTACGGATTTAGGAGATTGCCATTTCAGCACTTGAACAATCTTACTTGGGTCCACAGCGATGCCCTCAGCTGAAATAATGTGTCCCAAGAATGGCACTTGGCTGATCCAAATTCACACTTGCTGAATTTTGCAAAGAGCATATGGTCTCTTACCCGTTGCAGCACAATATGCAGATGTTCAATATGCTCTTCCTCTGACTTGGAATAAACCAATATGTCGTCGATGAAGACGACGACGAATTTGTCCAACTCCGGAATGAATACCGAATTCATGACATACATAAAGTGAGCTGGAGCGTTGGTGAGACCAAAAGACATGATAAGATACACGTATATTCCGTATCTCGTCGAGAATGCCGTCTTCGGAATATCCTCCGGTCGGATTTTGATTTAATGATATCTGGACTGAAGATCCATCTTTGAGAACACCCTCGCACCAACAAGTTGATAGGATAAAATGTCGGTGCGGGGCAGCGAGTACTTGTTCTTTATAGTCATGGCGTTGAGCGGTCGATAACCCACGCATAACCGCAATATTTCATCCTTCTTCTTGACAAACAGCACCGAGCACCCCCAAGGTGATGAGCTTGGGCGAATAAAACCGTTGTCCAAAAGGTCTTTCAAATGATCCTTTAATTCAGCTAGCTCATTAGGCGCCATTCGATACGGTCTCCGAGAGATTGATGTGGTTCCCGGTACAAGTTCAATCTTGAACTCAATGTCACGTTCAGGCGGCATGCCCGGTAAGTCATCTGGAAACTCGCGAACCTCCGGAATATCTTCAAGATTAGTTGTTTCAGTGTTATATATAGCTGCACTGTACCGCTCCATGCTGTCCAAAACCAGTTCGTGCTGTCCGTGCATCGGAGAGTTAAGTTGGACAGTCCAGGTACCGATATTAAGAACGACACCATGATGGTTCCACCATGACATCCCCAATATTACATCTATCTTCTGTCCATCCAATATAATCAGCGACGTTGGATATATCTTGCCTCCCAACCATAGAGCTGCTCGGGGAACAATCTGACTAGTAGAGACACTACCACCCGGTGAACTTATAAGATAACTATTCTTGGAAGTATTGGTAGATAATTGGTGCTAATCAAAACATGCTTTACTGATAAAATTGTGTGTAGCACCGGAATCGAAGAGTATGAGGACGGGTAATTCTTTGACAGCAAACATGCCCACTAACACCAGTGCTCCCTCCGGAACACCCTCGATCGCTATATGTTGAACACTTCCGGTTTGCAGTGCTGTCCTCTCTGGTTGAATACGGGGTTGAATACACCATTGTACCGGTACTTGCCCGTTGTTCAACATCTTCCCTGGGCAATCCTTGGTATAGTGCCCAACACGATGACACATTAAACACTTATACTGATTCAACGGCCCGCTGACTTGAGGCATTAATTTTCCTGCATCTTGCTGTGAGATTAATGCCCCTGGAACAATTTGGGACTGTTCTTGCTGCTGATGTAACGTAGGATGGAAATCTGGTACGTCATACGGCCGATTCCGATATGAACTCGGTTGTGCAGTCTGCTGCCACATCTGACTGGACGGTGATCGGTACACCACACGGTATTTCTGAGGAACATTATGTGTACTGTCCTGCACATCAAGTCTCTTCTTTGACTCCTCCGTGATCCACTCCCGTCTGGCATCCTCTTGCTAATCATAAAATTAAGCATAGCGTTGAACAAACCGTGATTGAACAATGCAAGCTTGTCTTTCAACGGGCTTAGACCCCGATAGAAGTACTCTCGCTTCTGATCCTCTGTACTCACATACTCCGACGCATAGTGTGCCAGATTAACAAAGACTTTGGAGTATTCTTGAGCACTCATTTCTCCTTGCTTCAAATCAAGAAATTCCTGAAGCTTCCTTTTCATAATGGCCGGAGGAACATGATAGGCGTGAAATGCCTTCCGGAACTCTGTCCAAGTGACTTGCTGTCCGGCGGACAAGGAGGCGATGTGGTTCACCCACCTAGCACCGGCGATGCCATGGAGTTGTTGTGCTGCATGTAAAACCTTCATATGATCACTACATTGTAGCAGTCCGAACTTAGCTTCAATGGTGCGGAGCCAATGGACCGCATCTAGAGGTTCACCATCACCACTGAACACAGGGGGTGCAGTCACCAAGAATTCCGGATACGTTGCTTGTTGAGGTTGATGATTACCTTCGGCTTGACGTCCCCCTGATTGGTCGTAATCTGGACTATGGTTCGCAGCAGTTCGGTCCGCTCATCGCGCAAACCCAGTATGGCTGCGATATCATCAGCCCATGTAAGCAGAGATGGAGGTGGCTGTTGCACCGGCTGCTCCGGCTCTCGGAAGTCATCCCTTCCCTGACTTGAACCACCGACCTCCTATGTTGTGTGAGTGCACACCATTCTGCAGTTACAGCCATTAATCCAACATGAGACGTGATATTGCAAGATCACACTAGGAAGAAAACAATAGTGTGTGTATTGATAACCAAATTTGCATAACGGTCATATATTGATAAAGTATAAACATTATACACAATACATCATACCTGGACCAATGTTACAATAGCGAGATCCAAAATAATGAACTCCACGGATCAAAGTTCATTTCGACTATCGTTGGTCGCGACGGGATGTTATGTGTGTTATCGTGCGAATCCACACTTTTATTTTTAATATGACACAAACATGGTCATAAAAGAAAAGAGTTTCGAGTGGGTCAAACCCTCAATTCCACTGGTAATGGTTTAGTATTGACAACTGCTGCGTTTTGACACTCCTCGAAGTAAAATCAAGGACCAGATTTGTAACAAGACCAAATTATACCAAACCGATGAAGTTTCTGTTGAAACCTGACCATCTTGTACTCAAACATAAATTTAACCCAGTAAATGGCATAATCATATCTTGAGGTGAACTACAAAGTGGAGGTACACTTCATGACCTTTCCAAAAAGTATGTATTGGTTTGCCTCCAGATCGTTTCTGGTTGAGAAGGTATGGCATTGTAAACCTGACAGTTTTTTCTGGAACATTTGACAGCATCTCCTTTGTTTATGCTGATTTTGGGCCACAATTTCCAGATAAAAAACAGCAGAATTTACAAAAGCCACAATTTAAAAATTTGTAATAGATATTACAGGGATTCTATAAATGTCCTGCAATACCCGGTTCGAATTTTCTAGAGTGAGATATGGTGAAAACAATCAGGAGTCCAGACAGTGTTCCATTTTCTGTCCAGTTTGGCAGATTTTGGAATTTTGAAATTTTGAACAGGTTAGAGGGAAATTAAGTTCTAGAGTTGAAAATAACAGTTTTAAAGGACTTCCTAAAATTTCCATCCATGTATGGTACACCTTCATTGGAGTTTTCTACAGGGAGATATGGTTTCTCAAAGTCAGGTCTTTTTACGGCAGAAAACAGAACACTCTGTTTTTGAATTGGTGACTTCAAAACCTACTCCATATTTGAAAACATAGTTCAAACTCAGAGATCAATAGCTAATATAAGTAGTTTCACATCTTCTCAGTTCCATTTTACATAAAAGTGGTTAATGCATCAATGGAGTATATGTTGGTACTATGTGCCTCACAAAGTAAAATTCTAAGCCGGTATTCCGGCACACGTCTTAACGGTGGCCTCAATGATGTTCACTCGCAAACTATTTCTAAGCGCAATACGATGATGTGGTCAGTGTACCTGTCGCTACAACCAAACTACTGATCAATCATATGGTGCCGCACGGCACAGCCCGCACGGGCGAACAGTTCACAATAATATATGTGAAAGTAAAAACATTCGTCCCGTATCATTCCATACGGGCCACCCCGAGTTATGCCACATCTCGAGGTACATGATCAGGTCTACTATCCGATGGGGGTACCACGTCTTTGCATAGTGTTGCACCAGTAGGAGGCGCATCGGGTTATGTCCCACCTGACGGGGGCTCCCACTAACTTTGAAGCACGCTGGGGTACCGCGTGTCATATGATCTCAGAAACATGGAAAGTTTTAGAGACTCATATTGACATTTCCGTGCCAAGCCACTGAAACAATCACATGCTAACTGTCTCATGGTGAACTTACCGCAATTGATCCGCTTGCGATGTCATACCTTACCTCGTACCTGACGTCGGAGCATCGTTACATAATATAATAACACATAAGTTAGATTTGCCACCTTAAGTAACTATGCTAATAATAATCCTTATGTGGGCTACTATCGATTCCTCACCATAAACCTAAATTTTTCTCACAATACGATCATTTTTAAGTATGCTATTCCCACTGTGGCTCTGATACCAGGCTGTGGGCATCGAAGTCCACACTTTCTAGGAATCGCATTGGGTGGTTCCGTGCGATGCGACACCCAACAACACACATATAAAGGAACACATGTTACATAAATCATTTGCTGAAATTTACAAAGATATTCAGTTTACAAATAGTTTATATAAATAATCTACAGCGGAAGATAAGATTACAACTCTCGTACTCAAGTCTAATAAGCAAAATAGAAGCCTTCCAGCCCACAAACTCTCCTCACTAGCCACGAAAAACAAACAGCAGCGGCATGGTTCCCACATGAGTATATGACTCGGAGAGTCCCGAGTCTCATCGGACAACCATAATCATAAGCACAGAGGTTAGTACCTGCAAAACAACTTATATGGCAACCGTGAGCATGAAGGCTCAGCAAGACTTAACCGTCTCACCTAAACATGAAACTCTACATGAGGTAAAGACATAAACATAGGATGGCAGATTTGCATAATGGACTAGCCTAAATGTGGGTCCTTATTTTCAGATTTATAGCAGCAGCTTAAACCTTGTGCGGGGCAACATCATAACTCCACAACCAAACAAGAAATGATTCATCATGATGCTGCATGCCCAAGGTAGAAAAATAAATTTAGTGAGCACTATACTATTACATACAACATAGCAATACCATGGTAATATAATGTTCATAACAGCAGCAATTAATTGTCATATCAGGTGCAAGTATTACTACATCACAACTCATAGAACAGTGATTTGAATCGATGATACCCGGAATACACGACATGTACTGTAAAATCCCACTTTTTCCTTTCATGTGAGGTTCAACTACAAGTTGTTTATCAAACATAATGGAGGTCAATATAGTTGTGCACATGAACTTGACCTCACTAAAAATATTGCGTTCTACTCATGTTTAATTTTATTAACATGAGGATTGGACTTCACCACTAATCCTAAGACATTTTAATTAAACCTTTCTGCAAAGTTGGGAATTTAAGTGAATGAAATGGCTAGGGCAAATTATATTGCAGCAATATTTAATCAAAACAAATGTAATTTGATTATGTTGCTATGTATATCTGGCCCTGACAAAAATATTCAAATCCAAGGGTTCAAATTTTTCCTTGGCCTCTTAAATATTTTAAATAGCTTCTCGGTAAATTTTCAAGATTTTTGAAGTAAGTCTTCTATTTAGTTGGACACGTACAAAGGGTTTATTTCGCGTCGATCTCAAATTTAGCTTTGCACTGAACCTTGCCAAAATCAACCCACAATTTTTCCTAAGACCTATTATGGTTCAGTGAGCTTTGTTTCAAAGTTTGGTGATTTGTGGACCTCAGTTACTATTTACTTCAATATGGTTTATAAACAAGTTTGAATTCAAATTTGATTTTGAATTGGAAACAAACTGTCTCCAAATTGAAATCTGATTGCGGAATTGGGTTCCTCATATTTTTCTTAGCCTGTCTGTAAATTTGGGGAATTTTTGGGCAATGTTTGAGGTGGAATTTAGAGGAACAGAGAAGAGGGAGTAGTGGGGCCCACATGTCAGCCAGGGAGACCGTTTAACCGCCCCTGTTTTCTTTCTCCGTGCGACACCGCAATGGCTGCATGCCGCCAGCGCGCCGTTCGGCCGTCGGTCGCCTCCAGCTGCCCCCGGCCTCCTTATGTACTGCGGTAAAGCCTATATATTCACCCCACCGTTGACCGAAGTCACTCCTCGGTTCACTTTCGCTCACGCCGCTCCATTTCTCGCCCCTGCGACCACCTCGGTTCTGCCCGACGCCGCTCAGCCTTGCCGCCGATATAAACCTCCCCGTCCTCTGCAGTCTTTAGGAAAAAGGTGCGCCATGATCTCATGTAGCTGCTGGTTAAATTTGAACTCGTATCGTGCATCCTAGCGTCCGTATTTCGTGAAATACCGAAGCACTTTTATGGCTTTGAAGCTAGTTCGTCTATTTGATTCCGATTGTTTGCACAATAATTCTTTGATCCAGTTAGACAACATAATCAACATCTCCTAGCGCACCTTCCCTCCAAAAATTAGAAAGAACCATCGACTAATTAACGAGTTATCCAATTTTTCCCCTTCTGCCATTGAAGGAGCTCGGTTCACCATCGACCTTGGTGTTGCTGGCTATGGCACGAGCTCTAGACCCTCCTAAACTCTTTCCCATGCTTCCAAGGTGCTTCCTGGGCTTTCGTTTGAGAGTTTTCTCTAGGAAATCGAAGGGTCCGACATGACTGAAACCCTAGCACCCGCCGCCGCAGTCGGAAGTGGTTTTCCGGTAACCCATCACCGTTGGGAGATACTCCAACGTGTTTCCCGCGTGAAACTAGGGTGAAGCGGCAAGTATTGAGACTTCCCGTGGACCGGAAACCATCGCCGGCAAGAGCGCCGCTGCCCGAGCCCATGGCCAGTTGTAGAAGAAGGCAGAGGCGCGGGTCCCACCTGCCAGTGAGCGCAGCGCGGCCGGGATGGGCCTGTGGCCGGGGGATCTATTGTGGCCACGAGAAAATGATTATGGCCTCCGGTGTGTCTGACTCCTGGTTGGCTGATTTTAAATCCGGTGGGCCCAGGCGCCAAATTTAAAAGCTAAAAATCCCAAATTGATGCAGAACCATTTCCAAACTTTAAAAATCAATATCTCTCTGTAGACTGCTCCAAAAATCTTGAAACAAATTTTGTTTGAAAGCCCTTGAGATCTAGTTTCTGTTAGTACCAATTAGGTTCTGTGAAACTTATTTTAATTTCTATAGGAAACAATCATTCCAAATAAAAATACAATTTTTCCAAATGAACTTTCAACTGGAAACATCCTCAAAATTCACATAAAATACACTGTCCTATTCTAGATTACCAGAAAAAGTTTGGGAGAAATTGCACCTGTATAACCCACTGTATAGTTCAATTACCTTTTTCAGTCATTGAATTTTTGCATGTGTTCAGTTGCTTTATTATGTCCCAAATTTGGACTGAACCTTCCTTTAGTCATAGGCTAGTTCCTATAAAAATCTGGGATTTAATTATCTTAATATTCTTGTCCTAATTCAGTTGCCAACTGAATATTAATTGAAAATCTAAAAATTAAATTATAAAATGATTCCAGAAATTCTTGCCAACATTGAAATTCAATAACTCCTTCACTAAGGCTTAGACATTTATGAAAACAATTTTGCTAAAACCAGGACAACCTCCTCTATCATTATTATCAACTGGCAGCTATCTTCAAGCTACATTTTCTTCTCTAAAATTTTTGGGAGTTTATTGCTTACCATAATTTTAGAGACAACAAACTACTTTGATCATCTCATGTTCTTTGCCAGAGCTTCTATCATATTCCTTAGTATCTACCATCAAAGTCCCAAAGCCATTTAGGTCATTATCATATAATGATCACCAAAGATTAGATTATGGTCTTAGAAGTAATTATTATTCAAAGTCTTTCATATACATATTATATGCATATCGTGTAGTGGCTGAAGTCAAGGAGAAACCAGAGGCCTTGGAGGTACACCTGCCATATACTAACACAAACTCAGACCTGCATCCAGGCAAGCCCCGGTTTGCATTTAAGTCGTTTATAAAATTTTGCTTTATCACTATGTTGATTATCATATGAATTGTGCATTACATTCAGGATGCTTGAATACTCCAAATGCATGACCCACAATCCCATTGGTTAATTGGGTAGGTTGCTAGCTCGACGTGTAGAACTGCTATGCTAATGTTGTAGGTGAACCAGTAGAAGTCGAGTAGTTGGAATCTACCCGCGAGATAGAAATTTGACACTCATCTACACTGTGTTAACATTTATAGAAAATACTTGTTAAATCTAAACTGAAGACTGGTCAGAGATGGATAGGAAGCGGCAAGACGTGGTCTTGGTCGCATAGCTCTGACTGGTCAGTTAAGGCCCGTCTGTATGCGTCCCCTTCGAACAAGCTTGACTTGTACCAGCGACATACTGCATTTATGGACTCTAGTAAATTGACGTAACTCGATAACTGGGATGTCGAGGCCCATTAACTCATCATCGATAGGGGTGGGTTGAGGACAGTAAGGTGTAAATCAGTCGGCGGACACAAGAGGTGTTCCGTGTGGAGACCTTCTGTTCGCAGAGGTGAGACGGGTTCAGCGTTCGGGTTTCTTGTGAAAGGTGGTCATATGCGACTAGTACTGAAGTGTTACGTAGGTACTGATGTACTCGCTGACATTTCCGAATGTGGGTACGTGTCGTGTTTTCCGGATGTGTCCTGATTGCAATCACTGTCACTCGCGGTAATAGAGTACCACTTGTTTACTGCGCCGTGACGTAGTAAATTCTAAAGAAGCCAGAAAAATATGTTGTATTGAATTATAATTGCTTTGAAACCTTGTGTGACTTAGAGATAGCAAAATTAAAGTTTATAGTTTCCCCATACTTTAGCTGTAATAGCATTATGTGCTCTGGGCATGTCATATCATCGGCAAAGCATTTCTTGTTTGATTGTGGAGTCTATGATGTGCCGTGCTTAGAGAATGTCATTTGCTACTTAAAATATGATTATAAGGATCCACTTGTAGGTGAGTCGTTTATGCTTCACCTTACCAATGCTTAGTATTCACCCTTGCATATGTCTAGTGAGACGGGTCAGTCTTGCTGAGCCTTACGCTCATGTTTGCAGTTAACGAGTTTTTGCATGTTATACGATTGATGACGGGTTCGATGATGAGGCTGCACCCACTCCAGGGTGTACAGCTGAGTGGGAACCCTGCACGCCGCTGTGATTTGGGTGTTGCTAGTGCAAAGTATCCAGGGCATGGATGACTTTGCTTTTGCATAGCTAGTGCTGAGAGCGTAGCAATGATATATAAGTTCCTTTCCTTCTGCTAGTATTGTAAAACTTCTGCTGTATGATAAATAAAAGACTTCGTCTTGTATTTTATTCTCGTTCTATTCTTGTATATTGTTGGGTGTCGCATCGCACGACACCACCCAATGAGATCCTCGAATGTCGGGATTCTGGTCCCCATAGACATGGTATTAGAGCATCATTGGGAACAGTGTACTTGAAAAGAACATTTTTTCAAAAATTAGGATTTGAGTGAGGAATTAGCTATATGCTATAAGGAGTATTATTAGTGTAAGATATAAAGGTGGTAAACTAACTTATATGTTATTAATTTTGTAACAACGCTCCGACGTCAGGTAAGAGTTAAGGTACGCCACCATAAGCGGATCAATTGCGGTAAGCTCACCATGCGAGAGGTAGCATGGAAGTTTTCCGTGGCTTAGCATGAAAATGTTCATAGGAGTTTCTGAAGTTTTCAATGTTTCTGAGAACCTATGACACGCGGTACCCCAGCGTGCTTCAAAGTTAGTGAGAGCCCCCGTCGGGTGGTGTATAATCCGATAGTATGCATCTCTAGAACCATTCATGTTCTATGGGAGCATGTGAAACACGTATGCCTGAGTGTGTATAAGCCGGATCATATGGGAGTCTTTGCTTTACAGACGTATTTACAGCCATGTACCTCGAGACATGACCTCGCTCGAGGGCGACTCACACTAGAGTCATATGCATTTATTTTCATATGTATTATTGTGACTGCCGGTTGTGTTTCCCTGTACCGCCCTTGTTGTGTGAAAGTGTGAAAGGGTATTGTTTGTCTTTTGCAGCATTGACTATGGTAGAATACCATGTAGAAACCGTTTGCGAGAGGACGATATAGGAACCACCTATAGACGTAACCGGATATACCGGATAGAATTCTCTTTTGTGAGGTATGTAGTACCGTCAGTATCAAACATGATACTTGACCATCCCCAACGACAGAATGGATGCATAATGTTTTGGAAAGTCCGAATATCAGATGCTGGTAGGTTTGGACTCCGTAAAAGGGACTCCGACTCGTTAGGGTAAATAGAATCAAGATTCTTGATTTCTGGCAGAAGTTGGCTCGACTTCGCCGGGTTGTAATCTTAGTTATCTAATAGATAACATAAGGGTATGATATATGGATGGAAAGCTCGTGAAGTGCTCTACAACGTTTCTGTTGACCATCGGGGCAGAAAAGTTTGATAATCTGTTGAAATCTGGAGTATACTAAAACTGCTCTAGATGACCCTCCCATTGTACCAGTTCCAGTAATATTGCCATAACACTCTGTAGTAACATCTTCTGCCTTATTGAGATACATATCTGAAAAGGGAAGAAGCAGATATACAGGTTTTATGTTTATAGTTTTTCCTAATTCGATTTTGAGTCAAATCAAATTTGAAAATCAAAACAGTGAACTGCAGGACTGCTGGTGCAAACCAGTCAGTTCAACTGTTTAGTTTGGATAGTTATAACTTTTAATACGGAATAGTGACGTAGTCACATATATACATTTTTGGAAAGCGTCATTTTACCTTCATGATCTGAATCTGGGTATAGCTGTGTCTAATTCCATTTGTCGCTAACTTGGTTCTGGCAGACCAGAACTTAACAGTTTGCACATGTTTGTGAATTCGCACGCGATACCTGTATATCAAACTGTTCGGGGGTAACTCTTTTACTTCTGATTGTTAACTTGATGTTACACAAATTTTATTTTTTCATTACCCCAATATATTGTTGTGATATACCTGTATAAATTGTGGGAGATAACTACATATACAGGGGAGGTTCTGTCAAAATTTCCAGAAAATATGGGTCAACTTAAAACCTGTATAGATTCTATTTCCTAGCTCACTTGTAGTTGTATGGGTACAATCTGGAAAGGTTGTGAAGTGTACTACAACTTTGGTATTCATCTCCACCTTTGATTCTGACATTTCCAGTATGAAACTGTGGAATTTATAGAGGAAGGTCAGCTGGAACAGACTGTGATTACAACTCTAGTTTCAAATTTTCTTAAACTATCGAGAGTTGGAAACCTTCTCACTGTTCCAGTATTCTTTTCTATAGATGACGGATGTGAGGATGCTACTACTGAACGGATGGGTATTTTCCACTTACGCTAGCCATCCGGGTTTCCCATGTTTGCTGCGGGAAGTGCTCCAACAGTTTGGTTTCATCGAGATGCCATGCTATTGGGGTAGAGAAGCGATTGACAGAGGAGTTCGGTCATGCACCATCTTGGTGGACATCTCAGCTAGTCCCCGTCGATATGGATGGGCTACTTTCTCTATAACCATTGAGGGGGCTCATTTAGAGGACACTTGGATAATCGCTGCAGGCGAAGCACTTATGAAGCTTTGTGAGCTTCATCAAGATGCTATGACTGGGACTCAATTTGCCATTATTACAGTCCGTGGTATGGCTGGATTTGAGTGGCAACATCGTATGGTTGCTGCCTATACATCGCATGGCAACACAACCTCGACGACACTTGGGACATATGCGGCTGCTTCCAATATGGTAGTTGCTACGCAAGGCACCATTATTTTGGAGCAAGTCGAAGCCTTGCGGGAAGCGACGGAGTGGTGTGATACCCTTGATTATATCAACGAGAATCTACGTTCGCTCTTAGTCCCAATGAATCACCGGCTAAATAAGTGCGAGAGTCAGCTGCATATTATGCTCGCATTAGGCTACGGAAAGCTCGTGCCGAACAACGACAGACTCGCACTGAACTGCAGCAAGCTCGTGGTGAGTTGCAAGCAAGTCAGTTAGAGGTACAACAACAGCAGGAGCAGCTGTTAGTAATCACTGAAGAGCGGGACACCGCCATTGAGACAGCTCAGAATTTGGAGTATGAGGCAGGACAACTTTAGGATAATGTCATTGAGGCCGAAGCACAATTGCAACCAGTAGTGTATGCACCGATCCATAATATACCACTAATTATGGGTGAACATTGCCTTCGAATGACGAGGAAGAAGAAGATCCTGAGTAAGTCGAGTTCTATCCTTAGGGGATAGTGGTTGTTTTATTAACCAATGTAGGCAGGGAGTAGTGCGGTGTAAAAAACACTACTAGTATTTTGTGACTTTATGAGTCTTGTTGGTAATAGTAGTAGGGTGTGTGTATGACAACGTAGACATAACGTCTTGTGGTAACCAAGCATAGACGAGACAACTTCTATAGATGAAGTTTGTCTATTTTGGAGTTCTATTGTAAACTTGGACCTAAGGTAATATAGATTGTATAAAGCTAGTACTTTATCAATTTATGTGAATGTTGTGTATTATCTATTGTTGTCTACAGCATTACTATTTGTATGGAAGGATGAACTTGAGGCAATAAGACTTATGGTGTTAATCGATGTGTTGCAGCATGGTGCGTACACATACAGCCCAGGAAGTGGGAGGCTCAAGTCGGTGACAGGGGGATGACACACCACCCTCAGGGCAGAACATGCCCCAGACGCAGCCACCTCCACCACCTCCACCTACACTTCCCAGAAGTCTCGCGGAGGTTCTCGCAGCAGTGCTCGGCTCGCGCGACGAGCAAACCGAGTTGTTGCGGACCCTTGTATAGCATTCGTCCCGTCAACGGGGACGACAAGCTGGTGGGCCACGTCAGCCATATCCGAGTTCCTACTCGGATTTCACATCGACACATCCGCCGGTCTTCAGGGAGGCCGACGAACCTTTGGAGGCGGACAACTGGCTCCGCTCCATTGAAGGGAAGTTCGGTTTACTTGAGGTAACCGAACAACAGAAGACTTTGTTTGCATCTCAACAACTGCTGGGTTCTGCTGGTACGTGGTGGGCAAACTACCTCGCCGCACGCCCCGCAGACTATGTCGTGAGCTGGGCAGAATTTCGGGAGGTGTTCTGCGCCTACCATATCCCTCCCGGGATTATGAAGAGGAATCTTCAAGAGTTCTTGGAGATGAAGCAGGGAGGAAGAAGTGCTTACGAGTACTCCAAGACCTTCAACCACTTGGCCCAGTATGCACAGGACCAAGTGAACACGGAAGACAGGAAGCGAGAGTGCTTCTACCGGGGTTTGAACCCCAATATGAAGGACAAGCTTGCCTTGTTCAACCGCGGCAGCTTCAATGATATTGTCAATGCCACGATCGTACAAGAGGACGCTACTCGAGAGCTGTTCTCAGACAAGAAGAAGAGGAGTGTTGCGCAGAGCAGCGGAGGTGGTGCTCCTCAGGAGTACCGAATGGTGTATCAAACACCATCCGACCAGAGGTGGCAACCGCCATCGCGACCACCGATGTTTAGTGGTCGCTAGTTCGGCAATGCTAGTTTCCAAACGCAGCAGCAGCAGGGGATGATCCCATGTGCACTTCCACCTCCATCGCGTGCACCGGGATTCCGTCCTCCCATTCGTACCGGCCAAACCCCGTACACGTGTTTCACGTGTGGACGCACGGGGCACATCGCCAAGGACTACCCGCAGAGTAGGCAGGGCAGAGGACATTCATCATACCAGGGCGCCAACCAACCCCGCAACTAGCCCAAGAAGCCAGTCCCCAGACTTGGCAACATCCACCACCTCGCCATTGAGGACGTTCCGGATGGCGCACCCGTACTCACGGGTACGTTCTCTATCTTTGATCATCCCGTAGCCATACTCTTTGACTCCGAAGCTTCCCACGATGTCATTAGCATGTCTTCTGTCATTAAAAGTCAGTTGCCTATTATCTCTACAAAGACTCCGTATGTGATTTGCACTCCGGTAGGCAAGACAGTAACAAATGAAATGGTTCCTGGGATACAACTTAACCTAGAGGGGACTATATATCTTACTTCGCTTCTGATACTAGAGAATCAGAAGCTAGATGTCATCTTGGTAATGGCGTGGTTACAATACCATGGTGTTATTCTAGATCTCAATCCTCGAAAAATATATCTAAATTCTCCTCTTCATCCTTCCCAAGTCCTCAATCTTGAGAAAACAATTCTAGTGAATCTATCTACTCACAATACCGAGGTTATTGAACTTAAGGATATTCCGGTAGTATGTGAGTATCCGGACGTGTTTCCCGAAAATCTTCCCGGTATGGCACCAAAAAGAGATATAGAGTTCAAGATTGAGCTTGTACCGGGATCAGTGCCGATCTCAAGGCAACCCTACAAGATGGTACCCAAAGAACTTGCAGAACTGAAGGAGAAGCTAATGGAGCTTGAGAACTAGGGTTTCATTCATCCAAGTTCATCACCATGGGGCTGTTCTGCATTGTTCGTGGAGAAGAAAGATAAGACCATGAGACTATGTGTAGACTATCGTCCACTCAATGTTGTCACTATCAAAGACAAGTATCCACTACCATGCATTGATATTCTTTTCGATCAACTAGAGGGTGCTAAATTATTTTCAAAGATGGATCTTCGTTCTGGTTATCATCAGATTAGAATCCGGCCAGAAGATATATCAAAGACAACATTCTCGATGAGGTCTGGACTGTATGAATACCTTGTTATGTCCTTCGGATTGACCAACGCACCGGCTCATTTCATGTATCTTATGAACTCGGTGTTCATGCCGGAATTGGAAAAGTTTGTTGTTGTCTTCATTGACAACATCCTTGTGTATTCGAAATCCAAAGAAGAACATGCTCAACACTTGCGTATCGTGCTTCAATGATTACCCACCAGCTGTATGCCAGGTTCAGCAAGTGTGAATTTTGGATCAGCCAAGTGCCATTTTTAGGGCACATCATATCCGCGGAAGGGATTGCAGTTGATCCAAGCAAGATAAAGCAAGTGCTCAAATGGGAGTCTCCTACGTCTGTACATGAAGTTCAAAGTTTCCTGGGTTTAGCTGGGTATTACCGGAGGTTCATTCCTAGTTTCTCCAAAATAGCTAAACCAATGATAGAACTTCTGAAGAAGGGGAAGAAGTATGTATGGACAAAGGCATGTGAGGGAGGTTTCCAGGCATTGGTAAAACACCTCACAACTGCACCAGTATTAGCTTAACTGGACACAACCAAATCATTTGACGTGTATTGTGATGCATCAGAAATTGGTTTGGGTTGTGTGTTGATGCAGGACAGACGAGTGATCGCTTACAGATCACGGCAGCTTCGGAACCATGAGCAGCACTATCCGACTCATGATCTAGAGCTCGCTACTATGCTACTAGCATTGAAGATGTGGAAACATTATCTACTGGGTAATCTAGTACATCTCTACACCGATCACAAGAGTCTGAAGTACATCTTGACCCAAAAGGACTTAAGTATGCGACGGCGTAGATGGTTGGAATTAATCAAGGATTATGAGATTGAGATCCACTACCATCCAGGCAAGGCGAATGTAGTCGCAGATGCTCTGAGCCGCAAGTCCCACGTCAACAGCCTTTCCATCACCTCAATGGGAGAAGGAGAACCGAGTCTCTACTTGGTTCAATATGGGGCACCCTACAATCTAGCTCTCATTCCCACTATCAGGGAGGATATTATAGCAGCTCAGAAGGAGGACAAAGGGATGTCGCACATTCGGCAAAGAATGGAAAAGGGGGAGATGAAATGTTTCCGATGTGACGATGAAGGTACCCTCTGGTTTAAAAACCGCATAGTGTTACCCCAAAATATGGAACTTCAGAAGAAGATACTGGATGAAGCTCATTTATCCAAGTATTCCCTTCATCCGGGAAGTAACCACATGTACCAAGACTTAAGGAAGATGTTCAGGTTGACTCGGATGAAGACATAAGTAACAAAATACGTATTCAAATGTGATACATGTCGGCAAGTTAAGGATGACCATATGAAGGCAGCTGGGCAGCTTCAACCTTTAAGCATACTGGCTTGGAAATGGGAGGATATCAGCATGGATTTCATTGTTGAGTTGCCTCCCACGCTCCATAAGCACGACTCAATTCAGGTGATCGTTGACCGGTTGACGAAATCAGCTCATTTCATACCGGTCAGTGTCAAGTATGATGTAAAGCGGTATGCAGAACTTTATATCTCAAGGATCTTTTGTCTACATGGAGTACCCCACACTATCATTTCAGATCATGGATCTATTTTCGTTACTCGATTTTGGGAGCATCTCCAAGAGGCATTGGGTACCAAACTGATTCGAAGCTCGGCTTATCATCCTCAGACTGATGGACAGACCGAGCGGGTGAATCAAGTGCTTGAGGATATGCTTCGTGCCTGTGTCATCCACCATTGTAGGAACTGGGATGATCATCTACCATTGGCGGAGTTTTCGTACAACAACGGTTACTAGGCTAGAATCCAAATGGCGCCATATGAAGCTCTTTATGGCCGGAATTGTCGCACACCATTGAACTGGTGCGAATCTGGTGAACGAGTGGTATATGGCATTGACTTGGTAAATGAAGCTGAAGAGCAAGTACGCATTATTCAAGCAAATCTCAAAGTTGCTCAGTCTCGTCAGAAGGGCTATGCGGACAAATGACGTCGACCTCTTCACTTCCAGGTTGGGGATCAAGTTTATCTCCGGGTATCCCCAATGAAGGGAATTAACCGATTCGAAGTAAAAGGGAAGGTAGCTCCACGTTTCATTGGGCCGTTCGCAATAATCAAAAGATGCGTACCTATGGCATATCAATTGGAGTTATCGCCGTCGCTCGCAGGGGTCCACAATGTGTTTCACATTTCTCAGTTGTGGAAATGTCTCAAGGCCACAACGAATATACGTACTGAGGATTTGGAAGTTCTATAACCAGATCTTACTTATTCCGAGCATCCAACCCAGATCGTTGATGAGAAAACTCGCACCACAAGGAGCCGCACCTTGCGTTTCTACAAGGTCTTGTGGAGCAACCACAGTGCTGAAGAAGCCACGTGGGAAAGCGAGGAGTATCTTAAAACGAACTATCCGGACTTGTTAGCAGCACTTGTTTAGTAGATCTTTATCTTTCGCCTTTCCTTTGTAATCTCAGGTAGGGAGGAATTTAAAATCCCACTTTTTCCTTTCATGTGAAGTGCAACTACAAATTGTTTATCAAACATAATGGAGGTCAATATAGTTGTGCACATGAACTTGACCTCACTAAAAAGATTCCGTTCTACTCATGTTTAATTTTATTAACATGAGGATTGGACTTCACCACTAATCCTAGAACATTTTAATTAAACCTTTCTGCAAAGTTGGGAATTTAAGTGAATGAAATGGCTAGGGCAAATTATATTGCAGCAATATTTACTCAAAACAAATGTAATTTGATTATGTCGCTATGTATATCTTGCCCTGACAAAAAGTTTCAAATCCAAGGCTCCAATTTTTTCCTTGGTCTCTTAAATATTTTAAATAGCCTCTCGGAAAATTTTCAATATTTTTGAAGTACGTCTTCTATTTAGCTGGACACGTACAGAGGGTTTATTTCGCGTAGATCTCAAATTAGCTTTGCACTGAACCTTGCCAAAATCAACCCACAATTTTTCCTAATACCTATTATGGTTCAGTGAGCTTTGTTTCAAAGTTTGGGGATTTGTGGACCTCAGTTACTATTTATTTCAATAAGGTTTATAAACAAGTTTGAATTCAAATTTGATTTTGAATTGGAAACAAACTGTGTCCAAATTGAAATCTGATTGTAGAATTGGGTTCCCCATATTTTTCTTAGCCTGTCTGTAAATTTTGGCAATTTTTGGGCAATGTTTGAGGTCGAATTTAGAGGAACAGAGAAGAGGGAGTAGTGGGGCCCACATGTCAGCCAGGGAGACCGTTTAACCGCCCTTGTTTTCTTTCTCCGCGAGACACAGCAACGGCTGCATGCCGTTCGGCCGTCGGTTGCCTCCAGCTGCCCCCGGCCTCCTTATCTACTGCAGTAAAGCCTATATATTCACCCCACCGTCGACCGAAGTCACTCCTCGGTTCACTTTCGCTCGCGCCGCTCCATTTCTCGCCGCCGCGACCACCTCTGTTCCGGCCGACGCCGCTCAGCCTTGCCGCCGATATAAGCCTCCCCGTCCTTTGCATTCTTTAGGAAATGTGAGACCTATGTGTGTTGAATACATTGCCTTGTAGTGAATATACTTGCTTTGACGATAAAAGTTTTGAATATCACCAAAACACCTTTTTATCAAGGTCCGACTCTAGCTCCGAGCTACAACAAGGTCCGACGGTAGGTCCGACTTGTTTTGGGTAGCTCCGGTTACGTTCGATGCTAGGTCTGACTTCTTGGTAAGGTCCGACCAGCTTTGGTTAACTCCGGTGAGCTTTATCTTTAGCTCCGGCATGTCTTTGTTAGCTCCGGCATGTCTTTGATAGCTCCGGCATATATTTGATAGATCCGGCATGCTTTTGCTAAGCTCCGACGTACTTTTTCTAGCTCCGGTTTTTGGGTTTACTAGTTCCGACTAGTTCTGGTTAGCTCCGGCGCTAGGTCTTGCTAGTTTTGTAAGCTCCGGCGGGAGCTTGGTTGTACTAGTTTTGGTAAGCTCCGGTGCTAGGTTCTACTAGCTTTTGTTAGCTCCGACTCAAGGTCCTGGTTGCTCTGGCAAGGTCCGGAACTTGACTGTAGTGCTTCTGCTTTTCATTTGCAATATTCTGTACTTGCTTTACATTGTTGGAAAGATTGCTTAGTATTCATTTGCTAAGTTTTTGGTGCATTTTGGTTGATATGGATGATATCGTGTTACTGTGGTTTTGCAACATGCTTATGTGAGGTTCTCACGTAGGGTGTTGTGTTCGGAACTAACTTGAGTCAAGTCGAGGACTTGGGCTCGTATGGATTGGTTGTTTATTCATGTGCAGGTGTTGCTTGAGTTCAAGACATGGCTGGTGACGGGATCCATTGGACTAGTCTCAGGGAGGAGATGAGGTTCCAACGACCAAATTCAGGAGGAATTATGGTTGAGCTGATCAGGAGGTTGCGCAGCATGATTGAATCAAGAACAATGTATATGAAGGTATCGTGGACATCATTGTAAGATGTTTGCACATGTGCAAGGAGTGCATGGACGTGGCTGCATGGTTCCGAGGCGTGATGAAGAGATGTGGATGTAAAGAGTTAGTCGAAAAGGTCCAACCGACTAGGTTATGGACTCAGGCTGCGGCTGAGTCGGGTTTGACTCAAATATGAAAAGATTTGAGTTGGTTATGTTAGGATTTCGTGTGGGTCACGAACTTGAGTTGTTTAGGAATGTGGGATACGTTCCTAAGGTGTTTAAGATTACTTCTATCTGCGTATAGAATAATCTTGAGCAGTTATGGAAAGTTACGATTCATGATCTGAGTAGGATTTGAATCCTAGTTGATATTGGGTTGGCCTAAGGGCTGGTTATATAAGCAAGGGAGCCCAGAGCTTATGAGGCACGACTTTGGGGCTGTTCCTCTTGTGTTCTATTGAATAAAATTCGTATTTTGAAGGAACTTTTGTGCCTTGCCCGCCCGACTTGTTCCAGACAAGTTTTACTCGTCGAGTTTCTGGACAGTACTAATTTTGTCGGTGGTTTTATCATAACTCGAGTTTTACAGATCCAATTGACGTGATTCTTTTTGTTTTGTCTTCATAACTTGATTTTATATCATCTGTCAAAATTTCACGGTCATTGGATTTGTGGTCTATGATCTACACGAGTTTGTTTGCTGCGTTCCAGAACTGTTTTTTCTCGGGTAGGGCAGATTGACCATTGTTTGATCTTTCGATCATAACTTGAGTTTTTCTCGACGGATTTGAGTGATTCTTTTTGTGCTGTATTCGTGACTTGATTCTCTATGATATCTATCAATTTTTTCATGGTGAAACACGTTTACATTAGTCTCACACACGATTTCTTTAACAGATCGTTTTTCTGCCGAAAGGGTTTGGGGTTTAATTGTTTCCGCTGCGTAAGATTTTTAAATCTATCATTCACCCCCCTCTGGTAGCTTTTCACGTGCTCTTCAATCCTACAATTGGTTCAGAGCCACGGTGCTCTAATCTTTATGATTTGCACGTGTTTTTTGACTAATCATCATGGAGAAGTACTCTGCCAAACCGTGTGTGTTTGCTGGTATTGATTTTCAGGTTTAGAAGGCACGCATGGAGGCTTTCATTCAGGCACAAGACTTTGCAATATGGGAAAAGGTATACAAGCCTTACGAAGTGCCATCAAACGATCAAGTTACAGCTACAAATCTGAGAGATGTCAACAACAACAACAAGGCTCGAAACTTGATCATACAAGGATTAACACAAAGCGACTTCGACCGTGTTGCACACCTCCGATCTGCATATTATGTGTGGAAAGCACTTTGTGACTACCACGAAGGATCCAACACAATCAAAGAGGTAAGGCAAGACATGTTCAAGAAAGAATACATGCGCTTCGAGATGCAACCCGGTGAGTTAATTGATGACCTGTTTGCTCGCTTTAATAAGATTCTCAGCAACTTGCGTAGTGTCAATGTTAATTTTTCAGATGCTGAAAATGCTAGGTAATTGCTAAGTGCATTAGATATGTCAATTTGGGAGATGAAAGTCACATCTATTCGTGAATCTATTGTCATGAGTTCACTTACTTTAGGTGTGCTATATTCCAAGTTAAAAACTCATGAAATTGACATAATCTCACGTAAGAACCTCAATAAGTCTATTGCATTTGTTTCACAACGTGATATGTCTAGCTCCGGCCAATCATCATCCTGCAATACTCTTGTTTTGTTGTCCTCACTAACCGTGGAACAGATTGAAGAATTTCCAGAAGAGGAGTTGGCACTCATCTCTACTATATTCTCAAAAGAAATGCAAAATGTGAGAACTAGAAGGAGAGGAAGCTCCGGACCTCAACGCTGTTTTGAATGTGGTAAAACAGGACACTTTCGTATAGAATGCCCTAACCTTTCAGGTCCGACCACCCGGGAAGAAAAACTAAGCAAGGTCCGGACCTCCTCTGGAAATTCCAACAAGAAGAAGAAAAGTACCATAGGACGCAACAGTTTCATCACCGCGCTTCAAGAGTTCAGTTCAAGCGACGTGGACATTGGAAGTGATGAAGATGAAGATGATTTGGCAAACTTATGCTTCATGGCGGGCAAAACAAGATCAAGATCAAGTCAGGAGGATGCAGAACACAATAGTGAAGACGATGAGGTATGCTCTACCTGCAATGAAATGTGTGATGCTATTTCTCGTGCAACTATTATTGTCAAGAAAAAAGGACAAAAAGCTTAGGGATAACGCTGCTAAAATTGAATCACTAGAATCTGAAATTAACCGTTTAAAAACTTTGATTCCTAGTGATGATGCATGTCCCTCATGTGACTTAATCTATGAACAATTGTCCACATTAAGAAGTGCGCACACCTCCACACTTGATAAACTTGAGTTAGAAATTGAAAAGAACGAAGAGCTTGCTGCACTTAATGATAAAAACTTGAAAGATGCTAGCTGTTCTACAATTGATTTGCATTGTTCTACTTGTGATGATCTTGATAAGAAACTACAGGATGCTATGAATGAAATTTCTATATTGAACAATGCTTTACGTTCTCATGAAGTTAAATTTTGTTCCAATTGCAAACTAAAAGGAAAAACTTCATGTGAAAATTGCCTTGATCTGTCCAATAAACTTGATGACATGCATAGGACATTAGATTTGTTTTGTAATGGGAATAAGAACCTAAACTTACTGCTGAATTCTTCCAAGTCTTGCAATGATAAAACTGGTTTAGGTTTTGATTCTCATGCTCATGCTAAGGCACATCCACCTAAAATTATAAAGTCATTAGGAAGTGGTTTGATTCAAATAGTTCCTAAACAAAAAGGAGTGGTTTTCAACTCTGCAGGAGTGTTGCCTCATTCGATTTCAAATAAAAATATTGCTTGCTCATCTAGACATGAACACAAAGTTAAATTTCATTGTACCTTCTGTGGTAGAGATGGTCATGTCATAGATTTTTGTTATAGACTAGCTAAACAACAGAAAAGGGAAAGAATGGTTGCTAGATCTCATAACTTTCATGCAAAATTTGCTGCACACATTGAACCGAATGTACAACCTGCTGTTTTGAGTCAAAAACATTCAAAGTTTACCTCCGGACCTTCTGTTTTTGCCTCCGGAGCTACTGATTTTTGTGCTACACAAGTAACACCTTATAGGTCAGTAGTTAAGAATAAAAAATCTCAAACTTTGACTCATAAACCTGCTGTTTTGTCTCAGCTTTCGCATGTTTTTCCTACTGCACGTCGCGTGACTCAGTACTGGATTCCTAAATGCCTTTTGACTAACCCCAGTATTGAGTCATCGATGTATTGTACTTCTATGTAGGTTACATATTTGAGGAAGGAGAACATTTGGATTGTGGATTCAAGTTGCTCACGCCACATGACCGGTAACAAAGATTGGTTCTCCTCCCTCTCTTTTTTGTCACGTGTAGAGAATGTTACTTTTGCCGATAATTCTTCAACTCCTATAATTGCTAAGGGTTCAGTTAGAGTAAATGATCATTACACTTTGAAGGATGTGGCACTTGTCAAAAATTTGAAATACAACTTGCTTTCTGTTGCACAATTGCTAGATGAAAATCTAGAAATTAATTTCAATAAAAACTGCTGCAAAGTTGTAGGTTCAAATAGTGAGCTTATTTTTAACATGTCTCGGTTTGGAAGAGTTTTTAAAGCTGATTTTGATATGTTTTCCTCTAAGCATAGGTGTCTAGTTGCTAATGATTCAAAGGACTTATATTTTTGGCATCGTAGACTTGGTCACGTAGGCTTTGATCACCTAACGCGTGTTAGTGCTCTTGATCGCATACGTGGGCTGCCTAAGCTTAAAGGGGACAAAGAAATTGTGTGCTCTTCTTGTAGACATGTTAAGATGGTTACAGATTCACATACTGTTCTCACAATGATCATGACAACTGAACCATGTCAACTTTTGCATCTTGACACCGTAGGACCTTCACGTGTTCAATCCTTCGGAGGTAAATGGTATGTTCTTGTTATCGTTGATGATTATTCTAGATACTCTTGGGTTTACTTTATGGCCTCTAAGAATGAAGTTTTTAGTCACTTTAGAACTTTATTTCTTAGATTATCAATTGATCACCAGGATCATTAAAAGCAATTAGAAGTGATAATGGAACTGAATTTAAAAATCAATCTTTTGATCACTTTTGTGCTGAAAATAGAATAGATCATCAATTCTATTCACCATATGTACCTCAACAAAACGGTGTTGTAGAAAGAAAGAACAGAACCTTAGTTGAGATGGCTAGGACTATGCTTGATGTATATCAAACTCCTAGGAAATTTTGGGCTGATGCGTTAGCAACCGCTTGTTATGTCTCAAATCGTGTTTTGTTGCGTGCTAAGCTAGGTAAAACACCATATGAGCTTCGGTTTGGACATAGGCCTAGTGTTACACACTTTTGGGTCATTGTTTGCAAATGCTTTGTTAAGAAACATGGTAATCTTGATAAATATGAACCTAGATCCATTGATGGCATGTTTCTTGGTTATCCATCTCATACTAGAGGCTACCGTGTGCTTTTACTTGACACTAACAAAATTGTGGAGACTTGTGAAGTGTCTTTTGATGAAGCTAGCCCAGGTACTAGATCTGGTGTTGCAGGACCAGATCCGTATCCTCAGGGGAGGGTATTTTCGAAGATAAAGAAGAGCCGGTGATACTACCTAGTAGTTCCGAAGTTGACACGTGTCCAGCTCTGGACATTGAACAAGCTCTGGCTATCACCTATGCTGATCCTAATCGTCCACAAGGCACAAGCTCATCAATCTACGATGATCCTAATGAAGAAGAAGCTTGTGAGACATCTGTTTCCCTACGTTTTTACAAAGATCATCCCCCACAACAGATGATTGGAAGCTTGCACGAATGAGTCACACGGTCCTGGTTTTTGCAATCCAAACTCTCATGCTCATTCTGCTTTTGTTGCTTCTTTTGAACCCAAAGATATATCACACGCACTCACTAATGAATCTTGGATTATTGCCATGCAAGAAGAGTTAGAAAATTTTGAAAGAAATAATGTTTGGAAACTTGTACCTCCACCTCTAGGTCACACTTTAATTGGAACTAAATGGGTATATAAAAATAAACAAAGAGAGGATGGGGTTGTGGTTAGGAATAAGGCTAGGTTGGTTGCTCAAGGTTTCACTCAAGTTGAAGGTCTAGATTTTGATGAAACTTTTGCCCCTGTCACTATATTAGAAGCCATAAGAATTTTGTTAGCTTTTGCAGCATCTAAAGGTTTTAAGCTATATCAAATGGATGTTAAAAGTGCGTTTCTTAATGGCTACATAGATGAGGAGGTTTATGTCAAGCAACCACCGGGTTTTGGAAATCCATATTTTCCTAATCATGTTTACAAACTATCCAAAGCCTTATACGGTCTCAAACAAGCCCCTAGAGCATGGTATGATAGGTTAAAAACATTCTTACTTGAAAAGGGGTTTTCCATGGGAAAGGTTGATAAAACTCTTTTTGTGCTTAAGCATGGCAATGACTCATTATTCATTCAAGTGTATGTGGATGATATTATCTTTGGTTGTGCTTCTCATGATCTTGTGTCCAAGTTTTCAGCAATGATGAGTTCCGAATTTGATATGAGTATGATGGGTGAACTCACTTACTTTTTGGGGCTGCAAATCAAGCAAACCAAGGAGGGTACCTTTGTGCATCAAACAAAGTATACCAAAGACCTCCTAAGGCGCTTCAACATGGACAAAAGCAAGCCTCTTCGGACACCAATGGGAACAGCAACAACACTTGAACTTGATGAAGATGGTGAATCCGTGAATCAAAAAGAATATAGAAGGATGATCGGATCACTTTTGTACCTCACGGCATCAAGACCGGACATACAATTCAGCGTATGTCTTTGTGCATGGTTTCAAGCTTCCCCACGTGTTTCACATCGTCAAGCCATCAAAAGGATTCTCAGGTACTTACATGGAATCCAAGAATTTGTCATTTTTCTTCCCTCTTCCTCAACCGTTACTTTGAAAGCTTTTTCGGATGCTGATTTCGGGGGTTGTAAGATTGATAGGAAAAGTACTTCCGGTGCTTGTCATTTTCTTGGTAATTCTCTTGTTACTTGGTCCTCTAGAAAACAAAATTCAGTTGCACAATCCACAGCTGGTTCTGAATATGTTGCTGCTGCTAGTGCTTGCTCACAAATTCTTTGGATTGTTCAAACACTTAAGGACTATGGGGTTGATCTAGATAGTGTTCCACTATTCTGTGATAACACTAGTGCCATTTGGATTGCTAAAAACCCCGTGCAACATTCTAGAACTAAGCACATTGACATTAGGTATCACTTTCTCCGAGATAATGTTGAAAAAGGAAATGTTGTGCTTCACTATGTAGATACCGAACATCAAATGGCTGACATTTTCACAAAACCTTTGGATTTCACTCGTTTTTGTTTCATTCGTAGTGAAATAGGGGTTATGCATCCTCATGGCTTAAATTGAGGGCGAGTTTTGAAACTTGGGAAGTCTATGTGTGATTCTGAAATTAAAATAATATGAGCATAGTATTTCATACATATATGACTTTGTGATTCCTTTTACATGCTCAAAGTTCTTACTACATTACTCGTGTTATACATTTTGTATTTTTTGCCATGTCTAGTAATTGGAATAATTACTTACACTAAAATTGGTCATGGTCGAACTTTCATGCTGTTTTGAACTTGTTACATGTTCACAAGTGCTTTTAATCATAAAGAGTTAATCAAGTAATCAACTCACATGTTGAGTTTTTATGAACAAATATAAATTGAGAAAAGATCAAGAGAATATGCATGCATCGCACTTCTTCTTTTGAGATGTCTTGTCATTGCACTTAGATATGAACTTGGAAGAAGTTGTGTATGACTAAAACCATGTCCTTAAGCTTCTGATTGTCAAATGACATAGGCTTGGCTTGGTTGGTTAGAATAAGGCAGATGCGCATATAATCTCTTGCAAATATCATATGATCCAAATTTATGCATTGAAAAATAATAAAATTCAGCAACTAGTGTCATGTTTTCAGGTTTTGAAATAGTTAAGTTTGTGAGATCATGACTTGATTAAATTGAAAATTACATTTGATCTCTAGCATGGCTTACACTACTTTATGTATTTCATTGATGTGATAATGTAAGGTACTTGATAGTATGACTTGGATGATCTTTGTTTATATGTATATGTTATAATATGCTCATAACAACTAAAGGGGGAAAGATAATTTGTTTATATCATATGACTTGCTGAATACATTGTCAAAGGGGGAGAGATAAGCATGAAGAGAGAGAATATGTGCATAAGGAGAGATAATAAAGGGGGAGAGATAATATGGTATAATTTTTTTCTCTTTTACTTTTGATTTACAAAGGGGGAGAAATTGTTTTCAAAACTTTTATGTGAATAAGAAAATGTTCGGATTTTAAATGGTGTTGCCAATGCATTCATCAAGGGGGAGATTGTGAGACCTATGTGTGCTGAATACATTGGCTTGTAGTGAATATACTTGCTTTGACCATAAAAGTTTTGAATATCACCAAAACACTTTTTTATCAAGGTCCAACTCTAGCTCCGAGCTACAACAAGGTCCGACGGTAGGTCCGGCTTGTTTTGGGTAGCTCCGGTTATGTTTGATGCTAGGTCCGACTTCTTGGTAAGGTCCGACCAGCTTTGGTTAGCTTCGGTGAGTTTTATCTTTAGCTCCGGCATGTCTTTGTTAGCTCCAGCATGTCTTTGATAGCTCCGGTATATATTTGATAGCTCCGGCATGCTTTTGCTAAGCTCCGACGTACTTTTTCTAGCTCCGGTTTTTGGGTTTACTAGTTCCGACTAGTTCTGGTTAGCTCTGGCGCTAGGTCTTGATAGTTTTGTAAGCTCCAGCGGGATCTTGGTTGTACTTGTTTTGGTAAGCTTCGGTGCTAGGTTCTACTAGCTTTTGTTAGCTCTGGCTCAAGGTCCGGGTTGCTCTGGCAAGGTCCAGAACTTGACCGTAGTGCTTCTGCTTTTCATTTGCAATGTTCTGTACTTGCTTTACATTGTTGGAATGATTGCTTAGTATTCATTTGCTAAGTTTTTGGTGCATTTTGGTTGATATGGATGATATCGTGTTACTTTGATTTTGCAACATGCTTATGTGAGGTTCTCACGTAGGGTGTTGTGTTCGGAACTAACTTGAGTCAAGTCGAGGACTTGGGCTAGTATGGATTGGTTGTTTATTCATGTCCAGATGTTTCTTGAGTTCAAGACATGGCTGATGACGGGATCCATTGGACTAGTCTCAGGGAGGAGATGAGGTTCCAACAACCAAATTCAGGAGGAATTGTGGTTGAGCTGATCAAGAGTTTGCGCAGCATGATTGAATCAAGAACAATGCATATGAAGGTATCATGGACGTCAATGGAAGATGTTTGCATATGTGCATGGAGTGCATGGACGTGGCTGCATGGTTCCGAGGCGTGATGAAGAGATGTGGACGTAAAGAGTTAGTCGAAAAGGTCCAACCGACTAGGTTATGGACTCAGGTTGCGGCTGAGTCGGGTTTGACTCAAATATGGAAAGATTTGAGTTGGTTATGTTAGGATTTCGTGTGGGTCACGAATTTGAGTTGTTTAGGAATGTGGGATACGTTCCTATGGTGTTTATGATTGCTTCTATCTGCGTATAGAAGAATCTTGAGCAGTTATGGAAAGTTACGATTCATGATCTGAGTAGGATTGGAGTCCTAGTTGATATTGGGTTGGCCTAAGGGCTGGTTATATAAGCAAGGGAGCCCAGAGCTTATGGGGCAGGACTTTGGGGCTGTTCCTCTTGTGTTCTATTGAATAAAATTCGTAGTTTGAAGGAACTTTTGTGCCTTGTCCATCCGACTTGTTCCAGACAAGTTTTACTCGTCGAGTTTCTGGACAGCACTACCTTTCGTCGGTGGTTTTATCATAACTCGAGTTTTACAGATCCAATTGACGTGATTCTTCTTGGTTTGTCTTCACTGATTTTCTATCATCTATCAAAATTTCACAGTCATTGGATTTGTGGTCTATGATCTACACGAGTTTCTTTGCTGCGTTCCAGAACTGTTTTTCCTCGGGTAGGGCAGATTGACCATTGTTTGATCTTTCGATCATAACTTGAGTTTTTCTCGACGGATTTGAGTGATTCTTTTTGTGCTGTCTTCGTGACTTGATTCTCTCTGATATCTATCACTTTTGTCACGGTGAAACACGTTTAGATTAGTCTCACACACGATTTCTTTAACAGATCGTTTTTCTGCCGAAAGGGTTTGGGGTTTAATTGTTTCCGCTGCGTAAGATTTTTAAATCTACCATTCACCCCCCCTCTGGTAGCTTTTCACGTGCTCTTTGATCCTACAGGAAAAAGGTGTGCCATGATCTCGTGTAGCTGCTGGTTAAATTTGAACTCGTATCTTGCATCCTAGCGTCCGTATTTCGTGAAATACCAAAGCACTTTTATGGCTTTGAAGCTAGTTCGTCGGTTTAATTCCAATTGTTTGCACAATAATTCTTTGATCCAGTTAGACGACATGATCAACGTCTCCTAGCGCACCTTCCCTTCAAAAATCAGAAAGAACCATTGACTAATTAACGAGTTATCCATTTTTTCCCATTCTGCCATTGAAGGAGCTTGGTTCACCATCGACCTTGGTGTTGCCGGCTATGGCATGAGCTCTAGACCCTCCTAAACTCTTTCCCGAGCTTTCATTTGAGAGTTTTCGCTAAGAAATCGAAGGGTCCGACATGATCGAAACACTAGCACCCGCCGCCTCCGTCGGAAGTGGTTTTCCGGTCACCCATCACCATCGGGAGATACTCCAACGTGTTTCCCGCACGAAACTAGGGTGAGGCAGCGAGTATCGAGACTTCCCGTGGGCCGGAAACCATCACCGGCGAGAGCGCCGCAGCCCGAGCCTGTGGCCAGAGGTAGAAGAAGGCACGGGCACGGGTCCCACCTGCCAGTGAGCGCAGCGTGGCCGGGATGGGCCTGTGGCCGTGGGATCTATTGTGGCCACAGGAAAATGTTTATGGCCTCCGGTGTGGCTGACTCCTGGTTGGCAGATTTTAAATCCGGTGGGCCCAGGCAACAAATTTAAAATCTAAAAATCCCAAATTGATGCAGAACCATTTCCAAATTTGAAAATCAATATCTCCCTGTAGACTGCTCCAAAAATATTCAAACAAATTTTGTTTGAAAGCCCTTGAGCTCTAGTTTCTATTAGTACCAATTAGGTTCTATGAAACTTATTTTAAATTCTGTAGAAAACAATCTTTCCAAACACAAATACAATTTTTCCAGGTGAACTTTCCACTGGAAAAATCCCCAACATTTACATAAAATACAATGTCCTATTCTTTACTACTAGAAAAAGTTTGGGAGCCATTGCTCCTGTATAACCCTCTGTATAGTTCAATTACCTTTTTTAGTCATTGAATTTTTACAGATGTTTAGTCGCTTTATTATGTCGCAAATTTGGACTGAACCTTCCTTCAGTCATAGACTAGTTCTTGTAAAAAGCTGGGATTTAATTAACTTGATCTCCTAGTACTAATTCAGTTGCCGACTGAATATTAATTGAAAAGCTAAAAATTCAATTATAAAATAATTCCAGAAATTTTGCCAACTTTGAAATTCAATAACTCCTTCACCAAGGCTAAGAAATTTATGAAACCAATTTTGCTAAAACCAAGACAACCTCCTCTATCATGATTATCAACTGGCAGCTATGTTCAAGCTACAACTTTTTCTCTAAAATTCTTGGGAGTTATTGCTTACCATAATTTTAGAGACAACAAACTACTTTGATCATCTCCTATTCTTTGCCAGAGCTTCTATCATATTCCTTAGTATCTACCATCATAGTCCCAAAGCCATTTAGGTCATTATCATATAATGATCACCAAAGATTTGATCATGGTCTTAGTAGTAATTATTTTTCAAAGTCATTCATATACATATTATATGCATATCGTGTAGTGACCGATGTCGAGGAGGAACCAGAGGCCTTGGAGGTACACCTGTCGGATACTAACACAGACTCGGAGCTGCATTCAGGCAAGCCCCAGTTTGCATTTAAGTCATTTATAAAATTTTGCTTTATCACTATGTTGATTAGCATATGAATTGTGCATTACGTTCAGGATGCTTGAATACTCCAAATGCATGACCCACAATCCCATTGGTTAATTGGGTAGGTTGCTAGCTCAACGTGTAGAACTGCCATGCTAATGTTGTAGGTGAACCGGTAGAAGTCGAGTAGTTGGAATCTACTCGCGAGATAGAAATTTGACACTCATCTACACTGGGTTTACATTTATAGAAAATAACTGTTAAATCTAAACTTGAGACCAGTCAGAGATGGATAGGAAGCGGCAAGACGTGGTCTTGGTCGCATAGCTCTGACTGGTCATTTAAGGCCCGTCTGTATGCGGCCCCTTCGAACAAGACTGACTTGTACCGGCAACATACTGGATATATGGACTCCAGTAAACTGATGTAACTCGATAACTAGGATGTCGAGGCCCATTAACTCACCATCGATAGGGGTGGGTTGAGGACAGTAAGGTGTAAATTGGTCGGCGGACACAAGAGGTGTTCCGTGCGGAGACCTTCTGTTCGCGGAGGTGAGACGGGTTCGGCGTTCTGGTTTCTTGTGAAAGGTGGCCAAATACGACTAGTACTGAAGTGTTACGTAGGTACTGATGTACTCGCTGACACTTCCGAACGTGCGTATGTGTCGTGTTGTCCGGGTGTGTCCTGATTGCAATCATCGTCCCTCGCGGTAATAGAGTACCACTTGTTCACTGCGCCATGACGTAGTAAATACTAAAGAAGTCAGAAAAATATGTTGTATTAAATTATAATTGCTTTGCAACCTTGTGTGAGTTAGAGATAGCAAAATTAATGTTTACAGTTTCCCCATACTTTAGCTGCAATAGCATTATGTGCTCTAGGCATGTCTGTAGGATCGAAGAGCACGTGAAAAGCTACCAGAGGGGGGGTGAATGGTAGATTTAAAAATCTTATGCAGCAGAAACAATTAAACCCCAAACCCTTCGGCAGAAAAACGATCTGTTGAAGAAATCGTGTGTGAGACTAATCTAAACGTATTTCACCATGACAAAAGTGATGAATATCAGAGAGAATCAAGTCACGAAGACAACACAAAAGGAATCACTCAAATCCATCAAGAAAAACTCAAGTTATGATCGAATGATCAAACAAAGGTCAATCTGCCCTACCCGAGAAAAACAGTTCTGGAACGCTGCAAAGAAACTCGTGTAGATCATAGACCACAAATCCAATGACCGTGAAATTTTGACATATGATAGACAATCAAGTTTTGAACACAACCCAAAAATTATCACGTCAATTGGATCTAAAAACTCGAGTTATGATAAAACCACCAACGAAAGGTAGTGCTGTCCAGAAACTCGATGAGTAAAACTTGTCTGGAACAAGTCGGACGAACAAGGCACAAAAGTTCCTTAAAACTATGAATTTTATTCAATAGAACACAAGAGGAACAGCCCCAATGTCGTGTACCACGAGCTCTGGGCTCCCTTGCTTATATAACCAGCCCTTAGGCCAACCCAATACCAACTAGGACTCCAATCCTACTCAGATCATGAATCGTAACTTTCCATAACTGCTCAACATTCTTCTATACGCGGATAGAAGCAATCTTAAGACTTCCAAACACCTTAGGAACGTATCCCACATTCCTAAACAACTCAAATTCATGACCCACACGAAATCCTATCATAACCAACTCAAATCTTTCCATATTTGAGTCAAACCCGACTCAGCCGCAGCCTGAGTCCATAACCTAGTCGGTTGGACCTTTCCGACCAATTCTTTACGTCCACATCTCTTCATCATGTACTGGAACCATGTAGCCACGTCCATGCACTCCTTGCACACGTGCAAACATCTTCCAATGATGTCCACGATACCTTCATATGCATTGTTCTTGATTCAATCATGCTGCATAACCTCCTGATCTGCTCAACCACAATTCCTCCTGAATTTGGTTGTTGGAACCTCATCTCCTCCCTGAGACTAGTCCAATGGATCCCGTCACCAGCCATGTCTTGAATTCAAGCAACACCTGCACATGAATAAACAACCAATCCATACGAGCCCAAGTCCTCGACTTGACTCAAGTCAGTTCCGAACACAACACCTTATGTGAGAACCTCACATAAGCATGTTGCAAAACCACAGTAACATGATATCATCCATATCAACCAAAAAATTAGCAAATGAATACTAAGCAATCTTTCCAATAATGTAAAGCAAGTACGAAACATTGCAAATGAAAAGCAGAAGCACTATGGTCAAGTTCCGGACCTTGCCAGAGCAACCCGGAGCTTGAGACGGAGCTAACAAGAGCTAGTAGAACCTAGCGTCGGAGCTTACCAGAACTAGTACAACCAAGCTCCCGCCAGAGCTTACAAAACTAGCAAGACCTAGCGCCGAAGCTAACTAGAACTAGTCGGAACTAGTAAACCCAAAAACCGGAGCTAGACAAAGTACGTCGCAGCTTAGCAAAAGCATGCCGGAGCTATCAAATATATGCCGGAGCTATCGAAGACATGCCGGAGCTAAAGATAAAGCTCACTGGAGCTAACCAAAGCTAGTCGAACCTATCATCGAACGTAACCGGAGCTACCCAAACCAAGCCGGACCTACCTTCGGACCTTGCTGTAGCTCAGAGCTAGGGTCGGACCTTGATAAAAAGGTGTTTTGGTGATATTCAAAACTTTTATCATCAAAGCCAAGTGTATTCACTACAAGCTAATGTATTCAGCACACATAGGTCTTACAATCTCCCCCTTGATGAATGCATTGGCAACACCATTTAAAATCCGAACATTGGCCTATTCAATTAAAAGTTTTGAAAACAATTTCTCCCCCTTTGTAAATCAAAAGTAAAATGAGAAGAAAAAACTATCCCATATAATCTCTCCCATATAATCTCTCCCCCTTTATTATCTCTCCTTATGCAAATATTCTCTTTCTCTTCATGCTTATCTCTCCCCCTTTGACAATGTATTCAGCAAGGTCCCCTTTGACAAATTATCTCTCCAACTTTAGTTGTTATGAGCATATTATAACATATACATATAAACAAAACTCATCCAACTCATACTATCAAGTAACTTACACTATCACATCAATGAGATACATAAAGTAGTGTAAGCCATGCTAGAGATCATATGTAATTTTCAATTTAAGCAGGTCATGATCTCACAAACTTAATTATTTCAAAACCTAAAAACATGACACTAGTTGCTGCATTTTATTATTTTTCTAAGCATAAATTTGGATCATATGATATTTGCAAGAGATTATATGCGCAGCTGCCTTATTCTAACCAACCAAGCCAAGCCTATGTCATTTGACAATCAGAAGCTTAAGGACATGGTTTTAGTCATACACAACTTCTTCCAAGTTCATATCTAAGTGCAATGATAAGCCATCTCAAAAGAAGAAGTGCGATGCATGCATATTCTCTTGATCTTTTCTCAATTTATATTTGTTCATAAAAACTCAACATGTGAGTTGATTACTTGATTAATTCTTTATGATTAAAAGCACTTGTGAACATGTAACAAGTTCAAAACAGCAAGAAAGTTCGACCATGACCAGTTTTAGTGTAAGTAATTAATCCAATTACTAGACATGGCAAAAACTACAAAATGTATAACACGAGTAATGTAGTAAGAACTTTCAGCAGGTAAAAGGAATCACAAAGTCATATATGGATGAAATACTATGCTCATATTATTTTAATTTCAGATTCACACATAGACTTCCCAAGTTTCAAAAATTCCCCCTCAATTTAAGCCATGAGGATGCATAACCCCTATTTCACTACGAATATAACAAAAACGAGTGAAATCCAAAGGTTTTGTAAAAATGTCAGCCAATTGTTGTTCGGTATCTACATGGTGAAGCACAATGTTTCCTTTTTCAACATTATCTCGGAGAAAGTGATACCTAATGTCAATGTGCTTAGTTCTAGAATGTTGCACGGGGTTTTTAGCAATGCAAATGGCACTAGTGTTATCACAAAACAGTGGAGCACTATCTAGATCAACCCCATAGTCCTTAAGTGTTTGAACAATCCAAAGAATATGTGAACAAGCACTAGCAGCAGCTACATATTCAGATTCGGCTGTGGATTGTGCAACTGAATTTTTTTTTCTAGAGGACCAAGCAACAAGAGAATTACCAAGAAAATGACAAGCACCGGAAGTACTTTTCCTATCAATCCTACAACCCCCAAAATCAGCATCCGAAAAAGCTTTCAAAGTAACGATTGAGGAAGAAGGAAGAAAAATGCCAAATTCTTGAGTTCCATGTAAGTACCTTAGAATCCTTTTGACGGCTTGATGATGTGAAACACGTGGGGAAGCTTGAAACTGTGCACAAAGACATACGCTGAATTGTATGTCCGGTCTTGATGCCGTGAGGTACAAAAGTGATCCGATCATGCTTCTATATTCTTTTTGATCCACGGGTTCACCATCTTTATCAAGTTCAAGTGTTGTTGCTGTTCCCATTGGTGTCCGAAGAGGCTTGCTTTTGTCCATGTTGAAGCGCCTTAGGAGGTCTTTGGTATACTTCGTTTGATGCACAAAGGTATCCTCCTTGGTTTGCTTGATTTGCGGCCCCAAAAAGTAAGTGAGTTCACCCATCATACTCATTTCAAATTCGGAACTCATCATTGCTGAAAACTTGGACACAAGATCATGAGAAGCACAACCAAAGATAATATCATCCACATACACTTGAACGAATAATGAGTCATTGCCATGCTTTAGTACAAAAAGAGTTTTATCAACCTTGCCCATGGTAAACCCCTTTTCTAGTAAGAACGTTTTTAGCCTATCATACCATGCTCTAGGGGCTTGTTTGAGACCGTATAAGGCTTTGGACAGTTTGTAAACATGATTAGGAAAATTTGGATTTTCAAAACCCGGTGGTTGTTTGACATAAACCTCCTCATCTATGTAGCAATTAAGAAAAGCACTTTTAACATCCTTTTGAAATAGCTTAAAACCTTTAGATGCTGCAAAAGCAAACAAAATTTTTATGGCTTCTAATCTAGCGACAGGAGCAAAAGTTTCATCAAAATCTAGACCTTCAACTTGAGTGAAACCTTGAGGAACCAACCTAGCCTTATTCCTAACCACAACCCCATCGTCACTTTGTTTATTTTTAAATACCCATTTAGTTCCAATTAAAGTGTGACCTTGAGGTGGAGGTACATGTTTCCAAACATTATTTCTTTCAAAATTTTCTAACTCTTCTTGCATGGCAATAATCCAAGATTCATTAGTGAGTGCGTGTGATATATCTTTGGGTTCAAAAGAAGCAACAAAAGCAGAATGAGCATGAGAGTTTGGATCGCAAAACCTGGACCGTGTGACTCGTTCGTGCAAGCTTCCAATCATCTGTTGTGGGGGATGATCTTTGTAAAAATGTAGGGGAATAGATGTCTCACAAGCTTCTTCTTCATTAGGTTCATCGTAGATTGATGAGCTTGTGACTCGTGGATGATCAGGACCAGCATAGGTGATAGCCGGAGTTTGTTCAATGTCCGGAGCTGGACACGTGTCAACTTTGGAACTACCAGGCAATATCACCGGCTCTTCTTGATCTTCGAAAATACCCTCCCCCTGAGGATACTGATCTGGTCCTGCAACACCGGAGCTAGTACCTGGGCTAGCTTCATCAAAAGACACTTCACAAGTCTCCACAATTTTGTTAGTGTCAAGTAAAAGCACACGGTAGCCTCTAGTATGAGATGGATAACCAAGAAACATGCCATCAATGGATCTAGGTTCAAATTTATCAAGATTACCATGTTTCTTAACAAAGCATTTGCAACCAAAGATCCGAAAGTGTGTAACACTAGGGCTATGTCCAAACTGGAGCTCATATGGTGTTTTACCTAGCTTAGCACGCAAGAAAACACGATTTGAGACATAACAAGCGGTTGCTAACGCATCAGCCCAAAATTTCCTAGGAGTTTGATATTCATCAAGCATAGTCCTAGCCATCTCAACTAAGGTTCTGTTCTTTCTTTCTACAACACCGTTTTGTTGAGGTACATATGGTGAAGAGAATTGATGATCTATTCTATTTTTAGCACAAAAGTGATCAAAAGATTGATGTTTAAATTCAGTTCCATTATCACTTCTTGCTTTTAATGATCCTGGGTGATCAATTGATAATTTAAGAAATAAAGTTCTAAAGTGACTAAAAACTTCATTCTTAGACGCCATAAAGTAAACCCAACAGTATCTAGAATAATCATCAACAATAACAAGAACATACCATTTACCTCTGAAGGATATAACACGTGAAGGTCCTACGGTGTCAAGATGCAAAAGTTGACATGGTTCGGTTGTCATGATCATTGTGAGAGGAGTATGTGAACCTGCAACCATCTTAGCATGTCTACAAGAAGAGCACACAATTTATTTTTCCCCTTTAAGCTTAGGCAGCCCACGTATGCGATCAAGAGCACTAACACGCGTTAGGTGATCAAAGCCTACGTGACCAAGTCTACGATGCCAAAAATATAAGTCCTTTGAATCATTAGCAACTAGACACCTATGCTTAGAGGAAGTCATATCAATATCAGCTTTAAAAACTCTTCCAAACTGAGACATGTTAAAAATAAGCTCACTATTTGAACCTACAACTTTGCAGCAATTTTTATTGAAAATAATTTCTAGATTTTCATCTAGCAATTGTGCAACAGAAAGCAAGTTGTATTTCAAATTTTTGACAAGTGCCACATCCTTCAAAGTGTAGTGATCATTTACTCTAACCGAACCCTTAGAAATTATAGGAGTTGAAGAATTATAGTCAAAAGTAACATTCTCTACATGTGACACAAAAGAGAGGGAGGAGAACCAATCTTTGTTACCGGTCATGTGGCGTGAGCAACCTGAACCCACAATCCAAATGTTCTCCTTCCTCAAACGTGTAACCTACATAAAAGCACAATACGTCGATGACTCAATACTGGGGTTAGTCAAAAGGCATTTAGGAATCCAGTACTGAGTCACGCGACGTGCAGCAGGAAAAATACGCGAAAGCTGAGACAAAACAGCAGGTTTATGAGTCAAGGTTTGACATTTTTTATTCTTGACTACTGACCTATAAGGTGTTACTTGTGTAGCACAAAAATCAGTAGCTCCGGAGGCAAAAACAGAAGGTCCGGAGGTAAACTTTGAATGTTTTTGGCTCAAAACAACAGGTTTTACATTCGGTTCAATGTGTGCAGCAAATTTTGCATGAAAGTTATGAGATCTAGCAATCATTATTTCCCTTTTCTGTTGTTTAGCTAGTCTATAACAAAAATTTATGACATGACCATCTCTACCACAAAAGGTACAATGAAATTTAACTTTGTGTTTATGTCTAGATGAGCAAGCAATATTTTTATTTGAAACCGAATGAGGCAACACTCATGCCGATTTGAAAACCACTCCTTTTTGTTTAGGAACTGTTTGAATCAAACCACTTCCTAATGACTTTACAATTTTAGGTGGATGTGCCTTAGCATGAGCATGAGAATCAAAACCTAAACCAGTTTTGTCATTGCAAGACTTGGAAGAATTCAGCAGTAAGTTTAGGTTCTTATTCCCATTACAAAACCGATCTAATGTCCTATGCATGTCATCAAGTTTATTGGATAGATCAAGGCAATTTTCACATGAAGTTTTTCCTTTTAGTTTGCAATTGGAACAAAATTTGACTTCATGAGAACGTAAAGCATTGTTCAATATAGAAATTTCATTCATAGCATCCTGTAGTTTCTTATCAAGATCATCACAAGTAGAACAATGCAAATCAATTGTAGAACAGCTAGCATCTTTCATGTTTTTATCATTAAGTGCAGCAAGCTCTTTGTTCTTTTCGATTTCTAACTCAAGTTTATCAAGTGTGGAGGTGTGCGCACTTCTTAATGAGGACAATTGTTCATATATTGAATCACATGAGGAACATGCATCATCACTAGGAATCAAAGTTTTCAAACGGTTGATTTCAGATTCTAGTGATTCAATTTTAGCAGCATTATCCCTAAGCTTTTTGTCCTTTTTCTTAACAATAATAGTGGCACGAGAAATGGCATCACACATTTCTTTGCAAGTAGGACATACCTCTTCATTGTCGCTGTTGTGTTCTGCCTCCTCCATACATGATCTTGACTTGCCCGCCATAAAGCACAAGTTTGCCAAATCATCTTTATCTTCATCACTTCCAATGTCCACATCGCTTGAACTGAACTCTTGAAGCGCGGTGATGAAACTGTTGATCATCTTGCGTCCTATGGTACTTTTCTTCTTCTTGTTGGAATTTCCAGAGGAGGTCCGGACCTTGCTTTGTTTTTCTTCCCGGGTGGTCGGACCTGAAAGGTTAGGGAATTATGTACGAAAGTGTCCTATTTTACCAAATTCAATACAGCGTTGAGGTCCGGAGCTTCCTCTCCTTCTAGTTCTCACATTTTGCAATGCTTTTGAGAATCTAGTAGAGATGAGTGCCAACTCCTCTTCTGGAAATTCTTCGATCTGCTCCAGGGTTAGTGAGGACAATAAGGCAAGAGTATTGCAAGATGATGATTGGCCGGAGCTAGACAAATCACATTGTTAAACAAATGCAATAGACTTATTTGGGTTCTTACGTGCTAGGATGTCAATTTCATGAGTTTTTAGTTTAGAATAAAGTACATCTAATGTAAGAGAACTCATGACAGTTGATTCACGAATAGATGTTACTTTCATCTCCCAAATTGACATGTCTAACGCACTAAGAAGTTGCCTAGCATTCTCAGCATCAGAAAAATTTACATTGACACTACGTAAGTTGCTGAGAATTTTATTGAAATGAGCAAAAAGGTCATCGATAGACTCACCTGGTTGCATCTCAAAAAAAATATATTCCTTTTTGAACATATCTTGTTTTACCTCCTTGATTGTGTTGGAGCCTTCATGGTAATCACAGAGAGCTCTCCAAACATGGTATGCTGATCGGAGGTGCACGACACAATCAAAGTCGCTTTAAGTGAGTGAAAGGCGGCCTAGAGGGGGGGTGAATAGGCGATAATCGATAATTTAAACACAAATCAGAGTTCTGAAAACAGAGAAGTCGGACTTGTCTGACTTCTAGTCGGACTTGTCTGACCTAAGTCGGACAAGTCTGACCTGGGTCGGATAAGTCCGAGCTTACCTGCACGATCAGACCAAAAATCCAATTTTTAAGCGATCTAGTGAGAGATATCGATCCCTAGCAGTTCTACACGAAGTATGGAGTAGAAAGAAAGCTGAGGGAGAGATAGCACGCGGAAAAACACTAGAATCAAATTTTGTAAGAACGAAAGAACAACAAGAGACAAACGATTTTATCCTGAGGTTCAGAACCACAAAGGATCCTACGTCCCCGTTGAGGAGTCCACAAGGGACCAGGCCTTCTCTAGCCTTCCCCTCACGAGTTGCCCCAAGGGCCAACTCCCGATCTTCCACTATCACAAAGATTGTTACAAACTCCCCGATTACAAGAGATCACAAAGAAATCACGGGGCGACGCCTAACCGTCTAGGGGAGAACCCCAAGAGCAACAAACACGCAATCACGAAGAAACTTAGCGAATCACACGTTGCTCAACCCCTCAACAAACCGTTTCTCCCAATCCTCACAAAGCACTCTTTACTCTCCCAAAAATTCGAATTTGGGCTCTAGAGGTGAAGAACAAGTGGAGAGAGGTTCTTGAGTTCAAATGGGCGTTCAGAACTGTTTAGGCGTGTTAGGCATGGTTGGTGGGTCGAAACCACCACCTATTTATACTCCAAAAAGTCATTAGAGCCGTTTGACACATCCCGCGTCGGACATGTCTGACACAATGTCGGACATGTCTAACCTCAAAGGTCAGGCCTTTCACTTCAGACTTGTCTGACCAAAACCACTTCAGACATGTCTGACATAGAATCTCGGACATGTCTGAAATTCTGCAGATAAAACTCGGACAAGTCTGACTCTCTGGGACTTAGAAAATTTTCCTCAGTCCCTGGGAACAGATCCATCTCGGACATGTCTAACCCCCAGGTTCGGACAAGTCCGAAACTTCACTAGAACCCTCACTGGAACCCTTCCAGTGCCAATTCGGACATGTCTGACTTACAGATTCGGACATGTCCGAATTCCAACAGGGGGAATTCGGACATGTCTGACATTACAAGTCAGACAAGTCCGCCCAAGCCACAAAGGCCCTACTAAAATCTTCTACTAAGGGGTTGAGCACCCGAATGACTCACTAAGTGTCTACGCGTCGTGTCCCTCTTAATAGTACGGTTTTTCCTACGACTCAAGGAGAAAATAGAAAACCCTATTTCTATTCTTCTTCGCCACAACTTTTCTCCTTTTGCCGTCTTTCTTCAAAGCTCCATTCCGTACTCCGGATCTGCTCTCATACTCAACCAAGTTCATTAGCACTTTAATGGTTTATCATCAATCCACCAAAACCCACAAGGGACCTAGATGCACTTACAATCTCCCCCTTTTGGGGATTGATGACAACCAACTAAAGTCTTCGATAAAAAAATAAGATTTGATAGATGTTTTGAGTCTCAAGTGTATATGAGCTTTTGGAATAACAATAAAAACAACTCATATACACTCAATCGTCGTGGGGTGCCTATATGCTCGTGTGTGTGCAACAACGTGATAAATATGAAGAAATGCACACGGGATCAATGAAGAATCATAATGATCATCATAAGGCATCAATAAACTTCATTAAGCATTAACATCAATAAATATCATTAAGCATTAACATCAATAAACATCATTAAGCATTAACATCAATAAACATCATTAAGCATTAAGATCAATAAACATCATTAAGCATTAACAGCCATAGAAAATATGATTAGATACATGTCCATGTCCAAGAAAAAAGCACTAGAGACAATACTTCTCCCCCTTTGGCATCAAGGCACCAAAAAGGAGAAAAGTGGACACTAAGACCTAGTCTACTCGGTGTCTTCCTCATCTTCGTCGCTGTCATCGTCGCCGCTCTCCTCCTCGAAGTCGCTCTCCTCTCCGGAGTCATCGGGAGCTGCAGGAGGTGCTGAGGAAGAGGCGCCGGTGCCGGTGAAGAACGCCATTTCCGCCTCGGTGAGCTCCAGAAACTCTGGTGGCTCCTCGTCTGAGCTGGCGTCGTCGACTGGAGGAAGCTGGAGGTGCTCCCTGATGGCAGCGAGGTCCCTCTGGTTCCTCTTTGCCAAGCGCTGAGTTGACCAGCAGACGGTGAAGATTGACTTCAGGATCTTGAGCAGTCCTGAGGAGCAAGATGGCTGCTGCTGGGGCACAGAGGATGAGCTGGGAGGCTGAGCAGACTTCCTCCTCGAGGAGCTGGGTCCTTCCTCTGCTGGTGCCGGTGCAGCTGCGCGAATCAGGCGGTGAAGCTTGGAAGGCTTCTGAGGCACAAGGCGCCTGTGAGTCACATCCTTCACAAACTTCATCCCGGACACCGTCTCAATTAGCTTCATCAGGTACGGGGCATAGCAGCAAGACCTAGCCGGTGTCTCCGAGGCGAGGTAAATCTCCTCGTAGATATAGTCGAAGGCATTGAACTGCTGCTGCCCTGCCAAAAGCTGGATCAAATTTCTGCTGTTGTGGTTGATCCTGTTGGCATCCCCATCCTTGGGTGATAGAGTCTTTCTGATTAGACGGTTCACCATGCCATGGAATGGCTTGAGGCTGTGGATATGAGGAGGGTCAGCTGGATACCCATCCTCATAGAAACTCTCCATCTCGAGGAGGTTCACTATATCCATCTCATGGATCTTCAGTGAGTGCTGCAGGCTGTCCTCCATCCCAAGAATGCGGGCAAACTCCTCATAGCTAACTTCGTACTTCACCCCATTGGTCATCCAGGTAAAGCCGAGCTTGTCGACCCAATAGAAAACTGTGGCATAGAATTGGAGGATGACTTCCTTGTTCCATGGGTATTGGAGGCCCATGATCTCGCTGACTCCGTGGTGCTCGCAAGCGTCGAGCACCCCCTTGAAGAGAAGGTAGCAGTCCTTCTTCTTTAATGCAGCCTTCCAATCCAGCCACTGCATCTCCGTGACTGGGTTCTTCTTGGTCGTGAGGACTGACCGATAGTAATCCATGTGGAAGAAGCACCAGAAACGGGGATCCTTGCTCTCCCTTGGCTGGTCATAGCACCGCACATCTCTCATGTGCATGATGTCGTGGATGTTCCTCCGGTAGTTCACTCTGTCGGCCGTGCGTCGAGTGTCACCCACTGGAGAGTGCACGACCAACGGTCCGATCTCTTGCTTCCCTTGGGAGCTCGAGCTGCCCCCCTGACCAGTGTGAATGGTGAGTTGACCGCTTGCGGGTCGCTTGACAGTCACATTCTTTGGTCGCTTTGATGGTTGAGCCAAAGAATCGGGACCCGCGGGCTCCTTGCCTCTTTTGTCGTGACCCATAGCTAGAAAAAGATACAAGGATAGGTAAGAGTCAAGGCAAGAGAGATAGAGCAATTTACTTGATAGTTTCGATAGAAATTAGGCCTCAGAGTTATACAGGATCGGACATGTCTGACTGGAAAGTCAGACTTGTCTGACCCAGGAAATTCGGACATGTCCGAATTTCAGAGTCAGACTTGTCCGACCTGTACAGAACTGACCATAATTGCTAAGGAAACTAAGCAAATCAAATTTTCTACCGACCAAATTTCGCAACAAGGTTGTAAACATGCCTAGGAACAATTTCAAGGGCATAAATTTGCAATCTTGCCGCTAGATTTAGAATTGAGAGGAAATATGCGGAAGAATACCTTCGGATGGAGAAAAGGATTGAAGAACTCCGAAGGGGATGTGAATCCTCCAACTCCGAGAGAGATTTTCCCTCAAGAACTCCTCACAAGAGCCTCAAAAGCAATGTGGGTTGCCTTGAGAAGTTTGAGAGAGATGGAGATTAGGGTTTGAAGTGAGGAGAGAGAGAGGGGATGGAAACCGTCGGACTCTTTGAAGGGGTTCGGACTTCCCACGTCGGACATGTCCGAATTTGACTTCGGACAAGTCCGAGATGTCTCTGCAGACTTAAAACCCACTTCGTACATGTCTGACTTTTGGCAGACTTGTCCGACTCCCCCTAAGTGTATGCAATGTGCAAACACTTGGGGATAAGGGAATATATGGACATTTTGGACAAGATTTTGCAAATATCTTTGACAAAAATGATCAGTAAGCAACCAACACTCAAACTATGATCATTTTCACCAAAGAGAAGTTTAGAACATAGTTTTCAAGAAAAATAGATGAGATTTTCGAAAAACACACAACATTTTGAAGTTTAAAACTAATAGCAATCAGATGTGCACGACTCAATCAATGTTTCGAGAATCCAAGACATTTAGCTCACTCCTTAGGTCACAAAAGCGTCTCTCATCAAGGGGTTTGGTGAAGATATCCGCTAATTGCTTCTCACTTCTAACATGAGAGATAACGATATCTCCCTTGATAGAGTGGTCTCGTAGGAAATGGTGACGGATGTCTATGTGCTTGGTTCTAGAATGCTCTACGGGGTTGTGAGCAATCTTGATGGCACTCTCATTGTCACATACGAGAGGAATATGGCTCAGATTGTAACCATAATCCCTAAGAGTTTGTCGCATCCAAAGAAGCTGTGCACAGCAACTTCCGGCTGCAACGTACTCCGCTTCGGCTGTGGAAGGGCAATGGAGTTTTGTTTCTTGGAAGACCACTCAACCAAGGACCTACGAAGAAATTGGCATGTCCCGGATGTGCTCTTCCTATCTACCCTACAGCCCGCATAATCCGCATCGGAATAACCGACGAGATCAAACTTGGATCCTTTAGGGTACCAAAGACCTAGATTAGGAGTGTGAACTAAATACCTAAGGATCCTCTTAACCGCTATCAAGTGACACTCTTTTGGAGTGGCTTGGAATCGAGCACACATGCACACACTAAGCATAATGTCGGGTCTAGAAGCACAAAGATAAAGCAAAGAGCCAATCATAGAACGGTATACCTTTTGGTCCACGCTCGTACCTTCTTCATTTAGTCCTAGATGCCCGTTTGTTCCCATAGGTGTCTTGATGGGCTTTGCCTTCTCCATGACAAACTTCTTGAGAATGTCATGAGTGGACTTGGTTTGGCATATGAAGGTCCCTTCCTTGAGTTGCTTTACTTGGAAACCTAGGAAAAACTTCAACTCCCCCATCATAGACATCTCAAATCTCTCCGTCATGATTTTTGAAAACTCATCACAAAAAGTCTTGTTAGTAGAACCAAATATGATATCATCAACATAAATTTGGCATACGAACAAGTCATTATCAAAATGCTTAGTGAAGAGAGTATAATCGGCTTTCCCAATCTTCAAACCATTTTGAGTGAGAAAATCCCTAAGGCACTCATACCAAGCTCTAGGTGCTTGTTTGAGGCCATAGAGAGCCTTACACAACTTGTAGATGTGATCGGGATGCTCTTCATCTTCAAATCCGGGCGGTTGCTCCACATACACTTCCTCCTTGATTGGACCGTTGAGGAATGCACTTTTCACATCCATTTGATATAACTTGAAATCATGGTGAGTAGGAAAGGCCAATAATATGCGAATAGATTCAAGCCTAGCTACGGGAGCAAAGGTTTCATCAAAATCCAAACCTTCGACTTGAGCATATCCTTTTGCTACGAGTCTTGCCTTGTTTCTTGTTACCACCCCGTGTTCATCTTGTTTGTTGCGGAACACCCACTTGGTTCCAACAACATTTGCATTTGGTCTCCTCACGAGTTCCCACACCTTGTTCCTCTTGAAGTTGTTGAGCTCTTCTTGCATCGCCATTACCCAATCCGGGTCTTGTAGAGCTTCTTCTACTTTCCGTGGCTCTAGAGAGGAAACAAAGGAATAGTGTTCACAAAAGTTAGCCATACGTGAGCGAGTAGTTACCCCTTTGGAGATGTCTCCAAGTATGTTGCCAACGGGATGGTCCCGTTGAATGCTTTGATGAACTCTTGGGTGTGGTGGTTGAGCTTCTCGATCATTGTCTTCATCTTGATCATTTTCTTGATCCCCCCCTTGATCCAAGCCTCCTCCTTGATTTTGACCTTGTTGAGATTCATCTTGAGGATCATGATCTTGTTCATGTGGGAGATTTGCATCTTCTTCGCTTGCTTGAAGATCATTTGGATCATGTGGTCGCACATCTCCAAGTGCCATTCTCCTAAGTGCTTCTTGTGGAGTCTCCTCTTGGTCTAGCACACACTTATCAACTTGATCCACTTGAGAGCCATTAGTTTCATCAAACACTACGTCATGTTCTACTTCAAGAATCTCGGAGGACTTGTTGAAGACACGATAGGCGTAGGTGTTTGAGTCATAGCCAAGCAAGAAACCTTCATCGGATTTTGAAGCGAACTTCGAATTCCTAGGCTTCTTGTTGAGAATATAGCACTTGCTCCCAAAAACACGAAAGTATGAGATGTTCGGTTTGTTACCAGTTAGTAGTTCGTATGAGGTCTTCTTCAAGAGTCGATGAAGATAAAACCGGTTTATGGCATGGCAAGCGGTGTTAACCGCTTCCGCCCAAAACCGGTCGGACGTCTTGTACTCATCAAGCATCGTCTTTGACATCTCAATTAGAGTCCTATTCTTCCTCTCCGCTACTCCATTTTGTTGAGGGGAGTAGGGAGCGGAGAACTCATGCTTGATTCCTTCTTCATCCAAGAAGTCTTCAACTTGAGTGTTCATGAACTCCGTCCCGTTTTCGCTCCTAATATTCTTGATTCTTAAGGAGAACTCGTTTTGAGCTCTCCTCAAGAACTTCTTGAGAACTCCTTGGGTTTCACCTTTGTCATGCAAGAAAAATACCCACGTGAAGCGAGAAAAATCATCAACAATAACTAGACCATACTTGTTACCGCCAATGCTAATGTAGGCGATCGGTCCGAATAGGTCCATGTGTAGTAGCTCCAATTGTCTTGAGGTTGTCATGATGTTCTTGGACGGATGTTGAGCTCCTACTTGCTTTCCAGCTTGACATGCGCTACATGGTCTATCTTTCTCAAAGACAACATCTTTTAGTCCACGGATATGATCCCCCTTAAGAAGTTTTTGCAAGTTTCTCATCCCAACATGAGCTAGCCTTCGGTGCCATTGCCATCCCATGTTAGTTTTCACCATTAAGCACGTATCAAGTTGGGCTTTATCCGTGGAGAAATCCACAAAGTAAAGCTTTCCCTTGAGTACGCCCTTAAAGGCGATTGAGTTGTTGCATCTTCTTAAGACGGTCACACCGTTGTTAGTGAAAAGACAATCATAACCATTGTCACATAATTGAGAAATAGACAAGAGATTGTAATCAAGCGAATCAACATGAAGCACATTAGAAAGAGTGTGTTTTGTGGAGATAGCAATTTTACCGGTGCCAAGGATTTTCCCTTGGCTATTATCCCCAAAGAAGATTCCTTCACTAGGATCTTCATTCTCCTTGTACTCTACAAACATCTTCCTCTCTCCGGTCACATGATTAGTGCATCCACTGTCAAGAACCCAATTTGATCCACCGGAGGAGTATGCCTACAAAAGAGTTATGCCTTTCCTTTAGGTACCCAAACGGAGTTGGGTCCTTTGATGTTAGTCACAAGACATTTGGGCACCCACACGCAAGGCTTTGGGCTCTTGCGGAGTGGCCCAACATATCTAGCATAAGTCTTGCCAAATTTGTTCCTCAATAACACATAAGAAGCATCAAAGTCATGGAACAAAGGATGAGGTTCATTTTTAGGCATATAAGATGTTGAGACAATGTTCTTTCCTTTATCTTGAGCGGATGAACCTTCCTTTACAAAAACAATCAAGTCTTTGTTATTCTTGGGGGCTTTGGCATTTTGTCTCCGCTCCCGAGAATAACCAAGACCATCCTTGACATGGGGAGGTCTCACATTGGTATATGCACTACGTGCATAGGCCACCTTCTCCTTGTCAAAGATGCCACCTTTCGGTGCTTGCTTGTTTTGTGCCAAGTTAAGTTCATCCTTAAGTTTTAGGATCAAGCTTGAGCACATGCAAGTGTGAACTTCCTCGGATGAAATCTTTTGAGAAGATGAGATCTTTGAGGAAGAAGGTGCATTGATCTTAAGTGTCTCAACCTTTGTCTCTAGAATCTTGTTAACCTTTGTCAAGTTAACAAGTTCATCCTTGAGCTCAACGGTCTTGTCCTTAAGATTTGAGCATGCTTCCTTGCTCATGGCAAGGTCATGCTCCAATGCATTGCTTCTTTCTCTCTCGCGCTCGAGGAGCTCCTCAAGCTCTTGACATCTCTGCAATTTTTGGATGAGCATGCCCTCTTGACGCTCAAGGAGATCCTCCTTCTCAGATATTTCATCCATAAAGAAGTTCATCTTTCTCATGGAACTCTTACTTAAGACTTTAAACATGGATTCAAGTTCACTATCACTATCAAGTTCATCACAAGAAGTTATAGAGGGAGTGGGTTTAGATTTGACCTTTTTCCTTCCCTCCTTTGCCATGAAACATGTGGACTTGAAATCATCAAGGTTGGGGAAGAGCTTGCTTGCACTTGAGCTCTTTCCGATGGCAATGGTTGCCACCTTCTCTTCATCGTCGGAAGATGAATCTTCATTTGAGTCCCATTCTCTTCCAAGGTGGGCATGTCCCGATGGCTTCTTCTTCTTGAAGAGCTTCTTATCTTGGGTCTTGCCCTCCTTCTTCTTGCTTTCATTGTATGGGCATTCCGTAATGAAGTGCCCATGTTCACCACACTTGTAGCAAGTCTTCTTCTTTAGTTTCTCCTTGCTCTTGCCTTCTTGGTGATAGCCTCCCTTCTTCCTTCTCATCATCCTTCTAAACTTATTGACCAAGAAATCATCTTCCTCATCGGAGTCCATGCTCTCATCATCACTTGCATCATCATTGTAGGATGTGGAAGTTGTTTTGAGGGCTATGTCTTTCTTCTTTGATGAGGCAAGCTTTTGGAGATCGTTGTAGAACATAGCTTCCTTCTCCATCATCTCATTGTTGATTATCCTCCCAAGCACTTCTTCCGTAGTCATCTTGGTGTAGTCGGGGCTTTCACGGATCAAGGAGCAAAGAGCGATGTTTCGAGGCATGAATGCCCGAAGCATCCTCTTCACCACTTCATGGTCCGTCCATCGAGTGCTTCCATAGGCACGAATCTTGTTCACGAGCACCTTGAGGCGGTTGTACATGTCTTGGGGCGACTCACCATCCATGATGGTAAATCTCCCAAGCTCTCCTTCGATCATCTCAATCTTCGCCTCCCGGATGACTCGATTGCCCATGTGCGCCGTCTTGAGTGTATCCCAAATATATTTGGCCACTTCCAAACCTTCAACTCGGTTGAATTCATCCCGAGTCAAAGATGAGGTTATGACTCCCACGGCTTGAGCATTGCGATGAAGTAGGATAGCTTGTTGTGGAGTGACGTCTTCCTCATTCCTTGGAATATGGACTCCGGTTTGTACAATCTGCCACAAACTAGGATTCAAAGAGATTAAATGCATCTTCATATTGTTTTTCCACATTGAATAGTCATTTCAATCGAATTGAGGAGGTTTGCCAAGTGGAATAGACAAATAGTGATTGTTAGCATGAAGACGATCATAATCAAAGTGAGTTTGAGTATAGTCATCGTTACTCTTCTCCTTCTCTTTGTTGATTTTGCGTTGTTTTCCTAGCTTCTACCAAAGCTTCACCTTGAGTTGGCGAGTTTCTTCGTCGTCCTTCGGATCATCAAGAAGAACGTCGTAGTTCTTGTCAATTGAGCCTTCAGCCTCGACATATGAGGTATCATCCTTGTTCCTTTCTTCCGCCATCGATTCTCCGAGATGTTAGTCTCTTCCAGAGAAACCTGCTCTGATACCAATTGAAAGGCGGCCTAGAGGGGGGGGTGAATAGGCTATAATCGATAATTTAAACTTAAATCAGATTTCTGAAAACAGAGAAGTCGGACTTGTCTGACTTCTAGTCGGACTTGTCTGACATAAGTCGGACAAGTCTGACCTGGGTCAGATAAGTCCGAGCTTACCTGCATGATCAGACCAAAAATCCAATTTTTAAGGGATCTAGTGAGAGATATCGATCCCTAGCAGTTCTACACGAAGTATGGAGTAGAAAGAAAGCTGAGGGAGAGATAGCACGCGGAAAAACACTAGAATCAAAACTTGTGAGAACGAAAGAACAACAAGAGACAAACGATTTTATCCCGAGGTTCGGAACCACAAAGGATCCTACATCCCCGTTGAGGAGTCCACAAGAGACCAGGCCTTCTCTAGCCTTCCCCTCACGAGTTGCCCCAAGGGCCAACTCCCGATCTTCCACTATCACAAAGATTGTTACAAACTCCCCGATTACAAGAGATCACAGAGAAATCGCGGGGCGATGCCTAACCGTCTAGGGGAGAACCCCAAGAGCAACAAACACGCAATCACGAAGAAACTTAGCGAATCACACGTTGCTCAACCCCTCAACAAACCGTTTCTCCCAATCCTCACAAAGCACTCTTCACTCTCCCAAAAATTCGAATTTGGGCTCTAGAGGTGAAAAACAAGTGGAGAGAGGTTCTTGAGTTCAAATGGGCATTCAGAACTGTTTAGGGGTGTTAGGCATGGTTGGTGGGTCGAAACCACCACCTATTTATACTCCAAAAAGTCATTAGAGCCGTTTGACACATCCCGCGTCGGACATGTCTGACACAATGTCGGACATGTCTGACCTCAAAGGTCGGGCCTTTCACTTCAGACTTGTCTGACCAAAACCACTTCAGACATGTCTGACATACAATCTCGGACATTTCTGAAATTCTGCAGATAGAACTCGGACAAGTCTGACTCTTTGGGACTTAGAAAATTTTCCTCAGTCCCTGGGAACAGATCCATCTCGGACATGTCTGACCCCCAGGTTCGGACAAGTCTGAAACTTCACTGGAACCCTTCCAGTGCCAATTCGGACATGTCTGACTTACAGATTCGGACATGTCCGAATTCCAACAGGGGGAATTCGGACATGTCTGACATTACAAGTCAGACAAGTCCGCCCAAGCCACAAAGGCCCTACTAAAATCTTCTACTAAGAGGTTGAGCACCCGAATGACTCACTAAGTGTCTACGCGTCGTGTCCCCCTTAATAGTACGGTTTTTCCTATGACTCAAGGAGAAAATAGAAAACCCTATTTCTATTCTTCTTCGCCACAACTTTTCTCCTTTTGCCGTCTTTCTTCAAAGCTCCATTCCGTACTCCGGATCTGCGCTCATGCTCAACCAAGTTCATTAGCACTTTAATGGTTTATCATCAATCCACCAAAACCCACAAGGGACCTTGATGCACTTACAGTGAGTCCTTGGATGATCAAGTTTCGGGCTTTGTTGTTGTTGTCGATGTCCCGTAGGTTTGTGGCCATGACTTGATCATTCGGTGGCACTTCATAAGGCTTATACACCTTCTCCCATATTGCAAAGCCTTGTGCCTGGATGAAAGCCTCCAAGCGTGCCTTCCAAACCTGGAAATCAATACCAGCAAACACACAAGGTTTGGCGGAGTACTTCTCCATGATGATTAGTCAAAAACATGTGCAAATATCAAAGATTAGAGCACCGTGGCTCTGATACCAATTGTAGGATCGAAGAGCACGTGAAAAGGTACCAGAGGGGGGGTGAATGGTAGATTTAAAAATCTTACGCAGCGGAAACAATTAAACCCCAAACCCTTCGGCAGAAAAACAATCTGTTGAAGAAATCGTGTGTGAGACTAATCTAAATGTGTTTCACCGTGACACAAGTGATGAATATCAGATAGAATCAAGTCACGAAGACAACACAAAAGGAATCACTCAAATCCGTCAAGAAAAACTCAAGTTATGATCGAAATATCAAACAAAGGTCAATCTGCCCTACCCGAGAAAAACAGTTCTGGAACGCTGCAGAGAAACTCGTGTAGATCATAGACCACAAATCCAATGACCGTGAAATTTTGACAGATGATAGACAATCAAGTTTTGAAGACAACCAAAAAAGAATCACGTCAATTAGATCTGTAAAACTCGAGTTATGGTAAAACCACCGACGAAAGGTAGTGCTGTCCAGAAACTCGACGAGTAAAACTTGTCTGGAACAAGTCGGACGAACAAGGCACAAAAGTTCCTTCAAACTATGAATTTTATTCAATAGAACATAAGAGGAACAGCCCCAAAGTCGTGTACCACGAGCTCTGGGCTCTCTTGCTTATATAACCAGCCCTTAGGCCAACCCAATACCAACTAGGACTCCAATCCTACTCAGATCATAAATCGTAACTTTCCATAACTGCTCAAGATTCTTCTATACGCAAATAGAAGCAATATTAAGACTTCCAAACACCTTAGGAACGTATCCCACATTCCTAAACAACTCAAATTCATGACCCACACGAAATCCTATCATAACCAACTCAAATCTTTCCATATTTGAGTCAAACCCGACTCAGCCGCAGCCTGAGTCCATAACCTAGTCGGTTGGACCTTTCCAACCAATTCTTTACGTCCACATCTCTTCATCACGTACCGGAACCATGTAGCCACGTCCATGCACTCCTTGCACATGTGCAAACATCTTCCGATGACGTCCATGATACCTTCATATGCATTGTTCTTGATTCAATCATGTTGCGTAACCTCCTGATCAGCTCAACCACAATTCCTCCTGAATTTGGTTGTTGGAACCTCGTCTCCTCCCTGAGACTAGTCCAATGGATCCCGTCACCAGCCATGTCTTGAACTCAAGGAACACCTGCACATGAATAAACAACCAATCCATACGAGCCCAAGTCCTTGACTTGACTCACGTCAGTTCCGAACACAACACCTTATGTGAGAACCTCACATAAGCATGTTGCAAAACCACAGTAACATGATATCATCCATATCATCCAAAATGCACCAAAAACTTAGCAAATGAATACTAAGCAATCTTTCCAATAATGTAAAGCAAGTATGAAACATTGCAAATGAAAAGCAGAAGCACTACGGTCAAGTTCCGGACCTTGCCAGAGCAACCCGGAGCTTGAGCCGGAGCTAACAAGAGCTAGTAGAACCTAGCGCCGGAGCTTACCAAAACTAGTACAACCAAGCTCCCGCTGGAGCTTACAAAACTAGCAAGACCTAGCGCCGGAGCTAACCAGAACTAGTCGGAACTAGTAAACCCAAAAACCCGAGCTAGACAAGGTAAGTCGGAGCTTAGCAAAAGCATGCCGGAGCTATCAAATATATGCCGAAGCTATCAAAGACATGCCGGAGCTAAAGATAAAGCTCACCGGAGCTAACCAAAGCTAGTCGAACCTAGCATCGAACGTAACCGGAGCTATCCAAACCAAGCCGGACCTACCTTCGGACCTTGCTGTAGCTCAGAGCTAGGGTCGGACCTTGATAAAAAGGTGTTTTGGTGATATTCAAAACTTTTATCATCAAAGCCAAGTGTATTCACTACAAGCCAATGTATTCAGCACACATAGGTCTTACAATGTCATATCATTGGCAAAGCGTTTCTTGTTTGACTGTGGAGTCTATGATGTGCCGTGCTTAGAGAATGTCATTTGCTACTTAAAATATGATTATAAGGATCCACTTGTCTGCGAGTCGTTTATGCTTCACCTTACCTATGCTTAGTATTCACCCTTGCGTATGTCTAGTGAGACCGGTCAGTCTTGCTGAGCCTTATGCTCATGTTTGCAGTTAATGAGTTTTTGCAGGTTATACGATTGATGACGGGTTCGATGATGAGGCTGTACACCCTGCACCCCCTTCAGGGTGTACAGCCGAGTGGGAACCCTACACGCCGCCGTGATTTGGGTGTTGCTAGTGCAAAGTATCCAGAGCATGGATGACTTTGCTTTTGTATAGCTAGTGCTGAGATCGTAGCTATGTTATATAAGTTCCTTTCCTTCGCTAGTATTGTAAAACTTCCGCTATATGATAAAAAAAAGACTTCGTCTTGTATTTTATTCTCGTTTTGTTCTTATATACTGTTGGGTGTCGCATCGCACGACACCACCCAATGAGATCCTCGAATGTCGGGATTCCGGTCCCCACACGTACGCCCATACTGGAAGTCACCTAGCTGCACTCCACAGACGTCGTATGCAGCCACCTTTCTCATGTTCCGCCCAAGTTGAATCTATTCAATCGTCTAGGACAGTATTCCGACTCACGGTGCACCTTTCTGTTATGAAGATGTCGTGAGCTAGTTTCTGTCTACTGTGCTGCGGCTGAAAGCCTGAGGCAATCGAAAAAGTCTCAACAAAGGCTTCCCATGGTACATCGGTTTCCTGGACCCCATATATCCAGTATGACTCCGGTACAGTTCAAACATGCTTAGTAGGGCAGCATACGGATGGGTCCTTAACCGACACAGGCTGGGCTACGCACCCAAGACCACGTCTTGCTGCATCCTAGGCCCCTGCCCGGTCTCATATTCAGATGACTACTCCATTTCTTTGAACCAATCCCGTGTGAAAAAAAATCCTAGCCATACGAGTAGATTCTAACTACTCGACTTCTACCGAATCCTATACAACATTTAGCATAGCATAATCTACATGATGACTTAACAACTACCCAAATACTCCATGTTTTGATCTGGTCATGAAAGTGGATTTTCAATCACCTTAGCCCTAATGCACATAACTCACCCTACACATAGGTGATACAAATCAAAATATTGTAATAGCGCTTAAACGCAAACCAGGGCTTGACTGGTTGCGAGACGGTATCAAAGTTAATCTCAAGAGGGATGACTTCAAGTAGCTCCGGGATCCTCTTGAGCTCGGCAACTAATCGATATGCAAAGAATTATGCAAGTTAATCAATAACGGTATTATGATATAGCTTAATGGAAAGACAGTTAAGTATATGAATTTAAGCCTAATGGTTCTGGAAATTTTACAGAGACACTAGGCGTGATGGGTGAGGTTCTGCCCAAAATTGGGATCAATTCATAGAAGTTACAGTTGTATAAAATTCAATGAACCTAAATAATTCCCAGAATTTTGAAGAACAATCTGTAGCTTTGAAATGGCCAAAAGTCAGAGTTCTATTTATAGGAGGTGAAGAGAGACTCAATAAAATTGGTTTCATAATTTTCTAAGCATCCTACAGTGAGATATTGAATTTACAAGTTTGGATAATTTACTGAAATGTTTCTGTTGTTTTTTGGGCATTCTATGACCAGTTAGGAAAATCATCAGATTGAACTAGGTTAATAAATTCCAATGAAGCTTAAATTTCTACAGGGATTCCAAAACTTAAAATAGAACATGTTGGCAGAATTTCAGATTTTTCTATGAAGTGAATCATCAGATAAAAATCAAACATTATTTTGCTTTAAAGGGCTCTACAGAAAAATCTAAGAATTTTCATGAAGATTGGGTTGCAGTTCTGGTTAGTGTGGATAAAGTGCAAACCAACAAAGTTTGTTTCACAAATTTTGAAGCTTTCCACCGAGAGATATTCAATTTAGAAGATTGCACAAGTTTCTGTACAAATTCTAAATGAATTTGGCTATTTTTATGTGCATAGGGGATACGCAGGTGATCAGACCATGTAAATGAAGTCTAATGACCCTGAAAGTTTTACTGGGGTTCAAGGATATTCAAATTAAGGTCTGGAAAAATTTTGTAATTTTCCAAACAGCATAACTATAGGAATTAATTCTATAAGATTTTATTTATTTGAATTATGGAGAAATTCCTATGGAATTTCATACAAATCCAAGTGCACCACCGGAAAGTATTATTCATGCTGGTTCTAGAAAAATTTACTTGGGATTTTATGGACAATTCTACTAGGAGATATTGATTTTCAATGTTGGAGAAAAATCTGGAATTAAATTCCATTTTGAAAAAGTTTGAATAATGGCTGGGCCAACATGATTTAAACTAACCAACGAAACGGAGGCAACACCGTGCTACTGAGTAATTGGGACATAGCCGCACGAGATCTAGACGCCACAGAGGATCAGAAGGGGAAGGCGGGGGGCTGACATACGGGCCCCGCAAGAGGGTCATCTTCCACCCCGGGCTGGCGGCGCCCTCCCTGGACCCGCGGTGGCGCCCGACAGTGGCCACTCGCCGCAGCCCATTCCAAAGCATGGCATCCCTCGGTACTCGCCGCCCCCACCTAAAATCGGTCGTAGAACACGATGGAAAGCCTCCCGACAGTGATTGGCGGCCGGAGATGGCGGTGCGACGGCGGCGGGCGGAGTTAGGGTTCCGGCCATGTTGGTCGGGCCCTCCAGTGCCTTATTTAGGATGGAGATGCTTCCCAAATTTCTTGGGAATGTGGGAAAGGCAATAAAAGGGACAAAGGACAGTGAAATGCCTCGGAAATGTTAAGTCGACGACGAAGTGGGGGTTCGATCGTGGCGGGTAGAAAAAATCCTATTACAATGTGTTCAATCAATGAATATTGATGGGGTTTCCTTGTGGGTGTGCGCTGGGTAGTCTAGAACAACACTTCTCACGGTCACAAGCAATGATTGAACGTGGAAAACGAATTTCGGCCGAGACCTATTCAGTTAATACACGAAGTTCATCAGAAACAATCACTAATACTCGAGTGAGAAGGGATGGCATGGGCTGAAACTTTAGAGTCAGATTCTAGGTACTATAGCGCACCTTTTTCCTTCAAGGACCGACGTGAGATGATGCTTGCATCGCCGGGTTGTTGAGGGACAGAGGGCGGCAAAAACAGGGAAGCACACCGGCGGCCCGAAAATCGTCAAGCCCGTCAAGGGGGAGGCTCAAACTGTGAAAGAGAATGATCAAGGAGCTGCGCCAGAGGTTGAGGAATAACCCAATGCGAAGAAATTTGAGTCATGCAGATGATCCTTAATGTATTTTGAGGGGGATGGAAGAACTCGCCGGGAAACGAAGCTCTGGCGTCGGGGATGAAACCACGACGAAGTTATCGACTTGGGGACTGGGAAGATGATAAGGAGGAGTCTTAGGTGGGCTGTATGCAGCTGGAGTCGAAGCAGAGAGGCAAGCAACTCAGTGGCAGTTGCATGCCGGGAGGTGGCGCCACAGGAAGAACAGGGGCGAAAATGAACCACTGACTAGTGGGCCCACCTCTCTATTCAAGCCTATCTTATCTGGACACAGAAACATCCCGCCAACTTGTGTCCAAAAATTCTAGATATTTTATCAGATTGTTGATTTGACAAAGTTTCATTTGAATTCAAATTCAAATTTGAATTTGAGTTGAATTCTATGCAGCTATTGAATTAAATAGCAAACTTGCTTCAAAAATTATGAAACTTTGCAGGGATACCATTTGGAATAATTGGAATCCATTGGTCAACTCAAATCTTCATGTTAACTTCATTTGAACATTAGCTAAGTTTTTTTTTGAATTCCCTCATTTGGAGTTTGAATTAATTTGTTTTCCTGATTTCCTTTTTAATTCTTTTTATCATTCAAATTTTTGTCCTAACTGAACTTTGAATTATGGAAATTAGGGAATTTACACGATAAGATCCGAACGCCATGAACTTGTTAATCGTGGCAAAATATCCTAATGCAACGATTGTCTTCCGTGGCGATAGATCATAACACCACGAACTGGTGAATCGTGGCAAAAGTTCCTAATGCAACGATTCTGTTCCATGGCGATAGATCCCAACGCCACAAACTTGTGAATCGTGGCAAAAGTTCATAATGCAACGATTGTGTTCTGTGGCGATAGATCCTAATGCCACGAACTGGTGAATCATGGCAAAAGTTCCTAATACAACGATTGTGTACCTTGGCGATAGATCCTAACGACACCAACCGGTGAATCATGGAAAAAGTTCCTAATGCAACGATTGTGTTCCGTGGAAAAATATCCTAATGCCACGAATTTGTGAATCGTGGCAAAAGTTCCTAATGCAACGATTTGGTTTCGTGGCGATAGATCCTAATGCCACGAACTGGGGAATCGTGGCAAAAGTTCCTAATGCAAAAATTGTGTTCCGTGGCGATAGATCCTAACGCCACAAACTGGTGAATTGTGGCAAAAGTTCTTAATGCAACAATTTTGTTCCGTGGTGATAGATCCTAACGACACGAACTGGGGAATCGTGGCAAAAGTTCCTAATGCAATGATCGTGTTCCGTGGTAATAGATGTTAACGCTATGAACTAGTAAATCGTGGCAACAGATCCTAATGCAACGATCGTGTTCCGTGACGTTAGATGCTAATACCACAAACTAGTGAATTGTGGCAATAGGTTTGTGGCGATAGATCCTAATGCCACGAACTAGGAAATTGTGGTAACATATCCTAATGCAACAATTGCGTTCTGTGGTGATAGGTCCTAATGCTATGAACTAGTGAACCGTGGCAAAAGATCAAGCTTACTGCAAGAATTTAGTATTCGTTGCAGTACAATGGTTGCAACAGTGCGGAATCCTTGTAGTGTATGTTGAACAACTTAGCATAAGTATTCACCAATGACATGCTCATTAGTATCTATCCTGGGCTATGTACATGTATATTAGAAGCATTGTAGGAGTAACTCCCTAACTCTTAGTATAACCTCCATTAGCACCCATTTACCATTTAGAATATATTGCTTAGGTGTGCGTCACAATACTCATATTATCAACTTACCCCTGTCTTGATAATTGATTAGTATCCCATAGCTCGATCATAAGAGTAGTGTCTACTTTACTCTATTGCCTTCCTTTGGGATAAATACAATACCCTTGGGAATACTCTTGGGTGAAATGCTACACGATAGTTTCCGCACGCTTGAGGACCTCGTCTCTTACTAGAGATGATCTGTGACGTAAGAAACGTCAACAATCATTAATAAATATAGATTACATTGGTGAATAGCATGTGTGAATCATAGTTGCGGTTATGTTCATTATGCACAAATAAACTCATAATTATAAGTGAATGTACTAACGATAAATAATATAACAATTTAGAGTAACTCGTTTAGAAATGGCAAAAGGTTTACAATGAGTATTCCAAACTATGTAAGGCTTATGAAATATTCTAATTTTAAGTTTTCTATTTCACTTTCAGCATGGAGTGAAAGATGTGTTAATTGACTCATATACCCCAGATAGTTAAATTAAGCAAAAGCAGTTAGTCCGACACTTTCAGTGAGCAATGCTGAACACTGCTACAAGCACTAGTACTGGATTAGGTACCCTGACAATGTCAACAATAATCTCATTGACAATCATAACAGAGCTAATTACACAATACTGGGTTACATAACCATAAAGATTACTGCAAAAATCAATTAAACAAGGGGAGACTTCGCAGGCCACCTTCCTTGGAGATTTGATTGGGCAGGCCACTTTGTACGTAGTAGCAGCCTCAGCGGCCAGTGGGGACTTCCCAGCGGTCGCAAGAATGGGAGATATTGGCGACGTCGGTGCGACGAGATGACAGCGGTCGAGGGGAGGCGACTTGCGGCGGCTGTCGTGATGCGACTGGCACTACTACAAAAAATATTTTTACAGGCGCCTCAAATTTTCAAACATAGGCGGTCCTTAAAAATATGCGACTGTGATGACGAATGATATAATAACCGCCTGTGATGATAGAACAACACAGACGGATTTTAAAGAACAACCGTCTGGGTAAATACATGATCTTCACAGACGGTTCTTTATTAAGAACTGTCTATAATGCAATGGACTTCACAGGGGCCTTTTTAAAAAACAACCGTCTGGGTAAATACATGATCTTCATAGACGGTTCTTAATTAAGAACCGTCTGTAATGTAATGAACTTCACAGACGGATTTTAAAAAACAACCGCCTGGGTAAATACATGATCTTCGTTGACAGATCTTAATTAATAACCGTTTGTAATGCAATGAACTTCATAGACGGATTTTAAAAAACAACCGCCTGGGTAAATACATGATCTTCATTGACGGTTCTTAATTAATAACCGCCTGTAATGCAATGAACTTCATAGACGGTTCTTGGTTAACAACGGCCTGAGAAGATCGTGTATGTAGTTGTTCAATTATCACAAGCGGTTTTCATTGAAATTACAGGGATGTAGTCGTTGCAATTATCACAACCGTATGTAGTCGTTGCAGGGAAAATTGTATCAGGAAAAAACACAGATGAGCGGATACTAGTACAGTAATGCATTGTAGGAAATGCTCGATCACCAGTGAGGCTGGCTTAATTGTGATAATACACCATTAGAGGCTTTACAATTGTTCAAAGATAATTTCTTTACACACTGAACAAAAATCATGCTACATTCATTGTAGATCGACGATGAAGCTCCCATCGATCAATCTAAATTGTGCCGTCCTGCTTGCTCCCAAACACGTCTCTTATATTCCGCTGGATCCTGAAAATATTGACATTATTTAAATTAACAAATGTCGAAGGAGGAATGAATAACCTACATTGGTCACTAAGTCAAAGTGTCATCTAACCTTGATAAGTAGATTATAGCAATCATTTTCAACATCAGGCACATTTGGCTGATGCAGCAAACGCTGAACTTCAAGTAGTATAGTTTTGATTGTAAAAGCACTGCACCACCCCTACGAAATATAATTTAAGCAATATAAGAAACCAGTTCAAATAAGTTCGACAACAATTATAAGTAATAATTACATGAACAAAATAGGTCTATCTTACAGTCTCTTGATCAAGAATCCCGATGCAGAGTGCTCCCGAACGATGGACATTTAGGTGGAAGAACCCAATTGGAAAGGTGCATCTTGGAGGCACCAAGGGATAGTCCTCATAGAAGGAGATTGTCAGGGGGTAGTAACCATCTTCCCATTCAGTTTGCAAAAGAAATTTATTAATAGGAGGACGATGGTTAAACTCATATTGTGCTTGTTCTTCATGACTTACCCCTTCTTTACCGGGGACAATGCATTGCCACTTCAATAAATCTCCCGATTCAGGCTTCGCAGAGAAACCCTACGCGGAGAAATTGAAAATACCAAAAACAAACAAGACGGAAAAACAAACTACAGTTAAGTTCATCAGTCCATTACATATACATATGTATATACAACCATGTGACCGGTGTGCCATATGTACATACATGGGAATGGTTCTTGCGCCACGCCAAGCGCTCCTCCTTCAATCGGCTACACGCCCGAGACATCATTATCTGAAAGACCAAACTTCCAAACTTCCAAATCATTGAGTCCAAACGCATATGTGTACACGCATGCAAAAGGACACAATCCATATACCAACATTGTTTTAAGTTAATTTCAGAAGATACAAATATATACAATATATATCATCTCGCATTGCTATATACATTTTTTCCAGCATTGACATCTTCTCGCATATAGGGTTTCAAATTCTTTTTAATGCTTCCCTCTACGCGCTTGATGTTTTCTGGTTCGGTGAAAAGGTACATCTCTTCATACTGATTATATTCCTCTTCATTATCTCCGACATTGTGAACCCCAACAATATTTTGCTTCCCAGAAACAACTACGTGCAACTTCTCAGTTTCTGGATATTGAACATAAAAAACTTGTGCAACATTATCGGCGAGAACCCACAGGTCATCTTTGTAACCCACTTTATTCAAGTCTACCAGTGTCAACCCGTAATTGTCCACTTCAAACAATCAGGATGTTTGACCCATTGGCACTTAAATACGGGCATTACCATTCTTTCGCCATAATCGAGTTCCCATATTTCCTTTATAAACCCAAAGTATGTGGTCTTCTGCCCGTGTGAATCATAAGCCTCAATACGAACACCACTATTTTGTGCAACACTCTTACCGTCTTTTTCTTTAGTGTAAAATGTGTAACCATTGATGTCATATGCTTGCCATGATGTTACCAAATAAGATGGGCCACAAGCTAACTTCTTCATTGTTGCCTCTTCTATAGTTTTTCCGTATGATATATTTCTGTCCATTAACCATTCAGTGAAACATCTTCTGTGCTCTTTCATGATCTAGTCCTCTTTGCGGTCTTGGTTTTTATCACGAAGCTCAATTTGGTGTTCCTCGATGTACGACTCAGCTATTACGAGTTGTTGTAGTACACCAAAATGTGCACGGTGTACATTCTTGTAATCTTGAACAATAAAAGTTTTCTTACCCACTTTGCCTCTCCCACGTAGTCTACCCTCATGTACCGGTATAGGCACACCTATCGATTTTCCATCTTTGATGTAATCAGCGCAACCCTCAATCACATCTTCAGTGGTGTATCCTTCCATAATTGAACCCTCTGGGTGAGCACGGTTCCGCACATAACCTTTTAATACTCCTAAATATCTCTCCAACGAAAACATATGATGTAAATATAGTGGCCCCAATGCTTTTATCTGATCAACAATATGTATCATTAGGTGTACTTGCATATCAAAAAAGGATGGTGGGAAACACATCTCAAGCTTGCACATTGTCTCGACGATGTATGTTTTCAGATAGTCTAAATCTTCACGTGCTATCACCTTTTGCGATACTGCATTGAAGAAGTAACACAAACGTGTGATGACAACTTTTATATGCTCAGGTTTGATTACTCTTATTGCAATGGCAAGGAAAATTGTCATCATCATGTGACAGTCGTGAGAATTATAACCGAATAAAGACAAGTCTTTCATCGAGACTAGTTTGCGGATATTGGATGAGAAACTTGTGGGCACTTTGATCCCACGCAAGCATTCGCAAATTGCTTTTTTTCTCTTCTAGCGTCAAGTTGTAGCTGGCTGGGGGAAGGTAATGCTTCCCGTTCGCCTTTTCTACTGGATGAAGCTCTGGTCTCAAATCAAGATTTACTAGGTCCATACGTGAATTTAATCCGTCCTTTGTTTTCCTCGGCATGTCCAGCAAGGTCCCAATGATGCTGTCAAATACATTCTTTGTAACGTGCATCAAATCAATACTATGGCAAAATTCCATATTCTTCCAATACGGAAGATACTTGAAAAAAATTGATTGTTTCTTGAAAGCCATGTCAGTTGTATCATCCGAAGATGTACTTTTCTTTCTCTTAATTCCTTTACTCTTTTTTCCCTTACGGAAAGCAATATGAATGTTCTTGACCATTTCAAACACAAGTTTTCCACTGTAAGGTTTTGGTGCAGTATCTTTTTCGATTTTGTTATCAAATTGTTCTTTCATCTTCCTATACTTGTGTGTATCTGTCAAGAACCGTCAATGTCTCATGTACACCGTCTTTCTGGATGAAGTGAGGTATAGAAATCCAGTTCTATCCACGCACCTAACGCAACCTTTCTTCCCTTTCATTTGTCCCGATAATGTAAACAGTCCGGGATAATCATGCACGGTAACGAATATCATTGCTCTTAGCGTGAAATACTCCCGCTTGTACTCATCCCATGTACGTACCCCTTCATTCCACAATTTCGCCATATCTTCCATTAAAGGTTCCAAGAACACATCAATTTCGATGCCAGGTTGTTTTGGACCTTGGATAAGAACAGATAATAAGATATATTTCCTTTTGTGACACAACCACGTCGGTAGGTTGTACATAGTTAAGACCACGGGCCATGTGCTGTTTATGCTCCTTTTTTCACCAAACGGATTCATTCCATCTGTACCCAAGGCAAACCTCACATTTCTGATTTCCTTCGCAAATTCTGGATACTGAGTATCAAAATTTTTCCACTGCGTTGCATCACCAGGGTGTTGCATATGTTTTTCATTCTTCTTGCGTTGCTCGGAATGCCAACACATAAGTTCATCCTCCCTAGGGTTTGAGAACAAACGCTTCAAGCAATCAATTACCGGAAGGTACCACATCACCAATGCAGGAATTTTTCTCTTATTCTTCCCGTCTGCATCTCCAGAAGTATCGTCATCGTCACCTTCAGGACCAATAATAAACTTCTTATTCTTTTGAGTCTTTTTCATGTTGGTAACATACTGGTGATTGTAGTCATTCTTGTATCTACTGACACCACAAATGGGGCATCTAGTTGCAAGCTCATGCTCTTTGCGATACAGAATACAATGGTTCACACAAGCGTGTATTTTTGTCACACCTAGTGCCATCGGGCAAAGAAGTTTCTTCGCTTTATAAGTGCTTCTGGGCAGTTTATTTGGATTTGGAAGAATTTCCGCCAGAAGATTCAAAAGATCAGAGAAACTACAATCGAACCATCTGTGTGTAGCTTTCAACTTTAGTAGTTCTAAGACTGCACGCAATGTAGTAAACTCTTTATCACAACCGTTTGATTCATCATATAAAAGCTCTGTCGCCGCATTCTGCAATGTCTCCATTTTACTTAATCCTTTGCTTGCTCCCATAGAAGTCAGTACATGTGGTTCAATGTGACGCAACATCTCCTCACAATCGAACTCATCATCATCATCACCAGCTTGATTGTCACTACCATCATCGATATGAACATTATCATCATCTGAGCCTCTCTCATCATCTTTATCCACATCATGTGTATCTCACTCACCATGCTCTGTCCATATTGTGTAGTTATTTTTGAAACCTCTTTTCACCAAATGAGATTGGATTACTATAGTATCCGTCCAAGCAATCTTATTTTCGCAGTCGATACATGGACATAATATGTCATCTATCTTTTGCAACTTCGCATGTCTCTTGGTTGCTTCAATAAAATTTGCAACACTACGAATGTACATAGGATCGGGTCTTGGCATGTTATACATCCACGCTCGACGGTCCATGCTTCAATAATAGAATTTTTGTCAGATTTACAAAATTTGGCCACAAATATTCTCTAAAGGTCTTCTATAAAATGAATTTACAAAGACATAACATGTATGATTAGGACGACTAATGTAGGAGACGGGCGACGTCTTGAGGCGGACGGAGTCAAAGGGGGAAACAAGCCCAGCGGCATGGGCTGGGTCTGGGTGGGATCCGGTCTGTTATATCGGGAAACAGGCCCAGATGCATCTTATATATATTACAATAGCATCTGTTAATTAAACATCATATTCATATCACATAATAGGTACAAAAAGGAAACAATCCATATAGTCCATACATCAATATACCAGAACACAATCCATACAGTCCTTACACATGCAAAAGGACAGAATCCATATACCAGAACACACAAAACTAACAGCTTATCAGCTAATGAAAATATACAAAGAAAAAGTAAGGAAACTACATTTACCTTGCAGAGGCGCCAACACGGTGGGGAGGCGTCAGCATGGTGGGCCGGCTGGGTGGAGAAGTGGCGGTGCGGGGTTGAGCGGCGGCGCGGCAGTATGCGCTGGGCGGCGGAGTGGCGGCGCAGCGCAGGGGAAATTCAACAGCCTTGCGGCGTCGATATAAATTGTCCAGGGTTGCGTTTTGACTGTGGTGAGGGGTCCTTATATAGACGTCGGTTTTTAACTTTATCGCAGGCGGGTTTTACTTACCAACCGCCTGAGAAGATGTTTATTAATTAAGAAGTAAATATCTTCACAGGCTGTTGTTACTTAATAACCGCCTAAGAAGATTTTTATCTTAGGCGGGTATTACTTAACAACCGTCTGAGATAATGCCAACTGAACAAAATATTTTTAAAACTTGTATAGCTGACATTGTAATGTTTTGGTAAATATCAAATTAATTTCTACTCACATATTATTCACATTTGTGTATCTCATAAAAAAAAAGATCCTTCACTCAAAATTGTTGGTATGAACATATTTGTATAATTTATACATGTATGAATTTTTTTAATTTTTTTAAAAGCACTCCAACATGTCAAACTTCAAATTATCCACCAGTATTCATTGACACTTGATTGAAATATGTACAAAACACAAGAAATATGTACAAGAACACTTGATTGAAATCCTAAAACTACACTACGGCCCCGCCTCCTCCATCCTCTCCGCCAACTTCTCAAACCAAGCCAAGCGGTCCTCCTCCGACTCGTCATCGTCGTCGTCGTAGTCGTCACCATGGTGCTGGTCACCGTCGTCGTCGCCGTCGTCGGAGGATGACTCGTCATTGCCGTCGTCGGAGGATGACTCGTCGTTGCCGTTGTCAGAGGATGACTCGTCGTCCTCATCGTCATCATCGTCGTCCTCGTCGAAGTCGTCGTCGTCCTCCTCCTCCTCCTCCTCCTCCTCCTCCTCCGGCGATGATGCAGCAGGAGAGAGGGTCGGCTGCTCCGGCTGAGCCGATTGCTCCGGCTATACCGGTGACTCCGGCTACACCGGCAGTGGAACGCGCTGGTCGTCATTCACCCTCTCGGGGGAGCTGCAGCGTATCCGCTTGCACGGTGGCTGCCTCACCGGGCTAGGTGGCGGAAGGTTGGCCATGGCTATGGTGGTTCATTGGCGCCGGGCTAGGAGAGGTGGAACGATGGAAGAAGAAGAAAGGAGTGCAAAAGTTTTGTGCTTGTACATAACCGACGACGCGCCTTATATATGGTCTGTGCGGAGTAGACGAGGGAGCGGTTCGTTTCCCGTGCATTGAACTCTTTGCAGACCTCGTGCGGCGCACAATTAAACCACTGTGGAAGACGATCTTCAGAGATCCTTCCGTCGCACGCGTCCCTGCACCACGGCTTCTCAACTTCTCCATAGACCTCGTGCGGCGCGTCAGTTAATTAACACTTCTCAGGTCGTTAATTAACATATTGTAGTTTCAAAAATGTTTATCTTAGGCAGGTATTACTTACAAACCGCCTGAGAAAAATAGCATTTGTTGTATTTTTTTTATGTTCTGACCAATTTCAAAGGATTTATGAAGTGAAATTTAATGGTAACCCTTACTTATCAATAATAATACAAGAAATTGGATTTTTGCCTTTTTAAAGGACCACATTTGATCAAGAACATTAATTCAGAAGAAGTAAAAATCTTCACAGGCGGTTGGTACTCACCAACCATCAAAGAATATATTTATCTCATACGGATATTACTTACCAACCGCCTGAGATAATTCCCGATACTATTCTTCAGTTTCCTTATCCCTTGCTTCTTTTTTATTTAGATTCCAATATAAATACTCAAACATGTTTAGATTCTGCAAATTGTGTTCAAATTTGATGATTCTTTCTTCTACATTTGTATAAAATTAACATCTACCACCTGAACAGAATATTTTGTTCATTGCGCATTGAACTCTTTGCAGACCTCGTGCAGCGCACAATTAAACCACTGTGGAAGACGATCTTCAGAGATCCTTCGGTCACACGCGTCCCTGCACCACGGCTTCTTAGATTCTCTGCAGACCTTGTGCGGCGCGTCAGTTAATTATAATCTTCTCAGGCCGTTAATTAACATCTTGTAGTTTCAAAAATGTTTATCTCAGGCGGTTATTACTTAACAACCGCCTGCGATAATGCTCGATACTTTTTCTCAGTTTCCTTATCCCTTGCTTCTTTTTTATTTAGATTCCAATATAAATACTCAAACATGTTTACATTCTGCAAATTGTGTTTAAATTCGATGATTCTTTCTTCTACATTTGTATAAAATTAACATCTATCAACTGAACAAAATATTTTGTTCATTGCGCATTGAACTCTTTGCAGACCTCGTGTGGCGCACAATTAAACCACTGTGGAAGACGATCTTCAAAGATCCTTCCGTCGCACGCATCCCTGCACCACGGCTTCTTAACTTCTCCGCAGACCTTGTGCGGCACGTCAGTTAATTAACATCTTCTCAGGCGGTTGGTACTTACCAACCGTCTGAGAATATATTTATCTCGGGGACGGGTGTTACTTACCAACCGCCTGAGATAAGCCCATGGAGTTCCCCTTGCCGCACGATATTGCGGTCCTGATCGCGGGGTGGGTCGCCGCAACCTCCACCCAGCCCATGGACGACCTCTCCAGTCTGTGCGCCACCTGCAAGGCCATGCACGCGGCGTGCCGTGATCCCACCGTGGGCAGGCGCGTGGCGCTGTTGTGGGAGAGCAGCTGGGAGTGGTTCCAACGGCACGGGAACGGGAGCTACGATGCTTGTGGAGCGCCTGGCCACTGTGGGCAACCCTCATGCGTGCTACGTCACCGGGTTCGACCTCGTCTTCAACTACGGCCGCGCGCAGGAGCAGCGGGGCACCCAGTTCCTTGCCCGAGCGGCGGCGAACGGCCACAAGTTGGCCGCCTACGTCCTCGCCATGCTCCGCTACGATGCCGACCGCGGGAACCGCGACGCCCTCGAGTATATCCGGCAGGTCATAGGCGAGGCCCATGTCGGCGACAACGCGGTCAGGTCCGTCGCGATGAAGAGGACCAACAAGGAGTGTTGCCAGTGTCGGAATCAAGCCATGCAGAGGCTCGACGTTTTCGTGAGCTGGAGGTTACTGCGTAGGCCTCCTCCCAGACCGCCGCCGGTGGCGCTGCCCGACATTGACGATGGCGTGTGCCGCTGCCCAACAGGGGGGAACCAGGGGCCTGCCCGCTACGGCAGGCGAGGGTGGTCCGAGATCGTCTTCTGTACTGAGAACTGTAGGATTGAGCGCGAGTATGACCTGTTCCCCCATAACGTGTTGTACTCTATGGGTTATATTAATTAAGAAGTAAATATCTTCACAGGCGGTTGGTAATTAATAACCGTCAAAGAAGATATTTATCTCAGGCGGTTATTACTTAACAACCGCCTGAGATAATACCCGATATTGTTCTTCAGTTTCCTTATCCTTTTTTTATTTAGATTCCAATATAAATACTCAAACATGTTTAGATTCTGCAAATTGTGTCCAAATTCGATGATTCTTTCTTCTACATTTGTATAAAATTAACATCTACCACCTGAACAAAATATTTTTAAAACTTGTATAGCTGACATTGTAATGTTTTGGTAAATATCAAATTAATTTCTATTCACATAATATTCACATTTGTGTATCTCATAAAAAAAAGTTCCTTCACTCAAAATTTTTGGTATGAACATATTTGTATAATTTATACATGTATGAACTTTTTTAATTCTTTTAAAAGCATTCCAACATGTCAAACTTCAAATTGTCCACCATTCTAACTAAATGCTCATATACATATGAGGCATTCATCAAATTATGAACACACATTGATTCAAAAAAACTTAAAAAAATATGAAAAAATTCATAGAGGTTGGTATGATGAGTAAAAATGTCCACTGAAAAAATAAATGAAAAAGGCATTATATTCATCAAGATAGAAAAATGAAAATAGCATTTGTTGTATGTTTTTTATGTTCTGACCAATTTCAAAGGATTTATGAAGTGAAATTTAATGGTAACCATTACTTATCAATAATATTACAAGAAAGTGGATTTTTTCCTTTTAAAGGACCACATTTAATCAAGAATATTAATTAAGAAGAAGTAAATATCTTCATAGGCGGTTGGTACTTACCAACCGCCTGAAAATATATTTATCTCAGGCGGGTATTTCTTATCAACCGACTGAGATAACCTTCTTCTCAGACGTGAAATTCTAATTAACGATGAACACACTACACATTCATTCATTCACACAGTTGAAGAACACACAAGATACTCATTCATTAACAATATTCAATCACACATCTCACAAAAGAACACACAAGATGCACAATATTTACACAAGAACACACAAGATACACAAGTAATATTCAATCACATAGATGAACAAAGATAGATTTCATTCATTAACAATATTTACAAAACAGAAGCAACTAAAAACAACAAAAAGAAAAACTAATTAAATCCTACTCCTACTCCTCTTTCTCCTCCTCCTCGTCCTCCGGCGGCGACTCTGGCACCGGTGCAACAGGAGACAGGGCCGGCTGCACCGGCTGCACCGGCTGTGCAACCCCGAGGTTGCTAGCCGTCGCCTCCACCAGCGTTCTAGGCCCTCGGGGCCAAGAACCTGGGCCATCGTCGCGAACAGAATGTCGAGACGATCAGCCACCCCCGTGAGGCCGTAGAGGTAGTGGCCCATGGTACCCATTCCAGTATACTCTGGAAGGGTACCCAGCCCCAAGGCAATCATGGAGTGAGACATATTGTTGTACGCCTCTCGCGCCATGAGGAGGCGCTGCTCGGTGTTGATCTTCTCGGGGGAGCTGCAACATAGTTTCTTGCAAGGTGGCTCCCTCGGAGGGCTTGGTGGCGGAAGGTCGGCCATAGTGGTGTTGGGTCGTCGGAGCGGAGGAAGACGAAGAAAACAAGAGGATTCAAAGTGAGCGATGCACTTGTGAGCGATAGCACTTCTTTAAGGCTGCGCGGAGTGGAAGATGGAGCAGTTGGTTTACTGCGCATTGAAAGGTCGCGCCTCGGGGAAAAGAAAGGTCGCGCACGGTTGGTGAGGGGTCTTTATGTAGGCGTTCATCAAATTATAATGAACACATATTAATTAAGAAGAAGTAACTATCTTCACAGGCCCATGTTTATCTCAGGCGGGTGTTACTAACCAACCGTCTGAGATAATTGTATCTTCTCAGGCGGTTGGTAAGTAAAATCCGACTGAGGTAACAATCTTCATAGGCGGTCGGTACTTAAAACCCGCCTGAGAAAATGAAAGTCTATATATACCCCTTGGTAGAATTGGAAAAACCTAACCCGGGCGAAACACTTAGACGCCGTTAGGCTGCCAAAATTTCGTTTGCCGCCAAGTGTTCGCCCTCGTCACTTCTAGGTACGCCGCCGAGCTTCGCCGTCGCCGCCGAGCTTCGCCCTCCTCACTTCCAGGTACGTCGAGCGAAGCCATTGCTGTCGCCTCCGAGCTTCAAGGTAAACCCTAAACCCTTCGACCTTCCATCCTCCTTCGTCGTGCCGCCTCCCTCCCCGCCCTCGCTGCCGCCTTGCATATCCTTGGTAAGGGTTCAAGAATTAGAAAATGGTAGGCATCCATGGTTAGGGTTCGGTGGAATTCGAAAAACAAGTTGCTGGCCAACTCATTTGTGATGCCAGGAGCATCCTCACGCCCATATCTAGGTACCACTAGGTGTGGCGATGGAGTTTGAGCATATGAAGACCTATATAACTTCAAAAATGTGTTTTGGCTAAATTTACTTAATTGAGCCAAAATTGAGAAAATTTGTTTTAAATATGACCAAATTTAGCTAACTGAAGCATAATCAAGCATGTTTGACTATGCTGGGCAAGATTTAGCTATATTTGGTTAAGTTGAGCAAATTTGGCTAATTTTGGCTAATTCTATTGCCTATTTAAAATAAAAAGATAAAATTTCCATTGGTGAGCAACTTTAACATGCTTGTCACCCTAGCAATGTATAGGAACCTTTTGGTCAGTCGCCTTAAACCCTAGAATGCCTTATCAAATCCTAGAATGCTTTCATCTTTTTCTTCATGCAACACTTCGTGTAGAGTAAATATGCCATTTATTAGATTTTTTGTCTTATTAGATCTAGCATTGAAAGCCCTAAGAAGACTGGTCCTGATAGTAAAAACAAAGAAGACAATATGGAGTTTACTGACTCCAGCAGTTCAGGCTCCTATCACAGTCCTTCGGATCCTTTTCCGAATATAAAAATTGAAAAGACTTCAGTGGATCTAGACCTGGAATATGATCCTGCCGATGAGGTATGGATCACGAATCTTAACTTCAGCAGTTCAAGTTAATGTTGGTTGTCAAGTATACGAAGTCTTATAATTTTTTTCTACCTAGATTAATCTCGAAGACAATGAGGTGACATCGGCTCCTAAAACCGCAGAAGGCTCTCCAATGGATGAATCCTCAGCTTCACTCTAGCGGAAACGAGGGCAACGAGGTCCCAATAAGGGTGCATTGGACCACATCATGTACATAACAAGGGTCGGTCCAGGTGGGCTTCCCCAAGAACCACTGGATTCAGTTACCAAGTACCGTAATGCATGCGATTTTCTTGTTAAGGAGGTTGTGCTGATCACAACCGAGAATTGGAGGAAATTACCCGAGAAGACCAAGAATGAGTTGTGGGAGAAGATAAAGAAATAATTCAAGTTCCCGAAAGGCACAGAAGAAGCTGTAAAGGAAGCAACAATGGTCTCTTGCGGCAAGAAGTTTCGATGCTGGAAGAGTGAAATGAATGCTTATGTTTAGGCCGATAAGGTCCCTAGCCCAAGGAAGATGGGAAAAATCACACAAGCTCAATGGCAAGAGTTTGTTCGTCTAAAGAGCACACCTGATGCTAAAGCTCTAAGTGCAACTAGGTCAGAGCTTGCAAAGAAGAACAAATACCATCATCGCTTGGGGTCTGCTGGATATGCCCCCTAAGTCCAGAAATGGAATAAGATATTAGACGAAATTCTTAGTAAGGGAGATCCTCACCCATTAGAAGGGCGCGATGAGCGAACTCAACGCTGGGTCTTTGCTCGGTAAGGTTTGACCAACGAGGGCAAACTTGAAAAGCCCGACTCTCTGAATGAAGTAGAGGATAAAATGAAAGAAGTAATTGAAAAGCAACAGAAGGGTCTCTTCAAGCCGAAGAGGGAGAATGACCAACTTACCGCTATCTTAGGAAACCCTGAACACAGCAGACAGGTTCGAGCGGTCTCTTCTCAAATGACTTGGCTAGATGGTTTCCCTAAAGATAAAGACACATATAGAAGACGTGAGAAGTTTAAGAAAACACTTGATGAAACGATTTCTCAAAAGGTCAAAGAAAATATGCAAGAAATAATGGAACAACTTAGACAATCAGGACAATTAGTGGCATCGAGTACAATGATGGTTCCGGTGCAAAAGGAGCAATTAGTATCTCAACCTGCCTACCCTAGCAGCGTTGGTTCCGTGCCAGGCTCAGGGTCAGCCCATAAGCTCCCTGTCGATGATATTGCTAACGACAAATCTTGTCGTCTTCTTGTCCTGATAGGCAGAGTAGGGAACAAAACCAAACAGGTTGCCACTGCTATGGCAAAGCCTGATCGTGACTTCAACGGGAATCCACTTCCATTGAATTATTCTGTGGTGCAAGTTCTTCAGATCATTGATAATGATTATGAAGATTATGAAATAGACCACGTCACACCTGAGGGGATCGCGACTCTGGGGCAGGCTGTCAACCAATTAATCCTTTAGCACTGATGCGATATCGCGTTGGACGATGAGCCAATTTCTAGCCCCGTCGCATCTCCAAATACTGTAACCCCATCTTCTAAGGCGAAAGTGCATGAAGATCCACTCCCAGTCCGGGAAGATCCACTCCCCCTATGTCTCAGCAAAGATGATATCCAAGAGCAACAAGTTGGACAACAACTTCAAGCAGTACCAGAGCAAGCTGTTGCTAGTAAAGACAAACTAGTTGAGCAACAGCTTGAAGTAGTACTAGAGCCAACTGCTGGGAGTAAAGAGCAATCAGTTGAACAACAGGTTCAACAACAAGCCAGTGTCCAACTTCTGACGACTACTCCTCGATCATCAGTGCCTATCAAAGTTAGCTCATACGAAATTAATAAACCTTCATTAGAAGTGTCAAAGTATTTGGAAGCTACGAAGGAAAATATTAGAAAATCGAGTGCATCTCGTTCTTCTCATGAGCCAGCATTAGAAGATATCAAGGAGTGGGAAGAAGACGGTGTCATGTATAATCGGCGGACGGCTTTAGTTAAACTAGGAGTTCCAATATACAAGCTTGAGGATGTTCCTCCTAAATTTGAGAATGGGAAGCCGTTCATGACATCCGTACAACTTAGCAAACAACCCGTCCAGCTCAGAAGAATGCATGAGTGGTACATCACTGCCAGCACAAAATTTGGTCTTAATTGTGTCACATTTTGTATTCCAAAAGAAGCATTCTGGAGCACTAGAGTAGATAAACGAGTCATTTTATTTGAAGAGCTGCTTTCCCTTTTCCATCGGGGCATGCTAACCTGCTGCTCGTCTTGTGCTTGTAAGTGCTCTAATATTTTGTATTTGCTTTTCTTACTACACGCATACGCATTTCATGAGATTATAACAATTCTGGACTTCTTCAATAGGATGCAATACATGGATAATGAAAAGTTGGCGCGCAAGACAGGTATCCTTGACCCTACTAGGATTGCAAAGTCGCTATTCGACGTCCAGGCGAATCGAGAATCAAGCCAGTACAAACACATGAAAAAAAAAAGATTTTGAAAGAGCAATTGCAAAACTTAAGAAGGATAGAAAGACAGAAGTTGCAGCTTACATAGGACATGCGATATTTAATTTTGTCAGAGACGGCAAGGACCTCGTAAAGGCTCCGTACCACTTCGAGTAAGTTCGACACATGACATTGAAATAGCAATTATTGGTAATTGTTAACACGTGTGTTTGTATGTTTGAAGTAATCACTACATAATGATCTTCATCAAGCCAACGCAGGGAATGGCAACAGTCTTGGACTCAGCCAATTACCCACCAGATCGTTACAAAGATTTCCTTTCCATTTTGAAAAAGTACGTTTATTCAATAATTTTAATTTACGCACATTTAGAATGTGTTGACAAGTTTTATATGACATTTCTTGTATTACAGCGCTTGGTAGTTTTACGCGGAGCTTGGCGGTCAGAGACCTCCTAATACGAATGCATTGGACATTAAAACGTATAATGCTTGTCCGAAGCAGCCTGCTGGGAGTGTCTTATGCGGGTATTATGTATGCGAGCATCTTCGGACCGCCAGCGTATATAGAGTCAATCGTGAGGATGTAAGTTATCCTTAATGTCGATACCTTATTTTCTTACTTTTGTGTTTCATTTTCATTGTAACTAGCATAGTTTAATGCTTATATTCTCTGCTGTTCAATATTACCAGAAACATTATTTTCATATTTTGATTCCAACTTCAAAATTCAATTGCTCATAGTACAACTGCCTCAAAAATACCAACTAAATTCCTGTATACTCTCACTTTGATCTATACTTTGAGATTGTTCAAACCAACACATTCTAGACCTTGTTATGTGTTATATTGCAGCACAAGAAGAATCTGAACGAAGAATGGCCGGTTTGTAGAAGTATTCCTGATGGAGGAGCCGACAGGATTGCTTCTGAACTCTGTCAGTTCATTCGTCGCGAAATTTTACACAAAAAGGGGAAGTTCTTTGATAAGAATGGTTCAGCAGCTGATGTGCCAGAACTTTGCGACTATGCCAATTTAAACAGTTTTTAGTGAAAACTTGTAAACTTTGAGATGAATTGTATCTGTAACTCGTACATATATATATTGTTTTAGTGAAATTGACTTCTGTGATGATAATATTGTTGACTTTTGATCTGTGATGATATTGTTGTTTTTTGTTCTGTGATTATATTGAATTGACCTGGAAATTAGAAATAACAGCAGTAGTACTGCATAGGTTATACCTTATCACAGGCGGTTATTAACCAACGGCTAGGCATGACTGTGAAAAACAATTATCACAGGCGGCTAGATACAAGTAAAGAAACATCTGTGATAACCTAATTTTCACAGGCGGTGACTGTTATGGTAGAAACCGGCTGCGTTAAAGGGTCTTCACAGACGGCTGATATAGGTAAACTCCGTCTGTGATAACACCATTATCATTGACGGTTAGTTATGCTTCAATACCCATCTGTGAAGACACATTATCATTGACGGTTAGTTATGCTTCAATACCCATCTGTGAAAACACATTATCATAGACGGTTAGTTATGCCTCAAAATCCGTTTGTTAAGACACGTTATCATAGACGGTTAGTTATGCTTCAAAACCCGCCTGTGAAGACACATTATCATTGGCGGTTAGTTATGCTTCAATACCCGTCTGTGAAGACTCATTATCATAGGTGGTTAGTTATGCTTGAATAACCGTCTGTGATAAGACATTTATCACAGACGGTTATATATGCTGCACGACCCGTCTGTGATGAAGTATTTTCACAGGCGGCTAGCCTAAGTAAAGAACTGCCTATGATAATCTGTCTTCACAGGCGGCTAGCCTATGTGAAGAACCGCCTATGATAATTAGTCTTCACAGGCGGTTTCACTTCTCCGCCTGTGAAATTGCGGATTATCACATACTCTTCGTTTCAGGCGGTTTTAAAAGCCGTCTGTGATAATAGGTTTGGAGCCGCCTGTGATGAGGCTTATTGTAGCAGTGTGGGCGACGGCCGTGGGGACAAGACTTGGCGGCGGCCACAAGGAGGCGGTCCTGGTGACCGTGAGAAGACTCAGCACTGCAGTACGATGCTAGTCACTGGAGAGATCGGGAACTCGGCAAGATGATGGTGTGCAGTGGCAACTCCGTCTAATTCTGAGGAGTTGGAGACGATGTACGAACCTTCTATCCGATCCAGAGTGCAGAACACCTACTTAACGGATTCACCTCCGCAGTTTTTTTTTCGTTAATCGTTGCTGGCTGATTCGTGGTGAATCGTTCTGTCCCATTCGTCGTTTGGCAGCGCTTTGCTCGATTCTGCAGAAAAACGGCGCCGTTTCAGTCGTCCAAACGGGCTCTAAATCTATTACCAATAGATTCTTAACCAATCAGGGCTCTATCAAACTGAACTCTTACCTCTAAAAATAACTTGGTCCCAAGTGGACAGGTCTCAACGAGGTCATATTATCTTTCTCTTCTGCATACAGACGTACCTAACATAAATAAAAGATATGGAAATTTAAAGTGCCACCGAAGATCGAGATTTTTTTGTGGTACATTAGATGAGGAGTGATTCTTACAAAAGATAATCTGGCCAAGCGTAACTGGAATGGTAGCACCAAGTGCTGCTTCTGTGAGGCGGAAGAAATGATCAAACATTTATTTTTTGAATGTCACCTAGCGCGTCAAATACGGAATGTGGTACTAGTGGCAACAAACTTAAAGCCACCGCACACTGTATCAAATAGGTTTGGATCTTGGAGTCGTGGGCAGAGACCACAGCTAAAACAACTAGTCCTCTTAGGGGCTGCTGCCATTTGTTGGGCCATTTTGCAATTCAGAAACGAAATTGTCTTGGAGGGAAAAAAATATGATTGTTTTTGTAAAGGTCATTCATATGGCTACACAATGGCTCCATACCTGGACTGTGTTGCATACTTCTCGAGATTTGGTTCTGGCCTGTCGCAAACAGTTGGAGCAGGTGGTTAGGGATATTTTCTCTCAGGCACATGGATGTTGATCTAGTCTTTGGATTGATTACTGTTAATGTGTCTGCAGACAAGACTACACTTTTTTCTTTTACTTTATGTATTTTTCTTTCTTTTGGTTTTGAGTATCTAGCTACAGAAACCGAGCGTGTCATTTTCATGCAAGTGATATCATCTTGATGTAACTCTCATGAAAATTTCAATAAAATTATCTTTTCGAAAAAATTGTCTAAAAATAACTTGACTTTCTATCTTTGAACGTTGACTCACAACAGTTATTCAGTTCAGCTTTTATTCCATCTAAACATAATCTAATAATATTGACCCGTGACATCTCTCCACCCATTACGGAAGGCTCGTCCTCGAGCTTGACTATGAAATTTCGTCTTTATTGAACATGTATGTGCCACCACCATCATATACAAGAGCAAGATTGAAAAGCCTTGGATAATTCTTCTTATGCTCCATAGAAATTTTTTATCGCAATTAAAGCATAGACCTTTTTCTCTACGGTTAGCCATCTCTTCCTTGGTTAACACTTTGACATGTCGAAGAGCTCCTGTGGTCTCTTTTTTTCTCTTGGAAAGTCATCTGCAGGCAATGCAGCTTTTGTGTCTTTTTCTGAAATCAGTGTGCTTCGTCATTCAAAAGCACGTGCAAGACTCATAGCTTCTTATAATATCGCTGGCTTTTCAAACTTCACGTCTGTCTTTAGTGGTTCATGCAGTCCTGCTATGAAGAAGTTCATTGTATGTGTGTCCTTCATAGAATCGCAGCAATATAAGAGATGCAAAAAAATCTTTGTATTCAGCCATTGAGCCTTATTGACTGAATTTTGTTAGCTCTCCAATAGCATTAGATCTAAATGGAGGACCAACAGAGTGGTGTCTTCCAAGCTTGGTTCCAGATGATCCCTTGCAAGTGGATAGTACCATTGATCTGCTGCTCCTTGAAGATGTAGTGACGCATACGAGACCTTGTCCTCTTCCTGGATTTCTTGTCCGCAAAAAAATTGTTGACACCTGTTTAACCAAGGTAGAGGATCAACCGAGCCATCATATATAGGAAAGCAGAGTCTGTGGAGCTGTTTTGGGAACCGATGTTGCTTTCTTTCTTCTTCTTTATAGCGCCGTATACTTCCCCTTGCATCTCTTCCCCTAAGGCCTCCCAAACCTGAGTCAGGATCACGATCCGGGACTTCACTTTCACCCCCCTGTTTCTTCTCTTTTTCATGTGTGGCACTTTTCTTGTTGTACTTCAATTTTCTTCTTTTGGTACTTCAACAGATGGCCTGTATTTGGCATCTTCAGACTTGTCTTCTGATTTTGTACCGCTGCCGTGTTCCAATCGTGATATAGCGATGTTGTGAGCAGCAAGTTATTCCTTGATGTCATGAACATCAGCCTTGACTGCTGGTAGGGAATTCAATTGCTTCATCTGCGTGGTGAGGTCAGTGACCAGTTCTATTGTCGGCAAAACAGAAAGCAGAGACGACAACAACAACAACAACGACAATAACAACAACGACAACAATTACAATAATAACCAAGCCTTTGTCCCAAACATGTTGGGGTCGGCTAGAAATGAAACCCAACAATTTTTGAAGAAAAGTAATAGAAAATAAGATTAGAGTAAAAAATACAAATAAAATAAGATTATATATTTTATTTATTTATGAAATGGATTAATAAGAAAGATGATAAGAGTAACAAAATATGAATAAACTAAGATTCTGACATATGAATTGCTAATTTTCATGCAGTCCTATCATGAGACAAATCTCTAGGTATGTCCCACTCCTTTAAGTGTCATATTCACCGCCTCCTGCCATGTGAACCTTGGTCGACCTCTACCTCTCCTAAAATTTTATCTACTCTTTATAATCCCACTGTTAACTGATGATTCCGGAAGTCTCCGCTAGATATGCCCAAACCACCGTAGAGCTTCTTTTATTTTGATTAGCTACATAACCTCCTAAGTAATTTAAGGTGACGATTTAGCCTCCCAAACTAGTAGATTAGGTATTTAACATCAGGGTTTTACAGGGTGATTTTCTACTGTGGCGCGCAAGTTGGCATGTGTGACTAGTAGGGCCCGCCTGTAAGCCAATGGGGAACAAAAAGAAGGAAAAAACAGAAACAAAATGTCATTATTATAACAATACACATAAGACCATTGTTCTGGGCGAAAATTCAGTCTGGGAGTAATCTTTGTGTTCCAAAAAGACAGTATAGATCTTTCCCTAGGAAGAAAGGTATAAATCCTTAGACATTAGTTGTGTCATGTTGTTGTGGAAAACACCCCTCCATCAGAATCTTCCTCTTCCCTGTGACTGATGGGACAGTGAGTAGGAAATACGCCTGCATTGGCTGCTTGCGCTGTTCCGTTTTGCTGCGTCATAATAGGCAGAAGTGTGAAGGATTCTGGCAAAATGTTCAATTGCGAGAACATCTTTGCACTCTAATCGTGTGGCATGGTTTTGGAGAAGGTCCTCTGAGCTCCTGCACTCCGCTAGTGCTCGAAAGATGTATGCACGGGTTTGTTGAGAAGCGATAAGGATTATGATGCTAGCATGGGCCCTAAGTCGAACGGGAATACACGGATCACTAAGAGGGAGGCTAACAACGAAGGAAAAAATGTCATGGGCTCTCAACATGGGCACTGTCGGTACCCTACGTACCGTATACCCCTTGGGACTACAAAAAGACCAAATGAACTTCAGCTGTCTGAGTTGAAGACCTGCGAAGGCCCCACGTGCCATACGGGACCGGACCTGCCTCCCATCTATGGTTAGTCACGGTGCTGCCACGTGTATACTGCAACCAGACCTACATCCCACACATGGGATAGCTACAGGCTAAACACCTGTGTGGCACCCCCGGACCTAACCCCCGACAGAGGGAAGCTCCGGTACCGACACATGTACATCTACACCAGACCTACCCGTCCCAGACAAAAAGCTCCGAAGCTGCCACATGTCCAACCATCGGACCTTCAGCCTCAACAATCAGATTGGTGGACCCCCAACTGAAAGTGCATCTAGGACTCCCTTGTGGGTTTTGGATGATTTATGACAAGCAATTGGGATCCTAACCTCTTTGTTGAGATGAGCACAGACTTTCAATAGCAAAATAAGCAAAGTGCCAAAAAGAAGGAAGAATGAGGAGCAAAGTGGAAATGATCTCAAGGAAGAAGAATAGTAGATCATTGTGTATGGAGTGTGTTAAGAAAACACATCCCAAGAGCTCAATCACAATTAAACACACACATTGCACAAAGTTACACAGGACCGGACTAGTCCGACTGACACCGGACTAGTCCGAGAACCTCTCTGCACAAAATCGGACAAGTCCGATATCCATCGGACTAGTCCGATATCTCTCTGACTAGAATCGGACTAGTCATCCCCAGTGCGGACTAGTCATCAAAACACTTCACAAGTCACACAAAATCGGACATGTCTGACCGCAACCGGACTAGTCCGATACTCTCTCTTGTCCAAATTGGACAAGTCCGATATTTGCACGGACTAGTCCGAAAAACCATCTGAACTAAATCTGACGACTCCTCCAAGTGCGGACATGTCACCCAATACACTTAGGGTTTCACTGTCCGGACAAGTTCGGTGTCTATCGGACTAGTCCGAAGATTTCCAGAAGCAAAATCGGACAAGTCCGTTCCTTGCCGAACTAGTCCGATATTTTGGGAAACTTAGGGGTTGCTACACACAGCACACCGGACTAGTCCGATAACCACGATGGACTAGTCCGATCTTTCTGAACCCTAATAGTTACTTCTAGAAACCCATATAAATAGAGGTGTACGACCATATTTCACATACTCTCGAACCCTAGCGCCGTCACACTTCCCAAGAGCCTCAAAAACCACATCTCTCCACGAAATTAAGTGCAGCAAAGATCAATCCTTTGAGGATTCACTCTAGTTCATTGGAGAGACACGTTCAACACCACATTGAGCTCTTGGTTTGACTCTATAACACACTCCTGTGATTTTATTATAATCTTTTTAGTGTGTTCTTGGTGGTATTTCGTTTTGTAATCCAAGGGAGCTCTCAACGTGTGAGAAGGCCCCTTTGAATTCGGTTGTTCACCCCTTTGTGATAAGTGGAAGAGGATTGGCCATCGTGGTGATCCGACAAGGGTATGGTTGGAGAAGACCCTGTCCTTTTGTGGACTCCTCCACGTGGATGTAGGTTGCCTTTGTGGGAACCGAACCACAGGATAAATCCCTGTGTCTTTTTTTTTGTGTTCATCGTTCTTATTCTTCACTATAATCTAGGGTTTCAATAATCATTGCTTACTTCATGTTGAATCATTAAACATAAGATTGAATTGTGATATAACCTGGTGCATAATCTTGAAAACCTTCATTTGATTGTATATTTCCGCTGCATACATGGAAGAATCAATCTAATCGACCGAACTTAATCAACCTAGTCCGTAAACACCAGACTAGTCCACACTTTACTGGACTAGTCCGATATCTCTAGTTTTGAACTGGTTGTTAAGTGTTGCAGGTTTTGACAATTATCAAAAAGGCCTATTCACCCCCCTCTAGGCCAAATTCAATTGTTATCAGAGCTTGGTTCTTCAAGAAAGAGACTAATCGCTCGAAGATGATCATGTCGGACATGAAGGACACCCACAAGAGCAACAACCAAGAAAAAGTTGATGATGAAAAGAACCTCAAGGTGGATGGACTCGAAATTGCTAAGGAGATATGGGACACACTACAAACTGCACATGAAGGTGATCGACATGTGCGTGAAGCAAAAATCGAAGTGATTGAAGGCGAGTTAGGAAGATTTGCAATTGAAGAAGACGAGTCACCCCAAGACATGTACAATCGATTAAAGACACTCGTTGACACGGTCAGATCCTACGGAAGTAAGAAGTGGAATGACCACGAGGTGGTAAAGCTCATCCTTAGAGATTTTATGCCTCGCAACGTCACACTATGCTCCATGATCAGAGAAAGCCCCGGATACAAAAGGATGACTCCAGATGAACTGCTTGGAAAGATCATCAACTTCGAGATGATGGAAAAACAAGCAAAACATGTCAATGAGATTGCCGACCTCACCTCGGCAAAGAAGTAAGGGGTTGCTTTGAAGTCCAACCTCAAGCCCCTATCCAAAGAAGCTAAAGAAGAACAACTAGAGGAAGATAGTGATGACGAGAGCAATGAATTAGATGAAGAAGACATGATATTTTTCATGAAGAAATTCAAGATAATAATTAAAAAGAGACAAGGTACAAAGTCAAGCGAAGGAAAGTACAAGGAAAGAACGAAGCCAAAGTTGAGGCGGGCGTGCTATAATTGTGGTGAGTATAATCACTTTATAGTTGATTGCCCATATGAGGAGAACAAGAAGAATACCAAAGAAGCTAAGCCTCAACCCAAGAATTTGTTCAAGAAGAAGAAACAAGCCGTACAAGCACACATTGGGAAAGAGTGGGACTCAAATGATGAGTCCTCATCATCCGAAGAAGAAGAGATGGCTAGCATAGCCATCGAGAAGACATCCAAGAAGTCTACCCTTTTCCCTACACTTGGCGCATGGAAGGGAGATGGCACTTGCCTAATGGCAAAGGAAGGTAAATGCAAGGTAACCATTAAACCCCCTCTGTGCATTCCTATTCTAGCGATGATGAACTCAATAGTGATAATGAGGACATGCTTATTGGACAAGATAGGAAAACAGCCACAAAAATGAAATTTTTGCTTGATCAACTTGTTGAGAAGGAGAGGTTAATACATCATCAAGAGGACATGATCATCTCTCAAAAGGAGGAATATGTCGAACTTGACAAGCTTCTAGAACTTGAAAAGGAATGAAGCAAATCACTAGAGCTTGAGTTAGCTTCGAGCAAGGAAACTTGCCTGGAGTTAACCGACTCAAATACCACAATCAAGGACCAACTTGCTGACCTGATCAAGGTTAACAAGATCCTTGAAGTGCATGTTGAGTCACTCAAGCTAAGTGAACCTTCCTCCTCTTCAAGCTCACCTTCTCAACCCACTAAAACTGATTTTGCTCATGCTTGCACACGTAAGAAAGGTGACACCAGTTTGAAGGATAAGCCAACCTCTACAAAGGATAAACATCCTGCCCAAAGTGGCATATTTGACAAGGAGAAGATCAAATATGCACGTAGTGCATACTTGGTTAAAAGACCTCCAAATGTCAAATATGGCATTGGTTATTCTTATGGTGAAAAGCAACATGCTAGAAGCCATAAGAGTAACAAGGAGAGGATTACCTTTGTAAAAGGAAGGCCCTCTCAAATTGAAAGTCACAGATTAAGACAGTAACTACACATGAACACCAGACTAGTCCGGGCTGTGCCCGGACAAGTCCGGTCCTCCGAACAAGTCCGACCCCCCAGGCTAGTCCTGTACATAAACAACAACAGTTATTGTTTAAAACTTTTGATGCCTCCTATGTGTTAATGAGAAATAATTTTGGCAAGGTTTATGCTCATTATGTTGGGCCACACCATGGGAACACCAAGTCTCATGTGTGGGTGCCCAAATGTATTGTAACTAACCTCCAAGGACCCAAGCAAGCTTGGATACCAAAAACCAAAGCATGATTTGTTTTCGCAGGCCTATTCCTCCGGTGGATCTAAATGGGTGCTAGACGGTGGCTGCACCAACCATATGACCAGGGAAAGAAGAATGTTCGTGGAATATGAAGAGAATGAGGACCCAAACGAGGGCATCTACTTTGGAAATAATAGTCAAGGAAGGGTGCTCGATACCGATAAAATTGCAATATCCTCTAAACACACACTTTCTCATGTTTTACATGTTGAATCCTTAGATTATAACCTGCTGTACATATCTCAATTATGCGACAAAGGTTATAATTGCTTGTTCACTAACGAGGGTGTGACTGTTTCTAGGAGGAGTGATGGTTCTGTTGCATTCAAAGGTATGTTAAAGGGAAAGCTTTATCTTGTTGACTTCAACAAGGATAAAGGTGAACTTGACACATGCTTGATTGCAAAGACCAACATGGGTTGGTTGTGGCATAGACGGCTAGCGCATGTTGGTATGAGAAACCTTCAAAAACTCCTCAAAGGCGATCACATCCGAGGTTTAATGGATGTTGTATTTGAGAAAGATAGGCCTTGTAGCGCGTGCCAAGCCGGGAAGCAAGTTGGAGCACCTCACCCCGCCAAAAACGTCATGACTACAACGAGACCACTCGAGCTACTACATATGGACTTATTTGGTCCAATTGCCTACATAAGAATCAGCGGTAACAAATATGGTTTAGTTGTCATTGATGATTTTTCTTGCTTCACTTGGGTTTTCTTTTTGCATGATAAATCAGAAACAAAAGGAATACTCAAGAAGTTCTTCAAGCGAGCTCAAAACGAATTATCATTGAAAATAAAGAATATTCGAAGCGATAATGGCATGGAGTTCAAGAACACACAAGTGGAGGAGTACCTTGATGAAGAAGGCATAAAGCACGAATTTTTAGCGCCGTACCCCCCACAACAAAACAGAGTTGCCGAAAGAAAGAACCAAACACTCATAGAGATGGCAAGAACAATGCTCGATGAGTACAAGACCTCGAATTGATTTTGGGCGAAAGTAATTAACTACGCTTGCCACGACATAAATCGACTTTATCTTCATCGACTACTCAAGAAAACATCCTATGAGCTACTCACCAGTAACAAACCAAATATTTCATATTTTCGAGTTTTCAGATCTCCATTTTATATCTTGAACAAGAAGCCTAGAACTTCAAAGTTTGCTTCGAAGTCCGATGAAGGTTTCTTGCTTGGTTATGATTCGAACACTTACTCCTATCGTGTTTTCAACAAGACCTCTGGACATGTTGAAGTGGCACGTCACGTAGTGTTCGATGAGACTAATGGCTCCCAAAAGGAGCAAGTTGATCCATGTGAACTAGGTAAAGAAGAAGCTCCTTGTCAAGCATCGAAAAGAATGGCTCTAGGTGAAGTTCGACCACAAGAGCCACCTCCACACGTACATGAGGAAAATGAACCACAAGAGGAGACCAACAAGCAAGGGGGAGCTTCAGCACAAGATCAACCACATGAATACGAAGATAATCAACAAGTCAACGAAGGCAATCACTTAGGGGGAGAAGCAGATGATCATAAAGATACAACTCCTCAAGTGCCACACCCAAGAGTACATCAATGCGTCCAAAGGGATCACCCAATCGACAATATCATCAGTGACATCCAAAAGGGAGTAACCACTAGATGTCGCATAGATAACTTTTGTGAGCACTATTTGTTTGTATCGTTTTTGGAACCACGCAGGGTTGAGGATGCATTGAAAGATCCAGACTGGGTGGTGGCAATGCAAGAAGAATTGAACAACTTCAAGCGGAACAAAGTGTGGGAACTTGTGGCAAGACCTAATGCAAACATCGTCGGCACCAAGTGGGTCTTCCGCTACAAACAATACGAACACGGGGTGGTGACAAGGAACAAGGCACGACTTGTGGCCAAAGGGTATTCATAAGTCGAAGGTTTGGATTTCGATGAGACATTTGCTCCTGTAGTTAGGCTTGAATCTATTAGAATATTACTTGCATATGCTACTCACCATGATTTCAAGCTGTATCAAATGGATGTGAAAAGCGCCTTCCTCAACGGACCAATCAAGGAAGAGGTGTACGTGGAGCAACCTCCCGGGTTTGAAGATGAAGAGTTCCCCGACCACGTATTTAAATTGCGTAAGGCTCTCTACGGCCTCAAACAAGCTCCTAAAGCTTTGTATGAGTGTCTTAGAGATTTCTTAATTGAAAATGGCTTTAAGAACTGCAAAGTAGATTATACACTATTTACAAAGAATTTTGACAATGATCTTTTTATTTGTCAAATTTATGTTGACGATATAATCTTTGGGTCAACTAATCAATCCTTTTGTGAGGAATTTAGTAAAATCATGAAAGACAGGTTTGAAATGTCAATGATGGGAGAATTAAAGTACTTCTTGGGATTCCAAGTGCGGCAACAAAAGGAAGGGACGTCCATAAGCCAAACCAAGTACACGCAGGACATACTTAAGAAGTTTGGCATGGACAAGGCGAAGCCCAGAAAAACCACCATGCCAACGAATGGCCACTTGGATCTCAATGAAGATGGACCTAGCATCGACCAAAAGGTATATCGCTCCATGATTGGATCTCTACTTTATCTATGTGCATTTAGGCCAGATATTATGTTGAGTGTATGTTTGTGTGCAAGATTTTAAGTCAATCCTAAGGAATGTCACCTGACAGGCGTAAAAAGGATCTTGAGATATTTGGTTCATACACCCAACCTTGGTCTTTGGTACCCAAAAGGCTCAAAATTCAATCTCATTGGTTACTCCGATGCAGATTATGCCGGGTGCAAAGTAGATAGAAAAAGCACCTCCGTTACATGCCAATTCCTAGCGAGATCCTCAGTTTCTTGGTCCTCCAAGAAATAGAATTCCATTGCCTTATCCACAGCCGAAGCGGAGTATGTTGCAGCCGGGAGTTGCTGTGCACAACTCCTTTGGATGCGACAAACTCTAAGGGACTATGGTTACAATATGAATCATATTCCACTCCTTTGTGACAATGAAAGTGCCATCAAAATTGCCCACAACCCAGTTGAGCACTACAGAACTAAACACATAGATATAAGACACCACTTTTTGAGAGATCATGCCATGAAAGGAGACATAGCAATTTAACATGTCAACACTCAAAAGCAATTGGCCGACATATTCACCAAGCCACTTGATGAAAAGCGTTTTTGTGAACTCCGAAATGATCCTTGATGCTCGGAGTGTGGATTGAAATGTTGCATACCTGTATGAATTCTTCAAATATGTTGATTGGATTGTGAAAATCATCTCTGTCAATTTTCTCCGAAAAACCATATCAATTACTAAATCTTGATGAATTATGATCATTGCTTGATTGTTGTATGCTTACTGGTCATATTCATCAAGATTATTTGATTTGATTTGCCTCTTTGTTCTCTAAATATGTACCTTCAAATATATATGAATGGGCTAAGAAATTCTCACCTGGTGACCACGGACTAGTCTGTGGTTACCAGGACTATTCCGCCCGTGCAGACTGGTCCGCAGAGTGCCGGTTAGGCGGGACTAGTCCGACATACAACGGGCTAGTACGATATAGTCCTCTGGAAAAGTTTGGACTAGTCCGGTCTTCTCCGGACTTGTCCGATTTTTCGTGTCCATAACCCTAGCCGCCGCCAAACCCTAATTCATTCACCTCCACTCTTGCCTCACGTTTTCTCTCTCTTCCACTCGAGCTCCCAAGGCGATTTTGCGTCCCCTCCACCAAAAAGCTCGGCATCTGGGTGGATATCAAGCATCCTTGCTCGAAGATTGAAGTTCATGGACAAGTCCCGACTTCAACACCCTTCTCTTCGAGCATCAATCGAATTCTTCAGTAATTTTCACTCAAACCCTAGAAATTCCAAATTTCTTCATTGTTGATCGAATAGCCTAGCATTCCTCACTATATACATGCTCTCTTGATGTATTAAGTTTATGCTAAGGTTGTTGTGCATTTGGAATCAACATTTGTCTAGTTTCCTAGGTTTTTGAGTTTGGATATCGGACTAGTCCTGTCCATGCACAGACAAGTCCGATATCCCCGGACTAGTCCGTGCCTGTACATCGGACAAGTCCAATTTATGTGAACTCAAAACCTAACTTCTCAACTCCTCAATGCAATTCCTTGCTATCCGTCCATACCTACGTCTTGTATCGTTCATTCTCAATCATGCCACTCATTCTCAGGTCATGTCGAGCTCGGGCAATGATGTCTTCGACTTTGAGGCCGAGATGGACCATGAGGTGGCACCTCGGACCTCGACGGGTCTTGGCAAGAAGCGCCAAGAAAGACCCCCCGAGCCAGCTCCATCCCCTCCTCAGGCTCGGAGGAAGGTGTTGGCAAAGAAGCCAATCTCCAAGGCAGCTGCATCATCAAGTGGCCCTCGACAAGCAAAGGGCAAGGGCAAAGTGATTGCCACGGGTCCAGTTGGCCCGTTGAAACTACATGCTTAGAGGGAAGGGGTCCGTCACCCCACTGAAGAGAAGTTCAACGGGAAGGGCAGTGATTCGGCGGCAAAATTCAGAAGCATCAATTGGTATGGCCGACCGAAGAAAGCTATTGATGGAAGATTCTGGTGCAACTTCCATGCTGATTTCTACAAATCGGTGTATCTCCACATGAAGACACCAGTTGTGCATAGTAAGTGGATTGACTGGGCACATTTTGAGAAGAAGGGTTGCGCACCATTCACTGAGGTAGTGGAAGACATTGAGAGGCATGGCCCGAAGGATCTTTTTGCCTTCAGGAATAACCTGAATGATGAAGTGATTGCGCAGTTCTTTGCAACCTGTCACTTCTCTAGTGAAGATGAGGAGAGTGTCACTTGGATGACTCATGGATCCAAGCACAATGTTACTCAAGAAGATTTTGCTAGCCTGCTTCACCTTGACACCTCAAGATCTGACTGCTTAATCATACACAACATAGGTGTCATGGAGAAGGATAGGATGAAGTTCGTATATGAGCCAAACTCAAAGTTCAACCCTCCCTCCACCAAAAACATGAAGCCATTCTTTATGGTGCTGAACAGAGTTTTGAGGGAGACGATTGATCCCAAGGATGGAGATGCTGGGAGTGTGCAAGGATACCTCGGGACTCTGATGAGGGTCATAAGCAAGGACCGCTAGTTTGATGTGGCGGACTACAATTGGAATGACATGGTGAACATATCTTGCACTCCCAACAGGTCATGTGGATATGCTCCTTAGCTAATGTTTGTGATTGAGAAAGTCACCGGGATCGAGTTTGTGAAAGATGTGGAGCATCTACCCTTGAGGCCTCAGATGCCTCAAAACCGAGTGTGCAGGCTGCTCCCTCGCTGGCCTCCAGTCCCGAGGCACCGGCAAGAACAAGAGAAGATGCTAGGGCTGCCCCTGCTACTAGTGCAGCCCCTCAAAAAGGTTCAGCCAGTGGAATCCTCAAGTATCTGACTGCAATCATTGCCTCCTGCAAAAAGGCCGAAGTGAAGGCCCATAAGCTCAAAAAGAAACGAAAGGAGGACATGAAGTATATCAAGGCAAATGTGAAGCAAATTTGCCAGAAACTGGAGATTGAGCCAATTGGGTCTCCAATAATCTCTAAAGACTCAGATTCTGACTTCACCGAGCTCGGGCCCTTGACCCCCTCTGAGCTTGCCTACTTTGGCATTGGGGGCTCGAGTAGCTCCGCACCTCCTCCTCCTCCTCCTCCTCATCATCATCAAGCTAATGATGAAGATGACGAAGACGACGATGAGAGGACCGACAGCGAAGAGTGAAGACCTTAGGACCCTCCTCTCCTTCTTTTTGCTGTCTTGATGCCAAAGGGGGAGAGATTGAGGGGGAGTCTTAGTCTTAGCTGTAGGTTGCGAGGAGAGAGCTCTATGCTATTTTTTTGCCTATTGTGTGGTTTGTAATGCTTTAACAATGTTTTTAAGTTAATTGTGGTTCTGTGATGCAATGATTTGATCCTTCGAGAAGTATTTGTTGAAAACTTTGATTCTGCTCTAGAATGACATACATGCTTGCTATTGGTTGATTAATGTTAATTATGTCATTCTCAATGTTTCAGTGCACTTAGTTATGCATCCCACCATAAAGAATGCACATATGGATTATGTTTTCACTGTTTGATGTATTTTGGACTCATATGTGCATGCTTTATGAAAATCTCAATTTTTATCATATTTTGTGAAATCTCAATTGGTTGTCATCAATCACCAAAAAGGGGGATATTGAAAGTGCATCTAGGACTACCTTGTGGGTTTTGGATGATTTATGACAAGCAATTGGGATCCTAACCTCTTTGTTGAGATGAGCACAGACTTTCAATAGCAAAATAAGCAAAGTGCCGAAAAGAAGGAAGAATGAGGAGCAAAGTGGAAATGAGCTCAAGGAAGAAGAATAGTAGATCATTATGTATGGAGTGTGTTAAGAAAACACATCCCAAGAGCTCAATCACAATTAAACACACACATTGCACAAAGTTACACAAGACCGGACTAGTCCGTTTGACACTAGACTAGTCCGAGAACCTCTCTGCACAAAATCGGGCAAGTCTGATATCCATTGGACTAGTCCTATATCTCTCTCACTAGAATCGGACTAGTCCTCCCCAGTGCAGACTAGTCATCAAAACACTTCACAAGTCACACAAAATCGGACAAGTCCGACCGCAACCGGACTAGTCCAATACTCTCTCTGGTCCAAATCCGACAAGTCCGATATTTGCACAGACTAGTCTGAAAAACCCTATGAACTAAATCGGACAAGTCCTCCAAGTGCGGACTTGTCACCCAATACACTTAGGGTTTCACTATCCGGACAAGTCCGATGTCTATAGGACTAGTCCGAAGATTTCTAGAAGCAAAATTGGACAAGTCCGTTCCTAGCCGGACTAGTCTGATATTTCGGGACACTTAGGGTTTACTACACACAGCACACCGGACTAGTCTGGTGACCACCACAGACTAGTCCAATCTTTCTGAACCCTAACGGTCACTTTTAGAAACCAATATAAATAGAGGTGTATGACCATATTTCACATACTCTCGAACCCTAGCGCCGTCACACTTCCCAAGAGCGTCAAAAACCACGTCTCTCCACGAAATTAAGTGCAACAAAGATCAATCCTTTGAGGATTCACTCTAGTTCATTGGAGAGACACGTTCGACACCACATTGAGCTCTTGGTTTGACTCTCTAACACACTACTGTGATTTCATTGTAATCTTTTGAGTGTGTTCTTTGTGGTATTTCGTTTTGTAATCCAAGGTAGCTCTCAACGTGTGAGAAGGCCCCTTTGAATTCGGTTATTCACCCTTTTGTGATAAGTGGAAGAGGATTGGCCTTCGTGGCGATCCGATGAGGGTAGGGTTGGAGAAGACCCGATCCTTTTGTGGACTCCTCAACGTGGATGTAGGTTGCCTCTGTGGGAACCGAACCACGTGATAAATCCTTGTGTCTTTTTTTTTGTGTCATCGTTCTTATTCTTCACTATAATCTAGGGTTTCAATAATCATTGCTTACTTCATGTTGAATCATTAATCATAAGATTGATTTGTGATATAACCTGGTGCATAATCTTGAAATCTTGATTTGATTGTATATTTTCGCTGCATACATAGAAGAATCAATCTAATTGACCGAACTTAATCAACCTAGTCCGTAAACACCTGACTAGTCCGCACTTTACCGGACTAGTCCGATATCTCTAGTTTTGAACTGGTTGTTAAGTGTTGCAGGTTCTGACAATTATCAAAAAGGCCTATTCACCCCCCTCTAGGCAAAATTAACCAACGGCTCGGGCCTTCTAGGGGCAATCAAAGACTTCAAGACCCGATTAAGTGTCATTAATACCATATTAATGACACATGATCGGAAGGCCCTTAATACCGGTAATGGCACTTTCAAGGCCCGTTACCACACTATTAAGGGTAATTAACCTCATTAATTGTGTATTAAGCATCAGTAACTGCAAGGACCACATGTCGGGCCAGGCTAACAGGTATAACGATAAGTCCTTGTACTATAAAAGGATTGGTCGGTGATACACAGGGGCTCCTCTTCTCGGCTCTCGGACTTTGGAAGCTCTCTACTATTAGATGCTCAATACAACAACTACAGACCCCGTGGAGTAGGGTATTATGCTCAGGCGGCCCGAACCATGTAAATCCTTGTGTCTACTTGCCATCGTGTCTGAATCTCTGCGTGCCCAATACCGAACTACAAACTCCGCGGGCTACCAACAGTAGTACCGGGACAATTTCCAGAACAACACTCCGACAGCTGGCGCGCCAGGTAGGGGCGCCCGAGATTCAAACATGGTGAACTCCGCTGCTGGATCGTCAAACGGCAACCCTGCAACGCAACCTGCTAGAGGCAATCCCTCCAATGTGCAGCAGCTAGCAGGTGTTGTGGCTCCAACAGGAGTCGTGCCTCCGCCGCCACCGTCTACACCAGCAAATCAAGCTGGACAACAGGATGGGGTGTCTGCATCGGTCATGGCATCGGCTAACAACAACCCTGAACATGTGCTCCATGCCGCGCGTGCTCTTCTCCAACGCCCACCACCTCCAGGTGCATCCCAGGTTGCAATGGAGCAGTGGAGAGCTGATGTGGAACACTTGGTTGCAGCAGCAGCCGATCGCATCAGCAACAAAGGTCCTCCCCCCTCGGGGTGGGCCCCATCGCAGCATCGGACCGTGTCGGGCAGACTTGATCCGCACACTTCCCAACATAGGAGGTGTGCTGCGTCTCAACAAGCAACGACCCTGCCTTTCGGGGTGCGACGCACCCATATGGTAACCAGGCTTTCAACTCACGACCTCCGGGCGGAGCTTGATCGCCATTACCGTCAGCAGGATGGCCGCGTCCATATCGAGCGTGCTCGCGAAAGGCGAGAGGCTTGAGATAGTCCTGCTCCTGAGGGAGTAGGAGGAGGCTGTTCTGCCCTGGCCATGCAACTATGCATGGTCAGATGGCAACAAAAGTTCAGTCCTCACCTGCCGAGAAATTTGACGGGACTGTCAATCCCGCTGAGTTTCTCCAAATCTACTCCATCGCAATCCTTGTGGCCGGAGGCAATGAGGCCGTAATGGCCAACTATTTCCCCGTGGCTTTGACTAGGACCGCCAGGTCCTGGTTCATGCGCTTTCCGCCCGACTCCATCAACAGTTGGGCGAAACTGTGCTAACAGTTCACCGCCAATTTCGGGAGTTCATACACCCGACAAGGCACCGAACTGGACCTTTTTGCTGTCAAGCAGAAGGGGGGAGAGTCCCTGTGATCCTTCATCCAGATGTTCTCCCAGGTACAAAACACTATTCCTTCTATCTCTAGCACCTCTATTATTGTGGCATTTAGACAGGGCGTACGAGATAACAAGATGTTGGAGAAGCTGGCGACCAAGGAGATCACCAGCGTCACGGAACTCTTCATCTTGGCAGACAAATGCGCCAAAGCTACGAAGGGTCATGAAATGCACTCCTAACCACCTCCAGATGACAAAAAAAAAATCCTCCAAGGGTGAACCCACTACCTCTGGGAGTGGCAAAAAGAAGAAAAATTCCAACGGCAAGAAAAAACCGTCGGCCGGCACACCAACTGCTGCAGCTACCACAGCTCCGGGTGGCCGGGGGCCACGCACCGAGAAACGACCTCGGCCGTCATCTGAAGACGGTGGCAGCTCCAAGATGTGGTTTTGTATACACAAGTCGAACAGCCACAACCTGGAAGACTGCCGGGAGGTCCAGAACCTTGCCGAGCGCTACAACAAGCGCCGAGAAGAAGTTCCTTTCCATCAAGGGGAAGGAAAACAGAAAGTCGACAAAGCTCCGGCTGAAGAGGAGTGAGGCTTTCAAGACCCTAAAATGGTCTTGAAGGCTGTTTACACCTCCGTCGATGACGACTTCGACGTTTCCGAAAATGAACGTCGGAAAACCATGAACACCATCTTTGGTGGTTCGTGGGACATCACCTCCCGCCGTGTCCTCAAGACTATGCGGCAGGACATGGCCTCATTAACTCCCACCACTATGGCGCAGCCTCACCAAAAGTGGATGGACACTGCCATCACTTTTGATGCATAAGACTGCCCTCGGAATATGATTGGAGCTGGCCAACTCCCATTGATGGTATCTTCGACCATCAACAACATCCAACTCCACCATGTAATATTGGACAGTGGTTCGGGGCTGAACCTCATAAGCTTTGAAGCTTTCGTCAATCTTCAGCTCCGACCTTCGGACCTTCACCCCTCTCGACCTTTCTTCGGAGTAGGTCCGGGGGCCATAACCCCACTCGGTGCAATTACTCTTCCATTGTCCTTCGGGACCCGGGAGAATTACCGCTCTGAGAAGTTGGTCTTCGATGTGGCGCAGATCAACTTACCCTTCAATGCCATTTTGGGCAGGCCAGCCTTATACAAGTTCATGGCTGCTGCTCATTATGGCTACTTGGTGTTAAAGATGCCAACACCAGCTGGTGTTCTCCGGATTCATGGGGATCGCACCACCAGAGTGACAGCTCTGGAAGAACTCCATGTGCTTGCTACAGCGCACGAGGAAGAATCCGGGAAGGAGCAAGCTCCGAAACCCCTGAGCATTCATCATCGAGGCTCAACCTCTGCACCTCGCGTGCAACCAAGCGGCGACGCCGACATTCCCATCAAAGTCGTCCAAATCGGTTCCGACACCGCTCAGACCACCCGTATATCGGGAGGTCCAAATGAAAAATAGGAACTCGCGCTCATCACTTTCCTTCGGGCTAACATCGACGTGTTTGCCTGGCAACCGTCACGGATGCCTTTGATCCCTAGGGAACTGATCGAGCATAATCTGAAGATCTATCCCAACACTCGGTCTGTACGTTAGAAGCCTCTAAAGCAATCAGTAGAGCGACAGAACTTCATACCTCAAGAGGTGAAGTTGCTCGAAGCTGGATTCATCCGGGAAGTCTTCCACCCAAAATGTCTGGCAAACCCAGTCATTGTACCCAAGGCTCGCGGGAAGCTTTAGATGTGTATCGACTACACTACACTAAATAAGGCATGTCCAAAAGATCCATTCCCACTACCTAGAATAGATCAGATAGTGGATTTCACCTCCGAGTGTGAATTACTGTGTTTCCTAGATGCATCGTCATTTGGGTATCATCAAATCATAATGTCCAGGGAAGATGAAGAGCTTACTTCATTCATCACAGTAGATGGATTATATTGTTATACTGCCATGCCATTTGGTCTCAAGGATGCTGCTTCAACATTTGTACGAGCTATGTACAAAACTTTTGGAGAGCTTATTAGAGACGTAGTGGAAGTGTATGTCGATGACATCGTCGTCAAGATCAAGAATAAGGAGTTATTCCTTGACACCTTGCAAGCTATCTTCGACAAGTTGCAAGTCACTCGCACAAACTGAACCCGGACAAGTGTGTCTTCGGGGTTAGCTCCGGAAAACTTCTAGGTTTCTTTGTGAACCATCGAGGAATAGAAGAAAATCCGGTGAAGATAAAAGCTATTGAAGACATGCGACCACTAGCCCGCATCAATGACATCCATAAGCTGACTAGATGCCTAGCTGCCCTCAGCCGGTTCATCTCAAGACTGGCGGAACGGGCGCTACCCTTCTTCAAGCTATTTAGGAAGTCTGGACCATTCCAATGGTCTGAAGAAGCAGAAAAGGCATTCAAGGAGCTGAAACAGCTCCTCACCACCCTACCAACCTTGGTAGCTGCAAACCCTGGTGAGCCACTCCTGCTTTACATTTTGGCAACTGACGAAGCTGTCAGCATGGTCCTGGTTGCGGAAAGAACAGAACTATCTCCAGTTCAGGAATCCAGACCCCTTCGGCAGGGTCCGGAGCTACCTGAAGTCGAGTCTGGGTACCAGCTCCCAGACCCTGATCCTCAAGGCGAGATACCAAAGGATCCACCTCCTTCAAATGAAGGAGTCACTACTGTTGAACAAAAAGATTCGGACCCCTCCAAAAGGGTCCGGATCACTTCAGTAGAAGCTCCGGGTTCCTCCAACCGGAACTCGGAGGTTCCCGAACAAGGTCGGACCCCTCCGGGAGGGTCCGGGTAGATGAGGAGGAAGCTCCGGGCCCCTTCGGGAGGGTCCAGACGGTCCAGCGCTCAGTGTACTTCATCAGTGAAGTACTCCATGACGCTAAGACTCGGTACCTGGAGGTGCATAAGCTGCTCTACGCAGCCCTTATTGCCTCTAGGAAGCTCCGACACTATTTCTAAGCTCACAAGATTTCAGTGGTAACCTCTTATCCACTACGTGCAATCTTGCATAACCCCGATTCCACTGGGAACATTGCAAAGTGGGAGTGGAATTAGCCGAGTTCGACCTTAAATTCGTCCCAAGACAAGCGATCAAGAGTCAAGCATTGGCGGACTTCATTGCGGAATGGACCCCCTCTCCATCAAATCCTGGGGGCCCCAATGAGCAGAAGTCGGAACCCAAGGTTTCGGTCTTCACTGAGCCCCACTAGACTCTCTACTTCTACGGCTCCGTGCAAAAGCAGGGGGCCGGAGCTGGAATCCTTCTCCTCGTTCCGATTGGGGAGAAGGTTAAATACATGGTGCACCTTGACTTCAAGCCAACCAACAACATGGCGGAGTATGAAACACTAATTTATGGACTCAAGTTGGCACTATCGTATGGTGTCAAGCAGATGTTGGTAAAGGGTGATTCACAGCTTGTTGTAAAACAAGTCAAAGGTGAATGTTGCTGCAACAACCCTCAACTAGCTGCATACCTACTTGAAGTCCAGAAGCTTCAGAAGGACTTCGACATCTTGGATGTTTGCCATTTCCAGCGTCTCAACAACGATGAAGCCGACGAACTATCGACAAAAGCTTCAACCGGGGCTCCGGCTCCAGACAGAACCTTCGTCCCGAGGTTGTCTAAACCTACAGCTCATCCTCCCGAACTGAGCGAAGGGGGCGAGACTAGCACCTCGAAGCTGGCGGTCCCGATGGCCCTATTACCATGGCATCCATCAAGGGTCGTAGGTGCTGCAGGAAGCTCCGAGCGACCCATCACGCAAGACTTAAATGCTCAAGTTAGTTCTGATGCATGGATCTCGGAGATCCAGAGCTACTTGAAAGACAATTTCCTTCATGAAGATAATGTATCCGCTAACCGAATAGTCAGATTGGCTAAAAGATACACACTGGTAGAAGGGGATCTCTACCGGCGTGGTGCCAACAGCGTCCTAATGCGGTGCATTACAAGGGAAGAAGGTTGCAAGCTCCTCAAAGCAATCCATGTAGGCGAGGGTGGGAACCACACGTCTTCCCACACGCTGGTCGGTAAAGCCTTCTGACATGGCTTCTACTGGCCTACAATGCTCCAAGATGCAACTGAGCTAGTGAAGAAATGCAAAGCATGCCAGTTCCATGCGAAACAAATTCACACACCGCCTCAGCCTCTACAAATGATACCCCCTACATGGCATTTCGCTGTGTGGGGGATGGATATCTTGGGTCCTTTCCCAAGAGCCGTCGAAGGTTACACGTTCCTGTACGTTTCCATTGACAAATTCACCAAATGGTTGGAAGCAACTCCAGTTGTGATAATAAACAAGCAATCAGCTATCAACTTCTTGCAGTCCATCGTATGCAGATTTGGAGTCCCAAACAAGATCACAACTGGTAATGGGACCCAGTTCACAAGCTCTGCATTACAAGGATATTGCGAAGACCTCGGCATTCAGGTTAGCTACGCTTCTGTAGCTCACCCGACAAGCAATGGCCAAGCCGAGAGAGCAAATGCAGAAATCCTAAAAGGACTCAAGACACGCACATACGAGCGCCTGAAAAACATGGAGCCAACTGGATCGAAGAGCTTTTGCCCACACTATGGGCCAACAGGACAACTCTAAACCAGTCAACTAGAGAGACACTCTTCTTCCTGGTGTACGGAGCTGAAGCAGTCCTTCCTCCGGAAATCGCCTAGGGGTCGCTCTGGGTCCAGACCATCAACGATGCCACGCAGGACCAGCTCCGGCATGAAGACCTTGACCTCCTTGAAGAGGCAAGGTGTCGAGTAACTGTTCAGAATGCCCGATACCGCTAAGCTCTTCAGCGCTATCACCCATGGCATGTTCACAACCGACAACTCGAGGAAGGTGATCTGGTGCTACGGAGAATACAATCCAGAGAAGGGTTAAAAAAACTTTCCACCAGCTGGGAAGGACCCTTCTGAGTGATCAAAGTATCCCGTCCCAGATGCGTTCGATTGGCAACCAAGGATGGGACACCTATCCCTAACTCTTGGAACATTGAGCACCTTCGTAAGTTCTAAGCTTAATATCACGGTGGTGAGTCTGTAGTTACATGTGATGTATGTTATAGAGTCATTGTACAGAGTCGGGTAGCTCCTCCGAGAGAATAGCCGGACCTTCCCTAGAAGGTCCGCAAAGTTCAAGCAACACTTGTCACAGTCTCAGAACTAAAAGTGTAGCTAGCTACCTTGGGTCAAATGAGAAACAAAACACACTTGGCCTAGTTCCGTACCCTAAGAGTGTACTTGTTTCCCCTGTACCCCGAACCTATAATGAAAGACATCATTGTGTGAAAATAGACTCCACGTGCATTTATTTTGTACAGGATCAATATTTTTATTTTTCTCTTTCTTGTCTATAACAAAGTTATGCAATTCTTAAGAAACTTTAGCTCGACCAATTCAAGTATAATACAAGTTGCATTGTCAATTCTTCCGGGTCTAAACATTGTTAATGGTCTACTCGTCTGAATGCTGTCAAGCCAATCTAGGTCCGGAGTGTGCTATCGACTTAGCTTGGTCATGCACCCTAGGTACGCCATCTACCTACACCCTGGCAGGCCGAAGTAAGGTGAGTCCAAAAACAATCGAACCTGGAGAAAACAAGTCAGTGCACTTGATTGTATTTACAATTGCGTTCGACCTAAACTTTCTCAGGAATAGTAAGTCGCAATTGAGTTATAGATAGGAAATGGATTTTACTGTTTTCCTTGACTTCAGTGTGCAGGAAAAATAAAGATCCCATCATGATGGTGAATGACTGGAGCTACCAAAGCTTTGACATCCCCTAAGGTGATTTGTTGTCCATGTTCCAAACATTAATAGCGAGCGTCGCTGGAGCTACTAAGCTCCGGTAAAGCCAGGGGGCCAGCCGTCAACGTGAAGAAAAGATGGTGGGAAGACTCCATAGTGGGGTCTGTTGTCGACACACCGCGTGTTGACAGAGGTAACTGCCAGAGCTAACAAGCTCCGACACCCCAGAGGACTTGCTATCAACGCTCTACGTGTTGATGGAGACTGCTGCCGGAGCTACTAAGCTCCGACGATGGTCAATGATGGAGCTACTAAGCTCCAACAACCTCAGGGGGCCTGTACTATCGATGACTTCAGACCTACGCTCTACAAGTTCGAAGCACGCAAGTCTTCAACAACTGTAACATCCTCTTGTTACATGTTCACAATCAAATTGTGTACATATACTAGGGAGCCAAGTTAGACAAAGATGTTAAGACAAAAAATGATATTCATAAAAACTTGGATTTCATTCACTTGGAGACAAGAGATTACAAAATTGGAGAAAAAGAAGAGAGGATACAAGCGGGAGCTACAAAGAGATAGTCCTAGACCCTTTGTAAGAACGAGGCGTATTTCTGGGCAACCCCCAACACGCAGGCTTGGGCGGCTTCTCCCTCTCTGTCGATGGGGCCTTCAAGCACCGGGTCCAGTGCGAATTGATGGTCCCGGCTTGTGTAGCACGTCAGCACGTATTCTGCGACGTTCTTCGCTATGGTTTGTCCCTCGGTTTCCAGCTGGTCCTAATGACATCGCCCATCTTGGTGAGCTTGTTGCATGCTGAACTCAACGCCTGCAGCGCCTGGTCCAACTCCGGCTCCGGATCATCCGGACGCACAAGGCTCAAACCCATTGGCGTCAGCGCATTATTGGCTTTGCCCAAGAAGTCCCAAACTTGTTTGGACTCTGCAGCCCTCGAGCCTCGCATCTCCTCCAAGGATCTTCTGGTCGCCGCAAGCTCGAATTCTCACAGGCAAGGCGCTCAACCTCTTTGGCGTTCTGCTGAATCTTTTTAGCAACCTGCCTTTCGAGTTTACTGAGCTCCTCCTCCCGGAGGTGGATCTTGTTCTGGCGGTGGACTAGGTCCTTCTCCCGGCCCCGCACCTTCTTCTCCTTAGCAGCAATTTCATCCTCCCTCTTGTGGAGGTCCTATCCTCGCTGCCAGGCCTTCTTCTCCTCTTTCTCGCAACGCTCATCCAACTTCTTGGTGTGCTTCGCGAGACTCTTGTCACCCAGAGTCAACCTATGAGTGAGGTCCTCCTCCATCTTCACGAGGTCATCCCGCAGCTCCATGAGTTTTTGCTCTTCATCCTCGAGCTTTCTCTCCCGTTCCTCAAGAGCCTCCTGGCGCTTGACGAGACTGTCGTGGATGGCGTTGGGCCTCTCTTGGCGATCACTCGCTGCATTATTAGCAGCTACGGCCTGTTCGTAGATGGCCCGGGACTGGTTGTCAAGGGATCGCGCCATGCTTTCCCTCTCATCCAGTAGCTGGCCCCAGTACTACATCCGGGCCTTCTCCTTCTTCACCCATTCCCTTTCGTCAGCCAGCCTTGTTTGCGCCAGCTTGGTCTCGAACTGGAGTCAGTTGCGCCACTCCTAAGGGTCTGGCGCTCCTCCTCGAGGGACTTGTTGTCGTGGAAGAAGGCCAGCTACACTTGATGAAGGCTGGAGCAGGCGTTGTCGATAGACAACGACAGAGGGATTGGCTCCGGACCTGCCGGGGTCCTCTCCGCTGGTTCCAACGGGTTCTCTATGACAAAAATTGGGTCCCACTCTACAAGAGCGGTCCCCTGAGCTTCCGCAGCACTAGAGCCGCCCTCCGGGATAGCCTCGGCCGCCGCCGAGGAAGGTCCTGCAACATAAGTTTTGACCTCCAAAGTTGGCTCCGAAGGTCCCGCCGCCAGGTCATCAACAACTGGTCCCTCGGGTTGGGGGCTGACAGCTTCATCTAGGCACCCTGGCTCAGGCGCAGGCACCTCCAGGACCACCACCTCTGGGGCAGGCGTTGAAGATTCGGCCGGAGCTGAAGTCACTTCCAGCTCTGACGCTGGCGCCTCCTCCATTGCCGGTTCAGGCGCTGGCGCTTCGACCATCATGGGCTCGACGCTGGCACTTCTACAGCAACTGGCTCAGGAACCAGAACTTCGTTGACGACCGGTCAGGCGCTGGAACTTCATCAACACTCTGCTCTATCGTCGGGGCCTCATCAACCACCGGATCTACTGCCAGGGCTTTAATAACATCCGACTCTAGGGTCTGGACTGCAGCTACCTCTCGCTCTGAGGTCGGAGCGTCTGACATCTCAGCATCCAAACTTGGAGCTTCAACCTCCGGGGCTGGTGCCGTTGCAACATCTTCATTGTCGTGGTTCGGCACTCCAACGGGAGATTATGGGGATGACTCGAGATCAAGGACCACGACAGCTGGTGCCGAAGCTGCCGCGACCTCACCCACCCCTTGGGGCGGCGCTAGGATTGGAGCCGGAGCCTCCGCCTGCACAGCTTCAGCTGCTGCTGCAGGAACTGGAGCTTCAACCCCTTTCTTGGGCACTCTGTGGATGAAGGACAAAGAAACTCAAAACACAGTTACAACAAAAAATAATCAACTGAGGTAAAAAATCAAACTTACCTTGGAAGGCTTCCTCTCCAACTAGCGCGGAACCTCTTCCCCGGAGGCTCGGGGCCAGACCCTGTTGCCACTGGCGTAGTAGCTCCGGAAGGTTACCCGGAACTTGCTACTATCGTCGACGTCATCTTGGTTGAGGCGCCCCTCGACCGGTAAGGACCTCCGGACCCAGAGCCCTGAGCTGGCCCTGGTATTGGAGTCACATGGCCGGAGCTAGCGTCCCGGGGGGATGCCGATGCTAGAGTGGTTGCTGCCATTGAAGACCTTCCCCTCCGGGGAGAAGGAGCCGCCGTGGAAGGAGCAGGTCTGATGGACCTCACGTTAGAATGCTTCAGCTTCCTTTTATGGCTCGAGGGCTCGGCCAATTCTTTGCCCTTGCCCACGACATCAACTCTCTGTCTAGGGGCGGAAGAGGGACCACCCTCGGAAGCTCCGGGGATCGCCAACCCAGTGGTCGAACGCCTCTCAACTTCACCGAGGTCGTCAAGCTCTGGCATCTTCCACCGGAGCTCCCTGCTGAACTCCGCATCCATGTTCAAAGGGAGGAAAGCCGCCGGTGGAGTTAATTCGTCACCCTCGACATCGATGACGTGATGGAACTTCTTGAGGTGAAACTGCAAAGCTTCGCCTTCCATGTTGGAATTCAAACCGGTCTCGATCCCGTCGTTGTCCATCACGCTACTGAGGGCTCAGGCAAGCTTCTCCCTATTTTTCTGTGGAGACCACCTGTTGACCAGGAAGTTGCAGAATACTGCCTGGGGAGTCACCCCTCCCTCCACACATTGGCAGATCCTGGTCAGAGCAGGGTTGAAGACGTCCGATAACACCGGAACTTCGCTCCAAGCTTTAGTGTCAATGTTGGAGAGGCCTTCGGGCAGCTCTAGCTTCTCATGCTCCTCCACCCTGATGACAATCCAATCCTTCTTCCAGTCATCCCACTTTCCAGAAGGGAACGACCGCAAGTACTTGTACGGTCACTTCTTGCGCTTCACAAAATATTAGAAGCCGTGGTACTCATCACTCTTGCCGGTGGTGTGGATGGTGAAGAAGGTGCGGAAGAGCTCGACGTAGAGGGGAATTCCCACCCACATCTCGTAGAAGTTGACAAAGATCGACACTAGGTGGTACAGCTGCAGACCATTGAAGTCTAGCAGCATCAAGAGAAAAGTGGAGAAGGGTGAGATCAGTCCCACCATTGCGTATTCGGAGAAGTACACCATGTCGCCGGCGTGCTCCTTCACGAATGGAAGCTTGCCGACACGGACCTGATTGTTGAAGAAGTCACTGGACCACCCCATGAGGGCCCGGACCTTCTTCAAATCACCCTGCCAATGACAAGAGGGCCCGGGGCCACCCCGACGATCAAGTCGAGGTCCTTACCCCAGGCGAATGGTTTTCATCATGAAATGCGGGAAGCTCGAGGGCGGCGGCCTTACAGGGCGTGCGGAACCGATACGATTTTCGTATCGAGAACCAGCGACCTTCAATTGCGTGATATCCGCACGCTCAGATCTCACCTGCCGCATCCTGGGTATGCCATGGGGCGTGGGTTTAACTGCGGACTACCGCCAACGGCACATCCGAAGACCCTTTAAGACTCGGCTCAAAAACTGAAGGATGGACTCTCAGCCTCAACAAACTCCAGACCTTCAGCCTCAACAATCAGACTGGTGGGCCCCAACGGCTCAGACCTTCAAGGGGCAATCAAAGACTTCAAGACCCGATTAAGTGTCATTAATACCATATTAATGACACATGATCGGAAGCCCCTTAATACCGGTAACGGCACTATCAAGGCCCATTACCACGCTATTAAGGGTAATTAACCTCATTAATTGTGTATTAACCATCAGTAATTGCCAGGGCCACATGTCGGGCCAGGCCAACGGTGTAACGACCAGTCCTTGTACAATAAAAGGACTGGTCGACGATACAAAGGGGCTCCTCTTCTCGGCTCTCGGACTCTGGAAGCTCTCTACTCTTAGAAGCTCAATACCACAACTACACACCCCGTGGATTAGGGTATTACACTCAGGCGGCCCGAACAACGTAAATCCTTGTGTCTACTTGCCATCATGTCTGAATCTCTGCGCGCCCAATACCGAACTACAAACTCCGCGGGCTACCAATAGTAGTACCGGGAGAAATGCCGGAACAACACTCTGACAGGCACCAACATGTGTTGATTCAGGGAGTTGCGACTCGGGTAAAGCCATCTATTAGTGGTTCATCTTCACAAAATATGACTCAGGAGGTGTTTAATGATGAGCACACTACGGGGGTTATCAATAACTCATCCCACCATATGGTGGACTGTGGAGAGGTGTGTGATTCTCCTGCAAATATAAATATTGATGTGAGCGCACAATGGTAAATATATTGAGTATGCAGGAGGATATTTCTGTTAATAATGTTATGAATGTGGAGGAAGCAGTAGGTCAAGCACTGGAGAGGTGCGTATGCAAGCTGAGGTGCTGCATTCAGCTAACTCGTTGAAATACAGTCCTATTAAAGTAATGTTAAAAGTTTAAATGTATTGAGTATGCAGGAATCTATTGAATGTAATGATAACAATGTAAGGAACATGGAGGAAGAATGCCATCAGCAGGGAATTATAAGCTATTCGCCATGAATGCTCGTTTGGGGAAGGTGTGTATACCACCCAAGACAGTGCACGCAGCTAACTAGTTACATCACGTTCCTCATGAAAAAAATGTGCAGGAAAAACCTGCTATGGCTATTAAGGAGGTGTCTGATGTTGAGACGGAAGGTAATAAGAAGTTGGATGTTCGGGGCGTGGATAATAACATGAACTGTTAGGGAAAAGAGGACACAAGATTTTACGTGGAAAAAAACTCCCCCAACATGGAGGAGAAAAAAACCACGGGAAATAGATCTATTTATTAAGGTTTAGGTACAAGTACAGGGGTGGCCTATATTTATAGGCGTCGGCATACAAGAGGTAGAGTCATATCCCAACAAATCTCTCCCTGACTCTAAATCTATGGAAAAGTGTCTCTCAAACACACTTGGGTGCTAAGCTTCACGAATGCCTATCTAGTCAATACAATGCTTGAACTTGGTATTAGATAATGGCTTTGTAAGCATGTCTGCGGGATTTTCATCTGTATGTATCTTTTCAACCACAATCTTTCCTTCTGCGACAACATCACGAATGAAATGATACTTGATATCAATGTGCTTGGTCTTGAATTGATACATGTCATTCTTGGTCAAACAAATAGCACTATGGCTGTCATAATTAACCTTTATGACATCCTGAGGAACACCGAGTTCAGAAACAAGACCACGCATCCAAATAGCTTCTTTAACCCCTTTAGTAGCAGCAACATACTCCGCTTCAGTAGTATAGAGAGCAGTTATAGATTGAAGGGAAGCCTTCCAACTCACCGCAGAACCACATAAAGAAAATACATAGCCAGAGATGGAGCTTCGTTTATCAAGATCACCAGCATAATCAGAATTAACAAATCCAATAACATTATTTGACTTCACTGAATTCTTGTCAAATAATTATCCGAAGTTAGAAGTACCTTTCAAATAACGAAGAATTACTGCATTCCAATGTTCTTTGCCTAGATTTTGCATAAATCTGCTAACCACACTAACAGCATGAGCCAAATCAGGTCTTGTACAGATCATAGCATACATGAGATTTCCAACAGCACTAGAATATGGAATACGAGACATGTACCCTCTATCTTCTTCATTATCAGGACATTGTAATAATGACAAATTAAAATGTGAAGCAAATGGTGTAGGAACCGGTTTGCAATTATTGAGATTGTACCTTTCAAGCACTTTCTCCATGTAACTTTTCTGAGATAGAAAAAGAGTACCAGCACAACGGTCACGTTTAATTTCCATCCCAAGAATCTTTTTAGCTGGTCCAAGATCTTTCATATCAAATTCATCACTAAGTTGGGCCTTCAATTTATCAATTAGTGACTTTTCATGAGAAGCAATAAGCATATCATCAACATAGAGCAGTAGATACATGAAAGATCCACTGGAGAACTGCTTCAAGTAAATGCAAAGATCATAATTGCTTCTAGAATAACCATGTGCAAGCATAAACGAGTCAAAACCTTTTATACCATTGCCTAGGAGCTTGTTTCAAACCATAAAGAGATTTCTTCAAATGACATACTAAGTGCTCTTGGCCAGGAGCAGAAAAACCCTCAGGTTGTGTCATATAGATCTCCTCATCTAAATCACCATGAAGAAAAGCAGTTTTGACATCAAGTTGCTCTAGCTCCAAATCAAACATAGCAACAATTGCAAGCATAACTCGAATAGAAGAGTGATGAACAATAGGAGAGAAAACCTCATTAAAGTCAATACCTTCCTTTTGTTCAAAACCTCTCACAACTAGACGAGCTTTAAATCTTGATGGTTCGACTCCGGGTATACCCTCCTTCTTTTTATAAATCCACTTGCACTTTAAAGGTCTTTTACCTACAGGAAGCTCAACTAAATCACATGTAGAATTCTTTTGAAGGCTCTCAAATTCATCATTCATAGCAACTAACCATTGAGATAAATTATCACATGAGATAGCTTTCGAATAAGAGGAAGGTTCAAATGCACCATTAGTATCTTGAGCAATAATGAAACATAATGAGCCATACTATCAGTGTAACGATATTGTTGTGGCAAAACGATATTCCTCCTAGGTCTATCAATTGCAATACTGTGATTATCAATAATAGGAGGTGCAGGAGTAGAACCTGACTGTCTAGTAAGCAACATAATAATCATTAACAGGCACATCTACCTCAAGATTCTGAACAGCAATTTCAGGTATAGGTGTGGATGAAGAACCAATAGTAGTAATACCTCCAGTAGATTTAAATGTACTCTCATCAAAAGTAACATTACGACTGACAATCACCTTTCTATAATCTGGACAATATAAACGATATCCTTTAACACCACAACCATAGCAAACAAAAATGCATTTTTGAGCTCTTTGCATAGGCTTTCCATTGTTAACATGAGCATATGCGGTGCAACCAAAAATCTTAAGGTTGGAATAATCAACAGGTTTACCTGTCCATACTTCTTCTAGAATTTTGAAATCAATTGCTGAATTAGGAGCGCGATTAATCAAATAACATGTTGTAGAAGCAGTTTCAGCCCATAAACTTTGCTTTTCCCATAAACCTGCATTAGAAAGCATACAACATGACCTTTCCAAAATAGTATGATTCATCCTTTCTGCAACACCATTTTGTTGAGGAGTACCTGAAATGTTTCTATGTCTAGCAATACCATGATCAGCACAAAATGAATCAAACTCACCACTGCAAAATTCCAATTCATTATCGGTCCTTAATTTCTTGATTTTTCTGTCATTCTGATTTTCAACTATGGTTTTCCACAACTTGAACGTAGGAAAATTTTCATTTTATGCTTCAAGAAATAAGCCCAAACTTTGCGAGAAAAATCATCAATAAACGTGATCATATACTCACGACCTCCAATTGAACAATTAGGAGTAGGACCCCAAAGATCAAAATGAATATAATCAGGTATTCCTTTAGTGCAATGAGTTGATAGAGAGAAATTGACCCTCATTTGTTGCCAAAAACACAATGTTCACAAAACTCCATTTTACCAATATCGTCCAAATAACCTCTCTTATGCAAGAGATGCATACCTTTTTCACTCATATGACCATGTCGTGCCATATCTTCGTGTTTAACGTGTTGGATGCAATAGAAATAGCTGCAATACCTGTAATTGTGGATCCTTGTAAATAATAGAGATTATTTATACGATTGGCCTTTAAAACCACACGACTACCTTGAGAGACCTTAAGAACACCATTATTAGCAAAAAATTTGAATCCCATTGCTTCTAAGGTGCCTAAAGAAATAAGGTTTCTCTTCAGTTTTGGAACATAAAGAACATTGGTAAGGGTCTTGAAAGTACCATCTTGAACATTAGTTTGAATAGAACCAATTCCAATAATTTTATGTGAAGATTCATCACCAATAATAACATCACCATCATGAATATTAGAATAATCAGAAAACCACTCTCTATTCGAGCAAATGTGAAAAGAGCAAGCCGAATCAAGAACCTAAGACATACGCTTTTCAACATTAGAGGTGACCATAAGTGACTCCCCACTATCCAAATTCTCAACAATACTATCTTCAGCAGAAGATTTATCAAACTCTTTCTTTTTTCTTTCTTTCTTCCTTATTTTTCAGCTTAAAACATTGGGAGATCACATGATTATCAGCTTTACAATATTGGCAAAAAGTGTTGGATTTGCGATTCCTAGACTTATATCTTGATTTACTAGAATTGTCCGCTTGTTGAGTTCGACCTCGAACAATGAAACCCTCACCCTTTGACTCAGAACGAGAATCAGTATCAAATTTCTCTTTAGACAACATATTTGACTTAACATTCTCAAAACTTATCGAGGTATTATTTCCATAAAGCATAATTTCTTTAAAATGCTTAAACGAAGCGGGCAAAGAAACAACCAACAAAATTGCCTTATCCTCATCATCAATTTTCACATCCAAACTTGCAAGATCAACACAAATTGAAATAAATTCAGCAAGATGCGATTGAATAGAGGTACCTTCCGCCAGGCGAATAGTGTACAGACGTTCCTTAAGACGGAGCTTATTTGCAAGACATATAGTCATATTAAGCTCTTCCAATTTCTTCCACAATTCTGCGGCTTATTTTGCGTTCAAGACTTCACGCAAAACATCTGTAGACAAACTGAGTTGCAAGGCAGACAAAGCTTTTTCATCAAGTTCCTCCCATTTATCAGCTGACATATCATTAGGCTTATCATTTAATTCCTTGCGCACGCCCAACTGAGTAAGAACGACCTTCATCTGAATCTGTTATATGGAAAAGCTGATTTTTCCATCAAATTTTGGAATATCCAATTTAGTAGACATGGCGTTCAGCAAATAATAGAGGAATTAAAAATCTTGGTAGACTTCTTGTGTGCGTGTAGCAAAAATCTGAAAAGAGACAAAGATCTGATAGACTTCCTCGTGTGCACGTAGCAACACCCAAATCTGATTCTTTTGACCAGATGCAGAGCGGTGGCTGCAACTTCGATCGATGGGACAGAACCAAAAATCCTCAACTGGAGAAAGCACCACGGAGAAGGAGGCGCAGGCCTCTGCTGTGGGCATGGGGCAGGAGCTCCTCGGAGCCGGAGGGAAGGCGCTCTCACGCCCTGGCGTTGGAGGTGCTACACGCGCCTGGTGAAGCATTTTTGGGCCAGATCTCAGAGATTGGAGGCGGGAGCGCCTGGAGCCGGGTGCTCCCGAACCAACCACCTCGCGCGCCAACCCGGATGCGCCGGCGGTTCAGGCGACGGGTAGCGGCAAAGCAGCGGCTGTAGAGATTCGGCCGTGGTGGCGGTGAATCGTCTGGTGGTGGCGCACGTAAGATCGGAAACCGATCTAATCACTGGCGGCGTACGAAGGAATAGATATGACTGTAGAGGCTCTGTATACCACTTGTTGGGGAAAAGAGGACACAAGATTTAACGTGGAAAAAAACTCCTCCAACGTGGAGGAGAAAAAACCACAGGAAACAGATATATTATTAGGGTTGAGGTACAAGGACAGGGGTGGCCTATATTTGTAGGCGTAGGCATACAAGAGGTAGATTCATATCCCAACATCTACATAATTAACATGGAGGATGTCAGGAAAATGGCGGCTATTCCAGAAGTGGCGCCATCTGTCACCACAGCTAGACGCAGCAAGCGGGCATCGGCATGTGGTGATGAATCCACCATGGAGAAAGTGAAAATGCTAAAGGCTAAGTAAAATGAAAGTCAGACTCTCTCATCGTTTTTCCAGATTCCTGATAGCATGATTATATCTCAGTTGCATGGTGTGGGAATTAGAGTAGGACATGATGAGAGCTCTGCTCGAGATGCAGTAGCTAAGTTCAAAGGTAAGGAGTTGGATAGAGTAGCTACGAATATATTGCAGGATAATTAGGTAAATGATGCTTTAGAAGCAGAGGAGAAGGAAATACGAGAATAGGAGGAATTAGACAATTATATTCTGAACCACATTTCTTCGGATATTATAGAAGATGTAATGGATAAAGATAATGATTTTGAGAATTGTATTGCTTGTTCTAAAGTGGTGACCCAGAGTGCGGGCAAGAAGAAAAGGAGGGCGAGTCAACAAAAACACAATTAAATGAAAGGCGTGTTAGGTAATAGCAATGGGTTTAGAGACCCAAAAAATTAGAATATGGTCTGAGTTCATAGGTATATTAGAGACAGGTGCAAATAATTTCTCACCGAGTTTTCAGAAAAAACTATGCGCCAGAAGAGAATTTATTTTGCATTGCCATGAAATATCCGGAGGGATGATCCTCGTTGTGGATACAAGTGTATTGCACATTGGTTCAATAGACGAAGGGGAATACTATGTTAAATTTCACCTTTGTAATAAATCGGACAATTTTAAATGGGCGTTGACTTTAGTGTATGGATCAGCATAGAGCCAGTTTAAAGATAAGTTTCTTTTCTAACTAGTAAACATTTTCTCTAAGAAGACATTACCAATATTAATTGGTGGTGATTATAACATTATGAGACACTCAAAAGCAAAAATAAAGGAAATTTTAAAAGTCGATGGCCTTTCCTGTTTAATGCCGTGGTCGATGGACCAGATCTTAGAGAGATTGAGATGTCAGGTAGACAATAAACGTGGGCAAACGCGTTGCAGAGTGCCACATTTGAGAAGCTCGATAGGATACTCCTCTAAACGGATTATGAAATTAAATATCCACTAGCAACTACTACGGAGTAATCCAGGAGCTTATTGGACCACGCACCCTTGCTACTGGACTTTGGTACCGAATCTCAAAGTAAATGCACACCGTCTTTCAAATTTGAACTATAATGGTTACTTAGAGATGGCTTTAGACCGATGATCCATGCTACGTGGAATCGCCGGTACACAGCCACGACCCCGTGGATGTTTGGCAGGCAAAGATCTGTAGGGTTCACCAATATATCATATAGGATGGGCTAAAAAAACTAGTGACGCATATAAAAAAAGAGAAAAAAAATATTTGATGCTGTAGACGCCCTGGAGAGAAAAAAAAGCTAAGTTCATACCACTACAAGCAGAGGAGATAATTTCAAAAGAATCATTACAGGACAGATTGGCTCAAGTATTAATGGAAGAAGAAATCAAATGGTATCAACGTGCAAAAACTAAGGACTTACTGGATGGGGATGCCAATAATAAATACTTCTATCTGGTAGCTAATGACAAATATAGGAGGAATAAGATTTACCATCTCCAAGATGGGGGTAATCAAATTACAGAAGAAAATAAATTGATGGAATATATAGTTAATTATTATAAGAAGTTGTTCGGTCCTTCAGAGAAAAACTCTTTTTTTGTAGACATGACCAGAAGGGATGATATTCCTCAGGTATCTTAGATAGAAAATAACTTCCTAATTGCGAACTTTAGTGTAGAGGAGGCGAAAAGTGTTGTTTTCAAGATAAAGCATAACAAGGCAGCTGGTCCGGATGGATTCCCCAAGGAGTTTTATCAGGTCTTCTGGTAGGTGATCAAGACGGATCTGATGGCCTTAATCTACGCATTCTATGCTCGCGATCTGCAAACATTCAGACTAAATTTCGACACTATCATCCTACTTCCAAAAATTGTTGATGCCGTATAGATACAGCAATACAGACCGATCTATCTTTTAATGTAAGGTTCAAAATTATTATGAAAGTAATTACTTATGGACTTATGGCAATAGCCAAGAAAGTCATCAGCCCCACGCAAACTGTGTTCCGGTCTGGGCGCAATATAATGGAAGGTATTGTTATCCTGCACTAAACCATTCATGCACTTAATAAAAATAAATCAAATGGTGTAATAGTGAAAATAGATTTTAAGAAAGCGTATGATGACGTGAACTGGTGTTTTCTACGCAAAGTATTAGAGATAAAAGGTATTTTGCCGGTTTGGTGCGATTGGGTGGACAATATTATGAGAGGTGGCCGTGTTAACATAAAAGTTAATGATCAGCTTAGCGAGAATTTCCAATCAAAGAAAGGACATCGCCAAGGTGATCCCCTATCATCTATCCTGTGTAACATTGTGGCAGACATGCTAGCCATATTGATAAAAAGAGCAAAGGTACATGGGTTAATATGTGCCATTGTTCCACATCTCCTAGATGATGGTATGTCAATATTACAATATGCAGACAACACAATCATCTTCATGGAGCACAACATGGAATAGGCTCATACCTTGAAAATGTTGTTATGCATATTTGAGCAGCTCCCAGGGTTCACAATTAACTTTCGAAAAAGTGAAATATTTTTTTGGAGACGCTCTGGCACACCAACAACAGTATGTTGATCTCTTTGGTTGTAAACCCAGATCATATCCATACAAGTATCTGGGTATTCCCATTCATTATAGGAAACTCAAAACAGTGACTGCAAAATCATCGAGGAGAGATTCCAGAATAAGTTGAGTAGTTGGAAAGGGAAATATTTGTCCGCGGGTGGTCGACGAGTTCTTGTCAACTCAGTATTGACAAATCTTTCCATGTTCATGCTTCCGTTTTTTGATGTGCCCAGAGGGATGCTTGAGTGACTAGATTACTATTGATGCAGATTATTTTGGCAAGGCGATTTCACAAGAAGAAGTACAGATTAGCCCGTTGGGACGTGTTATGCCAGCAAAAAGAACAAGGAGGCTTAGGAATCCAGAACATGGACATTCAAAACAAGTGTGCATGTGTTTGTTTAAACTGTTAAATGAGGATGGTTTATGGCAAACACTCCTGAAACAAGTGTGTAAAGGATAAATTGATCGGACAAATACAACACAAACCAGGTGACTGACACTTTTGGAGTGGGCTGATGGAGGTTAAAGAATTTTTTTGTGTTTTAGTACGTTTAAAGTAAACAATGGTCGCACCACTAGATTTTGGGAAGATAACTGGCTCAGAAATTTTAAACTTAAATATAAATATCCATCTCTGTATAATATTTTTGGACGAAAGCATGCTACTGTATCCCATGTTTTTATACCATTAAATATTTCTTTTTGGCGTGGTCTGGTAGAAAATAATTTTGTGACATGGTACAACATTGTGTGAGACCTATGTGTGCTTAATACATTGGCTTTGATGATAAAAGTTTTGAATTCTACCAAAACACCTTTATCATCATGGTCCGACTTTAGGTCCAAGCTCCTACAAGGTCTGACGCTACGTTCGATTAGATTTGGTTAGATCCATCGCTAGGTGTGACTAGCTTTGGTTAGCTCCAATGCTAGGTCCGACTAGCTTTGGTAAGCCCCGACGATAGGTCTGGTTAGCTTTGCCAAGGTCCGGAGCTAGATCGCAATGGTTCTGCTTTTACTTTGAAATATTTTGAACTTGTTTTACATCTATGGAAAGTTTGCTTAGTATTCTTTTACTAAGTTTTTAATGTGTTTTGGAGGTTATTACTGTTATCAATTTGCTATGGTTTGCAACATGCTTATGTGAGGTGCTCACGTAAGGTGTTGTAGTTTCGGAACTAACGAGAGTCAAGTCGAGGACTTGTGCTTGGAAGTATTGGTTGTTTATTCATGTACAGGTGTTGCTTGTGTTCAAGAAATGGCTGTTGACGGGATCCATTGAACTAGTCTTAGGGAGAAGATGAGGATCAACAATAAAGATCGGAAGGAATTGTGGTTGAGTTGATCGGAAGGTTATGCAACATGTTTGAATCAAGAACAATGCATATGAAGGTATTGTGGACGTTGTTAGAAGATTTTTACATGTGTGCAAGGAGTGCATGGACGTGGCTACATGGTTCCGAGTCAAGATGAAGAGATGTGGACGTAAAAAATTGGTCGGAAAGGTCCAACCGACTAGGTTATGAACTCAGGCTGCGGCTGAGTCGTGTTTGACTCAAATATGAAAGTTTTGAGTTGGTTATGATAGGATTTCGTGTGGATCACGAATTTGAGTTGTTTTAGGAATGTGGGATACGTTCCTAAGGTGTTTGGAAGTCTTAAGATTGCTTCTATGTGCGTATAGAAGAGTCTTGAGCACTTATGGAAACTTTGGATTCGTGAATTGAGTAGGATCAGAGTCCTAGTTAGGTTTGGGTTGGCCTAAGGTCTGGTTATATAAGCAAGGGAGGCCAGAGCTCGTGGTAGACAACTTTGGGGCTGTTTCTCTTGTGTTTTGATCAATAAATTTTGTAATTTGGAGGAAGTTTTGTGCCTTGTTCGTCCGACTTGTTTTCGTCAAGTCTTTCCCTTCGAGTTTCTCCGCGGCACAACCTTCTTCGGTGGTTTTATCATAACTCGAGTTTTACAGATCTAATTGACGTGATTCTTTTTGGGTTGTCTTGAAAACTAATTTTCTATCTTTTGTGAAAATTTCACGATCATTGTATTTGTGGTTTCTAAACTACACGAGTTTCTTTGTGGTGTTCCAGTACTGTTTTTCTCGAGTAGGACAGATTGGCCATTGTTCGATCTTTTGGTCGTAACTTGAGTTTCTCTCAACGGATTTTCGTGATTCTTGTTGTGACATATTTGTGATGTGATTCTCTACAATCTATACTAGTTTTGTCACAGTTGAACTTGTTTAGATTAATTGCACACACTGTTTTATTAATAGATTGATTTTCTACTGAGGGGTATTTTGTTGCTTCCGCTAAAATGTTTTAATCTACCATTCACCCCCCTCTGGTAGCTTTACACATGCTCTTCGATCCTACAATTGGTATCAGAGCCACGGTGCTCATATTTTGTGATTCGCACGTGCTTTTGACTAATCCTCATGAAGAAATACTCGGCAAAACCTTGTGTGTTTGTTGGTATTGATTTTAAGATTTGGAAGGCAGACATGGAAGCTTTTATCCAGGCGCAAGGCTTCGCGACATGGGAAAAATTGTACAAGCTTTATGATGTGCCGATGAACAATCAAGTGACGGCTACAAACTAAAGAGATGTTGACAACAACAACAAAGCCCGCAACTTGATAATCGAAGGACTAACTCAGAGCGACTTCGACCATGTTGCACACCTCCGATCGGCATACGATGTGTGGAGAGCACTTTGTTACTACCACGAAGGATCCAACACGACCAATGTGGTAAAGCAGGATATGTTCAAGAAAGAATACATGCGCTTCGAGATGCAACCCGGTGAGTACATTAATGACCTTTTTGCACGCTTTAATAAAATTTTTAGCAACTTGCATAGTGTCTATGTTAAATTTTCAGATGCTCAAAATGCTAGGCAATTGTTAAGTGCATTAGATATGTCAATTTGGGAGATGAAAGTCACATCTATTCGTGAACCTACTGTCATGAGTACCCTTACATTAGATTTGCTATATTCTAAATTGAAAAAATCATGAAATTGACATAATCTCACGTAAGAACCCCAACAAGTCTCTTGCATTTGTTTATCAATGTGATATGCCTAGTTCCGACCAATCTTCATCTAGCAATACACTTCCTTTGCTATCTTCACTAACCCTAGAACAGATTGAAGAATTTCTAGAAGAGGAGCTAGTACTCATCTCTACTAGGTTCTCAAAAGCATTGCAAAATGTGAGAACTAGAAGGAGAGGAAGCTCCGGACCTCAACGATGCTTTGAATGCAGTAAGACAAGACACTTTAGTATAGGTTGCCCTAACCTTTCAGGTCCTTCTACCCATGATGAAAAGCCGAATAAAGTCAAGTCCTTTTTTGGCAACATCAATAAGAAAAAGAAGGGTTCTACAGGACGCAAACTGATAAACAGTTTCCTCACCACACTTCATGAACTTGGGTCGAATGATATAGACATTGGAGTGACGAAGATGAAGATGATCTGGCAAACTTTTGTTTCATGGCGGGCAAATCAAGATCATTTATGGAGGATGCAGAACACAATAGTGACAACGAAGAAGTATGTCCTACTTGTGATGAAATGTGTTATGTTATTTCCCGTGCAACTGTTATTGTTAAGAAAAAGGACAAAAATGTTAGGGACAATGCTGTTAAAATTGAGTCACTAGAATCTAAATTTAATCGTTTGAAACCTTGACTCCTAGTGATGATTCTTGTTCCTCATGCGATTTATATATCAACAATTGTCCTCCTTCAGAAATGCACACTCCTCCACTCTTGATAAACTTGAGTTAGAGATTGAAAAGAACAAAAAGTTTGCTGTACTTAATGATCGATACTTAAAAGATGCTTCTTGTTCTACAATTGAAATGCATTGTTCTACCTGTAATGATCTTGAAAAAAAACTAAAAGATGCTATGAATGAAATCTCAATACTGAACAATGCTTTACGTGCTCATGAAGTTAAATATTGTTCTATTTGCAAATTAAAAGGAAAAACTTCATGTGAAAACTGTTTAGAATTGTCTAAGAAACTTCATGACATGAATAGGACACTAGAGCAGTTTTGTATTGGGAAGAAAAATCTAAACTTGCTACCAAATTCATCCAAATCTTGGAATGATAAAACTAGTTTAGGTTTTGGTTCTCATGCTCATGCTAAAGCACATCCACCTAAAATTGTAAAGTCATAGGAAGTGGTTTGATTAAAACATTTCCTAAACCAAAATAGGTAATTTTAGAATATGCATGAGTGTTGTCACGTTTGGGTTCAAAAAAACATATTGCATGCTCATCTAGACATGAACACATAGTTAAATTTCATTGTACCTATTGTTGCAGAGATGGTCATGTCATAGATTTTTGTTATAGACTAGGTAAACAACATAAAAAAGGAAAGGATGCAAGCTAGATCTTAAAACTCTCATGCAAAATTTGTTGCACATACTAAACCGAATGTCCAGAACATGCAACCTGCTGTTATGAGTCAAAAACATTCAATGTTTACCTCCGGAGCTTCAGTTTTTGCCTCCAAACCTTTTATTGTTACCTCCAGACCTTCTGTTTTTGCCTCCAGAGCTACTATTTTTGTGCTACACAAGTAACACCTTATAGGTCAGTAGTTAAGAACAAAAAATCTCAACCTTTGACAAATAAGCCTGCTGTTTTATCTCAGCTTTCGCGTGTTTTTCCTGCTGCAAGTTGTGTGACCAAGTACTTGATTCCTAAATGCCTTTTGACTAACCCCAGTATTGAGTTATCGACATATTGTTCTTCTAGGTAGGTTACACGCTTGAGAAAGGAGAACATTTGGATTGTGGATTCAGGTTGCTCACGCCACATGACCTGTGTCTAGTTGCTAATGATTCAAAGGACTTATATTTTTGGCATCGTAGACTTGGTAACGTAGTCTTTGATCATCTAAAACGTGTTAGTGCTCTTGATCACATACGTGGGCTGCCTAAGCTTAAAGGGGACAAAGAAATTGTGTGCTCTTCTTGTATACATGCTAAGATGGTTGCAGATTCACATGCTCCTCTCATAATGATCATGACAACTGAACTGGGTCAACTTTTGTACCTTGACACCGTAGGACCTTCACGTGTTCAATCCTTCAGAGGTACTAGCTCAAACATTGCAGGTCCGGATCCATATCCTCAGGGGGAGGATATTTTCGAAGAAGAATAAGAGTCAGTGATATTGCCTTATAGTTCCAAAGCTGACACGTGTCTAGCTACGAACTTTGAACAAGCTCCGACTACCATCTCTGCTGGTCCTGATTGTCCACAAGCCACAGGCTCATCAATCTGCGATGAACCTGATGAAGAAGAAGCTTGTGAGACATCTATTCCCCTACAGATTTACAAGAATCATCCCCCACAACAAATAATTAGAAGCTTGCACAAACGAGTCACACGGTCCAGCTATGATGAGTTCATAATTTGAGATGAGTATGATTGGAGAACTCACATACTTTTTGGGGCTGCAAATCAAGCAAACTAAGGATGGAACCTTTGTGCATCAAATGAAGTATACAAGAGACCTTAAGCGTTTCAACATGGACAAAAGCAAGCCTCTTCGGACACTAATGGGAACAACATCAATACTTGAACTTGATGAAGATGGTGAACCCGTGGATCAAAAAGAATATAGAAGTATGATCGGATCACTTTTGTACCTCACAACATCAAGACCGGACATACAATTTAGCGTATGTCTTTGTGCACGGTTTCAAGCTTCCCCACATGCTTCACATCCTCAAGCCATCAAAAGAATTCTTAGGTACTTACATATAACTCAAGAATTTGACATTTTTTCCATCTTCTTCAACCGTTACTTTGAAAGTTTTTTCAGATGCTGATTTTGGGGGTTCTAGGATTGATAGGAAAAGTACTTCCAGTTCCTGTCATTTTCTTGGTAATTCACTTGTTGCTTGGTCCACTATAAAACAAAACTCAGTTGCACAATCCACAGCCAAACCTGAATATGTAGCTGCTGCTAGTGCTTGCTCACAAATTCTTTGGATTGTTCAAACACTTAAGGACTATGGGGTTGATCTAGATAGTTTTCCATTACTTTGTGATAACACTAGTGCCATTTGAATTGCTAAAAACCCTGTGCAACATTCTAGAATTAAGCATGTTGACATTAGGTATCACTTTTTCTGTGATAATGTTGAAAAAGGTAATATTGTGCTTCACCATGTAATTGGTTGACATTTTTACAAAACCTTTGGATTTCACTCGTTTTAGCTTCATTCGTAGTGAATAGGGGTTATGCATCCTCATGGCTTAAATTGAGGCAGAGTTTTGAAACATGCGAAGTCTATGTGTGAATTAGAACTTAAAATAATATGAGCATAGTATTTCATATATATATGACTTTGTGATTCCTTTTAAATGCTAAAAGTTCTTACTACATTACTCATGTTATTTCTTATAGTTTTTGCCATGAGTAGTAATTGGAATAGTTACTTACACTAAATCTTGTAATGATCGAATTTTCTTGCTATTTTGAACTTGTTGCATGATCACAAGTGCTTTTAATAACAATGAATAAATCAAGTAATCAACTCACATGTTGAGTTTTATGAGCAACTATAAATTGAGAAAAGATCAAGAGAATATGCATGCATCGCACTTATTCTTTTGAGATGGCTTATCATTGCACTTTGATATGAACTTGGAAGAAGTTGTGTATGACTAAAATCATGTCCTTAAGCTTCTGATTGTCAAATGACATAGTGGTTGGTTAGAATAAGGTAGACGCACATAAAATCTGTTACAAATTTCATATGATCAAAATTTCTGCTTAAAAAAATTGCAGCAACAAGTATCATGCCTTCAGGTTCTGAAATAGATAAGTTTGTGAGATAATTACTTGCTTAAATTGAAAATTACATTTGATCTCTAGCATGGCTTACACTACATTATTTATCTCATTATTGTGATAGTGTAAGTTACTTGATAGTATGACTTGTATGAGTTTTGTTCTATATGTATATGTTATAATATGCTCATAACAATTTAAAAATTCTCTTTTGTACCTTGTTGAATATATTGTCAAAGGGGGAGAAGTATGCAAGGGGGAGAAATTTATTTCTACCTCATTTGATTTGTAAAAAGGGGGAGAGATTGTTTTTAATAGAATTTGGCCGGAGAAGTGCACCCGACGGCGGCGGCGGCGGTTTGGGTTTCGGTGATATCGGCAAGCTTCAATCAATGCTCACACGAGCTGGAAATTGACCGAGAAGCTTCCTGGGAGCATGGAGAGGATGATTGGTGACGCAAATTGAGTGGAAAGGACGGTAATCCTAAGTGAGACGGTGAGGTCGTGTTTTCCGGCCGGCGGCTAGGAAATCTTGATTTCTCAAGCATCTATTCGATGAATCTCTTCGCTTTTTCTTCGAGAAGGTGCGTGGGAACATGAAGAACATAAAATATCATGGCCATGAGAGATAATCAAATGTGGAAAACAAATTTGGGCCGAGACCTACTCAGTTCATACACGAAGTTCATCGGGAAAATCACTAATACTCGAGCTAGGAGGGATGGTAAGGGCTGAAATTTTACGAGCATATTCTAGGTACTGTAGCGCACATTTTTCCTTCAAGGACCGAGGTGAGAAGAAGCTTGTATCGCCAGGGCATCAAGGGAGCAGAGGGCGGCCAAACAGGGGAGTTTGCCGGCAGCCCGAAAATCATCCAGTCCTTCAATGGGGAGGCTCAAACTGTGAAAGAAAATGATCAAGGAGCTGCATCAAAGGTTGAGGAGTAACCCAGTGCAAAGTTTTTGCACCAGGGATGAAACAAAGGTGAAGTACTCGACTTTGGGGCATGGAGGATGATAAGGATGAGCCTTGGGTGGGCTGTATGCAGCTGGAGGCGACCATAAGAAAGCAGAGAGCTTGGTGTCGATTGCATGTCAGGAGCTGGCGTCACGGTAATAACAGAGGCGTAATTGACTCACTGACCAGTGGGTCCCACTACCCACCTCAAGTCTATCTTCTCTGGTCCTTCAATTCTCCCACCTATAATGTTCCAAAAATCCGAGATATTTTATGGTAGACTAAATTGAAGGTGTACAAATTGATTCTGAACTGAAAACTTTGAATTGATCAAGTTTCAATAAAATTCAAATTTGAATTTGAATTTGAAAGAATTCAATGTTTCCACTAAACTACATAGCAAATGTGCTTCAAAAAATTTGAAACATTGCAGAGAGGCTATCTGGAATATTTGGAATCCATTCGTCAACTAAATTCTTGCTGTTAAACTCATTTGAACAATAGCTAAGTTTATTTTTTTAAATTCCCACTTTTGGAATTTAAATTACTTTGTTTTTCTCATTTCCTTTTTATTTCTTTTTATCATTCAAAAATTTTAGTCCTAACTGAATTTTGCATTATGGAAATTTTTGCTTTTACAAGATCTTCGGCAACCCTCGTGCGTGCTACGTCACAGGGCTCGAGCTTGTTTTCGCGGACGATAGCGTGCAGCCAGGTGCCCACTTTCTCGCCCGGACGGTCGGGGCCGACCACATGGAGGCGGCCTACGTCCTTGGCCTCCTCCACTACGACGCCGACCGCAGGGCCCGTGACGCCTTCGAGTATATCCGGTAGGTCGAAGGCGAGGTCGACGTCGGTGAGGAAGCGGCCAGGTCCGTCGCCATCATGAGGGCCAACAATGAGTACAGGTGGTGTCGGATTCAAGCCCTGGCTGAAATCGGTAATCTGACGTGGGCACATCTGCGCTTGCCTTCGAGACCACCGATAGTGTCACTGCGCAACAAGGAGGTTGACCCGTGCATGGCTGCTGGCTGTGGGAGGCAAGGGTGGGTCGGCTGCAGGGTCTTCTGTAGTGAAGACTGTAGGATTAGATACGAGCATTTCGCATTCTGCCGTGAGGTGTTATCCGGCATGGGCTATATATAAAAGACTTATAAGGTTGTGTGATGTTGTTTTTCTTATTTCATGACGTCGTTTTTTCTTTTTTTGTAGTAATGTTTTATGTTGATGAACTCAATGGTGTTCGTTGGTTCCTACTGTTAGTTTATTTTCTATCTGTTTGTTTTGTGAACTATTTCTATTCTCTGTTAATGAACGACCTGCAACACCGCCGGTAGTCTCTAAAGTGAATGTACAATACTTTAGCAGTCTGTAAAGTAGTATACAGTACTAGTATGTAGTAATAGGAAAACGCAACAGGTAGCCACGACTGGAAAGAAAAGTGGATATAATGAGCAGAGAGAAAAGAAAAGAAAAGGATGAGAAAAATGTTAGAAAAACATAGCTAGAACTCCAACGTACCACTGGCCTAATGCCCCAATACGCGGTGTCATCATTACCACTACTTCTATACACGGTCAGAAGTTATCACCACTGCTTGAAGGGAAGTGTTGCGTAGTAGATGTGCCAATTAGTTTATTTTGTGTTTATTAGGGATTATGTAACAGCTAGTTATGTCGATTAGTTTGTTGTCTGGCATGGTACGTTGAGCAGTACTGTTTGGTTTCGTCGATGTGTATATCTAGTATTTAATCCTTGTTTATATCTCTGTGTTGTTGCGGTTCAAGAGATTTTATGCATATGCTTTATTTTGATCGGAATACCACACCCATTGCTACATTAACTTATTTTGATAACAAATTTCCAGAGCCAGACACGCACCTGTAGATGGGTTCACGTGTCAAAGGGACGAACACCAAGTGTCCCAGCGCAGTTTCGGCCCACGAATACAGAGTGACGCAGCGCTGTTTCAGCCCACGAATAACAAGCGGCCCAGTGCAGTTTTGGTCCTACTCTGATAGCTTGATGTACACTTTGTCCTGGCTGCCTGCCTGCGAGACCCTTCAATACATAATGGTCCCTCTCTTGACTGTACGAAATGCACTTGGAGGAGCATCCGCCGGCCGCCACGCTCTTGGAGGGGCATCCGCCGGCCGCCACACTCATGGAAGAGCATCCGCCAACCACCGGCGTGTAGGAGAATCCGCGGGCCGTCCCACGTGGAGGAGCAACAGCGCTAGGTATAATTGCTCACATAATGTTATTGTAGTTCTATCCTCTTACAGGTATGCTGATTAGTTGTAGATAAGAAATGGACGGGAAAAGACAGACGTGCGAAGGAGTGGCAGGATGGAATGAAGTCATTTTTAAATTATGCATTCCAGGGAACACGTGAAGAAGAAACTATGCCTTGTCCTTGCACGAAATGTCATAATATTTGCCACGGGGCACGCAAGAAAATTCATCTTCACTTGCTTCGTAATGGGATGTCATTTGATTATACTTGTTGGGTACACCATGGAGAAAAACGAGTTGAGAAAAGTATTGCTGAGCAACTAGCAAATAATGAGGAGATAATTTATGATGATGCTGCTGTGGAAGATATGTTGTCCAGTCTACTTAGAGGCATTGGTCATGGTGGTACTTCAGCAGATGTTGATGATCTAGAAAATGCTATAAACCAGCAGGAGCCAACTGGGTGTGCAAAGACATTCTATGACTTATTAAATGATGCCAAAAAGGAGTTGTATCCAGGTTGTGAGATGCTGACTCAATTATCATTCATTGTCAGGTTGTACCAGATCAAGTGTTTAACTGGTTTGATCAGAAAAGCGTGTGAGTTGATTCTTGAACTATTCTCATATGTGCTTCCAGAGGGCCACTGCATTCCTACTACACTTGATAAACTTCAGAAGGCTGTTCGTGACCTCGGGTTGAGCTACGAAAAGATCGATGCATGTGTCAATGACTGTGTGTTATTCCGGAAGGACTATTCTCTGCTGGATTGATGACTGAAATGTGGTGAACTAAGATGGAAAAATAGTACTAGTGGAGATGCAAGAGAGGTTTTACCTTGTGGAAAATCCAAGAAGCTTGTAGCACGCAAGATTCTACGATACTTTTCTCTTATTCCATGTCTTCACCGGTTTTATATGGTAGAGTCAACGACATCAAACATGCATTGGCACAAATAAAAACGTATTGATGATGGAATATTACGCCATCATGCAGATTCGAAAGCATCGAAGCATTTTCATAGCATTCACCCAAATTTCTCATCTGATCCTCGCAACATAAGACTTGGGCTAGCATCTGATGGTTTCATTCCTTTTGGAATAATGAAATTTCTTACAGTACATGGCCCGTGATTCTAATCTCTTATAATCCATCACCTTGGTTGTGTATGAAGCAGCCTTATTGGTTGATGTCAATGATAAATCCTTGGCCAAAGTCACCTGAAAACAACATTGATGTGTATCTGCAGCCTTTGATTGATGAGCTACTGAAATTATGGTCTTATGGTGTTTAAACATACGATAGTTCATAGAAAGAGACATTTCTCATGCGAGCTCCTATATTGTGGACAATAAATGATTTTCCATCATATGCAATGCTATGCGGATGGAGCACAAAAGGTAAGCTAGCATGTCCATAATGCCATGTAAACACTAAAGCCATGTGGTTGAAACATGGACGACAGTATTGCTACATGGGTCATCGTCATTTCCTACCTCAAAATCACATGTGGCGTCAAGACAAAGCTTCTTTCAACAACTAGATAGAGAATAGAGAGGCGAAGTACTCCAACAATACGAGAATTTAGATCAAGTGAGTTTTGGGAAGACAAATAATAAGAGAAAGCGCACTGAGGAAAATATGTAGCATAGTTGGAAGAAGGAAAAATATATTTTTCCATCTCCCGTATTGGAAGACATTGCTAATAAGGCATAACTTGGATGTCATGCACTATGGGAAAAACATTTGTGATAGCATATTGGGAACATTGCTTGATATGGATTGTAAAACAAAAGATAGTCTACAAGCTAGTCTTGATATGCAAGATATGGGTATACGGCCACAGCAACATCCGGTTGCTACAAATTGTCGATCGGCATCATATACTTTGCATAAAGATGAGAAGACCACCTTGTGCAAGTTTTTGGGGATGTGAATATGCCTGATGGTTATGCCTCAAACATCAAGAGATGTGTGGATATAAAAGCACATAAGGTATGAGGTCTAGAAACTCATGACTGCCATATTATATTTCAGAAGCTCCTTCCTATTGCAATATGTGACATATTGCCTGAAAAGGTTGTTGCACCTTTAATTGAGTTTAGCTGATTCTTTTTTGGAATTTTTTCAAAAGAATTGGTGGAACCAGATTTGGATAAGATGATCAAACAATTTCCTGAAACATTTTGTAAGCTTGAGATGTTGCTTCCTCCCGATTTCTTTGATATCATGGTACATCTTCCAATCCATCTTGTCGAAGAAGATCGCTTGGGTGGACCTGTTTCTTACAGATGGATGTATCCAATTGAGAGGTACCTTACATTGAAGAGGTATGTACGTAACAGAGCTCACCCGGAGGGTTCTATACCTGAGGGATATATTATGGAAGAGTGTATGACTTTTTGTAGTTAGTTTTTGATAACATCAGCACCAAGCTTGATAGGCTAGAATGTCATGAAGCTGCAGCTAGGTATGAACCTTCTCTCGGGTCTAATATATTTGCAGAAGTTGATAATTCTAAAAAAGGGTTTAAATGGGGTCAACTTACTATGGTGGAACAACATAACATCAGACATTATATTATTTCTAATGTTGAAGAAGCCGCTCCATGGATCAACTACGTATAACTCAGATGTTCTATACTATATTGGATCATGCTTAATGTAGATGGCTAATTCAATTTTGTACCCTTTTCAGTGAGCATTATGAAGAGCTGAAAAAGATTCATTCTCGTGATGTTGAAAAACACCATAGATATGAGTTTGTTTATTGGTTTCAAAAACGAGTAAGTACATGCATGTTTTTTACTTTGATGAAATATTGAACAAATATGTGTTCAGAAGTAGGTTTATCAATGACACTTTTTATACTAATGTGTACAGATTACGACATTACACAAAGAAGGCAAAGTAACCGATTATTTGTATGCATTATCTAGAGGAACTGATTGTCGGGCACGCTTTTTTAGTCGATCATTCATAAAGGCTTATTCATTCGAACTGCAGAGGTTGAAAAAGATTTATGAATGCAAAATTGTGGTGTTGTTGTTCGGGATGGTGATCATGAGTGGTTTGGAGTAATCAAGAAAATGATTTCTGTCGATTTTGAAAAAAAAAATCAAGAGGTTCTGTTATTTGAATGTGACTGGTTTGATCGGCCTTGTTCCGGTCAGAACCAAAGCAGAGGCTGCAAAACAGATTGATAAGGAATGATAGATATTGACACTACTCTTTCTTAATTTAAGTACGAGCCTTACATTATAGCCAACAATGTAGAACAAGTTTTTTACGTTCAAAGTGTGAAGAAACCTAAATGGGATACAGTTGTTAGAAAGAAGCCACATAACCTTTTTGCCATGCCGCTGGAGACAGTGTAAATAATTTCACTGAGACGATAGAGGTTGAGACATTTGATGATCGACGACTTACTGATATCAATATGCCACACATAAATGAGGATAGGATCGCATGGGCTAGGAATGACATTGAGGAAGCAACCGGTAATGCTTTTGCTCTTCAAATGAGAACATGTGATCAGTTTGATGCACATGGAGTTCCATCAGAAAATAAAGATGACGACGACGACAACGATACATATATCAATGATGGTATTGTACCTCCAATATTGGGGGGGGGACAACAGTGAAGATGATGATTTTTTATATAAGTACTGTGTGAGCTAGCTGTGAACTATTTGATTTTTTTTTGAAGAGATAGAAGCCACTCTTATAATTAGTAGCAAGCTTAGAAGCAAGCCGATATTGAATAATCCCACCTCTTTAGAAGATACACAAAATTAGAAATGACACTCCTGCAGAAACTTCTAATGCAATGAACTAGTGATTCCTGACAACAGATCCTAATGCAACGAGTGTGTTCCATTGCGATAGATGCTAAGGCCACGAATGAGTACAATTGTGGCAACAGATCCTAATGCAATGCTTGTACGAGCAAAATGGAGACACACTTAATTAGCAGCGAAGTGCGTTTCTTATATGAAAAGCACGTCCTCCCCACGATGTCTCCATATATCTTCTTGATTTTCTACATTTTGTTTTGGTTCACTGTTGATATAACACATTACTAAATTTAGAGCACATTCAATTGATAACTGCATCATTCACTTGTCCAGAAAATAAACAAATCCGTCCTTATGATTTCTGAGGAACACGATGAAAACACACCACACATTCATTCGTTCACACAGTGGCCAATGTTTTGTAATATATCGTGAATCATGACAACAAATCCTAATGCAATGATTGTGTTCCGTGATGATAGCCTAACGCCACGAACTAGTAAATCGTGGCAAAAGTTCCAAATGCGACGATTGTGTTCCGTGGCGATAGATCGTAACGCCACGAACTAGTGAATCATTGCGAAAGTTCCTAATGCAACAATTGTGTTCTGTGGCGATAGATCCTAAGGCCATGAGCTTGTGAATCGTGGCAAAAGTTCCTAATGCAATGATTATGTTCCGTGGTGATAGATTCTAACACCACAAACTTGTGAATCATGGCAAAAGTTCCTAATGCAACAATTCTGTTCTGTGGCGATAGATCCTAATGCCATGAACTTGTGAATCATAGAAAAAATTATTAATTCAACAATTGTGTTATATGGCGATAGGTCCTAATGCCACAAACTTGTGAATCGTGGCAAAAGATCCTAATGCAATGATTGCATTCCGTGGCGATAGATCCTAACGCCACGAACAGGTGAATTGTGGCAAAAGTTCTTAATGCAACGTTCCCGTTCTGTGGCGATATGTGGGGACCGGAGTCCACAGATTCCAGAAATCGCATTGGGTGGTGTCGTGCGATGCGACACCCAACAGCACACATATAAAAGAACACATATTACACAAATCATTTGCTGAAATTTACAAATATATTCAGTTTTCAAATAGTTTGTATAAATAATATACAGTGGAAGATAAGTTTACAACTCTTGTACTCAAGTCTAATAAGATAAAGAGAAGTCGTCCAGCCCACGGACGCTCCTCACTAGCCACGAAAACCAAACAACGGCGGCATGGTTCCCACATGAGTATATCACTCGGAGAGTCCCGAGTCTCATTGGACAACCATAATCATAAGCACAGAGGTTAGAACCTGCAAAACAACTTATATAGCAACCGTGAGCACGAAGGCTCAACAAGACTTAACCGTCTCACGTAAACATGAAACTCTACATGAGGTAAAGACATAAACATAGGATGGCAGATTTGCATAATGGACTCGCCTATATGTGGGTCCTTATTTTCAGATTTATAGCAGCAGCTTAAACCTTGTGCGGGGCAGCATCATAACTACACAATCAAACAAGAAATGCTTCATAACGATGCTGCATGCCCAGGGTAGAAAAATAAATTTAGTGAGCACTATACTATTACATACAATATAGCAATACCATGATAATATAATATTCATAACAGCAGCAATTAATTCTCATCTCAAGTGCAAGTATTACTACGTCACAACTCAGTGAACAAGTGGTACTCATATCAACGAGGGATGGTGATTCAAATCAATGATACCCAGAATACACGACACGTACGCCCGTACCGGAAGTCACCTATCTGCACTCCACGGACGTCGAACGCAGCCACCTTTCTCAAGTTCCACCGAAGATGAATCAATTCAATCGTCTAGGACAGTATTCCCACTCATGGTGTACCTTTCTGCTGTGAAGATGTCGTGAGCGAGTTTTTGTCTACTGTGTTGCGGCAGAAAGCCTCAGGCGATCAAAAAAGTCTCAACAAAAGCTTCCCAAGAAACATTGGTTTCCTGGACCCCATATATCCAGTACGACTCCGGTATAGTTCAAACTTACTCAGCAGGGCGGCATACAGATTGGTCCTTAACCAACACAAGCAGAGCTACTCACCCAAGACCATGTCTTGCTGCATCCTACGCCCCTGCCCAGTCTCATATTCAGATGACTACTCCATTTCTTTGAACCAACCCCGTGTGAAAAAATCCTAGCCATGGGAGTAGATTCCAACTACTCGACTTCTACTGAATCCTATACAAAATTTATCATATCATAATTGACACAATGACTTAAAAACTACCCAAATACTCCATGGGTTGATCTGGTCATGCAAGTGGATTTTCAATCACCTTAGCCCTAATGCACATAACTCACCCTAGACATAGGTGATACAAATCAAAATTTTTAATAGCGCTTAAATGCCCGGGGCTTGCATGGTTGCGAGACATTATCAAAGTTAATCTCCAGAGGGATGACCTCAAATAACTCCGGGATCCTCTTGAGCTCGGCAACTAATCGATATGCAAAGAATTGTGCAAGTTAATCAATACCGGTATTATGATATATCTTAATGGAAAGATAGTTAATTATATGGATTTAAGCCTAATCGTTCTAGAAATTTTAAATAGGACACTAGGCACTATGAGTGAGGTTCTGGCCAAAATTGGGATCAATTCATAGAAGTTACAGCTGTACAAAATTCAATGAACCTATGCACTACCCAGAATTTTGAGGAACAATTTGTAGCTTTGAAGTTGGAGTTCTATTTTTAGGAGGTGAAGAGTGAGTCAAAAAAATTAGTTTCGTGATTTTCTAAGAATCCTACCGTGAGATATTGAATTTACAAGTTTGGATAATTTACTGAAATGTTTCTGTTGTTTTTGGGCATTCTATGACCAGTTAGGAAAATATTCAGATTGAACTGGGTTAACTAAGTCCAATGAAGCTGAAATTTATACAGTAATTCTTAAACTTAATGAAGAACATTTTGGAAAAATTCTATATTTTTTATGAAGTGAATCATCAGATAAAAATCAAACATTATTTTTCTTTAAAGGGCTCTATAGTAAAATCTAGGGATTTTCATGAAAAACACCATAGAGATGAGTTTGTTTATTGGTTTCACAAACGAGTAAGTACATAAAAGTTTTTACTTTGACGAAATATTGAACAAATATGTGTTCTTAAGTTGGTTTATCAATGACCCTTTTTATACTAATGTGTACATATTATGACATTACACAAAGAAGGCAAAGTAACCGATTATTTGTATGCATTATCTAGAGGACCTGATCGTCGGGCATGTTTTTTAGTCGATCATTCATAAAGGCTTATTCTTTCAAACTGCTGATTTGGAAAAAGATTTACGGATGCAAAATAGTGGTGTTGTTGTTCGGGATGGTGATCATGAGTGGATTGGAGTAATCAAGAAAATGATTTCTGTTGATTTTGAAAAAAATCAAGAGGTACTGTTTTTTGAATGTGACATGTTTGATTGGCCTCGTTCCGGTCAGAGCTAAAGCAGAGGCTGCAAAACAGATTGATAAGGAATGATAGATGTTGACACTACTCTTTCTTAATTTAAGTACGAGCCTTACATTAGAGCCACCCAAGCAGAATAATTTTTTTACGTTCAAAGTGTGAAGAAACCTAAATGGGCTACAGTTTTTAGAACAAATCCACATAACCTTTTTGCCATGCCCCTGGAGACAGTGAAAATAATGTCACCAAGACGATGGAGGTTGAGACATTTGATGATCGACGACTTACTGATATCAATATGCCACACATAAATGAGGATAGGATTGCATGGGCTAGGAATGACATTGAGGGAGCAACCGGTGATGCTTTCACTCTTCAAATGAGAACATGTGATCAGTTTGATGCATATGGAGCTCCATCAGAAAATAAAGATGACGACGACGACGACGATACATATATCAATGATGGTATTGTACCTCCAATATTGGGGGGGGGGGGGACAACAGCGAAGATGATGATTTTTTTTATATAGGTACTATGTGAGCTAGCTGTGAACTATTTGATTTTTTTGAAAAGATAGAAGCCACTCTTCTAATTAGAAGCAAGATTAGAAGCAAGCCGATATTGAAAAATCCCACCTCTTTAGAAGATACCCATAATTTGAAATGATGCTCCTGCAGAAATTCCTAATGCAACAAACTAGTGATTCCTGGCAACAGATCCTAATGCAAGGAGCGTGTTCCGTTGCGATAGATGCTAAGGCCACGAATGAGTACAATCGTGGCAACAGATCCTAATGCAATGCTTGTACAAGCAAAATAGAGATGCACTTAATTAGCAGCAAAGTGCATTTCTTATATGAAAAGTGCATCCTCCCACGATGTCTCTATATAGCTTTGTGATTTTCTACATTTTGTTTTGGTTCACTGTTGATATCACAGATTACTAAACTTAGAGCACATTCAGTTGATAACTGAATCATTCACTTGTCCAGAAAATAAACAAATCCGTCCTTATGATTCCTGAGGAACACGATGAAAACACACCACACATTCATTCATTCACACAGTGGCCAATGTTTTGTAATATATCGTGAATCATGACAACAAATCCTAATGCAACGATCGTGTTCCATGACGATAGATCCTAACGCCATGAACTAGTAAATCGTGGCAAAAGTTCCAAATGCAACGATTGTGTTCCGTGGCAATAGATCGTAACGCCACGAACTAGTGAATCGTTGCAAAAGTTTGTAATGCAACAATTGTGTTCCGTGGTGATAGATCCTAAGGCCATGAACTTGTGAATCGTGGCAAAAGTTCCTAATGCAACAATCTTGTTCCGTGGTGATAGAACCTAACACCACAAACTTGTGAATTGTGGCAAAAGTTTCTAATGCAACAATTCTGTTTTGTGGCGATAGATCCTAATGCCATGAACTTGTGAATCGTAGCAAAAGTTCCTAATGCAACGATTGTGTTCTGTGGCGATAGATCCTAATGCCACAAACTTGTGAATCGTGGCAAAAGATCCTAATGCAAAGATTGTGTTCCGTGGTGATAGATCCTAACGCCGCGAACTGGTGAATTGTGGCAAAAGTTCTTAATGCAACATTCTTGTTCTGTGGCGATATGTGGGGACCGGAGTCCACACATTCCAGGAATCGCATTGGGTGGTGTCGTGCGATGCGACACCAATAGCATGCATATAAAAGAACACGTATTACACATTTTATTAGCTGAAATTTACAAAGATATTCAGTTTTCAAATAGTTTATATAAATAATCTACAGCGGAAGATAAGTTTACAACTCTCGTACTCAAGTCTAATAAGCAAAAGAGAAGTCGTCCAGCCCACGGACGCTCCTCACTAGCCACGAAAACCAAACAACAGCGGCATGGTTCCCACATGAGTATATCACTCGGAGAGTCCCGAGTCTCATCGGACAACCATAATCATAAGCACAGAGGTTATAACCTGCAAAACAACTTATATAGCAACCGTGAGCACGAAGGCTCAGCAAGACTTAACCGTCTCACGTAAACAAGAAACTCTACATGAGGTAAAGACATAAACATAGGATGGCAGATTTGCATAATGGACTCGCCTAAATGTGGGTCCTTATTTTCAGATTTATAGCAGCAGCTTAAACCTTGTGCGGGGCAGCATCGTAACTCCACAATCAAACAATAAACGCTTCATCACGATGCTGCATGCCCAAGGTAGAAAAATAAATTTAGTGAGCACTATACTATTACATACAACATAGCAATACCATGATAATATAATGTTCATAACAGCAGCAATTAATTCTCATCTCAAGTGCATGTATTACTATGTCACAACTCAGTGAACAACTGGTACTCATATCCGCGAGGGACGGTGATTCGAATCAATGATACCCGGAATACACGTCACGTACGCCTGTACCGGAAGTCACCTAGCTGCACTCCACGACGTCGTACGCAGCCACCTTTCTCAAGTTCCGCCCAAGTTGAATCGATTCAATCATCTAGGATAGTATTCCCACTCATGGTGCACCTTTCCGTTGTGGAGATGTCGTGAGTGAGTTTCTATCTATTGTGTTGCGGCCGAAAGCCTGATGCGATCGAAAAATTCTCAACAAAAGCTTCCCAAGAAACATTGGTTTCCTGGACCCCATATATCCAGTATGACTTCGATACAGTTCAAACTTGCTCAGCAGGGGGGCATACGGATCGGTCCTTAACCAACACAGGCAGAGCGACTCACCCAAGACCATGTCTTGCTGCATCCTACGCCCCTGCCCAGTCCCATAATCAGATGACTACTCCATTCCTTTGAACCAATCCCGTGTGAAAAATTCCTAGACATGCGAGTAGATTCCAACTACTCGACTTCTACCGAATCTTATACAACATTTATCATAGCATAATCTACACGATGACTTAACAACTACCAAAATACTCCATGGGTTGATCTGGTCATGCAAGTGGATTTTCAATCACCTTAGCCCTAATGCACATAACTCACCCTAGACATAGGTGATACAAATCAAAATTTTTAATAGCGCTTAAATGCAAATTGTGGCTTGCCTTGTTGCAAGACGGTATCAAAGTTAATCTCCAGAGGGATGACCTCAAGTAGCTCTGGGATCCTCTTGAGCTCAGCAACTAATCGATATGCAAAGAATTATGCAAGTTAATCAATACCGGTATTATGATATAGCTTAATGGAAAGACAGTTAAGTATATGGATTTAAGCCTAATCATTCCGGAAATTTTAAATAGGACACTAGGCACTAGGAGTTACTGTTGTATAAAATTCAATGAACCTAAACACTACCCAGAATTTTGAGGAACAATCTGTAGCTTTGACATGGACAAAAGTTGGAGTTCTATTTTGAGGAGGTGAAGAGTGAGTCAACAAATATAGTTTCATAATTTTCTAAGAATCCTACCGTGAGATATTGAATTTACAAGTTTGGATAATTTAATGAAATGTTTCTGTTGTTTTTGGGCATTCTATGACCAGTTAGGAAAATCTTCAGATTGAACTAGGTTAATTAAGTCCAATGAAGCTGAAATTTGTACAGCAATTCTTAAACTTATAAAAAACATTTTGGAAAAATTTCAGATTTTTCTATGTAGTGAATCATCAGATAAAAATCAAACATTATTTTTCTTTAAATGGCTCTACCGGAAATCTAGGGATTTTCATGAAGATTGGGTTGCATTTATGGTTGGTGTGGATAATGGGCAAACCAACAATATTAGTTTGACAATTTTTGAAGCTTTCTACCGAGAGATATTCAATTTAGAAGCTTGCACAAGTTTCTGTACAAATTCTAAATGAATTTGGCTATTTTTATGTGCATAGAAGATACACATGTGATCAGACCATGTAAATGAGTCTAATGAGCCTGAAATTTTTACTGGAGCTCAAGGATATTCAAATGAAGCTTCTGGAAAAATTTGGTAATTTTCCAATAATCAGAACTATAGGAATTAATTTTATAAGCATTTTTTGTTTGAATTATGGAGAAATTCCTAAGGACTTTCATACAAATAAAAGTGCACCACTGGAAATTATTCTTCACGCTGGTTCTAACAAATTTTATTTGGGAATTTTTGGACAATTCTACTAGGATATATGGATTTTCAAAGTTGGAGCAAACTATGGAATTAAATTCCAATTGGAAAAAGTTTATATAATGGCTTGGCCCATAGGATTTAAACTAACAAATGAAACATAGGCCACACCGTGCTACTGAGTAATTGGAACATAGCCGCATGAGATCTAGACACCACAGAGGATCAAAAGTGGAAGGCGTGAGGCTGACAAACGGGCCCCACAAGAGGGTCGTCTTCCACCTCGGGCTGGCGGCACCCTCGTTGGACCCGCGGTGGCGCCCGACGGTGGCCACTGACCGTAGCCTGTTTCAAAGCATGACAAACCTCGGTACTCACCGCCCCCACCTAAAATCGGCCATGGAACACAATGGAGAGTCTCCCGACGGCGATTGGCGGCCGGAGATGGCGGTGCGACGGCGGCGGGCAGAGTTAGGGTTCCAGCCATGTCGGCCGGGCCCTCTGGTGCCTTATTTAGGATGGAAATGCTTGCAAAATTTTCATGGGAACGTAGTAAAGGTGATAAAGGGGACAAAGGACGGTGAAATGCCTCAGAAATGTGAAGTCAACGGCGAAGTGGGTGTTCGACCGTGGCGGGTAGAAAAAATCATATTCCAATGTGTTCAATCGATGAAAATCGATGGGGTTTCCTCGAGGGTGTGCTCCAGGTAGTCTAGAACAACACTTCTCCGGTCACGAGCTATGATTGAACGGGAAAAACGAATTTCGACCGAGACCTTTTCAGTTCATACACGATGTTCATCGGAAACAATCACTAATACTCGAGTTAGGAGGGATGGCAATGGATGAAACTTTACGAGTAGATTCTAGGTACTATAGAACACCTTTTTCCTTCAAGGACCGAGGTTAGATGATGTTTGCATCGCTGGGGCATTGAGGGACAGAGGGCGGAAAAAACAGGGGAGCACACCGGCGTCCCCAAAATCGACAAGCCCGTGGAGGGGGAGGCTCAAACTGTGAAAGAGAATGATCAAGGAGCTGTGCCAGAGGTTGAGGAGTAACCCAATGCGAAGAAATTTGAGTCATACCGATGATGCTTGCTGGATTTCGAGGAGGAGGAAAGAACTCGCTGGGAAACGCAGCTTTGGCGCCAGGAATGAAACCACGACGAAGTAATCAACTTGGGGACTGGGATGATGATAAGGAGGAGTCTTGGGTGGGCTGTTTGAAGCCAGAGTCGAAGCAGGGAGGCAAGCACCGCAGTGGCAGTTGCATGCCGGAAGGTGGCACCACGGGAGGAACAGGGGTGAAAATGACCCACTGACCAGTGGGTCCCACCTCTCTATTCAAGCCTATCTTCTCTGGACACAGAAATCCCACCAACTTGTGTCCAAAAATTATAGATATTTTATGATAGAAAAATTTGGAGGTGTTGAAATTGATTCTGAAATCAGATTGTTGATTTGACAAAGTTTCATTTGAATTTGAGTTGAATTTAATGTAGCTATTGAATTAAATAGCAAATTTGCTTCAAAAATTATGAAACTTTGCAGGGATACTATTTGGAATATTTGGAATCCAATGGCCGACTCAAATCTTCATGTTAACTTCATTTGAACATTAGCTAAGTTTATTTTTTAAATTTCCTCATTTGGAGTTTGAATTAATTTGTTTTTCTCGTTTCCTTTTTAATTATTTTTATCATTCAAATTATTGTCCTAACTGAACTTTGAATTATGGGAATTAGGGCTTTTACATTCCTCCCCCCCCCCCTTAAAATAATATCGTCCCGAGATTACAATGAAGACACGAAAGTAGGAGAGAAATTACTGGATGTGAGATGATAAGAAATCTGGATAGTTGGTGCGGAGATATTCTTCAGTTTCCCATGTTGCTTCTTCAGCGGTATGGTTGCTCCATAAAACTCGATAAAACTACACCACGCGGTTCCGCGTGGTTCGGGTCTTCTTGTCGAGAATCTTAACCGGATATTCGGAGTACGTCAAAACCGGTTGCAAGTTGCCGATTTCATCGGTGTGGACTGCAGCTGTGAACTTGAGACATTTCCGGAGCTGAGATACGTGGTAAATGTCGTGTATACCAGGGAGAGATGCTGGTAATTCCAATCTATAAGCCACTGGTCATCACTTCTCCGTGATAGCAAACGGGCCAATAAATCGGGGAGCGAGCTTCCCATTTACTCCAAACCGATGAATTCCTTTCATCGGTGACACACGTGATCACCCACGTCGAAGTGCAGCAGGCGATGCCGCTTGTCCGCATAATTGTTCTGTCGAGACTGAGCCGCACTTAAGTTCGCTTGTATGATCCAAACTTGTTCCTCGGCTTCGTTGACCAGATCAATCCTGAACTACACCATCTCGCCAGACTCACACCAATTCAGCGGTGTGCGGCATTTTCAGTCGTAGAGAGCTTCGTATGGTGCCATCTTGATAATCGCTTGATAACAGTTGTTGTACGAGAATTCCACCAACGGTAAATGATCATCCCAATTTTTACCGTTGTTAATGGCACATGCACGCAACATGTCTCCAAAGACTTGATTCACTCTCTCGGTTTGTCCATCGGTCTGTGGGTGACATGCGGAGCTTCTAATCAGCTTAATACCCAACGAGGCGTGCAACTGCTCCCAGAAAAGAGCAACGAACAGCGAGCCTCGATCTGAAATAATCGTGCGAGGAATGCCGTGTAGGCACACGATTCTAGATATGTACAACTCCGCATATTTCTTGGCATTGAATCCGACATTTACTGGAATGGAGTGTGCTGATTTTGTTAGTCGGTCGACTATCACACAAATTGAATCATGCTTCCGGAATGTGAATGGCAATCCGACTATGAAATCCATACTCACATCCTCCCATTTCCATGCTGGAATATTCAATGGTTGCAGCTGTCCCGCTTTCTTCATATGGTCGGCCTTCACTCGCCGACACGTATCACATTCGGATACCAACTTCGCTATTTTCCGCTTCATCCGTGTCCACCAAAACTTGGTCTTTAAATCTTGATACATTTTATTGCTGCCCGGATGAATAGAAAATTTTGACATCTGAGCTTCATCCAATATTTTTTTCCGGAGCTTAACATCTCGGGGTACAACTATCCGGTCCTTGAACTATAATGTACCGTGATCATCTTTCAGGAAACATTTTACCTCCCTGCTGTCCACTCTTTCTTGTATGTGTGACATGCCCTTGTCCTTCTTTTGGGCTTCAATAATTTCCTCTCGGATGGTGGGAATGAGAGCAAGATTGTGGAGAGCCCCATATGGAATCACCTATAGACTTGGTTCTTCATCTTCCATTTCTGCCATGGTGATGTTGTGGACATGAGATTTCCGACTAAGCACGTCGGCAACCACGTTTGCTTTACTAGGGTGGTAGTGAATTTCAATTCCGTAATCCTTGATCAGCTCTAACCACCTTATTTGTCTCATATTCAGCTCCTTCTGCGTGAAAATATATTTCAAACTCTTGTGGTCGGTGTAGAGGTGTACAAGATTTCCAAGCAAGTAATGCCTCCACATTTTTAATGCCAATACCACAGCAGCGAGCTCAAGGTCGTGAATCGGATATTGCTGCTCGTGATTTTGGAGTTCTCGAGATCCATATGTGACCACACGTCCTCCTTGCATCAGAACGCAGCCAAGTCCGATGTCGATGCATCGCAATAAATGTCAAACGGTTTTGTCATGTCCAGCTGAGCAAGAACCGGGGCAGTGGTAAGGTGCTGCACTAATGTCTTGAAAGCTTCTTCACAAACTGAACTCCAATTATATTTAGTGCCCTTTTTCAACAGCTCCGTCATCGGCTTAGCGATTTTTGAGAAGCTCGGGATGAACCTCCGATAATATCCCGCTAAAATGAGGAAATTTTGGACTTCATGTACGGATTTAGGAGATTGCCATTTCAGCACTTGAACAATCTTACTTGGGTCCACAGCGATGCCCTCAGCTGAAATTATGTGTTCCAAGAATGGCACTTGGTTGATCCAAAATTCACACTTGCTGAATTTTGCATAGAGCTTATGGTCTCTTACCCGTTGCAGCACAATATGCAGATGTTCAGTATGCTCTTCCTCTGACTTCAAATAAACCAATATGTCGTCGATGAAGACCATGACGAATTTTTCCAACTCCGGAATGAATACCAAATTCATGAGATACATAAAGTGAGCCATAGAGTTGGTGGGACCAAAAGACATGACAAGATACTCTTATAATCCGTATCTCGTCGAGAATGCCGTCTTCGGTATATCCTCCATTCGGATTTTGATTTGATGATATCTGGACCGAAGATCCATCTTTGAGAACACAATCTCACCAACAAGTTGATCGGATAAAATGTTGATGCGGGGCAGCGAGTACTTGTTCTTTATAGTCACGGCGTTGAGCGGTCGATAATCCACGCATAACCGCAATGTTTCATCCTTCTTCTTGACAAACAGCGCCGAGCACCCCCAAGGTGACGAGCTTGGGCGAATAAAACCGTTGTCCAAAAGGTCTCTCAAATGCTCCTTTAATTCAGCTAGCTCATTCGGCGCCATTCGATACGGTCTCCGGGAGATCGATGTGGTTCCCGGTACAAGTTCAATCTTGAACTCAACGTCACGTTCGGGCGGCATGCCCGGTAAGTCATCGAGAAACAAATTGGGATACTCACGAACCGCCGGAATATCTTCAAGTTTAGTTGCTTCAGTGTTATATACAGCTGCACTGTCCCGCTCCATGCTGTCCAAAACCAGTTTGTGCTGTCCGTGCATCGGAGAGTTAATTTGCACAGTCGAGGTACCAATATTAAGAACGACACCATGATGGTTCAACCATGACATCCCCAATATTACATCTATCTTCTGTCTATCCAATATAATCAGCGATGTTGGATATATCTTGCATCCCAACCATAGAGCTGCTCGGGGAACAATCTGACTAGTAGAGACACTCCGACCCAGTGAACTTATAAGATAACTATTCTTGGAAGTATTGGTGGATAATTGGTGCTAATCCACACATCCTTTACTGATAAAATTGTGTGTAGCACCGGAATCGAAGAGTATGAGGACGGGTATGTATTTGATAGCAAACACGCCCACTAACACCAGTGCTCCCTCCGGAACACCCCCGCTCGCTATATGTTGAACACTTCCGGTTTGCAGTGTTGTCCTCTCTGGTTGAATACGGGGCTGAATACACCATTGTACTGGTACTTGCCCGTTGCTCAACATCTTCTCTGGGCAATCCTTGGTATAGTGCCCAACACGATCATATGTGAAACACTTATACTGATTCAACGGCCCACTGACTTGAGGCATTAATTGTCCTGCATCTCGCTGTGAGATAAATGCCCCTGGAACAATTTGGGACTGTTCTTTCTGCTGATGTAGTGTAGGTTGGAAATTTGGTACCTCATACGGCCGACTCCGATACGAACTCGGTTGTGCAGTTTGCTGGCACATCTGACATGATGGTGATCGGTACACCACACGTTATTTCTGAGGAACATTATGTGTGCTGTCCTGCACAACAAGTATCTTCTTTGACTCCTCCTCGAGCCGCTCACGTGTGGCATCCTCTTGCGTTATCGTGGCATTAAGAATAGCGTTGAACGAACCGTGATTGAACAATGCAAGCTTGTCTTTCAACGGGCTTAGTCCCCGATAGAAGTACTCTAGCTTCTGATCCTCCGTACTCACATACTCCGAAGCATAGTGCGCTAGATTAACAAATACTTTGGAGTATTGTTGAGCACTCATTTCTCCTTGCTTTAAATCCAGAAATTCCTTAAGCTTCCTTTTCATAATGGCTGGAGGAGCATGATAGGCGTCAAATGCCTTCCGGAACTCTGTCCAAGTGACTTGCTGTCTGGCAGACAAGGAGGCGATGTGGTTCGCCCACCTAGCACCGGCGATGCCATGTAGTTGTTGTGCTGCATATAAAACCTTCATATGATCACAACATCGTAGCAGTCTGAACTTAGCTTCAATGGTGCGGAGCCAATGGACCGCATCTAGAGGTTCACCATCACCACTGAACACGGGGGGTGCAATCGCCAAGAATTCCGGATACGTTGCTTGCTGAGGTTGATGATTGCCTTCGGCTTGACGTCCCCCCTGATTGGTCGTAATCTGCACGAGGGTTCACAGCAGTTCGGTCCTCTCGTCGCGCGAACCCAGTATGGCTGCGATATCATCCGCCAATATATGCAGAGATGGAGGTGGCTGTTGCGCCGGCTGTTCCGGCTCTCGGAAGTCATCCCATCCCTGACTTGAACCACCGACCTCCTATGTTGTGCGAGTGCGCACCATTCTGCAGTTACAGCCATTAATCCAACATGAGACGTGATATTGCAAGATCACACTAGGATGAAAACAAAGTGTGTGTATTGATAACCAAATTTGCATAACGGTAATATATTGATAAAGTACAAACTTTATACACAATACATCATCCCTGGACCAATGTTACAATAGCGAGCTCCAAAATAATGAACTCCGCGGATTGAAGTTCATTTCGACTATCGTTGGTCGCGACGGATGTTATGCGTGTTATCGTGCGAATACACACTTTTATTTTTAATATGATACAAACATGGTCATAAAAGAAAATAGGTTCGATTGGGTCAAACCCTCAATTCCACTGGTAATTGTTGAATATTGACAACTGGTCAGTTACGACACTTCACGAAGTAAAATCGAGGACCAGATTCGTAACAAGACCAAATTATACCAAACCGATGAAGTTTCTGTTGAAACCTGACCAGCTTGTACTCAAACAAAACTTTAACCCAGTAAATGGCATAATCATATCTTGAGGTGAACTACAAAGTTGAGGTACACTTCATTACCTTTCCAAAAAGTATTAGTTTGCCTCCAGATCGTTTCTGGTTGAGAAGATATGGCATTGTAAACCTGACAGTTTTTTCTGGAAAGTTTGACAGCATCTCTTTTTTTATGCTGATTTGGGCCACAATTTCCAGATATAAAACAGCAGAATTTACAAAAGCCACAATTCACAAATTTGTAATATATATTACAAGGATTATATAAATGTCTTGCACCACCCAGTTCGAATTTTTTACGGTGAGATGTGGTGAAAACAATCAGGAGTCCAGACAGTGTTCCATTTTCTGTCCAGTTTGGCAGATTTTGGAATTTTGAAATTTTGAACAAGTTTGAAGAAAATTAAGCTCTAGAGTTGAAAATAAAAGTTTTAAAGGACTTCATAAAATTTCCATCCATGTATGGTAAAACTTCATTGGAGTTTTCTACAGGGAGATATGGTTTCTCAAATTCAGGTCTTTTTACGGCAGAAAACAGAACACTCTGTTTTTGAATTGGTGACTTCAAAACCTACTCCATATTTGAAAACTTAGTTCAAACTCAGAGATCGGTAGCTAATATAAGTAGTTTTACATCTTCTCAGTTCCATTTGACAAAAAAAGTGGTTAATGCATCAATGGAGTATATGTTGGTACTATGTGCCTCACAAAGTAAAATTCTAAGCCGGTATTCCGGCATACGTCTTGACGGTGGCCTCAATGACGTTCACTCGCAAACAATTTCTAAGCGCAATACAATCATGTGCTCAGTGTACCTGTCACTACACCCAAACTACTGATCAATCATATGGTGCCACACGGCACAGCCCGCACGGGCGAACAGTTCACTATAATATATATGAAAGTAAAAACATTCGTCCCGTATCATTCCATACAGGCCGCCCCGAGTTAAGCCACATCTCGAGGTACATGACAGGGTTTTCTACCATCCGACGGGGTCCCACATCTTTGCATAGTGGCTGCACCAGTAGGAGGCGCATCGGGTTATGTCCCACTTGACGGGGGCTCCCACTAACTTTGAAGCACGCTGGGGTACCGCGTGTCATATGATCTAAAAAACATGGAATGTTTTAGAGACTCAAATTGAAATTTAAGTGCCAAGCCACGGAAACAATCACATGCTACCTCTCGCATGGTGAGCTTACCGCAATTGATCCGCTTGCGATGGCATACCTTACTTCTTACCTGACGTCGGAGCATCGTTACAGAATATAATAACACATAAGTTAGCTTTGCCACCTTAAGTAACTATGCTAATAATAATCTTTCTGTGGGCTACTATCAATTCCTCACCATAAACCTAAATTTTTCTCGCAATACGATCTTTTTAAGTGTGCTATTCCCAATGCAGCTCTAATACCAGGCTGTGGAGACTGAAGTCCACACTTTCTAGGAAACGCATTGGGTGGTGCCGTGCGATGCGACACCCAACAGCACACATATAAAGGAACACGTTTACATAAATCATTTGCTGAAATTTACGAAGATATTCAGTTTACAAATAGTTTATATAAATAATCTACAGCGGAAGATAAGTTTACAACTCTCATTCTCAAGTCTAATAGGCAAAAGAGAAGCCTTCTAGCCCACGAACGCTCCTCACAAGCCACGAAAACCAAACAGCAGCGGCATGGTTCCCACATGAGTATATCACTCGGAGAGTCCGGAGTCTCATCAGACAACCATAATCATAAGCACAGAGGTTAGTATCTGCAGAACAACTTATATAGCAACCGTGAGCACGAAGGCTCAGCAAGACTTGACCGTCTCACCTAAACATGAAACTCTACATCAAGTAAAGACATCAACATAGGATGGTAGATTTGCATAATGGACTAGCCTAAATGTGGGTCCTTATTTTCAGATTTATAGCAGCAGCTTAAACCTTGTGCGGGGCAACATCATAACTCCACAATCGAACAAGAAATGATTCATCACGATGCTGCATGCCCAAGGTAGAAAAATAAATTTAGTGAGCACTATACTATTACATACAACATAGCAAGACCATGATAGTATAATGTTCATAGCAGCAGCAATTAATTCTCATATAAAGTGCAAGTATTACTATGTCACAACTCTGTGAACAAGTGGTACTCATTCCAGGAGGGACGCTGATTCGAATCAATGATACCCGGAATACAAGACACGTACGCCCGTACTGGAAGTCACCTAGCCGCACTCCACAAACGTCGTACGCAAGCACCTTTCTCATGTTCCGCCCAAGTTGAATCGATTCAATCGTTTGGGATAGTATTCCCACTCACAGTGCACCTTTCCGCTATGAAGATGTCGTGAGTGAGTTTCTGTCTACTGTGCTGCAGCCGAAAGCCTGAGGCGATCGAAAAAGTCTCAACAAAATCTTCCCAAGGTACATCGGTTTCCTGGACCCCATATATCCAGTATGACTCTGGTACAGTTCAAACTTGCTTAGCAGGGCAGCATACGAATCGGTCCTTAACCGACACAGGCTGGGCTATGCACCCAAGACCACGTCTTGCTGCATCCTACGCCCCTGCCTGGTCTCATATTCAGATGACTACTCCATTTCTTTGAACCAATCCCGTGTGAAAAAATCCTAGCCATGCGAGTAGATTCCAACTACTCGACTTCTACGGAATCCTATACAACATTTAGCATAGCATAATATCCACAATGACTTAACAACTATCCCAATACTCCATGCATTGATCTGGTCATGCAAGTGGATTTTCAATCACCTTAGCCCTAATGCACATAACTCACCCTACACATAGGTGATACTAATCAAAATTTTGTAATAGCGCTTAAATGCAAACTGGGGCTTGCCTTGTTGCGAGAAGGTATCAAAGTTAATCTCTATAGGGATGACTTCAAGTAGCTCCGAGATCCTCTTGAGCTCGGCAACTAATCAATATGCAAATAATTATGCAAGTTAATCAATAACAGTATTACGATATAGCTTAATGGAAAGACAGTTAAGTATATAAATTTAAGCCTAATGGTTCTGGAAATTTTACAGCGACACTAGGCACTATGGGTGAGGTTTTGCCCAAAATAGGGATCAATTCATAGAAGTTACAGTTGTATAAAATTCAATGAACCTAAACACTTCCCATAATTTTGAGGAACAATATGTAGTTTTGAATTGGCCAAAAGTTGGAGTTCTATTTAGAGGAGGCGAAGAGGGACTCAACAAAATTGGTTTCATAATTTTCTAAGCATCCTACTGTGAGATATTAAATTTACAATTTTGGATAATTTACAGAAATGTTTCTATTGTTTTTGGGCATTCTATGACCAGTTAGGAAAATCATCAGATTGAACTAGGTTAATAAAGTCCAATGAAGCTGACATGTTTACAGGAATTCCGAAAGTTAATATAGAACATGTTGGCAAAATTTCAGATTTTCCTATGAAGTGAATCATCAGATAAAAATCAAACATTATTTTCCTTTAAAGGACTCTATAAGAAAATCTAGGGATTTTCATGAAGATTGGGTTGCAGTTCGGGTTAGTGTGGATAAAGAGCAAACCAACAATGTTAGTTTCACAATTTTTGAAGCTTTCTACTGATGGATATTCAATTTAGAAGCTTGCACAAGTTTCTGTACAAATTCTAAATGAATTTGGCTATATTTATGTGAAGAGAGGATACGCAGGTGATCAGACCATGTAAATGAAGTATAATGACCCTGAAAGTTTTACTGGAGTCCAAGGATATTCAAATGAAGGCTCTAGAAAAATTTGGTAATTTTCCAAAGAGCGGAACTATAGGAATTAATTTTATAAGAATTCTTTTTGAATTATGGAGAAATTCCTATGGACTTTCATACAAATCCAAGTGCACCACTAGAAAGTATTCTTCATGCTGGTTCTAGAAAAATTTATTTGGGATTTTTTTGGACAATTCTAATAGGAGATATGGATTTTCAAAGTTGGAGCAAAATCTGGAATTAAATTCGAATTGGAAAAGTTTGAATAATGGCTGGGGCCACACGATTTAAACTAACCAATGAAATGGAGGCCACACCGTGCTACTGAGTAATTAGGACATAGCGGCATGAGATCTAGACGCCACATAGTATCAGAAGGGAAAGGCGGGAGGCTGACAGACAAGCCCCACAAGAGGGTCGTCTTCCACATTGGGCTGGCGGCGCCCTCGCTGGACCCGCGGCGGCGCCCGACGGTGGCCACTCGCCGCAGCCCGTTCCAAAGCACGATATCCCTCGGTACTCACCGCCCCACCTAAAATCAACCGTAGAACATGATGGAGAGCCTCCCGATGGCGATTGGCGGCCGGAGATGGCGGTGCGACAGCGGCGGGCGGAGTTAGGGTTCTGACCATGTTGGCCGGGCCCTCTGGTGCCTTATTTAGGATGGAAATGCTTCCAAAAGTTTCCTTGGAATATGGGAAACCCGATAAAGGTGACAAAGGACGGTGAAATGCCTCGGAAATGTGAAGTCAACGGCGAAGTGGGGGTTCGATCGTGGCGGGTAGAAAAAATCCTATTCCAATGTGCTCAATCAATGAATATTGATGGGGTTTCCTCGAGGGTGTGCGCCGGGTAGTCTAGAACAACACTTCTTATGGTCACGAGCTATGATTCAACGTGGAAAACGAATTTCGGCCGAGACCTATTCAGTTCATACATGAAGTTCATCAGAAACAATCACTAATACTCGAGTTAGGAGGGGTGGCAAGGGCTGAAACTTTACAAGCAGATTCTAGGTACTATAGCGCACCTTTTTCCTTCCAGGACCAACGTGAGATGATGCTTGCATCGCTGGGGCGTCGAGGGACAGAGGGCGGCAAAAACAGGGGAGCACACCGGCGGCCCGAAAATCGTCAAGCCCATCGAGGGGGAGGCTCAAACTGTAATAGAGAATGATCAAGGAGCTGCGCCAGAGGTTGAGGAGTAACCCAATGCGAAGAAATTTGAGTCATACTGATGATCCTTGCTGGATTTCGAGGGGGAGGGAAGAACTCGCCGGAAAACGAAGCTTTGGCGTCAGGGATGAAACCACGATTAAGTAATCGACTTGGGGACTGAGAAGATGATAAGGAGGAGACATGGGGTGGGCTGTATGCAGCTGGAGTCGAAGCAGGGAGGCAAGAACCTCAGTGGCAGTTGCATGCCGGGAGGTGGCGCCACGGGAAGAACAGGGGCGAAAATGACCCACTGACCAGTGGGCCCACCTCTGTATTCATGCCTATCTTATCTGGACACACAAATATCCCACCAAATTGTGTCCAAAAATTCTAGATATTTTATGGTAGAAAAATTTGGAGGTGTAGAAATTGATTCTAAAATCAGATTGTTGATTTGACAAAGTTTTATTTGAATTCAAATTTGAATTTGAATTTGAGTTGAATCCAATGTAGCTATTGAATTAAATAGCAAACTTTCCTCAAAAATTATGAAACATTGCAGAGATACTATTTGGAATAATTGGAATCCATTGGTCAATCAAATCTTCATGTTAACTTCATTTGAACATTAGCTAAGTTTATTTTTTTGAATTCCCTCATTTGCAGTTTGAATTAATTTGTTTTCCTCATTTCCTTTTTAATTCTTTTTAGTATTCAAATTTTGTCCTAACTGAACTTTGAATTATGGAAATTAGGGCATTTACACGATATATCCTAACGCCATGAACTTGTGAATCGTGGCAAAAGTCCATAATGCAATGATTGTGTTCCGTGGTGATAGATCCCAACGCCACGAACTGGTGAATCGTGGCAAAAGTTCCTAATGCAACGATTCTGTTCTGTGGCAATAGATCCTAACGCCACAAACTTATGAATAGTGGCAAAAGTTCATAATGCAACGATTGTGTTTTGTGGCGATAGATCCTAATGCCACGAGCTGGTGAATCGTGGCAAAAGTTCCTAATACAACGATTGTGTTCCTTGGCGATAGATCCTAAGGCCACCAACTGGTGAATCGTGGCAAAAGTTCCTAATGCAATGATTTTGTTTTGTGGCAATAGATCCTAATGCCATGAACTGGTGAATCGTGGCAAAAGTTCCTAATGCAATGATTGTGTTCCGTGGCAATAGATCCTAACGCCACCAACTGGGGAATCGTGGCAAAAGTTCCTAATGCAAAAATTGTGTTCCGTGGCGATAGAACCTAACGCCACGAACTGGTGAATCGTGGCAAAAGTTCTTAATGCAATGATTTTGTTCCGTGGTGATAGAGCCTAATGACACGAACTAGGGAATCGTGGCAAAAGTTACTAATGCAATGATCGTGTTCCGTGGCAATAGATGTTAACACTATGAACTAGTAAATCGTGGCAACAGATTCTAATGCAACGATCATGTTCCGTCGCGATAGATGCTAATGCTACGAACTAGTGAATCACGGCAACATATTCATTTCGATAGATCCTAATGCCACGAACTAGGGAATCGTGGTAAAATATCCTAATCCAACGATTGTGTTCCATGACGATAGGTCCTAATGCTATGAACTACTGAATCGTGGCAAAAGATCAAGCTTACTGCAATAATTTAGTATTCGTTGCAGTACAATGGTTGCAACAGGGCGGAATCCTTGTAGTGTATGTTGAACAACATAGCATAAGTATTCACCAATGACATGCTCATTAGTATCTAACCCGGGCTATGTATATGTATATTAGAAGCATTGTAGGTGTAACTCCCTAACTCTTCGTATAATCTCCATTAGCACCCATTTACCCTTTAGAATAGATTGCTTAGGTGTGTGTGACACTACCCATATTATCAACCTACCCCTGTCTTGATAATTGACTAGTACCCATAGCTTGATCATAACAGTTGTGTCTACTTTACTCTATTGCCTTACTTTGGTATAAATATGATACCCTTGGGAATACTCTTGGGTGAAATGCTACACGATAGTTTCCGTGCGCTTGTGGAGCTCGTCTCTTACTAGAGATGATCTTTGACATAAGAAACATCAACAATCATTAAAAAATATAGATTACATTGGTGAATAGCATGTGTGAATCATATTTGCAGTTATGTTCATTATGCACAAATAAACTCATAATTATAAGTGAATGTACTAAAGATAAATAATATACCAATTTAGAGTAACCCGGTTAGAAATGGCAAAAGGTTTACAATGAGTATTCCAAACTATGTAAGGCTTCAGAAATATTCTAATTTTAGGTTATGGCATGAATGCACACATTGAATTATTAGCATATCTTAATGTAGGAGCAATACTTAAACTACAATTGACATAATTCTGTAGATCCAATGAGTTTGAAACTTTTACTGTAGATCAACGGGTATGATGGGAGCCAAAGGGATAACTTTCAGAATTTCTGGTTGCATAGAATGCCCACCATTAACTCTCTAAGTCGGATGAGTAAATAAATATTAAGAAAAATAAGACGGTTTTCATGTCATGAAAACTGAACAGCTAGGTAGAGATAGTTCTTGTGAATACAATAAAATTAGTTTTAAAGTTTTGGAGCTTCCTACATGTAATTATGTATTTATGAAGTTTTGGCTAAATCTTGAATTATTTCTGGCAGAAAATTAAAGGAAAAACTGGTCAGACCCTTGTTCCACCTCTGGCCTGGAACGCCCAGAACAGTGACATGCCGGCGTAGTGGCATCCCTGGCTGCCGCAGCCCACGAACTTGGGGAGGGGCCTGCCTAGGGTTCTAGCATGTGGGGAACTCGTTGATGGGGTTTGTTACAACTCTAGGTTGCTAGAACATGCTAGCAGCAGTAGCGGGAGGAGCTCTAGGCGGTTCGACGATGCATTAGCCAGGGGATGCGTGAGGAAGCTCGAGAGTTTGCCCTACGAATTTTGCACGGCAATGGAACTCATCTAGGACAAACTGAAATGGTGAGAGGAGGACCGGAGGTAGTCATTCACCATACATGTGCGCATTCCATGTCGGCGTGTCATGACCCTTGTTACGGGTGTGGCTGTTCTTATTGCAGGATCGTAGATGATAAGGGTGATTTGTTGGTGCTTGCAGAACCCTCCTGGTCGCCGATGCCGTTGCTGCAGCGCCGAAGGTCAGGGCAGGGGATATGTGAGATAAATCTGTATTTTCTTCTCAAACTATGTTGTATTATTAATGGTGATCGGTGGTTTATATAACCTGGCCGATGTAGAAACCATGAAGTCCAAAACAGACTCTGACTTGCACTACTACAATAAGCCTCATCGTAGGCGGCTCCAAACCTATTATCACACGCGGCTTTTAAAACCGTCTGAAATGAAGAGCCTGTGATAATCCGCAATTTCGCAGACGGAGAAGTGAAACCACATGTGAAGACAAATTATCACAAGCGGTTCTTTACATAGTCTAGCCGTCTGTGAAGATAAGTTATCACAGGCGGGTCGTGCAGCATATGTAACCGCCTGTGATAATACAATTATCATAGGCGGGTCATGAAGCATATATAACCGCCTGTGATAATAGTGTTATCACATGTGGATCCTGACTTAGATCAAGCCGCCCGTGAAGACAGTTTATCGCAGCCGGTTTCTACCATAACAGTAACCGCCTGTAATAATTAGGTTATCACAGATGGTTCTTTACGTATATCTGGCCGCCTGTGACAATTGTTTTTCACAGGCAGGTCTTGCCGTTGGTAAATAACCGCCTGTGATAAGGTATAACATAGGAAGTACTAGCTGCTGTTATTTCTAATTTCCAGGTTAATTCAATATAATCACAGAACATAAGTCAACAATATCATCACAGAAGTCAACAATATCATCACATAAGTCATCTCACAGAAGTCAATTTCACTGAAACAATATAGATATGTACAAGTTACAGATACAATTCATCTCATAGTTTACAAGTTTTCACTAAAAACTGTTTCTATTGGCATAGTCACAAAGTTCTGGCACATTAGCTATTGCACCATTCTCATCAAATAACTCCCCTCTTTTGTGTGAAATTTCGCGACGATTGAATTGACAGAGTTCGGCAGCAATCTTGTCGGCTCCTCCACCAGGAATACTTATACAAACCGGCCAGTCTTCGTGTGCTGCAATGAAACACATAATAAGGTTTAGAATGTGTTGGTTTGAACAATCTCAGAGTATAGATCAAAGTGAGATATACAGGAATTTATTTGGTATTTTTGGAGTAGTTGTACTATGAGCAATTGAATTTGATGTTGGAATCAAAATATGAAAATGATTTTTCTGGTAATATTGAATAGCAGAGAATATAAGTATTAAACTATGCTAGTTACAATGAAAATGGAACTCAAAAGTAAGAAAATATGATATCAACATTAAGGATAACATACATCCTCACGATTCACTCCATATTCGCTGGCGGTCCAGAGATGCTCGCATACATAGTACCCGCATAAGACACTCCTAGCAGGCTGCTTCAGACCAACATAATATGTTTTAATGTCCAATGTCGTCGTATTATAAGGTCTCTCACCGCCAAGCCATTCCGCGTAAAACCGCCAAGCGCTGTAATACAAGAAATGTCATATAAAACTTATCAACACATTCTAAATGTGTGTAAATTAAAATTATTGAATAAACGTACAGTTTCAAAATGGAATGGAAATCTTTGTAATGATCTGATGGGAAATCGGCCGAGTCCAAGACTGTTGCCATTCCCTGCGTTGGCTTGATGAAGATCATTGTGTAGTGATTACTGCAAACATACAAACACACGTGTTAACAATTACCGATAATTGCTATTTCAATGTCATGTGTCGAAATTACTCGAAGTGGTATGAAGCCTTTATGAGGTCCTTGCCGTCCCTGACAAAGTAAAACATCGCATGTCCTATGTAAGCTGCAACTTCTGTCCTTCTATCCTTCTTAAGTTTTGTCATTGCTTTTTCAAAATCTTTTTTTTTTCATGTGCTTGAACTTTGTTGAGTCTCGATCTGCCTTGACGTCGAATAGCGTCTTTGCAATCCATGTTGGGTCAAGGATACCTATCTTGTGTTCTATCTTTTCATTATCCATGTATTGCATCCTATTGAAGAAGTCCATAATTGTTATAATCTCATGAAATGTGTATGCATGTAGTAAGAAAAGCAAATGCAAAATATTAGAGGCACTTACAAGCACCAGACGAGCAGCAGGTTGATTTCGAGCATGCCCTGATGGAAAAGGGGTTGCAGCTCTTCAAATAAAATGACTCGTCAATCTTCTCCAGTGCTCCAGAATGCTTCTTTTGGAATACGAAATGTGACGCAATCAATCTCATATTTTGTGCTGGCAAGGATGTACCACTCATGCATTCTTTTAAGCGGGGTAGGTTGTTTGCTAAGTTGTACGGATGTCATTAACGGCTTCCCATTCTTAAATTCAAGAAGAACATCCTCAAGCTTGTATATTGGAACTCCTGGTTTAACTAAAGCCGCCCACTGATTATACATGACACCGTCTTCTTCCCACTCCTCGATATCTCCTAATGCTGGCTCATGAGAAGCACGAGATGCACTCGATTTTCTAATATTCTCCTTCATAGTTTCCAAATACTTTGACACTTCTGATGAAGGTTTCTTAATTTTGTATGAGCTAACTTTGATAGGCACTCATGATTGAGGAGTAGTCGTCGGAAGTGTGACACTGGCTTGTTGTTGAATCTGTTGTTCAAACGATTGCACTTTACTCCCAGCAGCTGGCTCTAGTACTACTTCAAGCTGTTGCTAAAGTGGTTGCTCTTTACTAGCAACAACTTGCTCTGGTACTTCTTGAAGCTATTGTCCATCATGTTGCTCTTGGATATCTTTACTAGCAAGGTTACTATCATCCTTGCTGAGACATAGGGGGAGTGGATCTTCCTGGACTGGGAGTGGATCTTCCTGGACTTTCGGCTTAGAAGATGGGGTTGTAGTATTTCGAGATGCGACAGGGCTAGAAATTGGCTCATCGTCCAACAAGATATCGCGTCGGTGCCAAAGGATTAATTGGTTGACAGCCTGCCCCAGAGTCGCGATCCCCTGAGGTGTGACGTGGTCTATTTCATAATCTTCATAATCATTATCAATGATCTGAAGAACTTGCACCACAGCATAATACAACGGAAGTGGATTCCCGTTGAAGTCACGATCAGGCTTTGCCATAGCAGTGGCAACCTGTTTGGTTTTGTTCCCTGCTCTGCCGCTCGGGACAAGAAGATGACAATATTTGTCGTTAGCAATAACATAGACAGGGAACTTATGGGTTGACCTTGAGCCTGGCACAGAACAACCGCTACTAGGTCAGGTACATAGAGATACTAATTGCTCCTTTGGCACCGGAACCATCGCTGTACTCTGTGCCACTAATTGTCCTGATTGTCTAAGTTGTTTCATTATTTCTTGCATATTTTCTTTGAACTTTTGAGCAATCGTTTGATCAAGTGTTTTCTTAAACTTCTCGCGTCTTCTATATGTGTCTTTATCTTTAGGGAAACCATCTAGCCAAGACATTTGAGACGAGACTACTCAAACCCGTCCGCTGTGTTCAGGTTTCCTAAGATAGCGGTAAGTTGGTCATTCTCCCTCTTCGGCTTGAAGAGACCCTTCTGTTTCTTTTTAGTTACTTCTTTCATTTTATCCTCTACTTCATTCACAGAGTCGGGCTTTTCAAGTTTGCCCTCGCTGGTCAAACCTGACCGAGCAAGGACCCATCGCTGAGTTCTCTCATCGCAGCCTTATAATGGGTGAGGATTGCCCTTACTGGTAATTTAGTCTAATATCTTATTCCATTTCTAGACATTGGGGGCATATCCTGCAGACCCCAAGCGATGATGGTATTTTTTTTTACAAGCTCTGACCTAGCTGCACTTAGAGCTTTAGCATCAGGTGTGGTCTTTTGACAAACAAACTCTTTCCACTGAGCTTGTATGATTTTTCCCATCTTCCTCGGTCTATGGACCTTATTGGCCTTAACATAAGCATTCATTTCACTCTTCTAGCCACGAAACTTCTTGACGCAAGAGACCAATGTTGCTTTCTTTACAGCTTCTTCCGTGCCTTTCAGGAACTTCAATTGTTTCTTTTTTTCTTTCCCACAACTCATTCTTGGTCTGCTCGGGTAATTTCCTCCAATTCTCAGTTGTGATCGGCACGAGCTCCCTAACAAGAAAACTGCATGCATTACAGTACTTGGTGACTGAATCCAGTGGTTCTTGGGGAAGCCCACTTGGACCGACCCTTGTAGTGTACATGATGCGGTCCAATGGACCCTTATTGGGACCTCGTTGCCCTCGTTTCTGCTTGAGTGAAGCTGATGATTCATCCATTGGAGAACCTTCTGTGGTTTTAGGAGCCGAAGTCACCTCGTTGTCTTCTCAATTAATCTAGGTAGAAAAGAGTTATAAGACTTCGTATACTTGACAACCAACATTAACTTGAACTATTGAAGTTAAGATTCATGATCCATACCTCGTCGGTAGGACCATATTCCGGGTCGAGATCCTCTGAAGTCTTTTTAATTTTTATATTAGGAAAAGGATCTGATGGATTGTGAAAGGAGCCTGAACTACTAGAGTCAGTAAACTCCATATTGTGTTCTTTATTGTTACTACCAGCACCAGTCTTCTTAGGGCTTTCCATGCTAGAACTAATAAGACAAAAAAATATAATAAATGGCATATTAACTCTACATGAAGTGTTGCATGAAGAAAAAGATGGAAGCATTATAGGATTTGATAAGGCATTCTACGGTTTAAGGAGACTGACCAAAAGTTCCTATACATTGCGAGGGTGACAAGCATGTCAAAGTTGCTCACCAGCAATGGCTATTTTATCTACTTATTCTAAATAGGCAGTTACTTGTATCTGTGTTCTGAGCACAAGCGATGTTCAACAGCCGTATGCGAGCTCATTGCTTTGTTTGGCAAAAGGATAGCGACACCAATCTCGAAGGAGCACAACACTGTGAGATGAAGTGCGGGGCGGCTACACTCTATTTTGGGGATGTTTGGTTTGGAGTCACAATTTTCCACACTTTGCCACACCTAAAGTTAGTCAAGTTTGACCACCTTAGTCATGTGTTTGGTTCATAGTCACAATTATGGCAACATTCCTTGCCACCTAACTGGGTCCCACATGTCTAGGTCTCAAAAAAGTGTGGCAAGATTCCCTTAGGCTTGCCAAGTTGTGGCTGAAAATTTGAGCACCTAACCTTAGTCAAGTTAGGCAAAAATTTGTGGCAAATTATGGCAACCTTAGTATATAAACCAAACGGCCCCCTTGTCCACAATTTTCAAATAAAGAACATTGATATTTGCAGAAACAATGTATTGCAAACTTCTTACACACATCCTCTCTATTCCATAAATGTAAATTATGAAGTCTTTTGATGATCCTACTAGAAATTATGATCCAAACAACAACTGAATACATAACAGTCCAGATTTTGGACTGTTACAACACCTTAAACGGTACTACGATTTAGACCTGGTTATTTTAGCCTTGGTGTTGAATAGGAAATTGATAGAGGACTCTTTAAGCTTTCCAGACATGTATAGATATGCATAGGTTGCTTTTCTAATTTAAGAATTATGGCTGTTCAAAGTTCGGATATTTTCTAGCTGTTTCAGATAGCACTGTACACAGGTACTAACTTCAACTCTAGTTTCTAATTAGTTCTAAACCAAATTTGAGGTAACAATGAATAGAAAAGTTGTAGAATAGCTCTTCCACTTTCAAAAAAAAATTATCACAATAGACTAGGAGAGCTTTCTACAGATAATTATGGCAAAAATTCAGATGCTTGTTCAAATAGTTTCAGAACAGCAGCTGATTTAGTTGGAGAAGATTTTAATCACCTTCCAACGGTCTATTGGCTTGAAGCTCAATACAAAAATTATAGAATACTTCAAGAGCTTTCCAAAAAGCATGCCTACCCTTTTCGCTACAGAAGTCTAACCAAGGATGCTACCCTTTTTGAATTCCCAAACCATAACCAAGGAAATCTATGCAAGGCATCATTTGTCTCGGTCGGCGCCGCGGGCTAGGAGGGAGGCGACATGGGGACGGAGGAGGGAGGCGACACGAGGACTGGAAGTGACGAGGGCAAAGCAAACGGGCAACTGCGAAGCTCGGCGGTGACGGTGGCGAACACTTGGCGGCAAACAAAATTTTTGCAGCCTGACGGCGTCTAAGTCTTTCACCCGGGTTAGGTTTTTCCAACGCAGCCCAAGGGGTATATATAGACGCCTATTTTCTCAGGCGGAATTTAAATACCGACTGCCTGACAAGATGTTTATCTCAGGAGGGTTTTACTTACCAACCGCCTGTGAAGATTCAATTATCTCAGGCGGTTGGTAAGTAAAACCCGTCTGAGATAAACATCTTCTCAGACGGTTATTAAGTACCAACCGCTTGAGAAGATCTTCACTTGTTCTTAATTAATATTCTTGATTAAATGTGGGGCTCTTAAAAAGGCAAAATTCCACTTTCTAATAATATTATTGATTAGTAAAGGTTACCATTAAATTTCACTTCATAAATCCTTTGAAATTGGTCAGAACATAAAAAACATATAACAATTGCTATTTTTCATTTTTCTATCTTTATGAATATAATGATTTTTTTCATTTATTTTATCAATGGACATTTTTATTCATCATACCAACCTCTATGTACTTTTTCAGATTCTTTTAAATTTTTTTGAATCAATGTGCGTTCATAATTTGATGAATGCCTCATATGTACATGATCATTTAGTTAGGATGATGGATAATTTGAATTTTGACATGTTGGAATGCTTTAAAAAAATTAACAAAATTCATACATGTATAAATAATACAAATATGTTCATACAAACAAATTTCAGTGAAGGATCCTTTTTCTAGGAGATACACAAATGTGAATAATATGTGAGTACAAATTAATTTGATATTTACCAAAACATTACAATGTCAGCTATACAAGTTTTAAAATATTTAGTTCAGGTGGTAGATGTTAATTTTTGAAAATTATAGAAGGAAGAATCATCGAATTTGGACTCAATTTGCAGAATCTATACATGTTTGAGTATTTACATTGGAATCTAAATAAAAAAGAAGCAAGAGAAAAGGAAACTGAAGACATGATCGGGCATTATCTCAGGCAGTTGGTAAGTAAAACCCGCCTGAGATAATCATTTTCTCAGGCGGTTATTAAGTACCAACCGTCTGAGAAGATATTTACTTCTTCTTAATTAATATTCTTGATTAAATGTGTGGCACTTAAAAAGGCAAAATTCCACTTTCTAGTAATATTATTGATTAGTAAAGGTTACCATTAAATTTCACTTCATAAATCCATTGAAATTGGTCAGAACATAAAAAACATATAACAATTGCTATTTTTCATTTTTCTATCTTGATGAATATAATGATTTTTTCATTTATTTTTTCAATGGACATTTTTATTCATCATACCAACCTCTATGTATTTTCAGATTTTTTTTAAATTTTTTGAATCAATGTTTGTTCATAATTTGATGAATGCCTCATATGTATATGAGCATTCAGTTAGGATGATGGATAATTTGAATTTTGACATGTTGGAATGCTTTAAAAAATTAACAAAATTCATACATGTATAAATAATACAAATATGTTCATACAAACAAATTTCAGTGAAGGATCCTTTTTTTGAGGAGATACAAATATGTGAATAATATGTGAGTAAATATAAATTTGATATTTACCAAAAAATTACAATGTCAGCTATACAAGTTTTAAAATATATAGTTCAGGTGGTAGATGTTAATTTTTGAAAATTATAGAAGAAATAATCATTGAATTTGGACTCAATTTGCAGAATCTATACATGTTTGAGTTTTATATTATAATAAAAATAAAAAAGAAGCAAGGGAAGAGGAAACTGAAGAATAGGCTCGAGCAGTATCTCAGGCGGTTGGTAAGTAAAACGCGTCTTAGATAATCATTTTCTCAGGTGGTTATTAAGTACCAAACGCCTGAGAAGATCTTTACATCTTCTTAATTAATATTCTTGATTAAATGTGGGGCCCTTAAAAAGGAAAAATTCAACTTTATAGAAATATTATTGATTAGTAAAGGTAACCATTAAATCTCACTTCATAAATCATTTGAAATTGGTCATAACATAAAAAACATATAACAATTGCTATTTTTCATTTTTCTATCTTGATGAATATAACGAATTTTTCATTTATTTTTTCAATGGACATTTTTATTCATCATACCAACCTCTATGTATTTTTCAGATTTTTTTTTAAATTCTTTTGAATCAATGTGTGTTCATAATTTGATGAATGCCTCATATGTATATGAGCATTTAGTTAGGATGATGGATAATTTGAATTTTGACATGTTGGAATGCTTTAAAAAAATTAACAAAATTCATACATGTATAAATAATACAAATATGTTCATACAAAAAAATTTCAGTGAAGGATCTTTTTTTTAGGAGATACACAAATGTGAATAATATATGAGTAGAAACTAATTTGATATTTAACAAAACATTACAACGCCAGCTATACAGGTTTTAAAATATATAGTTCAGGTGGTAGATGTTAATTCTTGATAATTATAGAAGAAAGAATCATTGAATTTGGACTCAATTTGCAGAATCTATACATGTTTGAGTATTTATATTGGAATCTAAATAAAAAAGAAGCAAGAGAAAAGGAAACTGAAGAGGCTCGGGCATTATCTCAGGCGGTTGGTACATAAAACCCATCTGAGATAATCATTTTCTCACGCGGTTATTGAGCACCAACCGCCTGAGAAAAAGTAAAAAATCGCCTGTGAAAAATAGACGCCCATATAAAGACCCCTCACCACAGTCAAAACGTAACCCTGGAGAATTTATATCGACGCCACAAGGCTGTTGAATTTTCCCTGCGCCGCGCCGCCGGCCAGCCCGTACTGCTGCGCCGCTGCTCCGCCGCCCAACCCGCACTGCCGTGTCGCCGCTCAGCCCCTAACCGCCACGTCTCCACCCAGTCGGCCCACCGTGCTGATGCCTCCCCACCGTGGTGATGCTTCTACAAGGTAAATATGGTTTCCCTACTTTTTCTTTGTATATTTTCATTAGCTGATAAGATGCTAGTTTTGTGTGTTCTGGTATATGGATTCTGTCATTTTTCATGTGTAAGGACTGTATGGATTGTGTTCTGGTATATTGATGTATGGACTATATGGTTTGTGTCCTTTTTGTGTGTTCTGCTAGATTGGTCTTTTAGATATTGATGTATGGACTATATTGTAATAAGCTTATTGTAGTTTGTACCTATTATGTGACATGAATATGATGTTTAATTAACAGATGATATTGTAATATATATATATATATATATATATATATATATATATATATATATATATATATATATATATATATATATATATATATATATATATATAAGATGCATGAAGTTTACCCGAACATGTAATTGTAGTTTTATGTGTTTTCCTTTTCAATATGTTACTCGTGTGTGTACCTCCTGTTTGCATATATCTCGAAAGAGTGATTAGGGTTAGCTTTCTAGGGAGATGGTTTTATAACTCACCCATTTAGTTACCATCGTTGGATGGGATCCGACGTCAAGATATAAAGGACCGGATCCCACCCAGACCTAGCCCATGATACTGGGCCTGTTTGCCACACAACTTCAATCCTTCACCCCCGCTTGCTGCTCCCGACGCCTTCGACTCCGTCCGCCTCAAGACGTCGCCCGTCTCCTCCAGATCCCGCTCGACGCCGCCGCCTCCCGTCCGCCACGCTTTCTGTTCGTCGCCGATCTTAGAGTCTTATTTGACGTTGCCGCCGCTCTCCTACATGCCACCTCTCTCTACAACTCTGTATCGACTTGGTATTACCGTAAAAACCTTGAGGACGACTGGACATCGATTAGCCATCGACTAAGATCAATTAGTCACCCTAATGAACAGACCTACATTAGTCGCCCTAATCATACTTGTTATGTCTCTGTAAATTCATTTTATAGAAGACCTTCAGGGAATATTTGTGGCCAAATTTTATAAATCTGACAAAAATTCTATTATTGAAGCATGGACCGTCTAGCGTGGATGTATAACATGCCAAGACCCGATCCTATGTACATTCATAATGTTGCAAATTTTATTGAAGCATCCAAGTGACATGCAAAGTTGCAAAAGATAGATGACATATTATGTCCATGTATCAACTGCGAAAATAAGATTTCTTGGATGGATACAATAGTAGTCCAATCTCATTTGGTGAAAAGAGGTTTCAAAAAAAAACTACACAATATGGACAGAGCATGGTGAGTTAGATACACATGATGTGGATAAAGATGATGAGAGAGGTTCAGATGATGATAATGTTCATATCGATGATGGTAGTGACAATCAAGATGGTGATGATGATGATGAGTTCGATTGTGAGGAGATGTTGCGTCACATTGAACCATATGTATTGACTTCTATGGGAGCAAGCAAAGGTTTAAGTAAAATGTAGACATTGCAGAATGCGGCGATGGAGCTTTTATATGATGAATCAAACGATTCTGATAAAGAGTTTACTACATTGCGTGCAGTCTTAGAACTACTAAAGTTGAAAGCTACGCACGGATGGTCCGATTGTAGTTTCTCTGATCTTTTGAATCTTATGGCAGAAATTCTCCCAAATCCAAATAAACTGTCTAGAAGCACTTATAAAGCAAAGAAACTTCTTTGCCTGATGGCACTAGGTGTGACAAAAATACACGCTTGTGTGAACCATTGTATTCTGTATCGCAAAGAGCATGAGCTCGTAACTAGATGCCCCATTTGTGGTGTCAGTAGATATAAGAAGGACTACAATCACCAGTATGTTACCAACATGAAAAAGTCTCAGAAAAATAAGAAGTTTATTATTGGTCCTGAAGGTGACGATGATGATACTTCTGGCGATGCGGACGGGAAGAATAAGAGAAAAATTCCTGCCTTGGTGATGTGGTACCTTCCGGTAATTGATTGCTTGAAACGTTTGTTCTCAAACCCTAGGGAGGCTGAACTTATGTGTTGGCATTCCGAGCAACGCAAAAAGAAAGAAAAACATATTCGACACCCTGGTGATGCAACGCAGTGGAGAAATTTTGATATTCAGTATCCAAAATTTGCAATGGAAATTAGAAATATGAGGTTTTGCTTTGGGTATAGACGGAATGAATTTGTTTGGTGAAAAGAGGAGCATACACAGCACATGGCCCATGGTCTTAACGATGTACAACCTACCGACGTGGTTGTGTCACAAAAGGAAATATATCTTGTTATTTGTTCTTATCCAAGGTCTGAAACAACCCGGCATCGAAATTGATGTGTTCTTGGAACCTTAAATGGATGATATGGCAAAATTGTGGAATGAAGGGGTACGCACATGGAATGAGTACGAGCGGGAGTATTTCACGCTAAGAGCAATGATATTTGTTACCGTGCATGATTATCTCGGACTGTTTACATTATCGGGACAAATGAAAAAGAAGAAAGGTTGTGTAAGGTGCGTGGATAGAACTGGATTTCTATACCTCACTTCATCCAGAAAGACGGTGTACATGAGACACCAACGGTTCTTGACAGAAACACACAAGTATAGGAAGATGAAAGAACAATTTGATACAAAATCGAAAAAGATACTACACGAAAACATTATAGTGGAAAACTTGTGTTCGAAATGGTCAAGAACATTTATATTGCTTTCGGTAAGGGCAAAAAATGTAAATGAATTAAGAGAAAGAAAAGTACATCTTCGGATGATACAACTGAAATGGCTTTCATGAAACAATCAATTTTTTTCAAGTATCTTCCGTATTGGAAGAATTTGGAATTTTGCCATAGTATTGATTTGATGCACGTTACAAAGAATGTATTTGACAGCATCATTGGGACCTTGCTGGACATGCCGAGGAAAACAAAGGACAGATTAAATTCACATATGGACCTAGTAAATCTTGATTTGAGACCATAGCTTCATCCGGTAGAAAAGGCAAACAGGACGCATTACCTTCCCCCGGCAAGCTACAACTTGACGCTAGAAGAGAAAAAAGCAATTTGCGAATGCTTGCGTGGGATCAAAGTGCCCACGAGTTTCTCATCAAATAACTGCAAACTAGTCTCAATGAAAGACTTGTGTTTATTCGGTTATAATTCTCACGACTGTCACATGATGATGACAGTGTTCCTTGCCAATGCAATAAGAGTCATCAAACCTGAGCATATAAAAGTTGTCATCACACATTTGTGTTACTTCTTCAATGCAGTATCGCAAAAGGTGATAGCACGTGAAGATTTAGACTATCTGAAAACATACGTCGTCGAGACCATGTGCAAGCTTGAGATGTGGTTCCCACTATCCTTTTTCGATATGCAAGTACACCTAATCATACATCCTGTTGATCAGATAAAAGCATTGGGGCCACTATATTTACATCATATATTTTCTTAGAGAGATATTTAGGAGTATTAAAAGGTTATGTGCGGAACCGTGCTCACCCAGAGGGTTCAATTATGAAAGGATACACCACTGAAGAAGTGATTGAGGGTTGCGCTGATTACATCAAAGATGGAAAATCAATAGGTGTGCCTATACCAGTACATGAGGATAGACTACGTGGGAGAGGCAAAGTGGGTAAGAAAACTTTTATCGTTCAAGATTATAAGAATGTACACCGTGCACATTTTGGTGTGCCACAACAGCTCGCAATAGCTGAGTCTTACATCGAGGAACACAAAATTGAGCTTCGTGATAAAAACCAAGACCACACAGAGGACTGGATCATGAAAGAGCATAGAAGATGTTTTACTGAATGGTTAATGGACAAAAATATACCATATAGAAACATTATAGAAGAGGCAACAATGAAGAAGTTAGCTTCTAGCCCATCTGCTTTGGTGACATCATGGCAAGCATATGACATCAATGGTTACACATTTTACACTAAAGAAAAAGACGGTAACAGTGTTGTACAAAATAGTGGTGTTTGTATTGAGGCTTATGATTCACAAGGGCAAAAGACCACAGACTTTGGGTTCATAGAGGAAATATGTGAACTCGATTATGGCGAAAGAATGGTAATGCCCGTATTTAAGTTCCAATGGGTCAAACATCCTGATGGTGTGAAAGTGGACAATTACGGGCTGACACTGGTAGACTTGAATAAAGTGGGTTATAAAGATGACCTGTGGGTTCTCGCCGATAGTGTTGCACAAGTTTTTTATGTTCAAGATCCAGAAACTGCGAAGATGCACGTAGTTGTTTCTGTATAGCAAAATATTGTTGGGGTTGAGAATGTGGGAGATAATGAAGAGGAATACAATCAGTATGAAGAGATGTACCTTTTCACCGAACCAGAAAACATTAAGCGTGTAGAGAGAAGCATTAAAAAGAATTTGAAACCCTATATGCGAGAAGATGTCAATGCTAGAAAAAATGTATATAGCAATGTGAGATGATATATATTGTATATATTTGTATCTTCTGAAATCAACTTACAACAATCGTCTATTTCAGCTTTAGATAGCATGTTTCGAACATTATAAAATTCAGCTTTTGTTTCGAATATTATTAAATTCAGTGTGTGTATATAAATGTCTTCTGACCTATGATGATCAGGCTTGCCTTCCAATAGATCGGTTACAAACAACATATAGAAGCACAACTCTTGAAGCTCCTGTCAAGCTAATCCCTTCACAGCAAGCTCTTGTAGATGCAAGTAACACCCGAGACTCATCATTTGGATTGTTAAAAGCTTCAATTGAAGTCCGACGATACTTCCCGTCCATTTGAGGGCTTGTTTGTATAGGAGGGGATCCACTTCAATATAAGTGGTTTGAGGTGGATTGAGGAGAAAATTAGTTCATTCATTCTTCACTTCAATCCACTTCAATCCAACTAGATTGAGTACACCCAAACAAGCCCTGAAAGATTTCTTTCTCTTCTCTCCATTTTAAAAACTTACGAACATGCTACTTTATCAGTTCTAATGGCGGAATATATTGACTACAAATCAGTACCATCTCTCTTAGTGCTTCACACCAGCAACGAAGCGTACAATTTCAATCAAAAATCTTATTTTTACCATTTTTATAAGAATTTGACCTTAATCTGTCAAGTATAGATTTATCAATAATTGAAGCTTTCTCATCAGACATGTTAATGGCAGTTACCAGGGAAGGGTGTGTCAAAGCTAACAAAATCTCAACGGGACTGAAGACAAAGAGATGTTGCATATTATTGACAATGCCCAGGTTAGACAACATGAAGCTATGATGGCAGCCCTCAACAACATGAAAAGTGATGCCAAGGTTATGCTTGCATCAACCAAGACATGTTGTGAGGGTATAACACTTATTGGGGCAAGCATAACCTTGGCCAAGGTTATGCTTGCCCCCAACAAGTGTTATACCCTCAGAGCATGCCTTGGTTGATGCAAGGATAACCTTGACATCAAATTTCATGTTGTTGAAGGTTGTCATCATAGCTTCACGCTGTTTAACCTGGACATTGCCGCTCATATGCAGGATCTCTTTATCTTCAGTCCGATTCAGATTTCGTTAGCTTCGACACATCCTTCATTTATAACTGCCATTAATATGTGTGATAAGGAAGCTTCACTTATTTGATAAATCTATGCTTGAAAGATTAAGTTTAAATCTCTATGAAAGTGTAAAAACAAGATTTGTGATTGAAGTTGTTCGCTTACTCGCTTGTGTGAAGCACTAAGAAAGTAGGTACTGATTTCTAGTCAATATATTTAGGCATCAAAACTGAGAAAGGAGCATCTTCCAAAGTTTTCAAATGGACATGAGGGAAAGAAATCGTTCAAATGGATGGGAAAATCCTTCCATGGATCGTCAGACTTCAAATTGATGCTTTCAACAATCCAAATGAGGCGGTTCGTAAAAAACAACTGCCCGTGGAAATCATGTATTTTCTCAAGCGTTGGATAATTAAGAACCGCCTGTGATGTTAGCTATATCACAGGCGGTTCTTAATTAATAACCGCATGAGAAAATACATGATCTCCACAGGCGGTTGTTGTTTAAGAATATTTCCAGATTTCGAACAGAATGGTCCGAAAACTTTAGATCAAAACTGCTACTCTTTAAGCAGGTTCTGCTGAAAGTGCAAAAAAAATCCTGCTGACTTTAAAATAGCATATGCAAACCAGAGATGATATAGACACCAAACAATACTTTTTGGAAATCTCTTGAAGTGTAATTTAACTTTTTTATTCACCTCAAGATCTGATTTTGCCATTAACTGGATAAAAATTTAGTTTGCGTCCGGACTGGTCATTTGTCACCATACCCTGGCCAGTTTGAACATTTTGGTTTTTGTTAGGCATTCGGTTCTTGATTTCAACTCGAGGAGGTTGTAACCAACCAAGAGTTAGGACTTAACTGTTTACCAAGTTGAATGGAGTGTTAAACTCATTGAAGCCTTTTTCCCTTGGATAGGCATACTAGTGTCTGATTTATGTGACTTGCCACATCACATCTTCTGATGTTGAACGCAGGTCGCAATTACTCGAATTGCACCTCGTCTTTCCATAAGGATTGTTTGAAGTACGCTTTGACATCCTGGTTTGGAACTTTAAGGGGGGAGGCGAGCACTCAAGTAATGGTGGTGTTCAACCATCAACCTCTGTTACAACGAGTCTTGTCAACAAGAAGACAATCAATTAAGATTACATCTTCAAGAGGATCCAACATCCACCACCAGATTGAGTTACTCTAAGAAGAGTGTGACTTCAACTCCACTAAAGTGATCAAGAAGGATATCCGTTCCTCCTGACTAACTAAAGCGAAGGTTAAGTGAATTATCACTAGAGATGTGTCTCGTGATCTCGACCAGGTGTCTAGGGATAACCTTCGACATATAGTCAGTTGTTTTTCTTCTGATGAAGATACTCCTCAAGTCAATTGGTAACTTTAATACCTAGTTGAAGATACAATCAATTGGAGTAGTACATGAACAAGCTTTGAAAGGTCGAGGTAACGTGGTATATTTTCCACATTCCTTATCAGTCGTTATGTTATGAATTCCTTATCTATGGTCGAGTCATGAAAGGAACGCTACTCATTGAGTGTCTTTCACGACCACGGTAGCCAATCCTTGCAAATCATCAGACGGTACTTGAGTTTTGTGGGTGTGGTTCATTTAGTCTTGCTCAAACTATAAAATCTATTGCACCATGCATGTGCATCATTTGCACCATACATATGCATCATTTGCACCATACATATGCACCATTTGCACCATCCATGTGCAAATTCATTGCACCATACAACATATGACGCATCATGAAGCATCATTACCAATGCAACATAAATAATAGAATGCATGGTAATACTAAAATTTAGAGCAAGATTGTGTACCCCATTCAAACTTTTCTAAGGTGTCTAATGACTATGATCATTTCACCATATTCATTTGACTTCTTACATTGATGATATTCTTTCTATTGAGTGATACCTGGGCAACCGATCACTCAACCTACCTTGCAACTAAACAGACACTTGAACTTTCGTCTTTGACTTGTTTAGGTTCAAGTACCTTGATTGTTGCAACTATACTGTTCGTCATCGAGTGGTCATCAGTTCGATGATCAACCTTGTAAAATCCATGAAATCTCCTTACTCGCGAGGATACCGTTCGATTGTTAACCTCGTGAAACTCTTTGGGTCCCTCTAAGATCTTTTGTTGTTATATGGTAACCTTGATAACCTTGTAGTTACCATATGACTGAGTTCTTTGCTGTGTTGGGAACATATGAGGATGCTGAATCCTTAAATCCTTCTGTGCCACCACAAAGGGTCTTCATCTTCTATTTCTATTGTTTGAAGATGTTGATATACCCAAAAACATTGTAGTCGCCATATCTTCAGTATTCCTGCTGTTCGGCCCACATAAGAGTGTTGAGTGCTGTACTACTATTATGCTACAGCTAAGGAATCCTATGGTTTACTAAACATCAAACGAGGTTAGTGATTGTTTTTTAACCTCATAAACCATCTTAACTCATGTCAGAGGAAATACCACATTAAGTTATAAGGACCTATGCAAAACCAAGCAAGCAACCAAGAATCCATGCAAGGATAGTTTCAAACTATCGAGGTGACCCAGAGAAGAAGAGAAGAAGTCTTGATCCTTCTAGTCAAGACTAGGACAGGACAAGATGTCATGGCAGTGTAAGAGTACAACAATAAAGGGTCAGTAACAGACGTGGAAGTTTTACGATGTGATATTGTCATGTCGAGCATCCTGTCAAGGTTATCAACCTAAAGACTAGAATCACTTGAAGTAAACTTTAGAATTTCTTATGATGCCTGAAGATAATCACTATTTCGTAGAAGCCAAGTCTTTAAGGGCATTGCCATTTTCCTTAGTCAATGACCCTCTTTTACGGATCGTCCCCTCATCGTTTCTGTTATTCTACTTGTTAGAATCTCGAGGCGAGATTCCTTTAAGGGGGAAGGAATGTAAAAGCCCGCTTTTTGGAAGAACAAAAACACAAAAATGTGAACTTAAAAATTTTGAAAGTGAACTTGGAAATCCAAACTCACATGAACCATATGAGTTAACCAATGTTCACTAAAAATAGGAACTTGTTAAAATTTTACATATAGAACGTGGTTGCTAATGTATATTAGAACTTAAGGTATAAAATCCTTAATTTCCAAGTATTCATATTTTCAGTGAAAATTTAAGGAGGAAACGAAAACAAAATAGAGAGAAAGAAAAGGGAATTATTCCAACCCTAAAATGGGACATTCAAAAACTCAAATCAAGCTACTGTTCAAACTAGGTTCACATGAAGATTGAAGCTACACAATAGATGAGGATTGCTAGATAAAAGTAATATGCAGTACCAAATATCTATTCAAATGAACACAAATTGAATATGCTACTGTACATTTGGCCCTGTCAAAATTATTCAAATCTAAAGCTGTAAATTTTTCCATGACTTACTAATATTCCAAATTGACACTCGGTAAAGGTTCAAAAATTTTTGAAGCACGTTTTCCATTTATTGGACACGTACTGAGAGTTTAATCAAAGTCGACTTCAAACTTAAACTTTGTACTTAACCTTGTCCAAATCAACTCCAAATTTTTCCTGAGGTCCCTTATGGTTCAGAAAGGTTAACTTCAAAGTTTCAGGATTTTAGAACCTAATTTACTATTTATTTCATTGAATCAAGTATCACCACTAGAATTCAAGTTCAAAATTGAGTTAGAAATTCAACTTGCTCAGTTCTGAAATCTGATTGCACCATAAAATTCTTCACATTTTATTTAGTCATTGGGCCAAAGTTGAATATTTTTGAAGCATGTTTGCTAGCTCTATTTGAAATTGGAAAGGAGAAGGGAGGAGAGTGAAGTGGGTCCCACATGTCATGTATATCTTCAGAGGCAGAAATCAAGTTCGCTCCTTCCTGCTCTGCTCTGCTCTGCTCCATATAGCCGCCCGACTCCTTCCTGTCCATGGCACCTCGCCTCCCTCCGTGCCCCTGCGTCTTGCTGCTCCTGGCCCTGGTCGAGCTCGCCCTCTCCCTGGCCGTGCACACTATTCTATCTGGCCACCACGGCGCGCCGCTCGCACCAAGCCGGTCGCCGCTCGCCCTGGCTGCTCCGGACGAGCACCATCGTTCGCCTCCACATAGCACGGTGCCCACGCCGGTCACGCGCGCCCCCTCACCGCCGCGTGGGCCTCCTCGCCCGGAGTCGCACCACCCCGGCCGCCGGTTCGCCTTCCTGCAACGCCCTGGCGCTCCGCCTCCGTTCCGGCCGCCTTTGCCGCATCGTGCATCTGCGCCACCCTAGCCCGACGGCCCGTGCCGCGATGCCGGCCACATGCCGCCTACCGCCTGCGCCGCCGACACCGTACGCCCCACGGCGCTCTGCTCTGTCCATGAGCGCCTGAAAAAACATGGAGCCAACTGGATCGAAGAGCTTCCGCCCACTCTATGGGCCAACAGGATAACTCCAAACCGGCCAACTAGAGAGACACCCTTCTTCCTGGTGTACGGAGCTGAAGCAGTCCTTCCTCCGGAAATCAGCTTGGGGTCGCTCCGGGTCCGGACCTTTGACGAAGCCACGCAGGACCAGCTCCGGCGTGAAGACCTTGACCTCCTTGAAGAGGGAAGGTGCCAAGCAGCTGTTCGGAATGCCCGATACCGCTAAGCTCTTCGGCGCTATGACCAATGGCATGTTCACAACCGACAGCTCAAGGAAGGCGATCTGGTGCTACGGAGAATACAATCCAAAGAAGGGTTAAACAAACTTTCCCCCAGCTGGGAAGGACCCTTCCGAGTCATCAAAGTATCCCGTCCTCGATGCGTTCGATTGGCAACCGAGGATGGGACACCTCTCCCAAATCCTTGGAACATTGTGCACCTCCGTAAGTTCTACGCTTAATATCACGGAGGTGAGTCTGTAATTACATGTGATGTATGCTATAGAGTCATTATACAGAGTCGGGTAGCTCCCCCAGGAGGACAGCCGGACCTACCCCGTAAGGTCCGCAACGTCCATGCAACACTTTTCACAGTCTCAGAACTAAAAGTGAAGCTAGCTACCTTGGGTCAAACGAGAAACAAAACACACTTAGCCTGGTTCCGTACCCTAAGAGTGTACTTGTTTCCCCTGTACCCCGGACCTATAATTAAAGACATCATTGTGTGAACACAGACTCCACGTGCATTTACTTTGTACATGCTCAATGTATTTTTATTTTTCTCTTTCTTGTCTGTAACAAAGTTGTGCAGTTCTCAAGAAACTTTAGCTCGATCAGTTCATGTACAATTCATGTTTCATCGTCTATTCTTCCGAGTCCAAACAATGTTGATGGTCTACTCGTCTGAATGCCACCAAGCAAATCTAGGGCCAGAGTGTGCTATAGACTTAGCCTAGTCACGCACCCTAAGTACGCCACTCTACCTACACCCCGACAGACTGAAGTAAGGCGAGTCCAGAAATGATCAGATCTGAAGGAAACAAGGCAGTGCACTTGATAGTATTTAGAATTGTGTTCGACCTAAAAATTTATCGGGAATAGTAAGTCACAATGAAGTTATAGATAGGAAAATGGATTTTACTGTTTTTCTTGACTTCGGTGTGCAAGAAAAATAAATATTTCATGATGATGGTGAATGAAGCCGGAGCTGCCAAAGCTCTGACATCCTCTAGGCGGCTTGTGATCGATGTTCAAACATTGATAGCGAGTGTCGCTGGAGCTAGTCAGCTCCGGTAAAGCTAGGGGGCAGCCGTGAACGTGAAGAAAAGATGGTGGGAAGACTCTATAGTGGAGTCCGCTGTCGACACACCACGTGTTGACAGAGGTCACTGCCGGAGCCACCAAGCTCCGACACCCCAGAGGACTAACCGTTGATGCTTTACGCGTTGATGGAGACTACTGCCGGAGCTACTAAGCTCCGACGATGGTCAATGCCCACTAAGCTCCGACAACCTCAGGGGGCCTTCACTATCGAAGACTTCGAACCTATGTTCTACAACTATTACATCCTATTGGTACATGTTCACAATCAAATTGTGTACATCTACCAGCGGGCCAAGTGGGACAAAGGTGTTCAAGACAAAAAATGAAATTCACAAAAAACATGTATTTCATTCATATGGAGACAATATATTACAAAATTGGAGAAAAGGAGAGAGGATACAAGTGGGAGCTACAAAGAGATGGTCCTAGACCCTATGGAAGAACGAGACAACCTTTTGGGCAGCCTCTGATACGCTGGCTTGGGCAGCTTCTCCCTCTCCTTCGATGGCGCCTTCAAGCACCAGGTCTAGGGGGAATTGAGGGTCCCGGCTTGTGTAGCACGTCAGCACAAATTCTACGACGTCCTTCGCCAGGGATTGTCCCTCGGTCTCCAGCTGGTCCACGATGACATCGCCCATCTTGCTGAGCTTGTTGCCAGCTTAACTCAAGGCCTGCAACGCCTGGTCCAGCTCTGGGTCTGGATCATCCGGACGCACGAGACTAAAACCCATGGGCGTCAGCGCATCGTTGGCTTTGCCCAGGAAGTCCTAGACTTGTTGGGACTCTGCAACCCTTGTGCCTCTCATCTCCTCCAAGGATCTTTTGGTCGTCGCAAGCTCCGAATTCTCTCGGGCAAGACGCTCTACCTCTTTGGCATTTTGCTGAATCTTTTCAACAACCTGCCTTTCGAGTTTGCTGAGCTCTTCCTTCCGGAGGTGGATCTCATTCCGACGGTTGACCAGGTCCTTCTCTCTGCCCTGCACCTTCTTCTCCTTGGCAACGACGGCATTCTCCTGCTTGTAGAGGTCCTGTCCTCGCTACCAGGCCTTCTTCTCCTCTTCCTCGCAGTGCTCATCCAATTTCTTGGTGCGCTCCTTGAGACTCTTGTCACTTAGAGCTATCTTTTGGACATGCTCTTCTTCCCTCTTTACGATGTCATCCCGCAGCTCCAGGAGTTTTTGCTCTTCATCTGCGAGCTTTCTCTCCCGCTCCTCAAGAGCCTCCCGGCGCTTGACGAGACTAGCGTGGATGGCGTTGAGCCTCTCCTGGCGATCATCCAGCAGCTTACCGTAGTATTCCAGGCAGACCTTCTCCCTCTTCACCCACTTCTTGTCGTCAGCCAGCCTCGACTGAGCCAACTTTGTCTCGAATTGGAGCCGGTTGCGCCACCTCCTAAGAGTTCGGCGCTCCTCCTCGAGAGCCTTGTTATCGTGGTAGAAAGCCAGTTGGACCTGACAAAGACTGGAGCAGGCATTGTCAATAGACAACGATAGGGGGATCGGGTCAGGACCTGCCGGGGTTATCTCTGCCGGTTCCAGTGGGTTCTCTGTGACAAAAATCGGGTCCCACTCTACAAGAGCGGTCCCCTGGGCTTCCACGACACTAGGGCCGTCCTCCGGGATAGCCTCGGCCGCCATCGAGGAAGGTCCTGCAGTAGAAGTTACGACCTCCGGAATTGGCTCCGAAGGACCCGCCACCAGGTCATCAACAACTGGCCCCTCAGGCGGGGGGGCCGACGGCTTCATCTTGGCACCCTTGCTCAGGTGCGGGTACCTCCAGGACCATTGCTTCCGGGGCGAGCATAGAAGATTCTGTCGGAGCTGAAGCCACGTTCATCTCTGACGTTGGCGCCTCCTCCACCGCCGGTTCAGGTGCTGACGCCTCGACCACCATGGGATCGAGCACCGGCACCTCTACAGCAACTGGCTCAGGTGCTAGTACTTCTTTGACGACCGGCTCTACCGTCAGAACTTCTGCCGCAACTGGCTCTATCGCCGGAGCTTCCTCGACAACCGGCTCAAGCGCCGGAATTTCATTAATTCTCGGCTCTTTCGCCGAGGCCTCATCAACCACCGGCTCGACTGTCGCGGCTTCAACAACATCCGGCTATAGGGCCAGAATTGCAGCTACCTCCAGCTCTAAGGCCAGAGCATCCATCATTTCAGCATCCGAGCCCGGAGCTTCAACCTCTGGGGCAAGGGCCGCTGGTACATCTTCATTCCCTTTGTCTGACGCTACCACGAGAGCTTCTGGGGATGAGTCGAGGTCCAAGACCACGACAGCCGGCGCCGGAGCTGCCACAGACTCAGCCAAATATTGGGGCGGCACTGGAATTGGAGCCAGAGCTTCCGCCTGCACAGCCTCAACTGCTGCTGCAGGAACCGGAGCTTCAACACCTTTCTTTGGCACTCTGTGGATGAAGGACGAAGAAACTCAAAACACCCTTACGACAAAAAATTATCAACTGAGGTAAAAAATCAAATATTACCTGGGAAGGCTTCTGCACCAGTTAGCACGGAACCTCTTTTCCGGACGCTCAGAGTCGGACCCTATCACCACTGGTGTGGTGGCTCCGGAAGGTTCCCCAGAGCTCGCTGCTGCTGTCGGTGTCACTTTGGTTGAGGCCCCCCTCGACCGGGAAGGAGCTCCAGACCCAGAGCCTTCCGCTGGCCCTGGTACTGGAGCCGCATGGCCGAAGCTAGCACCCAGGGAGATGTCGATGCTGGAGTAGTTGCCTCCACCGAAGACCTCCTCCGCGGGGGAGAAGGAGCCATCGTGGAGTGAGCAGGTCTGATGGACCTCTCGTCGGCATGCTTTAGCTTTCTCTTGCGGCTCAAGGGCTCGGCCAACTCCTTGCCCTTGCCTACGACTTCGGTTCTTGGATTTGGGGCAGGAGTGGAGCCGCCTTCAGAAGCCCCAGGGATTGCCACCCCGGAGGTTGATCGCCTCTCGACCAGGCCCAAGTGATCCAACAACGGCATTTTCCTCCAGAGCTCTCTACACTCCTCTGGAATCATATTCAGAGGCAGGAAGGCCGCTGGTGGAGACACATCGCCAGGACCAATGTTCCCAGGCTAGAACTTCTTGAGATGGGTCTTCAAGGCTTCACCGGCCAAGTTGGTGTCCAAGCCCACTTCAATGCAGTTGGTATCCATCTCACTGTTGAAGGACCAGGCAGGCCGGCTCCTAGCCCTTAGCGGGGCCCACCTATTCATCAAGAAGTTGTCGAAGACCATATGCGGGGTCACCCCAACTTCGACACATTCCTGGATTCTGTCCTGGATGTGCTTGTACTCCCTCGGCAGCGCTGGTACGTCCTTCCAAGTGTTAGTGTCGATGCGAGGAAGGCCTTCAGGCAGCTCTAGCCTCTCGTGTCCCTCAACGGTGATGACCACCTAGTCTTCCTTCCAGTCGTCCCACTGGCCAGAAGGGAAGGACCTCAAGTACTTGAGGGGAGAGTTTTTCCGCTTCACGAAGTAGTAGAAGCCGATAAACTCATCACTCTTCCCAGTCGGGTGGATAGTGAAGAAGGTTCGAAACAAATCCACTCAAAGGGGCACACCCACCCACATCTCACAAAAGTGGACAAAAGTTGCCACGAGGAAGATGGAATGAGGGCCCAGATGGTGGAGCTGCAGGCCATAGAAATCTAGCAACATCAGAAAGAAGGTGGAGAAAGGCGGGATCAAACCCGCCATGGCGTACCCAAGGAAGTACACCATATCTCCGGCTCGCTTCTTCTTGGAGGGAAGCTCCCCGCAGCGAATGTTGTTGTCAAAGGAGTCATTGGACCATCCCATGTAGGTCCGGACCCTGGACAACTCCTTCTTGCTCCCAATGCGGCTTTTGGGGAGTCCCAACTTCATCGCGGCACAGCAGGGCGAGAGAGGAAAAGCAAGCAAAGGTTTGGAGGATTTGTGCGCAAGTTCGAATGAAGGCGTAAAGAATCCCCAAATGGTGCGTGCTTTCCTTCTTAAGTAAGCCCCCGCAACGCTTGGATGGAAACCGCAGAGGAGCCGACGATACCATTCAAAAACTTCACCCTGCCAATGACAAGGGGGCCCGGGACCACCCTGACGATCAAGTCGAGTTCCTTACCCCAGGCGAACGGTTGTCATCATGAAAGGCGGGAAACCCGAAGGCGGCAGCCTGACAGGGCGTGCGAAACCGATACAATTTTTTGTATCGGGAACCGGCGACATTCAATTGCGTGAGATCCGCACGCTAAGATCTCACCCGCCGCATCCACGATATGCCACACGGCGTTGGTTTAACTACGAACTACCGCCAACGGCACATCCAAAGACCCTTGAAGACACAGCTCAAAAACCAAAGAATGGACCCACCTCCGACAGAATGACTTCATCCAAAAGGTCTCTCCCAGAGGTGGGCCCAGTGGGCCACTGTCGGTACCCTGCATACCGAATACGCCATGGGATTGCAAAGATCACAAGGAAACTCCACCTACCAGATTTGAAGACCTCCGAAGGCCCCACATGTCAGCCGTAACTGGACCTGCTTCCATGACATGGTTAGTCCTAGGGCCGTCACATGTATCATAAGACCGGAGCTATTGCCCACACATGGGAAAGCTCCGGACTGGTTACCAGTACAGCACTACCGGACCTAACCCCATATAGAGGGAAGCTTCGGCACCGACACGTGTTCAACAGCATCGGACCTACGCGTCCACGACGGTAAACTCCAGAGCTACCACGTGTCCGAACCGCTGGACCTTCAACCTCAATAATCAGACTGGTGGACACCCAACGGCTCAGGCCTTCAAGGGACAATCAACGACTTCAAGAACTGATTAAGTGTCCATATTAATGACACGCGATCAGAAGGCCCTTAATGCCAGTAATGGTACTGTCAGGACCCGTTACCACGATATTAAGGGAAATTAATATCACTAATTGTGTATTAAACATTAGTAACCGCCAGGGCCACATGTCGGGCTAGGCCAACAGTGTAACAACCAGTCCTTGTGCTATAAAAGTACTGGTCGGTGATACACAAGAGAGACTCTCACGCGCCCTCAAGCACACACAATCACTGAAAGCTCTTAGACGCTCAATACAAGAACAACATACCCCGTAGAGTAGGGTATTACGCTCAGGCGGCCCAAACCACGTAAACCTCTGTGTCAATTTGTCACCATCTCTTGAATCTCTGTGCGCCCATTACCGAACTACAAACTCCACGGACAACTAACAGTAGTGTCAGGAGATCTGCCGGATTTACACACCGACAAAATGTAATTTTCAATTTAAGCAAGTCATGATCTCACAAACTTAACTATTTTAAAACCTGAAGACATGATACTTGTTGCTGCAATTTTTTAAGCACATATTTTGATCATATGAAATTTGTAAGATATTATATGTGTGTCTGCCTTATTCTAACCATCCAAGCCAAGCCTATGTCATTTGACAATCAGAAGCTTAAGGACATCATTCTAGGTATACACAACCTCTTCCAAGTTCATATCTAAGTGCAATGATAAGCCATCTAAAAAGAAGAAGTGTGATACATGCATATTCTCTTGATCTTTTCTCAATTTATATTTGTTCATAAAACTCAACATGTGAGTTGATTACCTGATTTATTCATTATTATTAAAAGCACTTGTGATCATGCAACAAGTTCAAAACAGCAAGAAAGTTCGATCATTACCAGATTTAGTGTAAGTAATTATTCCAATTACTAGTCATGGCAAAAACAACAAAATGTATAACATGAGTGATGTAGTAAGAACTTTCAGCATGTAAAAGGAATCACAAAGTCATATATGTATGAAATACTATGCTCATATTATTTTAAATTCAAATTCCCACATAGACTTTCCATGTTTCAAAACTCCGCCTACATTTAAGCCATGAGGATGCATAACCCCTATTTCACTATGAATGAAACAAAAACGAGTGAAAACCAAAGGTTTTGTAAAAATGTCAGCCAATTGTTGTTCGGAATCTACATGGTGAAGCATAATGTTTCCCTTTTCAACATTATAATGGAAAAAGTGATACCTAATGTCAATGTTCTTAGTTCTAAATTGTTGCACAGGGTTTTTAGCAATTCAAATGGCACCAGTGTTATAACAAATTAATGGAGCACTATCTAGATCAACCCCATAGTTCTTAAATGTTTGAACAATCCAAAGAATTTGTGAGCAAGCACTAGCAGCAGCTACATATTTAGATTTGGCTGTGAATTGTGCAACTGAGTTTTTTTTTATGGAGGACCAAACAACAAGTTAATTACCAAGAAAATGACAAGAAACGGAAGTACTTTTCATATCAATCCTAGAACCCCCAAAATCAGCATCCGAAAAAGCTATCAAAGTAACGGTTGAAGAAGAAAGAAAAAATGCCAAATTCTTGAGTTATATGTAAGTACCTGAGAATTCTTTCGATGGCTTGAGGATGTGAAGCACGTGGGGAAGCTTGAAACCATGCACAAAGACATACGCTAAATTGTATGTCTGGTCTTGATGTCGTGAGGTACAAAAGTGATCCGATCATACTTCTATTACTTCTATATTCTTTATGATCCACGGGTTCACCATCTTCATAAAGTTCAAGTATTGATGTTGTTACCATTAGTGTCCGAAGAGGCTTGCTTTTGTCCATGTTGAAGCGCTTAAGAAGGTCTCTTGTATACTTCATTTGATGCACAAAGGTTCCATCCTTAGTTTTCTTGATTTGCACCCCCAAAAAGTACATGAGTTCTCCCATCATACTCATCTCAAATTCTGAACTCATCATAGCTAGACCGTGTGACTTGTTCGTGCAAGCTTCCAATTATCTGTTGTGGGGGAGAATTCTTGTAAATCCATAGGGGAACAGATGTCTCACAAGCTTCTTCTTCATCAGGTTCATTGTAGATTGATGAGCTTGTGGCTTGTGGACGATCATGACCAGTAGAGATGGTATTCAGAGCTTGTTCAAAGTTCGGAGCTAGACAAGTGTCAGCTTCGGAACTATCAAGCAATATCACTGACTATTCTTCTTCTTTGAAAATACCCTCCCCCTGAGGATATGGATCCCGACCTGCAAAGTTTGAGCTAGTACCTCGGAAGGATTGAACACGTGAAGGTCCTACGGTGTCAAGGTACAAAAGTTGACCCGGTTCAGTTGTCATGATCATGGTGAGAGGAGTATCTGAACCTGCAATTAGCATGTCTACAAGAAGAGCACACAATTTCTTTGTCCCCTTTAAGCTTAGGCAGCCCACGTATGCGATCAAGAGCACTAACACGTTTTAGATGATCAAAGCCTACGTGACCAAGTCTACGATGCCAAAAATATAAGTCCTTTGAATCATTAGCAACTAGACATAGGTCATGTGGCGTGAGCAACCTGAATCCACAATCCAAATGTTCTCCTTCAACAAGCGTGTAACCTACATAGACGAACAATACGTCAATGACTCAATACTGGTGTTAGTCAAAAGGGATTTAGGAATCTAGTACTGGGTCACACGACGTGCAGCAGGAAAAATACGTGAAAGCTGAGATAAAACAGCAGGTTTATTTGTCAAAGATTGAAATTTTTTGTTCTTAACTACATACCTATAAGGTGTTACTTGTGTAGCACAAAATTAGTAGCTTCGGAGGCAAAAACAGAAGGTCCGGAGGTAACAACAGAAGGTCCGGAGGCAAAAACTGAAGCTCCGGAGGTAAACTTTGAATGTTTTTCACTCATAATAACAGGTTGCATGTTCCTGACATTCGGTTTAGTATGTGCAGCAAATTTTGCATGAGAGTTATAAGATCTAGCTTGCATTCTTTCCTTTTTTACGTTGTTTAGCTAGTCTATAACAAAAATCTATGACATGACCATCTCTACAACAATAGGTACAATGAAATTTAACTATGTGTTCATGTCTAGATGAGCATGCAGTATGTTTATTTGATCCCGAACGTGACAACACTCATGCAGATTTAAAAATCACCTATTTTGGTTTAGGAACTGTTTTAATCAAACCACTTCCTGATGACTTTACAATTTTATATGGATGTGCTTTAGCATGAGCATGACAATCAAAACCTAAAACACTTTTATCATTCCAAGATTTGGATGAATTCGGTAGAAAGTTTAGATTTTTCTTCCTAATACAAAACTGCTCTAGTGTCCTATTCATGTCATGATGTTTCTTAGAAAATTCTATGCAGTTTTCACATGAAATTTTTCCTTTTAATTTGCAATTAGAACAATATTTAACTTCATGAGCACGTAAAGCATTGTTCAGTATTGAGATTATATTCATAGCATCTTTTAGTTTCTTTTCAAGATCATTACAGGTAGAACAATGCAAATCAATTGTAGAACAAGAAGCATATTTTAAGTTTCTGTTATTAAGTACAACAAGCTTTTTGTTCTTTTCAATCTCTAACTCAAGTTTATCAAGAGTGGAGGAGTGTGCATTTCTTAAGGAGGAAAATTATTGATATATTAACGCATTAGCGGCAAGAATCATCACTTGGAATCATGGTTTTCAAACGATTAATTTTAGATTCTAGTGACTCAATTTCAACAGCATTGTCCCTAAGCTTTTTTTTCCTTTTTCTTAACAATAACAGTTGCACGGGAAATAGCATTACACATTTCATCACAAGTAGGACATACCTCTCCATTGTCACTGTTGTGTTCTGCATCCTCCATACTTGATCATGATTTGACTGCCATGAAACATAAGTTTGTTAGATCATCTTCATCTTTGTCATTCCAATGTCAACATCATTCGAGCCAAGTTCTTGAAGTGCGGTGAGGAAACTGTTTATAAGTTTGCGTCCTGTAAAACCCTTCTTTTTCTTGTTGATGTTGCCAGAAGAGGACTTGACTTTATTCGGCTTTTCATCACGGGTAGAAGGACCTTAAAGGTTAGGGCAATCTATAGGAAAGTGTCCTGTCTTACCACATTCAAAGCATCATAGAGGTCAGGAGCTTCCTCTCCTTCTAGTTCTCACATTTTGCAATGCTTTTAAGAACTGAGTAGAGATGAGTACTAGCTCCTCTTCTGGAAATTCTTCAATCTGTTCTAGGTTTAGTGAAGAGAGCAAAGAAAGTGTATTGCTAGATGAAGATTGGCCGGAACTAGGCATATCAAATTGAGAAACAAATGCAAGATACTTTTTGGGGTTCTTACGTGAGATTATGTCAATTTCATGAGTTTTCAATTTAGAATATAGCACATCTAATGTAAGTGTACTCATGACAGTAGATTCACAAATAGATGTGACTTTCATCTCCCAAATTGACATATCTATTGCACTTAACAATTGCCCAGCATTTTCAGCATCTAAAAAAATTAACATTGACACTACGCAAGTTGCTGAAAATTTTATTAGAGCGGGCAAAAAGGTCATCAATGGACTCACTGGGTTGCATCTCGAAGTGCATGTATTCTATCGTGAACATATCCCGCTTTACCTCATTGCTCGTGTTGGATCCTTCGTGGTAGTAACAAAGTGCTCTCCACACATCGTACGCCGATCGAAGGTGTGCAACATGGTCGAAGTCGCTCTGAGTTAGTCCTTCGATTATCAAGTTGCGGGCTTTGTTGTTGTTGTCACATCTCTTTAGTTTGTATCCATGACTTGATCGTTCATCGGCACATCGTAAGGCTTGTACAGTTCTTCCCATATCGCGAAGCCTTGCGCCTGGATGAAAGCTTCCATGCGTGCCTTCCAAACCTGAAAAACAATACCAACAAACACACAAGGTTTTGCCGAGTATTTATCCATGAGGATTAGTCAAAAGAACGTGCGAATCACAAAGAAGAGCATCGTGGCTCTAATACCAATTGTAGGATCGAAGAGCATGTGTAAAGCTACCAGAGGGGGGTGAATGGTAGATTAAAACATTTCAGAAGAAGCAACAAAACACCCCTTAGTAGAAAATCGATCTATTATAGAAACAGTGTGTGCGATTAATCTAAACAAGTTCAACTATGACAAAACTAGTATAGATTGTAGAGAATCAAGTCACAAAGACATCACAACAAGAATCACGAAAATCGGTCGAGAGAAACTCGAGTTACGATCGAAAGATCGAACAATGGTCAATCTGTCCAACCTGAGAAAAACAGTTCTGGAACACCGCAAAGAAACTCGTGTAGATTAGAAATCAAAAATACAACGATCGTGAAATTTTCACAGAAGATTGAACATCATGTTGTGAAGACAACCCAAAAAGAATCATGTCAATTAGATCTGCAAAACTCGAGTTATGATAAAACCACCAAAGAAAGGTAGTGCTGTGCAGAAACTCTACGAAAAAGAAATGACGAAAACAAGTTCGACGAACGAGGCACAAAAGTTCCTTCAAACTACGAAATTTATTGATCAAAACACAAGAGAAACAGCCCCAAAGTCGTCTACCACGAGCTCTGGCCTCCCTTGCTTATATAACCAGCCCTTAGGCCAACCCAAACCTAACTAGGACTCTAATCTACTCAATTCACAAAACGAAACTTTCCATAAGTGCTTAAGACTCTTCTATACGCAGATAGAAGCAATCTTAAGACTTCGAAGCACCTTAGGAATGTATCCCACATTCATAAAACAACTCAAATTCATGAGCCACACGAAATCCTATCATAACCAACTCAAAACTTCCATATTTGAGTCAAACATTACTCAACCGCAGCCTGAGTTCATAACCTAGTCGGTTGGACCTTTCCGACCAATTTTTTACGTCCACATCTTTTCATCTTGACTCAGAACTATGTAGCCCACGTCCATGCACTCCCTGCACACGTGTAAACATCTTCTAATGATGTCCACGATACTTTCATATGCATTGTTCTTGATTCAAACATCCTGCACAACCTCCCAATCAACTCAACCACAATTCCTTCCGAACTTTATTATTGAACCTCATCTTCTCCCTAAGACTAGTTCAATGGATCCCGCCACCAGCCATGTCTTGAACTCAAGCAACACCTGCACATGAATAAACAACCAATACTTCTAAGCACAAGTCCTCGACTTGACTCTCGTTAGTTCTGAAACCACAACACCTTACGTGAGCACCTCACATAAGCATGTTGCAAACCATAACAAATTGATAATAGTAATAACCTCCGAAACACATTAAAAACATAGTAAAAGAATACTAAGAAAACTTTCCATAGATGTAAAACAAGTTCAAAATATTTCAAAGTAAAAGCGGAACCATTATAATCTAGCTCCAAAGCTAGTCGGACCTAGCGCTGGAGCTAACCAAAGCTAGTCGCACCTAGCGCTAGAGCTGAGCAAAGCTAGTCAAACCTAGCGTCGGTCCTTGCAGGGGCTCAGACCTAAAGTCGTACCTTGATGATAAAGGTGTTTTGATAGAGTTCAAAACTTTTATCATCAAAGCCAATGTATTAAGAACACATAGGTCTCACACAATGTTATACCATTTCACAAAATTATTTTCTACCAGACCACACCAGAAAGAAATATTTAATGGTATAGTACAAAAAACATGGGATATAGTAGCATGCTTTTGTCCAACATTATTATACAGAGATGGATATTTATCTTTAAGTTTAAAATTACTGAGCCAGTTATCATCCCAAAATCTAGTGGTGCGACCATTGTTTACTTTAAACGTACTGAAACACAAAAAATTTCTTTAACCTCCATCAGCCCACTCCAAAAGTGTGAGTCGCCTGGTTTGTGTTGTATTTGTCCGATCACTTTATCCTTTACACACTTGTTTCAGGAGTGTTTGCCATAAACCATCCTCATTTATCAGTTTAAACAACCACTTGTGCATTGGTTTTGAATGTCCAAGTTCTGGATTCCTAAGCCTCCTTGTTCTTTTGGCTGGCATAACACGTCCCAACGGGCTAATCTGTACTTCTTCTTGTGAAATCGCCTTGCCAAAATAATCTGCATCAATAGTAATCTAGTCTCTCAAGCATCCCTCTGGGCACTTCAAAAAACAGAAGCCTGAACATGGAAAGATTTGTCAAGACTGAGTTGACAAGCACTCGTCGACCACCCGCGGACAAACATTTCCCTTCCCAACTACTCAACTTATTCTGGAATCTCTCCTCGATGATTTTACAGTCACTGTATTGAGTTTACTATAATGCATGGGAATACCCAGATACTTGTATGGATATGATCTGGGTTTACAACCAAACAGATCAACATACTGTTGTTGGTGTGCCAAGCGTCTCCAAAAAAATATTTCACTTTTTCGAATGTTAATTGTGAACCCTGAGAGCTGCTCAAATATGCATAACAACATTTTCAAGGTATGAGCCTATTCCAAGTTGTGCTCCATGAATATGATCGTGTTGTCTGCATATTGTAATATTGACATACCATCATCTACGAGATGTGGAACAATGCCACATATTAACCCATTTACCTTTGCTCTATTTATCATTATGGCTAGCATGTCTGCCACAATGTTGCACATGATAGATGATAGGGGACCACCTTGGCGAAGTCCTTTCTTTGATTGGAAATTCTGGCTAAGATGATCATCAACTTTCATGCTAACACGGCCACCTCTCATAATATTGTCCACCCAATCGCACCAACCCGGCAAAATACCTTTCATCTCTAATACTTTGCGTAGAAACACCAGTTCACGTTATAATACGCTTTCTTAAAATATATTTTCACTATTACACATTTGATTTATTTTTATGAAGTTCATGAATGGTTTAGTGCAGGATAACAAACACCTTCCATTATATTGCGCCCAGACCGGAACACAGTTTGCGTGGGGCTGATGACTTTCTTGGCTATTGCCATAAGTCTGTTAGTAATTACTTTCGTAATAATTTTGGAGCTTACATTAAAAGATAGATTGGTCTGTATTGCTATATCTTTACGGTGTCAACAATTTTTGGAAGTAGGATGACAGTGTCAAAATTTAGTCCGAATGTTTGCAGATGGCGAGCATAGAATGCGTAGATTAAGGCCATCAGATCCATCTTGACCACCTCCCAGAAGACCTGATAAAACTCCTCGGAGAATCCATCCAGCCCAGCTGCCTTGTTATGCTTTATCTGGAAAACAACACTTTTCACCTCCTCTACAGTAAAGTCTGCAATTAGGAAGTTATTTTCTATCTAAGATACCTGAGGAATATCATCCCTTCTGGTCATGTCTCAAAGAATAGTTTTCCTCTGGAGGACCGAACACTTCTTATAACAATTAACTATATATTCCATCAATTGATTTTCTTCTGTAATTTGATTACCCCCATCTTGGAGATGGTAAATCTTATTCTTCCTATGTTTGTCATTAGCTACCAGATGGAAGTATTTAGTATTGGCATCCCCATCCAGTAAGTCCTTAGTTTTTGCACGTTGATACCATTTGATTTCTTCTTCCCTTAATACTTGAGCCAATCTGACCTGTAATGATTGTTTTAAAATTATCTCATCTGCTCGTAGTGGTATGAACTTAGCTTTTTTTTTCTCTCCAGGGCGTCTACTGCATCCAATATTTTTTTCTCTTTTTTATATGCGCCACTAGTTTTCTTAGCCCATCCTATAAGATATTGGTGAACCCTACAGATCTTTGTCTGCCAAACTTCCATGGTGTCGTGGCTGTGTACCGGCGACTCCCATGTTGCATGGATCATCGGTCTAAAGCCATCTCTAAGTAACCATCATAGTAAAAATTTGAAAGACGGTGTGCATTTACTTTGAGATGCAGTACCAAAGTCCAGTAGCAAGGGTGTGTGGTCCAATACGCTCCTGGATAACGTCATAATATTTGCTAGTGGATATTTAATTTCCCAAACCGTTGAGAGGAGTATCCTATCTAGCTTCTCAAATGTGGCACGCTGCAACGCGTTAGCCCACGTTTATTGTCTACCTGACTTCTCAATCTCTCTAAGATCTGGTCCATCGATCACGGCATTAAACAGCAAAGGCCATCGACTATTAAAATTACCTTTATTTTTTCTTTTGAGTGTCTCATAATGTTATAATCACCACCAATTAATATTGGTAATGTATTCTTAGAGCAAATGTTTACTAGTTAGAAAAGAAACTTATCTTTAAACTGGCTCTATGATGATCCATACACTAAAGTCAACGCCCATTTAAAATTGTCCGATTTATTACAACGGTGAAATTTAACGTAGTATTCCCCTTCTTCTATTGAACCAATGTGCAATACACTTGTATCCACACCGAGGATCATCCCTCCGGAAATTCCTATCAATGCAAAATAAATTCTCTTCCGGCGCATAGGTTTTTCTGAAAACTCGGTGAGAAATTATTCACACCTGTCTCTAATATACCTATGAAACTCAAACCATATTCTAATTTTTTTGGGTCTCTAAACCCATTGCTATTACCTAACACGCCTTTCATTTAATTGTGTTTTTGTTGACACCCCCTCCTTTTCTTCTTGCCCGCACTCCGGGTCACCACTTTAGAACAAGCAATAAAATTCTCAAAATCATTGTCTGTATCCATTACATCTTCTATAATATCTGAAGAAATGTGGTTCAGAATATAATTGTCTAATTCCTCCTATTCTCGTATTTCCTTCTCCTCTTCTTCTAAAGTACCAAATTATCCCGTGATACATTCACATCTACTCTATCCAACTCCTTACCTTTGAACTTAGCTACTGCATCTCGAGCAGAGCTCTCATGGTGTCCCACTATAACTCCCACACCATGCAACTGAGATATAATCGTGCTATCAGGAATCTGTAAAAAGGATGAGAGGGTCTGACATTCATTTTACTTAGCCGTTATCATTTCCACTTTCTCCATGGTGGATTCATCACCAGATGCCGATGCCCGCTTGCTGCGTCTAGCTATGGTGACAGATGGCGCCACTTCTGGAATAGCCGCCATTTTCCTGACATCCTCCATCACTACAGGAATCCATCGATAGGGCGTTGGCCATATGAGGGTCGGTTGCCTACATAAACTGACACAATAAGGTAAAGGCATCGGTGAACTGACGCACTTAGCCGAGGACATATATTGGACGCCTTTAACATCTAAGTGTGTCGGGGCTGACACATTTATTATCTATGTGCGTTGGTTTTTAGCAGCCGACGCACTTAAGATTAAATGCATTGGCCACAGTGACCGATGCACTTAAGTCACTTATATGCGTCAGTTTCGACCGAACCGACGCACATAAGTCGACACGTGGCAGTTTCATCGAGCGTGTGTTTGTGCATCGGTCCAATAGAAATTGACGCATATAATCAACTTAAGTGCGTCGGTTTCAGGGACCGGCGCATATGATGTGCCGCGTGGCTGCCCTCCAGTAGCCAGCGATGGGCGTCGGTTTAGACAAAACCGACGCACATAACGTGTTTTTTTTAAAAAATGTTTATTTTCTCTCCCTCCCCGGATGGGAGCCTCCATTTTACACACAACAGCAACATACATAGAGCATATCAGTTTTCAAATATATGACCATACACAAGTTCTCAAACATAGCACCGTACACAAGTTTTGAAACGTTTCGAACACAAGCACAACAAAACACAAGCACAACAGCTCGAAAATGAGTAAACGAAAATCAAATGTCATCGTGGGAGCCTCCACTCGCATGTCCTCCGCTCGCATCTCCTCCACTCGCACCTCTGTCATTGATGTTAAAGAAAGCATCAACACCTTCAGGTGTCATGTGACGAGATCCCTGCGATAGATCACAAATGAAATAGAAACTTAATAACATAACATGTTAACTCCTACTTACTTAATAACATAACATTAAAAAGGAGAATCATATTGGTTTGAGCTAAAACTTATCAACACACTCTCGTATTTCTCTCACTCTCTCTCATTCTCTCGCCCTCACTCGCTCTCCTACTCTCTCTATCTCTTCTCCTCTCCCTCTATCTCTTTCTCTCTAGCTCCCTCTCTATCTATGTCTTCTTTTCCCTCTATCTCTTCCTCTCTCCCTCTATATATTTCTCTCCCTCTCTATCTATCACTTCTTTTATCTCTCTATGTCTTCCTCTCCCTCTCTATCTATCACTGCCTCTCTCGCTCTCTCAATTGTTCCCTCTTTCACTTAATCTCTCTGCTAGTATTTCCCTTTTCTTTTTAATATTGTGGTAACTAATATGTGATATATAATGAAACTATTGTAACAAGTATGCAAGTTATACATACCACTGCGTCTCCTTGTGATGGGTGAGTCTGCACCGCAGGGAATGGCATTGGTGGGAAAAACTAGTTGAAGTTGTGAGATTATGATTAGAATCATTTTGGAATCAAATAAACTAGTCAAATGCGAAAATTACAGTTTACCTTGATTATTTTGCTGCAATCTAGAATCCAACAGTGACATAAATCCGTAAGCTTGTGGAACATACGATTGACCACTCTCGGAACCCTGCAACACAAATGGTTACAATATTGCATTATATAACTAATGTCAACAAGATAAGTAGTTTTACCTGTGAGAAGCCAATCTGTGGTAGTGCTGGCTGCATTGGTCGAGGACCAAACTGAGAACTGGAGCTACTTGACCCATTAACTGCATCAAGTAAATTAGTTGTGATATCTTGAGTAGATACATTTGTAAATCAAATAATATTTTCAAATAAAAAATTACATGTTACCTGAGACATATACAGATAATGCATCTGTTGCTGCAACATCTGTGTCTGTTGCTGTTGTTGTTGCAACAACATCTGTGTCTCTTGTTGTTGTTGTTGCATCTCCTCCTTTGTTCGTCTCAATTCTTCTTGCAATTTAGCCTCTGTAGATGATTGAAATCGACTACCACTAACATTGTACAGCTGTCGTCTAGCATAAGCCTCACGCTCTACATAGCCGTCGCCTAACCCAAGTATACAAAAAAATACAAGTGTGAAAAATTGACATTCATTAACGTACAAATCATCATTATCATTACACATACCTCCCATGCGCTAGACCTCCGCCGGCATCGTATGCTGTAGCGACATCCAACGGCTCTCTCAAATAGTCTGAATCAGGTCCATGATTCTTCTTGAAACACTCAACATACTTTTGTTATGATACATTTAGTTAACAGATTAATGTAATACAAGATAAATTGAGTTGATGGATAAAAGCAACAAAGAATCAACATACGTACCAATTTATGCGTTGATGCCTCATCACATAACACCTCCGGGCGATTCGGGTCTCGACCTTTGTGCCCCTTAAGATAAACCTCAAAAACGTAGGAGGCATACCAGTTTCAGCTGTCTACAATATCAAAATCGATAATTTAATCAATGCAATTAATTGAAGCAATCTATGTATGAATATAATAATTCATATCATCCTTTGTTCTATCCAAACATAACCATCTGGCCTGAAGAAATGCCTTCCTGGCTTGCTCTTCTGGTTTCTTTGGTGTCTATCAGAAATATTTTTGAACTCAGCTGAACCCCAATACCCGCATAACCATTCCCAAGCCTCCATATTCGCATAAATCCAATCCACATGACTTTGCAAGTACTCCTCCCTAGTGAGGTGAATTTTGGCTGCTTCTTTGTTTGTCATAGGCTGGAACATCACCGTCTTGTAGCAGACGGTCAAAGCCTTGATCCATGCCTTAGAGACGGAGTCCTTGACACGTCTCTTTGCTGCATTATGAAAAACTGAACAAGCATATGCATGACTCATACCCTCCTCCAAACGAAACCTACCCTGCATACAAGTAACAATTAATGTAAAATAACAATAAGATGTAATGTAATGGAAACAATCAAAACAAACTTACCCAAAAGATCTCCAAAACTTTTTCCTGACATGTACCCGAATCACCATACTCTTGAAGCGCATAGTGATCCCAACTATGTGTTGCAATCCTTTGACCATCTACTAATACCATCCTGGGATAGCAAAACCGGATGGTGTTTCACAACTCGGTGTTAAAAACTCGTCGATGCCCCTTTCCACTCCATCCAAGCTCCACCCAGCACCTAGTACCCTTCGGCCTTATAATTGTCTGCTCGTCCATACTGTTACTTACACCACATAAAAGGTGCTTCCGCAACCTGTACATAACAAATACATAAAATTAGTTAATTGAATAGATATAATGAACTTGTTAGTTAATTAAAAATATTACCTAAAGGGGCATCGATCGGGGTGTCCTAACTCTTCTAGCTCGGCCCTTCTTGAAATCCTGGCATCTCGCTCGGAATCCTTAGGCTCATCTTATTTCTCATCATCTCCCTCATTATCACCATCTGAAGAGATCCACCGCCCAATAGTATCTGAGCCTCCTTCTGAGAATTGTCCTGAGCCTCCTACGGAGCCTCCTCCTGAGCCTCGCCCTGAGCCTCCTCCTGAGCCTCGCCCTGAGCCTCCAGCTGAGCCTCCTCCTAAGCCACCTTCCTGCTTCGACGTATGCCTGACAATCTCTGGTTCCTCCCCGTACAACTTCTCATACATCGGGCAATGATCTGTCACCTTTGTCGGACTGCGTGCAGGCTCGCTCGACGTCGGCTCTGCCACACAACACAAAAATTGCCTCTTCCTCTGCCCACTATAAGAAGTACCCTGAAAATATAAATAAAGAAGTATGTAAAGAAGCAAGAAACAATAGATAGTTAATATTAATATTTAAATGTATGTAAAAAACTAGTACCTGAAATGGGTACGGCTGGCTCGAAGTAGAACTGGGAGTGGAGGCCGAAGATCCACTACCCTTCTTGCTCTTCTTCTTCCCCAAACTTGGCAAAAGCATAAACATCTGCGCACATTTTTATAGAAATGATTAGTATACAACATTAGATAATAAATAAAGAATGTATACAATAATATTAAAATTCTAAAAATGCGTACAATATAAATAAAAAATCTCAGCATCAGAATCTGATTGCGTCACGCGTGCATTAAGATATTCACGTATCTCTTCTTCCATCTCTTCCTCTTCACTCTCTTCCATCTCTTCCTCTTCTTTATCATATCCCTTCCTCTTCTTTATCATATCTATCATCTTATTCCAAATTCCTTTTCTTGAAAATATTACCTAAAGGGGCATCGATCGGGGTGTCCTAACTCTTCTAGCTCGGCCCTTCTTGAAATCCTGGCATCTCGCTCGGAATCCTTAGGCTCATCTTATTTCTCATCATCTCCCTCATTATCACCATCTGAAGAGATCCAGCGCCCAACAGTATCTGAGCCTCCTTCTGAGAATTGTCCTGAGCCTCCTACGGAGCCTCCTCCTGAGCCTCGCCCTGAGCCTCCTCCTGAGCCTCGCCCTGAGCCTCCAGCTGAGCCTCCTCCTAAGCCACCTTCCTGCTTCGACGTATGCCTGACAATCTCTGGTTCCTCCCCGTACAACTTCTCATACATCGGGCAATGATCTGTCACCTTTGTCGGACTGCGTGCAGGCTCGCTCGACGTCGGCTCTGCCACACAACACAAAAATTGCCTCTTCCTCTGCCCACTATAAGAAGTACCCTGAAAATATAAATAAAGAAGTATGTAAAGAAGCAAGAAACAATAGATAGTTAATATTAATATTTAAATGTATGTAAAAAACTAGTACCTGAAATGGGTACGGCTGGCTCGAAGTAGAACTGGGAGTGGAGGCCGAAGATCCACTACCCTTCTTGCTCTTCTTCTTCCCCAAACTTGGCAAAAGCATAAACATCTGCGCACATTTTTATAGAAATGATTAGTATACAACATTAGATAATAAATAAAGAATGTATACAATAATATTAAAATTCTAAAAATGCGTACAATATAAATAAAAAATCTCAGCATCAGAATCTGATTGCGTCACGCGTGCATTAAGATATTCACGTATCTCTTCTTCCATCTCTTCCTCTTCACTCTCTTCCATCTCTTCCTCTTCTTTATCATATCCCTTCCTCTTCTTTATCATATCTATCATCTTATTCCAAATTCCTTTTCTTCATTTCCATAATTCTTTGTGATTGCCGAACACGTTTTCTTGAAGGGCCAGCTTGTTCTTCAGACATCAACTCTAACGTACCACTAGCAATTTCTGCAAGTCCTATCCTAGAAGATATCATAAAATCTTCTGCTTCCTTGACTTCATCCTGATAGATAATACCGTAATCTTCTTGAATCTCTATATACTCATCATAACGATGAGGGTGCAATTCAGGGTTAACTGTATACACAACCCACAAATTTTTTAAGCTTGGGTTAGGATAACTTAAATAGTACACTTGTATCACTTGATTCGCAAGTACAACATTGTTGTTATGGGTTGTGTATCGTGACTTGTGGTTGACCACCACCATTCCAAAATCATCAACTCGTGTACCCGATGTTGGATCAAATCATTCACAGTCGAAAATCACAAGTTGAAGTGTTTTTGGACCGCCAAATGTGAACTCTATTATTTTTGAAGAACACTATACTATTATGTCACTTTTCCACTGCCCTCTGCGGTAGTTATCATTACTCCACTGTTTGTAGTGGCAGCAAGTGGACGGCTTGCTTCTAAACTTGTCGTCCGAAAACGATATCCGTTGATATCGTACCTGCTAAATTATGGTGATCTCAATTGACCATGCGACATCTGTCGCAAGTCATCGGAGATGTTAACATCTTTCATACACTACATAAATAAACAAAGTTAGCATCTTATGATGAACATGTGAATTAATATTGAAAGAAAAAACAGATAGAAATTACATGTTCACGGAACCAGTCCACAAAGCTTTTTCCATCGTTTATGCCATGCTGACGCATCTTATCCAATTAACTTTGTGTAGGTTTTCGTGAAGATTTCCAATACAACTTGTCAAACATTTAAAAATATGGTAACACCTCCTCCATGTTGCAAAATATGTAAAGCATGGTGTAGTTCCTCTCTTATGCTGAAATATAATGAGAATTAGCAGCCCCAACACCTTTACCCTTCCATTGAAAAATCTTAAGCTCACTCGTAGATTGCTCTTCTACATTATGATATCATGTGACACTTGCATTCACATTGTTGGCATGTGAAAAATATTTGCTAGAGAAGTTAGTAATCTCTTTAGCTGCAAATGCTTCTGCAATACAACCCTCAACTCTTGCTTTGTTGCGCACTGTAGCTCTAAGTTTCTTCAATTTTCTTTCTTGGCTATACATCCACTTAAATTGTGCAGGACCTGCTACCAAGGCTTCATAAGGTAAATTCACCAGCAAATATTGCATAACATTCTTAAATCCAGGCGGGAACACTTTTTCCATCTTACGTACAAGCACGACAATTTCTTTCTCCCACCGTCGCATCATCTTTTTTGACACTTCCTTAGCACAAATATGTTTATAAAAGTAGCTAAGTTCAGCAAACATCTTCCACAAATCAGGTTTGAAGTATCCACGAAACATTACCGATATAAGTCTCTCCATCATAATGTGATAATCATGGCTCTTCAACCCATTCAGTTTACCAATGTTGAGATTAACACATCGTTTTATGTTGCTGCATAGCGGTCTGGAAACTTCAGTGTTTTCAACCAACTAAGTATTTGCTTTCTTTCTTCTGGTCTAACACAGTATGGAACTCATGGCCTACTTTCATTTCCGCTTGCATTTGTTATAACCTCAAGCCCAAGACGATCGCAAATATCATCTAAGTCTTTCCTTGCACTCAAATTGTCTTTAGTTTGTCCGGTAAAATCAAAACACATGCTTATGATGCTTTCATCGACATTACGCTCTTGGTGCATCAAATCTACGTTTTGCAGTAAAAGCAACGCTTTTGCATATGGTAGCTCCCAAATAAAAGAAATATGAGTCCAGTTGTGTTCTGTACCATACCCTTCGAAACCACCTTTAGCGGACTCTTTTAACTTTGCATGCCATGCCATTTTTTGTTCGCTTGTCAATCCACGAGGGGGTCCTTCTGTAACACTTTTGCCTTTTCGAAATGATCGTGTATCACTCCTGTAAGGGTGATTTGAAGGAAGGAATCGTCGATGAAAATCAAAGAAGCTAACTTTTCTTCCAAACTTGAACCTGAAGGCATCGGTATCAGCTATACATACGGGGCAACACAATTTTCCATGGACACACCAACCAGCACAAATGCCATATGCCAACAAATCATGTATAGACTATAGAAATCGGCACGTAAAGTAAATTCACATATCATATGACTGTCGTATGCCTTTACACCTTGCCATAACTCTTTCAACTCCTCAATCAACGATTGCGTAAACACATTAATTTTTGTCCCGGGATGTTTAGGACCAGGAATGATGGCCGCGAGGAATATGTATCCTTCTTTCATGCACATGTTGGGAGGGAGATTGTAAGGCATGATGAAAACAGGCCAACAAGAGTATGGACTGTTACTTGTGCTGAAATGAGTGAAACCATCTGTTGACAATCCAAGACGCACATTTCTTGGATCTTTACCAAACTCCGGATCAAAATGGTCTAGAGCTTGCCATGCCGTGCCATCCGAAGGATGTACCATAATATCTTTGTCATCGCTCTCATGTAACCCTTCTGAATTCCACCTCATCTACTTTGCAGTTTATTCAGAAAGGAACAATCGTTTAAGCCTGGACGTGATAGGCATGTACCAAAGCTGTTTAACCGGTACCTTTGTATTTATTTCCTCCCCATCATCATTCAAAACCATCACATGTCTAGATGCATTGCAATGCATACATTGAGTATCGTTCTAGTGTTCCTTCCAAAACAACATGCAATTATTCTTGCACGCATCAATTTTCTCATAACTCATGCCCAGACCTTCCAAAATCTTCTTTGAATGATATATGTCTTCCGGCATCTTATGTTTTGCTTGAAGGAGATCATTGATCAACTTCAGGATACCATTGTGGCAATTGTTTGCAAAATTGAACTTAGACTTCAGCCCCATAAGTCATGTGACCGCCTGCAGAACGGTCACACTAACTCCCTCATATACTTTTTCATCCTCGGAGGCAAGAAGTCTATAAAATTTCTTCACCTCCTTTGGCAGTGACTGCTCTTCGTACTCTCGACCAACATCCACCATCATCTCATCCATCCGATCTTCATTCTCGTTTCCGTCTAACTCACTAGCATGATCCATCTATCCATGCTCATGCCACACTAGATAGTCTAGCATAAATCCGTGCTTACAAAGGTGCAGCATCATTTCAGACCTCTCGAAACATCAACAATTCTGGCACCTGCTACACGGACATTTCACAAAACGAGCACCACTAGGAAATGCTTTGTTCATGAACACATTTGTGATTTGTGCCCATTCCAAAGTGTACACACCATCTGAACTCCATCCATCATACATCACCCTATGGTCGTCACCCATTTTTCAACTTATACCTTCAAAGCAGAAAAATCATTATAATTAGTTTACTTTTATATTATGTGATGGTCACTACAACTAGGCAGATAGGTCCTAAATCCACCCAAGAGTGGTCGAGTGGGGCGTGCTTATGACGACACGCGTGGTCTGGATCCAGACGAAATTTCGGCAGCATAACCCCGTTGTTCTCCACTGCACACCCGAAAATGGTGCAGCAGAGAACATCGGGGTTATACCATCGAAATATCGTCCAGATCTAGACCCACGTCTCGTCACAAGCCAGGCCCCCCCCGATCCACTCCCAGGCTGTCCAAAAACGGACAATTCCGAAGCTTTACATCTCACATGCCAGTAGCATGTGATACGTGCCGATTCAAAATGGGTAATCAAATTCTATAGGTTACATTTCTCATTTTCATTTTTCAATAATTTACGAGAGAGGAAAGAATAAGACAGAGGAGGAAAGTTGGTCAGAGTTGCAAGTTCTAAGTCCGGATCCACCATTCAGGCACGGTTAATTAGTCGTATTCATTGTCGCCGCACGCATCTGTGCTCGTCTTAAAGCATACTTTACAACTAGAATCATCTTCCACTACAATCCTCTAAAGCTACCATAATTATAAATATATTTACTATATTACAAACACATAATTAGTCATCATATCTGAAATGCTAAAAAGAAGCAATCACATGCATGATATGAACTTTTAATCACATTCAAATCATATAGCATAATGAATATGAATCATATTCACGAGTTAGCAACTATACAATATGAATCACATTCACGAGTTAACACTAATAAAATATTATAATAAAGCATTACGCACCTAATATGTTACCTTCGCACTTAGGGTTGAACCGATGGGCGAGGTGGACGGCGGCGCCGGCGGCCGAGGCGAATGGGGCGCTGGACAGGAGCCGTAGGAGGGCGCCGGACTGGGAAGGCAGAGGGGACGTCGGCGAGGCGGCGGCCGAGGCGAGACGGGGCGGCACAGGCGGCCGAGCCGGACAGGGGGGTGGACGGGGGCCAGACTGGGAGACGGACGGGGAGACGGATGGGACGCCGGCCGACTGGCAGGGGCGCAGGCGAGGCGGCGGGGGTGGCGGCGGCAGCGGCGGGCTGGCAGTGACAACGGCGGGCAGGCGGTGACTGAGGCGGGACAGAGGCAGCGTAGGCGGCCGAGCTGGACAGGCGGGTGGACGGGGGGTCAGACTACGAGCCGGACGGGGAGACGGAAGGGACGCCGGCCGGCGAGCCGACGGGCAGGGGCACCGGCGACGCGGCGGGGTGGTGGCGGGATGGCGGCGGTAGGGGCGGGCGATTTGGGTGCTCTCGGGAGCGCGCGGGAGAATGGAGTATGTGGGAGAGGAGAGGAGGCGAGAAGGGATTAGGTTTCGACTGGGGCCCGCTTAAGAGCGTCGGTTTCTACCCGGCCAACGCTCTTAGAGCCGGAGCCAGCCGGACCTGCCGTATAAGCGCCGGTTTGACCAACGCATATATTATAAGTGTCGGTCTGGCCAACACATTTAATATGTGCGTCGGTCGGATCCAGGAAACTGATGCCTCTAACTTATGAGCGTCGGTTTCCGGAAACCGACACCCCTAGGCCTGTTACATGCGTCGGGGCCGATGCATATAGATAAACCGAGACCCTATTCATCGTTTCCTGTAGTGCATGTTAATTATGTTCATGTTATTATCCACACCCCCAACATCGAACTTCTTATTACCTTCCGTCTCAACATCAGACACCTCCTTAACAGCCACAGCAGGTTTTTCCTGCACATTTTTTTCATGAGGAACGTGGTGTAACTAGTTAGATGAGTGCACTGTCTTGGGTGGCATACACACACCTTCCCCAAACGAGCATTCGGATGTGGCGAATAGCTGATAATTCCCCGCTGATGGCATTCTTCCTCCACGTTCCTCACATTGTTATCATTACATTGAATAGATTCCTGCATACTCAATACATTTAAACTTTTAACATTATTTTAATAGTTTTCCTGCACATTAATATCATTACGACTGTATTGCAACGAGTTAGCTGAATGAAGCACCTCACATTGCATACGCACCTCTCCAGCGCTTGACCTACTTCTTCCTCCACATTCATAACATTATTAAACAGAAATATCCTCCTGCATACTCAATATATTTAACATTGTGCGCTCACAGCAATATTTATATTTGCAGGAGAATCACACACCTCTCCACAGTCCACCATCTGGTGGGATGAGTCATTGATAACCCCCGTAGCGTGCTCTTCATTAAACACCTCCTGAGTCATATTTTGTGACGATGAACCAATAATAGATGGATTTGCCTGAGTCGCAACTCCCTGAATCAACACATGTTGGTGCCCATGTTGAGAGCCCATGACCTTTTTTCCTTCGTCGTTAGCCTCCCTCTTAGTTATCCGTATATTCCCGTTCAACTTAGGGCCCATGCTAGGATCATCCTCCTTATCGCTTCTCAACAAACCCGTGCATACATCTTTCAAGCACTAGCGAAGTGCAGGAGCTCAGAGGACCTTCTCCAAAACCTTGCCGCACGATTACAGTGCAAAGATGTTCTCGCACCTGAACATTTTGCCAGAATCCTTCACACTTCTGCCTATTATGACGCAGCCCAACAGAACAGCGCAAGCAGCCAATGCAGGCGTATTTCCTACTCACTGTCCCATCAGTCACAGGGAAGAGGAAGATTCTGATGGAGGGGTGTTTTCCACAACAACATGACACAACTAATGTGTAAAGATTTATACCTTTCTTCCTAGGGAAAGATCTGTACTGTCTTTTTGGAACACAAAGATTACTGCCGGACTGAATTTTCGCCCAGAACAGTGGTCTTATGTGTCTTGTTATAATAATGACATTTTGTTTCTGTTTTTTTCCTTCTTTTTGTTCCCACTGGCTTACAGGCAGGCCCTGCTAGTCAGACATGCCAACTTGCGCACCACAGTAGCAAACCACCCTGTAAAACCCTGATGTTAAATAACTAATCTACTAGTTTGGGAGGCTAAATCGTCACCTTAAAATACTTAGGAGGTTATGTAGCTAATCAAAATAAAAGAAGCTCTTGTTGTAGCTAATCAAAATAAAAGAAGCTCTACGGTGGTTTGGGCATATCCAGCGGAGACTTCCAAAATCATTGGTTAACAGCGGGATAATAAAGAGTAGATAATATTTTATGAGAGGTAGAGGTTGACCAAGGTTGACATGGCAGGAGGCGGTGAAATGAGACTTAAAGGAGTGGGACATGGCTAGAGATTTGGGTCATGATAGGACTGCATGAAAATTAGCAATTCATATGCCAGAATCTTAGTTTATTCATATTTTGTTACCCTGATCATCTTTCTTATTAATCCATTTCCAAAATAAATAAAATATATAATCTTATATTATTTGTATTTTTTACTCTCATCTTATATTTCTATTTCATCTTATCTTAAAATACTTACAAAGGCTTGGTTATTGTTGTTGTTGTTGTTGTTGTTGTTGTTGTCGCCATCTCTGCTTTTTGTTTCGCCGACAACAGAACTAGTCACTGACCTCACCACGCAGATGAACCAATTGAATTCCCTACAAGCGGTCAAGGCTGATGTTCATGACATCAAGGAATAACTTGCTGCTCACAACATCACTATATCATGCTTGGAACACGGCAGCGGTACAAAATCAGAAGACAAGTCCCAAGATGCCAAATACAGGCCATCTCTTGAAGTACCAAAAGAAGAAAATTGAACAACAACAAGAAAAGTCCCACACATGAAAAAGAGAAGAAACAGGGAGGTGGAAGTGAAGTCCCGGATGGTGATCCTGACTCGGGTTTGGGAGGCCTTAGGGGAAGAGATGCAAGGGGAAGTATACGGCGCTATAAAGAAGAACAAAGACAGCAACATCGGTTTCCAAAACAGGTCCACAGAATCTGCTTTCCTATATATGATGGCTCGGTTGATCCTCTACCTTGGTTAAGCAAGTGTCAACAATTTTTCAGCAGACAAGAAATCCAGGAAGAGGACAAGGTCTGGTATGCATCACTACATCTTCAAGGAGCAGCAGATCAATGGTACTATCGACTTGCAAGGGATCATGTGGAACCAAGCATGGAAGAATTTACCTCTCTGTTGGTCCTCCATTTAGATCTAATGCTATTGGAGAGCTAACAAAATTCAGCCAATAAGGCTCAATAGCTGAATACAAAGATTTTTTTGCATCTCTTATGTTGCTGCGATTCTATGAAGGACACACATACAATGAACTTCTTCATAGCAGGACTGCATGAACCACTGAAGACAGATGTGAAGTTTGAAAAGCCAGCGATATTATAAGAAGCTATGAGTCTTGCACGTGCTTTTGAACGTCGAAGCTCACTGATTTCAGAAAAAGACAAAAAAGCTGCATTGCCTGCAGATGACTTTCCAACAGAAAAAGAGAGACCACAGGAGCTCTTCGACATTTCAAAGTGTTAAGCAAGTAAGAGATGGCTAACCGTAGAGTAAAAGGTCTATGCTTAATTGCGATAAAAAAATTTCTATGGAGTATAAGAAGAATTGTCCAAGGCTTTTCAATCTTGCTCTTGTATATGATGGTGTTGGCACATACATGTTCAATGAAGATGAAAGTTCATAGTCAAGCTCGAGGACGAGCCTTCCGTAATGGGTGGAGAGATGTCACGGGCCAATATTATTAGATTATGTTTAGATGGAATAAAAGCTGGACTGAATAACTGTTGTGAGTCAACGTTTAAAGATAGAAAGTCAAGTTATTTTTAGAGAATTTTTTTCGAAGAGATAATTTTATTGAAATTTTCATGACAGTTACATCAATATGATATCACTTACATGAAAATGACACACTCGGCTTCTGTAGCTAGATACTCAAAACCAAAAGAAAGAAAAATACATAAAGTAAAAGAAAAATGTGTAGTCTTGTCTGCAGACACATAACAGTAATCAATCCGAAGACTAGATCGCCATCCATGTGTCTGAGAGAAAATATCCCTAACCACCTGCTCCAACTGTTTGCGATAGGCCAGAACCAAATCTCGAGAAGTATGCTTCTGCAACATTGCCCAGATACTGAGCCATTGTGTAGCCATATGAATAACCTTCACAAAAACAATCATATTTTTTTCTCTCCAAGACAATTTTGTTTCTGAATTGCCAAATAGCCCAACAAATGGCAGCAGCCCCTAAGAGGACTAGTTGTTTTAGCTGTGGTGTCAGCCCACGACTCCAAGAGCCAAACCAATTTGATACTGTGCGGGGTGGCTTTAAGTTTGTTGCCACTAGTACCACATTCCGTACTTGACGCGCTAGGTGATATTCAAAAAATAAATGTTTGATCATTTCTTCTGCCTCACAGAAGCTGCACTTGGTGCTACCATTCCAGTTACGCTTGGCCAGATTATCTTTTATAAGAATCACTCCTCTTCTGATGTACCACAAAAGAAATCTCGATCTTCGGTGGCACTTTCAATTTCCATATTTTTTATTTATGTTAGGTACATCTGTATGCAGAAGAGCAAGATAATATGTCCTCGGTGAGACCTGTCCACTTGGGACCAAGTTGTTTTTAGAGATAAGAGTTCAGTTTGATGGAGCCCTGATCGGTTCAGAATCTATTAGTAATAGATTTAGAGCCTGTTTGGACGACTGAAATGGCGCCGTTTCGCTGCAGAATCGAGCAAAGCGCTGCCAAACGATGAAGGGACAGAACGATTCACCATGAACCAGCCAGCAACGATTAACGAAAAAAAAAACTTCGGAGGTGAATTGGTTAAGTAGGTGTTCTGCACTCTGGATCGGATAGAAGGTTCATACGTCGTCTCCAACTCCTCAGAATTAGATGGAGTTGCCACTGCACACCATCGTCTTGCCGAGTTCCCGATCTCTCCAGTGACTAGCATCGTACTGCGGTGCTGAGTATTCTCACGGTCACCAGGACCGCCTCCTTGCGGCTGCCACCAAGTCTTGTCCCCGTGGCCGCCGCCCAGTCGCATCACGACCGCCGCCGCAAGTTGCCTCCCCTCGACCGCCATCATCTCATCGCACCGACGTCGCCAATATCTCCCATTCCCACGACCGCTGGGAAGTCCCCACTGGCCGCCGAGGCTGCTGCTACATACGAAGTGGCCTGCCCACTCAAATCTCCAAGGAAGGTGGCCTGCGAAGTCTCCCCTTGTTTAATTGATTTTTGCAGTAATCTTCATGGTGATGTAACCCAGTATTGTGTAATTAGCTCGGTTATGATTGTCAATGAGATTATTGTTGACATTGTCAGGGTACCTACTCCAGTACTAGTGCTTGTAGCAGCATTCAGCATTGCTCACTGACAGTGTCGGACTAACTGCTTTTGCTTAATTTAACTATCAAGGGTATATGAGTCAATTAACACATCTTTCACTCCATGCTGAAAGTGAAATAGAAAACTTAAAATTAGAATATTTCAGAAGCCTTGCATAGTTTGGAATACTCATTGTAAACCTTTTGCCATTTCTAAACGAGTTACTCTAAATTGTTATATTATTTATCATTAGTACATTCACTTACAATTATGAGTTTATTTGTGCATAATGAACATAACCGCAAATATGATTGGGTGGTGCCGTACGATGCGGCACCTAACAGCACACACAAAAAGGATACCAAAACATATAAAGTTTTCATTTCATAATAAGAAGAGTTTACAAAAGAGTGTACAATAGGGGTACACACGCAGCGGAAAATACATACTCATGATCTCACCTAACTAAGCAGGAGAGAAGACGTCCATGACCTAGGACGCTTCTCACTAGCAACATGAAGATCATTCAGCAGCGGCGTGGTTCACATGAGATTTATCTCGACACCTCGAGATCTTATGTACAACCTGAATAGCAGAAATAAAACTAATACCTGCAAAAATCGTTAAAGCGCAAACGTGAGCATAAGGCTCAGCAAGACTAACCCGTCTCACTAGACATATGCAGGGGTGAATATGAAGCACATGTAGGGAATAGCATAAATAGACTAGCCTACAAGTGGATCCTTATAATGATGTTTTAAGTAGCAAATGACATTCTTCAAACACGGCACATCATAGACTCCACAATAAAACAAGAAACACTTTGCCGATGATATGACATGCCCAAAGCATATAATGCTTTTACAGCTAAAGTCACACAAGGTTGCAAAGAAATTATAATTCAATAAAACATATTCTTCTGGCTTCTTTAATATTTACTACGTCACGACAGCGACAAACATGTGGTACTCAAATAACCGCGAGGGACGGTGATTGCAATCAGGACACATCGGACTGCACGACACGCACACCCGCATGGGAGACACCTATGTGTTCTCCTCCCCGCGTTATACGCGGCCACCTTTCACCCAAGACCCCAATGTCGACATACCTCTTCATCCCGAGCAAAAGGTCCCCTACACGGACACGTCAAAATGTTCCGCTAGGAGATTTACACCTTTCTGACTTCGCATCTCCATTGAAGGACAACCGAGGAGTCTCCACACTAGAGTTCGGAGTTACATCAGTTTATTGGGCCCATATCCCATTATGCAACCAGTATAGTTCAATCTTGCCCAACGGTGCCGCATACGGCACGGTCCTCAAGCGACACAGGCAGGGCTATGCGCTAGAGACTCCATCTCGTCGACTCCTATTCCCCCTGCCAGGTCTCATATTCATTTCATAAGCCATTTTGTCATCTTTCACCCTCATATGAACTATTATCCCTATCTCGCGAGTAGATTCCAACTACTCGACTTCTACCAGTATATCTAAAACATTAGCATTGGCAGTTCTACACGTCAAGCTGTAAACCTTTCCAACCCTCCCAAAGGATTTGTGGATATGCAAGTGGAGTATCAAACACCTTATACGTAATGCACAATCATCTGAAGACGTAAGGTGAAATAAAACTGCAAAACTATGTAAAGAACTTAAATGCAAACCGGGGCTTGCCTTGTTTACGACTCTATAAAAATGTTAGTTGTTATGGCTTGGTCTTCCTCCGGAGAATCTGCCATGGAATCTTGAAGTTGGAACTCCTTGGCATTCTCCTCCAAGAGAAACTTCTCGTTAATCACCTATCATCACGTTCCTATCGACATGATATGCATATAAGTAATTAAGGTAATCTAATAATGGACTCGACGAGTTGTAAAAACCTTAAGAAGAAGAGACTTGACTAGGAAGGTTAGATATGTCTCGGATGGGTGGAGAAACTATGGATAAGTCAAGTGGTCATAGTAGTGTCTAGACGTGAATCGAAAGGTGCAATGCAAGCACGCAATGCAATTATTCACTTAACACTTGGAGCTATGCCACTCGAAAAAGCTGAGACTGACTGGTGTGGCAGTGTGGGACTGAATAGTATAAGGATGACCCCGGAAACAAGGTGGGACATCGAAGCTTGAGTATGAGTGGAGTGTGTAACAAAGAAGGTCGCGACTTAGAAGTTGACCAAAGAAGATGTACAAACTCACTAAGGAGTGAACCTAATTAAGTGACAAGTGTGGTTGGAGGGTGTTGAATTAGGATGAATCGACGTGAAACCCTAGCAACGCATGGAAAAGAAGTGAGATTGGCTTTGCATGGACTCAATGAGTCATCACAAGCACTGCTAACCTAACGTGAGTACCAAGACATGTTCAGAGGACATTTAGGTAAATCAATCGCTACGACTATCTTCGCAAACATCGTCCAAGTTCTTACATGACACTATTGCAGTGTCCTTTGCAAGATTGTCTAGATGAGCTCGGTGAACTCCTGGAACTCGAACATAAGGCATTACTTTGTTGCGACGATGTGCTTTGCCCTCTCGATAAGATCATCTCAAGGACGTTCACATCAACCCGGACTCGTCCATGGTGGTGAGCGGAATCCCGAACACCACCTTATGAGTCACAATGTTAGTGATGTCGACTCGATCATCGGCAAGCGACTCGACAAACCTGTCGTCGATGAAACGGCACACCTAGCTAAGCAATTTTGTGGACAGTTAGGAAACATCGTCGACACAAACAAGAAACTCTTATCCAAGGTTCCCCTTGGTCTAGTTTTCCTTCTCGGTCGCAACGTTCTCGCATTACTCAACCACAGGTCATCGGTGATCACCAACCACCTTGATTTGACCTGGAAGGCATTTTATCGATCACCTTGGCTATACCTAGGACTCGATCACCCTCACATCGACTAAAACCCAATTTGGCTAGACAACCATTGCCCAACGAGTCGTACTTGTGTTTCATCACCACACATCACAGGCATACATCATCTCGATGCCAGGGCATGATGATGGCTCGGAGCGTCACGACAATGTCATGTGGTCAACGACGTCGACGCGACTCATGGTGGAGCATCACGAGCACGCAGGGACAAGCCAACCCGATACAAAACACAAAGGAGGTCAACTTGGGGATTTCTAAAAGAATGCTATCAATGCGGAACATGGACCAGAGGGCGAAGGACGACGACAGTGACTGACCTTGTAAGCATTTTAGCGAACATCTTGGTTGTGTTCTTGTTTCGGTTACTTCATCAACATTCCAAGAGCACCTTGTCACATATCTTGGTCAACTGCCACCCCACAACAGACCTGCATCTATCGACTAGCATGGAACGTCAATACATCTGGTTTCTTCCATGTAAACATTTCATCGAAAAATTTGACTGCAGCATTGATCCGACCAATCATTGCACAGATCAGAGCTAACCTTGGATCAATTGTCGATGCTGGTGTGTCAACGACGTGTTCCTGCATCTCCTTCATCCCAGACATCACTTGCCTTGCTGCCAGGATGCAGCTACAGAGCAGAACACCGTAATTACGTGCGGTAGGCGACGATGTCGATGTGGAGCAGACGAGCACGGCCACGGTGCACGGGCGACAAACGACTTGCACAGGGAGCAGGACGCGATGAGCGGCATTGGAGCAAGGCACTCGGTTGGTGTGGCGCGGTGCAAAGGTTGTCGCCGTGGCGACGTGGTGCATCACGGCCGATCCTGGTGAGGACAAGGCGCTGTCGGACAGCAAGTAGACGGATAGCGGGCGTGCTTGACACGATGGCGATGAGTCACGACCATGGCAGGCACGAGCGGGTATGGGTGCGCGGAAACACGGAGCACGGTGGTGGTATGGGCACATGAGAAGCGCGGCCAGCGCCGTGGCGGCTCGTGTCCGACGCGCAGAACCCGGGGCACCGACGAGCGAGGTGGTGTAGAGGAGGACGGACAAGCCACTCACCTTGAGGACGAAGGGGTGCGCGTCTTGAGTCCTTTTAGGATTTCTGCATTTGCTCTCTCGGCCTAGCCATCGCTTGCCGGGTGAGCTACGAAAGCATAGCTGACTTGGATGTCGAGGTCTTCGCAATATCCTTGGAATGCAGAGCTTGTGAACTGGGTCCCATTATCAGTTATGATTTTGTTTGGGACTCCAAATCTGCATACGATGGACTGCAAGAATTTGATAGCTGATTGCTTGTTTATTGTCACAACTGGAGTTGCTTCCGGCCATTTGGTGAATTTGTCAATGGCAACATACAGGAACTTGTAACCTCCGACGGCTCTTGGGAAAGGTCCCAAGATATCCATCCCCCACGCAGCGAAAGGCCATGTAGGAGGTATCATTTGTAGAGGTTGAGCCGGTGTATGAATTTGTTTTGCATGAAATTGGCATGCTTCGCATTTCTTCACCAGTTCAGTTGCATCCTGGAGCGCTGTAGGCCAGTAAAAGCCATGCTGAAAGGCTTTACCGACCAGTGTGAGGGAAGACGCATGGTTCCACACTCGCCTCCATGGATTTCTGTGAGGATCTCACGGCCTTTTTCCCTTGGGATCCACTGCATTAGGACGGCATTAGCACCGCGCCGGCAGAGATCCCCTTCTACCAACGTGTATCTTTTAGCCAATCTGACTATCCAGTCAACGGATACATTATCCTCGGGAAGGATATTGTCTTTCAAGTAGCTCCGGATCTCTGAGATCCATGCATCGGAGCTTGCTTGAGAATTTGAGTCTTGCGTGTTGGGTTGCTTGGAGCTTCTGGCAGCACCTACGACCCTTGATGGCTGCCATGGTAACAGGGCCATCAGGACCGCCAGCTTTGGGATGCTGGTCTCGCCCCCTTCGCTCAGTTCGGCGGGCTGAGCTGTGGGTTTTGACAACCTCCGGACGAAGGTTCCATCGGGAGCCGGAGCTCCAGTTGATGCTTTTGTCGAGAGTTCGTCAGCTTCAGCGTTATGGAGATGCTGGACATGGTGGAGGTCCAGGACTTCGAAGTCCTTCTGAAGCCTCTAGACTTCAAGGAGATAAGCAGCTAGTTGGGGATTGTTGCAGGAGCATTCACCCTTCACATGTTTAATGATAAGCTGCGAATCTCCATTGACCAACAGCTTCTTGACACCATATGATAGTGCCACCTTTAGTCCGTAAATGAGTGCTTCATACTCCGCCATGTTGTTGGTCGCCTTGAAGTCAAGGTGGACCATGTATTTTACCTTCTCCCCGGTTGGAGCGAGGAGAAGGACTCCAGCTCCGGCCCCTACTTTTGCATGGAGCCGTCGAAGTAGGGAGTCCAGTGAGGCTTGGTGAAGACCGGAGCCTTGAGTTCCGACTTCTGCTCACTAGGGCCCCCAGGGTTTGATAGGGAGGGGGTCCATTCCGCCATAAAGTCCGCTAGTGCTTGACTCTTGATCGCTTGTCTTGGGACGAATTCAAGATCGAATTCACCCAATTCCACTTTCCACTTTGCAATGTTCCCATTGGAATTGGGATTATGCAAGATCGCACGCAGTGGATAAGAGGTCACCACTGAGATCTTATGAGCTTGGAAGTAATGGTGAAGCCTCCTGGAGGCGATAAGAACTGCATGGAGCAGCTTATGCACCTCTAGGTATCGAGTCTTGGCATCATGACGTACTTCGCTGATGAAGTACACTGGGCATTGGATTGTCTGGACCGTCCCGGAGGGGCCCGGAGCTTCTTCCTCATCGACCCGGACCCTCTCGGAGGGGTCCGGACCTTCTTCGGTGACCTCTGGGTCCTTGCTGGAGGAACCCAAAGCTTCTTCCGGAGTGAGCCGAACCCTCTCGGAGGAGTCCGGATCCTCTTGTTCAACAAGAGTAACTCCTTGTAGATCCAAGTCTGGGGGCTAGGACCCAGATTCATCTTCAGCAACCTCCTGATCCCCCGGAGGGGTCTAGATTCCTGAGCTTGTGAGGGTTCTGGTCTCCCCGCAACCAGGACCATGCTAACAACTTCGTCAGTTGCCAAAATGTAAAGCAGTAGAGGCTCACCAGGGTTCGGAGCTACCAAGGTTGGTAGGGTGGTGAGGAGCTGCTTCAGCTCCTGGAACATCAGCCCCCCACTGCTCCATTGCACCCTGAGATGCACCAGGAGGTGGTCGGCGTTGGAGAAGAGCACGTGCTGCATGGAGCACATGTTCAGGATTGTTGTTATTCACCGATGCGGTGACCAACGCAGATGCTCCGTCCCGCTGTCCAACTTGATTTGCTGGTGCAGGCGCTGGCACCGGAGGCATGACTCCTGCTGGAGCTGTGGCACCTGCTGGTTGCTGCATGTTGGAGGGATTGCCTCCAGCAGGTTGCGCAGCGGGGTTGCCGTTGGACGATCCAGCAGCTGAGTTCACCATTCTTGAAATCTCGGGCGCCCCTTCTTGGCGCGCCAACTGTCGGTGTGTAAATCCGGCAGATCTCCCGACACTACTGTTAGTAGTCCGTGGAGTTTGTAGTTTGGTAATGGGCGCGCAGAGATTCAAGAGATGGTGGCAAATTGACATAAAGGTTTACGTGGTTCGGGCCACCTGAGCGTAATACCCTACTCCACGGGGTGTGTTGTTCTTGTATTGATCGTCTAGGAGCTTTCAATGATTGTGTGTGCTTGTGAGCGCGTGAGAGTCTCTCTTTTGTATCGCCAACCAGTCCTTTTATAGCACAAGGACCGGTCGTTACACTGTAGACCGGGCCCGACATGTGGCCCCGGCGGTTACTAATGTTTAATACACAATTAATGAGATTAATTTCCCATAATAGTGTGGTAACGGGTCCTGACAGTACCGTTACTGGCATTAAGGGCCTTCTGATCGTGTGTCATTAATATGGTATTAATGACACTTAATTAGGTCTTGAAGTCTTTGATTGTCCCTTGAAGGTCCGAGCCGTTGGGGGTCCACCAGTCTGATTGTTGAGGTTGAAGGTCTGACGGTTCAGACACGTGGCAGCTTTGGAGTTTACCATCGTGGACGCCAGATTTTGAGATCTTGACTGTCGCTACTGGTGCCGGTTGCCTTGGTCGGCGTAGGCCCAGTGCTGTTAAACACGTGTCGGTGCCCGAGCATCCCTCTGTTTGGGGTTAGGTCCGGGGGTGCTATACTTGTATGCAGTCCGGAGCTTTCCCATGTGTGGGCGATAGCTCCGGCCTTATGATACACGTGGCGGCCCTGGGACTAACCATGTCGGGGAAGCAGGTCCAGTTACAGCTGACATGTGGGGCCTTCGGAGGTCTTCAAATCTGGTAGGTGGAGTTTCCTTGTGATCTTTGCAATCCCAAGGGGTATTCGGTACGCAGGGTACCAACACATTTGATCTCCAGCATGGCTTACACTACTTTATTTATCTCATTATTGTGATAGTGTAAGATACTTGATAGTATGACTTAGATGAGCTTTGTTCTATATGTATATGTTATAATGTGCTCATAACAATTTAAGATTTCTCTTTTGTACCTTGCTTAATATATTGTCAAAGGTGGAGAAGTATGCAAGGTGGAGAAATTTATTAATATCTCATTTGATTTTCAAAAAGGGCGAGAAATTGTTTTCAAAACTTTTCATGTGAATAAGACAATGTTCGGATTTTAAGTGGTGTTGCCAATGCATTCATCAAGGGGGAGTTTGCGAGACCTATGTGTGCTGAATACATTGGCTTTGACGATAAAAGTTTTGAATTCTACCAAAACACCTTTATCATCAAGGTACGACTTTAGGTCCGAGCTCCTGCAAGGTCCGACGCTAGGTTCGACTAGCTTTGGATAGCTCCAACGCTAGGTCCGAATAGCTTTTGTTAGCTTTTGCAAGGTCTGGAGCTAGATTGCAATGGTTATGCTTTTACTTTGAAATATTTCGAACTTGTTTTACATCTATAAAAAGTTTGCTTAGTATTCTTTTACTATGTTTTTGGTGTGTTTTGGTGGTTATTACTGTTATCAATTTGCTATGGTTTTCCACATGCTTATGTGAGGTGCTCACGTAAGGTGTTGTGGTTTCAGAATTAAAAAGAGTCAAGTCGAGGACTTGTGCTTGGAAGATTGGTTTGTTATTCATGTGCAGATGTTGCTTGAGTTCAAGACATGGCTGGTGACGAGATCCATTAAACTAGTCTTAGGGAGAAGATGAGGTTCAACAACCATGTTCGGAAGGAATTGTGGTTGAGTTGATCGAGAGGTTGCACAACATGTTTGAATCAAGAACAATGCATATGAAGGTATCATGGACGTCATTGGAAGATGTTTGCACGTGTGCAAGGAGTGCATGGACGTGGCTACATGGTCCCGAGGCAAGATGAAGAGATGTGGACGTAAAAAATTGGTCAGAAAGGTCCAACCGACTAGGTTATGGACTAAGGCTGCGGCTGAGTCGTGTTTGACTCAAATATGGAATATTTTGAGTTGGTCATGATAGGATTTCGTGTTAGTCACAAATTTGAGTTGTTTTAGGAATGTGGGATACGTTCCTAAGGTGTTTGGAAGTCTTAAGATTGCTTCTATCTGCGTATAGAAGAGTCTTAAGCAGTTATGAAAAGTTTCAATCCGTGAATTGAGTAGGATCAGAGTCCTAGTTAGGTTTGGATTGGCCTAAGGGCTGGTTATATATACAAGGGAGGCCAGATCTCGTGGTACATGACTCTGGGGCTGTTTCTCTTGTGTTTTGATGGATAAAATTCATAGTTTGATGGAACTTTTGTGCCTTGTTTGTCCGACTTGTTTTCGTCAAGTCTTTCTCGTCGTGTTTTTGTACATCACTACCTTTCTTTGGTGGTTTTATCATAACTCGAGTTTTACAGATCCGACTGATGTTATTCTTTTTCGGTTGTCTTCACAAGTTGATTTTCTATCTTTTGTAAAAATTTCACGGTTATTGGATTTGTGGTTTCTAATCTACACGAGTTTCTTTGCAGTGTTCCAGAACTGTTTTTCTCGGGTAGGACAGATTGACCTTTGTTCGATCTTTCGATTGTATCTTGAATTTCTCTTGACGAATTTTGGTGATTCTTGTTGTGACATCTTCGTGACTTGATTCTCTACAGTCTATACTAGTTTTGTCATAGTTGAACACGTTTGATTAATCGCACACACCGTTTCTTTAACAGAACGGTTTTTTGCTGAGGGGTGTTTCGTTGCTTCCGCTGAAAAGTTTTAATCTAGCATTCACCCCCCCCTGCCTGGTAGCTTTACACGTGATCTTTGATCCTACAAATTGAGGCTTCTATTGCGCACGTGAGGCTGATTAATATAGAGGATACTTTGAGATTTGGTCTATACCAAAATGGTAATTTCACAGTAAGATCGATGTATACAACGCTCATCACGAATGACAATGTGTGTAGAAACAATGCGATTTGGGTACCAATGCTACCACTAAAATTTAAGACCTTTATGTGGTACTTAAAAAGAGATGTGATCCTTACAAATGATAATTTATTAAAACAGAATTGGGTAGGTAATGAAAAGTGTGTTTTTTTGTAATTGTGATGAAACCATGCAACATCTTATTTTTTATTGTCATTATGCCCGATTTCTTTGGAGAATTGTAAGTATGAATTTTAATATCTACATGCCATTATCTGTTTCTCACATGTTCAGTGAGTGGTTATATTCATTTCAATGCTTACTCAGGAATAAAATCATGGCGGCTGCAGAAGCGCTTTGCTAGACATTGTGGCTATCCAGGAATGACTATGTTTTTGATAATGGTCTAATGAAAAGCTATCTGCAGGTACTTTTCTGTGGCACACATTGGTGTCGTACTTGGGCGTTGCTGTAGAATGGTGATGAAGACAAGAGAATCATGAGGAGAGCTTGTTGTTCCATGGAGTCCACAACCATAGGGATCTTCGTTAAATTCGGATAGAGTTTTAGCCGTAGAATTTTGTTTCAATAATAAGCAATGTTGTATCTCCTTCATGTGTTATCGTCTTGTGAGTCAAATAAGTTCTTTAAGTACCATTTTATTATTGAACAGAACGATGTAAATTTTGGGGTATATCCTAAGTACTGAGGTGAAGGTCGTATTTATCTATTATCTATACATGCACAGGGCTGAATCTCTGCTGATGGCTTCACTCAATCATGCCAGCAAAACATGGAGTTCCCATGGTTCTGGCCGACTTTAATATCCCTCTACTGAATGTTCTTACAAAATTGCACTGCAACATAGATGTGAGTAGATGGTGCATTGACAAATAGACTATAAGTGAGGGTTTATGTGCAAAGTATTGAGTATATTTGAGAAGCCCACATCAGAATGTTCGAACTTGCGGGAACTCAGTTCAGATTGTTCGAACTAATCGTGTACATGAGCCACACGTGTACCTTATTAGACTATTCGAACTTTTCAATGCGTATCGAGAGTAACAATTACCTTTTAATCAGTTCAGATTGTTCGAACTTTCACAATGCGTATTGGGGGTAACAGAAGTGCTCTGTGCACTTCAAACTGTCCAATTTTAACCTTTATATTCGGCTATTCTGTTTCTAACTTGCAACGTTTCAAATTTGCTTTTGACTTATGGGAAGTTTACTTAGTACCTGTGGACTTAGTTTTTGATGCGTTTTGGCCGATCGTGGTGGATATTATCTTGCAATGTTGAGCAACATGCTTATGTGAGGTGCTCACATAAGATGTTGTGGTTTTCGAACTAATATGAGTTAAGTCGACTACTTGTGCTCGGAAGAATTGGTTGTTTGTTCATGTGCTGGTGTTGCTTGATGTCAAGACATGGCTGGTGATGGTGATCCATTGACCTAGTCTTAGGGAGAAGATTAGGTTTAACAACCAAGTTTGGGAGGAATCGTGGTTGAGTTGATCGGGATGTCACGCACCATGTTTGGGTCAAGAATAATGCACATGAAGATATCGTGGACGTTTTTTGGAAGTGTTTGTTATCCCTCTACTGAATGTTCTTACAAAATTGCACTGCAACATAGATGTGAGTAGATGGTGCATTGACAAATAGACTATAAGTGAGGGTTTATGTGCAAAGTATTGAGTATATCTGAGAAGCCCACATCAGAATGTTCGAAATTGCGGGAACTCAGTTCAGACTGTTTGAACTAATCGTGTACCTGAGCCACACGTGTACCTTATTAGACTATTCGAACTTTTCAATGCGTATCAAGAGTAACAATTACCTTTTAATCAGTTCAGATTGTTCGAACTTTCACAATGCGTATTTGGAAGTGTTTTTGGAAGATATCATGGACATGAAGATATCATGGACGTTTTTGGAAGTGTTTGCACGCATGCAAGAGGTGCATGGACGAGGCAACATGGTTCCAAGGTGTAGTGAAGAGTCATGTACGAGAAGATGAGGCCGGAACGGTTCAATTGGTTTGATACTGCGCTCAGGTTGAAGCTGAAACAATTACGGTTCGTTTATAGAAAGTTTGTTTTGGTTAGATCTTGCATTGGGCACGAAATTGAGTTGTTTCAGGAATGTGTTAGACATTCCTAAGGTGTTTGAAAGTCTTAACATTGCTTCTATCTGCGCATGGAAGAGTCTTGAGAAGTTATCGAAAGTTTCGGTTGAATCTAAGTAGCACTAGGAGTCTGGATTGTTTGGACTTACGACTGGTTATATAAGAAAGAGGGTCATGGCTCATGGAGAGCATGACTTATGACACTTGCTATTGTATTTCACTGAATAAAGTTGGTAGTTTTAGAGGTGCTTTTGTGCCTTGTTCATCCGACTTGTTTTTGGTAAGTTTTTCTCGTTGAGTTTCTACACAGCCCGATGTTGCTTCGGTGTTTTGATCATAACTCGAGTTTTACTAATCCAATTGTCCTTGTTCTTTTTGTGTTATCCTCACAACTAAATATTCTATCATCTGTGAACAGATCACAGTCATTGGTTTCAGGGTTCTCACGGTACACGAGTTTCTTTGCACCTTAGCATACACATTTTTGTTCTGCTACGACAATTGACCATTGCTTAGGATTTTAGGCATAACATCAGTTTTACTCGACAGTTTCATGCGATTCATGTTGTGGTTTCTTCATGACATGATTCTCGACAACCATTACAAGTTTTCCATGGTTAGACATGTTTAGATCAGTCGCACACTCGGTTTCTTAAACATATTATTGCTCTACCGAGGGGTTATTGTAGCTTCCTCATAAAAAATTTAACTCTACCATTCACACCCCCTAGGTATCTTCTCATGTGCTCTTTGATCCTAAAATTTATTAAAACCCGTGTTCACCGGCAGAACAAGGCACCGACATCTAAAATCATAAAGGTGTATCAACACAAAGTTGAGGTACAATTTAGCAACTGGAACTATAGTAACCTTTAAAATGTTCTATTGAGCAGTAAACAGGCTCACACTCGAGCACATCCATCTAGTCCAATGAGGCATGCTAGCTCGTCAAAACCAGCAAGGGAGTTAAATAGATGGCATGTTAGAATGACCTTTGCTTCCATTTTTGGGCATAACTTTAGTTTTACTCGATAATTTCATGTGATTTTTGTTGTGGTATCTTCGTGACTTGATTCTCGACAATCATTACAGATTTTGTCATGGTTGATCACATTTATACCAGTCGTGCACATAGTTTCTTTATTAGATTGGTGTTCTGCCGAGAGGTTTCGGTAGCATATGCGTAAAAAGTTTAAATCTTCCATTCACCTCCCCCCTCTAATAGATTTCATATTATATATGATACTACAATTACTATTAGAGCCATAGTACTCTAATCATTATGATTTGCATGCATTTTTTGCTAATCATCATGGAAAATACTCTGGAAAATCTTTGTGTTCAATGACAATGGATTTTATATTTGGAAGTCTTGTATGAAGGCTTCAATATAAGCAAAAGGCGTCACCATCTTGGAAAAGGTCTTCAAGCGCTTTTTCATGTCGTCAAATGGTGAATTCATGGCTACCAGCATGAAGGACATTGACAACAACAATAAGGCGTGTAACTTAATCATACAAGGATTGAATCAAATGATGAATTCATGGAAAGCAGTATGCGACTACCATGAAGGATCTAATACGATAAAAAAGGTATGTCAAGACATGTTCAAAAAGAGTACATGTGCTTCGAGATGCAACACAGTGAGTCGATCGATAATTTCTTTGTTTGCTTTAATAAAATTTCTCAAAAACTTGCGTAGCATCAATGTTAAGTTTTCAGATCCTGAAAATGCTAGGTAATTGTTAAATGCATTAAACATGATAATTTGGAAGATGAAAGTTACATTTATTCGTGAATCCACTGTCATAAGTACACTTACTTTAAATGTGCTATACTCCAAGTTGAAGACTCATGAACTTGGCATCATATGACATAAAAATCCCAACAAGTCTCTTGCATTTGTTTCACAACATAACATGCCTAGTTTTAGCAAATCTTCATCACATGGCAAACTTCCTTTGTTGTCCTCTGTAACCCTCGAATGGATTGAATAGTTTCCATAGAAGGAGCTAGCACTTCTATCTACTCGGTTCTCAAAAGCATTGCAAAATGTGAGATCTAGAAGGACAGAAAGTGGTGGCTCACAAAGATGCTTTGAACGTGGTAAGATAGAACATTTTCGCACAAATTGCCCTAACTTTTCAGGTCCTACCACTACCAACAACAAAAAGAAAAATAAGGGTTTTACAAAACGTCAAATGATAGATCATATTCTATCTGCACTTCAAGAATTCAGCCCAAGTGACGTGGACACTGGGAGTGATACAGATGAAGAACTTTGGCAAATACATTTTTCATGACGAGCAACTCAACTTGAAGCATGGAGGAGGTCGAAAAATGCCGGCGTTTTGATTGTCGACGAGTACTTATTATGTTGCGTGTTTTGCCTTAAGGCGGCCTAGCAACTAGGACAAAGGATGTATAATGGTTCAGGCAAGGTGCCCTACGTCCAGATCGGTGATCTCTCTTCTCATTATTAATAGCAGGGGCGATGGTTCCTTCCTTTCTTCTCCGTCTCCTCTCTTCATTCTTTCTCTATTTCATTGGCAGCTTCATCCCCCCTTTTATAGGCAGGGATAGACCCTCTACATCGTGCCTACATCCTGCCTTCCTCATATGGGAGGCGAGTTATTACATTGTCGTTCCAATCCATTCGTGCCTTGGGGCAGGGTTGAACAGATGTGATCATTAGCATTGCGCCTGCCTCATCCCGTCACATCACGTCTTCTGTCAATGCCCCTACGCCCGTCTCAGCGAGACAGGATAGGGCGTTCAGAGAGTTGGCAACAGCACTGGCTTAATATTCCATACCCTTGGGACACACTTTGGCCGCTGTTATCGAGCCATGGTTGAGTAGGGTTGTGGGAGCCCTGCTATGCGGGGGGTAAGGGGCCTCGTTCCTCTGTCCACCCTGATCCTTCGACAGGCAAGACTTGAGCGACAAGGCTCGGGCTCGATTCCTTTTACTGATAGTGATCAGCCAATCCAGAGGTGGGTTTGGTCACCCGGGTTCTAGGACCCTGACAAACGCCCTCGAGTCTCTAGCCGAGTAGCCTGCTTAGTCTAAGGTTGAAGACGAACTAGTTTTGCAACTTCGGATATCAAGTGTGCGCTTCTTCTTCATGTCAGTGATGCTACTTGATGGTGAGGTAAATGCTCGAGCGTCCTACCTTGGCATTAGACTTTTTGAGTTTGCTTGAGGCGGCTCTCGGGTGAACCCGTGCACCCCCATCTATGAGGGCATACGGAACCCTACACCGGTTTGAATGGGCAATCGCGGTCGAGGCTCGACGCTTATGTTCAATGGACCTCGATCGGCGTGTTTTTGTGGGTCCAAACCTACCGGAGAGTTCAAGAGGCACGAGGCTGGCCCCCGACATAAGGGTACCACCGTAGAATTCTCTGTTGAGGACTCAGACACGGGGCGTAGGAAGCGCAAGCATCATTTTCATTCTTGGGGGTTCTTGTCTTTGGAACGTATCGGTAGCTCGCTCTCAGCTCTGGATGATTCCAGTCGGTTGCCACTTGTCCGTGAGCCATCCAAGATCCGAGTCTCACGAGTGATGTCTTTGCAGAATGTCTTCATCGCGTGGCTTTTGGCTTGGCTAGCAGCTAGTGTCCTTCGATGGCAAGTTATTGCAGCTGCGGGTGCCGCATCGTTGCCTCTTCACCGCGCCATTTGTGGCTCGGATGAGAGAATCTGGGAATCTGACCTCATCAGCAGGGATCCCGATCCTACGTGAGCTTTTTGTTGGGGTAGTCCTACTGAGACCCAGTTGACCCCAGGTGTGAGGACAAGCAGAATGCAACACTCAGTTTCGATGGGTTGTTGAGGTCAAGGCTTGGTGCCCTCATCTCATGAAGTCTCGCCTGGTGTGTCCACACGGATCCCAATCCATTCGGGGACCCGGGTGGCTCGATGCCGACCATTTGGGGAACTACAGTTGAACCACCGGTCTTGGACTTGAACACTGTGCATTTGGAGACATTGGAGGTATACATTCATCCGGAGACAACCTCCTCGACATGTATCTTGATTGCTTGCCCATTGCTCCTGTTCATCCCGGGTGGTCTCGAAACCCCTAGTCGGCCGACCTTCGGACCCAAGACTTGGTCTGCCCTTGCTTCTTGATTGGAGGTATGTGCTTTTTAATGGCAACCCAACGGGTCGCAACTGTGGAGTCATAATAGATTGATTTAGGTTTCCTATTGTGCGGTGCTGACCCTGTGTGGCATATTTTTCAAGGCTGGTGCGATCTCCAAGGGGTGAAGAAGCAGAGAAGGTCAGAGGTGTCCTTGATCTTCGCTGGCCTTTATCACGATGCTGCCTTTGATAAGGTGGAAGGCGTGCGGGGGTTATTTCTTGGTCACCATGACCCTTTAAATGTAGCATCGGTTACGAGGCAGTTTAATGAGCCATCGTCATTGCGTCTGCCCCATCAGTTCCCTCGGCAGGATTACAAATAGACCCCCACACCCCCCGCCCCTTAATTGCATGGAATCCACCCTAGTCTTCAACAAACTGTAGAGAGGGGACAAAGAAAAAGTCCTCCCTCCTTTTCCTCTGGTCCTCCTCCACGCAGCCAAAATGCTTCTCATGCGATGAAAAAGCAGCGGCTGGGGTTTCATTTTTGACCGTCTGAGGCTACCTCCCCAACTAGGGACACCTCGGTGGAGGTTCATCATTGGAGGAGGTGTTACCAAGAACTTTGAAATGCACCGACGTCTGTCATAGTCGCGATCAAGAACATTGGTAGGAAGCTTGCAAAGGTGGGCCAACTCGATCTAGATGCAGGGCAACCTAAAGCCAATACTGATCCTTCCCTCACAGCGCAGAGGGGTTTTGGGGGGCAAGTTTGATGCCTTGGCGTCCCGACCCACCTCAACGGGGCTCGCCGGGCAGATCTCCTTCGTAAGGAGGATTGGCTTGATCCGGATGAAGGGCGCTACAAATCTGTACCAATTCATCCCTCGCGTCACATCGGGGGATCGGGGAAAAAGTTGGACGCCGCTGCATCCCGGCCTGCGTCAGTGGGCTTCGGTGGTAGTCCCCTCCCCAAACGGCGATGGAAGCAGGACATAGTCTCTCTTTGAGAGATCAGTGGTCTTTTTCTCTCAGTGGTATCGTGCCCTTGACAGAGATTAGGGCATCGGCTGCTCAGGCTTTCCTGCATTACTTAGATTTGAAAGAAACGATGACCAGAAAGATGGGATTGGTCACTGATGAACAAGTCACGCGTCGGGGATGAACATGAAGCCATTCATATGGCTGACCTCGGTGATCGATGAAGCTTGAGGACATCTCACGAGTCAGTGACAAATACAACTTTGTCGTGACAGTCGTCCTTAGCAGCCAATGGGGCTCGATAATGTCTTAAGCATCGGGGACGAACACGAAGCCAATGGTCCGGATTACTTTGGAGGCCACTGGGGCTCAGGGACATCGAGGTCGCCTTCATCGATGACTTGTATAGGAATTTCACCCTCGAGGATACGATATATGCCACATTTTTTAAAAAGATAGTTCATCATATAATATGGGACCCTATTAATGAAAAATGTTTCTTCCTTTTGCGCAATCTTCATTTGATCGACCTCGCACAAAATTTGTGGCCTTTTAGTTTGACTAACTCGCGGGATCTAGGTGGCATGGCTCTGACTACTCTGAGCGAGGGAGGATGTTTTAGTCCAAAGGATCCCGAGGCTATGACCCAACCTAATCGAGAGACAGCCCCCGAGCCCAACATTCGAGGTCAAGCTCGAGGTCGCTGTATGAGCAGGCTTGAGGTCGGAGCCCTTACATTCGATGAGTTAAACTATCCTATCCTTCATCGAAGGCGGGTGTCGTGTTGCGCTTCGTGTTGACAGCTCGGTTGGGGGCAAACTGCGTCAGCCTAGGCACGTCGATCGTGCCTCCTTCCTCACTGAGTGTTTGTCATGATGGAGGTTGTCTCTGATTTTCTAGTAATGCGAAGGGTGCGACACATTTGTTCTTTTGTAATGGAGGCTGGAGGGGTCAGCGTTTCATCCCATCATGCCACGAAGTCCTCCAGCTCCCACATGCGAAGATTGGGGGCCCGAAGCCCCGAGGGCAGGGCTCTAAGGATCCGCCTTCTTCTCCATCATCGATCACCGTTGAGCGGGCGTACTTCTTCGTTGTGATGAGAGTCCACATCTGGCTCATGAGCTATCGATGGCTCAAATGGGTTGGACTTGGAGTTTACCTCAATGGCCAAAGTCTCGAGCCCATCAAGCTGCCTAGCGGGTGGATCCGGGTGAAACACGATCCCCCAATCATCACGGGCACAGAACCATACGTCCAATTTCTACATACCGTATGATCGAGGTGTGGTGCTCCCATTTTGCTAGACCTGCTCTAGCCATCGGCATGGATCCCGATCCTTCCAAGGGCCCAGGCGGCTCGTTGTCGACCCTTGGGGGGGCAATCATGGGATAGTCGAGCTGGGAGCTGGATATGGATAGTTGGGGATGTCAAGGGTACCTGCTCTCCGATTTGTAGCCCCTATGAAAGGACGTCCCACTATTGTCCATCCCTTGGTTTGGTTTGTCCCATACGGTCTCAAAACCCTCAAGAGGGGGAGGCGACCTTTGAAACCGAGACGCGCGTGTTCCCAACATTAAGTTGGCCGCTGACCTACTATAGGATCAAAGAGCATTTGAAAAGCTACCAGATGGGGGAAGTTTAATGGTAGATTAAAACTTTTTTAGCGGAAGCAACCAAAACCCCTAGACAAAAAATCAATCTAATAGAAAAATCATGTGTGTGAGTGTTTCCAACATATTGAAAATGTTACAAATCACTGTAGGCTGTAGAGAATCAAGTAAAAAATACATGACAACAATAATCACAAGAAAATGATGTGTAAAACAAATGTTATGGTCGAAACCCTGAGCAAAGGTCAATCTGTTCTAACAGAGATCAAACAGATCTGCTATGCTGCAATGCACAAAATATAAATCCAATGGCTGTGAAAATATTTACTGATGATAGAGTATTGAGTTTTGAAAACAACACAAAAATAATCACATCAATTGGTTCTGTAAATCTCGAGTTACGCTCAAAACAATAAAGAAAGGTCGGGCATGGCAGAAACACAACGAGAAAAACAAGTCGGACGAACAAAGCACAAAAGCTCCCCTAAACTATGAATTTTATTGATCAAAACAGAAGGGGAACAACCCCAAAGTCGTGCTCCCATGAGCTCTGGCCTCCGTTTTTTATAGAACCAACCCATAGGCCAACCCAATCCTAGCTAGGACTCCTACTCCTAGAAGTTTCAACTGAAAGTTTATGTATCTGTTCAAGACTCCTCCATACGCAGATAGAAACAATCTTAGGACTTCCAAACACCATAGGAACGTCCAAAAAATTCCTATGACAAACTAAATTCGTGACCCACATGAAACCTAACCATAACTAACTCGAAACATTCCATATTCAAACCACAACCACCTCAGTCACAGCCTGAGGCATAATCTAGCCAGTTGGACCATTCCAGCCAGTTCTTCATGTCTGTATCTTTCACCACATCTTGGTACCATATTGCGATGTTCATGCACCCCTTTCACATGTGCACACACATTCCAAAAACGTTCACAATAACTTCATATACATTGTTCTAAACTCAAACATGTTTTGCGACCTCCCGATCAACTCAACCACAATTCCTCCTGAACTTGGTTGTTAAACCTCCATGTTCTACTTAAGACTAGTTCAGTGGATCCCGTCACCAGCAATGTCTTGACCTCAAGCAACACTTGCACATGAAAAAGCAATCAATTCTTTTAGCACAAGTTCTCGACTTGATTCACATTAGTCCAATAACAACAACACCTTATGTGAGCACCTTACATAAGCATGTTGCAATCATAGCAAGAAAATATGCACCATGATCAGCCAAAACATGTCAAAGAATTAGTCCAAGAGTACTAAGCAAACCTTACCATAAGTGTAAATCATGTTTAAAACATTGCAAGTGAAAAACATAACAGTCGCATGATTATCGCAGCACGTAGAATGTTAGGGCAGTCCTAAACAGCAGCTATGCATAGAAAGAAATGTTTGGACAATCCGAAGTGGGTTTCTCAAATATATTCAAAACATTACATGTAAACCTTCACGTTTAACATAAATTCCAATGTATTCAGCACATAGGTCTAACAATCTCCCCCTTGAAGAATGCATTGGCAACCCCACTACGAAACTGAACATTGGCTCATTCACGTTTCATGAAAAGTTTTGATAAAATAAAAAATATCCCCCTTTTTTAAAAACAAAAATCAAATGAGAAGAAACTCGTAAATTGTCCCCCTAACGATGTATGCTCCTTCTGAGACCCCTAACGATGTACACTCCTCGTGAGAAGAACGTGTAAATCAAAGCACTTGTGAATGTGCAATGTGTGACCGATTTCTCCCCCTTTGACAATGTATTCATCATGGTACAAAAGAAAAATTTTAATATGTTATGGGCATAATATGACATATACATATAAAACAAAGCTCATCCAAGCAATATTATTTAGTAACTTACACTATCACATCAATGAGATACATAAAGTAGTGTAAGTCATGCTAGAGATCAAGTGTAATTTCAATTTAAGCAAGTCGTGAGCTCCCTGTCTCAGCGATTTAAAAACTTGAAAGCATGACACATGTTGCTATTTTTTATTATCTTTTAAATCACAAATCTAAATCATATGAAGTTTCCAAGAGATTATATGTAGCATCCGCTGCATTTTAACCAACAGGCCAAGCCTATGTCATTTGACAATCAGAAGCTTAAGGACATGGTTTTAGTCATACACGACTCCTTCCAAGTTTATATCAAAGTGCAATGATAAGCAATCTCAAAAGAAGAAGTGCAATGCATGTATATTCTCTTGATCTTTTCTAATTCTTCATTTGATCATAAAAGCTCGACATCTGGGCTATTGATTGATCAATTTTACACCATTAAAAGCACTTTTGAGCGTGCAACAAGTTTAACACAGCAAGAAAGTTCAATCATGACCAGATTTAGTGTAAGTATTTATTCAAATTACTAGTCATGGAAAAAACTACATAATGTATAACACGAGTAATGTAGTAAGAACTTTCAGTATGTAAAAGGAATCACAAAGTCACATATGTATGAAATAATATGCTCGTATTATTTTTAATTTCATGTTGACATATACTTGTCAAGTTGCAAAATTCCCTTCAATAATCCATGAGGATGCATAACCTCTATTTCACTACGAGTGAATGAAAATTGAGTGAAATCCAAAGGTTTTGTAAAAATGTCAGCCAATTTATGTTTGGTGTCTACATGGAGAAGCACAATGTTTCTTTATAATCAAGTCACGGAGACACCGCAACAAGAATCATGAGAAATCGTGGATTAAAACTGATGTTATGACTGAAACCCTGAGCAAAGATCAATCTGTTCTAACAAAGAACAAGTTGATCTGCTACGCTGTCGAGAAGCTCGTGTAACTCAAAAACCACAAATCCAATGATCGTGGAATTTTCACAGATTATAGAGTATTAAGTTGGGAGCACAACACAAAAAGAATTACATCAGTTGGATCTGTAAAACTCGAGTTATGATCAAAACAATAAAGAATGGTCGGGTAGCGCAGTAACTAGACGAGAAAGACTTGACGAAAACAAGTTGGACGAACAAGGCACAAAATCTCCAATAAACTACGAATTTTATTTATCAAAACACAAGAGGAACAGCCTCAAAGTCGTGCCCCATGAGCTCTGTCCTCCCTTTCTTATATAACCAGCTCTAAGGCCAACTCAATCCTAACTTGTACTCCTACTCCTACTTAGTTTCAACAAAAACTTTCTATATCTGCTCAAGACTCTTCTATATGTAGATAGAAGAAATATTACTACTTCTAAACACCTTAGTAACGTACCAAACATTCCTAAAACAACTCAACTTTAGGGTCACCATGACATCTAACCAAAACAAACTCTAAACCTTCCATAAATGAACCATAACCACCTTAGAAGCGTGAGGGCATAAAACAGCCGGTTGGACCTTTCCGGCCATATCTTCACGTACACTTCTCTTCATCACGCCTTCGAACATTGTATCCATGTCCATGCACCCCTTGCATATGTGAAAACACTTTCCAACGACAACCACAGTACCGTCAAATGCATTGTTCTTGACCCAAACATGTTGCGTGACCTCCCGATCAACTCAACCACAATTCTTCCCAAACTAGGTTGTTGAACCTCATGTACTATCTAAGACTAGGTCAATTGATCCCGTCATCAGCCATGTCTTGACCTCAAGCAACACCTGCAAATGAACAAACAACCAATCTTTGCGAGCCCAAGTCCCCGACTTGACTCCCATTAGTCTGAAAAACACAACACCTAAATGAGCATGTCACATAAGCATGTTGTAAACCATCACAATGAGTAACCACCACAATCAGCCATAACACATAAAAAACTTAGCAAATGAATACTAAGAAAACTTTCCTATAAGCCAAAGGCAAGTTTGAAACAATGCTAGTTAAATTAGAGCAAAACAGAGCAATCAAACTCCATATGAAAACTCTGTGCAGTAACTTTTACCCCCGATATACATTGAGAAGATTCAGACAGTCCTAAAGCATCAAGGGTAACATTACTCCTAAAATAACGTTTGTAAAGATTGACCCGTGTCGACTCACGTGCATCTTACGTGTGTGAAAGTTCGGACAATCCTAAGTGTCGAACAAGTGCAAGTCACATGAGAAATATTCGGACAATCTGAAGCGAGAAAAAACGTGCAACTCACGTGCAATGAAGTTCGATGCAAATGGATTCCTGCAGGTTCGGACAATCTGAAGTAAGCTTTTCAGCAATCCTCAAAACTTTGCGTGTGAACTCTTGCTTTTATTTAAATTGCCACTGTATTCACCACACATAGATCTCATAAATGTTTTTGGAAAGTAACATTTACTCTTTACTTGGTTAATACTGTCTGATCTTTTGCCTTTATATGTCAGCGTCGCTTTTGGTCAATTCGATATATTATAATTGCTGAAATAATTGTATGGCGGCTCTGTGTTTAACTTGCAATGATTTAAACATGCTTTTGGCTTACGGAAAATTTACTTAGTATTATTTTACTAAGCTTTTGATGTGTTTTGGTGATTAAGGCTGATATCATTTTGCAACATGCTTATGTGAGGTGCTCATGTAATGTGCTGTGGTTTTCAGACTAACGTGAGTCAAGTTGAGCAATCGGCCTTGCAAAGATTGGTTGTTTATTCACGTGCAGGTGTTGCTTGAGGTCAAGACATGGTTGGTGATGGGGTCCATTTAACTAGTCTTAGGGAGAAGATGAGGTTCAACAACCAAGTTTGGGAGGAATTGTGGTGTAAAATCCCAGTGTTTCCTTGATATAAAGTTCAGTTACAAGTTTGTTTTCAACCATAGTGGAGATCAATTATGGTTGTACACATGAACTTGATATCATCAAAAATCTTTCTTTCACTCATACTTAAATTTATTATCATAGGGGTTGGACATCACCAATGACACTAGGATAATCCAAGTGACCTTTCTGCAAATTTTGGAATTTATTGAATGGAATTTTGCTAAGGCAAAAACAATATGCAGTACTAAATATATTAAAATTGTTTCAAATACTTGAATATAGCTACTGTACAATTAGGCCCTGTCAAAATATTCAAATATGAGGCTATATATTTTTCCATGGCCTCATAATATTCCAAATATCACCCCTGCAAAGTTTCATAATTTTTGAAACTCATTTGCAATTTAATTCAGTGACTCCATTGAATTTCATTCAAATTCTAATTTGAATTTGAATTCCAATTGAAACTTGTCCAAATTTGAAATCCAATTTCAGAATCTTAATCTCCATATCTAACTTGGTCTCTCCACAAAAATCTAGGATTTTTGGATCATGTTTGGTAGGGGAATTGAATTCCAGAGAGGATAGGCTTAAGGGGCAGTAGGACCCACTAGTCATAGACAGAAATTCGTGAGTGCTCTGCCGCCGCAATTCCGTTAATGCCCCGATCGACACCACACGCATGCAAAGTTCCAGCGAGCTGCTTGCCAGCTTGATAGCACCCCGGCGGCCTCCTTATCCCCCTGGCCTCTTCTTCACGCCATCGACGAGTCTGGCCGCGCCACTCCCTCTTTCTTCTCTCCCGCAAAGCAGAGCACCGCCACCGCTTTTCCTCACCGGTGAGTGCCTCCTCCTTGCCTTATTCCCCTTTGATGGAAACAACAAACATGATGCCAAGGCTATGCTCTACCATCCTCGCCCTTTGGCTCATCGTGTTGTTCATTGTTTGGCCCATATTTTGATGTTCCGCCTTCGTCATCATTGGACCTTCGAGGACAACGCTCTCTGTCCACAATGGAGCCAGCAGCCTCAACTGTTTCAAGATTCAAATTCAATAGACGAACTGAGTGCCAGGACACCATCTTGCTCACGGTACAAATCGTTCCTAAGCTAATCCTTTATCGAGCATGAAATCCTCTTTTCCTTTTCGGCATGCTTTAAATGCCTTTCCAAGGTTCACCTTGCAATTCGTTTTCTAGATGTAACTCTCTTTTAATCCACATATTAGTTTGCTAGCCTCCTTGCAGTTCTGTACGAATAAAAAGTAGAAAGAATCATCGAGGAATGGCCATGTTATGTCGGTTTTCGTAGCCGCCATAATGAAACCGTCAGCATGCCGTCGAACTCGTCATTGCCGACTACTCCACCCCATTTGCACCCCAAATAATCATCCACATGCTTCCAGGAATGTTTCTAGCCTCTTCCCAAGCCTTTTGCACCATTCCTGTGCGATTCCGACGCTAGCCAAAACCCTAGCTCCGCCGCCGCCGTCGCCGCCACGATTGGACCCCACCATCATGTTGCGCGGGCGATTTTGAGGCTAGGCGGTCAGAGCCGAGCCAAGTGGAGGTCGACGCAGTGAAGCCCGGTGAGCTCGCCGGCGCAGCGCCGCCGCAGCCGCGTTGCGCGTCGGGAGGTAGGAGATGACCTGCGGGCCGTGCCTGTCAGCGACGCGTGTGAGCGCGCGGATCGGCTGCGGCACTGGATCAGGTGCGGCTACGCGGGTTAAACCCGTGGCCCTCAGTGCGGCCCAGCTGCGATTGGTCCATTTTAAACCAGTAGGCCCGACTGCTTTATTCAAATGTTTCCCATTGGAAAAGTATTCCAGAATTCAACCGAACTTCTAAAAATCATTACTCCTAGTAGAATTGCTCAAAATATTTCCAAATAAATTCTGGTAGACTCAAATAAATCTCTACTTTGCAGTTATGCAATTTATTGGACATGAAACTCCAAGAATTTATATAATTAATTCATTTGATAAAACTGCTTCAGAAATTAATTACTCCTTTTCTGTAAATTGGAAAATTCCCAACTTTTTTCAGAACACTCTTATTAATACACTTGATCTCCAGCAAAAATTTCAAGTTCATTGGACTTCAATTACTGGGTTGATCAGTGTTCCAAATCTCTATATAGTTAAAAATTGAGAAAAATACAGAATCAATTTCAGCTTTTTCCCCAAACTTGTAAAATCAGTTTCTCACTGTAGGAAGCTTAGAAAATTGTGAAGCAAATTTTCCTAGAACCAGTTAGACCCCATATACATGGTACAACCACTGGTAGCAATGATAGACCTCCAGAATGTCAACCAAAATTCAGAGAAAGTTATTGCTTACCATAATTTTTAGAAACAACAAACTTCCTTGATCATCTCCTGTTCCTTCCATGAGTATCCACTATAGTCCCTAGTATCTACCCTAAAAGTTCCAAAGCCAATTAATATCATTATCTTATTTTGATCACAAGATATCAACTTGTGACCTTAAACATACTTTCATTTTCAAAGTCATTCATATATGGTATATGCATATCGTGTAGTAACTGAAATAGAGGATCAGCCGGAAGCTTTGGAATTCCATCTGCTGGAGACTAACATAGACCCGAACTCGTTTTCAGGCAAGCCCCAGTTTTCATTTAAGTTCCTTACAGTGTCTTTGCAGTTTTTAATCACCTTAAGTCTTTAGATGTTTGTGCATTACGTTTAAGGTTTTTGACATCCACTTGCATGACCAAATAACCTAGGGAGTGGTTAGAATAGCTCACAGACTCGTGTAGTAACTGCCACGCTTATATTCATAGGGATCCGATAGAAGTTGAGTTGTTTGAATCTACTCGCAAGATAGGATTTTATCACACAGGGTGAATTGGATCAGGAAATGTTTTATAAATATGAAAGTGAGACCGGTCAGAGAAGAGTAGGAAGCGACAAGAGGTGGTCTTGGTCGCATAGCTCTGACCACGTCGATTAAGGCTCGTGCCGTGTGCGGCCCTACTGGACAAGATTGAATTGTACCAGCGACATACTGGAGAAATGGGCTCCAGTAAACTGACGTAGCTTGATACTGGTTTGTCGGGACATTTCGTTCTGTTTTATAGGCATGGGTTGAGGGCAGCAAGGTGTAAATCATCTGGTGGGCACGTCAGAGTATGCCTCACATAGTGACCTCCTGCTCGTGACAGATCGACTGGTTTGGCATTCGAGTGTTTGGTGAAAAGTGGCCAGATACGACTAGTACTGAAGTGCTACGTAGGTACTGATGTACTCTCTGGGACTTCCAAAAGTGCGTATGTGTCGTGTTGTTCGGATGTGTCCTAATTGCAATCACCGTCCCTCGTAGTAATAGAATATCACTTGTTCACTGCGTTGTGATGTAGTAAATACTTAAGAAGCCAGAAGAATATGATGTATTGAATTATAATTGTTTTGCAACCTTGTATGTCTTAGAGATAGCACAATTAAAAGTTTACAGTTTCCCCATACTATACCTGTAATAGCATTATGTGCTTTGGGCATGTCATATCATCGGCAAAATGTTTCTTGTTTGATTGTGGATTCTATGATGTGCCACGCCTGAATAATGTCATATGCTACTTAAAACATGACTATAAGGATCCAATTGTAGGCGAGTCCTTTATGCTTTTCCTTACTTATGCTTAGTATTCACCCCTGCATATCTCATGTGAGACTGGTTTGTCTTGCTGAGCCTTAAGCTCACGTTTGTAGTTAACATGTTTTTGTAGATTATACGACTGATGATGGGTTCGATGACGAGGTTGCACCCCCTCCAGGGATTACAACCGAGTGGGAACCCTGCACGCCGCCATAAGCTGGGTGTTGCTAGTGTGAAGCATCCAGAGCATGGGTGACTTTGCTTTTGCATAGCTAGTGTCGAGAGTGTATCTATGATGTACATGTTACATTCCTTCCTCTTAGTATTATAAAACTTCCGTTGTGTTTATTAATAAAGACTTGGTATTGTAATTTATTCTCGTTCTTTTGTTGTATATTGTCGGGTGTCGCATCGCACGATACCACCTGAGGAGATCCTCGGATGTCGGGATTCCGGTCCCCATAGCATGGTATCAGAGCATCATTGGGAACAGTGTGCTTGAGAAGAGTGTATTACCAAAAACTTAGGATTATATGAGTCAGGAATAAGCTATATGCCCATATAAGGAGTATTATTCGTACATGATATAAAGGTGGTAAACTAACTATGTGTTATTATATTCCGTAACGACACTCCGACGTCAGGTAAGAGGTAAGGTACGCCATCGGGAGCGAATCAATCTCGGTAAGCTCAGCATACGAGTAGTGGTATGTGATATTTCCGTGACTTTGCACGAAATGTTAATATGAGTCTCTGAAATTATTCATGTTTCTGAGAACATATGACACGCGGTATCCTAGCGTGCTTCAAAGTTAGTGGGAGCCCTCGTCGGGTGGTGGATAAGCCGATAGTATGCATCACCATAACTATTCATGTTCTAAGGGAGCATGCAAAACACGTATGCCCGAGCGTGTATAAGCCGGTTCGTGCAGGAGTCTTTGTTGTAGAGACGTAGTACAGCCATTTACCTCGAGACATAACATCGCTCGAGGGCGACTCACACCAGAGTTGTATGCATTTACTTTCATATATATTATTATTGTGACTGCCTATTATGTTTCCATGTGCCGCCCTTGAGATGTGAAGGTGTGAAAGGGGATTGTTTGTCTTCTACAGCACTAACTACGGTAGCGACCCGTGTAGAACACGTTTGCGAGTGAACGATACTAGGGCCACCTATAAACGTATCCGGATATACCGGTTAGAATTTTCATTTGTGAGGCACGTAGTACCGTCAGTATCGACTTTGATACTTGACCATCCCCAATGACAGGATGGTTGCATTACAGTTTGGAAAGTCCGACTATCTGATGCTGGTAGGTTTGGACTCCGCAAAATGGGTTTTGATTCAACAAAGGGTTAGAACCAAGATTCTTGATTTCTGGCAGAAGTTTGCTCAACTTTGCCAGGTTGTAATCTCGGTTAGTTGAAAAATAACATAGGGGTATGCTATATGGATGGAAAGCTCGTGAAGACCTCTACATCTTTTCTGTTGACCGTTAAGGCAGAAAATCTTGATAATCTGTTGAAATTTGGAGTATGCTTAAACTGCTATAGACGACCATACTGTTTCACCAGTCTCTATATTTTTGCTATAACTCACTGTAGAAGAATCTTCTACCTTATTGTGACAAATATCTGGAAAGGGTAGAAGGATATATGAAGATTTTTATTCAAAGTTTTTCTTGATTCGAATTTGAGTCAATTCAAATTTTGAGTTCAAAACAGTGAACTGCAGGGCTGCTGTTGAAAACCAGACAGTTCATCTCTTAAGTTTGGATAGTTATAGCTTTTGATCCAGGATAGTGACCTGGTCACATATATACATTTCTGGAAATATTAGGAAGTCCTCTATCAACTTTATATTGCACTCATGACCTGAATCTTGGTGTAACTGTGTTTAATTCCTATTGTCGCAAATTTGGTTATGGTAGACCAGAACTTGAAACAGTTTGCGCACAGTTTTGAATTTGCGCACTATACCTGTATAACCAATGTTTCAAGGCTGAACTCTTTTATTTATGGCTTTTTAACTTTATATTATACAATGTTTATTTTGTCATTACCTCAATATATTGTTATGATATACCTGTATAAATTGTGGAATTCACCACATATACAGGGGAGGTTCTGTCAAATTTTCAAGATAACTTGGGTCAACATTAAACCTGTATAGATTCTACTTCCTAGCTCACCTGGAGCTGTATGAGTACAATATGGAAAGGTTGTAAAGTTTACTACAAATTTTGTATTCAACCCAACGTCTGGTTCTGACATTTCCTGTATAAAAATTTTGAATTTATACAGGAGGGTCAGCTGGAACAGACTGTGATTACTAATCCAGCTTTAAATTTTCCTTGAACTATTGGAAGTTGAAAACCTTTTCATTGTTCAATTATCCTTTCCACAGATGGCGGATCTGATGGTACACGTACCGATCGGATGGGTGTTCGTGACATGTGCTCATCGAAAAGGTTTTCTGGAGTTGTTAATAGCACTGCTTCAACGGTTCGGGTATCGCGACATACCGAGCTATTGGGACAGGGAATTCGATGACAGAGGTGTGACAAGATGCATCATATATTGGCTGGGCACCTTTCTCCATCTAGGTGAAAGGGGCTCCGTTGGAAGACATGTGGTGTTTTGCCGCGAGTGTTGCTATTCCGAGGTTTTGCAAGCTTCATTTTCGTCATTTGGTGGGCACCCCGTTCGCGCTCTTTCCAGTTGATGGTAGAGCTAGTGATGAATGGGCGAGTAGAATTAGTGCAGATTATTGCATTCATGGAGAGGTATCCAAGATAATCTTGCATTATATGTAGCATCATCTTGTCAAGTGAGCGTTACACAACATGTTAGCATCGGATGTTACCAGTTTGTTTTCAACCATCATGGAGATCAATTATGGTTGTACACATGAACTTGATATCATCAAAAATCTTTCTTTCACTCATACTTAAATTTTATTATCATAGGTTTTGGAAATCACCAATGACCGTAGGATAACTCAAGTGACCTTTCTGCAAATTTTGGAATTTATTGAATGGAAATTTGCTAGGGCAAAAACAATATGCAGTACTAAATATATTCAAATTATTTCAAATACTTGAATATAGCAACTGTACAATTAGTCCCTGACAAAATATTCAAATCTGAGGCTATATATTTTTCCATGGCCTCATAATATTCCAAATATCACCCCTGCAAATTTTTATAATTTTTGAAACTCATTTGCTATTTAATTCAGTGACTCCATTGAATTTTATTCAAATTCAAATTTGAATTTGAATTCCAAATGAAACTTGTCCAAATTTGAAATCCAATTTAGAAATATTAGTCTCCATATTTAACTTGGTCTCTCCACAAAAATCTAGGATTTTTGGATCAAGTTTGGTAGGGGAATTGAAGTTCCAGAGAGGATAGGCTTAAGGGGCAGTGGGACCCACTAGTCATAGACACAAATTCATGAGTGCTGTACTGCACAAATTCCGTTGCCGCCCCGCTCGACAACGCACGCATGAAAAGATCCAGCGAGCTTCTTGCCAGCTTGATAGCACCCCAACGGCCTCCTTATCCCCCCCCCCCCCCCCCGGCCTCTTCTTCACGCCATCGACGAGTCTGGCCGCGCCGCTCCCTCTTTCTTCCCTGCCACAAAGAAGAGCACCGCCACCGCTTTTCCTTACTGGTGAGCGCCTCCTTCTTGCCTTATTCCCCTTCGATGCAAACAGCAAACATGGTGCCAAGGCTAAGCTCTACCATCCTCACCCTTTGGCTCATCGTGTTTTTCATTGTTTGGCCCGTATTTTGAAGTTCCGCCTCGTCAACATTGGACCGCCGAGGACGTCGCTCCTTGTCCACCATGGAGCCAGCAGCCTAGGCTGTTTCAAGCTTCGACTTCAACAGACAAACTGTGCGCCAGGACACCATCTTGCTCACGGTACAAACCATTCCTAAGCTAATCCTTTATCGAGCACGAAATCCTCTTTTCCTTTTCGGCATGCTTTAAACGCCTTTCCTAGGTTCACCTTTCAATTCGTTTTCTAGATGTAACTATCTATTAATCCAGTTATATATTAGTTTGCTAGCCTCCTTGCGGTTCTTTACGAACAAAAAGTAGAAAGAATCATCGAGGAATGGCTATGTTATGTCGGTTTTTATAGCCGCCATGATGAAACCGTCAGCACGTCGTTGAACTCGTCATTGCCAACTATTCCACCCCGTTTGCACACCCTAAATCATCATCCCCATGCTTCTAGGAATGTTTCTAGCCTCTTCCCAAGCCTTTTGCGCCATTCCCGTGTGATTCCGACGCTAGCCGAAACCCTAGCACCGCCACCGCCGTCGCGCCGCCATCTCCGTCCGTCGCCGCCACGATTGGAACCCACCATCGTGTTGCGCGGTCGATTTTCAGGCTAGGCGGTCAGAGCCAAGCCGAGTGGAGGTCGATGCAGTGAAGCCCAGCGAGCACGCCGGCGCAACGCCGTCGCGGCCGTGTCGCGCGTCGCGAGGTAGATGACCCGCGGGCCCCGCCTGTCAGCGACGCGTGCAAGCGAACAGATCGACTGCGGCTCTGGATCCGGTGCGGCTATGTGGGTTAACCACGTGGCCCTCGGTGCGGCCCAGCTGCGATTGGTTCATTTTAAACCAGTGGGCCCGGCTGCTTTATTCCAATGTTTCCTATTGGAAAATAATTCCAGGATTAAACCAAACTTCTAAAAATCATTACTCCTAGTAGAATTTCTCAAACAATTTTCAAATAAATTCTGATAGACTCATATCAATCTCTAATTTGCAGTGATGCAATTTATAGGACATGGAACTCCCATAATTTATATAACTAATTCCTTTGAGCTAGCTGCTTGGGAAATTAAATAGTCCTGTTTTGTTAATTGGAAAATTCCCAATTTTGGTCAGAACACTCTTACTAATAAACTTGATCTCCAGTAAAAATTTCAGGTTCATTGGACTTCAATTACTGGGTTGCTCAGTGTTCCAAATCTCTATGTAGTTAAAAATTGAGAAAATACAGAATCAATTTCAGCTTTTTCCCCAAACATGTAAAATTAATTTCTCCCTGTAGGAAGCCTAGAAAATTGTGAAACAATTTTTCCTAGAACCAGTGAGACTCCCACTACATGGCACAACCACTGGTATCCATGATAGACCTCCAGAATTTCAACCAAAATTCAGAGAATGTTATTGCCTACAAGAATTTTTAGAAATAACAAACTTCCTTGATCATCTTCTGTTCTTTGCAAGAGTCTCCACTATAGTCCCTAGTATCTACACTGAAAGTTCCAAAGCCAATTAAGATCATTATCTTATTTTGATCATAAGATATCAGCTTGTGACCTTAAACATACTTTCATTTTCAAAGTCATTCATATATGGTATATGCATATCGTGTAGTAACTGAAATCGGGGAGCAGCCAAAAGCTTTGGAAGTCCATCTGCCAGAGACTAACATAGAACCAGACTCGTTTTTAGGCAAGCTCCGGTTTGCATTTAAGTTCCATACAGTGTCTTTGCAGTTTTCATTCACCTTACATCTTTAGATGTTTGTGCTTTACGTTTAAGATGTTTGACATCCACTTGCATGACCAAATAACCCAGGGAGTGGTTAGAATACCTCACAGACTCATGTAGTAAGTGCCATGCTTGTATTCATAGGGATCCGGTAGAAGCTGAGTAGTTGGAATCTACTCGCGAGATAGGATTTTATCACACGGGATGAATTAGATCAAGAAATGTTTTATAAATACGAAATTGAGACCAGACAGAGATGAGTAGGAAGCAACAAGAGGTGATCTTCGTTGCATAGCTCTGACCGTGTCGATTAAGGCCCGTGCCGTGTGCGGCCGTGCTGGACAAGCTTGAATTGTACCAGCGACATACTGGAGAAATGGGATCCAGTAAACTGACTTAGCTTGATACTAGTTTGTCGAGGCATTCCGTTCCATTTTATAGGCGTGGGTTGAGGGCAGCATGGTGTAAATTAGCTGGTGGGCTCGTTAGAGTACGCACCACACAGTGACCTCCTGCTCGTGACGGATCGACCGGTTCGACATTCGTGTGTTGGGTGAAAGGTGGCAAGATACGACTAGTACTGAAGTGCTATGTAGGTACTGATGTACTCGCTGGCACTTCCGAAAGTGTGTATGTGTCATGTTGTTTGGGTGTGTCTTGATTGCAATCACTGTCCCTCGCGGTAATAGAGTACCACTTGTTCACTGCGCTGTGACGTAGTAAATACATAAGATGTCAGAAGAATATGATGTATTGAATTATAATTATTTTGCAACCTTGTATGGCTTAGAGATAGCACAATTAAATGTTTACAGTTTCCCCATACTTTACTAGTAATAGCATTATGTGCTTTGGGCATGTCATATCATTGGCAAAGTGTTTCTTGTTTGATTGTGGAGTCTATGATGTGTCGTGCCTGAAGAATGACATATGCTACTTAAAACATGACTATAAGGATCCACTTGTAGGCGAGTACTTTATGCTATTTCTTACCTATGCTTAGTATTCACCCCTGCATATGTCTAGTGAGACGGGTTAGTCTTGCTGAGCCTTAAGCTCAAGTTTGCAGTTAACAAGTTTTTGCAGATTATACGACTGATGACGGGTTCGATGACGAGGCTGCACCCCCTCAAGGGTTGACAGCTGAGTGGGAATCCTGCACGCCGCCATAAGTTGGGTGTTGCTAGTGCAAAGCATCCAGGGCATGGACGATTTTGCTTTTGCATAGCTAGTGCGGAGAGCGTAGCTATGATGTATAGGTTACTTTCCTTCCGCTTAGTATTATAAAACTTTTGCTGTGTTTATAAATAAATACTTGGTATTGTATTTCATTCTCGTTCTTTTCGTGTATATTTTTGTGTGTCACATCGCACGACACCACCCGATGAGATCCTTGGATGTCGGGATTCCAGTCCCCACATGTGGTTGAGTTGATCCGGAGGTCACACAGCATGTTCGGGTCAAGAACAATGCATATAAAGGTATCGTGGATGTCGTTCGAATTTTTTTTGCATGTGTGAAAGGGGTGCATAGACTTGGCAACATGGTTCTCAGGTGTGATGAAGATATATGGACGTGAAGATGTGGCTGGAAAGGTCCAACCAGTTGGTTTATGTCTCAGGCTGTGGCTGAGGTGGTTATGGCTCGTTTATGGAAGGTTTAGAGTTTGTTTTGTTTATATTTCGTAGTTTAGAGGAGCTTTGGTGCCTTGTTCGTCCGACTTGTTTTAAACAAGTTTTTCTCGCCGAGTTTCTGGACAGACCGACGTTGCTTCAGTATTTCGATCATAACTCGCGTTTCACTAATCCAATTGAAGTGATTCCTTTTGGATTGTCTTCAAAACTTGATTCTCTATAATATATTATAATTTAACAGTCATTACATTTGCGGTTTTTTTATCTACACGAGTTTCTTTGTATCGTTGCAGATCAGTTCCTAAATCGGGTAGAACTGTTTGACCTTCGTGTAGTCTTTTGATCATAACTCGAGTTCTACTTAGTGTTTTAAAGTGATTCTTGTTGCATTGTTTTGGTGAATTGATTATCTGCAATCTATGCTTATTTGTTCACAGTTGGTCTTGTCGAAAAAAGTCGCACACTCGGTTTATTTAACAAATCAAATTCCTATCGAGGGATTTTTTGTATTTTCCGCTCAAAAGTTTTTAATCTACCTTTCACCGCACCTCTGGTAGCTTTTCACATGCTCTTCGAGCCTGCACCTTGTCTGAGTATATGAACTCTAAGAAAGTAAGAACTTATAGGAAAGTAATGTGTAAGCGATAAGGCACATGAGTGTATCATGTAAGGCACGAACGCAAGTGCGTCAACACAAAAGGGTACAAGAGCACCAAAGAAAAAATGGTGCAAGAGCACCAATGGAAATGTGTGTAAGGAAATGCGTAAGGTAAATGAATAAGTAAATGTGTATAGTAATAGCGAATACAGAGTGAATTCACCCCCATTGTGGAAGGCCTTAGGGGTCTCTTTATATGGGAAAGGCAGTCCTATCTATCCAATATTCCTCATACTGGGGACAATTTTATAGTGTTCGTTCTATGCATCCAATTTGTCTCGAAACGAAAGCTTCAGTCTTCGCTTCTTCTTAGTCTCCAAGGCATCATCTTTTGGGTGAAGTTATCGTCCTTCTGATGATGGATGGGAGGGATGACATGCTTATCCTACAACGGGTAACATCACATGTTCATCCCCTGCCGGAGTTATCGTGCCCAACGTCCATCATAAATGCCTCAAATTACCCGCCTTTACCGGGCTCGAGCTTGGGAGGAACCGTTTGCCCGACCTCTCGGTTGGGACTTGGGCATGTTGGATACCCCAACCTCGAGCGACCGGGGTGTTGGTGGCGGGCCTCTCTTCAAAGAAGGATAGCTTCAGTCTGTAGCTGCGTAGTGGTCATGTACCGTCGGATCCTGTATATTTGGTACCTTAGGTACAGAACATTGTCAGTAGCCCTCGAGTCTTCGGTCGAGTATTCATGGAGTTGGTCATAGGTTGAAAAACAAGAGCTCGCAAATGTCCTAGTATCGGTTTGATTACATGCCTGACCACAAGCTGACCAAACTATTTCTAGTTGGGTGCATACACCCTATCGTTAGACGAGATCACATGGCAGACACTAAACCTCGCACATGGTCAGGTTTTTGGCTGCAAGTTTAATTTTTCCCGCTGACGAGCCGTTCATTTGCTCGAATGGGTGAGTGGGGCGGAATGCTCCTAGGGTAGGGTCTAAATCCCGCGGTCGGTGAGTGTTAACGGTCATTATCTACCAATTTCAACCATCATACAACTCAATTATGTAAGGGAATAAATATTTCTTACACACATCATAGTTATATTTAATATAATTCCACTTGTAGTTGGAGAAATAGTGCATGCAAGAGCTTTTATGCAGAAATGACGGAGAATGGGGGGAACAATCCTGAAAAGTGCCACCTCAGCCAATCACGCGATGCCATGTGGCACCTCATGCATCCATGGACCCAATCCTAGACATATCAGATGGAATCCAATACCAATTCATGTGGGGATGGAACATGGGCCCACTTATCAGTCACCCAGAGAAAGCACAGCCGAGGGGGGTCAAGACCAAGTTGGCTGACCCCCTAGCTTGACCGACACAGTTCGGTGCCAAATCCAGTTAGCCGACACGTGAAGCTCTCCTGTGGTGCCTGAAGGAGGTGAAGAATGATTCGCAAGCTAAATGAGCGGGGAACTGCCTCTACTCCATGTATAAATAGGGGGGAGTGCCTCACTTCTTCCACACACCCCTCAAGCATTCTCTCTTGTATTACACTAGTGATCTCTTAGTCCTTATTGGAGGTTAGGCTCAGGAGAGGAGCCTCTAGTCCCATGTCCAAATTGGGAAAGGTATGGCTCATGTATCTTTGTTTTATTTGTGACATTATGCTTTATATTAATATCATTTGTCTTTACTTATTCATATACTTGGATAAAGTGTTCCTTGTTTGGTTGTGGAGTCTATGTATGTGCTAGGTATAGATGTTTTTATGTTTTAGTCATAATGATCATATCAAGATATCTTAAACATCACACACCACCACTATTAATGAGGACATCAACACCATCGATACATCCACACCCACTCAACTACCAGTTTTCGGTCTGATTACTCACGCTCATGCACATCAACTAAACTGTCAGATGAACTCATTCTTGGCCTTATTTCCATCTTATCTCGACCGTGGGACCACGTGCTTTCTTGTTATGCTTAGGAACAATGGAGAGGAGCCAAAGGCAAGGCAATTTACGCGGACTGGATTTGGACAGTAGAATATCACCAACTTGTCACGGACACCATGACTTCATACGGACTCCAATCCGGGAGTTCAAGTACTTCCTGGAGATATTACCAAGTCCACTTTCAAACGGATCTGACCTCATATCCAAATCTATTTGGAGTCGGCTGCAATCATTATTTTAATTTGGAGACCTTTTTTGTCCATGGTGTTGCGTCACCAAAGTTGGGCCCATGTCCCATGTATCATTAAGATCCTATTAGGGACTCATGATTAGGGTCTGTCACGACGCTGGGGAGGTATTAGGCAGTAGCCACCGCCCTCATTAGATGGTGGGTTCTGTTTATTCGAAAGTTACCTTCTGCTGCTTCCCTGTACACACGCGTGTCGACTAGATCGCCGGTCTACTTGTATTCGGAACCCCACTTTTTGATTGTTTCAATAGATCAGTGCTTGTTCTTCTTGTTCTTGCGTGTTCTTTGATTGCTTGAAGGAACAAAGGCCCTCGTGGTCAGGTTGATTGTGTGCCAGCAAGAACAATACAACTTCGGTGTCGGTGTACCGATCGCTAAGGCGCATCGTCCTGGGGATGGTGTAGTCGAATTGCCAACGTCTTCTCCTCCACAAATCAAACCCCCCTATTCTCATCGAAAGTTCGGGAACCAAGATCCTATGATGTGGTAATCAGAGCAATGTTAATCGGTGAGAGTTCTACCATTGTTGTTCTTTCCGCTGTTATCATCCTATAGTCCAAAGAATGCCAAAAAAATACTAGATCTGTTTTTCCATTATTCCTAGACCATTGTGCCTTTTACTTTCACTGCTTAGTTAAGGCTTGTTGAGTTCATAGTTGCTTCGACGAGTCAAGTTGATAGTCTTCGTATTTAGTCCTTTAGAGTTTCGAGTTCTTGTCATGTTTGATCTGCAAAAAAAAAAAACACCATCATCCGCACCATTACAAAATTTGGGAGATATTCACTTCCTAATTTGCATCTCCAAAAAGAGGAAATAATCAGATCAGATCTGACTTCGAGTATCTTCTTGGTTTTGGAGGAAAAAGGTCGTAACTTCTTCATACATTGTCCATTTGGAAAGTGTATTCACAATCTAGAAAGGTTTATCTTGCCATCTTTCCGACAGATCAAACCTTGCCCGAAAATTCCAAATGTGCGCATCGCAATCACCAAACAGATTTTGAGATCTTCTGTGTATTTTTTTCTTTGGAAAGCAGTATTTATAAGACATGCAAGGAACCTGCAAAAATAAGTGTGCTATCTGTGCTATTTGGTAGCTTATCATCCAAACCATGTGTAATCTTTTAGAACTGCGGGACTTTGTGAAAAAAGAAAGAAAGAATGAAATGGTGAGCTTCAATTGCTGCTGTTGTAGGCTATTGTGTGACCCGTGTGAATTCCTTTGTCTATGCTCTTTTCTCTAGAACGGTCTAGTCTAGGACCAGCACAGTACTGTCGTAGAACGTTTATTCAACTTGTTATGACTAACGTGGTGAAAGTTTGTTCCTTGTGCTAGTTCAACCACCTAAAGCTCCATAGATTGACACCAACTCTTGAAGTTGTTCATTACTTGCTGGTTGCAATCACCTCCTTGCTAAGCTTGGTAATAAAAGGTAAGAGCTTGATTGAACAGTTTGTGAGTGAGCAAGCTATCTCCACCAGCACCCTTGTAGCTAGGGACAACATTACCCTTTTATATTCGATTGTCCCTTTTTTCTACTAACCATGGCAGGAGGAGCAAATGCAAATGAAGATGTGCATTCACCTCGCACCTGGGGAATTATACAGCACCTCGAGCGCCAAGTGCGGATACACACAGAAGTGCTTGATGAGGATGTTCGTGTTACCAATGACTGCCTTGGTCAATTGCAAAATGTGCAGATCGATAGCAACACCAAAATCAGCATGTTGGAGGTTTCCATACAAACAATGAACACTTCAATTGGAGCCATCCTGCAGCACCTTGAGGAGAGGGATCGAGGACAAACCGTGGATGGACATGTAAGCAATGCCCCTAGCATTGTACGTGACAATGAAGATGACTATCCTGCAGATACTGAGATTGGGGAAGATGAGAATGCTAGGCCACGACTTCGGGTACAACGCAACCGTCAAGGTATGGGTGGACATCGTTGGCGTGAGGTACGCAATAATGATGATACATTTAACAAAATCAAATTTAAGGTACCTCTTTTTGATGGTAAACCGTGAAATTCAAGACATCCTTGCTTATAAAAATTAAAATAATGTTACCCATTTGTTTCATCCTACTTGTAAAGCTGAAAGGGAAGTGCAGGGACGACAACCTAGTTCTAGAACTAATATTTCTGCAGGAAAGACTAGTTCAACGCAACGACGCACGACTACTCCTCTGATTGGGCGTGCTCCCCCACCATCTTCTTCATCGAGTCGGGTAGGACCTTCTTCCTCCGGCAACAAGCCACGTTCTCCTTCCACTAGCTCAGAAACAAAGACAACCCAAGGGCCCACCAAGAGTGCTTCTTCCGTAACATCTACAGGGTGAGCTAGAGACGTTCAATGTCACAGATGCAAGGGATTCAGCCATGTGCTGCATGACTGTCCAAGCAAACGTGTTCTAGTTGTTAAAGATGATAGTGAGTACTCACCTGCTAGTGATTTCGATGATGATACACATGCTTTGCTTGTAGCTAACTATGCAAGTAGTGAAGAACATCAAGAAGAGCATATTGGTGCAGAAGATTCAGTGCGATATGAAAGCCTCATTGTGCAGCGTGTGCTTAGTGCCCAAATGGAGAAAGTGGAGCAAAATAAAAGGCACACACTATTCCACACAAAGTGTGTTGTCAAAGAGCGTTCTTGTCGTATGATCATTGGTGGAGGTAGCTGCAACAACTTGGCCAGCAGTGACATGGTGGCCATGCTGGCACTAAGGACCAAACCGCACCCACATCCCTATTACATTCGATGGTTAAACAACAGCCGTGAGGCAAAGGTAACTAGACTTGTGCGAATCAATTTTGCTATTGGATCATATAAGGATGTCGTTGAATGTGATGTTGTGCCTATGCAAGCTTGTAATATTCTGCTAGGAAGACATTAGCAATTTGATAGAGATTCTATGCATCATGGTAGATCAAATCAGTATTATTTTCTTTACCATGATAATAAAATTGTGTTGCATCCTATGTCTCCTGTAACTATTGTGAATGATGATGTTGCTAGAGCTTGGAAAACTAAATATCAGGACCATGCTAATGTTGAGAACAATAACAACGCCAAATCTGTGTTTGATAAGAAAAATGAGATAGCTCTGAAAGGAAAATGCTTTTTTGCTATGAAATCTGATATTTATGAACTGATTGCTTCCACCTCTGCTGCCTATGCTTTGGTATGCAAAGATGCTTTGATTTTCCTTTACAATATGCAACATTCTTTGCCTCCTGCTGTTGCTAACATTTTGCAGGAATATTCTGATGTGTTTCCAAGTGAAGTACCACCAGGAATACCACCACTTCGATGGATTGAGCACCATATTGACCTCATTCCCAGTGCTTCACTACCCAAACGTCACGATAAAGGACAAACATGGAAGAAACAAAGGAGATCCAATGTGAGGTACAATAACCACTCAACAAAGGTTATGTATGTGAGTCTCTTAGTCCTTGTGCCGCCCCAGTAATTCTAGTAGCTAAAAAGGATGGATGCTGGCGTATGTGTGTGGATTGTAGAGCAATCAGTAATATCACCATTCGTTATCGTCATCCTATTCCACGCTTAGATGATATGCTTGATGAATTGAGTGGCGCTGTTGTGTTCTCAAAAGTTGATTTGTGTAGTGGTTACCACCAAATTCGCATGAAACTAGGATATGAATGGAAAACTGCGTTTAAAACCAGGTTCGGTTTATATGAGTGGTTAGTCATGCCTTTTGGGTTGACTAATGCACCTAGCACCTTCATGAGATTAATGAATGAGGTTTTGTGTGCATTCATTGGAAAATTTGTTGTTGTATACTTTGATGATATATTGATTTACAGCAAATCCGTGGATGAACATCTTGATCACTTACGTGCCGTTTTTAATGCTTTACGTGAGGCACGTTTATTTGGTAACCTTGAGAAGTGCACCTTTTGCACAAATCGAGCCTCTTTTCTGGGCTATGTTGTTACTCCATAGGGAATTGAAGATGATCAACCGAAGGTGGAGGCTATTAAGGGGTGGCCTGTACCAAAGACCATCACACAGGTGTAAAGTTTTCTAGGACTGCTTGGGTTCTATCGTCACTTTGTGAAGGATTTCAGCACCATTGCTGCTCTATTGAATGACCTTACGAAGAAGGCAGTGCCCTTTTCTTGGGGCACCATGCAGGATAACGCCTTTACCATACTGAAAGATAAATTGACACATGCATCTCTTCTCCAACTTCCGGATTTTTGTAAGGCTTTTGAGCTTGAATGTGACGCTATTGGGATTGGATTGGGTGGTGTTTTGTTACAAGAAGGAAAACCAATTGCATATTTTAGTGAGAAAATGATTGGGCCTATTCTGTATTATTCTACCTATGATAAGGAACTATATGCTCTTGTACGGACTTTAGAAACATGGCAGCATTATTTGTGGCCCAAAAAATTTGTTATCAATTCTGATCATGAATCACTAAAGCATAACAGAAGTCAAGGGAAACAGAACGTAGGCATGCTAAATGGATGGATGTTATTGAGTCTTTTTCTTATGTCACCAAACACAAAAAGGGAAAGAACAATGTTATTGTTGATGCTTTATCTAGACGTTATACTCTTCTATCTCAAATTGACTTTAAGTTTTTTGTATTGGAAACGATTAAAGGTCAACATGAACATGATACTGATTTCAAAGATGTATTGCTGATGTGTAAAGAGGGAAGAACATTGAATAAATTTGTCCTCAATGATGGGTATGTGTTTAGAGCTAACAAGCTATGCATTCCAGCTAGCTCTGTTTGTTTGTTGTTGTTACAGGAAGCACATGGAGGCGGGCTCATGGGGCACTTTGGAGTGAAAAAGACGGAGGACATACCTGCTGGTCATTTCTTTTGGCCTAGGATGAGGCGAGACATGGAGCGCTTCATTGCTCGCTAAACGACATGTCAAAAAGCTAAGTCACGACTTAATCCACATGGTTTGTCCTCTTCCTGTTCCTAGCATGCCTTGGGAGAACATTTCTATGGACTTTGTTTTAGAAGTGCCTAGAACAAAGAAGGGGAGGGATAGCATCTTTTTTGTGGTGGATAGATTTTCTAAAATGACACACTTCATACCTTGTCGTAAAAGTGATGATGCTACACATGTTGCTGATTTGTTTTTTGAGAGATTGTTAGGTTGCATGGTGTGCCAAACACAATAGTTTTAGATCGTGATACTAAGTTTCATAGCCATTTTTTGAGAACTTTATTAGCGAAATTGGGGACTAAGCTTTTATTTTCAACTACTTGTCATCCACAAACTGATGGTCATAATGAGGTTGTCAATAGAAGCTTATCTACCATGCTTAGGGCTGTTTTTTAAAAAAAATTTAAAAATGTGGGAAGGGTGTTTGCCTCATGTTGAGTTTGCTTATAATCACTCCCTACATTCTAGTACTAAGAAATGCCTTTTGAGATTGTTTATGGATTTATACCCCGTGCTCCTATTGGTTTATTATCTCTTCCACCAATGGAGGGAGTAAATTTTGATGCTAAACATCGGGCTGGATTGATCTTAAAATTGCATGAAACTACTAGGAAGAATATAGAGTGCATGAATGCTAAGTACAAACTTGCTGGTAGTAAGGGAAAGAAACATATCACTTTTGAACCTAGTGATTTAGTTTGGCTACATTTGTGAAAGGATAGGTCTCCTGATTTGAGAAAGTCTAAATTGTTACCTCGAGCTGATAGTCCATTCGAAGTGTTAGAAAGTATTAATGATAATGCATGTAAACTCGAGTTGCTTGCGGATTTTGGGGTTAGTCCCCCATTTAATATTGCAGATTCGAAGCCATATTTGGGAGAAGAAGATGAGCTTGAGTTGCGAACAACTCAAATACAAGAAGGGGAGGATGATGAGGACATCAACACCGTCGATACATCCACACCCACTCAAATACTGGTTTTCGGTCTGATTACTCGCGCTCATGCAAGTCAACTAAACTATCAGGTGATCTTATTCATGGCCTTATGTCCATCTTATCTAGACTGTGGAACCACGTGCTTTCTTGTTTTTATTAGGAACAATGGAGAAGAGCCAATGGGAAGTGAATTCACGCGGAGTGGATTTTGACAGCAGAACATCACCAACTTGTGACGGCCACTATGACTTCATACGAACTCCGATCCAGGAGTTCAGTACTCACTGCAAAGATTACCAAGTCTACATTCAAATAGATCTGACCTCATATCAGTATCTATTCGGAGTCGGCCGCAATTATTATTTTACTTCGGAGACCTTTTTTGTCCATGGTGCTACGTCACCAAAGTTTGACCCATGGCCCATGTATCGTTAAGAGCCCATTTGGGAATCATGATTATGGTTTCTCACGACCCTAGGGAGTTATTAAACAGTAGCTGCCCTCATTAGATGGTGGGGTTTGTTTATTCGAAAGTTAGCTTTTGCTACTTCCATGTACACGCGTGTGTCAACTAGATCGCTTGTCTACTTGTATTCGAAAGCCCACTTTTCGATTGTTTCAATAGATCAGTGCTTGTTCTTCTTTTTCTTGCATGTTCATTGAATTCTTGCAGGAACAAAGGCCCTCGTGGTTAGGTTGCTTTTGTGCCAGCAAGAACAATATAACTTCAGAGTCGGTGTACCAATCGCTAAGGCACATCGTCTAGGGGATGGTTTAGTCAGATCGCCAACGTCTTCTCCTCCTCCACAAATTGAACCCTCATATTCTCATCAAAATATTGGGAACCAAGATCCCATCAACTATAGTCTAATTCGGTATTAATATGATTATGTTAATACGAGTAATTTAGTGCTTGGTCCCAAGATTGGTTTCAACGATGTTTAGGTTAGTCATTGCCTTAGGAAGGTACTTGTAATGCAGCTCTTAAGGTATTTACTCAACATATAAGTGTGGTGCTTCAATCGTTAAGTAATGTTGGATGTCTCGTAGACCCACAGGTTGTATGGGCAGGCGGCAGGTGGTGACAGCCCTGCCCGTCCTTCAGAATCCCCCATGTTCGGCTATGCCACAGGCTCAAGGCGGGAACCATCCTGATGTTCTCAGGGATAAACCCGTGCCTGATGTGTTGGACCACTAAGCCCTTTTACTCATCGTTAGTATACCCATTTGGACCCTAATAGGCTATGTATATCAATACTAAAAGCACAGTAGAAGTAGCTCCGTCCCTAACTTAGCCTCAACTAGGACATTCTTACTCTTTAGAGTAGTTTGCTTAGGTGTGTGTGACACTACCCCACTACTTTATTTACCCATCCTATTCAATCCCTCACTAGAACACCCTATTCTCTCCTTGATCTTGCCACTCTTCCCATTGCCTTCCTTTTGGATAAACAAATGGATACCCTAGAGAATACTCTTGGGTCAAATGCTACAACGGTACTATCCGTGCGCTTGCAAAACTCATCGTGCTTTTGCTTAGGTTAGCCTAGTGCCTTAGCATAACTAGTCTTGGCTGCTAGGATGAACTATAGACATTAAGAAATACCAACAAGCATTTCTAGCGTCGTTGTTGGGGAAGGAAAAGAAGATTTGCATGATCACGTGGTAGATAATAGTCGGTTTTATTAGGATAACCCTCCTTTGTTTCCGCATTCTTCGATGTGAAAATAGGGTTGTGTATGACTGGTTCCCGTTTGCCCGCAAATTACCTAAAAGATCTAGAGTCACTACTAAAAAGAGTTCAACCTCATGTCGTTCCTCCTTGAGTGATCTTGTCGGCTAGGAAACCTGTCATCTCCGCACCATCATGTTGCAATCCAATGGCCCAGAAGACCCTTTGTGAGTTTTTGCCTCCTTCTACTGACAATATGCCTACTAGGACCAATGTCAACGCGAGAGACGTGAACTTCGAAATCAAGAAAGACCTAATCACTATGGTGCAGGCTAACCCCTTTTGTGGGAAAGACAGCGGGGATGCAAGTGCTCATCTACAACAATTCCTCAAGATTTGTAACACTTTCAAGATCAAGGATGTCACACCTGATGCCATTCATCTTTGACTATTTTCGTTCTCCCTCTTTTGGAGAGTGAAGCATTGGTTCTACGTGAACCAAAGTGCTATAAACATTTGGGAAAAGGTGTCCTACAACATTCCTCATCAACTTATTTTTGTTAAGCAAGACCAATGCCCTATGTGGAACGATTTCAAAGCTTCTAGCAAGAGCCCCATGAATCCATTTCCGATGGATGGGAGAGGCTGCAGGATACATCCTAGTCTGTCCCCAACATGGGATGGATGATTGGTTCATCATCCAAAACTTCTACAACGGGCTGATTCTGTCATCCCGTGATCATGTGGATGCCGCTACTCGAGGAGCCTTCATCTCGCTTATGGTGTCTAAGGCCAAAGAATTGCTTGAGAATATGGTTTCGAATATGGGTTGGAGCAACGAGCATCTCCAGCCTCGGCAGTGAGGCATGCACACCTTGAAAGAGGTGGACATGATCGCTGCAAAATTGGACCTCCTGATGATGAAGCTAAACTGTCAAGCCAATGGCGAAGTATTTGGCACTGTCAAGGCCTTGGATTGTGGACCTTGCCAATAGGTTAATTTGATAGTTATCTCATTTTTATTGTACATCCTCATTTGAATTTTACATTTTAATTTCTGCAATTTCCACGACATGTTTGATTTTCCTTGAAGGGTTGGGATTTTTTAGTATCAACTTAGATTTATTTTTCTTTCATTTTAAAAAATCAAAAACGAAATATTTGATTTGAAGAAGTTTTATTTAAAAACAAATTTTTGGAGCAATTTTGTGGTTGATTTAGCCAACAACTTGAAGTATAGCCGTTGGGGAGCCACATGCCAAAAGAGAGAAAAGAGGCGGGCCACCCACAGGGTGGCCGAGCCCCCTGGTCGGCCGACTAGGGAAGAGTGCCAAATTGACTCTCTTTCCTCCAACGGCTATATTCTTGCCTCTTGTGACTGTTGGATGGCGCTACACTATTTATACATGCCCGGGTGAGTGTGTTGATCCAGACTTCACCTCATTTTCACATGCCCAGCTCACTCTCACATTTGATCAAGAATTGTTTTTCTCTTTGTCGAAACACTTCTCCCAATTTCTAGCCAAAAAAATTTTCTTTGATCTCTATTTGAATTTGCATTTTGTAGGATCGAGGAGCACGTGAAAAGCTACCAGAAGGGGTGAATGGTAGATTTAAAACTTTTTCAGCAGAAGCAATGAAAACCCCTCGGTAGAAAAATGATCTGTTAAATAAATCATGTGTGAGACTAATCTAAACGTGTTTCACCATGACAAAAGTAATAGATATCAGGGAGAATCATTTCACGAAGACGACACAACAAGTATCACTCAAATCAGTCGAGAGAAACTCAAGTTATGATCGAAAGATCGAATAAAGGTCAATCTGTTCTACTGAGTAAAAAACAGATATGTACTACTACAAAGAAACACGTGTAGATCAAAAACCACAATCAAATGACCGTGATTTTGAAAGATGATAGATAATCATGTTTTGAAGACAACCCAAAAAGAATGACGTCAATTGGATATGTAAAACTCGAGTTATGATAAAACCACCAAAGAAAACTCTATGAGAAAAACTTGTCTGGAACATGTCGGACGAACAAGGCAGAAAAGTTCCTTTAAACTACGAATTTTACTCAAAAGAACACAAGAGGAATAGACCCAAAGTCATGCAACAGGATCTCTGGACTCCCTTTCTTATATAACCAGCACTTAGGCCAACCCAAACCTTACTAGGACTCTAATCCTACTCAGTTCACGAATCGAAACTTTCTATAACTGCTCAAGATTCATATACGCAGATAGAAGCAATCTTAAGACTTCCAAACACCTTAGGAACGTATGCCACAATCCTAAAACAACTCAAATTCATGAACCACACGAAATCCTAACATAACCAGCTCAAATCTTTCCATATTTGAGTCAAACCCGACTCAGCCACACCCTGAGTCCATAACCTAGTCGGTTAGACCTTTCCGACCAATTCTTTATGTCCACATCTCTTCACCACGTCTCGGAACCATGTAGCCAGGACCATGCACTCCTTGTATACGTGCAAACATCTTCCAACGACGTCCACGATACATTCATATTCATTGTTCTTGATTCAAACATGCTGCACAACCTCCCGATCAACTCAACCACAATTCCTCCCGGACTTGGTTGTTAAACCCTATCTTCTCGCTAAGACTAGTTCAATGGATCCCGTCAACAGCCATGTCTTGAACTAAAGCAGCACCTGCACATGAATAAACAACCAATACTTCCGAGCACAAGTCCTCGACTTAACTCTCATTAGTTCTGAAACTACAACATCTTGCGTGAGCACCTCACATAAGCATGTTGCAAACCATAGCAAAATGATATCAACCATAACCACCAAAACACACCAAAAACTTAGTAAAATATTACTAATCAAACTTTCCATCAATGTAAAGCATGTATGAATCATTGCAAGTTGAAAGCAGAACCACTGCGATCAAGCTCCGAACCTTGCCAAAGCTAACCGGATGTTAAACTGAAGCTTACCAAAGCTAGCAGGACCTAGCGCTGGAGCTTACAAAAGCTAGTAGGACCTAGCACTGGATCTTACCAAAGCTAGTCGGACCTAGCCAAAGCAAGTCTAACCTTACGTCGGACCTTGCCGAAGCTATCCAAAACAAGCCAGACCTATTGTCGGACCTTGCTGGAGCTCGGACCTAGATGATAAAGGTGTTTTGGTAGTATTCAAAACTTTTATCACCATAGCCAATGTATTCAGCACACATAGGTCTCACAATCTCCCCCTTGATGAATGCATTGGCAACACCATTAAAATCCGAACATTGGCATGAAAAGTTTTGAAAACAATTTCTCTCCCTTTTTGAAAATTAAATGAGATAGAAATAAATTCCCCCCCCCCCATACATATTTCTCCCCTTGAGAAGAATCGTGCAATCATGCCAAAAACACTTATGAATATGTGCAACGAGCGATCAATTTCTCCCCCTTTGACAATGTGTTTAGCAATGTACAAAAGATAAATTTTAATTGTTATGAGCATATTATAACATATACATATAAAACAAAGCTCATCCAAGTCATACTATCAAGTAACTTACACTATCACAACAATGAGATACATAAAATAGTGTAAGCCATGCCAGAGATCAAATATAATTTTCAATTTAAGCAAGTTATGATCTCACAAACTTAACTATTTCAGTACCTGAAAGCATGACACTTGTTGCTGCAATTTTTTTCCTTTAAATCACAAATTTTTAACATATGACATTTGCAAGAGATTATATGTCGTATCTGCCTTATTCTAACCAACCAAGCCAAGCCTATGTCATTTCACAATCAGAAGCTTAAGGACATGATTTTAATCATACACAACTTCTTCCAAGTTCATGTCTAAGTGCAATGATAATCACTTGATCTTTTCTCATTTCTATTTGTTCATAAAAACATAACATTTTAGTTGATTACTTCATTAATTCTTTATGATTAAAAGCACTTGTGAGCATGCAACAAGTTCAAAACAACAAGAAAGTTCGACCATGACCAGATTTAGTGTAAGTAATTATTCCAATTACTAGACACGGCAAAAACTACAAAATGTATAACACGAGTAATGTAGTAATAACTTTCAGCATGTAAAAGGAATCACAAAGTCATATATGTATGAAATACTATGCTCATATTATTTTAATTTCAAATTCACATATAGACTTCACAAATTTGAAAACTCCCCCTCAATATAAGCCATGAGGGTGCATAACCCCTATTTCACTACGAATGAAACAAAAACGAGTGAAATCCAAAGGTTTTGTAAAAATGTCAGCCGATTGTTGTTCGGTATGTACACGGTAAAGCACAATATTTCCTTTTTCAACATTATCGCGGAGAAAGTGATACCTAGTGTCAATGTGCTTAGTTCTAGAATGTTGCATGGGGTTTCTAGCAATGCAAATGGCACTAGTGTTATCACAAAATAGTAAAACACTATCTAGATCAACCCCATAGTCCTTAAGTGTTTGAACAATACAAAGAATTTATGAGCAAGCACTAGCAGCAGCTACATATTCAAACAGCTGTGGATTGTGCAACTGAGTTTTTTTTTCTAGCAGACCAAGCAACAAGTGAATTACCAAGAAAATGACAAGCACCGGAAGTACTTTTCCTATCAATTCTACAGCCCCCAAAATCAGCATCCGAAAAAGGTTTCAAAGTAACGGTTGAGGAAGAAGGAATAAAAATGTCAAATTCTTGAGTTCTATGTAAGTACCTAAGAATCCTTTTGAGGGCCTGGTGATGTGAAGCACATCGGGAGGCTTGAAACCGTGCACAAAGACATACGCTGAATTGTATGTCCGGTCCTGATGCCGTGAGGTACAAAAGTGATCCGATCATGCTTCTATATTCTTTTTGATCCACAGGTTCACCATCTTCATCAAGTTCAAGTGTTGTTGCTGTTCCAATTGGTGTCCCAAGAGGCTTGCTTTTGTCCATGTTGAAGCGCCTTAGGAGGTATTTTGTATACTTTGTTTGATGCACAAATGTACCCTCCTTGGTTTGCTTGATTTGCAGCCCCAAAAAGTATGTGAGTTCTCCCATCATACTCATCTCAAATTCTGAACTCATCATAGCTGAAAACCTGGACACAAGATCACGAGAAGCACAACCAATGATAATATCATCCACATACACTTGAACGAATAAGGTCATTGCCATGCTTAAGAACAAAATTTTTTTTATAAAACTTGCCCATGGTAAACGCCTTTTCAAGTAAGAATGTTTTTAAACTATCATACCATGCTCTAGGAGCTTGCTTGAGACCGTACAAGGCTTTGGACAGTTTGTAAACATGATTAGGAAAATCTGGATTTTCAAAACCCGGTGGTTGTTTCACATAAACCTCCTCATCTATGTAGCCATTAAGAAAAGAACTTTTAACATCCATTTGATATAGCTTAAAACCTTTAGATGCAGCAAAAGCTAACAAAATTCTTATGGCTTCTAATCTAGCAACAGGAGCAAAATTTTCATCAAAATCTAGACCTTCAACTTGAGTGAAACCTTGAGCAACCAACCTAGCCTTATTCCTAACAACAACCCCATCCTCACTTTGTTTATTTTTAAACACCCATTTAGTTCCAATTAAGGTGTGACCTTGAGGTGGAGGTACAAGTTTCCAAACATTATTTCTTTCTAAATTTTCTAACTCTTCCTGCATGGCAATAATCCAAGATTCATTAGTGAGTGCGTGTGATATATCTTCCGGTTCAAAAGAAGCAACAAAAGCAGAATGAGAATGAGAGTTTGGATCGCAAAGCCTGGACCGTGTGACTCGTTCATGCAAGCTTCGAATAATTTGCTGTGGGGGATGACTTTTGAGAACCCGAAGGGGAGTGGACACTTCACAAGCTTCTTCTTCTTCATGTTCATCACAAATCGATGAGCTTGTGACTTGAGGAGGATATGGACTAGCAATGGTGGTCGTCGGTGCTGGTTGTGAATCAAAATTAGGAGCTGGAACAATGTCATTAGCCGCTGAATTATTGGGCAGCAGCTCCACCTCTTTCTTATCTTCAACGAAAATCCCCCCCCCCTGCGGATATGGATCCGGACATGCAATGTTTGAGCTAGTACCTGTGCTTGCTTCATCAAAAGACACCTCACAAGTCTCCACAATTTTGTTAGTGCCAAGTAAAAGCACACGGTAGCCTCTAGTATGAGATGGATAACCAAGAAATATGCCATCAATGGATCTAGGTTCAAATTTATCAAGATTAACATGTTTCTTAACAAAGCATTTGCAACCAAAGACCCGAAAGTGTGTAACACTAGGCCTATGTCCAAACAGGAGCTCATATGGTGTTTTACCTAGTTTTGCGCGCAAGAAAACACGATTTGAGATATAACAAGCAGTTGCAATCGCATCAGCCCAAAATTTCCTAGGAGTTTGATATTCATCAAGCATAGTCCTAGCCATATAACCTAAGGTTCTGTTCTTTCTTTCTATAACACTGTTTTGTTGAGGTACATATGGTGAAGAAAATTAATGATCTATTCAATTTTCAGCACAAAAGTGATCAAAAGATTGATTTTTAAATTTGGTTCCGTTTTCACTTCTAATTGCTTTTAAAGATCATGGGTGATGAATTGATAATTTAAGAAATAAAGTTCGAAAGTGACTAAAAGCTTCATTCTTAGATACCATAAAGTAAACCCAAGAGTATCTAGAATAATCATCAACAATCACAAGAACATAACATTTATCTCCGAAGGATTGAACACGTGAAGGTCCGATGGTGTCAAGGTGCAAAAGTTGACCCGGTTCAGTTGCCATGATCATTGTCAGAGGAGTATGTGAACCTGCAACCATCTTAGTATGTCTACAAGAAGAGCACACAATTTCTTTGTCCTCTATAAGCTTAGGCAGCCAACGTATGCGATCAAGAGCACTAGCACACGTTAGATGATCAAAGCTTACGTGACCATGTGTACGATGCCAAAAATATAAGTCCTTTGAATCATTAGCAACTAGACACCTATTCTTAGAGGAAGACATATCAAAGTCAGCTTTAAAAACTCTCCCAAAGCGTGACATGTTAAAAATAAGCTCACTGTTTGAATTTATAGCTTTGCAGCAATTTTTAGTGAAAATAATTTCCAGATTTTCATCTAGCAGTTGTGAAACAGAAAACAAGTTGTATTTCAAATTTTTAACTAGTGTCACATCTTTCAAAGGGTAGTGATAATTTACTCTAACCGAACCCTTAGCAATTATAGTTGTTGAAGAATTATCGGCAAATGTAACATTACGTACACGTGACACAAAAGAGAGGGAGGAGAACCATTCTTTGTTACCGGTCATGTGACGTGAGCAACCTGAATCCACAATCCAAATGTTCTTCTTCCTCAAGCGTGTAACTTACATAGAAGCACAATACGTCGATGACTCAATACTGGGGTTAGTCAAAAGGCATTTAGGAATCCAGTACTGAGTCACACGACGTGCAGCAGGAAAAACATGCAAAAGCTGAGATAAAACAACAGGTTTATGTTTGAGGATTTTTGTACCCAACTACTGTCTACGAGATGTTACATATGTAGCACGAAAACAGTAGGTTTGGGAGCAAACTTTGCATGTTTTTGACTCATTACAGCAGATTGCATGTTCCTACATACGATTTAGCAAGTGCAGCAAATTTTCTATGAATGTTATGAGATCTAGCAATCATTCTTTCCTTTTCTTGTTGTTTAGCTAGTCTATAACAAAAATTTATGACATGACCATCTCTACCATAGTAGGTACAATGAAATTTAACTTTGTGTTCATGTCTAGATAAGCAAGCAAGATTTTTATTTGAAACCGAATGAGACAACACTCCAACAGATTTGAAAATCACTTCTTTTTGTTTAGGAACTGTTTGAATCAAACCACTTCCTAATGACTTTACAATCTTAGGTGGGTGTGCCTTAGCATGAGCATGAAAATCAAAACCTAAACCAGTTTTATCATTGCAAGATTGGAAGAATTCAGCAGCAAGTTTAGGTTCTTATTCCCATTACAAAACCGATCTAATGTTCTATGCATGTCATCAAATTTATTGGACAGATCAAGGCAATTTTCACATGAAGTTTTTCCTTTTAACATGCAATTGGAACAATATTTAACTTCATGAGAATGTAAAGAATTGTTCAATATAGAAATTTCATTCATAGCATCTTGTAGTTTCTTATCAAGATCATCACAAGTAGAAAAAATTCAAATCAATTGTAGAACAACTAGAATCTTTCAAGTTTTTGTCATTAAGTGCAGCAAGCTCTTTGTTCTTTTCAATTTCTAACTCAAGTTTATCATGTGTGGAGGTGTGTGCACTTCTTAATGAGGACAATTGTTCGTATATTAAATCACATGAGGAACAAGAATCATCACTAGGAATCAAGGATTTCAAACGATTAATTTCAGATTCTAGTAATTCAATTTTAACAGCATTATCCCTAAACTTTTTGTCCTTTTTCTTAATTATAACAGTGGCATGAGAAACAACATCACACATTTCTTCGCAAGTAGGACATACCTCTTCATTGTCACTGTTGTGTTCTGCATCCTCCATACTTGATCTTGATTTGCCCGCCATGAAGCACAAGTTTGCCATATCATCTTCATCTTCGTCACTTCCAATGTCCACGTTGCTTGAGCCATGTTCTTGGAGTGCGGAGATAAAACTGCTCACCAATTGACGTCTTGTAAAACCCTTTTTTTTCTTCCTATCATCTGTAGAGGAGTGACTTATCCTTGTTTGCTTTTCATCCCGGGAAGTAGGACCTGAAAGGTTAGGGCAATCTGAACAAAAATGTCCTGTCTTACCACATTCAAAACATTGTTGAGGTTCGGAGCTTTCTCTCCTTCTAGTTCTCATATTTTGCAATGCTTTTGAGAACCTAGTAGAGAGAAGTACTAGCTCCTCCTCTGAAAACTCCTCAATCTGTTCAAGGCTTAGAGAGGACAACAAAGCAAGTGTACCACAAGATGAAGATTGGCCGAAGCTAGGCATATCATGTTGAGAAACAATTGCAAGAGACTTGTTGGGGTTCTTACGTGAGATTATGTCAATTTCATAAGTTTTCAATTTAGAATATAGTACATATAAAGTAAGTGTACTCATGATAGTATATTCATAAGTAGATGTAACCTTCATCTCCCAAATTGACATGTCTAATGCACTTAGTAATTGCCTAGCATTCTCAGCATCTAAAAAATTAACATTGACGCTACACAAGTTGCTGAGAATTTTATTAAAGCGAGCAAAGAGATTATCAATGGACTCACCGAGTTGCATCTCGAAGCGCATGTATTTTTCTTGAACATGTCTTGCCTTACCTCCTTGACAGTGTTGGATCCTTCGTGGTAGTCACAAAGTGCTTTCCACACATTGTATGCAGATCGGAGGTGTGCAACACGGTCGAAGTCGCTTTGAGTTAATCCTTGTATGATCATGTTCCGAGCCTTGTTGTTGTTGTCGACATCTCTTAGATTTGAAGATGTAACTTGATCATTTTACGACACTTCGTAAGGCTTGTATACCTTCTCCCATGTTGCGAAGCCTTGTGCCTAGATGAAAGCTTCCATACGTGCCTTCAAAACTTGAAAATCAATACCACTAAACACACAAGGTTTGGCGGAGTATTTCTCCGTGATGATTAGTCAAAAATAACATGCAAATCACAAAGATTAGAGCACCATAACTCTGATACCAATTGTAGGATCGAAGAGCACATGAAATGCTACCACAGGGGGGTGAATGGTAGATTTAAAACTTTTTTAGCAGAAGCAATGAAAACCCCTCGGTAGAAAAACGACCTGTTAAATAAATCGTGTGTGAGACTAATCTAAACGTGTTTCACCGTGACAAAAGTGATAGATATCAGAGAGAATCAAGTCACCAAGACGACACAACAAGAATCACTCAAATCCGTCGAGAGAAACTTAAGTTACGATGGAAAGATCGAACAAAGGTCAATATGTTCTATCGAGTAAAAATCATATCTGTAATACTATAAATAAACTCATGTAGATCAAAAATAACAAATCCAATGACCGTGAAATTTTTACAGATGATCGGTAATCAAGTTTTGAAGACAACTCAATAAAAATCACGTCAATTGGATATGTAAAACTCGAGTTATGATAAGACCACCGAAGAAAGGTAGTGCTGTGCAGAAAACTCGACGAGAAAAACTTGTCTGGAACAAGTCGGACGAACAAGGCACAAAAGTTCCTTTAAACTATGAATTTTACTCAATAGAACACAAGAGGAACAGCCTCAAAGTCATGCACCACGAGCTCTGGCCTCCCTTGCTTATATAACCAGCCCTTAGGCCAACCCAAACCTGACTAGGACTCTAATCCTACTCAGTTCACGAATCGAAACATTCTATAACTGCTCAAGATTCATCTATACGTAGATAGAAGCAATCTTAAGACTTCCAAACACCTTAGGAACGTATTCTACATTCCTAAAACAACTTAAATTCGTGACCCACACGAAATCCTAACATAACCAGCTCAAATCTTTCCATATTTGAGTCAAACCCGACTCAACCGCTGCTTGAGTCCATAACCTAGTCGGTTGGACCTTTCTGACCAATTCTCTATGTCCAAATCTCTTCATCATGCCTCGGAACCATGTAGCCACGTCCATGAAATCCTTGCATACGTGCAAACACCTTCCAACGACGTCCATGATACATTCATATGCATTGTTCTTGTTTCAAACATGATGCAGAACCTCCCGATCAACTCAACCACAATTTCTCCCGAACTTGGTTGTTGAACCTCATCATCTCCCTAGGACTAGTTCAATGGATCCCGCAACCATCCATGTCTTGAACTCAAGCAACACCTGCACATGAATAAACAACCAATACTTCTGAGCACAAGTCCTCGACTTGACCCTCGTTAGTTCCGAAACTACAACATCTTACGTGAGCACCTCACATAAGCATGTTACAAACCATAGCAAAATGATATCAACCATAACCACCAAAACACACCAAAAACCTAGTAAAAGATTACTAAGCAAACTTTCCATCAATGTAAAGCAAGTACGAATCATTGCAAGTTAAAATAAGAACCACTATGATTAAGCTTCGAACCTTGCCAAAGCTAACCGGACGTTGAACCAGAGCTTACCAAAGCTAGCAAGACCTAGCGTCGGAGCTTACCAAAGCAAGTAGGACATAGCACCGGAGCTTACCAAAGCTAGTCGGACTGAGCCAAAGCAAGTTGGACCTTACGTCTAACCTTGCTGGAGCTACCCAAAACAAGCCAGACCTATTGTCGGACCTTGCTGGAGCTCGGACCTAGATGATAAAGGTGTTTTGGTAGTATTCAAAACTTTTATTGCCATAGACAATGTATTCAGCACACATAGGTCTCACACATTTGCATTTGCATTTTCATGTTTCTCTTTGTTTTGCATTCGCCGAGGGTTTTTGTTTGGTTTTGACTAACCTAACCCATTTCGAGTTTGTTTTATTTGTTCTCATGTTGTGCAACGTTGAAGAGAATGAAGAAGTTTTTTGAGAAGAGGAAGGGACCTTCCTCAAGGTCAAGCCATGGGAGAAACTCAAGCTCACACCTCTCCCCCGAGCCCACACCAATTCCACATGGAGAGGTGCACAAGATGACATTTCGATGGAGGAAGATGATGCTCAGCTTCACCTCCTCAATGACGATGACCTCGACTTGAGGCATGATGTTGAACGACAAGCCTACAACCTCGTTCAAGATCGTGAGTTCGGTCACACGAAGGCCTATGATCTGGCGTTACTCTCCAAAATAAGTATGGATTCCGAACTCTTTACCGTTTGGCATTCATTAGGATGGGATAACTTTTCTCAAATAGATGAGGAATGTTCATGCCTCCTCACTATTCAATTCCTTTGCACCCTTAAAATAGGATTTGAAGGTGTCTCTTTTATGTTTTTCCGAAAAGAATACTTTATCCTGTGGATAGAATTTAGTGAACTCCTAGGCTTCCATAAATGTTGTTTAATAGATTTAGATGCTTGCCTAGATTTAACAAACAAGGTTTTTGACAATAAATGACTAGTGAGGTAGCATGTAGGAGCCCTAGAAATAGCCACTTACAAAACCCCACTAGTATGCCTCATGCATAGATGGGTGGCTATGACTATGTTTCTGTGAGACCTATATGTGCTGAATACATTGGCTTGTAGAGAATACACTTGGCTTTGATGATAAAAGTTTTGAATATCACCAAAACACTTTTTTATCAAGGTCCGACTCTAGCTCTGAGCTACAGCAAGGTCCGACGGTAGGTCCGGCTTGGTTTGGGTAGCTCCGGTTACATTCGATGCTAGGCCCGAATAGCTTTGGTCAGCTCCGGTGAAGTTTTGTTTTTAGCTCCGGCATGTATTTGATAGCTCCGACATGTTTTTGCTAAGCTCCGAAGTTGATTTTTCTAGCTCCGACTTTTGGGTTTACAAGTTCCGACTAGTTCTGGTTAGCTCCAGCGGTAGGTACTGCTAGTTTTGTTAGCTCCGGCGGGAGCTTGGCTGTACTAGTTTTGGTAAGCTCCGGTGCTAGGTTCTACTAGCTTTTGTTAGCTCCGGCTCAAGGTCCGGGTTGCTCTGGCAAGGTCTGGAACTTGACCGTAGTGCTTCTGCTTTTCATTTGCAATGTTTCATACTTGCTTTACATTGTTGGAAAGATTGCTTAGTATTCATTTGCTAAGTTTTTGGTGCGTTTTGGTTGATATGGATGATATCATGTTACTGTGGTTTTGCAACATGCTTATGTGAGGTTCTCATGGAAGGTGTTGTGTTCAGAACTAACTTGAGTCAAGTCAAGGACTTGGGCTCGTATGGATTGATTGTTTATTCATGTGCAGGTGTTGCTTGAGTTCAAGACATGGCTGGTGATGGGATTCATTGGACTAGTCTCAGGGAGGAGATGAGGTTCCAACAACCAAATTCAGGATGATTTGTGGTTGAGCTGATCAGGAGGTTGCGCAGCATGATTGAATCAAGAACAATGCATATGAAAGTATCGTGAACGTCATTGGAAGATGTTTGCACGTGTGCAAGGAGTGCATGGACGTGGCTACATGGTTCCGAGGCGTGATGAAGAGATATGGACGTAAAGAATTGGTCGGAAAGGTCCAACCGACTAGGTTATGGACTCAGGCTGCGGCTGAGTTGGGTTTGACTGAAATATGGAAAGATTTGAGTTGGTTATGATAGGATTTCGTGTGGGTCACGAATTTGAGTTTTTAAGGAATGTGGGATACGTTCCTAAGGTGTTTGGAAGTCTTAAGATTGCTTCTATCTGCGTATAGAAGAATCTTGAGCAGTTATAAAAGTTACGATTCATGATCTGAGTAGGATTGGAGTCCTAGTTGATATTGGGTTGGCCTAAGGGCTGGTTATATAAGAAAGGGAGCCCAGAGCTCGTGGTGCACGACTTTGGGGCTATTCCTCTTGTGTTCTATTGAATAAAATTCGTAGTTTGAAGCAACTTTTGTGCCTTGTTCGTCCGACTTGTTCCAGACAAGTTTACTCGTCGAGTTTCTGGACAGCACTACCTTCGTCGGTGGTTTTATCATAACTCGAGTTTTACTGATCCAATTGACGTGATTCTTTTTGAGTTGTCTTCACAACTTGATTATCTATCATCTGTCAAAATTTCAGGGTTATTAGATTTGTGGTCTATGATCTACACGAGTTTCTTTACAGCGTTACAGAACTGTTTTTTCTCGGGTAGGGCAGATTGACTTTTATTTGATCTTTTGATCATAACTTGAGTTTTTCTCGACGGATCTGAGTGATTCTTGTTGTGTTGTTTTCATGACTTGATTCTCTCTGATTACTATCACTTTTTTCATGGTGAAACACGTTTAGATTAGTCTCACACACGATTTCTTTAACAGATCGTTTTTTTGCCGAAAGGGTTTGGGGTTTAATTGTTTCCGCTGTGTACGATTTTTAAATCTACCATTCACCCCCCTCTGGTAGCTTTTCATGTGCTCTTTGATCCTACAATTGGTATCAGAGCCACGGTGCTCTAATCTTTGTGATTTGCACGTGTTTTTGACTAATCATCATGGAGAAATACTCCGCCAAACCTTGTGTGTTTGCTGGTATTTATTTTCAAGTTTGGAAGGCACGCATGGAGGCTTTCATCCAGGCACAAGGCTTTGCAATATGGGAGAAGGTGTACAAGCCATATGAAGTTCCATGAAATGATCAAGTTACATCTACAAATCTGAGAGATGTCAACAACAATAACAAGGCTCGGAACTTGATCATACAAGGATTAACACAAAGTGACTTCGACCGTGTTGCACACCTCCGATCTGCATACGATGTGTGGAAAGCACTTTGTGACTACCACGAAGGATCCAACACGATCAAAGAGGTAAGGCAAGACATGTTCAAGAAAGAATACATGCACTTCGAGATGCAACCCCGTGAGTCTATTGATGACCTTTTTGCTCGCTTTAATAAGATTCTCAGCAACTTGTGTAGTGTCAATGTTAATTTTTCAGATGCTGAAAATGCTATGCAATTGCTAAGTGCATTAGATATGTCAATTTGGGAGATGAAAGTCACATCTATTCGTGAATCTACTGTCATGAGTTCACTTACTTTAGAGGTGCTATATTCCAAATTAAAAACTCATGAAATTGACATAATCTCACATAAGAATCCCAATAAGTCTATTGCATTTATCTCACAACGTGATATGTCTAGCTCCGGCCAATCATCATCTTGCAATACTCTTGCTTTGTTGTCCCCACTAACCGTGGAACAGATCGAAGAATTTCCAGAAGAGGAGTTGGCACTCATCTCTACTAGATTCTCGAAAGCATTGCAAAATGTGACAACTAGAAGGAGAGGAAGCTCCGGACCTCAACGCTGTTTTGAATGTGGTAAAACAGGACACTTTCATACAGAATGCCCTAACCTTTCAGGTCCGACCACCCGGGAAGAAAAACAAAGCAAGGTTCGGACCTCCTCTGGAAATTCCAACAAGAAGAAGAAAAGTACCATAGGACGCAAGATGATCAACAGTTTCATCACCGCGCTTCAAGAGTTCAGTTCAAGCGACGTGGACATTGGAAGTGATGAAGATGAAGATGATTTGGCAAACTTGTGTTTCATTGCGGACTGTTCCTCTTGTGATCTATTGAATAAAATTCGTAGTTTGAAGGAACTTTTGTGCCTTGTCCGTCCGACTTGTTCCAGACAAGTTTTACTCGTCGAGTTTCTGGACAGCACTACCTTTCGTTGGTGGTTTTATCATAACTCGAGTTTTACAGATCCAATTGATGTGATTCTTTTTGGTTTGTCTTCACAACTTGATTTTATATCATCTGTCAAAATTTCACGGTCATTGGATTTGTGGTCTATGATCTACACGATTTTCTTTGCTGCGTTCCAGAACTGTTTTTTCTCGGGTAGGGCAGATTGACCATTGTTTGATCTTTTGATCATAACTTGAGTTTTTCTCGAAGGATTTTAGTGATTCTTTTTGTGCTGTCTTCATGACTTGATTCTCTCTGATATCTATCACTTTTGTCATGGTGAAACACGTTTAGATTAGTCTCACACATGATTTCTTTAATAGATCGTCTTTCTGCCGAAAGGGTTTGGGGTTTAATTGTTTGAGCTGCGTAAGATTTTTAAATCTACCATTCACCCCCCCTCTAGTAGCTTTTCACGTGCTCTTAGATCCTACAATTGGTATCAGAGCCACGGTGCTCTAATCTTTGTGATTTGCACGTGTTTTTTGACTAATCATCATGGAGAAGTACTCCGCCAAACCGTGTGTGTTTGCTGGTATTGATTTTCAGGTTTGGAAGGAACGCATGGAGGCTTTCATCCAAGCACAAGGCTTTGCAATATGGGAAAAGGTATACAAGCCTTACGAAGTGCCATCAAACGATCAAGTTACAGCTACAAATCTGAGAGATGTCAACAACAACAACAAGGCTCGGAACTTGATCATACAAGGATTAACACCAAGCGACTTCGACCGTGTTGCACACCTCTGATCTGCATATGATGTGTGGAAAGCACTTTGTGACTACCACGAAGGATCCGACACAATCAAAGAGGTAAGGCAAGACATGTTCAAGAAAGAATACATGCGCTTTGAGATGCAACCCGGTGAGTCTATTGATGACCTGTTTGCTCGCTTTAATAAGATTCTCAGCAACTTGCGTAGTGTCAGTGTTAATTTTTCAGATGCTAAAAATGCTAGGCAATTGCTAAGTGCATTAGATATGTCAATTTGGGAGATGAAAGTCACATCTATTCGTGAATCTACTGTCATGAGTTCACTTACTTTAGGTGTGCTATATTCCAAGTTAAAAACTCATGAAATTGACATAATCTCGCGTAAGAACCTCAATAAGTCTATTGCATTTGTTTCACAACGTGATATGTCTAGCTCCGGCCAATCATCATCCTGGAATACTCTTGCTTTGTTGTCCTCACTAACCATGGAACAGATCGAAGAATTTCCAGAATAGGAGTTGGCACTCATCTCTACTAGATTCTCAAAAGCATTGCAAAATGTGAGAACTAGAAGGAGAGGAAGCTCCGGACCTCAACGCTGTTTTGAATGTGGTAAAACATGACACTTTCGTACAGAATGCTTTAACCTTTCAGGTCCGACCACCCGGGAAGAAAAACTAAGCAAGGTTCGGACCTCCTCTAGAAATTCCAACAAGAAGAAGAAAAGTACCATAGGACGCAAGATGATCAACAGTTTCATCACCGCGCTTCAAGAGTTCAGTTCAAGCGACGTGGACATTGGAAGTGATAAAGATGAAGATGATTTGGCAAACTTATGCTTCATGGCGGGCAAAAAAAGATCAAGATCAAGTCAGGAGGAGGCAGAACACAACAGCGACAATGAAGAGGTATGTCCTACTCGCGAAGAAATGTGTGATGCTATTTCTCGTGCCACTATTATTGTTAAGAAAAAGGACAAAAAGCTTAGAGATAGTGCTGCTAAAATTGAATCACTAGAATCTGAAATCAACCATTTAAAAACTTTGATTCCTAGTGATGATGCATGTTCCTCATGTGATTTAATATATAAACAATTGTCCTCATTAAGAAGTGCGCACACCTCCACACTTGATAAACTTGAGTTAGAAATTGAAAAGAACAAAGAGCTTGCTGCACTTAATGATAAAAACTTGAAAGATGCTAGCTGTTCTACAATTGATTTGCATTGTTCTACTTGTGATGATCTTGATAAGCTACAGGATGCTATGAATGAAATTTCTATATTCAACAATGCTTTACGTTCTCATGAAGTTAAATTTTGTTCAAATTGCAAACTAAAAGGAAAAACTTCATGTGAAAATTTCCTTGATATGTCCAATAAACTTGATGACATGCATGGGACATTAGATCGGTTTTGTAATGGGAATAAGAACCTAAACTTACTGCTGAATTCTTCCAAGTCTTGCAATGATAAAACTGGTTTAGGTTTTGATTCTCATGCTCATGGTAAGGCACATCCACCTAAAATTGTAAAGTCATTAGGAAGTGGTTTGATTCAAACAGTTCCTAAACAAAAAGGAGTGGTTTTCAAATCTGCAGGTTTGTTGCCTCATTCGGTTTCAAATAAAAATATTGCTTGCTCATCTAGACATGAACACAAAGTTAAATTTCATTGTACCTTCTGTGGTAGAGATGGTCATGTCATAGATTTTTGTTATAGACTAGCTAAACAACAGAAAAGGGAAAGAATGGTTGCTAGATCTCATAACTTTCATGCTAATTTTGCTACACACATTAAACCGAATGTACAACCTGCTGTTTTAAGTCAGAAACATTCAATGTTTACCTCCAGACCTTCTGTTTTTGCCTCCAGAGCTACTGATTTTTGTGCTACACAAGTAACACCTTATAGGTCAGTAGTCAAGAATAAAAAATCTCAAACTTTGAATCATAAACCTGCTGTTTTGTCTAAGCTTTCGCGTGTTTTTCCTGCTGCACGTCGCGTGACTCAGTACTGGATTCCTAAATGCCTTTTGACTAACTCCAGTATTGAGTCAACGACGTATTGTGCTTTTATGTAGGTTACACGTTTGAGGAAGGAGAACATTTGGATTGTGGATTCAGGTTGCTCACGCCACATGACCGGTAACAAAGATTGGTTCTCCTCCCTCTCTTTTGTGTCACGTGTAGAGAATGTTACTTTTGCCGATAATTCTTCAACTCCTATAATTGCTAAGGGTTTGGTTAGGGTAAATGATCACTACACTTTGAAGGATGTGGCACTTGTCAAAAATTTGAAATACAACTTGCTTTCTATTGCACAATTGCTAGATGAAAATCTAGAAATTATTTTCAATAAAAACTGCTGCAAAGTTGTAGGTTCAAATAGTGAGCTTATTTTTAACATGTCTCGGTTTGGAAGAGTTTTTAAAGCTGATTTTGATATGTCTTCCTCTAAGCATAGGTGTCTAGTTGCTAATGATTCAAAGGACTTATATTTTTGGCATCATAGACTTGGTCACGTAGGCTTTGATCACCTAACGCGAGTTAGTGCTCTTGATCGCATACGTGGGCTGCCTAAGCTTAAAGGGGACAAAGATATTGTGTGCTCTTCTTGTAGACATGCTAAGACGGTTGCAGGTTCACATACTCCTCTCACAATGATCATGACAACTGAACCATGTCAACTTTTGCATCTTGACACCGTAGGACCTTCACGTGTTCAATCCTTCGGAGGTAAATGTTCTTGTTATCGTTGATGATTATTCTAGATACTCTTGGGTTTACTTTATGGCGTCTAAGAATGAAGTTTTTAGTCACTTTAGAACTTTATTTCTTAGATTATCAATTGATCACCCAAGATCATTAAAAGCAATTAGAAGTGATAATGGAACTGAATTTAAAAATCAATCTTTTGATCACTTTTGTGCTGAAAATAGAATAGATCATCAATTCTCTTCACCATATGTACCTCAACAAAATGGTGTTGTAGAAAGAAAGAACAGAACCTTAGTTGAGATGGCTAGGACTATGCTTGATGAATATCAAACTCCTAGGAAATTTTGGGCTGATGCGTTAGCAAACGCTTGTTATGTCTCAAATCGTGTTTTCTTGCGTGCTAAGCTAGGTAAAACACCATATGAGCTTCATTTTGGACATAGGCCTAGTTTTACACACTTTCGGGTCATTGGTTGCAAATGCTTTGTTAAGAAACATGGTAATCTTGATAAATTGAACCTAGATCCATTGATGGCATGTTTCTTTGTTATCCATCTCATACTAGAGGCTACCGTGTGCTTTTACTTGACACTAACAAAATTGTGGAGACTTGTGAAGTGTCTTTTGATGAAGCTAGCCCAGGTACTAGCTCCGGTGTTCCTGGACCAGATCCGTATCCTCAAGGGGAGGGTATTTTCAAAGATGAAGAAGAGCCGGTGATACTGCCTGGTAGTTCCGGAGTTGACACGTGTCCAACTCCGGACATTGAACAAGCTTCGGCTATCACCTATGCTGGTCCTGATTGTCCACAAGTCACAAGCTCATCAATCTACGATGAACCTAATGAAGAAGAAGCTTGTGAGACATTTGTTCCCCTACGTTTTTAGAAAGATCATCCCCCACAACAGATGATTGGAAGCTTGCACGAACGAGTCACACGGTCCAGGTTTTGCGATCCAAATTCTTATGCTCATTCTGCTTTTGTTGCTTCTTATGAACCCAAAGATATATCACATGCACTCACTAATGAATCTTGGATTATTGCCATGCAAGAAGAGTTAGAAAATTTTGAAAGAAATAATGTTTGGAAACTTGTACCTCCACCTCTAGGTCACACTTTAATTGGAACTAAATGGGTATATAAAAATAAACAAAGTGAGGATGGGGTTGTGGTTAGTAATAAGGCTAGGTTGGTTGCTCAAGGTTTCACTCAAGTTGAAGGTCTAGATTTTGATGAAACTTTTGCTCCTATCGCTAGATTAGAAATCATAGAATTTTGTTAGCTTTTGCAGCGTCTAAAGGTTTTAAGCTATGACAAATGGATGTTAAAAGTGCTTTTCTTAATGGCTACATAGATGAGGAGGTTTATGTCAAACAACCACCAGGTTTTGAAAATCCAGATTTTCCTAATCATGTTTACAAACTGTCCAAAGCCTTATACGGTCTCAAACACGCCCCTAGAGCATGGTATGATAGGCTAAAAACATTCTTACTTGAAAAGGGGTTTACCATGGGCAAGGTTGATAAAACTCTTTTTGTGCTTAAACATGGCAATGACTCATTATTCGTTCAAGTGTATGTGGATGATATTATCTTTGGTTGTGCTTCTTATGATCTTGTGTCCAAGTTTTCAGCAATGATGAGTTCCGAATTTGAAATGAGTATGATGGGTGAACTCACTTATTTTTTGGGGCTGCAAATCAAGCAAACCAAGGAGGTTACCTTTGTGCATCAAACGAAGTATACCAAAGACCTCCTAAGGCGCTTCAACATGGACAAAAGCAAGCCTCTTCGGACACCAATGGGAACAACAACACTTGAACTTGATGAAGATGGTGAACCCGTGGATCAAAAAGAATATAGAAGCATGATTGGATCACTTTTGTACCTCACGGCATCAAGACCGGACATACAATTCAGCATATGTCTTTGTGCACGTTTTCAAGCTTCCCCACGTGTTTCACATCGTCATGCCGTCAAAAGGATTCTCAGGTACTTACATGGAACCCAAGAATTTGGCATTTTTCTTCCTTCTTCCTCAACCTTTACTTTGAAAGCTTTTTCGGATGCTGATTTTGGGGGCTGTAGGATTGATAGGAAAAGTACTTCCGGTGCTTGTCATTTTCTTGGTAATTCTCTTGTTGCTTGGTCCTCTAGAAAACAAAATTCAGTTGCACAATCCACAGCCGAATCTGAATATGTAGCTGCTGCTAGTGCTTGCTCACAAATTCTTTGGATTGTTCAAACACTTAAGGACTATGGGGTTGATCTAGATAGTGTTCCACTGTTCTGTGATAACACTAGTGCCATTTTCATTGCTAAAAACCCCGTGCAACATTCTAGAACTAAGCACATTGACATTAGGTATCACTTTCCCCGAGATAATGTTGAAAAAGGAAACATTGTGCTTCACCATGTAGATACCGAACAACAATTGGCTGACATTTTTACAAAACCTTTGGATTTCACTCGTTTTTGTTACATTCATAGTGAAATAGGGGTTATGCATCCTCATGGCTTAAATTGAGGGGGAGTTTTAAAACTTGGGTAGTCTATGTGTGAATCTGAAATAAAAATAATATGAGCATAGTATTTCATACATATATGACTTTGTGATTCCTTTTACATGCTGAAAGTTCTTACTACATTACTCGTGTTGTACATTTTGTAGTTTTTGCCATGTCTAGTAATTGGAATAATTACTTACACTAAAACTGGTCATGGTCGAACTTTCTTGTTGTTTTGAACTTGTTACATGTTCACAAGTGCTTTTAATCATTAAGAATTCATTAAGTAATCAACTCACATGTTGAGTTTTTATGAACAAATATAAATTGAAAAAAGATCAAGAGAATATGCATGCATCACACTTCTTCTTTTGAGATGGCTTGTCATTGCACTTAGATATGAACTTGGAAGAAGTTGTGTATGACTAAAACCATGTCCTTAAGCTTCTGATTGTCAAATGACATAGGCTTGGCTTGGTTGGTTAGAATAAGGCAGATACGCATATAATCTCTTGCAAATATCATATGATCTAAATTTATGCTTTGAAAAATAATAAAATGCAGCAACTAGTGTCATGCTTTCAGGTTTTGAAATAGTTAAGTTTGTGAGATCATGACTTGCTTAAATTGAAAATTACATATGATCTCTAGCATGGCTTACACTACTTTATGTATCTCATTGATGTGATAGTGTAAGTTACTTGATAGTATGACTTGGATGAGCTTTGTTTATATGTATATGTTATAATATGCTCATAACAATTAAAGAGGGAGAGATAATTTGTTTATATGCTCATGACTTGCTGAATACATTGTCAAAGGGGGAGAGATAAGCATGAAGAGAAAGAGAATATGTGCATAAGGAGAAATAATAAAGGGGGAGAGATAATTTTTTTTGGATTTTCTTCCCATTTTACTTTTGATTTAAAAAGGGGGAGAAATTGTTTTCAAAACATTTATTGAAAATAAGCCAATGTTCGGATTTTAAATGGTGTTGCCAATGCATTCATCAAGGGGGAGATTGTGAGACCTATATGTGCTGAATACATTGGCTTGTAGTGAATACACTTGGCTTTGATGATAAAAGTTTCGAATATCACCAAAACACCTTTTTATCAAGGTCTGACTCTAGCTCTGAGCTACAGCAAGGTCCGACGGTAGGTCCGGCTTGGTTTGGGTAGCTCCGGTTACATTCGATGCTAGGTCCGATTAGCTTTGGTCAGCTCCGGTGAGGTTTTGTTTTTAGCTCCGGCATGTCTTTGATAGCTCCAACATGTTTTTGCTAAGCTCTGAAGTTGATTTTTCTAGCTCCGGATTTTTGGTTTACTAGTTCCGACTAGTTCTGGTCAGCTCCAGCACTAGGTACTGCTAGTTTTGTAAGCTCCGGCGGGAGCTTGGTTGTACTAGTTTTGGTAAGCTCCGGCCCTAGGTTCTACTAGCTTTTGTTAGCTCCGGCTGAAGGTCCGGGTTGCTCTGGCAAGGTCGGGAACTTGACCGTAGTGCTTCTGCTTTTCATTTGCAATGTTTCATACTTGCTTTACATTGTTGGAAAGATTGCTTAGTATTCATTTGCTAAGTTTTTGATGCGTTTTGGTTGATATGGATGATATCGTGTTACTGTGGTTTTGCAACATGCTTATGTGAGGTTCTCACGTAAGGTGTTGTTCGGAACTAACTTGATTCAAGTCAAGGACTTGGGCTCGTATGGATTGGTTGTTTATTCATGTGCAGGTGTTGCTTGAGTTCAAGACATGGCTGGTGACGGGATCCATTGGACTAGTCTCAGGGAGGAGATGAGGTTCCAACAACCAAATTCAGGAGGAATTGTGGTTGAGCTGATCAGGAGGTTGCGCAGCATGATTGAATCAAGAACAATGCATATGAAGGTATCGTGGACATCATTGGAAGATGTTTTCACGTGTGCAAGGAGTGCATGGACGTGGCTACATGGTTCCGAGGCGTGATGAAGAGATATGGACGTAAAGAATTGGTCGGAAAGGGCCAACCGACTAGGTTATGGACTCAGGCTGCGGCTGAGTTGGGTTTGACTCAAATATGGAAAGATTTGAGTTGGTTATGATAGGATTTCGTGTGGGTCACGAATTTGAGTTGTTTAGGAATGTGGGATACGTTCCTAAGGTGTTTGGAAGTCTTAAGATTGCTTCTATCTGCGTATAGAAGAATCTTGAGCAGTTATGGAAAGTTACGATTCATGATCTGAGTAGGATTGGAGTCCTAGTTGATATTGGGTTGGCCTAAGGGCTGGTTATATAAGAAAGGGAGCCCAGAGCTCGTGGTGAACGACTTTGGGGCTGTTCCTCTTGTGTTCTATTGAATAAAATTCATAGTTTGAAGGAACTTTTGTGCCTTGTTCGTCCGACTTGTTCCATACAAGTTCTACTCGTCGAGTTTCTGGACAGCACTACCTTCGTCGGTGGTTTTATCATAACTCGAGTTTTACTGATCCAATTGACGTGATTTTTTTTGAGTTGTCTTCACAACTTGATTATCTATCACCTGTCAAAATTTCAGGGTTACTGGATTTGTGGTGTATGATCTACACGAGTTTCTTTACAGCGTTCCAGAACTGTTTTTTTCTCGGGTAGGGCAGATTGACTTTTGTTTGATCTTTTGATCATAACTTGAGTTTTTCTCGACGGACTCGAGTTATTCTTGTTGTGTTGTTTTCGTGACTTGATTCTCTCTGATTACTATCACTTTTGTCATGGTGAAACACGTTTAGATTAGTCTCACACACGATTTCTTTAACAAATCGTTTTTCTACCGAAAGGGTTTGGGGTTTAATTGTTTCCGCTGCGTAAGATTTTTAAATCTACCATTCACCCCCCCCCCCCTCTGGTAGCTTTTCACGTGCTCTTTGATCCTACAGTTTCCTAGAGGGGATGTTAATTATGCGTGAAGATGAACTTAGGACCTTTTATGCCATGGTTAAAAAGATTAAAATTACTCCTATTAAGGCTATGATGTCACAATGGTTAGAAAACAATAAAAAGACTGACCAATTGAATGTCCTTCATTAATTTCCCGCATTGCTATGAAAGTTGGGCTTTAGAAAATACTTCAATTCAATATATTCTAACCAGTGTCATCCTAAACGGTAAACAGTAGACAGTTGGTGGGGCTCTGTTTACTGTTTAGAAGGTCTATACAATGTTTAAAATGATTAAACGGTATGTACTGTACCAGCAAGAAAATAAATTTTTTACTACCTTGCTCTACAACAAATGTTCAAATCAAGTTCAAACTTATGTTTCAAAATAGGAACCAATTAATTTCACTTCGACATCATATGAAAATTAAAGAGACTATACTACACCAGGGAATAATAATATTGAGACAGAAAAATAGTGCATTAGTAAACTAAACAAATATTTTAACCTTCTGCAGCTAATAGTTGGTTTATTATATTTTTTGAAACACAAGTAATATTATTAATAATCTGTTTAATTGAAGCTTAGAAAATGTATTTATTTTAATCAATTTAGTGATATTAGTTTGAAACCTGTATCTGACTTAGAATTGTAAGTCCACTTTGCCTAAATGGTCCTAAACACGTTTAAAATCTGTTCCGTTTAGCCTGTTTAGCCCGTTTAAACTGGCGTTGACCTGTTTAAATGGGTCAACCATTTAATCTAGCGTTTAGGGGCTAAACTGTGCATTTGCGCTCTGTTTATCGTATAAACGGGCTATTTAGGCCGTTTAGTATAACACTGATTCTAACAAGCTGCTACTTAATAGATGAGGACTATCTAGTGTAAGGACACACTCTTAAACATGAGCTATATGGAACCTTACTGTTTTTCTATACTGGCTATATAAAAGAAACATTCAGCTACTAACCCGGATTTTCATTTATATAAGTGTCGGCAACTAACCATTGCTCTTCAACGTATCAAAGAGGTTCGTAGGAGTAATTTTCATGGCAGGGTCACAAGAAGCCGTTCATGTAGTGCAGCCATAGAGATGCCACCGCGATCTACTCCCACCTATGAGTACCAAGAGGAAGAGAATCCGACGAGCGATGCATTCTGTTGGACAAAAACTCAAACGTATGAGGCTAGAGGATCATCGTGGCAAAAGTGGACTAACACTAGAGGGAGACAGGACCCTTATGGGTCCAACTCAAGCTCTAGTAGCTTGCCTCCTCCACCGATGGATACACATCATTCCTTTTTGGCCTGAGGTTCTCGTGACCTCAGCAAAGGAATGGCAGGACTCACTCAACGTAGGGGAGACCTTGAAGTGAGGTCTAGAGATGTTCGCAACACCCTTCAAGACCACATTCAAGGTACCCACAAAAGGCAACAACAAATCAATGCGTAGTTCAAGAATGTCAACACCATGCTGCATCAACAACAGGCCGACATCAAGGCCTACTTCTATCATCAAGGGTTCAACCCTTATCATGAAGATTGAGAAGAACAAGCGTGGGGGAGAACCCTCACTTGAGGTGACTTGTATCACACTCCATTCACATTCTTTTATTTTATTTATTTCTTTCCACCACATTTGCATCTAAAAATAATAAATAAATAAAATGATGTATTATGGGTTAGGATAATAAAAAAAGATGTGCGGTATGAATATTTCTTTACTTTGCATAAGTTGAAATGATGAATAGTTGCTCTGCTTTATTTTCTCTAGTCCCTTGCATGCAAATTAGTATTCTCCACGTATTGCGTTTAGTGGCTTAGAATATTCTTGCCCCCAAACTTGGAATTTGTGGGTAGCAAAAGCTAAGTCCAATTCTAGGTTGTTGTAGGATATGATATAGTGATAAGAGCTGCTAATATCCCAGTTGAAAGTAAAACTTCATTTCTCGGAGAAAATTCAAAATCATAGTTCCTCATTTGATATAAATTCCAACCAAAGCCATGTGATGATTTGAATTTGATAAACCTTATGCATATGTTGTTTTCCTTCACATTGAGCTCAGTCAAACTAGTATAGACCTATGTGGGAATCTTTTCATGCTTTTAAGATCAAGATTGCATGGGCACATGCTAAACTTCTACACTAGAAGTTTGCAAAATTACATCATACCATTCCACAATTAAAATATACTCCATGATTTTCTTGCATAATACTATCTTCAAAAAAATATAAAACAAAGACGAGTACAAGACATGACTACAAGAAAAAGAAAAAGAAAATTGCATGCTCATGTACAAGAGCATGAGAAAAAAATATGTAGCCATGTTTCATCCTCACAAAAAAAAGAGTGCATACAAAGGAGTGATCTTCCAATTTCCACTCGACAAGTATTCCATCAAACTTGCACAAATCTTGATCAAAAGTATGATTTGTTTTGTTTTAAGGCTTACTCTTTCCACTTACCAATAAATGTGTTGCAAATATGCCTAGTCTTGATCCCTACCAACCTCCACATACAATACTTATTTAGATGTAAGACAAGAAAGACATTGCCTTGGTGAGGATACAAATACCACTTCCCACATAGGAGTGATTGAGTGCATCATTTGATGAACTTAACCACCATTTGAAAGTCTCCAAAAATTTGAGTGGGACTCACACATTAGGTGATGCATGCTCACTTAGTTGTTCTGTCCTTCAACCACCCCAGAAAAAAAATGAGGCATGAGCCCCATAATGTCTAAGAAAGAAAGGTTAGAATTTATAGCCCGTTTATTCGATGTAAGGTTGGATATTTTGTGGTGCACTTGGTAGTTTGAAAAAATAGAACATTGTAGCAACTTTTGATCAAGAACTAAGTCTTTATCTCTTCTTCGGGATGAGCAAAGGGTAAGCTTAGGAGAGTTTGTTGACGGTCGTTATATACAAATTTTTACCGCCAATACAACTCAATTATGTGAGTGAATAAATATTTCTTACACACGCCATAGTTAGATTTAACATGATTCCTCTTGTACTTGCAGAAATAGTGCATGCAAGAGTTTTTATGCAGAAATGATGGAGAATGAGGGGAGCTATCGGTGTGTAAATCCGGCAGATCTCCCGACACTACTGTTAGTAGTCTGTTGATTTTGTAGTTCGGTAATGGGCACGCAGAGATTCAGGAGATGGTGGCAAATTGACATAGAGGTTTACGTGGTTTGGGCCGCCTGAGCGTAATACCCTACTCCACGGGGTGTGTTGTTCTTTTATTGAGCGTCTAAGAGCTTTCAGTGATTGTGTGTGCTTGAGAGCGCGTCCGAGAGTCTCCCATGTGTATCGTCGACCAGTCCTTTTATAGTACAAGGACTGGTCGTTACACCGTTGGCCTGGCCCGGCATGTGGCCCTGGCGGTTACTAATGTTTAATACACAATTAATGTGGTTAATTAACTTTAATATCATGGTAACGTGCCTTAACAGTGCCGTTACTGGTATTAAGGGCCTTCCGATCGTGTGTCATTACTATGGTATTAATGACACTTAATCGGGTCTTGAAATCTTTGATTGCCCCTTGAAGTTCCGAGCCATTGGGGGCCCACCAGTTTGATCGTTGAGGTTGAAGGTCCGGTGGTCCGGACACGTGGCAGCTCTGAATCTTACCATCGTGGATGGGTAGGTCTGGTGCTGTTGGACACGTGTCGGTACTGGAGCTTTCCTCTGTCCGGGGTTAGGTCCGGGGGTGCCATACTGGTATCCAGTCCGGAGCTTTCCCATGTGTGGGCGGTAGCTCCGATCTTATGATACATGTGGCGGCCCTGGGACTAACCATGTCGGGGAAGCAAGTCCGGTTATGGCTGACATGTGGGGCCTTCAGAGGTCTTAAAATCTGGTAGATGGATTTTTCTTGTGATCTTTGCAATCCCAAGGGGTATCCGGTACGCAGGGTACCGACAGGAGCGATGTTGAAAAGTGGCATGGGTCCATGGACCCATTCCCAGGAGTATCCAAGGGAATCCAATGCTAATTCACGGGGTGATGGAACATGGGCCCACTTATCAGTCAAATTCAGGAAGCACGGCTGAGGGGGGGGGGGGGGGGGGGGGCAGGACCAGGTCGGCTGACCTCCTAGCTCGGCCGATGCAGTCCTGGCGCCAAACCTGGTCAGCCGACGCATGGCGCTCTCCTATGGCTCCCTGGAGGCGGTGAAGACTAATTCACACACTGATTGTGGTGGGAACCACCTCTACTCCGTGTATAAATAGAGGGAGTGCATCACTTCTCCCACACACAAATCAAGCATTCTTTCTTGTATTACACTAGTGCTCGCTTAGTCCTTAGTAGAGGTTAGGCTTTAGAGAGGAGCCTCTAGTCTCAAGTCCAAATTGGGAAAGGTATGGATAAGGTATCTTTTCTTTTATTTGTGACATTATGCTTTATATTAATATCATTAGTCTTTACTTATTCACATACTTGGATAAAGTGTTCCTTGTTTGGTTGTGGAGTCCATGTATGTGCTAAGTGTAGATCTTGTTATGGTTTAGTCATAATGTTCATTACAAGTTATTATAAACATCATACTCCACCATTATAGTATAATTAGGTATTAATATGATTATGTTAATATGAGTAATTTGGTTCTTGGTCCCAACACTAGTTTTAGCGATTTTTAGATTAGTCATTGCCTTAAAAAGGTACTTGTACTACAGCTCTTAAGGTATTTACTTAGCATGTAAGCATGGCGCCTAGATTGTTAAGTAGTGTTGGATATCTCGTAGACCTATGTGTTGTAGGGGTAGGTGGCAAGTGGTAACAGCGCTTCCCGTCCTTCATAATCCTCCATGTTCGGCTACGCCACATGCTCGAGACGGGAATCGTCCTGATGTTTTCAGGGGTGAATTAAACCCGTGCCCGATGTGTTGGACCACAAAGCCCTTATACTCATCGTTAGCATACCCATTTGTACACTAATAGGCTATGCATATGAATACTTAATGCACAATAGGAGTAGCTCCATCCTTAATTTAGCCTCAACTAGGACATTCTTACCCTTTAGAGTAGCTTTCTTAGGTGTGTGTCACACTACAACACTACTTCATTTACCCATCATGTTGCATCCCACACTAGAACACCCTATTCTCCCCTTGATCTTGCCACTCTTCCCCTTGCCTTCCTTTAGGATAAACAAATACGATACCATAAAGAATACTCTTGGGTGAAATGAAACCGCGGTACTTTCCGTGGGATTACAGAACTCATCTTGCTTTGGCTTAGGTTAGCCTAGTTCCTTTGCAGTAGTAGCTTTGCTGCTAGGATGAATTGTAGACTTTAAGAAATACCAACAGTGAGTTATCTAACGGGTAATCTAGGTAAAAACAGATCAAGCAAGTTCGTTTGAAGCAACCAGAACACATTCACCGCTGTTTTTTATTGATGGCGGTATGACAAGACACGAATGGATGCATTTCATAAATCTGCCCAGAGACATCTACATAGTTCCAGCATCCACCGAGGGACCCGAGTGGCTCAAGAGATAACCTTTATTTGGATACTAAGGAGTCGCGGAGCTAAGACCGGGACATGTATAGTCAGAGATGTCAGGGGGGAAGAGCACCACAAGTATGCACAACTGTTCGCCATATAAAGATATCCATCCCTCACTCTTGTTGGTTCAGGGTAGCACCACTATGCCCTGTCAGACAGGTGGGCACCCCTGAACTAGGCATGCCTCAAAAGTGGGATGGAAAACTTACCCATCTTACATGTTGGTATAGCACTGTGGGAGATGAGGAGGCGGTGCACAACTTGGAGATGGTGCCGGTACGACTTAAATAAATGGTGGGCCGCTAGACCAATTCAATTAGTTGCCCATTTTTGAAGATATCCTCGATTCAAAGTGGCGCTGGTTACGAGGGGTCAGGAGCCCGTGGCATGCTCTATGGCAATCCAGTCCACAGGTTAACCACGATAAGATTGCTTAGGCGACTCGTCCTAATGGCCACGTCCCACCTCAACAATCGTGTTCTAAAAAATCTTGCTCATAACCTCCCCGCCGGGCACTACAAAAGGTCTTGGCATCAATAACCCTTACCTTCTCCGAGTTTCTATTTCGTCTCCCGATCCTCTTGTTCTGCCGCTCTACATACAAAATTTGAGAATTAGACCCACGCAGTTGAGAGAAAAAAGAAAGAACTTCCCTTGTCGCCACCCTTGCTCACAGTGTTGGCTAATTGTTGGTGAGGTTGACCCCGTCCATGTATGCCCGAAGAAGCTTGATGACTTGGTCTCTCAAGGCCTGATGTTGCCCGATGATCACCATCGAGCTTGTTGTCATAGTGGCGAGCGTGTCCCGCAACCGTGTGATTGTGAGGTGGTGTCCCTCCTCTCCGTCCATCACCGGGGCTTGCCGCTGCCACCAACACGGTTCCTCCAGGGGCTTCTAAGTGAGTACCATGTGGAGCTCCAACACCTAACATCGAGTTCATGCTCTACATTTTGCTGTTTGTTACATTGTGCGAGGCCTTCCTAGAAACAAACCCCCACTACCTTCTTTGGAGGCATTTATTGTCTTTTGTCCTTCCCATATTCTATTTCCACCCTTTGACACTAAGTGTATCGAGGCCCAGTCGCGGGTGTCACAGTTCTTTCATCTTCTATCATCCCACCCTCCAGAGGACTGACATTGGGAGTGGTTCTATATTTAGAACACGGAACCGAAGGAACAACACCGCACAGGGATGCCGACATAGGGACGTCATCGAGTCCAGGACCACACCTCGGATGCTATATTTCGTCGAGGTTTGTCTTACTATTTGGACTCTACTCAACCTTCTTTTGATGTAACTCCTATGTTGATTCTTGATGCAGGAGGTAGGAGGCCAGCGTGGTTGTCGTGTCGCGGAAGTCGGACGCAGTCCCACCAGCCTCGCAGTCGGCGGAGGTGGTTCTTCAGACGGGGGTGACTACTTCCGAGGCTGCGGAGGTAGAGGTGGTGCCCTAGCCTCCGCCAATCCCCACTGGCTCCTTCCCAATGTGGTGGGTTCCTCCGGCATCATATGCCATTTTGGTGGCCTTGTCGGTTCCGTCGGCGGGTGCAATGTTTGTTTCATCGGCTTCGGAGGTGACGTCGTCAGTGATAGCCGTTGAGGCGGCAACGGTGATAGCCGCGGTGATCATGGTGCCGCCACTGCCACTCTGATGAATTTGGAGGCGTTATCAGTGGAGGCGACAGTGGTAGCAGCAATGATCGAGTTGGTGCCCTCACCCCCTGCGACAGGAATTGTGGTGTTGTTGGAGGAGTCAATGGCAGCATGGACAATGCTCAAGGTGTTGCTCGTGGTTCCTTTGACAAGACCGGTGGTGGCACCGGCGGAGGCAACAACAGGCGGAATGCCAACTGTAGCCCTTGCCTTGACCGTTCATAGCCCTCGAGGTTCGGGGAGCCAGCCATCGACGCCTTCGACCCGTCTGCTCCCCAACTGCAGGAGCCCTTCGGTCCTACTAGGGGAAGCTAGGGAACCTCCTAGTCCACAGATGCAGACCTGGTCGATTGGGAGTGGCTTCACGGAGGTGCCGTCAATATATGCTCGTGGCTTGATGGTGCCTAGTTGAAGCTGAAGGTCAAGCTCGAGCAGGTCCTCAACGTGTATAAGAGCTTTTGGGGGGCAATCCTAGATGGTTGGGTGATCTATCCTGCCCTCATTCCACATTTCTTTTTTCACTGCTGGTTGACATAATTCCTTCTAAAGAGGTTGGCACAGTTGGCAGTAGAGAGATTGCGCCTACTTGGCAAATCTCGGGATTATCGGAACTTCCTCAAGACTGAGCTACGGGTGGCATGGGAGCAGCTCGAGCGGACTCAAGCAGATGCTCTTGTGGCCCGAAAGGAGGTGGCAGCCGCCCATGTCGAGGCGACCGGGGCTAGCGAACATTTTGGTGAGGCACTGGCTGCCCGGGACCGCACACCGAAGGAAGTGGGGGTGTCTGCCGTCATGCTATCTATGGGCCAAATCAATATGTACAAGCTAACCTTTGCGGTGGAAGAGTCTGCCAATGAGCTAGCCAAGGTACGTGTCGATGCTGATACTGCCCGCTAGAAGGTGAAAGGTTGGTTCTCTGATCCCCGCTTTCATCCGCACATGTGCGGATGGTTGTCGTAAGATGTTTTGTGTGCCTCACACCAGGGTATTCGCAAGGCTTGCATCCCGGCTCGCATGCTGTTGATGTTTCTTACATCACAGAGAAAAATCCACAAGTTCATGGAAACTTTTGTGTAGCACTTCTCCTTAAAGAGTATTGCCAAGGGTATCGAATCCAAAGAATGTGTGTGCTAATCTTGCGAACTAATTCACCCAAGGACACAATGTTGTTTGGTAGGCAAGGAAGAGAGACGAATTCAATGTATTGATTCTAATTCAAAGCAATTTGCAGAAGATGCTAGCTTCGGACACAGGTTTACCCCTAGCAATACTAGGACGAATCCCACCAAGAGGCTATGGCATAGCCGAACATAGAGAAACTAAGGACAGATGGGGGTGTCACCACCTACTGCCTACCTCTTCAATCCGTGGGTCTACGAGATATTCACTGGTGATTTCTAACCTAAGCACCACACTTACGTTCTAGATCACTACTCTAATTTTTTCAATCACAAGGCTAAACCTAGAGCCTTTAATAAATTAAAGCAATGAAGCCACAAGTAACTACTTGTGCAAACTACCTTGAATTGGAAATCAAACTTGAAATGAATTCACAAAGGCTAACTTTATTTGAATAACACCTTTGTAGGGGTACAAGTGTAGAATAGGGACTTGACAAACTCAAGCCTCCTTCTCCTAGTGTTCGATCGAAGAGCACGTGAAAAGCGACCAGAGGTGGGGGGTGAATGGTAGATTTAAAACTTTTTCAGCAGAAGCAACAAAAACCCCTTGGTAGAAAATCAATCTGTTAAGAAATCATGTGGGAAACTAATCTAAACGTGATAAATCATGAAAAAACCAGTATAGATTGTGAAGAATCAAGTCACAAAGACACCACAACAAGAATCTCAAAAAATCGTCGAGAAAACTCAAGTTACGATCGAAAGATTGAACGAAGGTCAGTCTGTTCTACCCGGGAAAAGCTGCAATGAAACTCGTGTAGATCCAAAACCACAAATCCAATGACCGCAAATTTTTTAAAGATGATAGATAATTAAGTTGTGAAGACAACCCAAATAGAATCATGTCAATTGGATCTGTAAAACTCAAGTTATGGGAAAACCACCTAAGCAAGGTAGTGCTATGCATAATCTTGATGAGAAAGACATGATGAAAACAAGTCAGACAAACAAGGCACAAAAGCTCCTTTAGACTACAAATTTTATTGGTCAAAACACAAAAGGAACTGCCCCAAAGTCGTCTACAACGAGCTCTGGCCTCCATTTCTTATATAACCAGCCCAAAAGACAACTCAACTCAAACTAGGACTATAATCCTACTCAATTCACAAATCAAAACTTTGCATAACTTCTCAAGACTCTTCTATATGCAAATAGAAGCAATGTTAATACTTCCAAACACCTTAGAAACCTATCCCACATTCCTAAAACAACCTAACTTCGTGACCAACACAAAATCATATCATAACCAACTCAAATATTTCCATATTTGAGTCAAACCCGACTCCGCCGCAGCATTAGTCCATAACCTAGTCGGTTGGACCTTTCTGATGAGTAAGTTTAGGCCCGATCTTCCAAAAGGTATGTCGATTGGGGTGGAGAACTCGGCGTTGATGATCCACGGCACTCGAGCGGTTCGAGTATCCCTTCCATCACTACACCATGGCTCCGTTGGTTATCAACCGTGCTGCACACACTTGACCTCGCGAAGAAGGCTAATCCCTGCAAGTGCAGCCGAGAACACGAGCAAGAACATCGAAGACACGATCTGAAGTCGCGAAGTTGGGGTCTCACAAACCGTAGAACGGCGATATTATTGATCTAAGCAAAACCCACCGAATATGACCGGCGGCTGCAGTATTTATAGTCTAGGGTTCGACCAAAACACGATTAGACGCGTCCCTAACGGACTCTTACAGGATACAAGGCCCAAAGGCCCAATTCGGTGGCGCGGCACCGGACAGGAATCTGGACTCCATTTGTTTTGACAATTCCCTATTACTCCGGAGGAATTTTGAGGTGGGACAAGAACCACTAGAAAGTTTATATTCTTCTCTTTCCGTGCATATGTAGAACGTCGAAAATGGAGTCCGTATGCCTCCTGGGCGTCCGTTTTAAGGTGGACTGCTCTTGGACTCCGAGTTGAACTCGAGTCCGAGTTGTAAACTGTTTCCATCAACTTGTGGACGTCCCAGCTGGTTCTCCATGCTCCCAAGGCCTCTTTCCTTCACTTGTTGATCTTCTCCATTATTCTTAATAACAATTAAATCATCACATAGCAATCTATTCTCAAACTCACATGCGAAAGAAGTTAGGGATGAATTCACCTGCTGATTTAATAATCGTGCTCGTGCTCTTGTGATTGGCCCTTGCAGTTCAATGTGCGTCTCCGCTTTTGTGATGTCCTAATCATCCTCCCCCTCTAGAATTGGAGTCGTCCTCGACTCAAGTTCATCTTCTTCTCCCATGTACGGTCGCAAATCTAAAATGTTAAATGTAGGACTAACCCCAAAATTAGGAGGCAATTCAAGCTTATATGCATTATCATTAATCTTTTCAACGATCTTAAAAGGACCAACAGCTCGTGGCATAAGTTTATATTTTCTCAAGTCGGGAAATCGCTCTTTTATCAAATGTAACCACACCAAATCACCCAGTTCAAGTTTTACTTTGTTTCTACCTTTACTACCTGCAATCCTATACTTCTCATTCATCATTTCAATATTTTTCTTTGTAGATTCATGCATCTTAAGAATGAATTCAGATCGTTGTGTAGCATCCAAATTTATAGTTTTAGAAGGAGGCAAAGGTAGTAAATCAATAGGAACACGGGGATTGAAACCATACACTACCTGGAATGGACTTACCTTTGTCGTGGAGTGAACGGATCTGTTGTAAGCAAATTCTATATGTGATAAACACTCCTCCCACAACTTCAAATTTGTTTTCAAGACAACCCGCAATAGTGGATAAAGTATGATTAACTACCTCGGTTTGTCCATCCGTTTGTGGGTGACAAGTAGTTGAAAACAGCAACTTGGTTCCCAATTCATACCCCACAGTTCTCCAAAAATGACTTAAAATTTTTGCATCACGATCAGAAACAATGGTATTTGGCACACCATGTAAACAAACAATTTCCGTCACAAATAAATCATCAATGTGTGAGGCATTATCATTCTTATGACAAGGTATAAAGTGTGCCATTTTGGAAAAACGATCAACAACTACAAAAATACTATCCCTCCCCCTCTTAGTCCTAGGCAACCCAAAACAAAGTCCATAGAAATATCCTCCCAAGGTACACTAGAAACAGGAAGAGGCATATAAAGACCATGTGGGTTAAGGCGAGACTTATCTTTGTTGCAAGTAGTGCATCGTGACACGTAGCGCTCGACATCACGCCTCATCTTTGGCCAAAAGAAGTGTGTGGACAGCACGACTTCAGTTTTATTCACTCCAAAATGTCCCATCAAACCTCCTCCATGTGCTTCCTGCAAAAGTAATAGACGAACGGAGCTAGCTGGAACACATAGCTTGTTAGCACGATAGAGGAGACCCTCTCGCAACACATATTTATTCCAAGTTCTTCCTTCTCTACAATTTTCGAAAGCATCTTTGAAGTCCAAATCAAAAGGATGTAATGCTTTAATTGTTTCCAAACCAAAGATTTTATGATCAAGTTGGGACAACATGGTATAACGCCTAGATAATGCATCGGCAATGATATTTTCCTTCCCTTTCTTATGCTTAATGATATATGGAAACGACTCTATGAACTTAATCCATTTTATGTCGTTTATTCAGATTGATTTGACACTTAAGATACTTCAATGATTCATGATCAGAATGTATGACAAACTCCTTAGACCAAAGATAATGTTGCCAAGTTTGTAATACACGCACTAAAGCATGCAATTCCTTATCATAAGTAGAATTGTTCAGAGAAGGACCATGAAGTTTTTCACTAAAGAAAGCAACAGGTTTACCTCCTTGTATGAGAACGCCTTCAATACCAATGTCGCTTGCATGGCATTCTAGCTCAAAGGTCTTGTCAAAATCATGAAGTTGTAGCAATGGTGCTTGTGTAAGCTTCGATTTGAGAGCATCAAAAGTGTGTTGCTGCTGTTCGCCCCATCGAAATGGCACTCCCTTCTTCGTTAGCTCATGTAGAGGTGCTGCAATGGTGCTGAAATCCCGCACAAAGCGCCGATAAAAACCTGCAAGACTAAGAAAACTACGAACCAGTGTGACGGTTGTTGGGGCTTGCCAGCTGGTGATTGCTTCAATTTTTGCCTCATCCATCTCAATTCCCTGCGAGGAAACAACATATCCAAGAAACAAGACTCGATTGGTGCAAAAGATGCACTTTTCGAGGTTACCAAATAAACGTGCATCTCTCAAAACAGTAAAAACAGCACGTAAATGATCAAGATGTTCATCATATGACTTGCTGTAAATGAGGATATCATCGAAGTAAACCACCAAAAATTGTCCAATGAAAGCACGTAAAACCTCGTTCATTAATCGCATAAAGGTGCTGGTGCATTAGTTAAACCAAAAGGTATGACTAACCACTCATAAAGTCCAAACTTGGTTTTAAATACAGTTTTCCATTCATCTCCTAGTGTCATTCTAATTTGGTGGTAACCACTACGCAAGTCAATTTTTGTGAAGATGATAGCACCATTCAATTCATCAAGCACGTCATCTAATCGAGGAATAGGATTACGATATCGAATAGTGATGTTATTAATCTCTCGACTATCAACACACATACGCCAACTACCATCTTTCTTAGGAACCAAAAGAACAGGAACGGAACAAGGGCTAAGGCTTTCACGAATGTACCCGCGGTCCAAAAGATCTTGGACTTGTCGCTAAATTTCCTTAGTTTCTTGTGGATTCGCCCTGTATGCTGCACGATTTGGCAAACTTGCTCTTGGAATTAAATCGATCTTGTGTTCAGTGCCTCTCATCGGTGGTAAACCAGGGGGTATCTCGGAGGGAAACACATCCTCAAACTCCTGCAAAAGGTTAGCAACAGCAGGGGGCAATGCAATAGATAATTCATGAAGTGAAAACATGTCTTCTTTGCAAACTAAAGCATAGCACATCCCCTTAGCATCAAATAAATCAGCAAGGTCAGATTTAGTTGCGAGCAATGATGGTGATTTTAACTTAATAACTTGCTGTTTTTTAGATTCTAATTTTGTTGCTTTGCAATCACGAATTTTACTCTTCTCAAAATGCACAATTTCAGCAGGAGTCATGGGCAGCAAAGTGATTTTCTTTCCCTTATGTATGAGAGTATATTTATTGGTTCTACCACGATGAATAGCATCTGTATCAAATTCCCAAGGACGACCCAGTAAAAGAGGACAAGCATCCATAGGAACAACATAAAAATCATGGTATGAACCAATTGAAAAATGTATTCTCGCTGTTTGTGTTACCCGAACCTTACCTCTATTGTTGAACCATTGAATGTGATACGGATGAGGGTGTGCCCTTGTTGGCAAACCAAGTTTCTTGATGACGTCCGTGTTCACCAAGTTATTGCAGCTACCTCCATCAATTATAGTGCGTACACGGCAGTCCTTGACGACGAGAAACATGTGTAAGAGGTTGTGTCGTTGTAGCTTGTCATCGGTCTCCACTTTTGTGCTCAAGGCACGCTGCACAATGATGCTCCTATAGTTCTCCATCGCCGCTGTACCAAGTACCTCTTCTTTGGTGTGTTCGTCATTTGGATCTGTAAAGTCAGTAGCAAGAGAATATTCATCTTCAACATCCGAAGTACTATCATACCCGCCATCGTCGCGTGCTATGTATGCTCGTTTGCTCGGGCAATCTCTCATCATATGACCAAGTCCGTGGCAGCGGTGACACTTAATGTCAGAAGTACGACCAGTAGAAGGAGTGGACGACGAAGGCTTGAATGATGTTGCCTTGCTGCCTTCCGGCACGCGAGAAGGTGTAGCAGCAGGTATAGTTCGTTGGCTTCCATTGGGTGGTGTAGTCGCTGCACGGGGGGGCGAAGATGGTGCTGTTTTGGATGGTGTAGTCGCTGCAAGCGGAGTGAAGTTGCTCTCGTGCGATGTTGCTGTTATTGTCGGCCCTGCAATTCTTTTTCTGCCAACATAGCAAGCTGAAACAATCTATTAACAATATCATATTCCTTGTAATCAACAATGTCCTGAATTTCACGCCTCAACCCCCCATAAAAATGAGCTATTTTTCATCCATGTCCTCTACTACCCCACAACGCAGCATACCCTTTTGTAACTATTGATAATACTCCTCTACGGACATGTTACCTTTGTCTAAACGCTGCAATTTTTTGCGAAGGTCCCGCTCAAAAGATGGAGGAACAAATCGAAGATGCATAGCTTCCTTTAATCTATCCCATGTTGGGGGATCTGTTCTAGTTTTAACAAGTTCATTCCACCATATGATAGCAAAGTCCTTAAACTCACTGGTGGCTTGACGAACTCTATGTTGTTCAAGAACAAGATGGGAATTAAATTTTTGCTCTACTGTCATCTCCCAAACAAGATAAGCCTCAACATCATAAGCACCAGAAAAAGAGGGTATAGTAAATTTCACTTTATCAAAAGGATCATCAGGAGGACGATTATAATTGTTATGATTATTACCCCCCATACCTCGACGATAAAGTGGCAGTCTTGGCTGATTATTGTGATCTTCCAGTTCATCATAAGCATTGTCTTCTTGCCTTCCAGCGAGAGGCAACTGAGCCTCAAAAGTATTCATCCGAAGAGCAAGGTCATCAAGTTGGCGAGTCAAGTTCGCCAATGACTGCTCTATTGCTACGTTGTATTTGGCGAACATATCCATCATGATCTTCATCATATCACGTAACTCAGCATGTTGAACACATTCGTCATCATTGTCTTCTCCTGAAATTGTCAGTAGGTAACAAAAGACAACAAAAAAAATGTTATCCCTAACAACTATAGTGACAATGTGGAAGGTGGAAGAAAACAATCTCTCTCGCTCAAGCGTCTTACCACTCTCTTACAAGTGTTCTTACCGACACAGCAGGTGATGTGGACGGTGAGATGAACCAATGAAGCGTGGGGTGATTGCAAAGGTACCTGTTATGCTCAAGAGAAAGGTGGAGCTTGGATGGCACAATATGGTGGCTAATAAGCAGAAAATCGTTAACAGCTAAACAAAGTTAAATAAGTATTCAATGTAGGAAACTGTTGCTGGTCAACTAAGTGCCCTAGAGCCTAGCACAACACAAGGAAGTATCAAGGCAAAAGAAAGACAAGATGATATAGCCAACAAAACAGCACCAAGTGGTATAGGCCAATTGCTTTAATATGCGTGCCCTTCACTATTTTTTTCTTTTTTTACTATTTTTTTTATATTTTTTCTTTACTCAGGAGCACAAATATAGGAAGCACACAAATTTGCAGCTCAATTGGATGTAATATGCGGCCTATAGAAAATCAAGAAGATTCTTTAAAATTCGTGCTGAAACTTCGTAGGCCGGATAGCCTTTCTTCCGAGTGGAATTTGGGAAATCTAATTTCGCCAAACATGGCTACGCGGCGGAAAATCAGATGCGAAATTTCATTTAGATGAATTTGAAAAAAAAAAAATCGCCCGATTTCGAGTTCGTATGCGAAAGTTATGGCCGTTTTAAGGTAGGCTGTCTGAGTTATGTTTTTTTTATGTTGATTCAAACTCGGTCTGAGAACAGAACTCGCAATCGGATATGAAAACGATCGGAAATTTGCACAGCAACTAATGGGGTGGTGTGTGATGATTCAAGGATGAATGGCACAAAGGTTTGTCACCTAATCTAGGGCTGGCGATGCGGGAGTTCACGCAAGACGGCTAGCTAGGGCAAACCGATGAACGTGGTGGATCGGTTTGTTATTTAGGGATTGTGGAATAGGTGTCGAATAGCAAGAAAACAAGGACGAAACACGATAACTAGGACCCAAAACACAAAGTTAAACCAACAACAAGACTTGACCACACGAATGCAAACTCAACAATGCAAACTGAAAAACGAAACTGCAGGCACTATAGTCTGGGAAGCGGTAAAAACGATCTAATTTTTGATGAGTAAGTTTAGGAAAAAAGACTCGACAACACGAATTACTTTCTGATGAGTAAGTTTAGGCCCGATCTTCTGAAAGGTATGTCGATTGGGGTGGAGAACTCGATGTTGATGATCCGCGGCACTCGAGCGGTCCGAGTACTCCTGCAATCACTATACCACGGCTCCGTTGGTTATCAACCGTGCTGCACACGCTTGACCTCGCCAAGAAGGCTAATCCCTCCAAGTGCAACCGAGAACAGGAGCAAGAACGTCGAAGACACAATCTGAAATAGGGAAGTTGGGGTCTCACAAACCGTAGAACTGCGATATTATTGATCTAAGCAAAACCCACCGAATATGACCGGCGGCTGCAGTATTTATAGGCTAGGGTTCAACCAAAACATGATTAGACGCGTCTCTAATGGACTCTTACGGGATACAGGGCCCAAAGGCCCGATTTAGTGACGCAGCACCGGACAGAAATCTGGACTCGACTTGTTTCGATGATTCCCAGTGACTCCGGAGGAATTTTGAGGTACGACTAGAACCATTGGAAAGTTTATCTTCTCCTCTTTCCGTGCATATGTAGAACGTTGAAAATGGTGTCCGTATGCCTCCTGGGCATCCGTTTTAAGGTGGACTGCTCTTGGACTCCGAGTTGAACTCCGAGTTGAACTTGAGTCCGAGTTGTAAACTGTTTCCATCAACTTGTGGACGTCCCAGCTGGTTCTCCAGGCGCCCAAGGCCTCTTTCCTTCACTTGTTGATCTTCTCCATTATTCCTAATAACAATTAAATCATCACATAGCAATCTATTCTCAAACTCACCTGCAAAAGAAGTTAGGAATGAATTCACCTGCTGATTTAATAATCATGCTCGTGCTCTTGTGATTGGTCCTTGCTGTTCAATGTGCGTCTCTGCTGTTGTGATGTCGTCATCACTTTCCGACCAATTCTTTACGTTAAAATCTCTTCATCACATCATGAAACCATGTAGCCACTTCCATGCAATCCTTGCACACGTGTAAACATGTTCTAACGACGCCCATGATACCTTAATATGTGTGCTGAATACATTGGCTTGTACTGAATACATTGGCTTTGATGATAAAAATTCTGAAATTCTGCTAAACCATCTTTTTTTTTGCAAGGTCCGACGTAAGGTCCGATATGATTTGCTAGGTACGACTTATGTTTGTTAGCTCTGGCATGTCTTTGATTGCTCCAGCATGTCTTTGTTAAGCTCTGACATGTTTCTCTAGCTCCGGCTTTTGGGATGACTAGTACCGACTAGTTTTGGTTAGCTCCGGCGCTAGGTACGAATAGCTTTGGTTAGCTCTGGCACTAAGGTCCGAATAGCTTTGGTAAGCTCCGGCGCTAGGTTGTACTAGCTTTTGTAAGCTCCGGCTCAAGCTCCATTTAGCTTTGGCAAGGTTCGGAGCTTGATCGCAATGTACCTACTTTGATCTTGCAATGTTTTGAACTTGCTTTATATTCTTAGAAAGATTGCTTAGTATTCATTTGCTATGTTTTTTGTGTGTTTTGGTTGGTATGGCTGATATCATTTTGCTATGCTTTGCAACATGCTTATGTGATGCGCTCACGTAAGGTGTTGTGTTCGGAACTGACTTGAGTCAAGTTGCGGACTTAGGCTCGTACGGATTGGTTGTTTATTCATGTGCAGGTGTTGCTTGATTTCAAGTCGTGATTGGTGAAGGGATCCTTTGGACTAGTCTCAGGGAGGAGATGAGGTTCCAACAACCATATTCAGGGGGAATTGTGGTTGATCGGGTCAGAAGGTCGCGCAAGATGATTGAATCAAGGGTAGTACATATGAAGGTTACTGGACATCGAAGGAAGGTGTTTGCTCGGATGAATGTGGAGCATGACATGGCAACATGGTTCTGAAGATGGTTTATGGATGGGAAGATCTGGTTGGAATGATCGGATCGTATCGGTTGATGACTTTGGCTGCAGCGAAGTCGGTTATGGCTCGGTATGAAAAGTATCGAGTTGGTTATGTTAGGATTTCATGTGGGTCACGAATTTGAGTTTTTTAGGAATGTGGGATACGTTCCTAAGGTTTTGGAAGTCTTAATATTGCTTTTATCTGCGTATAGAAGAGTCCTAAGCGGTTATGGAAAGTTTTGATTCATGATCGGAGTAGGATTGGAGTCCTAGTTGAGATTGGGTTGGCCTAAGGGCTGGTTATATAAGCAAGGGAGGCTAGAGCTCGCGGCAGATGACTTTGGGGCTGTTCCTCTTGTGTTCTATTGAATAAAATTCATAGTTTGAAGGAACTTTTGTGTCTTGTTCATCCGACTTGTTCCAGACAAGTTTTACTCGTCGAGTTTCTGCACAGCACTACCTTTTGTCAGTGGTTTTATCATAACTTGAGTATTAAAGATCCAATTGACGTGATTCTTTTTGGGTTGTCTTCAAAACTTGATTATATATAATCTATAAAAATTCCATGGTCATTGGATTTGTTGTTTCTGATCTACACGAGTTTCTTTGCAGCATTTCAGAACTTTTTTTCTCGGGTAGGACACATTGACCTTTGTTCGATCGTTCGATCATAACTTGAGTTTCTCTCGACGGATTTGAGTGATTCTTCTTGTTTTGTCTTCGTGACTTGATTCTCTATGATATATATCACTTTTTTTATGGTGAAACACGTTTATATTTGTCTCACACATGATTTCTTTAACAGATCGTTTTTTCTGCCGAAGGGGTTGGGATTTAATTATTTCCGCTGCGTAAGATTTTTTTAAATCTAGCATTCATCCCTCCTCTAGTAGCTTTTCACGTGATATTCGATCCTACAATTGGTATCAGAGCCACGGTGCTCCAATCATTGTGATTTACACGTGTTTTTGACTAATCATCATGGAGAAATACTCCGCCAAACCTTGTGTGTTTGCTGGTATTGATTTTCAGGTTTGGAAGGCACGCATGGAGGCTTTCATCCATGCGCAAGGCTTCGCAATATGGGAGAAGGTGTACAAGCCTTATGAAGTGCCATATAACGATCAAGTTACAGCTATAAACCTACGGGACGTCGACAACAATAACAAAGCTCGAAACTTGATCATCCAAGGACTCACTCAGAGCGACTTCGACCGCGTTGCACATCTCCGATCGGCATACGATGTATGGAGAGAACTTTGTGACTATCACGAAGGATCCAACACGATTAAGGAGATAAGGTAAGACATGTTCAAGAAAGAATACATCCGCTTTGAGATCCAACCCGGTGAGTCCATCGATGATCTCTTTGCTCGCTTTAACAAAATTCTCAATAACTTGCGTAGTGTCAATGTTAACTTTTCTGATGTTGAAAATGCTAGGCAACTTCTTAGTGCATTAGACATGTCAATCTGGGAGATGAAAGTTACTTATGTTTGTGAATCAACTGTCATGAGTTCTCTTACATTAGATGTGCTTTACTCTAAACTACGGACTCCAGAAATTGACATCTTATCACGTAAGAACCCAAACAAGTCCATTGCATTTGTCTCACAACGTGATATTCCTAGCTCCAGCCAATCATCATCTTGCAATACTATTGCTTTGTTGTCCTCACTAACCCTGGAGCAGATCGAGGAATTTCCAGAAGAGGAGTTAGCACTCATCTCAACTAGATTCTCAAAAGCATTGCAAAATGTGAGAACTAGAAGGAGAGGAAGCTCCGGACCTCCACGCTGTTTTGAATGTGGTAAGACATGACACTTTCGTACAGAATGCCCTAACCTTTCAGGTCCTACTATCTGTGAAGAAAAACAGAACAAGGTCAAGACCACCTCTGGAAATGCCAACAAGAAAAAGAAGGGTACCATAGGATGCAAGATGATTAACAGCTTCATCACCGCACTTCAAGAACTTAGTTCAAATGATGTAGACTTTGAAAGTGATGATGATGATGACGATCTGGCCAACTGATGCTTCATGGCGGGCAAAACAAGATCAAGATCAAGTCAAAAACATGCAGAACACAACAGTGATGACGATGAGGTATGTTCTACCTGCAATGAAATGTGTGATGCTATTTCTCGTGCAACTATTATTGTCAAGAAAAAGGACAAAAAGCTTAGGGATAATGCTACTAAAATTGAATCACTAGAATTTGAAATCAACCGTTTAAAAACTTTGTTTCCTAGTGATGATGCATGTCCCTCATGTGACTTAATCTATGAACAATTGTCCACATTAAGAAGTGGACACTCCTCCACTCTAGATAGACTTGATGAAGAAATTGAAAAGAACAGAGAGCTTGCTAAAATTAATGATAAAAACTTAAAAGATGCTCCCCATTGAACAGATGATTTGCATTGTTCTGCATGTGACAATCTTGATAAGAAACTAAAAGATGCCATAAATGAAATTTTCATTCTGAACAATGCTTTACGTACTCATGAAGTTGAGAGTCGTTCAAATTGCGAATTAAAAGGAAAAACTTCATGTGAAAACTGCCTAGAATTGTCCAAAAAGCTTGATGACATGAATAGGACGCTAGAGCAGTTTTGTGTTGGGAACAAAAATCTTTACTTGCTACTGAGTTCTTCCAAATCTTGTAATGATAAAACTAATTTAGGTTTTGATTCTCATGTTTATTCTAAGACACATCCACCTCAAATTGTAAAATCATTTGAAAGAGGATTAATCAAAACTGTCCCTAAACCAAAGGATGTGATCTTTAAACCTGCGCAAGTTCTTTCTAATTCTATTTCTAATGCTGGGTGCTCATCTAGACATGATTACAAAATTAAATTTCATTGTACACATTGTGATAAAGATGGTCATGTCGTAGATTTTTGTTATAGACTAGCTAAACAAATTAAAAAGGATAAAATGTCTGCTAGATCTCATAACTTTCATGATAAACCTAAAAGTAGAAACATGCAACCTGCTTTAATGAGTCAGAAATTTGAAAAGGTAGCTCCCGGACCCTCTGGTAAGAGACTTGCAAAGATAGCTTTGGTAGTTCCGATAGCTCCGAAAGCTCCCGGACGTTCTGTTGTTCCCTCCAGAGCTTTAGTTTTTGCTTTCGGACCTTCAGTTTGTGCATCCAAAGCTTTAGCTGTTTCTTTCGAAACAAATGTCCACACCTCCGGAGCTACTTGTTTTCGCTCTAAACAAGTAACAACTTATAAATCAATTATTAAGAATAGAAAACCTCGACCTTTCACTCATAAACCTGTTGTTTTCTCACAGCTTTCGCTTGTTGTTCCTACTGGACGTCGCATGGCTTAGTACTGGATTCCAAAATGCTTATTGAGTAACCCCAGTATTGAGTCAACTATGAACTGTCCTTTTGTGTATGTTTCATGCTTGAGGAAGGAGAACATGTGGATTGTGGATTCAGGATGCTCACGCCACATGACCGGTAACAGAGAATGGTTCTCCTCCCTCTCTTTTGTGTCACGTGTAGAGAATGTTACTTTTGCCGATAATTCTTCAACTCCTATAATTGCTAAGGGTTCCGTTAAAGTACATGATCACTACACTTTGAAGGATGTGGCACTTGTCAAAAATATAAAATACAACTTGCTTTCTGTTTCACAATTGCTAGATGAAAATCTGGAAATTATTTTCAATAAAAATGTTGCAAAGTTGTAGGTTCAAATAGTGACCTTATTTTTAACATGTCTCAGTTTGGAAGAGTTTTTAAAGCGGATTTTGATATGCCTTCCTCTAAGCATAGGTGTCTAGTTGCTAATGATTCAAAGGACTTATATTTTTGGCATTGTGGACTCAGTCACGTAGGCTTTGATCACCTAATGCGTGTTAGTGCTCTCGATCGCATACGTGGGCTGCCTAAGCTTAAAGGGGACAAAGAAAATGTGTGCTCTTCTTGTAGACATTCTAAGATGGTTGCAGGTTCACATACTCCTCTCACAATAATCATGACAACTAAATTGGGTCAACTTTTGCAGCTTGACACCGTAGGACCTTCACATGTTCAAACATTTGGAGGTAAATGGTAAGTTCTTGTTATTGTTGATGATTATTCTAGATACTCATGGGTTTACTTTATGGCATCTGAGAATGAAGCTTTTAGTCACTTTAGAACTTTATTTCTTAGATTATCAATTGATCACCCAGGATCTTTAAAAGCAATTAGAAGTGATAACGAAACTGAATTTAAAAATCAATCTTTTGATCACTTTTGTGCTGAAAATGGAATAGATCATCAATTTTCTTCACCATATGTATCTCAACAAAATGGTGTTGTAGAAAGAAAGAACAGAACATTAGTTGAGATGGCTAGGACTAAGCTTGATTAATATCTAACTCCTAGGAAATTTCGGGCTGATGCGATTGCAACTGCTTGTTATGTCTCAAATCGTGTTTTCTTGCGCGCTAAGCTAGGTAAAACACCATATGAGCTCCGGTTTGGACATAGGCCTAGTGTTACACACTTTTGGGTCTTTGGATGCAAATGCTTTGTTAAGAAACATGGTAATCTTGATAAATTTGATCCTAGATCCATTGATGGCATGTTTCTTGGTTATCCATCTCATACTAAAGGCTACCGTGTGCTTTTACTTGACATTAACAAAATTGTGGAGACTTATGAAGTGTCTTTTGATGAAGCTAGCCCAGGTACTAGCTCAAACATTACATGTCTAGATCCATATCCGTAGGGTGGAGCATTTTTGTTGAAGATGGGGAAGAATTGGAGCTGCTACACGAAAATTCAGCAACTAAAGACTTTGGTTTAGCTCCGGATGTTAATTATCAACCAGCACCGACAACCATCAATGCTGATTCAAATTGTCCTCAAGTCACAAGATCATCGATTTGTGATGAACATGAAGAAGAAGAAGAAGCTTGTGAAGTGTCCACTCCCCTCCGGGTTCTCAAAATTCATCCTCCACAACAGATTATTGGAAGCCTGCACGAACGAGTTACACGGTCCAGGTTTTGCGATCCAAACTCTCATGCTCATTCTGCTTTTGTTGCTTCTTTTGAACCCAAATATATATCACACACACTCACTGATGGATCTTGGATTATTGCAATGCAAGAACAGTTAGAAAATTTTGATGGAAATAATGTTTGGAAACTTGTACCACCTCCTCAAGGTCACACTTTAATTGGAACTAAATGGGTGTTTAAAAATAAACAAAGTGAGGATGGGGTTGTGGTTAGGAATAAGGCTAGGTTGGTTGCTCAAGGTTTCACTCAAGTTGAAGGTCTAGATTTTGATGAAACTTTTGCTCCTGTTGCTAGATTAGAAGCCATAAGAATTTTGCTAGCTTTTGCTGCATCTAAAGGTTTTAAGCTATATCAAATGGATGCTAAAAGTGCTTTTCTTAATGGCTACATAGTTGAAGAGGTTTATGTCAAACAACCACCAGGTTTTGAAAAATCAGATTTTCCTAATCATGTTTTCAAACTGTCCAAAGCTCTGTACGGTCTCAAACAAGCCCGTAGAGCATGGTATGATAGGATAAAAAAAACTTACTTGAAAAGAGGTTTACCATGGGCAAGGTTGATAAAACTCTTTTTGTGCTTAAGCATGGCAATGACTCATTATCCGTTCAAGTGTATGTGGATGATATTATATTTGATTGTGCTTCTCATGATCTTGTGTTCAAGTTTTCAGCTATGATGAGTTCAGAATTTGAGATGAGTATGATGGGAGAACTCACATACTTTTTGGGGCTGCAAATCAAGCAAACCAAGGAGGGTACCTTTGTGCATCAAACGAAGTATACAAAAGACCTCTTAAGGTGCTTCAACATGAACAAAAGCAAGCCTCTTCGAACACCAATGGGAACAACAACAACACTTGAACTTGATGAAGATGGTGAACCCGTGGATCAAAAAGAATATAGAAGCATGATTGGATCACTTTTGTACCTCACGGCATCAAGACCGGACATACAATTCAGTGTATGACTTTGTGCATGGTTTCAAGCCTCCCCACGTGCTTCACATCGTCAGGCCGTCAAAAGGATTCTCAGGTACTTACATGGAACTCAATAATTTGGCATTTTTCTTCCTTCTTCCTCAACTGTTACTTTGAAAGCTTTTTCCGATGCTGATTTTGGAGGTTGTAGGATTGATAGGAAAAGTACTTCCAGTGCTTGTCATTTTCTTGATAATTCTCTTGTTGCTTGGTCCTCTAGAAAACAAATTTTAGTTGCACAATCCACCGTTGAATATGAATATGTAGCTGCTGCTAGCACTTGTTCACAAATTCTTTGGATTGTTCAAACACTTAAGGACTATGGGGCTGATCTAGATAGTGTTCCACTGTTTTGTGACAACACTAGTGCTATTTGCATTGCCAAAAACCCCGTGCAACATTCTAGAACTAAGCACATTGATATTAGGTATAATTTTCTCCGTGATATTGTTGAAAAAGGAAACATTGTGCTTCACCATGTAGATACCGAACAACAATTGGCTGACATTTTTACAAAACCTTTGGATTTCACTCATTTTTGTTTCATTCCTAGTGAAATAGGGGTTAAGCATCCTCATGGCTTAAATTGAGGGGGAATTTTGAAACTTGGGAAGTCTATGTGTGAATCTGAAATTAAAATAATATGAGCATAGTATTTCATACATATATGACTTGTGATTCCTTTTACATGCTGAAAGTTCTTACTACATTACTCATGTTATACATTTTGTAGTTTTTGCCATGACTAATAATTGGAATAATTACTTACACTAAATCGGGTAATGATCAAACATTCTTGATGTTTTGAACTTGTTACATATTCACAAGTGCTTTTAATCGTAAAGAATTAATAAAGTAATCAACTCACATGTTGAGTTTTTGTGAACAAAGATAAGTTGAGAAAAGATCAAGAGAATATGCATGCATCGCACTTCTTCTTTTGAGATGGCTTATCATTGCACTTAGATATGAACTTGGAAGAAGTTGTGTATGACTAAAACCATGTCCTTAAGCTTCTGATTGTCAAATGACATAGGCTTGGCTTGGTTGGTTAGAGTAAGGCAGATGCACATATAATCTCTTGTAAATATCATATGATCTAAATTTGTGCTTTGAAAAAAAAATGCAGCAACAAGTGTTATGCCTTCAGGTATTGAAATAGTTAAGTTTGTGAGATCATGACTTGTTTAAATTGAAAATTACATTTGATCTCTAGCATGGCTTACACTACTTTATGTATCTCATTGATGTGATAGTGTAATTTACTTGATAGTATGACTTGGATGAGCCTTGTTTTATATGTATAGGTTATAATATGCTCATAATAATTAAAATTTCTCTTTTGAACCTTGCTGAATACGTTGTCAAAGGGGGAGAGATAATATGTGATATTTTAAGGATAAGTATGCAAGGAGGAGAAATTGATTACACATTGCACATATTCACAATTGTTTTGGCACGATTCTTCTCTGGGGGAGAATTTGTTTTTCTTCTCATTTTATTTCTGTTTTACAAAGGGGGAGAAATTGTTTTCAAATCTTTTAATTGAATAAGCCAATGTTCGGATTTTAAGTGTTGTTGCCAATGCATTCATCAAGGGGGAGATTGTGAGACCTATGTGTGCTGAATACATTGGCTTGTACTGGATACATTGGCTTCGATGATATAAGTTCTGAAATTCTGCTAAAACATCTTTTTTTTGCAAGGTCCAACGTAAGGTCCGATATGTTTTGCTAGGTCCGACTTATGTTGGTTAGCTCTGGCATGTCTTTGATAGCTCCGACATGTATTTGTTAAGCTTTGACATGTTTCTCTAGCTCCGGCTTTTGGGTTGACTAGTTCCGACTAGTTTTGGTTAGCTCCGGCGCTAGGTCCGGCTGGCTTTGGTTAGCTCTGGCACTATGGTCCGACTAGCTTTGGTAAGCTCTGGCGCTAGGTTGTACTAGCTTTTGTAAGCTCCGGCTCAAGCTCTTGTTAGCGTTGGCAAGGTTCGGAGCTTGATCGCAATGTTCCTGCTTTTATCTTGCAATGTTTCGAACTTGCTTTATATTCTTGGAATGATTGCTTAGTATTTATTTGCTAAGTTTTTCGTGCATTTCGGTTGATATGGCTGATATTGTTTTGCTATGCTTTGCAACATGCTTATGTGATGCGCTCATGTAAGGTGTTTTGTTTAGAACTGACTTGTTCAAGTCGCGGACTTGCACTCATATGGATTGGTTGTTTATTCATATGCAGGTGTTGCTTGAGTTCAAGTCATGGCGTGTGATGGGATCCTTTGGACTAGTCTCAGGGAGGAGATGAGGTTCCAACAACCAAATTCAGGAGGAATTGTGGTTGAGCGGGTCAGGAGGTCGCGCATGATGATTGAATCAAGGGTAGTGCATATGAAGGTTACTGGATGCGTGTGATGCATGACATGGCAACATGGTTCTCAAGATGGTTTACGGATGGGAAGATCTGGTTGGAATGATCGGATCGTATCGGTTGATGACTTTGGCTGCAGCGGAGTCGGTTATGGCTCGTTATGGAAAGTATCGAGTTGGTTATGTTAGGATTTCATGTGGGTCACAAATTTGAGTTGTTTTAGGAATGTGGGATACGTTCCTAAGATGTTGGGAAGTCTTAAGATTGCTTCTATCTACGTATAGAAGAGTCCTAAGCGCTTATGGAAAGTTTTGATTCGTGATCGGAGTAGGATTGGAGTCCTAGTTGTGATTGGGTTGGCCTAAGGGCTGGTTATATGAGCATGGGAGGCCAGAGCTCGTGGCAGATGGCTTTGGGGCTGTTCCTCTTGTGTTCTATTGAATAAAATTCGTTGTTTGAAGGAAATTTTGTGCCTTGTTCGTTCGACTTGTTCTAGACAAGTTTTACTCATCGAGTTTCTGGATAGCACTACCTTTCGTAGGTGGTTTTATCATAACTTGAGTTTTACAGATCCAATTGACGTGATTCATTTTGGGTTTTCTTCACAACTTGATTATCTATCATCTGTCATAATTTCACGGTCTTTGCATTTTTGGTTTCTGATCTACACGAGTTTCTTTGCAGCGTTTCAGAACTGTTTTTCTCGGGTAGGACAGATTGACCTTTGTTCGATCTATCGATCATAACTTGAGTTCCTCTTGACGGATTTGAGTGATTCTTCTTGTGTTGTCTTCCTGAATGGATTCTCTCTGATATATATCACTTTTTTCATGGTGAAACACGTTTATATTAGTCTCACACACGATTTTTTTAACAGATCATTTTCTACCGAAGGGTTTGGGATTTAATTGTTTCCGCCGCGTAAGATTTTTTAAATCTACCATTCACCCCCCTCTGGTAGCTTTTCACGTGCCCTTCGATCCTACAATATGCATTGTTCTTGATTCAACCATGTTGCGCGACCTCCCGATCAACTCAACAAGAATTCCTCCCGAACATGGTTGTTGAACCTCATCTTCTCCCTAAGACTGGTTCAATGGATCCCGTTACCAGCCATGTCTTGAACTCAAGCAACACCTCCACGTGAATAAACAATCAATACTTCCGAGCACAAGTCCTCGACTTGATTCTTGTAAGATTCGATAACCACAACACCTTACGTGACCACCTCACATAAGCATGTTGCATACTATAGCAAAACAATATCAAAACATAAACCACCATAACCACCAAGACAAACCAACAACTTAGTAAAAGAATACCAAGCAAACTTCCCATCAATGTAAAAAAAGTTTCAATCATTTCAAGGTAGAAGCAAAACCATTGCAATGTAGCTCTGGACCTGGCCAAAACTAACCGGACCTTGAGTCGGAGCTTACCAAAGCTAGCAGGACCTAGCACCGGAGCTTACCAAAGCTAGTCAGACCTTGTACTGAACCTAGCAAAAACATGTTGGACCTAGCAAAAGCAAGTCAGACCTAACCACAACAAGTTGAACCTATACAAAGTAAGTCAGACCTTACGTTGGACCTTGCCGGAGCTACCCAAAACAAGTCGGACCCTGTTGGAGCTCGAACCTAGAGTTAGACCATGTTGAAAAAGGTGTTTTGGTGATATTCAAAACTTTTATCGCCATAGCCAATGTATTCAGCTCACATGGGTCTCACAATCTCCCCCTTGATGAATGCATTGGCAACAACACTTAAAATCCGAGCATTGGCTTATTCACATGAAAAGTTTTGAAACAAAATTCTCCCCCTATACATATTTCTCCTCTTTTGTAATCAGAAATAAAATAAGAAGAGAAACAAAAAATTTCCCCCTGAGAAGAATCGTGCCAAAACACTTGTGAATGTGTGCAATGTGTAATCAATATCTCCCCCTTTGACAATGTATTCAACAAGTTAGAAAAGAGAAATTTTAATTGTTATGAGCATATAATAACATATACATATATTACAAAGCTCATCCAAGTCATACTATCAAGTAACTTGCACTATAACATCAAAGAGATACATAAAGTAATGTAAGCCATGCTAGAGACCAAGTGTAGTTTTCAATTTAAGCAAGTCATTATCTCACAAACTTAACTATTTCAAAACATGAGAGCATGTCACTTGTTGCTGCAGTTTATTATTTTTCAAACAACAAATTTAGATCATATGACGATTGCAGGAGGTTATATGTGCATCTTCCTTATTCTAACCAACCAAGCCAAGTCTATGTCAATTGATAGTCAGAAGCTTAAGAACATGGTTTTAGTCATACACAACTTCTTCCAAGTTCGTATCTAAGTGCAATGATAAGCCATCTCAAAAGAAGAAGTGCGATGCATGCATATTCTCTTGATATTTTCTCAATTTATATTTGATCATAAAACTCAACATGTGAGTAGTACATTGATTAATTTTTCATTATCAAAAGCACTTGTGAGCATGTAACAAGTTCAAAACAGCAAGAAAGTTCGATCATGATCGGAATTAGTGTGAGTATTTATTCCAATTACTAGTCATGGCAAAAACTACAAAATGTATAACATGAGTAATGTAGTAAGAACTTTCAGCAAGTAAAAGGAATCACGAAGTCATATATGTATGAAATACTACGCTCATATTATTTTAATTTTAGATTCACACATAGACTTCCCAAGTTTCAAAACCTCCCCTCAATTTAAGCCACAAGGATGCATAACACCTATTTCACTAGAATGAAACAAAACGAGTGAAATCCAAAGGTTTTGCAAAAATGTTAGCCAATTGTTGTTTGGTATCTATATGGTGAAGCACAATATTTCCTTTTTCAACATTATCATGGAGAAAGTGATATCTAATGTCAATGTGCTTTGTTATAGAATGTTGCATGGGGTTTTTAGCAATGCAAATGGCACTAGTGTTAGCACAAAACAGTGGAACGCTATCTAGATCAACCCCATAGTCCTTAAGTGTTTGAACCATCCAAAGAATTTTTGAGCAAGCACTAGCAGCAGCTGTATATTCAGATTCGGCTGTGGATTGTGCAATTGAACCTTGTTTTCTAGAGGACCAAGCAACAAGTGAATTACCAAGAAAATGTCAAGCACCCGAAGTACTTTTCCTATCAATCCTACAACCCCCAAAATCAGCATCCGAAAAAGCTTTCAAAGTAACGGTTGAGAAAAAAGAGAGAAAAATGCAAAATTCTTGAGTTCCATGTAAGTACCTGAGAATTCTTTTGACGGCTTGACGATGTGAAGCACGTGGGAAGATTGAAATCATGCACAAAGACATAAACTGAATTGTATGTCTGGTCTTGATGTCGTGAGGTACAAGAGTGATCCGATCATGCTTCTATATTCTTTTTTATCCACGGGTTCACCATCTTCATCAAGTTCAACTGGTGTTGTTATACCATTGGTGTCCGAAGAGGCTTTCTTTTGTCCATGTTGAAGCGCTTAAGAAGGTATTTTGTATACTTCGTTTGATGCACAAAGGATCCCTCCTTGGTTTGCTTGATTTGCATACCAAAAAAGTATGTGAGTTCTCCCATCATACTCATCTCAAATTCTGAACTCATCATAGCTAGAAACTAGAGAATGGTCAATCTATTCTACCTGAGGAAAACTGCAAAGGAACTCATGTAGATCCAAAACCACAAATCCAATGACCGCGAAATTTTTACAGATGATAGATAATCAAGTGGTCAACACAACCCAAAAAGAATCACCTCAATTGGATCTGTAGAACTAGAGTTATGATAAAACCACCAAAGCAAGGTAGTGCTGTGCAGAAACTCGACGAGAAAGACTTAACGAAAACAATTCAGACGAACAAGGCACAAAAGTTCCTTTATACTATGAATTTTATTAATCAAAACACAAAGAAACAGCCCCAAAGTCTTCTACCACGAGCTCTGGCCTCCCTTTCTTATATAACCAGCCCGGAAGCCAACTCAACTCAAACTAGGACTCCAATCCTACTCAATTCACGAATCTGAACTTTCCATAACTACTCAAGACTCTTATATACAGAGATATAAACAATCTCAAGACTTACAAACACCTTAGAAACGTATCCCACATTCCTAAAACAACTCAACTTCGTGACCCACATGAAATCTTATCATAACCAACTCAAATCTTTCCATATTTGAGTCAAACCCGACTCTGTCGCAACCTGAGTCCATAACCTAGTCATTTGGACCTTTCTGACCAATTCTTTATGTCCACATCTCTTCATCACATCTTGGAACCATGTAGCCACGTCCATGAACTCCTTGCACACGTAAAAACATCTTCCAACGATTTCCACGGTATCTTTATATGCATTGCTCTTGATTCAACCATGCTGCACGACCTCCCGATCAATTCAACCACAATTCCTCCCGAACTTGGTTGTTGAACCTCATCTTCTCCCTAACACTAGTTCAATGGATCCAATCACCATCCATGTCTTGAACTCAAGCAACACCTGCACATGAATAAACAACCAATACTTCCGAGCACAAGTCCTCGACTTGACTCTCATTAGATTCGATAACCACAACACCTTACGTTAGCACCTCACATAAGCATGTTGCAAACCATAGCAAAAAAATATCAAAACATTAACCACCATAACCCCAAAGACACACCAAAAACATAATAAAAGAATACTAAGCAAACTTCCCATCAATGTAAACAAGTTTGAATCATTTCAAGGTAAAAGCAAAACAATTGCAATGTAGCTCCGGATCTGGCCAAAACTAACCAGACCTTGAGCCAGAGCTTAACAAAACTAGCAATACCTAGCACCTGAGCTTACCAAAGCTAGTCGAACCTTCCGCCGGACCTTGCAAAAACATGTCGGACCTAGCCAAAGCAAGTTGGACCTAACCAAAACAAATCAGACCTAGACAAAGTAAGTCAGACCTTACGTCGGACCTTGCTGGAGCTTTCCAAAACAAGTGGAACCCTGCTAGAGCTCGGACCTAGAGTCGGACCATGTTGATAAAGGTGTTTTGGTGATATTCAAAACTTTTATCGCCATAGCCAATGTATTCAGCACACATAGGTCTCACACCTAGACTCTTCACTTTAGTCTCATTCTACTTCACTGTCGCTAGGACTACTCTAAACCTTAGGAGTGGTATTCTATATTCAACTTTAGGTGTGTGTGTGAAGTGAGGTGTGGGGTGCTATTTATAGGTGGAGAAGGGACGGATCCGGCCACCAAATGCGCGTGAATCAATCACCACTGACTTCTTCAAACTGGGAGGAGCCAACATGTGGCATTTGACCGGGTTTGACGCCACTTCCTAGTCGGCCGAGTAGGGGGGTCGTTCGACCTGGTCATAGCTCTGTTGGAGTTGTGCTTTCTCCAGGTCTCTGCCGGGTGGGTCCCATTCCTTTATATGGGTGCTACTCTGTTGGATGGCCATGGATATTCTGTTTGTGGGCAATTTGATCCATGTCATGACACGTGGTGTCACTTGATTCATCGAAATCCAATTTAATGGATTACTCCCTGCATATCTTGGTATTTATTTGGTATAATTCACCTGCATACAAATAAACACCAACACTTGTGGAACTGTTTAATTTTTAACCCTACCACTATGTTGTGTTTCCCTTTTGTGCACATTATGAGGTGAATTGATAGTGTAAATATGACACTTAAGGACCGTCAACACACATGCGAAAGAACAAGAACTTAGAGCTAATCGAGTGGTTGGGCATGCAGTTTGTACTTTCGTGCTTGGTGTGCCCCAAGGGTGATCGCAATGTGTTCCCCTACCCTGGGAACTTGGCAGGGCGTATGAGGCCACAGAATAGAGGGAGCGCATCGTTCAGGATGCGATGGAGGCGACCTGCCACTGGCTGCCCAGGTCTCTGGTGCCACACTTCAACTGCCTGCTTTAGAGCGAACCGGAGGCTGCTGCTTTGGACGATGGAGCCACCTTGGTGTCTCGACTGAACGAGGCACATCAGCGGTTTGAGGTGGCCCTAGGGGAGCTGGATAGGCTCCACAAGGCTACTACATCTGTTTACATGGCTACAAAGAGAGCTATGGAGCCTAGTTGAAAGTTTGACAAGGCCAATTTAGTGTCATGGACCTCAAGGATGCATCTTCGAGCGACCGGATAGCGAAAGTCCCAAGCCGGATTAACGCTTGCATGCGGTCCACCGCCATCATCAGGGCTAAGATTTGTGTCCATGCAGCATGGTGACCGTAATCTCGCACTATGATGGCGTCGATCTTTGAGCTGTCGGGGAGGGCTTTGTGTCCAACCGATCAGAAGCCAAGATCTATGCTATCGAGGATGAGGTTGTGCCCATGATGTTGTCAATGGTAGCCGAGATGGTTTACCTCAATGATGTCCTTCATTTGGCATTAACGAGGAAGGGATCAACGTAGATGTTGATGTATTGGGATAGGCCTTCTTGGCCTTTTGTACAGTTTTACCTATTTTCAACAAGATTTTTTGTTGTCCTTTTTTCTGAACTTGCCTGGTTGCCCTGGGGAATGCTTCCTGTCAACTCAGCGTTATTTTCTATTCATGTGGTCCTCCTGATCTTCCACACAACGGGCCCAAAATTGACTTTTAGTGACACTTCAGACACTCGCCTAGTTCTTGGGCTTTCGGACGAGGGGAAAAAATCCAGCCCGAGATCTCCCAAAAACGAGAAGCATTAAACCCCTGCACCAGTTAGGGAGCTCCCGAGCTGTGTGGGATGACCGGCGTTGCTCATTTTGTGATGTCCGTGGAAGGATTGTGTCTATCATAGGCCCGGACCTCGGGACAATACGGGACTCAATCCATGCCTTCGCTCGGATGGTTAAATTTGTGAGCAATGAATAATTTAGCAGGAGAGTTGGCTTATATTTTTTGCTTAGGTTGATGGCCTTGCCGGCTTAGATGGTGGATCTAGTGCGGTTGGCCTGGTAGATGTTGGTCAATGCGTCTCGTGCTTGATGAACTGGTGCTCTTTGATTCCCCAAAGGTGTTGTGGTGGGTCGTGCAACTCCAAGTATGAACATGTCATGAGACGATTAAATGTGGTGTGCCATGGCCATGTCTAGTCCTTTCATCCATCAACATTGGGCAACTTGCGAAGAGTCGAGGTGACACTCATCGAGATCATTCACGTCACTATGAGCCTTTATCACGATGTTAGTAACAAGGCGTAGAGCGCCATTCTGCCATTCTCATCCCTTGAACTCCTCTAGTAGTGCTATAAATAGCAAAGAGCGGTTACCATCTTCCCCATTGTCTTAGTCATTTTCCCTCAAAGGTCCTTCCTCGCCCTTCTGTCTCCACGCCTCCTGTAATCTCATGGTCGTGCCTGGCGGTGCGAGTGAGATAGTCGGGGCTTCGCGCCCGGCTGATGAAGCCCGAGGGTTCGATCAAAGAATCCTTTCAAAAGATGTTTGAAGAGGGAGTAATCACTTAGAATTTCAAGACGGGAGGTCGATTCTATCTAGATGCAGTGCATACATCCATGTGACATGAGCTTTTTGGCGCAGCATCGTTGTTGACAGTCATTATATACTAATTTTGACTGCCAGTATAACTCAGTTATGTGAGGGAATTAATATTTCTTACACACATCATAGTTAGAAATAACCTAGTTCCACTTGTACCTAGAGAAATTGGTGCATGCAGGTATGATATACAAATTTGAGATGAATGCATGACCACAAGACAAGGAAACACACTTCCGATCAATCAGACGATGCCATGTGGCTTCCCATGGATTCAATGGCCCACTTACAGGCGGGTACCCGCAGGTTTTCATCCCGATTCATTTAGAAGGTCGACAAGGGCCCACATATCAGCATCCTGGAGCAAGTGGGGGTCGAGTGGGGCAAACCCCAGATCGGCTAAACCCCATGTTCAGCCGAACTGGTATGCCCAGCAAACTCGGTTCAATTGCTCGTGTCAACCCCTCGTGGCTTCCTTGATGCGAGAGTAAGTGAAAGCACAGGAGATTAGCGCACGGAACCGCCTGAGTGACTGTATAAATAGTGGGGTGCCTCACCTCACTACACACACCACTTGAGCATCATTCTATTGTATACACTATTTTTCTTAGTCCATAGAGGAATTGGCCTATAGAGAGGAGAGTATCTAGTCCCCAGTACACATTGGGAAAGGAGTCGAGGGAGTCTATCTTCACAGTTCCAAACTGGGAAAGGTATGGCTCATGTATTCCTTCTTGTATTTGTGAGTTTATGCATAATAAAGATATTATCTTTAGTCTTCATTTATGCATATGCTCGGATGAAGCATTTCTTGTTTGATTGTGGAGTCCATGTATGTGGTAGGAGTAGTCTTTATGATTATGCCATAACACTCTTATTCTATTATCGTAAACACTACAAACTCCCACTATAGTCTAATGATTTATGATATTATCATGTTAATATGAATAACTTATGCTATGCCTCAACATTGGTTCAACGATGTTTAGTTTGCTCATTGCCTTTGGATGATATTTGTATCCGGACTCCTTAGGTTTTACTTAATATGCTAGCGTGGTGCTAGGATAGTTAAGTAGCGTTGGATGTCTCGTAAACCCACGGATTGAAGAGTTAGGCAGTAGGTAGTGACAGTCCTATCTATCCTTTGTAATCCTCCACGTTCGGCTATGCCACATGCTCTTGGGGTGTGTCGCTCTATTATTGCTAGGGGTAAGCCCGTGCCCGATGTGTTGAACAACGTAGCATAAGGATTCACCATTGACTTGCTCATTAGTATCTAACCTAGGCTATGTATATGTATATTCAAAACATTTTAGGAGCAACTCACCAACTCTTAGTCTAATCTCCATTAGGACCCATCTATCCTCAAGAATAGATTGCTTAGGTGTGTGTCACACTACCCATATTATCAACTTACCCCTGTCTTGATAATTGATTAGTATCTCATAGCTTTATCATAAGAGTAGCGTTTACTTTACTCCATTGACTTCATGTGAGATAAATACGATATCCTTGGGAATACTCTTCATTGAAATTCTACAAAGGTATCTTCCATACGCTTGCAGATCTCATCTCTCACCAGAGATGAACTGTGGTGTTAAGAACTGTCAACAAGCAATTTTGGCGCTATTGTCGGTGAAGGCAAAGGAAGTGAAGGATAGATATCACTTGTGATTAAGCTATAGGTACTAATAATTAATAGACAAGATTACCCTTGTTTTTTTTCTCCTTTTTTGAGAAAACGGGGTAGTGTTGGCTAACCCACTTCATGGGATGGCCAACGAGGACACAAGTGGTCAACTGCAAGATGATTCAAGGCGTACCTCAGCAATTTTTCTTTGGGAAACACCATTGCCTTTCCCGGAAGAATTCTAGCTTTGATGAAGGAGCTAAGGACATCTAACCCCAAGCTTGGGGGAGGTTCCAAGAGATCTTCTTGGTTTGCCTCCACCATGGGATAGATTGTTGACTCTTCATGAAACACTCATATCATGGGTTGGCTTCACCAATCCATGACCACATTCATGCTGAAGCTGAATGAGTCCTATTCTCATTCATCATGAATGAGAATATGGTCTCTACTATGGGGTGGATTGAACAATGCTCCAATTCCCTTAGCTTGGCATGCACACAATTTAACAAGGTTGACATGCTAGTTATGGAACTACATCTCATATTGAAGTAACAAGAAGATAAAGCCAATAGAAAAGTGTTTGGATAATCCAAGCCATGGATATTCACATGATTTGTGAGAATCCATGTCAATATGGGACACTTGGGGAATTACATCCCTAAGACCCATGGGGATTCTGCCTTTAAAACAACAACTAAAATGGCTACCATTCTCATGGAGGCCAAGGGTGGAATCAACATCACCCTTGTAGTCAAGGAGGCTATGGGGATTTCAAGGGATTTAAATTCAACTAGCCTACCTTGAAGTATTTTGTCCATAGCCAAGCAGAAATCAAGTTAACATTCAAATGAAGCTCTCGGCCAAAGACAAGAAACTTGAAGAGCATTCAAGATCCAGGATATCCCACAATCACTTGATGGGATTCCTACACTTCAACCAAGCCCGTAAATCCTAGGGCAAGTGACATTGTGGATGAAGCGTTTCTTTTCTAATTAAGGAGTCCACATATCATCATGCCCAAGGAAGTCTTTGATCCATGATATAAGTATGAGTTTGCTTAAGGGAACATCAACGAGGTCGAAGTGGCACCCCAAAATAAGGACAAGCCTCACCATGCTCATGAAAGAATATCTTCAAAAAGGAAAAGTTGTCAACAAGTCTTCATCAAGGCGACGAAGAGGCTAGGGCCACCATGGGGCCCACATGTCCGAATGACAGTCATAGTAATTTTGGCATATCAAGCAGGAGAAGTTGTCAACATCTTCAACTGCAGGATTGAACAACAATTCATCGAACCAAATAGGATAGAGGTAGGTCCCACTCATCGGGCTTCAAAAATTCGATGAGTCCTTGCCAATAGGTTAATTAGTAGTTATCTCATATTTTATTTCCAAATTGCGTATTTGAATTTCCCATCAATCTTTGCATTTTCGTTTAGCATGTTTGAATCTTCACACTTGCATGTTAGAAAGAAAAATTTCCAACTGTCATAAAACTAAAATTTTGAATTAGGAAATAAATTTGGACCTTGGGCGTAACCACTTGAATTCATCTTCCTATTCAAACCAAAAATATTCCCCTTAATATTCATTGCATTTGCAAACTATTATATGTTTGGCAAAAAAATTGGACAAAGAGTACAACTTGCTTTTGAGCTAACATAACCCGTTTTCGAGTTGTTTTGTTTATTCTTGATTTTAGTGCAGCCAAGACAAAATTGGTAAAGAGGTTGGGAGGCCTCATCAAGCCCAATTTACCATTAGAGAATTCAAGCACATATCCCTCCATCAATCTCATTTTGATTTCATGGTGGAGGAATGCTCAAGATGGTGGCCCAATGAAGGCGCAAGACGAAGCTCATTCAGCTCCAACCTGAACTTGGCAAGAAACATTGAACATAAGGGCTACACCAAAATCCATGGTCGCGAGTTTCTCACACAACGACCTTCAACCCGGACTGCTCTTCAATTGAGGTACAAGTTCAAAATTTTCTGTCATTTGAATTGCATTAGGATTAAATGATTTTTGCTTATATTGGTAAGGAAGGTTTACACCTTCTCAGCATTCTATTCTTATGCACCCTCACGAGAGTAAGTGTTGGCATTGCTCTTTTTGATTCTTCAAAAAGGAATGTCACCTTACTTAAGAAAAAATTTAAACAAGTACTTAGAACTTCATAAGCATTGGTAAAATTGCCTTAGACATTTTCCACCTAGGTAATGCTTATGGAATGACTTAATGGTCAAATTGGTATCTAGCAACCTAGGAGTAGTGATGTCGATTATTTTGATTGAAATTTATGCATGAGTCACTAAATTTCAAATTCCTTGGCAAGGAATTAAAAATGTTCAGGAGGATAAAACTGAGAATCTTGTTTGTCTTAATCCACATGATAAATATTTCCTCTTGTAAAAAATTAGAGATGGTTAAAAAATTTAAAAGATGAAGGAATCAATAGAGTGTACATCTATCGCAAGCATTGCTATGAGTAGGAGCTTTAGAAAATGTGCAAATTAAATAGTTTATAGAGTTCTACTCCTATAACAATGAACAACACAATTTTTATGGATGCACTTGAAATTAAACCCAATATATCTTTGATTGTTTTTCTTCCTCGGATGTACAAATGAAATTCGGTCATCTGACCTGATGTTTCAATTGTACAAGTGTTGTGAGCTAACCTTCCCACTCTATCAAAGAGAGAAAGCTTGCAAGAGTAGTATTTCTATCTAGGCATACAAGAAGTCGATTTGGAGGTACCATTTCAACATCTCTTGGCCAATGAGTAACCAAGCATGGTTGAAACCTATCAGGATTTAATCTTGAGGGCCAATCATAGCTTTACAAGGCCGTACGTTTTACATGGAAACCTTCCATGAGCAACCAATAAGTTTTCATGAATAAGTGGGATCTCTATGCTCCTAGTATTCTAAGCCCCCATTCATGCTAAGAGTATAGCCACCATCATTGGGTGCACATTGTTCCTCTGTGGCTAAAGGTTATTTTAACCTTAAGCCGAGGAACAATAGATCACACTCAACACATGATTGATGCACCTTATTCCTTGTGGTTAGAGGTTATCATGATCGTAGCCAAGGAATAAAGGATGACACCAGACGTATGGGAGACCTTGAGGTGTGGCATTGACAGCACTCTCCTCGACCACACTCATGGAACCCATGGGAGGAAACACAACATCAACACTCAACCTTCCAATGCCAAACCACGCTGCAACAAAGTTAAGCCAACCTCATGGCCTACCCTTGCCGTTAAGGTTTTAAACCCTATCGTGATTCTTGACCAAGAACATGCTTGGGGGAGGACCCCCACCTTGAGGTAACTTGTATCACACCCCATTTGCATTCCTTTATTTATTTCTTTCCACCACTATTGCATCTAATAATAATAATAATGTAGTATCGGTTAGGTTAATAAAATAAAACATGTGCGGTAAGAATATTTTTACTTTGCATAAGTTGAAATGATGAATAATTGCTCTGTTGTATTTTCTCTAGCCCCTTCCATACAACTTAGTATTCTCCAAGTATTGAGTTTATTGGCTTAGAAAATTCTTGCCTTAAACTTGGAACTTGTGGCTAGCAAAAGTTAAGTCCAATTCTAGGTTGCTATGGGATATGATATAGTGATAAGAGCTTCTAATATCCTAGTTAAAGGTGAAACTCAACTTCTCCAAGAAAATTTAAAATGGGAGTTCTTCATTTGATATAAATTCCTACCAAAGCCATGTGATTATTTGAATTAGATAAACCCCATACATATGGTATTTTCCTTCACATTGAGCCTAGTCAAACTAGTATGGACCTATGTGAGAATCTTTTCATGCTTCTAAGATCAAGATCGCACGGGCACATGCTAAACTTCTACAATAGAAGTTAGCAAAATTCCATGATACCATTCCACCACCAAAAAGATATTCCATGACTTTCATGCATAATACTCTTTCCAAAATATTTCAAAAAAAAAGAGGAGTAGAAGACATGGCTAAAAAAATGCATTCTCATGTACAAGAGCATGAGAAAAAAAAGATAAAAGCAAAGAAGATTAGGTAGCCATGTTTCATCCTCACAATAAAGAGAGTGCATAAAAATGAGTTTTCTTCTGCTACCACAAATATTCCACCACACTTGCACAATCTTGATCTAGGGGCATGATTTGTTGCTCCTAAGGCTTACTCTTTTGACTTAGAAATATATGTGTTGCAAATATGCCTACACTTGCTCCCTACCAAAATCCACAAAGAACCTTATTTAGATGTAGGACATGAAAGACATTGCCTTGGTGAGGATACAAATAACTCTTCCCACATAGGAGTGATTGAGTGCATCATTTGAGGAACTTAAATTTAAACACCATTTGAAATTATCAGGAAATTTGAGTGGAACTCATAAGTTAGGTGATGCATGCCCATTTTGGTGGTTTGTCCTTCAACCACCCAAGAAATGGATGAGGCATAAGCCCCATAATGACTATGAAAAGAGGTGAGGTACCATAGCAAATTTATTTAATGCAAGGTAGAATACTTTGTTGTGCACTTGGTACTTTTGCAAAAATTGACATTGTAGCAACACCTTATCAACAACCTAAGTCTTTATCTTTGCTTCTGGACAAGCAAAGGGTATGCTTGGGGGAGTTTGTTGAAAGTCGGTATATACCAAGTAGGACTGTCAATATAACTCAATTATGTGAGGAAATTAATATTTCTTACACACATCATAGTTAGAAATAACCTAGTTCCACTTGTACTTGGAGAAATTGGTGTATGCAGGTATTACATATAGATTTTAGGTGAATGCATGACCAGAAGCCAAGGGAAAACACTTCCAACCAATTGAACGATACCATGTGGCTTCCCATTATTCAATGGCCCACTTATAGGCAGGTATGTGCAGGTTTTCACCCGATTCATCTATAAGGTCGACAAGGGCCCACATATTAGCGTCCAGGAGCAAGTAGGGGTCGAGTGGGGCCATCACCTATTCGGCCGAATCCCCTATTCGCCTAAACTTGTATGCCCACCAGACTCAGTCCAATTACACTTGTCAACCATTAGTGGCTTCCTTGATGCGGGAGTAAGTGAAAGCCTGGGAGATTAACGTGCGAAACTGCCTGAATGAGTGTATAAATAGAGGGGAGTGCCTCACCTCACTACACACACCACTTGAACATCATTTTATTGTATACACTTGTCCGTACCCTGCGTACCGGGTACCCCACGGTACTGCAAGAAGTGCAAGAGAGTTCCACCTTTCAAAGTTGAAGGTCTCCTCAGGCCCCACACGTCACGCTACACTCGACCCGCATCCCTCATATGGGTAGCTCCGGGATTGACACGTGTAATGTAAGTCCGGAGCTAAACTCCCAACACAGGGAAGCTCTGCAGTAAACAAGTGTATAACGACCCCGGGCCTAACCCCCAGCAGAGGAAAGCTCCGGTGCCGCCATGTGTATAGCGGTTCCGGAGCTACCTCCCCGCAAGGGGAAGCTCCAAAGCTTCCACGTGTGGAGCATCCAGACCTACACCACCAACGAGTACACTGGCGGATCTCCAACAGCACGGACATTCAAGATACAATTAAAGAGACAGTTACAAGACCTGATTACGTGTCATTAATGCTATATTAATGACACACGATCAGAGCACTTTTAATAGGGGTAACGCAGCCATTAAGGCACGTTATCACACTATTAACCATGCTTAATGCTCATAGACAGTGTATTAGGCTATTAAATATGCCAGGGCCACATGTCGGGCCAGGCAAACATTGTAACAGTCAGTTCTTGGATTATAAAAGGACTGCACCGCACAATACAGGGACAATCAATCTGATCCAAGCTCACACGCGTACTAGTGCGACTGACAAACTCAATACAACACACTCACACCGTGGAGTAGGGTATTACGCTTAGGCGGCCGGAACCACGTAAATCTCCTATGTCACCATCTTGTTCCTGATCTCTGCGTGCCTAAACGAATACAAGAACCTCCATGGGCTACAACCTAGTAGTACTGAAGGAAGTGTCGTTCTCACACTTCGACATTTTGGCGCGCCAGGTAGGGGGACCCTTGATCTCAAGATGGTGAACTCCGCCGCAGGATCCTCCAATGGCAACCATGCTAAACAACCTGCTAGAGGCAATCCCTGCAACATGTAGCAGCCAGCGGGTGCCATTGTCCCGGCGGGTGTCATGCCACCACCACCACCATCTGCCCCAGCAAATAATGCTGGACCGCAAGATGAGGTACTTGTGCCGGTCACAACATCAGCAAACAACAACCCCGGGAATGCGCTAATTGCTATGCGAACTCTGTTGGAGTACCCACCAGCACCCGGAGTGCCTCAGGGTGCGATAGAGCAGTGGCGCCCTGATGTACAACATCTGGTGCTGCCTCAACCGATGTCATCAGCAACCAAAGTCCTCCCCCTTCGGAGCAGGCAACAACTCAACGTAGGACCTTGTCTGGAAGACTTGGTCCTCACATGTCACAGCACCGATGGCATGCTACATCCTAGCAGGTGACTTCGCTGCCATCTGGGGCACGACACACCCACACCATCACCAAGATTCTGACCCATGTCCTGCGGTTAGAACTTGGTCACCATTACTGGCAGCAGGATGTTCGCTTCCATATCGAGCGTGCTCGCGAGAGGCGAGAGGCTCGGGACAACCCTGCTCCTCGGGGAGTAGGAGGATTGTTTTTCCCTGGCTATGCACTTACGCATGGTCAGATGGCCACAGAAGTTCAGGCCTCGTTTGCCGGAAAAATTCAATGGGACTCTCAACCCCACCGAGTTTCTCCAAACCTACTCCACTGCTATAATTGCGGCCGGGGGCAACGAGGCTGTGATGGTTAACTACTTCCCAGTGGCCTTAACCAGAACCACTAGGTCCTGGTTTATGAGCCTCCTACCTGACTCCATCAGCAGTTGGGCGGAGCTATGCCAAAACCTGCGGGTGTTCTCTGGATCCGTGGAGATCACACTGCAGGAATCACTGCATTAGAGGAACTCCATGAGCTTGCTACAGCGCAGGAGGAAGCATCCGTTAAGGAGCCAGCTCTGAATGCACCGAGCATTCGTCATCGAGGCTCTACCTCCACACCTTGTGTGCAACCAAGCGGCAACACCAAAGTTCCCGTCAATGTCGTCCAAATTGGTTCTGATGCTGCTCAGACTACCATTATATCGGGAGGTCGAAACAACAAATAGGAACTCGCGCTCATCACTTTCCTCCAGGCTAATGTCGACGTGTTTGACTGGCAACCATCACAAATGCCTGGGATCCCTTGGGAAGTGATTGAGCACAATCTGAAAATTTATCCCGACGCACGGCCTGTACACCAGAAGCTCCGAAAGCAATCAATCGAGCAGCAAAACTTCATCCGACAGGAGATCAAGTGTAAAATCCCACTTAATTCTAAATATAAATTTCAGTGGTTAGTTAAATTCAAATTTAATTTGGTTCAAGATATGGTCATGTGCATAAACTTGAACCTAATCAATTCCTTTTTCTTCTCATGTTTTAAATTTTATTAACATGAGAAACATACTTCACAAATAATCTTAACATAACTCAAATATCATCTCTGCAAAATTTTGGAATATTTGAATGGGGTTTGCTTGGGCAAATCAATTTATAGTACCTCATGTACTCAAATAAACAAACAGCATATAGCTACTGTATACACATGCCCTGTCAAAAACATTCAAATCTGAGGCTATAAATTTTTCTATAGTCTTCTAAAATTGCAAATAAGCTCCTTGAAAAGTTTCATGAATTGTGGAGTCCATTTGTTAATTTATATGATACGCTCAACGAATTTGAATCAAGTTTAAATTCAAATTCAAAATCTGGTCAAATATACTTGAACATAAAGATTTAAACGCACCATTGTGTTCATCACATTTATCTTGACTTAGCCATGAAGTTTCATGATTTTTGGAGTTCATTTACTATTTCTAAATGAATTACTAAAAGGACAGTAGCTGTAAGGCTGACTGGTGGGGCCCACCAGTCAGTAACCCCACGTGTGCCGCAATCCAGCGCGCGCTGCATGGGCCACCGTGATGACGTGCATGCCCAGCATGACAGCGGAGAGCTACCACCGTTTGAGCTTTATAAATAGCGCCCCTGGCTCCTTATCGCTCCACGATCGCTCTTATCGCCTTACTTCCCACTGAGCCGACGGGCTGCGCCATTTTCGCCCCGCACGCAAGATTTCGACAACCGGCGCCGCGCGCCCGTTGCTGGCCATCCGGAGGCCTCTCGCGTCAAGCTCTCAACGGCAAGGTTTATCCCCCCTCTCTTGTCTACCCTCTGGTTCACTTCTGTCGTTCTTTCGTTGAGGTTTTTGCCAGGATTTTGAAGCTAACCCGGAGCTCGCCGACGTGTTCACCGCGCGTCGTCTCTGCTCCATGGTGCCAGGCTGGTGCAAGCAGTTTCGTGCTTCGTCTCCAATAGCAAAAGGGTGCGCCTGGACACGCTCTGCACGATGGTGAAAGCCGTTCCTTGTTTACGTGAGTATCGAGCAAGTTAGCTAAGTTTTACTCTCGGTCGAGGCTTATGAACTCGCTCGGTTTTTCATTCAATTCGAGTTCCACACTTAATCACTCTCCAAAATTGCTAGCAAATAGTTTCTACACTTCTTTGCTCACCCTCTCGAACTGGAATCACCAAAAATAATCAAACGTAGCTCGAGAATCACGAGTTCTCCCCTCCGCCGTTAAGAAGTTTCCTCGGTCACTGTAGATGATGGTTTTGCCGACCGTTGCACGACCATCTCACCTTCCCATTACCTTCCTCGTGGTTCCAGAAGACTTTTCCGCCTTTTTTGAAGAGTTTTAGCCACGAGATCGATGGTTCCGACATGGCCGGAACCCTAGCCGCCGCCGCCGCCGCCGCCGATGCGCCGCTGTTTCGACCATCAGCAAGCCTCCCCGACCCCACCTTCGTGCTCAACGCAGGATTTTAAGGTTGGGTGCCCAAGTTTAGGTGTTGCGGTGTCCGGAAACTCAGATCCGGCGAGGCTCGCCGGAGCGCGCCGCCGCGGGAGCCCCGCGCGCCGCCACGTCGGGAGATTGAAGACGACGCAGCGGGTCCCACGTGTCAGCGTCTTTTAACCCCGTTGGATCTGATGTGGAGACTCCTCGGTTGTCCTTGAATGGAGATGCGAAGGCAGAAAAGCATAAATCTCCTAGCGGAACGTTTTGACGTGTCCGTGTAGGGGACCTTTTGCTCGGGATGAAGAGGTTTGTCGACATTGGGGTCTTGGGTGAAAGGTGGCCACGTATGACGCGGGGAGGAGAGCACGTATGTGTCTCCCACGCGGGTGTGCATGTCGTGCAGTCCGGGTGTGTCCTGATTGCAATAACCGTCCCTCGCGATAATAGAGTACCACTAGTCCGTCGCTGTCGTGACGTCGTAAATACTAAAGAAGCCAGAAAAATATTTTGTATTGAATTATAATTGCTTTGCAACATTGTATGACTTAGAGATAGCACAATAAAGTTTACAGTTTCCCCATACTTTAATTGTAATAGCATAATGTGCTTTGAGCATGTCATATCATCGGCAAAGTGTTTCTTGTTTGATTGTGGAGTCTATGATGTGCTGCGCTTGAAGAATATCATTTGCTACTTAAAACATGATTATAAGGATTCACTTGTAGGCGAGTCTATTTATGCTATTCCTTACCTATGATTAGTACTCACCCTTGCATATGTCTAGTGAGACGGGTTAGTCTTGCTGAGCCTTATGCTCACATTTGCGCTTTAACGATTTTTGCAGGTATTAGGTTTATTTCTACTGTTCAGGTTGTACATGAGATCTCGAGGTATCGATATAAATCTCATGTGAACCATGCCGCTGCTGAATGTTCTTCTTGTTGCTGGTGAGAAGCGTCCTAGGGCGTGGACGTCTTCTCTCCTGCTTAGTTTGGTGAGAATATGAGTATGTATTTTTTGCTGCGTGTATACTTCTGTTGTACACTCTTTTGTAAACTCTTCTTAAGATGAAATGAAAACTTTATATGTTTTGGTATCCTCTTCGTGTGTGCTGTTAGGTGCCGCATTGCACGGCACCACCCAATGAGATCCTCGGATGTGTGGACTCTGGTCCCCAGAGTCATGGTATCAGAGCTTCATTGGCAATAGCACGTTCGAAAAGAGCCTATTTTGAAAAACTCCGAAGTAGTCGAGTGAGGATTAGCTATATGCCCATTAAGAACTATTACTAGTATAAGATATAAATGTGGTAAACTAACTTATATGTTATTAAATTTGTAACGATGCTCCGACGTCAGGTAAGAGGTAAGGTACGCCACCGTAAGCGGATCAGTTGCGGTGAGCTCACCATGCGAGAGGTAGCATGGATGTTTTCCGTGGCTTGGCACGGAAAAGTTAATAGGAGTCTCTGAAACTTTCAATGTTTTTGAGAACCTATGACACGCGGTACCCCAACGTGCTTCAAAGTTATTGGGAGTCCCCGTCGGGTGGTGTATAACCCGATAGTATGCATCTCTAGAATCATTCATATTATATGGGAGCATGCGAAACACATATGCCCGAGCGTGTATAAGCCGGTTCATACGGGAGTCTTTGTTGTACAGACGTATTTACAGCCATGTACCTCAAGACATGACATCGCTCGAGGGCGACTTATACCAGAGTCATATGCATTTATTTTTTATATTATTGTGACTGCCTGTCGTATTTCCCCGTGCCGCCCTTGAGGTGTGAAGGTGTAAAAGGGGATTCATTGTCTTTTGCAGCATTGACTACGGTAGCGACCCGTGTAGCACACGTTTGCGAGTGCACGATATTAGGAACACCTATAAACGTATTCGGGTATACCAGTTAGAATTTTCTTGGTGAGGCACGTAGTACTGTCAGTATCGACTTTGATACTTGACCATCCCCAACGTCAGAATGGTTGCAGTGCATTGTCGGAAAGTCCGACTACCAGTTGCTGGTAAGTTTTGGACATTGCAAGTTGAATATCACCCATAACTCGTGAAGAATCAAGGTTCTTTATTTCTGGCAGAGGTTTGCTCAACTTCGCCAGGTCGTAATCTTGGTTAGTTGAAAAATAACATAATGATATACTATATGGATAGAAAGATCATCAAGTCCACTACAATGTTCATTTTGGTCTTTAGGACTGAAAATTATCCTACCTTGGCGTAATCTGAACTCCACAATAACTACTACAAATGTCTTCCCCAGTTACACAGTCTCCGTATTTTCACCATAACTTCTTATAGAAAAATCTTCTATCCTATTGTCATACATATATGGAGAGTGCAGAAGCATCGCTACAACTTTGTAAATTGAAGTGTTTTCTAATTCAACACTGAACCAATCCAAATCCCAGGTTGAAACTGGTACACTGCAGATCTGCTGGCAGAAAACCAGTCAACTCATCTGTGAACTTTAGACAGACATATCTCCTAATGTTAAAACTGTAAATAGTCATATGTATACATCTCTGGAAATCTTAGGAATTCGTCTATCAAATTTCTACTTAACTCCTGGTCTGAATCTTTCATTATTTGAGCCCAATTCCGATTGTCGCAAACGCTGTTCTGGCAGTCCGGGACCAGAAATCATTTGTGCATAGTTGGAATTTGCGGGCTTTGATCTGTATAACGACTTTGTAAGCCTGAACCAAATCTATTTCTGGGATATTAACATGATTTGGTATCATATTTTCTTTGTCATTACCTCAGGATATTGTTTTGATATACCTGTATAAACTGTGGACAAAACCCACATATACAGGGGAGGTTCTGTCAAAATTTCCAGAAAATTTAGTCAACTTCAGACCTGTATAACTTTTAATCCAGAGCTCACCTGTAGGTGTCCAAGTACAATATAGAAAGGTTATGAAGTGCTATACAACTTTTGTATTCAACTCAAATCCTATTCTTGCCATTTACTGGGAGCAAATTTCGAATTTATACAGGATGGTCTGCTGGAACAGAACTGAAGTTCATATTCCAGATTTGAACTGTCTTGTAACCATTAATCAAACTTCAATATTTTCCATTCCAGAATTGCTATGGGGACAAAGTAATACATACTGGAAATTTTTTTGAGTTTACTATAAATCTGTAGTTGAACTCCAGACAAAATTCCGCATTTAACTGTGAGAAGTAATTACGTTTATACAGACTGGTCTGATGGACCAGAGACTAGACGGCATACCAGTATGCGATGTTATCAACTAAAATCGTTTTAGTTTCACCTTCCTATGTCACTCATCATGTATAGGGGTGATTACTCTACAAGATTGATTAACGTAAAGTTGAAACACCATGCTAAGTGATTGGTGGGCAGTATCACTTATTTGGGTCTAGTTCAATGTTCTAGTCTTTATTTACACCTAGCATACTGCATTGTTAAGTGATGCATATTACGGTTCTTATCATGACTCCAGTTGGTATTGCAACTTTGGATCTTAACCGTAATGCTCAATCTTGCAGCATGGATCACACTCAATTTGAGGGTGAACCGAGTAATTCTGCTCATGGTGGAGATGACTCAACTCTACCACCAGTGCCATCATCAACCGGATTGGCAGAAGTCACAGCAAGTATGGCCGAGTCTCTGCAGACGTTGGTACAGCGGAGTGTACAGCCTGAGGCTCGACCACTTGATCAACCTCAAGTCACATATCTGGATTTCTTGGCAACTCAACCACCAGCAGAAGCATGGTAACCATTGGAGTCGGAACATAGGCTCCGGGTGATTGAAGCCATGATTGAGTTACTCCAGTGTGATGAGTATCAGAAGGTTTTATTTGCCGCTCAACAACTTCATGGATCCGCAGGAGCTTGGTGGTCTGTGTATCTCACCACTCTCCCTGACGGTCATCGTGTGACCTGGACGGAGTTCCGTGATGCTTTTCGTGCATGCCACATTTCTAAAGGGATGATTAAAACCAAGTTGGACGAGTTCGTGGAGTTAAAGCAAGGAGAAATGAGTGCTTATGAATACTCCAAGGCGTTCAATCGTTTGGCTCAATATGCGCGTGAGTATGTGAATACCGAGGCGTTGAAGTGTGATTGTTTCTTGAGAGGACTGAACGTCGAACTTTGAGCTCGACTGGTGTTATTCAATAACGGCAACTACAATGACTTGGTTGAAGCCGCTATTGTTCAGGAGGATGCAACTCTTCGCTATCAGGCAGAGAAGAGGAAGAGAAAGACATCACTGAAGATTATCAGTGATATTCCTCAGGAGGATCGAGCGGTATATTGTTTACCGTCCGGTTGACAGCTTTGGTCGAGTGAGCAGCCACAATAGGTTCGGTATCACTCCTATCCAGTGAAGACTTTAATTGCACCTCAACAAAGCGTGCAAGTGTGTCCTGATTCTCCCCCACAACAGTATAATCTCACTCTTGCAGCCCAATCTCTGCAAGATGTGCATGTTATCAGTCCACCCCAATTCAGTGGAAAGCACAAAATGCATTTAGCACGGGAACGTCGCAAGACGGAACGTGACCGTGTCCAATTATCCTTTTTATGAATTCTGATCAGCACCATAAATTTAAAAAGAAGACCTCATTGAAGTCTGCCAGTGTTAATTATGCAGCGATTGAGGACATTCCAGAAAGGGAGCCTGTTTTAGCAGGCATGTTTACTTTACATGATCAACCAGTAGTCGTTCTGTTTGACTCTGGAGCTACTCATAACTTTGTGAGCAAGTCCTTTGTGCTGAAACATCAAGTGTCAATTGTGACTGTCTCACATCCTTTTTTGTGTCAGTTCACCTGGAGGTAATATTTCAGCTAATGAGGTTATTTCTCGAGCACCTTTGTGCATGGGTGGAAGTATCTATCCGGTAAACCTCATCATTTTGGAATGTCAGCAGATTGACCTCATCTTGGGAATGTCATGGTTGACACATCATGGAGCTATCTTTGATATCGGCTTGCGGACTGTCCAACTAAATTCTCAATTCCATGGTAGCAACACTTTAAATCTTTTGAATACCGCACCAAGAGTCTCAGCGGTGCATCACACCTGTGCCAAGAAGCTTGAGGATGTCACTGTAGTGTGTGAATATCCAGACGTGTTTCCTGACGATCTTCCGGGCATGCCACCAGAACGTGACGTCGAGTTCAAGATTGAACTAACGCCCGTAACCATGCCAATCTCAAGGAAGCCGTCTAGGATGGCACCGAAGGAACTTGCGGAATTGAAGGAGCAGCTGAATGACTTATTGATCAACGGTTTTATTCGCCCAAGTTCATCACCTTGGGGCTGTTCCGCATTGTTTGTGAAGAAGAAGGATGAGACTTTGAGGTTGTGTGTTGACTATCGTCCACTGAATGCGGTCACCATCAAGAACAAGTATCCACTACCACACATCGATATTTTATTCGATCAACTAGTGGGTGCTAAGGTATTCTCAAAGATGGACCTTTGTTCAGGTTATCATTAGATTAAGATTCGACCCGAGGACATTCCAAAAACCGCATTTTCGTTGAGGTATGGGCTATATGAGTATCTCGTCATGTCCTTTGGGTTGACCAATGCACCAGCTCACTTCATGTATCTCATGAATTCGGTGTTTATGTCGGAGTTGGACAAGTTTGTCGTGGTATTCATTGACGACATTTTGGTGTATTCTAAATCTGAAGAAGAACACACTAAACACTTGCATATTGTGTTACAAAGTTTAAGGGATCACCAACTGTATGCAAAGTTCAGCAAGTGTGAGTTTTGGATCCGCCAAGTGCCATTTCTAGGGCACATCATTTCGGCTGATGGTATTGTTGTTGATCCAAGCAAAATTGTACAAGTCCTGAAGTGCAAATCTCCCAAGACCGTACATGAAGTTCGTAGTTTCCTTGGCTTGGTTGGCTATTATCGGAGGTTCATTTCGAGTTTCTCAAAGATAGCTAAACCAATGACAGAACTACTGGAGAAGGGAACAAGATATGTATGGGCTAAAGAATGTGAAGAAGCATTTCAAGCTTTGGTGAAACACCTCACAACCGCACCGGTGTTGGCTCAGCCAGACACAACTAAACCAGTTGATGTCTATTGCGATGCATCTGGCATTGGTCTTGGTTGTGTACTCATGCAAGATAGAAGGGTGATCGCGTATGGATCCCGGCAGCTTCGATATCATGAACAACATTATCCGACTCATGATCTTGAGCTCGCTACCGTGGTGCTCGCGTTGAAGATGTGGAAGCAATATCTATTAGGAAATCTAGTGCATCTCTACACTGATCACAAGAGTTTAAAGTACATTTTCACCCAGAAAGACTTGAATATGCGAAAGTGAAGATGGTTGGAATTAATTAAAGACTATGAGATTGAGATCCACTACCATCCTGGCAAAGCAAATGTGGTTGCAGATGCGCTGAGCCGCAAGTCTCATGTCAATCATTTGTCGATCATTTCAATGGAAGAGGATGAGTCGAGTTTATACTTGGTTCCATATGGAGCGCTCTACAATCTAGCCCTCATCCCTACCATCAGGGAAGATATCGTAGAGGCTCAGAAGGAAGACAAGGGAATGTTGCACATTCGACAAAGAATGAAGAAGGGAGAGATGAAATGCTTTCGATGTGATGATTGCGGTACTATTTGGTTTAAAGACCGTATAGTCATACCCCATGACATGGAGCTCCAAAAGAAGATCTTGGATGAAGCACACTTATCCAAGTTCTCTATTCATCCGGGTAGCAACAAGATGTACCAAGATCTGAAGAAGAAATTTTGGTGGTCCCGAATGAAGCGAGAGATAGCGAAGTATGTATCCAAATGTGATACATGTCGGCGAGTGAAAGACGACCATTTGAGGAAAGCCGGACAGTTACAACCCTTAAACATACTGGCATGGATGTGGGAAGATATCAGCATGGATTTCATTGTTGGGTTACCTCTCACTTTTCGTAAGCATGATTCGATTTGGGTGATAGTTGATCGGTTGACCAAATCAGCGCATTTTATCCCTGTCAACACCAACTATCGAGGTCCCAAGTACGCAGAGTTGTATATCACAAGGATCATGTACCTGCATGGAGTACCCCGCACTATCATTTCAGATCGTGGAGCCTTATTTGTTGCTCGCCTTTGGGAGCAGATCCACGCATCATTGGGTACCAAGTTAATTCGAAGCTCTGCTTATCATCCGCAGACTGATGGTCAGACGGAGCAAGTAAATCATGTCCTTGAGGACATGCTACGAGCTTGTGCCATCCACCATGGTAAAAATTGGGATGATCATCTACCATTGGCGGAATATTCATATAACAATGGCTATGAAGCTAGTATCCAAATGGCGCCATATGAAGATCTCTATGGCAGGAGGTGTCGCACACCATTGAATTGGTGTGAGTCTGGTGAAAGAGTGACATATGGCATTGATCTTGTCAATGAAGCTGAAGAACGAGTGCGAGTGATCCAAGCCAATCTCAACGCTGCTCAATCTCGACAGAAGAGTTATGCAGATAATGACGTCGACCTCTTCACTTCGACATTGGGGATCACATTTACCTTCTTGTTTCTCCAATGAAAGGGATTCATCGTTTTGGGGTGAAGGGAAAGCTGGCTCCATGATTCATCCAGCCGTTCGCTATCACTAAGAAATGCAGACCTGTGGCCTATCGTCTAGGGTTATCGGCATATCTCTCTGGAATTCATAATGTACTCCACATCTCTCAGTTGCGGAAGTGTCTTAAATCCCCAACTGAAGTCCGCACGGAAGATCTTGAAGCTCTACAACCTGATCTCACTTATTCTGAGTATCTGGTCAAGATCATCGATGAGAAGATTCGTACCACAAGAAGCCGCACTTTGCACTTTTACATAGTCTTGTGGAATAACCATACCGCTGTAGAAGCAACTTGGGAAAGCGAGGATTTTCTTAAATCGAACTATCCGGACTTGTTAGCGGCATATGTTCATTAGATCTTTTTCTTTTATACATCCTGTTATAATCTCGGGATAAGATTCTTTTAAGGGGGGAGGAATGTAAAATCCCACTTAATTCTAAATATAAATTTCAGTGGTCAGTTAAATTCAAATTTAATTGGGTTCAAGATATGGTCATGTGCATAAACTTGAACCTATGCAATTCCTTTTTCTTCTCATGTTTTAAATTTTATTAACATGAGAAACATACTTCACCAATAATCTTAAAATAATTCAAATATCATCTCTGCAAAATTTTGGAATATTTGAATGGGGTTTGCTTGGGCAAATCAATTTATAGTACCTCATGTACTCAAATAAAGAAACAGCATATACCTACTGTATACACATGCCCTGTCAAAAACATTCAAATCTGAGGCTATAAATTTTTCTATAGTCTTCTAAAATTGCAAATAAGCTCCTTGAAAAGTTTCATGAATTTTGGACTCCATTTGTTATTTTTTCTGAGATGCTCAGCGAATTTGAATCAAGTTTCAATTCAAATTCAAAATCTGGTCAAATATACTTGAACATAAAGATTTACACACACCATTGTGTTCATCACAATTTTCATGACTTATCCATGAAGTTTCATGATTTTTGGAGTTCATTTACTATTTCTAAATGAATTACTAAAAGGATAGTAGCTGTAAGGCTGACTGGCGGGGCCCACCAGTCAGTAACCCCACGTGCACCGTGATCTAGCGCGCGCTGCGCGTGCCACTGCGACTGCGTGCATGCACAGCGTGATAGTGGCGAGTTACCGCCGTTTGAGCTCTATAAATAGCGCCCCTGGCTCCTCCTTATCGCTCCACGGTCGCTCTTATCGCCTTACTTCCCACTGAGCCGACGGGCTGCGCCATTTTTGCCCTGCACGCAAGATTTCGACTGCCGGCACCGCGCGCCCGTTGCCGGCCAGCCGTAGGCCTCACACGCCAAGCTATCAACGGCAAGGTTGTTCCCCCCTCTCTTGTCTACCCTCTGGTTCACTTCTGTCGTTATTTCGTTGAGGTTTTTGCCGGGATTTTGAATCTAACCCGGAGCTCGCCAACGTGTTTGTGCGCCGTCTCTGCTCCACGGTGCCAGGCTGGTCCAAACAGTTTCGTTCTTCGACTCCAATAGCAAAAGGGTGCGTCTGGACACGCTCTGCACGACAGTGAAAGCCGTTTCTTGTTTACGTGAGTATCGAGCAAGTTAGCTAAGTTTTACTCTCGGCCGAGGCTTATGAACTCGCTTGTTTTTCATTCAATTCTAGTTCCACACTTAATCACTCTCCACAATTGCTAGCAAATAGTTTCTACACTTCTTTGCGCACCCTCCCAAACTGGAATCACCAAAAATAATCAATCGTAGCTCGAGAATCATGAGTTCTCCCCTCCACCGTTAAGAAGTTGCCTCGGTCACCGTTGATGATGGTTTTGCCGACCGTTGCATGACCATCTCACCTTCCCATTACCTTCCTCGTGGTTCCAGAAGACTTTCCCCGCCTTTTCAAAGAGTTTTAGCCACAGGATCGACGGTTCTGACATGGCCGGAACCCTAGCCGCCGCCGCCGCTGATGCGCCGCTGTTCTGACCGTCGGCAAGCCTCCCCGACCCCACCATCGTGCTCAGCGCAGGATTTTAAGGTTGGGTGCCCATGTTTAGGTGCTGCGGTGGCCGGAAACTCAGATCTGGCGAGGCTTGCCGAAGCGCGCCGCCGCGGGAGCCCCCCGCGCCGCCCGCTTCGGGAGATTGAAGACGACGTGGCGGGTCCCGCGTGTCAGCGTCTTTTAACCCCGTCAGATCTGGTGTGGCCGCGAGATCTGTTGTGTCTACGTGCTGTATCTCTGTGGTCCCCGTGTGGTTTAAATGCCATTGGTCCATTTTAAAAAGGTGGAGCCCACAATTTAATTCAAATTAGAAATTTATTCCAGATTTGGCCCCAACTTAGAAAATCCATAACTTTCTATAGACGACTCCAAAAATCTTCAAACAAATTTTGTTTGAAATTCCTTGAGCTCTAGTTTCTGTTAGTACCAATTAGGTTTTGTGAAACTTAATTTCAAATTCTGTAGAAAACAATCTTTCCAAATACAAATACAATTTTTCTAGATGAACTGTCCACTGGAAAAATCCCCAAAGTTCACATAAAATACACTATCCTATTCTTGTTTACCAGAAAAAGTTTAGGAGCCATTGCATCTATATAATCCTCTGTATAATTCAATTACCTTTTTCAGTCATTGAATTATTGCAGATGTTCAGTTGCTTTATTGTGTCCCAAATGTGAACTGGACACTCCCTTAGTCATATGCTAACACCTGTAAGAATTTGAGATTTAATTAACTTAGTTTCCTAGTCCTAATTCAGTTGCTAACTGAATGATAATTGAAAAGCTAGAAATTCAGTTATAAAATAATTCCAGAAATTCATGCCAACCTTAAAATTCAATATCTCCTTCACCAAGGCTTAGAAATTCATGAAACAAATTTTGCTAGAACCAGAACAACATCCTCTATCATGATCATCAACTGGCAGCTATGTTCAAGCTACAGTTTCTTCTCTAAAATTTTGGGAAATTTATTGCTTGCCATAATTTTAGAGACAACAAACTACTTTGATCATCTCCTGTTCATTGCAAGAGTAAATCATGTAGTCCCTAACATCTACCATAAAAATCCAAAGCCAAATAAAATCATTCACTCACTATAACCATAGTTAGAAGCTTATGAACTATATCTACATTATAATTTATTAGTATTCCTATATGCATGTCGTGTAGTGATCGGTATTGACGAGAAGTGTCGCTTGGAGGAGAAGGCCAGGGTGTCCACTTGAAGTCCTTGGCGGAGTCTTCCGAGAAGGACCCTTAACAATTGACATTTAATCGAGTCACAAACTAAGACAAGCCCCGGTTTGCATTTAAGAGCTTTTCAAAGTTTTCTAGTTTTATTCACTTACGTCTTCAGTTGATATTGCGCATTACTCATAAGGTGTTTGATACTCCAATTGCATGACCACAAATCCCAGAGTTTGGTTGGAACGGGTTACAGTTTGACCTATAGTAACTTCTTTGCTAATGTATAGGAAATCTGGTAGAAGTCGAGTAGTTGGAATCTACTCGCGAGATAGGAATAACAGATCACATGAGGGTGTAAGATTAAAAAAAAATGGCTTATGAAATAAAAACGAGACCGGGCTGGGGGAATAGGAGTCGACGAGATGGAGTCTCGGGCGCATAGCCATGCCTTTGTTGCTTGAGGACCGTGCCGTATGCGGCACCGTTGGGCAAGCTTGAACTGTACCGGTTGCATAATGGTATATGGGCCCATTAAACTGATGTAACTCCAGACTGTGGTGTGGAGACTCCTCGGTTGTCCTTGAATGGAGATGCAAAGGCAGAAAGGTGTAAATCTCCTAGCGGAATGTTTTGACGTGTCCGTGTAGGGGACCTTTTGCTCGGGATGAAGAGGTTTGTCGACATTGGGGTCTTGGGTGAAAGGTGGCCACGTATGACGTGGGGAGGACAGCACATATGTGTCTTCCACGCGGGTGTGTGTGTCGTGCAGTTCGGGTGTGTCCTGATTGCAATCACCGTCCCTCGTGGTAATAGAGTACCACTTGTCCGTCTCTATCGTGACGTAGTAAATACTAAAGAAGCCAGAAAAATATTTTGTATTGAATTATAATTGATTTGCAACCTTGTATGACTTAGAGATAGCACAATTAAAGTTTACAGTTTCCCCATACTTTAGCTGTAATAGCATAATGTGCTTTGAGCATGTCATATCATCGGCAAAGCGTTTCTTGTTTGATTGTGGAGTCTATGATGTGCCGTGCTTGAAGAATGTCATTTGCTACTTAAAACATGATTATAAGGATTCACTTGTAGGCGAGTCTATTTATGCTATTCCTTACATATGATTAGTACTCACCCTTGCATATGTCTAGTGAGACAGGTTAGTCTTGCTGAGCCTTATGCTCATGTTTGCGCTTTAACGATTTTTGCAGGTATTAGGTTTATTTCTGCTGTTCAGGTTGTACATAAGATCATGAGGTATCGAGATAAATCTCATGTGAACCACGCCGCTGCTGAATGTTCTTCTTGTTGCTAGTGAGAAGCGTCCTTGGGCATGGATGTCTTCTCTCCTGCTTAGTTAGGTGAGAATATGAGTATGTATTTTCCGCTGCTTGTGTACTTCTGTTGTACACTCTTTTGTAAACTCTGCTTAAGATGAAATGAAAACTTTATATGTTTTGGTATCCTTTTCATGTGTGCTGTTAGGTGCCGCATCGCACGGCACCACACAATGAGATCCTCGGATGTGTGGACTCCGATCCCCACATCATCCTAGAGGTGTTTCATCCTAAATGGCTAGCAAACCCATTCGTTGTGCCCAAGGCCAGTGGGAAGCTTTGGATGTGTATCGACTACACCACCTTAAATAAGGCATGTCCAAAGGATCCATTTCCACTACCTAGAATAGATCAGATAGTGGCCTCCAGGTGCGAGCTATTGTGTTTCTTAGATGCTTATTCTGGATATCATCAAATTCAAATGTCTAAGGAAGATGAAGAGAATACTGCCTTCATAAAAGTAGATGGATTGTATTGTTATGCTGCCATGCCCTTTGGTCTCAAAAATGCCGCTTCAACATTTGTGCGAGCTATGTACAAAACATTGGGAAAGCTAATCAGAGACTTGGTAGAGGTGTACGTCGATGACATCGTCCTGAAGGTCAAGAACAAGGAGTCACTCCTTGACAACTTGCAAGCCATCTTTGACAATTGTGCAACACGCACACCAAGCTGAACCCGAACAAATGTGTCTTTTGGGTTAGCTCCGGGAAGCTTCTAGGTTTCTTGGTGACTCACTGGGGAATTGAAGCAAATTTGTCAAAGATTAAGGCCATAGAAGATATGTGGCCCCAACCCGCATCAAGGATGTCCAAAAGTAACTGGATGTCTAGCTGCGCTCAGCCGGTTCATCTCAAGACTGGCAGAACGGGCACTTCCTTTTTTCAAACTCTTGATGAAGCCCGGACCATTTCATTGGTCCGAAGAGGCATAAAAGTCATTTCAAGAGCTGAAGCAGCTCCTCACCACCCTACCAATCTTGGTAGCTCCGAATCTCGGTGAGCCTTTACTGCTTTATATTTTTGCAACCACAAAAGTTGTCAGCATTGTTCTGGTCATGAAAAGGCCAGAGCCACATCCAGTCCAGGAGTCCAGACCAGTCCGGGAGGGTCTGGAGCTACCTGAAGGTGAGTCTGGGTCCCAACCCCTAGAAAAGGATCTTCAAGATAGAGTGCTAGAAGATCAACCACTCTCATCTGAGGGAGTTTTAACGACTGTTCAAGGAGATAGGGACCAATCCGTGAAGGTCCGGTTTGAACAGGAAGAAGGTGTGGACCCCTCTGGGAGGGTCTGGGAAGCTCAACAAGAAGACCCGGACCCCTCTAGGAGGGTTCCGATCGATGGAGAAGAAGCTTTGGGCCCCTCTGTGAGGGTTCGGACCGTCTAGCGCCCAGTGTACTACATCAGCGAAGTACTCCATGACGCCAAGACAAGATACATTGAGGTGCATAAGCTGCTTTATGCAGTTCTTATTGCATCAAGGAAGCTTCGTCACTACTTCCAAGCCCACAAGATATCAGTGGCAACTTCTTTTCCACTGTGCGCTATTTTGCACGACCCTAACTCTACTGGGAACATCACAAAGTGGGCAGCGGAACTGACCAAGTTCGATCTCAAATTCATGCCATGACAAGCAATCAAAAGTCAAGCTTTGGTTGACTTCATGGCGGAATGGACTCCCTCTCCATCAAAACCTGGGGGCCCTAGTGTGTAGAAACCGGAACCCAAGGTTCCGGTATTCACTGAGCCTCACTGAACTCTGTACTTTGACGTCCCCATGCAGAAGCAAGGGGCCAGAGCTGGAATCCTTCTTCTTGCTTTGACCGGGGAGAAGGTCAAGTACATGGTTCACCTTGATTTCATTGCGACCAACAATATGCCAGAGTATGAAGCTCTCATCTACGGACTCAAGGTGGTCTTATCCTATGGTGTCAAATAGCTGTTAAAGAAGGGTGATTTGTAGCTCATCGTCAAACAAGTCAAAGGCAAATGCTAGTGTAACAATCCCCAACTAGCTGCTTATCTTCTTGAAGTCCAGAGGCTCTAGATGGACTTCGAAGTTCTGGATCTCCACAATGTTATGTGTCTTCATAACGCTGAAGCTGACAAACTCTCGACGAAGGCTTCAACCGGAGCTTCGGCTCCTGACAGAATCTTCATCCGGAGGTTGTCAAGACCAACAGCTCAGCTTGCCGAACTGAGCGAAGGGGGCAAGACCAGCACTTCAAAGCTGGCGGTCCCGGTGGCCCTGTTACCATGGCGTCCACCAAGGGTCGTAGGTGCTGTCGGAAGCTCCGAGCAACCCAGCACGCAAGAATTAGAAGCTCAAGTTAGTTCCGATGCATGGATCTCGAAGATCCGAAGCTACTTGAAAGACAACAACCTTCCTGAAGACGGTGCATCCGCTGACTGGATTGTCAGGTTGGCTAAAAAATACACACTGGTAGAATGGGATATTTACCAGTGTGGTGCTAACGGCTTCCTAATGCGGTGCATTGCAAGGGAAGAAGGCCGTGAGCTCCTCGCCGAAATCCATGGAGGCGGGTGTGGGAACCATGCTTCTTCCCGCACATTGGTTGGTAAAGCCTTCCGGCATGGCTTTTACTGGCCTACATCACTCCAGGATGCGCTTGAGCTAGTGAAAAAATGTGAAGCGTGCCAGTTCTATGCAAAACAGATCCATACACCGCCTCAATCACTACAAATGATACCTCCTACTTGGCCATTCATTGTGTGGGGCATGGACATCTTGGGACCATTCCCAAAAGCTGTCGGAGGTTACAGGTTCTTGTATGTTGCCATTGACAAGTTCACCAATTGGCCGGAAGCTACTCCATTTGTGACAATTAACAAGCAATCAGCTATCAAATTCTTGAACTCCATAATATGTAGATTTGGAGTTCCAAACAAAGTCAAAACTGACAACGGAACTCAATTTAGAAGTGTTGCATTTCAAGAATATTGCGAAGACCTTGGCATCCAACTCAGCTACGCCTCAGTAGCTCACCCAGCATGTAATGGCCAAGCCAAGAGAGCAAATGCAGAAATCTTAAAAGGACTCAACACGCGTACATACGAGCGCCTAAAAAAGCATGGAGCCAATCGGATTGAAGATCTTCCGTCCACATTGTGGGCAAACAGGACAACAACTAACCGGTCAACTGGGGAGACACCCTTCTTCTTTGTGTACGAAGATGAAGCCGTACTTCCTCCAGACATCACCATGGGGTCCCTTCGGGTCCGGACCTTCGATGAAGCTGCACAGGACCAGCTCCATCGGGAAGACCTTAACCTCGTCGACGAGGGAAGGTGCCAAGCAGCCGTTCGAAATGCATGCTATCGCCAAGCGCTCCAGCGTTATCATCAAAGGCATGTGCGCAACCGACAGCTCGAGGAAGGCGATCTGGTGCTACAAAAAATACTTACTCGCAAAGGGATGAACAAACTTTCCCACAGCTGGGAAGGAACCTTCCGAGTGATCAAAGTGTCCTGTCCCGGATGCGTTGGCCTTGCAAATGAGGATGGGACTCCGCTTCCCAATCCTTGGAACATCGAGCACCTCCGTAAGTTTCATGCTTAAAATCACGGAGGTGAGTCTGTAAAATCATCGAGCACCTCTGTATGTTATAGAGTAAATATACAAAGACGGGTAGGTCCTCCGGGAGAACATCTGGACCCCTCCGGGAAGGTCCGAGAAGTTCAAGTAACACTTGAGACAAACACAACACTAAAAGTGTAACTACCTGTCCTGGGTTAGTACAAGACATATATCGCACTTAGCTTGGTCCTGCACCCTAAGTGTGCCCTTGTCTCCCCTATATTTCGGACCTATAATGAAAGATATTGTTGTATGAAAACAGATTCCACTTGCATTTATTTTTGTATAAGGCTCGATATACCAAATTATTATTTTTACCCTTCTTGTCTATAATGAAGTTGTGCAATTATTTTTTAGTTTTTGTCCAAGTTATCCATATGTGTTACAAGTTATATTGTTGGTCTCTCTGGATCTTAACATGCTGTAGAGTCTACTTGTTTGAATGCCAAGGCAACATAGGTCTGGAGTGTGCTATCGACATAGCCTGGTCCTGCACCCTAAGTACGTCACTCCACCTACACCTCGGCAGGCCTCAGTAGGGTGAGTACTAAAAAAGCATATGGGTTTGGAACATTACATTAATATGCTTGTTACCATATCGAGTTTCATCGGATTTAAAACACAAATAAGAATAATAAGTCACAAACGATTTATAGACAAGAGGACGAATTTTACTCTTTTCTTGTATTTAATGTGCAGGAAAAACAGAAATTCATAGTGATGGTGGATGACGCCGGAGCTACTAAGCTCCGACATCCTCCAAGGGGGCCCGCCATCGACGTTTAATATGTTGACAGTGGGTGACATTGGAACTACAAAGCTCTGACAACCCTTGGGGGCCTACATTAAACGTTTCGTGCGTTGACATCTGGAGCTACCAGACCTATCAAGCTCTGATAAATCACGAGGGGCCAGTCGTCGACGTATCAGAGATAAATACTTTGGACGTAAAATCTACAAGTTCGAAGCATTCATGTCATCAACATACTGTCAAATCCTTTTGTTACATGTAAACATTCGAATTGTGCACATATACCAGGGGGCCAACAAGATACAACACAGTATATTGAAGACAAAGTCAAATTCATGGCAGAAAGGAGGATTTCATTAATCAAAAGTACTGGGTTACAAAATTGGGGTTACATCAAAGGGCGAAAGGAAAAAAGTCCTAGTCACTGTAGGATCTAAGTCTTATGAAAAAATGAAGCAACCTTCTTAGCAGCTTCTTGGACACTAGCTCTGCTGGCATCCTCTTCTTCAGCTATGATTGCTTCAAAGATTCGATCAAGAGAGAACTGGGGGTCTCTACTTTTGTAACATGCCAAGACATACTTGACCATGTTCTTGGCAAGAGATTTACCCTTTGTGTCCAACTGATCAGCGATGACATTACCCATCGCATCGAGTTTGTTGCCAGCAAAGCCAAGTGCCACAAACGTTTGGTCCAGCTCCTGCGCTGGGTCCTTCGGGCGTACCAGACTGAAGCTAATAGGCACAAGGGCCCTGTCCGCACGTCCCAAGAAATCCCACAGCATCAGGGATTCGGTTGCCTTCGAGCTCTGCACCTCCTCTAGTGACCTCCAGGCGGCCGCTAGCTCCGAACTCTCCCGAGCAAGGCGTTCCACCACTGTGGCATGTTGCTGCATACTCTCAGCAACCTGCTTCTCGCGATTGGTTAGCTCTATCTCCCGAAGGTGGATGCGTTCCACCGTTCAGCCAGGTCCTTCTCCTTGCCCCTCACCCTCCCTTCTCTGGCGGCAATATCACTCTCTCTTTTCGAGAGCTCCTGCCCCAGCTTCCAGTACTTTTCTTTCTCTTCCCCACTCCACAGATCCAACTTTTTGGTGCGATCTACCATGTTTTGTTAACCTAGAGTCAATTTTTGGGTGACCTCCTTCTCCCTTTTCAAAATATCCTCCTGTTGCTCTAGGAGATTTTCTTCCCTTTCATCAAGGTCCACCCAGTGCTTCTGAAGAATCTCGTTCAGTGCAGTGAGGTTCTCGTGACGCTCTTCAACAGCATCACTCATCTCCTAAGAATGTTTAGGAATATCCCGAGAATTGGCATTGAGGGCCCTGATGGCTGCTTATTTCTCCTCCAGCGGCTTGCCCCAGTACTCCATCCGGGCTGTTTCCTTCTTGAACCACTCCTTCTGATCAGCAAGCCTCGTCTGAGCAACTCTAGTCTTGAAGTGGAGCTTGTTGCACCAACGCCTCAACGTGTGGTGCTCCTCCTCAAGGACCTTGCTCTCATGATTGAAGGCGAGCTGAACTTGTCAAAGACTCGAGCAAGCATTGTCTATGGACAACGCCAAGGGGATGAGGTCCGGAACTACTGAGACCAACTCTGCTGGCTCCAGGGGATCCTCCATCACAAAAATCAGGTCCCTCTCTACAAGAGTGGTTCCCTGAGCCTCTGTGGCACTGGGGCTGCCCACCGGGAGCTCTTCGACTGTTGTTGAGGAAGATCCCACTGGGATAACTACCACTTCCAAAGAAGATGTCGAAGGTCCTGCTTCCGGGTCTTTAGTTATTGGCTCCATAGGCGGAGAGCCCAATGCCACTTCTTCATGGTGCTCTGGCTCCGGCACAGACACAACCGGAGCATTCACCTCCGGGACGATGGATGGAGCTTCACCCGGTGCCCCTACCACCATCACCGACTCAGGCGCCGTTATGTCAGCTACTTCTGGTTCAGCAATCGGAGCGTCAAGCATCTTTGGCTGAGCAACCATACCTTCAACAGCCTCTGTTTCTGTGGCCAGAGCTTCAACCATCACCAGCTTAGTCGTCGGATCTTCAATTGCCTCCGACTCAATGGCTGGAGCTTCAATGACTTCTGGTTCAAGGGCCAGGGCTTCTGGCGCCACTGGCCCTGCAACAACTTCTGGTGCAAGAATTGGAGCTTCGGTAACCTCTGGCTCAGATGCCGGAGCTTCCGACATCTCCAACTCTTGCACAAGAGCTTCAACATCCGGCGCTGTCTCCCGGGGTACATTTTCAACTTCTCCCCCATGGTTCGGTACTACCACGGGAGCTTCTAGCATCTCTTTCGGATCCGAGACCATGACATCTGTCGCCGAAGCTGCTGTGTCCTCAACCACCACTTGAGGGGGCTTGATAGTTGGAGCCGGAGCCTCAGCTTGCGCAGCCCCAATTGCTGCGATAGAGGTTGGAGCCTTAGACCCTGACTTTGACGCCCTGTACTAAAAAAATCGGAAGATTCAAAACATGATAAAAACAAGAGTGGCAAATCAAGGTGAAAAAGCAAAGCTTACCTTGGGAAGCTATGGCCCCAATCGGCACGAAACCTCTTCGCCGGAGCCTTGGAGCCGGAGCTTGTCGTGATAAGCACGGAAGGAGCTCCGGAATGTAGCCTGGAGCCTGCCGTCGTCGTTGGTGATGCCCCAGCAGAAGTTTCCCTCGACCGGGAAGAACCTTCGACCTGGAGCCCCTTGATGGTACTAGGGTCGGAGTCGACTGTTCAGAACTAGCGCCTCTCGAGGATGCTGGCACCGGAGGAAGTGTAGCCACAGAAGACCTCCCTCGCCGGGGAGAAGGAGCTGTAGTGGATGGAGCAGGCCTGAAAGACCACCCATCGGCATGCTTCAGCTTCCTCTTCTGGCTGGAAGGCTCAACTGGCTCCTTACCCTTGCCCTTGCCGATATCTTCAACCCTCTGGCTCGAAGCAGAGGTGACCACCTCCTCAGAAGATCCAGGGATTACAGCCCTAGAGGTCCGGCGTTGTTCAACCTCGCCAAGGTCGTCTAGTGCTGGCATCTTCCTCTGGCGCTCCCAGCTTATATCTGGAGTCATATTTAAGGGCAAGAAAGCAACCGGCAGAGCCAAGTCATCACCGTCTACAAGCCCATGCTGAAACTTCTTGTGATGGAGCATCAAAGCTTCGTCATCCAAGTTGGATTTCAAGTCGATTTCAATCCGGTTGTCATCCATCACACTGTTGAGAGCCCAGGCGAGTTTGTCCCTCTTCCTCAGCGGAGCCCACCTGTTCACCAAGAAATATCCGAAGATGATCTGGGGGTCACTCCACCCTCCACACATTCTCGTATCCTGGTCAGGATTGGCTTAAACGCATCTGACAAATTCGGAACTACATTCCAGGCCTCGGTGTCGACGTTGGGGAGTCCTTGTGGCAGCTCCAACCTGTTGTTCTCATCCACTGCAATGACAATCCAATCTTTCTTCGAGCCGTCCCATTTGCCTGAGGGGAACAACTTCAAGTACTTGAAGGGGCAGTTCTTGCACTTCACGAAGTAATAGAAGCCAACCAACTCTGTCCCCTTGCTGGTGGTATGAGCTATGAAGAACATTCGGAACAATTCAACGCAGGGAGGCACGCCCACCCACATCTCACAGATGTTGACGAAGGTGGCCACGAGCAGAAGGGAGTGCGGGCCAAGGTGATGCAGTTTGAGGCCGTAGAAGTCCAGCGGCGTCAGGATGAAGCTCGAGAATGGTGGGATCGGTCCCACCATGGCGTACGACGAAAAATAGACCATCTCCTTGGACCCCACAGTACAGCAAGAAGTGCAAAAGAGTTCCACTTGTCAAAGTTGAAGGTCTCCTCAGGCCCCACACGTCACGCTACACTGGACCCGGATCTCCCATATGGGTAGCTCTGGGATTTACACGTGTAATGTAAGTCCGGAGCTAAACTCCCAACACAGGGAAGCTCCGTAGTCAACACGTGTATAACGACCCCGGACCTAACCCCCAGCAGAGGGAAGCTCCAGTGCCGCCACGTGTATAGCGGTTCCGGAGCTACCTCCCTGCAAGGGGAAGCTCCGAAGCTACCATGTGTGGAGCCTCCGAACCTACACCACCAACGAGTACACTGGCGGATCTCCAACATCACGGACATTCAAGAGGTAGTTAAAGTGGCTGTTACAAGACCTGATTATGTGTCATTAATGCTATATTATTGACACACGATCAGAACACTGTTAATAGGGGTAACACTGCCATTAAGGCACGTTATCACACTATTAACCACGCTTAATGCTCATAGACAGTGTATTAGGCTATTAAATACGCCAGGGCCACATGTCGGGCCAGGCAAACATTGTAATGGTCAGTTCTTGTATCATAAAAGGACTGCGCCGCACGATACAAGGACAATCAATATGATCCAAGCTCACAATCATACTAGTGCGACTGAAAAACTCAATACAACACACTCACACCGTGGAGTAGGGTATTACACTCAAGCGGCTCGAACCACATAAATATCCTGTGTCACCATCTTGTTCCTGATCTCTGTGTGCCCAAACCAATACAAGAACCTCCGCGGGCTAGAATCTAGTAGTACCAGGGGAAGTGTCGTTCTCACACTTTGACAACACTATTTTTCTTATTCCTTAGAGGAGTTAGGTTGTAGAGAGGAGAGTCTCTAGTTCAATGTCCAAATCGGGAAAGGAGTAGCGGGAGTCTCTCTTCCCAGTTCCAGATTGGGAAAGGTATGGCTCATGTATTCCATCATGTATTTGTCACTTTATACATAATCAAGATATTATCTTTAGTCTTCATTTATACATGTACTTGGATGAAGTGTCTCTTGTTTGATTGTGGAGTCCATGTATGTGGTAGGGGTAGTTTTTATGATTATGCCATAGCACTCTTATTCTATCATCACAAACACTATAAACTTCCACTATAGTTTAATTAGTTATGATAAGATCATGTTAATATGAATAACTTATGCTATGTCTCAACATTGGTTTGATGATGTTTAGGTTCGTCATTGCATTAGGATGATATTAGTATCCAAACTCCTAAGGTATTCACTTAGTATGCTAGCTTGGTGCTAGGATAGTTAAGTAGAATTGGATGTCTCGTAGACCCACGGATTGAAGAGGTAGGCAGTAAGTGGTGAAAGCCATATCTGTCCATTGTAATCCTCCATGTTCGGCTATGCCACAGGCTCTTGGCAGGAGTCGCCCTAGTATTGCTAGGGGTAAGACCGTGCCCTATGTGTTGAACAACTTAGCATAAGGATTCACCATTGACATTCTCACTAGTATCTAACCTAGGCTATGTATATGTATATTAGAAGCATTGTAGGAGCAACTCACCAACTCTTAGTCTAGTATATATTAGGACTAATCTACCCTCTAGAATAGATTGCTTAGGTACGTGTCACACTACCCATATTATCAACTTACCCCTGTCTTGATAATTGATTAGTATCTCATAGCTTGACCATAGGAGCAGTGTTCACATTACTCTATTGCCTTCCTTTGGAATAAATACGATACCCTTGTAAAAACACTTAGTCGTAATGCTACAACAGTATCTTCCGTGTGCTTGCAGATCTTATCTCTCACCAGAGATGAACTGTGGTGTTAAGAACCATCAACAATCGGGGTGTTTGAGCAATATATGGATTGCTTCAGCTCTTCATCTCTTCACAATGGGTTGGGTACCTCGGTCTACCTCGAAAGGCGGCGAGGCGTTGTCATCTCTAGGCTTGGAGACGATAGGCCCTTCTAGGGGGTTGGGGTGCGATGCTTTTCGTATTTCGGGATTACAGGCAATTCACTTGTTAGGAAATAAGCGTCCCTGGCCGGGATGCTTTTGTTTTCCCTAGGTCATCCCATCGAGCGAGCATCAATGGTCCGCGCAATCAAGTTCACAAGCCGCGAGCCCGGTGAGAAACCAATGTCTCTAGGTCGATGCGCTTCAGTTTTTGGCAGATCATTTCTCTCCTGGAAGCTGATTGCGCATATGAAACCACAACCTTCTTCCCCATTATGGGGAGAAAATACTAAGTCGTTGGTCCTTTGTGGAGCAGGACAACCCTGGGCGAGAATTGAGTTTGAGATGTCACCTGCTTCCTTTTTCCTTGTACTCGTCTGAGCTATGATTTATCTTGAGTCCTTTATAAAGAATTTAAATGGTACTTCTATTTTAATTTAGTTTCCCATCTTTTTGTTTCATTAGAACCACAATACTCAAAACTTTCGTCGCTCGTTAGCCACAGGTTGCGGGACGCGTGGATCATGCTTGGGTGAGGGGTGTATCCTACGGATAAAGGTTCGGAGGCTCTGTTGGGCCCTCGATCAGGCGTTGGCCTTCGGGCTTGATTGTTATCGCTGTGACTCGGGCCTCAAACTGAACATCTGGTGGTCGTTGTGAGTGTTCTCTGATCTATACGTTCAGTGCTGTCGATCGTCAATCGCTTCGTTCACAACGATGCACTGGGTTTTTTTCCTAGCGGCGCGGTTGTGGGGACCGGGGTCCCGATATACTAGGATCTCATCGGGTGATGTTGTGCGAAGCGACACCCCACAGCATACATGAAAAGAGCGAGACAAAATAAAAACCAAGTCTTTTATTTATAAATACAATGGAAGTTTTACATACTTAACATAGGAAAGAAACCTATACATCATAGATATGCTCTCAACACTAGCTATGCAAAAGCAAACATGTCCATGCCCTAGGATACTTCGCAGTAGTAGCACTCAAGGATCACAATGGCGTGCAGGGCTCCCACTCGGCTGTGAACCTTGATGGGGTAAGGCATTGTTGTCAAACCCTTCATCAGTCGTATATCCTGCAAATAAAATTAATATAGCAACCACGAGCACAAGGCTCGACAATACTTAACCGTCTCAACTAAGCATACGACTATATATGCAAGGTAAGTACTAAGCATAGGTAGGGTATTACATAAACATACTCGCCTACAAGTAGGTCCTTAGCTTTCATGTTATTAGCAGCAAGTTAAAGGTTCAGAAAGATAACATAAATGAGCAGATACTATAGCACAAAAGGTTGCAAACAAATTATACATCAAGATATATCATATTCTTCTGAGCTATTAACTACATCACAGCAGAAGCAGAAAAGTGTGGTACTCAAATAACCGCGAGGGACAGTAATTGCAATCAAAAGACACCCGGACAACATGTCACATACGCACGTTCGGAAGTGCAAAAGGTAGCACTTCAGTACTAGTCTTATAGGGCCACCTTTCACCCGAAACCCGAACGTCGGGTTGGTCTCACCATCGCAGACAGAAGGTCCCCGCATGGAGCGTGTCTGTGGCCACCAACTGATTTACACCTTGATATCCTCAACCCACCCCTATCGATTGTGGGCTATGGTCTCATCGTCCAAGTTATCAAGCTACGTCAGTTTGCTGGAGCCCATATCTCTAGTATTTCACCGGTTGAGTTCAAGCTTGTCTAGTTGTACCGCACACAACACAGTCCTATATCGACACATGCAGAGCTATGCAACCAAGACCACGTCTTGTCACTTCCTATCCATTTTCCCAGTTTCAAGTTCAATTTATGAGCCATTCTCTACATACAGTGTCAAGTCAATGTCACTTGCGTGTCGCGAGTAGATTTCTACAACTCGACTTCTAGCGTCTCGCGAGCAGATTCCAACTACTCGACTTATACCGGCTTCCCTACGACATTAGCATGGCAATTACTACACGTAGCTGTAAACCTTTCAAACCATCCCATGGGATGTGTGGTCGTTCATGTGGAGTTTCAATCACCTTATACATAATGCACAATATCAACTTAACCACGTAAGGTGAATACAGACTGCAAATGTTGTAAAAGGTTTTAAGTGCAAATTGGGGCTTGCCTGGTTGCGGGTGAAGATCGAAGTTAGCTTCAGGTAGATGGCTCTACAAAGCTTCAGGTTCCTCCTTAATCTCAGTCAATATATGATATGCATATATAACATGTATAAATTATATTGAAATTAGAGTTCATAAGATTCTAACTATGGATCATGTAAGCAAATGATGTTAATTGACTTTGGAACTTTTATGGTAGACACCAGGTACTACGAGGGATATCTGGAAAAATAATGGAAGATGATCAAGCAAGCTTGTTATCTCTAAAAATACAACAAGTAAAGAAATTCTCAGAATTTTGAAGCTAAATCTGTAGCTTTAACATAGCTAACAGTAGATGATATTGTTAGAGTATGTCATACTAATTTTAGTAAAAAAATTTTCATAGAATTCTAAGCATTATAGAATGAGATATTGATTTTACAATTTGCTATGAAATTTTGGAATTGTTCTGTCAATTAAATGGGATTTTCAACTAACATACAGGTTTGCAATACTACTTGGATCAGTAAATGACATCAACTGAATTTGAAATTTTTTCAGTAGATCAGGTGTATATGGAAGAGTATTCTGTAAAAATTTGTGAGATGTCACATGAGGATAACAAGAGTAATTAAATTATGAATACAGATCTTAACATATTTAATTCTACAGTTTTTGGGATTTCCAGATCAAGTGGTTTGAACTACAGCAAAGTATAGATCAAATTGAGTATAGGAATTTATATGGTATTTTTTTGAGTAATTATACTATGAAGAATTGAATTTTGAAGTTGGCAATATATTCTGGAATTATGGTTCTGTTAGTATTCAACAGTTTTAGTGCAGCAGTCAAAGAAATGGAATCTGGGTATGTTATAGACGACCAATGTCTATGAAACATTTACTGATGTTCAGGAACACCTAAGTGAAGATTTGGGTCATTTTTGGAATTTTCTAGTGCAAGGGTCAGCTGGGATAATTCCCTATTTATTTGTAGAAAATGAGTTACACAGAAATTAATTCGACTTTTCTTGCACAACCAATTGCACCACTGCAAAACATAGATCAAAAGGAGTCTGCTGGAATTTATTTGAGATTTTCGGAGCAAGTCTACTGCAAGTAGTTGATTTTTGAAGTTGGGCAACTTCTATGGAATTTGGAAAAAGAATTCAAAGGCTGACATTGGGACCCACATGCAGGTCCTTCTTCAACCTCCAGCCTGCCCGAACTGGGGGCTTGCTACTAACTTTGTGTGACCGTTCCCGCTCCTAGGAGTAACAAATGGAAATGACACAAAAACTAAAATTGGTCACTGCACTCTGGAACACACGTTGGACATCATTTCCAGGTGCGGCTGCCACGAGAACGTTGCCAGCAACGGTGGCAGCAGCGGTCAGATCCCCGGTGACATAGGGCATGGCTTGGGAATGAGGTAACAAGCTTGTAACCTGATCCTAAAGTAGCTTGGGACTACGGGAAACTTGAATACTCCATCCAATTGAGTGAAACATCAAGTTCACTGACGACCTATGTTGAGGTGCGGTGGCCACGAAAATTTGGTATCTCCGCTTGACGGAGCTATGGTAGTTCAACCGAAAGTTGGGGCATGGAAAGGGAAGCCTCGCGAACCTCAGGATGTGCTGGGTGCAGTTGGAGAGATGCTGGTGTAGCCGGCACAGTGGCAGCCGGAAACGAGGCACCGACGTCGAACTTCAGTCGCTGCACTAGGTACACCCGTGGAGGCAGATCTGGACACATCTGGGAGGAAGAAAGGAAGGTGGTCCACCCCCTGCAATCTTGATGTAGCTAGAGGCAGGCCCATGGTGCAGGGCGACGACCAACTCAAACAGAGGAACTTTTTTCGCCTTGCTGTGGCTCGACGGCGAGGGTGCGCAGAGGCAAAGGTCGCCGGCGGGAGAGAAAAACAGAGGAGAGCACTCGGGTTACCATGTTGCACCGTGAGAGAAATGGAAATATCAACTCGTGGGCAGTAGAGTAGATGGCTTCACACACACAAAAGCAAGCAACAAGCAAGCAAGCAAGCAGCTGCCTGCCCTTGCATGGTATGCGGTGTGGACCTTCACATCCCTCCCCCCTTAATAGAATCTCGTCTCAAGATTACACGCAAAATACGGCGGTAGAGAGGTTACCGAATGTATGAAGATAGTAATTCAGGATAGTTAGATCTGAGATAGTCCTCGCTTTCCCATGTTGCTTCATCAGCGGTGTGGTTGCTCTACAAGACTTTGTAGAAATACAATGTCCGGCTTCTTATGGTGCGAGTCTTCTCATCAAATATACTGATCGGATACTCAAAATAAGTTAGATTTGGTTGTAGAGCTTCTAATTCATCCATGCAGTCTTCAGCCGTGGATCTGAGACACTTCCGCAGCTGAGAGATATGGAACACATTATGAATCCCTAAGTGAGATGTCAGTAACTCCAGATGATAGGCCACTGGTCCGTATTCTTCAAAGACAATGAACGTCCCAATGAAATGTGGAGCCACCTTCCCTTTCACTCTGAAGCGATGAATCCCTTTCATCAGAGATACAGGAAGGTAAACGTGATCTTCGATGTCGAAGTGAAGAGGTCGGCACCATTTATTCGCATAGCTCTTCTATCGAGATTGAGCGGCCTTGAGATTGGCTTGCTCACTCGTACTCATTCTTTAGCTTCATTTACCAGATCAATACCATAAGTCACCCGTTCACAAGACTCACAGCAATTCAATGGTGTGCAGCAATTCCGGCCATAGGGAGCTTCATATGGTGCCATTTGGATGCTATCTCGATAGCCATTGTTGTAAGAGAACTCCACCAATGGTAGGTGATCATCCCAGTTCTTGTCATGGTGGATGGCACAAGCTCGTAGCATATCCTCAAGACCTTGATTTACTAGCTCAGTTAGACCATCAGTCTGTGAATGATAAGCAAAGCTTCAAATCAACTTGCTACAAAATGATGCGTGGAGCTGCTACCAAAATCAAGGAATGAACAAGGCTCCACGATATGAGATGATAGTGCAGGGCACTTCATGTAAGCACATGATCCTTGCAATATACAACACTGCATACGAGGGATGAAATGAGCTAACTTGGACAGTCAATCAACTATCAACCAAATGGAATCATGCTTGTGGAAGGTGAGAGGTAACCCAACAATGAAGTCTATACTAATGTCCTCCCACTTCCATAGCGGTATGTTCAAGGGTTGCAACTATCCGACCTCCCTCAAATGGTTCGCTTTTACTTGCTGACATGTATCACATTCGGATACATACATCGCTATCTCCCTTTTCATTCGGGACCACCAGAAACCTGTTCTCAGATCTTGGTACATCTTGTTGCTACCCGTAAGAATAGAATACTTGGACAAGTTAGCCTTATCCAAGATCTTCCAAAGTTCCATGTCACAGGGACTACTATGCGGTCTTTAAACCATATAGTACCATGATCGTCACATCGAAAGCATTTCATCTCATCCTTCTTCATCCTCCTATGAATGTGGGACATGCCCTTGTCCTTCTTCTGAGTCTCTACAATCTCTTCCCAGATTGTGGAAATAAGAATAAGTATATCGAGCGCTCCATGCGAAATCATGTATAGACTCGTCTCGTCCTCCTTCATTGGAGTGATGAAGAGATGGTTGGCATAGGACTTGCGGCTCAGCGCATCGACAACCACGTTTGCTTTGCCAAGATGGTAGTGGATCTAAATCTCATAACCTTTGATCAACTCTAACCATCATCGTGTTGCATATTAAAGTCCTTATGGATGAAGATGTACTACAAATTCTTGTGATCAGTGTAGAGATGCACTAGATTGTCTGGCTTATAGTGTCTCCACATCTTCAATGCTAGCACCACGGCATTGAGCAAAAGATCATGAGTTGGATAATGTTGCTCATGGTCACGAAGCTTTTTGTGATCCATATGCAATCATGTGGCTATCTTGCATCAATACACAAAAAAGACCAATACTAGATGCATCACAATATACATAAAATGGTTTGGTTGTGTCCGGTTGAGCTAACACCGTTCTCATTGTGAGGTGTTTAATCAACGCTTGAAAAGCTTCCTCACATTCTTTTCTCCATATGTACTTAGTTCCCTTCTTCAGCAGTTATATCATTGGTCAGATCACCTGTGTATCCTCTATGCACATAAATACAGACAAATTCATTTAGAATTTGTACAGAAACTTTTGCAAGCTTCTAAATTGAATATCTCTCAGTAGAAATCTTCACAAATTGTAAAACTAACTTTGTTGGTTTTCTCCTTATCCACACTAACAAGAACTACAACCCAATCTTCATGAAAATCCCTAGACATTCTTGTAGAGCCCTTTAAAGCAAAATCATGTTTGATTATTATCTGATGATTCGCTTCATAGAAAAATCTGCAATTTTACCAAAATGTTCTTTAGTAAGTTTCTGAATTCCTGTAAATATTTATTCTTCATTGGAATTTATTAACCTAGTTCAATCTGGAGATTTTCCTAACTGGTCATACAATGCCCAAAAACAACAAAAACATTTCAAAAATTTGTACAAACTTCTAAATTAAATATCTCACAGTAGAATGCTTAGAAAATTTTGAAACCAATTTTGTTGAGTCACTATTGACCTCTTCTAAACAGAAAACCAACTTTAAAGTCCCAGGTTGCCCATGAAAATTCTGGGAAGGGTTTTTATACATTGAATTTTATACAACAGATACTTCCATGAACTTAGCCCAAATTTGTCCAAAACCTCACCCATAGTGCCTAGTGTCCTCTGCAAAATTTCCAAAACCAGTGGACATCATTTGATATATTTAACTGTCTTTCCTTTAAGCTATGCGATAATCCAAATATTGAATCACTTGCATTTTTCTTTGCATAGCGAATAGTTGTCGAGCTCGAGGAGACCCAGAGACACTGGAAGTCATCAACCAGGAGACTAACTTTAATCCCATCTCGCAGCCAGGCAAGCCCCGGTTTGCATTTAACAATGTTTTAAATTTTATTTGTATCACACTATATGGTTTAGGATGTATGTGCATTAAGTCTAGGATTTTCTTGGAGTTTTCCACATGCATGACCAGAGAACCCATGAGAGAAGGGTAGATGGTTAAGTCCTTGATGTGTCCATGCTATGCTTAATGCTATAGTTGCTTCGGTAGCAGTCGAGTAGTTGGAATCTACTCGTGGGTCCAGGAATTGGGTTCAGACGGGATTGGTCTATAGTTTGTGTGTAGTGACAGATACACTTAACACGTGATCATATTGCGTTTAGAAATCATTTGCGAGTGAACGTCATTAAGGCCACCGCTGAGACGTATGCCGGAATTACCGGCTTAGAATTTTTACTTTGTGAGGCCCGTAGTACTGGCATATACTCCATTGATGCATTACCAACTTTATTTGTAAATGGAACTAAGAAGATGTAAAACTACTTATATTAGCTATAGAGCTCTGAGGTTTAACTAAGTTTTCAAATTTGGAGTAGGTTTTGAAGTCACCAAATCAAAAACAGAGTGTTCTGTTTTCTACCAGAAAAAGACCTGACTTTGAGAAACCATATCTCCCAGTAGAAAACTCCAATGAAGGTTTGCCATAAATGGATGGAAATTTTAGGAAGTCCTTTAAAACATGTTATGTTCAACTCCAGAACTGAATTCCCCTCTAACCTGTTCCAAATTTCAAAGATCCAAAATCTGCCAAACTGGACAGAAACTGGAACCCTCTCTGGACTCCTTACTGTTTTGACTATATCTTACTCTAGAAAAATCGAACAGGACCGTGTAAGAGATTCTTGGAATCCATGTAATTTGTATTAAAATTTTGTAATCTGTGGCTGTTGTAAATTGTGAAGTTTTATATCTGGAAATTGTGGTCCAAAATCAGCATAAACAAGGGAGATGCTGTCAAAATTTACGGAAAAACCATCAGGTTTACAATGCCATATCTTCTCAACCAAAAACAATCTGGAGGCAGACCAAAATATTTTTGGAAAGGTCTTGAAGTTTGCTTCAATTTTGTAGTTCACCTCGAGATCTCATTCTGCCATTTACTCGGTTAAATTGTAGTTTGAGTAGAAACTAGTCAGGTTTCCACAGAAACTTCATTGGTTTGGCATAATTTGGTCTTGTTATGAATCTGGTCCTCGATTTCACTTCGAGAAGTGTCGTAATAGACCAGTTGTCGATACTCAACAATTTACAAGTGGAACTGAGAGTTTGACCCACTCGATCCTCTTTTCTTTTATGACCATGTTTGTGTCATATTGAAGATAAAAATGTGTATTCGCACGATAACGCGCATAACGTCTTGTCAAGATCAACGATAGCCGAAATGAACTTCGATCCATGAAGTTCATTATTTTGTAACTCGCTATTGTAACATTGGTCCAGGGATTATGTATTTTTTATAAAGTCTATACTTTATCAATACATGTTACCGTTATGCAAGTTTGGGTTTTTAATATGCACACTATTGTTTAGATCTTGAGTGATCTCACAATATGATGTCTCATGTTGGATTCATGGTTCTGACTGCAGAATGGTGCGCATCCGGAACACGCTCGACATTGGTTGCACGAGCCAGGGAGGTGATGACTCCCAGCAGCCGAGAACTCAAGATCAGCGACAGCCGCCACCGCCACCGCCACCTTCTCCTCCGCTTACGTTGGCGAATGTGATTGCAGCTATGGGCGTTCGCACAACGAGCAGATCGAGCTGCTGCGGACCCTCGTGGAGAATACGTCCCGTCAGCGGGGGCATCCAGATGGAGGCAATCATCAAACTCAACACTCCACCTACTCGGATTTCTTGGCGACTCATCCACCGGTCTTCACGGAGGCCAATGAACCTCTTGAGGCAGACAACTGGCTCCGCACTATTGAAGCAAAGTTCGGGTTGCTCCAATGCACCGAACAGCGGAAGGCGCTCTTCGCGGCGCAGCAGCTTCACGGCTCCGCAGGCGATTGGTGGGCAAATTACGTCACCTCTCTGCTGGCTGGTCACGCCGTGACTTGGACGGAGTTCCGAGAGGCGTTCTGCGCCTATCACATACCTCACGGGATTATGAAACACAAGCTTCAAGAATTCCTTGAACTCAAGCAAGGCGGGAGGAGTGCTCACGAGTACTCCAAGCCTTTAATATCTTGGTGCAATATGCGCCGGATCATGTGAACACGAAGGAAAGGAAACGGGACTGTTTCTATCGAGGTTTGAATGCAAAGATGAAGGACAAGCTTGCTTTGTTCAATCGCGGCACGTTTAAGGATTTTGTCAACGCGGCGATTGTACAAGAGGATGCAACACACGAGTTGGTAACGGAGAAGAGGAGGAGTGCTCCATAGGGCAGCAGTGGTGGAGCTCGACAAGAATACCAAATGGTGTACTGATCACCATCTGGTCAATGGTGGCAGCCACCGGCACGACCGCCAATGTTCCTTGGCCGCCCATTCAACGCACTGAGCTTCCGACCACCCCTGCCACAGCAGCAACATCAGCAGCAACAGAGGATGATACCTCGTGCACCACCACAGCACCAGCATGCATCGGGTTTCCCTCCTCCAGTCTATGGTGGTCCGACACAATACACGTGCTACAACTGTGGACGTGTCGGACATCTCTCCTACAACTGTCCGGACAAGCAAGGCATTGGACAAGCATCGTATCAGGGTGCTAATAAACCCCGCAACCAGCCCAAGAAACCAAATACCAAACCCGCGGCAACGTCCACCACATCGCCGTTGAGGATGTACCGGAAGGCGAACCCGTACTCGCGGGTATGTTCACTCTCGTCGATCTCCCCATTATCATACCTTTTGATTCTGGAGCCACCCATAATTTAATTAGTAGTTCATATGTTGTCAAGCACCACCTACAAATATTTCCTACTAAATATCTATACATAATTTGTTCCCCGAGCGGGAAAATATCAGCTTATAGGATGATTCCTAAAGCACCACTGTGCATGGGTGGAAAAATATATCCAACCATACTCATTATCTTAGATGGCCAAAAGATCGATGTCATATTAGGTATGTCGTGGTTACATCACCATGGTGCTGTTTTAGACATCGTTCCTCAAACCGTTCATTTGGATTCTCCACTACACAGTCCACATACTCTCTTTCTTGATCGACCCATTCAAAAAATCACAGCAGCATACCACTCTGAATCTCTTAAGTTGGAAGACATTCCGGTGGTCTGCGAATACCCCAATGTGTTTCCCGATGATCTACTGGGCATGCCGCCCGAACGTAATATCGAGTTCAAGATTGAAATTGCACCGGGAACCACACCGATCTCTCAAATACCTTATCGAATGGCGCCCAATGAGCTAGCTGAATTAAAAGAACATCTCAAGGACCTGCTGGACAAAGGATTTATTCGCCCAAGCTCCTCACCTTGGGGCTTCTCCGCGCTGTTCGTTAAGAAGGATGAAACGTTGAGGTTATGTTTGGACTATCGTCCGCTAAACGACATTCTCTTCGATCAATTAGTGGGTGCTAAGGTATTTTACAAGATGGATCTTTGGTCCGGATATCATCAAATCAGAATTTGGATGGAAGATATACCGAAGATGGCATTCTCGACGCGATATGGACTATATGAATATCTCGTCATGTCATTTGGTCTCACCAATGCTCCGGCCCACTTTATGTATCTTATGAACTCAGTGTTCATGCCGGAGTTGGACAAGTTTGTAGTGGTCTTCATCGATGACATCTTGGTTTATTCCAAATCCAAGGACGAACATGCTGAACACTTGCATGTCATACTCCAACGATTGCGAGACCATAAACTCCATGCGAAATTCAGCAAGTGTGAATTTTGGATCAGTCAAGTGCCATTCTTGGGACATTATTTCAGCTGAGGGCATTGCTGTGGACCCAAGTAAAGTTGTTCAAGTGCTGAAATGGCAATCTCCAGAGTCCGTACATGAAGTATGAAGCTTCCTTGGTTTAGCAGGATATTATCAGAGGTTCATCCCGAGCTTCTAGAAAATTGGTAAACCAATGACAGAGCTGCTGAAGAAAGGTACCAAATATATTTGGAGTGAAGCATGTGAGAAGGAATTTCAAACATTGGTGAAGCATCTCACAACAGCCCCAGTTTTAGCTCAAATGGATACGACAAAACCGTTCAATGTTTATTGCGATGCATCCGGCATCGGTCTTGGCTGCGTTCTTATGCAAGAAGGATGCGGGGTCCCATATGGATCACGGCAGCTCCGCAATCATGAACAGCATTATCCGACTCACGACTTGGAGCTCACTGCCGTGGTGCTTGCTCTAAAAGTGTGGAGGCATTACATGCTTGGAAATTTGGTTCACCTCTACACCGACCACATAAGTTTGAAATATATCTTCACTCAGAAGGAATGAACATGAGGCAACGAAGGTGGCTTGAGTTGATCAAGGATTATTATATTGAGATTCATTATCATTCCGGCAAAGCTAATGTGGTTGCCGATGCTCTTAGCCACAAATATCATGTCAATAACTTGACCATCACACCCATGAAAGAGGATGAACTGAGTCTATACTTGGTTCCATATGGATCTTTATACAATATTGCTCTCATTCCGACGATCCGAGATGATATTATTGAAGCTCAAAAGAAGGACAAGGGTATGTCTCACATACTCAAGAGGATGGACAGCAGTGACATGAAGTGCTTTAGAAGAGATGAGCAGGGTGCTCTATGGTTCAAGAATCGGATTGTAGTTCCCTGTGACATGGAACTTCGAAAGAAAATTTGGACGAAGCTTAAATGTCTAAATATTCTATTCATCCGGGCAGCAATAAAATGGATCAAGACTTGAAGACTATGTTTTGGTGGACACGGATGAAGTGTGAGATTGCTAAGTACGTATCCGAGTGTGATACGTGTCAGCGAGTGAAGGCCGACCATATGAACAAAGCGGGACAGCTGCAACCACTGAATATTCCAGCATGGAAATGGGTGGATATGTGTGTGGATTTTATTGTCGGATTGCCACTCACATTCCGGAAGCATGATTCAATATGGGTGATAGTCGATCGACTAACCAAATAAGCACACTTCATTCCGGTAAATGTCGGATTCAATGCTAAGAAATATGCGGAGTTGTACATATCAAGAGTCGTGTGCCTACATGGCATTCCTCGCACGATTATTTCAGATCGAGGCTCGCTGTTCGTTGCTCATTTCTGGGAGCAGCTGCGCACCTCGTTGGGTATTAAACTGATTAAAAGCTCCGCCTATCACCCGCAGACCGATGGACAAACTAAGCGGGTGAATCAAGTACTTGAGGACATGTTACGAGTGTGTGCCATCCACCACGGTAAAAATTGGGACGATGATTTTCCGTTGGTGGAATTCTCGTACAACAATGGTTATCAAGTGAGTATCAAGACGGCAGCATATGAAGCCCTCTATGGCCAAAAATGTCACACCCTGCTGAATTGGTGCGAGTCCGGCGAAAGAGTGACCTTAGGGATTGATCTACTCAATGAAGCAGAGGAACAAGTTTGGATTATTCAAGTGAACTTGAGAGCGGCTCAATCTCGACAGAAGAATTATGCGGACAAGCGGCGTCGCCTGCTGCATTTCGATGTCGGGGATCACGTGTACCTCGGCGTGTCTCCGATGAAAGGAATTCACCGGTTCCAAGTAAAAGGAAAGCAAGCTCCCCGGTTTATTGGTCTGTTTGCTATTACGGAGAAGTTTGGACCTTTGGCTTATAGATTGGAATTGCCGGCATCTCTCGCTGGTATACACGACATTTTCCACATATCTCAGCTCCGGAAATGTCTCAAGTTCACAGCTGCTGTCCACACGGATGAAATCGGTGAGTTGCAACCGGATCTCACATACTCTGAACATCCAATTCAAATTCTCGACGAGAAGGCTCGAACAACACAGAACTGCACGTTGTGGTTCTATAAAGTGTTATGGAGCAACCATACTGTTGAAGAAGCGACTTGGGAATTCGAAGAATGTCTCCGCTCCAGCTATCCGGATTTCTTCTCGTCTCATATCTGGTAATTTCTCTCCTACTTTCGTCTCTTCATTGTAATCTCGGGACAAGATTCTTTTAAGGGGGGAGGAATGTAAGAGCCCTAATTTCCATAATTCAAAGTTCATTTAGGAAAAAAAATTGAATAATAAAAAACAATAAAATGGAAATGAGAAAAACAAATACATTCAAACTCCAAATGAGGGAATTCAAAAAAATAAACTTAGCTACTGTTCAAATGAAGTTAACATGAAGATCTCAGTTGACCAATGGGTTCCAAATATTTCAAATAGCTCCCCTGCAAACTTTCATAATTTTTTATGCAAGTTTGCTATTTAATTCAATAGTTAAATTGAATTCAACTCAAATTCAAGTTCAAGTTTAAAATCAAATGAAACTTTGTCAAATCAACTATGGGAATTCAAAATCAAATTATATATAATTAATCCAGCCATCCCAAAAATATCTAGAAAATTTTGAAATGAATTAGGTGGTAGAATTGATGGAGCAAGGATGAGGATGAGGTGGGACCTATTGTCATCCAAAGCAAAGTGCTGTTTTTGCTCTCCATGTGACACCACATGCCATGCAAAGTCCAGGCAGCTGCTTGCATTGTTGAGGTCGCCTCCAGCTGCGCCCAGCATGCCCTGACCTCCTCCTTATACCCATCCCAATCCCTGACTCGACCATTTCTTCACATTGAAGTCTCCAGCGCCACTTTTACTTCTCAACCAAAATCTTCTCTGTCCGGCCAATTTGTAGAAAAGGTACTCCTTGTTGAGCACTTTTCTTTGCCTCTCTTCACTCCAAAATCTCTTGCACAGCTTTGTGATCAAGTTCTTGCACAGTTAGGCCACCCTCGAAGCAGTTAAACACGAAACCGCGGCCGCCGGAAAAAGTCCCCTGTTTGCCGCCTCTCTGCTCATCGTCGACACGACGATACAGCCATCAACTCATCTCGATCCTTGAAGAAAAAATGTGCACAATTACATGTAGAACATGCTTGTAAAGTTTCAGCCAATGCCATGCATCCTAGCCCCCGTATTTCCATTTCTTCTGACGAGCTTCGGGTATGAGTAGAGTTGGTTCGCACGTGAAATTCCTTTTATTCAGTTGATTATTCCTTGTGCACTTGTGCTATGTTGTTCTATATGACCAGGCGCATCACCTCAAAGAAGATTCATCGAGTTTCATCGTGTATTCACGTCGGAATACAATTTTTCCCCAACTGCCGGTTTTCCCCTCCTCTGTCCATCGTCGCCACGATATTCCGAACCTTTTCTCTCCTTCTTATGGCCAGATTCATGTTCCACATGCTTCCATGAAGCTTGCCGAAGTCTTCCCAATTGATTTAGCCCACCATAGGGCTCGACCGACATGGCCGAAACCCTAATCGCTGCCGCCGCCGTCGCACTGTCATTTCCGGCCACCTATCGCCGTCGAGGGCTGCACCGTCATGTTCTCCGTCGGATTTTAGGTACTGGCGGCGAGTTTGGAGGGCCGGTGTTGCCTGGAAAAGCCGCCGGCAAGTGGCCTCCGACGGATACAGCCGCGCGCCGCGCCCGAGCGCCACTGTCGCAAGGTTGATGAAGGCTCGTGGGGCCCGACCGTCAGCCTAACGAGCGCGCGCCCCGGATCTGCTGCGGCCCATGGATCGCGTGTGTCTACGTACTTTAATTCCGTGGCCCCGTGTGGCTTCAACTTGATTGGCCCATTTTTAACCTGTGGGCCCAGCCCTTTATTCAAATATTTCCAATCGGAATTTTATTCCAGAAATTGCTCCAAATGGAAAATCCATATCTCCAAGGATACTTGTCAAAATATTCCCAAATAAATTTTGTTAGTAACAGGATAGTATGTTCTTTCAAGCAGAGCACTTGGATCTGTATTAAAATCCATGGGAATTTCTCCATAATTCAAATAAACAAAATGCTTATAGAATTAATTCCTATAGTTCTGCTCTTTGGAAAATTACCAAATTTTTCCAGAACCTTCATTTGAATATCCGTGAACTCCAGTAAAAACTTCAGTGTCATTAGAATTAATTTACATGGTCTGATCACCTGTGTATTCTCTATGGACGTAAAAATAGCCAAATTCATGTAGAATTTGTACAGAAACTTGTGCAAGCTTCTAAATTGAATATCTCTCAGTTGAAAGATTCAAAAATTGTCAAAGTAACTTTGTTGGTTTTCTCTTTATCCACACTAACAAGAAATACAACCCAGTATATCTGAAAATTCCTAGATTTACTGTAGAGCCCTTTAAAGCAAAATCATGTTTGATTTTTATCTGATGATTCACTTCATAGAGAAATATAAAAGTTTTCCAAAATGTTCTATAGTAAGTTTCTGGATTTCTGTGAAAATTTGAGCTTCATTGGACTTTATTAACCTAGTTCAATCTGTAGATTTTCCTAACTGGTCATAGAATGCCCAAAAACAACAGAAACATTTCAGAAATTTGTCCAAACTTCTAAATTCAATATCTAAAAGTAGAATGCTTAGAAAATTGTGAAACGAATTTTGATGACTGACTCTTGGTATCCTCTAAACAGAAAACCTACTTTTAGCCATGTTAAAGTCCATGGATTCCCATGAAAATTCTGGGAAGGGTTTTGTACATTGAATTTTATACAACAGATACTTCCATGAACTTAGCTCAAATTTGGCCAGAACCTCACCCATAGTGCCTAGTTTCCTCCGTAAATTTTCCAGAACTAGTGGACATCATTTATTATACTTAACTGTCTTTCCTATAAGCTATGCAATAATCCCAATATTGAATCACTTGCATTTTTCTTTGCATATCGAATAGTTGCCAAGCTTGAAGAGACCCCAGTGCCACTGGAAGTCATCAACCCGGAGACTAACTTTAATCCTATCTCGTAGACAGGCAAGCCCCGGTTTGCATTTAACAGCATTTTAAATTTTATTTGTATTACACTATATGGTTTAGGATGTATGTGCATTAAGTCTAGGATTTTCTTGGAGTTTTCCACATGCATGACCAGATAACCCATGAGAGAAGGGTAGATGGTTAAGCCCTCGATGTGTACATACTATGCTTAATGTTATAGTTTCTTCGGTAGAAGTCGAGCAGTTTGAATCTACTTGCGAGTTCAGGAATTGGGTTCACACGGGATTGGTCGAGTGAGAGATTCACCATTTGATTAAATATGATACCGGCCATGGATTAAGAGTAGCAGAACATATGGGCCCATGAGCTGTAGCTGTGCTTGTGTCGGTCAAGGATCGATCCGTGTGCGGCCCTGTTGAGCAAGTTTAAATGTATCGAAGGCATACTGGATATATGGAACCCAGTAAACCGATGTAACTTGTCCACCTTAGCATCGAGGCATACCCTACTGCCTTATAGGTGTGGGTTGAGAGCAGCAAGGTGTAAACCTGCCAGCGGGTACATCGTACTCCGTGTTGGGGCCTCCTGCTCGTAGTGGTGGGACCGGGTCAGCGTGTAGGTAGCGGGTGAAAGGTTGATGCATACAACATGAGTGGAGTGTGCCGTCACAGCTCCGAGTGTGGGTGTATGTGTCGTGCTATTCAGGTATCCCCACAGGTCCATATCGATTCGAGTTGCCGTCCCTCACGGTTATTGAGTACCGCTTGTTCACTGAGTTGTGACGTAGTTAATTATTTAGAGCTGAATATTATTGAATCATGCTTTATGGAATAATCATGTATTGATGCTTGTATGTTTACATCAGATTGTTCACTAAATTTCAGATTCATGAAGCTGTAATTTGCTTCTAAAGCTGAAAGTAAGGACTAACATTTAGGCGAGTCTTTTATTGCAAACTGTCATCCTATATTACGTTTATCCTGCATATAGAGTTCCATGCTTAGTGGAGACGGTTAAGTCTTGCTAAGCCTTCGTGCTCACGGTTGCTATTTTATGTTTTTGCTGCAGATGATGACGTTTATGATGAAGGGTTTACCGGTGAGGCGTTGCCCCCATCGGGGTACACGGCCGAGTGGGAACCCTGCACGCCGCCGTGATGTTTTCTGTATGTTGCCAGTGTGATTCCGTTCTGGGGCTGAACAGAATGACTTTAGCATAGCTTAGGCTTGAGTGTCGAGAGCTATGAACTTATATTCCGCTTTAGTGTATTTAAATGTATATTATTGGTAAAAGACAAAGCTTGTATAATACTATATTGTTTTATGTAATACTTTGTATCTTTTTCTGTGTGCTGTTGGGTGCCGTATCGCACGGCACCACCCAATTGCGATTCCTGAAATGTGTGGACTCCAGTCCCCACACAAAAGTTCAAGATATAGAGATAATGCCAATTACAACATTGTAAAATAAGATTTTAACATCCCAGAAATGCAATGGTTACCCTCAAATAGTTTTATACAGGTCATACTGTGCAAACTTCAAACTGTACATGTTAAGGTTCTGGTTCTGGACTGCCAGAACAGTTTTGTGACAAATGGAATTTGACCCTGTTAATGCAAGATTAAGCTTAGGAGTTGAATAAGAAGTTGACAAATGACTTCCTAATATTTTCATAAATGTATAATTATGCCTAATTCAAGTTTTATTATTAGGTGATATGGCTGCCTAAAGTTGACAGATGAGCTGACTGGTTTCTGCCAGCAGTTCTGCAGAGTACCAGTTTGAACCTGGAATTAGAATTTGTTGTAGGCTGAATGGAAAGAGTCTTTGAATTACAAAGTTGTATTGATGATTCTACAAGATCCTGATATGTATCATTATAAGGCAGAAGATTTTTCTACCAAGAGTTATGGTTAAAATACAGAGACTGGGTGGATTGGTCAGGCATCTATAGTAGTTTTCGTAGGGTATAGTTTACACGGGTTTAGGAGGCTTTTCTGTAGTAGTGATCAAATGGAGCCTTGTAGAGGACTCGATGACCTTTCGATCCATATAGCATACCCCTATGGTTACTGTCATCTAACCAAGGTTTCATCCTGGTGAAGTTGAGAAAACTTCTGCTAAAAACAAAGAACCATGATTCTCTACACAAGCTTTCATTAGAATGCACTTTGCAATGTCAAAAACACAGCAGCAACTGATAGTCGGACTATCAAAACATAATGCATCCATTCTGTCGTGGGGGATGGTCGCAGGATCAAATGTGCTACTTACGGTAGTACATGCCTCACCAATTAAAAATCTAACCGGTATATCCAGATACGTCTATAGGTGGCCCTAGTATCGTTCACTCGCAACCGTTTTCTACACGGGTCGCTATCGTAGTCAGTGTACCTGCAGATGACACAAACTCACAATTCACTCAATGAGCCATCTTTCAGGAAGGCTACTGTGAGACCTATGTGTGCTGAATACATTGGCTTTAACAATAAAAGTTTTGAATGCTGCCATAACATCTTTTTAGCAAGGTCCGACTCTTGTACTGAGCTTCTGCAAGGTCCGACAATAGGTCCGACTTTATTTGTCTAATATCCAACATGTTTTTGGGTACCTCCGGTGAGCTTTGTCTTTAGCTCTGGCATGTCTTTGTTAAGCTCCAATATGTTTTGCTAGGTCCGACTTATGTTGGTTAGCTCCAACATGTTTTTCTAGCTCCGACTTTTGGGATGACTAGTTCCGACTAGTTTTGGTTAGCTCCAGTGCTAGGCTATGGCGCTAGGTTGTACTAGCTTTAGTATGCTCCGGCGCTAGGTTGTACTAGCTCTGGTAAGCTCTAGCGCAAGGTTGTACTAGTTTTGGTAAGCTCCGGCTCAAGCTCCGGTTAGCTTTGGCTAGGTTCGAAGCTTGATCGCAATGTTCCACCTTTTATCTTGCAATGTTTAGAACATGCTTTATATTCTTAGAAATATTGCTTAGTATTCATTTGCTAACTTTTTGGTGTGTTTTGGTTGATATGGCTGATATCATTTTGATATGCTTTGCAACATGCTTATGTGAGGTGCTCATGTAAGGTGTTGTGTTCGGAACTGACTTGAGTCAAGTCGTGGGCTTGGGCTCGTACGGATTGGTTGTTTGTTTATGTGTAGATGTTGCTTGATTTCAAGTCATGGATGGTGACAGGATCCTTTGGAATAGTCTCAGGGAGGAGATGAGGTTTCAACAACCAAGTTCAGGAGGAATTGTGGTTGAGCGGGTCAGGAGGTCGCGCGGAATGATTGAATCAAGGGAAATGCATATGAAGGTATCGTGGACGTTATTGGAAGATGTTTGCACGTGTGCAAGGAGTGCATGGGTTCCGAGGCGTGATGAAGAGATGTGGACGCAAAAAATTGGTCGGAAAGGTCCAATCGACTAGGTTATGGACTCAGGCTGCGGCTGAGTTGGGTTTGACTCAAATATGGAGAGATGTGAGTTTGCTATGTTAGGATTTCGTGTGGGTCAAGAATTTGAGTTGTTATAGGAATATGGGATATGTTCCTAATGTGTTTGGAAGTCTTAAGATTGCTTCTATCTGCGTATAGAAGAGTCCTAAGCAGTTATGGAAAGTTTCGATTCGTGAACGTAGTAGGATTAGTGTCCTGATTTGAGTTGAGTTGGCTTTCGAGCTGGTTATATAAGCAAGGGAAGCCAAAGATCGTGGTGCACGACTTTGGGGGGTGTTCCTCTTGCGTTCTATTGAATAAAATTCATAGTTTGAAGGAACTTTTATGCCTTGTTCGTCTGACTTGTTCCAGACAAGTTTTACTCGTCGAGTTTCTGGACAGCACTACCTTTCTTCGGTGGTTTTATCATAACTCAAGTCTTACAGATCCAATTGATGTGATTCTTTTTCGGTTTCTTCACAACTTGATTATCTATCATCTGTCAAAATTTCACGGTCATTGGATTTGTGGTTTCTGATCTACACGAGTTTCTTTGCAGCGTTCCAGGACTGTTTTTCTCGGGTAGTACAGATTGACCTTTGTTTGATCTTTCGATCATAACTTGAGTTTCTCTCGACGGATTTGAGTGATGCTTCTTGTGTTTTCTTCGTGACTTGATTCTATCTGATATATATCACTTTTTTCACTGTGAAACACGTTTATATTAGTCTCACACACAATTTTTTTAATATATCGTTTTTCTGCCGAAGGGGTTGGGATTTAATTGTTTCCACTGCGTAAGATTTTTTAAATCTACCATTCCCGCCCTGGTAGCTTTTCACGTGCTCTTCGATCATATGATTGGTAGCAGAGCCACAATGCTCCAATCATTTTTATTTGCACGTGTGTTTAACTAATCATCATGGAGAACTACTCCGCCAAACCTTGTGTGTTTGTTGGTATTGATTTTCAGGTTTGGAAGGCACGCATGGAGGCTTTCATCCGGGCGCAAGGCTTCGCAATATGGGAGAAGGTGTACAAGCCTTACGAAGTGCCACCTAACGATCAAGTTACGGCTACAAACCTATGGGACATCTACAACAATAGCAAAGCCCGAAACATGATTATCCAAGGACTCACTCAAAGCGACTTCGACCGCGTTGCACATCTCCGATCGACATACGATGTATGGAGAGCACTTTGTGACTATCACGAAGGATCCAACACGATCAAGGAGTTAAGGCAAGACATGTTCAAGAAAGAATACATGCACTTCGAGATGCAACCCGGTGAGTCCATTGATGATCTCTTTGCTCGCTTTAACAAAATTCTCAGTAACTCGCGTAGTGTCAACGTTAATTTTTCTGATGCTGAAAATGCTAGACAACTTCTTAGTGCATTAGACATGTCAATCTGTGAGGTTTAAGTTACATATATCCGCGAATCTACTGTCATGAGTACACTTACTTTAGATGTGCTTTACTCTAAACTCAAAACTCATGAAATTGACATCTTATCACGTAAGAACCCAAATAAGTCTATTGCATTTGTCTCACAACGTGATATGCCTAGCTCCGGCCAATCATCATCTTGCAATACTCTTGCTTTGTTGTCCTCACTAACCCAGGAGTAGATCGAGGAATTTCCAGAAGAGGAGTTAGCACTAATCTCTACTAGGTTCTAAAAAGCATTGCAAAATATGAGAACTAGAAGGAGACGAAGCTCCGGACCTCAACGTTGTTTTGAATGTGGTAAGACAGGACACTTTCGTACTGTATGCCCTAATCTTTCAGGTCCTACTACAAGTGAAGAGAAATAGAACAAGGTCAAGACCACCTCTGGAAACCCCAACAAGAAAAAGAAGGGTACCATAGGACGCTAGATGATTAACAGCTTCATCACTGCACTTCAAGAGCTCGGTTCATGCGATGTGGACTTTTAAAGTGATGAAGATGATGACGATCTGGCCAACTTATGCTTCATGGCGGTCAAAACGAGATCAAGATCAAGTCAGAAGGATGCAAAACACAACAGTGATGACGATGAGGTATGTTCTACCTGTAATGAAATGTGTGATGCAATTTCTCGTGCAACTATTATTGTTAAGAAAAAGGACAAAAAGCTTAGGCATAATGATGCTAAAATTAAATCACTAGAATCTAAAATCAACCATTTGAAAACCTTGATTCCTAGTAATGATTCTTGTCCCTCATGTGATTTAATCTATGAACAATTGTCCACATTAAGAACTGCACATTCCTCTACTCTAGATAGACTTGAACTTGAAATTGAAAAGAACAAAAAGATTGATGCACTTGACATTGGAAACTTAAAAGATGCTTCTTGTTCTACAATTGATATGCATTGTTCTAGTTGTGATGATCTTGAAAAGAAACTAAAAGATGCTATGAATGAAATTTCGATATTGAATAATGCTTTACGTTCTCATGAAGTTAAATATTGTTCCAATTGCAAATTAAAAGGAAAAACTTCATGTGAAAATTGCCTTGATCTGTCCAATAAACTTGATAACATGCATAGGACATTAGATCGGTTTTGTAATGGGAATAAGAACCTAAACTTGCTGCTGAATTCTTCCAAGTCTTGCAATGATAAAACTGGTTCAGGTTTTGATTCTCATGCTCATGCTAAGGCACATCCACCTAAAAGTGTAAAGTCATTAGGAAGTGGTTTGATTCAAACAGTTCCTAAACAAAAAGAAGTGGTTTTCAAATCTGCAGGAGTGTTGTCTCATTCGGTGTCAAATGAAAATGTTGTTTGCTCATCTAGACATGAACACAAAGTTAAATTTCATTGTACCTACTATGGTAAAGATGGCCATGTCATAGATTTTTGTTCTAGACTAGCTAAACAATATAAAAGGGAAAGAATGATTGCTAGTCTCATAACTTTCATGCAAAATTTGCTGCACATATTAATCCGAATGCCAGAAACATGCAACCTGCTGTTATGAGTCAAAAACATTCAAAGTTTACCTCCGTACCTTCTGTTTTTTCCTCCGGAGCTACTGATTTTTGTGCTACTCAAGTGACATCTTATAGGTCAGTAGTTAAGAGTAAAAAACCTCAAACTTTGACTCATAAACCTGTTGTTTTATCTTAGCTTTCGCGTGTTTTTCCTACTGCTCATCGTGTGACTCAGTACTGGATTCCTAAATGCCTTTTGACTAACCCCAGTATTGAGTCATCGACGTATTGTGCTTCTATGTAGGTTACATGTTTGAGGAAGGAGAACATTTTCAGGTTGTTCACGCCACATGACCGGTAACAAAGATTGGTTCTCCTCCCTCCCTTTTGTGTCACGAGTAGAGAAGTTACTTTTGCCGATAATTCTTCAACTCCTATAATTGCTAAGGGTTCGGTTAGAGTAAATGATCACTACACTTTTAAGGATGTGCACTTGTCAAAAATTTGAAATACAACTTGCTTTCTGTTTCACAATTCCTAGATGAAAATCTAGAAATTATTTTCAATAAACAATGTTGCAAAGTTGTAGGTTCAAATAGTGAGCTTATTTTTAACATGTCTCGGTTTGGAAGAGTTTTTAAATCTGATTTTGATATGTCTTCCTCTAAGCATAGGTGTCTAGTTTCTAATGATTCAAAGGACTTATATTTTTGGCATCGTAGACTTGGACACATATGCTTTGATCACCTAACGCGTGTTAGTGCTCTTGATCGCATACGTGGGTTGCCTAAGCTTAAAGGGGACAAAAGAAATTGTGCGCTCTTCTTGTAGACATGCTAAGATGGTTGCAAGTTCACATACTCCTCTCACAATGATCATGACAACTGAACTGGGTCAACTTTTGCACCTTGACACCGTAGGACCTTCACATGTTCAATCCTTCGGAGCTAAATGGTATGTTCTTGTGATTGTTGATGATTATTCTAGATACTCTTGGGTTTACTTTATGACATCTAAGAATGAAGCTTTTAGTCACTTTAGAACTTTATTTCTTAGATTATCAATTGATCACCCAGGATCTTTAAAAGCAATTAGAAGTGATAACAGAACTGAACTTAAAAATCATTCTTTTGATCACTTTTGTGCTGAAAATGGAATAGATCATCAATTTTCTTCACCATATGTACCTCAACAAAATGTTGTTGTAGAAAGAAAGAACAGAACCTTAGTTTAGATGGCTAGGACTATGCTTGATGAATATCGAACTCCAAGGAAATTTTGGGCTGATGCGATTGCAACCACTTGTTATGTCTCAAATCAAGTTTTCTTGCGCGCTAAGCTAGGTAAAACCCCATATGAGCTCCGGTTTGTACATAGGCCTAGTGTTACGGACTTATGGGTCTTTGGTTGCAAATGCTTTGTTAAGAAACATGGTAATCTTGATAAATTTGATCCTAGATCAATTGATGTCATGTTTCTTGGTTATCCATCTCATACTAGAGGCTACCGTGTGCTTTTACTTGACACTAACAAAATTGTGGAGACTTGTGAAGTGTCTTTTGATGAAGATAGCCCAGGTACTAGCTCAAACATTACAGTTCCAGATTCATATCCACAGGGGGAGAGCATTTTCGTTGAAGATGAGAAAGAGGTGGAGCTGCTGCCCAAAAATTCAGCAGCTAATGACATTGTTCGGACTCCTGATTTTAATTCACAACCAGCACCGATGACCACCATTGCTGGTCCAGATCCTCCTCAAGTCACAAGCTCATCGATTTGTGATGAACATGAAGAAGAAGAATCTTGTGAAGTGTCCACTCCCCTCCGGGTTCTCAAAATTCATCCTCCATAACAGATTATTGGAAGCTTGCACGAACGAGTTACACGGTCTAGGATTTGCGATCCAAACTCTCATGCTCATTCTGCTTTTGTTGCTTCTTTTGAACCCAAAGATATATCACACGCACTCACTAATGAATCTTGGATTATTGCCATGCAAGAAGAGTTAGAAAATTTTGAAAGAAATAATGTTTGGAAACTTGTACCTCCTCCTCAAGGTCACACTTTAATTGGAACTAAATGGGTGTTTAAAAATAAACAAAGTGAGGATGGGGTTGTGTTTAGGAATAAGGCTAGGTTGGTTGCTCAAGGTTTCACTCAAGTTACGGGTCTAGATTTTGATGAAACAATTTCTCCCGTTGCTATATTAGAAGCCATAAGAATTTTGTTAGCTTTTGCTACATCTAAAGGTTTTAAGCTATATCAAATGGATGTTTAAAGTGCTTTTCTTAATGGCTACATAGATGAGGATGTTTATGTCAAACAACCACCAGGTTTTGAAAATTCATATTTTCCTAATCATGTTTACAAATTGTCCAAAGCCTTGTACGGTCTCAAACAAGCCCCTAGAGCATGGTATGATAGGTTAAAAACTTTCTTACTTGAAAAGGTGTTTACCATGGGCAAGGTTGATAAAACTCTTTTTGTGCTTAAGCATGGCAATGACTCATTATTCGTTCAAGTGTATGTGGATGATATTATCTTTGCTTGTGCTTCTCATGATCTTGTGTCCAAGTTTTCAGCTATGATGAGTTTAGAATTTGAGATGACTATGATGGGAGAACTCACATACTTTTTGGGGCTGCAAAACAAGCAAACCAAGGAGGGTACCTTTGTGCATCAAACGAAGTATACAAAAGATCTCCTAAGGCGATTCAACATGGACAAAAGCAAGCCTCTTCGGACACCAATGGGAACAGCAACAACACTTGAACTTCCCGAAGATGGTGAATCCGTGGATCAAAAAGAATATAGAAGCATGATCGGATCACTTTTGTACCTCACGGCATCAAGATCGGACATACAATTCAGCATATGTCTCTGTGCACGGTTTCAAGCCTCCCCACGTGCTTCACATCGTCAAGCCGTCAAAAGGATTCTCAAGTACTTACATGGAACTCAAGAATTTAGCATTTTTCTTCCTTCTTCCTCAACTGTTACTTTGAAAGCTTTTTCCGATGCTGATTTTGGAGGTTGTAGGATTGATAGGAAAAGTACTTCCGGTGCTTATCATTTTCTTGGTAATTCACTTGTTGCTTGGTCCTCTAGAAAACAAAATTCAGTTGCACAATCCACAGCCAAATCTGAATATGTAGCTGCTGCTAGTGCTTGCTCACAAATTCATTGGATTGTTCAAACACTTAAAGACTATGGGGTTAATCTAGATAGTGTTCCACTGTTTTGTGATAACACTAGTGTCATTTCCGTTGCTAAAAACTCTGTGCAACATTCTAGAACTAAGCACATTGATATTAGGTATCACTTTCTCTATGATAATGTTGAAAAAGGAAACATTGTGCTTCACCACGTAGATACCGAACAACAATTGGCTGACATTTTTAACAAACCTTTGGATTTCACTCATTTTTGTTATATTCGTAGTGAAATAGGGGTTATGCATCCTCATGGCTTACATTGAGGGGGAGTTTTAAAACTTGAGAAATCTATGTGTGAATCTGAAATTAAAATAATATGAGCATAGTATTTCATACATATATGACTTTGTGATTCCTTTTACATGCTGAAAGTTCTTACTACATTACTCGTGTTATACATTTTGTAGTTTTTGCCATGTCTAGTAATTGGAATAATTACTTACACTAAATATGGTCATGGTCGAACTTTCTTGCTCTTTTGAACTTGTTGCATGCTCACAAGTGCTTTTAATCATAAAGGATTAATCAATCAATCAACTCACATGTTGAGTTTTTGTGAACAAATATAAGTTGAGAAAAGATCAAGAGAATATGCATGCATCGCACTTCTTCTTTTGAGATGGCTTATCATTGCACTTAGATATGAACTTGGAAGAAGTTTTGTATGACTAAAACCATGTCCTTAAGCTTCTGATTGTCAAATGACATAGGCTTGGCTTGGTTGGTTAGAATAAGGTAGATGCACATATAATACCTTACAAATATCATATGATCTAAATTCATGCCTTGAAAAATAATAAAATGCAGCAACAAGTGTCATGCTTTCAGGTATTGAAATAGTTAAGTTTGTGAGATCATGACTTGCTTAAATTGAAAATTACATTTGATCTCTAGCATGGCTTACACTACTTTATGTATCTCATTGTTGTGATAGTGTAAGTTACTTGATAGTATGACTTGGATGAGCTTTGTTTTATATGTATATGTTATAATATGCTCATAACAATTAAAATTTCTCTTTTGAACCTTGTTGAATACATTGTCAAAGGGGGGAAGATAATATGGTGAAATATGTATCGGGGGAGAAATTTATTTCTATCTCATTTGATTTTCAAAAAGGGGGAAAATTTTTCTCAAAACTTTTCATGCCAATATTCGGATTTAAATGGTGTTGCCAATGCATTCATCGAGGGGGAGATTGTGAGACCTATGTGTGCTGAATACATTGGCTTTAACAATAAAAGTTTTGAATGCTGCCATAACATTTTTTTAGCAAGGTCTGACTCTAGCTCCGAGTTTCTGCAAGGTCCGGCAATAGGTCTGACTTTCTTTGTCTAAGATCCAAAATGTTTTCGGGTAGCTCCGGTGAGCTTTGTCTTTAGCTCCGGCATGTCTTTGATAGCTCCTGCATGTCTTTGTTAAGCTCCGATATGTTTTGCTAGGTCCGACTTATGTTGGTTAGCTCCGACATGTTTTTATAGCTTCGACTTTTGGGATGACTAGTTCCGACTTGTTTTGGTTAGCTCCTGCGCTAGGTTGTACTAGCTTTAGTAAGCTCTGGTGCTAGGTTGTACTAGCTTTGGTAAGCTCCGGTGCTAGGTTGTACTAGTTTTGGTAAGCTCCAGCTGAAGCTTCGGTTAGCTTTGGCTAGGTTCAGAGCTTGATCGCAATGATTCTGCTTTTATCTTGCAACATTTAGAACTTGCTTTATATTATTAGAAAGATTGCTTAATATTCATTTGCTAAGTTTTTGTTGTGTTTTGGTTGATATGGATGATATATTTTTGATATGCTTCGCAACATGCTTATGTGAGGTGCTCAGGTAAGGTGTTCTGTTCGGAACTGACTTGAGTCAAGTCGTGGACTTGGGCTTGTACGGATTGGTTTTTTTTTCATGTGCAGGTGTTGCTTGAGTTAAAGTCATGGCCGGTGATAGGATCCTTTGGACTAGTCTCAGGAAGGAGATGAACCAAGTTCAGGAGGAATTGTGGTTGAGCGGGTTAGGAGGTTGCCAAGAATGATTGAATCAAGGGCAATGCATATGAAGGTATCGTGGACGTCGTTGGAAGATGTTTGCACATGTTCAAGGAGTGCATGGACGTGGCTACATAGTTCCGAGGCATGATGAAGAGATGTGGACGTAAAAAATTGGTCGGAAAGGTCCAACCGACTAGGTTATGGACTCAGGCTGCGGCTGAGTTGGGTTTGACTCAAATATGGAAAGATTTGAGTTGGTTATGTTAGGATTTCGTGTGGTTCACGAATTTGAGTTGTTTTAAAAATATAGTATATGTTCCTAATGTATTTTGAGGTCCTAAGATTGCTTCTATCTGCGTATAGAAGAGTCCTAAGCAGTTCTGAAAAGTTTCAATTTGTGAACGAAGTAGGATTAGGGTTCTGATTTCAGTTGAGTTGGCTTTTGAGCTGGTTATATAAGCAAGGGAAGCTAAAGCTCGTGGTGCATGACTTTGGGGGGTGTTCCACTTGCGTTCTATTGAATAAAATTCGTAGTTTGAAGGAACTTTTGTGCCTTGTTCGTCCGACTTGTTACAGACATGTTTTACTCGTCGAGTTTCTGGAAAGCACTACCTTTCGTCGGTGGTTTTATCATAACTAAAGTTTTACATATCCAATTGAACTTTTTTGGTTGTCTTCAAAACTTGATTATCTATCATCTTTAAAAATTTCACGGTCATTGGATTTGTGGTTTCTGATCTACACGAGTTTCTTTGCAGCATTCTAGAACTGTTTTTTCTCGGGTAGGACAGATTGACCTTTGTTCGATCTATCAATCATAACTTGAGTTTCTCTCGACGGATTTGAGTGATTCTTCTTGTGTTTTCTTCATGACTTGATTCTCTCTGATATATATCACTTTTGCTATGGTGAAACACGTTTAGATTAGTCTCACACACGATTCCTTTAACAGATCATTTTTCTACCGAAGGGGTTGGGATTTAATTGTTTCATTGTGTAAGATTTTTTAAATCTACCATTCACCCCCCCCCCCCTCTAGTAGCTTTTCACGTGCTCTTTGATCCTACAGCTACATAGGCAGCACGATAGGCATATATATATATATATATATATATATATATATATATATATATATATATATATATATATATATATATATATATATATATAAGTAAATGCATACAACTCTGGTGCGAGTCACCCCCAAGCGATATCATGTCTCGAGGTACATGACCATACTAGCACCTGCACGACAGAGGATCCCCTAAGAACCGGCTTATACACGCTAGGGAGAACATGTTTGCATGCCCCCATAAACATGAAGAGTTCTAGAGAATATTCTATCGGGTTATCCACCGCCCGACGATGGCTCCCACTATTGCCTGAAGCACACTGGGGTACCGCGTTTCATATGTTCTCAGAAACATAGAGAGTTTCAGAGACTCATATTTACTTTCCATGCCAAGCCACGGAAACAATAGCATACCACCTCTCGTATGGAAGAGCTTACCAAGATTGATCCGCACTCGGTAGCGTACCCTACCTCTTACCTGACGTCAGAGCATTATTATATAATATAATAACAAGTATGTTAGCATTGCCACCTTAATAACTTATACTAGTAATAGTCCTTAATGGGCATATAGCTATTCCTCACTCATATACTCCTATGTTTTTGAAAATATGCTCTTTTAAGGCACGTTGTTCCCAATGATGCTCTGATACTAGTCTGTGGGGACCGGGGTATTGACATTCAAGGATTTCATCGGGTGGTGTCATGCGATGCGGCACCCAACAACATACATGAAAAAATGAGACAAAATACAAACCAAGTCTTTTATTTATAAACACAACGGAAGTTTTATAATACTTAACGTAGGAAAGAAACCTATACATCATAGCTATGCTATCAGCACTAGCTATGCAAAAGCAATTATGTCCATGCCCTAGGACGCTTTGCACTAGTAGCACTCAAAGATCATGGCGGCGTGCAGGGCTCCCACTCGGTCGTGAACCCCGATGGCGTAAGGCGTTGTCGTCAAACCCTTCATCAGTCGTATATCCTGCAAATAACCTTTATATAGAAACTGTGAGCAAATGGCTCAGCAAGACTTAACCATCTCAACTAAGCATGCGACTCTGTATGCAAGCTAATTACTAAGCATAGGTAGGGTATTGCATAAACAGAATCACCTACAAGAAGGTCCTTAGCTTTCATGTTATTAGCATCAAGTTAAATGTTTAGAAAGATAACTTAAATGAGCATATACTATAGCACATAAGGTTGCAAAGCAGGTATACATCAAGATATATCATATTCTTCTGATCTTTCAGGTATTTACTATGTCATAGTAGCAGCAGACAAGTGGTACTCAAATAACCACGAGGGGCGGTCATTGCAATCAGGAGACACCCGGACAACACGTCACATACGCACGTTCGGAAGTGCAAAATGTAGCACTTCAGTACTAGTCGTATATGGCCACCTTTCACCCGAATCCTAAACGTCGAGCCGGTTTCACCATCTCAGACAAAAGATCTCCGCACCGAGCATGTCTGTGCACGCCGACCGATTTACACCTTACTGTCCTCAACCCACCCTATCGATGGTGGGCTATGGTCTCGTCACCCCAGTTATCAAGCTATGTCAGTCTGTTGGAGCCCATATCTCCTGTATGTCATCGGTACAGTTCAATCTTGTCCAGTGGTACCGCACATGGCACGATACTCAATTGATACAGGCAGAGCTATGCAACCAAGACCACGTCTTGTCGCTTCCTATCCATCTGCCCGGTTTCAAGTTCTTATTACGAGCCATTCTCTAGATATCCAATGTCAAGTGAATGTCACTTGCCTCTTGCAAGTAGATTTCAACTATTCGACTTCTAGCTTCTCGCGAGTAGATTCCAACTACTCGACTTCTACCGGCTTCCCTAAAACATTACCATGTCAATTACTACACGTAGATGTCAACCTTTCCATCCATTCCCTGAGATGTGTGGTTATGTAGGTGGAGTTTCAATAACCTTATAAGTAATGCACAATATCAACTTACTGACTTAAGGTGAATAAAGACTGCAAATGTTGAAAAAGCTTTTAAATGGAATCCAGGGCTTCCTTGGCTGCGAGTCAAGATCGAAGTTTGCTTCAGTTAGATGGCTCTCCAAAGCTTCAGATTCCTCCTCGATCTCGGTCAATATACGACATGCATATATAACATGTATAAATCATATTGAAATTAGAGTTCATAAGCTTCTAACTATTGATCATGTAAGCAAATGATCTTAATTGGCTTTGGAAAGTTTATCGTAGATACCGTACTATGAGGAAGATCTGGAAAAATAATGGAAGATGATCAAGCAAGCTTGTTGTCTCTAAATTTTCAACAAGTAAATAATTTCTCAGAATTTTGGAGCTAAATCTGCAGCTTTAACATAGCTAACAGTAGAGGATCTTGTTAAAGGATGTCTTACTGGTTCTAGTAAAATTTGTTCATAATTTTCTAAGCATTATAGAGTGAGATATTGAATTTAAAATTGCTATGAATTCTGCAATTGTTCTGTTAATTAAATGAGATTTTCAATTAACATACAGGATTGCACTGCAATTTGGATCAGTAAATGACTTCAATTAAACTTGAAAGTTTACAATAGATCAGTTGTATATGGAAGAGTATTTTGTAAAAATTTGGGAGATGTCGCATGAGGATAAAAAGAGTAATCAAATTAAGAAGTACAAAGCTTAACAAATTTAGTTCTACATTTTCTTGGACTTCCAGATCAAGTGGTTTGAACTACAGCAAAGTATAGATCAAATTGAGCATAGAATAATTTATATGGTATTTTTATGAGTAATTTTACTATGACGAATTGAATTTTGAAGTTGGCAATATATTCTGGAATTGGTTCTGTTAATATTCAACAGTTTTAGTGCAACAGTCAAAGAAATGGAATTTGGGTACGTTATACAGGTCCAATGTCTATAAAACAATTACTTGGGTTCAGGAACACCTATATTGAGATTTTGGAAATTTTTGGGATTTTTCTAGTGTAAGGGTCAGCTGGGATAATTCCCTATGTGTTTGGAGAAAATGAGTTACATTGAAATTAATTCGACTTTTCATGCCCAACCAATTGAACCAATGCAAAATCTAGATTAAAAAGAGTCTGCAAGAAATTATTTGAGATTTTTGGAGCAAGTCTACTGCAAGTAGTTGATTTTTGAAGTTGGGCAACTTCTCTGGAAGTTGGAAAAAGAATCCAAAGGCTGACAATGGGACCCACGTGCAGGTCCTTCTTCAACCTCCAGCCAGCGCGAACTGGGGGCTTCCTAGTGACTTCGTGAGGCCATTCTGGCTCCTAGGAGCATCAAATGGCAATGAAACAAAAACAAAAATTCCTCCCTTCACTCTGCAACACGCGTTGGACATCGTTTCGAGGTGCGGCTGCCATGATAACATTGCCAGCAATGGAGGCAGCGGCGGTGAGCTCCACGCTGATATGGGGCATGGCTTAGGAATGGGGTAACAAGCTTGTAATTTGATCCTAAGGTAGCTTGGGACCACGGGAAACTCGAATACGCCCTCCAATTGTGGAGACACGGAGTGAAACATCAAGTTCACTGACGACCTAGGTTGAGGTGCGGTGGCCACAAAAATTTGGTATCTCAGCTTGACTGAGCTACGGTGGTTCAATCGACAGTTGGAGCGTGGAGAGGTCAGCCTCACGAACCTCACAATGTGCTGGGCACAGATGGAGAGTTGCTTGTGTAGCCATGCGACGTGGAGGCGCAGTGGCAGCCGGAGCAGAGGCGCCGACATCGAACTTTGCTCGCTGCATTTGGTACACCCGTGGAGGCACAGCTGGGGACGTCTGGGGGGAAGAAAGGAAGGTGGTGCCCCCCCCCCCTCAAGCTTGATGTAGCTAAGGATTGGCCCAAGGTGCTGGGTGACAACCAACTCGAACAATGAAACTTTTTCCGCCTTGCTGCGGCTCCACGACGAGGGCGCGCAGAGGCAAAGGTCGCCGGCGGGAGAGAAAAACAGAGGACAGCACTCGGGTTACGTGTTGCACCATTAGAGAAATGGAAAGGTCAACTCGTGGGCTGTAGAGTAGCTGGCTTCAAGCGCTCGAAAGCAAGCAAACATGCAAGCAAGCAGCTGCCTGGCCCTTGCATGCGGTGTCGTGCTGTAAAGAGGAGGGAACAGAGGAGAGGCGGTTCCAGCTTCAAAGTCACTGACTGGTGGGCCCCACACCTTCTCCCTATTTCCCCTCTACTGGTCCTTTGATTCTACCATCAAATGATCTCTAAAAAATTCCCAAACTTAATGAAATCAAATAAAATATAGCGAGTTCAGATCTGGAGTAAGATTCTATGTTCGACAAAATTTGATTCAAAATTGAAATGTAAGTTTGAATTTAATTGCATTTCCTTTTTCCTATTTATTTAAATAGTAAATGTGTTTCAACATTTATGAAACTTGACAGGTGAACATTTTGAATTATGTTTGAAATTGTGGTGAACTCAGAAGTACATGTCAATTCACTTCGGTCATGTGCTTTGATTTCAAGTTTTATTTAAATTATTAAGGTTAAGTGTATTATCAATTGTAGTTTCCTATTCTTTCTTCCTTCCAAGCTTACATGCATGCTATGAAATTTTTTTGGCCTTCACAGCGTGTGTCATGGGGGTTTCGACCGCTGGTGCAGGGGAGTCCAGATGCGTACTTGTCGTGGATTTAGCCGGGGGAGTCCTTTCGTCTCGGGGCGTGCGGGATGTTGAGGTTGCTTTCCCTGCCTGTCATATTTGGATGAGCCGCAAGGATTTTTGGACCGGGCCTACCTCTATGGCATATCCTTGGGTCATGCGATGCGACCGGGGTGATCCATTCCACTAAAGGTGGCGGTCGCTTCAGGCTACCGGAAGTGAGTCAGAGTGTCCCGACTGGTTCATTCTCCTTTTGTGATTCCTTCTCCAACTGGGCAGAATTTTCGGGTGTGGGACCGCTTTTGCAGATTGTGAGGCAGCCACCAAAATTGTCCGTATCATATTCCTCTAGGAGCCTCTAGTGGCCGACATTTTCCTTTTGCCTCCCGTAGCACCAATATTCTTGCCGAGGAAACTTCGGAGGAGGATGCATTCATTTGGCATGTGTTTAACTAGGAAGGCGTGATGGATGTAGGGCTCCCCAAGCATCCTCTCAAAGTGGCTGGTTAGATGTTTGGCCGTTCTTCTGTCTTCGCGTTGATTTGCGTTCGCAGTTGTATTGGGGCAAGGCCACTGCTCCCGTCCCTTTTGGCAGGATGAAAGGTCCTTTCAGATCTTGAGGCAGCCCACTTTTGGATACCATGTGTCAGAGACATCCGCCACTGTCCCCAGACCAGAGGGGAGAAGGAAGCATGGTTAAGTAATTCCTTTGAGGACATCGGCTTGGCATGAGCAGGCTTGTGTGCCGAGGATCAGCGGGCCATCCCTGAAAGGAGAACATTGATGACGTCCGCCTCGATGACATTAGGGAGACCATTGAAACTCTCGAAGAAGTGCTACATATACACAAGGAAGGTTTCATCTGCCCTTCGTTGGCATCCCACGAAATATCATGTTTCACTAGAGCGCTCGCGCGCCACCCGGAGGTTACCGCTGTCAAGGGTGTTGTTGAGCTCGGCTTCGTTTTGTGCGGAGCTTGAACTCTGACCCCCTTTCGTAGTCATAGTGGCCTTATCGATGGGGACGACATCGTTTGGTCAAAGACAAAGTTCTGCGAATTTTTCCCAAGCAATTTCTCAAATGCCATGGGTCAAACAAAGATCGAAGATTGCTTCTCCTTCCTTGGTCGGAGAGGATGAGTGGGTGGAGGACCCAGTCAATCATCTTTTCCCGACCGTCTAGAGTTGTTGTTGTTGTGGTGCTGGGGATGAGGCCCGTCCGCGCGCTCGCTAGCCACGCGACATAACAGAGGCTGTGAATCCTGACAGACCAGCTCGAACTAGGGTTCAGCTAGTATGGGTGTGGCACATCAAGATGAGCTCACTACCTGGTGTACTGACCTAAGCACTGGAAGTGTGGGGTATAGGCGGTGCTAGTGGAGGCACTGATCCAGGCAGAATGCATGTGAGAGCGTGCCATGTCTGGATCGACATGGTGACAAAACTTGGCTAGGTGTGCGGTCTTGCCCAGAGTTGGGTGCATCTTCTTAGAGTCGAGCACGGTTCGCACTACCCATAAAAGGTCATCGAGAACTGGACCGTGTGCAAGTTTCTAGCTATGCACCCCTTGTTGTGGAGATGCGAACTGTGGGAGTGCTCATACATCGATGAGGGTGTCTGTTGTGCGATGTTTCCAGTGAAAATGATCGCTTACCTCGGTGCCGAAGTTGAAGCTGAGATCGCAACTGGCAGTATATTCTAGTATCCCCAAAATGGATGGTGATGCTCATCGTCCATTCCTTTGAAGGGCGCTTTCTAGGCATCATCAGTGATGTCAACACTATTGAGCCCTTGGAGGACGACAGTAATGCTCCTCAGTGTCGATGATGCCATGACGAAGGTGATGACAACATGCAATAGTGTTCCCCTACCTGGCGCGCCAACTGTTGGCGGTTTGGAAATTGACTAGTAAATTTGTATTGAGTCACATTCATCTTCGTATGGCTAGTTGCAAACAATAAGAGATTTATCCTGCTTTGGGCAAAAAAGGCTCTACGTCCAGCGGGAGTCTATCCATGATATTTGTTAGCTCAAAAGGCGACAGAACATATTACAAACGGGCCTTGCCGAGTATATGAACTCTAAGAAATAATAACTTCTAGGAAAGTAATTCGTTAGCAAGAACACACACCGACATATGAAATGTAAGGCACGAACGAAAGTTTCACAAAGGAAAAGGGTGCAGGAGCACCAAAGAAAAAAAGGTGCAAGAGCACCAAAGGAAAGGTGTGTAACGAAATGCGTAAAGTAAATGTATATAGTAATTGCAAATACAAATTGACTTCACCATCCTCGCGGATGACCTTGGGGGTCCTTTTATATGGGGGCGAGGCAGTCCTATCTATCTATCATTCCTCATAGTGGAGCCAATTTTAAAGTGTTCGTTCTATGCATTCGGTCTGTCTGGGGAGCGGAAGCTTCAGTCTTGGCTTTTTCTTGGTCTCCAGGGCACTGTTTTGCAAGTGAGGTGAATGTCCTTCTGATGATGTATGGGATGGATGGCAGGCTTATCCTGCAACGGATCTCATTGCAAATTCAGCCCCTTGTCAAAGTTACCTCGCCCACCACACGTCATAAATTGCCCCCAACTACCCACCTCCCCGTGCTCAAACCTGGGAGGAATCATCCGCTTGACCTCTCGATTGGGACCTGGGCAGTTTCGATACCTCGATCGACCGAGGCATTGGTGGTGGGTACCTCCTTGAACGGAGGTTAGCTTCACTTCATAGTCGTGTAGTGGTAATGAACCATCGGTCCCGTATGTTTGGTACTTCGGGTACAGAACTCCATCAGCGGTATGTGGTTATAGCTCTATCTGTCCAATGTAACCTCCCACGTTCAATTGTGCCACATGTTCTTAGCGGGAGTCACCCAACATATCAGATGTAAGCTTGTGCTCGATATGTTGGATCATTAAACCCTAGGACTCAACACTAATATGATCACATCTACACTAGTAGGCTATACACCTGTTGACAAAAAGCACAATAGAATAGTTTCCCTCTAGACTAACTCCCACTAGTCTTGGGTTATCTTACTAGAGTAGATACTTTTGTGTGTCATACTACCTTGTATTTTTAACATACCCCTATCATGATGGTTATTTGTATTCTATACCCTTATCATAAGAATAGTGATGCCTTTACTCTACCGCCTTCATTAGGGGTAAACAAATATGATACCATGAATTCTTCTAGGTCAATTGGTACAACTGTATTCATGCGATTGTAGATTTACTATAATATTAATTGTAGGGTACATTGATAAAGTATTTCATGCATCAATGCTAGGGATGTTTTATTAACGTAGCTGAGGAAGACTCAACAAAGATTTATGGCACCATTGATGGGGAAAGCTAAGAACGTAAAGGATAGATATCACTTTTGATTAAGGCGATAGGTGTTAGTAGTTCTTTGAGAGGGTTACCCTTGCTATGTTTTCTCCATTTGTGTGTAAATAGGGTGGTGTCTGGCTAGCCCATTCCATTGGAAAGCCGACATGTACGCAAGGTGTTCCTCGACAAGCTCTTTATGCTAGGCAACACCAATGCCATCACATAGGTGCTCTCAGCTTCCGGCATGAGCCAAAGATATCTATCCCAACAATTTGGAGGTGGCTCCAATAGTATATCTTGTTTGCCTTCACCATGGTATGGATGAATGGCTCATTGTCCAACATTCTTACAACTGGTTGATCCTGTCGACTTGTGAACATATTGATGTTGAAGTTGGAGGAGCCTTCTTCTCATTGATCATGAGAAAGATGAAAGTTTGATTGATAATATGGTCACCATTGAAGGGGTAGATCTATGATGACTATATTTCCATTAGTATGGTGTGCACACCATTGACAAGATATACATGCTAACGACAAAACTAGACCTTTGTATAAAGCACTAAGAAGATCAAGCCAACCGAGAAGTGTTTGTGATGGTCCAAGCTGTGGATACTCGCAGGATGTGCAAAAGTACATGGCATCATGGGACACATGGGGATTGATTTCCCTATGACCCATGAGGTTCCCTTGTCCCAAGAACCAACTCCAATGGATACTGTCCGCAAGAAGGTTAAGGGTGGAATCAACCCACCCTTATAATCAAGGAGGCATTGGGAGTTTAAAAACTTTAACGGATTCAACATAAGGTAGCCTACCTTGAAGTATATTTTGTTCGGTCACGTAAAGATCAAGAACAACATACCCAACAAGCTATGGCCAATGACAATACAATTGAAAGCATTCAAGATCCAAGCTGTCCCACCATAACTAATTGAGACCCTGTTGAAGATCCTTAAATGCCAAATCACACCGTCAATTCCCTCCATAAAGGATATAAATTGGACGACCAACATAGTGGTAGTAGTTATTTACTAACTATTTCCACAAGTGTTGGCGCAATTCTGTATGTAGGTGAATTATGCCCAAAATTAAAGGGGCCAATCCAAGAAACACACTTTCTGACCACTCAGGCTCAAGCACGAGGATTCGTGGGTCCACTTGGAGGACAAAACCAACTATAAATAACCAGAATCACCCATACCCATGATGGGGGCCCTCACAATAGTGTCATAGCAAAGTTTCAACGCGGGAGGAGCCGTTGGGAGCTCGATGGAACCACCAGCTCACCCGACCTGGTATTTGCACCAAACGCGGTTGACCGCCACTTGTTGGCTCCTCAAGGCTTGGTGATCACGATGGCGACATATTCCCACTCATATTTTGGCGCCAAATCGACGTTTGGAGGGTATAAAGAGGGGGTAAGGGGCTCCCTTACTTCACACACCAAACGCTTGAGTCTAGTACTCAACCGCAAAGGTGTAGCACAACCCAAGTGCTTAGAAAATAGGAATAGTCAGAAAGAGGAGGAGGAGGCTCCGGCTTGTCGGGCTTCTTCCACTTAAGGATAGGGTTCGGGCTTGTCGAACTCTCTCCACCCTCATACCTCAACAATTCTTTCCATCTCAAGTAAGGTACATGGTTTCCATTTGAGTACATTTATTTAATTCAAGCAAGTTAATTCCTTAGTTGCTTGTTCGTTCATTGCTCTATTCATTTACATGTCCTAGTATTTGCCTTTGATTATCTAGGCTTGTTGTTACCTTTGATTATCTCGTAGTCCATAGGTTCTAGAGGTAGGCGGTTGGTGATGATAGCCCTATCGTTCGTTGAAATCCTCCATGTTCGACTGCAACATAGGCTCTTGTTGGGAGTCGCCCGACAGACAGTGTGAGCTTTTGCCCAATACAAGCTGCTATTGATCGACTTGATTTGAATTAGAAACCCTTCTCTTAGGAAATCCACTCTATCCCTTGCCTACAATCATGCTTTGTGTCCTTGGGTGAACTAGTTAAAATATTCACATGTTCCTTGGATTCGATACACTTGGCAATACTCTTAATGGAGAAGTGCTACAACAGTTTCTTTATGCACTTGCGCATTTTTATCTGTGACATACCAACCATCAACAAGCAATTCTAGTGCCGTTGCCGGGGAACGGTTGCTATTGATCTTCGAACCTTCTGCACCCTTATATCTATTTTTATCTTTATTCCTTATCTTTTACCATCCGCACTATTGAGCAACCCACCATTCTTTCTCTATCTGCTCCTAAGGGTGAGTTCTGTGAGCCTCCACCATCAGCGGATCCCATTTGCTCAACTAGCTATGAACTCCACCCTAGCTTTATAGCCATGGTTTGGAGAAATCCTTCTCACAGACGAATTGTGAGAATCCCTACCTTCGCCTATGGGTGTTTGAGCAATTGTGTTCACGCCTTCTAATCAAGGGCATGACACAAGAAACCCTTAAGTGGAAAATGTTTCCCTTTTCCATCAAGGGAAGAGCGAAGATGTGGTACACTCATACCATTGGGAGTGCAAATGGAAAATGGAAAGAACTTCAAGACAATTTTTGTCTTGCATTCTTTCCACTCTCCAAGTTGCCTCTCCACAAAGGGAAATTCTCAACTTTCTGCAAATTGAGAAGGAACCTACGGGAGCAGCCCGGGCTAGATTCTCATTGCTAACAAAATCAGACCCTAACTTGTCTATTCCCGAACATGTGTTATGATAATATTTTTTCGGGCATGACAAGGATTTTGCCTTCTACATCAAAATAACGGTTGGAGTCTCTTTCCTTCATAAGACAATGATCGAAGGAAGGTATATTCTAGACCACATTCTTGAAAATACATCTTTCATTGCCGATCATAATGAACCTCCTCAAGAGGAAGCCGAATCGAGACATGAGGATCCCCCTATAGTCACCCTGGAACCCATACCATGTTCATCTCCAGTTGTTACTATGAAATCCTCGCCTGAATCAAAGACACCAAAGTAAGAATGAATTTGACCTTCGCGGTTTCCATTGTGCTTCGAGGAAGTTCTTTTGAAGATTTAGGGAATACCTCAAAGTATTGTTGTTGAAGGAAACCATCGTACATCCCTCACTCCTTGATCCGCTGAAAGGAAAATTCCTTCAGGAAACAATCAAGAATTTGACCGAAATCATGAGTAATGAATGGACGGCGGAGGTTGAGCTTTCACCTAGAATAATTCTGAGCAAATAGCATTTCTGGGAGATGTGGTTTAGCCATTTAGGGTGATCTACCCTGGCATACAACAAGAAAATCCTTCAAATATTTCTATGGAAACATCAAGGAAGGATATGGGTTTTACAAAACGTGTCTATAAGATATATAACATCAAGTTCTGCCTTGATTTTCATGTTTTTGAAGTCGATGACTTAATTGTAATGATAGGGTAACTCATTCACAAAATTACTCGTGGGTGCACCTTCAGAAGGCGGCCTAGATGTTAAACATGGAGGGAGAAAGTTTCCCATTTCCATTCTGCAATCCAAAAAAACATTAGCAGAACCTCCCCCCAAAAGTGATCCAATCAAGGAGGCCATGGCTCTTCAATTGTTAGACTCTCCTAAAAATGATGAAGAAGAGCAATTCATCCAAGAAGAGGATGAATTGCAGGAGACATTTGATCTGTCCAATGAAGATCCATCACAAAAGCCCTCGATTTAGTTGAAAATCCTACCTTCTAGCCTACGTTATGCTTTCCTAAATGGTGACGCGGAACCTCCTGCCATCATAAGTGACAAGCTCTCACAAGACGAAACCGTCAAACTCATGACCATCTTAGAAAAGCATAGATCCGTCCTACGCTACTCACTACAAGACCTTAAGGGAATTATCCCTTCTCTTTGCACCCATCACATTCCCACCAATCCATTTAGAACACCATCTAGGAAACTTCAAAGGAGGTTCAATAATGCTATCCGAGAGGTTGTCAAAAAGGTCTTGAAACTCTTGCACGCCAGGATAATTTATCCCATTCCTCATAGTGAGTGAGTTAGCCCTGTCCAAGTAGTGCCCAAGAAAGGAGGAATGACGATCGTTTGAAATGAGAGCAATGAACTTATTCCTCAATGAACCATCACAGAATGGAGGATGTGCATTAACTATAGAAAACTCAGCAAGGCAACAATGAAGGATCATTTCCCGCTGCCTTTCATTGATGAAATGCTTGAGCGACTAGCGAAACATTCCTTTTTTTGTTTCCTTTATGGGTATTCCATTTACCATAAAATTCCCATCCAACCTGATGATCAAAGTAAGACCACCTTCACATGCCCTTACGAAGCATACGCCTATCAGTGGATGCCATTCTAGTTGTGTAATGAACCCTTTTCGTTCCAAAGGTGCATGATGTCTATTTTTTCAGACATGATCAAGGAAATCATGGATGTTTTCATGGATGACTTTTTCGCCTATGGAAAAACTTTTGATCATGATCTTTTGAACCTACACAGGGTCTTACAAAGATGACAAGGGAAGGACCTGATGCTCTATTGGGAAAAGTGCCATTTTTATAGTCTGTGCACGTGAAAGGGCATTGTATTAGGACAATTGGTGTCCGAAAGGGGGATTGAGGTGGACACAACCAAAATTGAAGTTACTGAAAAGCTTCCACCTCCCACCAAACTAAGGATATCACAATTCTTAGGCCATGCAGGGTTCTACCTACGATTTCTCAAGGATTTTTTCCAAAATTACTAGACCCCTCACTAGCCTATTAGCTAAGGATGTGCACTTTGATTTTGATGATGAGTGCCGCAAATATGTTGACATCCTCAAGAATGCACTCGTCATAGCTCCAATCATTCAACCAACTGATTGCACACTGCCATTTGAAATCATGTGTGATGCTAGTGATTACGCTGATGGAGCAGTCCTGGGCCAAACTAAGGATAAGAAGCACCGCGCAATAGCCTATGCTAGCAAAACTCTAACAGAAGCTCAACTTAACTATGCCACAACTGAAAAGGAGCTCCTAGCAGCTGTCTTTGCTATCGATAAGTTTAGATCATACTTGGCTGGAGCAAAAGTCATAGTCCACACAGACCATGCTGCTTTGGAATATTTGCTCACTAAGAAAGATGCTAAACCTAGGCTAATACGATGGATTCTCCTACTCCAAGAATTTGATTTGGAGATAAGGGATAAAAACGGAGTAGAGAGTTTTGTTGTTGATCACTTAACGTATGGAAATCCTAAATACACCGGAAATACCCATTAATGATTTCCTACATGATGATATGTGGCTCAAGGTGACCGACTCTAACCCTTGGTACGCGAATATCGTAAACTTAGTGGTTACAGGGTATGTACCACTAGGGAAGGATAAGAAAAAGATCATTTTTCAGAGTTGACATCACCTGTTTGATGATCCATGCCTCTATAGGATATGTTTAGATGGGTGACTTAGAAGGTGCGTTGCAAGAATTTAAGGCACCAAAATTATCGAAAGTTGCCATGCGGCCCCCTATAGTGGGCACTACAATATTTACCGTACTCAGACAAACATCTGGCAAAGTGGATTCTTTTGGCCCTCAATGTATGAGGATACAACGGAATTCGTTCAAAAATGTCGGGAATGCCAAAAGCATGGAGGAATCACTGCTCGTAATGCGATGCCCTTCACATACCATCTCCAAGAAGAATTATTTGATGTGTGGGGGATCGACTTCATGGCACTTTTTCCAAAATTCTTTGATTGCAAGTATATTCTGGTGGCTGTAGATTATGTGTCCAAATGGGTATAAGCATTACCATGCAAACATGTCGATGCCAAGACCGCTCAGAAAATGTTTTATGAAGTCATTTTTCCACGGTTTGGAACTCTCCGAATGGTCATAAGTGATGGAGGGTCTTATTTTATTGATAAGACTTTCCAGATCTTTTTGAGAGAGCTTGGGGTTAGGAATAACATTGCTACTCCGTACCATCCCCAAACAAGTGGTCAAGTAGAAACTTCAAACAGAAAAAAAGAATATTATGTAAAAGATCGTCTTTGAGATGGGGAAGGGCTGGAAGAACAAACTACATGATGCACTTTGGGCATACTGTACCACCTATAAGACACCCATCAGAATATCACCTTTCCAAATTGTCTACGAGAAAACATGTCATTTACCCATAGAGTTGGAACATAGAGCGTATTGGGCTATCATGAAGTGGAACAGGGATCTCCATGAAGCTAGAAAGTTGCGCTAGATGCAAAATTCTAAACTGGAATAATAGAGGGATAAGGCGTACCATAGTGCCAAGATCTATAAAGAAAAAACCAAGAGGTGGCACGATTAAACTATTACACCTAAGGAGTTCAACCCTAGAGATAAAGTCCTACTTTAAACTCTAGAGTCAAACTTTTTTGACATGGGAACCCAAAAAGCAAATGGGAGGGTTCCTATAATGTGGTAGATACTTCATCTCATAGAGCAACTACACTCCAAATGATGAAGGTCATCTATCAAAACTAAATGGTCATCATCTAAAGATCTTTGCAGAACCCGAAGAAAATTTGGACAAAGAGGAATACATAGTCAATTTGATTGACTTTAACGTCTATCCTTGAAGTTTGGTTAGATTTTCCATGTGCAATAAAGCAAACTCCAACCCTCACCACTCCTTTCTAATCATCCCACTATCCCCATTTGGCTAAGTAAAAGAGAAGTAAAATTTAGAATATCATACATATTTTCCTACTTAGGACTCAAATGCTTATCATGTGATGAGTACTTTAGGCCCGATCTTCCGAAAGGTAAGTCAATTGGGGTGGAGAACTTGATGTGGATGATCCGCGGCACTCGAGCAGTTCGAGTACCCCTACAATTACTACACCACTTCTTTGTTGGTTATCAACCGTGCTACACATGCTTGACCTCTCTAATAAGGCTAATCCCTGCATACGAAACCGAGAACACAATCAAGAACGTCGAAGACACGATCTGAAATCGTGAAGTTAGAGTCTCACAAACCGTAGAACGACGATATTATTGATCTAAGCAAAACCCCATTGTTTATGGTGGATACTATGGAGTATATATAGGTGGGAGGAAGTCCGAGGGGGTGTTGGGGTCGTTACATAACCCTAAGACACGAAAATAAGAGATGTAGACATGATACAAGGCCCAATGGCCCAATACAGTGGCGCAACACCCTGACAGATTTTGAACTCAATTTTGTTTTGACGATTCCTGTCACATCTGAAGGAATTTTGACATGGTACCAGCTGCATTGCAACTTTTATCCTCTCCCCTTTCCGTGCATATGTAAAACGTACAAAATGGAGTTTGTATGCGTCCTTGGCGTCCATTTTAGTGCAAACTGCTCTTGGACTCCGAGTTGGACACGATATTGAGTAGGAGTCAGTTTCCATCTTCATTGAATGTATTCTTTGGTCCTCCATGCCCCTAAACCTTCCTCCAATTACTCCTTAAATCACTCCATGTATCCTAATCACAATTAAATTATTAGGTAGCAATCTATTCTCAAAAATATATAAGGAAAAGTATAAGAACAAGCCCACCTCTGAAATTAATTGGTGTGTGTGAATTCTATTGATTGCATCTTGTATGTTAAATGCAGTGTTGTGTATATCCATAGTAGTGATCCTCATCATCCTCCTCTTCTTGAATTGGAGTCGTCCTCGACTCAAGTTCATATTCTCTCATGTGTGGGTCCATATGTTCAACGCCATCAAACCCTTTTGTGTGCATCAAAGGCAGAGGCCAAGGTGGTGGATGATATAGTGTACCATCTACATGTTCTCCATCAAATAAGCATGACCATTCACATGAGCCAGGATCCCAAACAAATAAACATTGTGCCATGTTTGTTTGTGCAATGATAATGTGCATTATCTCATCATTCTCCCCTTCTTTATGACAAGCCGTCCTCGACTTGCTCGTATGTCCAGCAAAGAGGCTTGCTTTGGGGGTAGAATGAGCGTTGTCCATATTGCACAACCGCGGCGAACAATGCTCGTCTATTAAGTGTTGTCCGTGCTGCAAGAAAAAGAATACTAGAAAAACTTGACAAATAATTATTAGTGTTAGTGCATCTATTCATTTCACCATGTTGTTGCAGCACAAAATGGGATTTTTCATTTGACCATATGTAAACTTTATGCACCCTAAATTCACCACTATCTTCATAGTTGCCTATAGCTTGAAAAATATTTCTACTTAAAAAAGGCAATTCAGATTGGGAAAATATTATCCTCTCTACAATATGTAAATCACAAAGAGTGTCAAATTTAATATGACCCAAAGTATTTAGAGAAAACAAAAATTTCAGCTCATCATTTTCAGCAGTAGCGGTGATCAAATTATGAATTTCAGCACAAGTAGGTGAATCAAAAACACAATCATCTACTACATCAACTTGTTTTCGCATAGGTATAGCAGAGTTATCAGCACAAAACTCTTTCTTAGTGCAACGATTAGCATAAAAATCAACATGTGACAATGGTGTATAAATAAAGGATTCTAATAGTTGCTCCTCGGAAATAGCATAATTGGTGGAAAAAATCATAACAACCAAAAACTTCTCACCTTCTGTATTATTTTTTTGCCTTACCATTTTCCGCAGTGATTTCGAGTGCATTATGAGTAGATCCATCTAAAGTTTCACAAGTGTTGTCGAAAACCTCGTTCTCTTTTGTATCATCTACATTATTTTCTATATTGTCCTGCAAAATGTCAGACACAAAAGGAGGTACAACAAGAAATTTATCCTCAAATTGATGCACTTCATCTTTGCAATTAGATACATTCATAAAAATTTCTCGCATACAAATTTTCATATCCTTCCACGTTCGATGTTTTTCTAAATCATTTAAATTGTTCCACCAAATTAATGCACAATATACTAATGCACTTGCAACTTTTCTAATCTTTCTCCTCTCACACATATGACATTGTGCAAAATTTTTATCCAACTCTATTTCCCAAGCAATATATTCATCGTAACCAAAACCATCATAAGAAGGAAGAGATGGAGGAATGTAATTACTTTCTGTGGCAGGAGTTTAAAGATAGTCTGAATGTCATGTGAAACCTTGGTTAATGCTTGATTCTTAGCGAGCAACTCCATCGCCGTCTTCATCAGGTCAATCATCTTAGCATATAATGCATGATTCTTGCTTTTACCTGACATTGTTAGTAGCAAACAGAAGACAACAAAAAAATATGTTATCCCTATCAACTACAAAGGATAATAGCAAAGTGGAAGTGGAATCACACACTCTCAAGCATCTTACCACGCTCTTACAAGTGTTCTTACTAACACTTCAGGTGGCAAACGATGGACAGTATGAAGAAACCAATGAAGCGTAGGATGATTTCAAAGGTGTATCGATTCTGCTCTAGAGTAAGGTGTAGCTTAGATCGCACTTTATATGTAGCAAGGATTAGCAACAATGAAACTCATATAGTTTGGTTTCATACCTAGAGTCCACAAAAAAAGCCACAAAAAACTTGCAGTTCGTAGATCTATTCATCACTTTGTCCAAACCACCAATGAGCCTTTGCAACTATGTTTTTCAGTTTAGTTTTGTTGAGTTTGTGTTTATGGTTGAGTCATATTGCTGGTTTAGAAAGTGTTTTTGGTCTTAGTTTGTGTTTTGCATTCTATTGATTCATCCTTTTGAATCACGTCATCACGTCTAGATTAGATTCATCTCTATCCAGATCGGTATTTTCATCATATCTCACACATATGAACTTGGATTTCGTAGTTATTACACTTTATGGAAATCTTACGAAGTTCTCGATAACTTTCGTATTCTTAGGTTTCCCAGAAAACGGAGCTATTATGGTCAAAAGTGCATTAGATCTTAATGTGTTCTCGACCTAGAATTTCTGAACAGTCTATGTTTCGGGAGCAATATCTCCTATTATTTTTGTCCAAATAGGTCTTCCATATATTGAAATTGAAGAGAACAGATATATCTACAATATTTCTGTTGTATGTTTTTCAATTTAGAGCCTCTAAGTATGCCTATTTGTCATTAAAAGATTGAGCAGAAAATATGTGACAGACCCACGAGATATCTTTGATTGCTTTTCACTGTGTTCTTCTTTTGCAGCACATTTTGAAAAAAAAAGAAAGAAGACAAAATAAAAAGGCAGAAGAAAAAAAGGATACAAAAGCCGCATAAAAAAAGAGGAGAAAAAAACAAAAAACAAAAAACAAAAATCAGATGTGCTTGCAACTTTTGTGTCCTTAGCGCTTTGATTCATGTCTTGCTAGCTTAAACTACTAGAAACATATTTAGACCAGCAACTTTGACAAGTACTTTGAACACTTATTCAACATACTATCTGATTTAATTGTGGCTAATCCTTGCTACATATAAAGTTCCATCCAAGCTACACTTTACTCTTGAGCAGAATCGATACACCTTTACAATCATCCCACGCTTCATTGGTTTCTTCATACCGGCCATCGTTTGCCACCTGTAGTGTTGGTAAGAACACTTATAAGAGCGTGGTAAGACGCTTGAGAGTGTGAGATTCCACTTCCACTTTGCCATCATCCTTTGTAGTTGATAGGGATAACATATTGTTTGTTGTCTTCTGTTTGCTACTAACAATGTAAGGTAAAAACAAGAATCTTGCGTTATATGCCGAGATGATTGACATGATGAAGATGGCGATGGAGTTGCTCACTAAAAATCAAACTTCAACCAAGGTTTCACATGACATTTAGACCACCTTTACAACACATTCCACAAGAAGTAATTACATTATCGTCTCTTCCTTCTTGTGATGGTTTTGGTTACAATGAATATATTGCTTGGAAAATAGAGTTGCATAAATTTTTTTGTACAATGACATATGTGTGGGAGGAGAAAGATTAGAAATATTGCTAGTGTGTTAATTGATTGTGCATTAACTTGGTAGGACAACATAAGTGATTTAGAAAAACCACAAACATGGAAAGATATGAAAATTCTTATGCGAGAAACTTTTGCTAATGTATCTAATTGCAAAGATGAAATACATGAACTTGAGAAGAATTTTCTTGTTGTACCTCCTCCTATGCCTAACCTTTTGCGGGAACATGAACAAATAAATGTAGATGCAAATGAGAATGAGTTGTTGAACAACTCTTCTGAATTTTTTGATGAATCAACTCATAATGCATTTGAATTTCTTGCTGAAAATGAGAGTAGTGTTAATGGACAATGCTCTACAGTGACACAAGGTATGACATTTTCAGATGTGCTGAATTGTGCCACCAATCATGCTATCGATGAGCAGCAACAAGATGAATCTTTTCATAATACACCTTTACAACTTATTGATTTTCATACTGGTTCTTACAACAAAAATGTGTTGTGTGCTGATATTTATATTTTACCTATGGTAGAACAACAGAATGAGTTTGATACTTTATCACACATTGTGCAGAAATTAATAATTTGATTTCCATAACTGCCGAAAATGAGGAGCTGAAATTGTTGTCTTCACTAAATACTTTGGGTTATATTGAATTTGACATTCTTTGTGATCTAGATACTGCAGATAGAAGAATATTTCTGAAAACAGAATTACCTTTGTTTACAAGAAATAGTTTTCATGCTATAGGCAAATATGAACATAGTGGTATATTTATAGTGCATAAAGTTTACATATGTTCGAATGAGAAAGCTCCTTTAGTGCTGCAACAACATAGTAAAGTAAATGAATGTACTAACGCTAATAATGTCTTGTCAAGTTTTTCTAGTATTTTTCCTTGCAGCAGGGACAACAAAAGCATTATTCACTGCGGTTGTGCATTATGGACAACACTCATTCTACCCCCAAAGCAAGACTTTTTGCTAGACATACGAGCAAGCAGAGGACAGCTTGTCATCAAGAAAGGGGAAATGATGAGATCAAGCACATTGTCATTGCACATACAAGCATGGCACGATGTTTATTTGTTTGGGATCTTGGCTCAAGTGAATGTGCTTTCTTAGATGAAGGAGAACATCGAGATGGTGCACTATGTTGTCTGCCACCTTGGCCTCCTCCTTTCATACATCTAGGACAAACCAATGAACATGGTGGATCGGTTTGTTGTTTAGGAATTGTGGAATAGGTATCGAACAACAAGAAAACAAGGACAAAACACGATAACTAGGACCCAAAACACAAAGCTAAACCAGCAATAATACTCGACCACACGAATGAAAACTCAACAATGCAAACTGAAAAATGAATTTGCAGGCACTATAGTCTAGGAAGCCATAAAAACGATTTAATTTTTTTGTGGCTTTTCTATGGACTCTAGGTACAAAACAAAACCTATATAATGCAAGGAAAACAAAGATACCTCATGGGCAACCTGGAACTCTGATACCAATTGATGAGTAGTTTAGGCCCGATCTTCCGAAAGGTAAGTCGATTGGGGTGGAGAACTCGACGTTGATGATCCACTGCACTCGAGAAGTTCGAGTACCCCTGCAATCACAACACCACTGCTCCGTTGGTTATCAACCGTGCTTCACACGCTTGACCTCGCCAAGAAGGCTAATCCTTACAAGTGCAACCGAGAACACAAGCAAGAACGTCAAACACACGATCTGAAATCGTGAAGTTGGGGTCTCACAAACCGTAGAACGGCGATACTATTGATCTAAGCAAAACCCCATTGTTTATGGTGGCTACTATGGAATATAAAAAGGTGGGAGGACGTCCAAGAGGGTGTTGGGGTCGTGACCTAACCCTAAGACAAGAAAATAAGAGATGTAGACTTGATACAAGGCCCAATGGCCCAATACGGTGGTACAACACCCTGACAGATTCTGAACTCGATTTTGTTTCGACAATTCCCGTCGTATCCGAAGAAATTTTGACATGGGACGAGCTCCACTGGAAAGTTATCCTCTCCCATTTCTGTGCATATGTAGAACGTTCAAAACGGAGTTTGTATTCGTCATGGGCGTCTGTTTTAGTGCGAACTGCTCCTAGACTCTGAGTTGGACACGATTTTGAGTTGGGGTCGGTTTCCATCTTCATTGAACGTATTCTCTAGTCCTCCACACCCCTAAACCTTCCTCCAATTACTCCTTAAATAACTCCATGTATCCTAATCACAATTAAATTATTAGATAGCAATCTATTCTCAAATATATAAGGAAAAATATAAGAACAAGCTCACCTCTGAAATTAATTGGTGTGTGTGAATTCTATTGATTGCATCTTATATGTTGAATGGACTATTGTGTATATCCATAGGAGTGATGTCCTCATCATCCTCCCCTTCTTGAATTGGAGTTGTCCTCGACTCAAGTTCATCTTCTCTCATGTGTGGGTCCATATGTGCAACGCCATCGAATCCTCTTGTGTGCATCAAAGGCGGAGGCCAAGGTGGTGGATGATATAGTGCACCATCTCCATGTTCTCGATCAAATAAGCATGACCATTCACTTCAGTCAGGATCTCAAACAAATAAACATTATGCCATGTTTATTTGTGCAATGATAATGCACATTATCATTGCACAAATAAATATGGCATAATGTTGCATTATCTCATCATTTTGATTCCATCATATGAAGTGCCTTTGTAAAATAAATTGCAACTCACCAGTGTAGGTAAGATCAGTAGAGTCTTTCACTTTTCCATGATTTTGTGTCAAATAAAGACTGGTACAAGAATAAGTGTGGTGGAGAACCCACAAGTCTCCTAAAGCGTAACATGCTTGGACCATCATGAAAGAACAGTTCAGAACATCACGTAAAGGACCGAGAGAAGATTCAACCAAGCAAATATGGCTTGGCCCACCCTTCTTCATTAAGGCGATGGTGATAGGAGAATTGATCCCGATCTTCCGAGAGGTATGGTAAACTTGATTGGATGGAGATCTCGACGTTGATGATCCAAGGCCCCGAACGAACGAAACCCCGCAATCACTACATCACTGCTCCGTTGGTTATCACCCGTGTCACACATATGACCTCGCCACGAAGGCTTATCCATGCAAGAGCAATCAATAACACGAGCAAGAACAGAGAAGTTGCAATCAAAACTGAATTGATCACGAATTTGGGGTCTCACAACTGATGATCAGCGACACTGTTCAATGACAGATTGTATCTAAGCAAAACACGACCCGAATGTGGTGACGGCTGCTGTATATAAAGGAGTTTAGGGGTGTGCAAGACCCCTGGACGCAACCCTAATGGGCTTCCACACGATACACGGGCCAGCAGCCCAAAAGACAGTGGCGCAGCACCGGACAGATTCTGGACACCCACTTGTTTTGCTGATTCCCGTAAACTTAGAAGGAATTTTGAGTTGGGGCTGGTTACATTGGAATATTTATGAAATCACGGTTCCAACCATATATAGAACGTCCAAATCAAACTCCGTATGTGTCCGGGACGTCAGTTTTGGTGAAGGCAGCTCCTGGAGTCCGAGGTGGAGTCGAAGTCGAGTTATACTTGGGTTCCTCCTTGGTGTGCACGTCCTATCTCCTCCACCTTGATTCCTTGGACTCCTTCTAGCCCTTGCTGGTCCTCTCCATTGTTCCTAATCAATAAAACATGCATGGAAACCAGCGTAAGTTCTGAAAAACAATTGACAAGGTTAGAACGTACCTGGAGATCCAATTGTCATGCACGTGCTCTAGTGATGGGTCCTTGCATTGTACGCAAAGGAGAGATGTCCTCATCAGATGGTATGCACTCTCTCATCTCTTATCCTTCTATACCTGATTTCAGAGTTGAATTTGATAATGCATGATAATATCATTAAAAGTCAACTCATTGGAAATTGAAATTTTGCAATTTCTATATCATATTTTGCTGGAGAATGGAATATGTCTACAACCCATTTAAATTTCATTACCATTTTCTTGAACCACATATTAATTTAGGAAAAAACATGTCATATAAGTACTTGATGGGTGTGATATGGTAAATGAGTGAAACTTGGAAACTCTCAATGCTGAAATTGAATTTCGGTATGGCAATTTTTGAAGTCATCAGATTTTTTCCTTCCTCTCTCATTGGAATTTAAATACCCACCAAGGACATATGATACAAATATTGAAAAACACGTGCATATGCCACTTTACATTTTTATTGAAATCTGTCAAACTCTTGACCCTTTTTGAGTGACATGCATGAAATCTCTGATTAGGAATTTCTTGTGCACTCCACTATATTCCATGATTTTCCCACATCCACCATCAAAATATACTCCATGAATATTTTGCAAAATCCTCTCTCAATAAAAAGATGCACAAAATGGAGTAGAAGGCATGGCTATAAGAGCTATAAAAATATTAAAAAGAAAAGAGAGAGCCAATAAGTAGCCATGCTTCATCCTTACACAGAAAGGAGAGTGATCTATTGGGGGTCATCACCACCATTCATCATCCACCATCCATAACAAGTGCACAATAATTTTATTAGTCATTGGTTGTAGGAAAATAAGTGGATACTCATGCCAAGGAGCGGACTAAACACATTGAGGGGTGATACCATTCTTTTGAGGAGTTTGTGTAGGATCGAAGAGCACGTGAAAAGCTACCACAGGGAGGGGGGTGAATGGTAGATTACAACTTTTTCAGCGGAAGCAACAAAAACCCCTCGGCAGAAAATTGATCTGTTAAAGAAATCATGTGTGTGATTAATCTAAACATGATCAATTGTGACAAAATTAGTATATATTGTGGATAATAAAGTCAGAAATACTTCACAACAAGAATCACGAAAATCTGTCGAGAAAAACTCAAGTTACGATCGAAAGATCGAAGAAAAATCAATCTATTCTGCCCGAGAAAAATCAGATCTACAACACTGCCAAGAAACTCGTGTAGATCAGAAACCACAAATCCAATGACTGTGAAATTTTCATAGATGATAGAAAATCAAGTTGTGAAGACAACCCAAAAAGAATCACATGAATTGGATCTGTAAAACTTGAGTTACGATAAAACCACCAAAGAAAGGTGGTGTTGTACAGAAACTCGATGAGGAAAACTTGTCTGTAATAAGTCGGACGAACAAGGCTCAAAAGTTCCATTAAACTATGATCTTTATTCAATAGAACACCAGAGGAACAACCCAAAATCCGTACACCTAGAGCTCTGACCTCCCTTGCTTATATAACCAGCCATGTGTAGGATCGAATAGCACGTGTAAAGCCACTAGAGGAGGGTTAATGGTAGATTAAAACTTTTCAGCGGAAGAAACAAAAACACCCCTCGGCAGAAAACCAATCTGTTAAAGAAACCGTACGTGCGACTAATCTAAACATGTTCAACTGTGATAAAACTAGTATAGATTGTAGAGAATCATGTGACGAAGACGTCACAATAAGAATCACGAAAATTTGTCGAGAGAAACTAATGTTATGATCGAAAGATCGAACAAAAGTCAATCTGTCTTACCCGGGAAAAAATAGTTATGGAACACTGCAATGAAAATCATGTAGATCAGAAACTGTAACACCCTCATTTTCATGCATCATGCCTTGCATACACTCATATACATGTTTAACATTAACCCATAACAAGAGGAACAAGTTAAAATTGATTTGGAGCAAAACCGCACTTAAAAATGTAGGAAAGTGCGGACTAGTCCGGTTTTGCTGAGGACTAGTCCGATTTCTCTCTATCTAAAAATGGACTTGTCCGTTTTTGCTGCGGATTAGTCCGATATTTGCCCCTGGAAAACTTCGGACTTGTCCGATCTTGTGCGGACTAGTCCGATGTTCCATGAATCCTTGAAAATTTGCTAAGTCCCTGGACTTTTCCGGACTAGTCCGGTGTCCCAGCGGACTTGTCCATTTTCCTTTCTGACTAAGATCGGACTTGTCCGATTTTTTGCCAGACTTGTCCGATTTTCTCTCTGGACGACTTCGGACTAGTCCGGTCCTGTCCGGACTTGTCCGATATTTCGTGACTCCGAGATTGACCTTTTGTCTTACGACTTGTTTCTTGGATTTCACGTCAAGTGGGCCTAGGGACGTCGTGCCCAACTCTTTTAGAGCCCATGTGGGACTCTAAACCAGCCTCTACTCATCCTAAACTCGAAATCCGTCTAACCCTAGCGTCCACGTCTATATAAACAACCCCACCCCTTGGTTTGACATCTATTTGCCACTTTTCCACCCACCCAAAACCTAGTTCGTGGGGAGCCACCATCAAGGAGGGAGGAGAAGATCCCAAACAAGAAGAAGAAGAGGAGGAAACGAAGGAGGATCAAGATCTCCACCAAGTTTCGTCCTTCACCACCAATTCATCTCCAAGTTCATCACCAACCCTAGATCATCAAGATCCAAGTGTTACCTCCAAGTTTCTTGGTTCATTGGAGTTCTAAACACCTGGTATACCTTCTATTCTCTTTTACTTATGCGAATTCAACCCCTAATCTCAAAATTCACATCGATCTAGAAAACCCTAATCTGCTGATCTCGTCAAGTGCGGACTTGTCCGGTCCCTAGCGGACTAGTCCGATCTTTCTGGTTAAATTGTGTTGAATTAATTCTAAAAATTGATCTAATCGACCCCAAACCTGTATAAACTTGTTAAAATCTATTAGAGCTAGTTAGTGATCATTAAAAGCAATCTAGTAACAAGTTCTACCTTGCATTTGCATCAATCATGCATGTGATGACATATTGAATAATATTTGTGCACTCTTTGATTGTGTTTCTTGTCTTGTATGTTTATTGTGTGGATTATACGGATTTGCGCTAGAGAGTGCCACGGAGGATCTACAACATCAAGAGTTTGAAGGCTTTGACCCTAATCAACAGCAAGAGCAAGGCAAGTGTCCTTGAAGCATATTGATCCTGTTTTTAAAATAAATGTTTTGTTTGCAAAACTGCATGCTTGTGTCAAATTGATGGGAAATCCTATGGTAGGAAGTTTACTAGATTTGCTAAACCACCCTTGTCACCTGGAATTTTATGGTAGAGAGTCGGGAAGGGTTTTTACCTTTTTGCTTCGCTTAATCAACTGGGATGGGAAACAACTATATCACTCAATTTAATTATGCATGGATGAGATTATGGTTAACATGAACTAGTTAAACATGGTATGGTAATGGATGATCTAAGCAAGCCTGGTATGTGGATGGGTTGGATGTTATGGTGGTTTGCTTGCTTTAGATCTAAGGACCGGTTCATGCGAGAATAAGCCAGGACTACAGTGCCACCACGAGGTCAAGTATGGGTGCGGCGTAGCTGATTAATTAGGGCTTTGCTAGTGCTGTTTGGACCATTGTGGATGCTCGGGGAAGGGGTAGTCGGACTGGGTTTGTTGATGATTGGTGGGACTACCCTGGGATCCGAATGGCTCAAGAGGGGGCCCTTGGTTGAAGATGTGCTCTGCGGGAGACATCGCCACCAGTGAAACCTCAGTGGGGTCTAAATAGGCTAGTAATCCCTTTGTAAAGGCTATTTTGTGATCTCTTGGCCACACACCAACGGAAGTGTGTAATGTGACCGACGGGTCATGGGCATAAGGGAGGTTCTTAGTCGCCGAAGGGTGATGAAATCACGAATACGTGGGTACAGAGGTACAAACTCTGCAGATTAACTAAAACTATCATGACAGCCGTGCTCCCGGTTATGAGCGCCTGGACAACTTCCATGATTAGAGGCAAATTGGAATTTGGGATGGTTATGGTTGGGTAATGGTTAAGGTTGATATTATGGTTATGGTTTGGTGATGGTTATGGTTTGGTAATGGTTATGGATGATTGTGGATTAATCTCTGGTAATGAATATGGTTATTGGCAATGGTGAAATCTGGACTTATTGATGATGGTAATGAATTCAGTTTGGTATTATGGTATTACTCGTGATTATGATTGGTTTATTTCACATACTTATACTATATTGCTTTTCAAATGTTTTAACGTACTTTTCAGCACTTTACCATTATTATTGTCGACATTTGAATAAGCCACATGTCATACTTTCCACACTTGCTGAGTACGACATGTACTCACTCTTGCAATCCCCCCCAACAGTTGCAGGTCAGGATTGGGAGTTTGATGGCGATAATGCGGAGTTCTAGGCCGTGTCTACCGTCAGCTTTGCCTGTGGTGTTGATTGGAGCTGTGCATCCATAACCTGTCGCTTATGCTGCTTAGTTTGCTTAATTAGTTTGTTTTCGCTGCATTAGTTGAACTTGTCATTAATATTTATTAGAGCTTGTATTCTAGGATAATATGGTTTGTGTAATAAAATATGGTTAACTAATCTTGTCTTGTGGTAATTTTCTGTATACTCGTTTGTGATTGCACTCGTATATGTGTGATGAACATCCTGGGCACACATATGCGTTAGCTTGGTTCAGTTTTCGGAACCGGGCGTCACAGATTGGTATCAGAGCGAGGTTGACCGTAGGATGTAGCCTAGATAGAATGGACACTTTAGAACACATAGGAGCACTCAGGAATCGATGTGTTTTTGCTTGGAGTGCTGTTTGCTATATATATTGCTGCTTGTGTGCTTAATAGAGGATTTTGGGATGCCTTAGCATTGCCATGTTCACCTAGGCTAGTGTAGCTAGTTGTTTAGTTTCATATCCCTTGATGCATATAGTTGGGGCGTTTTCTAATTCTTACCTACTGCTTTTCTTCAGATGGTGAGGACTTGCAACCAGAGAAATGATGAAGAGGAGAACAATGGAGTGCCTCAGAACAACAATGGGCAAGGATCTACTCAGGGAGCTATCAACATCGAGCAGCTATTGGCCATGCAAAACCAGCTCATGCAGACCATGATACAGACTATGGGACAGCTGCAGGCTAGCAATATCAACAATCAGCCCCACATGCCTCCACCGCCACCCCCACCTCCTCATAACCGACTGGGAGAGTTTATGAGGACTAGGACGCCAACCTTTGCTCAAGCCGCAGACCCTATGGATGCGGATGATTGGCTCAAGTCCGTGGAGAAGAAGCTAGCCATTGTCCAATGCAGTGACCGGGAGAAGGTGCTATTTGCTTCTCATCAACTCGTTGGAGCAGCTGCAGATTGGTGGGATTCTTATTGCAATGCTCATGAGAACCAATAAAGAATCACTTGGGCCGAATTCAAGGAGAATTTTCGTTCTCATTATGTGCCCGAGGGTGTTATGATCTTGAAGAGGCAAGAATTTGAGAATTTAAGGCAAGGAAAATCAAGCGTGAGTGAATATCTCAATAAGTTCACTCAACTCTCAAGATATGCGCCTGAGGATGTTAGCCAGGACAGCCGGAAGCAATACTTGTTCATGAGGGGATTGAACAATGAGATCCAAGTGCAACTACTCAACTGTGATTATGTCAATTTTCAGAAGCTTGTGGACAATGCAATTGTGGTTGAGAACAAGATCCGTGAGATGGAGCAAGAAATCAAGAGGAAGGCGCCATATCAAGGACAGCAACAAGGAAGTAAAGTGCGCCCTCGCTTTGCGCCGCCCAATGCGCCTCATTACAGCTCCTCTATTCCTGCTCAACGCCCTGGTTATGCACCGCGCCCAACTCAGTTTGTGCAGCAGCGCCCTGTCATGCAAGCACCTAGGCCTCCGATGCCTTATGCACCTCGTGCTGATTTTCCTGGAGCCAATGTTCAAAACCAAGCTCGTCCCAATAATTCTGGTGGAGTCAAGAAGTGCTATACTTGTGGAGAAGCTGGACACTTTGCGAATCAATGTCCTAAGTCAGGCCTTGGTCAAGGAAGCAATGCGCCGAGGCAAAACCCAAGACCTAATGGAGGACAGCCACAAGGAAGCCGTGGACAGCAAAATTTTGCTCGTGGCAACGTGAACCATGTCTCTACGGAGGATGCTCAACAAGCGGATGACGTGGTCATTGGTATGTTTCTCGCCAACTCCAACCCCGCGACTATGTTATTTGATTCTGGAGCATCACATTCATTCATTGCATCGAAGTATGTTGCCAAGTATAGTTTGCCTATCTCTCATATGAAGTTTACTCTGTTGGTTAAGTCTCCTGGAGGAGAGATGAGGACAAATATAATATGTCCAAAAGTAAGCCTTAGAATAAGGGGTGTAGACTTCTCCGCCAACCTCATTGTTTTAGATTCTCAAGGGTTGGATATTATACTTGGTATGGACTGGTTGAGGGAGCATCGATTGTATGCCAAGTTCAACAAGTGCCAGTTTTGGTTGAAAGAGGTGCCATTTTTGGGTCATATAATCTCAGGAGGAGGAGTATCGGTTGACCCCGGAAAAGTGAGAGACGTGTTGAAGTGGGAACCACCGCAAAACGTCAAGGAAATAAGGATTTTTCTTGGGATGGCTGGATATTACCGTCGGTTTATCAAGGATTTTTCCAAGATAGCCAAGCCTATGACGGAGTTTCTAATGAAGGGAAAGGCGTTCCAATGGACTGAAGCTTGTCAAAACAGTTTTGAGGAGTTGAAGAAGAGGTTAACAACAACCCCAGTTTTGGTATTGCCGGATGTAAGCAAGAGTTTCGACATCTATTGTGATGCATCAAGACAAGGACTTGGGTGTGTATTGATGCAAGAAGGTCAAGTGGTCGCCTATGCATGAAGACAATTGAAGAAACATGAGCAGAATTACCCCACGCATGATCTTGAACTAGCAGCCGTGATACATGCATTGAAGATTTGGAGACACTATATTCTTGGACATAGGTGTGAAATTTACACGGATCATAAGAGTTTGAAATATATTTTCACACAAACGGATCTGAACTTGAGGCAACGAAGATGGTTGGAGCTCATCAAAGATTGTGATTTGGGGATCAACTATCATCCGGGAAAAGCCAATGTAGTGGCCGATGCTTTGAATAGAAAGGGAGTAAGTCATCAACTCACAGTTCGAGAGTTACCATCCGAGTCATGCAAGGAGTTTGAACGGTTGAACCTTGGGTTTGTAAACGAGATGGAGATGATGGAGTTAAATCCGACCTTGGAGCAAGAAATTCGAGAAGCACAGACCACAGATGAGGAGATCAAGGAAATCAAGGAAAGAATCGAAGAAGGGAGAGAATTCAGATTTGATGAAGACGAACATGGTACCTTATGGCTTGGAAAGAGAATTGTTGTGCCTAATGTAAAGCATATTCGAGAAACAATATTAAAGGAGGCACATGACTCGCCATACTCAATTCACCCTGGTTGTACGAAGATGTACAAAGACTTGAAGACTTGCTATTGGTGGAATAGCATGAAGAAGGACATAGCTGAATACGTAGCACTGTGTGATGTGTGCCAACGAGCCAAGGCGGAACATCAAAGGCCAGCTGGATTATTGCAACCGTTGAAGATTCCAGAATGGAAGTGGGAAGAAATTGGAATGGACTTCATAGTTGGGTTACCACGTACTCAGTCCGGGTATGACTCAATTTGGGTAATTGTGGATCGCTTAACCAAGTCAGCTCATTTTGTCCCTGTGAAAACCAAGTATACAGCTGCACGATTGGCTGAAATATACATGGAGCATATTGTGTGTCGACATGGAGTCCCTAAGAAGATAGTCTCGGATAGAGGTTCTCAATTTACCTCCAGATTTTGGCAAAAATTGCATGAAGCTTGGGGAACGAGGTTAAATTTTAGTTCATCATATCATCCTCAAACGGATGGACAAACCGAGAGGACCAATCAGATTTTGGAGGACATGTTAAGAGCTTGTGCTTTAAAGCATGGGAAAAGTTGGGACAAAAGCTTGCCATACGCAGAATTTTCATACAAAAATAGTTACCAAGCAAGCTTGAAAATGTCACCATATGAAGCGCTTTATGGGAGGAAGTGTAGGACACCTTTATTCTGGAATGAGGCAGGAGAAACTCAAGTATTTGGTCCGGATGTGTTGCAAGAAGCCGAAAAGCAAGTCCAAATAATTCGTGGAAACTTGAGGGCTGCCCAATCAAGGCAAAAAGGCTATGCGGATAATAGGAGAAGGAAATTAGCCTTTGAAATAGGAGATTTTGTTTACCTCAAGGTGTCACCAATGAGAGGTCATAAGAGGTTTAACATAAGAGGCAAGCTCGCACCTCGTTATATTGGACCATTCAAGATTTTGGACAAAAGAGGAGAAGTAGCATATAAGTTGGAGATGCCAGCTCATCTTTCAGACGTACATGATGTCTTTCATGTTTCCCAGCTCAAGAAGTGTTTGAGAGTACCGGAAGAACAAGTGCCAATGGAAGAATTGGAACTAGAGGAAGATTTGACGTATGCCGAGCAACCGGTCAAAATCTTGGAAACCAAGGAGAGAGTCACAAGGAACAAGGTGATTCGATGGTGTAAAGTCCAATGGAAGCACAATACCGAAAATGAAGCAACTTGGGAGCTACAAGATGATATCAAGAAGGACTTTCCCTATCTCTTCTCTTCCGCGTCGAATCTCGAGGGCGAGATTCCTTTTAAGGGGGGTAGGTTTGTAACACCCTCATTTTCATGCATCATGCCTTGCATACACTCATATACATGTTTAACATTAACCCATAACAAGAGGAACAAGTTAAAATTGATTTGGAGCAAAACCGCACTTAAAAATGTAGGAAAGTGCGGACTAGTCCGGTTTTGCTGAGGACTAGTCCGATTTCTCTCTGTCTAAAAACGGAGTTGTCCGTTTTTGCTGCGGATTAGTCCGATATTTGCCCCTGGAAAACTTCGGACTTGTCCGATCTTGTGCGGACTAGTCCGATGTTCCATGAATCCTTGAAAATTTGCTAAGTCCCTGGACTTTTCTGGACTAGTCCGGTGTCCCAGCGGACTTGTCCGTTTTCCTTTCTGACTAAGATCGGACTTGTCCGATTTTTGGCCAGACTTGTCCGATTTTCTCTCTGGACGACTTCGGACTAGTCCGGTCCTGTCCGGACTTGTCCGATATTTCGTGACTCCGAGATTGACCTTTTGTCTTACGACTTGTTTCTTGGATTTCACGTCAAGTGGGCCTAGGGACGTCGTGCCCAACTCTTTTAGAGCCCATGTGGGACTCTAAACCAGCCTCTACTCATCCTAAACTCGAAATTCGTCTAACCCTAGCCTCCACGTCTATATAAACAACCCCACCCCTTGGTTTGACATCTATTTGCCACTTTTCCACCCACCCAAACCCTAGTTCGTGGGGAGCCACCATCAAGGAGGGAGGAGAAGATCCCAAACAAGAAGAAGAAGAGGAGGAAACGAAGGAGGATCAAGATCTCCACCAAGTTTCGTCCTTCACCACCAATTCATCTCCAAGTTCATCACCAACCCTAGATCATCAAGATCCAAGTGTTACCTCCAAGTTTCATGGTTCATTGGAGTTCTAAACACCTGGTATACCTTCTATTCTCTTTTCCTTATGCGAATTCAACCCCTAATCTCCAAATTCACGTCGATCTAGAACACCCTAATCTGCTGATTTCGTCAAGTGCGGACTTGTCCGGTCCCTAGCGGACTAGTCCGATCTTTCTGGTTAAATAGTGTTGAATTAATTCTAAAATCTGATCTAATCGACCCCAAACCTGTATAAACTTGTTAAAATCTATTAGAGCTAGTTAGTGATCATTAAAAGCAATCTAGTAACAAGTTCTACCTTGCATTTGCATCAATCATGCATGTCATGACATATTGAGTAATATTTGTGCACTCTTTGATTGTGTTTCTTGTCTTGTATGTTTATTGTGTGGATTAGACGGATTTGCGCTAGAGAGTGCCACGGAGGATCTACAACGTCAAGAGTTTGAAGGCTTTGACCCTAATCAACAGCAAGAGCAAGGCAAGTGTCCTTGAAGCATATTGATCATGTTTTTAAAATAAATGTTTTGTTTGCAAAACTGCATGCTTGTGTCAAATTGATGGGAAATCCTATGGTAGGAAGTTTACTAGATTTGCTAAACCACCCTTGTCACCTGGAATTTATGGTAGAGAGTCGGGAAGGGTTTTTACCTTTTTGCTTCGCTTAATCAACTGGGATGGGAAACAACTATATCACTCAATTTAATTATGCATGGATGAGATTATGGTTAACATGAACTAGTTAAACATGGTATGGTAATGGATGATCTAAGCAAGCCTGGTATGTGGATGGGTTGGATGTTATGGTGGTTTGCTTGCTTTAGATCTAAGGACCGGTTCATGCGAGAATAAGCAAGGACTACAGTGCCAGCACGAGGCCAAGTATGGGTGCGGCGTAGCTGATTAATTAGGGCTTTGCTAGTGCTGTTTGGACCATTGTGGATGCTCGGGGAAGGGGTAGTCGGATTGGGTTTGTTGATGATTGGTGGGACTACCCTGGGATCCAAATGGCTCAAGAGGGGGCCCTTGGTTGAAGATGTGCTCTGCGGGAGACATCGCCACCGGTGAAACCTCTGTGGGGTCTAAATAGGCTAGTAATCGCTTTGTAAAGGCTATTTTGTGATCTCTTGGCCACACACCAACGGAAGTGTGTAATGTGACCGACGGGTCATGGGCATAAGGGAGGTTCTTAGTCGCCGAAGGGTGATGAAATCACGAACACGTGGGTAAAGAGGTACAAACTCTGCAGAGTTAACTAAAACTATCATGATAGCCGTGCTCCCAGTTATGAGCGCCTGGACAACTTCCATGATTAGAGGCAAATTGGAATTTGGGATGGTTATGGTTGGGTAATGGTTAAGGTTGATATTATGGTTATGGTTTGGTGATGGTTATGGTTTGGTAATGGTTATGGATGATTATGGATTAATCTCTGGTAATGAATATGGTTATTGGCAATGGTGAAATCTGGACTTATTGATGATGGTAATGAATTCAGTTTGGTATTATGGTATTACTCGTGATTATGATTATTTCACATACTTATACTATATTGCTTTTCAAATGTTTTAACGTACTTTTCAGCACTTTACCATTATTATTGTCGACATTTGAATAAGCCACATGTCATACTTTCCACACTTGCTGAGTACGACATGTACTCACTCTTGCAATCCCCCCCCAACAGTTGCTGGTCAGGATTGGGAGTTTGATGGCGATAATGCGGAGTTCTAGGCTGTGTCTACCGTCAGCTTTGCCTGTGGTGTTGATTGGAGCTGCGCATCCATACCATGTCGCTTATGCTGCTTAGTTTGCTTAATTAGTTTGTTTCCGCTGCATTAGTTGAACTTGTCATTAATATTTATTAGAGCTTGTATTCGAGGATAATATGGTTTGTGTAATAAAATATGGTTAACTAATCTTGTCTTGTGGTAATTTTCTGTATACTCGTTTGTGATTGCACTCGTATATGTGTGATGAACATCCTGGGCACACATATGCGTTAGCTTGGTTCAGTTTTCGGAACCGGGCGTCACAGAAACCACAAATCCAAAGACTGTGAAATTTTCACAGATGATAGAAAACTAAGTTATGAAGACAACCCAACATAACTCACGTCAGTCGGATCTTTAAAACTCGATTTATTATAAAACCAACGAAGAAATGTAGTGTTGTGCAGAAACTCGATGAGAAAGACTTCAAGAAAACAAGTCGGACGAACAAGGCACAATAGTTCCATCAAACTACGAATTTTATTGATCAAACCACAAGAGGAACAGCTCAAAAGTTGTGTACCACGAGCTCTGGCCTCCCTCGCTTTTATAACCAGCCCTTAAACAAACTCAAACGTAACTAGGACTTTAATCCTACTAAATTCACGAATCGAAACTTTCCATATCTGCTCAAGACTTTTCTATACGCAGATAGAAGCAATGTTAAGACTTCCAGACAACGTAGGAATGTATCCCAAATTCCTAAAACAACTCAAATTCATGACTCACATGAAATCCTATCATAACCAACTCAAAACTTCCCATATTTGAGTCAAACATGACTCAGCCGCAGCCCGAGTCCTTAACCTAGACGGTTGGACCTTTCTGACCAATTTTTTATGTCCACATCTGTTCATCACGCCTCGGAACCATGTAGTCACATCCATGCACTCCTTGCACACGTGCAAACATCTTCCAATGACATCCACGATACCTTCATATGCACTGTTCTTGATCCAAACATGTTGCATGACCTCCCGATTAACTCAACCACAATTCCTCTCGAACTTGGTTGTTGAACCTCATATTCTCCCAAAGACTAGTTTAATGGATCCCGTCGCCAACCATGTATTGAACTACAGCAACAACTGTACATGAATAAAAAACCAATACTTCCAAGCACAAGTCCTTGAATTGACTCTTGTTAGTTCTGAAAATACAACACCTTACGTGAGCACCTCACATAATCATGTTGCAAACCATAGCAAAACGATATCAACCATAACCACCAAAACACACCAACAATTTAGTAAAAGAATATTAAGCAAGCTTTCCATAAGCCAAAAAGCAAGTTCGAAACATTGCAAGTTAAAAGCAGAACCATTGCAATCCTGCATCAAACCTTGCCAAAATTAACTGGACCTTTAACCGGATCTTACCAAAGCTAGCAGGACCTAGCACCGAAGCTTTACCAAAGCTAGTCGGACCTAGCACCGGAGCTTATCAAAGCTAGTCGGACCTACCCACAGCAAGTTGGAACTAACAAAAATAAGTTGGACCTAGACAAAGAAGTCAGACCTAGTCAAAGCAAGTCGGACCTGATGTCGGACCTTGCAGGAGCTACCAAAAACAAGCTGGACCTATCATCAAACCTTGCAGGAGCTTGGACCTAGAGTCGGACCTTGTTAAAAGGGTGTTTTGGCAGTATTCAAAACTTTTATTGTCATAGCCAATGTATTCAGCACGCATTGTTCTCACAATCTCCCCCTTGATGAATGCATTGCCAACAGCACTAAATATCCAAACATTGGCTTATTCACATGAAAAGTTTTGAAAAAAAATTTCTCCCCGAAATATTTCTCCCCCTTTGCAAATAAGAAATAAAATTCGGGAAAAGAAAAAAATTATCCCCCTGAGAACAATCATGCAAAAACACTTATGAAAATGTGCAATGTGTGATCAATTTCTCCCCCTTTGACAATGTATTCAACAAGGTACAAAAGAGAAATTTTAATTTGTTATGAGCATATTACATACATATAAAATAAAGCTCATCCAAATCATACTATCAAGTAACTTACATTATCAAATCAATGATGTCAGAGGGTGATTCCGGCAATTCTCCTGGTACTACCGTTGCTAGCCCGCAGAGTTCTTAGTTCGGTTGAGGGCGCGCAGAGATTCAGAAGAAGGTGGCGATTTGACACGAGTATTTACGTGGTTCGGGCCGCCTGAGCGTAATACCCTACTCCACGGGTGTGTGTTGTCATTGTATTGAGTGTCTGAGCGCTTGAGTGTCAAAGGCTAGAGTCGTTTGAGCGCATGTGGACCCCTCTCCCGTGTATCGCTCGGCCAGTCCTTTTACAGTATAAGGACTGGTCGTTACACCATCAGCCTAGCCCGACATGTGGCCCTAGCGGTTACTGATGTCTAATACACAGTTAATGTACTTAATTCCTCTTAATAGCGTAGTAACATCCCCTAATGGTGGAGTTACTGGTACTAAAGGTCATCCGATCGTGTGTCATTAAGATAGCATTAATGGCATTTAATCAGGTCTTAAAGTCTTTAATTGTTCCTTGAAGGTCCGAGTCGTTGGAGGCCCACCAATCTGCCTATTGAGGTTGAAGGTCCAGCTGTTGGACGCATGGCAGCTCCGGTGATTACTGTCTTGGACGAGTAGGTCCGGTGCTGTTGTACATGTGTCGGTACCGGAGCTTCCCTCTGTCGGGGGTTAGGTCTGGGGGTGTCACACAGGTATCTAGTCCGGAGATTTCCCATGTATGGAATGTAGCTCCGGTTTAACGATACACGTTGCAGCATTGGGACTAACCATAGAAGGGAGGCAGGTCCGGTTTTTTATGACACGTGGGGCCTTTGGAGGTGTTCAACTCAGATAGGTGGAGTTCCTCTGCACTCTTCGCGGTTCCAAGGGGTATCCGGTATGCGGGGTACCGACAGTGGCCCCTTGGGCCCATCTTTGGGAGAGACCTTTTGGATTAAGTCTTTCTGCCAGAGGTGGGTCCATCTTTTGATTTTGAAGCCGTGTCTTCCAGGATTTTTGGATGTGCCGTTGAGGTGGTGGTTCGCAGTTAAACCACCGCCGCGTGGCATCTTCAGGATGTGGTAGGTGAGATCTACGCGTGCGGATCTCACGCATTTCAAGGTCGCCGGTTCCCGATACGAAAATTGTATCGGTTTCGTGTGCCCTTTCAGGCTGCCGCCCTCGGGTTTCCCGCCTCTCATTATGACAATTGTTCACATGGGGTAAGGACCTCGGCTTGATCGCCTGGGCAGCCCAGGGCCCCCTTGTCATTGGCGGGATGAAGTTTTTGAACTGTATTGTTGGCCCTTCTGCGGTTTCCGTCCAAGCGTTGCGGGGGCTTACATAAGAAGGAAAGCGAGCACCGTTTGGAGATTCCTTACGCCTTCATTTGAACTTGCGCTCGATTCCTCCAAACTTTTGCTTGCTTTTCCTCTCTCGCCCTGCCGTGCTGCGATGGAGTTGGGTCTCCGCAAGAGCTGTCTCACAACCGACGGCGATTTGAAGAAGGTCTAGACCTACATGGGGTGGTCCAGCGACTCCTTCAACCAACTGGTCCGCGCCGGCAAGCTCCCATTCAAGAAGGAGCGCGCCGACGACATGGTGTACTTTTCCGCGTAGGCCATGGTGTGATTGATCCCACCCTTCTCTGCTTTTCTCTTGATGCTGCTAGACTTCTATGGTCTGCAGCTGTACCTCCTTGGCCCCCACTCCATTCTTCTCGTGTCCACATTCGTCCACTTCTGCGAGATGTGGGTGGGTATTCCCCCCTGCGTCGAGCTTTTCTGTACTTTCTTCACCATCCACACTACTGGCAAGAGCGATAAGTATCTTGGCTTCTACTACTTTGTGAAGCACAAGAAATGCCCTTACAAGTACTTGAGGTCGTTCCCTTCTGGCATCTGGGACGACTGGATTGTCATCACGGCAGAGGAACACGAGAAGCTGGTGCTGCCCGATGTCCTTCCCAACATCGACACTGAAGCCTGGAGCAAAGTTCCGGTGTTGTCGGACGCCTTCAACCCTGCCTTGACCAGGATCCGTCAATGTGTGGAAGGAGGGGTGACTCCCCAGGTAGTCTTCTGCAACTTCCTGGTCAACGGGTGGGCTCCACTGAAGAAGAGGGAGAAGCTCGCTTGATCCCTCAACAGCGTGATGGACGATGACTGGATTCAGACTGGTTTGAAGTCTAACCTAGAAGGCGCAGCTTTGGAGCTTCATCTCAAAAAGTTCCAGCACGGCATCGACATCGAGGGCGACGACCTGACTCCGCCGGCGGCTTTCCTCCCTCTGAACATGGAGGCGGAGTTCAGCAGGGAGCTATAGCAGAAGATGCCAGTGCTTGACGACCTCTGTGAAGTTGAGAGGCGTCTGACCACCAAGCTAGCGATCCCCGGAGCTTCTGAGGGTGGCCCTACTCCTGCCTCGAGACAAAGAGTTGAAGTCGTAGGCAAGGGCAAAGAGTTGGCTGAGCCCTCGAGCCGAAAGAGGAAGTTGAAGCACTCTGACGGGAGGTCCGTCAGACCTGATCCTTCCACGATAGCTCCTTCTCCCCGACAGGGGAGGTCTTCGACGGCGACAACCACTCCAGCATCGGCGTCTCCCCGGGATGCCAGCTCCGCCCAGGTGACCCCAGCGCTAGAGCCAGCTGAGGGCACTAGGTCCGAGGGTCCTTCTAAGTCGAAGGGGGCCTCAACAAAGACGTTATTGGCGGCACCAGCAAGCTCTAGAAGGCCTTCCAGAGCTACTACCCCAGTTGCGACTGGGCCGGGCTTCAAACTTCCGACGAAGAGGTTCCGTGCTAGCTGGAGCGAAAGTCTCCCAAGGTAAATTTGCTTTTTTACCTCAGTTGGATATTTTTTGTTGTAATCATATTTTGAGTTTCTTCGTCCTTTCATCAATAGGTTATCCAAGAAAGGGGCTGAAGCTCCGATTCCTGTAACATCCACTGATGCTTTACAGGCGGAGGCTTCGGCTCCAGTTCTAGCGCCGCCCCAGGTGGTGGCTGAGGTCGCGGCAGCTCTGGTGCCAGCTGTCGTGGTCCTTGACCTCGAGTCATCTACTGAAGCTCCCGTGGTATCACTGGACCACAGGAATGAAGATGTACCAGCAGCACCAGCTCCAGAGGTTGAAGCTCCGGTTTTGGATGTTGTGATGATAGATGCTCTGGCCCCAGAGCCGGAGGTAGCTATAGTTCCAGCCTTAGAGTCGGGTGTTGTTGAAGCCTCGATGGCAGAGTCGGTGGTTGATGAAGTTCCGGCACCTAATCCGGTTGTTGCAGAGGTGTCGGCTCCCGAACAGGTAGAAGTCGAAGCGCCGGTGCCTGAACCGACATCGGAGGGGGCACCACCACAGGAGCCGGAAGTGGCCTCAGCTCCATCCTAATCTTCAATGCTTGCCGCGGAGGTGGTGGTTCCCGAGGTACCCGCGCCTGAGCCAGGGTGCCCAGACGAAGCGACCGGTCCTTTGCCAGAGGGACCAGTTGCTGATGACATGGTGGCGGGACCTTCAGAGCCAACTCCGGTGGTAGGAACTTCCGTTGCAACACCTTCCTCGGCGACGACTGAGGCTATCCCGGAGGGCAGTGCTAGTGCCGCGGAAGCTCAGGGGACCACTCTTGTGGAGTGGGACCCGATTTTTGTTATGGAGAACCCGCTGGAGCCAGCGGAGAGGACCCCGGCAGGTCCGGAGCCAATCCCCCTATCGTTGTCCATCGACAACGCCTGCTCCAGCCTTCATCAGGTCCAAATGGCCTTTTACCACGATAGCAAGGCCCTCGAGGAGGATCGCCAAACCCTTAGGAGGTGGCGCAACCGGCTCCAATTCGAGACCAAGCTGGCGCAAACTAGGCTGGCTGATCACAAGGAATGAGAGAATAGGGAGAAGGCCCGGATGGAGTACTGGGGCCAGCTGCCGTACGAGAGGGAAAGCATGGTGCGATCCCTCGACAACCAGTCTCAGGACATCCACGAACAGGCCGTGGCTGAATGTAGGCCTAGAGGGGGGGGGGTGAATAGGCCTTCTTGAATTTTCTCGGTTCCTGTAGCACTTCAACAAAAAGGTCAAATCCAGATATATCGGACTAGTCCGGTAAAGTGCGGACTAGTCCGAATTTCACGGGCTTGGTTGATCAAGTTAGGTCAATTTGATTGTTTCGTTGTCGTTTGCAGCGGAAATATAAACTTTAATGACAGTTCAATAGTTGTAAGTTAAGTTTTATTGCAAGTATGATTCTTGTTCAACTATTTAACTTGAATTCAACAAAATGAATCAAACCCTAGATAATGTTGATCAACTAGAATGATGAACACAAACGAACAAGACACAAGATTTATCCCGTGGTTCGGTTACCACGAAGGCAGCCTACATCCACGTTGAGGAGCCCACAAAAGGACCGGGTCTTCACCAACCCTTCCCTCGTCGGATCGCCACGAATGCCAATCCTCTTCCACTAATCACACAGGGGTAAATCACCAAGTTGAAGGGGCGATCTCACAAGTTGAGAGCTCCCTTGATTACAAGTTTCAAAACCACCAATAACACACTTCGAAATATACAAATTGAGATGCAAGAGTGTGTCAGAGATTCAAACCAAGAGCTCAATCGTGTGCCAAGTGCCTCTCCAATGATCTAGAAGTGATCTTCAATGGATTGATTGATTTTTTCACTTAACTTCGTGGAGAGAGATGGTTTTTGAGTCTCTTGGGAGGTGTGACGGCGCTAGGGTTCGAGAGAGGTTAAAAGTGGGCCGTGCACCTCTATTTATATCGGGTTTCTGGAAGTTACCGTTAGGGTTCAGAAATATCGGACTAGTCTGTGGTGGTGACCGGACTAGTCCGGTGTGCTGTGTGAAGCAAACCCTAAGTGTCTAGGAATCTCGGACTAGTCCGGTTCAAAACGGACTTGTCCGATTTCGTCACTGGAAAGCTTCGGACTAGTCCGATTGACATCGGACTTGTCCGGACACATGAAACCCTAAGTGTTTAGGATGACAAGTCCGCACTTGGAGGACTTGTCCAATTTAGATCAGGGTGTATATCGGACTAGTCCGTGTGGACACCGGACTTGTCCGAAGTGGATCAGAATGAATATCGGACTAGTCCGGGCCACAACGGACTGGTCCGATTTTGTGTGACTTGTGCATTGAAAAGGACTAGTCCGCACTGGGGAGGACTAGTCCGAAGTGGAACAGAAAATATATCGGATTAGTCCGGTGGTGACCGGACTTGTCCGATCTGGTGCAGAATGTGATATCGGACTAGTCTGGCTAATATCGGACTAGTCCGGTCCTGTATAGTTTTGTGCATTGTGTGTGTGTGATTAAGTGAGATTGAGCTCTTGGGTGTGTTTCCTTAACACACTCCATACATACTAAACAACTAATTTCTTCTCCTTGAGCTCAAATTCATTTTCCTTCTCAATTTCCCTCTTTTTGGTACTTTGCTCATTTTTCATCATTTTCCTGCATTCATCTCAACAAAAGGATTAGGATCCCAATTGCTTGTCATAAATCATCCAAAACCCACAAGGGAGTCCTAGATGCACTTTCAATCTCCCCCTTTTTGGTGATTGATGACAACCAATTGAGATTTCACAAAATGAGGTATAAAATGAGATTTTCATAAAGTATGCACATATGACTCAAAAATGCATCAGGCAACAAGATAATTATTCATATGTGCATTATTTATGGTGGGATGCATACTAAGAGCATGAATGCATTAAAAATGATAGAATTTTCATTTACCAACTAATATCAAGTGAATATGGCACTTCAGGAGCAAAAACTCAGATTTCATCACACACTTGCAAATTAATTGAGCAATTCATCACAGGACCAAACATGATATGAAAAGAGAGTTAAGCAAATACAATCACAATTAAAAAACATAGAGAGCTCTCTCCTCGCATCCTATTCAGCTAAAGCTTAGACTAGAGACTCCCCCTCAATCTCTCCCCCTTTGGCATCAAGACACCAAAAAGAGAGAGAGGAAGGTCCTAGGGCTTCACTCTTCGCCGTCAGTCCTCTCGTCGTCTTCATCGTCTTCATCGCTTTCGGCTTGACAAGGTTGAGAGGTAGGAGGAGGAGCGGAGCTGCTCGAGCCCCCAATGCCAAAATAGGCAAGCTCGGAAGGAGTCAAGGGGCTGAGCTCGGTGATGTCTGGATCAGAATCTTCAGAAAGTACTGGAGATCCAATAAGTGAGGGTAGAGAGGCAAAACAAATCAAACAATCTTGATGAATTTGACCAGTAAGCAAACAACAATCATACTATGATCAAATATTCTTCAAGATCTAATAATTGACATAGTTTTTCGAGAGAAAAAATGAAGAGGGATGATTTTCACAATGCAATCAATATTTTGAAGCAATCATACAGGTGTGCAAATTTTCAAGCCACACTCCGAGAATCAAGAATGTTTAGCTCATTTCGGAGTTCGCAAAAACGTTTTTCATCAAGTGGCTTGGTGAATATGTCGGCCAATTGTTTTTGGGTGTTGACATGAGAGATGGATATGTCTCCTTTCATGGAATGGTCTCTCAAGAAATGGTGTCTTATGTCAATGTGTTTAGTTCTAGAGTGCTCAACTGGATTGTGGGCTATTTTAATGGCACTCTCATTGTCGCAAAGAAGAGGAATACGGTTCATATTGTAACCGTAATCCCTTAGAGTTTGTCGCATCCAAAGGAGTTGTGCACAACAACTCCCGGCTGCAACATACTCCGCTTCGGCTATGGATAATGCAATGGAATTCTGTTTCTTGGATGACCAAGAAACTAAGGATCTTCCTAGGAATTGGCAAGTGCCAGAAGTGCTTTTTCTATCAACTTTGCACCCGGCATAATCTGCATCGGAATACCCAATGAGATTGAATTTTGAGCCTTTTGGGTACCAAAGACCAAGGTTGGGTGTATGAACGAAATATCTTAGGATTCTCTTTACGGCTGTCAAATGACATTCCTTAGGGTTGGCTTGAAATCTTGCACACAAACATACACTCAACATAATATCTGGCCTAGATGCACATAAGTAAAGTAAAGATCCAATCATGGAGCGATATACCTTTTGGTCGACGCTCGGTCCATCTTCATTGAGATCCAAGTGACCATTCGTTGCCATGGGAGTCTTTATGGGCTTTGCCTTGTCCATGCCAAACTTCTTGAGGATGTCCTGTGTGTACTTGGTTTGGCTTATGAATGTTCCTTCCCTTTGTTGCCGCACTTGGAATCCCAAGAAGTACTTCAATTCTCCCATCATTGACATTTCAAATCTGTCTGTCATAATTTTACTAAACTCTTCACAGAAAGATTGGTTAGTTGATCCAAAAATTATATCATCAACATAGATTTGGAAAATAAAAAGATCATTATCCAGATTTTTTGTGAATAATGTATAGTCTACTTTGCCAATTTGAAAGCCATTATCAATTAGAAAATCTCTAAGACACTCATACCAAGCTCTAGGAGCTTGTTTGAGGCCATAGAGAGCCTTACGCAGTTTATACACGTGGTCGGGGAACTCTTCATCTTCAAATCCGGGTGGTTGCTCCACGTACACCTCTTCCTTGATTGGTCTGTTGAGGAAGGCGCTTTTCACGTCCATTTGGTACAGCTTGAAGTCATGACGAGTAGCATATGCAAGTAATATTCTAATTGATTCAAGCCTAGCTACTGGAGCAAAAGTCTCATCAAAATCCAAACCTTCGACTTGTGAGTAAGCTTTGACCACCCCGTGTTCGTCTTGTTTGTTGCGGAAGACCCACTTGGTGCCGACTATGTTTGCATTGGGTCTTTCCACAAGTTCCCAAACCTCGTTTCTCTTGAAGTTGTTCAACTCTTCTTGCATTGCCACCACCCAGTCCGGATCCTTCAATGCATCCTCAGTCCTGCGGGGTTCCAAAAAGGAGACAAACGAGTAATGTTCACAGAATTTTGCTATACGAGATCTGGTGGTTACTCCCTTTTGGATGTCGCCGATGATGTTGTCGATTGGATGATCCCTTTGAATGCATTGGTGTACTCTTGGGTGTGGCACTTGGGGGGTCGTATGTTGGTGTTCATCTTCTTCTCCCCCTGAGTTGTTGTCCTCGTTGATTTGTTGATCATTTTCATATTCTTGTGATTGATCTTGTATCGAGGCTCCCCCTTGATTTTTGATCTCCTCTTGAGGTTCACTTTCCTCTTGTATTTGTGCCGATGACTCTTGTGGTCGTACTTCGCCTAGAGCCATCCTCTTTATTGCTTGATAGGGGGCTTCCTCTTTACCTAATTCACATTGATCAACTTGCTCCTTTTGGGAGCCATTAGTTTCATCGAACACTACGTCACGTGCCACTTCAACAAGTCCGGAGGCCTTGTTGAAAACACGATAGGCGTAAGTGTTCGAATCATAACCAAGCAAGAAACCTTCATCGGACTTCGAAGCGAACTTTGAAGTCCTGGGCTTCTTGTTCAAAATATAGCAAGGAGAACCGAAAACTCGAAAATAAGAAATGTTCGGTTTGTTACCGGTGAGTAGCTCATAGGGAGTCTTCTTTAGTAGTCGATGAAGGTAGAGTCGATTTGTGGCATGGCAAGCGGTGTTGATTGCTTCCGCCCAAAATCGATCCGAAGTCTTGTATTCATCAAGCATTGTTCTTGCCATCTCTATGAGCGTTCGGTTCTTCCTTTCGGCAACTCCGTTTTGTTGTGGAGAGTATGGTGCTGAGAATTCGTGCTTGATTCCTTCCTCATCAAGGTACTCCTCCACTTGTATGTTCTTGAACTCCGTGCCGTTGTCGCTCCGAATACTCTTGATTGATAGTGAGAACTCGTTTTGCGCTCGCTTGAAGAATTTCTTGAGTGTTCCTTGTGTTTCTGACTTGTCATGCAAAAAGAACACCCAAGTGAAGTGGGAAAAATCATCAATAATGACTAAACCGTATTTGTTACCGCCTATGCTTATGTAAGCAATTGGACCGAAGAGGTCCATATGAAGTAGTTCGAGCGGTCTTGTCGTGGTCATGATGTTCTTCGCGGGATGTTGTGCTCCAACTTGCTTTCCTGCTTGGCACGCGCTACAAGGCCTGTCTTTCTCAAACACAACATCTTTCAAACCTCGGATGTGATCGCCCTTGAGGAGTTTTTGAAGGTTCCTCATACCAACATGTGCTAGCCGTCTATGCCACAGCCAACCCATGTTGGTTTTTGCAATCAAGCATGTGTCGAGTTTGGCTTTATCATTGTTGAAGTCAACAAGATAAAGCTTTCCCTTTAACATACCCTTGAATGCAACGGAACCATCACTTCTCCTTGAGACGGTCACACCCTCGTTAGTAAACAGACAAATATAACCTTTGTCACATAACTGAGATATGGACAGCAGGTTATAATCTAAAGATTCAACGTGTAAAACATGCGAAAGAGTATGTTCAGAGGATATTGCAATTTTACCGGTACCGAGGACCCTTCCTTGACTGTTATCCCCAAAGTAGATGCCTTCGTTTGGGTCCTGGTTCACTTCATACTCCACAAACATCCTCCTTTCTCCGGTCATGTGGTTGGTGCATCCACTGTCCAGCACCCATTTGGATCCACCGGAGGAGTAGGCCTGCAAAAACAAATTACGCCTTGGTTTTAGGTACCCAAGCTTGCTTGGGTCCTTGGAGGTTAGTAACGATACATTTGGGCACCCACACATGGGATTTTGTGTTCCCATGGCGTGGCCCAGCATAATAAGCATACACTTTACCAACATTATTTTTCATTAAAACATAGGAGGCATCAAATGTTTTAAACAGAAGTTGCTGTTGATTATGGGTCGGACTAGTCTGTGTGACCGGACTTGTCCGGATGACCGGACTTGTCCGGACCACAACCGGACTAGTCCGATTTTCATGAGAGTTCAGATTTTTAGTTTTCGAGTTACCAGGTTGTGAGGTTCCGCCCTTCACAAAGGTGATCCTTCCCTTGTTATTCTTATGATTTCCAGCTCTTTGCTTTCCATCACAAGAGTAACCAATGCCATACTTGACATTTGGAGGTCTTTGGACCAAATATGCACTACGTGCATAGTTGATCCTCTCCTTGTCAAATATTACACATTGGGTAGGATTTTTGTCCTTCGTGGAGGTAGGACAACCTGGTGTTAGTTTTATCACATTTGCAAACATGAGCGATATTAGTTAAAGTGGGTTGAGAAGGTAGGGTTGAAGAGGAGGAAGGTTCACTAAGCTTGAGTGACTTAACCTGCACTTCAAGGATCTTGTTGACCTTGATTTGGTCATCAAGTTGATTCTTGATTGCAACATTTGAGTTGGTTAACTCCAAGCAAGTTTTCTTGCTTGAAGCTAGCTCAAGCTCTAGTGAGTGATTTTTCTCCTTTTCAAGAACTAGAAGATTGTCAAGTTCGACATGCTTCTCCTTTTGGGAGATAATCATGTCTTCTTGACGATCAATTAGCTCTTCCTTCTCAATAAGTTGGTTAAGCAAGAATTTCATTTTTGCAGCATTTTTTCTATCTAAACCAATTAGCATATCTTCATCATCACTGTCTAGATCATCATCACTTGAGTAAGAATGCAAGGAAGGGGTTTTGATGTTTACCTTGCGTTTACCTTCCTTAGCCATGAGGCACGTTCCATTTGCCTTCTTTGCACCGAGCGTGGGGAAGAGTGTGGGTTTCTTGGGCATGCTTTCAATGGCTATGCTAGCCATTTCTTCTTCATCGGACGATGAGGACTCATCGTTTGAGTCCCACTCCTTTCCGATGTGTGCTTGTTCAGCTTGTTTCTTCTTCTTGAAGAACTTTTTCGGTTGAGGCTTGGACTCTTTACTCTTCTTCTTGTTGTCCTCATATGGGCAATCAACTATGAAGTGATTGTACTCACCACAATTATAGCATGCCCGCCTCATCTTCGGCTTTGTCTTCTCCTTGTATTTTCCTTCACTCGATTTTGTTCCTTGTCTTTTCTTCATAATTCTTTTGAACTTCTTCATGAACAAAATCATATCTTCTTCGTCCAGCTCGCTGCTTTCATCATCACTGTCCTCCTCAAACTGAGCTTCTCTTGCTTCTTTGGATAGAGGTTTGAGTGTGGATTTTAAGGCAACTCCCTTCTTCTTGGCTGATGTGAGGTCAGCTATTTCTTTGACGTGCTTGGCTTGCTTCTCCATCATCTCAAAGTTGATGATTTTGCCAAGCAGTTCATCCGGAGTCATTTTCTTGTACCCGGGACTTTCTCGGATCATAGAGCAGAGTGTGACGTTGCGAGGCATAAAGGCTCTAAGGATGAGCTTTACAACCTCGTGGTCATTCCACTTTTTGCTACCATACGATCGAACCTTGTTCACAAGAGTCTTCAGTCTGTTGTACATGTCCTGGGGAGATTCATCTTCCTCAATCGCGAACCTTCCTAGTTCGCCTTCAATCATTTCAATCTTTGCCTCCCGCACATGCCGGTCACCTTCATGTGCTGTCTGTAGTGTGTCCCAGATTTCTTTGGCAATTTCCAATCCGTCCACCTTTGTGAATTCATCTCTACTTAGAGATGAGGTGATAACGGCTGCGGCTTGGGCATTCCTGTGGATGGCTTGCTCTTGACTTGGCGTGAGTTCTTCATCGTCATCAGGGATGTTTATTCCTGTGCACACAATATGCCATAAACTTGGGTTAAGGGAAATCAAGTGCATCTTCATGTTTTGCCTCCACATGGAGTAATCACTCCCATCGAAGTGTGGGGCCTTTCCGAGAGGAATGGATAGATATTGACTGCTGTTAGAATTTAAACGGTCATAATTAAAAGGATATCGGGAGTAGTCGGTGTGACTACTCCCCTTCTTCTTTTCTTCAACTTTAGCTTTCCCTTTGGAAAGTGCTTTCTTTCGGAGCATTGCTTTCAGCTCCAATGTCTCATCATCATCATCATCATCGAAGTCTTGAATGGCTTCGAGATACTTTTCAAGCTTTTGGTGCTTGTCATTGTTCATCTCTTCCTGGTTGTTGATTTTCTGGGCTTCCTTCATGTTTGACATGATCTCTTCGAGTGGTTGCACTCTTTCTTGAAGAACCTGCTCTGATACCAATTGAATGTAGGCCTAGAGGGGGGGGGGGTGAATAGGCCTTCTTGAATTTTCTCGGTTCCTGTAGCACTTCAACAAAAAGGTCAAATCCAGATATATCGGACTAGTCCGGTAAAGTGCGGACTAGTCCGGATTTCACGGGCTAGGTTGATCAAGTTAAATCAATTTGATTGTTTCGTTGTCGTTTGCAGCGGAAATATAAACTTTAATGACAGTTCAATAGTTGTAAGTTAAGTTTTATTGCAAGTATGATTCTTGTTCAACTATTTAACTTGAATTCAACAAAATGAATCAAACCCTAGATAATGTTGATCAACTAGAATGATGAACACAAACGAACAAGACACAAGATTTATCCCGTGGTTTGGTTACCACGAAGGCAGCCTACATCCTCGTTGAGGAGCCCACAAAAGGACCGGGTCTTCACCAACCCTTCCCTCGTCGGATCGCCACGAAGGCCAATCCTCTTCCACTAATCACACAGGGGTAAATCACCAAGTTGAAGGGGCGATCTCACAAGTTGAGAGCTCCCTTGATTACAAGTTTCAAAACCACCAATAACACACTTCGAAATATACAAATTGAGATGCAAGAGTGTGTCAGAGATTCAAACCAAGAGCTCAATCGTGTGCCAAGTGCCTCTCCAATGATCTAGAAGTGATCTTCAATGGATTGATTGATTTTTTCACTTAACTTCGTGGAGAGAGATGGTTTTTGAGTCTCTTGGGAGGTGTGACGGCGCTAGGGTTCGAGAGAGGTTAAAAGTGGGCCGTGCACCTCTATTTATATGGGGTTTCTGGAAGTTACCGTTAGGGTTCAGAAATATCGGACTAGTCCGTGGTGGTGACCGGACTAGTCCGGTGTGCTGTGTGAAGCAAACCCTAAGTGTCTAGGAATCTCGGACTAGTCCGGTTCAAAACGGACTTGTCTGATTTCGTCACTGGAAAGCTTCGGACTAGTCCGATTGACATCGGACTTGTCCGGACACATGAAACCCTAAGTGTTTAGGATGACAAGTCCGCACTTGGAGGACTTGTCCGATTTAGATCAGGGTGTATATCGGACTAGTCCGTGTGGACACCGGACTTGTCCGAAGTGGATCAGAATGAATATCGGACTAGTCCGGGTCACAATGGACTGGTCCGATTTTGTGTGACTTGTGCATTGAAAAGGACTAGTCCGCACTGGGGAGGACTAGTCCGAAGTGGAACAGAAAATATATCGGATTAGTCCGGTGGTGACAGGACTTGTCCGATCTGGTGCAGAATGTGATATCGGACTAGTCTGGCTAATATCGGACTAGTCCGGTCCTGTATAGTTTTGTGCATTGTGTGTGTGTGATTAAGTGAGATTGAGCTCTTGGGTGTGTTTCCTTAACACACTCCATACATACTAAACAACTAATTTCTTCTCCTTGAGCTCAAATTCATTTTCCTTCTCAATTTCCCTCTTTTTGGTACTTTGCTCATTTTTCATCATTTTCCTGCATTCATCTCAACAAAAGGATTAGGATCCCAATTGCTTGTCATAAATCATCCAAAACCCACAAGGGAGTCCTAGATGCACTTTCAGTGGTTGCGAATGAAGCAACGAATGATCGTCAGGAGAATATCAGCGCGATCCACGATCGCCTCGTCAAGCACCGTGAGGCTCTTGAAGAGCGGGAGAAAATGCTCGAAGATGAAGAGAAAAAACTCCTGGAGCTGCAGGATGACCTCGTGAAGAGGGAGGAGGAGCTTGCTCAGAGGCTGGCTCTGGGTGACAAGAGCCTCGCGGAGCGCACCAAGAAGCTGGAGGAGCTCTGCGAGAGCGAGGAGAAGAAGGTCTGGCAGTTGGATAGGACCTCACTAAGAGGGAGAATGAAGCTGCTGCTAGGTAGAAGAAAGTATAGAGCCGGCAGAGAGACCTAACCGCCAAAACAAGATCCACGTCCAGGAAGAGAAGCTTGCTAAACTCGAAAGGCAAGTTGCTGAAAAGATTCAACAGCACGCCAAAGAGGTGGAGCGCCTTGCCCCGGGATGGTTCGAAACTTCTGGCGACCAAGAGGTCCTTGGAATAGGTGTGAGGCTCAAGGGCTGTGGAGTCCCAACAAGTTTGCGACTTCTTGGGCAAAGCCAATGACGCGCTGACGCCGCTGGGTTTTAGCCCCATTCGTGCGGACGATCCGGAGCCGGAGCTGGACTAGGCGTTGAGCTGGGCGGGTAGCAAAATCAACAAGATGTGCGATGTCATCGCGGATCAATTGGAGACTGAAGGGAAATCCCTTGCGCAGAACATCGCAGAGTACATGCTGACGTGCTACACAAGCCGCGATCTTAATTTCCCACTAGATCCGGTGCTTGCAGGTCCCATCGATGGAGAGGGAGATGCCGCCAAGGCTAGCGTGTTGGAGGTTGCCCAGAAGGTTGCCTCATTCTTCGGTAGGATCTAGGACTTTCTCCTTGTAGCTCCCACTTGTATCTTCTCTTCTTTTCCCCAATTTTGTAATCTCTTGTCCTTAGATGAATGAAATCGAAATTTATGAATTTCATTTTCTGTCTTCAACCTTTGTCTCACCTGGCCCCCTGGTAGATGTACACAATTTGATTGCGGACATGTACCAAGAGGATATAACATTTTGTTGAAGACTTCAGTGCTTCGAAATTGTAAAGTATAGGTCTGAAGTTGTCGATAGCAGGGCCCCCTGAGGTTGTCTGAGCTTGGTAGCTCCGACAGTGACCTTTATCAACGCGTAGAACGTCGACATCTGGTCCTCTGGGGTTGTCGAAGCTTAGTCGCTCCGGCAGCGTCCACTGTCAACACGTAGAGCGTCGACAGTAGACCCCATTAGGGTGTCCTTCTATCATCTATTCTTCACATTGACAGTTGGCCCCCTGGATTTGCCGGAACTTGGTAGCTCCGGCGATGCCTACTATCAATGTTTAAAACATCGACAGCGGGCCACCTTAGGGGCTATCGAAGCTTTGATAGCTCCGGCATCATCCACCATCATTATGAGATCTTTATTTTTCCTGCACACTAAAGTCAAGAGAAACAGTAGAACCTATTTCTTATCTATAACTCGTTTGCGACTTACTATTGCCGAAAAAAATCTTTAGGTCGACCGTAATTCTATATACAATCAAGTGCATTTGCTTATTTTTTCCAGGTCCAATTGTTTTCTGGACTCACCTTACTCTGGCCTGCCGGGGTGTAGGTAGAGTGGCGTACTTAGGGTGTTGGACCAGGCTAAGTCAATAGCACACTCCGGACGTAGATTAGCTTGGTGTTCAGGCGAATAGGCCATTCAACAATGTTAAGACCCGGTAGAATTAACAAAGTGACTTGAATTATACATGAATTGTTCAAGCTAAAGTTTCTTTAGAATTGTACAACTTTGTTATAAACAAGAAAGAGAAAAATAGACAATATTGAGCCCATACAAAATAAATGCACGTGGAGTCTGTTTTCACATAATGATGTATTCCATTATAGGTCCGGGGTACAGGGGAAACAAGTGCACTCTTAGGGTACGGAACAAGGTTAAGTGTGTTACATTTCTTGTTTGACCCATAGTAACTAGCTACACTTTTAGTTCTGAGACTGTGTCAAGTGTTGCCTGAACCTTGCGGACCTTTTGGGAAAGGTCCGGCTGTTCTCCCGGAGGAGCTACCGACTCTATACAATGACGCTATAACATACACCATATGTAACTACAGACTCACCTCTGTGATATTAAGTGTAGAACTTACGGAGGTGCTCAATGTTCCAAGGATTAGGGAGCAGTATCCCATCCTTAGTTTCCAAGCAAACGCATCCGGGATAGGATACTTTGATCACACGAAAGGGTCCTTCCCATCTAGGGAAAATTTTGTTTAACACTTCTCGAGTTTGTATTCTCCGTAGCACCAGATCACCTTCCTCGAGCTGTCGATTATGCACATGCCTTTGGTGATAGCGTCGGAGCGCTTGGCGGTATCGTGCATCTGGAACAGCTGCTCGACACCTTCCCTCTTCAACGAGGTCAAGGTCTTCATGCCGGAGCTGGTCCTTCATTGCTTCGTCAATGGTTCAGACCCAGAGTGACCCCAAGGTGATTTCCGGAGGAAGGAATGCTTCAGCTCCATACACCAGGAAGAAGGGTGTCTCTCTAGTTGACCGGTTTGCAGTTGTCCTATTGGCCCACAGGGTTGGTAGAAGCTCCTTAATCCAGTTGGATCCATGTTTTTTAAGGCGCTCATATGTGAGCGTCTTGAGTCTATTTAGGATTTTTGCATTTCCTCTTTCAGCTTAACCATTGCTTGCCGGGTGAGCTACGGAAGCGTAGCTGACTTAAATGCCGAGGTCTTCGCAATATCCTGGAATTCAGAGCTTGTGAATTGGGTCCCATTGTCGGTTATGATCTTGTTTGGGAATCCAAATCTGCATACTATGGACAGCATGAAATTGATAGCTGATTGGTTGTTTATTGTCACAACTATAGTTACTTCCAGCCACTTAGTGAACTTGTCGATGGCAACGTACAGGAACTTGTAACTTCCGATGGCTCTTGCAAAAGGTCCTATGATATCCATCCCCCACACAGTGAATGGACATGTAGGAGGCATCATTTGTAGAGGTTGAGCTGGTGTGTGAATTTGCTTCGCATGAAACTGGCATGCTTCACATTTCTTCACTAGCTCGGTTGCATCACGGAGTGTTGTAGGCCAGTAAAATCCATGTCGGAAGGCTATACCGACCAACGTGTGGGAAGATGTGTGGTTCCCACACTCTCCTCTATGGATTTCTGCGGGGAGCTCGCGACCTTCTTCCCTTGTAATGCACCACATCAGGACGTCGTTGGCACCACGCCGGTAGAGATCCCCTTCTAACAGTGTGTATATTTTAGCCAACCTGACTATCTGGTCAGCAGATGCATTATCTTCGGGAAGGATGTTGTCTTTCAAGTAGCTCCGGATCTCCGAGATCCATGCATCGGAGCTAACTTGAGCATTTGAGTCTTGCATGCTGGGTTGCTCCTAGCTTCCTGCAGCACCTACGACCCTTGATGGACACCATGGTAACAGGGCCATCGGGACCGCCAGCTTCGAGGTGCTGGTCTCGCCCCCTTCGCTCAGTTCGGTAGGCTGAGCTGTTGGTCCTGACAATCCCCGGATGAAGGTTTCGTTGGGAGCCGAAGCTCCGGTTGAAGCTTTCGTCGAGAGTTCGTCAGCTTCAGCGTTTTTGAGACGCTGGACATGGCAAAGATCCAGGACTTCGAAGTCCTTCTGAAGCTTCCGGACTTCAAGTAGGTATGCAGCTAGTTGATGGTTGTTGTAGCAGCATTCACCTTTGACTTGTTTTATAACGAGCTGCGAATCACCCTTTACCAACAGCTGCTTGACACCATATGATAGTGCCACCTTGAGCCCATAGATTAGTGCTTCATACTCCGCCATGTTGTTGGTCGCCTTGAAGTCAAGGTGAACCATGTATTTGACCTTTTCCCCGGTCGGAGCGAGGATGACTCTAGCTCTGGCCCCCTTCTTCTGCACGGAGCCGTCAAAGTAGAGAGTCCAGTGAGACTCAGTGAAGACCGGAACCTTGGGTTCCGGCTTCTGCTCACTGGGGCCCTCAGGATTTGATGGAGAGGGGGTCCATTCCGCCATGAAGTCCGCCAATGCTTGACCCTTGATCACTTGTCTTGGGACTGTAGGATCGAAGAGCACGTGAAAAGCTACCATAGGGGGGGGGGGTGAATGGTAGTTTTAAAAATCTTACGCAGCGGAAACAATTAAACCCCAACCCTTTTCGGCAGAAAACGATCTATAAAAGAAATCATGTGTGAGATTAATATAAACGTGTTTCACCATGACAAAAGTGATAGATATCATAGAGAATCAAATCACGAAGATAACACAACAAGAGTCACTCAAATCCGTCAAGAAAAACTCAAGTTATGATCAAAAGATCAAACAAAGGTCAATCTGCCCTACCCGAGAAAAAAAAAGTTCTGGAACACTGCAAAGAAACTCGTGTAGATCAGAAATCACAAATCCAATGACCGTGAAATTTTGACAGATGATAGATAATCAAGTTTTGAAGACAACCCGAAAAGAATCACATCAATTGGATCTGTAAAACTCGAGTTATGATAAAACCACCGACGAAAGTAGTGCTGTCCAGAAACTCGACGAGTAAAACTTGTCTGGAACAAGTCGGACGAACAAGGAATAAAAGTTCCTTCAAACTACGATTTTTATTCAATAGAACACAAGAGGAACAGCTCCAAAGTCGTGTACCACGAGCTCTGGGCTCCCTTGCTTAAATAACCAGCTCGAAAGCCAACTCAACTCAAATCGTAACTTTCCATAACTACTTAGGATTCTTCTATACGCAGATTGAAGCAATCTTAAGACTTCCAAACACCTTAGGAACATATCCCACATTCCTAAACAACTCAAATTGGTGACCCACAAGAAATCCTATCCTAACCAACTCAAATCTTTCCATATTTGAGTCAAACCCAACTCAGCTGCAGCCTGAGTCCATAACCTAGTCGGTTGGACCTTTCCGACCAACTCTTTACCTCCACATCTCTTCATCACGTCTCGGAACCATGTAGCCACGTCCATGCACTACTTGCACACGTGCAAACATCTTCTAATGACGTCCACGATACCTTCACATGCATTGTTCTTGATTCAATCATGATGCACAACCTCCTGATCAACTCAACCACAATTCCTCCTGAATTTGGTTGTTGGAACATCATCTCCTCCTTGAGACTAGTCCAATGGATCCCATCACCAGCCATGTCTTGAACTCAAGCAACACCAGCACATGAATAAATAACCAATCCATACGAGCCCAAGTCCTCCACTTGACTCAAGTCATTTCCAAACACAACACCTTACGTGAGAACCTCACATAAGCATGTTGCAAAACCACAGTAACACGATATCATCCATGTCAACCAAAAAATGCACCAAAGACTTAGCAAATGAATACTAAGCAATCTTTCCAGAGATGTAAAGCAAGTACGAAACATTGCAAATGAAAAACAGAAGCATTGCGGTCAAGTTCTGGACCTTGCCAGAGCAACCCGGACCTTGAGCCGGAGCTAACAAGAACTAGTCGGAACTAGTAAAAAGGTGTTTTGGTGATATTCAAAACTTTTATTGTCAAAGCAAGTGTATTCACTACAAGCCAATTTATTTAGCACACATAGGTCTTACAATCTCCCCCTTGATGAATGCATTGGCAACACCATTTCAAATCCGAACATTGGCTTATTCACATAAACGTTTTGAAGGCAATTTCTGCCCCTTTGTAAATAAAAAGTAAAGTGAGAAGAAAATCCAAAAATTATCAAATTATCCCATATTATCTCTCCTTATGCACATATTCTCTTTCTCTTCATGCTTATCTCTCCCCCTTTGACAATGTATTCAGCAGGTCATGAGCATATAAACAAATTATCTCTCCCCCTATAGTTGTTATGAGCATATTATAACCTATACATATAAACCAAGCTCATCCAAGTCATACTATCAAGTACCTTACATTATCACATTAATGAAATACATAAAGTAGTGTAAGCCATGCTAGAGATCAAATACAATTTTCAATTTAAGTAAGTTATGATCTCACAAACTTAACTATTTCAAAACCTGAAATCATGACACTAGTTGCAGCATTTTATTATTTTTCAAAGCATAAATTTAGATCGTATGATATTTGCAAGAGATTATATGTGCATCTGCCTTATTCTAACCAACCAAGCCAAATCTATGTCATTTGACAATTAGAAGCTTAAGGACATGGTTTTAGTCATACACAACTTCTTCCAAGTTCATATCTAAGTGCAATGATAAGACATCTCAAAAGAAGAAGCGCGATGCATGCATATTCTCTTGATCTTTTCTCAATTTATATTTGTTCATAAAAACTCAACATGTGAGTTGATTACTTGATTAATTTTTAATGATTAAAAGCACTTGTGAACATGTAACAAGTTCAAAACAGCAAGAAAGTTCGACCATGACCAGTTTTAGTGTAAGTAATTATTCCAATTACTAGACATGGCAAAAACTACAAAATGTATAACACGAGTAATGTAGTAAGAACTTTCAACATGTAAAAGGAATCACAAAGTCATATATCTATGAAATACTATGCTCATATTATTTTAATTTCAAATTCACACATAGACTTCCCAAGTTTCAAAAATCCCCCTCAATTTAAGACATGAGGATGCATAACCCCTATTTCACTACGAATGTAACAAAAACAAGTGAAATCCAAAGGTTTTGTAAAAATGTCAGCCCATTGTTGTTCGGTATGTACATGGTGAAGCACAATGTTTCCTTTTTCAACATTATCTCGGAGAAAGTGATACCTAATGTCAATGTGCTTAGTTCTAGAATGTTGCACGGGGTTTTTAGCAATGCAAATGGCAATAGTGTAATAAAAAAAAGTGGAACACTATCTAGATCAACCCCATAGTCCTTAAGTGTTTGAACAATCCAAAGGATTTGTGAGCAAGCACTAGCAGCAGCTAGATATTCAGATTCTGCTGTGGATTGTGCAACTGAATTTTTTTTCTGGTGGACCAAGCAACAAGTGAATTACCAAGAAAATGACAAGCACCGGAAGTACTTTTCCTATCAATCCTACAACCTCCAAAATCAGCATCGAAAAAATCTTTCAATGTAACGGTTGAGGAAGAAGGAAGAAAAATGCCAAATTCTTGATTTCCATGTAAGTACCCGAGAATCCTTTTGATGGCTTGACAATGTGAAGCACGTGGGGAAGCTTGAAACCGTGCACAAAGACATATGCTGAATTGCATGTCTTGTCTTGATGTCATGAGGTACAAAAGTGATCCGATCATGCTTCTATATTCTTTTTGATCCACGGGTTCACCATCTTCATCAAGTCCAAGTGTTCTTGCTGTTCCCATTGGTGTCCGAAGAGGCTTGCTTTTTTCCATGTTCAAGCGCCTTAGGAGGTCTTTTGTATACTTCATCTGATGCACAAAGGTACCCTCCTTGGTTTGCTTGATTTGCAGCCCCAAAAAGTAAGTGAGTTCACCCATCATACTCATTTCAAATTCGGAACTCATCATTGCTGAAAACTTGGACACAAGATCATGAGAAGCACAACCAAAGATAATATCATCCACATACTCTTGAACGAATAATGAGTCATTGCCATGCTTAAGCACAAAAATATTTTTATCAACCATGCCCATGGTAAACCCTTTTTCAAGTAAGAATGTTTTTAACCTATCATACAATGCTCTAGGGGCTTGTTTGAGACCGTACAAGGCTTTGGACAGTTTGTAAACATGATTAGGAAAATCTGGATTTTCAAACCTGGTGGTTGTTTGACATAAACCTCCTCATCTATTTAGCCATTAAAAAAAGCACTTTTAACATCCATTTGGTATAGCTTAAAACCTTTAGATGCAGCAAAAGCTAACAAAATTCTTATGGCTTCTAATCTAGCAACAGGAGCAAAAGTTTCATCAAAATCTAGACCTTCAACTTGAGTGAAACCTTGAGCAACCAACCTAGCCTTATTCCTAACCACAACCCCATCCTCACTTTGTTTATTTTTTAAATACCCATTTAGTTCCAATTAAAGTGTGACCTTGAGGTGGAGGTACAAGTTTCCAAACATTATTTCTTTCAAAATTTTCTAACTCTTCTTGCATGGCAATAATCCAAGATTCATTAATGAGTGCGTGTGATATATCTTTGGGTTCAAAAGAAACAACAAAAGCAGAATGAGCATAAGAGTTTGGATCGCAAAACCTGGACCGTGTGACTCGTTCGTGCAAGCTTCCAATCATCTGTTGTGGGGGACGATCTTTGTAAAACCGTAGGGGAACGGATGTCTCACAAGCTTCTTCTTCTTCATGTTCATCAAAAATCGATGAGCTTGTGACTTTACGATGATTTGAATCAGCATTGATGGTTGTCGGTGCTGGTTGAGAATTAACATCCGGAGCTAAACCAAAGTCTTTAGCTGCTGAATTTTCGGGCAGCAGCTCCAATTCTTCCTCATCTTCAACGAAAATGCTCCCCCCTGCGAATATGGATCTGGACCTGCAATGTTTGAGCTAGTACCTGGGCTAGCTTCATCAAAAGATACTTCACCAGTCTCCACAATTTTGTTAGTGTCAAGTAAAAGCGCACGGTAGCCTCTAGTATGAGATGGATAACCAAGAAACATGCCATCAATGGATCTAGGTTCAAATTTATCAAGATTACCATGTTTCATAACAAAGCATTTGCAACCAAAGACCCAAAAGTGTGTAACACTAGTCCTACGTCCAAACCGGAGCTCATATGGTGTTTTACCTAGCTTAGCACGCAAGAAAACACGATTTGAGACATAACAAGTGGTTGCTAACGCATCAGCCCAAAATTTCCTAGAAGTTTGATATTCATCAAGCATAGTCCTAGCCATCTCAACTAAGGTTCTGTTCTTTCTTTCCACAACACCATTTTGTTGAGGTACATATGGTGAAGAAAATTGATGATCTATTCCATTTTCAGCACAAAAGTGATCAAAAGATTGATTTCTAAATTTAGTTATGTTATCACTTCTAATTGCCTTTAAAGATCCTGGGTGATCAATTGATAATCTAAGAAATAAATTTCTAAAGTGACTAAAAACTTCAATCTTAGACGCCATAAAGTAAACCCAAGAGTATCTAGAATAATCATCAACAATCACAAGTACATACCATTTACCTCCGAAGGATTGAACACGTGAAGGTCCTACGGTGTCAAGATGCAAAAGTTGACATTGTTCAATTGTCATGATCATTGTGAGAGGAGTATGTGAACCTGCAACCATCTTAGCATGTCTACAAGAGGAGCACACAATTTCTTTGTCCTATTTAAGCTTAGGCAGCCCACGTATGCGATCAAGAGCACTAACACGCGTTAGGTGATCAAAGCCTACTTGACCAAGTCTACGATGCCAAAAATATAGGTCCTTTGAATCATTAGCAACTAGTACCTATGCTTAGAGGGAGACATATCAAAATCAGCTTTAAAAACTCTTCCAAACCGAGATATGTTAAAAATAAGCTCACTATTTGAACTTACAACTTTGCAGCAGTTTTTATTGAAAATAACTTCCAGATTTTCATCTAGCAATTGTGAAACAGAAAGCAAGTTGTATTTCAAATTTTTGACAAGTGCCACATCCTTCAAAGTGTAGTGATCATTTACTCTAACCAAACCCTTAGCAATTATAGGAGTTGAAGAATTATCGGGAAAAGTAACATTCTCTACACATGACACAAAAGAGAGGGATGAGAACCAATGTTTGTTACCGGTCATGTGGCGTGAGCAACCTGAATCCACGATCCAAATGTTCTCCTTCCTCAAACGTGTAACCTACACAGAAGCACAATACGTCGATGACTCAATACTGGGGTTAGTCAAAAGGCATTTAGGAATCCAGTACTGAGTCACGCGACGTGCAGCAGGAAAAACACGCGAAAGCTGAGACAAAATAGCAGGTTTATGAGTCAATATTTGAGATTTTTTATTCTTAACTACTGACCTATAAGGTGTTACTTGTGTATCACAAAAATCAGTAGCTCCAGAGGCAAAAACAGAAGGTCCGGAGGTAAACTTTGAATGTTTTTGACTCAAAACAGCAGGTTGTACATTCGGTTCAATATGTGCAGCAAATTTTGCATGAAAGTTATGAGATCTAGCAACCATTCTTTCCCTTTTCTGTTGTTTAGCTAGTCTATAACAAAAATATATAACATGACCATCTCTACCACAGTAGGTACAATTAACTTTGTGTTCATGTCTAGATGAGCAAACAACATTTTTATTTGAAACCGAATGAGACAATACTCCTGCAGATTTGAAAACCACTTCTTTTTGTTTAGGAACTGTTTGAATCAAACCACTTCCTAATGACTTTACAATTTTAGGTGGATGTGCCTTAGCATGAGCATAAGAATCAAAACCTAAACCAGTTTTATCATTGCAAGACTTGGATGAATTCAGCAGCAAGTTTAGGTTCTTATTCCCATTACAAAACCGATCAAATGTCTTATGCATGTTATCAAGTTTATGGGACAGATCAAGGCAATTTTCACATGAAGTTTTTCCTTTTAATTTGCAATTGGAACAATATTTAACTTCATGACAATGTAAAGCATTGTTCAATATAGAGATTTCATTCATAGCATCTCGCATTTTCTTATCAAGATCATCACAACTAGAACAATGCAAATCAATTGTAGAACAAGAAGCATCTTTTAAGTTTCCAATATTAAGTGTAGCAAACTTTTTGTTCTTTTCAATTTCATGTTCAAGTTTATCAAGTGTGGAGGTATGTGCACTTCTTAGGGAGGACAATTGTTCATATATTAAGTCACACGAGGAACAAGAATCATCACTAGGAATCAAAGATTTCAAACGATTAATTTCAGATTCTAGTGACTCAATTTTAACAGCATTGTCCCTCAGCTTTTTGTCCTTTTTCTTAACAATAACAGTGGCACGAGAAATAGCATCACACATTTCTTCGCAAGTAGGACATACCTCTTCATTGTCGCTGTTGTGTTCTGCCTCTGCCATACTTGATCTTGACTTTCCCGCCATGAAGCACAAGTTTGCCAAATAATCTTCATCTTCATCACTTCCAATGTCAATGTCGCTTGAGCCAAGTTCCTGGAGTGCTGAGATAAAACTGCTCACCAACTGACGTCCTGTAAAACCCTTCTTTTTCTTCGTATCTTTTGCAGAGGAGTGCTTTGTTCTTGTCTTCTTTTCATCCCGGGAAGTAGGACCTGAAAGATTAGGGCAATCTGAACAAAAATGTCCCGTCTTAACACATTCAAAGCATCGTTGAGGTCCGAAGCTTCCTCTCCTTCTAGTTCTCACATTTTGCAATGCTTTTCAGGACCGGGTAGAGATGAGCGCTAGCTCCGCCTCTGGAAACTCCTCAATCTGTTCAAGGGTTAGAGAGGACAGCAAAGCAAGTGTACCACAAGATGATGTTTGACCAGAACTAGGCATGTCACGTTGAGAAACAAAAGCAATAGACTTGTTGGGGTTCTTACGTGAGATTATGTCAATTTCATGAGTTTTTAACTTGGAATATAACACATCTAAAGTAAGTGTACTCATTACAGTAGATTCACGAATAGATGTGACTTTCATCTCCCAAATTCACATATCTAATGCACTTAGCAATTGCATAGCATTTTCAGCATCTGTAAAATTTACATTCACACTACGCAAGTTACTGAGAATTTTATTAAAGCGAGCAAAGAGGTCATCAATGGACTCACTGGGTTGCATCTCGAAGCACATGTATTCTTTCTTGAACATGTCTTGCCTTACCTCTTTGATCGTGTTGGATCCTTCATGGTAGTCACAAAGTGCTTTCCACACATCGTATGCAGAGGTGTGCAACACGGTCGAAGTCGCTTTGTGTTAATCCTTGTATGATCAAGTTCCGAGCCTTGCTGTTGTTGTTGACATCTCTCATATTTGTAGCTGTAACTTGATCGTTTGATGGCACTTAGTAAGGCTTGTATACCTTCTCCCATATTGCAAAGCCTTGTGCCTGGATGAAAGCCTCCATGCGTGCCTTCCAAACCTGAAAATCAATACCAGCGAACACACAAGATTTGGCAGAGTACTTCTCCATGATGATTAGTCAAAAACACGCGCAAATCACAAATATTGAGCACCGTGGCTCTGATACCAATTGTAGGATCAAAGAGCATGTGAAAAGCTACCAGAGGAAGGGTGAATGGTAGATTTAAAAATCTTACGCAGCGGAAACAATTAAACCCCAACCCCTTTGGCAGAAAAATGATCTGTTAAAGAAATCATGTGTGAGACTAATCTAAACGTGTTTCACCGTGACAAAAGTGATAGATATCAGAGATAATCAAGTCACGAAGACAACACAACAAGAATCACTAAAATACGTCGAGAAAAACTCAAGTTATGATCGAAAGATCAAACAAAGGTCAATCTGCCCTACCCGAGAAAAAAACAGTTCTAGAATGCTGCAAAGAAACTCGTGTAGATCAAAAATCACAAATCCAATGACCGTGAAATTTTTACAGATGATATATAATCTAGTTTTGAAGACAACCCAAAAAGAATCACGTCAAATGGATCTGTAAAACTCGAGTTATGATAAAACTACCGACGAAAAGTAGTGCTGTCCAGAAACTCGACGAGTAAAACTTGTCTGGAACAAGTCGGATGAACAAGGCACAAAAGATCCTTCAAACTACGATTTTTATTCAATAGAACACAAGAGGAACAGCCCCAAAGTCGTGTACCACGAGCTCTGGGCTCCCTTGCTTATATAACCAGCTCGAAAGCCAACTCAACTCAAATCAGGAACATAATCCTACTCTGTTCACGAATCGTAACTTTCCATAACTGCTTAGGATTCTTCTATACGCAGATAGAAGCCATATTAAGACTTCCAAACACCTTAGGAACATATCCCACATTCATAAACAACTCAAATTCGTGACCCACATGAAATCCTATCATAACCATCTCAAATGATTCCATATTTGAGTCAAACCCGACTCAGCTGCAGCCTGAGTCCATAACCTAGTCGATTGGACCTTTCTGACCAACTCTTTACGTCCAAATCTCTTCATCACATCTCGGAACCATGTAGCCACGTCCATGCACTCCTTGCACACGTGCAAACATCTTCCAATGACGTCCACGATACCTTCACATGCATTGTTCTTGATTCAATCATGTTGCACAACCTCCTGATCAGCTCAACCACAATTCCTCTTGAATTTGGTTGTTGGAACCTCATCTACTCCCTGAGACTAGTCCAATGGATCCCATCACCAGCCATGTCTTGAACTCAAGCAACACCTGCACAAGAATAAACAACCAATCCAAACGAGCCCAAGTCCTCGACTTGACTCAAGTCAGTTCCAAACACAACACCTTACGTGAGAACCTCACATAAGCATGTTGCAAAACCACAGTAACATGATATCATCCATGTCAACCAAAAACGCACCAAAGACTTAGCAAATGAATACTAAGAACTCTTTACAGAGATGTAAAGCAAGTCCAAAACATTGCAAATGAAAAACAGAAGCATTGCGGTCAAGTTCCGGACCTTGCCAGAGCAACTCGGACCTTCAGCCAGAGCTAACAAGAACTAGTCGGAACTAGTAAAAAGGTTTTTTGGTGATATTCAAAACTTTTATCGTCAAAGCAAGTGTATTCACTACAAGCCAATGTATTCTGCACACATAGGTCTTATAGGGACGAATTCAAGAACGAACTCGACCAATTCCGTTGCCCACTTTGCAATGTTCCTAGTAGAGTTGGGGTTATGCAGTGGATAGGAAGTTACCACTGAAATCTTGTGAGCCTGGAAGTAGTGTCGAAGCTTCCTAGAGGCAATAAGAAATGCGTAGAGCAGCTTATGCACCTCCAGGTACCGAGTCTTGGCGTCATGGAGTACTTACACTGATGAAGTACACTGGGTGCTGGACTGTTTGGACCCTCCCAGAGGGGACCGAAGCTTCCTCCTCATCAATCCGGACCCTTCCGAAGGGGTCCGTACCTTCTTCTTGGACCTTCATGTTCTTGTTAGTAGAACCCGGAGCCTCTTCTGAAGTGACTCGGTCCTTCCCGGAGGGGTCCGGATCTTCTTGTTTAGCAACAGTAACTCCTTTATTTGAAGGAGGTTGATTCTCCACAGTCTCGCCTTGAGGATCCAGGTCTTGGGGCTGGGACCAAGACTCGCCTTTAGGTAGTTCCGGACCCTCCCGGAGGGGTCTGGACTCTTGAACTGGGGATAGTTCTGGTCTTTCCGCGACCAAGACCATGCTAACAACTTCATCAATTGCCGAAATGTAAAGCAGATGTGGCTCACCAGGATTCAGAGCTACCAAAGTTGGTAGAGTGGTGAGGAGCTGCTTTAGCTCTTGGAAAGCCTTTTTTGCTTCTTCAAACCATTGGAATGGCCCAGAATTCCTCAATAATTTGAAGAAGGGTAGCGCCCATTCCGCCAGTCTTGAGATGAACCGGCTGAGTGCAGCTAGACATCCAGTCAGCTTATGGACGTCCTTGATGCGGGATGGTGGCCGAATGTCTTCAATAGATTTAATCTTCACCGGATTTACTTTTATTCCTCGGTGGTTCACCAAGAATCCAAGAAGCTTTCCGGAGCTAACCTCGAAGACGCACTTGTCCGGGTTCAGCTTCGTGTGTGTGATTCGCAACCTGTCGAAAACAGTTTGCAAGGTGTCAAGGAATGACTCTTTGTTCTTGATCTTGATGACGATTTCATTGACGTACACTTCCACTACATCTCTTATGAGCTCTCCAAAAGTTTTGTACATAGCTCGCACAAACGTTGAAGCAGCGTTTTTGAGACCGAATGGCATGGCAGTGTAACAGTATAATCCATCTACTATGATGAAGGAAGTATGCTCTTCATCTTCCCTAGACATTCTTATTTGCTGATACCCATAATATGCGTCAAGGAAACACAATAATTCACACCCGGAGGCAGAATCCACGATCTGATCTATTCTTGGTAGTGGAAATGGATCATTTGGACATGCCTTATTCAGTGTAGTGTAGTCGATACACATCCGAAGCTTCCCGCCGGCCTTAGGTACAATGACAAGGTTTGCCAGCCATTTTGGGTGGAAGATTTCTCGGATGAATCCAGCTTCGTGCAACTTATTCACTTCTTGACGTATGAAGTTTTGTCGCTCTACTTATTGCTTTCGAGGCTTCTGATGTACAAGCCGAGCCTCGGGGTAAATCTTCAGATTTTGCTCAATCACTTCCCTATGGATCCCAGACATTTATGATGGTTGACAGGCAAACACATCAACATTAGCCCAGAGGAAAGTGATGAGCGTGAGTTCCTATTTGTCGTTCAGACCTCCCGATATAGGAGTGGTCTGAGCAAAGTTGGAACCGATTTGGACGACTTTGACGGGAATGTCGGTGTCGCCGCTCGGTTGCACACGAGGTGCAGAGGTTGAAACTCGATGATGAATGCTCGGAGGCTTCAAAGCTTCTTCCTTTCCGGATTCTTCCTCCTGCACTGTAGCAAGTGCGTGGAGTTCTTCCAGAGCAGTAACTCCAGCGGTGCGATCTCCGCGGATTCGGAGAACGCCTGAGGGTGTTGGCATCTTCAACACCAAGTAGCCATAATGAGCAACAGCCATGAATTTGTACAAGGTTGGCCTTCCCAAGATGGCGTTGAATGGTAAGTTGATATGTGCCACATCGAAGACCAACTTCTCGGTCCTGTAATTCTCCCGAGTCTCGAAGGTCACCGGGAGAGTAATGGCACCGAGTGGAGTGATGGCCCTCGGACCTACTCTGGAGAAAGGTCGGGAGGGGCTAAGATCCGAAGGTCGAAGCTGAAGCTTGACAAAGGCTTCGAAGCTTATGTGGTTCAACCCCGAACCTTCGTTTACCATTATGTGTTGGAGTTGGATGTTGTTGATGGTTGGACATACCATCAGTGGAAGTTGACCAGCTCCGATCATGTTCCTTGGCAGTCCAAAACATTAAAAGTAATGGTAGTATCCATCCATTTCTGATGAGGCTCCGCCTTGACAGTGGGAGCTACAGAGGCCATATCCCGCCGCATTGTCTTGAGGACACGACGAGAGGTGATGTCCCATGAACCACCAAAGATGGTGTTCATGGTCTTCTGACGCTCGTTGTCGGAGACGTCAGAGTCGTCGTCAACAAAGGTGTATACAACCTTCAAGACCTTTTTGGGGTCCTGAAAGCCTAACTCTTCTTCAGCTGGAGCTTCGTCGACTTTTTGTTTTCCATCCCTTTGACGGAAAGGAGCTTCTTCCCGTTACTTGTTGTAGTGCTCGTTGAGGTTCTGGACCTCTCGGCAGCCTTCCAAGTTGTGGCTGTTTGTCTTGTGTATGGGACACCACATCTTGGAGCTGCCACAATCTTCAGACGACGTCCGTTGTCGTTTCTCGGGGCGTGGCCCCCGACCACCCGAAGCTGCGGCAGCATCGGCTCTAGGTGTGCCGGCCGACGGCTTCTTCTTGCCGTTGGACTTTTTCTTTTTCTTGCCACACCCGGAGGTAGTGGCTTCACCCTTGGAGGACTTTTTTTTGGCCTTTGGAGGTGGTTGGGAGTGCATTTCACGGCCCTTAGCAGCCTTGGCACACTTCTGCAAGTCTGAAGAGTTCCGAGACGCTGCTGACTTCCTTGGTCGCCACCTTCTTCAGCATCTTCTTGTCTCGAATGCCCTGTCTGAATGCTACAATAACAGAAGTGCTTGAGATAGAAGGAATGGTATTTTGTACCTGGGAGAACCTCTGGATGAAACATCGCAAGGACTCTCCCCCTTTTTGCTTGACAGCAAAAAGGTCCAGTTCTGTGCCTGGTCGGGTGTATAAGTTCCCAAAATTGGCAGTGAACTGTTGGCACAGCTCCGCCCAACTGTTGCTGGAGTCAGCCGGAAGGCTCATAAACCAAGACCTGGCAGTCCTAGTCAAGGCCATAAGGAAATAATTGGCCATCACAGCCTCATTGCCTCCAGCCGCAAGGATAGCGGTGGAGTAGATTTGGAGAAATTCGGCGGGACTGACCGTCCTGTCAAATTTCTCCGGCAGGTGAGGCCGAAACTTTTGCGGCCATCTTACCATACGTAAATGCATGGCCAGGGCAGAACAGCCTCCTCCTACATCCTCAGGAGCAGGGCTGTCCCGAGCCTCCCGCCTCTCGCGAGCACGCTCGATGTGGACACGGCCGTGCTGTTGACGGTAACGACGATCGTGCTCTGCCCGGAGGTCATGAGTCGAAAGCCTCGTTATCGTATGGGTACATCGTGCCCCGGAAGGCATTGACGTGTCCTGTTGAGATGCAGCACGCCTCTTGTGCTGCGAAGCGTGCGGACCAAGTCTACCCGACAAGGTCCAATGTTGCGATTGGGCCCGCCCCGAGGGGGGAGGACCTTGATTGCTGATGCGATCGGCTGCTGCTGCAACCAAATGATCCACATCAGCTCTCCTCTGCTCTATTACATCTTGGGATGCTCCTGGAGGCTGTGGACGTTGGAGAAGAGCACGCGCAGCATGAAGCGCATGTTCAGGGTTGTTGTTCGCCGATGCAGTGATCGACGCGGATGCCCCATCTCGATGTCTAGCTTGATTCATCGGAGCGGATGGTTGCGGTGGTGGCATGACCCCTACCTGGCGCGCCAACTGTCGGAGGGTGATTCTGGTAATTCTCTCGGTACTACCGTTGGCAGGCCGCAGAGTTCTTAGTTCAGTTGAGGGCGCGCAGAGATTCAGAAGAAGGTGGCGATTTGACACGAGTATTTACGTGGTTCGGACCGCCTGAGCGTAATAACCTACTCCACGGGTGTGTGTTGTCGTTGTATTGAGCGTATGAGCGCTTGAGTATCAGAGGCTAGAGCCTTTTGAGCATGTGTGGACCCCTCTCCCGTGTATCGCTCGGCCAGTCCTTTTATAGTATAAGGATTGGTCGTTACACCATCAGCCTGGCCCGAGATGTGGCCCTGGCGGTTACTGATGTCTAATACACGGTTAATGTACTTAATTCCTCTTAATAGCACAGTAATGTCCCTTAATGGTGGTGTTACTGGTATTAAGGGTCATCCGATCGTGTGTCATTAAGATAGCATTAATGACACTTAATCGGGTCTTGAAGTCTTTATTTGTTCCTTGAAGGTTCGAGCCGTTAGAGGTCCACCAATCTTCCTATTGAGGTTGAAGGTCCGGCGGTTGGATGCATGGTAGCTCCGGAGCTTACTATCTTGGACGAGTAGGTCCGGTGATGTTATACATGTGTCGGTACCGTAGCTTCCCTTTATCGAGGGTTAGGTCCGAGGGTGCCACACAAGTATCTAGTCCGGAGCTTTCCCATGTATGGAATGTAGCTCCGGTTTAACGATACACGTGGCGGCACTGGGACTTACCATAGAAGGGAGGCAGGTCCGGTTCTGTATGACACGTGGGGCCTTCGGAGGTCTTCAACTCAGATAGGTGGAGTTCCTCTGCAATCTTCGCGGTTCCAAAGCGTATTCGGTACGCAGGGTACCGACAAATGAAATACATAAAGTTGTGTAAGCCATGCTAGAGATCAAATGTAATTTTGAATTTAAGCAAGTCATGATCTCACAAACTTAACTATTTCAAATCCCGAAAGCATGACACTTGTTGCTGAATTTTTCATTTTTCAATAATATTTAAAGAACAAACTCTAATCATATAACATTTGCAAGAGATTATATGCCGCATATGCCTTATTCTGACCAACCAGACCAAGCCTATGTCTTTTGACAATCAGAAGCTTAAGAATATGGTTTTAGTCATACACAACTTCTTCCAAGTTCATATCTAAACGCAATGATAAGCCATCTCGAAAAGGAGAAGTGTGATGCATGCATATTCTCTTGATCATTTCTCAATTTTTCATTTGAACATAAAAACTCAACATGTGAGTTGATTACTTGATTAATTATTCATTATTAAAAGCACTTGTGAGCATGCAACAAGTTTAAAATAGCAAGAAACTTTGATCATGACCAGATTTAGTTTAAGTAATTATTCCAATTACTAGTCATGACAAGAACTACAAAATTTATAACACGAGTAATGTAGTAAGAACTTTCAGCATGTAAAAGGAATCACAAAGTCATATATGTATGAAATACTATGCTCATATTATTTTAATTTCAGATTCACACATAGACTTCCTAAGTTTCAAAACTCCCCCTCAATTTAAGCCATGAGGATGCATAACCCCTATTTCACTATGAATGAAACAAAAACGAGTGAAATCCATAGGTTTTGTAAAAATGTCAGCCAATTGTTGTTCAGTATCTACATGGTGTACCACAATGTTTCCTTTTTCAACATTATCAAGGATAAAGTGATACTTAATGTCAATGTGCTTTGTTCTAGGATGTTGCACAGTATTTTTAGCAATGCAAATGGACTAGTATTATCACAAAACAGTGGAACACTATCTAGATCAACCTCATAGTCCTTAAGTGTTTGAACCATCCAAAGAATTTGTGAGCAAGCACTAGCAGCAGCTACATATTCAGATTCGGCAATGGATTGTGCAGCTGTACTTTATTTTCTGGAGCACCAAGCAACAAGTGAATTACCAAGAAAATGACAAGCACCCAAAGTACTTTTCCCATCAATCCTACAACCCCATGATCAGCATCAAAAAAATTTTTCAAAGTAACAGTTGAGGAAGAAGGAAGAAAAATGCCAAATTCTTGAGTTCCATGTAAGTAGCAGAGAATTATTTTGATAGCTTGACAATGTGAAGCATGTGAGGAAGCTTGAAATCGTGCACAAAGACATACACTGAATTGTATGTCAGGTCTTGATGCCGTGAGGTACAAAAGTGATCCAATCATGCTTCCATATTCTTTTTGATTCACGGGTTCACCATCTTCATCAAGTTCAAGTGTTGTTGTTGTTCCCATTGGTGTCCGAAGAGGCTTGCTTTTGTCATGTTGAAGCGCCTTAGTAGGTTCTTTGTATACTTCTTTTGATGCACAAAAGTACCCTTCTTGGTTTGCTTGATTTGTAGCTCAAAAAGTACGTGAGTTCTCCCATCATACTCATCTCAAATTCTGAACTCATCATAGCTGAAAACTTGGACACAAGATCATGAGAAGTGCAACCAAAGATAATATCATCCACATACACTTTAATGAATAATGAGTCATTGCCATGCTTAAGGACAAAAAGAGTTTTATCAACCTTGCCCATGGTAAACCCCTTTTCATGTAAGAATGTTTTTAACCTATCATACCATGCTCTAGGGGCTTGTTTGAGATCGTATAAGGCTTTGGACAGTTTTTAAACATGATTAGGAAAATCTGGATTTTCAAAACCCGTTGGTTGCTTGACATAAACCTCCTCATCTATGTAGCCATTAGGAAAAGCAGTTTGAACATCCATTTGATATATTTTAAAACCTTTAAATGCAGCAAAAGCTATCAAAATTCTTATGGCTTCTAATCTAGCAACAGGAGCAAAAGTTTCATCAAAATCTAGACCTTCGATTTGTGTGAAACCTTGAGCAACCAACCTAGCCTTATTCCTAACCACAACCCCATTGTCACTTTTTTTATTTTTAAACACCCATTTAGTTCCAATTAAAGTGTGACCTTGAGGTGGAGGTACAAGTTTCCAAACATTATTTCTTTCAAAATTTTCTAACTCTTCTTGCATGGCAATAATCCAAGATTCATTAGTGAGTGCGTGTGATATATATTTAGGTTCAAAAGAACAAACAAAAGAAGAATGAGTGTGGGGGTTTGGATCGCAAAAGCTGGACCGTGTGACTCGTTCATGCAAGCTCCCAATGATTTGCTGTGGAGGATGAATTTTGAGGATTCAGAGGGGAGTAGACACTTCACAAGCTCCTTGTTCTTCATGTTCATCACAGATCAAAGAACTTGTGGCTTGAGGATGATCTATACCAGTTGTAGTATTTGTTGGTGCTGGTTGTGGTGCAAAATCAGCAGCGTGATCAACATCACTTGCTTCTGAATTTTTGGACAGCAGCACCACTTCTTCGTCTTCTTCGATGAAAATACTCTCCCCCGTGGATATAGATCTGGACCTACAATATTAGAGCTAGTACTTGGGCTTGCTTCATCAAAAGAAACCTCACAAGTCTCCACATTCTGTTAGTGTCAAGTAAAAGCACACATTATCCTCTAGTATGATATGGATAACAAAGAAACATACCATCAATAGATCTAGCTTCAACTTTATCAATATTACCATGTTTCTTAACAAAGCATTTACAACGAAAGATCTCAAACTGTGTGACACTAGGCCTATGTCCAAACTGAAGTTCATATGGTGTTTTACCTAGCTTAGCACGAAAGAAAACACGATTTGAGATTAACAGGCAGTTGCAATTGTATCAGCCCAAAATTTCCTGGGAGTTTGATATTCAACAAGCATAGTCCTAGCCATCTCAACTAAGGTTCTGTTCATTCTTTCTACGACACCATTTTTTTGAGGTACATAGGGTGAAGAAAATTGATGATCTGTTCCATTTTCAGCAAAAAAGTGATCAAACGATTGATTTTTAAATTCGGTTGTGTTATCACTTCTAATTGCTTTTAGAGATCTTGGGTGATCAATTGATAATATAAGAAATAAAGGTCTAAAGTGAGTAAAAGTTCATTCTTAGATGCCATAAAGTAAACCCAAGAGTATCTAGAATAGTCATCAACAATTACAAGAACATACTATTTAGGTCTGAAGGATTGAACATGTGAAGGTCCTACGGTGTCAAGGTGCAAAAGATGACCCAGTTCAGTTGTCATAGTCATTGTGAGAGGAGCATGTGAATCTGAAACCATCTTAGCATGTCTACAAGAAGAGCACACAATTTATTCGTCCCCTTTAATCTTAGGCAGCCCATGTATGCGATCAAGAGCACTAACACACGTTAGATGATCAAAGCCTACGTGACCAAGTCTACGGTGCCAAAAATATAGTTCTTTTGAATCATTAGAAACTAGACAACTATGCTTACAAGATGACATATCAAAATTGGCTTTAAAAACTCTTCCAAACTGAGACATGTTAAAAATATGGTCACTGTTTGAATCTACATCCTTGCAGCAATTTTTGGTGAAGATAATTTCTTTATTTTCATCTAGTAATTATGGAATAGAAAGCAAGTTGTATTTAAAAATTTTAACAAGTGCCACATCCTTCAAATTGTATTGATGGTTTACTTTAACCGAACCCTTAGCAATTATAGGAGTTGAAGAATTATCGACAAAAATAACATTCTCTACACATTACCCGAAAGAGAGGGAAGAGAGCCAATCTTTGTTTCCAATCATGTGGCATTAGCAACCTGAATCCACAATCTAAATTTTCTCCTTCCTTAAACGTGTAACCTACATAGAAGCACAATACGTCGATGACACAATATTGGGGTTAGTCAAAAGCATTTAGGAATCCAGTACTAAGTCACACGACGTGCAGCAGGAAAATCACGCAAAAGTTGAGACAAAACAGCAGGTTTATGAGCCAAAGTTTGAGGATTTTTGTACCCAACTACTAACTCATGAGGTGTTACATGTGTAGCACAAAAATCAGTAGGTTTTGGAGAATACTTTGCATGTTTTTGACTCATAATAGCAGGTTGCATGTTCTTGATATTTGGTTTAGCATGTGCAGCAAATGTTGCATGAGAGTTATAAGATCTAGCTTTCATTCTTTACTTTTTTTGTTTAGCTAATCTATAATAAAAATCTATGACATGACCATCTCTACCATAGTGGGTACAATGAAATTTAACTTTGTGTTCATGTCTAGATGAGCAAGCAACATGTTTATTAGAAGCTGAATGAGAGAACAATTCTGCAGATTTGAAAACCACTTCTTTTTGTTTAGGAACTGTTTTAATCAAACCACTTCCTAATGACTTTAAAATTTTATGTGGATGTGCCTTAGCATGAGCATGGGAATCAAAACCTAAATCAGTTTTATCATTGCAGAATTTCGATGAATTCAACAGGAAGTGTACATTTTTGTTCCCAATACAAAACTGCTCTAGTGTCCTATTCATGTCATCAAGTTTCTTAGACAATTCTATGCAATTTACACATGAAGTTTTTCCTCTTAGTCTGCAATTGGAAAAACATTTAACTTCGTGAGCACGTAAAGCATTGTTCAAAATAGAAATTTCATCCATAGCATCATGTAGTTTCTTATCAAGATCATCACAAGTAGAACAATGCAAATCAATTGTAGAACAGCTTTCAAAATTGAAATTTCATCCATAGCATCATGTAGTTTCTTATCAAGATCATCACAAGTAGAACAATGCAAATCAATTATAGAACAGCTAGCATCTTTCAAGTTTTTATCATTAAGTGCAGCAAGCTCCCTGTTCTTTTGAATTTCTAACTCAAGTTTATCAAGTGTGGAGGTGTGTGCACTTCTTAGAGAGGACAATTGTTCATATATTAAATCATATGAGGAACAAGAATCATCACTAGGAATCAAAGATTTCTAACGATTAATTTTAGATTCTAGTGACTTAATATTAACAGCATTGTCCCTAAGCTTTTTGTCCTTTTTTTTAACTATAACAGTGGCACGAGAAAAAGCATCACACATTTCTTCCCAAGTAGGAAATACCTCTTGATTGTCGCTGTTGTGTTCTGCCACATCCATACTTGATCTTGACTTGCCCTCCATGAAGCACCAGTTTGCCAAATCATCTTCATCTTCGTCAATTCTGATGTCCACATCGCTCGAGCCAAGTTCTTGAAGTGCGGAGATAAAACTATTCACCAATTGGCATCCTGTAAAACCCTTCTTTTTATTGTTGTGGTTTGAAGACAAGTGCTTCGTCCTTGTTTGCTTATCGTCACGGGAAGTAGTACCTGAAAGGTTAGGGCAATCCATGAGAAAACATCCTATGTAACCACATTTGAAGCATTGTTGATGTCCGCTACTTCCTCTCCTTCATTTTGTAATGCTTTTGAGACCCGAGTAGAGATTATTGCAAGTTCTTCCTCTGGAAACTTATCAATCTGTTCAAGGGTTAGAGAGGACACCAAAGCAAGTGTTCCACAAGATGATGATTGGCCAGAGCTAGGCATGTCACATTTAGAGTCAAATGCAAGAGACGTGTTGGGGTTCTTACATGAGATTATGTCAATTTCATGAGTTTTCAATTTAGAATATAGAACATCTAAAGTAAGTGTACTCATGATAGTAGATTCACGAATAGATGTGACTTTCATATCCAAAATTGACATGTCTAATACACTCAGTATATGTCGAAGTGTGCGATCGACACTTCCCCTGGTGCTACTTAGATCGTAGCTCGTGGAGGTTCATGGTTGGTTGGGACACGTGAGATTTGGACAAGACAGTGACATGAGCGATTTACGTGGTTCGGGCTACCTGAGCGTAACACCCTACTCCATGGGTTGTGTGTTGTATGTATGAATATCCGTGATGCTTGTGAGCGTATCAACTTGCCCTCTGTGTATTGTGCGATGCATCCCTTTTATAGTCTAAGAACTGGTCGTTACATCACTTGCCTGGCCTGACATGTGGCCCTGACGTAGTTAACTGTCTAATACACGATTGCTGAATATTAAGTGTGGTTAATGAGGTGATAATGCGCCTTAATAATGGCGTTACCCCTATTAACAGTCTACTGATCGTGTGTTATTAATATGGGATTAATGACACATAATTAGGTCTCGTAACTATCGCATTAACTGTCCCTTGAAGGTCCGAGCCGTTGGAGATCTATCTGTCTTCTGTTGAAGTCCTAGCTCTGGAGGTTCGACGCGTGGTGGCTCCAGAGCTTCCCATCAAGGGGAGGCAGGTCCGGAGCCACTATACGCGTGGTAGCACAGGAGCTTCCCTCTACTAGGGGTTAGGTTCAGGGTCACTGGACACGTGGCAAGACCATAGCTTCCCTATGAAGGGAGTTAGGTCTGTCCTTGTGATACACGTGTCAGTGTCGGAGCTACCCAACTGAGGGAGGCAGATCTAGTACTGTGCAACATGTGTGGTCTTCGAGGGTCTTCAACTTGAAAGGGTGGAACTCCTTAGCTTTTCTTGCGGTATCATGGGGTACCCGGTACATAGGGTAACGACAGTAATTGCCTAGCATTTTCAGCATCCATAAAATTAACATTGACACTACGCAAGTTGTTGAGAATTTTATTAAAGCGAGCAAAGAGGTCGTCAATGGACTCACCTGGTTGCATCTCAAAGCGCATGTACTCCTTTTTGAACATGTCTTGTGTGACACCCGGTTCTGAAAAATGATCTATGTGAAGTGTATGTGTGCCTAGGATGTTGCTTCACACATACACATCAACATCACAAATGGTAAACAGATTTAACCATGTCACGAATAATAAATATACCTTGATTCTATTGAAGCAGAAAATAAACTACCATAGGCGACTCCAACTCCACTGGCAATCGACGGTAGTACGCACGCCTAGTGCACCACGTTGTCTTCCGAAATATCTCTTGTAGCTGAATTAACTGTGGGGATAGCAAGGGTGAGCACATGTCGTATTTAGCAAGTGTGGGAAAGTATGACATGTATCTAAAACAAGGACAACAATAAAAGGCTACTTGCATAAAAGTACATTTCATAAACATGTAAAAGCATTCTACATTGTCTTTGTTTGATTAAATCCCATCATCATCAAAATAATTATCAAAACACATATCCAACATCCTCGTTTACCATCATAATTCATTCATAACCAGCCAACAATTAATGTCATAACCATATGTCAATTTCATAACTTCTCATAACCAACCATACTCATATGACATAACACAAATCACATACCGAACCATCCCCAAACCAAAGTCCAATTCTAGTCATGTAGGTCATCCAAGTGCTCTTAACCGGGAGCACGACTATCATGATTGTTTTACACTCTGCGGAGGTTGTACCACTTTACCCACATTATGTCGTATGGGTGACTAAGAACCTCCATTATGTCGTCTCACACTTCCGTTGGTGTGTGGACAAGAGATCACAAAACAACCATTCAAAAGGGACTAGTAGTATGTATGGGCCCACCAAGGTTTCACCGGCAGGCTTGAATCTCCATTTTCACACCCACGGGCCCCCTCGTGTGCCATGCAGATCCCAGGGAAGCCCTACTCGACTCCCATTCCCCGCACACTAGCAGCACACCTAATTATTCAGCTATGCCGCACCCATACTTGGCCTCGTGTTGGCGTTGTAGTCCTGGCATATTCTCGCATGAACCGCTCCTTAGATCTAAGGCAAGCAAAACCACCATCTCATCCAACCCAAACCACAAACCTTGCTTGCTTAGATCACCCAAATTCCATATCACTAAAATGATTCATCATTATTGCATCTTCATTAATCCACATGATTAGAGTTGTTAAGCAAGTTTATTTTGTTTCCCATAACCCTATAAAGCGATGCGACTCAAATGAGAAACATCCATACCCGACTCATCATGTACCCGGAGACAAGGGGTGGCAAGCAATACTAGTAAACTCCTACGATTAGGTTTTCCATCAAGTTGACACAAGCATGCAATTTTACAAACAAAACACTTAAAACATCGGCTCAATATGGTCAAGGACACTTGCCTTTATATCCACAATTAGATGGTAAATAAATTGAAGTCTTGTACAGAAGATCCTCAAATATTCGCTTCTCGATCGTAACCACTTGAGAATACCCGTCTACTTGCAATCAAACACATACACAAACAACATACACAATAAATGACTTGTAAATACTAATCAATACGCAAAATATGTATGCACGCAGAAAATAAGTTCGTATTAATGCTAAATAAATTTCTATGGATTTTTAATAATTTTGATAATGATTTCCTATTTATTTGGGCAATTTTGGAATTAATTATAATTTATGCAGAGGAAAAATAATTATTTCAGAACATTAAATATGCTTAAAATATTATTAATAACTTACTAGATTTTATTCTTAATTTTTAGGAATTTTTCAAGATTTAATTTGATACTTTATGAATTAACTAGGCTTAATCTTATTTATTAAATCTGAAAAACTGATTAAATGATACTGAAAACATAAAATTTGGTCAAATCTTGAATAACATAATGTTCTTGTTGGATTTGATATAAATTGCAAGTTTTTGGTTGATTTATGATGTCTGGATATGATTAATTGATGCATGAATAAATTAAACCCTACACATTATATAATTTGAGTATTAGATTAATCTTTGTCTTTTAGATCTAAACCATAAAACCTACCGCTTGTAGCTAGTCTCGACGGTTGTGACGCGGCGACGTGGCCTGTGTCTTCGGGATCTAGGATTTTGTTGACGAAGAAGACGACGGCATGACGTAGATGAAGGAGACGGCGATGATGTAGCGATCTCCCGTGAAGAACGGCGACGGTGCGACAGTTCCAGCTAACTTTTGTTCTCTGCTCCTCCTTTTTCTCCAGTCGTAGCTTTCTTTTTCCTGGCAGCTATGGCTTTACTTTTTTCTTGCGGCTCGAATCTTTTTACGTAGGCACCAGCACCTAGAGCATCGGTGCCCTAGACGGCGGAGGCCACAGGAGGCCATGCACGGAACCGAGTTCCAAGTGCCCCGCTTGGGTGCGCGTGGGTGCGAGCCCCGCTCGGCCCCATCGGTCAGGCGCGCTATACCTACTCCCTAGCCTGTGCGGCGGGTTGACTTGACCTTTGTTGTTTTTTTCTATTTTTTTGGCGGTGGCTTCTTTTCCTTATTTTTTTTGTTTGCACGGCTGTGTGGCTAGGCCTACGTGGGGCCAAGCTTTGGCCACGGTAAACTATTTTTTTTCTTTATTATTTTATTCTTACTCTATTAATATTGTTATTTTCCTATTGTTTTATTATTTATATTTCTATTATTTTATATACTTATTTTTTATTATCATTTTTTCTATTATTTGTTATTTACATATGTATTCTTTATTTTTATTTATTATTTATTTGCTTAGTTATATTTATATCTTCTTTCATTCTCTCTTATTTATTATATGTAATTTTTTTTGTTTCTTATGCATATATTCCTTTCTTAATCATTATTTTTATTATATATATATCTGCATCTTTTTTATTATTATTTATATTTCTTCTAAATATATTCTTTTCTAATTAAATTTTTTATTGTATAAAAATTCTAATTTTATTTTAATATATCTAGTCACTCAATTTATTTCATTTTCCTTATTTTTCTTGTTTTCTTAGTTATTTTTCTACTCCAATTTGATTCAAATATAATTTGGTCATTATTTCTTCGAACGAAAATGAATGCAAACGCATGATGATGCACATTTATTTTATGAATATAATTTCTTACTATTATTAACTCTATATTTCCATTTAAGTTTTTAATTTGCAAAAGCTTGAAAATCAAGGTGTTACATCTTGCCTTACCTGCATGATCGTGTTGTATTCGTCATGGTAATCACATAGAGCATTCTAAACATCGTACGCAGATCGGAGGTTTGCAACACGGTCAAAGTCACTTTTAGTTAGTCCTTGTATGATCAAGTTCCGAGCCTTGTTGTTATTGTCAACATCTCTTATATTTGTAGCCGTAACTTGATCGTTTGACGGCACATCGTAAGGCTTGTACACATTTTTCCATATTGCAAAACCTTGCACCTAGATAAAAGCATTCATGCATGCCTTCCAAACCAGAAAATCAATACCACTAAACACACAAGGTTTGGCAGAGTATTTCTCCATGATGATTATTCAAAACACATGTAAATCTCCAAGATTAAATCACCTTGGCCCCAATACCGATTGTAGGGTCGAAGAGCACATGAAAACCTACCATATGGTGCTGAATGGTAGATTACAACTTTTCAGTGGAAGCAACAAAAACCCCTCGGCAGAAAAATTGTTCTGTTAATGAAATCGTGTGTGCGACTAATCTAAACGTGATAAATTGTGACAAAACCAGTATATATTGTGGAGAATAAAGTTATGAAAACATCACAACAAGAATCACGAAAATCCGTCAAGAAAAACTCATGTTACGATCAAAAAATCGAACAAAAGTCAATCTGTTTGACCCGAGAAAAATCAGATCTACAGCACTGCAAAAAAACTCATGTAGATCAAAAATCACAAATCCAATCACCGTGAAGTTTTCACAGATGATAGATAATCAAGTTCTGAAGACATCCCAAAAACAATCAGGTCAATTAGATCTGTAAAACTTGAATTACAATAAAACCACCGAAGCAAGATAGTGTAGAAACTCAACGAGAAAAACTTGTCTGAAACAAGTCGGACGAACAAGGCACAAAAGTTCCTTTAAACTATGATCTTTATTCAATAGAACACAACAGGAACAACAAAAATTCCGTACACCATGAGCTCTGGCCTCCCTTGCTTATATAACCAGCCATGAGGCCACCCAAACCAAACTAGGACTTGTATCCTACTCGGTTTCTATCGAAATATTCCATAACTGCTCAAGACTCTTCTATACACAGATAAAAGCAATCCTAAGACTTCAAAACACCTTAGGAACATCCTAAACATTCCTAAAACAGTTCAACATCGTGACCCAGACGAAATCTTATAATAGCCAACTCAAATCTTTCTATATTTGAGTCGAACACAACTCAGTCGCAGCATGAGTCCATAACTCAGTCGGTTGAACCTTTCTGACCAATTCTTTACGACCACTTTTCTTCATCACGCCTTGGAAATTGCAGCCACGTCCATGCACCCCATGCACTTGTGCAAACACCTTCCAACGACGTTCACAATACCTTCATATGCATTGTTCTTGATTCAACCATGATGCGCGAACTCCCGATCAACACAACCACAATTCTTCCCGAACTTGGTTGTTGAACCTCATCTTCTCCCTAAGACTAGTTCAATGGATCCCATCATCAACCATGTCTTGAACTAAAGCAACACCTGCAAATTAATAAACAACCGATACTTCCGAGCAGAAGTTCTCGACTTGACTCATGTTAGTTCCGAAACCACAACACCTTACGTGAGAACTTCACATAAGCATGTTGCAAACCATAGCAAAAACATTAACCACCATGATCAGCCAAAATGCATCAAAAACTTAGTAAAAGAATACTAAGCAAACTTTCCATAAGTGTAAACCATGTTCGAAACATTGCAAGTTAAAAGCAGAACCATTGCAATCTAGCACTCGACCTTGCCAAGGCTAGCCGGATCTTGAACTGGAGCTTACAGGACCTAGCACCAAAACTAAACAAAGCTAGTTGGACATAGCGCCGGAGCTTATCAAAGCTAGTCGGACCTAGCCACAGCAAGTCGGACCTAACCAAAATAATTTGGACCTAGAAAAAGAAGTCGGCCCTAGCCAAAGCAAGTTGGACCTAACATCGGACCTTGCAGGAGCTACCCAAAACATACTGGACCTACCGTCGGACCTTGCAGGAGCTCGGACCTTGTTAAAACAGTGTTTTTGCAGTATTCAAAACTTTTATCATCATAGCCAATGTATTCAGCACACATTGGTCTCACAATATGGCAATATCTTTTTGACTTGTGAAAATATAGCAATTTCCAAGTTTATTTCAGTAGGAGGAGTCATGGTGAACTACATTCAAGCCGTTCCATCTCTCAAACACCCAACATGAGGTGGTAGGCACAAACACATCAAATGTTCTTGAACAAGGGTATGTGTTGAAATGTTTTGTATACATATTTCATACTTGTAGCTGAATTATGATATCTCTTAGTTCTTCTTGCCTTCACTGATGGACGAGTAAAGGACTAAGTGTGGGGGAGTTTGTTAACGGTCCTTAATGGAAAAATCCGACTATTAATTTGCTACATAAAAGATATAAATTGGACAACCGACATAGTGCTAGGAGTTATTTACTAACTATTTCCATAAGTGTTGGTGCAATTTTGTATGAAGGTGAATTATGCCCATAATTAAAGGTATTTACAGGGGCCAATCCAAGAAGCACACCTTACAATGAATCAGGCGCAAGTACAAAGATTCACGGGTCCACTTGAAGGACAAAACCGACTAAAAATCACCGGAATCACCCATACCCATGATGGGGGCCCACATAACAATGTCAAAAGGAAGTTTCAGTGCGAGAGGAGCCGTTGGGACCTCGATCGAACCTCCTGCTCGCCCAACCTAGTATTCGCGCCAAACACGGTCCTCATGGCTTGGTCATCACGATGGTGACTGATTCCCGCACATATTCTGGCGCCAAACCAACCTTTGGAGGGTATAAATAGGGGGTAAGGGGCTCCCTCACTTCACACACCTAAAGCTTGAGTCTAGTACTCCACTCCAAAGGCGTAGCGCTGCCCATGTGCTTAGAAAATAGGGAGAGGGTGAGAAATAGGAGGATGAGGAGGCTCCGGCTTGTACCTCGATAGTTCTTCCCATCTCAAGTAAGCTCATGATTTCCATTTGAGTTCACTTATTTAATTAAATCAAGTTAATTCCTTAGTTGTTGTTTTGTTCATTGCTCTATTCATTTAGAGGCGCTACCTTTGGTTATCTCATAGCCCACAGGTTGTAGAGGTAGGCGGTAGGTTGTGATAGCCCTATCCATCTGTTGTAATCCTCCATGTTCGACTGTAATGTAGGCTCTTGGCAGGAGTCACCTGGCAGACCATGGTAAGTCTATGCCCCTATACAAGCTACTACTGATTGACTTGTTTTGAAGAAACCCTTCATTTAGGAAATCCACTCTATCCCCTGCCTACCACCAAGCTTTGTGTCCTTGGGTTAACTAGTTAGAATATTAGCACACGCGTTCCTTGGATTCGATATACTTGGGAATACTCTTTAAGGGGAAGTGCTACAATGGTATCTTTGTGTGCTTGTGCATTTTCATCTGAGACGTCCCTACCATAAACAAGCATTCCTGGCGCCATTGCCTGTGAGGACCAGGGTCCACACATTCCAGGAATCACATTCTTTGGTGCCGTGCGATGCGACACCCAATAGCACACACAAAAAAACATAGAAAAGGTACAAAGTTTTCATTTCATAATAACATATTGTTTACAAGATAGTGTACAACAACAGTGCAAAAGCAGTAGAAAGTACATACTCACACCCTCAACCTATCTAAGCAAAAGAGAAGCAGTCAATGACCGCAGACGCATCTCACTAGCAACATGAAGATCATAAGGAAGCGACATGGTGTCGCGTGAGATATACATCTTGACAGCTCGAGGTCTCACAGACAACTCATAGCAGCAACAATATAAGCTACAAAACCACATATAAAGCAACCATGAGCATGAAGGCTCAGCAAGACTTAACTATCTCACCTAAGGCATGAAACTCTACATGTTGAAAACTCTAAAGACTGAAATCTAAAATTTGCAGAAATGAACTCGCCGAATGTAAATTCTTAGTTGTCAGTTTTAGAGAAGCAAATGTGAGACCAGTGAGCATGCATCATAATGAACTCCACAATCAAGCAAGAAATGCTTCATCCACGATGCTACTTGCCCATATGTACCATTCTCATTTCCATCCACCATGCATTGCATACATTCTTATATATGTTTAACATTAAGCAACATAAAAGGAACAAGTATAAATGAATTAGAACCAAGGCAGCAATAAAACTAGTCTTAGTGCAGACTTGTCCGCACCTGACCCCGGACTAGTCCGATTTTGCCCCTGTTGTCCCCTGGACTCTTCCGCTTTTGCTGCGGACTAGTCTGATTTAGTTTCTATTGCAGTCCGGACTTGTCCATTACCTAGTACGGACTAGTCCGATATCCATCACTGGAAATCTTTGGAGTTGTCCCGTGACTCTTCTTTTTGGTCCAAATTTTGAAAATTCGAGAAGACCCCTGGACCTGTCCAGCCTCATACCATACTTGTCTGTTATTCTCTCTGGACAAGATCAGACTTGACTGGACAACCTGTGGACTTGTCCATTCAAGTCTTTGTTCACAATCAGACTTGTCCGGCCCCTAGCAGACTTGTCTGGTGTGCTCGACTTGGATTCAATCTTTCCCTCCACAACATGTTATCGGGTTTTTGACTTAATTGGGCCCAGGAACGTCGTGTCTAACCCCTATGGAGCCCATGTGGGACCCCTACTCGGCATCCACCGCTTTAAAATCGAGATCCATCAAACCCTACCACCTCCACCTCTATATAAACATCCCAACACCCACCTTTCATCCCTTTGTCACAATTGAAGGAAGCCCCTAACCCTAGTTCATGAGAGCCGCCGTCAAGGAGCCTCCACCGCAGCGAGAAGAAGGAGAAGGGAGGAAGGAGGAGGATAAAGCAAGATTGATCTTTTTCAATTCATCGACTTCATCATCAATTCTCCACCAATTCTTCATCTTTTTGGAATCTAGACGTCAAGATCTCGAGTTTCGTCGAATTCTTGACCCTTGAGTTGTTGAATTCAAGTGTGAGACCTATGTGTGCTGAATACATTGGCTTTGTTGATAAAAGTTTTGAATACTTACAAAACACCTTTCTCATCAAGGTCTAACTCTAGGTCCGAGCTCCAGCAAGGTCTGACAATAAGTAAGACTTGTTTTGGGTAGCTCCGGCAAGGTCTGACGTAAGGTCCGACTTGCTTCGGCTAGGTTTGACTTCTTTGTCTAGGTCCGACTAATTTTTGCTTGGTTTGACATTTTCCGGCGCTAGGTCCGACTAGCTTTGGAAAGCTCGGGTGTTAGGTCTTGCTAGCCTTGGTAAGCTCCGGCTCAAGGTCCAGTTAGTTTTGGCAAGGTCCGGAGCTAGATTGTAATGATTCTACTTTTACTTTGAATTGATTCGAACTTGCTTTACATCTATAGAAAGTTTGCTTAGTATTCTTTTACTAAGTTTTTAGTGTGTGCTGGTGGTTATGGCTGATATCGTTTTGCTATGGTTTGCAGCATGCTTATGTGGGGTCATTACATAAGGTGTTGTGGTTATCGAAACTAACGAGAGTCAAGACGGGGAATTGTGCTCAGAAGTATCGGTTGTTTATTCATTTGCAGGTGTTGCTTGAGTTTAATACATGGCTGGTGACGGGATCCATTGAACTAGTCTTAGGGAGAAGATGAGGTTCAACAACCAAGTTCGAGGGGAATTGTGGTTGAGTTGATCAGGAGGTTGTGCAGTTTGTTTGAGTCAAGAACAATGCACAAGAAGGTGTCGTGGACGTCATTGGAAGATGTTTGCACGTGTGCAAGGAGTGCATGGACGTGCCTACATGGTTCCAAGGTGTGATGAAGATATGTGGACGTAAAGATTGGTCGGAAAGTTCCAACTGCCTTGGTTATGGACTCAGACTGCACCTGAGTCAGGTTTGACTCAAATATGGAAAGATTTGAGTTGGTTACGTTAGGATTCTGTAGTGAGCATGAAGTTGAGTTGTTTTAGGAATGTGGGATACGTTACTGAGGTGTTTGGAAGTCTTAAGATTGCTTCTATCTGCATATAGAAGAGTCTTGAGAAGATATGGAAAGTTTCGGTTGATCTGAGTAGGATTTGAGTCCTAGTTAGGATTAGGTTGGCCTAAGGGCTGGTTATATAAGCAAGGGAGGCCAGAGCTTAAGGTGCACAACTTTGGGGCTGTTCCTTTTGTGTTTTGACTAATAAAATTTTTAGTATAAAGGAGCTTTTGTGCCTTGTTCATCCGACTTGTTTCAGACAAGTTTTTCTCATTGAGTTTCTGCATAGCACTCTCTTGCTCCGGTGGTTTTATCATAACTCGAGTTTTACAGATCCAATTGACGTGATTCTTTTCAAGTTGTCTTCACGACTTGATTATCTATCATATGTGAAAATTTCGCGGTCATTGTATTTGTTGTTTTGGATCTACACGAGTTTCTTTGCAGTGTTGCAAATCTTGTTTTTCTCGGGTAGAACACATTGACCATTCGTTCGATCGTAACTTTAGTTTTTCTCGACATTTTTTTGTGATTCTTGTTATCCTATCTTTGTGACTTGATTCTCCACAATCTATACTGGTTTTTTCATGATTGATCATGTTTAGATTAGTCGCACACATGATTTCTTAACAAATTGATTTTTTAATGAGGGGTTTTGTTGCTTACACTGAAAAGTTATAATCTACCATTGACCTCCCCTATAGTAGCTTTTCACGTGCTCTTCGATCCTACATTTGTTGTCAGAGCAATGGTGCTCTAATCTTTGTGATTTGCACGTGTTTTTGACTAATCATCATGGACAAATACTCCACAAAACCTTGTGTCTTTAGTGGTATTGATTTTCAGGTTTAGAAGGCACGATGGAAGCTTTCATCCAGGCACAAGGCTTCAAAATATGGGAAAAGGTGTAAAAGCCTTACGACGTGCCGTCAAACGATCAAGTCACAGCTACAAACATGAGAGATGTCGACAACAACAACAAGGCTCGCAACTTGGTCATACAAGGATTAACTCAAAGTGACTTCGACCGTGTTGGTCACCTGTGATCTGCATACGATGTGTGGAAAGCACTGCGACTACCACAAAGGATCCAACACGATCAAGGAGGTAAGGCAAGACATGTTCAAAAAAGAGTACATGCGCTTTGAGATGCAACCAGGTGAGCCCATCGACGATCTCTTTGCTCGCTTTAATAAAATTCTCAGCAACTTGCGTAGCGTCAATGTTAATTTTTCAGAGGTCGAGAATGCCAGGCAATTACTAAGTGCATTAGACATGTCAATTTGGGAGATGAAAGTTACATCTATTCGTGAATGTACTGTCATGATTACACTTACTTTAGATGTTCTATATTCTGAATTGAAAACTCATGAAATTGACATAATCTCTCGTCGGAACCCCAACATGTCTCTTGCATTCATTTCTTAAAGTGACATGCCTAGATTCGGCCCATCTTCATCTTGTGGAACACTTGTTTTATTGTCCTCTCTAACCCTTGAAAAGATTGAGGAGTTTCTAGAGGAGGAGCTAGCACTTCTCTCTACTAGATTCTGAAAAGCATCGCAAAATGTGAGAACTAGAAAAATAGGAAGCTTCGGATCTCAACGATGCTTCGAATGTGGTAAGACAAGACATTTTCGCACGGATTTCCCTAACCTTTCAGGTACTACTTTTCGTGACCAAAAGCAAACAATGACGAAGCACTCCTCTACAAACAACAACAAGAAAAATAAGGATTTTACAGGACGCCAATTGGTGAATAGTTTTATCTTCGCACTTCAAGAACTTGGCTCTAGCGATGTGGACATCGGAAGTGACAAAGATTAAGATGATTTGGCAATTTTTTTTTCATGGCGGCCAAGTCAAGATCAAGTATGGAGGAGGCAGAACACAACAGCGATGGTGAAGAGGTATGTCCTACTTGCGAAGAAATGTGACATGCTATTTCTCGTGCCACGGTTATAGTTAAGAAAAGGACAAAAAGATTAGGGATAATGCTGTTAAAATCGAGTCACTATAATTTGAAATTAATCGTTTGAAATCATTGATTCCTAGTGATGATTCTTTTTCCTCATGTGATTTAATATATGAACAATTGTCCTCTCTATGAAGTGCAAATAGCTCCACACTCTATAATCTAGAACTTGAAATTGAAAAGAACAAAAAGCTTGCTGCCTTAATGATAAAAACATGAAAGATGCTTGCTGTTCTACAAATGATTTGCATCGTTCTACTCGTGATGATCTTGATAAAAAACAACAAGATGGTATGAATGAAATTTCTATATTGACAATGCTTTACATTCTCATGAGTTTAATATTGTTCTAATTGGATATTAAATGGAAAACCTTCATGTAAAAATTGCCTTAATAAACAACTCCACCCCTTGGCTTGACATCTATTTGCCACTTTTCCACCCCACCAATACCTTAGTTTGTGGAAAGCCACCATCAAGGAGGGGGAAGGAGATCCCAAGCAAGAAGAAGAGGAGGAGGAAATGAAAGAGGATCAAGATCTCCAACAACTCCGAGTTCTTCATCAACAATCCACCATCAAGTTCTTCATCAACCCTAGATCGTCAAGATCCAGGTGTTGCCTCCAAGATCCTTGATTCAATGGAGTCCTAAACACCTAGTATACCTTCTATTTCCTTTTCCTTACATGAATTCGATCCCTAATCTCCAAATTCACGTCGATCTAGAAAACCCTAATCTGTTGATCTCGCAAAGTGCGGACTTGTCCGTTCCCTAGTGGACTAGTCTGATTTTCTTGGTTAAATTGTGTTGACTTAGTTCTAAAGTTAGACCTAATCAAATCCAAACCTCTATAAAATTGTTAAAATCTAATAGAACTAGATAGTGATCATTTAAAATCAATCTATTAACGAGTTCTACCTTACATTTCCATTAATCATGCATGTCATGTCATATTGAGTAATATTTGTGCACTCTTTGATTGTGTTTCTTGTTTGTATGTTTATTGTGCAGATTATACAGATTTGCGCTAAAGAGTGCCGCGGAGGATCTCCAGCACCAAGAGTTTGAAGGCTTTAATCCGAATCAATCCCAAGACTAAGGCAAGTGTCCTTGAAGCATATTGATCCTGTTTTGAAATAAATGTTTTGTTTGCAAAACTGCATGCTTGTGTCAATTTGATGGGAATCCTATTGTAGGAAGTTTACTAGAGTTGTTTAACCACCCTTGTCATTTGGAATTTATGGTAGAGAGTCGGGATGGGCTTTTCACCTTTTTGCTTTGCTTAATTAATTAGGTTGGGAAAACAACTACACCACTTAATTTAATTGTGCATTAATGAGACTATGGTTAACATGAACTTGGTTGATATGATATGGTAATGGATATCTAAGAAAGCCTGGTATGTGGATGGGTTGGATGTCATGGTGGTCTGCTTGCTTTAGATCTAAGGACCGGTTCATGCGAGAATAAGCCAGGACTACAGTACCACCACGAGGCCAAGTATGGCATAGCTGATTAATTAGGGCTTTGCTAGTGCTATTTGGACCATTAAGGATGCTCGGGAAAGGGATAGTCGGATTGGGTTTGTTGAAGATTGGTGGGAATACCCTGGGATCCGAATGGATAAAGATGGGGCCCTTGGTTGAAGATGTGCTCAGTTGGAGGCATCGCCACAAGTGAAACCTCAATGCGGTCTAAATAGGCTAGTAATCCCTTTGTAAAGGCTATTTTGTGACCTCTTGGCCACACACCGATGGAAGTGTGAGACGGCATAATAAAGGTTCTAGTCATTGAAAGGTGATGAAATCACAAACACGTGGGTAAAGTGGTACAAACTCTGCAGAGTATTAAAACTATCATGATAGTTGTGCTCCCAGTTATGAGCACCTGGACAACTTCGATGATTAGAGGGAACTTGAGATTTGGGATGGTTGGTTGGTTATTGTTATGGTTATGAATTGAATTATGATAATTGGACATGGATGATGATGATGGTAATAATCTGGTATATGGATGGATAATTGATTATGGTTTCGTATTATGTTAATAATTGTTGTTTATGATGGGTTTACTTCACCTACATATAATATACTGCTTTTCAAATGTTTTAATGTACTTTTCGGCACTTAGCCATTATTATATTCGTCGTTTGTATCAGCTACATGTCATACTTTCCACACTTGCTGAGTACGACATGTACTCACCCTTGCAATCCCCCCAACAGTTGCAAATCAGGATTGGGAGTTTAACGACGATAATGTGGAGTTCTAGGCCGTGTCTACCGTCAGCTTTGCCTGTGGAGTGTTGGAGCTGCGCTATACCCCTTTTCTTAGTTGCTTAGTTTGCTTAATTAGTTTATTTCCGCTACATTAGTTGGAACATGTTATTAATAATCATTAGTGCTTGTATTCGAGGATATTCTGAATTCTGTAATGAAAGTGGTTAATTAATCTTGTTCTGTTGTAATTTTCTGTATACTCTTTTGTGAATGCACTCGTGTATGTGTGTTGAACATCCTGGGCACACATATGCGTTCACTTGGTTCATAATCGGAACCGGGTGTTACAAACTGATATCCAAGCCACAGGTTGACCGTAGGGCGCAGCCTAGATAGAATGGACACTTTAGAGCACATAGGAGCACTCAGGAATAGATGTGTTTTTGTTTGGTGTGATGTTGATATATTGTTTGCTTGTGTGCTTAAAAGAGGATTGTGGGATGCTTGAGCATTTCCATGTCCACGTAGGTTAGTGTAGCTAGTTGTTTAGTTTCAAATCCCTTGATGCATATAGTTGGGGACGTTTCTAAATTCTTATCTCTTGCTTTTCTTCAGATGGTAAGGACTCACAACTAGAGGGATGGCAATGATGAAGAGGAGAACCATGGAGTACCCCCAAAAAACCAATGTACAAGGACCTTCTCATGGAGCTATGAGTATCGAGCAGCTTTTGGCTATGCAAAACCAGCTCATCCAGACCATGATACAAACTATGGGACAGTTGCAGGCTGGTAACATCAACAATCAGCCCCACATGCCTCCACCGCCACCCCCACCTCCTTATAACTGGTTGGGAGAGTTTATGAGGACTAGGCCGCCAACCTTTGCTCAAGCCGTTGACCCTATGGATGCGGATGATTGGCTCAAGTCCGTGGAGAAGAAGCTAGCTATTGTCCAATGCAGTGACCGGAAGAAAGTGCTTTTTGCTTTTCATCAACAAGTTGGAGCAGCTGTTGATTGGTGGGATTCCTTATGCAATGCTCACGAGAACCAAGAGAGAATTACTTGGGCCGAATTCAAAGAGAGCTTTCGTTCTCCTTATGTGCCGGAAGGAGTTATGATTTTGAAGAGGCAAGAATTTGAGAACTTGAGGCAAGGAAGATCGAGCGTGGGTGAATATCTCAGCAAATTCACTCAACTCTCAAGATATGCGCCTGAGGGTGTTAGTCGGGACCGACGAAAGCAATATTTGTTCATGAGAGGCTTGAACAATGAGATCTAAGTGCAATTGCTCAATTGTGACTATGCAAATTTCCAGAAGCTTGTAGACAAAGCAATTGTGGTGGAGAATAAGGTCAGGCAGATGGAGCAAGACAACAAGAGGAAGGCACCATATCAAGGACAGCAACAAGGAAATAATGTGCGCCCTCGCTTTGCATCGCCCAATGCGCCTTACTTCAGATCTTTTGCGCCTACTCATCGCCCAGGATTTGCACCACGCCCAACCCAGTTTGTGCATCATCGCCCTGTTATGCAAGCACCTAGGCCTCCAATGTCTTATGCACCTCGTGCCAACTATCCTAGTGCCAATGCTCAGAACCAAGCTCGTCCCAATAATTCTGGTGGAGTAAAGAAGTGCTATGCTTGTGGAGAAACTGGACACTTTGCACATCAATGTCCTAAGTCAGGCCTTGGTTAAGGAAGCAATGCACTGAGGCAAAACCCAAGACCCAATGGAGGACAGCGACAAGGGAACCATGGATAGCAGAATTTTGCTCGTGGCAACATGAACCATGTCTCTACGGAGGATGCTCAACAAGCAGATGACGTGGTCATTGGTATGTTTCTCGCAAACTCCAACCCGACGACTATGTTATTTGATTCTGGAGCATCGCATTCATTCATCGCATCGAAATATGTTGCCCAGTATAATTTTCCTATCTCTCATATGAAGTTTACTCTATTGGTTAAGTCTCCTGAATGAGAGATGAGGACAAATATAGTATGTCCAAAAGTAAGCCTTAGAATAAGGGGGGTAGACTTCTCCGCCAACCTCATTGTTTTGGATTCTCAAGGATTGGACATTATCCTTGGTATGGACTGGTTGAATGGAGTTATTGAGTGTGCCACGAAGATGGTGAAGTTGACCAATGAACAACGGACCACCGTAGAATTTGAAGCATCTCAAACCGCACCGAAGCGATTGGAGCTAAATCATATGGACGGTGTCGTAATTGACGAGATTCCGGTGGTGTGTGAATTTTTTGATGTTTTTTCGAACGAGTTGTGAGGTATGCCACCTGATCGAGACATTGAGTTTGTTATTGATTTAATACCTGGAACTGCACCTATAGCTAAGAGGTCGTATAGGATGCCTCCTATGGAATTAGCGGAGCTCAAGAAGCAAATTCAAGAGCAACTAGAGAAGGGTTTCATTCGGCCCAGCTCTTCACCTTGGGGAGTGCTGATTCTATTTGTGCACAAGAAGGATGGATCCCAAAGGATGTGCATAGATTACCGAGCTCTCAATAAGGTAACAATCAAGAACAAGAACACCTTGCCACGCATAGAAGACTTGTTTGATCAGATGAAAGGTTCTTGTGTCTTCTCTAAGATTGATTTGAGGTTGGGATACATTCAAATGAAGATTAGACCATCGGACATACCCAAGATAGCTTTTAGGACACAATATGGATCTTATGAGTACACTGTGATGTCTTTTGGATTGACAATTGCGTTTGCCTACTTTTTGTACCTCATGAATAAGGTCTTCACGGAGTACTTGGATAAGTTCGTTGTGGTGTTTACTGATGACATTATGATCTACTCGAAGGATGAGAAGGAACATGAGGAATACTTGAGGCTTACACTGCAGAAATTAAGGGAGCATCAATTGTATGCCAAGTTCAACAAGTGTCAGTTTTGGTTGAGAGAAGTATCATTTTTGGGTCATATCATTTCAGTGGGAGGAGTTTCGGTTGATCCAGAAAAATTGAGAGACGTGTTAAAATGGGAGCCCCCACATAATGTAAAGGAGATCAGGAGTTTTCTTGAAATGGCTGGATATTACCGTCGATTCATTCATGGACTTTTCCAAGATAGCCAAGCCAATGACGGAATTTCTAATGAAGGGAAAGGATTTCCAATGGACTCAAGCTTGTCAAAACAGTTTTGAGGAGTTGTAGAAGAGAATGACAACAACCCTAGTTTTGATATTGTCGGACGTGAGCAAGAGTTTTGATATTTATTGCGACGCATCGAGACAAGGACATGGATGTGTATTGATGCAAGAAGGTCAAGTGGTCGCCTATGCATCAAGCCAATTGAGGAAACATGAGCATAATTACCCAACGGATGATTTGGTACTTGTAGCCGTGGTACATGCATTGAAGATTTGGAGACACTATATCCTTGGACATAGGTGTGAAATTTATACGGATCACAAGAGTCTTAAGTATATTTTTACACAAACAAATATGAATTTGAGGCAATGGAGATGGTTGGAGCTCATCAAAGATTATGATTTGGGGATCAACTATCATCCGGGAAAAGCCATTGTAGTGGCTGATGCTTTGAGTAGAAAGGGAGTAAGTCACCAACTCACGGTTCAAGAATTACCATCCGAGTTATGTAAGGAGTTCGAAAGGTTGAACCTCGGGTTTGTAAATGAGATGAAGATGATGGAGTTAAACCCAACCTTAGAGCAAGAAATTCGGGAAGGCCAAACTAAAGATGAGGAAATTCAAGAAATCAAGGGAAGGACCCAAGAGGGGAGAGAATTCAGATTTGATGAGGATGAACATGGTACTCTATGGCTTGGTAAGAGGATTGTCGTGCCTAATGTGAAGCGTATTCAAGAGATAATATTAAAAGAGGCACATGACTCACCTTACTCAATTCACCCCGGTTGTACAAAGATGTACAAAGACTTGAAAACTTGCTATTGGTGGGATAGCATGAAAAAGGACGTAGCTGAATATGTAGCATTGTGTGATGTGTGTCAACGAGTCAAGGCAGAACATCAAAGGCCAGCTGGATTATGGCAACCATTGAAGATTCGAGAATGGAAATGGGAGGAAATTGGAATGGACTTCATAGGTAAGTTACCACGTACTCATTCCGGTTACGACTCAATTTGGGTAATTGTGTATTGCTTAACCAAGTCAGCTCATTTTGTCCCTGTGAAGACCAAATATACAGCTGCACAATTGGTTGAAATATACATGGAGCACATTGTGTGTCGACACGGAGTATCGAAGAAGATAGTCTCAGATAGAGGTTCTCAATTTACCTCCAGATTTTGGCAGAAATTGCAAGAATCATTGGGAACAAGGTTGAACTTCAGTTCAGCATATCACCCTCAAACGGATAGACAAACCGAGAGGACCAATCAAAATTTGGAGGACATGTTAAGAGCTTGTGCTTTAAAGCATGTGAAAGGTTGGGACAAGAGCTTGCCATATGCAGAATTTTCATACAACAATAGTTACCAAGCAAGCTTGAAAATGTCACCATATGAAGCGCTTTATGGAAGGAATTGTAGGACACCTTTATTCTGGAATGAGGCAGGAGAAACTCAAGTATTTTGTCTGGATGTGTTGCAAGAAGCCGAAAAACAAGTCCAAATAATTTGTGAAAACTTGAGGGCTGCCCAATCAAGACAAAAAGGCTATGCGGACAATAGGAGAAGGAAATTAGCCTTTGAAGTAGGAGATTTTGTTTACCTCAAAGTGTCTCCGATAAGGGGTCATAAGAGGTTTAACATAAGAGGCAAGCTAGCACCTTGCTACATTGGACCATTCAAGATTTTGGACAAAAGAGGAGAAGTAGCGTATAAGATGGAGATGTCGGATCATCCTTCGGATGTCTATGATGTCTTTCATGTTTCCCAGCTCAAGAAGTGCTTGAGAGTACCGGAAGAACAAGTGCCAATGGAAGGATTGGAATTTGGGGCAGATTTGACTTATGCTGAACAACCGGTCAAAATCTTCGAAACCAAGGAGAGGGTCACAAGGAACAAGGTTATTAGATGGTGTAAAGTTCAATGGAAGCACCACACAGAAAAAGAAGCAACGTGGGAATTGGAGGATGATCTCAAAAAGGAATTTCCCTATATCTTCTCTTCCTCGTCGAATCTCGAGGGCGAGATTCATTTTAAGGGGGGTAGGTTTGTAACACCCTCATTTTCATGCATCATGCCCTACATATATTCATATACATGTTTAACATTAATCCACATAAAGAGTAATAAGTTTAAAATTCATTTGGAACAAAACCGCACTTAAAATTCTGGTAAGTGCGGACTAGTCCGATTCTGGTGCGGACTAGTCTGATTTCTCTCGGACCTCAATCGGACTTGTCCGTTTTTGCTGCGGACTAGTCAGTTTTGCCTCTGGACACTTTCGGACTTGTCCGGTCCTATGCGGACTAGTCCGGTATTCCAAGAATCCTTGAAAATTTGCTAAGTCCCTGGACTTGTCCGATCTAGTCCGGTGTTCCAGCGGACTTGTCCGTTTTCCTCTCTGACTAAAGTCGGACTTGTCCGATTTTTGGCCAGAGTTGTCTAATTTCTCTCTGGACAACTTCGGGCTAGTCCGATCCTTTTCGGAGTTGTCCGATAAATCACGACTCCGAATTGATCTTTTGTTTTACGACTTATTTCTTGTGTTTCACATTAAGTGGGCCTACGGACATCGTGCCTAACTCTTTTAGAGCCCATGTGGGACTCTAAACCGGCCTCTACTCATCTCAAACTCGAAATCCATGTAACCCTAGCCTCCACCTCTATATAAACAACCTCACCCCTTGGCTTGACATCTATTTGCCACTTTTCCACCCCACCCAAACCCTAGTTCGTGGAGAGCCACCATCAAGAAGGGGGAAGGAGATCCCAAGCAAGAAGAAGACGAGGGGGAAACGAAAGAGAGTAAAAATCTCCATCAACTTCAAGTTCTTCATCAACAATCCACCATCAAGTTCTTCATCAACCCTAGATCATCAAGATCCATGTGTTGCCTCCAAGATCCTTGATTCATTGGAGTCCTAAACACCTGGTATACCTTCTATTTCCTTTTCCTTATGTGAATTCGACCCCTAATCTCCAAATTCACGTCGATCTAGAAAACCCTAATCTGCTGATCTCGCAAAGTGTGGACTTGTCCGTTCCCTAGCGGAATAGTCTGATTTTCCTGGTTAAATTGTGTTGAATTAATTCTAAAATTAGACCTAATCAAATCCAAACCTGTATAAACTTGTTAAAATCTATTAGAACTAGATAGTGATCATTTAAAAGCAATCTATTAACAATTTCTACCTTGCATTTGCATCATGCATGTCGTGTCATATTGAGTAATATTTGTGCACTCTTTGATTGTGTTTCTTGTTTGTATGTTTATTGTGCGGATTAGACAGATTTGCGCTAGAGAGTGCCGCGGAGGATCTCCAGCACCAAGAGTTTGAAGGCTTTGACCCGAATCAATCCCAAGAGCAAGGCAAGTGTCCTTGAAGCATATTGATCCTGTTTTAAAATAAATGTTTTGTTTGCAAAACTGCATGCTTCTGTCAATTTGATGGGAATCCTATGGTAGGAAGTTTACTAGCATTGTTTAACCGCCCTTGTCACCTGGAATTTATGGTAGAGAGTCGGGATGGGCTTTTTACCTTTTTGCTTCGCTTAATTAATTGGGTTGGGAAAACAACTACACCACTTAACTTAATTGTGCATTAATGAGACTATGGTTAACATGAATTGGTTGATATGATATGGTAATGGATGATCTAAGCAAGCCTGGTATGTGGATGGGTTGGATGTCATGGTGGTCTGCTTGCTTTAGATCTAAGGACCGGTTCATGCGAGAATAAGCCAGGACTATAGTTCCACCACGAGCCCAAGTATGGGTGTGGCGTAGCTGATTAATTAGGGCTTTGCCAGTGCTATTTGGACCATTAAGGATGCTCGGGGAAGGGGTAGTCGGATTGGGTTTGTTGATGATTGTTGGGACTACCCTGGGATCCAAATGGCTGAAGAGGGGGCCCTTGGTTGAAGATGTGCTCAGTTGGAGGCATCGCCACTGGTGAAACCTCAGTGGTGTCTAAATAGGCTAGTAATCCCTTTGTAAATGCTATTTTGTGATCTCTTGGCCACACACTGATGGAAGTGTGAGACGACACAATAGAGGTTCTAGTCATCGAAAGGTGATGAAATAACAGACACGTGGGTAAAGTGGTACAAACTCTGCAGATTATTAAAACTATCATGATAGCCGTGCTCCCGGTTATGAGAACCTGGACAACTTCCATGATTGGAGGGAACTTGAGATTTGGGATGGTTGGTTATGGTTATGGTTATGGTTATGGTTATGGTTATGGTTATGAATTGAATTATGATAAGTGGACATGGATGATGATGATGGTAATAATATGGTATATGGATGGATAATTGATTATGGTTTCGTATTATGTTAATCATTGTGGTTTATGATGGGTTTACTTCACCTACATATAATATACTGCTTTTTAAATGTTTTAATGTACTTTTCAGCACTTAGCCATTATTATATTCATCGTTTGTATCAGCTACATGTCATACTTTCCACACTTGTTGAGTACGACATGTACTAACTGTTGCAATACCCCCAACAGTTGCAGGTCAGGATTGGGAGTTTAACGATGATAATGTGGAGTTCTAGGCCGTGTCTACCGTCAGCTTTGCATGTGGAGTGTTGGAGTTGCGCTATACACCTTTGCTTAGTTACTTAGTTTGCTTAATTAGTTTATTTCCGCTGCATTAGTTGGAACATGTTATTAATAATCTTTAATGCTTGTATTCGAGGATATTCTGAATTTTGTAATGAAAGTGGTTAATTAATCTTGTTCTGTGGTAATTTCTGTATACTCTTTTGTGAATGCACTCGTGTATGTGTGTTGAACATCTTGGGCACACATATGCGCTCACTTGGTTCATTTTCAAAACCGGGTGTCACAACTACCCTGGGATCCGAATGGCTCAAGAGGGGGCCCTTGGTTGAAGATGTGCTCTTTAGGAGACATCGCCACCGGTGAAACCTCAGTGGGGTCTAAATAGGCTAGTAATCCCTTTGGAAAGGCTATTTTATGATCTCTTGGCCACACACCAACAGAAGTGTGTAATGTGACCGACGGATCACGGGCATAAGGGAGGTTCTTAGTCACTGAAAGGTGATGAAATCACGACACATGGGTAAAGTGGTACAAACTCTGCAGAGTCTAGTAAAACTATCATGATAGTCGTGCTCCTAGTTATGAGCACCTGGACAACTTCCATGATTAGAGGAAACTTGGGAATTGGGATGGTTGATAATAGTTATGGTTGGTAATATGGTTATGCCTGGATATGGATTAAATTATGGTATTGAATATGGTTTTTGGCAATGGTGAAATCTGGTATATGGATGATGGATATGGAATACGGATTGGTACTATATCATTAATTATGGTTATGATGGTTTTATTCACATACATCATATATATTGCCCTTTTCAAATGTTTTAATATACTTTTTAGCACTTAGCCATTGTGATATTCATCATTTGTATCAGCTACATGTCATATTTCCACACTTGCTGAGTACGACATGTACTCACCCTTGCAATCCCCCCAATAGTTGTAGGTCAGATTTGGAAGTATAAAGGTGATAATGCGGAGTTCTAGGCTGTGTCTACCGTCAGCTTTGCCTGTGGAGTGTTGGAGCTGTGCTATCCCTTTTGCTTAGTTTGCTCAGTTTAGTTTGTTTTCGCTACATTAGTTGAACTCGTCATTAATAATCATTAGAGTTTGTATTCGAGAATATTCTAAATTTTGTAATAAAAGTGGTTAATTAATCTTGTTATGTGGTAATTTTTTGTATACTCTTTTGTGAATGCACTCGTGTATGTTTGTTATACATCCTGGGCACACATATGCGTTCACTTGGTTCATTTTTAGAACTGGGTGCCAAAATTTGGTATCAGAGCCACAGGTTGACCGTAGGATGCAACCTAGAAAGAATGGACAGTTTAGAGCACATAGGAGCACTCAGGAATTGGTGTGTTTTGCTTGGTGTGTTGTTTGCTATATATTGTCTGCTTGTGTGCTTAATAGAGGATTTTGAGATGCTTTAGCATTGCCATGTCCACCTAGGCTAGTATAGCTAGTTGTTTAGTTTCATATCCCTTGATGCATATAGTTGGGGACGTTTCTAAATTCTTATCTCTTGCTTTTCTTTAGATGGTGAGGACTCGAAACTAGAGGGATGACATTTATGAGGAGGAGAACCATGGAGCACCTCAGAACAACAATGGACAAGGAACTGCTCAGGGAGCTATCAATATCGAGCAGCTTTTGTCTATGCAAAACTAGCTCATGCAGACCATGATACAGTCTATAGGACAGTTGCAGGCTGACAACATCAACAATCAGCCCCACATGCCTCCACCGCCACCCCAACCTCCTCATAACCAGTTCGGAGTTTATGAGGACTAGGCCGCCATCCTTTGCTCGAGTCGCTGACCCCATGGATGCTGATGATTGGCTCAAGTCCGTGGAGAAGAAGCTTGCTATTGTCCAATGCAGTGACCGAGAGAAGGTGCTATTTGCTTCTCATCAACTCATTGGAGCAGCTGCAGATCGGTGGGATGCTTATTGCAATGCTCATGAGATCTAATAGAGAATTACCTGGGCGGAATTCAAGGAGAGTTTCCGTTCTCATTATGTGCTGAAAGGTGTTATGATTTTGAAGAGGCAAGAATTTGAGAACTTAAGGCAAGGAAGATCAAGCGTGAGTGAATATCTCAATAAGTTCACTCAACTCTCAAGATATGCACCTGAGGATGTTAGTCGGGATAGCCGGAAATAATACTTGTTCATGATAGGCTTGAACAATGAGATCCATTTGCAACTACTAACCTGTGATTATGCCAATTTTCAGAAGCTTGTGGACAAAGCAATTGTGGTTGAGAACAAGGTCCGTGAGATGGAACAAGAAAACAAGAGGAAGGCGCCATATCAAGGACATCAACAAGGGAGTAATGTGCGCCCTCGCCATGCACCACCTAATGCGCCATATTATAGCTCTTCTATTCCTGCTCAACGCCCTGGATTTGCACCGCGCCCAACTCAGTTTGTGCAGCAGCGCCCTGTCATGCAAGCACCTAGGCCTCCAATGCCTTTTGCACCTCGTGCTAACTTTCCTGGTGCCAATGCTCAAAACCAAGCTCATCCCAATAATTCGGGTGGAGTTAAGAAGTGCTATACTTGTGGAGAAGTTGGACACTTTGCACATCAATGTCCTAAGTCAGGCCTTTGTAAAGGAAGCAATGCAACAAGGCAAAACCCAAGACCTTATGGAGGACAACCACAAGGGAACCGTGGACAGCAGAATTTTACTGGTGGCAATGTGAACCATGTCTCTACGGAGGATGCTCAACAAGCGGATGACGTGGTCATTGGTATGTTTCTTGCCAACTCCAATCCCGCGACTATGTTGTTTGATTCTGGAGCATCGCATTCATACATTGCATCGAAGTATGTTGCCAAGTATAGTTTGTCTATCTCTCATATGAAGTTTACTCTATTGGTTAAGTCTCTTGGAGGTGAAATAGGGACAAATATAGTATGTCCAAAAGTAAGCCTTAGAATAAGGGGGGTAGACTTCTCCGCCAACCTCATTGTTTTGGATTCTCAGGGATTGGACATTATACCTTGTATGGACTGGTTGAGGAAGTACAATGGAGTTATTGAGTGTGCCACGAAGACAGTGAAGTTGACCAATGAAGAAGGGATCATCGTAGAATTTGAAGCATATCAAACCACAATGAAGCAATTGGAGCTGAACCATATGTACGGTGCCGCAATTGAGGAGATTCCGGTGGTGTGTGAATTTTTGGATGTTTTCCCAGACGAGTTGCCAGGTATGCCACCTCATCGAGACATTGAGTTTGTTATTTATTTAATACCTGGAACTGCACCTATAGCTATGAGGTCGTATAGGATGCCTCCTATGCAATTAGCGGAGCTCAAGAAACAAATTCAAGAGCAACTAGAGAAGGGTTTTATTCGCTCAAGTTCTTCACCTTGGGGAGCGCCCGTGCTGTTTGTGGACAAGAAGGATGGAACCCAAAGGATGTGTGTGGATTACAAAGCTCTCAACGAGGTAACAATCAAGAACAAGTACACCTTGCCACGCATAGAAGACTTGTTTGATCAGATGAAGGGTGCTTGTATCTTCTCTAAGATTGATTTGAGGTCGGGATACTTTCAATGAAGATTTGACCATCGGACATACCCAAGACAGCTTTTAGGACACAATATGGATCTTATGAGTACACCGTGATGTCTTTTGGATTGACAAATGTGCCTGCATATTTTATGTACCTCGTGAATAAGGTCTTCATGGAGTACTTGGATAAGTTCGTTGTGGTGTTTATTGATGAAATTATGATCTACTCGAAGGATGAGAAGGAACATGAGGAACACTTGAGGCTTACACTACAGAAATTGAGGGAGCATCAATTGTATGCCAAGTTCAACAAGTGTCAGTTTTGGTTGAGACAGGTGTCGTTTTTGGGTCATATAATCTCAGGAGGAGGAGTATCGGTTGACCCCGGAAAAGTGAGAGACGTGTTGAAATGGGAACCTCCGCAAAATGTAAAGGAAATAAGGAGTTTTCTTGGGATGGCTGGATATTACCGTAGATTCATCAAGGATTTTCCAAGTTAGCCAAGCCTTTAAAGGAATTTCTAATGAAGGGGAAGGCGTTCTAATGGACTCAAGCTTGTCAAAGCAGTTTTGAGGAGTAGAAGAAGAGGTTGACAATAGCCCCAGTTTTGGTATTGTCGGATGTGAGCAAGAGTTTTGATATTTATTGCGATGCATCGAGACAAGGACTTGGATGTGTATTGATGCAAGAAGGTCAAGTGGTCACCTATGCATCAAGACAATGGAAGAAACATGAGCAGAATTACCTCACGCACGATTTGGAACTCGTGGTCGTGCTACATGCATTGAAAATTTGGAGACACTACATCCTTGGACATAGGTGTGAAATTTATACGGATCATAAGAGTTCGAAGAATATTTTCACACAAATGGATCTGAACTTGAGGCAACGAAGATTGTTGGAGCTCATCTATGATTATGATTTGGGGATTAACAATCATCCTGGAAAAGCCAATGTAGTGGTCGATGCTTTGAGTAGAAAAGGAGTAAGTCATCAACTCACAGTTCGAGAGTTACCATTCGAGTTATGTAAGGAGTTTGAACGGTTGAACCTTGGATTTGTAAATGAGATGGAGATGATTGAGTTAAACCCAACCTTGGAGCGAGAAATTCGAGAGGCACAGACCAAGGATGAGGAAATTTAGGAAATCAAGGAAAGGACTCAAGAGGGGAGAGAATTCAGATTTGATGATGATGAACATGGTACCTTATGGCTGGAGAAAAGTATTGTTGTGCCTAATGTGAAGCATAATTGGGAGACGATATTAAAAGAGGCTCATGACTCACCTTACTCAATTCACCCCGATTGTACAAAGATGTACAAAGACTTGAAGACTTGCTGTTGGTGGGATAGCATGACAAAGGACATAGCTGAATATGTGGCATTGTGTGATGTGTGTCAACGAGTCAAGGCGGAACATCAAAGGCCAGCTGGATTATTGCAACCATTGAAGATCCCGGAATGGAAGTGGGAAGAAATTGGAATGGACTTCATAGTTGGGTTACCGCGTACCCAGTCCGGGTATGACTCAATTTGGGTAATCGTGGATCGATTGACCAAGTCAGCTCATTTTGTTCCTGTCAAGACCAAGTATACAACTACACAATTGGCTGAAATATACATGGAGCATATTGTGTGTCGACACGGAGTATCGAAGAAGATAGTCTCGGATAGAGGTTCTCCATTTACCTCCAGATTTTGGCAGAAATTTGCATGAAGCATTGGGAACAAGGTTGAATTTTAGTTCAGCATATCACCCTCAAACGGATGGACAAAACGAGAGGACCAATCAGATTTTAGAGGACATGTTAAGAGCTTGTTCTTTAAAGAAATGGAAAGGTTGGGACAAAAGCTTGCCATACACGGAATTTTCATACAACAATAGTTACCAAGCAAGCTTGAAAATGTCACCATATGAAGCGCTTTATGGGAGGAAGTGTAGGACACCTTTGTTCTGGAATGAGGCAGGAGAAACTCAAGTATTTGGTCCGGATGTGTTGCAAGAAGCCGAAAAGCAAGTCCAAATAATTTGTGAAAACTTGATGGCTGCCCAATCAAGACAAAAAGGCTATGCGGACAATAGGAGAAGGAAATTAGCCTTTGAAATAAGAGATTTTGTTTACCTCAAGGTGTCACCAATGAGGGGTCATAAGAGGTTTAACATAAGAGGCAAGCTAGAACCTCGTTATATTGGACGATTCAAAATTTTGGACAAAAGAGGAGAAGTAGCATATATGTTGGAGATGCCAGCTCATCTTTCGGACGTCCATGATGTCTCTCATGTTTCTCAGCTCAAGAAGTGCTTGCGAGTACCAGAAGAACAAGTGCCAATGGAAGAATTGGAATTGGAGGAAGATTTGACTTATGCCGAGCAACCGAACAAGATCTTGGAAACCAAGGAGAGAACCACAAGGAACAAGGTGATTCGATGGTGTAAAGTTCAATGGAAGCACCACATAAAAAAAGAAGCAACTTGGGAATTAGAGGACGATTTCCCTATCTCTTCTCTTCCGCGTCGAATCTCGAGGGCGATATTCATTTTAAGGAGGGTAGGTTTGTAACACCCTCATTTTCATACATCATGCCTTGCATACACTGATATACATGTTTAACATTAACCCACAACAAGACGAACGAGTTTAAAATTGATTTGGAGCAAAACCACACTTAAAATGCAGGAAAGTGCGGACTAGTCCGATTTTACTGAGGACTAGTCCGATTTCTCTCTGACTTCAAACAGACTTGTCCGTTTTTGCTGCGGACTAGTCCGATTTTGCCTCTGGAAACATTCGAACTTGTCCGATTTTGTGCGGACTAGTCCGATATTCCACGAATCCTTGAAAAATTGCTAAGTCCCTGGACTTTTCCGGACTAGTCCGGTGTTCCAGCGGACTTGTCCGATTTCCTCTCTGACTAATGTCGGACTTGTCCGATTTTTTGCCAGACTTGTCCGATTTTCTCTCTGGATGACTTTGGACTAGTCCGGTCTCTTCCGGACTTGTCTGATATTTCGCGACTCTGAGTTGATCTTTTGTTTTACGACTTGTTTCCTGGGCTTCACGTTAAGTGGGCCTAGGGACGTCGTGCCTAACTCTTTTAGAGCCCATGTGGGACTCTAAACCGGCCTCTACTCCTCTCAAACTCAAAATCCATCTAACCCTAGCCTCCACCTCTATATAAACAACCCCACCCCTTGGCTTGACATCTATTTGCCACTTTTCCACCCCACCCAAACCGTAGTTCGTGGAGAGCCACCATCAAGGAAGGAGGAGGAGATCCCAAGCAAGAAGAAGAAGAGGAGGAAACGAAAGAGGATCAAGATCTCCACCAAGTTTTGTCCTTCATCACCAATTCATCTCCAAGTTAATCAACCCTAGATCATCAAGATCCAAGTGTTACCTCTAAGTTTCTTGATTTATTGGAGTCCTAAACACTTGGTATGCTTTCTATTCTCTTTTTCTTACGTGAATTCAACCCCTAATCTCCAAATTCACGTCGATCTACAAAACCCTAGTTTGCTAGTTCTGCGAAGTGCGGACTAGTCCGGCCTTCTGCAGACTAGTCCGATTTTGCTAATTAGATTCTGATGAATTAATTCTAAAATTAGATCTAATCAAATCCAAACAGGTATAAACTTGTAAAAATCTATTACAACTAGTTAGTGATCATTAAAAGCAATCTATTAACAAGTTCTACCTTCATTTCCATCAGTCATGCATGTCATGTCATATTGAGTAATATTTGTGCACTATTTGATTGTGTTTCTTGTCTTGTATGTTTATTGCGTGGATTAGACGGATTTGCACTAGAGAGTGCCGCAGAGGATCTAGCACCAAGATTTTGAAGGATTTGACCCTAATCCACAGCAAGAGTAAGGCAAGTGTCCTTGAAACATATTGATCCTATTTTAAAATAAATGTTTTGTTTGCAAACTGCATGCTTGTGTCAATTTGATGGGAATCCTATGGTAGGAAGTTTACTAGCGTTGTTTGACCACCCTTGTCACCTGGAATATATGGTAGAGAGTCGGGAAGGGCTTTTCACCTTTTGCTTCGCTTAATCAACTGGGATGGGAAAACAACTATACCACTCAACTTAATTATGCATGGATGAGATTATGGTTAACATGAACTGGTCATTATGATATGGTAATGGGTGATCTAAGCAAGCCTGGTATGTGGATGGGTTGGATGTTATGGTGGTTTTTCTTGGTTTAGATCTAAGGACCGGTTCATGCGAGAATAATCATGGACTACAGTGCCACCACGAGGCCAAGTATGGGTGCGGCGTAGCTGATTAATTAGGGCTTTGCCAGTGCTATTTGGACCATTATGGATTATAGGGGAAGGGGTAGTCGGATTGGGTTTGTTGATGATTGTTGGGACTACCCTGGGATCCGAATGGCTCAAGAGGGGGCCCTTGGTTGAAGATGTGCTCCGTGGGAGACATCGCCACCGGTGAAACCTCATTGGGGCCTAAATAGGCTAGTAATCCCTTTGTAAAGGCTATTTTGTGATCTCTTGTCCATACACCAAAGGAAGTGTAATTGGCATAAGGAAGGTTCTTTAGTCGCCGACGGGTGATGAAATCACATACACGTGGGTAAAGTGGTACAAACTCTGCAGAGTCTAATAAAACTATCATGATAGCCATGCTCCCGGTTATGAGCACCTGGACAACTTCCATGATTATAGGGAACTCGGAATTTGGATGGTTATGGTTTGGTAATGGTTATGGCTGGTTATGGATTAATTTTTGGTATTAAATATGGTTATTGGCAAATGGTGAAATCTGGAATTATTGATGATGGTAGTGAATTCATATTGGTATTATGATATTACTTATGATTATGATGGGTTTACTTCACATACATGTAATGTGTTGCTTTTCAAATGTTTTAATGTACTTCTTAGCACTCAGCCCTTATTATTATCGTCATTTGAATCAGCCACATGTCATACTTTCTACACTTGCTGAGTACGACATGTACTCACTCTTGCAATCCACTCCCCCCCCTACAGTTGCAGGTCAGGATTGGGAGTTTAATGGTGATGATATGGAGTTCTAGGCCGTGTCTACCGTCAGCTTTGCCTGTGGTGTTGATTGGAGCTGCGCTATACTATATCGCTTATGCCGCCTAGCTGTTTAGTTTGCTTATTTAGTTTATTTTCGCTGCATTAATTTGAACTTGTCATTAATATTCACTAGAGATTGTACTCGAGGATAATATGGTTTGTGTAATAAAGTTTGGTTAATTAATCTTGTTCTGTGGTAATTTTCTGTATACTCTTTTGTGTATGCACTCGTGTATGTGGGATGAACATCCTGGGCACACATATGCGTTCACTTGGTTCATTTTTCGGAACCGGGTGTCACAGCCAACCCGCGTGCGGGAAGCTGTGTGATTCCCACACTCTCCTTCGTGGATTTTTGCGAGCAAGTCGTAGCCTTCTTGTCGAGTTATGCACCGTAGCAGTACGCCGTTGGCACCACGTCGGTAGAGATCTCCTTCTACCAGCATGTAGCGTTTCTCCATCCTCACGATCCTCTCAGTGGATCCTGGGTCCTCAGGGAGGAGGTTGTCCTTCAGGTACTCTCGGACCTCCATGATCCACGCGTCAGGACTCTTCTGGGCTTCTGGATCTTGGGCGCCAGGTGATTTGGGATCCCTGGTAACGCTCAAGAACCTTGGTGGCCCCCATGGTTGCAGGGTTGCCGTGGTTGCTAGCTCTGTTGAGCCGGGATCACCTTCTTCATTAGGCCCTGCCAACCTAGCGGTCGGCCGCACCAACCTCCTGCAAAATACCCCTTCTGGAACGGGGGCTCCTGTGGACACCATGGTTGACAGGGCAACGTCAATGGAGTTGTCAGCGCGCGACACATGGTAGAGATCCAAGGCCTCGAATCCAGCTTCTAGCTTCTTGACATGTATGAGATATGCCGCGAGCTGCGGGTCGTTGCAGCAGCACTCACCGCGGACTTGCTTGATGATCAGCTGGGAGTCTCCCTTGACCAGCATCTTCTGGACACCGAGACCTTGCGCAGCTGTGAGTCCGAAGATGAGGGCTTCGTACTCGGCCATGTTGTTGGTATCCTTGAATTCGAGGCGCACTGCGTACTTGGACTGCTCCCGTGTTGGCGAGGTGAGCAGTACATCAGCTCTGGCGCCATGCTTCCTTGAGGATCCGTCGAAGAAGAGCATCCAGTGAGATCCGATAAGGACCGGAGCCATGGGCTCCGACTCGCTGATCTCCTGGCCCCCTGGGTTGCTCGGTGACGGGTCCACTCGGCAACGAAGTCCGCTAGAGCTTGACTCTTGATTGCATTTTGTGGCAAGAAACCAAGCTCGAACTCCGCTAATTCAGTCGCTCGCTTGGTGATATTGCCAGTTGCGTTCGGGTTGCACAGCACTGCTCCCAGTGATAACTAAGTCACCACTGATACTCGGTGTGCCTGAAAATAATGGTGGAGCTTCCTCGACATGATTAGCACCGCATAGAGCAGCTTGTGCACTTTGAGGTACGTTGTCTTTTCCTCATGTTGAACTTCGCTGATGAAGTAGACCGAGCGTTGGATGGTCTGGCACCTTTTCGGGGAATCCGACGCATCTTCTTCCCTCTGCTCTAGGTCCGGCGGCTCCATGTCTCCTGGGCCTGGCGCTTCCTTTGGGGGCTGGGAATCAAAGGCTTCTTGACCTCCAGGGCCCCCTTGGGGGACCCGGTCATCCTATGGGGGTCGGGACCCAGAGGATCCTTGGACTCCGGGGCCCCCTTGGGGGACCTGAACATCCTCTGAGGGCTGGGACCCAGAGGCTCCTTGGTCTTCGGGGCCCCCTTGGAGGACCCGAACATCCTCTGGGGGCTGGGACCCAAAGGATCCTTACTCTTTGTGGCCCCCTTGGGGGACCCGAACATCCTCTGGGGGCTGGGAACCAGAGACTTCTCTATCGTTGGGGCCCCCTACAAGCTCCAAGCCCTGGGGCTTAGAATCAACGGCAGGGGTCCCTTCCTTTCGTCAGGGCTGCTGGGGGCCAGCCCGTTGTGCAACCAAAATCATACTTACCACCTCGGTTGTGGTGGGTATGTAGAGGTACAGGGGCTCCCCGGGCTCCGGCGCCACCATTATTGGTAGCAATGTCAGTTGCTGCTTTAGCTCGTGGAATGCCTTCTCTGCGTCTTCGGTCCAGATGAATGGTCTGGACTGGCGCAGGAGCTTGAAGAATGGGAAAGCCTACTCAGCCAGCCTGGAGATAAACCGGTTGAGTGCTACCAAGCACACTGCAAGCTTCTGCACGTCCTTGATGCGGGCTGGAGGCCGCATCAGCTCCATCACTTTGATTTTTTCTTGGTTGGCCTCGATTCCTCGGTGTGAGACCATGAACTCGAGGAGCTTCCCATCTTTGACACCGAACACACACTTGTCTTGGTTGAGCTTTGTGTGTGTGGTTCACAGTCTGTCAAAGACTAGGGCGAGGTTTTCTATTAATGATGTATGTGACTGGATTTTTACTACAATATCATCAACATAAACTTCTACTAGGTCCCGAATGAGGTCCCCAAATGTTTTATGCATGGCACGTACAAAGGTGGGGAGGGCATTCTTAAGACCGTAAGGCATGGATACATAGCAGTAAAGGCCATCTACGGTTATGAAAGCGGTATGTTCCTCATCTTCTCTTGACATCGGGATTTGGTGAAACCCTGAATATGCATCTAGAAAGCACAACATATTGCACCCCGAAGTTGAATCTACGATCTGATCAATTCTATGGAGAGGGAAGGGATCTTTAGGACATTCCTTGTTGAGGTTGGTGTAGTCAATGCACATCTGAAGCTTACTGCCAGCCTTGGGGACAACAACCGGATTGTCCAGCCATCTGGGATGGTGGATCTCCCTATGAAGCCAGCATTGAGGAGCTTCTTGATCTCCTCGCGGATGAAGTTCTGCCGCTCAATGGATTGCTGTAAGGATCGAATGCCCAAGAGGTGGGGGTGAATTGGGCTTCTTTAAAAAAATCTAAGCAATAAAACTTAATTCCTAAAAGCCCAATTCCCTACGCAAACTATCTATGCATTCAAGTAAATAGGAACTTTGCGGAATGTAAAATGCATAAACGTAAGGGTAAGGAGGAGGATGCAAACTCCCGAGGAGACACGAGGATTTATCCTGTGGTTCGGCAAGATCGTCAAGATCTTCCTACATCCACGTTGTGGCACCCACCAAAGGGTTTTTCCACACCCAAGTCACCGAGACGAGGGATCTTCACTATTCCTCTCCGTTTGCCAACTTCGGCAAGGTGGAGCTCAAGCCTTGTACAACTTCGACCCTCCGGGCTTCCACAAACGCCTTGGCAAGCTCCGGAAGTCTCCTCACAGTTACAAACACCAAGGGCACTCCCTTGAGGCTCTCTCACTATCCTAGAGAGTCCACTCACCCAGAATGGAGGCACACAAGCTCTCTCTCTAGCTAGTTCTAGCCTAACTCTTAGTGTATAGGTGATCGAAATAGTGTGGAAGTGATTGCTCTTGGCCTTGAACGCTTGTGGATGTGTTGATAGTGTCTGGTGATCAAGACTTGGCGAAATGACAGGATTAGGGGGTATTTATAGCCAGCCTCCCCGAAATAGCCGTTGGAAAAGTAGGCTGACAGAACTTTACTGTGAACACCGGATGATCCGATATCGCCCCTTTAGTTATCATCGGTCAAGTTTACTTTAGTTGATGTCATTGTGTAAGATATGACCGTTGTTAGACCGATGTTGCTCCTATCTTCTCATCGGATGATCCGGTGGCTCTTCCTCCAGAATTGACTCAAACTTGATGCTTACTGGAGTGATTGACCGATGTGTATATTTTTGTACATCGGATAATCCGGTGCTACACTTGGTCCAATGATATTGCAAACTGTACTGATGGACCGATGTAGATGAACCATTCACATCGGATGATCCGGTGAGTGCTTTGTTCTGAGGTCTTTTTCTTCAGCTGAACCAACTCGACTGATGTGTTGTTCTAAGGTATAATCGGTTGATCCGGTGAGTTGATTTTGTTTGCTTCGAGTTGTTTCTAAGTGATTCTTTTGTATCTTGCTTGATTGACCTCATTGATATTTGTTGCAAAGGAATTTCTGATGATCTTCAAGCATTGAATGTTGTCAATTTAAAGTTGAATGATTTTGACATAAGAGCTTTCACTTCTTGTCTTCATATAATTGATTTGATCTCATAAATTGATTATATATGGGTCTCCAATGACATGTTTATTTCATTTGATTGAGTGATTATGGGGACCTTGCATTCACAAATTCATTAGTAAAATTCAATGGTTGTCATTAATCACCGAAACCATACCTCATGGGGGCCTAGATGCTTTCAATCTCCCCCTTTTTGGTGATTGATGACAACTCAACAACTAAAGCGCAATAGTAATGAATTTGATAGAATGAAACTTAAATGGATATGTAATGAATACAAGATTATCACATTTAAAATTTGAAGGCTCAAAATCAAGGAATAACTCAAGTGAATAAGTGATCATAAGATAGGCACCAAATAAGCTCAATCGATTAATAACATAAGAGTACTCAATAAACACCAAAAGAGTAGCAAAAGCATTGAATTACAAAAGATAACATAGATAAACTCCAAATTGCAAAAGATAATTCAAAAGAAGGACTCCCCTATAGCTAGGACACTCCCCCTGAGACTAAGCTCTCCTCCCCCTGACTCCTCTAACTCTTGTCCCCCTTTGGCATCAAGACACCAAAAAGGGATCCGAGTGCCTAAGGACCCTGAGTACTAGGCGCGATGACGAACTTGTCACCGTCGCTGTCGTCGGAGCTGCTGCCTGGAGTAGCGGTGGAAGATGCTGCCGGAGCCGTAGGAGCCACCGTCGGTGCCTGCTATGTAGGAGCTGTTGGAACAGGGGCACTGACGACGGAGGCCGGCGTCTGCTGGAACAGGGTCGTAGCCAGCAGCGGGGAGTGAATCGGTGCGCCAGGAGCCAGCAAAGGAGACATGCTGAAGAAGGGGATCGGCGTAGACGGCACCGGAGCGGCAGCTGGAGCCAGGACTGGTGGTGGTGGAGCAGCGCCTGGCAGCTGCAATGGGAGGGCAATCCCAGTCTGGGTGTAGAGGTTGGTGATCAACCCCAGGATGCCCATCATCGCCTGCTGCGTCTGCTGCTGCTGGTCGAGGGAGCACTGATGCATCTGGTCGATCATCCCCATTAGCCGGTCAGTGTCCTCTCACCTCTCACGGGGGATCTGATGCTGCATCTCCTGCTGCTACTGCTGGAGCTCCAGAAGTCGGGCGGCCTGCTCTGCTCGGGCCTGCTTAGCTGCAAGCCTGTCCAGACGCTGCTGCTCAACCATCTGCTGAAGAAGTGACGTGAGCTGTGACGTCTGGGAGACCTGTGCCTCAGTGATGGGAGGTGGAGTAGGTGGTGGCACTGTAGAGCCTCTAGCCTCCGCGTCGTGCTGCCTGGGTGAGGGTGGAGGTGGAAAGTACTCCTCAACATTGTCGTCGGTGTCGCTCTCGGACCAGATGTGTTGCAAGTCCTCACCCTGTGCCTCTGCCTCAGCTAGCCTCTCATCCTCCTTCTCCAGGTCCGTCCAGTCCTCCTCAGATAGGCGTGCACGGAGCTGACGCTCGACTGGATGGCCAAGGCGGCGGTCTCCAGGAGTTGGGGCACGGTAGTGACCGAACCGTGTGACACTCTCGTCAGTGAGACGGTCATGCACGGCGGACTCCTCAGGGACCATCATGGAGAGCAGGTAGCTGATCCAGTGTCCATACATGAGCTGCCTCATCATCCCCACTCCATCTGTGATCACGTCCTCCATCTCGCATATGAGGACATCCACGATGTCGAACTCCATCCCGTTCATGATGTAGAACAGGAGAGTCTGTTGTAGGCTGGTGAACCCCTCCAAGTAACCTGACCTCGGCAAGAGCGTGCGGTGCAAGGTGAGGTGCACTGTGCGCGTAGCTGGGGTCAATAGAGCCGGTACCCTCGGCTAGTCTGGAGAGAAGGTTGGGCCAAACAAAGAGCGGATCTCCTCCAGTGCTGGTGCTACTCCTCCAGTGAGCGGCCTCCTCGGTGGATCTGCCTGACCATACACTCTCTCATGCACGCAAGTGTCGTGCAGGTCCACTCCTAGCAGCTGTGCCAGTGTCTGCCTGGTCAAGTGATAGTGCTGGCCCATGAACATGAAGTCAATCGATCTTCTGCCCTCAGAGACATAGAGGGTGGCGTAGAACACGCGTACCCAATCCTCCACATAAGCACTCCTCTCATAGGACATCAGGTGCACCAAACCTTTGTACCTCTCGAAGTATGGGCGAATCTCCGTCTCGGCAGCCAGAGCGAGCTGATCCCAGTCCAGAAAGTTGAGCTGGAACAACTTGTGACCTCGGCGTCTGTAGGTCTCGTAGAGGGACGCCTGCATCATAGTCCAGAAACGACTTTCCACAAGAGCTTCTCTAGGCTGCGGGTACCACTCCTCAAGCAGCACACTCCACCTGAGTCTGCGGAGCTGCTTGGCCTTCATCTTCCGGTAATCAGCCAAACGGACACCTTCACCGACACGGACGGTGGTGTCCATCTCGTAGATGGCTCTCTGGGCCTCCCTGTCCTCACGACGGTCGGTAGCCGTCGGTCTCGGACGTGGTGCTGCCGGGGGATGTCCCCCACGGGTCCGGGCTGAGCGCCGGCGGACGAGTGGCTCTTCCGGCTCTTCTTCGGCCTCGGACTCATTGATCAAAGGAGGCTGCCTCGGACGAGCCTCGCGGATCCTCAAAGATCCCCCTCGGCCACGGTCACGCTCCTCGGCGGCGCGAGCGGCCAACAACGCCTTCTTCTCCTCCTTCGATAATTTTTGCTTCTTCGCGGTCAGCTCCGCGATGGCCTTGCCCTTGTTTTTCTTGTCGCGAGCTATTGCAATGCGCGAGAGTGAGGTTGATGAAGTCACGCGCACGGAACGACGACGCGGAGATCGACGCGGCCGGAAACCCTAGCGACGACCGTTGAGGGTGGTGGTGGTGTGGTTGGGCTGCGGTGGTGCGCGAGCGGTGGTCGGCGGTGCTTGGGTGAAGCGGCAGCGGCGCTTGGTGTTGGATGCGGCGGCCTTGGGCGGCGGCGGCTGCTGTGGAGGCGAGTGGCGGCAGCGGCGATGGTGCTGCGGTGGTGCGGCGACCTGAGGAGGTGGGCGGCGACGGGCGGCAGCAGCCGGAGGGCGGCGGCGGCGTCCAGCGGCGGCAGTGGCGCTAGGACAAGTGAGGTGGGCGGCGGAGGTGCGTGGCGGCGTCGGGATCGGGAGAGAGAGAAAAAAAGGCGAGCGGCCATTTAAATAGTGGGTCCCAATCCCTAGCCGACTTTTTAACACCGGATGGACCGATGTTGAACGATAGATGCATCGGTCGAATGCCACAGTAAGGGTTTTCAGAAAAGTGCTATTGACACCGGATGGACCGATGTTGAGGGATGGGAGCATCGGTCAAATGGCACAGTAAGGGTATTCAAAAATAGAATGTTGACACCAGATGGTCGGATGTTGGATGAAGTAGCATCGGTGGAATGTGGCACAGTTCCAGAAGAGTGAACACCGGGTCGACCGATGTTTTTCAGAATGAACTCGTCGGTTGAATTGAGATACTGACTAAACTGGCCCTTGGGGATTGAACACCAATTGATCCGATGAGAGATTGACCTAGGCATCGGATAATCCGATGACTACTGAATAGCAACATCCCATATATGTCCTTTGACCAAACAAACAAGCAAAGAGAAACACATGTCTTTTTGGGCAACCCATTACCCCTCAAAAATGCTAATTTGCCAATAACTTGGCTAATCCTTAAGGCAAATAGAACACCGAAGAAAAATAGGAAGGAAATTATCCAAATAAAATGTAAGGCCCATGCTTTGTGAGCTAGAGTATGAAGACTTCTATCTCTTTAAATCATGTTCCTCTAGGCATTAACGCACCTAACATTTTGTTCTTTCCACCTTATATGAGTTGAGATATTGCATTTCAAACAAGTCTCTTTCTCATGAGGTGGGTTCCCCTTTTTGACAATCTACCGTATGCAATGCCAAACATTTTATAATGCAAGAAATTATAAGTCTATATGGCAAGCATCATGCAAGGCATAAAATAAATCTATCTTGCCAAATTTGAACCTTTCAAAGGCTTCTTCTGGGAGAGCTACTCTCCAAGCCTTGGGAAAACCCAAAAGAACCTCCATCCCAAGCTAACCCTTGCTCACCCCTATCCTTTGAGAGTTTGGCAAGACCTACATGAGGTGCATTCTTACATGACGTTTGTTGCATCTAGCACATTTAACTCACTTCTTATCCTAGAAAAGGTTTTCTCATCAAGTGGTTTAGTGAAGATATCCGTCAATTGTTCTTCGGACCTAACAGCTCGCAATGAGATGTCTCCCTTAGCTTCATGGTCCCTCAAGAAATGATGGCGAATATCAATGTGCTTAGTGCGGGAGTGTTGAACGGGGTTTTTAGCTATCTTAACCGCACTTTCATTGTCACAAAGGAGAGGCACACAACCAAGTTTAATCCCAAAGTCCAAAAGGGTTTGCTTCATATAAAGAATTTGGGCACAACATGCACCGACCGCAATATATTCCGCTTCCGCCGTGGACAAGGCGACGGAATTTTGCTTCTTGCTTGACCAAGATACTAGGGAACACCCAAGCAAGTGGCACCCACCGGGGGTACTCTTGCGATCCACACGGCATCCGGCAAAGTCCGAATCCGAGTATCCCATAATATGGAATTTCACACCTTTAGGGTACCACAAGCCCACACTAGGGGTATGCGTAAGATACCTAAGTATCCTAAAGACCGCCTTCCTATGCGATTCTTTAGGTGCCGCTTGAAAGCGAGCACACAAGCATACACTAAACATGATATCGGGCCTAGATGTGGTAAGGTAAAGTAATGAACCAATCATAGAACGTTAGCTAGATTGATCAATAGGTTTACCGTCCTTATCCACGTTGAGATGACAATTGGTTGCCATTGGAGTGCTTCTTGAGCTACAATCTCCCATCTCAAATTTCTTCAAGAGGTCCTTGGTGTACTTCTCTTGATAGACGAAGGTCCCCTCTTGAAGTTGCTTGATTTGAAATCCAAGGAAGAAGTTGAGCTCTCCAATCATTGACATCTCGAATTCCCTAGACATCATTTTGCCAAACTCATGGCTAAGAGCTTTTTTAGTTGAACCAAAGATAATATCATCAACATAAATTTGACAAATGAACAAATCTCCGTTGATGTCCTTGGTGAAGAGTGTAGTGTCCACCCTCCCGATCTTGAATCCTTGCGTGATGAGGAAATCCCGTAGTCGTTCGTACCACGCCCTAGGTGCTTGCTTGAGCCTGTAGAGCGCCTTGTGCAACCTATACACATGATTAGGATTCCTCGGATCTTCAAACCCGGGAGGTTGTTCAACATAAACAAGCTCGTTAATATAACCATTAAGAAAGGCACTTTTCACATCCATTTGATAAAGTCTAATACTATGATGTGATGCAAAGGCAAGGAGTATACGGATGGCTTCTAGCCGGGCGACCGGGGCAAATGTCTCCCCAAAATCTAGTCCTTCAACTTGCGAGAACCCTTTGGCCACAAGTCTTGACTTGTTGCGGACCAAACACCATTCTCGTCTTGTTTGTTGCGGTACACCCACTTTGTTCCGATGACGTTCTTGTCCTTGGGTCGCTACTCCAACACCCAAACTTCATTGCGGATGAAGTTGTTGAGTTATTCTTGCATGTCCATCACCCAATTTGGGTCTTGGAGTGCTTCCTTAATATGAGTGGGTTCTACACATGAAACAAACGAGTAGTGCTCACAAAATGAAGCGAAATGGCAAGAACGTGTACTTACACCCCTTGACGGACTTCCAATGATTTGGTCCATTGGATGCGCCTTGAAGATGCGTCCATGCCTCATAAGTGGTTGTGAAGCACTTGGCAATGGTGATGCGTGTTGCTCCTCTTGGACTTGATCATAGACTTCTTCTTCTTCTTGATGTTGTTGTTCTTGTGAGTCTTGAGTCGGCAATGGATCATCCTTCTCTTCTTCGTCAACTTGAGGTGCCATGGAGGTGTTGTTGTTGGAACTTGAAGCTCCCCCTTGATCATGGCTCTCCTCAACTTCGGGCTTGATGTCTCCAATGGTCATGTTCTTCATGGCTTCTCGTAGAGGCTCATCATCTATTTCATCATAACCAAAACTCTCCTCTTGGGAGCCATTAGATTCATCAAACTCAACATCACAACTTTCCTCAACTAAACCGGAGGTTTGGTTGAATACTCGATATGCTTTTGAGTTTGATGCATAACCAAGGAATATACCAACATCACATCTTCTTTCAAACTTACCGAGCCTTTTCTTGTGGTAGGTGTAGCACTTGCATCCAAAGACTCGAAAGTAGGAGATGTTGGGCTTTCTCCCAATGAGAAGCTCGTACGGGGTCTTTTGAAGTAGGCGATGTAGGTAGACCCTATTTGCGGCATGGCACGCTGTGTTGATTGCTTCGGCCCAAAACTTCTCCGACATGCCGTAGTCATCAAGCATTGCTCTCGCAAGAGTGATAAGTGTCTTGTTCTTCCTTTCAACGACACCGTTTTGTTGAGGGGTGTATGTGGTCGAAAATTCATGCTTCACACCTTCACGGTCACACCACTCCCCAATGTTGTAGTTCTTTAATTCGGTGCTGTTGTCACTCCGGACCTTGATGATGGGAAGTTGAAATTTCCTTTGAGCGCGGTTGGAGAAGGTCTTGAACACTTCCGGAGTTTCACTCTTGTCACCTAGAAACAAAGTCCAAGCACAGCGAGAATAGTCATCAACAATAACAAGACAATAGAGGTTACTGCCAAGACTTTGATATGTGGACGGTCCGAAGAGGTCCATGTGAAGTAGTTCAAGTGGCTTGGAGATTGACACCATTGTCTTCATTGGGTGGTGTGAAGCAACTTGCTTCCCGGCTTGACAAGCGCTACAAAGCTTGTTCTTCTCAAATGTGACATCCTTCACGCCGGTCACCATCCCAAGCTTGAATGACTTCTTGAGTTTGCTCATCCCTATGTGCGCCATGCGTCGGTGCCATAGCCATCCCAAACTTGTCTTGGTGAAAAGTCAAGTGTACAAGCTAGCATTCTTGTTGGAGAAGTCCACTAGGTAGAGGTGTCCATGCCGAAATCCTTTGAAGACTATGTCTTGGCTTGTTTCACTACTCACAACAACATCAATTTTGCTAAATGTGCATGTTAGTCCAAGATCACATAGTTGTGCAATAGAAAGTAAATTAAATCTAAGTGACTTAACGTACAAAACATTAGAAATGGATAAGTCATTTGAAATAGAAATTTTACCTAACCCAATTACCTTTCCCTTAGAGTTATCACCAAAGGTGACTTGTTCATGATTGCCGGGGTTTTCTATGGTGGTGAACATACCATCATTGCCAGTCATATGTTGAGTGCACCCGCTATCGAGTACCCAATTCTTTCCTCCGGCTTTGTAGTTCACCTACACACATGAATTAAATTTTTGACTTTAGGCACCCAAGCCAACTTAGGTCCTTGTAAGTGTGATACAAGTGTTTTTGGGACCCAAAGTTGCTTGGGGAGCTTCCCCTTCATGCCCTTCATGTCTTTGTCAATGAACCTTGCCTTCACCTTCCATGTACTTTACTTAAGAGATAACAATGATCATTGAAAGTAGATTTGTAGTTAGTAGGCAATTTTGGAGAAGGTCGGTTAGGAAGAGGACACTCCCTTGTGTGGTGACCGGTGACCTCACAATGTTGGCAATATGAACCAACTTCCTTGATGAAGCTTGTTCTTAGCTCCGGTGAGGGCACCTTTCCTTTGTTAGGCACCGGGAAGGATCCAAGTCCTCTCTTGTTGAAGGCATTTGCTTGTTGGAAGAGGATTTCCTTGTGCTTGACTTCTCCTTTTGAAAGTCTAGCCACACTAGTGCGGAGACTCTCAATTTCTTCCAACAAGTCCTTCTCCCTAGCATTTTCTTTCAAAGGCAAAGAATTGTGCAAGACATTAGTGGCATGAGAAGTAATGGATATCTTATCATTAAGAGTTTGTTTCTCCATAGTTTTTAACTCTTGATCAAGCACTTCATAAGCAAGGTTAAGTGTTTGATGCTCTTGGATTAACTCATTGTGCTTTCCCAAAAGTGCTTGGTGGACTAAGTCAAGCTCATGATAATCTAGCTTGATTTTAGCCTTATCCTCCTCAACTTGCTTGACATGGGATTTGAGCGTGTCATGCTCTTTTAGTATGCTTTCATACTTGTCAAGCAAATCTTGGTTAGCACTCTCAAGTCTAGCACGAGTTTCTTCAAGAGCTTTAACCTTACTCTTTTCCCTCTTAATGATTGCATGATATTCATTTATTAAAGAAGTTAAATCATCGGGGGAAAGCTCATCATCGCTAGATTCGTCACATACCTTGGTGTTACCTTTCGCCATGAGGCATATGGGCGGTGGATGAAGAGGTGAGTTATCATTGTTGGCAATGGCGAGGCCGACCAAGCTTTCTTCTTCCGCTTCACTCTCTTCATCACTTGTTTCTTCGTCGGTGACCCATTCATTTGCCTCACGCATGAACACCTTTTGTGGGCCATTTCTCTTCTTTGGGAAGAGTCTTTCCTTCTTTCCCTTGTCATGTTTCTTCTTCCCAAAGGCTCTTGGTTTGGATTTGTCCTCCTCTTCATCATCATCACTTTCATTAAGCTTGCGATGCTTGATCTTGTGGTTCTCTCTTCTTTTGTCCGGTTTTGGACAATCATAGGAGATGTGGCCTTGATCACCACAATTGTAACAAGTCTTGTGATCATCTCTCCTTGGTAGAAACGCTTTCTTCTTGGGATCAAAGGTGTATCCCTTCTTGGTAATCTTGGAGTTCAAGCGTGAGAACTTTCTCATCATCAACGCAAGCTCTTCATCATCATCTTCACTTGATGCTTGCTCTTCTTCACTTGAGCTAGGCTCAACCACCTTCTTCTTCTTGAGGCTTGTTTTCTTGGTGGAGGCCTTTAGAGCAATTGTTTTTGAAGATGATTGCTCCATCATCCCAAGCACACTCATCTCATGAGCGTGAATTTCTCCAATGAGCTCCAAAACTTCAATGTGGTCAAGAGACTCTTTTTGGAGCATGGAGTTGATGATGTTGTATTTTGGCTTGGGAAGGAGCATGAGGATCTTGCGGTTGATGAGTCCCTTGCCAAGAGAAGCAATATCAAGAGCATTAATTTCTTCAATAAGTACATTCAAGCGAGAGAACATCTCATTGACATTTTCATGAGGTAGCATCTTAAATTCATCATATTTTGCTTTAAGCATGTGATATTTAAGTTCCTTCACATGAGAAGAACCCTCATTAATTTCTATCAAGCAAGCCCAAATTTCACATGCCTTTTCTTTGCTAGCAATCCTAGAAAAAACATCTTGACTAATGCACTCATAGATCGCATTCCTAGCTTTAGCATCTCATTTTATTTGATCACCAACATATTTATGTTCTCCAAACCCCGCGTGGGTCGCTTCCCATACTTTGGGAGCAATAGCCTCTAGATAAGCGTGCATGTGTGCTTTCCAATAGGCAAAGTTCTTGCCCTCGAATATAGGAACCGAACCCCCAACCTTGGCCATTTTAGCTCTCTAGCGGTGAAGCTAGAATGATCCTATGAGCAACCTTGCTCTGATACCAATTGTAAGGGAATGCCCAAGAGGGGGGGGGGGTGAATTGGGATTCTTTAAAAAATCTAAGCAATAAAACTTAATTCCTAAAAGCCCAATTCCCTACGCAAACTATCTATGCATTCGAGTAAATAGGAACTTTGCGGAATGTAAAATGCATAAACGTAAGGGAAAGGAGGAGGATGCAAACTCCCGAGGAGACACGAGGATTTATCCCGTGGTTCGGCAAGATCGTCAAGATCTTCCTACATCCACGTTGTGGCACCCACCAAAGGGTTTTGCCACACCCAAGACACCGAGACGAGGGATCTTCACTATTCCTCTCCGTTTGCCAACTTCGGCAAGGTGGAGCTCAAGCCTTGTACAACTTCGACCCTCCGGGCTTCCACAAACGCCTTGGCAAGCTCCGGAAGTCTCCTAATAGTTACAAACACCAAGGGCACTCCCTTGAGGCTCTCTCACTATCCTAGAGAGTCCACTCACCCAGAATGGAGGCACACAAGCTCTCTCTCTCTCTAGCTAGTTCTAGCCTAACTCTTGGTGTATAGGTGATCGAAATAGTGTGGAAGTGATTGCTCTTGATCTTGAACACTTGTGGATGTGTTGATAGTGTCTGGTGATCAAGACTTGGCGAAATGACAGGATTAGGGGGTATTTATAGCCAGCCTCCCCGAAATAGCCGTTGGAAAAGTAGGCTGACAGAACTTTACTGTGAACACCGGATGATCCGATGTCGCCCCTTTAGTTATCACCGGTCAAGTTTACTTTAGCTGACGTCATTGTGTCAGATATGACCGTTGTTAGACCGATGTTGCTCCTGTCTTCTCATTGGATGATCCGATGGCTCTTCCTCCAGAATTGACTCAAACTTGATGCTTACTGGAGTGATTGACCGATGTGTATATTTCTGTACATCGGATGATCCGGTGCTACACTTGGTCCAATGATATTGCAAATTGTACTGATGGACCGATGTAGATGAACCATTCACATTGGATGATCCGGTGAGTGCTTTGTTCTGAGGTCTTTTTCTTCAGCTGAACCAACTCGACCGACGTGTTGTTCTGAGGTATCATCGGTTGATCCGATGAGTTGATTTTGTTTGCTTCGATTTGTTTCTAAGTGATTCTTTTGTATCTTGCTCGATTGACCTCATTGATATTTGTTGCAAAGGCATTTCTGATGATCTTCAAGCATTGAATGTTGTCAATTTAAAGTTGAATGATTTTGACATAAGAGCTTTCACTTCTTGTCTTCATATAATTTATTTGATCTCATAAATTGATTATATATGGGTCTCCAATGACATGTTGATTTCATTTGATTGAGTGATTATGGGGACCCTCCATTCACAAATTCATTAGTAAAATTCAATGGTTGTCATTAATCACCGAAACCATACCTCATGGGGGCCTAGATGCTTTCAACTGCTTATGGGGCCTTTGTTGTTGCAGCCGTGCATTAGGGTAGATCTTCAGACGATGCTCGATCACTTATCTGGGAATGCGTGGCATCTGCGATAGTTTCCAGGTGAAGACATTGACGTTAGCTCGCAGGAAAGTAGTGAGCGCTGATTCCTGCTCGCTGTCTAGACTCCCCCCGATACGGGTTGTCTGAGCCACATCAGAGACAATCTGGATTGTCTTGGTGGGTACGTCGTCGTTGTCGGAGGGCTGCACTTGTGGTAAACCGGTGCGGCTGCACGCTCGTGGGTCTGGCGAAGGCTTACTCGATCTAGCATCGCTCAGGACAGGTGTTGGGGCCGTCGCTAGCGCTCGGAGCTTTTCCAAAACTGTCACCACAGCAGCACGATCTTCGCAGATCTTGAGGACGCCAGAGGATGTCAGCATCTTGAGGACGAGGTAGCCGTAATGGGCTACAGCCACAAACTGGTACAGAGTCGGCCTGCCAATAATGGCGTGGTAGGGGAGGCTAACCTCCGCGATGTCGAATGGGATATTCTCCACCCTGAAGTTCTCGGGTGTCCCTAAGGTCACCCAGAGGTGGATGTAGCCGTACGAGATAACACTCTCCGGTCCCACCACCGAAAATGATCTTGACGGGGTGAGCTTAGACATGGGGATCTTCAGCTTGTTGAAGGATGCACGGCGGATGAGGTTGAAGCCGGCTCCACCATTTACTAGGATGTGGTAAAACTTTACATTGGCGATGGTGGGGGCGACGAGGAGGGGCAGCTGCCCAGCTCCCGCCATGTTCTCGGGGCAGTCGGAGGCGTCGAAGCTGATCAGCGTCTCCATCCATTTGTGATGTAGCGTCGGAGCATCCGTAGAGGCTGTCGAAGCCATTGCCCGACACAGGGTATTGACCGCATTCCTGGATGCGGGTTCCCAAGATCCTCCACAAATGACGTGGAGCGCTTTGCGACGCTCGTGGTCGCTATTGAGGTCGAAGTTCACAGCCTGGTGTGCGGTTTTCATGGCACATTTCGGCCTTTGGAACTCCTTCTCCATGTCTTTGTCGACACGATGGTCGACCTTTTGCGACTTGATCTCGCCGGAGCTCGAAGGCTTGATGAACACCATGGTGGTGAAAGCGCTACCATATTTTTGAGGGTAAAAGCCCCTACCTGGCGCGCCAAATGTCGAAGTGTTAATGCGACACTTCCCACGGATCCACTAAGGAGCAGCCTGCGGAGGTCCTTGTTTGGCGGGGCTTAGGCCTCAAACTAGTGTTCTAGCGGAAGAGTATGAGACAGAGGATTTTACGTGGTTCGGGCCGCAAGGAGCATAACACCCTACTCCACGGTGGATTGTATTGATTGGTGAGTGTGTATGCGTGAGTGTGTGTATCATGGATTCTGAGTCTGGTCCTTGTAGCGATTGCGGTCCGAGCCTTTTATAACCAAGACCGGACGCCTTACAAGTGAGGTCCCATGGCCCGACAGGTGGTCCAAGGGCAGTCCTATCCTAAAGATCTAAGGCTTCTTGCATAAGCTTCCTCTGAGGGTGGCAGTGGACACTTGCCGTCTTGCCACCTCCCTTATTAGTAGCCCACGCGCTGTTGCTGACGGTGGCAGAAGGTGTCCGTCAGCTTGTCTTGTTGTCGCAAGCTACCGACTTGACTGAGTGGGATAGGCCTGCAGCGCCTTCAAAGTGATGTGATTGATCATAGTGGTCTCTGACCGTTGGCGTGCCCCGTGTCGTGCGCCGGGGGTGGCTGCGGGTCTTCAATGCTTGATTGGAGCGGAGCGCACCATCTTTTAACTCCTGCAACCGTCTGGGGCGAGTTGCGGGACACATGGCAGCGCTGGGGTAGGTCCTCGGTGGGAAGGCTAGCCCCAGTCCTTCGTGACACATAGCTGCTCCGGGGCTCCCCAGGGTACGTGGGAGCTCTTTGCTTTTTCCCTTAGGGGGTGCTGGTCCGTGCGCTTCGTACCACGTGGCTGTTCCGGGGGCGCTCCACCAAGGATGGCTGAGGTCCCGTCCCTACACATGGCATCTCGGGAGCCTGTCACACCGGAGGAGCCAAGTCCCATCTTCAAGGCTTACGTGGCGGCGTCGTAGCTTGATCTTGAGGGAGGCAAAGGCCTTGGCACCTATAGGACACGTGGCGCCTCTGGACGTGCCTCGGTGTCTTAATCCTATGTACTGACACTGACAATTCGCTCAGTGGATTCACTATCTTCAGGAAGGATGTTGTCTTTCAAGTAGCTCTGGACGTCCTAGATTCATGCATTGGAACTAACTTGAGCTTCTATATCTTGCGCACATGGTTGCTCAAAGCTTTCTATAGCACCTACGTTCCTTGGTGGACGCCATGGTAACAAAGCCGCCGGGACCGCCAGCTTTGGGGTGCTTGTCTTGCCCCCATCACTCAGTTCAGCAGGTTGAGCGACATGTGATGACAATCCCCTGACAAAAACTCTGTCGAGAGCTTGAGCTCCGGTTGAAGACTTCATAGAGAGGTCATCAACTTCAGCGTTGTTGATACGCTGGACATGGCGAAGGTCAAGGACATGGAAGTCTTTCTGTATCATTTGGACTTCAAGTAATTATGCAAAAAGTTGAGGGTTATTGCAACTACATTCACCTTTGACTTGCTTGATGATTAGTTATGAGTCACCCTTCACCAGGAGCTGTCGGACGCTATATGATAGCGCCACCTTGAGTCCGAAGATAAGAGTTTCATATTCCGCCATGTTGTTGGTTGCCTTGAAGTCAAGGCATACCATGTACTTGACCTTCTCCCAAGTTGGAGCGAGGAGAAGTATTCCAGCTCTAGCCCCTGCTTCTGCACGGAGTCGTCGAAGTAGAGAGTCCAGTGAGGCTCGGTGAAGTCTGGGACCTTAGGTTCCGGATTTTGCTTGTCGAGGCCCTTGAAGTTGATGAAGAAGGTGTCCACTCCACCACGAAGTTAGCCAGCACTTGACTCTTGATCGCATGTCGTTGCAGGTATTCAAGGTCGAATTCTACCAACCCTGCTGCCCACTTGGCGATATTTCCCGTAGAATTGGGATTATGTAAAATAGCTCCCGGTGGATAAGAAGTTATAACTGAAATCTTGTGAGCTTGGAAGTAGTGACGAAGATTCCCTGAGGCAATAAGCACTGCGTACAACAGCTTATGCACCTTAATGTACCATGTCTTGGCACCATGAAGCACTTCGCTGATGAAGTACACTGGCCGCTGGACAGTTCGAACCCTCTCAAAGGGGTCCGAAGCTTCTTCTTCATCAACCCAGACCTTCCCGGAGGGGTCCGGACCTTCTTCTTCTTGAGTGGGTACTCCCTCGGATGAAGGAGGTTGATCCACAGGCATATTGCCTTTAGAATCTCTCACATGGGGCTGGGACCCAACTCGCCTTCAGGTAGCTCCGGACCCTCCCGGACGGGTCTAAGCTTCTGAGTTGAAGATGTTTCTATTCTCTCCGCAACCATAACCATGCTGACAACCTCCGTAGTTGCCGCAATATAAAGAAAAATAGGCTCACCAGGCTCTGGAGCTACCATGATTGGTAATGTGGTGAGGAGTTGCTTGAGCTCCTGAAATGCCTTCTCTGCTTCTTCAGACCAATGGAATGGCTTGGACTTCCTCAGCAGCTTGAAGAAGGGTAGAACTCGCTCTACCAGTCTTGAGATGAACCGGTTGAGCGATGCTAGACATTTAGTTAGCTTCTCGACATCCTTCATACGGTTTGGAGGCCGCATCTCTTCTATGGCTTTTATTTTTGCCGGATTTGCCTCAATTCTTCGGTGAGTCAACAAGAAACCAAGGAGCTTTCTGGAGCTAATCCCGAAGACACACTTGTCCAGGTTGAGCTTCATGCGCGTCAGGCGCAACTTGTCGAAGACGGCTTGAAGATTGTCCAGGAGTGAGTCCTGGTTGTTCACCTTGACGACGATGTCATCGACGTAGACATCCACCAGGTCCCTAATCAACTCCCCAAAGGTTTTGTGCATGGCACGCACAAAAATTGAGGCAGCATTTTTAGACCAAATGGGATGACAGTGTAACAGTACAACCCATCTACTGTAATAAAGGAAGTATGCTCTTCATCTTCCTTAGACATCAGGATTTAATGATATCCAGAATATGCATCTATGAAACATAGTACTTCACACTCGTAGGTAGAATCCACTATTTGATCTATTCTAGGTAGTGGAAATGGGTCTTTTGGGCATGCCTTATTCAATGTAGTGTAGTCGATGCACATCTGAAGCTTCCCGTCGGCCTTTGGTACAACAAATGGGTTTGCCAGCCACCGTCGATGGTGAACCTCCCGGATGAATCCAGCGTCGAGCAACTTCTTGACATCCTATCTGATGAAGTTATACCACTCAACAGATTGCTTCTGAGGCTTCTGTTGTATGGGTCTTGCGTCGGGGTAGATCCTCATACGGTGCTCGATCACCTCCGTGGGGATATCAGGCATTTGTGATGATTTCCATGCAAACACGTCGACATTTGTCAAGAGGAAAGTGATGAGCGTGAGTTCCTATTTGTCACCCAAACCTCGCGACATATGGGTGGTCTGGTTGGCATCAGAACCAATTTGGACGACTTTGACAGGTATGTCGGTGTCGCCGCTTGGTTGCACACGAGGTGCAGAAGATGAGCGACACTGACGTGAGCTCAGAGGTTGAGCAGCTTGCTCCTTGTCGAATTCTTCTTCTTGTGATGTTGCAAGCGCATGAAGTTCCTCTAGCGTAGTAACTCCAGCAGTGCGGTCCCCTCGGATCCGGAGAATTCCTGACAGAGTTGGCATCTTCAACGCGAGATAGTTGTAGTGGACCACAGCCATGAACCTATACAGGGCTGGCCTGCCTAGGATCGCGTTGAAGGATAGGTTGATGTGAGCCACATCAAACACCAGCTTCTCAGATCGGTAGTTGTACCGTTTCCCGAAGGTCACAGGTAAAGTAACCAATCCACGAGGTGTGATCGCTCTCAGACCTACACCAGAGAATGGGCATGAGGTCCAAAGCTTCGAGAGATTAAGTTGGAGCTTCACGAAAGCCGCGAAGCTGAGGAGGTTGAGCATCGCGACTCCATCCACCGGGACATGGTAGAGATGGATGTTATTGATAGTTGGAGAGACCATCATGGGCAATTATGCATCTCCCACCATGTTCTTTGGACAATCTGAAGCATAGAAGGTGATGGAAGTATCCATCCACTTCCGATGTGGTTATGCCTTGATAGTAGGAGCAGCAGCAGCCATCTCTCGACGCATGGTCTTCAGTATGCGCTCGGAGATGATATCCTAGGAACCTTCATACATCATATGGAGAGTCTTCCGACACTCATTGTCAGAGATATCGAATTCTTCGTCGACGGTGTTGTAGATCACCTTCAACTCCTTTTTGGGGTCTTGGAAGCCTAACTCCTTATCAGACGGAGCTTTGTTGGCTTTCTACTTCCCTTCCCGCTGGCGGAAAGGGGTCTTGTCTTGACGCTTGTTGTTGCATTCAGCAAGCCTCTTGACCTCGTCTTCAAGATTGTGGGTTGTCGATTTGTGGATCAGACACCACATCTTTTCTTCATCGCCATCTTCAGATGATGGTCGAGGTGGCTTGTCGGGGCCTGGCCCACGACCACCTGGAGCTGCAGCAGCAATAGTAGATGTGCCAACAAGTGACTTCTTCTTGGCACTTGACTTATTATTTTTTGTGCCACTGCCAGAGGCCGTAGCTTCAGCTTCGGAGGATTTCCTTGCCTCCGCAGCTAGTTTGGAGTGCATTTGATGGCCCTTTGCAGCTCTGGCGCATTTGTCAGCTAGGCTGAAGAGCTCTGTGACTCTGCTGACATTCTTCGTTGCCAGCTTCTCCAGCATCTTCTTATCTGGGACCCTCTGTCGAATGCGACAATGACATAAGTGTTGGAGATAGAAAGGATGGTATTTCGTACCTAAGAGAATCACTGGATGAAGGATCGCAGCGACTCCCCCGACTTCTACTGTGTGACAAAGAGGTCCAGCTTGGTGGCAGGTCGGGTGTAGAAGCTCCCGAAGTTGGTGATGAAATGGCGACAGAGTTCCGCCCAACCATTGATGGAGTTGGGTGGTAAGCTCATGAACCAGGACCTTACAGTCCTAGTTAAGGCCACGAGAAAGTAGTTAGCCATCACGGCCTCATTGCCTCCAGCCGCGATGATGGCAATGGAGTAGATCTAACGAAATTTGACGGGGTTAACAGTCCCGTCATAGTTCTACGACAGATGAGGCTGTAACATAGGTGGCCACTCGACCATGCGGAGATGCATGGCAAGGGCCGAACAGCCACCCCCAACTCCAAGAGGAGAAGGGTTTTCTCGAGCAATATGCCTCTTGTAACACCCTGATTTTCGAGTTTCGACAAACTAAAAAATTAAATAGGAACTTAGAGTTAATAATAGGAAGAAATTGTTTTTATGAGGAGAATATAAAATATATGCACCTCATCTTGCATTTGCATTCATTCTTAAGTATTAAATTTATTTAACAAAATAAATACATTAAAATCAATTAAATTACCATAACAAATATGGAACAAAAGAGATAAAAGGAAGAAAAACTTAATATAGAAGAAAGAAACAATAAGTAATAAGAATACATAAATAAAATAAAATAAATAGCATATGAATAAAAAAATAAAGGAATAAACAACAAGAAAAAAGTGTAAACAGATAATATAAAGAAGAGAAATAAACAAATAAATAATAAAAAAATAAATAAAAAAATATAACAGTAAGCACAAAAAAATAAATAAAAAAATAAGTATATAGAAAGAGAAATATAAATAATAAAAAATAAAGAAAAAAATGTAAATTGAAAATAGAAATAAATAAAGAAAAATTCTAACCATGGTCGTGCGTGCGTGACCGCATCCGCACGTGGATGCTGGCCAGCACCGTGCTGCACCAAATAAAAGAAAAAAAATAATTAAAAAATGGGGAATATAAGTTGTCAGATCCTTCTGGAAGTTTCTGGAATTTTCAAGAAGTTTTTGGGACCCTCTAGATGTTTCTAGAACCTTCTAGATGTCTCTAGAATTTTTTGGAAGTTTTGGAACCTTTCAGATGTTTTTAGAACATTCTAGAATTCTAGAACCTTCCGTGGAACCTTCTAGAACCTTCAGGGGAACTTCTCCCCATGCACCACGGTCCCGATTTAGCCATGCACCAGAGGATTAAAAAAAAGAAATAAGAAGAAAAAAAAGAAAGAAAAAAAAAGAGCAACAAAGGGCAGGGCAGAGACCTGGCCGCTCACGGCGTCAGGGTCGTGGCCTCGCGTGCCCGCCCGGGTCAACGCGGCCCCAGCGTCCGTGTGCCCCCGCGCCTGGCTGCTACGCATCCGGTCGGGATTCTCTCCCGTGAGCCTCCCTTGCCCACGTAAACCACCGCCTCCCATCGGGACCATGTACCAGGCAGCGCGTCTCGCGCCTATAAAACCCCCGACTCATCCGTATTTTTCCCGAAGAAACAAAGCCGCGCCCCAGGAAGCCCTAGCGCTGGATGAAAAAAAAAAGGAGCAGAGCTGCGCTGCCAGGAGGAGCCACGACAGAGAAGAAAAAAAAAGAGGGAGAGAAGTGGGAAGAAAAGAGGAATGTAAGGAAGGAGCCGCCGTTTGTCGGAGATCATCGCGCCGCCGTCGTCGTGTCGCCGGAGGACCGTTGCGCCATCTACTTCATCTACGTCAGGCCGCCATCATCTTCATCAACGAAATCTTAGATCCCGGAGGCACGCCACGTCGCCGCCGTTCCACGACCATCCAGACTTGATGCACACACAGTAGGTATTACAATCTAGATCTAGACTATTAATTTGGTTCTAGTATATGAATTAGATCCCGTGTAGAACGTGTTTTATTTGAGTGATCGTTAATCATTTTCCGATCATCTTAAAAATAACTTGGAATGCACAAGTTAGATTAAATCATACAAGATCAATATGATATCTTAGATTTGACGAAATTTATATTTTCAGTATTATTTAATCTGTTTTTCAGAATTAATAAATAAGATTAAAGCCTAGTTAATTCATAAAGTAGCAAAATAAATCTAGAAAAAAATTCCTAAAAATTTAAAATAAATTCTAGTAAGTTATTAATAATATTTTCAACATATTTAATGTTCTTAAATAATTATTTTGCCTCTGAATTAATTGTAATTAATTCCAAACTTGATCAAATAAATAGGAAATCATTATAGAAAATTATTAAACAGCCATAGAAAGTTATGTAACATTAATACAAACATATTTTCTACATATATTCATATTTTGCATATTTATTAGTGGTTGCAATGCATTTATTATGTATGTTTGCTTGTGTATGTGGTTGATTGCGAGTAGACGATTTGCTCAAGTGGTTATGATCGAGAAGCGAGTATGTGTGGATCTTCGAGTGCAAGACTTTGATTTGCTTGATCATCGGATTGCGGAATATTAAGTCAAGTGTCCTTGATCATATTGATCGTGTTTTAAAATAAATGTTTTGTTTACAAAACTGCATGCTTGTGTCAATTTGATGGGAATCCTATGGTAGGAAGTTTACTAGCGTTGTTTGACCACCCTTGTCGCCTGGAATTTATGGTAGAGAGTCGGAAAGGGCTTTTACCTTTTTGCTTCTCTTAATTAATTGGGATGGGAAACCAACACTACATATTTAATTATGCATTAATGATATTCTGGTTAATGCGAACTGGTCGATACAGTATGGTAATGGGTGATCTAAGCAAGGCTGGTATGTGGATGGGTTGGATGTTATGGTGGTTTGCTTGCTTTAGATCTAAGGACCGGTTCATGCGAGAATATGCCAGGACTACAGTGCCACCACAAGGCTATGTATGGGTGCTGCGTAGCTGAATAATTAGGAGCGCTGCTAGTATTGTATAGACCATTGGATGGCGCGGGGAATGGGAGTCGAGGAGGGCTACCCTGGGATCCGCATGGCACACGAGGGGGCCCGTGGGTGGGAGAATGGAGATTCAAGCCTGTCGGTGAAACCTTAGTGGGCCCGTACATACTAGTAGTCTCTTTTGAAAGGCTATTTTGTGATCTCTTGGCCGCACACCTATGGAAGTGTGATAAGGCATAATGGAGGTTCTTAGTCACTGAAAGGTGATGAAATCACGAACATGTGGGTAAAGTGGTACAACCTCTGCAGAGTGTAAAACTATCATGATAGCCGTGCTCCCGGTCACGAGCACCTGGATGACCTACATGATTAGAATTGGACTTTGGATTTGGGATGGATTGATATTGGTTGGGTTATGGTTTGGGTTATAATATTATAATAAATGGATATGGTTGGTTATGAAAGTGATAAATTGGTATATGGATGATTATTGAATTGATGGATGAGGTATGATGGTAAATAAAAATGTTGGATACAAGTTATGATAATTACTTGGGTTATGACGGGATTAAATTCAAATATACATTGAAGGATTCTTTTTCATATGTTTTACAATGTACTTTTCTGCAAATAGCCACTATTTATTACCGTCCTTGTTTTTAGCTACATGTCATACTTTTCCACACTTGCTGAGTACGACACGTACTCACCCTTGCAATCCCCCCCCCCCCAACAGCTGCTATAGATGTTTCGGAGATCAACATGGAGCACTAGGTTGCATACCGCCGTTGACTGCATGTGGAGTTGGAGTCACCTACGCTAGTTTTTTTCTGCTGCAATAGAATCAAGGTATATTTATTATTCGTGACATGGTTAAATTCTGATTTACGTTTGTGATGCATTTGTGTATGTGTGATGAACATCCTGGGCACACATACACTGCACTTGGTTCGTTTTTCAGAACCGGGTGTCACAAATTGGTATTAGAGCCGTGTCGACCGTAGGACGTAAGCCTAGGTAGAATGGACGCTGTAAAACACGTAGGAACTATTTTCTAAAAGCTATTTTCCAAATTGTATCGCTACTGCATTTTCTCTTTGCCAATTGAGCCACCTTGAAGTGCTATTTACTCTGCGTTCTTAGTGCAATTTCAGCCATGTTTTAAAATGCTTGGTGCTGCATTTTCTTCCTTATTCACCATCTTCTTACTGCTGCACACCCTTTGTTTACTCTCATCCTTGCCGCCGTATTTAATGCACTCGCCTCTAAATATCTTTCTTATTTACACATGCGTTGTTGTTGTTCCAAAATAATTTTTCTGCTTCTTTTTGTGGTCGCGCAATCTCTTTTCTCCCTCCTTTCGCTGCTGCAAATTTCTGAACTATTTTACCTCTCATCTCTATGATTCTCTGTTAAGGGTATAGGATTTATTTGTGAAAACCATTCTTTCAAAGTTTCACATTCTCTTTCTTATTTTGACTTATTTCTTTCTTATTTTGACTTATTTCTTTCTTTCCTCCTTTCACATCCAACACTTCTTTTCAAAAAAAAAATTAAAAAAAATTTATAGATGACCACCCTAGCACTTCTAAGCATCCAGAAGAAGTAGGAGTATTCGAAGAAGTACCGAAAGGAACACACCTCAGGGAGAAGACTTTGAAGACACATTTCATGTGGAGGAGACTCGTATGGAAGAGCAACAGACCTAGCATAATAGGAAGCTTACACCGTTTCGTAGTTACGATACGTGTCTCGTAATTAGAATCTAAGTCTACCCTTGTATAAGTTGTAATAAGCGTTTAGTCCGTTAGTGCGCTTGCTTATGTTTGGTGTGATGACTCTATGATTGCTTGCTTGTATATTTGTGTGTTTGGATGTGCATTGTGGAACACTTATATATATCCACATCCTCATCCAATAATGCATTATTTAGGATCATAAACCTTGATGCATGCATATAGGTTGGGATTCCTTCTATCTCTCTTTTCTCATTCAGCCTCTACCTCAATGAAAGACGGACACAATTAGAGGAATCACTACTCCGGAGGAAGCTACATGGGAGTATGAAACCGACATCAAGATAAAGTTTTCCCTTATCTATTTTCTAATCTCTCTAAATCTCGAGGGCGAGATTCATGTTAAGGGGGTAGAATTGTAACACCCTGATTTTCAAGTTTCGACAAACTAAAAAATTAAATAGGAATTTAGAGTTAATAATAGGAAGAAATTGTTTTTATAAGGAGAAATATAAAATATATGCACCTCATCTTGCATTTGCATTCATTCTTAAGTACTAAATTTATTTACCAAAATAAATACATTAAAATCAATTAAATTACCATAACAAATATGGAACAAAAGAGATAAAAGGAAGAAAAACTTAATATAGAAGAAAGAAACAATAAGTAATAAGAATACATAAATAAAATAAAATAAATAGCATATCATATCCGGTAATCCTTTGACCTCTGTCTCTTTCATTTGTAATCTCATGACGAGATTGTTTTAATGTAGGGGGGTGTAAAAGCCCAAAATTTCATAGTGCAAAGTTTAGATAAGAGAATTTAAAATTTGAATGGGAAAAATGAATCAAATGGCAATTGAGAAATCAAACCAATTCAAACTTCAATAGAAGGGATTCAAAAATTCAAATTAGCTCCTGTTCAAACCGTGACAAAATAAAAATTTGGGTTCACCATTAGCTTCCAAATATTCAAAATAGCCTCTCTGCAAAGTTTCAAAATTTTTTGAAGCACAATTGCAATATAATTCAGTGGAAACATTGAATTCTTCCAAATTCAAATTCAAATTTCAGTTTTCATTGAAACTTGATCATTCAAAGCTTTGATTCCAGAATCAAATCCTAGATATTTAGCTGAGCCTATCTAAAAATTTTCATGAGTTTTGGACACAAGTTGGTGGGGTTTTTCATTGTACCGAGGAGGATTGAGATGAAAGGGCATTGGGGCCCACTGGTCAGCTTCTCCAACACGATGGAACCAATTGAGTCCTCTGTTTACGTCTGTCCCCGTGCTTCAACGCTGGGAGCGCTTGCCACCGCGATTCCTTTGCATGTGACAAGCAGCTGCATGTCCTAAATCCTCCTCTCCACTCTACTTAAGCCCCGGTTGCTTCTCCCCGTTGCACTCCGCGCCCTCCAGTGAAAACCGAGCACCGTCGCCATTATTGCCGCCTCCCAGTTCGTGGCTTCGTGCCTCCATTCTAGCCCTTGGTTTATCGAGCTCCAAGCATCAAAAAGTAACACAAGCTTCCGCTCTACCATCCCCTCCTATTGTATCATTGGTTCCATGCTTATTTGCCGGGTATTTTGAAGATTCTCAGTCGCCGCAGGAGTTGGATACGATCGCCGCCTCTGCTCCACCGTCGACACACCACACAAAGCATCCTCAGCCCCCAACCTCTACAGCAAAAAGGTGCACTAAGGTACCTAGAACATGCTGGAGAAGTTTCATCCCATGCCATGCTTCATAGCTCTCTTACTTCCATTTTCACTGAAGCTAGTTCATATCAAGGTCACTAGGTCATCGATTTAGTTCCTTTTATACGTGCAACGATTCTTCAATCCAATGAAGGATTATGTCCTAGACCTCCAGGAACATCATCTCACCAAAAATGAAAGAAAGTTATCGAGAGATGAAGTCAGATTTCGAGTTTTCGTGGCTGCCATTGAAAATCCATCGGTGCACCGTCGAACCCATAGTTGTCGGGCGTTCCACGACTTTTGCACCTCCCAATCATCTTCCTCAAGCTCCCAGGAACCTCCCAAGTGTTTTCCCGAAGTGTTTGCGCCATTTCCGAGTGGTTCCGACATGGCCGAAACTCTAGCCGCCGCTGTCGTCGCGCTCGGGATTCCGGCCATCGCCGACATTCCACGACCTCCCCATCATGCTCATCACCTTTGATAAGGGTTAGACGGTGAGTTACAGAGAGAAAGAAGGCCGGGAAAGTCGAGTCGGCGAGCTTGCCGGAGAGCGCCGCCACAGGCGCGCCGCGCGCCCGAAGGTGGAAGACGACCCATGGGGCCCACGTGTCAACGCCTGTTTTCTCTCCCTTCGGATCTGGTGTGGCTACACAGGTTAACCCTGTGGCCCTTTGTGTGGCCCATTTGCGATTGGCTCATTTTAAATTGGTGGGATCGGGTTGAATGATTCAAACTTTTCTTTTGGAAATTAATTCCAGATTTTGAGCAAACTTCAAAATTCAGTTAACCCTAGTAGAATTGCTCAAATAATTCCAAATAAATTGTGGTAAATTCCTCTCAATCCCAACTTTGCAGTGATGCAATGTGTTGGACATGAAAGTCCCAGAATTTTCATAATTATTTCCTTTGAGGTAACTGCTTGAGAAACTAATTACCCCTGTTCTGCTAATTGGAAAATTAACAATTTTGGCCAGAACACCCTTAAAAATACCCTGGATCTCCAGTAAAAATATCAAGTTCAGTGGACAGCATTTACTAGGTGAATCAGTGTTCCAAATGTCTATGTAGTTTGAAAATTGAGAAATGTACAGAAACATTTCCAAAATTTTCCAAAAACTTGTAAAATCAATTTCTCCCTGTAGAAAGCTCATAAAAGTATGAAATAAATTTTCCTAGAACCAGAAAACCTTCATATACCAAGATCATCCACTGTTAGCTATGTTAAAACTACAAATTTAGTACAAAAATTCAGAGAAACCTTTTATTGTTGGAATTTTAGAGTCAACAAGCTTCTTTGAACATCTCCAATTCTCGGTCCAGTTCTTCCTCATAGAACCTAGTATCCACTGTAACAATCCCAAAGCCAATTAAAATAATTTTCTTACCTGATCGGTGGTTATAATGTCTTTTATATAGTTTCCATATCACTCATGTACTTTGTATATTGCATATCATATAGTTACCGAGATCGAGGAGGAGCCAGAGCCCTGGAGAGCATACCACCTGAGGCTAACTTTGATACTGACTCACAGCCAGGCAAGCCCCGGTTTGCATTTAAGTGCCGCTTCAAAGTTTCTATTTGTATCACTTATGTCTAGGATGAGTTTTGTGCATTAGGGCTAAGGTGTATGTTATTCCACTTGCATGACCCAAAAATCCCATGGAGCATTGGATTGGTCTACGGCTTGACGAGTAGAAAATTTCATGCTAATGTTTTAAGGAATCCGGTAGAAGTCGAGTAGTTGGAATCTACTCGCGAGATAGAATTTTATCACACGGGATGGATTTGATCAAAGAATGGTTTATGAATATGAATTGGAGACTGAGCAGCGGGATAGGATGCAGCGAGACATGGTCTCACGTGTGTAGCCCTGCTTGTGTCGATTGAGCACCGATCCGTGTGCGGCCTTGCTGGACAAGTTTGAACTGTACCAGATGCATACTGGGCATATGGAACCCAAGAAACCGATGTAACTTGATAACTTGGGTGTCGAGGCATAGCCCACTGTCGATAGGGGTGGGTTGAGGGCAGCAAGGTGTAAATCTGCCGGCGGGCACAGACACGCTCTGTACGGGGACCTTATGCCTGTGATGGTGGGACCGGTTCGACGTTTGAGTTTCTTGTGAAAGGTTGCTGCGTATGACGTCGTGAGTGTGACGTTTTATCTACATGTCTACTATTTGCAATCACCGTCCCTCACGGTATTTTGAGTATCGCTTGTTCACTGCGCTGTGACGTAGTAAATACTGAAGAAGCCAAGAGAATATGATGTATTGAACTATAATTGCTTTGCAACTATAATTGTTATAGAATATACTCACTAAAGTTACTTTTATTGAACCTTTAAGCTGCTGCTAATAACTTGAAAATTAAGGATCAACATGTAGGCGAGTCATTTACTGCTATATCTATTCCTATATTAAGTATCCCTGCATGTAGAGTTCCATGTTTAGGTGAGACGGTTAAGTCTTGCTGAGCCTTCGTGCTCGTGGTTGCTATATTAAGTTGTTTTCAGGTGAGACGTATGAGGAAGGGCCTGAAGATGAGGCGATGCCCCCGTCGGGGTATACTGTCGACTAGGAGCCCTGCACGCCGCCGTAAATTGTTGTTTGCTACTAGTATGTAGTGTCCCCGGGCTGGACGGGTGCACTTTTGCATAGCTAGGCTGAGAGTTTAGCTATGAGTATTACTTCCGTTTTACATTATGAATTGTAAAAGACTTCTGCTGTTCATGTAAATAAAAATTTGTATTTTGTCGTATTCTTTTCGTGTGTGCTGTTGGGTGCCGCATCGCATGACACGACCCTCTGCGATTACTGGAATGTGTGGACCCGGTCCTCACAATCGTGTTCTTAGGGTTGTTGGTCGATTCCGTGACCGATGCAAAGACACCATCCTGTTGTGCAGCGTTTGCTACTGCAGCAGGTGGTGGTGGTGTTGGGATGACATTCGCCAGCTGTTGAGCATTGGCACTACGGGACACATGGCAGCACCGGAGCCATCCTAAGGAGGGAGGCAGGTCTGGCACTGCGGGACACGTGGCAGCACCGGAGCCACCCTAAGAAGGAATGCAGGTCCGGCACCGCGGGACACGTGGCAACGCTGGAACCACTCTATGGAAGGAGGGAGGTCCGGCACTGTGGGACACATATTGCCTCCGGAACTCCACAATACTGGAATGCAAAACTTAGCGCATCTTCTTCTGGTAGAAGGGATAACTGGTTTCATTGCAGAGGTTTAGTCTCCGGTGGTGATGAATTCATTTAAGCTGGCACCAACGAACGGTAATGCTCGACGCCATCAATAACGTTTCCACTAATCCATTCAGTTACACCCACATCCATGAGCAACATGATGATAAGTGGAACATGGAAATCTTAAAAACTTTATGGAAGCCTAACAATATCCACTTTCAACACAAACCATCACATATGCTTAATCGAGCAATTTTCTGACAAGTATTGTCTAAACTAACCAATTTCTACTAATCACCGTTTTTGCTTAAGTTAATGACAGGTTCTTGACTTGAGGTGAACATCAAAGTTTTAATTAACTTTGATATATTTCCAATGGTTACATATATGACCTCATTGCATGCTTGGTTTGAGAGATATGATGTTCTAAAGACACAGTTTTTCTGGTGAAATTTTAACAGAACTTCTCCTAAAAGTGGATGTTTTGGCCACAGCTTAAACTAATAATATATTCAAAATATGTACAAATATCCAATTACAACATTGTCATACAACACTTTAGCTTAAAATAAATGCATAGTTTCACCCCTTACAAACTTTCATATAGGTGGTTGCTCGCAAAATTCAGAATGTCCAACACGATGTCCAGATTCTGGAGTTGCTGGACAGTTTCGGCGATAATGAGAATTTGACCAAGTTCTTGTGAGACTTATCTTTGGGGTTGAATAGAACATGTTAGTGGACTTCCTAATATTTCAATGAACGTATTTACACACCCAAGTTATATTTCTAGATTAAGAGATATGGCAGTTGAAAGTTCACATATTTTCTTGCAGGTTCAAGCACCTTCATAGAGGTTCAAGTTTAAACTCACAATCCCAAACATTTCTGTCCAAAATTTGGAAAAAATTTGAATTACAAAGTTCTATAACATATCCCTCCCTTTCCAGAAATGTATCATAATCGTCCAAAAGATTGTTTGGAGATAGTGCAAAAATACAGAGACTGACTTCGTGAGTTTGTCAAATGTAGCAGTTTCAGTACTTTGCATTTTTGACCAATTTGAATTGTGATTTAACCCTTGGAGTCTACATCAAAGTTGTAGAGTACTTCTCCACCTTTCCATCTATTTATAACACACGTCCATTGGTCATTTTGACAGAGTTATACTATGTACAAGTTTCAGCATTGCAAACTGCTAAAAATAGAGACTGTTTTTGGTTTCTAGTTGGCAACTATACTTTATTTTGAAATATTGACTTCAAAAACTGATTTTATGAGAAGTATGGAGTAACTACTCTCAAATTTTAGGTTGTACTATAGATTACCACTTTGAGGTTCAGGTAATAAGAGTAGAGATAAGAATGTGATGCATTCATTTTGACAATGTCGGTCTTACGTTCCTCACCAAATAGAAAATCTAACCGGCCGTCATATACATATGAACGGTGGCGCTAAGAATGTTCACTCACAAACATGCTCTACTCGAACTACGTATAACGCGGTTATTGTACCGGCATAAGATTGGATCACATCAATAAGCTATTGACAAAGCTTAATCCATTCCGCTAGTATTACATACATCCACACATCAAACTCCTACCAGTTCTACCACCATTACATGTTTGTATGTTCTACCAACACCCTTTTCAGATCCCAATAAAGGTTCAAAAACAATCCATAAACAAGTTTCAAGAGCAATGAAAAACATCCACATGACATCCTAAGTTAAGCTAAAGTAGCAGAAACAACGAAAATAAATGAAACATTGAAAATGCACCCAATAAAAGCCATCAATCGTCACTCAACGTCTTACCATCTTATACACTCTATCCGAATCTGTAGATACCAAACAATTAAACACTGTTAGTTTGCCACCTGAGTTAATATGCTAATAATAGTCTTTATGTGGGCCCATTACCGTATCCTCACTCGTAAGCCTAGGTTTTTCAAAATATGTTCATCTTTCCTTTGCGCTATTCTCAATGCAACTCTGATACTAGACTGTGTAGAGCAGGTCCTGTCATTCTAAGAATCACATTCGATGGTGCCACGCGATGCGACACCGCATAGCTTAACACAAAAGGAACTCATAATGCGTAACATAAAAGCTCTGTTACATGATTCTGATATTCTTACAGCAAAATAACTATAACAGCATAAGTCTTCATCATAACGCTTTCGAACATAAGCTACATTAGTAGTGGTCGTATCCAGGCTGCGGATACTTCACTCTAGCAACACAAAAGTAAGGCAGCGGCCGTATTCCTGCAAAACATTTAATATGGGACCATGAGAATGAACCTCAGCAAAACTTAACTTTCTCACCTAAACATGAAACTTATGTCAGTTTTATACTAAGACCTAAGAAGGTAAAAATGTGCATAAAAGGACTCGCCTAAAAGTGGATCCTTATGTCAGTTTTATACTAGCATATGAGATACCTAAGCATGCAACATCATGAACTCCACAATCAGACAAGTGACGCTTCATCCATGATGTTACTTTCCCAAGCTTGCACATGCTTTATACCAGCAAGTTAAAGGTTTGGAAGATGTAATTTTTGTGGTGCTACTTCTAAGCCACACAAGTTGCAATACCATTATTATTCCTAATAATGTAATTCATATGAGTCAATTACAATAATGTTCAACTACTCTTAATTTACTACGTCACGGCGTAGTGAACAAGCCTACTCATAACCTTGAGGGATGGCGTCTCAAATTGATATACACCTGCAGAGATAACCCAGATAACATGACACACACATCCGTCTGAAAGAGGTCATCAACCACTTTCGTTAACGTTGTATGTGACAACCTTCACAAGACACCCAAATGCCGAACCGATCCCACCTTCCCGGCACCAACCTAAGACGGTGGATTATGCCTCGATGTTGACATTCCTTATGTCACAGATCATCTCTCGAAAGAGATAAGGTCCGCAAAAGCACAAACACTATCGTATAGCATTTCACCCAAGAGTATTCCAAAAGGTATCATATTTATCCCAAAGGAAGGCAATGGAGTAAAGTAAACACTACTCTTATGATCAAGCTATGGGATACTAATCAATTATCAAGACAGTAGTAAGTTGATAATATATGGGTAGTGTGACACACACCTAAGCAATCTATTCTAAAGGGTATATGGGTCCTTCTGGAGGTTAGACTAAGAGTTGGGGAGTTGCTCCTACAATGCTTATAATATACATATACATAGCCTAGGTTAGATACTAATGAGCATGTCAATGGTGAATACTTTGTTCAACACATCGGACACGGGTTTTTGAGAACTATGTGTGTTGAATACATGGTTGTTTCGATAAAAGTTTGGAATAGTGCCAAACCACCCTTTTAACAAGGTTCAACTCTAGGTCCGAGCTCTGGCAAGGTCCGACAATAGGTCTGACTTGTTTTGGGTAGCTCCTGCAAGATCCAACGATAGGTCCAGCTTGTTTTGGGTAGCTTCGGCAAGATCCGACGTAAGGTCCGACTTACTTTGTCTAGGTCCGACATGTTTTGGCTAGGTCTGACATTTTTTGCTAGGTGCGATGCTGGGTTCGACTAGCTTTGGTTAGCTCCAGCGCTAGGTCTGACTAGCTTTGGTTAGCTCCGGCCTAGGTCTGACTAGCTTTGGTTAGCTCTAGTGCTAGTTATGACTGGATTTGATAAGGTCTGGTGCTAGGTCCGACTAGCTTTGGTTAGCTCCGGCACTAGGTTCTGCTAGCTTTGATAAGCTCCGGTTCAAGGTTCGGTTAGCTTTGGCAAGGTCTGGTGCTAGATTGCAATGGTTCTGCTTTTAACTTGCAATGTTTCGAACTTGTTTTTGGATTATGGAAAGTTTGCTTAGAATTCTTTTACTAAGTTTTCGGTGTGTTTTAGTGGTTATGGCTGATATCATTTTGCTATGGTTTGCAACATTCTTATGTGAGGTGCTCACGTAAGGTGTTGTGGTTATCGAAACTAATGTGAGTCAAGTCAAGGACTTGTGCTCGGAAGTAACGGTTGTTTATTCATGTGCAGGTGTTGCTTGAGTTCAAGACATGGCTGGTGACGGGATCCATTGAACCAGTCTTAGGGAGAAGATGAGGTTCAACAACCAAGTTCGGGAGAAATTGTGGGTGAGTTGACTGGGAGGTCGCGCAACATGCTTGAATCAAGAACAATGCATATGAAGGTATCGTGGACGTCATTGGAAGATGTTTGCACATGTGCAATGAGTGCATGGACATGGCTACATGGTTCCAAGGCGTAATGAAAAGATGTGCACGTAAAGAATTGGTCAGAAAGGTCCAACCGACTAGGTTATGGACTTAGGTTGCGGTTGAGTCGTGTTTGGCTCAAATATGGAAACATTTGAGTTGGTTATGATAGGATTTCGTGTGGTTCACGAAGTTGAGTTGTTTTTAGGAATGTGGGATACATTCCTAAGGTGTTTGGAAGTCATAAGATTGCTTCTACCTGTGTATAGATTAGTCTTGAGCAGTTATGAAAAGTTTTGTTGGAAACTGAGTAGGATACGAGTCATAGTTTTGTTTGGGTTGGCCTCATGGCTGGTTATATAAGCAAGGGAGGACAGAGCTGGTGGTGTACGGATTTTGGGATGTTCCTTTTGTGTTCTATTGAATAAAGATTGTATTTTAAAGGAACTTTTATGCCTTGTTCGTCCGACTTGTTTCAGACAAGTTTTTCTCGTCGAGTTTTTGCACAGCACTACCTTGTTTTGGTGGTTTTATCATAACTCGAGTTTTACAGATCCAATTGATGTGGTTCTTTTTGGGTTTTCTTCACAACTTGATTATATATCATATGTGAAAATTTCACGGTCATTGTATTTGTGGTTTCCGATCCACACGAATTTCTTTGCAGTGTTGTAGATCTAATTTTTCTCGGGTAGCACAGATTGACTTTTGTTCGATCTTTCGATCGTAACTTGAATTTTTCTCAACGGATTTTCGTGATTCTTGTTCTGATGTCTTCATGACTTGATTATCCACAATCTATACTGGTTTTGTCACGATTTATCATGTCTAGATTAGTCGCACACATGATTTCTTTAATAGATCAATTTTCTGCCGAGGGGTTTTTGTTGCTTCTGCTGAAAAAGTTGTAATCTACCATTCACACCCCCCCCCTCTGGTAGCTATTCACGTGCTCTTCTATCCTACAATTGGTATCAGATCCATGGTGCTCTAATATTTGAGGTTTTCACGTGTTTTGAATGATCATCAGGGAGAAATACTCCGCCAAACCTTATTTGCTTAGTGGTATTGATTTTCAGGTTTGGAAGGCACGCATGAAGGCTTTCATCCAGGCGCAAGGCCTTGCAATATGGGAGAAGGTGTACAAGCCTTACGAAGTGCCGCCAAATGATCAAGTTACAGTTACAAATCTTAGAGATGTCAATAACAATGAAAAGGCTCAGAACTTGATCATACAAGGACTAACTCAAAGCGACTTTGCCCGTGTTGCTCACCTCCGACCTGCGTACAATGTTTGGAAAGCTCTATGTGATTACCACGAAGGATCCAACATGATTAAGGAGGTAAGGCAATACATGTTCAAAAAGGAGTACATGCGCTTTGAGATGCAACCAGGTGAGTCCATCGATGACCTCTTTGCTCGCTTTAATAAAATTCTCAGCAACTTATGTAGAGTCAATGTTAATTTTTTAGATGTTGAGAATGCTAGGCAATTACTAAGCGCATTAGACATGTCAATTTGGGAGATGAAAGTCCCATCTATTCGTGAATCTACTTTCATGAGTACACTTACTTTAGATGTTCTATATTCTAAATTAAAAACTCATGAAATTGACATAATCTCACGTAAAAACCCCAGCAAGTCTCTTGCATTTGTTTCTCAACGTGACATGCCTAGCTCCGACCAATCTTCATCCTGTGGAAAACTTGCTTTGTTGTCCTCTCTAACCCTTAAACATATTGAAGAGTTTTCAGAGGAATAACTTGCACTCATCTCTACTCGATTCTCAAAAGCATTGCAAAATGTGAGAACTAGAACGAGAGGGAGTGTCGGACTTCAACGATGCTTCGAATGTGGTAAGAAATGACATTTTTGCACGGATTGCCCTAACCTTTCAGGTACTACTTCCCGTGATGAAAAGCAAACAAGGACGAAGCACTCCTCTGTAAACAACAACAATAAAAAGAAGGGTTTTACAGGACGCCAATTGGTGAATAACTTTATCTCCGCACTTCAAGAACTTGGCTCGAGCGATGTGGACATCGGAAGTGGTGAAAATGAAGATGATTTGGCAAACTTATGCTTCATGGGTAGAAAGTCAAGATCAAGTATGAAGGAGGCATAACACATTAGCGACAATGAAGAGGCATGTCCTACTTGCGAAGTAATGTGTGATGCTATTTCTCGTGCCACTGTTATAGTTAAGAAAAAGGACAAAGAGCTTAGGGACAATGCTCTTAAAATTGAGTCACTAGAATCTGAAATTAATCGTTTGAAATCTTTGATTCCTAGTGATGATTCATGTTCATCATGTGATTTAATATATGAACATGTGTCCTCTCTAAGAAGTGCACACACCTCCACACTTGATAAACTTGAGTTAGAGATTGAAAAGAACATAGAGATTGCTGCACTTAATGATAAAAATTTGAAAGATGCTAGCTGTTCTACAATTGATTTGCATTGTTCTACTTGTGATGATCTTGATAAGAAACTACAAGATGCTATGAATGAGATTTCTATATTGAACAATGCTTTACGTTCTCAGGAAGTTAAATATTGTTCTAATTGCAAAATAAAAGAAAAAATTTCATGTGAAAACAACCTAGACTTGTCAAAGAAACTTGATGACATGAATAGGGCACTAGAGCGGTTTTGTAATGGGAATAAGAATCTAAACTTGCTACTGAATTCTTCAAAGTCTTGCAATGATAGAACTAGTTTAGGTTTTTATTCTCATGCTCACGCTAAGGAACATCCACCTAAAATTGTAATGTCATTAGGAAGTGGTTTGATTCAAACAATTCCAAAACAAAAAGAAGTGGTTTTCAAATCTACAGGGGTGCTGTCTCATTCAGCTTCTAATAAACATGCTGCTTTCTCATCTAGACATGAACACAAAGTTAAATTTCATTGTACCCACTGTGGTAGAGATGGTCATGTCATAAATTTTTGTTATAGACTAGCTAAACAACAGAAAAAAGAAAGAATGCAAGCTAGATCTCATAACTCTCATGCAACATTTGCTGCACATGCTAAACCAAATATCAAAAACATGCAACCTGCTATTACGAGTTAAAAACATGCAAAGTTTGCTCCCAAACCTACTGTTTTTCGTGCTACACATGTAACACCTCGTAAGTCAAGTGTTGGGTACAAAAATCCTCAAACTTTGGCTCATAAAACTGTCTGAAGCCTTGTACAGTCTCAAACAAGCCCCAAGAGCATGGTATGATAGGTTAAAAACATTCTTACTTGAAAAGGGGTTTACCATAGGCAAGATTGATAAAACTCTTTTTGTGCTTAAGCATGGCAATGACTCATTATTCGTTCAAGTGTAAGTCGGTGGTATTATCTTTGGTTGTGCTTCTCATGATCTTGCGTCCAAGTTTTCAGCTATGATGAGTTCAAAATTTGAGATGAGTATGAAGGGAGAACTCACGTACTTTTAGGGGCCGTAAATCAAGCAAACCAAGGAGGGTACTTTTGTGCATCAAACGAAGTATACAAGAGACCTTATTAAGCGCTTCAACATGGACAAAAGCAAGCCTCTTCGAACACCAATAGGAACAACAACAACGCTTGAACTTGATGACAATGGTGACCCGATCGATGAAAAAGAATATAAAACCATGATTGGATTACTTTTGTACCTCGCGGCTTCAAGACCGTACATACAATTTAGTGTATGTCTTTGTGCACGGTTTCAAGCTTCCCCACGTGCTTCACATCATCAAGCCGTCAAAAGGATTCTCAAGTACTTACGTTGAACTCAAGAATTTGGTATTTTTCTTCCTTCTTCCTGAACCATTACTTTGAAAGCCTTTTCGGATGCTGATTTTAGGGGTTGTAGGATTGATAGCAAAAGTACATTGGGTGCTTGTCATTTTCTTGGTAATTCACTTGTTGCTTGGTTCTCTAGAAAACAAACTCAGTTGCACAATCCACAAGCAAATCTGAATATGTAGCTACTGCTAGCGCTTGCTCACAAATTCTTTAGATTGTTCAAACACTTAAGGACTATGGGGTTGATCTAGATAGTGTTCCACTATGTTTTTATAACACTAGTGCCATTTGCATTGCTAAAAACCTCGTACAACATTCGAGAACAAATCAGATTGACATTAGGTATCACTTTCTTTGTGATAATGTTGAAAAAGGAAACATTGTGCTTCACCATGTCGATACCGAACAACAATTGGCTGACATTTTTACAAAACCTTTGGATTTCACTCATTTTTGTTTTATTCGTAGTGAAATAGGGGTTATGCATCCTCATGGCTTAATTTGAGGGGGAGTTTTAAAACTTGGGAACTCTATGTGTGAATCTGAATTTAAAATAATATGAGCATACTATTTCATACATATATGACTTTGTGATTCCTTTTACATGCTGAAAGTTCTTACTACATTACTCATGTCATACATTTTGTAGTTTTTGCCATGACTAGTAATTGGAATAATTACTTACACTAAATCTGGTCACGATGAAACTTTCTTGCTGTTTTGAGCTTTTTGCATTCTCACAAGTGCTTTTAATAATGAATAATTAATCGAGAAATCAACTCACATGTTGGTTTTATGTTCAAATGAAAAATTAAGAAAAGATCAAGAGAATATGCATCCATCACACTTCTTCTTTTGAGATGGCTTATCGTTGCACTTAGATATGAACTTGGAAGAAGGTGTGTATGACTAAGACCATGTCCTTAAGCTTCTAATTGTCAAATGACATAGGCTTGGCTTGGTTGTTCAGAATAAGGAAGATACGGCATATAATATCTTGCAAATGTCATATGATCTGAATTTGTGCTTTGAAAAATAATAAAATACAGAAATAAGTGTCATGCTTTCATGTCTTGAAATAGTTAAGTTTGTGAGATCATGACTTGCATAAATTGAAAATTCACTTCATCTCTAGCATGGCTTACCTACTTTATGTATCTCATTGATGTGATAGTCTAAGTTACATGATAGTATGATTTTGGATGAGCTTTGTTTTATATGTATATGTCATATTATGATCATAACAAATTGAAATTTCTCTTTTGTATCTTGTTGAATACATTGTCAAAGGGGGAGAAATAAATATAGGGGGGGAATATTTGTTTTGAAATTTCTTTCCCATTTGATTGTTTTCAAAACTTTTCATGCGAATAAGCTAATGTTTGGATTTTAAGTGGTGTTGCCAATGCATTCATCAAGGGGGAGATTGTGAGACCTATGTGTGCTGAATACATTGGCTATCGATAAAAGTTTTGAATACTGCCAAAACACCCTTTTAATAAGGTTCGACTCTAGGTCCGAGCTCTGGCAAGTTCTGACAATACGTCCGACTTGATTTGGGTAGCTCTTGCAAGGTCCGACGATAGGTCCGGCTTGTTTTGCGTAGCTCTGGCAAGATCCGAAGTAAGGTCCGACTTACTTTGTCTAGGTTCGACATGTTTTGGCTAGGTCTGACATGTTTTTGCTAGGTCCGACGCTAGGTCCGACTAGCTTTGGTTAGCTTCGGTGCTAGGTCCGACTAGCTTTGGTTAGCTCTAGCGCTAGATCCGACTAGCTTTGGTTAGCTCAAGTGCTAGGTCTGACTAGCTTTGATAAACTCTAGCGCTAGGTTCGACTAGCTTTCGTTAGCTCCAGCGCTAGGTCCTGCTGGCTTTGGTCAGCTCCGGTTCAAGGTCTGGTTAGCTTTGGCATGGTCCGATGCTAGATTGCAATGGTTCTGCTTTTAACTTGCAATGTTTTAAACTTTTTTTGGGTTATGGAATGTTTGCTTAGTATTCTGTTACTAAGTTTTTTGTGTGTTTTGGTGGTTATGGCTGATATAATTTTGCTATGGTTTGCAAAACATGCTTATGTGAGGTGCTCACGTAAGGTGTTGTAGTTATCGGAAATAATGTGAGTTAAGTCGAGGACTTGTGCTCGAAAGTATCGGTTGTTTATTCATGTGGAGGTGTTGCTTGAGTTCAAGACATGGCTGGCGACGGGATCCATTGAACTATTCTTAGGGAGAAGATGAGGTTCAACAACCAAGTTCGGGAGGTCGTGCAACATGCTTGAATCAAGAACAATGCATATGAAGGTATCGTGGACATCATTGGAAGATGTTTGCACGTGTGCAAGGAGTGCATGCACATGGCTACATGGTTCCAAGGCGTGATGAAAATATGTGGATGTAAAGAATTGGTCAGAAAGGTTCAACCGACTAGGTTATGGACTCACGTTGCGGCTAAGTCGTTTTGATTCAAATATGGAAAGATTTGAGTTGGTTATGATAGGATTTCGTGTGGGTCACGAAGTTGAGTTGTTTTTAGGAATGTTGGATACGTTCTTAAGGTGTTTGGAAGTCTTAAGATTGCTTCTATCTACGTATAGAAGAGTCTTGAGCAGTTATGGAAAGTTTCGGTGGCAACTGAGTAGGTTACGAGTCCTAGTTTGGTATGGGTTGGCCTCATGGCTGGTTATATAAGCAAGGGAGGACAGATCTTGTGGTGTACGGATTTTGGGCTGTTCCTCTTGTGTTCTATTGAATAAAGATCATAGTTTAAAAGAACTTCTGTGCCTTGTTCGTTCGACTTGTTTCAGACAAGTTTTTCTCATCGAGTTTCTGCACAGCACTACCTTGCTTTGGTGGTTTTATCATTACTCGAGTTTTATAGATTCAATTGACAGTATTCTTTTTGGGTTGTCTTAACTTGATTATCTATCATCTATGAAAATTTAACAGTCATTGGATTTGTGGTTTTTGATCTACACGTGTTTCTTTATAGTGTTGTAGATCTGATTTTTCTTGGGTAGAACAGATTGACTTTTGTTCGATCTTTTGATCATAACTTGAGTTTTTCTTGATGGATTTTTGTGATTCTTGTTGTGACGTCTTCGTTAATAGATTCTCCACACTATGTACTAGTTTTGTCACAATTGGTCACATTTATATTATTCGCACACACAATTTCTTGAACAGATCAATTTTCTACCAAGGGGTTTTTGTTGCTTCCGCTGAAAAAGTTGTAATCTACCATTCACCCCCCCCTATGGTAGCTTTTCATGTGCTCTTAGATCCTACAGGTTTACCCCTAGCAATACTAGGATGACTCCCGCCAAGAGGTTGTGGCATAGTCGAAGGTAGAGGATTACAAAGGACAGATAGGGTTGTCACCACCTGTTCAATCTGTGGGTCTACGAGACATTCAACGCTACTTAACTATCCTAGCACCATGCTAACATATTAAGTAAATATCGTAGGAGTCCGGGCAAAATCCATCCTAAGGCAATGAACTAAATCATTGTTGAACCAATGTTGATACATAGCAGTGATTCATATTGACATAATCATATCATAACTAATTAGACTATAGTGGGGGTTTGTAGTGCTTATGATGATAGATTAAGAGTGATATGGCATAATCATAAAGACTACTCTTACCACATACATGGAATCCATAATCAAACAAGAAACGCTTCATCCAAGTATATGAACAAAAGAAGACTAAAGATAATATCTTTAATATGCATAAAGTCGCAAATATAATAAAAGATATATGAGCCATACCTTTCCCAACTTGGACTTGGGACTAGAGGCTCTCCTCTCTATAGCCTAACTCCACTAAGGACTAAGAGAACTAGTGTATACAATAGAATGATGCTCAAGTGGTGTGTGTTGAAGTGAGGGGTGAGGGGTCCTATTTATAGCTAGAGAAGGGTCGGTTCCCACCATCAAAAGCACGCAAATCAGTCTTCATCGTTATCAGGGCACCACAGGGTGTAAACACGTGGAAGTTAACCACGTTTGGCGCCAAGACCTAGTCGGCTAACTAGGGGGGGTCGACCAACCTAGTCTTGGCTCCGATTGCGGTGTGCTTCCTCCAAGTCACTTCCAGGTGGGTCCCATTGACTGATATGGGTGATACACCATTGGATGGCCTCGGATACTTCTATTTGTGGGCCATTTGATCCATGTAATGCCACGTGTTAGTGCTGGATTTGCTAGGATGCTAATTTATGGGATCCATCTCCTTGTTTCACCTAAATTACGTATAAAACACCTGCATGCACTATTTTCTCCAAGTACAAGTGGAACTAGGTTATTTAGAAAGGTGATGTGTGCAAGAAATGATATTTCCTTCACATAATTGAGTTATATTGATGGGTGAAATTGGTATATAACAGTCGTCAACACTCAACACCTAGGTAAACAAGTTGCATCGATTTATTGGGTCCCATATACCAGCATGTCTATGGTACTGTTCAATACTTATCCATCGGGGCCGCACACGGCACGTTCCTTAAGATCGACACAGGCAGAACTACTTTCATCCTATACCTCCTGCCCGATCTCCAATTTATTTTGCGAGTAGGCTCCAACCTCTAGACTTCTAAACACATCTCGTGAATAACTCCCATTACTCGTCTTCTAGAAACCAAATTGATCTCTCGCAAATAGCTTGTGACTACTTGACTTTTACTAAGTCTCGTGAGTAGATTTAACAACTCGTCTTCTAAATACATATCACGAGTAGATTTCTCTACTCGACTCCTCTCGCAAGTAGAATTGAACTACTCGACTTGGTATACATCTCGCTAGAAGATTTTTCTACTCGACTCTTCTCGCAAGTAGAATATATTACTCGACTTATGGTCTCTAAACACGACTCTCATGAGTAGATTCGAACTACTCAACTTCTACCATAGAACATTAGCATAGCTTGAACAATATGATGATCATATAATCTAGCAAACTAACTCCCTTGGATTTTATTGTCATGCATGTGGGGTATCATTCATAATCTAGACTTAGTGCACATGGAAATTCTAATCAATAGAGTGATATAAAGGAAAACATTTGTAAAACTTCTTATATGCAAACCGGGGCTTGCTTGCAAACTAAGTAAAAGTCAATGAAGTCAATGTATTTAACTTGTGGTGGAGCTTCGGGTCAATTTCTTTCATCACTGGTTCTTGCAGCTGCTTCGGGTAATCTTGCTCGCATCAAAGTCTATGTGGATGCCTCCTCCTCCGAGTGGTGCTCCTCGTCCATCTCCTTCATCACATGTTCTAGCGAGATGGAATGCACATATACATCATAACATGTAATTTAGCATTTGAATGGGTGACTTTATTGATTCAAAAGAGAGTTCACTACTTTTTAGCAAACTTAAGAGTCTATGCTGGACTTTCAATTCAAGTTGATAGTATTTCACTAACTCAAATTAGGATTAGGAGAAGGTTGTCTAAAGGCTTCATATGATACACATAACAAATTATGATTTGAGTAATTTCTAATTAAGATCCTATAAAGCAAAAAGTTCAAGATATTGAAGAGACTTTGTGAAAGTCTCTGCTGGTCTGAGAAAGTGAGTTGAAAGAATCAACTCAAAGATAACTTGATTCATGGGAAATGCCTTTATGAACTTCCAAATGAACATAAAAATTCTGTACAGATTTTCTAATTAACCCATGATCAAATAAATGGGAAACATTTTATTTGATTTACTGGGAGCCTGAAAGACTTTTAGGCAAATTTTTATAATTTTTCATCGAACAATTAAGTGACAATAATTCCCTAAGGCTTTTCTTTTATTAGAATTTCCATTGAAATTCTGTGTCTTTTTTATACACCAAAATCAGTTTTTTATATAGTACAGGACTTAAGGAGTCTACAAAAAATTATTTCACATTTTTCTAAGCTTTGTATAGGTAGTTATGCATTTTACAAGTTGCACTAATTTTCTGAAATACTTGCTGTTGTTTTTAGGCATTTTATGGACTTGGGGCACAAACATACATTTTGACCAAGTTAAACTTCTAAAATGAAGCTGAAATATTGACTGGAATCTCTAAGGTACTAATGGAAGGTTGTGGCCAAGTTTAAGAATTTTTCATGCTGTGGATCTTCTGGTATAAAATTCCAAAGAGTTTGCTTCAAAGAATTATTGGAAAATCTACAGAGGATTTTATACTAATTAAGTTGTACTACTTGATAGTACAGGTCATGAGGGTTCTAACAAAATTTGTTTGAGAATTGTTGAAGAGTTCTACAGAGAGATGAATTTTCAAAATTTGAACCATTTTCTATTTTTATTTTCTAATGAATAATTTGATTAACAGCAGCCGGGCTACTGAATAGAAGGGGATGTTTCCCCAGTTGATCAGCTTGTCACAGAAAATCTACTAGATAGCTTTAGACGCTAACTGTAGGACCCGCAACAGGGTCGTCTTCAACCTCCTGCGGCTGGGCAGCCGACGGCGCTCGGCGGTGTTTCTTCGCTGGAGTCGGTTTTTACTGCACCAAACTCGCCCAATGTGGCCGCTAGGGAGTATTTGGAAATGGAGAATGTGATATGATGGTCTGCAGTGGTTGGCGATGGCCAGAGATACATCATCGATGGCAGCGGCATCTCCTGCAACTCTGACATGGTCGGAATCACACTGGAACGGATCAAGTCCTTCGCCAAATGGTCGTGGAGAATCAGTGAGCTGAGGAACATGAATCTACATCACAATCATGGAGGAATCGGCTCTAATGTGCAGTTCACCGGTGAAACAAGGGAGTTTGGATGGAGACAACAAGATCTAATATTCCACCCAAAAGACTTGATTATTCTTTGATTAGTTTAATCCAGAATGATAGTTAGGACCACTAGTATCTATGGACAATCAAATGTTCAAAGGGAATATCTATGATTCGTGGTCACGGTTTAAGCAAATATGGTCGAAGTGTGTGATCGACACTTCTCCCAGTACTACTAGAGCGTAGTCCGTGGAGGTTCGTATTCGGTCGGTGCACACGTAAGATTAGAACGAGGCAGTGACACAGGGAGTTTTACGTAGTTCGAGCCGTTTGAGCATAATATCCTACTCCATAGGGTGGTTTTTGATTGTATGTGTGTATGTTATTGTGCATATATGAGCTTGGTCAGTTGGCCTTGTCCCTTTGTACCATGCGGTACAGCCCTTTTATAGTCGAAGGACTGGCCGTTACATTGTCAGCCTGGCCCAACATGTGGCATCAGCGGTCTTTAATTACCTAATACACAATTTGTACGTTTTAAGTATATTTAACAATGTAATAACGCACCTTAATGGCAACATTACTCGCACTAAAGGTCCTCTAATCATGTGTCATTAACATAGCATTAACGACACATAATCAGGTCTTGAAACAGTTGTTTTAACTTATGAGACCCATGTGTGCTGAATACATTGGCTTTGACAATAAAAGTTTTGAATGCTGCCATAACATCTTTTTAGCAAGGTCCGACTCCGGCATGTCTTTGTTAAGATCCGATATGTTTTGCTAGGTCCGACTTATGTTGGTTAGCTCCGACATGTTTTTCTAGCTCTGACTTTTGAGATGACTAGTTCCGACTAGTTTTGGTAAGCTCTGAGGCTAGGTTGTAATAGCTTTGGTAAGCTCCGGCGCTAGGTTGTACTAGCTTTGGTAAGCTTCAGCTCAAGCTTCGGTTATCTTTAGCAAGGTTCGGAGCTTGATCGCAATGTTCCTGCTTTTATCTTGCAATGTTTCGAACTTGCTTTATATTATTAGAAAGATTGCTTAGTATTCATTTGCTAAGTTTTTGGTGCGTTTTGGTTGATATGGCTGATATCGTTTTAATATGCTTTGCAACATGCTTATGTGAGGTGCTCACGTAAGGTTGTTTGTTCATGTGCAGGTGTTGCTTGAGTTCAAGTCATGGCTGGTGACGGGATCCATTGGACCAGTATCAGGGAGGAGATGAGGTTCCAACAACCAAGTTCGGGAGGAACTGTGGTTGAGCTGGTCAGGAGGTCGCGCAGGATGATTGAATCAAGGGCAGTGCATATGAAGGTTACTGAACGTCGAAGGAAGGTGTTCGCACATATGCATGCGGTTCATGACGTGGCAACATGGTTTCGGAGATGGTTTATAGATGGGAAGATCTGGTTGGAAGGATCGGATCGTACCGGTTGATGATTTTGGCTGCGGCGGAGTCGGTTATGGCTCGGTTTGGAAAGTATCGAGTTGGTTATGTTAGGATTTCGTGTGGGTCACTAATTTGGGTTGTTTTAGGAATGTGGGATATGTTCCTAAGGTGTTTGGAGGTCTTAAGATTGCTTCTATCTGCGTATAGAAGAGTCCTAAGCAGTTATGGAAAGTTTCGATTCGTGAACAGAGTAGGATTAGGGTCCTGATTTTAGTTGAGTTGGCTTTCGAGCTGGTTATATAAGCAAGAGAGGACAAAGCTCGTAGTACACGACTTTGGTGGCTGTTCCTCTTGTGTTCTATTGAATAAAATTCATAGTTTTAAGGAACTTTTGTGCCTTGTTCGTCCGACTTGTTCCAGACAAGTTTTACTCGTCGAGTTTCTGGACAGCACTACCTTTCGTCAGTGGTTTTATCATAACTCGAGTTTTACAGATCCAATTGACGTGATTCTTTTTGGGTTGTCTTCAAAACTTGATTATCTATCATCTGTCAAAATTTCACGGTCATTGGATTTGTGGTTTCTAATCTACACGAGTTGCTTTGCAGCGTTCCAGAACTGTTCTTCTCAGGTAGGATAGATTGACCTTTGTTCGATCTTTCGATCATAACTTGAGTTTCCCTCAAGGGATTTGAGTGATTCTTTTTGTGCTTTCTTTGTGACTTGATTCTCTCTTATATATATCACTTTTTTCATGGTGAAACATGTTTAGGTTAGTTTCACACATGATGTCTTTAATAGATCGTTTTTCTGCCAAAGGGGTTGGGATTTAATTGTTTCCGCTGCGTAAGATTTTTAAATCTACCATTCACCCCCCTCTGGTAGCTTTTCACGTGCTCTTCGATCTGACAATTGGTATCAGATCCACGTTGCTCTAATCATTGTGATTTGCACGTGCTTTGACTAATCATCATGGAGAAATACTCCGCCAAACCTTGTGTGTTTGCTGGTATTGATTTTCAGGTTTGGAAGGCACGCATGGAGGCTTTCATCCAGGCGCAAGGCTTCGCAATATGGGATAAGGTGTACAAGCCTTACGACGTGCCACCAAACAGTCAAGTTACGGCTACAAACCTATGGGACGTCGACAACAACAACAAAGCCCGAAACTTGATCATCCAAGGACTCACTCAGAGCGACTTCGACCGCATTGTACATCTCTGATCGGCATACGATGTATGGAGAGCACTTTGTGACTACCACGAAGGATCCAACACGATCAAGGAGGTAAGGTATGACATGTTCAAGAAAGAATACATGCGCTTCGAGATGCAACCCAGTGAGTCTATTGATGACCTTTTTGCTCGCTTTAATAAAATTCTCAGCAACTTGCGTAGTGTCAATGTTAATTTTTCAGATGCTGAAAATGCTAGGAAATTGTTAAATACATTAGATATGTCAATTTGGGAGATGAAAGTCACATCTATTCGTGAATCTACTGTCATGAGTACACTTACTTTAGATGTGCTTTACTCTAAACTCAAAACTAATGAAATTGACATCTTATCACGTAAGAACCCAAATAAGTCTATTGCATTTGTCTCACAATGTGATATGCCTAGCTCCGGCCAATCATCATCTTGCAATACTCTTGCTTTGTTGTCCTCACTAATCCTGGAGCAGATCGAGGAATTTCCAGAAGAGGAGTTAGCACTAATCGCTACTAGGTTCTCAAAAGCATTGCAAAATATGAGAACTAGAAGGAGAGGAAGCTCCGCACCTCAACGCTGTTTTGAATGTGGTAAGATAGGACACTTTCGTACAGAATGCCCTAACCTTTCAGGTCCTACTACCCGTGAAGAAAAATAGAACAAGGTCATGACCACCTCTGGAAACCCCAATAAGAAAAAGAAGGGTACCATAGGATGCAAGATGATTAACAACTTCATCACTGCACTTCAAGAGCTCGGTTCAAGCGATGTAGACTTTGAAAGTGATGAAGATGATGAGGATCTGGCCAACTTATGCTTCATGGTGGGCAAAACAAGATCAAGATCAAGTCAGGGGGATGCAGAACACAACAGTGATGACGATGAGGTATGTTCTACCTGTAATGAAATGTGTGATGAAATTTCTCGTGCAACTATTATTGTTAAGAAAAAGGACAAAAAACTTAGGGATAATGCTGCTAAAATTGAATCACTAGAATCTGAAATCAACCGTTTGAAAACCTTGATTCCTAGTGATGATTCTTGTCCCTCATGTGATTTAATCTATGAACAATTGTCCACACTAAGAACTGCACACTCCTCCACTCTAGATAAACTTGAACTTGAAATTGAAAAGAACAAAAAGCTTGTTGCACTTGACATTGGAAACTTTAAAGATGCTTCTTGTTCTACAATTGATTTGCATTGTTCTAGTTGTGATGATCTTGAAAAGAAACTAAAAGATGCCATGAATGAAATCTCAATATTAAATAATGCTTTACGTTCTCATGAAGTTAAATATTGTTCCAATTGCAAATTAAAAGGAAAAACTTCATGTGAAAATTGCCTTGATTTGTCTGATAAACTTGATAACATGCATAGGATATTAGATCGGTTTTGTAATGGGAATAAGAACCTAAACTTGCTGCTGAATTCTTCCAATTCTTGCAAAGATAAAACTGGTTTAGTTTTTGATTCTCATGCTCATACTAAGGCACATCCACCTAAAATAGTAAAGTCATTAGGAAGTAGTTTGATACAAACAGTTCCTAAACAAAAAGAAGTGGTTTTCAAATCTGCAAGAGTGTTGTCTCATTCGGTTTCAAATAAAAATATTGCTTCTCATCTAGACATGAACACAAAGTTAAATTTCATTGTACCTACTATGGTAGAGATTGTCATGTCATAGATTTTTGTTATAGACTAGCTAAACAAGAGAAAAGGGAAAGAATGATTGCTAGATCTCATAACGTTCATGCAAAATTTGCTGCACATATTAAACCGAATGCTAGGAACAAGCAACCTGCTGTTATGAGTCAAAAACATTCAAAGTTTACCTCCGGACCTTCTGTTTTTGCCTCCGGAGCTACTGATTTTTGTGCTACACAAGTAACACCTTATAGGTCAGTAGTTAAGAATAAAAAAACCTCAAACTTTAACTCATAAACCTGCTGTTTTATCTCAGCTTTCGCGTGTTTTTCCTATTGCACGTCGTGTGACTCAGTACTGGATACCTAAATGCCTTTTGACTAACCCCAGTATTAAGTCATCGACGTATTGTGCTTCTATGTAGGTTACGTGCTTGAGGAAGGAGAACATTTGGATTGTGGATTCAGGTTGCTCACGCCACATGACCGGTAACAAAGAATGGTTCTCCTCCTTCTCTTTTGTGTCACGTGTAGAGAATGTTACTTTTGCCAATAATTCTTCAACTCCTATAATTGCTAAGGGTTCGGTTAGACTAAATGATCACTGCACTTTGAAGGATGTAGCACTTGTCAAAAATTTGAAATACAACTTGCTTTCTGTTTCACAATTGCTAGATGAAAATCTGGAAATTATTTTCAAAAAAACTGCTGCAAAGTTGTAGGTTCAAATAGTGAGATTATTTTTAACATGTCTCGGTTTGAAAGAGATTTTAAAGCTAATTTTGATATGTATTCCTCCAAGCATAGGTGTCTAGTTGCTAATGATTCAAAGGACTTATATTTTTGGCATCGTAGACTTGGTCACATAGGCTTTGATCACCTAACGCGTGTTAGTGCTCTTGATCTCATACGTGGGCTGCCTAATCTTAAAGGGGACAAATAAACTGTGTGCTCTTCTTGTAGAAATGCTAAGATAGTTGCAGGTTCACATACTCCTCTCACAATGATCATGACAACTGAACCGGGTCAACTTTTGCACCTTGACACCGTAGGACCTTCACGTGTTCAATCCTTCGGAGGTAAATGGTATGTCTTGTTATTGTTGATGATTATTCTAGATACTCTTAGGTTTACTTTATGACGTCTAAGAATGAAGCTTTTAGTCACTTTAGAACTTTGTTTCTTAGATTATCAATTGATCACCCAGGATCTTTAAAAGCAATCAGAAGTGATAACAGAACTGAATTTAAAAAAAAACAATCTTTTGATCACTTTTGTGCTGAAAATGGAATAGATCATCAATTTTCTTCACCATATGTACCTCAACAAAACGGTGTTGTAGAAAGAAAGAACAGAACCTTAGTTGAGATGGCTAGGACTATGCTTGATGAATATCAAACTCCTAGGAAATTTTGGGCTGATGCGATTGCAACCGCTTGTTATGTCTCAAATCGTGTTTTCTAGCGCGCTAAGCTAGGTAAAACACCATATGAGCTCCGGTTTGGACATAGTCCTAGTGTTATGCACTTTCGGGTCTTTGGTTGCAAATGCTTTGTTAAGAAACATGGTAATCTTGATAAATTTGAACCTAGATCCATTGATGGCATGTTTCTTTGTTATCTATCTCATACTAGAGGCTACCGTGTGCTTTTACTTGACACTAACAAAATTATGGAGACTTGTGAAGTGTCTTTTGATGAATCTAGCACAGGTACTAGCTCAAAAATTGCAGGCCCAAATCCATATCCGCAGGGAGAGAGCATTTTCGTTGAAGATGAGGAAGAGGTGGAGCTGCTGCCCGAAAATTCAGCAGCTAATGACATTGTTCGAGCACCTGATTTTGATTCACAGCCAGCACCAACGACCACCATTGCTGGTCCAGATCCTCCTCAATTCACAAGATCATCAATTTGTGATGAACATGAAGAGGAAGAAGAAGCTTGTGAAGTGTCCACTCCCCTCTGGGTTCTCAAAATTCATCCTCCACAACAGATTATTGGAAGCTTGCACGAACGAGTTACACGGTCCAAGTTTTGCGATCCAAACTCTCATGCTCATTCTGCTTTTGTTGCTTCTTTTGAACCCAAAGATATATCACACGCACTTACTAATGAATCTTGGATTATTGCCATGCAAGAAGAGTTAGAAAATTTTGAAAGAAATAATGTTTGGAAACTTGTACCTCCTCCTCAAGGTCACACTTTAATTGGAACTAAATGGATGTTTAAAAATAAACAAAGTGAGGATGGGGTTTTTTTTAGGAATAAGGCTAGGTTGGTTGCTCAAGGTTTCACTCAAGTTGAAGGTCTAGATTTTGATGAAACTTTTGCTCCTGTTGCTAGATTAGAAGCCATAAGAATTTTGTTAGCTTTTGCTGCATCTAAAGGTTTTAAGCTATATCAAATGGATGTTAAAAGTGCTTTTCTTAATGGCTACATAGATGAGGAGGTTTATGTCGAACAACCACCGGGTTTTGAAAATTCAGATTTTCCTAATCATATTTACAAACTATCCAAAGCCTTGTACGGTCTCAAACAAGCCCCTAGAGCATGGTATTATAGGTTAAAAACATTCTTACTTGAAAAGGGGTTTACCATGGGCAAGGTTGATAAAACTCTTTTTGTGCTTAAGCATGGCAATGACTCATTATTCGTTCAAGTGTATGTGGATGATATTATCTTCGGTTGTGCTTCTCATGATCTTGTGCCCAAGTTTTCAGCTATGATGAGTTCAGAATTATAGATGAGTATGATGGGAGAAATCACGTACTTTTTGGGGCTGCAAATCAAGCAAACCAAGGAGGGTACCTTTGTGCATCAAACGAAGTATAAAAAGGACCTCCTAAGGCGCTTCAACATGGACAAAAGCAATCCTCTTCGGACACCAATGGGAACAGCAACAACACTTGAACTTGATGAACATGGTGAACCCGTGGATCAAAAAGAATATAGAAGCATGATCGGATCACTTTTGTACCTCACGGCATCAAGACCGGACATACAATTCAGCGTATGTCTTTGTGCACGTTTTCAAGCCTCCCCACGTGCTTCACATCGTCAAGCCGTCAAAAAGATTCTCAGGTACTTACATGGAACTCAAGAATTTGGCATTTTTCTTCCTTCTTCCTCAATCGTTACTTTGAAAGCTTTTTCCGATGCAGATTTTGGAGGTTGTAGGATTGATAGGAAAAGTACTTCCGGTGCTTGTCATTTTCTTGGTAATTCACTTGTTGCTTGGTCCTCTAGAAAACAAAATTCAGTTGCACAATCCACAGCCGAATCTGAATATGTAGCTGCTGCTTTTGCTTGTTCACAAATACTTTGGATTGTTCAAACACTTAAGGACTATGGGGTTGATTTAGATAGTATTCCACTTCTTTGTGATAACACTAGTGCCATTTGCATTGCCAAAATCCCCGTGGAACATTCTAGAACTAAGCACATTAATATTAGGTATCACTTTCTCCGTGATAATGTTGAAAAAGGAAATATTGTGCTTCACCATGTAGATACCGAACAACAATTGGCTGACATTTTTACAAAACCTTTGGATTTCGCTCATTTTTGTTTCATTCGTAGTGAAATAGGGGTTATTCATCCTCATGGCTTACATTGAGGGGGAGTTTTCAAACTTAAGAAGTCTATGTGTGAATCTGAAATTAAAATAATATGAGCATAGTATTTCATACATATATGACTTTGTGATTCCTTTTACATGCTGAAAGTTTTTACTACATTACTCGTGTTATACATTTTGTAGTTTTTGCCATGTCTAGTAATTGGAATAATTACTTACACTAAATATGGTCATGGTCGAACTTTCTTGCTCTTTTGAACTTGTTGCATGCTCACAAGTGCTTTTAATCATAAAGGATTAATCAATCAATCAACTCACATGTTGAGTTTTTGTGAACAAATATAAGTTGAGAAAAGATCAAGAGAATATGCATGCATCGCACTTCTTCTTTTGAGATGGCTTATCATTGCACTTAGATATGAATTTGGAAGAAGTTGTGTATGACTAAATTCATGTCCTTAAGCTTCTGATTGTCAAATGACATAGGCTTGGCTTGGTTGGTTAGAATAAGGCGGATGCGCATATAATCTCTTACAAATATCATATGATCTAAATTTGTGCTTTGAAAAATAATAAAATGCAGCAAGAAGTGTCATGTTTTCAGGTTTTGAAATAGTTAAGTTTGTGAGATCATGACCTGCTAAAATTGAAAATTACAGTTGATCTCTAGCATGGCTTACACTACTTTATGTATCTCATTGATGTGATAGTGTAAGTTACTTGGTAGTATGACTCGGATGAGCTTTGTTTATATGTATATGTTACAATATGCTCATAACATTTTGAAAGTTCTCTTTTGTACCTTGATGAATACATTGTCAAAGGGGGAGAGACAATACGTGAATTTTTTTAAAAAAAAAGTATGCAAGGGGGAGAAATTGATTACACATCACATATTCACAATTGTTTTCGCATGATTTTTCTAAGGGGGAGAATTTGTTTTTCTTCTCGGTTATTTCTGTTTTACAAAGGGGGAGAAATTGTTTTCAAAACTTTTAATATGAATAAGCCAATGTTTGGATCTTAAGTGGTGCTCCCAATGCATTCATCAAGGGGGAGATTGTGAGACTCATGTGTGCTGAATACATTGGCTTTGACAATAAAAGTTTTGAATGCTGCCATAACATCTTTTTAGCAAGGTCCGACTCTAGCTCCGAGCTTCTGCAATGTCCGAAAATAGGTCCAACCTTCTTTGTCTAGATCCGACATGTTTTTGGGTAGCTCCGATGAGTTTTGTCTTTAGCTCCGGCATGTTTTTGATAGCTCCGACATGTCTTTGTTAAGCTCTGATATGTTTTACTATGTCCGACTTATGTTGGTTAGCTCCGACATATTTTTCTAGCTCTGACTTTTGGGATGACTAGTTCCGACTAGTTTTGGTAAGCTCCGGCGCTAGGTTGTACTAGCTTTGGTAAGCTCTGACGCTAGGTTGTACTAGCTTTGTTAAGCTCTGGCTCAAGCTCCGGTTAGCTTTGGCAAGGTTCGGAGCTTGATCGCAATGTTCCTGCTTTTATCTTACAATATTTTGAACTTGCTTTATATTATTAGAAAGATTGCTTAGTATTCATTTGCTAAGTTTTTGGTGCATTTTGGTTGATATGGCTGATATCGTTTTGATATGCTTTGCAACATGCTTATGTGAGGTGCTCACGTAAGGTGTTGTGTTCGGAACTGAGTTGAGTCAAGTCGCGGACTTGGGCTCGTACGGATTGGTTGTTTGTTCATGTGCAGGTGTTGCTTGAGTTCAAGTCATGGATGGTGACGGGATCCATTGTACTAGTCTCATTGAGGAGATGAGGTTCCAACAACCAAGTTCGGGAGGAACTGTGGTTAAGTTGGTCAGGAGGTCGCGCAGGATGATTGAATCAAGGGCAGTGCATATGAAGGTTACTGAATGTCAAAGGAAGGTGTTCACACGTATGCATGTGGTGCATGACGTGGCAACATGGTTCCGGAGATAGTTTATGGATGGGAAGATATGGTTGGAAGGATCGGATCATACCGGTTGATGACTTTGGTTGCGGCGGAGTCGGTAATGGCTCGGTATGAAAAGTATCGAGTTGGTTATTTTAGGATTTTGTGTGGGTCACGAATTTGGGTTGTTTTAGGAATGTGGGATATGTTCCTAAGGGTTTTGGAAGTCTTAGGATTGCTTCTATCTGCGTATAGAAGAGTCCTAAGCAGTTATGGAAAGTTTTGATTCGTGAACGGAGTAGGATTAGGGTCCTGATTTGAGTTGAGTTGGCTTTCGAGCCTGTAATATAAGCAAGGGAGGCCAGAGCTCATGGTACACGACTTTGGGGGCTGTTCCTCTTGTGTTCTATTGAATAAAATTCGTAGTTTGAAGGAACTTTTGTGCCTTGTTTGTCCGACTTGTTCCAGACAAGTCTTACTCGTCGAGTTTCTGGACAGCACTACCTTTCGTTGGTAGTTTTATCATAACTCGAGTTTTACAGATCCAATTGACGTGATTCTATTTAGGTTGTCTTCACAACTTGATTATCTATCATCTATCAAAATTTCACGATCATTGGATTTTTGGTTTCTGATCTACACGAGTTTCTTTGCAACATTCCAGAACTGTTTTTCTTGGGTAGGACAGATTGACCTTTGTTCAATCTTTCGATCATAACTTGAGTTTCCCTTGACGGATTAGAGTGATTCTTTTTGTGTTTTCTTCGTGATTTGATTCTCTCTGATATATATCACTTTTGTCATGGTGAAACACATTTAGATTAGTTTCACACACAATTACTTTAACAGATCATTTTTCTGCCGAAGGGGTTCGGATTTAATTGTTTCCGCTGCGTAAGATTTTTAAATCTACCATTCACCCCCCTATGGTAGCTTTTCACGTGCTCTTAGATCCTACATAATTGCCCCTTGAATGTCCGCGCTGTTGGAGATCTGACAGTCTTCCATTTGTGGCTTAGGTTCGGAGGCTCGATACGTGTCAGCTCCGGAGCTTCCCTCTGTGGGGAGGCGGGTCCGGAGCTGCTATACACGTAGCAGCACCGGAGCTTCCCTCTACTGGGGGTTAGGTCCATGGCCACAAGACACGTGGCATAACCGGAGCTTCCCTATACATGGAGTTAGGTCCGACTTTACATTACATGTGGCAGTGCCAGAGCTACCTGAAAGAGGGAGGAGGGTCCAATGATGTGGGACACGTGTAGCCTTTGAAGGTCCTCAACTTGGATAGATGGAACTCCGTGAACTTACTTGCGGTATCGTGGGGTACCTGGTATGCAGGGTACTGACAGCGGCCCCTGGGCCCACCTCTGGGAGAAACCCTTTGGGTAAAATTATTCTGCCAGAGGTGGGGCCATCTATAGATTCCCAGGTTGCGGCTTCAAAGGTATTTCCATGTGTCATTGGGGTGACGGTCTGTAGTTAAGCCATCACCATGTGGCTCTTCTTGACGCGGCAGATGAGATCCTAGTGTGCAGATCTCACGCAATTGAAGGTCGTCGGTTCTCAATACAAACCGTATCAGTTATAAGCACCCTGTCAGGCCGCCGCCCTCGACCTTCCAACTTCCCATCATGACAACGGTTCGCCTGGTGTGATAACTTCGACTCTTCCGCTGAAGTGGAACCTGATAAGGAGGATGAGTCCCGATCTTTCGAAAGGTAATGGATAAGTCGATTGATGGAGATCTCGACGTTGATGATCCGAGGCTCTCGAGTAGAAAACAAAAAACCCCTGCCATCACTACACCACCGCTCTGTTGGTTATCAACTGTGATGTACACGATTGACCTCGCCAAGAAGGCTAATCCATGCAGTTGCAACCGAGAACACAAGCAAGAACGTAGAAGACACGATCTGAAATCGTGAAGTTGGGGTTTCACAAACCGTAGAGCGGCGATATTATACTAAGCAAAACCCAATTGTTTATGGCGGCTACTATAGAGTATACATATGTGGGAGGACGTCCAAAGGGGTGTTGGTGTCGTGACCTAACCCTAATACAAGAAAATAAGAGATGTAGACTTGATACAAGGCCCAATGGCCCAATATGGTGGCGTAACACCCTGACAGATTTTGAAGTCGATTTTGTTTAGATGATTCCAGTCCACTCCGGAATAATTTTGACATGGGACCAGCTCCATTGGAAAGTTTGTCCTCTCCCCTTTCCGTGCATATGTAGAACGTCCAAAACGGAGTTCGTATGTGTCCTGGGTGTCCGTTTTAGTGCGAACTGCTCCTGGACTTAGGGTTGGACACGAATTTGAGTTGGGTCGGTTTCCATCTTCTTTGAACGTAATATCTGGTCCTCCACACCCCTAAATCTTCCTCCAATTACTCCTTGATCTTCTATGTGGATCCTAATCACAATTAAGTCATTAGGTAGCAATCTATTCTCAAAAATATATAAAGAAACATATAAGAACCAGCTCACCTCTGAAATTAATTGGTGTGTGTGAATTCTATTGATTGCATCTTGTATGTTGAATGGAGTGTTGTGTATATCCATAGTAGTGATGTCCTCATCATCCTCCCCGTTTTGAATTGGAGTCGTCCTCGACTCAAGTTCATCTTCTCTCATGTGTGGGTTCATATGTGCAACGCCATCAAATCCTCTTGTGTGCATGAAAGGAGGATGCCAAGGTGGTGGACGACATAGTGCACCACCTCCATGTTCTTCATCAAATACGCATGCACATTCACTCGAGCCAGGATCCCAAACAAATAAACATCGTGTCATGCTTGTATGTGCAATGACAATGTGCTTGATCTCATCATTCTCCCCTTCTTTATGAGAAGCCGTCCTCGGCTTGCTCGTATGTCCAGTAAAGAGGCTTGCTTTGGAGGTAGAATAAGAGTTGTCCATATTGCACAACCGCAGCGAACAATGCACCTCTATTATATGTCATCCCTGTTGTAAGAAAAAAAATACTAGAAAAACATGACAAAGAATTATTAGTGTTAGTGCATCCATTCATTTCACCATGTTGTTGCGGCACAAAATGGGATTTCTCATTTGAGCATATGTAAACTTTATGCACCATAAATCACCACTATCTTCATAGTTGCCTATAGCATGAAAAATATTTCTACTTAAGAAAGGCAATTCAGATTGGGAAAATATCCTCCTCTCTACAATACCTAGATCACAAAGAGTATCGAATTCAATATATCCCAAGATATTTAGAGAAGACAACAATTTCAGTTCATCATTTTCACAAGTAATGGGAATCAAATGCTTAAGTTCAGAACATTTGGGTGATAACGTATCAAGCTCATTCACTTGTTCTAGCATAGGTATAACAAAATTATCAACACCGAATTTCTCTTTATCACCAAGACTAGTAGGAAATTTAACTTGTGACAAAGGTAAATCTATAAAAGCTTTCATAAGTTGGTGCTCTACAACAGTGTGATTGGTTGAAAAAAATCAGCACATCTAAAAACTTCTCACCTTCTGTATTTGTAGAATGTTGTGCCTTACCTTTATCCTTATTTTCAGCAGTAATTTTGAGTGCATTATGAGTTGATCCATCTAAAATTTCACAAGTGTTATCGAAAACCTCATTCTCTTTTGCATCATCTATATTATTTTCTATATTGTCCTGCAAAATGTTAGACACAAAAGGAGGTACAACAAGAAATTTCCCCTCAAATTGATGCACTTCATCTTTGCAATTAGATACATTAGCAAAAGTATTTCGCATAAGAATTTTCATATCTTTCCATGTTCGAGATTTTTCTAAATCACTTAAATTGTCCCACCAAGTTAATGCACCTTGACTAACGCACTAGCAATATTTCTAATCTTTCTCCTCTCACAGATAAGACATTGTCCAAAAATTTTATCGAACACTATTTCCCAAGCAATATATCCATCGTAACCAAAACCATCATAAGAAGGAAGAGATGGGAGAATGTAACTACTTTCTGTGGAAGGAGTTGTAAAGATGTTCGGAATGTCATGTGAAACCTTGGTTGATGTTTGATTCTTAGCAAGCAATTCCATCACCGTCTTCATCATGTCAATCATCTCAGCATATAATGCATGGTTCTTGCTTTTATCTGACATTGTTAGTAGGAAACAGAAGACAACAAAAAAATAGGTTATCTCTATCAACTACAAAGGATAATGGCAATGTGGAAGTGGAATCACACACTCTCAAGCATTTTACCACGCTCTTACAAGTGTTCTTACCAACACTGCAGGTGGCACAAGGTGGCCAGTAAGAAGAAACCAATGAAGCGTGGGATGATTGCAAATGTGTATCGATTCTGCTCAAGAGTAAAGTGTAGCTTGGATGGCACTTTATATGTCGCAAGGATTAGCAACAATGCAGTCAAATAGTAAAGTTGAATAAGTGTCCAAAGTACTTGTCAAAGTTGTTGGCCTAAATGTGTTCCTAGTAGTTCAAGCTAGCAAGATATGAAACACAAACTATAGAACACAGAGGTTGCAAGCACTTCTGTTTTCTTTTTGCTTTTTTCCTTCTTTTTTGTGCAGCATTTGTATCTTGTATGTGAATAACAAAGTTGCAAAGGCTCAATCGTGGTTTGGACAAAGTGATGAATAGATCTACTAAACTACAAGTTTTTTTGTGGCTTTTTTGTAGACTCTAGGTATGAAAAACAAACTAATCGAAAGGATAGATAAATTACCTAATGGGCAACCTGGAAATCTAATACCAATTGCTAAGGAGGATGAGTCCCGATCTTCCAAAAGGTAATAGATAAGTCGATTGATGGAGATCTCGACGTTGATGATCCGAGGCTCTCGAGTAGAACCCGAAAACCCCTACAGTCACTACACCACCGCTCCGTTGTTCGTGCTGCACACTATTGACCTCGCCAAGAAGGCTAATCCCTGCAGGTGCAACCGAGAACACAAGCAAGAACGTAGATGACAAGATCTGAAATCGCGAAGTTGAGATTTCACAAACCATAGAACGATGATATTATTAATCTAAGCAAAACCCAATTGTTTATGGCAGCTACTATGGAGTATATATAGGTGGGAGGACGTCCAAAGGGGTGTTGGTGTAGTGACCTAACCCTAAGACACGAAAATAAGAGATGTAGACTTGATACAAGGCCCAATGGCCCAATATGGTGGCGTAACACCCTGACAGATTTTGAAGTCGATTTTATTTAGATGATTCCATTCCACTCCAGAATAATTTTGACATGAGACCAGTGACATTGGAAAGTTTATCCTCTCCCCTTTTCGTGCATATGTAGAACGTCCAAAACAGAGTTCATATGCGTCTTGGGTGTCCATTTTAGTTCAAACTGCTTCTGGACTCCGAGTTGGACACGAATTTGAGTTGGGGTCGGTTTCCATCTTCTTTGAATGTAATATCTAGTCCTCCACGCCCCTAAATCTTCCACAAACTACTCCTTGAACTTTTATATGGATCTTAATCACAATTAAGTCATTAGGTAGCAATCTATTCTCAAAAATATATAAGGAAACATATAAAAACGAGCTCACCTCTTAAATTAATTGGTGTGTGTGAATTCTATTGATTGCATATTGTATGTTGAATGGAGTGTTATGTATATCCATAGGAGTCATGTCCTCATCAGACCCAGGCCCATTCGTCATTGACGAAGTAATCTTTTGAAATGAAATCTTGATCCCGACGCAGTTTTCATCCAAGCATTATGGAGGCTTACTTAAGAAGGAAAGCTTGCACGATTTGACGACTCCTTACGATTTCCATTGTACTTGCGGTCAGAGCCTCTCAACCTTAGCATAGCCCTTCCAGTCTTTGCTCCACTTTGCAGCGATGGAGTTGGGTCTTCCCCGCAGCAAGATCAAGAATGACGAAGATATATTGAGGGTCCGGACCAACATGGGGTGGTACAGTGACTCCTTCAACAACGTGATCCATTTTGGCAAGCTTCCCTTGAAGAAGGAGCGCACCGGAGAGATCGTTCTCAGCGTATGCCATAGTGGGTTTGATCCTGCCCTTCTCAAGCTTTCTGCTGATGCTGCTGGATTTCTATGGACTCCAGCTCCATCACCTTGGCCCCCACTCATTCTTGCTAGTGGCAACCTTTATTCACTTTTTCGAGATGTGGGTGAGTGTGCCGCCTTGCATAGAGCTCTTTCGGACCTTATTCAAGGTCCACACTACCAGAAAAGGGGACATAGTTGATCGGCTTCTACTACTTCATGAAGCACAAAAACTGTCATTCAAGTACTTGAGGACTTTCCCCTCTGGGAAGTGAGACAACTGGAAGAACGAATGGGTGGTCATCGCTGTGGAGAAGCACGACAGGTTGGAGTTGCCCAAGAGCCCCCCCCCCCCCCCCCCCCCCAGTGTCGACACCAATGCTTTGAACACAGTTCCGGAGTTGTCTGAAGATACAAGCCCATTCTGACAAGGATCCAGCAATACATGGAGGGTGGAGTGACCCCTCAGATGGTCTTCGGCAACTTCCTGGTGAACAGGTGGGCTCCGCTAAAGACAAGGGAGTGGCTCGCATGGGCCTTCAACAGTGAGATGGACCATAAATGGATAGAAGTCAGTTTTCACACCAACTTGGACGATGAAGCTTTGAAGCTCCATCTCTGAAGTTTCAACATGGAGCCATCACCAATGATGCATTGACCCCACCAGCGGGATTCCTCCCTCTGAACAAGGTTCTGGAGATCAGGAGGGAGCTCTGAAAGGGGGATACCGGAGCTGGACGACCTCGGCCTGGTGGAGAGGCGTAGGACCATCGGGATTGCCATTCCCGGAGATTCGGAAAGGGTGTTCACTACTACTCCAAGCCAGAAGGTCGACGACGCCATCAAGGGCAAGGGCAAGGGCACAGAGCCGGCCGAATCTTCTAGCCGGAAGAGGAAGTTGAGACATGCCGATGGGAGCTCTCTCAGGTCATCTCCATCTCAAGTAACCTCTTCTCCCGGGCCAAGCAGAGCTTTGGCGGCCAAGTAGAGCTTCGACGGCCAAGCCCTCTTCGAAGCCAGCCTTCGCAAGGGGCACTAGCTTCGGGAAATCGACCTCGCCCCGGTGTCAGATTCGGTCTCTAGGTCCGGAGGTCCTTTCCAGCCGAGGTTGGTCTTGGCTGAGGCGACTCCAGCTGTTGCGGCAAGCTCTCGACCAAGGTTCGGGGTTTCTGCCTCACCAGATCTGGTGGGCTCCGACTCCAGACCTCAGAAGAGGAAGTTCCACGATGATTGGGGCAAAAGCTTTCCAAGGCAAGCGTTGTGTTCTCACCCTGAGCTGCTGTTTTTATTGTTTTCCTCTTTTGAATTTTTTTGATCTTTTGCTTCTAGGATGCCAAAAAAGAAAGATGAAACTTCAGCGCCTCCTGCAGCAACTGAGGTTGTGCAGGCATAAGCTCCTTTTTCAATCTCAGTGCCTCCCCAAATGGTGGCTGATGACACGACAGTTCCGGCACCAGCTGCCGTGGATCTGGATACAGGTATGACGCCCGAAGCTCCCGTGGTAGCACCGGATCACGGGGGAGAAATCCGTGATGAAGCGCCGAAAGTTTCAGAACATACGGTTGAAGCTCCAGCACCAGAGCCAGAAGTTGTTGAAGCTCCGACAGTAGAGCCGGAAGTAGTTGAAGCTCCAGCACCCGAGTCGGAGGTAGATGATGTTCTGGTACCTGGGCCGGAAGTTGTTGAAGCTCCGGCCCCCGAGCCGGAGATGGTTGAAGTACCGGCCCCTGAGCCGAAGGTGGTGCAGGCTCTCGGCAAAGCTCCAACATCAGCTCCGGAGGTGCTCATGTCAGTGTTGGGGCACTGACAAGAGGCAGTGGCAGGTCCTCCACCCGCAGAGCCTATGATTGAAGATCCAGCTGGGGGACCTTCCTCATCAGACCCGAAGGTTGAAGTTCCCACTGCATGACCCTCCCCGGCCATGACGAATGCAGAAGAGCTCCCGGAGGGTGGCCCTAACGCCATAGAGCCACAGGGACCATGCTTGTGCCGTGGAACCCAATTGCTATTTTTGAAGATCTGCTCGAGCTGGCGAGAGAGATCCAGGCTGGTCTAGATCCAATTCCTTTGGTGTTGTCTATAGACAATGCCTGCTCCAGTCTCTGTTAGGTCCAACTCACCTTCGACTACAAAAGCAAGACTCTCGAAGAAGAGCACAACACCTTGAGGCATTGGCGCAACAGGCTTCACTTCGGGACGAAGCTGACGCAAATCAAGGCTTGCGGACAGCGGGAATGGGTGGCCAAGGAGAAGGCCCGGTTAGCGCTGATGGAGCGCCTACTAGCGGGAGGCTGCCATTAAGGCTATCGACCAGAAGACTCGAGAGATTTTTGAGCATTCTCGGGAGACTAATGAGCTCGCTAACGATCGTCAGGACAGCCTCAATGAATGAAATGAAGTGCTCCTCAAGCACTGGGAGGCCCTCGACAAGAGGGAGGAGAAGCTCCTAGAGAAACAAGAGGACGTTCTAAGGAGGGAGGAGGAGCTCACCTAGAGGCTGTCTTTGGGGGAGCAGAGTTTGGCAGACCGCACCAAAAAGTTTGAAGAGCGGTGCAAGCAAGAAGAGGAGAAGAATTGGCACGTGGGTCAGGAGCTCTCCAGGAGAGAGACTGAAGTCTCCACCAGGGAGAAAAAGTGAGGGGTTCAGAGAAGGATCTGGCAAACCGCTAGAACCGCATCCATCTTCAGGAGATAGAGCTCACCGATCGCGAAAAGCCGGTGGCCGAAAGTAGTCAGCAACATGCCAAGGAGGTCGAGCGCATCGACCGGGAAGGTTCAGAGCTTGCAGCCGCCCGAAGGTCACTAGAGGAACTGAGGAGTTTGAGGGCGAATGAGTCCAAGCAAGTCTAGGACTTCTTGGGGCATGCTAACAAGGCTTTGGTGCCACTTGGCTTCAGTCTGGTACGTCCGGCTAACCCCGAGCCGGAGTTGTACAAGGCACTGGTGGCATTGAGCTCTGCCAGCAACAAGATGGACACAATGGGTGACATCATCATCGACCAACTAGAGACGGAGGGGAAGTCTCTGGCCATGAACATCGCCGAATATGTTCTAACATGTTTCAAAAGCTGGGACCCCTAATTATCTCTAGATCCGGTGGTCAAAGGACCCATCCTTGAAGAAGAAGATGCCGCCAGGGCCAGCGTTCGAGAACCTATCGAAAATGTTGCCTCATTCTTCTATAGGACCTAGGACTTCTAGTATCTAGGACCTTTTTATTCTTCCTTTCACTTGTAATCCTCATTTTATAATCCAATCCTTTGAATGAATGAAATCCAATCTTCTTGAATGAATGAATTCCATTTTATATTTGTATTCAATGCATTGCCCTTTATATTGTTGGCCCCCTGGTATATGTGCACAATTTGATTGCGAAGATGTACCAAAAGGACTTGACAATGCCTTAATGACTTCACTCCTCGCTCATAGCCAAATCAATAGTTCTGAAGTTTACCGCTGACATCTCCAAGGACCCTTTCTAATGTCGATGGCGGGCCCCCTAGGAGTTGTCGGAGCTAGGTAGGTCCGACGGCGCCCACTATCAATGGTTAGGAACATCAACGGCGGGCCCCCGGGGTTGTCAGAGCTAGGTAGGTCTGACGGCACCCACTATCAACGCTTAGGAACGTCGATCGGACCCCCTTGGAGTTGTCAGAGCTAGGTAGGTCCGACAGCACCCATCATCAATGCTTAGAAACGTCGACGGCGGGCCTCCTGGGAGTTGTCGGAGCTTGGTAGATCCGACGGCACCCACTATCACTTAGAAACATCGATGACGGGCCCTCTGGGGGTTGCCAGACCTTTTTAGGTCTGACAGCGCCCACTATCAACACTTAGAAACGTTGGCGGCGAGCCCCCTGGGAGTTGTCAGAGCTTTGATAAGTCTGACACCGCACACTGTCAATGCGTAGAACATCAACGTCGGGCCGCCTGGGAGTTCTCGGAGCTTGATAGATCTGACGGCGCCCACTGTAAACGTGTAGAGCGTCGACGGCAGGCCCCCTGGGATCATCGAAGCTTCCCAGCTTTGACGGTGTCCACTATCAACGCCTAATACGTCGACGGCGAACCTCCTCGGGGTGATTTTTCCACCATCTTCGTTTAGATTGCCATTAATTTTTCACGTCAACGGCTGGCCCCAAAGGGTGTTTTCGGAGCTTATTAGCTCCGAGGATGCCCACTTTCAATGTATAAAATGTTGACGGCAGGCGGCATCGATCACCATCGCAATGAATTTTTTCATTTTTCTTGCACATTAAAGACAAGAAAAGCAGTAAAATTCATCATATCGTTTATAACTCATTTGCGACTTACTGTTCTTATTTGAATTTTAGATCCAGAGGAACCCAACATAATAACAAGTATATTGATATAATCCTTCCATATTCGAATGCCTTCCGAACCCACCCTACTTAGGCCCGCTGGAATATAGGTAGAGTGGTGTACTTAGGATTCTTGACCAGTCTAATTCAATAGCGCACTCCGGATCTATCATTGGCTTTGGCGTTCAGGCGAGTAGACCATCTAGCAATGCTAAGATCCGAAAAACAGAAACAATATAACCTCTATATCATATGAATAACTCGTACTAAGTCTAAAAAAGAATCATGCAACTTCATTATAAACAAGAAGGAAAAGATAATAAAAGAAACGAGCCTGTACAAAATTAATGCATGTGGAGTCTCTTTTCACACAACAATGTCTTTCATTATATGCCCGAAATACAGGGGAGACAAGGAAACACTTAGGGTACGAAACAAGACCAAGTGTGCTATTCATCTTGTTCTAACCCAGGGTAGGTAGCTATACATAAAGTACAATGACCAAGTTAAGTGTACTCGAACTGTCCGAACCCTCTTGGAAAGGTCTAGATGTTCTCCCTGAGGACCTACCTGAATCTGTTCATAGACTCTATAGTTTACATTATGTGTAATTACAAACTCACCTCCGTGAAACTAAGCGTAAAAATTATAGAGGTGCTCGATGTTACATAGATTGGGAAGCGAAGTCCCATCCTCTATTGCCAAGCGAACACATTCGGGACGGGATACTTGGATCACTCGGAAGGGACCTTCCTAGCTGGTGGACAGTTTGTTCATCCCTTGACGAGTTACTATTTTCTGCAGCACCATATCACCTTCTTCAAGCTGTCAATTGCGCACATGCCTTTGGTGATAGTGCCAGAGTGCCTGGCGGTATCGTACACCCCGAACAGCTGCTTGGCACCTTCCCTCATGGATAAGGTCAAGGTATTCACGCTGAAGCTTGTCCTGCACGGCTTCATCGAAGGTCCGGACCCGGAACGACCCCATGGTGATCTCTGGAGGAAGGACTGCTTTAGCTCCGTACACCAGGAAGAAGGGTGTTTCTCTAGTTGACCGGTTAGGTGTTGTCCTGCTCGCCCATAGCGCTGGGTTGCTCGGAGCTTCCTGCAGCGCCTACGATCCTTGGTGGACGCCATGGTAATAGGGCCATCGAGACTACCATCTTTGAGGTGCTGGTCTCGCCCCCTTCGCCCAGTTCGGCAGGCTGAGTGGTAGGTCTTGACAACCTCCTGACAAAAACTCCATCGGGATCTTGAGCTCCGGTTGAAGCCTTCGTCGAGAGTTCATCAGCTTCAGCATTTTTGAGACACTGGACATGGCATAGGTCCAGGACGTCTAAGTCCTTCTGGATCTTCTGGACTCCAAGGAGGTAAGCTGCGAGTTGTGGGTTATTGCAGCTGTATTCGCCTTTGAATTGCTTGATAATGAGCTGCAAATCAACCTTCACCTGCATCTGCTTGATGCCATATGATAGCACCACCTTGAGCCCGTAGAGGAGAGCTTCATACTCTGCTATGTTGTTGGTTGCCTTGAAATCAAGGTGTACCATGTACTTGACCCTCTCCCCGGTCAGTGTGAGGAGAAGAATTCTAGCTCTAGTCTCCTGTTTTTGCATGGAGTCATCGAAGTACAGAGTCCAGTGAGGCCTGGTGAAGACCGTACCTTGGGTTCCGGCTTCTGCTCACTGGGGCCCTTGGATTTGATGAAGAAGGGGTCCACTCTGCCACGAAGTCAGCCAATGCCTGACTCTTGATAGCATGTCGAGGAAAGAATTCGAGATCGAACTCTGATAGCTCCGCTGCCCACTTGGCAATGTTTCCCTTAGAGTTGGGGTTATGCAATATAGCACGCAGTGGATAGGAGGTTACCACGGATATCTTGTGGGCTTGGAAGTAATGACGAAGCTTCCTTGAGGCAATAAGAACTGCAAAGAGCAGCTTATGCACCTCAATGTATCGATTCTTGGTGTCGTGGAGTACTTCACTGATGAAGTACACTGGCCGTTGGACAGTCCGGACCTTCTTGGATGGTCCCGGAGCTTCTTCTTCATCAACCCAGACCCTCCCGGAGGGGTCTGGACCTTCTTCTTGAGCTTCCCGGACCCTCCCAGAGGAGTCCGGAACTTCTTCTTTAGCCGTGAGAACTCCCTTGGTTGAGAGAGGTTGATCCTCTGGGAGCTTTCCATGAGGATCCGTGCCTGAGGGCTGGGACCCAGACTCACCTTCAGGTAACTTCGGACCCTCCCGAAGGGGTCTGGGATCCAAAATTGTAGTTGGCTCTGGTCTTTCCGCGACTAGAATCATGTTGACAACCTCCAAAGTTTCCAAAATGTAAAGCAAAAGAGGCTCACCAGGGTTCGGAGCTACCAGGATTGGTAGTGTGGTAAGGAGCTGTTTGAGCTCTTAGAACGCCTTTTGTACTTCTGCAGACCATTGGAATGGCCCGGACTTCCTCAATAACTTGAAGAAAGGTAGTGCTTGTTCTGCCAATCTTGAAATCAACCAACTGATCACAGCAAGACATCCAGTTAGCTTCTGGACATCCTTGATGCAGGCTGGGGGCCGCATGTCTTTTATAGCCTTGATCTTCGCCGAATTTTCCTCAACTCCTCGGTGATTCACCAAGAATCCGAGGAGCTTTCCGGAGCTAACCCCGAAGACACATTTGTCCGGGTTTAGCATGGTGCACGTAATGTGCAGATTGTTGGAGACGGCTTGCAAGTTGTCAAGGAGTGATTCCTTGGTCTTCACCTTCACAACGATGTCATCGACATAGACCTCCACCAAGTCCCTGATGAGCTCTTCAAATGTTTTGTGCATGGCTCGCACAAAAGTTGAAGCAGCATTTTTGAGACCAAAAGGCATGGCAGTATAGCAACACAACCCATCTACTGTTATGAAGGCAGTATGCTCTTCATCTTCCCAAGACATTTGGATTTGATGATATCCAGAGTATGCATCTAGGGAACACAATAGCTCGCACCCGGGGTGGAGTCCACTATTTGGTCTATCCTAGGTAGTGGAAATGGGTCATTTATACATGCCTTATTCAGGGTGGTGTAGTCGACACAAATCTGAAGCTTCCCGCCGGCCTTAGGCACAACGACTGGGTTTGCCAGCCACCGTGGATGATGAACCTCCCGAATGAAACCAGCTTCGAGCAGCTTCTTGATTTCTTGTCTGATGAAGTTCTTCCACTCGACTAATTCCTTCTGGGTCTTCTGGTGTATTGGCCGCACGTCAGGATATATCTTCAGGTTGTGCTTAATCAACTCCCAAGGGATCCCAGGCATCTGTGACGGTTGCCATGCAAACACATCGACCGCCCGGAGGAAAGTGATGAGCATGAGTTCCTATTTGTTGTCCAGACCTCCCGATATATGGGTGGTCTGGGCAGCATTAGAACCAATTTGGACGACTTTGACGAGAATGTTAGTGTCGCCGCTTGGCTGTACGCGTGGTGCAGAGGTTGAGCCTCGGTGATGAGTGCTCGGAGGTTGAGCAGCTTGCTCCTTGCCAGATGCTTCCTCCTGCGTTGTTGCAAGCGCGTGGAGTTTTTCCAGCGCAGTGACTCCCACAGTGCGGTCCCCGCAGATTCAGAGAACGCCTGAAGGTGTCGGCATCTTAACCACCAAGTAGCCATTGTGAGTTGCGGCCATAAACCTATACAAGGCTGGCCTGCCTAGGATGGCGTTGAAAGGTAGGCTGATGTGCGCCACGTCGAAGACCTACTTCTCAGTCCTGTAGTTCTCTCGAGTCCCAAAGGTCACCAGGAGTTTAATTGATCCGAGAGGAGAATAGCTCCCGGACGTACCCCAAAGAAGGGACGTGAGGGGCGAAGGTCCGAGAGCTTCAGCTGGATCCTCACAAACGCTTCATAGCTAAGGAGGTTGAGCACCGCATGTCCATCCACCAAGACATAATAAAGATGGACGTTATTGATGGTAGGAGAAACCATTAATAGGGGTTGACCAGCTCCAATCATGTTCCTTGGGCAGTCTAAAGCATCGAAAGTGATGGGAGTGTCCATCCACTTCCGCTGAGGTTCTGCCTTGGCGTTGTGAGCTGCGACGGCCATCTCCAGACGCATGGTCTTGAGGGCGCAGCAAGAGTTGATGTCCCACGACCCTCCATATATCGTATGGAAAGTCTTTCGATGCTCGTTATCAGAGATGTCAGAATCATCGTCGATGGTGTTGTACATAGCCTTCGGGACCTTCTTTGGGTGCTGGAAGCCTAGCTTTGGATCAGTCGGGCTTTGGTCGACCATCTGCTTTCCTTCCCGCTGGTGAAAAGGACCTTCTTCTCGGCGCTTGTTGAAGCACTCAACAAGGTTCTGGACCTCACGGCAATCTTCAAGATTGTGAGTGTCCATTTTGCGGATTGGACACCACATCTTTTGACCGTCGCCATCTTCGGACGATGGTCGAGGATGTTTTTCGGGGCATGGCCCCCGGCCACCCGGAGCTGGAGCGGGAGCAGCTGTAGGCATGCCGGCCGACGGCTTCTTCTTGTCGTTGGACTTTTTCTTCTTTTTTCTACTGCCAGAGGTAGTGGCTTCAGCCTTGGAGGAGTTTTTACCAGCCTCTGGAGCTGGTTTCGAGTGCATGTCATGGCCCTCTGCAGCCCTAGCACATTTGTTAGCTAGGCTGAAGAGCTCTGTGACACTGGTGACTTCTTTAGTCGCCAGCTTCTCCAACATCTTCTTGTCTCTGACGCCCTGTCGAAATGCCACAACAACAGATGCATTGGAAATGGAAGGAATGGTGTTCCGTTCCTAAGAAAACCACTGGATGAATGATCGCAATGACTCTCCCAACTTCTGTTGCACGACAAATAAATCCAGCTATGTGCCTGGTCGGGTGTAGGAGCTCCCGAAGTTGGCAGTGAATTGGTGACAAAGTTCCGCCCAACTGTCGATGAAGTCAGGCGGAAGACTCATGAACCAGGACCTGGTTGTCCCAGTTAGAGCCATAGGGGAGTAGTTGGCCATCACGACCTCATTGGCTCCAGCTGCGAGGATGGTGGTGGAGTCGATTCGGAGGAATTCAACGGTGTTGACAGTCCCGTCATATTTCTCCAGCAAATGAGGCTAGAACTCTATGGCCATTGAACCATGTGAAGATACATGGCCAGAGCTGAATAGCCGCCCCCTACTCCCAAGGGAGAAGGGTTCTCACGTGCAGCTCGCCTCTCGCGAGCATGCTCCATGAGGACACGGTCGTCTTTCTACCTGTATCGGCGGTCAAGCTACGACCGCGGATCATGGGTCGAAAGCCTTGACGTCATGTGAGTACGACGTGCCCCGGAGGGTAGCGATGTCACTTGCTAGGAGGGTGCATGCCTCCGGTGTTGTGACGCTTGAGGACCAAGTCTGCCAGATAAGGCCTTTCGCTGAGAAGGTGCCTGCCCTGAAGGGGGAGGACCTTGGTTGCTGATGGCATCGGCTGCTGCTGCAACCAGATGCTCCACATCAGCGTGCCACTGCTCCATTGCGCCTTAAGGAGCTTTGGACGCTGGAGGACGCTGAATAAGAGTACGCGCCGCATTGATCGCATTCTCAAGGTTGTTGTGCATCGATGCGGTGACCGACGCGAAGACACCATGTTGTTGTCTGGCGTTGTTTGCTGGAGCAGATGGTGGTAATGGTGGAATGACGCCCACCGAGACAACAGCACCAGCTGGTTGTTGAACGTTGGAGGGATTTCCTCCAGTAAGTTGCTCAGCGTGGTCATTGGACGATCTTGCGGTGGAGTTCACCATCTCGAAATCTCAGGCCCCCCTACCTGGCACACCAAATGTCAAAGTGTGCGATCGACACTTCCCCCAGTACTACTAGAGCGTAGTTCACGGAGGTTCGTATTCAGTTGGGGCACACATAAGATTAGAACGAGACGGTGACACAAGGAGTTTTACGTGGTTCGGGCCGCCTGAGCGTAATACCCTACTCCATGGGGTGGTTGTTTATTGTATGTGTGTATGTTCGTGTGCGTATGAGCTTGGTCGATTGGCCTTGTCCCTTTGTACTATGCGGCACAGCCCTTTTATAGTCCAAGGATTGGACGTTATATTGTCAGCCTGGCTCGACATGTGGCCCCGACGGTCTTTAATTACCTAATACATGATTTGTATGTATTATATTTAACTGTATAATAACGCGCCTTAATGGCGGCGTTACTGGTACTAAAGTTCATCTGATCGTGTGTCATTAACATGGCATTAATGACACGTAATCAGGTCTTGTAATGGCTGCTTTAACTACCCCTTGAATGTCTGCTCTGTTGGAGATTCGATAGTCTTCCCGTTGTGGCTTAAGTCCAGAGGCTCGACATGTGTCAGCTCCGGAGCTTCCCTCTATGGGGAGGCCGGTCCGAAGCTGTTATACACATGGCAGCACTGAAGCCTCCCTCTACTGGGAGTTAGGTCTGGGGCCACCTGGACACGTGGCATAATTGGACCTTCCCTATACAGGGAGTTAGGTTCGGCTTTGCGTTACACATGGCAGTGTCGGAGCTACCCGAACGAGGGGGGCGGGTCCAATGTTGCGGGACACGTGTAACCTTCGGAGATCTTCAACTCGGACAGGTGGAATTCCGTGAACTTACTTGCGGTATCGTGGGGTACCCGATATGCAAGGTACCGACAAATACCGATGGGGGAAAGTGGGCATGCACCTAACCGAGGCCATGGCATGGTCAACCAAGAGCAGGGATAAAAAGAAGAGATGAACGCAGACCTTATGGCGCCACTTATCGAGCGGGGGTGCTGCAGTTTGGCCACGCGACGAAGAGGTGGTGAGGCACAATACTTTTGACCGAAGAGGACGAATATGCATCGGCGGCTGGGGGAGAAGGAAGGGAGCTTCGTGGCATTTCGGGCAGCTTGAGGAGACGTTGGCCCTTGCTTCTGGCAGCTCAGTCTGGCGAGGAAACCACCGAGGTGCCCGGGCGATGTGACCTTGGGGTGGCGGGGGAGAAATAGAGCCTCGGCAGCTCGAAGACGGCAGGGACGAGCCAAGCCACGTGTTGGGACTGTCGAGGTTGCACCTGCGCCACCTACAACGCACTCAGCTGAGCCTGGGAAGCAGCGGGGATGGCCAATCGACGTCGAGTAACAGAGCAGCACGGTGATGGCGTAACAACGTTGGCCTCAAGTAGAGAAGGCAGCAAACACTGTGTGGGCAACGAAAAAGTTTCATGTGAGGATTAGAGGGAGGCAAGGCGCGGGGATAAGGCTTGTGCTCCAGCTCACAGCGGTAACCAGCTGCTGACATTGTGCTGCTTCTGTGGCGCGCGCAAAGGAGAAGGAAGAAATTGCTGCCGGGGTGCTGGCTGACATGTGGGACCTGCTGACAGGTGGTCCCACATGTCATTCTTATCTACATGCTGCTAATCTCAAACCAAGAATTAAAATAGCAGCTCGTTGGCAAAAATGATGAAAATTTGCAGGTTTATAAATCAAAATAGGAGCAATTCCATGTTGAAGAAAGATTTTAATTTAGACCAATTTGAATACAGAATTCAAATTTAAATTTGAATTTCTCTACTATGTATTTGTTTTAGATTTCATTATTTTGTAATAAAATTTGGTAGAACCACTTAATTAAATATGTAGAACATTTTTACTACTTCAAACTTTGCATTTGTCTAACTTGAGCATGATTTACTTTACATATTTGAGTTCATTTTATATTCAAACATGAATTTTACTTTGCATAACCAATTTTAAAACTTAGCATAATTTTCAGTGATCATATTTGTGAATTGGTCTCAATTGTATTTGAACATAACATTGAGTTTGAGTTTCTTGCTTTATGTTAATATTTGAAATGTATTCAAATGAATTCCTTTCATTGAATCATTTTCTCCTAACTGCAATGCAAGCTGACATTAACAAATCCTAATTTAAGCTCTTAAGAACTCCTACTTAAATAATATTTCATGTAAATTATTTAGCTCATTTGAATGTGAACCTTGGAATTTGAACTCAACAAGAGTTTTGACTTTTGTCTTAAATTTATAATTACTTGACTTTGTTTTTTAAATTGACATTTTTGGAATTCCTTACATTTGCAATTACTTACTTAAGTTCAATCAAACCAGCAAGCTCTCAATATAAGTTCAAAGTGTAAAGTTTCCTATTTTGGACATCATTTATTCACTAACATCACTCATATTTGATTGAATTTCGACTTCACTTAAAAAATTAAGTTTACATTTTTGCCTTCTTGTGATTCTCAAGTATCAGATTTCACAATCCTTCCCCCTTAAAGGAATCTCGTCCCGAGATTCTAGTGAAAGGAGAAAGAAGTCGATAAGGAACGATTAGTAAGGAGAGTCGTCAATGAGTAAGATGTTAACATCTTTGAAGTGATTGGATTTGTGATAAGATTTTGGTTCTATGTTATTTCTTTATACTGTTCTTAGCTTCAAAATTTAACTACTCAAATCAGGCATTGATCACAAGGAGTTTGTGTAATCGGTGCACCATGTATTACTCAAAGATAATGAATTATTCAACTGGCGCTATGAACGATATGGTTGTTCATATCTCAAGATTAATAGGCACTACTTAAGTATTTGGTCGTATAATTTTCAGTTTCATTCGTAGCAGATAATTTTGTTGTATTGAACATCAGACCCATGTTGCAAGCTAACATAACATATAACTGACACCACTGGCAACATGGCGGAAGAAATTGCAACTACTAATCACCGGTTAACATGTACTTTGTTTCATCGAAATTTGGTGCAAATAACTCATTAATGTTACACAATCCATTTCAATTCAACAGTGATTACAAACTCATAACCGCAAAAAATAAAGTTTTTTAGGATGCTTGAGATTTAGTGAAGATATGTCGATCACTGCAAGGATGCCCATATTGACAACGCCCATCTGCAACAAAATGAAGTTTTTTCACTCTCCGAAGAAGAGAGAACGGAAATACTCAAAGCGGTTGGCATCTTGGGTGATATTCTTGGTCTTGAAAGTGCTGCAAACCTCCAAGAATTTTTGCAGATGGGCTTCTTATTGTCCATTTACATAGGCTTGTGTTGGCTGGTTAGCATAAAGCTAATGTTGCATATAATCTTTTGCAAAGTTAATATTATTTTCACTTTTTATTGAAAGGCTAATAAAAATACAACAACATGTGTCATGCTTTCAAGTTTTGAAATAGTTAGTTTGTGAGATCATAGCCTTCTTTGAACTAGACTTGATCTCTAGCATGACTTACACTACTTTATGTATTTTATTGATGTGATATTGTAAGTTACTAGATAGTATGACTTGTATGAGATTTGTTCTATATGCAAACATCATATTATGCTCATAACAGATCCAAATTTCTCTTTTTTGTATATTGATGATCAAATTGTCAAAGGGGGGGGGGGGGAATATGGTTAGACATCGCACATTCACAAGTGTTTTACTTGTTCCTCTCAGGGGGAGTACATCCTTAGGGAACAATTTGTTTTTAAGGGGGGGTCTTTATCATTTGGTTTGCAAAGAAAGAGAAATACTCTATATGTCAAAACTCTCTATGAAATGTGAATGAGTCAATTTTTGGTTCTAGGTGGTGTTACCAATGCATTCATGAAGTGGGAGATTGTGAGACTTAGGTGTAGGTCTGCTGAATACATTGGCAATGAGTTTTTTTATGTGAGCCTTTCATGTAAAGTTCTGATCATACACATAGTGCTTGATTTATGGTTTGACAAAGAAAGTATGGGAGAGTATACTTAGTGCTTATGGATGGCGTTGCTACTATATCCTACTCTCAAAAGGTACCAAGTGCAAAACAAAATATGCTACCTTGAATTGAAAAAATTGGCAATGGTACTTACCCTTAAACTTAGTCTCTATGGGGCTTTTGGATTCTCCTCATCTTAGGTGGTTGAGAGATAGAACAGCTCACAAAGCATGCATCACCTATTTAATTTCCACTTTTGTTCTCTGGGTTTTCAAATGATTTTTCAATGATAGCCTAGGTTTCTCAAGTGATGCACTTTCTTTTAATCGAAGTGTATGAATTTCTTCACAAAGTAAATGCTTCTTTTGTTCCTAATTCTAGATGTGAGACCTAGGTGTGCTGAATATATTGGCAATTTATGTTTTATGTGAGTCTTACATGTGAAATTTTGATCATACATATAGTGCTTGATATGTGGTTTGATAAAGGAAGTATGGGAGAGTATACTTGGTTCTTGCGGACTGAGTTTTGATGTGTTATGGTGGTTTATGTGTGGGTAACATGTTTATGTGAGGCTATCATACAAAATGTTGTGTTTTGGACTAACGAGTGTCAAGTCTAGATGTTGTTTGCTTGTGTGCAGGTGTTGCTTGAGGTCAAGACATTGTTGGTAATTATGATCCTTTAACTAAACTTGGGAGAAAGTGACGTTCAACAAACAAACTTAGAGAGAAATTGTAGTTGAGATGATCTAAGTGTCACACAGGATGGTTGTTTAAGAACAACAATGTGCAGAAAATGTGTCTTTGGAGGTGTTGGAGACTTGTGTACGTGTACTAGGGCTACATGGGCATGACATAAGGTTTACAAGGATAAGAAAGGAGTGATTTGGTCGTGCAAGAAGACTCAGGAAGTGTCCAACAGATTCTACCCTCAGGAGAAATGTAGTTCTAGTCCGTCAAGGTATTTTTGGAAGGTTTGGTGTTGTTTGTTAGGTTTTTATGAGGGGAATGAACATGCGTCCAAGAGGTTCATTAGGTCAAGCATTATGTCCTATACACGAATTGGGAGAGTTTAAGGTGTTTTTGAAGTTTTCGGTACAGTCCAAGTTGAACACGGCTTGTTTGGTCAAGTAGGTGGTTACGGTTTGTTGGAGATATGTTTATATATATAGGGCACAAAGTCCTTGCTTCTTCTTCTCTTGCATTTTAAGAGTAAATTTTTTGGTTTGAAGCTTTTTAGGCACCCTTTGGGAGAGCTTCACGGAGCTGATTTTCAAGGAGAATCATGGAAGCTGTGCCAAACACTGTTTTTTAGAAGAATTGATTCTTGGCTAATTCCTTAAAGTGATTCTTTGAAATGGAACTAAGGTGCTAGAAGCTGAAAAAAGTAGCTTCTTCTGATTCTGTAAAGTGATTCTCTATCCTGATTCTGAGAGTTTATTCTAGAGAACCATGGAGAATAATTTTTAGCCACAGAATCACTTATTAGATAATCAGAAGTGAAGCCAGAGAATTAGCTTTGTAGAGATGTGCCTAAGGAGGCCTTAATATTGATCATCAGGCTTGTTTTCTTCACGTTTTGCTCGTTGGTTTCAGTCAGATTGATGTTTGATATACACCACCAATTGATGTGATTTTTTTGTGTTGGCTTCAAAACTTAATTTTCTATCGTCTGTAAAGTATTCAGAGTTATTGGAGCCATGGTTCATACATCACACAAGATTCTTTGCAACATAAAGGATATGGTCTCCACTCGTGTAGATTAGATAGACCTTTGCTAACTTTTTTAGTCATAACTCGAATTGTACTCAACGTATTCATTTGATTCTTGTTGAATTCTTCATAAGTTGTTTCTCTAAAATGTATGCCGGCAGTTGAACACTTTTAACATAGTCGCGCATATGATTTTCTTCATCAGTTTGGTTTTCTATCAAGGGTTTGAGGCTATTTCATAAAGTTTAATTTAATCTATGATTCGCCCCCCCCCCTCAGGTAGCTTATGATATGTTATTTATTCCTACACTAGATATGGCCTCTGTGGAGCTTGGTGGGAATAAGAGTAAGCTTAATTATAACACATATATTGCTTAGTCAAAAGAGTAAATCTTAGGAGAAATCAAATCATACCTTCTGAACAAGATGTGCAAGTGTGTGGAATTTGTATATTACACCTTTTTGATGAATCTATATTTTCATATGAGGAGGCATGTCTATTTTTTCTCATGCTCATCTTTTTGGAGCATGCAATTTTATTTCCTTTTCCTTGTAGCCATGCCTTATTCTCTTCAATAAATTTCAGAGAGAATATTGATAATGAGAGTATAGAGTATATTTTCATGGAGTGCAAGGATCAATATATTGATAACTCCCAGTGTAGAAGTTTAGCATGTGCAAGTGTAATATTGATTATGAAAGTATGAATATAATCTCACATAGATCTATATTAGTTTGACTAGGCTTAATTTGAAAATAAATAGCATATGCGTAAGGTGTATCAAATTAATTATATCATATAGTTTACTAGGAATTTCTCATCATTTGAGGAACTTTTCAATTTTATCAATTTAAAACACAAAATCTCCAGAATTTAAGTTTCACTTAGATTAGGATTATTGAAGCTATATGTATTATATCATAACTCGCAACAATCTATAATTGTATTATGCTTATGCTACCTACAATTCTAAGTTCAAGGTAAAATACATCTAAATCCCATAAACTCAATACTTAGGGTACTAGGTTGTAAACCAAATACTAAGGAAGAATAAAATAGGGCAACTATTTATCATTTCAACAATGAAGAACTAAAGCATTCTTATTGTGCATGGGAAAAGGCAAATTTTATATAATTCATCCTAGCTAAGGTTTTTTAGATGCTAATGAAAAAAAGGAATGATGATACAAGTTAACTCAAGTGGGGTTTCTCTCCCAAGTGTGTTCTTCATTAGGGTCCACGATAAGAATTCAACCCTTGGTGACAGAAATAGGCCATGAGGTCAGTCTATCCTTGTTGCAGCGTGATCTTGACATTTTTTAGTTAAGCATCAACTTTTTGCTGCCAATCATGAGTTGAGAAAAGGTGGTCAGACCATCGCTCCACAAAGAGACTCTAGGAGTCTCTGGTCTACTAGCAGCCCAACCACCACCCTGAACGGTCTGACCGTTTCAAGCTTAGACTTGAGATCCTCTTCATCATTTGACCTCCACCATGGTCTGAATCTCTCGCGACTCTTCCGATTGCTCCCCAAGAGCTTCGCTCGTGTCCCACGATCTATGCTTGAGGTGCCTCCCGTGTCCTATCAACAACAATCACACCATGCGGACTCATGGGAAAATTGGTCTTCATCTCTTGGTACATTTCTTAAATCTTCAAGCATTGACGTTGTCACCAATACAGAAGACTTAACGTGGTGCCCTCACTGATCCCAATTGGCGAGAGCCTATGACTGAGAAGGTCACCACCCTAAAGGCCAACAACACTTGGGATCTCATGCCCTGCTCTCGAGGTACGAATGTTGTGTTTGGCAAGTGCGTTTTGACAACAAGTTTCATACAAATGGTTTTGTTGATCACTACAAGGCTTGTTGGGTTCTTCGCCGTTTTAGTTAGTAGTCTGGCATTTATTTTAGTGAACTTTAAGCCATGTGGTAAAGCCTGCTATAGTTCATATTGTTCTCTCAGTTGCACTCTCTCGTGATTGGCTTGTTCATCAGCTTCAAGTGAAGAATTCCTTGTTGCATGGTACTTTATTATAGACAATATATTGTGAGTAGCGTTATGATTTTCTTAATACAGCTCATTCAGAATTCATCTATCACCTTAACAAATCTCTTTATGAGTTCAAGCAAGCTCTTTGTGCCTGGCTTTGCTTCTCATATTACTTTACTATATTTTGTTGGTGTTGGGTCGGGTATTTCTCTTGTTGTCTGCTGAGAAGGTAGAAACATGGCTTATTTGTTGCCATATGTAGATGACATTGTTCTGATTGCCTCTCAGTACCGCTGCTGCACCACATTATTGATGCTCTCATTGTATAATTTTCAATGAAGGATATGGCTATTATTATTACACTACAGGAATATCGATCACTTACGTCAGCCAAAGCCGACGTAAGTAAGGCATAAACCGACGTAAGTAACTTAATTACGTCAGTTTTCCTTTACTTACATCGGCTATTGGCCGACGTAGACTTTTGGACGTAATTAAGGTGACTTACGTCGGCCACCTATGTAAGTTACCCTAATTACGTCGGTCTTCAGAAGCCGACGTAAGTTAAGTGGCGAGATGGGCCTTGGGTTGGGCTGGAGGACTTACGTCGGCCAGAGCATGCCGACGTAAGTTAAGCGCTCTAACTTACGTCGGTTGATCCAAACCGACGTAAGTTAAGCGGTTTAACTTACGTCGGTATGGTCTGACCGACGTAAGTTAAACTGGGCTAACTTACATCGGCATTTCCATAGCCGACGTAAGTTAAGTTTTCGAATTTTTTTTAAAAACATAAACTGACTACCTCGCTCGATGGCGAGAACACAGAACAGTACACAGATATACAGAACACTATACAGAACACAAAACAGTTGCAAATTAAGTTCCAAAACATCAAAAACAACAAAACATCCACCAGGCTACACACTAGCTCCTCCACTGCCTCCGGGATCTTCTCGGCGTGTTCCCGAACCCTGCAAAAGAAACATAGTCACTAGTAAGCATCAATGTCAACTCAATGATAACATCAGAGTCCAAAAACATCAGTGATAATGTTAGAGTTGGATTGCTTCACATTAAGTCATAACCTGGGCTATCACAGAAGGTTTCAAGAGGTAATGTAGTGGTCTTTGATATTTTTTGATGGTCATGCTACATTACCTCTTGAGACCTTATGTGATAGCCCAGGTGCATGACTTAATGTGAAGCAATCCAACTCTAACATTATGGTATTACCCACCAAAAGATTGATTACACTTAACTTCCTCACCACTACAGGAATCAATATCTGACAAGTCATCAAGATCTACCTCTATGTTCTACCTCCTTATCTCTCTATGTAAAATACTAAAATGGATACAACAATATTAAAGAGAGAGTTTATCACCTGCTCTGGTGTCTACACGCTAGCCCCTCCACTGCCTCTGGGATCTCGACGCGTTCCGGAACCCTGCAAAAGAATCATAATTAGGATAAATTAGAAGTCCATAATTAGAACAGGCTAAGGCTAAAACTCACAATAACAGGGTGTACAGAAAACAAAAAGAGGGATAGACAATATTATCTAATCTGGTGTCTGCTGCAGCGGAAGTGTAGGAATCTCGATGTCCTGACCGCTGTGTCGAGCAAGAGCCTGCCATTGCAAGATATTAGAAGATATATGTTATTGAAGTGCTGTGAAATTTAACTACGGTACTTTAAATTACTTACCGCCACCGCTGCTTGCATCTGGGCCATCATTAAGGCCGTCCTCTGCTGTTCCTCCCTTGCCTCCACTCTCGTCCTCTCCAGCTCTTCCTGAGTTTGCGTCAGCATCTCCCTCATGGCCTGGAGCTCCAGCTGGGTCTGCGAGAGACGACCACTGGTCCCAACGGTCGAAGCCTGCGACGATGAAGCGCCTCTCAAAGGTCGCGTCGACCTCGAGTCGACAACTCCATCAAAAATGGCAAACCTGCAAAAGAATGAAAACACTAAGTATAAGAAGATTAATTGAAAAAGAAATGAAACACACGAAGAACTCACCGTCCGTGGGCCTTCGCGCCTCCGCTTGCGTACGCGGCTAGGGGGTCGATCGGCGCGCTTTCCCAATCGTAAGCCGCACCGTGTATCTTCGCGACCTCCTGCGCGTACTTTGTCTATAAAACAAATAAATCTTGTAAGCATGTCAATAATAGTATTAGTTATAATAAAATTGATGAATTTCGAAAACTTACCAGTCGGTCGGTTGTGACCTGACTACACTGCCCTGGCTGAGAAGGGTCACTTTCCTTGTGACCTCTCTTCCAAACCTGGGTCGGGGTTGGCTCATGACCCATCTCTCGCTCCTGTACAGCCGCGTTTGTGAGATAAATAATATATTAGGAACACATAAATAAAATAAAAAGGTACTTACTATGCATTTAGCCAAACGCAAGTAGTTGTCGCTGCCATAGTTGTGCTTGCCCTCGGACCCCATGCGGCACTGTCTAGCCTTCATGGACTTGTTGATGAAAGCGTCGCTAGCCCAGTACCAACAGAGAGCTAAGTACGCCTTGATGTTACCCTGTAACCAGGAAATACTAACCTGCACATATTTCATTTTTCATCAACGCAGTTAACATACGTAGATATTGTAAATATTTAACAATATTAAAAACTTACCTCTGCGTACTGCTCCTCTGTCAAGTAGGGGTCCGAGTCCTTCCTAAATACACCCCTTTGTTGCTCCTGCTCCTGCTCCCGGGGGTGCCGCTTGTAGTACGCGTTGACGGCCTGAATCCGGGCGTACGACAACGCCGCCGTCGTGAGCTTTCGAGCATTGTAATGGAACACGCGTCTCGCGTGGTCCTCCATGCCCGGTTCCTCTACTTGGTACCTCAGCTTTAAGCAAACAAATATTTAAGTGATATGCAATTAAGAATTCAAACGAGTTGAAAAAATGAAACAGTTAAACTTACCATAAAATTGTGCCACACGGCTCCCTGAACCGTGCCGTACACCGAGTGAGAGACCCGAGCATAGTCATCCCACGATAGGGCAGGAAAACCGTCAATTACACCGGGGTAGTGCAACTTGACTATAGCACCGAGGACACTATTAACCTGCCTGTGGTGCTTCTCGGCCCTCGTGAACGAAAAGTCGTACCAACATCTACAAAATATATTAAATCATTAAGTAAAGGAAAACAACATCTAATATTTAATATACTATATACAGTATTTATACCTGTCTCCAACAGGACGGATCGTGGTCTGGTGAGTAGTAACCGGAGGAGGAGCCGCAAAGTGTGTCCTCCTACTCCGTCGCCTCTGCTGCGATGCTGCCGCGTCCTGTGACCCTGAAGGCTCTGCGGAACCCCCGGAGCCTCCAGGAAGGCTAGCCGGCTGCCCAGGGAGGCTAGCGCTAGCCAGCTCCGAAGGGAGGCTAGCGCTAGAGGGCTCCTGTAGTGGCCCCCTAGCCTCTGAGTTGGGCTCCTGTAGCGGCCCCCTAGCCTCTGACTCTGACTCTGAATCAGAAGTCTCCGAGTCAGACTGCACAAAAGGAAAAAATTGAAAATTAATAATTAATAACAATTGAAATTTCAAAAATAACTTTATTGTAACTAAAATTTACCTCTGTCCGCTGAAAGCACACGACAGCTGAGGGTGGAGCGTGTGCCAGAAAGAGCTCACGTCGGCTAGAAAGGAACGAGCTCCCTGAGCAAGGGTCTGCTGGCGGCTCAAACCCTCTCACTGGCTTCCCCTTCCCCTTCCCCTTCCCCTTTGACGACATCCTGTTGCAAGGAATAAATGATTAATATGCAAAGACAATATACAAAATTAATGTTAAATTAGTGAATAAAACGTTACTTCAAAATTCATCAACATCACGATCATGCACCCTACTCCTTAAACCAGCTCATCGATCTTCTTCTTCCGCATATCGTTTTCGTTTGCGCAAATCAGCAGGTTCGACTATGTCATCGATATCTTCAGTTTCTGATTCTAATTCTGTTTCCGCTTCCGTGCCAGCCTCGATATCTTGAGCGTCTCCAACTAAGTTATCGAGTCCTACACCAGGCTCGACTGAGAAGGAGTCTGGCAACTCTTCCTCTTGGTAGACACAATCAACCTCAGCTTCGTCGTGGTAATCATCATCTCCTGGAGTGTATAACCGCTCACGAGGATTCACCTTATGTACCACCCACCAAGCTTTGAATTTATTGCATGGATAAGGTAGATAGTACACTTGCTCTACTTGGTGTGCAAGAACTAATGAATCGAATCCTTTCAAGGGTTCCTTATGTTTTACTTCGACCATGCCAAATTTGTTTACTCGAATTCCACAAATGGAATCAAACCATTCGCAGTCAAAGAATACCGCTCGAATTGGCTTGTTTGCGACAAAAGTGAATTCAAGGATTTTTTTAATAATCTCGTAGTACTGCGTTTCATGATCTTGCGAATCGATTGCCCTCAGCACAACCCCGACATTACATGTTGCCGCGAGGGGACGAAGAGATTCAAATTGAGTTGTACAGAATCGAAAGCCGTTGACGTCATATCGACCATAGCTTCTAACATTAACCACTCCACGGGATAGTTGTCGCAAATCTTCATGGACGTTGGCATCTTTTTGGCACTGTCCAAGATATGGAGTTATTAGAAAACGTAAGCATTCTAAGTTATAATAAAATATTGTTAACATTGATTAGTTATCGAGAAAACGTTACATGATCTCGAAACCAGGAGAGAAAATTAGATCCCCCGTTTATTCCTTCCCGTCGAATATGTTCTATTTGCTTGCTCGTGGGTTGATGTCTATGTCTCCAATTTTGCTTGTCGAACATACTACATGACAAAGAGAACCTTTTAGAATACATGTGTCGGAAAAGATGGTGAAAAGCATAAGTGTAGGAGAAACACTTACTTGAAATATTCATTCATTTCTTCCATATTAGCGTACATGTAGAAGAATGCAGCATGCCTTTCTTTTTTGCTAACCTCATACGAAGTGTAACTACCAACAGTAGTGCCTCTTGTTGCAAAAATGGAGAGATCGCTACAAGGAGGTTGCTCATCTATATTGTATCACATTACCGAAGTATTAACATTGTTTTCCTCTGCGAAGTAAACACTTGAGAAGTATCCTACTTCCTTAAGAGTAAAAGCTTCGGCGATGCAACCTTCAACCCTTGCCCTGTTACCAACCATTGGTTTCAGATATCTAAGTGATCTTTCAATATGATACATCCACCTATATTGCACGGGACCGCCCACTTTCGCTTCAAATGGAAGATGAATTAAGAGATGTTGCATTGGATTGAAAAGTCCTGGAGGAAAAAAAATTCCATCTTACACAAAAATACCGGAACCTCCTTTTCCAATTTAGTCATCATCTCTGGCGTGATTTCTTTAGCACAGAGTTGCCTATAGAAGTAGCTAAGCTTGGCTAACACCTTCCACACTACATCATCAAAATAGCCTCGAAACATAACAGGCAGAAGTCTTTCCATGATTATGTGATAATCATGACTCTTTAACCCAATGAGCTTTCCCGTTTTCACATTCACGGCTCGTCTCAGACTAGCTGTGTAGCCATCTGGGAATTTCAACCTTTGCAACCATTTGAGAACTTCTTTTTTCTCTTTAGGTCGAAGACAGAAAGGAGCGCGTGGTTTACCACCATTTTTGAAGAGCTCAAGAGTTTGACGATTACAAAGCTCGGCAAGATCCTTTCGAGCCTTTAAATTGTCTTTTGTTTTGCCCGTCATGTCCATGCATGTGCTTATGATACATTCGGCCATGTTACGCTCTTGATGCATAACATCAATGTTGTGCCTTAGAATCAACGACTTCACATACGGTAACTCCCAAAGTCCACATATGTGAGTCCAATTGTGTTTGTCTCCGTAACCTTCGAAATATCCAGGACGACATTCATCTGGCACCAATTTGTCCAACATATCAGATATTTATGACCCGTCAAGACGTTTCGGTGGTCCTTTAGTGACAACGGCGTTCTTTCTGAAGACATTCCTCTGTTGTCTAAACAAGTGATTCGGAGGTAGCCAACGTCTATGACAACCGAAGTAAGATATCTTGCCTCCATGGGTAAGTCGAAAGCAATTGGTATTAGAGGCACATATCGGACACGTCAACCGACCATGAGTGCTCCATCCAGAAAACATGTCGTATGCCGGAAAATCATGAATGGACCACAAATAAGCAACTCGGAGGTTGAATTTCTATTTCTTGTAATAGTCGTACGCTTCGACTCCTGTCCACAACATTTTCAACTCTTCGATCAACGGTTTCAACATCACGTTGAGACGTGACCCAGGATGATCTAGCCCAGGTACAATGAGGCTAAGAAACATAAACTCATTCTTCATGCAAAAAGTCAGCGGAAGATTGTACGGAATGACAAAGACGGGCCAACAGGAGTATGGTGCGGCGTTTGTGCTGAACGGCGTGAACCCATCTGTCGCCAACCTGATGCGAATATTTCTCGCTTCACGAGCGAATTCTGGGTCGAACCAGTCCAGAGCCTTCCATGCCTCACCATCGGACTTGTGCGTCATGACTCCATTGTTCTCACGCTCACCTTCTTTTGCCATCTCATGTGTCTGGCCGTTTTTTTGAAAGGAACAGCCGCTTCAACCTCGGTGTCACTGGTAAGTAACGAAGCTGCTTACGTGCGACTTCCGTCGTCACTGTATTACCATCGTTATTAACAACTTCGACAAACCTCGGTTGACCACATTTCAAACATTTGTTCTCATTGGCATGCTCTCTCCAGAAAAGCATGCAGTTGTCCGGACACACATCAATCTTTTCGTGCTTCATCCCGAGACCAGAAAGAATTTTCTTCAAGTTGTACATATCCTTAGGCACTTTGTTGGGTTGTGGAAGGACATCTTTGAACAAATCGATGAGCATGTTGTAACAATTGTTAGAAAAGAAGAACTTAGACTTAATTGCCATAAGTCTAGTCACAAAATTGAGGATTGACATTTTAGTGTGTTCATGCAGAGCCTCTTCTGAATCTTGAGACGTTTGAAGAACTCTTTAACCTCTGTTGTTTGAGTATCTTCTGTAAGCTCTGGTTGTATAGCTTCCAACATCTCATCCATCATATCAACCTCTTGAGCATCATCATTGTCCGCTTCCACTTCTTGTACAGCTTGAGAAGCTGTCTCGCCGTGGAAGTTCCACAACTCATAATGTGACACGTAACCGTTTCGACACAAGTGCAACGTAAGTTCCACTTTGTCCAAAAACATTCCATTTCGGCATTTCGTACATGGGCACCGCGCCTTATCGCTATTTGACAACAAAAAAGCTCGTTCCACAAAAGCTTCTGTCTTGGCCTACCACTCATCTGAGTGACCACCAGTTCTGCTCTTCCAACCAGTGTACATCCAACTACGGTCTTCGCCCATGTTTGACTCTGCAGTTTAACGCGAAAGAAATTGTCGTTAATGTATTGTTATGTTATGTGTCACGGCCCTAAAACCTAGGCAGATAGATCCTAAACCCACCCAAGAGTGACCGAGCGGAGCATGCTCATGACGAGATGCGTGATCTGGATTCGAACGAAATTTCGGCAGCATAACCCCGCTGTTCTCCACTGCACGCTCAAAAATGGTGCAGCAGAGAACAACAGGGTTACGCCACTGAAATCTCGTCCAAATCGGACCCGCGTCTCGTCACAAGCCATGCCCCCTCGGTCACTCCGAGGCTGTCCAAAAAGGGGCAATTCCGAACCTGCACGTCTCACATGCCAATGGCATGTGAGACGTGCCGATCCGAAACGGGTAATACATTGCTATAGGTTACGTTGCTCATTTTCATTTTGAGGTCATTTAAGAGAGAGGAAAGAACTAGAGAAAGACTGAGAGGAAAGTTGGTCTTAGATGACAATTCCACGACGGCTTTAGGGTTAGCTGCTATAAATAGATTGGAGATGAAACCACTTCATCAGGGTACGCCATCCACGCGCAGGTGCTTGCCATCCTCACCGTCGTCGTTCGCCTTCATGCCCGTCTACACGCATACTTTACCTTACCACTAAATGGGCCTTGTCGGGCCTTGTCAAGCCAGTCCGAAGCCCATTTATGTATATATAGTTCTGAAACACTCAAGCAATCAAAATTAAAATTGTAACCATAATTCAAAAAACTAAGCAATTCAAATAAACCTAAACATAACAATTATCCATTGTAATTCATCAATTTATCAACTCAATTCTAACATAAGCAATTGAATTCAATTAAATTAAACCTAAACATAAGCAATTCAATTCTAACCATAATTCTAAGCATAACAAATAAGCATAAAAATTCAACAATTGTAATTCATCAATTTATCGATTTAATTCTAACGTAAGCATAGTAAACATTATTTGTGTATCTATATAATTTCTAATCAATTTCTAACATAAGCATAGCAATTCATCAATTTCTAACATAAGCATAGCAATTCACAATTTTCTATTAAGAGTAAACACTTGCAAATGCATGTGCAATTCACAATTTAGGCAAAATTTCAAGCAAATGCATGTGCAATAATTCAAAACAATGAGAGCAAGGGGAGAGGCGAGGAAATACTTGCAAGATCGGCGGTGGGGTCGGGGGCGCAGGGGCGGCAGATGCCGTGGACGAGCCGGCGGCGGGGGCGCAGGGGCGGGGCTGGCGGCGGCATGGTCTGGGGGCAGCGGCGAGGTCCGGGGGCGGTGGGCCGAAGGCAGGGCGGCGCGGCGGGGACGGGGGAGGCCGAGGGCGGCGAGGGCCGGGGGCGGCGCGGCGGGCCCGGGGGAGACGGGGGCGCGGCGAGGCCGGCGGCGGCGTGGGCGTCGCGGGTCAGCCGGAGCAGGAGCGGGGGCGGCGGGACCAGGGCGCGGCGAGGCCGGCGGCGGCGTGGGTGCCGCGGGTCGGCGGGAGCGGGAGCAGGAGCGGGGGCGGCGGGGCCGGGGCGCGGTGAGGCCGGCGGCGGCGTGGGCGCCACGGGTCGGCGGGAGCGGGAGCGGGGGCGGCGGGGCCGGGGCGCGGCAGGGGCGTCGTGCGCAGGCAGCGGGGAAGAGAAGAGAAAGCGGCGGGTAAGGAAGAAAAGAGAAGGGCACGCGGGGTAGGTTAAAATACATAACTTACATCGGCTAAATACCCAACTTACGTCGGCGGCCGTAACTTATGACGGTCGTCCTACTGGCCGACGTAAGATAACACTATGTTAAGTCGGCTCTTTTATTTACGTCGGCCTGTTGCTCTAGCCGACGTAAGTTATTATTAAAAGTTGTCGGTCTCATTACTTACTTCGGCAGCCGGCGTAGGTTAAATTACTTATGTCGGTTCCATGCCGCTGACGTAAGTTATTTAACTTACGTCGACCAGCCGACGTAAATTAAACTGGCCGATGTAACTGATCGATATTCCTGTAGTGTTACTCGGAGCATTGCGGACTTCTTCCTCTTACAACGACAGTATATGGTTAATACTCTTGAGAGAGAGCTGACATGGCTGATTGCAAGCCATGTTCCACTCCAGTCGACACATGCCTCAAGTTGTCATCTGATGGTGCTTCCGCATGCTACTCACCATTATGATCCCGCTGGAGCCCTGCATTACCTCACCTTCATTCGACATGATACCTGGGTATGTTCTCCAACAGGTGGGTCTCTAGATGTATGATCCTTGTAAGCCTCATCTCGTATCGGTGAAATATTCTATTGTACATTCTAGTCACTTTGGATCATGTTATTCAACTTTACTACTCCTCTATGAGCAAGCTAGTTGTGTATTTTGATGATGATCAGACCGGTTTTCCCAACACATGCTGCTCTAGCTCCGCATAAGGCGTTTTCCTCGGTGACAATCTTGTCACCTAGTCTTTGAAATGTCAGCCCACGACATCTCACTCCAGCACCAAATGTAAAAGCTCACATTTGAAAACAATAACAATTCAAAATTTTGAACTTAATTTTTTATGTTAAAATAGAATTTCAGACTCGCATGAAATAGTTTGACTAATAAAAGATGTTATAATTTGGACGTACAAAAACTTAAAACTAAATGAGAAGCAATGAGTGTGTGATTAAACTCGTACAAGTAATTCTAGAAAGAGGATATTCCAATGCAATTTAAATATATGAAGTCAGATATAATGCAAAGGAAAAAATCCAAATTATAATTGTAACAAATGTAAAATCATAAGCAGTGGTGTTTTGTTAGCTAGTGGATTGAGTAAGGAAAGGAAAAAAAATATTAACTAGTTCCTAGGTGAGGGAAATATTAAAATTAAGTCTTAATGGGGGAAATTGAATTCAAAAATAAACCCCACATTAACTACTGTTAAAATACAAATGTGAAACTACCAATGGAGTTCTCAGGTTAAAGTTAGCTGAGCTACAAATGCAAGACATGAAGCAAAGTTAAATGTTTATTTAATAGCAACATAAAAGGGAGGCTTAAAGATTTAATCCAAATACCATGCCAAAGGGTTTCAGTTCATTAATATAAGTCCTATAATCCAAATAGGGGACCTGCCAGATAGTAACAACTTTGGATCTCTTTTGCATGCATTTAAGTTCAGCCATAAGAAAGGATTCAAATAGAAAAAATTCAAATTCAAATTTGATTTCGACCCTGTCAAATGTTCAAATTGATTGTAGCAATGAACTCTACTTGTTCACATTAGTGTCCCTGCCAAAGGTTGTCATTTATAGAATTGATCTACTATGTTTAATTGAATAAGAAAGGGATAAAAGAGGGTGGGACCCACAAGACTCAACACGTGCTCTGTTTCCCTTCCTTCTCAGAGCAGGCTACGGCACCACATGCAACCCCCAGCAGCAGCCTGATGCTTGCTTGCAACCTTGCTCGTGAAGGCAACCAGGCACCCACCAAGGCCGAGCCTATCCTCATTGACCGGTGTAAAATGGCAGCAACACCCCTCTCCTCTGTTTTCTCCACCAGTGATGCTACTCTGTGCTCCTTTACAAATTCGAGCTACACAGTGGAGTTTGATCCTTTCGCTTTGTGTTTGAGTCTGCTATAGTGTTGTGCACAGCCGGTTGATCATTCTTCTTGTCGCCTTGAGCACTCCCAAAGACGATAGAAGTGAATTTCGGGCCGCCGGCACTCTGCTCCCAATTTCCGTACTCTGTTTCACCGGTGACCAGACGCTACAAGCCTCAAATCCCACACCTCCCTTAAACAAAAAGGTGTGTTTATACTCGTAGAATGTTCTGGTAAAATTTCAGCCCATGCTTTGGATCCTAGCTCCCGTATTCTCAAGTTTCCCAATGAGTTTTCCGTAGGAACAAGGCTAGGCCTTCAGCTTAATTCGGTTTCTATGTGTAAAAATTTTCTAATCCAGTAATATATATTATAGTCTCTAGATGACCAGGCGCACACGCTAGATCAAGAAACAATGAGAATCATCGACCCTAGCCTCAGATATTCGAGTTTTCCTCACCAGCGGCAAAAATGGGGGATGTCGGCGGTGAAATCATAATTCCGGACCATTGCACACATTCTACTCTCCAGTTTCATCTCTTCCACGATTCCAGGAACCTTCCATAGCAATTTTCGAGTCACTGGAGCCTAGTTTGGGGATAACCGACATCAATGAAACCCTAATACCCGCCGCCACCGTTGAACCCTCACCTCCGGTCGTTTATAGCCCGATTGAACCCCACCATCGTTCTCCCCATCCTTGAAAACCCCCAGGCGGTAGGTCTCGACGCCGGCGAGTCTGGGAACGTGGGTCTGGCGGGTGTGCTGCCGCACCGTGCCTCCGGCTCTCCCCTGGCGCGAGGTAGGGGATGACCTCCCCTGCCGGATCTCTTGCGGCCGCGTGGTCCTGTGTGCCTACTCGCCCTCTACTCTATGGCCCCGTGTGGCATTCTTCTCATTGGTCCGGATCAGTTTGTGGCTGGGATCATATGTGGCAGTGCGCTTGAACCTTGTGGCCAAAGTGTTGCTCGTCTCTGATTGGTCCATTTCAAAACCGTAGGCCCAGTTGCAGTTTTAATCTATTTCCAATTAGAAAACAATTCCAGAAATGTTTACAAATTAGAAAATCAATATCTTCTCAAATATTCGACCAACAATTCCCAAATAAACATGGTTACACTCGTCTTGATCTCTACAGTCTAGTGGTGCACTTGCATCAGTATGAAAGTCCATAAAAGTTTCTCAATAATTCAATGAAGCAAAAAGGCTTTGAATTTAATTCCTGTTGCTCCATTAATGTAAAAATTCCCAAAGTTGGCAAAATCCTTCTTCATAAGTCCCTTGGATTCCAGTAGAAAGTTCAAATTTATTTGACTTCATTTGCTATGTCAAATTCAGTTCCAAATCAGTATGCACATGAAAACTTACAAAATGTCCAGAAATATTTTCAGAAAAAATTGTCCAAACTTCTAAAATCAATATCTCTCTGTATAATGCTTAGAAAATTATGGAACCAATTTTGTGAGACTCTATATGACCTCCCCTAAATATATCATCCACTATTTTCCATGTTAAAGCTATAGATCAAGCAAGAAAATTCTGGGAAGGGTTTAGCTTTGTAGAATTTTAGAACTCACATGCTGCCATGAACATATCCCAAACTTGGCCAAGACTCCTCTCATACTACATGTTGTCTACTGTATATGTTTCAGCAGCATGTATCTTGATTTACTCCAGTAAACTGTGTTCCCCACCTCTATGTTCAAAACATAGCACATTTCACCTTATATGTTGCACTTAAGTTTCTGGTCTGTTGCTTCCTGTACACAGCAGAGAACCTCTTGTAAACTTGTACAGCAAAAGTATTCCTCTTGTCATTCATGTATTGTGGCTCTTTGCTAAACTACGTTCTTTTTATATGATGTTCCTTTCACTTTATTTGATGATCCAAATTGTTTCTTTGATTCTTCTCTGTTTTTATTAACCCAACATAGACAACCCATATCTTTGCATCTGAGTTTAGCCCTCTCAAGTTATAAACACTTTCAATTCTAAAACTACTAAGTTGCATTTTATTGAATATGTGCATTCTCATCTCGATAGATGTTATGACGGAGGAAGACCGACGAGGATCATCACTAGGAGGAGGCGACATCTTTATTGGTGCTGCTGGGATGAGAAGAAGGACATGGAGGCGAGGAATTCTCTATTGGCTGAGCCGTGATGAAGTCTATGATGGATTCTCTAGAGGAAGATCAAGCCACTGACCTATTGACATTTATCTAGTCGCAACCCAAGGCAAGCCCCAGTTTGCATTTAAGTGCCTTTCTAAAGTTTTGATTTATATCACTATGATGACTAGTATATGAATTGTGCATTAGGTCTATTTGTGATTGACACTACTCATGCATGACCCACAATCCCATGGAGTGTATGGGTAGGTTTATAGCGCAAAGCGTAGAATTGCCATGCTAATGTTGTAGGGAATCCGCTAGAAGTCGAGTGGTTGGAATCCACTCGCGAGATAGCAATATTGTCATTTGGGATTGGTTATTTTATAGAATGGTTTATAAACTAAATATGAGACCGAGCAGTGGGGTAGGAGGTGTAGCCCTGCCTGTGTCGATTAACGACCGATCCGTGTGCGGCCCTATTGAGCAAGTTTGAATTGTACCGGAGTCATACTGGATATATGGGGTCCAGGAAAGCGATGTACCTTGGGATGCCATTGTTGAGCCTTTTTCGATCGCCTCAGACTTTCGGCCGCAGCACAGTAGAAGGAAACTCACCCACGACATCTTCACAGCGGAATGTGCACCGTGAGTGAGAATACTGCCCTAGACAATTGAATCGATTCAACTTCGATGGAACGTAGGAAAGGTTGTTGCGTACGATGTCTGTGGAGTGCACCTATGTGACTTCCAGTACGGACGTACGTGTTGTGTAGGGTATTTTTTATTTGAATCACCGTCTCTCGCGGTTATTGAGTTCCGCTTGTTCAGTGTGTCATAACGTAGTAATAAAGAGTAGTTGGAAGAATATGAATATGCTGCTATGAATAATCTTTTGTATTGTAACCTTGGCTGAATTAGAGATTGCACAATTAAAGTTATCATTTTCGAACACTTAAACTTGAATGAAGTTTATGAAGCTTTGGGCAAGTATCATTGTGGATGAAGCGCTTCTTGTTTGATTGTGGAGTTCATTATGATGCATGCCCACTGATTTCACATTTTCTACTTTAAAACAGAGCTAAGGAGTTACTAATAGGCGAGTCCTTTATGCAAATTCAGCTTTCCTATGTTATAAGTCTCAAGTATGTAGAGTTCCATGTTCAGGTGAGATGGTTAAGTCTTGATGAGCCTTTGTGCTCACGGTTGCTATATTTGTGGTTTTGCAGGTTTACTTATATTGTTGTTGTTATGGGTTGTACGTGAGATCTCGACTGCCGAGATGTATCTCTCACGTGACCCCACGTCACTGCCTTATGATCTTCGTGTTGCTAGTGAAAAGCGTGTGCGGGCATGGATGACTTCTCTTATGCTTAGATAGGTCAAGAGTGTGAGTATGTACTTTCCGCTGCGTGTGTATCACTGTTGTACACTATGTTGTAAACAATATCTTATTGATAAAAGAAAACTTTGTATTTTTACTATGTCTTTTCGCATGTACTGTTGGGTGTTGCATCGCACGACACTACCCAATATGATACCTAGAATGTCGGGACCCCAGACCTCACACCAAAGCGGGATATCTTGTTGTCGCTTAACGTCGTCGTTGAGGTTCATGGTTATGTCAGCTATTGGAGGAACTTCACTATTGATTGCAGAAGGCTACCTTGGTATATTGTTATAATGCGGGTGTTATTAATCTCTCAACCAAGATGCAACATCAACGTATCAAGCATATCAAGATTGATTTACACTTTGCTCGATGATAATCTGGTCTCCTAGTCATTGAAGTGTTAGCACACGATATCTCGCTCCAACACGGAAGCAGAATATCGTGTTGTCGCTAACGCTATCTTCGAGGCTTCATAGTTACGTCAGCCACTGGAGGAACTTCATTGTCCACTACAGAAGGCTACCTTGGTATGTTGTTACAATTTGAGTGCTGTTTATCTCTCGATCAACTCGATGCAGTATCAATGCATTAAGCATATCAAGATTGATTTACACTTTGCTCGAACAAGGTACCTGCTAGAGCAGTTCCGGTTCTCCACATTCCTACCAGCTCGCGGTATGCGAATACCTTTACCAAGAGCCTCCCATAGTTTGTGTTTGTGGATTTTTGTTTCAATCGAAAAGTTCTAGCTGGAGAGTGTTAGAATAAATAGTTCCACGTTGGAATTATAACCAAGTGAGGTCCCCTGATCCATATAAATGTGTACTGCTGAGAGGTTTTAATCAATCTAATAATTATTTACTCTCATTTTGTACCAGGTACCACTACGAACTGTCCCTAATTTGCCTTAATTGTCTCTAACGTTCAGTTGGTACTAGTGGGAAAAATGAAAAAAAACGGGTGCCTATCTGATAAATTTTTTTGTTCACATAGTTCCTCTTCAGAAGCAGAAGTATTGGGTTCCTTGCGTGACATACTTGTTGTGTCTTGATGTGCCTTTAGTACTCGTTTTTTGAATACCTTAGTTGATAAATTGATGCTATTTACAAACAAAGCCACAAAGGCAATAAACTGTGCAAAATACTTCATTTCTAGTAGTACAGAAATGTTGGGCTGCTTTTACACGACTTGTATTCTAGAGTGTCTTCTTCCTGCTTCATTTTTGAATTTATGTCACTGGAGATGTCATTCCTAAAAAATTTGTTGATAGTAAGCTATGACTACTTTATATCTGAAAATATATAGTACACTAAATTTGTTAATGACGGCCGGCTGGATGGGTAGACCAGAGGAAGGTAGAGAGTTGTTGGGCTAAGACCGGTCGCAACAGACACGGTAAACGCCCCGCTATGCAGCGAATAGCGGGCGCGACGCAAAAAATGCCCCCGCAGCAGTGTGTTTTGCTGGATCTGTAAAATAGGTTTTGCAACAGTATTGCACCACTGTAAAATAGGCTATTGCACCACAGTTGGAGGTACCACTATGGAGAGAGAGACTCTGACGGTTGCATCGCGGGTTCTATGGAAGACGGATGTTGGATGCGGAAGCCGGGAGGCGACGCTCAGAGGCGAGGCACCGGCGGCGCTTGGGCTGGGAGAGGTCGGGGACGGCACTGCGCGTGTGCTGGACCCACACCTTCCGGTGCCGACGACAGACGAGGACGAGGCGCTGGCCTACGTGGGCTACCTCGCCGCCGACTGCGTGGGCCCCATCGGGTGCAACCGCCCGTCCATGACCTGGCTTCGCGAGCGCCGGGAGCGCGGCGTCACCGGGAGAGGTCGGGGATGGTGCCAGATCTCTGTGTGGAAAGGGGATGAGGCGAGTGGGGGCGAGGGAAGTATCAGTGAGGGATGGACACGGCGGCCCACGGGAATGGCGAGACAGGACACGGTGGAGGGCGGCGAGGCAAGACGCGGTGGACGGCAGCGAGGCGGGACGCGGTGGACGGCAGCGAGGCGGGACGCGGTGAAGGGCGGCGAGGCGGGACGGGCGGCGAGACGGGGAGGGCGTGGGGCTCTCGACAGGGCGGCGAGATCGGGGAGGGCACGGGGCTCCCGTGGAGGAGGGCAGCAAGATCGGGACCGGGAGGACCCAGCAGGGACCGGGGATGAAAATAATTTGCCGGGAATATTCTAAAACGTGGGAGGGAAGAGAAAAAATTGAGTAAAATAAAAGAGAAGAAATGTAAAAATAAGGGAAAATAAATAAAAGGAAAAGAAGAAAATAAAGAGATGAAAAGGAACAAAATAATAAGAATAAAGATGAAATAGAAGAAATTAGAAAATAACTATATGATATAATATAAAATAGATATTAGTTGGTATAGAGGTGGGATATAGAGGTGAATTGGCGTGAGGAACGAAACTATAAAGGACGGAATCTTTTAGTGGTAACTGTAAAAGGGGTATAGAGATAGGATATAGAGGTGTACCACTGCGAACGGTCTAAGGCTCAATATGTTAAATTGGTCATGCTTGACATTCGGATTTAAAACAGATATCATTCACACATATCCCAAAGAATATGGATATCCGGCCATTCGGATGGATATTAGCTCATACCATTTCCAAACTGATATCAAAAATCAAATATCCAATATCCGATTCGTATCCGAATAAGATCCGATAAAAATGAGTATAGATTATATCGAAGTGTGCAATTGACACTTCCCTCGGTACTACCAAGGAGTAGACTGCGGAGGTTCGTATTTAGGTGGGGCGTAATTCAAGACTCAAGAACAGATGTGACACATGGAGTTTTACCTTGTTCGGGCCGCCTGAGTGTAATACCCTACTCCATGAGGTGTGTTGTATGCTTGATCGAGTATGCGAATGAGGTAGTCCGAATTGGATGACTTCTACCATGCAGCACAACTCCTTTATATGATAAGGACTAGTTGTTATAGTGTATCCGAGGCCCGACAGGTGGCCCGGGTGGTAATTAACACCCTATGCACGATCTGGGTGGTTAACATCGGTTTATTACAGTGATAACATGCCTTGATGGCAGCGTTACCAGGCTTGATGGTCCTCTGATTGTGCATCATTAATGCATAATTAATGACACGTTAATCAGGTCTTGTAACAGCTAATTTATAGCCTCTTGAATGCCCGCACCATTGTAGATCCTAGAGTTTTTCCCATTGGAGAGGTAGGTCCAGACACGTGACTTGTGGCAGCACTAGAGCTTCCCTTATAAGAGAGGCAGGTCCATCGCCGCGGGATACGTGGCAGCGCTGGAGCTACCCTTAGGAGGGAGGAAGGTCCGACGCCATGCAACAGGTCGCAGCGCCGGAGCCACCATCAGGAGGGAGGCAGATCCGGCACTGCGAGACACGTGTTGGCCTCCGAAGGTCCACTTTCCTTGAAAGTGGGACTCAACACATCTTCTTCTGGTACAAATGGGTACCTGGTATGCAGGGTATCGACAGTGGCCCTGGGCCCACCTCTGGTGAGGTTTTGATGTCGAAGGTGGGCCCACTATCCTGCATTGCTACTTCAATTTTTTACTTGGGCGGTTGAAACGACGGCATGTTCTAGTGCCATCGCTACGTGGCTCTTCTTGGTTTGGTAGGTGAGATGCATGACGTGCGAATCTCACGCAATTGAAGGGCATCGGTTTCTAATACGATTTTTGTATCAGTTCCCAGCATAATCTTTGTAGCCCTATCACGCCGCTGTCCTTGGACTTCCAACTTCTCATCATAACACCAGTTCACCTGATGTGACTTTTTTGACAAAGTTGACCCGAGCCCCCTTGTCATAGGCGAGGTAACTATGCGGTGCGTAATCAGGCTCCGCGTGCAGTTGCCATCCAAGAATTGCAGAGGCTAATAAAGGAAGAGGCTTTGCGGGGGGAGAGAACCCTTGCGCCTCGATCTGTTTGCTTGTGCATAGAGCTCTCCGCTTCATCCCCTACATCGCGTTCCCCGCTTTCACTCCTTTTTGCAGCGATGGAACTCAGACTTGTGAGCCAGAGTGATCTCTTAAGAGTTCGAAAGTTGATGGACTGGCAGAGCCCCTCCGTCAACAATGCATTTGTCGTGGGAAGATCCCTTTCAAGAAGGAGAGCTCCGATGACATGTCTTCTTCTCAGTATACGCCATGGTTGGGGTAGTCCTGCCAGTCTCTTCTTTCTTGTTGATGCTACTGGAGGTGTACTAACTCCAGCTCCAGCACCTCAACCCCTCCTCAATCTTGCTGGTGGCGAACTTCGTCCACTTCTGCGAGGTGTGGGTGGGCGTGCCACCCTGTGTTTCGTTATTCAAGACTTTATTCACCCTCCGGGCGACTAGGAAAGGCAACAATCTCATTGAATTCTACTACTTCATGAGGCGCAGAAATCCTCCCTTCAAGTACATTACGTCCTTTGGCTTTGGGAAGTTGGAAACCTGGAAGAGCGACTTGGTGATTGTTCGGATGGACCAGCAAGACCGCTTGGAGTTGCCAGAAGGATTTCCGATGACAGACTCAGACTTCTGGGAACAGCTCCCGGAGCTATCAGAGGAGTACAACCCAATGCTGTCATGGATCAATAACTTGGTTGAAGGAGGCTTGACATCTCTGATGGTGCTTGGCAACTTCTTGACCAGCTGCTGGGCTCCACTTAATGTGACACCTGGTTCCAAAAATGAGCCAAGTGCGACGCATATGTGTACCCAGGATGTTCAACACACATAAACGATTGCATCACAAATGATATACATAAAATTACCACAACACAAATTAATTAGAAATGTACTTTTATTACAATATTCAAATAATCCTTGAATTACAACTCTAATGATAATTATTATTAATAGGATCTGAAACTAATGCAGCAGAAATAATCTAAGCTGACCAAACTAAGCATAAGGGATATAGCGCGGCTCCAAGCAATCTACAGACAAGTCGACGGCAGCACACAACCTAGTACTCCACATTATTCTCAGGGTAATCCCAAACATCACCTGAAATTGTTAGTGGGGGAATTGCAAGGGTGAGCACATATCGTACTCAGCAAGTGTTGAAAAATAATGACATGTAGCTTAAACAAATAATGATAATAAATAAGGGCTATTTGCTAAAAAGTACATTTAAAACATGTAAAAAGCATACTACAATGTCTATGTGAATTAATCTCATCATATCCCAAATAAACATAATAATTCATATCCATCATTCATTATCCATCCATATACCAGGTTCTTACCATCATCATTAACCATGTCCATTTGTCACAATCCAATCCATAACCGTAACCAAACCATCCGAAATTCCTAATTTTCCACTCTAATCATGTGAGGGTCCAGGTCACTCATAACCGGGAGCACGACTATCATGATAGTTTTAGCACTCTGCAGAGGTTGTACCACTTTACCCACAAGTTTATGATTTCGTCTCCTTTCAGTGACTAAGAAAACCTCCATCATGCCCATGACCCATCAGTAACATTACACAATTCCAACGGTGTGTGGCCAAGAGATCACAAAATAGCCTTTACAAAGGGACTACCGGCATATTCAGACCCACTGAGGTTTCACCGGTGGTGATGCCTCCAACTGAGCACATCCAACCAAGGGCCCCCTCTTGTGTCGTTCGGATCCCAGGGCAGCCCTGCCACTATTGCAAACCCAACTGACTCACATTCCCCGCTCCCCCAAATGATCCGAACAATGCTGGCAATACACCTAATTAATTTCCTAAGCCGCACCCATACTTGGCCATGTGGTGGCACTGCAAAACCTCGATTTTCGCTCCATGAACCGGTCAATAGATCTAGAGCAAGCGAAACCACCATATCTCCCAACCCAATACACAAACCAAACTTGCTTAGATCTCCCAATCGCATGTTGCCAATTAATCATATTCATAAATTCACATCTTCCATAAGAGCATTAATTCATAGTAAAGCCATTTGGTTTTTTTCTATTTCCAATTAATTAGGGCAACGCAAAAAGGTAAAATACCCTTCTCGACTCTCTACAATGTATTCCAAGCGACAAGGATGGTCAAACGAGACTAGTAAACACCTATTATGTGTTTCCCATCAATTTGATACAAGTATGCAATTTTGCAAACCAAATATTTAAAAATAGGATCAAAATAATCAAGGATACTTGCCTTGCTCTTGAGATTGGTTAGGATCAAAAGCTTCAAAGTTCTGGTGCTGGAGGTCCTTGACAACACCCTCTAGAACATCACCTTCTATTTCGTGCAATAAACATACAAAACAAGCATTACAATCAATAAATGCTCATATAGTACTCGATATGTCATGACATGCATTCATAATGCAATTATGGGGTAATGCATGTTATTAGGTTGCTATCATTGCTTACTAACTAGTTACAATTAAGTTTTACATGTTAGAACAAGTTCTAAGTCATTACGAAGGATATTAAAGAAGTTCCAAGAATTTCAGAACAAGAAAACCGGACTAGTCTGCATTGAGGCCGGACATGTCCGTTCCGATACAGAAAGGGGATCGGACTAGTCCGAACAGGGACCGGACAAGTCCGTTATGGCTAGGGTTTTGGTGAATTTTCAACTAGTGCATGGTTAAAGTTTATATAGAACCATACTTTGCGTAGAAAAGATGCATCTAAGATAGGGTTCAAGAGTTGAAGACTCGAGAATTTGACGTCAAGATCGAAGGAGACGAAGAATTGACAAAGGGGAATGTTGACGATGAAGGATTGATGATGAAGATTGAAGCGGCGACGAAGATCTTTGTTGATCCCCCTCCTTCCTCCCTTCTCCTTATTCTCCCTGCGGTGAACTCCTCTTGACGGTGCTCTCACGAATTAGGGTTAGGGGTTCCCTTCAATTGTGGCAAATAGATTAAAGGGTTGGTGTTGGGGTGTTTATATAGGGTGGAGATGGTAGGGTTTGTGTGGAATTCGAGTTTAAGGCGTTGGAGGCCTAGGTGGGGTCCCACTTGGGATCCACAGGGGTTAGGCACAATGTTCTTGGGACCAATTAGGGTAATTACCCAAAAGCCCATCAAGGAGGAAAAATAGACTCAAAGTCAGGCACACCGGACTAGTCCGCTCAGGGGCCGTACAAGTCCAGTATGGGACAGAAAGTTGGATGGCCAAGTCCATTGCTTATCCGGACAAGTCTGATCTGGTCCAGAAAGCAAAATGGACAAGTGCGGTTTACGATCGGACAAGTCTGGAGGTCTTCTCAAATTTTAAAAATACAGACAAGAGTGAATAGTTGCCGGACAACTCCAAAAGTTTCCAGTGACGGACACCGGACTAGTCCGTACTTAATAATGGACAAGTTCGGACAACATCAAAACCATTTTTAGACTAATAAGGGGAAAAAGCGGATAAGTCCGAAAGATAACAGAGAGGAGAACTGTAACACCCTCATTTTCATCCATCATGCATTGCATAAGTTCATATACATGTCTAACATTAATCCACATAAAAAGGAATAAGTTTAAGATGAATTAGAAACAAAACCGCACTTAAGAATTCTGGGAAGTGCGGACTAGTCTGATTTTGGTGTGGACTAGTCCGATTTCTCTCTGACTTCAAATGGACTTGTCCGTTTTGTTGCGGACTAGTCTGTTTTTCTCTTTGGACATTTTTGGACTTGTCCGGCCCATAGCGGACTACTCTGGTATCCCAAATTGCTTCAAATTTTGCTAATTCTCTGGACTTGTCCGGTATTCCAGCAGACTAGTCCGTTTTTCCCTCTGACTAAAGTCGTACTTGTCTGATTTTGGCCAGACTTGTCCGTTTTTTCCCTTTGGATAAGTTCAGACTTGTCCGATGTCCAGTCCGGACTTTTCCGATTTCTCTCTATCTAACCTCAGACTAGTCCGACCCTTTTCAAACTTGTCCGATAAATCGTGACTCCGAGTTGATCTTTTGTTTCATGACTTGTTTCTTGGGTTTTACATGAAGTGGGCCTAGGTATGTCGTGCCTAACTCTTTTAGATCCCATGTGGGACTCTAAACCGGCCCCTACTCATCTGAAACTCGAAATCCATCTAACCCTAGCCTCCACCTCTATATAAACAACCCCACCCCTTGACTTGACATCTATTTGCCACTTTTCCACCACACCCAACTCTAGCTCGTGGATAGCCGCCACCAAGGAGGGAGAAGGAGATCTAGAGCAAGAAGAAGAAGAGGAGGAAACGAAAGAGGATCAAGATGTCCATCAACTTCGCGTTCTTTGTCAACAATTCACCATCAAGTTGTTTATCAACCCTAGATCGTCAAGATCCAAGTGTTGCCTCCAAGATCCTTGATTCATTGGAGTTCTAAACACCTGGTATACCTTCTACTTCCTTTTCCTTACGTGAATTCAACCCCGTTTCCCCAAGTTCACATCGATCTAGAAAACCCTTGTTCGCTAGTTCTGCGAAGTGCAGACTTGTCCGGTCCCTAGCGGACTAGTCCGATCTTCTGGTTAAATTGTGTTGAATTAAATCTAAAATTTGATCGAATAATCTCCAAACCTGTATAAACTTGTTAAAAGTTATTAGAACTAGTTGGTAATCATCATTAACAACTCATTCACTAGTTTTTCTTTGCATTTGCCTTAATCATGCATGTCATGTCATATTGAGTAATATTTGTGCATCTATTGATTGTAATTCTTATCTTGTACGTTATTGTGCAAATTAGACGGATTTGCGCTAGAGAGTGCCGTGGAGGATCTCCAACTCCAAGAGTTTGAAGGCATTGACGCGAACCAATCCCAAGAGCAAGGCAAGTGTACTTGAAGCATATTGATCCTTTGTTAAAATAAATGTTGTGTTTGCAAAACTGCATGCTTGTGTCAATTTGATGGGAATCCTATGATAGGAAGTTTACAACATTTGTTTAACCACCCTTGTCACTTGGAATTCATGGTAGAGAGTCGGGATGGGCTTTTTACCCTTTTTTCTTCGCTTAATTAATTGGGATGGAACACAACTATACCACTTAACTTAATTATGCATTTATGAGATTTGATTAACATGAACTGGTTAATATGATATGGTAATGGGTGATCTAAGAAAGCATGGTATGTGGATGGGTTGGATGTTATGGTGGTTTGCTTGCTTTAGATCTAAGGACCGGTTCGTGGAGCAACCATCCAGGATTAACAGTGGCACCACGAGGCCAAGTATGGTTGCAGCGTAGCTGATTAATTATGGCTTAGCTAGTGCTATTTGGAAATTAAGGATGCTCGGGGAAGGGCTAGTCGGATTGGGTTTGTTGATGATTGGTGGGACTACCCTGGGATCTAAATGGCTCAAGAGGGGGCCCTTGGTTGAAGATGTGCTCAGTAGGAGGCATCGCCACCGGTGAAACCTCAGTGGGGTCTAAATAGGATAGTAATCCCTTTGTAAAGGCTATTTTGTGATCTCTTGGCCACACACCTAAGGAAGTATGAGACGGCATAATTGAGATTCTATAATCATCAAAAGGTGATGAAATCACGAACATGTGGGTAAAGTGGTACAACCTCTGCAGAGTGTGTCTAAAAACTATCATGATAGCTGTGCTCCCAGTTATGAGCAACCTGGACCCTCACATGATTAGAGGAAACTTGGTGTTGGGAAGGTTTTTGGGATGGTTATGGTTGGTAATATGGTTATGGCTTGTTATGAATTCAATTCTGATATTGATTATGGTTATTTGCAATGAGAAATCTAGTATACAAATGATGGTAATGAAATATGGACTGGTATTATGATGATTACATGGCTTATGATGGGTTTACTTCACATGCATATAATACATTGCTTTTCAAATGTTTTAATGTATTTTCCAGCACTTAGCCCTTATTATATTCGTCATTTCAATCAGCTACATGTCATACTTTCCACACTTGTTGATTACGACATGTACTTACCCTTGCGATTCCCCCACCAACAGTTGCAGGTCAGGATTGGGAGTATAATGATGATAATGCGGAGTTCTAGGTCGTGTCTGCCGTCAGCTTTGCATGTGGTGTTGATTGGAGCTGCGCTATATCCTATTTTCTTATGTTGCTTAGTTGCTTAGTTTGCTCAGTTTAGTTTATTTCCGCTGCATTAGTTGTACTTGTCATTAATAATCTTTAGTGCTTGTATTCGAGGATATTATGGTTTGTGTAATAAAAGTTGTTAATAATCTTGTTCTGTGGTAATTTTCTGTATATCCTTTTTTGATTGCACTCGTGTATGTGTGTTGAACGTCCTAGGCACACATATGCGTTCACTTGGTTCAGTTTTGGAACCGGGTGTCACAAGAACAGACTAGTCCGGGGTCCAATCCGGACAAGTCCGCACTGAAACCTGTTTTTATTCTAATTCATTTTATACTTGTTCCTCTTTGTGTTGCTTAATATTAAACATGTATAAGAGTGTATTCAATGCATGATGGATGAAAATGAGGGTGTTACACTTAAGCAGCAGAGTTCGCAGCTTGGACATACAACGAAGAGATGGATTTCTTCCAGATCGAGGTTGGCCTCGGGACTGACTTGGACAAGAAGCCTCTGCGATTCCAACTATAGAAGCTATACAGCGATTCTGTCTCAAGAGACAACCTCATACCTCCATCAGAGTTCTTGCCTCTGTGCATAGTGCCAAAGATTAGGAGGCAACTGCAGAAGGAGATGCCAGTTCTCAACGACACTGGTCTTGCAGTGCGGCAGAGAAGTAAGGCCCTCGGAGGGATTGTCATCTCTAGAACTTCAGCCCCGGGCGCACAAGAGACGTCCAAATCTGCCACTCCTAGTGGCAAAGGGAAGTCTCCAGAGGTACCAAGTCAGTGGAGGTCCGACTCCAATCGGGGCAAGGGGAAGGAGCCTGCTGATTCCTCCAGCCGGAAGACGAAGTTTGAGCGGGCTGATGCTAGCTCCATCAGGTGAGCTCTGACAGAAGCAATGTTGTCATCGGTGCCGCGCCCAACCCTGAGACCCGTGGTAGTCGTACCTACGACGACTGCATCCTCGGTCCCGGCACCCGAGATGAACACCGGGTCCGAGAAATCTTCATCATTGGTTCCAGGGCCTACGGGGGGCTTCGGGTCCGGAAAGTCTTCAACTTCGGTCCGTGTGCCGTCGGTGGGCATCGAATCTAGAGAGAGTCCTTTGATGATAGCTCCCACTGTAGGGATTGCAACATCCGCTCTGGAGGTCCAGGCTCCTGTGAAGCTGGTGACGACTTCGAAGACTCCCGGGGCGAGGTCATGACCATCTGCATCATCGGCGACGGTGGGATTAAATGACTCTGGCCGCCCGAGAAAGAAACTCCGCACAGACTTCGTCTGATGCATTATTAAGAACTTGTCTTCTTATTTACTTCTTGCTTTTTTTGTTGAATTTGTGTATACTCTTTTTTCAGAGTGTCAAGGCCAGTCGTTGCCTCGGCACCACCAACTAGCCAGGCTAGCATCATGGCCAAAGAGACCAGGTCGGTCGAGGTGACGGTTTATGTGGTGGTTCCTCTCGTGGTCACGGCGGATTGTGCAACAGTTCTAGAGTGAACTAATGCCGAGATGACCTCAGCGCCAACAGACGAAGATGCCGCAATAGCGTCGGACCACGTGGAGGAGGTCGCACCTACACCAGAGCAAGTTGCAGCAGCTCTAGAGCCAACTATGAAACTAGTGATAGATCTCGAAGTGGCGCTAGAGATACCAATTGATGCTTTAGAGGTGCTAGAGCCATCAGCCGACACTGCGCCGGTGGTTGATGTCGTGATGATACCGGAGCCAGCGCTTGTGCTGGAGCCTACGGCTGACGCTGTGTCATAGTTGTCAACCATCAGCTGCGGATGCATCAACATCTGCACCTGTTGAAGATGACCTGTGAGAGGTTAGCGCACCTGATGAAAACTTTTTGGAGTCCATGCTTGTGCCATGGGCGCCGACGACAGTTCCAGAAGATATGGGGGCACCGACAGATACTTAGGAAGGTCTGAAGCCTATCCTCCTGTCACTATCGATAGAGAACGCCTAATCAAGCCTTCACCAAGTCCAACTTGGCTTCGACTACGAGCGTAGGACCCTGGAGGCAGAGCGGGAACTTTGAGGCGGTGGCGGAAGCTTCTGTATTTTAAAATGAAGCTAACATAGACCCGCCTGGCCGATGAAAGGCAGAGCGGGAAACTATGATAAATGACAATACTTAAGGGACTAATGAGCATTACAAGTGTAATTACAGGTAATTGAAAGATGGATGACATTGGATACACTCAAAAACGAAAAAGAGGAGAAAAAGGAAAAATACTCGAAGAGTAGAATTTAAGTTTTTAAATTCCTTGTGTCGAGTTTAGCCACTTAGATTGAGTGTGTTCAATGTGTCAAAGTGTTGATAATCTCCTAAGAGCTCATAGTCCAAGTTAGATTAGTTTGAGAGATGAGTTAAGGCAACCATAAGGACAGGGTCAAATTTGTCCGGGCTGGAAGGATGGACTAGTCCGGCAACATCAGACTAATTCGATGTTAGGCAGACCAAGCGTTTCTGTGTGAGTTCAGACTTATCCGTTTGGGGAGGGACTAGTCTGTGGTGAGTGTGTCTGAGTCCTTCTGTGACTTAGTCCTGAAGGACCAGACTAGTCCGCCCTAGGGGGCGGGACTAGTCTGCTCAGTCACACTAGTCCATTTCCGACCAGAAAGGAAGTTTATGTGTGAGATCGAACTCATCTGTTCTTTGTCAGCATAGTCTGCTGTGGACTTGGAGGTAGCTGCTGGGACTAAGTCCTGGATGGCTAGACTTGTCCGCCCTCAAAGGTCGGACTAGTCCGTGGTCAAAGGTTGGACTAGTTCGCACTTTTTCTGGTGGCAACAACTATTTGTCGGGACCCTATAAAAAGGGATCCCCAGCCCTCAAAGGGCCTCTCTCAAACCCTAGTGCCGCCAAAGCCTTCCTAGCCCTCTCTCAACCATTCTTGGAGTCCTAAGAGCGATTCTTGAGGATTTGTGAGTCTTGGAAGAGACGAGAGAAGGGTTTGCTTGTCTTGGAGCTCTTGGTTGATTTTTTCGATTTTCGTTGATTCGAGTTTGTGTGGGTGTTGATCTCTGATCTTTTGAGCTGTAATCTTTTGGGAGCCTCAAGTTGTGAGTTGCCCCGCAAATTTGGTGATTACCCCCATGATTTAGTGGAAGAGCTAGCCAGCCTTCGTGGTGGCTAGGTGAGGAAAGGGTTGAGCAAAACCCGGCCTTTCGTGGGCTCCTCAACATGGATGTAGACTCCTTTTATGGGGTTAAACCACGGGATAAATCCTGCATCTTGTGACTTTGATTTGGATTCTTCATTCTTCGTTACATCAAGTTAGGGTTCCACACATTCTTTTCTTTAACCTTACGATTCGCCTAGATCTAGTTGTTTTACCATCGTGCATCTCTATTACTAGATTGCTAGGTTTATATACTTCACATTTCATCAAGTTGATTTCATTGAATCACATAAAAATCTCACCTTTTGCTAAGTTTAACTTTCTGACCGGACTAGTCTGCCCCCTGGTCGGACTAGTCCGCACTCTGTCGACTAATTAGGTTTTATTAAGTTAAATTTTAGGTTATCCGCCTATTCACCCCCTTATAGGCAACTTTCAATGGTATCAGAGCCTAACACTCCCAAAAGCTTAACTGCTTGGAGAGGAGATGGGGGAAACAGTGAGAAAGGTTTGGCGACCATCGCTCCTTCCATCAACGGCGAGAATAGCAGCAGCGGCGAACAAGACTCCAACCCTCTGCCACACAAGAACAATGACAAGCCAAAGCCTCCTCCTTTTGATGGCAAAACTGAAGACGAAGATGAAGAAGTAAAGCACCTTGCAGACCTTCTTCAAAAAGCAAGAGATGAGGCCAAGATGAGGAGAAGGCTTGAGAAGGAGAAGAAGCTCAAAAAGTTTGAAGAGGACTACACGCGATATCCTTTCAACTATGAGTGCCTTAATTCTCATTCCAATTATCATTCTATTCCAATGGGCAAAGCTCCACACTTTGACGGGACTAACTATACTATGTGGAAACACAACATGAAGTTGCATCTTATTTCTCTCAATCCTACACTTTGGCATGTTGTTTGCACAGTTGTAGATATCCCCATGGACGACAAAGAGCTGACCCCGGAGCAAGAACAACTAATTCACAGAAATGCTCAAGCGGCAGCCGTGCTTAACTCATCCTTGAACCAAGAAGAATTTAACAAAGTGCATGGGTTGGAGCAAACCAAAGAGATTGCACATGAAGGCAACCGATCCGTGAGGGGAGCCAAGATTGAAATGATCGAGGGGGAGCTTGGAAGATTCACCATGGAACTAGGCGAGACCCCTCAAGAGATGTACAACGAACTCAACACTCTCATCAATAAGAGATGAGCGTACGAATGCAAGAAGTGGACCGACCATGAGGTCGTCAAGAGGATGATAAGAGCTTTCATGCCTCGCAATGTGATGCTTTACACACTCATCCGTGAAAGTCCCAAATTTCACAAGATGACTTCAGATGTGATTCTTGGCAAGATCATCAACCACAATATGATGGAGATGGAAGCACACCATGTCAATGACCTTGCCAAGGTCACATCCTCCAAGAAGAAATGCATTTCTCTCAAAGCCTCACCCAAGTCCAAAGGCAAGGAGGTGCAAGCTTCAAGCAATGATGATGAAAGTGAAGAAGAAAAATAGAGCACTGACATGGACAATGAGGAATTAGACTTATTCATCAAGAGATTGAAAAGAATGATGAAGAAAAGAATAGGGTCAAACTATGAGAGCAAGGGCAAGGACAAGATCAAGTGAAGACCAAGGATGGCTGGCAACAACTGTGGTGAGTATGGCCACGTCATAGTGAATTGCCCATACAAAAGGAAGATGACAAGAAGAAGAAAAACAAGGATGAGAAGCCTAAAGAGAGGAAGATGTTCAAGAAGAAGAAAGCACATAGGCACGCTCATATTGACAAGGAGTGGGAATCCAATGATGAGTCTTCCTCCGATGATGAGGCGGTAGTGGCAATCATCGCCATCAAGAAGCCAACGATGAAGTAGACTCTCTTGCCAAAAAAGGGAGAGTGGAAAAGCTCAACCCACACATTCCTCATGGCCAAGGAGGGAAATGAAAGGTTAAATCTACACTCTCCTTGCATTCTATTAAGGATGAGGATTTCGATAGTGCTAGTGAGAATGTATATATGTTTGAAGGCTTAAGTAAAAGTGCTATAATTAAAATTTAAAAGCTTTCCGATGAGATATTAGACAAGGAAGAACTCCTCGAGGAACAAGATGAATTGCTTTCCAAGAAAGGCAAAATAATCTTGATCTTGAGAAGCTCCTTGAGCTTGAGAAGGAAAAGAACAAGGCACTTGAACTTGAACTTGTGAAATGCAAGGAGGCTTCCTCGAGCCTCAAGAGTTCGAATGTTGTTCTCCAAGATGAACTTGTGAGATTGAACAAAGACCACAAGAGTGTTGAAGCATAATTAACATCTCTCAATTCAAGTGTTCCTTCTTTTCCCTCAACAAGCTCAAACTTGCCTAAAATGAAATCAAAAACTAAAACTAGCAAATGTGCTAACCTTGTGCTTGATTTGAAGAATGAGCTTAACTTGTCAAAGAGCAAGAGGACACCTAAGTGTGGAATCTTTGACAAGGAGAAGATCAAGTATTCACGTAGTACATACTCGATCACAAGATCTCTCTTGATCAAAGATGGTCTTTTCTACTCAAGGGGAGGAAAGCAAAAGCTAGAGTTCCCAAGAATAACAAGATGCAAATTGAGTTTGTCAAGGAAGGATCATTTCAAGTCAAGAATGAACATCATGCATATACTTCTCTTGAAATGGTGAAATTTGACAAAAATGTACAAAATGCTAAAAATGTTTACTTAATTATGGTTCATGACTTTGATGCATCTTATGTGCTAATTAGAAATAAATTTTGTTATCGCTATGCTAAATATGTTGGGCCACACTGCAAGAGCTCAAAGCCTTGTGTGTGGGTGCCCAAATGCCTTGTCACTAAACTCAAAGGACCCAACCAAGCTTGGTTACCTAAAACCAAAGCCTAAATCTGTTTTGTAGGCTTACTTCTCCGGTGGTTCAAAATGGGTGCTAGATAGTGGATGCACCAATCACATGACCTGAGCAAGAAGATGTTTGTGGAGTATGAAGAAAATGAAGACCCAAGTCAAGGTATCTACTTTGGCAACAATAGTCAAGGCAAGATACTAAGTATGGATAAATTCTCTATTTCTCCACAACATACCATTTCACAAGTCATGCATGTTGAGTCCTTAGATTATAATCTCTTATCTATCTTTCAATTATGCAAAATGGGGTATAATTGCTTGTTTACTAATGAGGGTTTGATTTTCACTAGAAGATTTGATAACTCAATTGCCTTCAAGGGTGTGCTCAAGAGAAAACTTTATCTTGTGGACTTCACCGCGGATAAAACTCAACTTGACACATGCTTGATTGCAAAGACCAACATAGGGTGGTTGTGGCACCGTAGGCTTGCCCATGTTGGTATGAGTAATCTTCACAAATGTCTAAAAGCCAATCACGTATAAGGTCTTAAGAAGATTGTCTTTGATAAAGATAGGCCTTGTAGCGCGTGCCAAGCTAGAAAACAAGTCGGAGCAGCTCATCCTGCCAAGAATGTGATGACGACAACAAGACCATTGGATATGCTGCACATGGATATTTTCGGTCCCATTGCTTACATAAGCATTGGCGGTAACAAATATGGTTTAGTTATTGTTGATGACTTTTACCGCTTCACTTGGGTGTTTTTATTGCATGACAAAGGTGAAACACAAGGTGTCCTCAAGAGTTTCTTGAGGAGAGCTCAAAATGAGTTCTCCTTGAGAATCAAGAAGATAAGAAGCGATAATGACACCAAATTCAAGAAGACACAAGTTGAAGAGTACTTGGACGAGGAGGGCATCAAGCATGAGTTTGACACCCTACTCACCTGAGCAAAATGGGGTGGCCGAAAGGAAGAACCGAACTCTAATAGTGATGTCAAGGACCATGCTTGATGAGTACAAGACTTCTGATAGGTTTTGGGCGGAAGCGGTCAACACAGCTTGCCATGCCACAAACTGCCTCTACCTCCATCGTCTATTGAAGAAGACTCCATATGAACTTCTAACGGGTAACAAACCAAACATCACCTACATTAGAGTCTTTGGCAGCAAATGTTACATTCTTAACAAGAATCCTCGAATTTCAAAGTTCGCTTCAAAATTCGATGAAGGTTTCTTGCTTGGTTTTGATTCAAACACCTACGTCTATCGTGTCTTCAACAAAACCTCCGATTGTGTTGAAATCGCACATGACGTGGTGTTTGATGAAACTAATGTCTCCCAAGTGGAGCAAGATGAACAATGTGTGCTAGATGAAGAAGAGGCACCTTGTATGGCGTTGAGAAGGATGGCACTTGGTGATGTAAGACCTCAAGAGCAACAAGGCCCAAGTGATCCATCCTCATCACAAGAGGCGCCCCAAGCACAAGATCAAGCCCAAGACCCCCAAGATCAACAACAAGATAAAGATCACCATGACCAAGACAATGAAGATCATAATAGTGGCCATGTTCAAGGGGGAGACTATGAAGATGAGGGAGATGGTTAAGTTGACTCAAGAGCAAGTGTACCACACCCAAGAGTCCATCAATGTGTTCAACGGGATGATCCCGTTGACAACATACTTGGAGAGATCTCCAAGGGGGTAATGAATTGCTCTCGTATGGCTAATTTTTGTGTTCACTGTTCCTTTGTGTCTTCTTTGGAACCATTTAAGGTTGAACATGCCCTACGAGATCCAGATTGGGTAATAGCCATGCAAGAGGAGCTCAACAACTTCAAGAGGAACAAAGTATGAGAGCTCATAAAAAGACCCAATGCCAACGTGGTAGGAACCAATTGGGTCTTCCGCAACAAGCAAGATGAGCATGGCGTGGTAATAAGAAACAAAGCTAGACTCATAGCCAAAGGGTATTCTCAAGTCTAAGGTTTGGATTTCGATGAAACTTTTGCTCCCGTAGCTAGTCTTGAGTCTATTCACAAATTTTTGGCCTATGCTACTCACAATGATTTGAAGTTGTATTAAATGGATGCGAAAAGTGCCTTCCTCAACGGACCGATCAAGGAGGAGTTGTATGTGGAGCAACCACCCGGCTTCGAGGACAATACGTATCCTAACCATGTCTTTAAGCTTCATAAGGCTCTCTACGGCCTCAAAAAAGCTCATAGAGATTGGTATGGGTGCCTTAGAGATTTTCTCATTGATAATGGTTTTAAGATAGGAAAGGCCGATTATACACTCTTTACTAAGAACATGGATGATGATTTATTTGTATGCCAAATTTATGTTGACGACATAATATTTGGTTCTACTAACCAATCTTTTTGTGAAGAGTTTAGCAAAATCATGACGGAAAGATTTGAGATGTCGATGATGGGAGAATTGAAGTTCTTTCTAGGTTTCCAAGTGAAACATCTCAAGGAAGGCACCTTCATATGTCAAACCAAGTATACCCAAGACATGCTCAAGAAGTTTGACATGGAGAAAGCCAAGCCCATCAAGATGCTAATGGCGACGAATGGACATCTCGATCTCAATCAAGACAGCCCTAGCGTCGACCAAAAGGTATACTGTTCCATGATTGGATCACTTCTTAATCTTTGTGCATCTAGGCCCGATATTATGTTAAGTGTATGCATATGTGAAAGGTTTCAAGCTGCTCCTTAGGAGTGTCACTTGACAGCCATAAAGAGAATCTTGCGTTATTTAGCTCATACACCTAACTTAGGGTTGTGGTATCCTAAAGGGTCCAAGTTCAATCTCATCAGATACGCTGATGCGGATTATGCCGGATGCAAAGTGGATAGGAAAAGTACCTTCGGGACTTTCCAATTCTTGGGTAGGCCCCTAGTATCATGGTCATCCAAGAAATAAAATTCCATTTCCCTATCCACAGCCGAAGCAGAGTATGTTGCAGCCGGTAGTTGTTGTGCACAACTTCTTTGGATGCGACAGACTCTAAGGGATTATGGTCTCAGTATGAACCATATTACACTCCTATGCGACAATGAGAGTGCTATTAAGATTGCCCATAACCCCGTTGAGCACTCTAGAACCAAACACATTGACATCCGACACTATTTCTTGAGAGACCATTCAATGAAGGGGGATATTGTCATTTCACATGTGAGAACCGAAAAATAACTAGCTGATATCTTCACCAAGCCACTAGATGTAAAACTCTTTTGCAAACTTAGGAATGAGCTAAATATCCTTGATTCTCGAAATGTGGCTTGAGATGTTGCACATCTGATTGTTAGTTGTTCTTTGTCTTCAAAATTATGCATGCTTTCGAAAACTTGCCTTCCTCAATTTTCTATCAAATTATTTTCGATTATTGTCTCCTTGAATCATGATCACTGTATGATTATTTGTATGCTTTACTGACCATATTCATTGAGAATATTTGTGAAAACTTAGTCCATATGGATCATTCCTTGCAAATCTCTCAATATATATGAGGATTTGTTGTCTAGGACCGAACTAGTCCACCCTCAAGGACGGACAAGTCCGGCATCCTAGACAAGTTCGGACAGGCTCAGACAAGTCGACACCGGATTAGTCCGCCCTGTCGCCAGACTTGTCTGGACTTCCAGATTAGTCCGAACCTGGTCCGGCACTTGGACTTGTCCGGTATCCCCAACGGATTAGTCCAAACTCCTGGGGACTTGAACCCCAGCATGGGGCCCGACTCCTTGGTGCCTCCACACAACTTACAACTCGCACCCCTCTCCAAAAACCACCCCCATTGGCGATTTTTGATTCCAACCTCCAAAAACTTCGAGGAATCCATGTGTGAACATCTTCGGAGTGTCTGGATAGAGAATCCCAGACTACTCCGCTCTTTGATCCATGGATTTCTCTAATTTTCTCATCTCAAGGGGACTTTCGGACCTAACCCTAATTTCTTCGATTACTTTGATTCTAGGTTGCTTCTTTTGTATCTTAGAGTCTCCATTGAATACTAATCACCTTGTGATTCTTTACTTGCAATAGTGCGCCTTTTATCGAGATTTGTAGAAAAATCGCAAAGTTAGGGTTTACACTGGGTGGTCCGGACTAGTCCGAACCCGGGACGGACAAGTCCGTCCTGACTGGACTAGTCTGGCCAGGGATAGGACAAGTCCGGCCTAACCTAGGGTTAACTCCTAACTTAGCGAATTTTCTATACCTCTACCGCAATATCTTTTTTGTTCTCATCTCATGTCCTCTTGTTATCATCATTTCAGCGTGCCTTGGCATGATGACTCTCCTCTTTCTGATCCTGAAAGGGAGGCGGCCCATCAAGAGTTCTATCGCCGGAAGGATGCGAAGCAAGCGGCCATTGCAGCGGATCTCGAGTGTATGAGTGAGTCACGGACAAAGAATAAGCATGATCAAGATGCAGCCCAAGCTCAAGCGACTGAAAAGCAAGCGGGAAGGAGAAAGAGGATTGTCTCCTTGGGTGAAAAGCAAAGGGCCCAAGCAGCTGACAAGGGAAAAATACCCATGGTGGAGAGCAGCACAACCAAGGGCAAGGGAAAGTAGCCCGCAAAGAACATGCCACCCAAGAAGGCAGCTTCGAGGAAGAAGGCCCTAGCTGGAAATGGTTTGGTCATTCGTGACCAATCTGTGGGGTCACGTGATCGCCCACAAGGCCCTATTGGACCGTTGGTCATGACTCCTACTTTGCATGACCCCATCCGGCAACCAGAGCTAGGAAGCAACATTTTTCATGGCAAAGGATCTAAGAAAGCAAAGAGGCTAAGATCCAGTGATCCTCAGGAGTATGAGAAGGCCACAACTAATCACAGACTCTGGTTCGACTTTCACTGTGACTATTATCCCCTGGTGCATCTAAACAAAAAGACTCCAGTGGCAGATGCTCAGTGAGTGGACTGGGCCTATATGGAGAAGAGGAATCACAAGAACTTCAAAGCAGTCATCCAGGCAATTGTATTTCGTGGGCTTAATGATTTGCTCGGTTTCAAGTACAACTGGAACAAAGCAGCAGTGGCTCAATTTTATATTACTTGCTACTTCTTCACATTTGGAGATAGGAGCATCACCTGGCTGACTGACAGAGTCCAATACTCTGTCCTCTATGATGAGTTTGCAAGAATCATTGGCCTTGAGGAGTTTCTGAGCTTTGACTTGATCATCCACAATTTGAAGGATATGGACTTGGGGGAGATGGAATTCATGTATGAGCTAGGCTTTTATAATCCCCCCACCACAAAGATTCTCCGTCCCTTCTTTAGTGTGCTCAATCAGATATTGATGAAGACTTCAACACCTAAAGATGGGGACATTGGGATGATCCAAGGGAATCTAAGGCACTCGATGAGGCTAATTGCCGAAGAGGAGAGATTCAACATATTTGACTATATTTGCAATGATATCTTCAACATATCCCACACTCCCAACCGCTCACGTGGATATGCTCCTATCATCATGTGATTGATTGAGAATGTCTCGGGCTTGGAATTTGTGGAAGACATCAAGCATAGAGAACTCCGTCCTCAGATTCCTCCTCCAGTGCACCACCTCCTCCTCTGGCTCCTGCCTCTTCCTCCGCCGGCGACTTTGCAAGTGCTTCTCAAGTCCATCTTCACCTCCTGCCACAAAGCTAAAGTGAAGAGACAAAAGATGGCAAAAATGCAGGACAAGTGTCTTCGACGACTTTGTGAGAAGGAAGACATTCCAATGTCATCGGAGACCTCCGAAGATGAAGAACTCACACCTTTTCCAGATCTCACGAAGGCGGAGGCTGCACTCCTTAGTGGCGGGAGTGGCCCTTCTAGCGCTTCTCCCACTGTTGACGAGGTTGAAGATGATGAAGAGGATGGTAATGATGAAGACAATGAAGAGACGGAGAGCAACCAAGGCCATGGAGAGGAGAGCGAGAGCGGTGATGAGTAGACTTAGGCTCTCTCTTCCCCCTTAATATTGTTCCTTTTTGGTGTCTTGATGCCAAAGGGGGAGAGACTGAGAGGGAATATAGATCCATGGACTATGCTATTTTTAAAAATTGGGTTGTAATGTTAATTATCACTACTCTTTCATGTTTGAGTTGTAATGACATTAATGCTATGCTATCTTATCTTATGTTATGTTGATCATATTGAATATCACTCTATTTGTTATGTTGATGCTATTGAATATCATTTTAGTCCAATATGTGTGATGATGCCTAATTCAAATTGAGATGCACACTTCATTCCACTTTTCACATCTCAACACTTGCATCACACGTAGGCACCCCACCATAACACACAAATGTATAAAACTCCCATAGACTTCATTCTTGTGTGACAAAGCTTATTGCAAAAAAAATGTGCACACATTTAGGGGGAGCTCTTTATACACTTGTGCATTATGAAAACCAACTCAATTATATTTTTATCAAAAACCTCAATGTGTTGTCATCAAATCAACAAAAAGGGGGAGATTGAAAGTGCATCTAGACTAACTCCCGTGGATCTTGATGTTTAATAACAACACTTAAGGGACTAATGAGAATTACAAGTGTAAGTACAGGTGATTAAAAGATGGACGACATTGGATACACTCAAAAAGGAAAAGAGGAGAAAAAGGCGAAAAACTCGAAGATTAGAACTTAGGTTTTAAAATTCTTTGCGTCAAGTTTAGCCACTTAGATTGAGTGTGTTCAATGTTTCAAAGTGTTGAGAATATCCTAAGAGCTCATAGTCCAAGTTAGATTAGTTTGAGAGATGAGTTAAGGCAGCCCTAAGGACAGAGTCGGATTTGTCCGGGCTAGAAGGTCGGACTAGTCCGGCCACATTGGACTGATTTGATGTTCGGCGGACCAAGAGTTATTGTGTGAGTTTGGACTTGTCCGTTTTGGAACGGACTAGTCCGTGGTTAGTGTGTCTGAGTCCATCTAGGACTAAGTCCTAAAAGACCGGACTAGTCCGCCCGGGGGGGGGGACTAGTCCGCTCAGTCAGACTAGTCCATTTCTGACCAGAAAAGAAGTTTTTTGTGAGATTGGACTCATCCGTTCTTTGTCATACTAGTCCGTTGTGGACTTGGATGTGGCTACTGGGACTAAGTCCTGGATGGTCAGATCCCTCAGGGGTTGGACTAGTCTGGTGAACCTGACTTGTCCGTTCTCAATGGGAACAAATTGTTCTGTGTGAGACCGGACTAGTCCGTTCTGAGACGGACTAGTCCGTGGTGTTGTGACCGTTTGAATTCAAAAGGTGGCGGGGGACTTTGTGGTTGGACAAGGGTGACATCACAGGGCCCCACAGGCTGGACTAGTCCGTGGTCAAAGGCCGGACTATTCCACACTTCTTCTAGTGGCAACGGCTATTTGCCGAGACCCCTATAAAAAGGGATCCCCTAGCCCTCAAAGGGCATATCTCAAACCCTAGATCCTTCCTAGCCCTCTCAACCATTCTTGGAGTCCTAAGAGTGATTCTTGATGATTTGTGAGTCTTGGAAGACAAGACAGAAGGGTTTGCTTGTTTCTGAGCTCTTGGTTGATTCTCTCGGCTTGATTCGTTGATTTGAGTTTGTGTGGGCATTGATCTCTGATCTTTTTAGCTGTAATATTGTGGGAGCCTCAGGTTATGAGTTGCCTCGAAAATTTGGTGATTACCCACGTGATTTACTAGAAGAGCTTGCCGACCTTCGTGGTGGATAGGTGAGGAAAGGGTTGAGCGAAACCCCGCCTTTCGTGGGCTCCTCAACGTGGATGTAGGCTCCTTTTGTGGGACTGAACCATGGGAAAAATCCTGTGTCTTGTGTCTTTCATTTGCCTTCCTCGTTCCTTGCTAGATTAAGTTAGGGTTCCACACATTCTTTGCTTTAATCTTACGATTTGCCTCGATCTAGTTGTTTTATCATCGTGCATCCCTATTACTAGATTGCTAGGTTTATATAATTCACATTTAATCAAGTTGATTTCGCTGAATCGCATAAAAATCTCACCTTTTGCTAAGTTTAATTTTCTGACCGGATTAGTCCGCCCCCTGGCCGGACTAGTCTGCACTCTATCTATAATTAGGTTTTATTAAGTTAAATTTTAGGTTATCCGCCTATTCACCCCCCCCCCCCCCCCCCCCGGGGGGCAACTTTCAGAAGCTCTGTGAAGTCTATGAGAAAGACACGAAAGCCAACGAGTTTGCAAATGCTCGCCCTGAGACTTAAAATAAGTTGAGGGATGAGCTCCTCAAGCGCCAAGAGGTTGTTGATAATAAGGCGCAAGGGCTCCAGAGGAGAGATGCTGAGGTCTCTCAGAAATTAGGGTGCGGTGAGAAGGACTTAGCTCTCCATGTTGAAAAGTTCAAGTCCCGGTGTGAGGAGGAGAATCACTAGGTGTTGCTGGCAGGAGAAGGAGTCCCCAAGAGGGAGCTAGCCATCTTCGCTGGGGTCGACAAGGTGAAGGCAGGAGAGAAGAACCTAGCTGGAAAGAAAGACCGCCTGAACCTTCGTGAAAAGAATATTGCCGACCAAGAGAAGCAGATGGCTTAGAGAACGAAGAAGCATACTAAGGAGCTCAAAGTTTTCATGAAGGAAGGCTTTCAGAGCTTACATTCACAAGTAGGTCTCTAGAGGAGCTCCGAACCACACGAAGGATCGAGGCTCAATAGATTTGGGACTTCCTTGGGCGTGCAGAGAATGCACTGGTTCCCACGGGGTTCAGTCTGGGCCGACCTACTAACCCAAAGGAGAAAGTTGGTCAGACGTTGATTGCCCTGAAATTAATCGGAGTAAGCTGGGGGCGCTGGAAGATGTCATCAGCGACCAGCTTGAGACTGGGGGGAAGAATCTGGCCAAGTCAGTCGCACAGTATGTACTGACTTGTTTCTACAACCGGGACCCCTCTATCTCGCTAGCTCTGGTGCTTGAAGGGCCCATCGCAGAGACGAAGGAGGTTGCCAAAGCCATCATGCAGGAAGCTGCCCAGAAGGTCGTCGTATGGTTCCAACGCAACTCCAACGAGTAGCTAGAACCTCTTCATCTTCCTGTATCTTCACGCTTCTAAATTTTTTTGAATGAATGGAATTCTCTTGAACTTCATATTTTGTCTGCATTGTTGTACCATTGCCATAGCTTGGTTGGCCCCCTAGTAGATGTACTCAATTGATTGAGAACATCTACCATCAGTAACTTGGCAATGTATTGAAGCTTTCAAGGTAGTTCCAAGCTTCAACTTTTGCCTCCGAGAGGACCTTGTCAACATGTAAAACAATGACAGGTGACCCCCTGGGAGGTGTCGGAGCAGGATGCTTCGACAGCGCCCATCATCAACATGTGAAACATTGACGTCGGGCCCCCTGGATGGTGCCGGAGCTAGATGCTCTGATGGCACCCATCATCAACATGTGAAACATCAACGCTAGCCCCCCCTGGGTGGTGCCAGAGCTAGATGCTCTGGTGGTGCCCAACATTAACGTGTGAAACATCGATGCCAGGCTGCCTGGGGACGTCGGAACTCCCAGAACGCGCGTGTTTTTTGTTTGCCCTGCACATGAGAGACAAAAAAAGTAGTAAAATGCTTCTTCTTGCCTATAGCTTAGTTGTGGCTTATTGTCCTTAGTTGAAATTTAGGTCTTAATCAATTGAATGTGATAATACTTAGTATATTGGTTGTGCTTTCATAGGTCTTTGTGCTGTCCAAACCCACCTTACTATGACGCAACACCAGAATAGGTAGAGTGGTGTACTTAGGGTGTTGGACTAGGCTAAGTCTTTAGCTGACTCCGGACCTGTCATTAGCATTGGTTTTCAGGTGAGTAGACCATTCATCGAACACTAGATCCTGAAAAAGACTACAAATAACACCAAGACATATCACATGAATTCTTAGAAACCAATTTTCAAAAGGATTGCACATTTCCACTATTGGCAAGAAGGAATAAAATAAATTAAATTAGAGCTTGCGCAAAATTAAATGCACGTAGAGTCTATTTTTATGTATGTCATAATATGTCCGAATAATAGAGGACGCAATGACACACTTAAAGTACAGGACCATGTTAAGCGTGCTATGCATCTTGGACCAACCAGACTATGTTCGTAGACACTATAAAATACTATACAAAAACAGACTGACCTCCTTTCTAAGTGTAGAACTTACGGAGGTGTTGTATGTTCCAGGGGTTGGGAAGTGGTGTCCCATCCTCTGTTGCCGAGCTGTAGGATCGAAGAGCACATGAAAAGCTACCAGAGGGGGGGTGAATGGTAGATTTAAAAATCTTACGCAGCGGAAACAATTAAACCCCAAACCCTTCGGCAGAAAAATGATCTGTTGAAGAAATCGTGTGTAAGACAAATCTAAAAGTGTTTCACCATGACAAAAGTGATAGATATCAGAGATAATCAAGTCGCGAAGACAACACAAAAAGAATCACTCAAATCTGTCGAGGAAAACTCAAGTTATGATCGAAAGATCAAACAAAGGTCAATCTGCCCTACCCGAGAAAAACAGTTCTGGAACGCTGCAAAGAAACTCGTGTAGATCATAGACCACAAATCCAATGACCATGAAATTTTGACAGATGATAAACAATCAAGTTTTGAAGAGAAACCAAAAATAATCACGTCAATTGGATCAGTAAAACTCGAGTTATGATAAAACCACCGACGAAAGGTAGTGCTGTCCAGAAACTCGACGAGTAAAACTTGTCTGAAACAAGTCGGACGAACAAGGCACAAAAGTTCCTTCAAACTACGAATTTTATTCAATAGAACACAAGAGGAACAGCCCCAAAGTCGTGCACCACGAGCTCTGGGCTCCCTTGCTTATATAACCAGCCCTTATGCCAACCCAGTATCAACTAGGACTCCAATCCTACTCAGATCATGAATTGTAACTTTCCATAACTGCTCAAGATTCTTCTATACGCAGATAGAAGCAATCTTAAGACTTCCAAACACCTTAGGAACGTATCCCACATTCCTAAACAAATCAAATTCGTGACCCACACGAAATCCTATCATAACCAACTCAAATCTTTACATATTTAAGTCAAACTCGACTCAGCCGCAGCTTGAGTCCATAATCTAGTCGGTTGGACCTTTCTGACAAATTCTTTACGTCCACATCTCTTCATCACGTCTCGGAACCATGTAGCCACGTCCATGCACTCCTTGCACACGTGCAAACATCTTCCAATGACGTCCACAATACCTTCATATGCATTGTTCTTCAATCATGCTGCGCAACCTCCTGATCAGCTCAACCACAATTCCTCACAAACTTGGTTGTTGGAACCTCATCTCCTCTCTGAGACTAGTCCAATGGATCCCGTCACCATCCATGTCTTGAACTCAAGCAACACCTGGACATGAATAAACAACCAATCCATACGAGCCCAAGTCCTCGACTTGACTCAAGTTAGTTCTGAACACAACACCCTACTTGAGAACCTCACATAAGCATGTTGCAAAGCATATCAAAACAAAATCATCCATATCAACCAAAACGCACCAAAAACTTAGCAAATGAATACTAAGCAATCTTTCCAACAATGTAAAGCAGGTACGAAACATTGCAAATGAAAAGCAGAAGCACTACGGTCAAGTTCCGGACCTTGCCAGAGCAACCCGGAGCTTGAGCCGGAGCTAACAAGAGCTAGTAGAACCTAGCGGCGGAGCTTACCAAAACTAGTACAACCAAGCTCCCGCCGGAGCTTACAAAACTAGCAAGACCTAGCGCCAGAGCTATCTAGAACTAGTCGGAACTAGTAAACCCAAAAGCCGGAGCTAGAAAAAGTACGTCAGAGCTTTAGCAAAAGCATGCTAGAGCTATCAAATATATGCCGGAGCTATCAAAGACATGCCGGAGCTAAAGACAAAACTCGTCGGAGCTGACCAAAGCTAGTCGGACCTAGCATCGAACATAACCGGAGCTACCCAAACCAAGCCGAACCTACCGTCGGACCTTGCTGTAGCTCAGAGCTAGAGTCGGACCTTAATAAAAAGGTGTTTTGGTGATATTCAAAACTTTTATCATTAAAGCCAAGTGTATTCACTACAAGACAATGTATTTAGCACACATAGGTCTTACAATCTCCCCCTTGATGAATGCATTGGCAACACCACTTAATATTCGAACATTGACTTATTCTCTATAAAAGTTTTGAAAACAATTTCTCCCCTTTTGTAAATCAGAAATAAAATGAGAAGAAAAGCAAAAATAAAATTCACATATCTCTCCCCCTTTATCATCTCTCCTTATGCACATAATTTCTTTCTCTTCATGCTTATCTCTCCCCCTTTGACAATGTATTCAGCAAGTCATGAGCATATAAACAAATTATCTCTCCCTCTTTAGTTGTTATGAGCATATTATAACATATACATATAAAACAAAGTTCATCCAAGTCATACTATCAAGTACCTTACATTATCACATCAATGAAATACATAAAGTAGTGTAAGCCATGCTAGAGATCAAAGGTAATTTTCAATTTAAGCAAGTCATGATCTCACAAACTTAACTATTTCAAAACCTGAAAGCATGACACTAGTTGCTGCATTTTATTATTTTTCAAAGCACAAATTTAGATCATATGATATTTGCAAGAGATTATATGCGCATCTGCCTTATTCTAACCAACCACGCCAAGCCTATGTCATTTGACAATCAGAAGCTTAAGTACATGGTTTTAGTCATACACAACGTCTTCCAAGTTCAAATCTAAGTGCAATGATAAGCCATCTCAGAAAAAGAAGTGCGATGCATGCATATTCTCTTGATCTTTTCTCAATTTATATTTGTTCATAAAAACTCAACATGTGAGTTGATTACTTGATTAATTCTTTATGATTAAAAGCACTTGTGAACATGTAACAAGTTCAAGACAGCAAGAAAGTTCGACCATGACCAGTTTTAGTGTAAGTAATTATTCCAATTACTAGACATGGCAAAAACTACAAAATGTATAACACGAGTAATGTAGTAAGAACTTTCAGCATGTAAAAGGAATCACAAAGTCACATATGTATGAAATACTATGCTCATATTATTTTAATTTCAGATTCACACATAGACTTCCCAAGTTTCAAAAACTCTCCCTCAATTTAAGCCATGAGGAAGCATAACCCCTATTTCACTACGAATGTAACAAAAACGAGTGAAATCCAAAGGTTTTGTAAAAATGTCAGCCAATTGTTGTTCGGTATCTACATGGTGAAGCACAATGTTTCCTTTTTCAACATTATCTCGGAGAAAGTGATACCTAATGTCAATGTGCTTAGTTCTAGAATGTTGCACAGGGTTTTTAGTAATGCAAATGGCACTAGTGTTATCACAGAATAGTGGAACACTATCTAGATCAACCCCATAGTCCTTAAGTGTTTGAACAATCCAAAGAATTTGTGAGCAAGCACTAGCAGCAGCTACATATTCAGATTCGGCTGTGGATTGTGCAACTGAATTTTGTTTTCTAGAGGACCAAGCAACAAGAGAATTACCAAGAAAATGACAAGCACCGGAAGTACTTTTCCTATCAATCCTACAACCCCCAAAATCAGCATCCGAAAAAGCTTTCAAAGTAACGGTTGAGGAAGAAGGAAGAAAAATGCCAAATTCTTGAGTTCCATGTAAGTACCTAAAAATCCTTTTGACGGCTTGATGATGTGAAACACGTGGGGAGGCTTGAAACCGTGCACAAAGACATACGCTGAATTGTATGTCCGGTCTTGATGCCGTAAGGTACAAAAGTGATCCAATCATGCTTCTATATTCTTTTTGATCCACGGGTTCACCATCTTCATCAAGTTCAAGTGTTGTTGCTGTTCCCATTGGTGTCCGAAGAGGCTTGCTTTTGTCCATGTTGAAGCGCCTTAGGAGGTCTTTGGTATACTTCGTTTGATGCACAAAGGTACCCTCCTTGGTTTGCTGGACCGTGTGACTCGTTCGTGCAAGCTTCCAATCATCTGTTGTGGGGGATGATCTTTGTAAAAACGTAGGGGAACAGATGTCTCACAAGCTTCTTCTTCATTAGGTTCATCGTAGATTGATGAGCTTGTGACTTGTGGACGATCAGGACCAGCATAGGTGATAGCCGGAGCTTGTTCAATGTCCGGAGCTGGACACGTGTCAACTTCGGAACTACTAGGCAGTATCACCGGCTCTTCTTCATCTTCGAAAATACCCTCCCCCTGAGGATACGGATCTGGTCCTGCAACATCGGAGCTAGTACCTGGGCTAGCTTCATCAAAAGACACTTCACAAGTCTCCACAATTTTGTTAGTGTCAAGTAAAAGCACACGGTAGCCTCTAGTATGAGATGGATAACCAAGAAACATGCCATCAATGGGTCTAGGTTCAAATTTATCAAGATTACCATGTTTCTTAACAAAGCATTTGCAACCAAAAACCCGAAAGTGTGTAACACTAGGCCTATGTCCAAACCGAAGCTCATATGGTGTTTTACCTAGATTAGCACGCAAGAAAACACGATTTGAGACATAACAAGCGGTTGCTAACGCATCAGCCCAAAATTTCCTAGGAGTTTGATATTCATCAAGCATAGTCCTAGCCATCTCAACTAAGGTTCTGTTCTTTCTTTCTACAACACCGTTTTGTTGAGGTACATATGGTGAAGAAAGTTGATGATCTATTCTATTTTCAGCACAAAAGTGATCAAAAGATTGATTTTTAAATTCAGTTCCGTTATCACTTCTAATTGCTTTTAATGATCCTGGGTGATCAATTGATAATCTAAGAAATAAAGTTCTAAAGTGACTAAAAACTTCATTCTTAGACGCCGTAAAGTAAACCTAAGAGTATCTAGAAAAATCATCAACAATAACAAGAACATACCATTTACCTCCGAAGGATTGAACACGTGAAGGTCCTACGGAGTCAAGATGCAAAAGTTGACATGGTTCAGTTGTCATGATCATTGTGAGAGGAGTATGTGAACCTGCAACCATCCTAGCATGTCTACAAGAAGAGCACACAATATCTTTGTCCCCTTTAAGCTTAGGCAGCCTACGTATGCGATCAAGAGCACTGACACGCGTTAGGTGATCAAAGCCTACGTGACCAAGTCTACGATGCCAAAAATATAAGTCCTTTGAATCATTAGCAACTAGACACCTATGCTTAGATGAAGATATATCAAAATCAGCTTTAAAAACTCTTCCAAACCGAGACATGTTAAAAATAAGCTCACTATTTGAACCTACAACTTTGCAGTAGTTTTTATTGAAAATAATTTCTAGATTTTCATCTAGCAATTGTGCAACAGAAAGCAAGTTGTATTTCAAATTTTTGACAAGTGCCACATTCTTCAAAGTGTAGTGATCATTTACTCTAACCGAATCCTTAGCAATTATAGGAGTTGAAGAATTATCGGCAAAAGTAACATTCTCTACACGAGACACAAAAGAGAAGGAGGAGAACCAATCTTTGTTACCAGTCATGTGGCGTGAGCAACCTGAATCCACAATCCAAATGTTCTCCTTCCTGAAATGTGTAACCTACATAAAAGCACAATACGTCGTTGACTCAATACTGGGGTTAGTCAAAAGGCATTTAGGAATCCAGTACTGAGTCACGCGACGTGCAGCAGGAAAAACACGCGAAAGCTGAGACAAAACAGCAGGTTTATGAGTCAAAGTTTGAGATTTTTTATTCTTGACTACTGACCTATAAGGTGTTACTTGTGTAGCACAAAAATCAGTAGCTCCGGAGGCAAAAACAGAAGGTCCGGAGGTAAACTTTGAATGTTTTTGACTCAAAACAGCAGGTTGTACATTCGGTTCAATGTGTGCAGCAAATTTTGCATGAAAGTTGTCAGATCTAGCAACCATTCTTTCCCTTTTCTGTTGTTTAGCTAGTATATAACAAAAATCTATGACATGACCATCTCTACCACAGAAGGTACAATGAAATTTAACTTTGTGTTCATGTCTAGATGAGCAAGCAATATTTTTATTCGTAACCGAATGAGGCAACACTCCTGCAGATTTGAAAACCACTCCTTTTTGTTTAGGAACTGTTTGAATCAAACCACTTCCTAATGTCTTTACAATTTTAGGTGGATGTGCCTTAGCATGAGCATGAAAATCAAAACCTAAACCAGTTTTATCATTGCAAGACTTGGAAGAATTCAGCAGCAAGTTTAGGTTCTTATTCCCATTACAAAACCGATCTAATGTCCTATGCATGTCATCAAGTTTGTTGGACAGATCAAGGCAATTTTCACATGAAGTTTTTCCTTTTAGTTTGCAATTGGAACAAAATTTAACTTCATGAGAACGTAAAGCATTGTTAAATATAGAAATTTCATTCATAGCATCCTGTAGTTTCTTATCAAGATCATCACACGTAGAACAATGAAAATCAATTGTAGAACAGCTAGCATCTTTCAACTTTTTATCATTAAGTGCAGGAAGCTCTCTGTTCTTTTCAATTTCTTCATTAAGTCTATCTAGAGTGGAGGAGTGTGCACTTCTTAATGTGGATAATTGTTCATAGATTAAGTCACATGAGGGACATGCATCATCACTAGGAATCAAAGTTTTTAAACGGTTAATTTCAGATTCTAGTGATTCAATTTTAGCAGCATTATCCCTAAGCTTTTTGTCCTTTTTCTTGACAATAATAGTTGCACGAGAAATAGCATCACACATTTCATTGTAGGTAGAACATACCTCATCGTCTTCACTGTTGTGTTCTGCATCCTCCTGACTTGATCTTGATCTTGTTTTGCCCGCCATGAAGCATAAGTTGGCCAGATCATCATTATCTTCATCACTTTCAAAGTCTACATCACTTGAACTAAGTTCTTGAAGTGCAGTGATGAAGCTGTTAATCATCTTGCGTCCTATGGTACCCTTCTTTTTCTTCGTATCTTTTGCAAAGGAGTGCTTCATTCTTGTTTTCTTTTCATCCCGGGAAGTAGGACCTGAAAGATTAGGGCAATCTGAACGAAAATGTCCTGTCTTACCACATTCGAAGCATCGTTAAGGTTCGGAGCTTCCTCTCCTTCTAGTTCTTACATTTTGCAATGCTTTTGAGAACCTTGTAGAGAGAAGTGCTAGCTCCTCCTCTGGAAACTCCTCAATCTGTTCAAGGGTTAGAGAGGACAACAAAGCAAGTGTACTACAAGATGAAGATTGGCCGGAGCTAGGCATATCACGTTGAGAAACAAAAGCAATAGACTTGTTGGTGTTCTTACGTGAGATTATGTCAATTTCATGAGTTTTTAACTTGGAATATAGCACAAATAAAGTAAGTGAACTCATGACCGTTGATTCACGAATAGATGTGACTTTCATCTCCCAAATTGACATGTCTAATGCACTTAACAATTGCCTAGCATTTTCAGCATCTGAAAAATTAACATTGACACTACGCAAGTTGCTGAGAATCTTATTAAAACGAGCAAAAAGGTCATCAATAGACTCACCGGGTTGCATCTAGAAGCGCATGTATTCTTTCTTGAACATGTCTTGTCTTACCTCTTTGATCGTGTTGGATCCTTCGTGGTAGTCACAAAGTGCTTTCCACACATCGTATGCAGATCGGAGGTGTGCAACATGGTCGAAGTCGCTTTGTGTTAATCCTTGTATGATCAAGTTCCGAGCCTTGTTGTTGTTGTCAACATCTCTCAGATTTGTAGCTGTAACTTGATCGTTTGATGGCACTTCATAAGGCTTGTATACCTTCTCCCATATTGCAAAGCCTTGTGCCTGGATGAAAGCCTCCATGCGTGCCTTCCAAACCTGAAAATCAATACCAGCAAAGACACACGGTTTGGCGGAGTACTTCTCCATGATGATTAGTCAAAAACATGTGCAAATCACAAAGATTAGAGCACTGTGGCTCTGATACCAATTGTAGGATCGAAGAGCATATGAAAAGCTACCAGAGGGGGGGGTGAATGGTAGATTTAAAAATCTTACGCAGCGGAAACAATTAAACCCCAAACCCTTTGGCAGAAAAACGATCTGTTGAAGAAATCGTGTGTGAGACTAATATAAACGTGTTTCACCGTGACAAAAGTGATAGATATCAGAGAGAATCAAGTCACGAAGACAACACAAAAAGAATCACTCAAATCCGTCAAGGAAAACTCAAGTTATGATCGAAAGATCAAACAAAGGTCAATCTTCCCTACCCGAGAAAAAAAGTTCTGGAACGCTGCAAAGAAACTCGTGTAGATCATAGACCACAAATCCAATGACCGTGAAGTTTTGACAGATGATAGACAATCAAGTTGTGAAGACAACCCAAAAAGAATCACGTCAATTAGATCAGTAAAACTCGAGTTATGATAAAACCTCCGACGAAAGGTAGTGCTGTCCAGAAACTCGACGAGTAAAACTTGTCTGAAACAAGTCGGACGAACAAGGCACAAAAGTTCCTTCAAACTACGAATTTTATTCAATAGAACACAAGAGGAACAGCCCCAAAGTCGTGCACCACGAGCTCTGGGCTCCCTTGCTTATATAACCAGCCCTTAGGCCAACCCAATATCAACTAGGACTCCAATCCTACTCAGATCATGAATCGTAACTTTCCATAACTGCTCAAGATTCTTCTATACGCAGATAGAAGCAATCTTAAGACTTCCAAACACCTTAGGAACGTATCCCACATTCCTAAACAACTCAAATTCGTGACCCACACGAAATCCTATCATAACCAACTCAAATCTTTCCATATTTGAGTCAAACCCGACTCAGCCGCAGCCTGAGTCCATAATCTAGTCAGTTGGACCTTTCCGACAAATTCTTTACATCCACATCTCTTCATCACGCCTCGGAACCATGTAGCCACGTCCATGCACTCCTTGCACACATGCAAACATCTTCCAATGATGTCCATGATACCTTCATATGCATTGTTCTTGATTCAATCATGATGCGCAACCTCCTGATCAGCTCAACCACAGTTCCTCCCGAACTTGGTTGTTGGAACCTCATCTCCTCCCCGAGACTAGTCCAATGGATCCCATCACCAGGCATGTCTGGAACTCAAGCAACACCTGCACATGAATAAACAACCAATCCATACGATCCCAAGTCCTCGACTTGACTCAAGTTAGTTCCGAACACAACACCCTTCTTGAGAACCTCACATAAGCATGTTGCAAAGCATATCAAAACAAAATCATCCATATCAACCAAAACGCACCAAAAACTTAGCAAATGAATACTAAGCAATCTTTCCAACAATGTAAAGCAGGTACGAAACATTGCAAATGAAAAGCAGAAGCACTACGGTCAAGTTCCGGACCTTGCCAGAGCAAACCGGAGCTTGAGCCGGAGCTAACAAGAGCTAGTAGAACCTAGCGTCGGAGCTTACCAAAAATAGTACAACCAAGCTCCCGTCGGAGCTTACAAAACTAGCAAGACCTAGCGCTGGAGCTATCCAGAACTAGTCGGAACTAGTAAACCCAAAAGCCGGAGCTAGAAAAAGTACGTCGGAGCTTTAGCAAAAGCATGCAGGAGCTATCAAATATATGCTGGAGCTATCAAATGCATGCCGGAGCTATAGAAAAAACTCGTCGGAGCTGACCAAAGCTAGTCGGACCTAGCATCGAACGTAACCGGAGCTACCCAAACAAGCCGGACCTACCGTTGGACCTTGCTGTAGCTCAGAGCTAGAGTCGGACCTTAATAAAAAGGCGTTTTGGTGATATTCAAAACTTTTATCATCAAAGCCAAGTGTATTCACTACAAGCCAATGTATTCAGCACACATAGGTCTTACACGAGCGAACGCATCCGAGGCGGGAAACTTTGATGACTCGGAAGGGACCCTCCCAGCTGGGGGAGAGCTTGTTCATTCCTTCTCGAGAGAGAGTATTCGCCGCAGCACTAGATCACCTTCTTCAAGCTGCCAATTGCGCACAAGCCTTTGGTGATAGCGCCGAAGCGCCTAGCGGTATCGCGGATTTCAGACAGCTGCTCGACATCTTGCCTCGTCGGCAAGGTCCAGGTCATCGTGCTGGAACTGGTCCTGCGCGGCTTCGTCGTAGGTCCGGGCTCAGAGAGAACCCATGGCAATCTTCGGAGGAAGAACTACTTCAGCTCCATACACCATGAAGAAGGGTGTTTCTCCTATAGCCCGGTTGGGTGTTGTCCGGCTAGCCCACAGTGTGGACGGAAGCTCCTCAATCCATCCGACACCATGTTTTTTCAAGTGTTCATAGGTGCGGGTCTTGAGTCCCTTGAGAATTTCAGCATTTGATCTCTCGGCCTGGCCATTAGTTGCAGTATTCTTGGAAAGTTGCACTGGTGAATTGGGTCCCATTGTAAGTGGTGACTCTGTTTGGGACTCCAAATCAGCGGACTATGGACTTCAAGAACTTGATTGCTGACTGCTTGTTGATTCTCAAAACTGGAGTTGCGTCCAGCCACTTTGTGAACTTGTCGATTGCAACATATAAGAACTGGTACCCTCCAACGACTTTTGGGAATGGTCCCAAAATATCCACCCCCCACACAGCGAATGGCCATGAGGTCTATGGATTTTCTTGGCATGGAACTGACACGCCTCGCACCTCTTGACCAGCCCGACTGCATCCTGGAGAGCTATATGCCAGTAAAAACCATGCCAAAAGGCCTTACCAACCAGCGTGCGTGATGAAGCGTGGTTCCCACACTCGCCTCCATGGATCTCTACGAGGAGCTCGCAGCTTTCTTCCTGGGATATGCACCGCAATAGGATGCCATTGGTGCCATGTTGGTAGCGATCCCCTTCTACCAACATATATCTCTTAGCCATCTGGACAATATGTTCAGCGGATACACTGTCTTTCGAAAGGATGTTGTCTTTCAAGTAGTCCCGGATCTACAAGATCAATGCATCGGGGCTGACTTGAGCTTTTGGATCTTGCGCCTGGTTGCTCGGAGCTTCCTGTAGTGCCTACGATTCTTGGTGGACGCCATGATAATAGAACCACCAGGACCGCCAACTTCGGGGTGCTGGCCTCGCCCCCATCACCCAGTTCGGCAGGCTGGACGGCAGGTGTTGGTAATCTCCTAACAAATACTCCCTCGGGTGCCAGAGCCCCAGTAGAAGCCTTCGTTGAGAGGTCATCAGCTTCAGCATTGTTGAGACGCTGGATATGGCATAGATCCAGAACCTTGAACTTTTTCTACAACTTCTAGACTTCAATAAGATATGCTGCTAGCTGAGGATTGTTGCAACAACATTCACCTTTGACTTGTTTGATGATGAGTTGCGAATCTCGCATTACCAACAGTTGTTATACGTCGAACTTTAGCACCGTCTTCAGTCCAAATATGAGAGCTTCGTATTCCGCCATGTTGTTCGTTGCCTTGAAGTCATGGCAGACCATGTACTTGACTTTCTCCTCGGTGGTGCGAGGAGTATAATTCCAGCTTTGGCCCCTTACTTCGGCACAGATCCATCAAAGAAGAGAGTCTAGTGGGGCTCTGTGAAGATCGGGACCTTAGTTTCTGACACTTCGGCGTCGAGAGCTCCCGGACAAGATAGAGATGGAGTCCACTCTGCGATAAAGTCAGCTAGCGCCTGACTCTTGTTGGTGTGTCGAGGCAATAAGTCGAGCTCGAACTCCGCTAGATCCGCAACCCACTTGGCGATGTTTCCCATTGAGTTGGGATTATGAAGAATAGGACGCAGTGGATAGGAGGTTACCACTGAGATCTTGTGGGCTTGGAAGTAGTGGTGTAGCTTCCTTGAGGCAATAAGAACTGCGTACAACAGCTTATGCACCACAAGATATCGGTTCTTGGCATCATGGAGGACCTCGGTGATGAAGTAGACTGGTCGCTGGACAATCCGAACCCTCCCGGAGGGGTCCGGTCCATCCTCTCCATCAACTCGAACCCTCCCGGAGGGGCCCGAATCTCCTTCTTGAGCAGTTGGGACTTTCCTGGAGGGGTTCAACGCGTCTTATTGTAGAGATAGGTCCAAAGGCCCCCGGTGTCCAGGACCTTCTTCGATGTCTGGGGGCTAGGACCCAGACTCGCCTTGATGGTTGTCTCCTCTAGGTGGCTCCAGAACTTCTCGAAGAGGTCTGAGCTTCTGTGTAGAGGAGCTTGAAGATGCATCTGGTCTCTCCGCGACTAGGACCATGCTGACAACTTCCATCATTGCAGCAATGTAAAGCAGAAGAGGCTCACCAGGTTCCAAAGCTAGCGATGGGCAGTGTAGTGAGAGACTGCTTAAGCTTTGTGAACACCTTGTCTTCTTCTTCGGACCAGTGGAAAGGTCTAGACTTCCTAGGTAGCTTGAAAAAGGGGACTGCTCGCTCAGCCACCCTAGAGATGAACCGGCTAAGTGATGCAAGAAACCCCCTAAGCTTCTGGATGTCTTTGATGCAAGCTGGAGGCTGCATCGCGTCGTTATATTTTATCTTTGTCGGATTTTCTTCAATTCCCTGGTGGGTCACCAGAAATCCAAGAAGATTTCCGGAAGAAACCCCAAATACACACTTGTCGGGATTCAACTTCGTCCACATCAGGTGCAGCTTGTCAAATACAGACTGGAGATTGTCTAGCAGTGAGTCTTTGTTCTTCACTTTGATGATGATGTCATCAACGTAGACTTCCACTAGGTCCCGGATAATCTCCTCAAATGTTTTGTGCATAGCTCGCACAAAGGTTGAGAGGGCATTCTTGAGACCATATGGCATTGCAGTGTAGCAGTACAGACCATCTACTGCAATAAATGTTGTATGTTCTTCATCTTCCTTAGACATCAGTATTTGGTGAAAACCAGAGTATGAATCTAGGAAGTAGCATAGCTCACAACCAGAAGTAGAATCTACTATCTGATCTATTCTCGATAGTGAAGAAAAGATCTTTTGGGCATGCCTTATTTAAAGTGGTGTAGTCGATGCACATCTGAAGCTTCCTGCCGGCCTTGGGTACGATGACTGGGTTTGCCAGCCACCGTGGATGATGTACTTCTTGGATGAATCCAACATCGAGCAGCTTCTTGACTTCTTCTCAGATGAAGTTCTACTGCTCAACAGATTGCTTTCGGGGTTTCTATTGTATAGGTCATGCATTGGGGTATATCTTCATATGGTGCTCGATCACCTCCCTGGGGATCCCAATCATCTGTGACAGTTTCCATGCAAACACGTCGACATTTGCCCGAAGGAAAGTGATGAGCGCGAGTTCCTATTTGTCACCCAGACCTCACGATATTCGAGTGGTCTGAGCGGCTTCGAAACCGATTTGGACAACTTTGACGGGAACATCATTGTTGCTGCTTGGCTTCACACACGCAGATGTTGAGCCGCGGTGGTGTGAGTTTGAAGGTTGTTGAGCCGATTGATCCTTGCTAGTTTCAGCTTCTTGCACAGCTGTGAGCGTGTGAAGCTTCTCCAACGCAGTAACTCTAGCAGTACGGTCCCCTCGGATCCGGAGGACACTTGAAGGTGTCGACATATTCAACAATAGGTATCCTTAGTGGGCCACCTGCATGAACCGGTACAGGGCTAGCCTGCCGAGGATGGCGTTGAAGGGAAGGTTTATGTGCACTACATCAAAGACCAACTTCACCGATTGGTAGTTCTCTTGTGTCTCGAATGTAATTGTGAGAGAGACTGAGCCAAGTGGAGTGATAGCTCTTAGACCAACTCTGAAGAATGTGAGGGTCTAAGATCCAAGATGGTGATCTACAACTTCATGAAGGCGACGAAGCTGATGAGGTTGAGCGCAGCTCCACCATCAACCAAGACATGGAAGAGATGGATGTTGTTGATAGTCAGGGACACCATCAATGGTAGTTGCCCAGCTTTGGCCATGTTCTTCGGGCAGTATGAGGCATTGAAAGTGATCAGAGTGTCCATCCACTTCCGATGGTGTTCCGCCTTGACGGATGGAGCTACAGCAGCCATCTCACCATGCAAAGTTTTCACTATGCGCCAGGAGGTGATATCCCAGGACCCTCCATACATCATATGGAGAGTCTTTCGACATTCATTGTCCGAGGTTGTGTCGGAATCATTGACGTTGTTGTAGACTGCCATTAATGCATTCTTGGCATCTTGGAAGCCTAGCTCCTGCTCTGACATAGCTTCGTCGACCTTTTGTTTTCCTTCCCACTGGCGGAAAGGCGTGTCATCTCCACGCTTGTGTTGGGCATGTTTAGCGTGCCTCTTGACCTTGAGACAGTATTCAAGGTTGTGTCCCTTGGATTTGTAGATCGGGCACCATATCTTGTCACCCTCTTTAGATAATGGTTGAGGTCGCTTGTCGGGGTGTGGCCCCGGCCACCTGTTGCTGCCGCAGCAACATCAGTAGGTGCGCCGACAAGTGACTTGTTCTTGCCACTTGACTTCTTGTTCTTCTTTTTGCCACTACCATGAGCAGTAGCTCTAGTGTTGGAGGCAGATGGCACTCCTGACTCCGCTGCTAGCTTGGAGTGCCAGTAACGACCCACAATAGTCCTTGCGCATTTATCGACCAGCTTAAAGAGTTCTGTGACATTGCTGACGTTCTTAGTGGCCAGCTTCTCCAACATTTTCTTGTCTCTAACCCCTTGTCGGAATGAAACAATTATAGAGGCTTTGGAGATAGAAGGAATCATGTTCCATACCTAGGAGACTTGCTAGATGAAGGAACACAGTGTCTCTCCCGAGTTTTGCTGTACGACAAAGAGGTCCAGTTCAGTGCCAGGTCGGGTGTAGGAACTCCCAAAGTTATGGGTGAACTGGCGGCATAGCTCTCTGTTGACGGCTACTAACATCACAAATATAAATCTGCAAGCGCACAAAAGCTATCGATATAGAATTTTCCCTTAAAGAGTATTCCAACGGTGTCATTTATGTTTTCCCAAAGGAAGGCTAGGTGGAAGCAAAGCAATCATCAAATGGAGAGGGTAGGTTGGTCTAGGTAGGGTTCTAGCAAGGATGGGTAAAGGATAATTTGGACATAGTATGACACGCACAAGAGCATTCTATCCTAAGGCGGGTAAATGAGGCAACGAGGGATTAGGCTAAGAGTTAGGTAGATTCTCCTACTTTGTTTCTAATATATATATATATATATATATATATATATATATATATATATATATATAGCCTAGATTAGTTACTAATGATCATATCAATTATGAATTCTCATTCTAAGTTGACCAACACATCGGGCACGAGTGTACCCCTAGCAACACTAGGACGACTCCCGCAAAGAGCATGTGGCATAGCCAAACGTGGAGGGTTACAAAGGATAGATAGGGTTGTCACCACCTACTGCCTACCTCTTCAGGATTACAAAGGACAGATAGGGTTATCACCACCTACTGCCTACCTCTTCAATCTATGGGTCTACGAGACATCCAACGCTACTTACTATCCTAGCACTATGCTATAATACTAAGCAAATACCTTAAGAGCCTAGCACAAGCCATCCTATGGCAATGAACTAAATCATCATTGAACCAATGTTGATACATAGCATAAGTGATTCATATTAACATAATCATGTCATAACTAATTAGACTACAGTGGGGGTTTGTAGTGTTTATGATGATACAATGAGAATGGTATGGTATAATCATAAATACTACTCCTAACACATATATAGAATCCGGTTTGTAGTGTTTATGATGATACAATGAGAATGGTATGGTATAATCATAAATACTACTCCTACACAAATATAGAATCCACAATCAAACAAGAAACGCTTTATCCAAGTATATGAACAATAGAAGACTAATGAGAACATCTTTATTAAGAGCAAAGTGTTGATGTTTCTTACGTCACATATCATCTCTCGAAAGAGATGAGGTCCGCAAGCGCACCGAAATTGTCATGTAGCATTTCACCCAAGAGTATTCCCAAGGTATTGTATTTATCCCAAAGGAAGGCAATGGAGTAAAGTAAACACTACTCTGATGATCAATATATGGGATACTGATCAATTATCAAGATAGGGGTAAGTTGATAATATATGCGTAGTGTGACACACACCTAAGCAATCTATTCTAAAGGGTAGATGGGTCCTAATGGAGGTTATACTAAGAGTTGGGGAGTTGCTCCTACAATGCTTCTAATATACATATACATAGCCTAGGTTAGATACTAATGAGCATGTCAATGGTGAATATTTATACTAAGTTGTTCAACACGTTGGGCACGGGTTTACCCCTAGCAATACTAAAATGACTCCTGCCAATAGCCTGTGGCGTAGCCAAACGTGGAGGATTACAAAGGACAAATAAGGTTGTCACCACCTACTGCCTACCTCTTCAATCCGTGAATCTACGAGACATTCAACGCTATTTAACTATCCTAGCACCATGCTAACATATTAAGTAAATACCTTAGGAGCCCGGGCACAAGTCTCCTAAGGCAATGAACTAAATCATCATTGAACCAATGTTGATACATAGCACAAGTGATTCATATTAACATGATCATATCATAACTAATTCGACTATAGTGGGAGTTTATAGTGCTTATGATGACAAATTAAGAGTGATATGGCATAATCATAAAGTCTACTCCTACCACATACATGGAATCCACAATCAAACAAGAAACACTTCATCCAAGTATATGAATAAAAGAAGACTAAAGATCATATTTTTATTATGCATAAAGTCACAAATATAAGAAAAGATACATGAGCCATACCTTTCCCAACTTGGACTATGGACTAGAGGCTCTCCTCTTTATAGCCTAACTCCACTAAGGACTAAGAGAACTAGTGTATACAATGGAATGATGCTCAAGTGGTGTGTGTTGAAATGAGGGGTCCTATTTATAGCTGAAGAAGGGTTGGTTCCCGCCACCAAAAGCTCGCGAATCAATCTTCATCATTATCAGGGCACCACAGGGGGTCGACACATGGAAGTTAACCGTGTTTGGCGCCAAGACCTAGTCGGCTGACTAGGGGGGTCGGCTGATGAGATCTTAGCTCCGGTTGCGGTGTGCTTCTGTCAGGTCACTTCCAGGTGGGTCTCATTGACTGATATGGGTGATACACCATTGGATGGCCTCAGATACTTCTGTTTGTGGGCCATTTGATCTATGTAAAGCCACATGTCAGTGCTTGATTTGCTAGGATGATAATTTATAGGATCCATCTCCTTGTTTCACCTCAATTCTGTATAAAATACCTACATGCACTATTTTCTCCAAGTACAAGTGGAACTAGGTTATTTGGAAAGGTGATGTGTGCAAGAAACGATATTTCCTTCACATAATTGAGTTATATTGACGGGTGAAATTGGTATATAACAACTGTCAACAAACTTCCCCAAGCTTATCCTTTGCTCGTCCCGAGCAAAGTCAAGACTTTAAGTTGATGATCAGGAGTTGCTACAATGTTCTATTTTTTTCAAAAGTGCCATGTGCACAACAAAATACTCTACCTAGTATTGCAAAAATTTGCATGGTACTTCACCCATATCAAGTCTTTATGGGGCTTATGCCATCTCCTATTTATGGGTGGTTAAAAGATAGAACAACAAATGGAGCACACATACCCTAGAAATCAAGTTCCACTTAAATTCTGGAGAGTTCAATTTAGATTTTAAGTATCTCAATTTGATTATCTCGGTATCTCCTTCATGTCTAGTGAAAATATGTCCTCACCAAGGCATTGTGCCTAAATTCATCCTACCTCTAAATAAGGCTTGTATGTGGAGCTTTCTAGGGAATGTAGTAGGCATATTTGCAACACATAATATTTCTAAGTCAAAAAAGCAAGCCTTAGGGGAAATCAATACAAAACAATTTGATTCAAGACTTGTGCATGCGTGATGGAATGGAGGTGGATGTGGATATTAAGATGACTCCTTTTTGAGTGGACTCTCTTATTTTGCAAAGACGAAACATGGCTACTTTTCTGTCTCTTTTTTTTTTTCTCTCATGCTTTTGAAGTAAGCATGCATTTTCTTTTCTTTTTCTTTTTCTTGTAGCGATGTCTTCTACTCTCTTTTTATGCAAGAAATTTTGGAGGGAGTACTAAGCATGAATGATACGGAGTTTCCCTTCTTATTGTGGAATGGTGGTATGATGGGAATTTGCTTACTTCTAGTAAAGAAGTATAGTATGTGCAAGTGAAGTCTTGAATTCAAAAAGTAATGAATGAAATCTCACATAGGTCTATACTAGTTTGACAAAGCTCAATGTGAAGACAAATAGCATATGCATAAGGTCTATCAATGTAATATATCATATGGCTTTGGTAGGTATTTCCAATCAAATAAGAGTAACTTAAATCTTTTTAGAATTTTCTTCGGAAATCCAAGTTTCACTTTCAAACTAGGAATAGCAGCCCTATCACTATATCATATCTCACAACAACTTAGAATGGATTAAGCTTTTGCTACCCACATTTTCCAAATCAAGGCAAAAGCAATTTTAGCCAATGAGAGCAATATGTTGAAGAGTAGTAAGTTGTAAACTAGGGACTTAGGAAAATTAAAACAGAGCAACTATTCATCATTTGATCAATGTTAATTCCAAACCATTCTTACTGCACATCTTTTATTTTATTTTTAAAGCAAATCTACTCTACTTATTTTTAAGTTTTTTTATATGCAAGGTGGATGATGGATGAATGGAAAATAAATATGCAAGAGGTTTGATACAAGTTACCTCAAGTGGGGGTCCTCCCCCAAGCTTGTTCTTGTTCAAGGTCCGCGATAGGGGCTGTTGGGCTGAAACCCTAACAACGGATGTAGGCCATGAGGTTGGCCTAACCTTGTTGCAGTATGGCTTTGATATTGGAGGGGTTGAGTGTTGATGTTGGGTTGCCTTCCATGGATTCACGAGTGTGTTCGAGGAGAGTGTTGTCGATATTTATCATCCACACCTTAAGATTTCCATATGTTGGATGTACCTTGTTATTCCTTGGCTTAGGTAACGATACCCTTGGCTACAAAGCAATGATGTGCACTCAACATGCGTTGAGTGTGTTTCATCATTCTTTGGCTAAGGTGTATCATCCCTTCTTGCCATATAGGAATAACTTGTACCTCTCATGCATTGGGTGTGATCCGTCATTTCTTGGCTAAGGTAATTATACTTTTTAGCCACAAAGGGGTGACATGTACCCAACACGTGTTGAGTACGATCCGTTATTCCTTGGCTAAGGTACAACATACCTATAACCACAAAAGGGATGACGTGCACACAACATGGGTTGAGTGTGATCCGTTGTTCCTTGGCTATGGTATAAAATACCTTCTGGACACATAGGAACAACTTGCACCCAATATACATTGGATGTGATCTTGTCATTCCTTGGTTAAGGTACATCATAACTTTAAGCCACAAAGAAATAACTTACACCCAATGATGGTGGCAATTCCCTTGAGATTGAATGAGTGCTTAGAATAGTTGAGAGCATAATGCTCTCACATATTCGTAGCAGCCCATTGGTTGCTCACGGAGGGTTTCCATGTCAAATCTTCGGGCTCGTATAGTTATGGTTGACCTTCGGGCATAATTTCCGATAGGTAACAATCATCCTAATTGACTACTTGGCCAAGAGATATTGAAATTGAATCCTCTTAGGGTTTCCAACAATCGGATCTTTGAATGTCTGCATAGTTATTTTACTCCTGCAAACTTCCTCTCTATGATAGAGAGGGATGGTTAGCTCCCGACACTTGTACAAATTAATTTTCAAGTTAGGTAACCGAATCTTCATTTGTACGCACGGGGAAGAACAAGACCAAAGATGTGTTGGGTCCAATTTCTAGTGTATCCATGAATAATGTATGAATCATTGCAAGGAGTGGGGCTTTATGGACAAATCAAGTTGGACATTTTCTAAAGCTCCTACTCATAGCAATGTAGGTGATATAAATACTCTATATGGATCTCTTCATCTTGTAAAATTTCTAACCATCATAGTTTTTTTACAAGCGCAAATATTTATCATTTGGGTCATGGCAAACAAGATTCTCAATTTTATTCTCCTGAACATTTTTAATTTCTTGTCTAGGAATTTGAAATTTAGTGATCCATGTATGAATGAGTTTCAAACCAATATTATGGACATCACTATTCCTAGGTTTCTACATACCAATTCAACCATTAAGTCATTCCATAAGCATTACCTAGGCAGAATATGTCTAAGTCAATTTTAGCAATGCCTATGAAATTCTTGGTACTAGTTTAAATTTATTCCCAAGTAAGGTGTCATTCCTTTTTGAAGAATCAAAAAGCGTAATGCCAACACTTACTCTCGTGAGGATGCATAAGAATTTAATGATGAGAAGGTGTAAACCTTCCTTACCAATGTGTCGGTACCCTGGGTACCATATACCCCTTGGGATTGCAAAGATCTCAAGGGAATGTCATCTACTTGATTTGAAGACCTTCGGAGGCCCACATGTCAGACACAACCGGACCCGCTTCCCCAACATGGTTAGTCCTAGGGTCACCACGTGTACTATCAGACCGGAGCTACCGCCCACAAGGGGGAAGCTCTGGGCTATGTACCATAGCGACACCCCCGGACCTAACCCCAGACCGAGGGAAGCTCCAGAACTGACACGTGTTAGGTGGCACCGGACCTATCTGTTCCCCACAGTATGCTCTGGGGCTGCCACGTGTCCAACCATCGGATCTTCAGCCTCTAACCTCCGAAAGACTCCACAACGGCTCCGGATCTTCAAAGGGGAATCAAGGACTTCAAGACCCGATTAAGTGTCATTAATACTATATTAATGACACACAATCGGACGACCTTAACTACCAGTAACGGTGCTGTCAAAGCCCGTAACTTGGTCATTAAGGATAATTAAGCGCATCAATTGTGTATCAATATTAGTAACCACCGGGACCACATGTCGGGCCAGGTGAACTTGTAACGGCCTTCCCTTGTACTATAAAAGGACAGGCCGACGATACATAGGACACGCTCACTTTACGCGCTCACTCAACACTCTGAACTCACTTTGAGCTCATACATCCAATACAACACCAACACACCCCGTGGAGTAGGGTATTACGCTCTAGCGGCCCGAACCACGCAAATCTTCGTGTCTCCTGTGTCATTTACACTTCACCTTCTTGAATCTCCGCGCGCCCACAACGAACCTCAAACTCCTCTAACACTTTAGTAGTGTCGGGAGATCTGCCGGATCTAAACCACCGACAGTTGGCGCGCTAGGTAGGGGGGCGCCTGAGATTTCAAGAATGGTAAACTCAGCTGCTGGATCATTTAACGGTCATCCCGCTGTTCAAGCTGTTGGGGGCAATCCCTCCAATATGCAGCCACCAGTAGGAACCTCAGTTCCAGTAGGAGTCACGCTACCACCACCGCCGCCTCCACCAGCAAATCAAGCTGGGCAGCGCGATGGTGCACCGGCGTCAATCACTGCGTTGGCAAATCATGACAACCCGGAACACACGCTCCATGCAGCACGTGCTCTTCTTCAGCGCCCACCACCTCCGGACGCATCCCGGGATGCAATGGAGCAGTTGAGGGCCGATGTGGAACACTTGGTTGCAGCAGCAACCAACCGCATCAGCAACCAGGGTCCTCCTCCTTCAGGACGGGCCCCGTCACAGCGACGGACCTTGTCTGGCAGACTTGGTCCGCATGTTTCCAACAACAGGAGACGTGCTGCGTCGCAGCAAGTGACATCGTTGCCTTCTGGGGCACGGCGCACTCACACGGTGTCAAGGCTTTCAACTCATGACCTCCGGGCGGAGCTTGATCGCCGATACTATCCACAAGACGGCCGAGTCTATATTGAGCGTGCTCGTGAAAGACGAGAAGCTCAGGACATTCCTACTCCTGAAGGAGTAGGAGGAGGCTGTTCGGCCCTGGCCATGCATCTGTGTATGGTCAGGTGGCCACAGAAATTCCAGCCTCACTTGCCGGAGAAATTTGACGGAACCGTTAATCCTGTTGAATTTCTTCAGATTTACTCCACTGCTATCCTAGCAGCAGGAGGAAATGAGGCCGTAATGGACAATTATTTTCCAGTGGCTTTAACTGGGACCGCCTGGTCCTGGTTTATGAGCCTTCCACCCAACTCTATCAACAGTTGGGAGGAGTTGTGCCGGCAGTTCACCGCCAACTTCGGGAGTTCATACACCCGACCAGGCACTGAACTGGACCTTTTTGGAGTCGTGCAAAAAGGGGGAGAATCCCTGCGATCATTCATCCAGAGATTCTCTCAGGTACGAAACACTATCCCTTCTATCTCTAGCGCTTCTGTCATTGTGGCATTTAGACAGGGTGTACGGGATAAGAAGATGTTGGAGAAACTGGCGATCAAGGAGATCACCGGTGTCACGGAACTCTTTAGCTTGGCTGACAAATGTGCCAGAGCTGCGGAGGGCCATGAAATGCACTCCAAACCACCTCCAGAGGATCACAAAAAATCCTCCAAAGGCGAAGCCACTACCTCCGGGAGTGGCAAGAATAAGAAAAATACCAACGGCAAGAAGAAGCCGTCGGTCGCCGCATCTAATGCTACAGCTGCTGCAGCTCCGGGTGGCCGGGGGCCACGCCCCGAGAAGCGACCTCGACCGTCTTTTGAAGACGGTGGCAAACCCAAGGTGTGGTGTCCAATTCACAAAACGGACAACCACAGTTTGGAAGACTGCCGAGAGGTCCAAAACCTTGCCGAGCGTTACAACTAGCACCGGGAAGAAGCTCCTTTCCGACAGAGGGAAGGAAAACAAAAAGTTGACGAAGCTCCGGCTGAAGAGGAGTTAGGTTTTCAAGATCCCAAAAAGGTCCTGAAAGACGTCTACACCTCCGTCGACGACGATTCTGATGTCTCTGACAATGAGCATCGGAAGACCATGAACACCATTTTTGGTGGATCATGGGACATCACCTCCCGTCGCGTCCTCAAGACAATGCGTCGGGACATGGCCGCTGTAGCTCCTACAGCAAGGGCGGAGCCTCATCGGAAATGGATGGAAACGACCATCACTTTTGATGCTTCGGACTGCCCTCGAAGCATGGTTGGAGCAGGCCAGTTACCTTTGATGGTATCTCCTACCATCAATAACATCCAGCTCCACCATGTTATAGTAGACGGAGGATCGGGGCTCAACCTCATAAGCTTCAAAGCTTTTACCAAGCTTCAGCTCTGACCTTCGGATCTTCACCCCTCCCGACTTTCTCTGGAGTAGGTCCGGGAGCCATTACCTCACTCGGTGCCATTACCCTCCCCATTACCTTCGGGACCCGGGAGACGTATCGCATCGAGAAGTTGGTCTTTGACGTTGCTCAGATCAACTTACCCTTCAGTGCCATCTTGGGTAGGCCTGCTTTGTACAAATTCATGGCAGCTGCTCATTATGGCTACTTGGTGTTAAAGATGCCAACACCAGTAGGCGTTCTCTGGATTCGTGGAGATCGTACTGCCGGAGTAACTGCTCTGGAAGAACTTCATGCGCTTACTACGGCGCAAGAGGAGGACTCCAGGCAGGAACAAGCTCCAAAACCCCCGAGCATTCGTCAGCAAGGCTCGACTTCTGCATCTCGTGTGCAGCCAAGTGGCGACGCCGACATTCCCGTCAAAGTCGTCCAAATCGGTTTCGATGCCGCTGAGACCACCCGTATATCGGGAGGACTGAATGACAAATAGGAACTCGCACTCATCGTTTTCCTCCAGGCTAACGTCGACATGTTTGCCTGGCAACCGTCACAAATGCTTGGGATCTCCAGGGAAGTGATTGAGCACAATCTGAGGATCTACCCTGACGCCCAGCCCGTACACCAGAAGCCTCGGAAGCAATCTGTGGAGCGACAGAACTTCATTCAACAAGAAGTGAAGAAGTTGCTCGAAGCTGGATTCATCCGAGAAGTCTTCCATCCAAAATGGCTGGCAAACCCAGTCGTTGTACCCAAGGCCACGGGAAGCTTCGGATGTGTATCGACTACACAACACTAAATAAGGCATGCCCAAAAGATCCATTCCCACTACCTAGAATAGATCAGATAGTGGATTCCACCTCTGGGTGTGAATTACTGTGTTTCCTAGACACATATTCTGGGTATCATCAAATCAGAATGTCTAGGGAAGATGAAGAGCATACCTCTTTTATCACAGTAGATGGATTGTACTGTTATACAGCCATGCCATTTGGTCTCAAGAATGCAGCTTTAACCTTTGTACGAGCTGTGTACAAAACTTTTGAAGAACTCATTAGAGACATAGTGGAAGTGTATGTCGATGACATCGTGGTCAAGGTCAAGAATAAGGAGTCACTCCTTGACACCTTACAGGCTGTCTTCGACAAGTTGCGGGTCACGCACACAAAGCTAAACCCAGACAAGTGTGTCTTCGTGGTTAGCTCCGGAAAACTTCTTGGTTTCCTGGTAAGTCACCGGGGCATAGAAGCTAATCTGGCAAAGATCAAAGCCATTGAAGACATGCGGCCACCAGCTCGCATCAAGGATGTCCAAAAGCTGACTGGATGTCGAGCAGCCCTTAGCCGGTTCATTTCAAGACTGGCGGAACGGGCACTTCTCTTCTTCAAGTTATTGAGGAAGTTCGAACCATTCCAATGGTCTGAAGAAGCAGAAAAGGCATTCCAGGAGCTAAAACAGTTCCTCACCACCCTACCAACTCTGGTAGCTCCGAACCCTGGTGAGCCTTTGCTGCTTTACATTTCAGCAACTGACGAAGTCGTCAGTATGGTCCTTGTTGCGGAGAGACCAGCACTATCCCATGCTCAGGAATCCAGACCCCTCCAGGAGGGTCTGGAGGTTCCTAAAAGCGAGTCTGGGTCCAGACTCCCAGACTTGAGTTCACAAAAAGTTAATTCAGAAGACTCAGACCCCTCCGGGAGGGTCCAGGTCACTTCTGAAGAAGCTCCGAGTCCCTCCAGCCAGGACCCGGAGGTCCCCGAAGAAGGTCCGGATCCCTCAGGGAGGATCCGGGTCAGTGAAGAGGAAGCTCCGGGCCCCTCTGGGAGGGTCCGAACCATCCAACACCCAGTGTACTTCATCAGTGAAGTACTTCATGACGCCAAGACTCGATACCTAGAGGTGCATAAGCTGCTATATGTAGTTCTCATTGCCTCCAGGAAGCTTCGCCATTACATCCAAGCTCACAAGATTTCAGTGGTGACCTCTTACCCACTTCGAGCAATCTTGCATAATCCCAATTCAATTGGGAATATTGCAAAGTGGGCAGCAGAATTGGCTGAATTCGATCTCGAATTCATTTCAAGGCTCGAATTCATTTCAAGGCAAGCAATCAAGAGTCAAGCATTGGCGGATTTTGTGGCGGAATGGACTCCCTCTTCATCAAACCCTGGGGGCCCCAGTGAGCAGAAGACGGAACACAAGGCTCCGGTTTTCACCGAGCCTCACTGGACCCTCTACTTCGATGACTCCGTGCAAAAGCAGGGGCCAGAGCTGGAATCCTTCTCCTCGCACCAACCGGAGAGAAGGTAAAATACATGGTACACCTTGACTTCAAGGCGACCAACAACATGGCGGAATACGAAGAACTCATCTACGGACTAAGGGTGGCACTGTCATACGGTGTCAAGCAACTGCTGGTCAAGGGAGATTCACAACTCATCATTAAGCAAGTGAAGGGTGAATGCTCCTGCAACAATCTCCAGCTAGCTGCTTACCTCCTTGAAGTCCAGAGGCTTCAGAAGGACTTCGAAGTCCTAGATCTCCACCATGTCCAGCGTGCCCACAACGCTGAAGCCGACGAACTCTCGACGAAAGCGTCAACCGGAGCTCCGGCTCCTGACGGAACTTTTGTCTGGAGGTTGTCAAAACCCACAGCTCAGCCTGCCGAACTGAGCGAAGGGGGCGAGATCAGCATCCCGAAGCTGACGGTCCCGATGGCCCTGTTACCGTGGCAGCCATCAAGGGTCGTAGGTGCCGTCGGAAGCTCCGAGCAACCTAGAACGCAAGACTCAAATGCTCAATTTAGCTCCAACGCATGGATCTCAGAGATCCGGAGCTACTTGAAAGACAACATCCTTCCTGACGATGATATATCCACTGACCGGATAGTCAGATTGGCTAAAAGATACACGTTGGTAGAAGGGGATCTCTACCGGCGCGGTGCCAACAGTGTCCTAATGCGGTGCATCACAAGGGAAGAAGGTCGCGAGCTCCTCGCAGAAATCCATGGAGGCGAGTGTGGGAACCACTCGTCTTCTCGCACGCTGGTCGGTAAAGCCTTCCGGCATGGCTTCTACTTGCCTACAGCACTCCAGGATGCAACTGAGGTGGTGAAGAAATGCGAAGCATGCCAATTTCATGCAACGCAAATTCACACACCGGCTCAGCCTCTACAAATGATACCTCCTACATGGACCTTCGCCGTGTGGGGGGTGGACATCTTGGGACCTTTCCCAAGAGCCGTCGGAGGTTACAAGTTCTTGTATGTCGCCATTGACAAGTTCACCATGTGGCCAGAAGCAACTCCAGTTGTGACAATAAACAAGCAATCTGCTATCAATTTTTTGCAGTCCATCGTATGCAGATTTGGAATCCCAAAAAAAATCATTACTGATAACGGGACCCAATTCACAAGCTCTGCATTTCAAGGGTATTGCGAAGACCTCGGCATTCAAGTTTGCTACGCCTCTGTAGCTCACCCGGCAAGCAATGGCCAGGCTGAGAGAGCAAATGCTGAAATCCTGAAAGGACTCAAAACGCACACCTATGAGCGCTTGAAAAAACATGGAGCCAACTGGATTGAAGAGCTTCCGCCGACTCTATGGGCCAACAGGACAACTCCAAACCGATCAACTAGAGAGACACCCTTCTTCCTGGTGTACGGAGCTGAAGCAATGCTTCCTCCGGAAATCACCTTGGGGTCACTCCGGGTCCGGACCTTCGACGAAGCCACGCAGGATCAGCTCTGGCGTGAAGACCTAGACCTCCTTGAGGAGGGAAGGTGCCAAGCAGCTGTTCGGAATGCTCGATACCGCCAAGCCCTTTGGCGCTATCATCAGTGGCATGTACACAATCGACAGCTCGAGGAAGGCGATCTAGTGCTACAGAGAATACAATCTAGAGAAGGGTTAAACAAACTCTCCCCCAACTAGGAAGGACCCTTCCGAGTGATTAAAGTATCCCGTCCCAGAAGCGTTCGCTTGGCTACTGAGGATGGGACACCTCTCCCAAATCCTTGGAACATTGAGCACCTCCGTAAGTTCTACACTTAATATCACGGAGTTGAGTCTGTAGTAACTTGAGGCGTATGTTATAGAGTCATTGTACAGAGTCGGGTAGTTCCCCCGGGAGAACGGCCGGACCTTTCCAGGAAGGTCCGCAAAGTTCATGCAACGCTTGTCACAGTCTCAGGACTAAAAGTGTGGCTAGCTACCCTGGGTCAAACGAGAAATGAAACACGCTTACCATGGTTCCGTACCCTAAGAGTGTACTTGTTTCCCCTGTACCCTGGACCTATAATGAAAGACATCTTCATGTGAAACAGACTCCACGTGCATTTACTTTGTACAGGCTCAACATTTTTTATTTTTTCTCTTTCTTGTATATAACAAGGATGTGCAATTCTTAAGAAATTTTAGATTCGACCGGTTCATATACGATTCGAGCTGCATTGTCGATTCTTTTGGATTCAAATATTGTTCATGGCCCACTCGCCTGAATGCCGCCAAGCCAATCTAGTGCCGAAGTGTGCTATCGACTTAGCCTGGTCAAGCACCCTAATTGCGCCACTCTACCTACACCCCGACAGGCTGAAGTAAGGCGGGTCCAAGTACAATTGGATCCGGAAGAAAGAAGGCAATGCATTCGGTTGCATTCAGAATTGTGTTTGACCTAACATTTTCTTGAGAATCGTAAGCCACGATGAAGTTATAGGCAAGGAGCGAATTTTACTATTTTTCTTGGCTTTAGTGTGTAGGAAAAATAAAGAATCCACGTTGATGGAGAAAAGACGGAGCCAACGAAGCTCCGACTCCCCTTAGGTGGCTTATAATCAATGTTAAACATTGAAAACGAGCATCACCGGAGCAACCAAGCTCCGGTAAAGCTACGGGGGCCAGCCATCGACGCAGAATAAAAGATGGTGAGATGATTCCACAAACGAAGTCTGCTGCCGACAAAATACGCGTTGGCAAAGGTCACTGCCAGAGCTACTAAGCTCCGACACCCTGGAGGTCTAACTATCGATGATCTACACGTTGATAGGAACTATTGCCGGAGCTACTGAGCCCCGACGGTAGTCAATACCGGAGCTTCAGAGCTCCGACAATCTCAGGGGGCCTTCACTATCGAAGCCTTCGGACCTACACTCTACAAGTTCGAAGCAAACGAGTCTTCAACAAAACACAATATCCTCTTGGTACATGTTCACAATCAAATTGTGTACATCTACCAGGGGGCCAAGTGAACACAAAAGTGTTGAAGACAAAAAATGAAATTCGCAAAAATTTGGATTTCATTCATCTGGAGACAAGGGATTACAATATTGGGGAAGAAAAAGAGAGAATACAAGTGGGAGCTACAGAGATGGTCCTAGACCCTATGGAAGAACTGGGCGACCTTCTGAGCAACCTTCGACACGTTGGCTCGGGTGGCTTCACCTTCTCCTTCGACTGGACCTTCAAACACCGGGTCCAGAGGGAATTGGGGATCCCGGCTGGTGTAGCACGTCAGCACATATTCTGCGATGTTCTTTGCCAGGGACTGCCCCTCTACCTCCAACTGGTCCGTGATGATGTCTCCCACCTTGGAGAGTTTTCTACCCGCCGAGCTCAATGCCTGCAATGCCAGGTTCGGCTCCGCCTCCGGATCATCCGGACGCAGGGGGCTGAAGCCCATCGGTGTCAGCACGTCATTGGCTTTGCTCAGGAACTCCCAAACCTATAGGGAGTCCGCATCCCTCAAGCCCTTCAATTCTTCCAAGGATCTTTTGGCCGCCGCCAATTTAGAATTCTCGCGAGCAAGGCGCTCAACCTCTTTGGCATTTTGCTGAATCTCTTCAGCAACCTGCTTCTCGAGTTTTCCGAGCTCCTCCTCCTGGAGGTAGATCTTGTTCCGGCGGTCAACCAGGTCCTTCTCCTTGCCCCTCACTTTCTTCTCCCTGGCAGCGATGGCACACTCTTGCTGGCAGAGTTCCTGCCCTCACACCCAGGCCTTCTCCTCCTCCTGAGCGCAACGCTCTTCCAATTTCTTGGCGCGTTCATCGAGGCCCTTGTCAGCCAGAGCCACCTTTTCGGCGAGCTCCTCCTCCCTCTTCAAGACGTCATCCCGCAGCTCTAGGAGTTTTTGCTCTTCATCTTCGAGCCTCTTCGCCCTATCCTCAAGTGCCTCCCGACGCTTGATGAGAGTAGTGTTAATGGATTCAAGCCTTTCTTTGTGTCCATCAGCCGCACTATTAGCTGCCTTGGTCTGCTCATAAATGGCCCGAGATTGAGTGTCGAGGGCGCGAGTAAAGCTCTCCCTGTCATCCAATAATTTGCCCCAGTATTCCAGGCGGACCTTCTCCTGCTTGATCCATTCTTTGTCATCTGCCAGCCTCGACTGCGCCAGCTTGGTCTCGAAGTAGAGCCGGTTACACCACCGCCTAAGGGTTTGACGCTCCTCTTCAAGAGCCTTGCTGTCGTGGTAGAACGCCAGCTGAACTTGACGCAGGCTGGAGCAAGCGTTGTCAATAGACAACGTTAGGGGAATGGGTTCTGGACCTGCTGGGGCCTCCTCCGCTGGTTCCAGCGGGTTCTCGCTTACAAAAATTGGGTCCCACTCCACAAGAGTGGTCCCCTAAGCCTCCACGGCACTAGGGACATCCTCCGGGATAGCCTCAGTTGCCATTGAGGAAGGTCCCACGGAAGAAGTTCCGACCTTCGGAAGTGGTTCCGAAGGCCCCGCCGCTAGGTCTTCAATTGCCCCCTCAGGCAGGGGGCTAGCAGCTTCATCTGGGCATTCCGGCTCAGCGGCAGGCACCTCCGCCGACAACACTTCCGGAGCAGGTGCTACTTCCGGCTCCGGCCTGGGACCCTCCTCCGCTGATGGCTCGGCTGTTGGCATCTCGACCACCATGGGTTCGAGTGCTGATGCCTCCGCAATAACCGGCCCTGATGCCGGAGCTTCAACCCCAACCGGCTCGGACGCCGGAAGGTCTTCAACTACAACCGGCTCTGAGGCTGGAGCTTCAGAGGTAGCCGGCTCAACCGCTGGAGCTTCCTCCACATCCGGCTCACTTGTCAGGACTTCAATTACCTCCGGCTCAACCGCCGGGGCTTCAACAATTTTCGGCTCTGGGGCCGGAATTATTGCTTCCTCCGGCTCAACAGCCGAAGCTTCCATCATCTCAGCACCAAGACCCGGAGCTTCAACCTCCGGGGCAGGTGCCGCTGGTGCATCTTCTCTCCCGCGGTCCAGCGCTACCACGGGAGTCTCGGGGGATGAGTCGAGGTCCATGAACACGACAGCTAGCGCCGGAGCTATCGTAGCTTCAGCCACCACTTGGGGCGGCACCAGGACAGGAGCAGGAGCTTCCACCCTCACAGCTTCAGCTGCTGTGGCTCAGGGTGGAGCCTCACTCCTCTTCTTGGGAACACTGCAGACGATGGATGAAGAAACTTAAAAAAAACAGTTACTACAACAAAACAACTCTCTGAGGTAAAGATTAAAAATTACCTTTGGAGGCTTCCTCACCAGCTTGCGCGGAACCTCTTTCCTGGGCGTTCTGGGCTGACCATAGTCGCCGCCGGCGTGGAAGCTCCGAAAGGCCCCCCGAAACTCGTTGCAGCCACGAGCATTTCCTTAGTGGAGGCCCCCCTCGACCGGGAAGGACCTCCAGACTTAGAGGCCTCAACTGGCCTTGGTGCTGGAGTCGCATGCCCGGAGCTAGCACCCCAGGAAGACGCTGCTGCGGGTACAGTCGCCGCAGTTGTAGAAGACCTCCCCGTCCGGGCAGGAGGAGCTGATGCAGAGGTTGCAGGCCTGACGGACCTTTTGTCAGCATGCTGCAGTTTCCTCTTCCGGCTCAAGGGTTCATCCGCCGGCTCCTTGCCCTTGCCGATGACTTCGATCCTTGGCTTCGAGGCAGGGTCGGAGCTACCTTCGGAAGCCCCAGGGATCACCACCCTTGAGGTCGATCTTCTCTTGACGACACCAAGGTCGTCAAGCACCAGCATTGTCCGCCGGAGCTCCCTGCTGAACTCTACTTCCACGTTCATAGGGAGAAAAGCTGGCGGCGGGGTCAAGTCATCACCTGCGATGTCGATGCCGTGCTGGAACTTCTTGAGATGAAACTCTAAGGTTGCCCCACCATGTTGGACTTCAGCCCGGTCTCGACCCGATCGTCGTCCATCACACTATTGAGGGCCCAAGCGAGTTTTTCTCTCCTCTTCAGCGGTGCCCACCTGTTGACTAGGAAATTGCAGAATACCGTCTAAGGAGTTAATCCTCCCTTTACGCACTGGCGGATCCTGGTCAGAGCAGGGTTGAAGGCATCCGACAGCACCGGAGCTTCACTCCAGACTGCAGTGTCGATGTTGGGGAGGCCTTCGGGCAGCTCCAGCTTCTCATGCTCCTCCACCCAGATGACTATCCAGTCCTTCTTCCAATCATCCCACTTCACAGAGGGAAACGACCGGAGGTACTTGAATGGGATCTTCTTGCGCTTCACGAAGTAGTAGAAGCCAAGGTACTCATTACTCCTACCGGTGGTATGGACGGTGAAGAAGGTTCGGAAGAGTTCAATGCAGGGGGGATGCCCACCCACATTTCACAGAAGTGGACGAAGACAGACACAAGAAGAATGGAGTGGGGGCCAAGGTGGTACAGCTACAAACCATAGAAGTCTAGCAGCATCAAGAAAAAGGAGGAAAAAGGTGGGATCAACCCCACCATGGCGTACGAAGAGAAGTACACCATTTCGCCGGCGTGCTCCTTCTCGAACGGGAGCTCTCCCCCGGCGCGGACCAGGCGGTTGAAGAAGTCCGGGGACCATCCCATGAGGGCCCAGACCTTCTTCAAGTCACCTTCGGTCTTCAAACGGCTCTCGCGGAGACCTAACTCCATCGCGGTACAGCAAGGCAAGAGAGGAAAAGCGAGCATGAGTTGGGAGTTTGAGCCCAAGATCAGATGAGAGGCGTAAAGAACCTCAGACGGTGCGTGCTTTCCTTCTTAAGTAAGCCCTCGCAACGCTTCGATGGAAACCGCAAGGAAGTCGAAGATACTACTAAAAAATTCCACCCAGCCGATGACAAGAGCGCCCGGGACCACCCGGACGATCAAGTCGAGGTTCTTACCCAGGCGAACGATTGTCATCATGAGGCGGGAAGCCCGAAGGCGGCGGCATGACAAGGTGCGCGGAACTGATACAATTTTCGTATCGGGAACCGGCGACCTTCAATTGCGTGAGATCCGCACGCCAAAGATCTCATTTGCCGCACACGGGATATGCCACGTGGCGAGGATTTAACTCCAAACTATCGCCAACGGCACATCCGAAGACCTTTGAAGACTCAGTTCAAAAGTCGAAGGATGGACCCACCTCCGGCGGAATGACTTCACCCAAGGGGTCTTCCCCAGAGGTGGGCCCAGGGGGCCACTGTCGGTACCCTGGGTACCATATACCCCTTGGGATTGCAAAGATCTCAAGGGAATGTCATCTACTTGATTTGAAGACCTTCGGAGGCCCACATGTCAGACACAACCGGACCCGCTTTCCCAACATGGTTATTCCCAGGGTCGCCACGTGTACTATCATACCGGAGCTACCGCCCACAAGGGGGAAGCTCTGGGCTATGTACCATAGCGGCACCCCCGGACCTAACTCCAGACCGAGGGAACCTCCGGAACTGACATGTGTTAGGTGGCACCGGACCTATCTGTTCCCCACAGTATGCTCCAGGGCTGCCACGTGTCCAACCGTCGGATCTTCAGCCTCTAACCTCCGGAAGACTCCACAACGGCTCCAGATCTTCAAAGGGGAATCAAGGACTTCAAGACCCGATTAAGTGTCATTAATACTATATTAATGACACACAATCGGACGACCTTAACTACCAGTAACGGTGCTGTCAAAGCCCGTAACTCGGTCATTAAGGATAATTAAGCGCATCAATTGTGTATCAATATTAGTAACCGCTGGGACCTTATGTCGGGCCAGGTGAACTTGTAACGGCCTGCCCTTGTACTATAAAAGGACAGGCCGACGATACATAGGACACGCTCACTTTATGCGCTCACTCAACACTCTGAACTCACTTTGAGCTCATACATCCAATACAACACCAACACACCCCGTGGAGTAGGGTATTACGCTCAGGCGGCCCGAACCACGTAAATCTTCGTGTCTCATGTGTCATTTACACTTCACCTTCTTGAATCTCCGCGTGCCCACACCGAACCTCAAACTCCTCTAACACTTTAGTAGTGTCAGGAGATCTGCCGGATCAAAACCACCGACACAATGTAAGAAAAATTCATTCAATCCTAATGCAATTCAAACGATGGAAAATTTGAACTTGTACCTCAATTGAAGAGCAGTTCGGGCTGAAGATCGTTGTGTGAGAAACTCAAGACCATGGATTTTGTGTAGCCTTCATGTTCAATGTCTCCTGCCAAGTTGAGGTTGGAGTTGAATGGGCTTCATCTTGCTCCTCCATTGAGCCACCATCTTGGGCATTCCTCCACCATGAACTCAAAATGAGATCGATGGAGTGATATGCACTTGATGGGGTCTTCCAACCTCTTTACAAATTTTATCCTGGCTGCACTAAAATCAAGAACAATCAAAACAACTCAAAAGCGGGTTATGTTAGCTAGAAAGCATGTTGTACCCTTTGTCAAATTGTTTTGCCCAACTTGAAACAACTTGCAAATGTAATGAATATTTAAGGGAAATATTTTTGGATTGAATTAGGAAGATGAATTCAAGTGGTTAGCCCAAGGTTCATATCTAAATAAAATTATTTCCTAATTCAAAATTTTAGTTTTATGATGGTTGGAAATTTAACTTTCCAACATGCAAGTGTGAAAATTAAACATGCTAAATGAAAATGCAAAGATTGATGGGAAATTCAAATATGCAATTTTGAAAGCAAATATGAGATAACTACCAATTAACCTATTGGCAAGGACCCACATAATTTTTGAAGTCCGATTAATGGGACTTACCTCTGCCCTGTTTAGTGCGATGATTTGTTGTCCAATCCCAGTGTTGAAGGTATGGATAACTTCTCTTGATTGACATGCCTCATTTGGCATGCATGTTGGACATGTGAATCATATGATGGTCCTAGCCTCTCCGTCATCTTGATGAAGACTTGTTGATGTAGTGACGGCTTTCTCCCTCTCAAAATGTTCTTCTTATGAGCATAGTGAGGCTTGTCCTTCTTTAGGGGTGTCACTTCAACCTTGCTTGATATTCTTTGGAGTTAACCCATACTTTGATCATAGATCAAAGGTTTCCTTGGGCATGATGACATGTGAACTCCACATCAAACAAGAATTGCTTCATCCACAATGCCGCTTGACCTTGGTTGCATGGGCTTGGTCGAAGTGTAGGAATCCCAACAAGTGATTGTGAGATATCTTGGATCTTGAATGCTCTTTAAATTTATTGTCCTTAGCCAAGGTCTTTATGTTGTCTTGATTTCTTGCTTGGCCATGAACAAGATACTTCAAGGTAGGCTACTTGAACTTAAATCCCTTGAAATCCTCATAGCTTCCTTGATTATAAGGCTGATATTGGTTCCACCCTTGACCTCCTTGTAGGTGGTAGCCATTGGAGTTGTGTTTGGAAGGAAGAATCCCCATGGGTCTTAGGGAAATGATTCCCTAAGTGGCCCATGTTGACATGGATTTTCATAGATCATGTGAATATCCATGGCTTGGATCATCAATACATTTCTCCATTGGCTTGATCTTTATGATACTTCAATGGGAGGTGTAGTTCCTTAGCTAGCATGTCCACCTTGTTAAATGGTGTGCATGCCAAGCTAAAGGAACTAGAGCACTCTTCAATCCACCCCTTGAGTAGAGACCATATTCTGATCCATGATGAATGAGAATAGGACTCCTTCAGCCCTAGCACAAAGGTGGTCATGGATTGGTGGACCAACCCATGGCATGAATGTTGTATGAGGAGCCAACTATCCACCCTATGATGGAGGCAAACCGAGAATAACTCTTGGAGCCTCCCCCAAGCTTGGGGATGGATGACTTTGGCTCCTACTGGAAGCTGAAATTCTTCCGCAAAAGGCAATGGTGTTTCCTAGCGGATATTTGTTGAGGTACACCTTGAATCATCTTGCAGTTGAGAACTTGTGTCCTCGTTAGCCATCCCATGAAATGGATTAGCCAACACTTCCCTGTTTTCACCACAAAAGGAGAAAACAAACAATGGTAATCTTGTCTAATAACTATTAGTACCTATATCTTAATCACAAGTGATAGCTATCCTTCACTTCCTTTACCTTCCCCGACAACGGCACATGAAATGCTTGTTGACGTTTCTTACGTCACAGATCATCTCTTGAAAGAGATGAGGTCCGCGAGCACACAGAAACTATCGTGTAGCATTTCACCCAAGAGTATTCCCAAGGGTATCGTATTTATCCCAAAGGAAGGCAATGGAGTAAAGTAAACACACACCTGATCAATTATCAAGACAGGGGTAAGTTGATAATATATGGGTAGTGTGACACACACCTAAGCAATCTATTCTAAAGGGTAGATGGGTCCTAATGGAGGTTAGACTAAGAGTTGGGGAGTTGCTCCTACAATGCTTCTAATTTACATATACATAGCCTAGGTTAGATACTAATTAGCATGTAAATGGTAAATACTTATGCTAAGTTGTTCAACACATCAGGCACAGATGTATCCCTAGCAATACTAGGACGACTCCCGCCAAGAGCTTGTAGCATAGCCGAACGTGGAGGATTACAAAGGACAGATAGGGCTGTCACCACCTACTGCCTACTTCTTCAATCCGTGAGTCTACGAGACATTCAACGCTACTTAACTATCCTAGCATTATGCTAACATGTTAAGTAAATACCTTAGGAGCCCGAGCACAAGCCATCCTAAGGCAATGAACTAAATCGTCGTTGAACCAAGGTTCATACATAGCACTAGTGATTCATATTAACATGATCATATCATAACTAATTAGACTATAGTGGAGGTTTGTTGTGCTTATAATGATAGATTAAGAGTGATATGGCATAATCATAAAGACTACTCCTACCACATAAATGGAATCCACAATCAAACAAGAAATGTTTCATCCAAGTATATGAATAAAAGAAGACTAAATATAATATCTTTATTATGCATAAAGTCACAAATATAAGAAAATATACAAGAGCCATACCTTTCCCAACTTAGACTTGGGACTAGAGGCTCTCCTCTCTATAGCCTAACTCCACTAAGGACTAAGAGAACTAGTGTATACAATAGAATGATGCTCAAGTGGTGTGTGTTGAAGTGAGGTGTGAGGGGTCCTAATTATAGTTGGAGAAGGATTGGTTCCTGCCACCAAAAGCGCATGAATTAGTCTTCATTGTTATCAGGGCACCATAGGGAGTCGACACATGGAAGTTGACTGCGTTTGACGCCAAGGCCTAGTCGGTCGGCTAGGGGGGTCGGCCGACCTGGTCTTGGCTCCGATTGCGGTGTGCTTCCTCTAGGTCACTTCCAGGTGGGTCCCATTGATTAATTTGGGTGATACACCATTGGATGGCCTCGGATACTTCTATTTGTGGGCTTCGCTAGGATGATAATTTATAGGATCCATATCCTTGTTTCACCTTAATTCTGTATAGAACACATGCATGCACTATTTTCTCCACGTACAAGTGGATCTAGGTTATTTAGAAAGGTGATATGGGCAAGAAATGATATTTTCTTCATATAATTGAGTTATATTGACAAGTGAAATTGGTATATAACAACCGTCAACACAAAGTCACAAATACAAATAGGAATATGAGAGCCATACCTTTTCCAATTAGGAATTGGGAAGAAACTTCTTCTACTACTCTCCTACTTGGACTATGGACTAGAGGCTCTCCTCTCTACAGCCTAAACTCCTCTAAACCTATGGAGAATAGTGGATATAATGGAATGAATACTCAAGTGGTGTGTGTTGAAATGAGGGGTGAGGGGTCCTATTTATAGCTTGGAGAAGGGTTGGTTCCCACCACCAAAAGCGTGCGAATCAGTCACCACTAACTTCTTCAAGCCAGGAGGAGCCAACACGTGTCGTTTGACTACGTTAGGCGCCAAGACCAGGTCGACCGACTATTTCGCATGTGCTTTCTCCAGGTCACTGACAGGTGGGTCCCCCTTACTTATATTGGGTGTACACCATTGGATGGCCTCGGATACTTCTATTTGTGGGCCATTTGATCCATGTGGTGCCACATGTTGATGCACTATTGGCTGGGATGCTATTTTATAGGATTACTCCTCCTCTTTACCTCAATTCCTTCATAAAATGTATGTGTGGGGACCGGGGTCCACACATCCGAGGATCTCATTTGGTGGTGCCGTGCAATGCGGCACCTAACAACACCCACAAAAAGGATACCAAAACGAATAAAGTTTTCATTTCATATTAAGAAGATTTTACAAAAGAGTGTACAACAGAAGTACACACGTAGCGGAAAATACATACTCATAATCACCCCTAACTAAGGAGGAGAGAAGCCTTCCATGCCCTAGGACGATTCTCACTAGCAACATGAAGAACATTCAGCAGCGGCATGGTTCACATGAGATTTATCTCGATACCTCGAGATCTCATGTACAACCTGAACAGCAGAAATAAACCTAACACCTGCAAAAATCGTTAAAGCGCAAACGTGAGAATAAGGATCAACAAGACTAACCCGTCTCACTAGACATATGCAGGGGTGAATACTAAGCATAGGTAAGGAATAGCATAAATAGACTCGCCTACAAGTGGATCCTTATAATCATGTTTTAAGTAGCAAATGACATTCTTCAAGCACGGCACATCATAGACTCCACAATCAAACAAGAAACGCTTTGCCGATGATATGACATGCCCATAGCACATAATGCTATTACAGGTAAAGTATGGGGAAACTGTAAACTTTTAATTGTACTATCTCTAAGCCAAACAAGGTTGTTCAAGCAATTTGTAAACCAATATATCATATTCGTCTGACTTATTTAGTATTTACTACGTCACAACTCAGTGAACAAGTGGTAATCTATTACCTCGAGGGACGGTGATTGCAATCAGGACACACCCGGAATACACGACACATACGCCCGCTCGGAAGTACCTTTTACTGTACTCCTCTCCCACGTTGTATGTGGCCACCTTTCACCCGTCATCCCGATGTCGAACCAGTTCTATCGTCCCAAAAGTAAGGTCTCTAACCGAGCACGTCGAAGTAGCTCCTTAGAGGTTCCCACCTTACGATCATCTTCCCCCGAAGGACGGCGGTATAAGTTTCGACACGAGGGTGCCCGGGCTACATCAGTTTAATGGACCCGATTAATCCATTATGTAACCGGTACTATTAAAACTTGCTCAATAGGGCCGCACACGAGACGGTCCTTAACCGACAAAGACAGGGCTACAAACCAACCTCTACATTTGCCTTACCCTTACCGACCCAGGACCAAATGTGGTCGAAAGCATTGTCCCCCTCATTCGGGATCAGACAACCTTGCGCGTCCCGTCCTACAGGAACATCCCCGTCCACATCTCCAATTATTAAGAATGAACATTTTGGTAACATCTCGTGAGTAGATTCCCCTACTCGACTCCTCTCGCAAGTAGAATAAACTACTTGACTCGTGGTCAATAAAATGTGACTCTCTCACGAGTAGATTCCAACTACTCGACTTCTACCGGTTCATCTTATCCTATAAATTAGCAAAGCAATTACTAAAGGTCAAACTATAACCCGTTCCAACCAACCCCTGGGATTTGTGGTCATGCAAGAGGAGTATCAATCACCCTATACGTAATGCACATATGAAACTTAAGACGTAATGTGAGAAATACTGCCAAACTCTAAAAAGCTTTTAAACGCAAACTGGGGCTTGCCTTAGTTTGCGACTCTATATCAATGTCAGTCGTTATTGGCTTGGTCTTCCTTCGAAGAGTCCGCCATGGAACTTTAAGATGGAACACTCTGGCCTTCTCCTCCAAGCAAAGCTCCTCAGCGATCACCTACCATCACGTTCCTACCGACATAATATGCATATAAGTACATAATGTAATATACTTTAGATTAAACAAGTTAAACAAACTCTAAGACTGGTGAGACTAACTAGAAGGAAGAGGTATGCCTCTGTTGTGTGGATAAACAAAGGATGGAGTCAAGTGGTCATAGTAGTATTGAGATGTGAATTGAAAGGTGCAATGTAAGCACACATTGCAACTTGGCACTCAACACTCGACGCTATGCCACGCAAGGACGATAAAGCTGAATGGTGTGGAAGTGTTGGACTGGTAGTGTAAGAATGACTAAGAAATCAAGGGGGGACATCGAAAGCTAAAGGCATGAGTGAACTGTGCAACAAGAGGTCACGACCCAGAAGGCGACCAATGAAGTTACACAAACTCATTAAAGATTAAACCTAATTAAGTGACTAGTGTGGTCGCATTGTTCTGAATTACGATGAATCGATGTGAAACCCTAGCGACACTTGGAAAAGAAGTGAGATCAGCATTGCTTGGGCTCAAAGAGTTATAACAAACCCTGTTAACCTGATGTGAGTACCAAGACAACATTCAAAAGACCTTTAGGTAAATCAGTCACTACGACTATCTTCACAAGCATCGTCACTATTGCAGTGTCCTTTGCAAGATTGTACAGATGAGCTCGGTGAACTACTGGGACTTGAACATGATGCGAGACCTTGCCGTGACGGCATGCTTTGCCATCTCAAGAAGATCGGATTAGCGAGGTCCACATCGACCCGGACTCATCAACGGTGGTGAACAGACTCTCGAACACCACCTATTGAGTCTCAAGGTTAGTGATGTCGACTCGGTCGCCGGCAAGCGACTCGATGAACCTGTCATCGATGAAACGGCACACCTAGTTAAGGAATTCCGCAGACGTTTAGGAAACATCGTCGACATGAACAAGAAACTCTTATCCAAGGTTTCCCTTGGTCTAGTTTTCCTTGTCGGTTGCAACATTCTCGCATTACTCAGCCACAGGTCATCGGTGATCACCAACCACCTTGGTTTGACCTGGAAGGCATTTTATCGAGGACCTTGGCGATACCTAGAAGTCGATCACCCTCACATCAACTAAAACCTAATTTGGCTTGACAACCATCGTCCGACGAGTCGTGCTTGTGTTCCAGCACCACACACATCACAAGCATCCTTCATCTTGATGCCAGGGCATGATGATGGCTCGGAGCATCACGATGACGTCATGTGGTCAAAGACGTCGACGCGGCTCATGGTGGAGCATCACGAGAACGCACGGACAAGCCAACGTGATACAAACGACAAAGGTGGTCAACTTGGGGATTTCTATAGGAATGATATCAATGCGGAAAATGGACGTACAGCTTGACGACACGTGAGTACCATTAGCGGTCACCACGAACGGACTTCGATGACGTCAAGCAAGGCAATTCAGGGCAAGGCTCACCTTGTAGGCATTTCATCGAATATCTTGGGGGTGTACTTGATTCCGTCGCTTCATCACCATTCAAAGGGTATTTTGGCACATGTCCTTGTCGATTGCCACATCATTCTACCCCTACATCACAGACCAGCTCTAAACATCAACAAAGTTGGTTCTTCCCTTGTAAACATTTCATCGAACACCTTAGCTGTAGTCACTAATCTAATCAATCATGCACAATCAGGGCTAACCTTGGACCAGTGGTCGATGCTGGTGTGTCAACGACGTGTTCTGGGATCTCATACATCACATACATCCCTCGCTTTGCTGGTTGGGTGCAACCGTGGCGCGAAACGGGGCAACGATGCCGGGTGTCGACCACCGGTTGAGGTGTTGGACGGAGACGAGGTGCTGTAGCAGGGTGAGGCGTGGGCGAGCGTGGTCATCGCCGTTGCTGGCCTGAGTGTGGGGGCGGCAAGGCAGGGGCGAGGAAGGCGCATGGGTGAGGCACAGCAGCCAGGTCCTGGCGTCAAGGAGCTGGACGGCGGCCATGGCAGGGTGCGTGCGACGCTGTTGGGCACCAGGGAGCAGGGTGTCACCGTGGCTGGGAGAGAGAGGGGATCAGGCCGGTAGTGCGGCAAGCAGCAGGCGATGGTAGCATGGCCAAGGCCCACGCTGGAGATGGGGAAGAGCCGAGCGATGGCGAATCGCCGGCGAGGACACATGGAGGCAGCCAGGCCGGCAAGCGGTGGGCGCGTGGAGCCGTGCTGCATCGAAGGATGCGCGCTGGCGTGAGCAAGGCCAACGGCCATCACCGGCGGCCAGGAGACGGGGCGAGCTGGGACGCGGGCCAGCGGCGGGAGGCGCCAGGGAGGTGCGGCGATGGGGCGTGGAAGCGCGCGGCACGCCATGGAGCAGGGGCCGGGAGCGCCACCAGGGTCCAGCGACAAGCAGGTGCAGGGCAGCGCTGGTGAGGAGGCGGAGCAGCGCGATGGAGGCGCACGGCGTTGGCGGTGCTTGGGGGCGACGCCGGTGAGCACGCAGCGGCAGGGAGAGAGCGAGCCGGTGTGGGCGGCACTGCAAGGAGGCGAACCGACGGCCGGGAGGGAGGCGAGGTGCCGTGGGGCGAGCGGTGAGCAGGTGCCATGCGCCGGAGCTGGGAGGCGAGCGGTGCTGTGGCCGGACGGGGTCGGGAGGGAGAAGGAAAGGCGCGAGGGAAGAAGCCTATCGGTGCAGCAGACGGATAGACTTGAAGACAAGGAAAAACATAGCACGTTTGCTCTGGTTGACTTGAATGACATGTGGGCCCCATTTTTCCTAGTACTGAGGATAAGTATGACATGTGGGACCCACTTCCCTCTCCTCCCTTCTCCTTTCCAATTTCAAATAGAGCTAGCAAACATGCTTCAAAAATATTCAACTTTTGCCCAATGACTAAATAAAATGTGAAGAATTTTATGGTGCAATCAGATTTCAGAACTGAGCAAATTGAATTTTTAACTCAAGTTTGAATTTGAATTCAAGCGGTGATACTTGATTCAATGAAATAAATAGTAACTTAGGTTCAAAAATCCTGCAACTTTGAAGTTAACCTTTTTGAACCATAAGGTACCTCGGGAAAAATTTGGAGTTTATTTGGACAAGGTTAAGTACAAAGTTTAAATTTGAAGTCGACTCTGATTAAACTCTCAGTACGTGTCCAATAAATGGAAAACGTGCTTCAAATTTTTTTGAAACTTTACCAAGAGTCAATTTGGAATATTATAAGGTCATGGAAAAATTTACAGCCTTAGATTTGAATATTTTTGAATGTCCCATTTTAGGGTTGGAATAATTCCTTTTTCTCTCTCTCTATTTTGTTTTCTTTTCTCCTTTAATTTTTCATTGAAAATGTGATTACATGAAAATTAAAGATTTTACACCTTAAGTTCCAATATACATTAGCAACCATGTTCTATATGTAAATTTTTTTAAACAAGTTCCTATCTTTAGTGAACATTGGTTAACTCATATGGTTCATGTGAATTTGGCTTTCCAAGTCCACTTTCAAAATTTTTAATTTCATATTTTTGCGTTTTTGTTCTTCCGAAAAGAAGGCTTTTACAATCCTTCCCCCTTAAAGGAATCTCGTCCCGAGATTTTAACAAGTAGAATAACAGAAACGATGAGGGAACGATCCGTAAAAGAGGGTCATTGATTAAGGAAAATGACAATGCCCTTACAACCTTGGGTTCTACGAAATAGTGATAATCTTTAGGCATCTTAAGAAATTCTAAAGTTTGCTTCAAGTGGTTCTAGTCTTTAGGTTGATAACCTTGATAGGATGCTTGACATGACAATATCACATTGTAAAACTTTCACGTCTGCTACTGACCCTTTATTGTTGTACTCTTACATTGACATGACATCTTGTTTTGTCCTAGTCTTGACTGGAAGAATCAGAACTTTTTCTTTGCTTCTCTAGGTTACCATGACAGTTTGAAACTATCTTTGCATTGGTTCTTGGTTGCTTGCTTGGTTTTGCATAGGTCCTTATAACTCAATGTGGTATTTCCCTTGGCATGAGTTAAGATGGTTTACGAGGTTAAACAACAATCATTAACCTTGTTTGATGTTTAGCCAACCATATGATCCCTTAGTTGTAGCATAAGAGTAGCAAAACACTCAACATTCTTATGTGATGAAAACAGCAGGAATACGGAAGATATGGCGACTACAAGATTTTTTGTTATATCAACATCTTCAAACAATAGAAATAGAAGATGAAGACCCTTTGCGGTGTCACACGAGGATTTAAGGATTCAACATCCTCATATGTTTCCAACACAGCAAAAAACTCAATCATAGGGTAACTACAAGGTAATTAGTGTAGCAAGGTTACCATATAACACTGCAAGATATTAGATGGACCCAAAGAGTTTCGCGAGGTGGACAATCGAACGGTATCCTCGCGAGTAAGGAGATTTCATGGATTTTACAAGGTTGATCATCAAACTGATGACCACTCGATGACGAACGGTATAGTTGCAACAATCAAGGTACTTGAACCTAAACAAGTCAAGGATGGAAGTTCAAGTGTCTGTTTAGTTCCAAGGGAGGTTGAGTGATCGGTTTCCCAAGTATTACTCAATGGAAAGGAGATCAACAATGTAAGAACTCAACTGAAGATGGTGAAATGATCGTAGTCATTAGACACCTTAGCATAGTGTGAATGGGGTACACAATATTGATTTAAATTTTAGTATTACCATGCATTCTATAATTGGTGTTTCATTGGCAATGATGCTTCATGATGCACGCATGGGTTATGGTGCAATGCCTATGCACATGGTATGGTGCAAATGGTGCATATGTATGGTGCAAATAATGCATATGTATGGTGCAAATGGTGCACATGCATGGTGCAATAGCATTTATAGTTTGAGCAAGACTAAATGAACCACACCCACAAAAATCAAGTACTGTCTGATGATTTGCAAGGATTTGATATCGTGGTCGTGAAATACACTCAACGAGTAGCATTCCTTTCATGACTCGACCACAGTTAAGGAATTCATAACAGAACGACTGATAAGGAATGTGGAAAATATACCACGTTACCTAGACCTTTAGAAAGCTTGTTCATGTACTACTCAACTTCATTGTATCTCCAACTGGGTCTTAGAGTTACGAGTTGACTTGAGGAGTATCTTCATTAGAAGAAAAACAACTAACTATATGTCGAAGGTTATCCCTAGACATCTGGTCGAGATCACTAGACACATCTCTAGTGATACTTCACTTAACCTTCGCTTCGATCAGTCAGGAGGAACGGATATCCTTCTCGATCACATTAGTGGAGTTCAAGTCACACTCTTCTTACAGTAACTCAATCTGGTGGTGGATGTTGGATCCTCTTGAAGATGTAATCTTAATTGATCGTCTTCTTGTTGACACGACTCGTGGTAACCAAGGTTGATGGTTGAACACCACTATTACTTGAGTGCTCACCTTTCCCCTTAAAGTTTCGAACCAGGATGTCAAAGCGTACTTCAAACAATCCTCATGGGAAGACGAGATGCAACTCGAGTAATTGCGACCTGCGTTCAACATCACAAGATGCGATATGGCAAGTCACATAAATCAGACACTAGTATGCCTATCCAAGGGAAAAAGGATTCAATGAGTTTAACACTCCATTCAACTTGGTAAATAGTTGAGTCCTAACTCTTGGTTGGTTGCGACACTCCTCGAGTTGAAATCGAGAACCCAATGCCTAGCAAAAACCAAAAGGTTCAAACTAGCCATGCTATGGTGACCACTGACCAGTCTGAACGCAAACTCGATTTTGATCCATTTAATGGAAAAATCAGATCTTGATGTGAATATCAAAGTTAAATTAAACTTAAATAACTTTCCAAAAAGTATTTATTTGTCTCTATATCATCTCTGGTTTTCAAGTTATGCTATTTTAAAGTTAACAGAATTTTCTGCACTTTCAGCAGAACCTGCTTAAAAAGTAGCACTTTCGATCTAAAGTTTTCAGGCTGTTATGATGGAAATCTGGAAATATTCTTATTTAAAAAGTTGTATCCAATGTAATCAGATTTCCAGAATGTACTTACTTGTCTTCATATAAGTCCTGGTTTAAAAGATATGAATTATTGAAGTTGGGTAAAATTTCAGCATTCAGAATTTGAATTCAGTTCAGATTGACCACTCTGCATTCAAACTCGATTTGGAATAGGTAGATGACCGATTCAGGTCTAGAGCCAATTGAAAAATTGTAGCTGACTCTCTAACCTTTCCAACGGTTACTCGTGTGACACCATTGGATCAAGGGTCTGCGAGTTATGGATTAAATTCAGAGGTGTACAGATTGCTGTCCAGTTTGGGTGTGCCTGGACAGTCTCTGCGATTATCCAAATTTCACCCACTTAGAAAAGGATTTTGGTATTGAGCTGAATAGAGAACTTGTAAAGTACTTCCAGAGATTTCCAAAAAAGTCTTCATTTGCTCTCATAACACTTCTGGTTGAGGAGATATGGATTCTTAAAGTTCAGTTATGTCACCAGATTTTTAATAAAAATTTCGACAGAACTTCCTTTGTTTGTTGTTCATTTTATCCACAATTTTCAGATAGTTAAACATTGATATATGCAGAAACAATGTATTACAAAATTTTTACATACATCCTCAAGATTCCAGAAATGCATCACATGAAGTCATTCGACAATTATACAGCGAGTTATGCGAGAAACAGTAACTGTATACAGGACTGTCCACTCACTGTCCAGATTTGATCAAGTTTAGAAATTTGAAATTTTGAGTATGTTAGAGATAGATTCTGCTCTGGAGTTCTATAGAAACGTTGTATAGTACTCTCTACACATTCCAACCATATAAAGTAGGCCTGCAGAGGTGAAGTCTGCAAAAAGATATGATTCAATTGGTGAAGAGTTCAGATTCTGTCCCCTCTTCCGGGCTGCCAGAACCTCTTAAACGACACTTCAATTTAGACCTTGTTAATGTGAGTTTTAGACTCAGAGTCGAATAGAAACTCGTTAGAGGATTCCTTAAGCTTTCCAGGCATATATATATATATATATATATATATATATATATATATATATATATATATATATATATATGCCTACGTTGCTGTTCTAATTTAAAAGTTATGGCTGTTCAAAGTTCAACAATTTTCCAAGTTGGTTCAGGTAGTACATATAGTCTTGTTCAAGTTTTTTTAACTCAAGTGTTTAAATACTTCTTATCTGATTTGGGGCAATATTGAATTACAAAGTTGTAGTCTAGCTCCTCACCTTTCCAAAAATATATCACAAAGGCATTGAAGAGCTGTCTACGAAGAGATAGGGCAAAACACTAAAGTTGGCCCAATGTTTAAAGAAATGGGATTAGTGTTGATTTTTGGTGATGGGACTCGATTCAAAAGGCTTTCATTCCCAAACTGTTCAAAGAACAGTCATAGAGGACTTGAAGATCTTCTTAACCATATAGCACACTACTAGGTTCTACGAAGTCTCACTAAAAGCACCTCTTGACATAATCGAGCTAGATTCCGTCAAGAGTGAACAACAACCTTAATCTTTATCCTTCTTCCCATTGCACTCTCCAAGTTGAAACTTTGACCCAAAACTTTCTAGCAACTGGGAGTTGGATCTTACAAGATTATAATGAAGCCATTCTTTCATGGGGGATGGTCAAAGTATCAATTGTGATACTAATGGTACTACGTGCCTTACCAAAAGAAAAGTCTAACCCGGTATATCCGGATACGTCTATAGGTGGTCATAATATCGATCACTCACAAACATTTTCTACACGGTTCGCTACCGGAGTTAGTGTACCTGTAGAAGACAAACAATCCCCTTTCACACCTTCACACCTCAAGGGCGGCACGGGGAAACACGACAGGCAGTCACAATAATATATATAATCAAAAGTAAATGCATACGACTCTAGTGTGAGTCGCCCTCGAGCGAAGTCATGTCTCGAGATACATGGTTGTACTACGTCTGTACAGCAAAGACTCCCGCACGAACCGGTTTATACACGCTCGGGCATACATGTTTCGCATGATCCAATAGAACATGAATAGTTCTAGAGACGTATACTATCGGGTTATACACCACCCGATGGGGGCTCCCACTAAATTTTTGTCACGCTGGGGTATCGCATGTCATATGTTCTCAGAAACATGGAAAAGTTTCAGAGAGTCATATTGACTTTCCGTGCAAAGCCATGAAAATATCACATACCACATCTTGTATGCAGAGCTTACCGAGATTGATCCGCTCTTGGTGGTGTACCTTACCTCTTACCTTGAAGACGGAGCGTCGTTACAGAATAATATAACAAGTTAGTTCACCACCTTTATAACTTATACTAGTAATAGTCCTTAATGGGCATATAGCTAATCCTCACTCGACTACTTCGGAGTTTTCGAAAATAGGCTCTTTTCAAGCATGCTATTCCCAATGAAGCTCTGATACCATGTTTGTGGGGATCGGGGTCCACACATCTGAGGATCTCATTGGGTGGTGCCGTGCGATGTGGCACCTAACATCACACACGAAAAGGATACTAAAACGAATAAAGTTTTCATTTCATAATAAAAAGAGTTTATAAAAGAGTGTACAACAGAAGTACACACGCAGCGGAAAATACATACTCATAATCTCCCCTAAATAAGCAGGAGAGAAGTCATCCATGCCCTAGGACGATTCTCACTAGCAACATGAAGAACATTTAGCAGCGGCGTGGTTCACATGAGATTTATCTCGATACCTCGAGATCTCATGTACAACCTGAACAACAGAAATAAACATAATACCTGCAAAAATCGTTAAAGCGCAAACGTGAGCATAAGGCTCAGCAAGACTAACCCGTCTCACTTGACATATGCAGGGGTGAATACTAAGCATAGGTAGGGAATAGCATAAATAGACTCGCCTACAAGTGGATCCTTATAATCATGTTTTAAGTAGCAAATGACATTCTTCAAGCACGGCACATCATAGACTCCACAATCAAACAAGAAACGCTTTGCCGATGATATGAAATGCCAAAAGTATGTTCATGCTTAATAATTGGAGATATTATGACCAATACTTTACATGTAATGCTATTACATGTAAAGTATGGGAAAACTGTAAACTTTTAATTGTACTATCTCTAAGCCAAACAAGGTTGTTCAAGAAATTTGTAAACCAATATATTATATTCATATGACTTCTTTAGTATTTACTATATCACAACTCAATAAACAAGTGGTACTCTATTACCGCGAGGGATGATGATTGCAATCAGGACACATCCGGAATACACGACACATACGCCCGCTCGGAAGTACCTTTTACTGTACTCCTCTCCCACGTCGTATGTGGCCACCTTTCACCCGTCATCCCAATGTCGAACTAATTCTATCGTCCCAAAAGTAAGGTCTCTAACCGAGCACGTCGAGGTTGCTCCTTAGAGGTTCCCACCTTACGATCATCTTCCCCCGAAGGACGGCGGTATAAGTTTTGACATGAGGGTGCCCGGGCTACATCAGTTTAATGGATCCCATTAATCCATTATGAACCGGTACTGTTCAAACTTGCTCAACAGGGCCGCACATGAGACCGTCCTTAACCGACAAAGACGGGGCTACAAACCAACCTCCACATTTGCCTTACCCTTACCGGCCCAGGCCCAAATATGGTCGCAAGTATTGTCCCCCTCATTCGGGATCAGACAACCTTGCGCATCCTGTCCTACAGGAACATCCCGTCCACATCTCCAATTATTAAGAATGAACATTTTGGTAACATCTCGCGAGTAGATTCCCCTACTCAACTCCTCTCGCAAGTAGAATAGACTACTTGACTTGTGGTCAATAAAATGTGACTCTCTCGCGAGTAGATTCCAACTACTCGACTTCTACCGGTTCATCTTATCCTATACATTAGCAAAGTAGTTACTACAGGTCAAACTGTAACCCGTTCCAACCAACCCCTGGGATTTGTGATAACGCAAGTGGAGTATCAATCACCCTATACATAATGCACATATGAAACTTAAGATGTAATGTGAGAAATACTGCAAAACTATGAAAAGCTTTTAAATGCAAACCAGGGCTTGCCTTAGTTTGCGACTCTATATCAATGTGAGTTGTTATTGGCTTGGTCTTCCTTCGAAGAGTCTGCCATGGAACTTTAAGCTGGAACACTCCGGCCTTCTCCTCCAAGCGAAGCTCCTTAGCGATCACCTACCATCATGTTCCTACCGACATGATATGCATATAAGTACATAATGTAATATACTTTAGGTTAAACAAGTTAAACAAACTCTAAGACTGGTGAGACTAACTAGAAGGAAGAGGTATGCCTCTGTTGTGTGGATAAACAAAGGATGGAGTCAAGTGGTCATAGTAGTATCAAGATGTGAATTGAAAGGTCCAATGTAAGCACACATTGCAACTTGGCACTCAACACTCGACGCTATGCCACGCAAGGACGATAAAGCTGAATGGTGTGGAAGTGTTGGACTGGTAGTGTAAGAATGACTAAGAAATCAAGGGGGGACATCAAAAGCTTAAGGCATGAGTGAACTGTGCAACAAGAGGTCACGACCCAGAAGGCGACCAATGAAGCTACACAAACTCATTAAAGAGTAAACCTAATTAAGTGACTAGTGTGGTCACATGGTTCTGAATTAGGATGAATCGATGTGAAACCCTAGCGATACTTGGAAAAGAAGTGAGATCGGCATTGCTTGGACTCAAAGAGTTATAATAGTCCCTGTTAACCTGATGTGAGTACCAAGACAACATTCAAAGGACCTTTAGGTAAATTAGTCGCTACGACTATCTTCACAAGCATCGTCCATGTTCTTACATGACACTATTGCAGTGTCCTTTGCAAGATTGTCCAGATGAGCTCGATGAACTACTGGGACTTGAACATGATGCGAGACCTTGCCGTGATGGCATGCTTTGCTGTCTCAAGAAGATCGGATTAGCAAGGTCCACATCGACCCAGCCTCATCAACGGTGGTGAACAGACCCTCGAACACCACCTCTTGAGTCTCAAGGTTAGTGATGTCGACTCGGTCACCAGCAAGAAACTCGACGAACCTGTCATCGATGAAACGGCACACCTAGTTAAGCAATTCCGCGGACGGTTAGAAAACATCATCGACACGAACAAGAAACTCTTATCCAAGGTTTCCCTTGGTCTAGTTTTCCTTGTCGGTCGCAACATTCTCGCATTACTCAACCACAGGTCATCGGTGATCACCAACCACCTTGGTTTGACCTGGAAGGCATTTTATCGACGACCTTGGCGATACCTAGGACTCGATCACCCTCACATCGACTAAAACCTAATTTGGCTTGACAACCATCGTCCGACGAGTCGTGCTTGTGTTCCAGCACCATACACATCACAAGCATCCTTCATCTCGATGTCAGGGCACGATGACGGCTCAGAGCGTCACGACGACGTCATGTGGTCAACGACGTCGACGCGGCTCATGGTGGAGCATCACGAGCACGAAGGACAAGCCAACATGATACAAACGACAAAGGAGGTCAACTTGGGGATTTCTATAGGAATGATATCAATGCGGAAAATGGACGAATGACTTGATGACACATGAGTACCATTAGCGGTCACCACGAGCGGACTTCGATGATGTCAAGCAAGGCAATTCAGGGCAAGGCTCACCTTGTAGGCATTTCACCGAATATCTTGGGGGTGTACTTGATTCCGTCACTTCATCACCATTCAAAGGGTATCTTGGCACATGTCCTTGTCGATTGCCACATCATTCTACCCCTGCATCACATACCAGCTCTAAACATCAACAAAGTTGGTTCATCCCTTGTAAACATTTCATCGAACACCTTAGATGTAGTCACTAATCTAATCAATCTTGAACAATCAGGGCTAACCTTGGACCAGTGGTCGATGCTGGTGTGTCAACAACGTGTTCTGGGATCTCATACATCACATACATCCCTCGCTTTGCTGGTTGGGTGCAACCATGGCGCGCAACGGGGCAACGATGCCGGGTGTCGACCATCGTTGAGGTGTTGGACGGAGACGAGGTGCTGTAGCAGGGTGAGGCGTGGGCGAGCGTGGTCATCGCCATTGCTGGCCTGAGTGTGGGCACGACAAGGCAGGGGCGAGGAAGGTGCATGGGTGAGGCGCAGTGGCTAGGTCCTGGCATCAAGGAGCCAGACGACGGCCATGGCAGGGTACGTGCGACGCTGTTGGGCACCAGGGAGCAGGGTGTCACCGTGGCTGGGAGAGAGAGGGGATCAGGCCGGTAGTGCGACGAGCAGTAGGCGGCGATAGCATGGCCAAGGCCCGCGCTGAAGATGGGGAAGAGCCGAGCGATGGCGAATCGCTGGCGAGGACGCATGGCAGCAGCCAGACCGGCAAGCAGGGGGCGCGCGGCACTGTGCTGCATCGAAGGACGCATGCTGGCGTGAGCAAGGCCGACGGCCATCACCAGCGGCCAGGAGGCGGGGCGAGCTGGGACGCGGGACAGCGGCGGGCTGGGCGCCAGGGAGGTGCGGCGACGGGGCGTGGGAGCGCGCGTCGCGCCGTGGAGCAGGGGCCGGGAGCACCACCTGGGTCCAGCGGCGAGAAGGTGCTGGGCGGCGCTGGTGAGGAGGCGGAGCAGCGCAGTGGAGGCTCGCGGCGTTGGCGGTGCTAGGGGCGGCGCCGGTGAGCACGCAGTGGCAGGGAGAGAGCGAGCGGCCTGGGCGGCGCTGCAAGGAGGCGAACCGACGGCCTGGGGGGAGGCGAGGTGCTGTGGGGTGAGCGGTGAGCAGGCGCCGTGCACTGGAGCTGGGAGGCGAGCGGTGCTATGGCCGGACGGGGTCGGGAGGCAGAAGGAAAGGCGCGAGGGAAGAAGCCTATCGGTGCAGCAGACGGGTGGACTTGAAGACAAGGAAAAAGATAGCACGTTTGCTCTGGTTGACTTGAATGACATGTGGGCCCCATTTTTCCTAGTACTGAGGATAAGTATGACATGTGGGACCCACTTCACTCTCCTCCCTTTTCCTTTCCAATTTCAAATAGAGCTAGCAAACATGCTTCAAAAATATTCAACTTTTGCCCAATGACTAAATAAAATGTGAAGAATTTTATGGTGCAATCAGATTTCAAAACTGAGCAAGTTGAATTTTTAACTCAAGTTTGAATTTGAATTCAAGCGGTGATACTTGATTCAATGAAATAAATAGTAACTTAGGGTCAAAAATCCTGCAACTTTGAAGTTAACCTTTTTGAACCATAAGGTACCTCAGGAAAAATTTGGAGTTGATTTGGACAAGGTTAAGTACAAAGTTTAAATTTGAAGTCGACTTTGATTAAACTCTCAATACGTGTCCAATAAATGGAAAACGTGCTTCAAAATTTTTTGAAACTTTACCAAGAGTCAATTTGGAATATTAGAAGGTCATGGAAAAATTTACATCCTTAGATTTGAATATTTTTGAATGTCCCATTTTAGGGTTGGAATAATTCCTTTTTCTTTCTCTCTATTTTTTTTCTTTTCTCCTTTAATTTTTCATTGAAAATGTGATTACTTGGAAATTAAAGATTTTACACCTTAAGTTCCAATATACATTAGCAACCATGTTCTATATGTAAATTTTTTTAACAAGTTCCTATTTTTAGTGAACATTGGTTAACTCATATGGTTCATGTGAATTTGGCTTTCCAAGTCCACTTTCAAAATTTTTAAGTTCGCATTTTTGCGTTTTTGTTCTTCCAAAAAGCGGGCTTTTACAGTATGCATACACAAATTCTCCAAGGACAAGTGGAAATAGGTTCAATAGAAAGGTGATGTGTGCAAGAAATGACAATTCCTTCACATAATTGAGTTATATTAACGTCTGAAATTGGTATATAACAATCGTCAACAAACTCCCCCAAGCTTATCCTTTGCTCGTCCTGAACAACGTCAATACTTTTGGTTGATGATCAAGAGTTGCTACAATGTTCTAATTTTTCAAAATGACCATGTGCACAACAAAATACTCTACCTAGTATTGCAAAAATCGGCATGGTACTTCGCCCATCTTAAATCATTATGGGGCTTATGCCATCTCCTATTCATGGGTAGTTGAAATATAGAACAACAAATGTAGCACACATACCCTAGAAATCAAGTTCCACTCAAATTTCGGAGAGTTCAATTTAGATAATAAAAATCTGAATTTGATTCTCCCAGTCTCTCCTTTATGTGTAGTGGAAATATTTCCTCACCAAGGCATTTTGCCTAAGTTCATCCTACCTCTAAATAAGTCTTGTATGTGGAGCTTGGTAGGGAATATAGTAGGCATATTTGCAACACATAATATTGCTAAGTCAAAAAAAGCAAGCCGTAGGCGAAATCATTCAAAAACTATTTGACTCAAGACTTGTGCATGTGTCATGGAATTGAAGTGGATGTGGATATTTGAGATGACACCTTTTTGAGTGGACTCTCTTATTTTGCAGGGATGAAACATGGCAATTTTCCCCTTTTTTCTTTTTTTTCTCATGCTTTTGATTTTAGCATGCATTTTATTTTTCTTGTAGCCATGTTTTCTACTCCCTTTTTATGCAGGAAATTTTTGGAGAGAGTACTAAACATGAAGGGTATGGAGTTTCTCTTTTTATTGTGGAGTGGTGATATGATAGGAATTTGCTTACTTCTAGTGTAGAAGTATAACATGTGCAAGTGCAGTCTTGAATTCAAAAAGTAATGAATGAAATCTCACATAGGTCTATACTAGTTTGAAAAAGCTCAATGTGAAGACAAATAGCATATGCATAAGGTCTATCAATGTAATGTATCATATGGCTTTTAGTAGGTATTTCCAATCAAATGAGAGTAACTTAAATCTTTTTACAGTTTCTCCGGAAATCTAAGTTTCACTTTCAAACTAGGAATAGCAGCCCTACCACTATATCATATCTCACAACAACTTAGTATGGACTAAGATTTTGCTACCCACAATTTCCAAATCAAGGCAAAATCAATTTTAGCCAATGAGACCAATATGTTAAAGAGTAGTAAATTGTAAACTAGGGACTTAGGAAAAATAAAGCAGAGCAACTATTCATCATTTCATCTATGTGAATTCCAAGTCATTCTTACCGCACATCTTTTATTTTATTCATAAACAAATCTATCCTATTTATTACTTGTTTATATATATATATATATTTTTATAAGCAAGGTGGATGATGGGTGAATGGAAAATAAATATGCAAAGGGATTGATACAATTTACCTCAAGTCGTGGTCCTCCACCAAGCTTGTTCTTCACTCACCTCCGTGGAAAGGGTTGAACCCTTGATGACGGAAGTATGCCATAAGATCGGCTTGTTGTTGTTGTAGAGTGGAGTTGATGGTGGTGAATTGAGTGTCTATGTGTTGTTGCCAGTCTTGGATACCTTGGACATGCCCCTGGAGAGTGTTGTAGATGTCACCCATTCTCACTTCAAGCTCTTCCATACGTCTATAGAGGTTCGTCATTCCTTGGCTATAGTCATGATGACTTCTAGCCGAAGAGCAATGACATCTTCTCATGGACGTTGGAGGCAAGCTGCTAGAGGTTGAAGTGGATCGGGTGGATCCCTCGTAGTACATGTCCATCCATGCCAAGACGGACCCATGGTCTCATACGACAGAGGTTGAGTCCATCCGGGTGCATCACCCGTTGGGCCCTCTTCCTCATTGTACTCATGAACCATGGAGGTTGTCGGAGGCATGGTCGTTCTCCTTGTGCGGCTTCTGGTTACCCTGCCATAGACATTACTTCTTCGGGCTTCCTCGATGGTAAGAAGGTCAATGGTTAGCTTCCGGCATTTGTACAAATGATAATACGGGTTAGGTAACCAAATTTCATTGACAAAGTCAGGATAATAAAATATCAAAGAGCCATCTTGATCATGCTTAAGGGTATGTCCTTGCACTAAATAATCTTCATTAATTAATTCTCTTTAATTTTCAATATACTCAAATGAAGAATATTCTAGTGCTCTTACCCTAGTAGCAATACGAGTAATCATTGAAGTGCATTCAATTGGCCCTGTTCTTGGAATATAATATAACCATTGTGTCATCATGGCAAAAACTGAAGCAACTTTTATCTTTCTAACCATGGCAAATAAATTTTTCAGCTCATCTTCACACACTACTCTTACATCTCCTCTAGGGAACATAGTCATAGCCACCCATCTATGCATGAGACGTATAGTACGATTTTGTAAGCGTCTATTCCTAGGTGCACTACATCTGATCTCACTAGTTAATTCTTGCCAAAAACTTTGTTTGTCAAACTTAGGCAAAGTGTCTAAATCTAGCAAACAACGTTTATGGAAGCCTAGGATTTCACATAATTCTTTCCATAGGATGTTGTATTCTTTTTGAATAATCTAAAAGTAATACCATCAAATCCTATTTAATGTGTAAAGGAATTGTATGGAGAAGACAAATGAAACCTTCTCCTCTATGAGTTCCCATCCTGATGCACACCAAAAGGAAAAGAATTGGGAATCCATACCTATTTAGAGGAGTTTGCATGCTTAATCTTCAACTTCACTTTGTATGTCAAGGTCGACGTTGTGGAGAAGTTGATGTGGGTTGCTCCTCTCACCCATGGGAGTGTCCCCACATACACTCCTCCTCCATGGACTTGGTGTAGCAACGGAGGAAGGACGTGCACTTAAGTCTCCACCATGGCTTGAGCTTGCAACCCCTTCCTCTTTCCAAACAACCTCTTCATTCCTTTCATGGTCACAACAACAAGACACAACAAGGCAGAAACTCGGAAGAGGTGATGTGTTAGTGAAAGCAAAACCCACAACGAATTTTCCCTTGAAGAACTTGAGAGCAAATTGCAAATGCAAACTAAAGCAAATCTTTTCGGGTTGGATTTTGAGCAAGAGTACTTCGATGAAGAGCAAAAAACAATGTGAGCAAGAGTGACCTTGGGGAGGTGTGGAATGAGGTGAAGTGTGAAGAGGGGTGCTCTTCATGGCCACCATTTATAGTGTACACTCCCCAATGGTCACAAGAGAATCAAATGTAGCTGTTGGAGGAGAGAGAGACAAAATGGCTCTTTCCCCATGTCAGCCAAATAGGGGGGTCAGTTGCACTGGAATGAGGCCCCCTGTTCCCCCTTTTGGCAGGTGGCTCCCCAACGGCTATGAAATTAGCACGTTAGTGAATTACCACTTTTGCAGCTCAGAAAAATTGTTTTTCGAACAAAAATTCTTTGTTCGAAACCCAACAATTTTCTTTTGTGAAAAATAAAGAAATAAAAATGATAATTGAGAATATAAGATTCTCAACTTGCTAAACAAAACCAAATATGCAGTGGGTAAAAATCAAACTAAATGGGGAAAAACCAAATGAAGAGAAAAGAAAAATCAAAGAAATTATAACTACCAATTTTACCTATTGGCAAGGTCTCGCCACCGTCCGATGAGATGGACATCCCTCCTTCTTCATTTCTTGACATTCGGGCCTGGAGGGATGGGATCGGACGGCTTGTCTTGCTTCTTCCACCATTCCTTCTTTGACAGCTTGGTGGACTTGGGCCTTTTAGGAGGCCCATACTTCTTTGTCTTCTTGGGGTGTCGGCGTGGACGGTAAGACGGGTTCTCCGCAAAATCAATTGTCTCATGAAAGCAATGAGCGAGTCCACCTTTGGAGGTGTGACTTTGACCTCTTGAATGTGCTTAATATTTACTTGATGCGGATCATGGAGCATTGCTCCAGCTTTGGGCAAAAGTTAAATTTCTCCTCCTTGCCATTGATATGGAAGTGGATTTATCTGGCTCTCACATCTATGTGTGCCTTCATGGTGCTAAGGAATGGGTGCCCAAGAATGAGCAGTGTATCCTTCTCGCCATCCATTTTGAGCAACATGAAATCCACGGGTATGAAGTAATTCTGGATTTCCACCAGAACATCTTCAGCAATACTCGCCGAATATCGGACTATAGAATCATCTAGTTGGAGATGCATTGGTGTTGTAGTAAGCTCCGTGAAGTTTAGTTGGTCGAAGACCATCTTGGGCATCACACTCATGCTTGTTCCAAGATCACAAAGTGCCTTGTCAAAGTGGTGAGCCCCAATTGAGCATGATATTGTAGGACATCCAGGGTTCTTCCTCCAGTTGCCTCCTTGTAGAGAAATCATATTGGCACTTTCCACGGGAGGTTCGGGCTGTCCTGGCATCTTGCCATTCTCCATTGGTTGAACGACAGCTGCCAGTTGAGCCAACTGAGTCTCTAGCATCTTATCAAAGCTCAGTTGATTCTTGAAGACCGAGGATAGTCCTTCAATCTTGGCAATAATGCTTTCTAGGGTCTCGCCATTAGCCGACAGCTTCTTGGATAGGGCATCATTGATCCTCCGTTGGCTAATGGCGAGCTCTCTCAAGTTGGGTTGATTTCCATTATTGCCATTGTTGTTGTACCCTCCTTCAAAAAATAGGTGTGGCTGGCCCCACCCTTGACCTTCTTGATGGTAGTCATTATTGTTTCCATTATTGGCAAGGTATAAGCCATCCTCACGGGTTTCTAGGCAGTCATTGCCGAAATAGCCCGTGTTGCCACTGACTTCACATGTGATGTGAGAGTCCAGGGCATAGGAATTGCCACATACCTCACAATTGGCTTGTCCATCTATCTTCTTCGTGAGGAGGTCCAACTTGGCAGCGATCATGCCCACCTCCTTCAAGGTGTGCATGCCTCGTTGGCAGGTATGGAGATGCTCGTCGCTCCAACCCATGTTTGACACCATATTCTCAAACAAATATTTCACCTCGGCACCGTCAATGAGAAGAAGACTCCTCCAATAGCAGTATCAACATGTTCACGGATGGAAGGGATTAGCCTGTTGTAGAAGTTTTGGATAATGAGCCAATCATCCATCCCATAGTGGGGAAAGGCTAGGATATACTCCTGAAGCCTTTTCCAAGCCTCGGGAATAGACTCCTTGGCATCTTGCTGGAAGTTGGAAATTCTTCCACGTAGGGCATTTGTCTTGCTCAGCGGGGAAAACTTGGCAAGGAATGTTGTAGAACACTTCTCCCAAGTGTCTACAGCACTTCGGTTCGCGTAGAACCACTGTTTTGCTCTCCCAAGAAGAGAGAACGGAAACAACCTAAGACAAACAGCATCAGGAGATACGTACTTAATATTAAAAGTGATGCAGATCTCAAGGAACTGTTGCAGGTGAGCACTTGCAACCTCGTTAGCCTTCCCACAAAATGGGTTGGCTTGAACCAGAGTGACCAGGCCAGTCTTGATTTCGAAGTTTACCTATCCCGTGTTAACAATGGGCCCAACAGGCACATTGTTAGCAGAGGGAGCTGAAAACTCGAGAAGGATCTTCTGGGCCATTGGCATTTTGGTTGTTGGTGCAGTGGCGCTATCTTTCCTTGCTGCACAAAGCTTCTGAGGAGTAACGACACAAGGTTGATCTCTCAAAAGGGATTCGGGATCTTCAACGAAGTTTTTTGGCAAGCGGAAACCATACATACACTACCCTATTTTCACATAAAATGCGAAAACAAGAAGGGTTATCCTACTAAAACCTACTCAGGGTCCTATCATATTCACTCAGACATGCAATACTTCGGCAGCCTCCCCGGCAACGGTGCCAGAAGTGATTGTTGTCAACCACTAACATCACATATATAAATCTACAAGCGCATGGAAGCTATCGATGTAGGATTTCCCATTAAAGAGTATTCCAAGGGTGTCATTTATATTTTCCCAAAGGAAGGCTAGGTGGAAGCAAAGCAATCATCAAATGGAGACGGTAGGTTGGTCTAGGTAGGGTTCTAGCAAGGATGGGTAAAGGATAATTTGGAGGTAGTGTGACACACACAAGAGCATTCTATCCTAAGGGGGGTAAATGAGGCAAAGAGGGATTAGACTAAGAGTTAGGTAGATTCTCCTACTGTGTTTCTAATATACATATACATAGCCTAGGATAGTTACTAATGATCATATCAATTATGAATTCTTATGCTCAGTTGACCAACACATCGAGCACAGATTTACCCCTAGCAACACTAGGACGACTCCCACAAAAAGCATGTGGCATAACCGAACATGGAGGATTACAAAGGACGGATAGGGTTGTCACTACCTACTGCCTACCTCTTCAATATGTGGGTCTACGAGACATCCAACGCTACATACTATCCTAGCACCATGCTAGCATACTAAGCAAATACCTTAAGAGCCTAGGCACAAGTCATCCTAAGGCAATGAACTAAATCATCATTGAACCAATGTTGATACGTAGCATAAGTGATTCATATTAACAAAATCATGTCGTATCTAATTAGACTATAGTGGGGGTTTGTAGTGTTTATGATGATATAATGAGAATGGTATGTCGTAATTATAAATACTACTCCTACAACATATATGGAATCCACAATCATATAAGAAACGCTTCATCCAAGTATATGAACAATAGAAGACTAAAGATAACATCTTTATTAAGAGCAAAGTCACAAATATAAATAGGAATATGAGAGCCATACCTTTCCTGATTAGGAATTGCGAAGAGACTCCTTCTACTCCTCTCCTATTTGGACTATGGACTAGAGGCTCTCCTCTATATAGCCTAAACTCCTCTAAACCTATGGAGAATAGTGGATACAATGGAATGAATACTCAAGTGGTGTGTGTTGAAGTGGGTGGTGAGGGGTCCTATTTATAGCTTGGAGAAGGGTCAGTTCCTGCCGCCAAAAGCGTGCGAATCAATCACCACTAACATCTTCAAGCCGTGGGGAGCCAACACATTTTGTTTGACCGTGTTTGGCGCCAGGACCAAGTCGGCCGACTAGAGGGGTCGCCGACCTGGTCAGTGCATTGTTTCGTGTTTGCTTTCTCCAGTTCACTGACAGGTGGGCCCCCTTACTGATATTGGGTGTACACCATTGGATGGCTTCAGATACTTCTGTTTGTGGGCCATTTGATCCATTTGGTGCCACATGTCGACGCTTGATTAGTTGGGATGGTATGTTATAAGATTTATCCTCCTCTTAAACTCAGTTACTGCATAAAATGTATGCATATACGAATTCTCCAAGGACAAGTGGAAATAGGTTAAATAGAAAGGTGATGTGTGCAAGAAATAACAATTCCTTTACATAATTGAGTTATATTGACGGGTAAAATTGGTACATAACAGCCATCAACACTCTCCCCAACTGTAGATGGAGTCGGGTAATCTCATCAACAAGGACCTGGCAGTCCCGGTCAAAGCCACTGGGAAATAGTTGGTCATGACAACCTCATTCCCTCCTGCAGCGAGGATGGCGGTGGAGTATATCTGCAGGAACTCGACGGGGTTGACAGTCCCGTCGTACTTCTCTGGCAGATGTGGCCAGAATTCGGGTGGTCACTTGATGAGGACATCACTTCTATGGATATACACAACACTCTATTGAACATACAAGATGCAACCAATAGAATTCACATACAACAATTAATTTCAGAGGTGAGCTCGTTCTTATATGTTTCTTTATATATTTTTGAGAATAGATTGCTACCTAATAATTTAATTGTAATTAGGATACATGGAGTGGTTCAAGGAGTAATTGGAGGAAGGTTTAGGGGCGTGGAGGACCAGAGAATACGTTCAAAGAAGATGGAAACCGACCCCAACTCAAAATTATGTCCAACTCGGAGTCCAGGAGAAGTACGCACTAAAACGGACGCCTAGGATGCATACGAACTTTGTTTTGGACGTTCTACATATGCACGGAAAGAGGAGAGGATAAAATTTCCAATGGAGCTGGTCTCATGTCAAAATTCATTAGGAGTCCACGGAAATCGTCGAAACAATATCGAGTACAATATCTGTCAGGGTGTTGCGCCACTGTATTGGGCCATTGGCCTTGTATCAATTCTAAGTCCATTATTTTCGTGTCTTAGGGTTAGGTCGCGACCTCAACACCCCCTTGGATGTCCTCCCACCTATATATACTTCATAGTAGCCGTCATGAACAATTGGGTTTTCCTTAGATTAATAATTTCGCCGTTCTACGGTTTGTGAAACCCCAACTTCACGATTTTATATCGTGTCTTCTATGTTCTTGCTTGTGTTCTCGGTTGCACTTGCAGAGATTAGCCTTCTTTGCGAGGTCAATCGTGTGCAGCACGGTTGATAACCAACGGAGCGGTGGTGGATTGCAGGGGCTGTTCGTGTTCTACTCGAGAACCTCGGATCATCAACGTCGAGATCTCCACATCAATCGACTTATCCATTAACTTTCAGAAGATCGGGACCAATTTTCTTATCAAATGGTATCAGATTTCCAGGTTTCCCGTTAGGTAATTCATCTATCCATTCGATTTGTTCGTTTTTCATACCTAGAGTCCACAAAAAGGCCACAAAAAAACTTGCAGTTTAGTAGATCTGTTCATTACTTTGTCCAAACCACATTGAGCCTTTGCAACTTTGTTATTTAGTTTGGTTTTGTTGATTTTGTGTCTGTGGTTGAGTCATAATGCTGGTTTAGAAAGTGTTTTTGGTCTTAGTTTGGGTTTTGCATTACGTGATTCATCCTTTTGAATCACGTCATCACGTCTAGATTAGATTCACCTCTATCCAGTTCGGTATTTTCATCATATCTTGCTCATACGAACTCAGATTTTGGTGTTCTTGTACTTTTTCGAAAGCTTAAGAAGTTCTGTATAACTTTATTATTAATCATTTCCCAGAAAATATAGTTATCGATATCGAAATTGCATTAGATCCGAATCTGTTATTGACCTAGAAATTTTGAACAGTCTGTATTTTGGGGGCAATATCTCCTATTTTTCTTTTCCAAAATAGGTCTTCCATATATTGAAATTAAAGAGGAGAGATATATGTACAATGTTGCTGTTGCTAGTTTTTCTATTTGGAGCATGTAAGTGTGTCTATTTGTCCTTGGAAAATTGAGCAGAAAATCTGCAACAGACACACAAAATATCTTTGATTATTTTTTGTGTGTTCTTCTTTTGCAGCACATTCTGAGAAAAGGAAGAAAAAAAGAAAAAGGCAAGTGCAAAACAAGATACAAAATCCGCACAAAAAAAGAGAAAAAAAAACAACAACGAAAACAGAAGTGCTTGCATCATTTGTGTCATCTAGTTTTATCTCATGTCTTGCTTGCTTGAACTACTAGGAACACATTTAGGCCAGCAACATTGATAAGTACTTTGGACACTTATTCAACTTTACTATCTGATTTTCATTGCTGCTAATCCTTGCTACATATAAAGTGCCATCCAAGCTACACCTTACTCTTGAGCAGAATCGATACACCTTTGCAATCATCCCACGCTTCATTGGTTTCTTCATACCGTCCACCGTTTGCCACCTGCAGTGTCGGTAAGAACACTTCTAAGAACGTGGTAAGATGCTTGAGAGTGTGTGATTCCACTTCCACTCTGCCATTATCCTTTGTAGTTGATAGGGATAACATATTTTTTGTTGTCTTCCGTTTGCTACTAACAATGTCAGGTAAAAGCAAGAATCATGCAATATATGCTGAGATGATTGACATGATGAAGACAACGATGGAGTTGCTCGCTAAGAATCAAACATCAACCAAGGTTTCACATGACATTCAGACCATCTTTACACCTCCTTCCACAGAAAGTAATTACATTCTCTCATCTCTTCCTTCTTATGATGGTTTTGGTTATGATGAATATATTGCTTCGGAAATAGAGTTGGATAAAAATTTTGGACAATGTCATATGTGTGAGAGGAGAAAGATTCGAAATGTTGCAAGTGCATTACTAGGTTGTGCATTAACATGGTGGAACAATTTAAATGATCTAGAAAAACCTCGAACATGGAAGGATATGAAAATTTGTATGCAAGAAACTTTTATGAATGTATCTAATTGCAAAGATGAAGTGCATCAATTTGAGGAAAAAATTCTTGTTGTACCTCCTTTTGTGTCTAACGTTTTGCAGGACAATATATAAAATAATGTAGATGATACAAAAGAGAAGGAGGCTTTCGACAACACTTGTGAAATTTTAGATGGATCAACTCATAATGCACTCGAAATCACTGCTAAAAATGTTAAGGCAAAACATTCTACAAATACAGAAGGTGAGAAGTTTTTGGATGTTCTGATTTTTTCCACCAATCATGCTATTTTCGAGGAGCAACTATTAGAATCGTTTATTTATACACCATTGTCACATGTTGATTTTCTTGATGATCATTGTGCTAAGAAAGAGTTGTGTTATGATAATTCTATTATACCTATGCAAAAATAAGTTAATGTACTAGATGATTGTATTTTGGATTCACCTACTTGTGCTGAAATTCATAATTTGATCACGGCTACTGCTGAAAATGATGAGCTGAAATTTTTGTCTTCTCTAAATACTTTGGGTTATATTGAATTTGACATTCTTTGTGATCTAAATATTGTAGGGAGGAGAATATTTTCCCAATCTGAATTGCCTTTATTAAGTAGAAATATTTTTCATGCTATAGGCAACTATGAAGATAGTGGTGAATTTATGGTGAATAAAGTTTACATATGTTCAAATGTGCAAGCTCCTTTTGTGCTGCAACAACATGGTGAAATGAATGGATGCACTAACACTAATAATGTATTGTCAAGTTTTTATAGCATTTTTTTCTTGCAGCAAGGACAATATATAACAGAGGAGCATTGTTTGCTGCGGTTGTGCAATATGGACAACGCTCATTCTACCCCCAAAGCAAGCCTCTTTGTTGGACATACGAGCAAGCCGAGGACGACTTGTCATAAAGAATGGGAGAATGATGAGATCATGCACATTATCATTGCATAAATAAACATGGCACAATGTTTATTTGTTTGGGATCCTGGCTCAAGTGAATGTGCGCTCTTGTTTGATGGACAAGATCAAGATGGTGCACTATGTTGTCCACCACCTTGGCCTCCTCCTTTCATGCATACAAGAAAATTTGATGGCGTTGCACATATGGACCCACACATGAGAGAAGATGAACTTGAGTCGAGGACGACTCCAATTCAAGAGGGGGAGGATGATGAGGACATCACTCCTATGTATATACACAACACTCCATTGAACATACATGATGCAATCAATAGAATTCACACACAACAATTAATTTCAGAGGTGAGCTCGTTCTTATATGTTTCTTTATATATTTTTGAGAATAGATTGCTACCTAATAATTTAATTGTAATTAGGATACATGGAGTGGTTCAAGGAGTAATTGTAGGAAGGTTTAGGGGCGTGGAGGACAAGAGAATACGTTCAAAGAAGATGGAAACCGACCCCAAGTCAAAATTGTGTCCAACTAGGAGTCCAGGAGCAGTATGCACTAAAACAGACGCCCAGGACACATACGAACTCCGTTTTGTAAGTTCTACAGATGCACGGAAAGGGGAGAGGATAAACTTTCCAATGGCGCTGGTCTCATGTACAAATTCCTTTGGAGTCGATGGAAATCGTCAAAACAATATAGAGTACAGAATCTGTCCTGGTGTTGCGCCACTGTATTGGGCCATTGGGCCTTGTATCAAGTCTAAGTCCATTATTTTCGTGTCTTAGAGTTAGGTCACGACCTCAACACCCCCTTGGACGTTCTCCCACCTATATATACTTCCTAGTAGCCGCCATGAACAATTGGGTTTTGCTTAGATTAATAATATCGCCGTTCTACAGTTTGTGAAACCCCAACTTCGCGATTTCATATCATGTATTCTACGTTCTTGCTTGTGTTCTCGGTTGCACTTGTAGAGATTAGCCTTCTTGGCAAGGTCAATCGTGTGCAGCACGGTTGATAACCAACGGAGCGGTGGTGTAGTGATTGCAGGGGCTGTTCGTGTTCTACTCGAGAGCCTCGGATCATCAACGTCGAGATCTCCACATCAATCGACTTATCCATTACCTTTCGGAAGATCGGGCCTAAACTTACTCATCACCACTCCACCATGCGAAGATGCAAAGCTAGTGCTGAATAGCCGCCTCCAACTCCCAAAGGAGAAGATCTTCACGAGCGTGTCGCCTATCGCAACTACGCTATATGAAGGCGCGGCCATCCTGCTCCATGTACTGGCGGTTGAGCTTTGCCTGGAGATCGCTAGCCCGCAGTCTCGACGCTGTTGACGGTCCTTAAGTGCCATATTTAGACTGTCAATTCACCTCATAATGTGCGCAAAAAAGAAACACAACATAGTGGTAGGGCTAAAAATTAACCTATTCCACAATTGTTGGTGTTTATTTGTATGCAGGTGAATTATACCCTAAAATACCAAGACATGCAGGGATTAATCTATTAAACTGGATTTTGATGAATCAGGTGGCGCCACGTGTCATCACATCGATCAAATGGCCCACAAACAGAAGTATTTGAGGCCATCTGACGGTGTACACCCAATATCAGAGTGGAGGACCTAACAGGCAGAGACCAGGAGAAATCACAGCTCCAACAGAGCTCTGACCAGGTCGGACGACCTCCCTAGTCGGTCGACCTGGTAGTGGCGCCAAATTCAGTCAACCGCCACGTGTTCACTCCTCCCGACTTGCAGAAGTCAGTGATGTTAGATTCGCACGCATTTGGTGGTGGGGACCGACCGTTCTCCCCCTATAAATAGAACCCCACACCTCACATCACACACACACACCAAAATTTGAGAATAGAATACCACTCCAGAGGTTTAGAGTAGTCCTAGAGGCTGCCAAGTAGAAGGAGAGTGTGGTTAAGAGTTTAGAAGAAGGAGGCTTGGACTTGTCAAGTCCATCTTCTACATTTGTATCCCTACAAAGGTGTTATTCAAATCAAGTAAGCCTTTGTGAATTCATTTCAAGTTTGATTCTCAATTCATAGTGGTTTGCATAAGTAGTTACTAGTGGTTTCATTGCTTTAATTTATTAAAGGCACTAGTTGTAGCTTTGTGTTCAAAATAGCTAGAGTAGTGATTTAGAACGTAAGAGTGATGCTTAGGTTAGAAATCACCAGTGAACATCTCGTAGACCCACAGATTGAAGAGGTAGGTAGTAGGTGATGACAGCCCTATCTGTACTTGTAACGCTCCACATTCGGCTATGCCATAGGCTCTTAGCGGGAGTCATCTTAGTGTTTCTAGGGGTAAACCCATGCCCGAAGCGAGCAGCTACCGCAAACATCCTTGAATTAGAATCAATACTTTGAATTCCTCTATCTTCCTTGCCTACAAAACAACTTTGTGTCCTTGGGTGCATTACTTTGTAAGATTACACATACGTTCCTTGGATTCGATACTCTTGGGAATACTCCTTAAGGGGAAGTGAAATACGATGGTTTCCGTGCGCTTGCGGATTTTTATCTGTGGCGTAAGAAACATCAACAAGCATTTCTGGAGCTGTTGTTGGGGAACGGTTGCTGTTAATCTTTGAACCTTGTTCACCCTCGTATCTATCTTCTTATCTTATCTTTCCTTTACTTACCACCACCACATATATGGAGCAGCCCACAATTGTTTCATATTTTGCCCCAAAGTGCAAGTTCTGGGAGCCACCGCCTTCAGCAGAACCCATTTGTTCTACTAGCTATGAACTTCACCTTGGCTTTATAGACATGGTTCGGAACAATCCTTCTAAGGAACGGATTGTGAAAACCCTTACCAACATCTACGAGAGTTTGAACAACTGCTTCATGCTTTCTAATCAAAGGTATGACACGGGAAACTCTCAAATGGAAGTTGTTTCCCTTTTCCCTCAAGGAAAAATCCAAACAATTGTACGACCATAACGTTGGGAAGACAAACAGAAATTGGGATAAATTACGAGATAAATTTTGTCTTGCTTTCTTTCCAATTGCCCGAATTGTTTCCTTATAGAAGGTAGTGCTATGCTTCCAGCATATGGAGAAGGAATCCATAGGTGCAACATGGGATAGATTTTCTCTTTTGAGAAATTCTGGCATAGATTTGTCCATCCCCGGTCCATTGCTTTTGCAACATTTCTATATGGGATTGAACAAAGAGTTTGCCCTACATCTTGACATCGCGGCTGGATGATCCTTCCTCCATAAGACACCAGAAGAAGGCAATGATCTTCTAGATCAAATTCTAGTAAAATCTTCCTTCATTATGGGTCTTAATGATCCTCCACAACAGGAAGTAGTGTCAAGATCAAAGGATAAATCCATGGACAAGGAAGAACCCATTTATTGCTTATCCCAAACCTTGTCGGTGGAATCCTCTCCCGAACCAGAAACTATGAAGGAGGAAGAAATTCAACCTTCGGAGTTTCCCTTCTACTTCGAGGAAGAAATATTTGAAGACTTTGGATTACCATGAAGTATTGTTGCCATAGGAAACCATTATTGCCATTAACTCCACCTGGTCCACCTGATGGAGTGTTCGTCCAGCAGACAGTCAAGGAGTTAACCTCTATTCTAAGTAGAGAATGGACTGTAGAAGTTGAGCAGTCACTCGAAATTCTTCGGATAACCTCACCTTTGGCAACCATTATGTGCTTTATTAGAGGAACACCAATGAAGGTCCTATACAACCCCACTATTGGAGCAAATGTCATTTCCGATTCTTTTGCTCTCGCCATTTTGGGCGATGTGCCATTGGTGAAAGTGCATCTAGGACTCCCTTGTGGGTTTTGGATGATTTATGACAAGCAATTGGGATCCTAATCCTTTTGTTGAGATGAATGCAGGAAAATGATGAAAAATGAGTAAAATGCCAAAAAGAGGGAAATTAAGAAGGAGAATGAATTTGAGCTCAAGAAGAGGAAATTAAGAAGGAGAATGAATTTGAGCTCAAGAAGAAGAAATTAGTAGATTAGTATGTATGGAGTGTGTTAAGGAAACACACCCAAGAGCTCAATCTCATTTAATCACACACACACAATGCACAAAGCTATACAGGACCGGACTAGTCCGCTATCAGCCGAACTAGTCCGATATCACAGTCTGCACAAGATCGGACAAGTCCGGTCTCCACCGGACTAGTCCGATATCTATCTGTTCCACTTCGGACTAGTCCTCCCCAGTGCGGACTAGTCCTCAACACAATGCACAACTCACTAGATCGGACAAGTCTGGTCACCACCGGACTAGTCCGATACCCTTTCTGATCCACTTCGGACAAGTCCGGTGATTACACGGACTAGTCCGATATACACTCTGATCTAAATCGGACAAGTCCTCCAAGTGCGGACTTGTCGTTCTAAACACTTAGGGTTTCACAGGTCCGGACAAGTCCGACGGCAACCGGACAAGTCCGAAGATTTCCAGCAGCGAAATCGGACAAGTCCGGTTTTCAATCGGACTAGTCCGATATTCCTGGACACTTAGGGTTTGCTTCACACAGCACACCGAACTAGTCCGGTCTCCACCACGGACTAGTCCGATCTTTCTGAACCCTAACGGTAACTTCTAGAAACCCCATATAAATAGAGGTGCACGGCCCACTTTTAACCTCTCTCGAACCCCAGCGCCGTCACACCTCCCAAGAGACTCAAAAACCATCTCTCTCCACGAAATTAAGTGCAAAATCAATCAATCCTTTGAAGATCACTTGTAGATCATTGGAGAGGCACTTGGCACACGATTGAGCTCTTGGTTTGAATCTCTAACACACTCTTGCATCTAAATTTGTATATTTCGAAGTGTGTTATTGGTGGTCTTGAAAATTGTAATCAAGGGAGCTCTCAACTTGTGAGATCGCCCCTTCAACTTGGTGATTTACCCCTGTGTGGTTAGTAGAAGAGGATTGGCCTTCGTGGCGATCTGACGAGGGAAGGGTTGGTGAAGACCCGGTCCTTTTGTGGGCTCCTCAACGTGGACGTAGGTTGCCTTCGTGGTAACCGAACCACGGGTTAAATCTTGTGTCTTGTTCGTTTGTGTTCATCATTCTAGTTGATCAACATTATCTAGGGTTTGATTCATCTTGTTGAATTTAAGTTAAATAGTTAAACAAGAATCATACTTACAATAGAACTTTACATACAATCATTGTACTGTTATTGAAGTTTATATTTCCGCTGCAAACGTCAACTAAACAATCAAATTGACCTAGCTTGATCAACCTAGTCCGTGAAATCCGGACTAGTCCGCACTTTACCCGACTAGTCCGATATATCTGGATTTGACCTTTTTGTTGAAGTACTACAGGAACCGAGAAAATCAAGAAGGCCTATTCACCCCCCCCTCTAGGCCTACATTCAATTGGTATCAGAGCAGGTTCTTCAAGAAAGAGTGCAACCACTCGAAGAGATCATGTCGGACATGAAGGAAGTCCAGAAAATCAACAACCAGGAAGAAATGAACAATGACAAGCACCAAAAGCTCGAAAGGTATCTCGAAGCCATTCAAGACTTCGATGATGATGATGAGGAGACATTGGAGCTGAAAGCACTGCTCCGAAAGAAAGCACTTTCCAAAGGGAAAGCTAAAGTTGAAGAAAAGAAGAAGGGGAGTAGTCACACCGACTACTCCCGATATCCTTTTAATTATGACCGTTTAAATTCTAACAGCAGTCATTATCTATCTATTCCTCTCGGAAAAGCCCCACACTTCGATGGGAGTGATTACTCCATGTGGAGGCAAAATATGAAGATGCACTTGATTTCCCTTAACCCAAGTTTATGGCATATTGTGTGCACAGGAATAAACATCCCTGATGACGATGAAGAACTCACACCAAGTCAAGAGCAAGCCATCCACAGGAATGCCCAAGCCGCAACCGTTATCACCTCATCTCTAAGTAGAGATGAATTCACAAAGGTGGACGGATTGGAGATTGCCAAAGAAATCTGGGAGACACTACAGACAGCACATGAAGGTGACAGGCATGTGCGGGAGGCAAAGATTGAGATGATTGAAGGCGAACTGGGAAGGTTCGCAATTGAGGAAGATGAGTCTCCCCAGGACATGTACAACAGACTGAAGACCCTTGTGAACAAGGTTCGATCATATGGTAGCAAAAAGTGGAATGACCACGAGGTTGTAAAGCTCATCCTTAGATCCTTTATGCCTCGCAACGTCACACTTTGCTCTATGATCCGAGAAAGTCCAGGGTACAAGAAAATGACTCCAGATGAACTGCTTGGCAAGATCATTAACTTTGAGATGATGGAGAAGCAAGCCAAACACGTCAAAGAAATAGCTGACCTCACATCGGCCAAGAAGAAGGGAGTTGCCTTAAAATCCACACTCAAACCTCTATCCAAAGAAGCAAGAGAAGCTCAGTTTGAGGAGGACAGTGATGATGAAAGCAGCGAGCTGGACGAAGAAGATATGATTTTGTTTATGAAGAAGTTCAAAAGAATTATGAAGAAAAGACAAGGAGCAAAATCGAGTGAAGGAAAATACAAGGAGAAGACAAAGCCGAAGATGAGGCGGGCATGTTATAATTGTGGTGAATACAACCACTTTATAGTCGATTGCCCGTATGAGGACAACAAGAAGAAGAGTAAAGAGTCCAAGCCTCAACCGAAGAAATTCTTCAAGAAGAAGAAGCAAGTTGAACAAGCACACATCAGAAAGGAATGGGACTCAAACGATGAGTCCTCATCGTCCGATGAAGAAGAAATGGCTAGCATAGCCATTGAAAGCATGTCTATGAAATCCACACTCTTCCCCACGCTCGGTGCAAAGAAGGCAAATGGAACTTGCCTCATGGCTAAGGAAGGTAAACGCAAGGTAAACATCAAAACCCCTTCCTTGCATTCTTACTCAAGTGATGATGATCTAGACAGTGATGATGAAGATATGCTAATTGGTTTAGATAGAAAAACTGCTGCAAAAATGAAATTCTTGCTTAACCAACTTATTGAGAAGGAAGAGCTAATTGATCGTCAAGAAGACATGATTATCTCCCAAAAGGAGAAGAATGTCGAACTTGACAATCTTCTAGTTCTTGAAAAGGAGAAAAATCACTCACTAGAGCTTGAGCTAGCTTCAAGCAAGAAAACTTGCTTGGAGTTAACCAACTCAAATGTTGCAATCAAGAATCAACTTGATGACCAAATCAAGGTCAACAAGATCCTTGAAGTGCAGGTTGAGTCACTCAAGCTTAGTGAACCTTCCTCCTCTTCAACCCTACCTTCTCAACCCACTTTAACTAATATCGCTCATGTTTGCAAATGTGATAAAACTAACACCAGGTTGAAGGAAAATCCTACCTCCACGAAGGACAAAAATCCTACCCAATGTGTAATATTTGACAAGGAGAGGATCAACTATGCACGTAGTGCATATTTGGTCCAAAGACCTCCAAATGTCAAGTATGGCATTGGTTACTCTTGTGATGGAAAGCAAAGAGCTGGAAATCATAAGAATAACAAGGGAAGGATCACCTTTGTGAAGGGAGGACCCTCACAACCTGGTAACTCGAAAACTAAAAATCTAAACTCTCATGAAAATCGGACTAGTCCGGTTGTGGTCCGGACAAGTCCGGTCATCCGGACAAGTCCGGTCACACAGACTAGTCCGACCCATAATCAACATCAACTTCTGTTTAAAACATTTGATGCCTCCTATGTTTTAATGAAAAATAATGTTGGTAAAGTGTATGCTTATTATGCTGGGCCACGCCATGGGAACACAAAATCCCTTGTGTGGGTGTCCAAATGTATTGTTACTAACCTCCAAGGACCCAAGCAAGCTTGGGTACCTAAAACCAAGACGTAATTTGTTTTTGTAGGCCTACTCCTCCGGTGGATCCAAATGGGTGCTAGACAGTGGATGCACCAACCACATGACCGGAGAAAGGAGGATGTTTGTGGAGTATGAAGTGAACCAGGACCCAAACGAAGGCATCTACTTTGGGGATAACAGTCAAGGAAAGGTCCTCGGTACCGGTAAAATTGCAATATCCTCTGAACATACTCTTTCGCATGTTTTACACGTTGAATCTTTAGATTATAACCCGCTGTCCATATCTCAGTTATGTGACAAAGGTTATAATTGTCTGTTTACTAACGAGGGTGTGACCGTCTCATGGAGAAGTGATGGTTCCGTTGCATTCAAGGGTATGTTAAAGGGAAAGCTTTATCTTGTTGGCTTCAACAAGGATAAAGCCGAACTCGACACATGCTTGATTGCAAAAACCAACATGGGTTGGCTGTGGCATAGACGGCTAGCACATGTTGGTATGAGGAACCTTCAAAAACTAATCAAGGGCGATCACATCCGAGGTTTGAAAGATGTTGTGTTTGAGAAAGACAGGCCTTGTAGCGCGTGTCAAGCAGGAAAGCAAGTTGGAGCACAACATCCCGCGAAGAACATCATGACCATGACAAGACCGCTCGAACTACTTCATATGGACCTCTTCGGTCCAATTGCTTACATAAGCATAGGCGGTAACAAATACGGTTTAGTCATTATTGATGATTTTTCCCGCATCACTTGGGTGTTCTTTTTGCATGACAAGTCAGAAACACAAGGAACACTCAAGAAATTCTTCAAGCGAGCGCAAAATGAGTTCTCACTATCAATCAAGAGTATTCGGAGCGACAACGGCACGGAGTTCAAGAACACACAAGTGGAGGAGTACCTTGATGAGGAAGGAATCAAGCACGAATTCTCAGCACCATACTCTCCACAACAAAACGGAGTTGCCGAAAGGAAGAACCGAACGCTCATAGAGATGGCAAGAACAATGCTCGATGAATACAAGACTTCGGATCGATTTTGGGCGGAAGCAATCAACACCGCTTGCCATGCCACAAATCGACTCTACCTTCATCGACTACTAAAGAAGACTCCCTATGAGCTACTCACCGGTAACAAACCGAACATTTCATATTTTCGAGTTTTCGGTTCTCCTTGCTACATTTTGAACAAGAAGCCCAGGACTTCAAAGTTCGCTTCGAAGTCCGATGAAGGTTTCTTGCTTGGTTATGATTCGAACACTTATGCCTATCGTGTTTTCAACAAGGCCTCCGGACTTGTTGAAGTGGCACGTGACGTAGTGTTCGATGAGACTAATGGCTCCCAAAAGGAGCGAGTTGATCAATGTGAATTAGGTAAAGAGGAAGCCCCCTATCAAGCAATAAAGAGGATGGCTCTAGGCGAAGTACGACCACAAGAGTCATCGGCACAAATACAAGAGGAAAGTGAACCACAAGAGGAGATCAACAATCAAGGGGGAGCCTCGATACAAGATCAATCACAAGAATATGAACATGATCAACAAATCAACGAGGACAACAACTCAGGGGGAGAAGAAGATGAACACCAACATACGACCCCCCAAGTGCCACACCCAAGAGTACACCAATGCATTCAAAGGGATCATCCAATCGACAACATCATCGGCGACATCCAAAAGGGAGTAACCACCAGATCTCGTATAGCAAATTTCTGTGAACATTACTCGTTTGTCTCCTTTTTAGAACCCCGCAGGACTGAGGATGCATTGAAGGATCCGGACTGGGCGGTGGCAATGCAAGAAGAGTTGAACAATTTCAAGAGAAACGAGGTTTGGGAACTTGTGGAAAGACCCAATGCAAATATTGTGGGCACCAAGTGGGTCTTCCGCAACAAGCAATATGAACACGGAGTGGTGACAAGAAACAAGGCACGACTTGTGGCCAAAGGTTACTCACAAGTCGAAGGTTTGGATTTCGATGAAACTTTTGCCCCAGTAGCTAGGCTTGAATCAATTAGAATATTACTTGCATATGCTACTCACCATGATTTCAAGCTGTACCAAATGGACGTAAAAAGCGCCTTCCTCAACAGACCGATCAAGGAAGAGGTGTACGTGGAGCAACCACCCGGATTTGAAGACGAAGAGTTCCCCGACCACGTGTACAAACTGCGTAAGGCTCTCTATGGCCTCAAACAAGCTCTCAGAGCTTGGTATGAGTGTCTTAGAGATTTTTTAATTGATAATGGCTTTCAAATTGGCAAAGTAGATTATACACTATTCACGAAAAATCTGGATAATGATCTTTTCATTTGCCAAATCTATGTTGATGATATAATTTTTGGATCAACTAACCAATCTTTCTGTGAAGAGTTTAGTAAAATTATGACAGACAGATTTGAAATGTCAATGATGGGAGAATTGAAGTACTTCTTGGGATTCCAAGTGCGGCAACAAAGGGAAGGAACATTCATAAGCCAAACCAAGTACAGACAGGACATCCTCAAGAAGTTTGGCATGGACAAGGCAAAGCCCATAAAGACTCCCATGGCAACGAATGGTCACTTGGATCTCAATGAAGATGGACCGAGCGTCGACCAAAAGGTATATCGCTCCATGATTGGATCTTTACTTTACTTATGTGCATCTAGGCCAGATATTATGTTGAGTGTATGTTTGTGTGCAAGATTTCAAGCCAACCCTAAGGAATGTCATTTGACAGCCGTAAAGAGAATCCTAAGATATTTAGTTCATACACCCAACCATGGTCTTTGGTACCCAAAAGGCTCAAAATTCAATCTCATTGGGTATTCCGATGCAGATTATGCCGGGTGCAAAGTTGATAGAAAAAGCACCTCTGGCACTTGCCAATTCCTAGGAAGATCCTTAGTTTCTTGGTCATCCAAGAAACAGAATTCCATTGCATTATCCACAGTCGAAGCGGAGTATGTTGCAGCCGGGAGTTGTTGTGCACAACTCCTTTGGATGCGACAAACTCTAAGGGATTACGGTTACAATATGAACCGTATTCCTCTTCTTTGCGACAATGAGAGTGCCATTAAAATAGCCCACAATCCAGTTGAGCACTCTAGAACTAAACACATTGACATAAGACACCATTTCTTGAGAGACCATTCCATGAAAGGAGACATATCCATCTCTCATGTCAACACCCAAAAACAATTGGCCGACATATTCACCAAGCCACTTGATGAAAAACGTTTTTGCGAACTCCGAAATGAGCTAAACATTCTTGATTCTCGGAGTGTGGCTTGAAAATTTTCACACCTGTATGATTGCTTCAAAATATTGATTGAATTGTGAAAATCATCTCTCTTCATTTTTTCTCTCGAAAAACTATGTCAATTATTAGATCTTGATGAATATTTGATCATAGTATGATTGTTGTTTGCTTACTGGTCAAATTCATCAAGATTGTTTGATTTGTTTTGCCTCTCTACTCTCAATTATTGGACCTTCAAATATATATGAATGGGCTATGCAATTCTCTCCTGGTGACCACGGACAAGTCCGTGGTTACCCGGACTAGTCCGCCATTGCAGACTAGTCCGCAGTGTGCCGGTTAGGCCAGACTAGTCCGACAGACCACGGACTAGTCCGAATTAGGTCTCTGGAGGACTTCGGACAAGTCCGGGCACGACCGGACTAGTCCGATTTTTTGTGTCCATAACCCTAGCCGCCACCAAACCCTAATCCCTTCACCCCACACTCTCCCCCAAGCTTTCTCTCTCTTGCGCTCGAGCAGCTCCGCTCCTCCTCCTACCTCTCAACCTCGTCAAGCCGAAAGCAATGAAGACGATGAAGACGACGAGAGGACTGACAGCGAAGAGTGAAGCCCTAGGACCTTCCTCTCTCTCTTTTTGGTGTCTTGATGCCAAAGGGGGAGAGATTGAGGGGGAGTCTCTAGTCTAAGCTTTAGCTGAATAGGATGCGAGGAGAGAGCTCTCTATGTTTTTTAATTGTGATTGTATTTGCTTAACTCTCTTTTCATATCATGTTTGGTCCTGTGATGAATTGCTCAATTAATTTGCAAGTGTGTGATGAAATCTGAGTTTTTGCTCCTGAAGTGCCATATTCACTTGATATTAGTTGGTAAATGAAAATTCTGTCATTCTTAATGCATTCATGCTCTTAGTATGCATCCCACCATAAAGAATGCACATATGAATAATTATCTTGTTGCCTGATGCTTTTTGAGTCATATGTGCATACTTTATGAAAATCTCATTTTATACCTCATTTTGTGAAATCTCAATTGGTTGTCATCAATCACCAAAAAGGGGGAGATTGAAAGTGCATCTAGGACTCCCTTGTGGGTTTTGGATGATTTATGACAAGCAATTGGGATCCTAATCCTTTTGTTGAGATGAATGCAGGAAAATGATGAAAAATGAGTAAAATGCCAAAAAGAGGGAAATTAAGAAGGAGAATGAATTTGAGCTCAAGAAGAGGAAATTAAGAAGGAGAATGAATTTGAGCTCAAGAAGAAGAAATTAGTAGATTAGTATGTATGGAGTGTGTTAAGGAAACACACCCAAGAGCTCAATCTCATTTAATCACACACACACAATGCACAAAGCTATACAGGACCGGACTAGTCCGCTATCAGCCGGACTAGTCCGATATCTTTCTGTTCCACTTCGGACTAGTCCTCCTCAGTGCGGACTAGTCCTCAACACAATGCACAAGTCACTAGATCGGACAAGTCCGGTCACCACCGGACTAGTCCGATACCCTTTCTGATCCACTTCGGACAAGTCCGGTGATTACACGGACTAGTCCGATATACACTCTGATCTAAATCGGACAAGTCCTCCAAGTGCGGACTTGTCATTCTAAACACTTAGGGTTTCACAGGTCCGGACAAGTCCGACGGCAACCGGACAAGTCCGAAGATTTCCAGCAGCGAAATCGGACAAGTCCGGTTTTCAATCGGACTAGTCCGATATTCCTGGACACTTAGGGTTTGCTTCACATAGCACACCGGACTAGTCCGGTCTCCACCACGGACTAGTCCGATCTTTCTGAACCCTAACGGTAACTTCTAGAAACCCCATATAAATAGAGGTGCACGGCCCACTTTTGACCTCTCTCGAACCCTAGCGCCGTCACACCTCCCAAGAGACTCAAAAACTATCTCTCTCCACGAAATTAAGTGCAAAATCAATCAATCCTTTGAAGATCACTTGTAGATCATTGGAGAGGCACTTGGCACACGATTGAGCTCTTGGTTTGAATCTCTAACACACTCTTGCATCTAAATTTGTATATTTCAAAGTGTGTTATTGGTGGTCTTGAAAATTGTAATCAAGGGAGCTCTCAACTTGTGAGATCGCCCCTTCAACTTGGTGATTTACCCCTGTGTGGTTAGTAGAAGAGGATTGGCCTTCGTGGCGATCCGACGAGGGAAGGGTTGGTGAAGACCCGGTCCTTTTGTGGGCTCCTCAACGTGGACGTAGGTTGCCTTCGTGGTAACCGAACCACGGGATAAATCTTGTGTCTTGTTCGTTTGTGTTCATCATTCTAGTTGATCAACATTATCTAGGGTTTGATTCATCTTGTTGAATTTAAGTTAAATAGTTAAACAAGAATCATACTTACAATAGAACTTGACATACAATCATTGTACTGTTATTGAAGTTTATATTTCCGCTGCAAACGTCAACTAAACAATCAAATTGACCTAGCTTGATCAACCTAGTCCGTGAAATCCGGACTAGTCCGCACTTTACCGGACTAGTCCGATATATCTGGATTTGACCTTTTTGTTGAAGTACTATAGGAACCGAGAAAATCAAGAAGGCCTATTCACCCCCCCCTCTAGGCCTACATTCAATTGGCACCAACATGTAAATCCTTTTGAGATTCTTTCAGAAACATCCTTGAAGGATGCAGGGTTTTGCAACAGGTGTCTGTGAGACACAAAGATATTGAGGCAATCCTAGACTTCCATGTGTTCGAAATCCAAAATTTCGATATTATGATTGGGATTCCCATTGAGAAATTTCTCATGGAAATTTCCTTGGAAGGAAACCTCAATGTAAAACTTGGAGGGAGAAAGTTCTCTATTCCTATCATGTGTTCCAAGAACACATCTGCAGAATCTCCCATCCAAGATGACCCAATGGAGGAGGTTAGGACTCTTCAATTCTTAGCACCCCCTGAAATTGAAGGAGAAGAAGATTTCATCCAAGCGGAGGATGAATTTCAGGAGGCAATTGAATTGCCAAAAGAATAGTTCTTCTCAAAACCTCCAGTTGAGCTAAAAATTCTACCTCTAGGACTACGTTATGCCTTTCTAAATGGTGATTTAGAAGCCCCTGTCATCAGAAATGACAAGCATTCAGATGATGAGGCACTCAAACTCATAGCCATGTTAGAAAAGTACAGAGCAGTTTTTGGCTATTCACTACAAGATCTTAAGGGGATTAGTCCAGCGTTATGCACCCATCGCATCCCTATTTACCCTGAGAGTGTCCCCTCAAGGGAACCTGAAAGGTGATTGAATAATGTGATGCGGGAAGTTGTCAAGAAGGAAGCCTTCAAAATTCTGCATCTCGAGATTATTTACCCTGACCCTCATAGTGAATGGGTCAGCCCAGTTCAAGTAGTGCCAAAGAAGGGAGGTATGACGGCCATTAAAAATGAGAAAAATTAGTTAATTCCTCAACGAACTGTCACGAGTTGGAGGATGTGCATTGATTATCGAAAACTTAACAAGACCACAAGAAAGGATCATTTTCCACTTTCCTTCATCGATGAGATGTTAGAGAGGTTAGCAAAACACTCCTATTTTGTTCCTTTATGGGTATTCGGGGTATCATCAAATCCCAATCCATCTTGACGATCAAAGTAAGACCACATTCACATGTCCTTATGAGACCTATGCCTACTGGCGTATGTCCTTTGGACTGAGTAATGCTCCTGCCTCTTTTCAAAGATGCATGATATCTATCTTTTCTGACATGATCGAGGATATCATGGAAGTTTTCATGGACAATTTCTCCATTTATGGAAAAACTTTTGATCATTGTCTGGAAAATTTAGACAAGGTCTTAGAAAGATGCCAAGAGAAAGGATCTAGTGCTTAATTGGGAAAAGTGCCATTTCATGGTCCGTGAAGGCATCATTCTTGGACACTTAGTGTCCAAAAGAGGGATAAAGGTGGATAGATCTAAGATTGAAGTCATTGAAAAACTTCCACCTCCTATCAATGTTAAGGGAATTTGTAGCTTTCTAGGTCATGCGGGGTTCTATCGGTGATTCATCAAAGATTTCTCAAAAATCGCTAGACCCCTCACCAACCTATTAGCTAAGTAAGCTCCCTTTGATTTCGATGATGAATGCCTTAAATCATTTGATATACTCGAAAAGGCACTCATCTCAGCTCCAATCATCCAACCTCCCGTTTGGATGCTGCCATTCGAAATCATGTGTGATGCTAGTGATTTTGTTGCTGGTGCGGTCTTAGGCCAAACCAAATATAAAAAGCATCATGCAATAGCCTACTCTAGAAAAACTTTGACAGGAGCTCAACTCAATTATGCCACAACTAAAAAGGAGCTCTTGATTGTAGTTTTTGCTATCGATAAGTTTAGGTCCTATTTGGTTGGAGCCAAGGTCATAGTCTACACAGACAATGCATCCTTGAAATACTTGCTCACAAAAAGGATGCTAAATAAATGCTAATCCGTTGGATTCTTTTACTCCAAGAGTTTGATTTAGAAATAAAGGATAAGAAGGGAGTAGAGAATTTCGTTGCAGATCATCTCTCACGTATGGAAGTCACTCAAACATGGATATTCCTATCAATGACTTTTCTACAAGATGATATGCTTCTCAAGGTGATTGACTCTCACACTTGGTATGCGGATATCGTGAACTTCGTGGTCACTGGATACGTACCACCAGGGGAGAACAAAAAGAAACTCATCTATGAGAGTCGTAGACACCATTGGGATGACCCTTACCTCTATCGAGTTTGTGCTGATGGCCTTCTTAGAAGGTGAGCCCCATCAATCGAAGGCACTAAGATTATTGAGAAATTCCATGCTAGCCCCTATGGTTGCCATTACAGTGTTTACTGTACCCAGGCAAAGATCTAGCAGAGTGGATTCTATTGGCCTTCAATGTATGAAGACAAATGTTGGAAATGCCGAAAGCATGGAGGAATCTCAGCTCGCAATGTGATGCCCCTAACATATAATATTCAAGTGGAATTATTTGATGTGTGGGGTATTGATTCCATGGGACCTTTCCCTAGGTCCTATGATTGTGAGTATATCCTGGTGACTGTAGATTATGTGTCCAAATGGGTAGAAGCTTTGCCATGCAAGATTGCTGATTCCAAGCAAGCTAAGAAAATGTTCCACGAGATCATCATCCCACGCTTTGGCACTCCCCGTATAGTCATAAGTCATGGAGGGTCTCATTTCATAGATAAGACCTTCCGGAACTTTTTGAGGGAGCTTGGTGTCCACATAATATTGCTACCCCATACCACCCACAAACAAGTGGTCAAGCAGAAACATCTAACAAGAAAATTAAGAATATTCTGCAAAATATTGTCTTGGAAATTGGAACGGGATGGAAGCGTAATCTACCCGACATATTGTGGGCATACTGTGCTGCTTACAAAACTCCCATCGGCAAGTCTCATATCTAACTTGTCTATGGGAAGACTTGCCATCTTCATGTAGAGTTGGAACATAGAGCCTATTGGGCCATCAAGCGGCGGAACATAGACCTGAAGCCTGAAAGCATCGATTAAAGAAAATTTCCCAGTTGGAAGAGTGGAGAGATAAGGCGTACTATAGTGCCAAAATCTACAAGGAAAGAACTAAAAAGATGGTATGATAAGAGGATTACGCCTAGAGAGTTCAAACCTGGAGATAAAGTTTTACTCTTCAACTCTAGGGTTAAATTCTTCAGACATGGGAAGCTTAGAAGTAAGTGGGAAGGACCCTTCACAGTAGTAGAAACATCATCTCATGGAGCAATCACACTCCAAGGTAATGATGATTAGCTATTTAAAATGAATGGTCACCGACTTAAATTATTTCTCGAATCCCAGATGGAGGAGGCGGAAAGAGAAATTGACGTGATAAATCTTGTTGATTTTCATGTTGTTTCTTTAAATTCTCTCTAAAATCTCCACGCCCAACTAATGGGACCATCCAATTAATCATTTATGGGGCCCATTTTGTCAACCCACGAAAACATAGCCCGAATGGAGCCAGGAAGGGTTCGGTTGAACCCTAAGGTCGGCCGACTCCTCCTTCGCGCCTTCGGCGTTCTGATTTCTCGTGTGGACTCTCCCGATGTATCCCAACAAGACTCTCGGTTCTATCATATTTTCCCGCTTATTTATTGATGGGAACAGAGAGGGGAACCTTGCACCATCCAGAAAAACATCCATCTCCTGTTCCTCCCATACAAGTCATGGCTGACAAGAAAATTGTTCCTCATGGCTCCTCTAGCTCAACCTTCAACCTGAGCAGAGACATCACGTCGGCCCATGACAACTCCACCCTTGCTATGGAGTCTGTCATGGCACTTGATGCTACACCTCTCGCCATGATCCCGCCATCGACGAAGACTCGGTGTGGGTGTAGCACCACGCCTCATGGTGCTGCTCGATCGCTCTCCCCTCGGAGGATTCCCATGAAGTCGACGATGCCTACACGTTGTCCGATTATGGCTGGCCTTAAGCCAGTCAAGACACATCTTTTTCCTGGAAAAAACAAGTCTCTCCCAAAGGTGCAGCCTGGCGAGGAGTTTATGTACACTCTGGAGACCAAGGACAGTGACGTAGTGAGCCACCAATATAAGTCACTGACGCATACCTCGCCTAAGCGTGTGGGAGACCACCTAAATCCACAGGGTGCGCAAGCCTGATGGAGGCTATGCAAAAGGCTTTTTCAAGCAAGTGGATAATTTGGCATTGGAGAAATCGACGGGCTCGTCACCCTCCAAGATTAGGCGTCACCTCTTGCCACCCGCCATTCAAGGGCCACCTGACCAATTTGAGGACAACGACAGGAAATCTCCTCGTGTCCAAGTGGCACAACTTTCTAAGGAGTTGGCTTCTCTCCGTTTGGAGAACAAGAAATTATCGGACTTGGTGGCTGAAGGGTGCATCGAGAGGGTGGAACTAAAGGATGAGCTCATATCCCTCAAGGAGGAGATTGATGGTGTTTGCCGTGGCATGAGCGCTAAGCTATGGCGCTTATGCAATGCTGTCGAGAAGCCCGACATATACAACGCACCTTAGTTTAGATGTCCCGACCGCATAGGATGTGTACTAGTTTAGTTTAGTTTAATCTCGATTTTTTTATTATTCCTCATGTTTAGGTTGAATAATGTAGACATCCCCAATATTTGGAGTTCAATAAAGTGAACTTACCGGTTCATCTAACCCGATAAAGTTCCATCTTTAGTTTATTTTTGTTGAATAAATAATTCAGGGAACAAGTGTGGGGGAGGCTCCCTGTTGACGACTGTTATATACCAATTTTACCCGTCAATATAACTCAATTCTATAAAGGAAATATCATTTCTTGCACACATCACTTTTCAATTTAACTTATTTCCACTTGTCCTTGGAGAAAGTAGTGCATGCAGGGACTCTATGAAGAATTGAAGTGAAACAATGGGATGAATCCTATAAAATATCATTCCAACCAATTAAGCGATGCCATGTGGCACCACATGGATCAAATGGCCCACAAACAGAAGTATTTGAGGCCATCCAATGGTGTAGCACAAATATCAGTCAATGGGACCCACCTAGCAGAGACCGAGAGGAAGCACACTGCAAAAGGGGCCAAGACCAAGTCGGTCGACCCCTTAGTCGGCCGACTAGGTCCTGGAGCCTTTTGCGGTCAAACGCCACATGTTGGCTCCTCCCGGCTTGAAGAGGTCATGGGTGACTGATAAATAGGACCCCTCACTTAAACACACACCACATGAGTATTCATCCATTGTATCCACTACTTTCCATAGGTTTAGAGGAGTATAGGCTGTAAAAAGGAGAGTCTCTAGTCCATAGTCCAAGTAGGAGAGGAGTAGAAGGAGTCTCTTCCCAATTTCCAATTGGGAAAGGTATGTCTCCCATATTCCTATTTGTATTTGTGACTTTAGTCTTAAAAAGATGTTATCTTTAGTCTTCCATTGTTCATATACTTGGATGAAGCGTTTCTTGTTTGATAGTGGATTCTATATATGTGGTAGAAATAGTATTTATGATTATGCTATACCATTATCATTATGTCATCATAAACACTATAAACCTCCACTATAAACATTGAAATCAAGACTGCCCTTATAACTATGATGCAAGCCAACCCATTTTGTGGGAAGGCTAACGAGGATGCAAGTGCTCACCTGCAACCAGTTCCTTGAGATCTGCAACACTTTAAGCTAAAGGACGTATCTCCCGATGTTGTTCGTGTTAGGCTATTTCCATTCTGTCTTCTTGGGAGAGCAAAACAGTGGTTCTAAGCGAACCGAAGTGTTGTAGATACTTGGAAGAAGTGTTCTATGGCATTCCTCGACAAGTTTTTCCTGTTGGGCAAGACCAATTCCCTATGTGGAAGAATTTCTAGCTTATAGCAAGATGCCAAGGAATCTATTACCGAGGCTTGGCAAAGGCTTCAGAGTACATCTTAGTCTGTCCCTACCATGGGATGGATGATTGGCTCATCATCCAAAACTTCTACAACGGGCTGATCCCTTCTGCTCATCACCATGTTGATGCTACTGCTGGAGGTGCCTTCTTCTCATTGACGATGCGTAAAGCCAAAGATTTGACTGAGAAGATGGTGTCAAACATGGGTTGGAGCTACGAGCGTCTCCATACCCTCCAGCGAGGCATGCACACCTTGAAGGAGGTGGACATGATCGCTGCCAAATTGGACCTTCTTATGAAGAAGATTGATGGACAAGGCAATGGTGAGGTATGTGGCAATACCTATGCCAAGACTCTCACATCACTTGTGAAGTCTGTGACAACACGGACCATTTGGGCAATGACTGCCCACAAACAAATGAGGATGCCTTATACGTATCCAATGGAAACAACAATGGCTATCGTCCAGAAGGTCAAGGGTGGGGCCAACCACTCCCATTCTTTCAAGGAGGATACAACAACAATGGCAACAATGGAAATCAACCCAACTTGAGAGAACTTGCCATTGGCCAGCTGAAGATCAATGAGTCTATATCCAAGAAGCTGTTGACCAATGCCAAGACCCTAGAGAGTATAAATGCCAAGATTGAAGGACTGTCCTCAGCCTTCAAGAATCAATTGAGTTTCAACAAGATGTTGAGAACTCAATTGGCTCAACTGGCTGCAGTTGTTCCTCTAATGGAGAAAGTGAGTGCAGTGGCTATGAGAGGTGGCAAGACCACTCGTGACCCACCGTATCCCACACAAGAGAAGAGGACAACTAAAAAGGATAAGGAGGATGTCCCAGTTGGCATAAGTGAACCACTTAGTGAGAGAATGGCCAAGGACTTTGAGGGCACCAACTTATTTCCATTCCCTCATAGACAAAGGAAGCCAATAGTGGATGAGCAATTCAACTGCTTTGTCGAGATCATCCAGAAAATCCACATCAATGTGCCCTTGATTGACGCGATGCAAGTACCCACTTATGCTCGCTATCTCAAGGACATATTGAATAACAAGAGGCCATTGTCCACCACTAAGGTTGTCAAGCTTACGAAAGACTGTAGAGCAGCCATCCTCAACAGGCTTCCAGAAAAGAAGGACCCTGGATGTCCTACAATCTCATGCTCAATTGGGGCACACCACTTTGACAAGGCCCTTTCTGACCTTGGAGCAAGTATGAGTGTGATTCCCAAGGTGGTTTTCGACCAGTTGAACTTCACAAAACTTACTCCAAGACCAATGCAGCTCCAACTGGCTGATTCCTCAGTCTGTTATCCGGCGGGTATCGCTGAAGATGTCCCGGTGAAAATCGAGAACTGCTTCATACCCGTGGATTTCGTCGTGCTCGACATGGAGATCTAGAATAATACGCCAATAATTCTTGGGCGTTCATTTCTAAGCACTGTGAAGGCTCACATAGATGTGGGAGCCGGAGAAATCCACTTCCATATCAATGGCAAGGAGGAGAAGTTTAACTTCTGCCCAAAGTTGGAGTAATGCTCCATGATCCATATCAAGTATGGGTCGAATGTTAAACACATTCAAGAGGTCGAAATCACACCTCCAAAGGTGGACCCGCTCATTGCATTCATGAGGAATTCGATCTATGTGGAAAAACCCGTCTTATCGTCCACGCCGACACCGCAAGAAGACGGAGAAGTTCAGGCCTCCCAAAAGGCCCAAGTCCACCATGCCGCCAAAGAAGGTATGGCGGAAGAAGCAAGACAAGCCGTCCGAACCCATCCCTCTAGGCTCGGATGTCAAGAAATGAAGAAGGAGGAATGTCCACCTCATCGAAGGGTGGTGAGACCTAGCCAATAGGTTTAATTGGTAGTTATCCTTTTCCTTGTTTTTATTTTCTCTTTATTTTGTTTTCCCCATTTAGTTTGATTTTCCCCACTGCATATTTGATTTTCTTAGTAATTTGAGAACCTTATATTCTCAACTATCATTTTTATTTGTTTATTTTTCACAAAGGAAAATTGTTGGGTTTTGAAAAAGGAGTTCTTATTTGGATAACAATTTTTTTGAGCTGCAAAAGTGGTATTTCACCAACGTGCTAATTTCGTAGCCGTTGGGGAGCCACCTGGCAAAAGGAGGAACAGGGGGCCCACCTGTCAGGTCAGACGACACCCCTATTCGGTCGACTAGGGGAAAGAGCCATTTTGGCTCTCTCTCCTCCAACGGCTACATTTGGTTCCCTAGTGACCGTTGGGGATTGCACACTATAAATGGTGGCCGTGAGGAGCTCTTCTCCTCACACTTCACCTCATTTCATACCTCCCCAAAGTCACTCTTACTCACATTGTTTTCTTGCTCTTCATTGAAGCACTCTTGCTCAAATTCCCAACTCAAAAAGATTTTCTTTTGTTTGTATTTGAAATTTGCTCTCAAGTTCTTCAAGAGAAAATTCGTTGGGGTTTTGCTTTAACTAATATCACCTCTTTCGAGTTTTTGCCTTGTTGTGTTATTGTTTGTTGTGGCCATGAAAGGAATGAAGAGGTTGTTTGGAAAGAGCAAGGAGGCTGCAAGCTCAAGCCATGGTGGAGACTCAAGTGCACGCCCCTCTTCTGTTGCTACACCAAGTTCACGGAGGAGGAGTGTAGGAGAGGGCACTCCCATGGGTGAGAGGAGCAACCCACACTAACTTCTTCACGACGACAACCTCGACATCCAAAGTGAAGTTGAAGGTCAAGCACACAAGCTCCTCCAAGATCGTGAGTTTTCTCATACGAAAGCTTATGATCCGTATTTGATCTCCAAAATAGGTATGGATTCCAAATTATTTTCCATTTGGCGTGCATTAGGATGGGAAAACTTTTCTCACATAGGGAGAAAGGTTCACGCCTTCTCTCCATACAATTCCTTTGCACACTGAAAATAGGATTTGATGGTATTACTTTTAGATTATTTCAAAAAGAATACAACATCCTATGGAAAGAATTAAGTGAAATCCTAGGCTTCCATAAACGTTGTTTGATAGATTTAGACACTTTGCGTAAGTTTAGCAAATAAAGTTTTTGGCAAGATTTAACTGATGAGGTCAGATATAGTGCACCTAGGAATAGCCACTTACACAACCCTACTTTATGTTTCATGCATAGATAAGTGGCCATGACTATGTTCCCTAGAGGAGATGTAAGGATAATACGTGATGATGAGCTGAAAATTTTATTTGCCATGATGACACAATGGTTAGATTACATTCCAAGGGTAGGGCCAATTAAATGTACTTCATTGATTACCCGTATTGCTACTAGGGTAGGAGCACTAGAATATTCTTCATTTGAGTATATTGGAAATGAAAGAGAATTAATTGATGAAGAATATTTAGTGCAAGGATATACCCTTAAGCATGATCAAGATGTCTCTTTGATATTTATTATTTCGGCTTTGTCAATGAAATTCAGTTACCTAACCCGGATTATCATTTATACAAATGCCAGAGGCTAACCATTGACCTTCTTCCCATCGAGGAAGCCGGAAAAAGTAATGTCTCTGGCAGGGTAACTAGAAGCCGTACAAGGAGAGCGGCTATGCCTCCGACAACATCCACGGTCCATGAGTACGAAGAGGAAGAGAACCTAACGGGTGATGCACCCGGATGGACTCAACCTCCATCGTATGATACCGAAGGTCCGTCTTGGCACAGATGGACAAGTGCCACATGGGAGCCACCCCTATCCACTTCAAGCTCTAGTAGCTTGCCTCCATCGTCCATGAGAAGATGTCGTTCCTCTTCGGCTAGAAGTCATCATGACTATAGCCAAGGAATGCTGGATCTCACTAGACATATGGATGAGCTTGAAGTAAGAACTGGTGACATCTAAAACACTCTCCAACGGCATGTCCAAGGTATCCCAAGACTAGCAGCAACACATGGACGCTCAATTCATCAATCTCAACTCCACTCTACAAAAACAACAAGCCGATCTCGCGGCATACTTCCGTCATCAATGGTTCAACCCTCGACACGGAGGTGAGTGAAGAACAAGCTTGGGGGAGGACCCCCACTTGAGGTAAATTTTATCAACCCCTTTGCATATTTATTTTCCATTAGACCATCATTCACCTCGCATATAAAAAATATAATAATAAATTTTAGGATAGATTTGTTTTTTCAATAAAATAAATGATGTGCGGTAAGAATTATTTGGAATTCCCATAGATGAAATGATGAATAGTTGCTCTGTTTTAATTTTCCTAAGTCCCTATTTTACAACTTATTACTCTATAACATATTGCTCTCATTTGCTAAAATTATTTTGCCTTGATTTGGAAATTGTTGGTAGCAAAGCTTAATCCATTCTATGTTGTTGTGAGATATAATATAGTGATAGGGTTGCTATTCCTAGTTTGAAAGTGAAAATTAGATTTCTGGAGAAATTCTAAAAAGTTTTAAGTTACTCTCATTTAATTAGAAATACCTACCAAAGCTATATGATACATTACCTTGATAGACCTGTGCATATGCTATTTGTCTTCACATTGAGCTTTGTCAAATTAGTATAGACCTATGTGAGATTCCATTCATTACATTTTGGATTCAAGACTTCACTTGCACATGCTATACTTCTACGCTAGAAGTAAGCAAAATTCCACCATACCACCATTCCACAATAAAAAGAGAAATCCATATCATTCATGCTTAGTACTCTCTCCAAAATCTATTGCATAAAAAAGGAGTAGAAGACATGGAGGGAAGCTGCTAGAGCTTGAATTGGATCGGGCTGGCTCCCTCATAGTACCTGTCCATCCATGCCAAGACGGACCCATGGTCTCATACGATAGAGGTTGAGTCCATCCGGGTGCATCACAAGTTATGTCCTCTTCCTCATCGTACTCATGGACCGTGTGCGTCATCGGAGGCATGGCCGTTCTCCTTGTGCGGCTTCTGGTTACCCTGCCATAGACATTACTCCTTCGGGCTTCCTCGATGTGAAGAAGGTCAATGGTTAGCTTCCGGCATTTGTACAAATGATAATACGGGTTAAGTAACCGAAATTCATTGACAAACCGGGATAATAAAATATCAAAGAGCCATCTTGATCATGCTTAAGGGTATGTCCTTGCACTAAATAATCTTCATCTATTAATTCTCTTTCATTTTCAATATACTCAAATGAACAATATTCTAGTGCTCCTACCCTAGTAGTAATACGGGTAATCAATGAAGTGCATTCAATTGGCCCTGTTCTTGGAATATAATCTAACAATTGAGTCATCATGGCAATAACTGAAGCAACTATTATCTTTTTAACCATGTCAAATAAATTTTTCAGCTCATCTTCACGCACTACTCTTACATCTCCTCTAGGGAATATATTCATAGCCACCCATCTATGCATGAGACGTATAGTATGGTTTTTTAAGCGTCTATTCCTAGGTGCACTACATCTGATCTCACTAGTTAATTCCTGCCAAAAACTTTGTTTGTCAAGCTTAGGCAAAGTGTCTGAATCTAGCAAACAACGTTTATGGAAGCCTAGGATTTCACATAATTTATTCCATAGGATGTTGTATTCTTTTTCAAATAATCTAAAAGTAATACCTTCAAATCCTATTTATTGTGCAAAGGAATTGTATGGAGAAGACCGCATGAACCTTTCTCCTCTATGAGCTCTCATCCTGATGCATGCCAAAATGAACAGAATTCAGAATCCATACCTATTTTGGAGATCAAATCTGGATCGTAAGCTTTAATATGAGAAAACTCACGATCTTAGAGGAGTTTGCTTGATTGATCTTCAACTTCACTTTGTATGTCGAGGTCGACGTTGTGGATAAGTTGATGCGGGTTGCTCCTCTCACCCATGGGAGTGTCCTCACATACACTCCTCCTCCGTGGACTTGGTGTAGCAATGGAGGAAGGACGTGCACTTAAGTCTCCACCATGGCTTGAGCTTGCAACCCCTTCCTCTTTCCAAACAACCTCTTCATTCCTTTCATGGTCACAACAACAAGAACACAACAAGGCAAAAACTCGGAAGAGGTGATGTGTTAGTGAAAGCAAAACTCCCAACGAATTTTCCGACTTGAGAGCAAATTGCAAATGCAAACTAAAGCAAATATTTTCGGGTTGGATTTTGAGCAAGAGTACTTCGATGAAGAGCAAAAAAACAATGTGAGCAAGAGTGACCTTGGGGAGGTGTGGAATGAGGCGAAGTGTGAAGAGGGGTGCTCTTCATGGCCACCATTTATAGTGTACACTCCCCAACGGTCACAAGAGAATCAAATGTAGCCGTTGGAGGAGAGAGAGCTGAAATGACTCTTTCCCCATGTCGGCTGAATAGGGGGGTCGGCCGCACTAGAATGTGGGCCCCCATGTTCCCGCTTTTGGCAGGTGGCTCCCCAACGGCTATGAAATTAGCACGTTGGTGAATTACCACTTTTGCAGCTCAAAAAAATTGTTTTTTGAACAAAAATTATTTGTTCAAAACCCAACAATTTTCTTTTGTGAAAGATAAAGAAATAAAATGATAGTTAAGGATATAAGATTCTCAACTTGCTAAGCAAAACCAAATATGCAGTGGGGAAAAATCAAACTAAATGGGTAAAAACCAAATGAAGAGAAAAGAAAAATCAAAGAAATGATAAGTACCAATTTTACCTATTGGCTAGGTCTCGCCACCGTCCGATGAGATGGACATCCCTCCTTCTTCATTTCTAGACATTCGGGCCTGGAGGGATGGGCTCAGACGGCTTGTCTTGCTTCTTCCGCCATTCCTTCTTTGGCGGCTTGGTGGACTTGGGCCTTTGAGGAGGCCCATACTTCTTTGTCTTCTTGGGGTGTCGCCGTGGATGGTAAGACAGGTTCTCTGCATAAATCAATTGTCTCATGAAAGCAATGAGCGAGTCCACCTTTGGAAGTGTGACTTTGACCTCTTGAATGTGCTTAATATTTACATGATGCGGATCATGGAGCATTGCTCCAGCTTTGGGCGAAAGTTAAATTTCTCCTCCTTGCCATTGATATGGAAGTGGATTTCTCCGGCTCTCACATCTATGTGAGCCTTCGTGGTGCTAAGGAACGGGTGCCCAAGAATGAGCAGTGTATCCTTCTCGCCATCCATGTTGAGCAAGATGAAATCCACGGGTATGAAATAATTCCGGATTTTCACCAGAACATCTTCAGCAATACTCGTCGAATACCGGACTGAAGAATCATCCAGTTGGAGCTGCATTGGTGTTCTAGTAAGCTCCGTGAAGTTTAGTTGGTCGAAGACCATCTTGGGCATCACACTCACGCTTGCTCCAAGGTCACAAAGTGCCTTGTCAAAGTGGTGAGCCCAAATTGAGCATGATATTGTAGGACATCCAGGGTCCTTCCTCCAGTTGCCTCCTTGTAGAAAAATCATATTGGCACTTTCCACGGGAGGTTCAGGCTCTCCTGGCTTGCCATTCTCCATTGGTGGAACGATAGCTGCCAGTTGAGCCAACTGAGTCTCTAGAATCTTATCAAAGCTCAGTTGATTATTGAATGCCAAGGATAGTCCTTCAATCTTGGCAATAATGCTTTCTAGGGTCTTTTCATTAGCCGACAGCTTCTTGGATAGGGCATCATTGATCCTCCGTTGGCTAATGGCGAGCTCTCTCAAGTTGGGTTGATTTCCATTATTGCCATTGTTGTTGTACCCTCCTTGAAAAAATGGGTGTGGCTGGCCCCACCCTTGACCTTCTTGACGGTAGCCATTATTGTTTCCATTATTTGCTAGGTATAAGCCATCCTCACGGGTTTCTAGGCAGTCATTGCCCAAATGGCTCGTGTTGCCACTGACTTAACATGTGATGTGAGAGTCTAGGGCATAGGCATTGCCACATACCTCACCATTGGCTTGTCCATCTATCTTCTTCATGAGGAGGTCCAACTTGGTAGCGATCATGTCCACCTCCTTCAAGGTGTGCATGCCTCGCTGGCGGGTATGGAGATGCTCGTCACTCCAACCCATGTTTCACACCATCTTCTCAATCAAATATTTGGCTTTGGCACCGTCAATGAGAAGAAGGCTCCCCCAGCAGCAGTATCAACATGGTCACGGGCGGAAGGGATCAGCCCATTGTAGAAGTTTTGGATAATGGGCCATTCATCCATCACATGGTGGGGACAGGCTAGGATATACTCCTAAAACCTTTTCCAAAACCCAGGAATAGACTTATTGGCATCTTGCTAGAAGCTGGAAATTCTTCCACGTAGGGAATTTGTCTTGCTCGGCGAAAAAAACTTAGCAAGGAATGTTGTAGAACACTTCTCCCAGGTGTCTACAGCACTTCAGTTCGTGTAGAACCATTGTTTCGCTCTCCCAAGAAGAGAGAACGAAAATAGCCTAAGACGGACAGCATCAGGAGATACGTCCTTGATCTTAAAAGTGGTGCAGATCTCAAGGAACTATTGCAGGTGAGCACTTGCATACTCGTTAGCCTTCCCACAAAATGGGTTGGCTTGCACAATAGTGATCAGGCCAGTCTTGATTTCGATGTTTATGTATCCCGTGTTAACAATGGGCCCAACAGGCACATTGTTAGCAGAGGGAGTTGAAAACTCATAAAGGGTCTTCTGGGCCATTGGTGTTTCAGTTGTTGGCGCAGTGGCACTAGCTTGCCTTGCTGCACGAAGCTTCTAAGGAGTAACGACATGAGGCTGATCTCTCAAAAGGGATTCGGGATCTTCAAAGAAGTTTTCCGACAAGCGGAAACCAGACATACACTACCCTGTTTTCACATAAAATGCGAAAACAAGAAGGGTTATCCTACTAAAACGTACCCAGGGTCCTATCACATTCACTCAAACATGCAATGCTTCGGCAGCCTCCCCGGCAACGGTGCCAGAAATGCTTGTTGTCAGCCACTAACATCACATATATAAATCTACAAGCGCGCCGAAGCTATCGATGTAGCATTTCCCATTAAAGAGTATTCCAAGGGTGTCATTTATATTTTCCCAAAGGAAGGCTAGGTGGAAGCAAAGCAATCATCAAACAGAGATGGTAGGTTGGTCTAGGTAGGGTTCTAGCAAGGATGGGTAAAGTATAATTTGGAGATAGTGTGACACACACAAGAGCATTCTATCCTAAGGGGGGTAAATGAGGCAAAGAGGGATTAGACTAAGAGTTAGGTAGATTCTCCTACTGTGTTTCTAATATACATATACATAGCCTAGGATAGTTACTAATGATCATATCAATTATGAATTCTTATGCTCAGTTGACCAACACATCGAGCACGGATTCTACCAAGGTTAGGTGCAAGCAAAGCAATCATAAAATGGAGAGGGTTGGTTGGTCTAGGTAGGGTTCTAGCAAGGATGAGTAAATGATAATGTTGAGGTAGTGTGACACACACAAGAGCATTCGATCCTAAGGGGGGTAAATGACGAAAGGGATTAGGCGAAGAGTTAGGTAGATTATCCTACTGTGTTTCTAATATACATATACATAGCCTAGGTTAGTTACTAATGATCATATCAATTATGAATTCTCATGCTAAGTTGACCAACACATCGGGCACGGGTTTACCCCTAACAACACTAGGACGACTCCCACAAAAAGCATGTGAAATAACCGAACATGGAGGATTACAAAACACAGATAGGGGTGTTACCACCTACTGCCTACCTCTTCAATCAGTGGGTCTGTGAGACATCCAACGCTACTTACTATCCTAGCACCATGCTAGCATACTAAGCAAATACCTTATGAGCCTAGACGCATGCCATCCTAAGGCAATGACCTAAATCATCATTGAACCAATGTTGATACATAGCATAAGTGATTCATATTAACAAAATCATGTTGTATCTAATTAGACTTTAGTGGGGGTTTGTAGTGTTTATAATGATATAATGAGAATGGTATGTCATAACCATAAATACTACTCCTACCACATATATGGAATCCACAACCAAATAAGAAATGCTTCATCCAAGTATATGAACAATAGAAGACTAAAGATAACATCTTTATTAAGAGCAAAGTCACAAATATAAATAGGAATATGAGAGCCATACCTTTCCCAATTAGGAATTGGGAAGAAACTCCTTCTACTCCTCTCCTACTTGGACTATGGACTAGAGGCTCTCCTCTCTATAGCCTAATCTCCTCTAAACCTATGGAGAATAGTGGATACAATGGAATGAATACTAAAGTGGTGTGTGTTGAAGTGAGGGGTGAGGGGTCCTATCTATAGCTTGGAGAAGGGTCGGTTCCCTCCGCCAAAAGCGCGCGAATCAGTCACCACTAACTTCTTCAAGCCGTGAGGAGCCAACACGTGTTGTTTGACCGCGTTTGGCGTCCGGACCAGGTCGGCCAACTATGGGGGTCGGCCGACCTGGTTAATGCATCGTTTCTTGTGTGCTTTCTCCAGGTCACTAACAGATGGGTCCCCCTTACTGATATTGGGTGTACACCATTGGATGGCCTCGTATACTTCTGTTTGCAGGCCATTGGATCCATGTGGTGCCACATGTTGACGCTTGATTGGTTGGGATGGTATTTTATAGGATTTCTCCTCCTCTTTACTTCAATTACTGTATAAAATGTCTACATATACAAATTCTCCAAGGACAAGTGGAAATAGGTTAAATAGAAAGCTGATGTGTGTAAGAAATGACAATTACTTCACATAATTGAGCTATATTGACAGGTGAAATTGGTATATAACAACTGTCAACACTCTCCCCAACTGTAGATGGAGTCGGGGGTAAGCTCATGAACCAGGACCTAGCAGTTCCGGTCAAAGCCACTGGGAAATAGTTGGCCATGACTACCACATTCCCTCCTGTAGAGAGGATGGCGGTGGAGTATATATGCAGGAACTTGACGGGGTTGACATTCCCGTCGTACTTCTCTGGCAGATGTGGCCAGAATTCGGGTGGCCACTCCACCATGCAAAGATGTAGAGCTAGTGCTGAACAGCCGTCTCCAACTCCCAAATGAGAAGGATCTTCACAAGTGTGTCTCCTATCACGACTACGCTCTATGAAGACGCGGCCATCCTGCTCCATGTATCGGTGGTTGAGCTTTGCCCAGAGATCACTAGACCACAGTCTCGACGCTGCTGATTGTCCTTAAGTGCCATATTTAGACCGTCAATTCACCTCATAATGTGCACAAAAGAGAAACACAACATAGTGGTGGGGTTAAAAATTAACCAATTCCACAACTCTTGGTGTTTATTTGTATGTAGGTGAATTATACCCTAAAATACCAAGTCATGCAGGGATTAATCCATTAACCTAGATTTTGACGAATCAGGTGATGCCACGAGTCATCACATGGATCAAATGGTCCACAAACAGAAGTATTTGAGGCCATCTGACAGTGTACACCGAATATCAGAGAGGAGGACCTAACAGGCAGGGACCAGGAGAAAGCACAACTCCAACAGAGCTCTAACCAGGTCTGTCGACCTCCCTAGTCGGTCGACCTGGTAGTGGCGCCAAATTCAGTCAACCGCCACATGTTGGCTCCTCCCGACTTGAAGAAGTCAGTGATGTTTGATTTGCGCGTATTTGGTGGCGAGAACCGACCCTTCTCCCCCCTATAAATAGAACCCCACACCTCACATCACACACACACCAAAAGTTGAGAAAAGAATACAACTCCTGAGGTTTAGAGTAGTTCTAGAGGCTGCCAAGTAGAAGGAGAGTGTGGTTAAGAGTTTAGAAGAAGGAGGCTTGGACTTGTCAGGTCCATCTTCTACACTTGTATCCCTACAAAGGTGTTATTCAAATCAAGTAAGCCTTTGTGAATTCATTTCAAGTTTGATTCTCAATTCATAGTGGTTTGCACAAGTAGTTACTAGTGATTTCATTGCTTTAATTTATTAAAGGTTCTAGTTCTAGCTTTGTGTTCGAAATAACTAGAGTAGTGATTTAGAACGTAAGTGTGGTGCTTAGGTTAGAAATCACCAGTGAATATCTCGTAGACCCACGAATTGAAGAGGTAGGTCGTAGGTGATGACAGCCCTATCTGTACTTGTAACCCTCCACATTAAGCTATGCCATAGGCTCTTGGCAGGAGTCATCTTAGTGTTGCTAGGGGTAAACCCGTGCCCGAAGCGAGCACCTACCGCAAACATCCTTGAATTAGAATCAATACTTTGAATTCCTCTCTCTTCCTTGCCTACAAAATAACTTTGTGTCCTTGGGTGCATTACTTCGTAAGATTACACATACGTTCCTTAGATTCGATACTCTTGGGAATACTCTTTAAGGGGAAGTGCAACACGACAATTTCTGTGCGCTTGCGGATTTTTATCTATGACGTAAGAAACGTCAACAAGCATTTCTGGAGTTGTTGCTGGGGAACGGTTGCTGTTAATCTTTGAACCTTGTTCACCCTGGTATCTATCTTCTTATCTTATCTTTCCTTTACTTACCACCACCACATATATGGAGCAGCCCACCATTGTTTCAAATTCTGCTCCAAAGTGCAGGTTTTGTGAACCACCGCCTTTAGCAGAACCCATTTGTTCTACAAGCTATGAACTTCACCCTTGATTTATAGCCATGGTTCGGAACAATCCTTCTTAGGAACGGATTGTGAAAACCCTTACCAACATCTATGAGAGTTTGAACAATTGTGTTCATGCCTTCTAATCAAAGGTATGACACAGAAAACTCTCAAATGGAAATTGTTTCCCTTTTCCCTCAAGGAAAAAGCCAAACAATTGTATGACCATAATGTTGGGAAGACAAACGGAAATTGGAATAAATTATGAGATAGATTTTGTCTTGCTTTCTTTCTAATTGTCTGAATTGTTTCCTTACAGAAGGAAGTTCTATGCTTCCAGCATATGGAGAAGGAATCCATAGGTGCAGCTTGGGATAGATTTTCTCTTTTGAGAAATTCTGGTCTAGATTTGTCCATCACAGATCCGTTGCTTTTGCAACATTTCTATATGGGATTGAACAAAGAGTCTGCCCTACATCTTGATATCACGGCTGGAGAATCCTTCCCCCATAATACACCAGAAGAAGGCAAGGATCTTCTAGACCAAATTCTAGAAAATTCTTTCTTCATTATGAATCTTAATGAGCCTCCTGAACAGGAAGTAGTATGAAGATCAAAGGATAAATACTGTGGACAAGGAAGAAACCATTTATTGCTTATCCCAAACCTTGTCGGTGGAATCCTCTCCCGAACCAGAAACTACGATGGAGGAAGAAATTCAACCTTCGGAGTTTCCCTTCTACTTCGAGGAAGAAATATTTGAAGACTTTGGATTACCATGAAGTATTGTTTCCATAGGAAACCATCATTGCCATTAACTCCGCCTGATCCACCTGATGGAGTGTTCGTCCAGCAGACGGTCAAGGAGTTAACCTCTATTCTAAGTAGAGAATGGACTGCAGAAGCTGAGCAGTCACTTGAAATTCTTCGGATAAACTGACCTTTGGCAACCATTTTGTGCTTTATTAGGGGAACACCAATGAAGGTCCTATACAACCCCACTGTTGGAGCAAATCTCATTTCCGATTCTTGCGCTCTCGCCATTTTAGGCGATGTACTATTGGCACCAACATGTAAATCCTTACGAGATTCTTTCAAAAACATCCTTGAAGGATGCAGGGTTTTGCAACAGGTGTCTGTGAGACACAAAGATATTGTGGCAATCCTAGACTTCCATGTGTTCGAAATCCAAAATTTTGATATTATGATTCGGATTGCCAGTGAGAAATTTCTCATGGAAATTCCCTTGAAAGGAAACCGCAATGTCAAACTTGGAGGGAGAAAGTTCTCTATTCATATCCTGTTTTCCAAGAACACATCCGCAGAATCTCCCATCCAAGATGACCCAATGGAGGAGGTTAGGAATCTTCAATTCTTAGCACCCCTTGAAATTGAAGGAGAAGAAGATTTCATCCAAGAGGAGGATGAATTTTAGAAGGCAATTGAATTGCCAAAAGAATAGTTCTTATCAAAACCTCCTATTGAGCTAAAAATTCTTCCTCCAGGACTATATTATGTATTTCTAAATGTTGATTTAGAAGCCCCTGTCATCATAAATGACAAGCTTTTAGATGATGAGACACTCAAACTCATAGCCATGTTAGAAAAGCATAGAGCAGTTTTTGGCTATTCACTACAAGATCTTAAGGGGATTAGTCGAGCGTTATGCAACCATCGCGTCCCTATTGACCCTGAGAGTTTCCCCTCAAGGGAACCTCAAAGGCGATTGAATAATGCGATGTGGGAAGTTGTCAAGAAGGAAGTCTTCAAACTTTTGCATGCCCGGATTATTTACCATGTCTCTCATAGTGAATGGGTCAGCCCAGTTCAAGTAGTACCTAAGAAGGGGGGTATGATGGTCATTCAAAATGAGAAAAATGAGTTAATTCCTCAACGAACCTTCATGGGTTGGAGGATGTGCATTGATTACCGAAAACTTAACAAGGCCACAAGAAAGGATCATTTTCCACTTTCCTTCATCGATGAGATGTTAGAGAGGTTAGCAAAACACTCCTCTTCCTTGATGGGTATTCAGGATATCATCAAATCCCAATCCATCTTGACGATCAAAGTAAGACCTCATTCGCATGTCCTTATGAGACCTATGCCTACTGGCGTATGTCCTTTGGACTGAGTAATGATCCTGCCTCTTTTCAAAGATGCATGATATCTATCTTTTCTGACATGATCGAGGATATCATGGATGTTTTCATGGACGATTTCTCCGTCTATGGAAAAACTTTTGATCATTGTCTGGAAAATTTAGACAAGTTCTTACAAATATGCCAAGAAAAGGATCGAGTGCTGATTGGGAAAAGTGCCATTTCATGGTCCATGAAGGCACCATTCTTGGACACTTAGTGTCCAAAAGAGGGATATAGGTGGATAGAGCTAAGATTGAAGTCATTGAAAAACTTCCACCTCCTATCAATGTTAAGGGAATCTGCAGCTTTCTAATCATGCGGGGTTCTATCGGTGATTCATCAAAGATTTCTCAAAAATTGCTAGACCTCTTACCAACCTATTAGCTAAGAATGATCCCTTTGATTTCGATGATGAATGCCTTAAATCATTTGATATACTCAAAAAGGCACTCATCTCAGCTCCAATCAACCAACCTCTCGATTGGACATTGCCATTCAAAATCATGTGTGATGCTAGTGATTTTGTTGCTAGTGCGGTCTTAGTCCAAACCAAAGATAAAAAGCATCATGCAATAGCCTGCGCTAGAAAAACTTTGATAGGAGCTCAACTCAATTATGCAAGAACTAAAAAAGAGCTCTTGGTTGTAGTTTTTGCTATCGATAAGTTTAGGTCCTATTTGGTTGGAGCCAAGGTCATAGTCTACACAGACAACGCATCCTTGAAATACTTGCTCACAAAAAAGGATGCTAAATCAAGGCTAATCCGTTGGATTCTTCTACACCAAGAGTTTGATTTAGAAATAAAGGATAAGAAGGGAGTAGAGAATTCGATTGCAGATCATCTCTCACGTATGGAAGTCACTTAAACCATGGATATTCCTATCAATGACTTTCTACAAGATGATATGCTTCTCAAGGTGACTGACTCTCACCCTTGGTATGCAGATATCGTGAACTTCATGGTCACCGGATATGTACCACCAGGGGAGAACAAAAAGAAACTCATATATGAGGGTCGTAGACACCTTTGGGATGACCCTTACCTCTACCGAGTTTGTGTCGATGGTCTTCTTAGAAGGTGAGTTCCATCAATCGAAGGCACCGATATTATTGAGAAATTCCATGCTAGCCCCTATGGTGGCAATTACGGTGTTTACCGTACCTAGGCAAAGATCTGGCAGAGTAGATTCTATTGGCCTTCAATGTATGAAGACAGGTGTTGGAAATGCAAAAAGCATGAAGGAATCCCAGCTCGAAATGTGATGCCCCTAACATATAATCTTCAAGTGGAATTATTGATGTGTGGGGTATCGATTTCATGGGACCTTTCCCTAGGTCCTATGATTATGAGTATATCCTGGTGACTGTAGATTATGTGTCCAAATGGGTAGAAGATTTGCCATGCAAGAATGCTAATTCCAAGCAAGCTCGGAAAATGTTCCACGAGATCATCTTCCCACGCTTTGGCACTCCCCGTATAGTCATAAGTGATGGAGGGTCTCATTTCATAGATAAGACCTTCCAGAACTTTTTGAGGGAGCTTGGTGTCCACCATAACATTGCTACCCCATACCACCCACAAACTAGTGGTCAAGCAGAAACATCTAACAAGCAAATTAAGAATATTATGCAAAATACTATCTTGGAAATGGGAACTGGATGGAAGCATAAGCTACCCGACATATTGTTGGCATACCGTACTTCTTACAAAACTCCCATCGGCAAGTCTCCTATCTAACTTGTCTATGGGAAGACTTGTCATCTTCCTGTAGAGTTGGAACATAGAGCCTATTGGGCCATCAAGCAGTGGCACAGACCTTCATGAAGCCTGAAAAGCACTGATTAAAGCAAATTTCTGAGTTGGAAGAGTAGAGAGATAAGGCGTACTATAGTGCCAAAATCTACAAGGAAAGAACCAAAATGATGGCACGATAAGAGGATTACGCCTACTACTTGAGTATTCATCCATTGTATCCACTACTCTCCATAGGTTTAGAGGAGTGTAGGCTGTAGAGAGGAGAGTCTCTAGTCCATAGTCCAAGTAGGAGGGGAGTAGAAGGAGTCTCTTCCCAATTTCCAATTAATAGAGGTATGTCTCCCATATTCCTATTTGTATTTGTGAATTATTCTTAATAAATATGTTATCTTTAGTCTTCCATTGTCCATATACTTGGATGAAGCGTTTCTTGTTTGATAGTGGATTCTATGTATGTGGTAGGAATAGTATTTATAATTATGATATCCCATTATCATCATATCATCATAAACACTATAAACCTCCACTATAGTCCAATTAGCTATGAGATGATTATGTTAACATGAATCACTTCTGCTATGAATTAACATTGGTTCAACGATGATTTGGTTCATTGCCTTAAGATGGCTTGTGCCTAGAGTTTTAATGTAATTACTTAATATGCTAGCATGGTGCTAGGATAGAGAGTAGCGTTTAATGTCTCGTAGACCCACGGATTGAAGAGGTAGGGAGTAGGTGGTGATAGCCCTATCTGTCCTTTGTAATCCTCCACGTTCGGCTATGCCACAAGCTCTTGGCGGGAGTCGTCCTAGTATTGCTAGGGGTAAACCCGTGCCCGATGTGTTAATCCACTTAGCATGAGAATTCATAATTGACATGATCATTAGTAACTAACCTAGGCTATGTATATGTCCATTAGAAGCATTGTAGGAGTCTCAACCTAGTTCTTAGCCTAGTCCCTCTTTACCCCATATTATCCCCTTAGGATAGAATGCTCTTGTGTGTGTCACACTACCTCAATTACCCTTTATCTATCCTTGTTAGATACCTACCTAGGCCAACCTAGCCTTTCCACTTGATGATTGTTTTACTTCCATTTAACCTTCCTTTGGGAGAATATAAATGACACTCTTTGGGAATACTCTTAGAGGGGAAATGATACATCAATATTTTTTGTGCGCTTGTGGATTTACTTGTACAATCTAAAACCTACCAACAAGCATTTCTAGCACCCCTGCTAGGGATGAATTGTTAGTAGTGCATAGGAAATATCAACAAGCATTTTTGGCACCATTGTAGGGGAAGGCAGCTGAAGTATTACATGATTGAGTGAATAGGATAGGACCCTGTGATGAGACCAAGCACATTGTTAATGCACATACAAGCACAACATGATATTTATTTGTTTGGGATCCTGGCTCGAGTGAATGCGCATGCGTATTTAATGAAGAACTTGGATATGGTGCACTATGTCGTCCACCACCTTGGCCTCCTCCTTTGATGCACACAAAGGGATTTGATGGAGTTGCACATATGGATCCACACATGAGAGAAGATGAACTTGAGTCAAGGACGACTCCAATTCAAGAAGAGGAGGATGATGAGGACATCACTGCTATGGATATACACAACACTCCATTGAACATACAAGATGCAATCAATAGAATTTGCAAACAATAATTAATTTTAGAGGTGAGCTTGTTCTTATATGTTCCTTATATATTTTTGAGAATAGATTGCTATCTAATAATTTAATTGTGATTAGGATATATGGATTTTATCAAGGAGTAATTTGAGGAAGGTTTAGGGGCGTGGAGGACTAGAGGATACGTTCAAAGAAGATAGAAACTGACCCCAACTCAAAATTGTATCCAACTCGGAGTCCAGGAGCAGTACGCACAAAAACAGACGTCCAGGACGCATACGAAGTCCGTTTAGGACGTTTTACATATGAACAGAGAGGGGAGAGGATAAACTTTCCAATGGTGCTGGTCCCATGTCAAAATTCCTTCAGAGTCGACAGGAATCGTCAAAACAATATCGAGTACGGAATCTGTCAGGGTGTTGCGCCACCGTATTGGGCCATTGGGCCTTGTATCAAGTCTAAGTCCATTATTTTCGTGTCTTAGGTTTAGGTCACAACCCTAACACCCCCTTGGACGTCCTCCCACCTATATCTACTGCATAGTAGCCACCATAAACAATTGGTTTTTGCTTAGATTAATAATATCGCCGTTCTAAGGTTTGTGAAACCTCAACTTCACGAATTCAGATCGTGTCTTCTACGTTCTTTCTTGTGTTCTCGGTTGCACTTGCAGGGATTAGCCTTCTGGGCGAGGTCAATCGTGTGCAGCACAGTTGATAACCAATGGAGCGGTGGTGTAGTGATTGCAAGGGTTTTTCGTGTTCTCCTTGAGAGCCTCGGATCATCAATGTCGAGATCTCCATCAATCAACTTACCCATTACCTTTTGGAAGATCGGGCCTAATCTTACTCATCAATTGGTATCAGATTTCCAGGTTGCCCGTTAGGTAATTCATCTATCTATTATATTAGTTTTGTTTTTCATACCTAGAGTCCACAAAAAAGCCACAAAAAAACTTGTAGTTTAGTAGATCTATTCATTACTTTGTCCAAACCACCATTGAGCCTTTGTAACTTTCGTTTTCAGTTTGTTTTTGTTGAGTTTGTGTCCGTTGCTGAGTCATATTGCTGGTTTAGAAAGTGCTTTTGGTATTAGTTTGAGTTTTGCATTGTGTCGATTTATCTTTTTGAATTGCGTCATCACGTCTAGATTAGATTCATCTATGTCCAATTCGGTATTTTCATCATATCTCATACATACAAACTTGGACTTTGGAGTTCTTGTACTTTCTGGAAAGCTTAAGAAGTTCTCTACAACTTTCGGTTTTCCAGAAAACGGAGTTTTCGTGGTCAAAAGTGCATTAGATCTGAATCTGTTCTCGACCTAGAATATCTGAACAGTCTGTGTTTCGGGGGCAATATCTCCTATTGTTCTTGTCTAAAATATTTCTTCCATATATTGAAATTAAAGAGGAGAGATATATCTACAACCTTGCTTTTGTAAGTTTTTCTATTTGGAGCCTCTAAGTATGCCTATTTGTCCTTGGATGATTGAGCAGAAAATTTGTGACACACACACGAGATATCTTTGATTGCTTTTCATTGTGTTCTTCTTGCAGCACGTTCTGAAAAAAAAAGGCAAGTGCAAAACAAGAAACAAAAGACGCACAAAAAAGGAGAAAAAAACAACAACAAAAAAACAGAGTGCTTGCATTCTTTGTGTCATCTAGTTTTGTCTCATGTCTTGCTAGCTTGAACTACTAGGAACACATTTAGGCCAGCAACTTTGACAAGTACTTTGGACACATATTCAATTTACCATCTGATTGCATTGTTGCTAATCCTTGCTACATATAAAGTTTCATCCAAGCTACACTTTAATCTTGAGAAGAATCGATACACCTTTGCAATCATCTCACGCTTCATTGGTTTCTTCATACCGGCCACCGTTTGCCACTTGCAGTGTCAGTAAGAACACTTATAAGAGGATGGTAAGACGCTTAAGAGTGTGAGATTTTACTTCCACATTGCCATTATCCTTTGTAGTTGATAGTAATAACATATTTTTTTGTTCTCTTCTGTTTGCTACTAACATTGTTAGGTAAAAGCAAGAATCATGCATTACATGCTAAGATGATTGACATGATGAAGACGGCGATGGAGTTGCTCGCTAAGAATCAAAAATCAAACAAGGTTTCACATGACATTCGTACCATCTTTATAAATTTTTCCACAAAAAGTAATTACATTCTCTCATCTCTTCCTTCTTATAATGGTTTTGGTTACGATGAATATATTGCTTGGGAAATATAGTTGGATAAAATTTTTGGACAATGTCATATGTGTGAGAGGAGAAAGACTAGAAATGTTGCAAGTGCATTAGTAGATTTTGCATTAACTTGGTGGAACAATTTAAATAATTTAGAAAAACCTCGAACATGGAAGGATATGAAAATTTGTATGCGAGAAACTTTTATAAATGTATCTAATTGCAAAGATGAAGTGCATCAATTTGAGGTGAAATTTCTTGTTGTACCTCCTTTTGTGTCTAACATTTTGCAGGACAATATAGAAAATAATGTAGACGATGCAAAAGAGAACGAGGCTTTCGACAACAATTGTAAAATTTTAGATAGATCAACTCATAATGCACTCGAAATCACTGCTGAAAATGGTAAGGCAAAACATTCTACAAATACAGAAGGTCAGAAGTTTTTGGATGTTCTGATTTTTTCCACCAATCATGATATTTTCGAGGAGCAACTATTAGAATCATTTATTTATACACCATTGTCACATGTTGATTTTCCTGCTGATCGTTGCGCTAAGAAAGAGTTTTGTGCTGATAACTCTATTATACCTATGCGAAAACAAGTTAATGTACTAGATGATTGTATTTTGGATTCACCTACTTGTGCTGAAATTCATAATTTGATCACCGCTACTGCTGAAATTGATGAGCTGAAATTGTTGTCTTCTCTAAATACTTTGAGTTATATTGAATTTGACACTCTTTTTTATCTAGATATTGTAGAGACGAGAATGTTTTCCCAATCTGAATTGCCTTTGTTAAGTAGAAATATTTTTCATGCTATAGGCAACTACGATGATAGTGGTAAATTTATGGTGCACAAAGTTTACATCTGCTCAATTGAGAAATCCCATTTTGTGTTGCAACAACATGGTGAAATGAATGGATGCACTAACACTAATAATTCTTTGTCAAGTTTTTCTAGTATTTTTTTCTTGCACTAGGGACAACACATAATAGAGGACCATTGTTCGCTGCAATTGTTCAATATGGACAACGCTCATTCTACCTCCAAAGCAAGCCTCTTTGCTGGACATACGAGCAAGCCAAGGACGGCTTGTCACAAAGAAGGGGAGAATGATGAGACCAAACACATTGTTAATGCACATACAAGCACGACACGATGTTTATTTGTTTGGGATCCTGGCTCGAGTGAATGTGCATGCGTATTTAATGAAGAACTTAGAGATGGTGCACCATGTTGTCCACCACATTGGCCTCCTCCTTTGATGCACACAAAGGGATTTGATGGCATTGCACGTATGGACCCACACATGAGAGAAGATGAACTTGAGTCGAGGACTACTCCAATTCAAGAAGAGGAGGATGATGAGGACATCACTGCTATGGATATACACAACACTCCATTGAACATACAAGATGCAATCAATAGAATTTGCACACAACAATTAATTTCAGAGGTGAGCTCGTTCTTATATGTTTCCTTATATATTTTTCGAATAGATTGCTATCTAATAATTTAATTGTGATTAGGATACATGGATTTATCAAGGAGTAATTGGAGAAAGGTTTAGGGGCGTGGAGGACCAGAGGATATGTTCAAAGAAGATGGAAACCGACCCCAAGTCAAAATCGTGTCCAACTCAGAGTCTAGAAGCAGTATGCACTAAAACAGATGTCCAGGACGCATACAAAGTCCGTTTTGTATGTTTTACATATGCACAAAAAGGGGCGAGGATAATCTTTCCAATGGTGTTGGTCCCATGTAAAAATTCCTTCGGAGTCGACGGGAATCGCTGAAACAATATCGAGCACAGAATCTGTCAGGGTGTTGCACCACCATATTGGGCCATTGGGCCTTGTATCAAGTCTAAGTCCATTATTTTCGTGTCTTAGGGTTAGGTCACGACCCCAACACCCCCTTGGATGTCCTCCCACCTATATACACTCCATAGTAGCCGCCATAAACAATTGGGTTTTGCTATCTCCATCAATCGACTTACCCATTACCTTTTGGAAGATCGGGCCTAAACTCCTTATCACCGTGGTAGGTTTTAGTAGGATGACCCTTCTTTGTTTTTGCATTTTATATGAAAATAGGGTAGTGTATGTCTGGTTTCTGCTTGCCGGAAAACTTTGCTGAAAATCCCGAATCCCTTTTCAGAGATCGACCTCGTGTCGTTACTTTTCAGAAGCTTCAAGTGGGAAAGCAAGCCAGCACAATTGCACCAACAACCGAAACACCAATGACCCAGAACTCCCTTCGTGAGTTTTCAGCTCCCTCTACTAACAATGTGCATGTTGGGCCCACTGTTAACACGGGAGACGTAAACTTTGAAATCAAGACTGGCCTTATAACTATGGTGCAAGTCAACCCATTTTGTGGGAAGGCTAACGAGGATGCAAGTGCTCACCTGCAACAATTCCTTGAGATCTACAGCACTTTTATGATAAAGGATGTATCTCCCGATGTTGTCTGTGTTAGGCTATTTCCATTTTGTCATATTGGAAGAGCAAAATAGTGGTTCTATGCGAACCGAAGTGCTATAGATACTTGGAAGAAGTGTTCTACGACATTTCTCGCCAAGTTTTTCCCATTGGGCAAGACCGTGGAAGAATTTCCAGCTTCTAGCAAGATGCCAAGGAATCTATTCCCGAGGCTTGGGAAAGGCTTCAGAGTACATCCTAGCCTCTCCCCACCATGGGATGGATTACTGACTCATCCAAAACTTCTACAACGGGCTGATCCCTTCCGCTTGTGACCATGTTGATGCTGCTGCTAGAGGTGCCTTCTCTCATTGACGGTGCCCAAATCCAAATATTTGACTAAGAAGATGGTGTAAAACATGGGTTGGAGCAACGAGCGTCTCCATACCCACTAGCGAGGCATGCACACCTTGAAGGAGGTGGACATGATCGCTGCCAAATTGGACCTCCTTATGAAGAAGATTGATGGACAAGGAAATGGTGAGGTATGTGGCAATACCTATGCCTAGACTCTCACATAACTTGTGAAGTCTGTGACAACATGGACCACTTGGGCAATGACTGCACAGAAACCCATGAGGACGCCTTATACGTAGCCAATGGAAAAAACAATGGCTATCGTCTAGAAGGTCAAGGGTTGGGCCAACCACGCTCGTTCTTTCAAGGAGGGTAAAACAATAATGGCAACAATAGAAATCAACCCAACTTGAGAGAACTTGCCATTGGCCAGCTGAAGAACAATGAGGCTATATCCAAGAAGCTGTCGACCAATGACAAGACACTAGAGAATATAAATGCCAAGATTGCATGACTATCCTCAGCCTTCAAGAATCAATTGAGTTTCAACAAGATGTTGAAAACTAAATTGGCTCAACTGGTTGTAGTTGTTCCTCAAATGGAGAAAGTGAGTGTGGTGGCGATGATAGGTGGTAAGACCACTCGTGACCCACCGTATCCCACACAAGAGAAGAGGAAAACTACAAAGGAGAAGGAGGATGTCCCAGTTGGCATAAGTGAACCACTTAGTGAGAGAATGGCCAAGCACTTTGAGGACACCAACTTATTTCCATTCCCTCATAGACAAAGGAAGCCAACAGTGGATGAGCAATTCAAACGCTTTGTTGAGATCATCCAGAAAATCCACATAAATGTGCCTTTGATTGACGCGATGCAAGTACCCTCTTATGATCGCTATCTCAAGGACATATTGAATAACAAGCGGCCATTGCCTACCACTGAGGTTGTCAAGATTACAGAAGACTGCAGTGCAGCCATCCTCAATAGGCTTCCAGAAAAGAAGGACCCTGGATGTCCTACAATCTCATGCTCAATTGGGGCACACCACTTTGACAAGGCCCTTTGTGACCTTGGAGCAAGTATGAGTGTGATTCCCAAGGTGGTTTTCGACCAGCTGAACTTCACGAAACTTACTCCAAGACCAATGCAGCTCTAACTGGCTGATTCCGCAGCCCGTTATCTGGCAGGTATCGCTGAAGATGTCCTGGTGAAAATCCAGAACTGCTTCATACCCGTGGATTTTGTCATGCTCGGGATGGAGGTCGAGAAGGATACACCGCTCATTCTTGGGTGCCCATTCCTAAGAACCGCAAAGGCTTGCATAGATGTGGGAGCTGGAGAAATCCACTTCCATATCAATGGCAAGGAGGAGGAGTTTAACTTCTGCCCAAAGTTGGAGCAATGCTTTATGATCCAAACCAAGTATGGGCCGAATGTTAAACACATTCAAAAGGTCAAAATCACACATCCAAAGGTGGACCCGCTCATTGCATTCATGAGGAATTTGATCTATGCGGAAAACCTGTCTTATCGTCCACGCCGACACCCCAAGAAGACGGAGAAGTCTGGGCCTCCCCAAAGGCCCAAGTCCACCAAGCCGCCAAAGAAGGTATGACGGAAGAAGAAAGACAAGCCGTCCGAACCCAACCCTCAAGGCCCGGATGTCAAGAAATGAAGAAGGAGGAATATCCACCTCATTGGACGATGGTGAGACCTAGCCAATAGGTTAAATTGGTAGTTATCCTTTTCTTTGTTTTTATTTTCTCTTTATTTTGTTTTCCCCATTTAGTTTGATTTTACCCATTGCATATTTGATTTTCTTAGTAAGTTGAGAATCTTATATTCTCAACTATCATTTTTATTTGTTTATTTTTCACCAAAGGAAAATTGTTGGGTTTTGAAAAATGAGTTTGTCGAAGCGTACGAACGACACTTCCCCTCGATACTACTAAATTGTAGCCCGCGGAGGTTCTTGTATTGGTTTGGGCGCGTGGAGATCGTAGACAAGATGATGACACATATGATTTACGTGGTTCGGGCCGCCTGAGCGTAGTACCCTACTCTATGGAGTCTGTGTTGTTGTATTGGAGATTTGCTGGTCCTTGGGTGCGTATGAGCTTGCCTTTCTTGGTATCGTGCAGTACATCCCTTTTGTCATCCAAGGGATGGCTGTTACATGAGTTTCCTAGCCCGACATGTGGCCCCAGCAGTTATTATTGCCTAATACACAATTAAGTGTGTTTAAGCACCCTAATAGCGTGATAACGCGCCTTAATGGTGGCGTTACCAGTATTAAGAGTCTTCTGATCATGTGCCGTTAATATTGTATTAATGGCACATAATCAGGCCTTGTAATGTAGCAATCATTGTCCTTTGAATGTTCATGTCGTTGGAGATCCACCATTGCTCCCGCTGGTGTCATAGGTCCGGAGGTTCGACACATGGCAGATCCGGAGCTTCCCCTCGCGGGGATGTAGGTCCAGAGCCGCTACACACATGGTGGCACGGGAGCTTCACTCTACTTGGGGTTAGGTCCGAGGGCACTGTACACGTGTCAAGTACGGAGCTCCCCTATGTAGGGAGTTTGGCTCCGGTCTTATATTACACTTGGTAGTGCCGGAGCTACCCATATGAAGGAGGTGGGTCCAGTGTCGTGTGACACGTGGGGCCTGTGGAGGTCTTCAACTTTGACAGGTGGAACTCCCTTGCACTTCTTGCAGTATCATGGGGTACCCGGTACACAGGGTACCGACAGTGGCCCCCGGGCCCACCTCTAGGAGAAACCCTTTGGGTTAAGTTATTCTACCGGAGGTGGGACCATCCTCGATTCCCACGCTGCAACTTCAATGGTCTTCTGATGTACTGTTGGGGCGATGGTTTGGGGTTAAACCATCACCGCGTGGCTTGTTTTGAATGCTGCAGATGAGATCTTTGAGTGCGGATCTCACACAATTGAAGGTCGCCGGTTCCCAATACGAAAACCGTATCGGTTCTGAGCGCCTTGTCAGACTGCCACCCTCTGGCTTCCTGCCACCCATCATGACGACAGTTCGCCTCGGGTAATAACCTCGACTTCTTTGTCGAGGTGGCCCGGGCCCATCTGTCATTAACGGGGTACATTCTTTGTAATGTGGACTTGCTCTCGTTACGATTTCCATCCAAGCATCGTGGAGGCTTACTTAAGAAGGAAAGTCCACACGGTTTGAGGACTCTTCACGCTTTCGATCAAACTCGCACTTATAGCCTCCCAAACATTGCCTAGCTTTCTCCTCTTTCACTCCACTTTGCCGCGATGGAGTTAGGTCTTCCCAAAAGCCGCATCTAGAGCAAGGAAAATCTAATGAAGGTCCGGACCTTCATGGGATGGTCCAGCGACTTCTTCAACCACTTGGTTCGTGCTGGCAAGCTCCCTTTCAAGAAGGAGCGTCGTGACGAGATGGTGTACTTCTCGGCGTATGCTATGGTGGGACTTATCCCACCTTCTTCAAGTTTCATCCTGATGCTGCTGGACTTCTACGTCCTTCAACTGCATCATCTCGGCCCCCACTCCCTCCTGCTGGTGGCGACTTTTGTCCAGTTCTGCGAGATGTGGGTGGGCGTGCCTCCCTACGTCGAGCTGTTCCGGACCTTCTTCACGGTCCATACCACCAGCAACGGGACTGAGCTGCTTGGCTTCTACTACTTTGTGGAGCGCAAGAATTGCCCCTTCAAGTACTTGAAGTCGTCCCCCTCCGGCAAATGGGATGACTGGAAGAAGGATTGGATTGTCATTGCTGTGGAGGAGCACGATAGGCCGGAGCTGCCCCAAGGACTTCCCAACGTCGACACCGATGCCTGGAATGTAGTTTCGAAGCTGTCGGATGCGTTCAAGCCTGTCCTAGCCAGAATCCAAGAATGTGTAGAGGGTGGAGTGACCCCCCAGATGGTCTTCAAAATTCTTGGTGAACAGGTGGGCTTCGTTGAGGAGAAGGGATAAGCTCACCTGGACCTTCAATAGTGTGATGGATGATGACCAGATTGAAACCAGTTTGAAATCCAACTTGGATGACGAAGCTTTGAGGCTCCATCTCAAGAAACTTCAGCATGGGTCTATCTCCATTGACGCCTTGGCTCCGCCGGCTGCTTTCCTGCCTCTGAACATGACTCCAGAGTTCAGCAGGGAGCTTCGGATGATGATGCCAGCGCTGAATGACCTGGGTGAAGTGGAGAAGCATAGGGTCTCCAGGGTTGTAATACCTGGAGCCTCTGAGGGGGCGACCACCCCTGCTCTGAGCCAGAGGATTGATGACATCGACAAGGGTAAGGGAAAGGAGCCAGCCGAATCTTCTAGCCAGAAAAGGAAGTTGAGGCACGCTGATGGGAGCTCCGTCCGGTCTACTCTGTCTACAACTGCCCCTTCTCCCCAGTGAGGAAGGTCCTCGGCAGCGACACCTCCTCCAGCACAGCCATCCTCAAGGAGTGCTAGTTCCGGACAGTCGACTCCGGTCTCAGTACCAGCTATGGGCTCTTGGTCCAGAAGTCCTTCTCAGCCAAGGAAGGCCTCGGCTAGGGCAACACCAATGATGGAGGCAGTCTCTGGGCGTCATTCCGGAGCTCCCATTGTGCCAATCACGGCAGGTTCTGACTCTGAGAATCTGGCGAAGAGGTTCCGCACCGATTGGAGCGGTAGCTTCCCAAGGTAAGCTTTGCTTTTTCACCTTGATTTGCCATTCTTATTTTTGTCATGTTTTGAATCTTCCAATCTTTCAACTGCAGAGCATCAAAGACAGGGTCTGAAGCTCTAGCCTCTGTTGCAATGGTCGAAACAGTGCAGGCGGAAGCTTCAGCTCTAACCCCTGTGTCTGCTCAAGTGGTGGCTAGGGTCACGGCAGCTCCAGCGCCAGCTGTCGTGGATCTAGATCCGGAGTCGATGCCAGAGACTCCCGTGGTAGCATCAGACCACGGGGGAGACATACATGAAGACGCTCCAGTAGCAGTGGCACCAGCAACTGAAGCTTCGGCGCCGGACGCAAAGATGCTGGAAGCTCCGGCTTCAGAGCCGGAGGTGACCAAGGCTCCAATCGCTATGCCAGAAGTTTTTGCTTAGCTAGCAGGTGACTCGGTGGTGCCAGAAGCTCTGTCCCTTGAGCCGGAGGTTGTTGATGCCTCGACAACTGAGTCGTTGGGACTTGAAGTTCCGGCCCACAAGCCGGAACTTGTTGAAGCTTCGACTGTCGAGCCGAAGATAGTTGATGTACCAGTGCCCAAGCCGGTGGAGGAAGTGGCTTCTGGTGAAGCTCCAACGACCGCCCCAAAAGTAGTTGCTCCGGAGGTGCCCATGTCTGTGGCGGAACACCATGAAGAGGCGGCGACAGGCTCTCCACCCGTGGAGCCAGCAATTGAAGTTCCTGAGGCAGGACCTTTGATGTCGACCCCAGAGGTAGAAGTTCCCCCAGTGGGATCTTCCTCAGCAGCTGCCGAAGAGCTCCCGGAGGGCGGCCCCAATGATGTAGAAGCTCAGGGAACCATACTTGTGGCGTGGGACCCTATTTTTTTTCTTGCAGACCCCTTGGAACCAGTGGAGGTGACCCCGACAGGTCCGGAGCCTATTCCTTTGGCGTTGTCTATTGACAATGCCTGCTCAAGCGTCGGACAGGTTCAGCTCGCCTTCGACCATGACAGTAAGTTCCTCGAAGAAGAGCGCCACATCTTGAGGTGTTGGTGCAACAGACTTCACTTTGAGAACAAGCTGGCGCAGACAAGGCTTGCAGATCAAAAGGAGTGGGTCGAGAAGGAAAAGGCCTAGCTGGAATATTGGGGCAAATTGTTGGAGGATAAGAAAGCCACCATCAGGGCTCATGACGCTAATTCTTGGGAGATTCTCGAGCATGCCAAGGAAAGGAGTGATGCTGCTGACGAGCATCACAACAACCTTAATGAATTAAATGAGGTTCTCCTGAAGCATCGAGTAGACCTTGATACGAGGGAAGAGAAGCTCCTGGAACAGCAGGAGGATGTTTTGAAAAGGGAGGAAGAGCTTGCCCAGAAGCTAACTCTGGCATAGCAAAATTTGGCAGATTGCACTAAGAAGCTTGATCTGCGGAACAAGGAAGAGGAGGAGAAGTACTGGAAACTGGGGCAGGAGCTCTCGAAAAGAGAAGCTGATGTTGCCACCAGAGAAGGAAAAGTAAGAGGCAGGGAGAAGGACCTGGTCGAATGGCAGAACCACATCCACCTCCGGGAGATGGAGCTAGCCGACCGCGAAAAGCAAGTAGCTGAGAGTACGCACAACATGCCAAAGCGGCTGAGCATCTCGCTCGGGAAGGTTCGGAGCTAGCAGCCGCCAGGAGGTCACTTGAGGAGCTGCGGAACTCGAGGACAACTGAATCCCTACTGGTATGGGATTTTCTGGGGTGTTCAGACAGAGCTCTGGTGCCTCTTGGCTTCAGTCCAGTACGTCCGGAGAACCCAGCACCGGAGCTGAACCAGACGTTGGTGGCACTTGGCTCTGCTGGCAGCAAACTCGACGCAATGGGTGATGTCATCGCCGACCAGCTAGAGATAGAGGTAAAATCTCTGGCTAAGAACGTCGCCGAGTATGTTTTGGCGTGTTACAAAATCCGAGACCCTCAATTTTCTTTCGATCTGTTCTTCGAAGGAATCATTGCCAAATAGGAGGATGTCGCCAGGACTAGCATCCAAGAAGCTGCTGAGAAGGTTACCTCATTTTTCCGCAGGACTTAGATCCTCCAGTAGCTAGGACTATTTCCTTTTGCCCTTTGTTGTAACCCTTATTTTGTAATCCAGTACTTTGAATGAATGAAATCCACTATTTCTGCAATGAATTCCATTTTGTTGTCCTTGTCTTGAATACACTATCCTTTATCTTGTTTGCCCCCTGGTAGATGTACAAAATTTGATTTAGAACATGTACCAAAAGGATTTGACGATGTGTTGATGACTTGGACACTTCGAACTTGTAGCTTTTAGGTCCGAAGTTTATTTCCGTCTTCTCCAGCGAGCTTTTGTAGCATTGACGGCGGGCACCCTGGGGTTGTCGGAGCTTGATAGGTCTGACGACTCCCACTATTAACGCGTAGAACATCGACGGCGGAACCCCTGGGGTTGTTGGAGCTTGATAGGTCCGACGACACCCACTGTCAACGCGTAGAACGTCGACAGCGGGCCCCCTGGGGTTGTCAGAGCTTGGTAAGTCTGACGACACCCACTGTGAACGGGTAGAACATTGACGGCAGGCCCCCTGGGGTTGTCGGAGCTTGGTAGGTTTGACGACACCCACTGTGAACGCGTAGAACATTAACGGCGGGCCCCCTTAGGGGATGTCAGAGCTTAGTAGCTCCAGCATCACCCACTGTCAACGCATAGTACATTGACGGCGGGCCCCCTTGGGTGATGTCGGAGCTTAGTAGCTCCAGCGTCGTCCACCATCGCTGAGTTTTTTGTTTTTCCTGTACATTAAAGACAAGAAAAAAGAGTAAAATTCGTCCTCTTATCTATAGATTGTTTGTGATTTATTGTTCTTATATGAGTTTTAGATCCGAAGAAATTTGATATGATAACAAGCATATTGATGTAATATTTCCATATCTACATGCTTTTTTAGTACTCACCCTATTAAGGCCTGCCAGGATGTAGGTAGAATGGCGTACTTAGGGTGCAGGACAAGGCTAAGTCGATAGCACACTCCAGACCTATGTTGGCTTGGCGTTCAGGCAAGTAGACTATGCAGCAATGTTAAGATCCAAAGACACCAACAAAATAACTTGTAACACATATGAATAACTTGGACTAAAACTTAAAATGAATTCCACAACTTCATAATAGACAAGAAGGATAAAAATAATAATTCAAAAGATCAAGCCTTGTACAAAAATAAATGCACGTGGAGTCTGTTTTCACACAACAATGTCTTTCATTATAGGTCTGGATTACAGGGGAGACAAGGACACACTTAGGGTACATGACCAGGCTAAGTATGCTATACATCTTGTACTAGCCCGGGGCTGGTAGCTACACTTTTCTAGTGCTGTGACTGTGCCAAGTATTGCTTGAACTTCCCAGACCCTCCCAGAGGGATCCGGATGTTTTCCTGGAGGACCTACCCGTCTCTGTATATTGACTCTATAACATACACTGTATATAATTACAGACTCACCTCCATGATTCTAAGCATAAAACTTACGGAGGCGCTCGATGTTCCAAGGATTAGGAAGCGGAGTCCCATCCTCAGTTGTCAAGCGAACGCATCCGGGACGGAATGCTTTGACCACTCGGAAGGGACATTCCCAGCTGGGGGAAAGTTTGTTCATCCCTTTGCGAGTTAGTATTTTCCGCAGCACCATATTGCCTTCCTCGAGCTGTCGATTGCGCACATGCCTTTGATGATAGCGTCGGAGCGCTTGGCGATAGCGTGCATTCCAGACAGCTGCTTGGCACATTCCCTCGTCGACAAGGTAAAGGTATTCACACCGGAGCTGATCCTGCGCGGCTTCGGCGAAGGTCCGGACCCGGAGCGACCCCATGGTGATCTCCGGAGGAAGGACTGCTTCAGCTCCGTACACCAGTAAGAAGGGTGTCTCTCCAGTTGACCGGTTAGTTGTTGTCCTGTTAGCCCACAATGTTGATGGAAGCTCTTCAATCCATTTGGCTCAATGCTTTTTTAAGCGCTCATTTGTGTGCATCTTGAGTCGTTTTAGGATTTCTGCATTTGCTCCCTTGGCTTGGCCATTACTTGTTGGGTGGGCTACTGAGGCGTAACTGACTTAAATGATGAGGTCTTTGCAATATTCTTGGAATGCAGCACTTGTAAATTGGGTTCCATTGTCAGTTATGACTTTGTTCAGAACTCCAAATTTGCATACAATGGACTTCAAGAACTTGATAGCTTATTGCTTGTTAATTGTCACAACTGGAGTTGCTTCCGGCCACTTGGTGAACTTGTCGATGGCTACGTACAGGAACCTGTAACCTCCGACAGCTTTTGGGAAAGGTCCCAAGATATCCATACCCCATATAGAAAATGGCCATGTTGGAGGTATCATTTGTAGTGATTGAGCCGGTGTGTGAATTTGTTTTGTGTGGAACTGACATGCTTCACACTTTTTTCACTAGCTCGACTACATCCTGGAGTGATCTAGGCCAGTAAAAGCCATGTAGGAAGGCTTTACCAACCAACGTGCGGGAAAATCCATGGTTCCCACACTCGCCTCCATGGATTTCCGCAAGGAGCTCGCGGCCTTCTTCCCTTGCAATGCACTGCACTAGGACGTCTTTGGCACCGCGCCGGTAGAGATCCCCTTCTACCAGCGTGTATCTTTTAGCCAATCTGACGATCTGGTCAGCGGATACACTGCCTTCAGGAAGGATGTTGTCCTTCAAGGAGCTCCGAATCTCTGAGATCCATGCATCAAAGCTAACTATAGCTTCTGAGTCTTGTGTGCTAGGTTGCTCGGAGCTTCCTACAACACCTACGACCCTTGGTGGACGCCATGGTAACAGGGCCACGAGGACCGCCAGCTTCGAGGTGTTGGTCTTGCCCCCTTCACTCAGTTCGACAGACTGAGCTGTTGGTCTTGACAACCTCCGGATGAAGATTCCATTGGGAGCGGGAGCTCCGGTTGACGCCTTCGTTGAGACTTTGTCAGCTTCAGTGTTATGGAGATGTTGAACATGGTGGAGATCTAGGACTTCGAAGTCCTTCTGGAGCCTCTGGACTTCAAGGAGATATGCAACTAGTTGGGGGTTGTTGCAGCAGCATTCACCTTTGACTTGTTTTATGATGAGCTGTGAATCACCCTTCACCAACAGCTGCTTGACACCATAGGATAGTGCCACCTTGAGCCCATAGATGAGAGCTTCATACTCCGCCATATTGTTGGTCACCTTGAAATCAAGGTGAACCATGTATTTGACCTTCTCCTCGGTCGGAGCGAGGAGAAGGATTCCAGCTCTGGCCCCCTACTTCTGCACGAAATAGTCGAAGTAGAGAGTCTAGTGAGGCTCGATGAAGACCGGGACCTTAGGTTCCGGCTTCTGCTCACAGGGGCCCCCAGGATTTGATGGAGAGGGAGTCCACTCCGCCATGAAGTCAGCCAAAGCCTGACTCTTGATTGCTTGCCGCGACACGAATTCGAGATCGAACTCGGCCGGCTCTGCTGCCCACTTGGAGATGTTCCCAGTAGAATTAGGGTTATGCAATATAGCACGCAGTGGATAATAAGTTACCACTGATATCTTGTGGGCTTGGAAATAATGATGAAGCTTCCTTGAGGCAATAAGAACTACGTAAAGCAGCTTATTCACCTCGATGTATCTGGTCTTGGCATCATGCAGTACTTCACTGATGAAGTACACTGGATGTTGGATGGTTCGGACCCTTTCGGAGGAGCCCGGAGCTTCCTCTCCATCGATCTGGACCCTCCCGGAGGGGTCCGGTTGAGCTTCTCGGACACTCCCACAGGGGTCCGTAACTTCTTCATGTTCAACCCGGACCCTCCTTGAGGGGTCCGGATCTTCTTGAATAGCTGTGAGAACTCCCTCAGATGAGACAGGTTGATCTTCTAGCACTCTGCCTTGAAGATTCGTGCCTGGGGGCTGGGACCCAGACTCGCCTTCAAGTAGCTCCGGACCCTCCCGGAGGGGTCTAGGCTCTTGAACTGGGTGTGGCTCCGGTCTTTTCGCGACCAGGAACATGCTGACAACTTCAGAAGTTGTAGAATTGTAAAGCAGTAGAGGCTCACCAGGGTTCGGAGCTACCAAGATTGGTAGGGTGGTGAGGAGCTGCTTGAGCTCTTGGAATGCCTTTTCTGCTTCTTCGGACCAATGGAATGGTCCGGTCTTCCTCAACAGCTTGAAGAAGGGAAGTGCCCGCTCTGCCAGCCTTGAGATGAACCGGCTAAGCGCAGCTAGACATCCAGTTAGCTTCTGGATGTCCTTGATGCGGGCTAGAGGCTACATGTCTTCTATAGCTTTGATCTTCGTCGGGTTTGCCTCAATTCTTTGGTGGGTTACCAAGAAACCAAGGAGCTTCCCGGAGCTAACCCGAAGACGCACTTGTCTGGGTTCAGCTTGGTGCACGTCATGTGCAGCTTGTCGAAGACGGCTTGCAAGTTGTCAAGGAGTGACTCTTTGTTTTTTATCTTCACAATGATGTCATCGACATACACCTCTACCAAGTCCCTAATGAGTTCTCCAAAATTTTTGTACATAGCTCGCACAAAGGTTGAAGCAGCATTTTTGAGACCAAAGGGCATGTCACTATAACAATACAATCCATCTACTGTTATGAAGAGAGTATGCTCTTCATCTTCCCTAGACATTTGGATTTGATGATATCCAGAGTATGCATCTAGGAAACACAATAGCTCACACCCAGAGGTGGAGTCCACTATCTGATCTATCCTAGCTAGTGGAAATGGATCTTTTGTACATGCCTTATTTAGTGTGGTGTAGTCGATACACATCCGAAGCTTCCCGCTGGCCTTGGGTACAACGACTGTGTTTGCCAGCCATTTTGGATGAAAAACTTACCAGATGAAACCAGCTTCGAGCAGCTTCTTGACCTCCTATCAAATGAAGTTTTGATGCTCGACTGATTGTTTCTGGGGCTTCTAGTGTACAGGCCATGCGTCAGGATAAATCTTCAGATTGTGCTCAATCACCTCCCTAGGGATCCCAGGCATTTGTGACGGTTGCCATGCAAACACATCAACATTAGCCCAGAGGAAAGTGATGAGCGCGAGTTCCTATTTTTTGTTCAAACCTCCCGATATACGGGTGGTCTGAGCAGCATCAGAACCGATTTGGATGACTTTGACGGGAACGTCGGTGTCGCCGCTTGGTTGCACGTGCAGTGCAGAGGTTGAGCCTCAATGAAGAGTGCTCGGGGTTGAGCAATTAGTTCTTTGTCAGTTGTTCCTTCCTGCACTGTGGCAAGCCCATGGAGTTCCTCTAGTGCGGTGACTCCTATAGTTGAGTCTCCACGGACCTGGAGAATGCCTGAAGGTGTCGGCATCTTCAACACCAGATAGCCGTAGTGAGCTGCATCCATGAACCTGTACAAGGCAGACCTGCCCAGGATGGCATTGAAGGGCAGACTGATGTGAGCAACATCGAAAACTAGCTTCTCAGTCCTGTATTTCTCCCGAGTCCTGAAGGTCACCAAGAGGGTAATGGATCCGAGGAGACTAATGGCCCCCGAACCTACCTCGGAGAAAGGTCTTGAGGGGCGAAGGTCCGAGAGTTGCAGCTGGATCTTCATGAACGCTTCAATGCTCAAGAGATTGAGCGTTGTACTTTCGTCTACCAAGATGTGGTAGAGCTGAACGTTGTTGATGGTCGAAGATACCATCAACAGAAGTTGGCCAGCTTCGACCATGTTTCTAGGGCAGTCTGTTATCAAAAGTGATGGGCATATCCATCCACTTCCGATGTGGTTCCGCCCTAGCAGCGGGAGCTATGACATCCATTTCATGCCGCATTGTCTTGAGGACGCGGTGAGAGGTGATGTCCCAGGACCCTCCGTAGATGGTGTTGAGGGTCTTCTGATGCTCGTTGTCAGAGGCGTCAGAGTCATCCTCGACTGTGTTGTACACAACCTTTAAGACCTTCTTGGGGTCCTAGAATCCTAGCTCCGTTTCAGCCAGAGCTTCATCAACTTTCTGCTTTCCTTCCTGCTGACGGAAAGGAGCTTCTTCTCGGCGCTTGTTGTAGCGCTCGACAAGGTTTTGAACCTCTTGGCAGTACTCCATACTGTTCTTGTTCGTCTTATGGATCTAACACCACATCTTGGAGCTGATGCCGTCTTCTGACGAAGGACGAGGTCATTTTTCGGGGTGTGGGCCCCGACCACCTGGAGCTGCAGCAGCCGCAGCAGCTGGTGCGTCGGCCGACGGCTTCTTCTTGCCGTTGAACTTCTTTTTCTTTTTACCACCACCAGAGGTAGTGGCTTCAGCTTTGGAGGACTTTTTGTTAGCCTCCGGAGATGGCTTTGAGTGCATTTCCCGGCCCTCTGCGGCCCGAGCGCACTTGTCAGCCAGGCTGAACAACTCCGTGACGCTGGTGACTTCTTTTGTCGCCAGCTTCTCCAGCATTTTCTTATCTCAGACGCCCTATCTGAATGCGACAATAACGTAAGCGTTCGAGATAGAGGGAATGGTATTGCGTACTTGAGAAAACCGCTAGATAAAGGATCGTAGTGATTCCCCCGTTGTTTGCTTCACGGCAAACAAGTCTAGTTCGGTGCCTGATCGGGTGTAAGAGCTCCCGAAGTTGCCAGTGAACTGTTGGCATAGCTCCACCCAACTATTGATGGAGTCAGGCGGAAGACTCATGAACCAGGATCTGGCGGTCCCAGTTAGAGCCAAAGGGAAGTAGTTGGCCATCACGGCCTTGTTGCCTCCTACTGCAAGTATAGCACTGGAGTAGATTTGAAGGAATTCGGCAGGGTTGACAATCCCATCGAATTTCTTTGGCAAATGAGACCGAAACTTCTGTGGACAGCGGACCATGCTTAGGTGCATGGCCAAGGCAGAACAACCTCCTCCTACTCCCACTGGAGCAGGGTTGTCCCGAGCCTCTCGCCTCTCACGAGCATGCTCAATATGGATGCGGCCATCCTGCTGTCGGTAGCGGCGATCGAGCTCTGACGGCAGGTCATGTGTCGAAAGCCTCGACACAGTATGGGTGTGTCACACCCCGGAAGGCAACGACGTCACCTGTTGAGATACAGCATGCCTCCGGTTCTGTGATACGTGAGGACAAAGTCTTTAAGACAAGGTCCTACGTTGAGTCGGTGTCTGCCCCGAAGGGGGGGGACCTTGGTTGCTAATGGCATCAGTTGCGGCTACAACTAGATGTTGCACATCAGCACGCCACTACTCCATCGCACCCTAAGGTGCTCCCCGGCCGCTGGTGGGCGCTCCAGCAGAGTACGCGCAGCAATCATCGTGTTCTCAGAGTTGTTGTTCGCTGATGTTGTGACCAACGCGAGAACCCCATCCTGCTGCCCAGCATTTTTTGTCCGTGCAGATGGTGGTGGTGGTGGTGCGACGCCTGTCGGGACAATGACGCCTGCTGGTTGCTGCATGTTGGAGGGATTCCCTCCAGCAGGTTGCGCAACGTTGCTGCCACTAGAGGATCCTGCAGCGCAGTTCACCATCTTGTGATCTCAGGCGCCCCTTCTTGGCACGCCAAATGTTGAAGCGAACGAACGACACTTCCCCCAGTACTACTAAATTGTAGCCCGCGGAGGTTCTTGTATCGGTTTGGGCGCGTGAAGATCTTAGATAAGATGATGACACACATGATTTACGTGGTTCAGGCCGCCTGAGCGTAATACCCTACTCCACGGAGTGTGTGTTGTTGTATTGGAGATTTGCTAGTGCTTGCATGCGTATGAGCTTGCCTTTCTTGGTATCGTGCAGCACATCCCTTTTATAGTCCAAGGGATGGTTGTTACATGGGTTGTCTGGCCCGGCATGTGGCCCCAGCGGTTATTATTGCCTAATACACAATTAAGTGTGTTTAAGCACCCTAATAGCGTGATAACGCGCCTTAATGGTGGTGTTACTGGTATTAAGCGTCTTCTGATCATGCGCCATTAGTATTGTATTACTGGCACATAATCAGGCCTTGTAACTGTAGCAATCACTATCCCATGAATGTTCATGCTGTTGGAGATCCATCAGTGCCCCCGCTGGTGTCGTAGGTCCAGAGGTTCGACATGTGGCAGATCCGGAGCTTCCCCTCACGGAGATGTTGGTCCGGAGCCGCTACACACATGGTGGCACAGGAGCTTCTCTCTACTAGGGGTTAGGTCCGGGGTCACTGTACACGTGTCGAGTACGGAGCTCCCCTATGTAGGGAGTTTGGCTCCAGTCTTATATTACACGTGGTAGTGCTGGAGCTACCCATATGAAAGAGGTGGGTCTAGTGTTGTGTGACACGTGGGGCCTATGAAGGTCATCAACTTTGACAGGTGGAACTCCCTTCCACTTCTTGTGGTATCATGGGGTACCCGGTACGCAGGGTACCGATAGAGTTCTTATTTGGAAAACAATTTTTCTGAGCTGCAAAAGTGGTATTTCACCAATGTGCTAATTTTGTAGCCGTTGCGGAGCCACCTGCCAAAAGGAGGAACAATGGGGCCCACGTGTCAAGTCGGCCGACCCCCCTGTTCGGTCGACTAGGGGAAAGAGCCATTTTGGCTCTCTCTCCTCCAATGGCTACATTTGGTTCCCTAGTGACCGTTGAGGATTGCACACAATAAATGGTGGCTGTGAGGAGCTCTTCTCCTCACACTTCACCTCATTTCGTACCTCCCCAAAGTCACTCTTACTCATATTCTTTTATTGCACTTCATTGAAGCACTCTTGCTCAAATTCCCAACTCAAAAAGATTTGCTTTTGTTGTCATTTGAAATTTGCTCTCAAGTTCTTTAAGAGAAAATTCGTTGGGGTTTCGCTTTCACTAATATCACCTCTTTCGAGTTTTTTCCTTGTTGTGTTCTTGTTTGTTGTGGCCATGAAAGGAATGAAGAGGTTGTCTGGAAAGAGGAATGAGGCTACAAGCTCAAGCCATGGTGGAGACTCAAGTGCACACCCCTCTTACACTGCTACCCAAAGTTCATGGAGGAGGAGTGTAGGTGAGGGCACTCCCATGGGTGAGAGGAGCAACCCACACCAACTTCTTCACGACGACGACCTCGACATCCAAAGTGAAGTTGAAGATCAAGCACGCAAGCTCCTCCAAGATCGTGAGTTTTCTCATACGAAAGCTTATGATCCGTATTTGATCTCCAAAATAGGTGTAGATTCCAAATTTTTTTCCATTTGGTCTGCATTAGGATGGGAAAACTTTGCTCACATAGAGGAGAAAGGTTCACGCCTTCTCTCCATACAATTCCTTTGCACACTCAAAATCGGATTTGATGGTATTACTTTTAGATTATTTTAAAAAGAATACAACATCCTAGAGGGGAAATGCTACATTGATAGTTTTCGTGCACTTGCGGATTTACATGTACAATCGAAAACCTACCAACAAGCATTTTTGGCACCCCTCCTAGGTATGAATTAATAGTAGTGCACAGGAAATATCAAAACACCCAAATTGCGTGAAATCCCGACATGTAAAAATAGTGTTGCATCCCGAAACACGTCGCAAATGAAGATACGACACGACTCATTGAAACAGAGCAACACAGAGGCTAGAAGAGGGTCGACCGAACCCCCTGGTTGGCTGACCTGGTGTAGGCCCCACACGGCTCCGTTTCACTCCACAAATTAAAATAGGAAAAACACAATGTCTAAGTATTTGACTAGTGTGATATGGTAAATGAGTTATTTGAGGAGATATCTCTTTGCTTGAAATTCATTTTGATGTTTGCAAAATTTGGAGTCTTGATCTTTGCTTGATTCTCTCATTGAAAAATTAAATGCCCCCATGACCATATGATACTAATTCTTGAAAACCACATGCATATGCCACTTTGCTTTTTTATTGAGCTTTGTCAAACTCGTGACCCAATTGAGTGACATGCATAAACTTTTTGGCTTAGAAATTCTTGTGCACTCCATTCATGGAAAATATCTCACACTGAGAATTTGCATCCACCATTCATTCATCCATCTATACAACAACAACAACAACAACAACAACCAAGCCTTTGTCCCAAACAAGTTGGGGTCGGCTAGAAATGAAACCCAACAATTTTGAAGAAAAGTAATAGAAAATAAGATGAAAGTAAAAAAAATCTACATTTTATTTATTCTAGAAATGGGTTAAAAAGGAAGAAGATAAGAGTAACAAATTACGAATAAACTAAGATTCTGGCACATGAATTGCTAATTTCCATGCAGTCCTATCATGAGCCAAATCTCTAAGTATGTCCCACTCCTTTAAAGAAATTCTATACATTATGGTTATCTAAAAGTCTCTAGAAAAAACAAAAGGAGTAGAAGACTTGGCTACGAAAAAAAATAGAGAAAGAAACAAGCATCTACTCTTCAAAAAAGAGGAAGTATGCTAAAAAAAGAGAGAGAAAGAGGAAATTAGCCATGTTTCATCCTTAAAGAGAGAAAACCATGGAGTCCACAAATATCCATTCCATTCATGTGCACAAGAATTTCATTTGTCAATTTGTTTGTTGCATAAGTCTCTCATAGGATCAAGTTTTTGACTTAGTAATATACGAATTGCAATGTGTGCCACATTTATCCCTATCCCTACCAAGCTCCATATATAGCCATATTTAGTATAGGGATAAAATTGGCAAAACGTACCAAGGTGAGGATCAAAACACTTTGAGAGATTGAGAGATTCCAAATGAGAGATAAGGGCAATTGTTTCTTTGACTTTCCAAATATAGCAAATCGTCAGATCATTTCAGTAGGGGAAGATCCAAGAGAACTACATTCCAACCATTTCACTCTTCAAACACCCAGGATTGATGTGGTAGCCACATTCCACAAAGGGAATTCATGAATTGAGGTATGAATTGAAATATCTAGTATCCTTATTTTCTAACTTTTAGCAAATTTATGACAACACCTTAGTTCTTCTTGCCTTCACTCAAAGGCGAGCAAAGGACTAAGTGTGGAGGAGTTTGTTGACGGTCCATAAGTGCCATATTTATACCATCAATTCAACTCATAATGTGCACAAAAGAGAAACACAACATAGTGGTAGGGTTAAAAATTAACAAATTCCACAAGTGTTTGTGTTTATTTTTATGCAGGTAAATTATACCCAAAAATACCAAAACATGCAGGGAGTAATCCACTAAACTAGACTTCGACAAATTAGGCGATGCCACGTGTCATCACATGGATCAAATGGCTAACAAATAGAAGTATTCGAGGCCATCCAACGGTGTGCACCCAATATCAGAGAGGAGGACCCACCTGGCAGGGACCTTGAGAAAGCACAGCTCCAACAAAGCTCTAACCAGGTTAGCCGACCTCCCTAGTCGGCCAACCTGGTAGTGGTGCCAAATTTGGTCAACCACCACGTGTTGGCTCCTCCTTGCTTGAAGAACTCAGTAATGACTGATTCGTGCGCATTTGGTGGCATGAACCGACCCTTCTCCCCCCTATAAATAGAACCCCACACCTCACATCACACAAACACCAAAAGTTGAGAATAGAATACCACTCCTATGGTTTAGAGTAGTCCTAGAGGCTGCCAAGTAGAAGAGAGTGTGGTGAAGAGTTTGTAAGGAGGCTTTGGCTTGTCAAGTCCCTCTTCCACACTTGTATCCCTACAAAGATGTTATTCAAATCAAGTAAGCCTTTGTGAATTCATTTCAAGTGTTATTCTCAATTTATAGTGATTTGTACAAGTAGTTACTTGTGGATTCATTGTTTTAATTTATTAAAGGCTCTAGTTGTAGCTTTGTGTTCGAAACAACTAGAGTAGTGATTTAAAATGTAAGTGTGGTGCTTAGGTTAGAAACCACTAGTGAATATCCCAGAGACCCACAGATCAAAGATGTAGGCAATAGGTGGTAACAACCCTACCTGTCTTTGTAACCCTCCACGTTAAGTTATGCCATAGGCTCTTGGCGGGAGTCATCCTAGTGTTGCTAGAGTAAACCCGTTCCCGAAGCGAGCAACTACCACAAACATCCTTGAATTAGAATCAATATTTTGAATTCCTCTCTCTTCCATGCCTACAAAACAACTTTTTTGTCCTTGGGTGAATTAGTTCGTAAGATTACACATACTTTCCTTGGATTCGATACCTTTGGGAATGCTCTTTAAGGGGAAGTGCTACACGACAGTTTCCGTGCGCTTGCGGATTTTCATCTGTGATGTAAGAAACATCAACAGATGATTTGTGAGTGCATTGAGCCTTAGATGGAGTGTGTGATGTCTCTTACTGTGAGGGGCGCACGTCTCCTGTGTTGTGACGCCATAGGACCCAGTCATCCCGACAAGGTCCCGTTGTGAGTTGGCGCATGGCTCGGGTCGGGCAGAGGCCGGTTATTGAGCGTTGTGGTTGCAGTAGCAACCATATGCTCAACATCAGCATGCCACCGCTCCAGCGCTCTCAGGGGCGTGCTCGACGCTGGTGGATGTTGAAGAAGAGTCCGCGCTGCAACCAACGTGTTCTGTGGATTGGTGGTCGATTCTGTGATCGACGCGAAGGTACCATCCTACTGTGCAGCGGTTGCTGCAGCAGAAGGTGGTGGTGGGATGATGTTCTCAAGCTGATGTTGGGCACTAGCTGAGCAAAAAGTGTCACCAACTCCATTTCCTCCAATGGCTTGTGCAGTTGGACCAGTGGAGACAGCGACAAAGTTCACCATTGTTGATCTTGGAAATCTTGGTAGCCCCCTTCTGGCGCACCAAATGTTGAATTGTGAAATCGACACTTCCCCCAGTACTACTACGGAGTAGTTCGCGAAGGTTCGTATTTAGGTCGGGTGTAATTGAAGGCTCAAGAACAGAGGTGACACAAGGATTGTTACGTGGTTTCGGCCGCCTGAGCGTAATACCCTACTCCACAAGGTGTGTTGTATGCTTGATCGAGTATGCGAGTGAGCTAGTCTGAATTGGATGACTTCTATTATGCAGCACAACTCTTTTATATGACAAAGATTGGCTGTTACAGTGTAGTCGAGGCCCGACAGGTAGCCCGATTGGTAATTAACACCTTGTGTATGCTCTGGATAATTAATATAGGTTTATTACTATCATAATGTGCCTTGATGGCAGTGTTACCAGGCTTGACAGTCCTTTGATCATGTGTCATTAATGCATAATTAATGATGCATTAATCAGGTCTTGTAATAGATGATTTATAGCCTCTTGAATGTATGCACGGTTTTAGATCTTGGAGTTCTTCCCGTTGGAGAGGTAGGTCCAAACACGTGACATGTGGTAGCACTAGAGCTTCCCTTAGCAGAGACAGGTCCGCTGCCACGGGATACGTGGCAGCGTCGAAGCTATCATCACGAGGGAGGCAGCTCCTGGTACACGTGGCAGCGCTGGAGCCACCTCAGGAGGGAGACATGTCCAGTACTGTGGGACACGTGTTAGCCTCCGAAAGTCCACTTTCCTAGAAAGTGGGACTCAATGCATCTTCTTCTCGTACGAATGAGTATCTAGTATGAAGCGTATCGAAAGATTTGACACTACAGGAAACGATGAATAAGGTGTTCGTTTAGTTAGAGGCATCGGCCCTGACGCATTTAATGCCACTAAGAGTGCCGGTTTAAGGAAACCGACACCCAGAAGTTAAATGCGTTGGTTTCAGTAAATGAACTGACACACATATCAAATGTGTCGGCCAAACCGACCCTTCTATTAGCTGTGTCGGTTCAACCGATGCTTCTATGGCGGGCCCGGCTGGCTCAGGCTCTAAGATTGTCGGTCCTGCCCAAACCGACTCTCTTAAGCGGGACCCACTCGAAAACCTAAACCCTTCAATTCTTCTCTGCCACGCGAACCATTCCCTTCTCGCTTGCACCCTCGCCCGCCCGCCGCTAGCTGCCGCCTAGCCGACACCCCCGCCCGTCGGCGCCCTCGTCCGGTTGGCGCCCCCGTCAGCCCCCCGGTGCCCCCGTCGGCGGCCCCTACCGGGCACTCGTCCAACACTTCGACGCCGCCGTCCTCCCCCCCTGTCTGCACCCCCGTCAGCACCCCCCCCCCCCCCGCCCCTCCCATTCGGTTCATCTGATTCTAAGTGAAGGTAAAATATTTGTTATTTGTAGTTGCATTGCAAATATGTGATTAGAGTTGAATGTGATTCATATCATATTGTTGCTAACTCATGAAAGTAATGCTTTATCATTATGCAAATGCATATCATGTGATTAGAGTTGAATGTGATTCATATCCATTAAGCTATATAAATTTAATGTGATTCATATCATGTCATATCATGTTATTCATATCTATTAAGCCATATAATTTAATTTTAAGACAATAAATGTTAGTTGAATGCTCAAGTTCATATCATGTGATTACTTCTTTTAGATATGAATTAAACATGCTTGTATAGTTTTCATCTAAATGAATTAAAAGTTCATATCATGCATGTGATTGCTCCTTTTTGGCGTTTGTGATATGATCACTAATTATATGTTTGTAATATAGTAAATATCTTTATAATTTTGGTAGATTTAGATGCCTGTAGTGAAAGATGATTCTAGTTGTGAAGTATGCATCAAGACGAGCACAGATGCGTCAAGGTAAGCACAGATGCACAGACGAGCACAGATGCGTACGCGCCTAAACGGTGGACCCAGACTTAGAAATTTCAACTTTGACCAACTTTCCCGCTCTGTCTTGTTCTTGCCTCTCTCGTAAATGATTGAAAAATGAAAATGAGCAACGTAACCTATAGAATTTGATTACCCATTTTGAATTGGCACATTTCACATGCTACTGGCATGTGAGTTGTGAAGGTTCGAAATTGTCCATTTTTGGACAACTTGGGAGTGGATCGGGGGGGGGGGGGGGGGTGGCTTGTGACGAGACGCGAGTCTGGATCTGGATGAGATTTTGACGGTATAACCCTGATGTTCTCTACTTGTAACACCCTCATTTTCATGCATCATGCGTTGCATATATTCATATACATGTCTACATTAATCCACGTAAAAAGAAATAAGTTTAAAATGAATTTAGAGTAATACCGCACTTAATAATTTTGGGAAGTGCGGACTAGTCCATTTTTGGTGCAGACTAGTTCGATTTCTCTCTGACCTTCGTCAGACTTGTCCGTTTGCTGCGGACTAGTCTGTTTTTCTCTCTGGACAATTTCGGACTTGTCCAGTTCATTGCGGACTAGTCCAGTATTCCAATTTCTTGGAAATTTTGCTAAGTCACTGGAATTGTCCAGACTTGTCTAGTATTCCAGCGGACTTGTCCGTTTTCCCTCTTACTAAAATCGGACTTGTTCGATTTTGGCTAGACTTGTCTGATTTTCCATTGACCAAGTTCGGACTTGTCCGTTTTCACCACTGTATAACTTCGGACTAGTCCTGCCCTTTTCGGACTTGTCCGGTAATCGCGACACTGAGTTGATCTTCTATTTCACGACTTGTTTTTGGGTTCTACCTTAAGTGGGCCTAAGGACGTCGTGTCTAACTCTTTTGGAGCCCAGGTGGAACCCCACACCGGCCTAAACTCTCCCCAAACTCGAATTCATTGAAACCCTATCCTCCACCTCTATATAAACAAACGCACCCCTTGATTTAACATCCTTTTGCCTCAATTGAAGTCCACCCAAACCCTAGTTCGTGGAGAGCCACCATCAAGGAGGGAGAAGGAGATCCCAAGCAAGAAAAAGAAGAGGAGGGAACGAAAGAGGATCAAGATCTCCATCAAGTTTCGTTCTTCATCAACAATCCACCTCCTAGTTCTTCATCAACCGTAGATCTTCAAGATCCAAGTGTTGTCTCCAAAACTCTTGATTCATTGGAGCTCTAAACACCTGGTATACCTTCTACTCTCTATTCCTCATGTGAATCAACCTTGCTTCTCCAAATTCATGTCGATCTAGAAAATCCTAGTTCGCTATTCCTACGAAGGGCGGACTAGTTTGGTCCCAAGCAGACTAGTCTGATTTTGCAATCTGTTTCATGCCAAATTAATTCTAAATTGTTTCAAATCAATTCCAAACCTGTTCAAACTTGTTAAAAACTATTAAACTAGTTAGTAAACATCATTAACAACTCATTAACTAGTTTTGCTTTGCAATTGAATTAATCATGCATGTCATGACATATTGAGTAATATATGTGCACTTTCATTGTAATTCTTGTCTTATATATTTATTGTGTGGATTAGACAGATTTGCGCTAGAGAGTTCCACGGAGGATCTCCAGCACTAGGAGTTTAAAGTTGATCCTAACCAAGCCCAAGAGCAAGGCAAGTGTCCTTGAACATATTGATCCTGTTTTGATAATAGATGTTTTGTTTGCAAAACTGTATGCTTGTGTTAATTTGATGGGAATCCTATGATAGGAAGTTTACTAGCTTTGTTTAACCACCCTTGTCACCTGAAATTCATGGTAGAGAGTCGGGAAGGGTTTTTACCTTTTTGCTTTGCTTAATTAATTGAGATGGCTAAACAACATTACACATATAATTATGTATTAATGAGATTATGGTTAATATGAACTGGTCATTATGATATGGTAATGGGTGATCTAAACAAGCCTGGTATGTGGAGGGTTGGAAGTTATGGTGATTTCGCTTGTTTTAGATCTAAGGACCGGTTCATACAAGAATAAGCCAGGACAACAGTGCCACCACGAGGCCAAGTATGGGTGCAACATAGCTGATTAGTTAGGGTATTGCTAGTATTAAGCGGATCATTTGGCGCACTGGAGAAGGGGAGTCGGATTGGGTTTGGATATGGTTGGCGGGACTCCCAGGGATCCGAATGACACAAGAGGGGGCCCTTGGTTGAAGGTGTGCTCAGTTGGAGACATCGCCACCGATGAAACCTCAGTGGGTCCGTATATGCTAGTAGTCCCTTTGTAAAGATTATTTTGTGATCTCTTTGCCATACACCTACGGTAGTGTTTTGGTATAATGGAGGTTTCCTTTAGTCGACGACGGGAGGTGAAATAACAAACATGTGGGTAAAGCGGTACAAACTCTACAGAGTCTTTAAAACTATCATGATAGTCGTGCTCTTGGTTATGAGCACCTGAACGACTTCCATGATTAGAGGAAACCTGAGATTTTTGATGGTTATGGTTAGTAATATGGTTACGATTGATAATATGATTGGTACTGGTTATTGGATGGTATTATGGTTTATGGTATTGGATATGGTATAACGGTAATGGTGAAATAAGGTATAACGGTGGTGGATATGGAATATGGACTGGTACTATGTTATTAATTATGGTTTATGATGGGTTTACTTCACATGCATATAATATATTGCTTTTCAAATGTTTTAATGTACTTTTCACCACATAGCCATTATTATACTCATCATTTGAATCAGCTACATGTCATAATTTCCACAGTTGGTGAGTACGACATGTACTCACCCTTGCAATTCCCCCACCAACAGTTGCATATCAGAATTGGGAGTATAATGATGATAATGTGGAGTTCTAGGTCGTATCTGCCGTTAGCTTTGTCTATGGTGTTGATTGGAGTTGAGCTACCCTATTTGCTTATGCTGCTTAGTTTGCTCAGTTTTAGTTTATTTTTGCTGCATTAGTTGAAACTTGTCATTAATATTCATTAGATCTTGAATTCGAGGAAAATATGAATTGCGTAATAAAAGTGCTTAATTAATCTTGTTCTGTGGTAATGTTCTATACATCCTTTTGTGAATGCACTCGTGTATGTGTGTTGAACGTACTGGCTCACGTATGTGTTCACTTGGTTCATCTTAGGAACCAGGCGTCACAAATTGGTATCAGAGTCATAGGTTGACCATAGGATGCAACCTAGATAGAATGGACACTTTAGAGCACATAGGAGCACTCAGGAGCCGATGTGTTTTTGCTTGGTGTGTTGTTTGCTATGTATTGCTGCTTGTGTGCTTAGTAGAGGATTTTGGGATGCTTTAGCATTGCCATGTTCACATAGGCTAGTATAGGTAGTTTCTTAGTTTCATATCCCTTGATGAATATAGTTGGGGACGTATACTAAATTCTTATCTCTTGCTTTTCTTCAGATGGTGAGGACTCGCAACCAGAGGGATGGCAATGATGAGGTGGAGAACAATGGAGCACCTCAGAACAACAATGGACAAGGACCTACCACCGGAGCTATCAATCTTGAGCAACTATTGGCTATGCAAAACCAACTCATGCAGACCATGATACAGACTATGGGACAGCTGCAGTCTGGTAACATCAACAATCAGCCCCACATGCCTCCACCGCCACCCCCACCTCCTCATAACCGATTGGGGGAGTTCATGAGGACTAGGTCACTGACTTTTGCTCAAGCTGCTGACCCCATGGATGCTGATGATTGGCTCGAGTCCGTGGAGAAGAAACTTGTTATAATCCAATGCAGTGATCGGGAGAAGGTGTTATTCGCATCTCATCAACTTGTTGGAGCAGCTGTCGATTGGTGGGATTTGCTAGGCAATGCTCAAGGAGAGCTTCTATTCTCATTATGTGCCTGAGGGTGTTATGATTTTGAAGAGGCAAGAATTTGAGAACCTGAGGTAAGTAACATCGAGTGTGGGTGAATATCTCAACAAATTCACTCAACTCTCAAGGTATGCGCCTGAGGATGTGAGTCGGGACAGCTGGAAGCAATACTTGTTCATGAGAGGCTTGAACAATGAGATCCAGGTACAATTGTCCAATTGTGATTATGCCAATTTCCAGAAGCTAGTGGACAAAGCAATTGTTATGGAGAACAAGGTCCATGAGATGGAGCAAGACACCAAGAGGAAGGCGCCATATCAAGGACAACAATAAGGAAGTAATGTGCGCCCTCGCTTTGCACCACCCAATGCGCCTTATTACAGCTCTTCTGCCCCTGTACAACGCCCTGGATATGCACCGCGCCCAGCTCAGTTGGTGCAGCAACACTCTGTCATGCAAGCACCTAGGCCTTCAATGCCTTATGCACCTCGTGCCAACTTTCCTGGTGCCAATGCGTAGAATCAAGTCTGTCCAAATTCTGGTGCAGCAAGGAAGTGCTATAAATGTGGAGAAGAAGGACACTTTGCACATCAATGTCCTAAGTGAGGCCTTGGTCAAGTAAGCAATACTCAAAGACAGAACCCAAGACCCAATGGAGGACATCCACAAGGGAATCATGGACAGCAGAATTTTGCTCGTGGTAACGTGAATCATGTCTCTAAGGAGGATGCTCAACAAGCGGATGATGTGGTGATTGGTATGTTTCTCGCAAACTCCAACCCAACGACTATGTTATTTGATTTTGGAGCATCACATACATTCATTGCATCAAAATATGTTGCCGTGTATAGTTTGCCTATCTCTCATATGAAGTTTACTCTATTGGTTAAGTCTCCTGGAGGAGAGATGAGGACAAATATAGTATGTCCAAAAGTAAGCCTTAGAATAAGGGGACAATGGAGTCATTGAATGTGCCACAAAGACGATGAATTTGACCAATGAGGAAGGGATCACTATAGAGTTTGAAGCATCTCAAACCGCACCGAAGCAATTGGAGCTAAATCACATGGATGGTGCCACAATTGACAAGATTCTGGTGGTGTGTGAATTTTTGGACGTGTTTCCAGACGAGTTGCCAGGTATGCCACCTGATCGAGACATTGAGTTTGTTATTGAATTAATACATGCAACTGCACCTATAGCTAAGAGGCCATATAGGATGCCTCCTAAGGAGTTAACGGAGCTCAAGAAGCAGACTCAAGAGCAACTAGAGAAAGGTTTCATTCGCCCAAGCTCTTCACCATGGGGAGCGCATGTACTCTTTGTGGACAAGAAGGATAGATCCCAACGGATGTGTGTGGATTACCGAGCTCTCAACGAGGTGACCATCAAGAACAAGTATACCTTGCCGCGCATAGAAGATTTGTTCGACCAGATGAAGGGTGCATGTGTCTTCTCCAAGATTGATTTGAGGTTGGGATACTTTCAAATGAAGATTAGACCATCGGGCATACCCAACACAGCTTTTCAGACACGGTATGGATCGTATGAGTACACCGTTATGTCCTTTGGATTGACAAATGCAATTGCGTACTTTATGTACCTCATGAATAAGGTCTTCATGGAGTACTTGGATAAGTTCATTGTGGTGTTCATTGATGATATTATGATCTACTCAAGAAGCAAGGAGGGACATGAGGAACACTTAAGGCTTACGTTGCAGAAATTGAGGGAGCATCAATTGTATGCCAAGTTCAGCAAGTGTCAGTTTTGGTTAAGGGAAGTGTCATTTTTGGGTCTTATCATCTCAGGAGGAGGAGTATCGGTTGACCCAGGAAAAGTGAGGGATGTGTTGAAATGGGAACCACTGCAAAATGTAAAAGAAATAAGGAGTTTTCTTGGAATGGCTGGATATTACCATCAGTTCATCAAGGATTTCTCCAAGATAGCCAAGCCCATGATCGAGTTGTTGATGAAGGGGATAGCTTTCTAGTGGACTCAAGCTTGTCAAGAAAGTTTTGATGAGTTGAAGAAAAGGTGAACAATAGCCCAAATTTTAATATTCTCGGATGTGAGCAAGCGTTTTGATATCTATTGTGATGCATCAAGACAAGGACTTGGATCCGTGCTCATGCAAGAAGGTCGAGTGGTTGCCTACGCATCGAGGCAATTGAAGAAACATGAGCAGAATTACCCAACACACGATTTGGAACTTGAAGTCGCGGTACACGCATTGAAGATTTGGAGACATTATATCCTTGGACATAGGTGTGAAATTTATGTGGATCATAAGAGTCTTAAGTATATTTTCACACAAATGGACCTGAATTTGAGGCAACAAAGATGGTTGGATCTTATCAAAGATTATGATCTGGGAATAAACTATCATTTAGGAAAGGCTAATGCCGTGGCCGATGCTTTGAGTAGGAAAGGGGTAAGTCATCAGCTCACGGTTCAAAAGCTGCAATTCGAGTTATGCAAGGAGTTTGAATGGTTGAACCTTGGATTTGTAAATGAGATGGGAATAATGGAGTTAAATCCGACCTTGGAGCAAGAGATTCGAGAGGGTCAAGCAAAGGATGAAGAAATTCAGGAAATAAAGGGAAGGACCCAAGAGGGAAGAGAATTCAGATTTGATGAGGATGACCATGGTACATTATGGCTTGGAAAGAGAATTGTCGTGCCTAATGTGAAGCATATTCGGGAGACAATACTAAAAGAGGCACATGAATCGCCATACTCAATTCATCTGGTTGTACGAAGATGTACAAGGACTTGAAGACTTGTTATTGGTGGGCCAGCATGAAAAAGTACATAGCCAAATACGTAGCGTTGTGTGATTTGTGCCAACTAGTGAAGGCAGAACATCAAAGGCTAGCTGAATTATTACAGCCATTGAGGATTCCGGAGTGGAAGTGGGAAGAGATCAGTATGGACTTCTAGTTGGATTACCACGTACTCAATCTGGTTATGACTCAATTTGGGTTATTGTAGATCATTTGACCAAGTCAGCTCACTTCATCCCTGTCAAGACCAAGTATACTGCAATACAACTGGCAGTCCTATATATGCAGCATATTGTGTGCCGACATGGAGTACCAAAGAAAATAGTCTTGGATAGAGGTTCTCAATTTACCTCCAGGTTTTGGCAGAAATTGCATGAAGCATTGGGAACAAGGTTGAATTTCAGCTCAGCATATCACCCTCAAATGGATGGACAAACTGAGAGGACCAATCAGATTTTAGAGGACATGTTAATAGCTTTTGCTTTGAAGCATGGGAAAAGTTGGGACAAGAGCTTGCCACACGCAAAATTTTCATATAACAATAGTTACCAAGCAAGTTTAAAGATGTCACCATATGAAGCACTATATAGGAGGAAGTGTAGGACACCTTTGTTCTGGAATGAGACAGGAGAGACTCAAGTATTTGGTCTGGATGTGTTGCTAGAAGCTGAAAAGCAAGTTCAGATTATTCGTGGAAACTTGAGGGCTGCTCAATCAAGGCAAAAAGGCTATGCGGACAATAAGAGAAGGAAATTAGACTTTGAAGTGGGAGACTTCGTCTACCTCAAAGTGTCACCAATGAGAGGCCATAAGAGGTTTAACATAAGAGGCAACCTAGCACCTCGATACATTTTGGACAAAAGAGGAGAAGTAGCATATAAGTTGGAGATGTCAACTCATCTTTCATATGTACATGATGTGTTTCATGTTTCCTAGCTCAAGAAGTGTTTAAGGGTATTGGAAAAACAAGTGCCAATGGAAGAATTGGAATTAGAGGCATATTTGATTTTTACTGAGCAACCGGTCAAGATCTTGGAAACCAAGGAGAGGGTCACAAGGAACAAGATTATTCGATGGTGCAAAGTTCAATGGAAGCATCATACAAAATCAGAGGCAACATGGGAGTTGGAGGATGATCTCAAGAAGGAATTTCCCTATCTTTTCTCTTCCACGTCGAATCTCGAGGGCGAGATTCATTTTAAGGGGGGTATGTTTGTAACACCCTCATTTTCATGCATCATGTGTTGCATACATTCATATACATGTCTAACATTAATCCACGTAAAAAGAAATAAGTTTAAAATGAATTTAGAGTAAAACCGCACTTAAGAATTCTGAGAAGTGCAGACTAGTCCGCTTTTTGTGCGGACTAGTCCGATTTCTCTCTAACCTTCGTTGGACTTGTCTGTTTGCTGCAGACTAGTCTGTTTTTCTCTCTGGACAATTTCGGACTTGTTCGGTTCATTGCGGACTAGTCAAGTATTCCGATTTCTTAGAAATTTTGCTAAGTCCCTAGAATTGTCTAGTATTCCAGCGGACTTGTCCGTTTTCCCTCTAACTAAAATCGGACTTGTTCGGTTTTGGCTAGACTTGTCTGATTTTCCCTTGACCATGTTTGGACTTGTCAGATATTGTTCGTACTTGTCCATTTTCGCCTCTGTATAACTTCGGACTAGTCTGGCTCTTTTCGGACTTGTCTGGTAATCGTGACTCCGAGTTGATCTTCTGTTTCATGACTTGTTTTTGGGTTCTACCTTAAGTGGGCCTAAGGACGTCATGTCTAACTCTTTTGGAGCCCAGGTGGGACTCCACACCGGCCTCAACCCTCCTCAAACTCAAATTCATTGAAACCCTAGCCTCCACCTCTATATAAACAACCCCACCCCTTAATTTAACATCCTTTTGCCTCAATTGAAGTCCACCCAAACACTAGTTCAATTGAAGTCCACCCAAACTCTCTATTCCTCACGTGAATTCAACCCCGTTTCTCCATATTCACGTCAATCTAGAAAACCCTAGTTCGTTGTTCCTACGAAGGACGGACTAGTCCGGTCCCAAGTGGACTAGTCCAATTTTGCAATTTGTTTCCTGTTGAATTAATTTTAAAATGTTTCGAATCAATTCCAAACCTGTTCGAACTTGTTAAAAACTATTAGAACTAGTTAGTAAACATCATTAACAAACTCATTAACTAGTTTTGCTTGGCAATTGCATTAATCATGCATGTCACGACATATTGAGTAATATATATGCACTTTTTTATTGTAATTCTTGTCTTGTATGTTTATTGTGCGGATTAGAAGGATTTGTGCTAGAGAGTGCCGCGGAGCATCTCCAGCACCAAGAATTTGAAGTCTTTGATCCTAACCAAGCGCAAGAGCAAGGCAAGTATCCTTGAATATATTGATCCTGTTTTGACAATTATTTTTTTTGCAAAATTGGATGCTTGTGTCAATTTGATGGGAATCCTATGATAGGAACTTTACTAGATTTGTTTAACCACCCTTGTCACCTGGAATTCATGGTAGAGAGTCGGTAAGGGCTTTTTACCTTTTTGCTTCGCTTAATTAATTGGGACGGGAAAAAAACATTACACATATAATTATGCATTAATGAGATTATGGTTAATATGAACTGGTCATTATGATATGGTAAATGTGGATGGGTTGGAAGTTATGATGGTTTCGCTTGCTTTAGATCTAAGGATCGGTTCATGCGAGAATAAGTCAGGACAACAGTGTCACCACGAGGCCAAGTATGGGTGTGGCGTAGCTGATTAATTAGAGTATTGCTAGTATTGAGCGGATCATTTGGCGCACCTGGGAAGGGGAGTCGGATTGGGTTTGGATATGGTTGGCAGGACTCCCTGGGATCCGAATGGCACAAGAGGGGGCCCTTGGTTGAAGATGTGCTCAGTGGGAGACATCGACACTGGTGAAACCTCAGTGGGTCCGTACATGCGAGTAGTCCCTTTGTAAAGGCTATTTTGTGATCTCTTGACCATACACCTACGGTAGTATTTTTGCATAATGGAGGTTTCCTATATTCGCTGACAGGTGATGAAATCACAAACACGTGGGTAAAGCAGTACAAACTATAAATAGTCTTTAAAACTATCATCATAGCCGTGCTCCCTGTTATGAGCACTTGGACAACTTCCATGATTAGAGGAAACCTGAGATTTGGGATTGTTATGGTTGGTAATGTGGTTACGATTGGTAATATGGTTGGTACTAGTTATGGGATGGTATTATGGTTTATGGTATTTGATATGGTATAACTGTAATGGTGAAATCTGGTATAACGGTGGTGGATATGGAATTAGGACTGGTACTATGTTATTAATTATGGTTTATGATGGGTTTACTTCACACACACACACACACACACACACACACACACATATATATATATATATATATATATATATATATATATAATATTGCTTTTCAAATGTTTTAATGTACTTTTCAGCACTTGACCATTATTATACTCGTCATTTGAATCAGCTACATGTCATACTTTCCACACTTGTTGAGTACGACATGTACTAATCCTTGCAATTCCCCCACCAACAGTTGCAGGTCAGGATTGGGAGTATAACGATGATAATGCGGAGTTCTAGGCCGCATCTGCCGTCAGCTATGCCTGTGGTGTTCATTGGAGTTGCGCTACCCTATTTGCTTATGCTGCTTAGCTGCTTAATTTGCTCAGTTTAGTTTATTTCCGCTGTTGTCGAAGGGTCATGCGACACTTCCCCCGAATCTGCTAAGGAGCAGCCCGCAGAGGTTCTTGTTCGGTGGGACTTTGGCCTCAAACTATTGTTCTAGCAGAAGATTATGAGATAATTGTTTTTACGTGGTTCGGGCCGCAAGGAGCGTAACACCCTACTCCGCGGTGGATTGTATTTCTTGGTGAGTGTGTATGCATATGTGTGTGTATCGGGGATTCTGAGTCTGGTCTGACCAGAGAAGATGTCTAAGTTGGTGGTTGCCCAGTCCTTTTATAGTCCAAGGCCGAACAGCTTACAAGTGGGGCCCAGGGCCCGACAGGTGGCCCCGGGGTGATCTTATCCTATACAAGATCTAAGGTTTCTTGCGTACGCTGCCTCTGACCGCGCCTTGAAGATTTGCTGCCTTGTCGTGTCGGTCGCTAGTGGCTAGGCGTAGTCGTTGATGATGGCACGGAACGTCCCTTCCGTCTTGTTGTCGTAAGCTACCCACTTGGCGGTGTGGGGTAGGCTTGCGGCACCTTCACTACGATGTGATTGGACGCAGCGGTACCTGACAGGGGGCATGTGCAGCATTGTGCGCCTGGGGAAGGCGCGCGCCTTCAAATGCGCGACTGGACATGACACACCGCCCTTTACTCTTCGGGGCCCATGGCTTATTGCAGGTCATGGGACACACTCCAGCTCTAGAGCCCTCCTTGGTGGGAGCGAGGGCTCGATGTTGGAGGCCGCGTGGCAGCTCCAGAGCCCTCCTTGGCGGGAGCAAGGGCCCGGAGCCGAAGGACGCGTGGTAGCTCCAGAGCCCTTCTTGGTGGGAGCAAGGGCCTAGAGCCGAAGGACGCGTGGCAGCTCCGGAGCCCTCCTCGGTGGGAGCAAGGGTCCGGAGCTGGAGGACGCATGGCAGCTCCGGAGGACGGCTCAGCGGGAGGCTGGATCCGGAGCTTCTTCTTTGAATGTGGCCTAGAGGGGGGTGAATAGGCTTTTTGAATTTTGGTCAGAACCAGCAACACTTAACAAACTGATCAAATCCCGAGATATCGAACTAGTCCGGTAGAGTGCAGACTAGTCTGGTGCGTGCGGACTAAGTTGATAAAGTTCAATTGATCAATGATTTCAATTTAAGCACAGTATGCAGTGGAAAATAGTATGTAACTTGCCAGTATTGATTCAATGAAGTTAAGTGTAATGCAAATTAGCTTTGATATGAATGTTTTAACGTAAGATGGACAAAATCAATCAAACCCTAGAATATGATATGAGAAACTTTAAGAGCAAGTTTGACACACGATTTTATCCCGTGGCTCTGTTCCCACGGAAGAATCCTACATCCACGTTGAGGAGCCCACGAAAGGACGGGGTCTTCACTGACCCTAATCTCATCGAATCGCCACAAAGGCCAATTCTTCTTCCACTATCACAAAGGGGGCAAATCACCAAGTTCAAGGGGCCTTATCACAAGTTGAGGGCTCCCCAAGATTACAATTCAAACACCACCAAGAACACACCCATAAGATCAACAATGAAACAACAAGAGTGTGTTAGAGATCAAACCCAAGAGCTCAAACGTGTGGAATCTTGTCTCTCCTATGATAAAAAATTAATCCTCAAGGGATTGATCTTTATTGCATTGGATTTCATGGAGAGATGTGTTTTATAGGCTCTTGGAAGGTGTGACGGTGCAGGGGGTCGATAGATATGATAGTTGGGTCGTGCACATTTATTTATATTAGGGTTTTCAAAAGTTACTGTTAGGGTTTCGAGGGTCCGGACTAGTCCGTGGTGGAGTCCGGACTAGTCCGGTGTGCAACGTGCAGGAAACCCTAAGTGTCCAGAAATATCGGACTTGTCCGGCTAGGAGTGGACTTGTCCGATTTTAGTCAGAAAGGTTTTCGGACTTGTCCGTGCTGATAGCGGACTTGTCCGGTGTGGTGATGCCCTTAGTGAATATAGGACAAGTCCGCACTTGGAGGACTTGTCTGATTTTAGTCAGAGGCATTATCAGACTAGTCCAGTGCGGACAAGTCCGCACTGGCTGGACTTGACTGAACCTGTCCAGAGAGGATATCGGACTAGTCCGGTGTATATCGGACTAGTCTGTTTTTCCTGTGATATGTGAAGTGTGTGAGGATTTTTGTGTATTCTATTCAGCTCTTGAGCTCTTTTCTGAATTGGTCCTCATTCTCCTTTCTTTTTGTCACTTTCTTCATTCTTTCATTAAAACATGCGCTCATCTCAATAATGTGGTTAGTATCTCATTTGTTTGTCATAAATCAACCAAAACCCACAAGGGATGCCTAGATGCACTTTCAAACTTGCATGCAGGGGTACCCGGTCTTGAGGGTACCGACAGCTGCATTAGTTGAAACTTGTCATTAATATTCACTAGAGCTTGTATTCGAGGAAAATATGAATAGTGTAATAAAAGTGCTTAATTAATCTTGTTCTATTGTAATTTTCTGTATATCCTTTTGTGAATGCACTCGTGTATGTGTGTTGAACATCCTGGGCACACATATGCGTTCAGTTGGTTCATCTTCGGGATCGGGTGTCCCATTGCTACACCATTTCTGGGCTTGTAGTGGAGAACAGCGGGGTTATGCTGCCGAAATTTCATCTGGACCCGGACTACGTGTGTCGTCGTAAGCACGCCCCACTTGACAACTCTTGGGTGGGTTTAGGACCTATCTGCCTAGTTGTAGTGGTCGTCACATAATATAAAAATAAACTAATAATGATTTTTCTGCTTTGAAGGTATAAGCCGAAAAATGGGTGACGACCGTAAGGTTATGTATGATGGAAGGAGTCAGATGGTGTGTACACTTTGGAATGGAGACGGTTCGCAAATGTGTTCGTGAACCAAGCATTTCCTAGTGGTGCTCATTTTGTGAAGTGTCCGTGTAATAGGTGCCAAAATCGTTGACGTTTGGAGAGGTCTGAAATGATGTTGCACCTTTGTAAGCACGGATTTATGCCAGACTATCTAGTGTGACATGAGCATGGAGAGATGGATCATGCTAGTGAGTCAGAAGGAAATGAGAATGAAGATTGGATGGATGAGATGATGGTAGATGTTGGTCGAGAGTACGAATAGCAGTCACTACCAGAGGAGGTGAAGAAGTTTTACAGGCTTCTTGCCGCCACAGATGAAAAAAGTGTATGAGGGCACCAATGTGACCATTCTGCAGGCGGTCACACGACTAATGGGGTTGAAGTCTAAGTACAATTTTGCAAACAATTACTAAAATGGTATCCTGAAGTTGATCAATGATATCCTTCTGTCAAAACATAAGATGCCAGAAGACATATATCAATCAAAGAAGATTTTGGAAGGTTTGGGCATGAGTTATGAGAAAATTGATACGTGCGAGAATAATTGCATGTTGTTTTAGAAGGGACACGAGAATGATACTCATTGTATGCATTGCAAAGCATCTAGACATGTGAAGGTTTTGAATGATGATGGTGAGGAAATAAGTACAAAGGTACCGGTCAAACAGCTTCGGTACATGCCTATCACGTCCAGGCTTAAACGGTTATTTCTTTCTCAAGAAACAACAAAGCAGATGAGGTGGCATTTAGAATGGATATGTGAGAGCGATGACAAAGATATTATGGTGCATCCTTTGAATGCGCGGCATGGCAAGCTCTAGAGCGTTTCAATCCGGAGTTTGGTAGATATCTAAGAAATGTTCATCTTGGGTTGTCAATAGATGATTTCACTCCTTTTAGCACAAGTAATAGTCCATACTCTTGTTGGTCTGTTTTTATCATGCCTTACAAAGTCCCTCCCAACATGTGCATGAAGGAAGGATACATATTCCTCACGACCATCATTCCTGGTCCTAAACATCCTGGGACAAAAATCAATGTGTTTATGCAACCGTTGATTGAGGAGTTGAAGGAGTTATGGCAAGGTGTAAAGGCATACAACAGTCATCTGAAACTTGAATTTACTTTACGTAACGCGTATCTATGGTCTATACATGATTTGTTGGCATTTGGCATTTGAGATGATTGGTGTGTCCATGGAAAATTGTGTTTCCCCATATGTATGGCTGACACAGATGCCTTCAGGTTGAATTATGGAAGACAAGTTAGCTTCTTTGATTGCAATCGACGATTCCTTCCTTCAAATCACCCTTTCAGGAGTGATAAACGATCATTCTGAAAAGGCAAAAGTGTTACAAAAGGACCCCCTCATCGATTGACAAGCGAACAAAAAATGGCATGACATGCAAAGTTAAAAGAGTCTGCTAAAGGTGGTTTCGAAGGCTATGGTACAGAACATGACTGGACTCATATTTCTTTTCTTTGGGAGATACCATATGCAAAGGCATTGCTTTTACCGCACAACATAGATTTGATGCACCAGGAGCGTAATGTCGCTGAAAGCATCATAATCATGTGTTTTGATTTTACCAGTCAAACCAAAGATAATTTGAGTGCGAGGAAAGACTTAGCTGATATTTGCAATCTTCCAGGGCTTGAGGTTATAACAAATGCAAGCGGAAATGAAAGTAGGCCACGAGCTCCATACTGTGTTAGACCAGAAGAAAGAAAGCAAATACTTAGTTGGTTGAAAACATTGAAGTTTCCAAACCGCTATGCAGGAAACATAAAACGATGTGTTGATCTCAACACCGGTAAACTGAATGGGTTGAAGAGCCATGATTACCACATTATGTTGGAGAGACTTATACCGTTAATGTTCCGTGGCTACTTCAAACCCGATTTGTGGAAGATGTTTGCTGAACTTAGCTACTTTTATAGACATATTTGTGCTAAGGAAGTGTCAAAAAAGATGATGCGGCGGTGGGAGAAAGAAATTATTGTGCTTGTACGTAAGATGAAAAAAGTGTTCCCGCCTGGATTTATGAATGTTATACAACATTTGCTAGTGCATTTACCTTATGAAGCATTGGTAGCAGGTCCTACACAATTCAGGTGGATGTATAGCCAAGAAAGAGAATTGAAGAAACTTAGAGCTACAGTGCGCAACAAGGCAAGAGTTGAGGACTGTATTGCAGAAGCATTTGCAGCTAAAGAGATTACTAACTTCTCTAGCAAATATTTTTCATGTGCCAACAACGTGAATGCATCTGTCACACGATATCATAATGTAGAAGAGCAATCTACGAGTGAGCTTAAGATTTTTCGATGGAAGGGTAAAGGTGTTGGGGCTGCTACTTCTCATTATATTTCGGCGCAAGAGAGGAACTACACCATGCTTTACATATTTTTCAACATGGAGGAGGTGTTACCATATTTTGAAATGTTTGACAAGTTGTATTGGAAATCTTCACGAAGACCTACACAAAGTCAATTGGATAAGATGCGTCAGCATGGCATAAACGGTGGAAAAAGCTTTATGGACTGGTTCCGTGGACATGTAATTTTATATTTGTTTTTTCCTTCAATCATAATTCGCATGTTTATCAGATGATAACTTTGTTTATTTATGTAGTGTATGAAAGATGTCAACATCTCAAATGACTTGTGACAGAAATCGCATGGTCAATTGAGAGCAATAGAATTTAACAGATACGATATCAACGGATATCGTTTTCGGACGGCAAGTTTAGAAGCAAGTCTTCCACTTGCTGCCACTACAAACAGTGGAGTAATGATAACTACAGGGTAGTGGAAAAGTGATAGAATACTACGGTGTTCTTAAAAAATAATAGAGTACACATTTGTCGGTCCAAAAATACTTCAACTTGTGATTTTTGATAGTGAATGGTTTGATCCAACATCGGGCACACGAGTTGATGATTTTGGAATGGTAGAGGTCAACCACAAGTCACGATACACAACCCATAACAACAATGTTGTACTTGCGAATCAAGTGGTACAAGTGTACTATTTAAGTTATCCTCACCCAAGTTTCAAAAATTGGTGGGTTGTGTATACAATTAACCCTGAAGTGCATCGTCATCGTTATGATGAGAATATAGAGATTCAGGAAGATGAAGGCATTGTCTATCAAGATGAAGTCGAGGAAGCAGAAGATTTTATGATATCTTATGAGACAGGACTCGCAGAAATAGCTAGTGACACGCTAGAGTTGATGTCTGAAGAACAAGCTGGTCCTTCAAGAAAATGTTTTCAACAATCACAAAGGATTATGGAAAAGAAGAAAAGGATTATGGAAGAAGAGGAGAGATTTGATGATGAAGAAGAAGAGATGGAAGAGAGTGAAGAGGAAGATATGGAAGAAGAGATACATGAATACCTTAATGCACGCGTGACAGAAGCAGATTCTGATGCTGATGATTTTTTTATTTATATTGTTCATATTATTTTAGATTTTTATTATTATTGTACATATTCTTTATTTATTATCTAATGTTGTATACTAATCATTTCTATAAAAATGTGTGCATATGTTTAAGCTTTTGCCAAGTTTGGGGAAGAAGAAGAGCAAGAAGGGTAGTGGATCTTCGTCCTCCACTCCCAGTTCTACTTCGGGCCAGACAGACCCGTTTCAGGTACTTGTTTTTTACAAATATTTCAATATCAAAATTATTTGTCTATTGTTTCTTACTTGTTTACATACTTCTTTATTTATATTTTTAGGGCGCTACTTATAGTGGGCAGAGGAAGAGGCAGTTTATGAGTTGTGTGGCACAGCCGACGTCGAGCGAGCCTGGACGAGGTTCGAGTCCAACACAGGTGGCAGATGGTTGCCCGACATACCAGGAGTTTTATGGGGAGGAACCAAAGACTGTCAGGCAGACGTCGGAGTAGGAAGGTGGCTCAAGAGGAGGCTTAGGACGAGGCTCAGGAGAAGGCTCAGAAACTGTTGGGCGGTAGACCTCTTCTGATGGTGGTAATGAGGGGGATGATGAGGACGACGGTGAAGAGCCTGAGGATCCCGAACGAGATGCCAGAATTGCAAGAAGGGCAGAGCTAGCAGAGTTAGGACACCCCAATCGATGCCCCTTTAGGTAATATTTCTGGTTAATTAATAAGTTCATTATACCTTTTCAATTAACTAATTTTATGTACCTTTTGTGTACAGGTTGCAGAGGCACCTTTTATGTGGTATAAGTAAAAGCATGGACGAGTAGATGATTATAAAGCCGAAGGATACTTGGTGCTGGGTCAAGCTTGGTTGGAGTGGCAAGGGGCATCAATGAGTTGTTAACACCGAGTTGGGAAACGCCGTCCGGTTTTGCTATCCCGGGATAATTTTAGTGGATGGTCAAAGGATTGAACGCATAATTGGGATCACTGTGCACTTCAAGAGTATGGCGATTCGGGTACATGTCAGGATAGAGTTTGGAAGATCTTCTTGGTAAGTTTGTTTTGATTGTTTCAATTACATTGCATCTTATTTTGGTTGACATTAATTGTTACTTGTATGCAGGGTATGTTTCGTTTGGCAGAGGGTGTGAGTCAAGCATATGCTTGTTCGGTTTTTCATAATGCAGCAAAAAGACGTGTCAAGGACTCCTTCTCTAGGGCACGGATTAAAGCTGTGATTGTATACTACAAGACAGTGATGTTCTAGCCCATAACAAACAAGGAAGCAGCCAAAATTCACCTAACTAGGGAGGAGTACTTGTAGAGCCACGTGGACTGGATTTGTGCGAATATGGAGGCTTGGGTGTGGTTATGCGGGTATTGAGGCTTAGCTGAGTTCAGAAATATTTCTGATAGACACCAAAAAAATCGGAAGAACAAGCCAGAAAAGCACTTCTTCAGTCCGGATGATTATGTGCGGATGGAACAAAGGATGATATGAATTCTTACATTCATACTTAGATTGCTTCAATTAATTGTATTGATAAAATTGTTGAATTTTGGTATTGCAGACAGCTAAAACTGGTACGCCTCCTACATTTTTTGAGGTTTATCTTAAGGGGCACAAAGGTACAGAACCAAATCGCCCGGAGGTGTTGTGTGACAAGGTATCAACGCAGAAATTGGTACGTACATTGATTGTTTGTTGCATTTATCTATTAACTCAACTTATCTTGTACTACATTAATCCGTCAACTAAATGTACCACAACAAAAGTATGTTGAGTGTTTTAAGAAGAACCATGGACCTGATTCAGACTATCAGAGAGAGCCGTTGGATGTGGGTGCGATGTACGATGCCAGTGGAGGTCTACCACATAGGAGGTATGTGTAAAGATAATGATGATTTCTATGTTCATGAATGTCGATTCATCACACTTGTATTTTTTGTAGACTTGAGTTGGGCAACGGGTATGTAGAGCGTGAAGCTTATGTTAGACGACGGTCGTCTAATGCTAGTGGTAGTCGAGTTCAATCTACTGCAGAGGCTGATGAATCGCAAGAAGAATTGAGACGCATCAAGGAGGATATGCAGATTCAGCTGCAACAACAACAGCAATAGACACAGATGTTGCAGCAACAGATGCATTATTTGTATATGTCTCAGGTAACATGTAATTTTCTCATTTCAAAATTTTATTCGATTTAAAAATGTTTCTACTCGAGATATCACAACTAATTTACTTGATACGGTTCATGGGTCAAGTAGCTCCAATTCTTAGTTTGGTCTGCTGCAGTAATCTTACCTCGACATGATGCCTCGTCCAATGCAGCCAACACAATACATTGGCCCCTTCTCACAGGTAAAACTGCTTATCTTATTGACTCGAGTTATATAATGCACTATCATAACTATTTGTGTTGTAGGGTTTCGAGAGTGGTCAACCGTGTGTTCCACAATCTTAAGGATTCATGTCACTGTTGGCTTCTGGAATGCAGCAAAATTATCCAGGTAAACTATAATTTTTGCATTTGACCAATTTATTCGATTTCAAAATAATTCTAATTAGGATCTCATAACTTGATGCAGCTTTCCCACCGATGTCTTTCCCTCCGGTACAGACTCACCCATCACAAGTTGGAGACGTAGTGGTCTGCATGACTTGTATACTTGTTACAATACTTTCATTATAGCAACGTATATAATTAGCACAATATTAAAAAGAAAAAGAAAGACTGAGTGGATAGATGAAATGAAAGAGGGAACAAGTGAGAGAGCGAGAGAGGAAGAGATAGATAGAGAGGGAGAGGAAGAAATAGACAGAGAGGGAGCGGAAGACATAGAGAGAGAGATAGAAAGATAAAATAAGTGATAGATAGAGAGGGAGAGGAAGACATAGAGAGGGAGAGAGTGAGAGATAGAGAGAGAAAAAAAGAGATAGGTAGAGAGGGAGCTAGAGAGGAAGAGATAGAGAGAGAGGGGAAGAGACAGAGAGAGTGGGAGAGCGAGTGAGAGCGAGGGAGAGATAGGGAGAGTGAGAGGAAATGAGAGAGTTTTGATAAGTTTTAGTCGAAACCAACATGTTTTTATTTTATTAAGTTATGTTATTAAGTTAGTCGAAGTCAACATGTTACGTTATTAAGTTTCTCTTTTATTTGTTTATCATAGGAATCTCGTCATGGAACACCCGAAGGTTGCGATGTTTTCCTTAACATCAACAACGGAGGTGCGAGTGGAGGAGATGAGAGTGCAGGACGTGCGAGTGGATGCTCCCACAATGACATTTGAATTTCGTTTACTCATTTTTGTACTGTTGTGCTTGTATTTAAAACGTTTGAAAACCTGTCTACGTTGCTGTGCTTGAAATGTTTGTGAATGTATATTACTACTATGACTGTATAATACTGTTGTGATGTCTATGTAAAATGGAGGCTCCCCAGCCGGGGAGGGAGAGGAAATAGGCTGTTAAAAAATATATGTTATGTGCGTCAGTTTGGGCTAAACTAATGTTCATAGTTGCCCTCGGTACGTTGCCCACGTGGAGAAGTAAATGCGTCGATCTACCTCTAACTGATGCACTTAAATGGAGTAAGAGTGTCAGTTTCTGAGGAACCAACGCTCAAAAACGCGCTTGGTACGCTGCCCACGTGTCACAATAAGTGGGTCGGTGTTACCCGAACCGACACTCTTAAGTGCAGTAAAGGCGTCGGTTTCGCTGGCCGACACATTTACTCCCAAGGGCGTCGGCTCATGGAAACCGACGCCCATAACACATAAATGTGTCAGCCCGACACACTTATTTGTTAAAGGCGTCCGAACTATTTCGTTGGCTAAGTGTGTCGGTTGACCGACGCTTTTAACTTATGGGTGTCGGTTTCTATACACAACCGACGCTCATATGGCCGGCACCCTATTGACAAATTCCGGGATGTTTTCAAAAACGGTATCGGATGGACCGTGAAATACCTTATCTATTTTCATCCCTAGTCTGATAGGTAGGATGAGGTCGCTCATATGGCCGGCGCCCTATTGACGAATTCCTGTAGTGGGATATTTTCAAAAACGGTATCAGATGGACCGTGAAATACCTTATCTATTTTCATCCCTAGTCTGATAGGTAGGATGAGATTTCTGACCAAATGAGGAGGAAGTTGCATGCGAAGATAAAGTCCTCTTTGATGTTAACATTCGCACGGCTTTTACTCCCTGTCATCCAAACAAGCTTTTAATTAATATAGATAACTTTATTTTATTTTTTAAGAAAAAGAAAAACTACTTTAAATATTGAAGGGGCATGGTGGTGTTTCTAATCAAGTGGAGAAGAGGTGTCATGTTAAGATAGTCCTCTTCCAAGTTAAAATTCACGTGACTTTTACGACCTGTCATCCAAACAAACATTTAATTAATAATAATAATTAGAATGCAATCTGAATTATAATGCAATTATACAATTATTCATTATCAATCATTAAATGCCCATCTTATGATGGCAGCGTCTTTCTCATTTAACCCCCTCCACCTCTACCTGAGCCGAGCCGAGCAGGTGGAGGAGGTTAGGTAAAAAAATCAATGACTTGAATAGTTGATTGCATAATTACACCATAAACCAAATTACATTCTAATCGTTGCTTTAATTAATATAGGAAACTCTATTCCATTTTTTTTTAAAAGAAAAAACTTCTTTAAATATTGAACGGACAAACCAAATCCCCGCAAAACATTTCCACGTCCTCACTCAGCTACATACATACACATCTCGGTAGTACGTTCGAATGTTCCATTGTCTCGCTCCTAGCATTTCGGATAATTTTTTCATCGTGTTGGGTTCTCTGCCAACCTTCGTTCTATCTGGCGCTCAGGAACCACATGATGAGCACCCCCCTCGTTGGAGCGCCATCCTGCTGCTCCGTCTTCGGCCACCACGCGCAGCGTTACGCCGCCGCCGTCAGGCCACTGGTGCCGCCTGCTCGCGCGGCGGACACCTCCTCCCAGTCCGCGGCGCGGCTGAGGGCGCTGCTGGAGCAGGTGGACGAGGCGCTGAGTAAGGGGAATGACGAGACTGCCCCCTCCCTCGTGCGCGGCTCGCAGGGGGAGAATGGTGGCCTCAGGGGCTTTGGCGCCGCCAGGCAGGTAGGCGATGCGTCCTCTTGTCTAGCTTCTTGATTTTATCGCTCAACTCGTTATTCAGTCTGGGTCGGTAGTGCCAACTCGTGCCTTTATAGTGACAGGGGAGAAAATATCAGGTTTCAGATAAAAAATAACTACAAAATTGTCTATTCATTTGCGAGAACTTCTGCAAATATTCTGATGGCATATTCCTAAAAGCTGAGTGTTTTTTCTTCGTATCTATCCAGTTCTAAGCGTAAGTGCAGTCGACTAAAGGCAATGACTACTATACAATCAGAGATTTGGTGTAATCGTGCAATCAAGCATCCACAACTGTCAGATCTGCATCTTATGGTCATTGCCTATTTTTATTTAACCCCCTCCACCACCCCTATTTTTATTTAACCCCCTCCACCACCTGGAGGGGTGGTGGAGGGGGTTAAATAAAAAGTGCACTAACCGTTGGATACACATCTATTGGTTGAGAGTGCTTGATTGTACGTTGCACCAAATACCTGCTTGCATTGTAGTTGTTCCGGTCAACTAAAACAATGCAAGTAGAAACGGAAGTATCATTTGATTATTAGGAAAACTGTGGTATATCTTTTTCTTATGTCAATCTTTTTTTTTCTACAAAAACAAATGACTCATTCTTCTCCGATCTGCTTTGTTATGAGATTTCTCTTACATGTTCTAAGTGATGGCATTCTTTTGCGTCACATGATTTACAGTTATCATTTAATATTTTTTATTTTCCTTTAATTGTTCTCTTCATCAGGTGCCTCGAAGACTTTATAAATCGAATGAGCTCAAGCTAAACGGGATCGATACCTCTTGTTTTCTATCCCCCACGGATACAACTTTGGGAACGATTGAGAGAAATCTTCAACTTTCTGCACTTCTTGGGGGACTTTCAATATCATATATATTGGAGTTTTCTCAACTTCAAATCCTGTTTTTCGTATTAGGTTTAATCTCTCTGTGGTCTGTGGATTTCGTGAGTACTCTGCTTCATTCTTATTTGAGACCATTTTGTAATAGTTATTAACAATCCTCATTATTTATTTGAAAGAATATTTTGTCATCTGACGTATACCGGAAGGACATAGGTTTGCATTAACTCATCAGTTTAGGGAGCGAGCCCGAGATGAGTGAGGAGAGAGCCCCGCGCCCACCTCGTCGGAAGCTACTCTGGCTCCAGTCCAACGGCCACAGAAAGTCACACCCGCTGGTCTCATCCCCGTTCCTCGCGCTTGATCGGTGCGGCATCACATTCTCGAAGTCTAGAAACTCAAGCTTGGCGTGCAGATGGAGGCCCTTATGCACTGTTGGATGGGTTTCGTGATCATTAAAGGAAGTGCATTCTGACGTTTATTTTTCATGCAATAGTATTTTTTCTTTGCCGCCTACAATTAACAAAGATTATTTGATTTCTCTGGTTTCTCGTTGGGATTTCTCGACTGGCCTGATTCTACAGGATGAAATTTTTCGCTGCTTTAATACAACTGTTCATCCATCCTCCCCACATAGATCGAAGGCTTTCGCACTAGTTGTGGTTTTCTCCAGGTTCTCCTTTAAGCTATCTGAAGATGCAGTTGCTTTGGCACTGCAATGCTGCCTGGGAGGTCTTGCTTCAGCTTTCCAAGTGGAATATTTGCAGGAGCGTCATTTCAAATTCTGGGTATCTTCTAAAATGGTGGGATTGTTCATCTATCATATGTCTAATTTCAGAACAAATTGGTTCTCTTTCTCATGCCATCTATGGAGAAATGGCGGCCCAAACTGGTTACGGGATTATCAAAAGTGGATCAAAGAGGAGCAAGATAGCTGGACTTTTGTTACACGCTGATTTCATAATAGCCCTAAAAGGGCCTCTCTTCCACGAATCAATCTCCAGAAGTTTAATCATGCGTTGAGCCGAGGCTCTCAATCATCCAAATCAGAATCTATTTCTCTGCAAAAGGATACTCCAGATGGAGAGGTTCAAAAATTAAATTTTGGAAATTTCACTGTTCCAATTAAATTTTCCAATGTAGATGCTGATATCTCTAATAGCCGTTCAAGGTTCTTTGGTACGCAACTAAAGTTGAACTCCAACTATTCTTCTGTCAAACATGTTCCAACTCCCATCACATTGAGAGAAGGCCACCTATTGGCCAATTGAATGGACAATGGCTACCAGTTTTTTAAAAAAATGGGAGGTTCGAATTTAGACTCATTCCCCCAACAGGATGTGCCGGTTTGTGGTTTCTCAAGCTTTTCAAAGAATCAAAATGTGTTTACCCAAGGAAGCTGTACAGGCGAGCGTGAAGGAAAGCCGTGGTGTTTTGGCTTCAGATATCGAAAGGTCCTTTCCATCACTGTCACGGATCCGTACCCATTGTTACAAATGCCTTTCGATGGGGCGCTCTAGGAGGCAGTGCAATCATCAAACCCGATGTAAAGTGTGTTACAGCTATGGACATGCTCAGTCCCACTGCATTAACGCCAGACGGCGAGGCTCCCACAGGTGGGTTCCCAAGAGAACTGCCTCGTGCAAATCGTCTACAGTGGAAGTTGAAGTTGAGAAGGAAGCCAAAGGGGCGAGTACTGACGCCAACCCACTGGCTATAATCCCCCTTCCGGAAACTACCACATGCTCTCCTCCACCACAGCGGTTCTCAAGTTCCTCCACAATGTCCAACTTCCCCATTGGTCCCTCGTGATTTCTTCCATCGTGGGCAGTGGTCCTTGATGGTGGCAACCACAAGGTGGCCCGCAAAGTCTGCTTCTTGGCGGGAGATGTCCTAAAGACACATGAAGAATATGCAGTCACCATCTCTGATGAGGTACTGCATCTGTCCAACCCACAGAGGTTCGCCCTCCTTGAGAACATTGTTTCTTATCTTGAGGAATCTCTACACATGCATGTCCTTAACCGTGGTCTTCACCCCTTCGGCTTGGGCCTCTTCTGTCCGAGGGATGCTTTTGAGAGGGACTTTCTGATCTTTGAAAACCCTCATAGGATCGGGGATTTTCTAATCCGTTTCGTCAAACACGATGAAACCCCATTGAACTTCCGCCGCATTGTCTTCACAAAAAGTCTGGGTAATGTTTCTAGGACTCCCGGTAGACCTCCGCGAGTTTCGCCACATCAAGCAACTCTGTGCCTCCTTTGGATAGTTACTATTTTGGAGTAAGGATGACCCAATAATCATCCGTACTCTTGACTGCGTCATGGTGGAAGATATGATGGACATCCCTAGAAGCATTGTAGTGAAACACAGTGTTGAGTGGGGCGGGGAAGGTCGTTCTTGGACCATCCCTGTTTATCTTTTCAGTGCTTGTTTTGCGGATGATTTCCATGGGGATGAAGTTCCCCCTCCACCTTACAATGGCAATCCCCATTCTGTTGCTGGTCCTGTTGTACCAGACATCAATCCTGACCCATCCTAAGATTTTTCTTTCCAGAACATCCCTGTTGACCCCCGTCACACGGTCTTTCGGTTGTTGGACCCCGCTGACACTGTCAGTTCAATCAGGTCATACCCAGGCTCAGGTTCCCACCAATAGGCCTGTTGATCCGATCATGCTATCGCTGATCAACTCCTTTAAGGACTGGGTTGCTGGCCTGGATAACTCGACTGGTAACATGGCCAAAACTCTGGTGATCCCTGCTGTGAGAGTGACCCTACATCCTGATAACCGTGATATCACCAACATCCAGTTCAGTCCGATTGTTGAGGACGCTTCTCTACATTTGCATGGCCGTATCTCACAGATTTGGTCCCCCATTGTTGGGGCAGAGTCTGAGGACCTCCCAGTTGGCCCCCCTCCTAGTTTCCCGCCACTATCTCCCTCCCGTAAATTGGTCAATCAAAGCCCCTTGAGGCGTATCCTGACTAGGTCTATAGCCAAAGGCAAGGGAAAGTCCCCGGTGCTGGACGGTGATGTCCGTAGAAGCAGCCAGCTGAGCAAGACGGCAAAAGGAAAGAAGGTGGTCCAGGAGTCAGTTTTGGCGGTCAGGACCAAGAGGAGCAAAGCAAACAACAAGAGTCTTAAGAAGGGTAATCTTATATCTGCTATTTCTATTATGCAGGCTGATGAATTTTCCAATTTATCTGGCATTGCCAATGCTGATGAGAATCTTCCTGAAATTCCCATTCATGTGATGCAATCTTTAGCTGTGGGAAGATGCCGGATCTCTCCTTCGGAGATAACGGCAGAGATGTTGCTGAAGCCAAAGAAGGAACTTGATGGAACGAGCTCGGAATCAAGCTAGGATGGCTGGGAGAATGCAAGGAAAAACTGACGATGGATGGGAGACATCTACATTCTCTGCTTTTGGATTGGTCTGTATTTTATTGATGGTTGCGTTTCTCTGGTCGAACAATTGCAGTAAACTATGTGTCTTTTATATTAAAGGGCTATTTAACCCCATCTCTATGATATGCTATGGTTGGTATTTCAATTTCCTCTGGTTTCTTCAAAAGGGTGACTGTCTGAATGTTAAAAGGTTTGTCTGGCATCCCTGTGGGCATTTCAGGTTCTTGAGCCAAAGGAGGTTTGAATATTTCTTTCAAGTTTTCTTATTTACTATTTAGTGAATCTTTCTCAAGTTGATCTATGTTCTCAGAATATGGACCGCAGAAGAACTCCGCACAAAGATTACAAATGGATTACAAATCTAAGCAATGCAAGGATTGGTCCATCCTTACTTGGAATATCAGGGGTATAGGGGCGACTGCAGAACATTTATCACTAAAAGATTTAGTAAGAGAGCACAAATGTGATGTTATATGTCTACAAGAAACAAAGAAGGAATGCTTCTCCAAGGAATTTCTGAGGAAAATAACCACCAGGCAATATGATCAATTTGCGCACTCCCCGTCTATCGGGAGGATTACTAGTAGCTTGGTCCAGCTTCAAGTTTTAGGGGGAGATTTTAGAGGTTAACAGATTTGCAACAGAAATTAAAATGATCTCTTGTTGTGGATGCTTTTGTGGGCCGCCGGTATGTTCGGCAGGCCCACAAAAGGACCCACCAGGGGCGCCAGCTAGGAGAAGAATAGAAAATAGATTAAGTTTGTTAGGTCAATAAAAAGATAAGGAGGTCTGTTAGCAGTCAGTTGCTAGATAGATGAGGTTTGTTAGCAGTCAGTTGCTAGAGACAATATGTTAAGTGTCAGGTGCCTGGAACTCTATAAAGGCAGCCTTAGAGTGTATTAGGGATTTTCATCAAGAAAGAAGTCTTCCCTGCAGGGCGACTGCTTGATCATCCTGGCTGTAACCTCTTCCAGCGCAGGAGAGCAGGCCTCCCAGTCACCCTGCAAATCTTCCTACACCCTGCGCTCTCATCCCCACTCTCACCTCTTGTTGCATTCTCCACTTCACACGCCTAGAAGGAAGAAACGTACCAATTGGGTATCAGATTCATTCGAGGCATCGACCATGTCCGGCCTTGACACCGATCCTGAGGCTCTATCCTTGGGCGCCCTTGACTCTAAGATGGGTGTCCTTGACTCCAAGATGGGCGACCTCTCCGCTACTATGGGCAACATCAATGACACACTGACTTGCATCATGGCACAGCTGACTACTACCAATTCCAGACTTGAGAGACATGATCAGCGCCTTGCTAGATTGGAGAAGGAGAAAGGCCCTGAAACCAGAGGCTCTGCGCCCCTGATTCCCCCCTCTCCAAATGAGGAACAGGGCCTTGTGGGCACCTTTAATCAAGGACCAGGAATGGGGAGTGGCAGTCCTTGGGGCCATGGCCGTTCCGATGATCTGGCATCTCGCCGTCACAAGATCAGTTTCCCTAAATATGATTGGGAAACTGATCCGCTGCCTTGGATCAATAAGTGTGAGGCTTATTTTCGAGGCATGAGGACCCTGGCTGAGGAGAAGGTTTGGCTTGCATCCTTACATATGGAGGGGGTTGCGGCTGAATGGTATTTTGCCTTGGAGCGGGATTTTGGAATTGTTTCCTGGGCACGTTTTTCTGAATTTGTGAATATGAGATTTGGACCACCTCTACGATCCAATGACTTGGCTGAACTGAAAGACTTGCGTCGGACAGGGACTGTTGAAGAATACCAGCGCCAATTCTTGGTGTTATTATGCAGATGTGCAGACTTAACAGCTCGACAGCAAGTGAATTTATTCACTATTGGCCTTGGTGAACCGTTGAGAACAGATGATGAGCTCCAATTTCCTTCAAATCTGCAGACAACGATGAGTCTTGCTAGGGCTTATGAGCGCCGCTTGTCTGTCCCAGCTCCTGCAGGTGGCACCACTAAATCTGTACCTGCCATAGCTGCTAAGGAATCTGCAACCACTCGTTTGGCTCGGTCCAGCACCAGCAAACCTAGGTTCAGGAGACTTTCTCATGAGGAATTGGCTACTAAGAGGGCTAATGGAGAGTGCTACCACTGCTCCGAGAAATACACTCCTGATCACAAGTGTACCACCAAAGCAGTCTATCTGCTGGAGATGGATGAGTTGATAGAAGAGGAGGCAACCACTGATCTAGGCATTTCTCTGCACGCCTTAACAGGGATTGATGTGGCCAATACTATGAAGTTGCGGGTTAACCTGGATGGTCAGATGCTGCTGGCATTAGTTGACACAGGTTCGACACGCACATTTATCCGCGAATCAATCATCAGGAACCTAGGATTAAATGTTGAGGCGCGTCCTGGTTTGCTGGTCAAGGTCGCAGATGTTCTTTTGTGATTGGGGCACGCAAAGATCAATATCAAGATGATGACCTCAGAGATTTACGTGGTACGGGCCGCCTGAGCGTAACACCCTACTCCACGGGGTTTGTGTAATTGTATTAAACGAGTACGTTCGCTAAGATCAGGTCAAATCAGATTCGCCCCCGATATTCGTGCGGTGCATCCCTTTTATAGTTCTAAGGACTAACCGTTATAAAGCTGGCCTGGCCTGACATGTGGCCCTGGCGTGCTTAATGACCTAATACACTATCTAAAGAGTATTAAGTATAAATTAATAGTGTGGTAACATGCCTTCATGGCAGCGTTACCTCTATTAACAGTGTACTGATCGTATGTCATTAATATGGCATTAATGACACATTATCAGACCTTGTAACTGGTGCTTTAACCATCCTTGAATGTGTGTAATGGACGTGATCTGCTCGTATTTCTGTTGGCGATGAAGGTCTGGGGGCTCCACACGTAGCAGATCTGGAGCTTTCCCTTGCGGGAGGGTAGGTCCGGGGTCGTTGTATATGTGTTGGTACCGGAGCTCCTCTCTGACGGGGGCTAGGTCCAGGGCTGTTATACACGTGTAGTCGCCGGAGCTTTCCTTGGTTGGGAGTTTTGTTCCGGTCTTATTTTACACGTGTTAACCCGGGAGCCAGCCATGTGAGGGGAGCGGGTCCGGTGTAACGTGACATGTGGGACCTGCAAGGGCCTTCGACTCCGACGAGTGGAACTTCCTTGCACTTCTTGCGGTATCGTGGGGTACCCGGTACGTAGGGTACCGATAGTGGCCCCCGGGCTCACCTCTGGGAGAAACCCTTTGGGTTAAGTTGTTTTGCTGGAGGTGGGGCCATTCTCGATTCCCGCGCTTTGATTTTCAGAAAGTCCTCTGACGCGCCGATAGAGTGACGGTCCGGGAGTGAACCTTCGATGCGTGGCTTGTTATGAATACGACAGATGAGATCTTTGAGTGTGGATCTCACGCAATTGAAGGTCGCCGGTTCCCATACGAAAACCGTATCGGTTCTGGGCGCCCTGTCATAGCACCGACTTTGGGTTTCCCGCCGCTCATCATGGCAATGGTTGGCCTTGGGTATGGACCTCGATCTCTTCGTTGGGGTGGCCGCAGGCCCAGTCGTCATTGACGGGGTAGATTTTTGAAAAGTTCTTTCGATCTCATTGCGGTTTCCATCCAAGCATCGCGGAGGCTTACTTAAGAAGGAAAGTGCGCACGGTTTGAGGACTCTTTACGCCTTCGATCATCTTTGCGCTCAGAGCCTCCCAAACTCTGCCCAGCTTCCCTTCCTTTGCACCGCTTTGCCGCGATGGAGTTGGGTCTCCCCAAGAGCCGCCTCAAGAGTGATGGTGATCTGAAGAAGGTCTGGATCTACATGGGGTGGTCCAGCGACTCCTTCAATCATTTGGTCCGCGTCGGCAAGCTCCCGTTCAAGAAGGAGCGCGACGATGACATGATGTACTTCTCAGCGTACGCCATGGTGGGACTGATCCCACCTTTCTCAAGTTTCCTTTTGATGCTGCTGGACTTCTATGGTCTGCAGCTGTACCACCTTGGTCCCCATTCTCTTCTTCTCGTGGCGACATTCGTCCACTTCTGCGATATGTGGGTGGGTATTCCCCCCTGCTTCAAGCTTTTCCGCACCTTCTTCACCATCCACACCACCGGCAAGGGGTCTGAGTTTTTTTGGCTTCTACTATTTTGTGAAGCGCAAGAACTGCCCCTACAAATACTTGAAGTCGTTTCCTTCCGGCAAGTGGGACGACTGGAAGAAAGATTGGATCATTGTTACGGCAGAGGATCACGAGAAATTGGAGCTACCCGAAAGTCTTCCCAATGTTGACACTGACGCTTGGAGTGTAGTTCCAGTGCTGTCAGATGCCTTCAACCCTGTCTTGACCAGGATCCGCGGGTGCGTGGAAGGTGGAGTGACCCCCCAGATGGTCTTCTGCAACTTCCTGGTCAACAGATGGGCTCCGTTGAAAAAGAGGGAGAAGCTCGCATGGGCCCTCAACAGCGTGATGGATGACGACCGGATTGAAACCGCCTGAGATCCAACTTGGATGGCGCAAATTTGGAGCTTCATCTCAAGAAATTCCAGCATGGAATTGACGTCGAAGGTGACGACTTAGCTCCGCCGGCGGCTTTCCTCCCTCTGAACATGGAGGCGCAGTTCAGCAGGGAGCTCCGGAGGAGTATGCCGGCGCTTGACAACCTTGGTGAGGCAGAAAGGCGTCCGACCACCGGGTTGGTGATCCCTGGATCTTGCGAGGGTGGTCCTGCCTCTTCCCCGAGTCGGAAGACTGAAGACACCGGCAAGGGCAAGGGTAAAGAGCTAGCTGAGCCTTCTAGTCGGAAAAGGAAGTTGAAGCACACTGACGGGAGGTCCGTCAGACCTGCTCCTTCCACGACGGCTCCTACTCGGCGGGGGAGGTCTTCTGCAACTACCCCTGCTCCAGTGCAAGCGTCTTTAAGAGACGTAAGCTCCGGGCTGCCGACCCTGACCTCAGTGCCGACTAGAAGCTCCAGGTCTGGGAGTTCTTCCTGGCGAAGGGAGGCTCCGGCCGAAAGAACTCCGGCGGCTGCAAGTGTTCTTCAACCGAGGTCCGAAGCAGTTGTCTCACCGGATTTCGTGGACTCTAGCTCCAGGCCTCAGAAGAAAAGGTTCCGAGGCGACTGGGATGGTAGCATCCAGAGGTAAGCATTGATTGCTCACTCTAAAATGCTAGTCTTGCTTTTGAATGTGTCTTTAATCTTCTCTTCCCTTTATTTTTAGGGTGTCAAAGAAGGGACCGGGAGCTTCAGCACCTGTTGCAACGGCTGGGGCTGCACCTGCCGATGCTCCAACTTCGATCGCTGAGCCTCCTCGTCAAGCGGAGGCAGAAGTCGCGGCAGCTCCGGCGCCAGCTGTCGTGAGCTTGGACTCGGAGTCCTCAACCGAAGCTCCTATGGTAGCGCCAGACCGCAGGAGAGAAGTTGAAGATGTACCCTTGGCGGCGGAGGCTGATGCTCCAGTACTGGCGATGCCAGAAGTGTTAGTAGCTGAATTTTTACTCTCATTGAAGAGAGGATGACACTAGAGAGTTGGGGCAATTTTCTTGTCTATTCCTCACACAATGCCATACCCTCCAAGGGGTTGGGGATACATATTTATAGCAGCCAAGGTGCTACTGCCCTAGCTGCTCTAAAAGCAGTCAAAAATGCCATGCAAGCTGCTGTCCTAGAGATACTAACAACTGTCCTAGATGTTGTCCTCTAGTCTAAGATGTTGTCCTCTAGTCAAAGAGGAGTACAACAAGGACCAAATACCAAGGACAAAGGTACAACAAACTAAGGACAAAGGTACAAGGGACTAGGGCATCAAAGACCAAAAGACTACAAGACTTATTCCATCAATGAACTTGAGCTTCCCAAGGGGCTTGGTGAGCAGGTCCGCAAGCTGGTCCTTGGTATTGATGTAGATCACCTTGATGTTGCCTTCCTCCAAGCAGCCTCGGATGAAGTAGTACCTCACCCGGATGTGCTTGCTCCGTTCATGGAAAACGGGGTTCTTTGCCAGGGCCAGAGCAGACACGCTGTCCACCCTGAGTTCCACCGCTCCAGTGTCTCTGCCGAGGAGATCACCAAGCAGTCGAACGAGCCACAGCGCCTGAGTCGAAGCGGTGGAGGCCGCTATGTACTCGGCCTCGCAACTGGACATGGCCACCACCTACTGCTTGACCGACTGCCAGCTAACGAGGCACTTGCCGAAGAAGAAGAGGATCCCACTTGTGCTCTTGCTGGTGTCGATGTCGCCGGCGTGCTCGCCGTCGCTGTACCCGACAAGGTGTGCCTCCCTAGGACACCTCGAGTAGTGGAGGCCGTGATCGAGAGTCCCCGCAACATAGCGGATGATCCTCTTCACAGGCTACTGGTGCTCCGTCATCAGTCGCTGCAGGAACCGACTACGTAGCCGACGGAGAATGCCAAGTCCGGCCCTGTGTGGGCGAGGTAGCGAAGGCTCTCCACAAGACGCCGGTACTGTGTAGTGTCCACCTCCTCCGCCGTGCTGTTGCGACTCAACTTCAGCCTCTCCTCCATCGGAGTGAGGGCTGGATTGCAGTTTGTGAGCCCAACTAGCTCAACAATGCGCCTAGCATAGGCAGTCTGTCAAAGTGTGACCCTAGAGTCGGCCTGGTGCACCTCAATCCCTAGGTAGAAGGAGAGGGATCCCAGGTCACTCATCTGGAAGATGGCTTTCATCTCTTCCTTGAACGCTGCCACCTCCGCATCCTTGGTGTCGGTGATCACCAAGTTGTCGACGTAGACACCCACCAGTAGGGTGTTACCTCCATTGCCCCGCCGGTAGATGGCCGCCTCGTGCGGGCATTACCCGAAGCCCATCCTCTTGAGCGTGGAATCCAACTTGGCATTCCACGCCAGTGGTGCCTGCCGCAAGCCATAGAGGGCCATGCACAGGCGCAACACCTTGCCCTCCTTGCCAGGGAGCGCAAACCCCGGCGGCTGGTGTACGTAGACCTCCTCCTTCAAGTCGCCGTTGAGGAACGCCGACTTGACGTCCATGTGCTGGACACGCCAGCCTTCTTGGGCAGCCAGCGCAAGAAGGAGTCGCATGGATTCCATCCGTGCCACAGGGGCAAAGGCATCATCGAAGTCGATCCCCTCCTGCTGCACGAAGCCACGTGCTACCAAGCGGGCCTTATGCTTGACGATGGCGCCGGCTTCTTCCCTCTTCAGCTTGAACACCCACTTAAGGGTGATAGCACGGTGACTGCGAGGGAGGTCAGCAAGCTCCCAAGTGCGGTTCGTCTCAACCGCGTCCATCTTCGACTGCATCGCGACACGCCATGCCGCGTGTTTCTCGGCCTCCGCAAAGATCGAGGCTCGCCATCGTCGCACGCAAGGTGCAACTGCGCCTCCGGATCTTGATCATCCAGGTCGTGAGGGGCCAGTCCTGGCGCCGACTGGTCGCCGAGAATGTTGTCCATCTTGCGATACCACAACTGCTCGCCATAGTAGCACCCGTCAAGGCGCTCCTCGTCATGGGAGAGTGGAGTGACAAACTCCACTAGGTCGTGCTCGACACGAGCTGGCGACGGAGTGGATGTGGTCGGAGGAGTGGTCATCGGTGCTAGAGTGCGTGGGGTCGCCGGCTGAGGTGGAGGTGGAGGCTCGGGGGCTGGGGTAGACATGCTCGGTGGAGAAGAGCTGCCTACTCCCCCAGCTCCCTTGAAGTAGACGTAGTCGACGATGAAGTCATCGTTCGTCGAGGTCAAACCATCGTCCACCGCCTTGTCTCATGCCCATCCTCGCCCTTCGTTGAACACAACATCGCGCGTCGTGCGCACACGCTGTGTCTCTGGGTCGAGAACGCGGTAGGAGTTTGAGCCCTCCGCGTAGCCGATGAACACCCCAGGGGTGCTCCTGTCATCAAGCTTGCCAATCTGGCCAAGCTCCTTGGCGAACGCGAGGCAGCCGAAGACCTGTAGATGAGAGATCGTCGTCTTGCGCCCATACCAAGCCTCGTACGGCGTCCTGCCGTGGAGGACCTTGGTGGGCGAACAGTTGAGGATGTAAACGGTGGTCACCACCGCCTCTCCCCAGAAGATAGCCGGCATTCCTCTCTGCTTGAGGAGGGCCCGAGTCATCCCCACAACCGTCTGGTTGCGTCGCTCGACGACGCCGTTCTGCTGCGGACTGTAGGGTTCGGAGTAGTGGCGATGAACACCCTCATCCGCGCAATACAACGCGAATTCAGCCGCCGTGAATTCGTCGCCGTTGTCGGTGCGCAGCACGCGCAGCTTGCGGCCGCACTCCGCCTCCGTAGTGGCCTGCGCACGCCTGATGGCGTTCGCAGCCTCTCTCTTGCTGCCAAGGACCACCACCCACATGTAGCGGGAGAGGTCGTCGATGAGCAGCAGGAAGTAGCGTCGTCCTCCTGGTGTAGCCGGTGTCACCAGGCCACACAAGTCCCCGTGAACGAGCTCGAGCCGCTCCTTGGCTTGAAAACTTGACTGTTGGGGAAAAGGAAGCCGCCTCTGCTTTGTCACCACGCAGACATCTCAGAGCTGCTCCACGTGGTTAAGGCATGACATGCCTCGCACCATCTCCTTGGCACTGAGCTGCTTCAGGGCCTTGAAGTTAAGGTGCCCAAAGCGCTCGTGCCACTGCCATGCCTCGTCCTCCCGACGAGTGGCAAGACAGACAGGTTGTGCTACCTGCACGTGAAGGACATAGAGTCGATTGATGTCTCTAGTTACCTTGGCAAGAAGGCGACAATGGTGATCCCAAATTCTCATGACTCCATCCTTAATCTCCATGAGCGAACCACCCTCATCCAGCTGCCCCAAGCTGATGATGGAGTTTCTCAACACGGGGATGTAGTAGACTCCAACGAGCAGCTTGTGCTTACCGGACTTGGCGTTGAGGATGATGGAGCCAACACCCTTGATCTCCACGCCGGAGGCATCACCAAACTTGACAGAGCCTCGGACATTGGGATCAAGCTCGGCGAAGAACCCCCGTCGACCATGTGATGGGTGGCGCCTTTGTCGAGGCACCACCCGTCAGTCTTGTTGTTGTTGGAGCTGTCGCCGAGGAAAACGTGTGCTCTCGGCTCATCAAGATGGAAGAGAGCCGCTGCGGTAATGAGCAAAGCTGGCTCCTCCTCCACCTGTGCAACGTGGGCCTCCTCCCCCACTTGTGCGACGCAGGCTTGGCCACGTCGTGGCTGTCGACACTCCCTGGCCCAATGACCAAGCTTGCCATAGTTGTGACAGGTGTCGTCTCGTGCCGGCTTGTGGTTGCCGGCAGCACCGCCATGGGCGCCTCCGCGGGCACGTCCTTGCACCCCGGTCTGGGCACCTCCGCGCCCCTTGCGCGTCTTGCCGCACTTGCGACTGCCCGTCGAGGAAGAGAACCCCCCCCCCCCCCTTCTTCCAGTCACCCTGGCCAGCCTCCCACTTCTCTCGAGTGATATGAAGCTTCCCGCCAATGGTGATAGGCCCCGAGAGAGGTTGTGGTTCGTCGCTGTCGACGACCTTGAGGCGACCTATCGCCTCTTTGATCGACATCGTGGAGAGGTCCAGCGGAGACTCGATCGAGCGAGCGATCTACTTGTACTTCTCGGGGATGCAACGGAAGAGCTTCTCCACAGCTCTCTTCTCGTCGTAGGTGTCATCGCCGAACTGCTCCAACTTCTGCAACAAAGTGTTGAGACGGAGAGCAAAGTCATCGACGTCCTCACCTGGCTTAAAGGCCAGGTTCTCCCACGCCTTGCGAAGCGCCTGCAGTGTGGCCTTGCGGGCACGGTCGCTGCCGATGCGTGCCGCAGCGATGGCATCCCAAGACTCCTTAGCAGTTCGCTTCTTGGAAAGCGAGAACTGCATCTCGGGCAGGACTACAGCAATGAGGGCATCCAGCGCCCGTCGATCCTCGTAGTAGTCAATGTCGCTGTACCGAACTGCTTCCCACATCTGTCGCACCTGGAGCCGCACTCTCATCACCTCGGCCCACTCGACGTAGTTGGTCTTGGTGAGGTTATGCCACCCACCGCCAAGACCGACGTCCCTGACAATGGCCTGAACCCCGAGGTGTCCATGATACCTATAAGGGAGGGAGAACCGTGCTGCCTGTAATGGTCGCGTTCTCCGTTGACTCCGCCGCTGCCGCCAGAAGCGCCACCGGTGCGTCCACGCTGGTCTGGGTTGCGGCTGTCGCGCCCATGGGGACGCGTGGCTGCTCAATGCACCTCCTGTGCTCGCGCCGCTCCCCTCTCCAGCCTGAGCTCATCGTTGACAACACCATCGACAGAGCCGCTGGAGCTACCGACGCGCAGAGCCTCCAGCTCCGCCGCCGCTGCTGCACGTGCTGCAGCCGCCGCCGCCGCTGCTTCCACTTCCACCGTCGCTGCTACCAGTTCCGTCGCCGCCAACCTTGCCATCACTGCCGCCGTCGCCACAGTCTCTGCCGCCTATCGCTCGCGCTCCTCTACCGTGGCGACCTCCGTCTGCCGCGCGCTCGAGGCGACCGAACGCTGAGACTGTCCGTCGAACATCGCGCACTAGTGGGGAGCTGGTGTGTGGGGAAGAGGGATGAGCTGGGGCAGATGGTGTTCCTGCTACCGGTTGCGGACAGGGAGAGGCGCGGTAAGGAGATGAGCAAGAGATGTTTAGGCTACAGGATAGAACGACTCTGATACCAAGTGTTAGTAGCTGAATTTTTACTCTCATTGAAGAGAGGATGACACTAGAGAGTTGGGGCAATTTTCTTGTCTATTCCTCACACAATTCCATAACCTCCAAGGGGTTGGGGATACATATTTATAGCAGCCAAGGTGCTGCTGCCCTAACTGCTCTAAAAGCAGTCAAAGATGCCATGCAAGCTGCTGTCCTAGAGATGCTAACAACTGTCCTAGATGCTGTCCTCTAGTCTAAGATGTTGTCCTCTAGTCTAAGAGGAGTACAACAAGGACCAAATACCAAGGACTAAGGTACAACAAACTAAGAACAAGGGTACAAGGGACTAGGGGACCAACGACAAAAAGACTACAAGACTTATTCAATCAAGAAGTTTCGGCTTCCAAGCCGGAAGTTGCTGAAGCCCTGACTGCTGAGCTAGAAGTAGTTGATGTTCCGGCTATTGAGCTGGAAATTACCCAAGCTCCAGCTCTGGTGCCGGATACGTTTGAAGATCCGGTGGCTGAGCCGGAAGTGGTAGAGGGTCCGACGGCTGAGCCGAAGGTGGTTGGAGGTCCGATGGCTGTGGCGGAGGTGGTCGCCGTGCCGGAGCCTGAGCCAGCACCGGTTGAGGCCCCAGTTGAAGCTCCAGCTACTGCTCCAGAGGTGGTGGTCCCGGAGGTACCTGGGCTGGAGCCAGAGCAGCTTGCAGGACTGGCGACAGGTCCTTCAACTTTGGAGCCGTCAACTGAAGACCCTGAAGCGGCGCCTTGAACTGCTCCAGAGGTGGAAGTTCACCCAGTGGGTTCTTCTGCCGTCGCTGAAGGGCTCTAGGAGAGCAGCCCTAGCGCTGCAGGAGTCCAGGGAACCACTATTGTTGAGTGGGACCCAATTTTTGTGATGGAAAACCCATTTGAGCCTGCGAAAATGGTCCCAGCTGGCCCAGAACCTATCCCTCTGGCGTTGTCCATAGACAATGCCTGCTCAAGTCTCCGGCAGGTCCAGCTTGCCTTCGAACATGAGAGCAAAGCCTTGGAGGAGCGCAACACCTTTAGGCGTTGGCGCAACAGACGCCATTTTGAGACCAGGCTTGCTCAGACGAGGCTGGCTGACCAGAAGGAATGGATCAAGGGGGAGAAGGCCCGGTTAGAATACTGGGATAAGTTGATGGAAAAGAAGGAGGCCGCCATCCGGGCGCTCGATGCTAACTCCATAGAAATCCTGGAGCAAGCCAAGGAGAGACGTGACGCTGCTGACGAGCGTTACGAAAAGCTCGCAGAATTGAATGAAACTCTCCTAAAGCGTCGAGCAGACCTGGAGGTGAGAGAGGAAAAACTCCTGCGTTAGCAGGAGGATGTGGTGAGGAGAGAGGCGGAGGTCACCCAGAAGTTGACTCTGGGTGAGAAAAATTTGGCGGATCGCAGCAAAAGCTGGATCTATGGAAGGGGGAAGAGAGGAAGAAGAACTGGAAGGTGGGGCAGGAGCTTTCGAAAAGAGAGTCTAACGTTGCCGCTAGGGAGGAGAGAGTTAAAGGCAGGGAGAAAGACCTTGCTGAAAGGCGGAACCGCATCCACCTCCGGGAGATGGAGCTAACCGACCGAGAAAAGCAAGTTGCTGAAAGCATGCAGCAACATGCTAAGTTGGTTGAGCGCCTTGCCCGTGATGGTTCGGAGCTTGCGGCTTCCCGGAAGTCGCTGGAGGAGCTGTGGAGCCTGAAGGAGAACGAAGCTATTCAAGTGTGGGACTTCCTCGGGCGGGCGAATGACGCGCTGACACCGTGGGTTTCAGTCCAGTACGTCCGGACAACCTGGAGCTGGATCTGGACCAAGCGCTGGTGGCTCTCAACAGTACTGGCGGCAAACTTGACGCGATGGGCAACGCCATCGCGGATCAGCTGGAGATGGAGGGGAAAACTCTGGCAAAAAACGTCGCAGAATATGTGCTGACGTGTTCTGTAAGACGAGATCCCCAATTCCCACTGGACCCGGTGCTCGAAGGTCCTATTGCTGAAGAGGAAGACACCGCCAAAGCCAGCGTCCGAGAAGTTGCCCAAAAAGTAGCTTCATTCTTTCGTAGGTCTTAGGTCTTCCAGTAGCTAGGGCTTTCTTCCTTTTGCCTTCTGCTGTACTCTCCCTATTTGGTAATCTAGTGTCTCAAATTAACGAAATCCTTCTTTCTGCCTTCAATTTCACTTTTGTCTTTAATATACCGTGCCGTATCTTGTTGGCCCCCTGGTACATGTGTACAGTTGAGGTGTGTACATGTACCAAAGGTTATGACAGTATGTTGATGACTTGGTTGCTTCGCAATTGTAGATTTTAAGTCCGAAGTCTTCAATTTTGAAGTATCGAAGACAGCCCCCTGGAATGGTCGGAGCTTGGTAGCTCCGGCGTCAACATATTAGATGTTGATGGTAGACCTATCTTGGGAAATGTCGGAGCTTAGTAGCTCCGGCGTCGTCCACCATCGCTATGAATTTTTGCTTTTCCTGCACATTAAAGGCAAGAGAAAAAGTAAAATTCGTCCTCCTATATATAAATTGGTTGTGACTTATTGTTCTTATTTGAACTTTGAGTCTGAAGAAACTCAGCATGATAACGAGCATTTTGATATAATCTTTTTAGATCTACATGCCTTTTTAGTAGTCACCCTACTAAGGCCTGTCGGGGTGTAGGTAGAGCGACATACTTAGGGTGCAGGAAAAAGCTAAGTCGATAGCGCACTCCGGACCTATGTTAGCTTGGCGTTCAGGCTAGTAGACTATGTAGCAATGTTAAGATCCAAAAAGACTATCAATAAGGCTTGTAATGCTTGTGAATTACTTGAAACAAAGCTAAAAAAGATTTGCACAACTTCATTATAGACAAGTGGGGTAAAAATAATTTGATATATTGAGCCTTGCACAAAATGTAAATGCACGTGGAGTCTGGTTTCACACAACAATGCCTTGCATTATAGGTCTGGATTACAAAGAAGACAAGGACACACTTAGGGTGCTGGACCAAGCTAAATGTTCTATACATCTTGTCCTAGCTCAGATCAAGTAGTTACACTTTTAGTGTTGTGACTGTGTCAAGTGTTACTTGAATTTCCCGGTCCCTCCCGGAGGGGTCCAGATGTTCTCTCAGAGGACTTGCCCATCTCTGTATAAGGACTCTACAACATGCATTGTGTGTAATTGCAGACTCACCCCCGTGATTCTAAGCATAAAACTTACGGAGGTGCTCGATGTTTCAAGGATTGGGAAAAGTGGGATCCCATCCTCAGTTGCCAAGTGAACGCATCCTGGTCGGGATACTTTAATGACTCGGAAGGGACCCTTCTAGCTGGGGGAAAGTTTGTTCATCCCTTTACGGCTTAGTATCTTCCGAAGCACCAGTTCACCTTCTTTAAGCTGTCGATCACGCACATGCCTTTGATTATAGCGCCGGAGCGCTTGGAGATAACGTGCATTCTGAACAGCTGCTTGGCCCCTTCCCTTGTCGACGAGGTCAAGGTCTTCATGCCAGAGCTGGTCCTGCGTGACTTCGTCGAAGGTCTGGACCCGGAGGGACCCCAAGGTGATCTTCGGAGGAAGGACTGCTTCAGCTCCGAACACCAAGAAGAATGGAGTCTCCCCAGTTGACCGATTAGGTGTTGTCCTATTCGCCCATAATTTGGACGGAAACTCTTCAATCCAGTTAGCTCCGTGCTTTTTCAAGTGCTCATATGTGCGCGTCTTGAGTGATTTTAAGATTTCTACATTTGCTCTCTTGGCTTGGCCATTGCTTGTTGGATGAGCTACTGAAGTGTAGCTAAGCTGAATGCCGAGGTCTTCGCAATATTCTTGGAATGCAGCACTTGTAAATTGAGTTCCATTGTCAGTTATGACTTTGTTGGGAACTCCAAATATGCATATAATAGACTTCAAGAACTTGATTGCTGATTGTTTGTTGATTGTTACTACTGGTGTTGCTTCCGACCACTTGGTGAATTTGTCGATGGCGACATACAGGAACCTGTAACCTCCGACGGCTTTTGGGAAAGGTCACAAGATATCCATGCCCCACATAGCAAATGGCCATGTAGGAGGTATCATTTGTAGTGATTGAGCCGGTTTGTGAATCTGTTTGCCGTGAAACTGACACACTTCACATTTTTTCACTAGCTCAACCGCATCTTGAAGTGCTGTAGGCCAGTAAAAGCCATGTCGGAAGGCTTTACCGACTAGCGTGCGAGAAGATGCGTGATTCCCGCACCCGCCTCCATGGATTTCCGCGAGGAGCTCACGGCCTTCTTCCCTTGCAATGCACCACATTAGGATGTCGTTGGCACCGCGTCGGTAGAGATCCCCTTCTACCAATGTGTATCTTTTAGCCAATCTGAGAATCCGGTCAGCGGATACATTGTCTTCAGGAAGAATATTGTCTTTCAAGTAGCTCTAGATCTCCGAGATCCATGCATCGGAGCTAACTTGAGCTTCTGAGTCTTGCATGCTGGGTTGCTCGGAGCTTCCGACAGCACCTACGACCCTTGGTGAACGCCATGGTAACAGGCCCACCGGGACCGCCAACTTCGAGTTGCTGGTCTCGCCCCCTTCACTCAGTTCGGCAGGATGAGCTGTTGGTTTTGACAACCTCCGGACGAAGATTCCGTCGAGAGCCGGAGCTCCGATTGAGGCTTTCGTTGAGAGTTCATCGGCTTTGGAGTTATGAAGGCGCTGAACAGGATGGAGATCCAGGACTTCGAAGTCCTTCTGAAGCCTCTGGACTTCAAGGAGATAAGCAGCTAATTGAGAATTGTTGCAGGAGCATTCACCTTTCACTTGTTTGATGATGAGTTGTGAATCTCCCTTTACCAACAACTATTTTACACCACAAGAAAATGCCACTTTAAGTCCATAGATGAGGGCTTCATACCCCGCCATATTGTTGGTTGCCTTGAAATCAAGGTGTACCATGTACTTGACCTTCTCTCCGGTCGGAGCCAGGACAAGGATTCCAGTTCCGGCCTCCTGCTTCTCCACGGAGCCATCGAAGTAGAGGGTCTAGTGAGGCTTAGTGAATACCGGAACTTTGAGCTCTGGTTTCTGCTCACTGTGGCCCCCTGGATTTGATGGAGAGGGAGTCCACTCCGCCACAAAGCCAGGCAATGCTTGACTTTTAATTGCTTATCTCGACACGAATTCTAGATCGAATTCTGCCAGCTCCGCTGCCCACTTTGCAATTTTTCCAGTAGAATTAGGGTTATGCAAAATTGCACGTAGTGGAAAAGAAGTTACCACTGATATTTTGTGGGCTTAGAAGTAGTGGCGAAGCTTTCTCTAGGTGATAAGAACTGTGTAAAGCAGTTTGTGCACCTCAATGTATCTTGTCTTGGCGTCATGGAGTACTTCACCGATGAAGTACACAGGGCACTGGATGGTCTGGACCCTTTCAGAAGGACCCGAAGCTTCCTCTCCATTGACCCGGACCCTGCTGGAGGGTCCCGGACCTTTAGATTGTGCTTCTTGGACCCTCCCAGAAGGGTTTAGAATTTCTTCTTGTTGAACCCGGATCTCACTAGAAACCTCCTCAAACGAATGAGGTTGATCTCCTAGTACTTCATTTTGATGTTCCATGTCTAGGAGCTGAGACCCAATCATGTCTTCAGGTGGTTCCGAACCCTCCCGGAGGGGTCTGGATTCATGAAATGAAGATGGTTCCGGTCTTTCTGTGACCTGGACCATACTGACAACTTCAGTGGTTGCCGAAATGTAAAGCAGTAAAGGCTCACCAGGGTTCGGAGATACCAATATTGGTAGTGTGGTGAGGAGTTGTTTCAACTCTCGGAACGCCTTTTCTTCTTCTTCAGACCAATGAAATGGTTCGGACTTCCTCAAGAGTTTGAAGAAGGGTAGCGCCCGTTCTGCCAGTCTTGATATAAACTGGCTCAGCGCAGCTAGACATCCAGTCAACTTTTGGACATCTTTAATGCGGGCTCGGGGCTGCATTTCTTCTATAGCCTTGATCTTTGCAGGATTTGCTTCGATTCCTCGATGAGTCACCAAGAACCCCAAATGCTTTCCGGAGCTAACTCCGAAGACACACTTGTCCGAGTTCAGCTTGGTGTGCGTAGTGCACAACTTGTCAAAGACGGCTTGTAAGTTGTCAAGGAGTGACTCCTTGTTTTTGATTTTCACGACGATGTCATTAACATACACCTCCGCCAAGTCTCTAATTAGATCTCTAAATTTTTTGTACATGGCTCGCACAAATGTTGAAGAAGCATTTTTAAGACCGAACGGCATGACAGTATAACAATACAACCCATCTACTGTTATGAAGGCAATATGCTCTTCATCTTGCTTAGACATTTGGATTTGATGATATCGAGAATATGCATATAAGAAACACAGTAACTCACACCCGAAGGTGGAGTTCACTATCTGATCTATTCTGGGTAGCGGAAATGGATCTTTTGGACATGCTTTATTTAAGGTGGTGTAGTCGATGCGCATCCGAAGCTTCCCACGGGCCTTGGGTACAACAACTGGGTTTGCCAGCCATTTTGGATGGAAGACTTCCCGGATGAATCCAGCTTCAAGCAACTTCTTGATTTCCTGTCGGATGAAGTTTTGTCGCTCAATTGATTGCTTCCAGGGCTTCTGGTGTACAGGCTGTGCGTCTGGGTAAATCTTCAGATTGTGCTCAATCACCTCCCTAGGCATCCCAGACATTTGTGACGGTTGCCAGGCAAACACGTCGACATTAGCCCGAAGGAAAGTGATGAGCGCGAGTTCCTATTTGTTGTTCAGAACCCCCGATATACGGGTAGTCTGAGCAGCATCGGAACCGATTTGGACGACTTTGACGGGAATGTCGGCGTCACTGCTTGGTTGCACACGAGGTGCGGAGGTAGAACCTTTGTGACGAATGCTTGGAGGATTCGGAGTTGGCTCCTTACCATATGCTTCCTCTTGCGCTGTGGTAAGTGCATAGAGTTCCTCCAGTGTAGTGACTCCTGCAGTACGATCTCCGTGGATCCGGAGAACACCCGTGGGTGTTGGCATTTTCAACACCAAGTAACCATAATGAGCAGCAGGCATAAACTTGTATAAAGCTGCCCTGCCCAAAATGGCATTGAAGGGTAGACTGATATGCGCAACGTCGAAAACCAGTTTCTCAGTTCTGTAGTTCTCCCGGGTCCCGAAGGTCACTGGGAGTGTAATGGAACCAAGAGGAGTAATGGTTCCCGGACCTACTCTGGAGAAAGGTCAGGATGGGCGAAGGTCCGAAGGCCGGAGCTGAAGCTTAACGAAAGCTTCGAAGCTTATGAGGTTTAGCTCGGAACCTCCGTCCACCATGACATTGGTGGATTTGGATATTGTTAATGGTGGGTGACACCATCAACGGGAGTTGGTCGATCATGTTTTGGGGGCAGTCTGAAGCATAAAAAATGATGCGTGTATCCATCCACTTCTAATGTGGGTCTGCCTTAGCAGCAGGAGCTACCATGGCCATGTCGCGCCACATTGTCTTGAGGATGCAATGAGAGGCGATGTCCCAAGAACCACCATAGATGGTGTTCAGGGTCTTCTGAAGCTCGTTGTCAGAGGCGTCGGAGTTGTCGTCAACAGTGTTGTAAACGACTTTCAAGATTTTTTTAGGGTCTTGGAAACCTAGCTCCTCTTCAGCTGGAGCTTCGTCGTCTTTTTCTTTTCCTTCCATTTGACAAAAAGGAGCTTCTTCCTAGCGCTTGTTGTAGCGCTCGACAAGGTTCTGGACCTCCCGACACTCTTCCAAGCTGTGTCGGTTCGTCTTGTGAATCGGACACCATGCTTTGGAACTGTTGTCGTCCTCTGATAAAGGTCGAGGTTGCTTCTTGGGGCGTGGCCCCTGGTTTTCAGGAGCTGCAGCAGTAGCAGCTGGAGCGCCGACCGACGACTTCTTTTTGCCGTTGGGCTTCTTCTTCTTCTTACCACTACCGGAGGTAGCGGCTTCAGTTTTGGAGGACTTCTGGTTGGCCTCTGGAGATGGCTTGGAGTGCATTTCACGGCCCTCTGCAGCTCTAGCGCATTTGTCAGCTAGGCTGAAGAGTTCCGTGATGCTGGTAACTTCTTTAATAGCCAGCTTCTCTAGCATCTTCTTATCTTGAACACCCTGTCTGAATGCAACGATAATAGAAGAGCTTGAGATACAAGGAATGGTATTTCGTACCTGAGAGAATCGCTGGATGAAGGACCGTAGCAATTCCCCCGACGCTTGCTTTACAGCAAACAGATCCAATTTAGTGTCGGGCCGGGTATAGGAGCTCCCGAAGTTGGCAGTGAATTGCTGACATAGTTCCGCTCAACTATTAATGGAGTGAACCAGGACCTTGCAGTCCTAGTTAAAGCCACCGGGAAGTAATTGGCCATCACAGCCTCATCACCCCCCGCTGCCAGTATGGCAGTAGAGTAGATTTGAAGAAATTCAGCGGGGTTGACAGTCCCGTCGAATTTCTCTGGTAAGTGGGGCCGAAACTTCTGTGGCCACCTGACCATACATAAGTGCATGGCCAGGACAGAACAGCCTCCTCCTACTTCCTGAGGAGCAAGGTTGTCCCGAGCTTCTCGCCTCTCACGAGCACGCTCAATGTGGACACGACCGTCCTGTTGCTGGTACCGACGATCCTGTTCTGACCGCAGGTCATGAGTCGGAATCCTGGTAATTGTGTGGGTGTGTCGTGCCAGGGGAGGCAACGAAGTCACCTGTTGGGAGGCAACACGTCTCCTTTGTTGAGAGGCTTGTGGACCAAGTCGGCCAGACAAAGTCCGTCGTTGTGAAGGTGCTCGCCCCGAAGGGGGAGGACCTTGGTTGCTGATGCCTGCAGCCACAGCTGCAACCAGATGATCAACATCGGCCCTCCACTACTCTATAGCACCCTGGGGTGCACCTGGAGGCGGTGGGCGTTGCAGAAGTGTGTGCGCAGCAATGAGCGCGTGCTCGGGGTTGTTGTTTGTCGATGCAGTGATCGACACAGATGCTCTATCTTGTTGACCAGTATTGTTTGCCGGAACAGATGGTGGCTATGGTGTCACAACACCTGCTGGAACAACGATATCTGCTGGTTGTTGGACGTTGGAGGGATTGCCTCCGACAGGTGGTCCAGCGTGGTTGCCATTGGAAGATCTAGCAGCTGAATTCACCATCTTGTGATCTCCGGAAACTCCCCTTCCTGGTGTGCCAAATGTCGAAGTGTTTGATATCAGTGGGGAAATTTTCTAGACGACCTGCTACAGCTTGCCACTTGATGGATTTGATATTGTTCTTGGAGTGCACTGGCTGCGCACACTAGGGCCTATTATTTGGAATTTCAATGACCTGACAATGAAGTTTTGGCGCCAAAGCAGACAGCTTCATTGGACCAGTGTGGGGGGTCTGGCTCCTCAATGTGCCCTCCTGTCCTCTGAACAGGAGGTCCTCTCTGTACTGCTTCCCTCATTTCAGGACATTTTCGAGGAGCCCAGGGGACTACCTCCTTCTCGACGCCATGATCACAGAATTCGACTTCTGCCAGGTACATGCCCCATTGCTGTCTGACCCTATCACTACCCACAACTCTTAAAGGATGAAATCGAGCGACAATGTGAGGCTATGCTGCAACAAGGAATTATTAGGGAATGTTCCTCCGCATTCTCCTCGCTGGTGTTGCTTGTCAAAAAGGCAGATGGTACATGGCATTTTTGCATTGACTATCGGGAACTGAATGCAAAGACTGTGAAGGATAAATTCCCCATTCCAGTTATTGATGAGTTATTGGATGAACTCTGTGGTGCTAAATTCTTCACCAAGTTGGACCTTTGCAGTGGGTATCATCAGGTGCTCATGCATCCAGATGACATCGAAAAGACAGCATTCAGGACACATCGAGGTCATATCGAGTTCTTGGTTATGCCCTCGGCCTCACTAATGCTCCATCTACGTTTCAAGCCCTTATGAATGATGTGTTGAAGCTCTTTATTCGGCGGTTTGCTCTGGTTTTCTTTGACAACATCCTGATTTTCAGCAAGACGTGGTCTGAACATCTTCAGCATATAAAGCAAGTGTTTCAAGTCCTGCACCAAAATAAACTAGCATTGAAGCAATGGAAATGTCCATTTGGACAGGAATCAGTGTCCTATTTGGGGCATGTTATTTCAGCACATGGAGTTTCCATGGATCCAGCCAAGGTAGATTCTGTGGAAAAATGGCCCAAGCCTCGGTCCCTCAAGGCACTAAGGGGATTCCTCGGTCTCACGGCATATTACAAGAAATTTATCGCCGGGTATGGAGTGGTGGCTGCCCCTCTAACAGCCTTCTTGAAGAAAGAGGCTTTTAAATGGACCGAAGAAGCTGACGAGGCTTTTGGTCTGTTGAAACAGTCCCTAATGACTGCACCTTTATCGCAGATGCCAGATTTTACAAAAAGATTTATTGTGGATTGTGATGCTTCTGGAGCTGGTTTTGGGGCTGTGCTAAATCAAGGGGATGGCGCCATTGCATTTTTCAGCAGGCCTGTGGCACCATATCATCAAAAGCTTCCAGCATATGAACGAGAATTAATTGGGCTTGTCAAGGCAGTCAAGAATTGGAGACCATATTTGTGGGGCCGACCATTTACGGTGGTACAGACCATTATAGTCTCAAATTCATCCTTGATCAGCGGCTTTCTACAATTCCGCAACATGCTTGGGTCAACAAGTTGTTTGAGTATGACTTAGTGGTGGAGTACAAGCCTGGAAAACTAAATGGCGCAGTGGATGCCTTGTCCCGCTGTGATGAGGAAAGTGCATCTCTGCACAGTATTTCTTCTCCGACATTTCAGTTATTTGATGCAATTCGGGCAGAAGCAGCACAAGATTCCCAAGTAGCAGCTTTGAAGGCTCAAATTCAGGAAGGGACTGCCAAGGAAGGGTGGACCATTATCGATGATCTGCTCCTGTTTCGGGGTAAAGTATTTTTGCCAGATAATTCATCATTGTGACCGCAGCTGTTGGCTGATGTGCATGAGGCGGGCCATGAAGGAGTGCAGAAAACTTTTGTCACACCTGGTATTAAGAAAACAACCAGATGCTTTCCACATGTATGCCAGGATTAGTTCAACTCATACATGTGTAGACGAAAGTGAAATACCAAATATAATACCATGTTCGAGTACATCACCTTATTACATAAATGACCATCCAGGTCTAAAACAAAAGTACACAAGCAGCGGAATAACATAACAAGGGCTCCAAACACAGGCGTTGCACGGGGGAGCGCTAGCCTAGAACATCTCTTCGGGATCTCCGTAGAAGTCCTGGTTCTCCACCTCTGAGTCTTCATAGGCTGGGGGAGAAAAATATGCAACTAACAAGTTTGAGTACCAACGGTACTCTCAAGTTGGGAAGTCATGTCATGTGTGGTTCACGACAAGGTAGGCAATTATTAAGTTAAGCACTATTGCAGTAACAACCTAATCTTAATTGTTTAATAAGCACCTACAACTAGGTGAAATCCCAACCAATATACCAAAATTAAACCAGCTAAGACCCACGCAAACCATCCGTTTAGTAACCATGTGCTAATTATGAATTTGGTTTCCAAGCCGCTCGTGTCCGTGAGCACAGCTGTCTAGACAGTTCGACAAAACTCTGCAGAGTGTGTATCCTTTACCCACAGTTCGTGATTTTGTCCCCTGTTGCCAGGTGGACTAAGGTAATCCTCCCTGATGCCCGTGGTAGCCAACCACAATACACACTTCCGTAGGTGTGTGGCCAGGAGATCACTACGAGGTGTTTCCGATGGTTCTCCCGACTTGCAATCGGTACTCTAAGGTTTCACCGCTCCGGCACCTGGAGTCTATTTTCCCTCCGCCAGGAGAAGCCCCCTCTTGAGCCATGCGGATCCCAAGGCAAAGCCCATTCCCCGCCCGATCAATTACCTATGCTACATCGGGAGGAACCAAATTACTAAACCAAGTTGTCCCATATACAATTCTGTGGTGATACTAAATGGCTTAGCAACTTCTTCCATAAACCGGTCGTTAGAATCCGATAGGTGTCAAGCCCCAAACCAAGGTCTTGTGCACGCATGCACCAATCCATACAAAACCCCCTATCAGATTCCTATCTACTAATTTCCGTTTAGCCACCAATTCATGAATCAAAATACTTCAAATGTAAACTTGTAAGTTAATAGATCATATTTCAATTAAGCATGGCTAAGCGTATTCTAAATACTAATAAAATGCCCAAATCATGTTGACAAGGAATACTGTGGAAAATCTAGGAAAACATAACATAGGATTCATATTTTAATTTAGCATGCAACTAACTAAAACTTAACAAAAAGGGTGCAAGATGGTCAAGGAACTTTCCTCCAAACTGTGTCTCGTGGTCGTCGGGAAATTGCTGCTCTTGAAGGTTAAGGATGGGTTCTGGCTCCGACTCTAAATTACGACGATGCACGAAAAATAACATACCATAAGAACATAGTAAAATGCACAATACTATAATAAACGCAAATTCCTACGCAAAAGTGATTTAAGGGTTGACTTTTATTATAGTCATACATTTGTTGATGAGAATTTAAAGTTTAAATGAAATTTAGTGAGTAAAACATATTTTTATAGATTTTTATACCATTTTTATACTTATTAGAACCCTAAAATTACTTTCTAGAAGTTTTATCTTTCAAAATAAGCTTAAAACAGATTTATAATCAATAATATAAATTTTACAATTTTTACATTATTTTACTAATTATTTCTAAGTGTGTAAAACAATTTTTATGAATTAATTATGCTAAAAAGTATTTTTATGACCATTTCAGCAATTTAGATAAATTTATAAAAAATAATACAGTAATAAAAATAAATAAAACATAATTAAATCTGTTTTTATAATTATTTTATACAATTTAAGGACTATTATTTAATTTTTAGAACTAACAGGGGTTTTTCTGCAAATACAGAACTGTTCCAGAGGTTGAAAATAATTTTTATTAAGTCCAGGGATTATTCTACAATTTTTCCAGATTTTATTTGCTATTTTATAATTTTCCAGGGGCTTAGAAACACTTTTTATTCAATTTACCAGTATTTTTCTAATTTCCAAAAGGTCCAAGGGCTAGTCTGATAATTCTAGGGGTTAGATTTGAATTCCCGGAAAACCCAGGGGGTAGCCCGCAAGTTTCCAAGGGCCTGAGTGAAATCCCAGTGGCGGGAAAACTAGTTTTAACGTGGGCCGTTGATTTTGAATTGGATGGCTCAGATTTTATTAACCGAAGCGGTACGCTCGGTTTTAATCTTAGCCGTTGAAACATAATGGACGACGGGCATTGAGCCACGTCGCCCCGATTAGGGTCAGGCGGCGGTGTGCGGCGGCGGCGACGCAAGTGCGGCGGCGACCTCGCCGGAGTTGAATGAAAACACGCTACAAACGCTTAGGGGCTCATCTGACTAGCGCAAAACGTTGAGGAGGGCACGGGGGTCTCACCAGAGGTTGTCGCACGGCCGGAAATTGGATGGAGGGTGGTCGGCGACGATGGACGGCGGAGGAGCTCGTCGGCGACGATGGAAACGGTGAAGCAGCGACGTTCCACCCCAACGATGATGTCCGGCAGACTCCTAACAACACGGGAAAGATGTTAGACAAACTCCCGAGGAATGGAAGTGGGTGGAAAGTCGGGAACAGCGGCGCCATTACCGAGCTCGTCGAAGCTAGGGTTTTGATCGTCGGGGTGAGAAACTTGAGGGGAATGGCCGGCTTTTATAGGCGTTCGGGGTAGAAACTGAAGGCGGCCATGATGAGCATGACGCGCCCCTTGATTGAGATGGAAACGGTCGACATTGATGGGGGGGGGGGGTGAGTGGGGCGGCGCGGTATTATCGCATGTGGCCGTTACGGCGCGGGCGCGACGAGAGGTGGGCGACGGGCCTGACAGGCGGGTCTGGCTGGCAGCGAGGGGGAGAGAGGGTGCGGCACAGGGTGAGGCTAGCGCGCGGGGCCCGTCTGGCAGAGAGAGAGAGGGGAGAGGAGGCGCGGGCCGGCGCGGTGGAAGAGGGGAAATTTGGGCCGGATTGGGGAATTCGGCCCAGGGGCGTTTTTCCTTTTTCTTTTCCCTTTTCTTTTTCTTTTCTGTTTTCTTTTTCTTTTGTTTTATGTTTGAAATTTGTAAACCAAATTTCTATCGAATTTGAAATTTTAGAAAATTCACACAATCATTCAAATATGATGCACCTTGCCTTATATGAATTTTATTTCCAATAAAAATGATTTTACTTCTTGAAAAATTCACTTTACAAATTTTTTTTTCCTCTCTAAAATAGTGGGTGTTACAATTCTACCCCCCTAAAAAGAAATCTCGCCCTCGAGATTTGGACGTCCTAAGAGAATAGACTGGGAAACTCTGCCTTGAGGTCTTCCTCTCTTTCCCATGTTGCCTCTTCTTCTGAGTGATGCTTCCATTGGACTTTACACATCCGAGTAACTTTATTCCTCGTAACTCGTTCTGACGTCTCGAGAATCCTAACAGGTTGTTCTGCATAGGTCAAGTCCTCTTGCACGTCTACTGCTTCCAAGGGCAATTGTTCTTCTGGTACTCTTAAGCATTTCTTTAATTGTGACACGTGGAATACATCGTGCACATCTGATAAATGAGATGGAAGCTCGAGCCGATAGGCTACTTCTCCTCTTTTCTCCAGTATTTTGAAGGGACCAATGTATCGGGGTGATAACTTACCCTTCACCTTGAATCGTCTTAACCCTCTCACAGGTGACACCTTGAGATACACAAAATCACCAACCTCAAATGACAAATCTCGTCGTCGAGTATCTGCATAACTCTTTTGCCTTGACTGAGCCGTCTTCAAATTCTTCCGGATTTCTTGTACTTGTCTCTCAGCATCTCTTAATACTTTAGGCCCAAATACTTGGCTTTCCCCAGTTTGATTCCAAAACAACGGTGTTCTGCACTTTCGTCCATACAAAGCTTCAAACGGAGACATCTTCAAACTGGCTTGATAACTATTGTTATAGGAGAACTCAGCATATGGTAGGTTCTTATCCCAACTCCTACTGTTTTTCAAAGCACATGCTCTCAACATGTCTTCAAGAATTTGGTTAGTACGCTCTGTTTGACCGTCAGTTTGCGGATGATATGCCGAGCTGAAATTGAGTCGGGTATCCATAGACTCATGCAACTTTCGCCAAAATCTGGAAGTGAACTGAGTACCTCTGTCTGATATTATCTTCTTCGGCACTCCATGCAGGCATACAATTCTTGTCATATATAGTTCTGCAAACCTTGAACCAGAATAGCTTTCTTTTACTGGAATAAAGTGAGCCACTTTGGTTAAACGATCCACTATGACCCATATAGAGTCGTACCCTGACTGAGTTCTCGGCAATCCCACAATAAAGTCCATACTTATTTCTTCCCATTTCCATTCAGGAATTTTAATGGGTTGAAGTAATCCTGCGGGTCTTTGATGTTCTGCTTTAACCTTCTGACATGTGTCACACAGAGCTACGTACTCCGCCACATATCATTTCATTCCATGCCACCAATATCGATCCTTTAGATCCTGATACATTTTTGTGCTCCCCGGATGAATAGAGTATGAAGAATAATGGGCTTCTCTCAGTATCAGCTCTCGAATCTCCTTGATATCAGGTACACATATTTTCTTCCCTAGCCATAAAGTTCCCTGTTCATCTTCTCTAAAGTCCGATGCTTTTCCTTCTTTCATTAGTTGCTTAGTCTTCTGGATCCACTTATCATTCCTTTGCCCTTCACGAATATCCTTTTCCAAAGTAGAATCTACTTCCATAGACACTACCTCAGTATTAGTTACGATACTAAGGTTTAGCCTTGCTAATTCCTCACATAATTGCGGTTGTTGACCTTGCAGTGCCAAGCTATTGCATTGAGCTGATCTGCTTAATGCATCTGCGACCACATTAGCTTTCCCAGGATGGTAGTTGATTCCGACATCAAAATCATTGATAAGTTCCAACCATCTGCGTTGTCTGAGATTTAGATCTGGTTGGGTGAAGATATACTTCAAACTCTTGTGGTCCGTATAAATTTCAGTTCTTTTTCCTATAAGATAATGTCTCCATAACTTCAATGCATGAACCACTGCTGCTAACTCCAAGTCATGAGTAGGGTAATTTCTTTCATGCTTTCTGAGTTGACGTGATGCATAAGCCACTACGTGCCCCTCTTGCATTAGTACACATCCCAGTCCTTGTCCGGATGCATCACAGTAAACTGCAAATTCTTTTTGCATATCCGGCATAATCAACACTGGAGCAGTAGTCAACCTTTTCTTTAGCTCTGTAAAACTAGCTTCACACTCTGGTGTCCATTTGTACGCAACTCCCTTCTCAAGTAACTTGGTTAACGGACGCGATATTTTTTAGAATCCTTCGATAAACCGGCGATAATAGCCAGCCATGCCCAAGAAACTTCTGATTTCCCCAACATTTTCTGGTGTTTTCCAATTCAAAACAGTTTTCACTTTACTGGGGTCTACTGCTATTCCTCCCTGTGATATAACATGTCCCAGAAATGACACTTCCTTTAACCAGAACTCACATTTACTTAGCTTTGCATACAACTGATGTTCCCGAAGTTTTTGTAAAGCCAATCTTAGGTGCTCCTCATGTTCCTCTTCACTTTTGGAGAATATCAAAATATCATCAATAAACACCACGACAAACTTATCAAGATATTCCATAAATACCTTATTCATAAGGTACATGAAATAAGCCGGGGCATTAGTTAATCCAAAAGACATGACTCTATACTCATATAATCCATATCTTGAAACAAATGCCGTCTTTGGTATATCCGAGGGTCGTATCTTCAATTGGTGATACCCTGATCGCAAATCAATTTTCGAGAACACACATGCACCTCGCAACTGGTCAAACAAATCCTCAATCCTTGGTAAAGGATATTTGTTCTTGATAGTTACGGCATTGAGTGCTCGATAATCCACACACAACCTATGTGTACCATCTTTCTTGGGCACAAATATCACTGGAGCTCCCCAAGGTGAGGAACTAGGACGAATGTATCCTTTTGCTAACAACTCATTAATATGATCCTTCAATTCTGCCAATTGTTTAGCATCCATCCGGTATGGTCGCTTGTAAATTGGTGCTGTACCAGGTACTAATTCAATGATAAACTCAATTTCTCTGTCTGGGGGCATACCCGGTAGTTCATCAGGAAACATATCTGGAAAGTCACAAACAACTTTCATCTCTTGTTCTCCTTCAATCTGGTTGAGTCGTATTTTCTGAACCGGTGCTTGATCAGGATGAAACTCCACGTTTGTGCCATCCGTATGAGTCAGACATACTGTTCTCGTGGCACAGTGGATCACTCCTTTGTACTTGGTTAACCAATCCATTCCGAGAATAATATCTATTCCTTGTGACTCCAGCACTATAAGGTTTGCTAAGAATGCTACCCCCCTAATGCTTATATTAACATTAGGGCATACTTGCCTTGTCAACATCTCTCCTCTAGGAGAGTTGACTACTAATACTTGATTCATTAATGTAGCATTCATTCCATGTCTTCTTATGAATTCTTTTGCTATGAACGAATGTGTTGCACCAGAATCAAACAATACTGTAGAAGGATGGGAATCAACAGGGAACGTACCAATCACCACATCTGATGCGTCTTGAGCTTCCTCCAGAACAACATGATTGACCCTTCCTCTTGACTGGTTCTGCTGCGAATGCTTTTTCAGGCAGTTGTTGGAGTAATGCCCCTTGTCACCACATATATAACAAGCTCCCCGAGTACTGGTGTCTTGAGCCTTGTTTCTTTGTTGATTTTGCTGTGGTTGCCCAGTTGGATGAGGGTTTGAAGTCATAGGACGTTGCTGATACATTTGAGGGCATTGTGATGGCATCTGCTGGTACTGGGGCCGCGCATACTGAGATTGAGGTCTGAATGAGGAGTTATTAGGGTACCACTGTCCTTGATTACTGCCCATGGGACGACTCAGGTGTCCTAATTGTTGTGGGTTAAAGCGAGGACGATTGCTACTTGAAGTCTGCCCCATCATCATCTTCCTTTTGCGGTCTTCTCCTTCACACTCCTTCTTCTTTCGTTCTACCGTGAAAGCTTTATCCACCAGATGTTGGAAACTAGCATAGTCACTGGAAGACATCATCAACTGTATTTCTTTATCCAGTCCCTCTTTGAAACAGAATTGTTTCTTGGCATCAGTGTCAACATCTCCAGGGGCGTACCGAGATAATTGTGTAAACTTGTTCAAATACCCCCTTATGTTCATGTTCCCCTGCTTCAGTGCTAGGAACTCCATACGCTTGGCTTGAATTTCTCCTGCCGGTACATGATGATTGCGGAAGTTTTCTCTAAACTCTTCCCAGGTGATATTGTCTGGGTTGCCATGAGCAGCAGTAAAGGCGGTCCACCAATCAGCCGCAGGTCCATGGAGTTGGTGTGATGCCAATAACACCCTTTCCCTTCCTTCACATTGTACAATCCTTAGTTTACTTTCAATAGTATTGATCCAATCATCTGCATCCATGGGTTCCGTGGCGTTGGAGAAGCGTGGGGGTTGAGTGTTCATGAAGTCTCTTAAGCAAAATCTTGGAGGTGGGGGTGGTGGTGGTGGTGGCGGAGGGGGTGGTGGTGCTTGATGAACCTGTTGCATATTGTTCACAATTTGTGTCAAGTTTTGCATCATTTGAAGTTGCATAGCCATCATATGCTGCATTTGGTTTGCAGCTGGTGCCCCACGAGCACCTCTTCCATTCCACTGAGGTAGTGGGACTTCATTATCTTGATTGGGTGGCACACCACGTCCACGTCCTCTTCCTCTTCCTGCTATATGAGATTGGGGGTGTTGCTTTAGAACAAAAAGATAAGATAGAAACTATTCTATACGTCTTTCCCACTATATGCATCAATAAGGAGATAGAGAAATAAAGATCACTTTCAATAAGCAAACACAAACATGGATAATCGAGTTCTCAAAACAAAATCATACAACTCAAGATTACACAAATCGTCACTACATCGCTCTTATTACAACACATGGGTAAGTGTCTTAATCTTGAGTTGTAGGGCAGGCCAGAGTCTACTCTCGCTCCTCAGGGTCCTCCTCCTCGTCTGGGTCTTCATCGTCATCTCCATCATATCCCGAGTTGCTGCCACGGGACTCGTTGCCATGCGGAGGAGAGTTGGATGGCTGCTGCGACACAGAAGGCTCCCCTGAGTCTGGCTCCTCGTCTGAAGAGTAGTCCATCGAGTCGGTGTCGCCACGACCAACACGACGGTCAGGAGAGTCCGAAATCCAAGTGGAGGTGTCTGAAGCATACCCATCTGGGTCCTTGTCGGTGATCCGACGGTACCTCCTCACTTGCCTCTCATAATGTGCTGCCAGGTCACGAACATCATGAATTTCTTGCTGAGCCTTGTGGAGGCAAATGCTGAGGCGCTCCACGTCATCAACTGTCTGGTGAGTCTGTGGAAGGGTTAGGGGCCCCTCCACGTACCTGGTGACGAAGTTGCCAGTGCCGCTGGGACACTGGGGAGTGTAGGTGTGTACTGAGTTCCGCAGCTGGTAACGGTAAGTGTGGCTCCAATAGGTGATGTCAGAGCGTGGCGTCGGTAGCTTCTTGCAGCAGGGGTACGGTGCACCTTGAGTAGTTCATCCCCATAGTAGACAAATAGCTTGCATGACCACTCGATCCGGTAGGGACGCTGCATCCCAATAGAGTGGTAGGTGAGTGCCAGTCTCTCATGTCGGTAGCCGGCGTCGAGTAGTATGGCTTGAAGTCGTCGTTGAAGTCGGCCTGCAGCTCATCCATCGGTACGAATCACCACCGCACGTCGAGGATCATTGAGTGGGGTATGGCGGGCAGCAATCCTTCGGTTGGGAACATAGCCTCCAGTTGACATGCGAGCGGTTCTCCTGACATTGGCCATCTAAGATTTTGAAACAGGAGAGTGTCAGTAATAAATCAAATTAAAGAATAAGTGAAATAAGTGCAAGGTAAAGAACAAAGAAATTTTACAATTATTAATATTTGAAAATAGTAAAGTCCTTAAATCGTCCTTTTCTATCTAGGCTTGCGTCCTACGGGCAACACGGCTCTAATACCACTTTGTCACACCTAGTATTAAGAAAACAACCAGATGCTTTCCACATGTATGCCAGGATCAGTTCAACTCATACATGTGTAGACGAAAGTGAAATACCAAATATAATACCATGTTCGAGAACATCACCTTATTACATAAATGACCATCCAGGTCTAAAATAAAAGTACACAAGCAGCGGAATAACATAACAAGGGCTCCAAACACAGGCGTTGCACGGGGGAGCGCTAGCCTAGAACATCTCTTCGGGATCTCCGTAGAAGTCCTGGTTCTCCACCTCTGAGTCTTCATAGGCTGGGGGAGAAAAATATGCAACTAACAAGTTTGAGTACCAAAGGTACTCGCAAGTTGGGAAGTCATGTCATGTGTGGTTCACGACAAGGTAGGCAATTATTAAGTCAAGCACTATTGCAGTAACAACCTAATCTTAATTGTTTAATAAGCACCTACAACTAGGTGAAATCCCAACCAATATCCCAAAATTAAACCAGCTAAGACCCACCCAAACCATCCATTTAGTAACCATGTGCTAATTATGAATTTGGTTTCCAAGCCGCTCGTGTCCGTGAGCACGGCTGTCTAGACAGTTTGACAAAACTCTGCAGAGTGTGTATCCTTTACCCACAGTTCGTGATTTTGTCCCCTGTTGCCAGGTGGACTAAGGTAATCCTCCCTGATGCCCGTGGTAGCCAACCACAATACACACTTCCATAGGTGTGTGGCCAGGAGATCACTACGAGGTGTTTTCGATGGTTCTCCCGACTTGCAATGGGTACTCTAAGGTTTCACCGCTCCGGCACCTAGAGTCTATTTTCCCTCCGCCAGGAGAAGCCCCCTCTTGAGCCATGCGGATCCCAAGGCAAAGCCCATTCCCCGACCGATCAATTACCTATGCTACATCGGGAGGAACCAAATTACTAAACCAAGTTGTCCCATATACAATTCTGTGGTGATACTAAATGGCTTAGCAACTTCTTCCATAAACCGGTCCTTAGAATCCGATAGGTGTCAAGCCCCAAACCAAGGTCTTGTGCACGCATGCACCAATCCATACAAAACCCCCTATCAGATTCCTATCTACTAATTTCCGTTTAGCCACCAATTCATGAATCAAAATACTTCAAATGTAAACTTGTAAGTTAATAGATCATATTTCAATTAAGCATGGCTAAGTGTATTCTAAATACTAATAAAATGCCCAAATCATGTTGACAAGGAATACTGTGGAAAATCTAGGAAAACATAACATAGGATTCATATTTTAATTTAGCATGCAACTAACTAAAACTTAACAAAAAGGGTGCAAGATGGTCAAGGAACTTGCCTCCAAACTGTGTCTCGGGGTCGTCGGGAAACTGCTGCTCTTGAAGGTTAAGGATGGGTTCTGGCCCCGACTCTAAATTACGACGATGCACGAAAAATAACATACCATAAGAACATAGTAAAATGCACAATACTCAAATAAACGCAAATTCCTACGCAAAAGTGATTTTAGGGTTGATTTTTATTATAGTCATACATTTGTTGATGAGAATTTAAAGTTTAAATGAAATTTAGTGAGTAAAACATATTTTTATAGATTTTTATACCATTTTTATACTTATTAGAACCCTAAAATTACTTTCTAGAAGTTTTATCTTTCAAAATAAGCTTAAAACAGATTTATAATCAATAATATAAATTTTAAAATTTTTACATTATTTTTACTAATTATTTCTAAGTGTGTAAAACAATTTTTATGAATTAATTATGCTAAAAAGTATTTTTATGACCATTTCAGCAATTTAAATAAATTTATAAAAAATAATACAGAAATAAAAATAAATAAAACATAATTAAATCTGTTTTTATAATTATTTTATACAATTTAAGGACTTTTATTTAATTTTTAGAACTAACAGGGGTTTTTCTGCAAATACAGAACTGTTCCAGAGGTTGAAAATAATTTTTATTAAGTCCAGGGATTATTCTACAATTTTTCCAGATTTTATTTGCTATTTTCTAATTTTCCAGGGGCTTAGAAACACTTTTTATTCAATTTACCAGTATTTTTCTAATTTCCAAAAGGTCCAGGGGCTAGTCTGATAATTCTAGGGGTTAGATTTGAATTCCCGGAAAACCCAGGGGGTAGCCCGCAAGTTTCTAGGGGCCTGAGTGAAATCCCGGCGGCGGAAAAACTAGTTTTAACGTGGGCCGTTGATTTTGAATTGGATGGCTCAGATTTTATTAACCGAAGCGGTACGCTCGGTTTTAATCTTAGCCGTTGAAACATAATGGACGACGGGCATTGAGCCACGTCGCCCCGATTAGGGTCAGGCGGCGGTGTGCGGCGGCGGCGACGCAAGTGCGGCGGCGACCTCGCCGGAGTTGAATGAAAACACGCTACAAACGCTTAGGGGCTCATCTGACTAGCGCAAAACGTTGAGGAGGGCACGGGGGTCTCACCAGAGGTTGTCGCACGGCCGGAAATTGGATGGAGGGTGGTCGGCGACGATGGACGGCGGAGGAGCTCATCAGCGACGATGGAAACGGTGAAGCAGCGACGTTCCACCCCAACGATGATGTCCGGCAGACTCCTAACAACACGGGAAAGATGTTAGACAAACTCCCGAGGAATGGAAGTGGGTGGAAAGTCGGGAACAGCAGCGCCATTACCGAGCTCGTCGAAGCTAGGGTTTTGATCGCCGGGGTGAGAAACTTGAGGGGAATGGCCGACTTTTATAGGCGTTCGGGGTAGAAACTGAAGGCGGCCATGATGAGCATGACGCGCCCCTTGATTGAGATGGAAACGGTCGACATTCAAGGGGGGGTGAGTGGGGCGGCGCGGTATTATCGCATGTGGCCGTTACGGCGCGGGCGCGACGAGAGGTGGGCGACGGGCCTGACAGGCGGGTCCGGCTGGCAGCGAGGGGGAGAGAGAGTGCAGCACAGGGTGAGGCTGGCGCGCGGGGCCCGTCTGGCAGAGAGAGAGAGAGGGGAGAGGAGGCGCGGGCCGGCGCGGGGGAAGAGGGGAAAGTTGGGCCGGATTGGGGAATTCGGCCCAGGGGCATTTTTCCTTTTTCTTTTCCCTTTTCTTTTTCTTTTCTGTTTTCTTTTTCTTTTGTTTTATGTTTGAAATTTGTAAACCAAATTTCTAGCGAATTTGAACTTTCAAAAAATTCACACAATCATTCAAATATGATGCACCTTGCCTTATATGAATTTTATTTCCAGTAAAAATGATTTTACTTCTTGAAAAATTCACTTTACAAATTTTTTTTCCTCTCTAAAATAGTGGGTGTTACAACTTTACACAGGTGGAGGGCTTCATTCTGTAGTCCTATGGCGCTGCAGCGTGTCCGGGAGTTTGTGAGGGGTTGTGTTGTTTGTCAGAGGAACAAATCAGAACATTTGCACCCAACAAGATTGCTTCAACCTTTACCCATATCATCTACGGTCTGGAATGATATATCGATGGATTTTATAGAGGGCTTTCCTAAGGCTGGTGGCAAATCGGTCATTCTCACAGTAGTGGATCGGTTTTCCAAATTTGCTCATTTTATTGCTTTGGGTCACCCCTACAGTGCAGCCACAGTAGCAAAATCATTCTTTGATGAAATTGTGTGTCTTCATGGTTTTCCTTGTCCCATTGTTAGTGACAGGGACACAATTTTTACTAGCACATTCTGGTCAGAATTATTTCGTTTGGCAGGTTAAAGCTTCACATGAGTTCAACCTTTCACCCTCAACCGGATGGGCAATCAGAGGTGGTTAATAGAGTCATTACGATGTACCTGCGTAGCTTGGCAGGAGACAGGCCTAAGTCCTGGTTACAATGGCTTCCATAGGCTGAGTTTTGCTAACTTGTCCTATCAAACTGCACTCAAATGTTCCCCTTTCAAAGTTGTGTATGGTCGGGACCCACCCTCTATTTTGTCTTATCAACAAGGGGCAGCAAATGTTGCAACACTGAATCAGCAGCTGAAAGATAGAGATGAGTTTTTATCGGAGATTAAAGACCGCTTGATTCAAGCGCAAGTCACTATGACCAACCATCATGACAAGACACGGCGACAAGTGGACTATATGCTGGGTGATTGGGTCTGGTTGAAATTACAGCAGCGGTCTGCAGTTGGTGTCACTTCTGCAGCACCTGTTGGAATTCCGGGGCTCTCAATTTAGGAATGCAGGATTGTTAATCTGGGAGTTGTACTATTACAATGGGGTTGGGCTCATTATATAGCCCGGTTACATGTAATCTTGTCCTCCTAGGACTCTAACTCAACTCCAATCTAATTAGAACTCGCCTAATCTAGTCTTATCTGGACTCTTCCTAATATATCGTTGAGATCATCTAACATTCTCCCCCTGATCTCAACTTCCTACAACTCGAACCATGCTCACAACCCACAATGTTCAGGATCATCCAACAAACTCCCCCCGATCCTGGCACCTATGCTTGTCTCACATGTCGTGTTGTGTCCACCGTCGAGAATCATTGCTCCCTCCGTCATGAGCCTTCTTCGCATCGAGCCTCTTGCATCTTTGAGCTGCCATAAGTCGAAGAAGACTGTCGGGTCCTGTGCGCTCCAGATCCTCCCGACCTGAGCCGCTGCCCCACCTTCGATCAAACTCTTCCACGCGCTCGCTGTTGCGCCTCCGCTCGTGCTTGTTGGCCTCATGCACAATCTGTTGTCTCCCGTGTATCAAGCCTCCTTCTATGAGGATGATGGGACTTGAACTTGAAATCTTCTTGCAACCATAGTGGGACTCAAACCCACAGCATTGCATGTGCGATGGAGTTGTACTTGGTGTCGTGAACGTCTCCTTGAGCATGTCCCACACGACGAGACAACAACAATTTTCCTTCTAGCAACGCCTTCTACCAATGCAACTACCCAGTGTGCCTCTCTTTGTAGCTAACTGGTGAAAACATAAAACAACACACGCCGGGGCCCACCAAGCCCAGCAGTCGGTTGTCTCCTTCCTGTTCTGACTTCTGAGTATGCCGCACTAGACACCAGCGTGCCACACACACCTCCGTCCATCCCATGACCGAGCGCGTCTCCCACTGGGACCTCTCCATCGCGAAGCGCCACCGTGCGCCCCTCCAACCGGACCCGTCCATCGCGGAGCGCCAATGCACGCACCTCAGCGCCGTCAGGGAACTGCCCACGAGAACCGTGCTCATCTCGCTGAATCCGCATCGATTGGAGCATCACCGTATCCCCACAGACAACGGGACCCGTCCCTCTCGTGATTGGATCTCGCCTCAACTCGCTGCCATCGATACCCAGTACGATTTGCGCCAATTCACCCTGAACTAGTGGGAACCGCATCGATCTTGCTGCCTCTCCGCTGTAATCGCCCATGCGCGAGGCCCGACGTCCATCAGTCGCTCGATCAGAGGAATCCCGCGCCTGGCCCCAAGCTGCCCCTCCCTCCGGGAGCTGCCGCCCCGGGAGCACATCCTCCCGGGGCAGCGGATAGGATCCGAACCTAAGCTCTGATACCACGATTGTTGGAAATCTGATGTTTAGAACACCTAAACTCCTCATGTTCTGACCGCAGAAGAGGAACAACAACCCAGCAGGGAGTTGTTAACCTCAGATGCAAAAGAACAGAGGGGAACAGGGGCTCTGCACCAGGGAGGCTTCGTAGGTAGCACAAGGTAACTTAGAGAGGATCTTGTCCTGTTCAGGTGTCGGCTAGAATCAGAATAGAGAAGAGGAACTCGGTGAGTTGTTCAAGCACAGGGATTTCTGGCCACCCCCAGGAGTACCACGTAACTTTCTGGTTGTGGAATACTTTATTGCCTGAGGAGTACCACGTAATATATTGATATTTGTAAAGAGAACAATTTACAGAATTGTAGCCACGTTACATGAGTAATCTAGATAGTAGGAGATTTCCTGAGTTAGGAAAAAGAACCTACAGACTTGTCATGAACAGCTGTAATCTATTCCTATCTATTTCTTTGAACCAGCTGCTTTGCGATCCGATTGCTGCTCAGAAGCATTCTTTCCATCCATCCACCGTTGGTATTTTGTTCCTGAAGATCTTAGCATTCCTCTGTTTCCAGACTTCCCGTTTTCAGACTTCCCAAGCAGCAGTTGCAAATATTTCAATAAAGCAAGGACCTGTCCATTGTTGATTGGCCTCCACAATTGTGTCAAAGAAGTAGATGTTGCTATTCCAATGAATTCCCAGTATATCCCAGCAAGTGACGCTGAACGGGCAGAGGAAGAACATGTGGTATGTGAACTCCTCCGTGTTGGTGTTGCAGAGGACACATGAGTAGTCATCATCTTCAATTTTGAGATTTTTCCGTTTAGTAGATTTCTTGAGCTGAGTCGGTCCCTGAACATGAGCCAAACAAATATTTTGATTTTCTTGAGGGCCCTTGATTTCCATATCCATGTAAATGGCGGTGGAGGGTTGATGTGACTGTAGAATGAGAGATAGCAAACTTTGGAGCAGTACAACGGTGTTTTCTTGCCGTGCCATATATCCTGGCGTGCCCCCTAGTGTGCACAGCCTGACGGATGGTGTTAAGCAGTTGTAATTCCTCCGATGCTTCGGCCGATAGCGGGGCGAGGAACAACTGTTGTAAGTCAACCTGAGCATCCATCTGGGCATAAGAAATGTTTTGATTTTTGGTGAAGGTGAAGAGCCTTGGCAGATCTCTTTTAAGTAGGTGTCCCTCCCATTTGTCGTGCCAGAGCATCAGCGTGTCGCCCGGTCCTACCATTGCTGTTACTTGTTTTATGAAGTCACCCCATACACTAATGGTGTCCCTCCACCAGAACGATCTTTTTGCAGCGGTGCAGTGAGGAGGTTTTCCATTGGTGCAGTGAGCGTTTAGCACCAGCCGTACCCAATGTATGTTTTGTTTGTTGTAGATTCTGAATAAGAATTATCCCAATAGGGATCTGTTCATCCGTCGGAGGCATTTGAGGCCCAGTCATCCTTTTTCCAAGGGTGTCGTCACCTTGTCCCAGGCAACGAGCAGCTTGCCCTTCCCTGCCACCTCTGACCCCCTCCATAGGCACAGTTTGCGGGATTTATCAATAGCTTTCAAGACACGTCCATTTAGCTTCAGCGTACACATCGCATAGATTGGGATGGCCGAGATAATGCTATTGACAAGCGTACACCCCCCCCACCCCACCCCCCCATCAATAACCATGTTGCAGTTGAGGACAATCTGCATTCCACTTTGGTGATCAAGTTATTGAAATCTGTTGCCTTAGGTCTTGACACTCCCATCAGCAGTCCCAGATATGTGAACGGGAAAACTCCTTGCTGAAACCCAAGAGTTTGTGCCATGATAGTAGCTTGTTAAACTCCTTGCTGACACCCAAGAGTTTGTGCCATGATAGTAGCTTGTTATGCATCGAGGTTGACCGACATAATGCTCGATTTACTCCAATTGACTTTAAGCCCTGTGGCTCCAGCAATTGCATGAAGCAGATTTTTAAGAAAGAATAACTCGCGCTGCGAGGCTTTTAAAACCAGAATAGTGTCGTTTGCATATTGCACTATCGGGAATTTCATATTAGCTGGCTGTTGGATGGGTACAGTCAGCAATCCCTGTTCGGCTGCCCTGTTAATTGTAATCTAAAGGAACTCTGCTCCCAGCACAAATACTAGGGGTGACAGCGGGTCACCCTATCGGACACCCCTTTTGCTCTGAAAGTGCTTCCCTGGTACACCGTTCAATAGAACTGCTGAAGATGCAGTGGTTAGTATATCACTAATCCATTGGGACCATTGTTCCGGAAAACCCATGGTGCGAAGAATGAGCAGGAGGAAGTTGTGTTCCACCATATCAAATGCTTTTTCGAAGTCCAACTTTAATATGACTATGCTTCTTTTCGATATTTTGCACTGGTGTATATATTCATAAGCCCAAGCCATAGAGTCATGTATTGTCCTTTTCTTTATGAATCCATACTGATTTTTGTGGATCAAGCTGGTGATAACATTCTGTAAGCGCACGGACAATACCTTGGTAATTAGCTTGACCGTTGAGTTCAACAATGAGATGGGTCTGTAATCTCTGACCGTTGTCGGGTTGCCTATTTTATGTAGTAGTATGATGTAAGAGCTGTTGAGGGGCCTTAGACTGACTGCGTTATTGAAGAAGTCTTCACATAAGGCATATATGTCGCTTTTGATGATATGCCAGCATGCTTTGTAGAATCTTGGGTTAAAGCCATCCGGGCCCGGAGATTTATCTGTTGGGATGCTCTTTAGTGCCCGATCAATTTCCCCCGTAGTTACCGGGTCGCAGAGATGTCCTAGATCCTGGTGTTTCTGTATCATGGCCCATAGCTGCGGCCAGGGCTGTATCTATTCGGATCGACCCAACCTTTGATTGAATTCATCCCAAAGGAGGCTAGCTTTGTCGTTGTGGTCCAATAGTTCCATGCCTGCGCCGTCATGGATGTAGTGACGGCGTTCCGCCTATACCTTTTTGTTGTTGCGGCCATGAAGAATTTGGTTGGTTCGTCCCCCAGCTTTGTCCATCTATCTGTGTACCTCTGTCTCCAATAGTCATTCTTGTTTTGTAGGAGTGCGGAGATCTGTGACTTGATCAACTCTTTGAATAATTTTTCTTGCATAAAAAGTCCCCGTTGTTCTTCCAACTTGTCGAGGACCAGCAGAATTTTGTTACATTTGCATATTATCTTGGACAGACTCCCTATGCTCTTGCTCCACTGCTTCAATCTGTATCTCAGTCTTTTGAGCTTCATCGAGATCCTTCTTGCGCTGTTCACCTGCTGTACAGGTTCCTCCCGTGATTGTTGTACAATTTGCAAAAATTGTGGGTGTTGGATCCAGTAATTCTCAAATATGAAGCATTGCGGTTTTGGGATATTTGTGCCTATCTGTGCAAGGCAAGGAATGTGGTCAGATGTGTCTCTTGCCAGGGGTAACAACATTGTATTGGGGAATTTTACTGTCCATTGTAAGGAAGTGAAGCACCAGTCTAGCTGTACCATGAGTGGTGTGTTCTGCATGTTGCTCCAGGTATAGTTCCTTCCTTTAAGGGGAATCTTGATTAACCCTAGATGTTGTATGATGCTGTTGAAAGTATCCATATCTCCAAGATGTGCTCCCGCCTTGTTTCTGTCTTCTTCGCTTTTGTAATAGTTGAAGTCTTCTATTATCATCCACATGTCATCTGGCTGTATGACTAAATCCCATAGCCATTGAGTGAATTCCTGCCTTGCTTGGCCCGCGCATGGGCCATAAACAGTTACTAAGTGCCATTTTTCCCCATTCTTTAATGAAGTAAATTGTACAACAATAGCATAATACCATATCTGCATCACCTCTCCCTCCAAGAGATTACCATTCCAGCACATGAGAATTACCCCCGATGCTCCTCTAGAAGTAGTGAATGCAAACTTGGTAAATCTTTGTAGTGCTATTTTCTTGATGAATGCAATGTCCACCATTTCTTTTTTTTGTTTCCTAGATGCAGAACATTTCACAATCCATGATCTGCTCTATTTTGAACCTCAGTGATATCTGTTTGTTTGCATTATTGATTCCTCGTACATTCCAGTTCAGGATGTACCATTTTCTCGTGTTATTGTTGCGCTCCATGGAAAACCCTTTGGTGGTAGCATAAAAGTCCAAGAGTCACAGAACACCTAGTTTTAGTTTTAGTCTCCCATTCATGTTTGTCAAGCTCCCCTAACTTGCATAGCACATTAGATGTTGCAGTTTTGTTAACTTCCCCTGAGTTGCAGGGCACAACCGTAATAAACATGTGAGCTGCAACTTTGGTCTGAAGCTCCGAAGTAGCAGTAACAGAGCCAGTTTTGATTTGTTGCAATATTTGATCCAAGGTTATTTGTTTGCAGCTTTTATTGATCCTGCGATCCAACCTCCACCCCTTCCGCTGCATGGACGAATCCGACTGAGTTGAGAGTAAATTTTCGGAGCGGTGTGAAGGATAGATAAGATGTGAGGACTTAGGATACTATTGCGTTGATGCCCAGCTGGTTGTTGAGTGTGTGTGCTGTTTATAGTTGAAGCACAATGAACCTTTTTTTGTTGTTGCAGAACCTTGATGGTGATCAAGCATGGACCTGGCTCCCTTTTTGCGGACCTTGCGCAGAATAGCTTATTCGGTGCTCTTTGCCCAGGGCAATTCTCATGTTTTTGGACCATAGTGAAGGCCGCTTTGATGGTGGCATTGTCATAATCCGTGACGCGCACATTCTGATGAGGATTGCTTCATATCTTAGACCCTGCATGGTTAGGCAGTTCATACATATTCCAGGGCCTCCCCATAGGCGGGGTGTAAATAACATGCATGACTTTGTGCCGTATCGTAGGCCGAACTCGATGCCATAAAGGGAAAACGTTTAGCATAAAATAGAAGGCATACTTCCTACTAGTCCAGCTTAAAATAGTTGGCCCTTTGGGCCCAGTCGCACCCAAAATAAGGTAACATCTCACTAAATTCCGGCCCAATCTTGTGCGGACTCCAGTAGACGAATAGGAAGGTAGCAGCCATGTCCAGTGAATGATTGAAATGAGTACTTCCCAGGTTTCTCCAATTACAAATGTCCCTGATGGTAAATCTCTATTATTGATATCGGCAGCTGATCTTTCCCAGTTAATTGTTTGTGTGTTGCTTTGAGTTAAGATTCGGCTGTGTTGGCACCTCACGTTGTAGATAATGATAGATAGCAAGTTGTGGATAATATATACATAGATCCCTGTCCTTAGTAACACTTGCATACAGCTGCCCTTCTGGTTCCTTTGAACAACAAAATTACAGATAGGGCTCATACATTCCATACACAGCCCGTTAACACACCCACCGACGCTGTTATTGATCTGGTACGACAACCAAGTATGACCTTATGAACAACAAAAGACCTGGTTGTCCTAGTGATCCTGCTATCCTCCTCCGAGCGTACTCTTGCAAAATACTTTCTTATATCCATAAACAACCATTGCTTGTTGCATGCTCCCCTCCTTCCCTGATCGTCTCGGTCTATAGCTGGTACATGGAGCTTCGCGCGCACCACTTCAAGTGGCACGCCATAGACGTGGACCGCAGTGTCCTGCAGGATTGCAACATCAATTTCCGGATAAGGGTTATAGTTAACAATCTCATCTAGAGATGAAAACTTTAGAGGCCCTGGATTCCGTTGATGTTGAGGAGTCAGAGGTCAAGTCGTTTGCCTCTTGCTGATGAGGGCGAATGCCGACTTTCCTGAGCCCGTGCCCCACTAGGAGATCCTTGATACTGTTGCTCCTTCTTAGGGAGTCCCAATCTATGGGAGCTTTCGCCTTGGAGCATCTGGTCCTTTTGCCCGATGTTCCTGCGGCAGTGTCGGCACATGACGGTGGTAGTGTAGGTGTAGGCGATTCTTTTTCTTTTCCTTTTCCTTTCTGATCACCTGAATTTCCATTCCTGCGCGTGTAAACCTGACCGAACCTTCCTTCGTTGTCCTCCGTGATGATGATCTGGTGTTTTGTCTTTGGTGTAGGATCCTTAATTCCTACCAGCGGTTCTTTGGTTTGCACGGTCTCTGTACCTTGGTCGTCTGTGACCTGTTTAGGGAGTGCCACATGAAACATTGTCCTCCATCCCTCTGAGTCAACTTTTTTGCAGCCACTCAACGAGCTTGTTTTGATCCTCGGGGCACCCAAGTGTGAGTATGGGAACCCCGTGGAGAATCTGAGGGAGATGCCTTTGAACAGAAGCAGATTCTGAGTTCCCTGCAGTGGAATCAATCGGAGCCGGAGCGTCTAAGGCTATTGGTTGCTCATTCTGTGGTCCTGGAGGCCAGGGCGCCCACCCCCAGTTCTGTCCTTGGTGGTTCTTTATATGTCCCTGCTGATCCCATTCATTCCAGTGGTTGTTTTCCTGTTGCCCACCAACATCTTGAGGCACCACCTGCTCTTCCTCCTAATCTTGATGCAGCAGCTAAAATGCGTCAAGGGGATGAGGGTTACCGTCCTCTGGAGGCAGATCCTCGAGCTGAAGAGCTCCGGACGGGGTCATCCAGTTTAAATGTATACAGGGCATGTCCAGGACCATGCGTGCCCGGTCCTTCCTCCTTGGCGCAGTACCAGGCTTCTTGTAATCTGTCTTGCATCGTGATACATGCATTTGACTAAGATGAGGCCCATTGCCCTTGGATTGTTATGCCAGTGCAGTAGTTTGCCGAATCCCGCAACAGCTAGGTTGATAGCTTCAATTGTCCTGTTGTCCAGTGGATAGCCTAAGATCATAAGCCATCCCATACGAGTAAAGTCTCGGCTCCTCCGATTGATTCCAAAATCATGTCTTTTGAATGATATTTGGACATCTTCTACATGAATCGGCTCCCCCATAACCAGTGTGTCGCGATAAAAGCAAGTTTCCATGGAAAACAAGCCGATACCCAACGGAGTAAGGCACGAGAGTCTCACCGGCATCCCCATGACATGCACCAGATGATTCCTGATCTGAATCCTGTAGTATTCATATTGCTCTTCCGGAACCACGTCATCATCGTCGACGGCGATAACCCAGTCTTCATGCATTGGGTGATGAATACCAGGCAGATGGACGGCCGATCTTGGTAGTCTGTTTGGGCCGCCGTCTTCCACTTCGAAGTTGGGGTGTGGGATGAATCTGGTGGGGTTGACGGCGAAGTTTGCCATGAGAGTTTTTTGTGAGTAGATGGCAAGTTCTGTGGTGGTGTCGCCGGATGAGGAACGAGAGAAGGGAAAGCTCGCTAGGTTGCTGGGCGGAATGTCCTCAAGGGGGTCGCTTTGCTGTTTTATTGCCGCGGAAGCCGACCCAGCGACGAAGGACGTTCTTTTTACCCGCCAGACCTTCGTGTTTTTCCATTTTGCATGACGAACATGAAAGCCCTCCGGCGACCCTCCTAGTACCGAGTGCAGCGCCCATCCAACATCCTCCTCCGTGAGCCTAAAGGTGTACCTTCTGAAGACAGCCATGAGAAGGAAAGAGCCTTGGACGGCGGAGTTTGGGTGATGCACTGATGAGCGGAACCGCGCCAAGACTTCCGCTTGAAACCTCTTTCCCGGTCGCAGGTCCCAGGACTCCCTTCCTGCCGCCGGTCTGGTATGGTCCATCCCCGGCAGCGTAGAGGCACCCACCGACTTCTACCAACCGCATAGGCAGGCAGACATGGAGAGGCCGATGAGCTTGTGGGAAGTTCCGGCGGGGAGGCGACGAGCTTGGCTAATGGCGGGGCGTTGCGCGAGAGCGTAGCTAGCAGAGGGGCGTCGCGCGAGAGCCATCAGAAGACTTGTGTACCCTGTTATTACCTGCTAAGGTAATAGAGATGTTAGATAAACTCAGAATGCTGTGTCTATGGAATGGGTTAGAGCAAATGTCAGCGTCCAAGGCCTTGGTAGCATGGACGAAATGTACGAGACCCAAGATGAAAGGGGGATTGGGAGTCATTAATCTTCGTAACCAAAATGAATCGCTGCTGATGAAACACCTGCATAAGTTTATGAATAACCAGGATATTCCATGGGTACACTTAGTGTGGCAATCGTATTTTCAGGGCAATATAGTGGAAGATATCTCCAAAGTACCTTGCTCCTTCTGGTGACGAGATATAGCTCGACTCCTTCCTCGTTTCAAAGAAGTAGCAACGTGTTCAATTGGTAATGGTGTTACGGTCCTCTTCTGGCAAGATGTTTGGAACTCCCTTTATTTACAGGCTTCGTACCCAACATTATACTCATTTGCCCGCCGTCAAGCAATATTTGTCCAATCTTTTATGCAAGCTGAAAAAATTGAGGAACTGTTCCACATACCTCTCTCTCAAGAGGCTTTTGATGAGCTAATGGACTTGGAAGAAAAACTTCCAATGATCTTAACTAAAAAGGATGTATGGTCATATATGTGGGCGTCCAGACAGTTCTCTTCGAAAAAATTCTACAACATAGCCTATCGGTCACTACAACCCCCCAAGCCCCTGCGTGCACTTTGGAAATCATTCTGTAACAGCAAGCTAAAAGTTTTTCAATGGCTGTTATTTATGGACAGGCTTGACACTAGAGATGTCCTAAAGCGAAGAAGGGTTAAACTACACAATAATTATGCCAGCTGTGTTATGCGTAGAAAATGTCGTCAGGAAACAACAATGCATCTCTTTTTCAAGTGCCACTTTGCAGCCTCATGCTGGCAAAAGCTGGGAATTCACTGGTCTTTGGATCTCCCCTTCTATAATATGATACTTCAAGCAGGACGTCAGTCTGCGTCTCCTTTCTTTATGGACATCGTGTTGTGGATGCATTCGTGGGCCGCCAATATGGCCGACGTGGGGCCCACGACGCCCACAACGGCACTGCTGCAGCCCAGCCGCACCAGAAAGGCTGAAGATCTTCTAGAAGATTTATTAGATTAAGGAAAGTTTAAAGAATAAAGAAATTAGAGATTAGGGTGAGTTTAAATTAGGAAGTATTAGATTGAGAGGAGTTTAAATAGAAATAAATAAGGAGATAGAGTCCTGATCGGTTGGGGGGGGTGTCCCCAACCGATCTGTACAGGGGGGGCACGCAGGGGGGTCCTCCCCCTATATAAGCAGCCCCCCTCCCTCATGTAAGCTCCATCCAGGAAATAAGAATTGCCCCATTAGGGTTGTTCTTCTCCTTGGGTCACCGTGGCTTCAAACCCTAACCCTAGCCGCCGTGACATCTCTCCTCCCCCCCCGCGGTACGTGCTGCACAGCAACAGTCAAGCCTCCCTCTTCCTCTCCTCTCCCCTGTGCAGCCCTAGGCGCAGTCAGGGAGGTCCCCTCCACCACGTTTCACAACAATTGGTATCCAGAGACACCGGGGCAGCGACCATGTCCGGCCCTACGGACGATTCTGGGACTTTTACTCTCCAAGATCTGGGCAAGATGATGAGCCAGATGATGGGGCAGATCGACTCCATCAACAAGCGTTTGAATCGCCATTGACGTGCGCCTTGCACGCATTGAGAAGACCCCGGAGACAGAGAACTCCGAACAGGAAGATCTGCAGCACACACCGCAAGGCAGCACTGGCCCCCGCGACTTTGGGGGCGACAACGGCCACGTCTTCCGGCGCAACCAGGGACGCACTGCTCCTGAGGATGGCATGATGTACCGTCACAAGATCAGTTTTCCCAAATACGACGGGGAAACTGATCCTCTGACATGGCTCAACAAGTGCGAAGCATACTTCCACGGGACACGTACGATGCCCGAAGAAAAGGTGTGGATCGCGTCTCTCCACCTGGAGGGTTCCGCGGCTGACTGGTTCATCGCAATGGAACGGGAGTGCGGCGTCGTGTCCTGGGAGCGGTTCGCAGACTTCGTCAACTTGCGCTTCGGACCCCCGCTGCGCTCCAACGACTTGGCTGAGATTAAAGATCTCCGTCACGCCGGTACAGTTGAGGAGTACCAACGTCAGTTCCTGGTCCTTCTCAACCGCAACCAAGATCTCAGTCAACGACACCAGATCAACCTGTTCACGGCTGGCCTAGGCGATCCACTTCGTACTAGTGCAGAACTGCAACGCCCTACAAACCTGCAGACGGCTATGAGTCTGGCCAGGGCCTTCGAACGACAATTCGCGACATCGACGGACATCGGGGCATTGAAGGGCGCCTCCTCTCAACGCTCTACGCGCCCTTCCCCTGTGTCACGTGCTGAAAATACAGCCTCTGGTGGTGGTTCTGCTACACCTGCTCCGACATCTTCAGTGACGGCATCCTCACGTCTGCGCCTCAAGTGTCTCACGACGGAAGAGATGGCTGCTAAACGAGCAAGCGGAGAATGCTATCACTGCCCGGAGCGGTACACGCCAGATCATAAGTGTGCCGGCAAGGGCATCTTCCTCCTAGAGCTTGACGACGATAATGACGATGTTGACGCGGCCATTGCCGACCTGGGCATCTCGCTACACACGCTAACCAGCATCGACCTCGCCAATACGATGAAGCTTCAGGTCGACGTCCGCGGCAAGCTGTTCACCACACTGGTGGACACGGGCTCCACTCACACCTTCATCAGGGAACCCCTCATTAAGGAGCTCGGCCTGGTGATGTTGCTGCGGGCAGGCGTCGACGTTCGGGTCGCCAACGGCGACTCTATCTCCTGCACCGGCATCTGTCCACGTGTACCCTTGAAAATTGCAGGGGATCGCTTCGACATCACATGCTACGCACTACACTTGACGGCTTCGACTTCATTCTGGGAGTTCAGTGGTTGCGGTCCTTGGGACCCATCCTCTGGAACCTTGAGAACCTCACTATGAAGTTGTGGCAAGCTTCCAGGACCTCTTCGACAAGCCACGCGGCCTTCCTCCTCCACGGCGCCACGACCACCGCATCAGGCTCCTGCCGGGCGCAACCCCAGTAGCTGTCCGGCCGTACCGCTACCCCCAGCTTCTCAAGGACGAAATTGAGAAGCAATGCGCCGAGATGCTTCGCCAGGGCATCATCCGGGAGTGCACCTCCGCATTCTCCTCACCGGTGTTGTTGGTCCGAAAGGCCGACGGCACGTGGCACTTCTGCATCGACTATCGCGAGCTCAATGCCCGAACTTTGAAAGACAAGTTCCCAATTCCGGTGGTCGATGAGCTGCTGGACGAGCTCCGCAGCGCGAGGTTCTTCACCAAGCTCGACCTCCGCAGCGGATACTTCCAGGTGCGCATGCACCCGAGCGACATCGACAAGATGGCATTCTGAACTCATCGAGGCCACTATGAGTTCTTGGTGATGCCGTTTGGCCTCACCAATGCGCCGTCCACGTTCCAGTCATTGATGAACGACGTTCTTGACCCGTACATCAGGAAGTTTGTACTTGTCTTCTTTGATGATATTCTGGTGTATAGCAGGACATGGGCCGAACACCTCCAGCACGTCAAGTAGGTGTTCCAGACACTGAGGGCGCACAAGCTATTTCTCAAGAAATCCAAATGCTTCTTCGGCCAGGAATCTGTGTCCTACTTGGGACACATCATCTCCTCCTAGGGCGTGGCGATGGATCCAACAAAGGTGGAGGCTGTGGAGCATTGGCCTACACCTCGGTCCCTACGAGCCTTGCGAGGCTTTCTCGGACTCACTGGCTACTACCGCAAGTTCATTGTGGGGTATGGCATGGTGGCTGCGCCCCTCACCGCCCTCCTCAAACGTGAGGCGTTCCGCTGGACCGATGACGCGCAGGACGCCTTCTCGCAGCTCAAGCAGGCGCTGATGACAGCACCTCTACTTCAGATGCCGGACTTCGACAAGCGCTTCGTCGTCGACTGTGATGCATCGGGCACCGGCTTCGGGGCAGTCCTGCACCAGGGTGACGGTGCCATCGCCTTCTTCAGCCGCACCGTAGCTCCTCACCACCAGAAGCTACCGGCTTATGAGCGCGAGCTAATCGGCCTTGTGAAGGTTGTACGCCACTGGCGGCCTTATTTGTGGGGCCGTCCCTTCACTGTTCGGACTGATCACTTCAGTCTGAAGTACATCCTGGATCAGCGCCTAACGACAATCCCTCAACATGCTTGGGTGAGCAAGCTTTTTGGCTATGATCTGCAAGTTGAGTATAGGCCGGGACGTCTGAACAGGGCAGCTGCCGCCCTGTCCCGCCGTGATGAGGAAGACGTGGCGATCCACGCCATCTCAACGCCAGCCTTCCACCTCTTCGACTCACTTCGCGCGGAAATCGCCGCGGACCATCAGGCGCAGCAGTTGCGCGCCTAGCTCCAGGAGGGAGCCGCACCAGATGGTTGGTCTGAGCGTGATGGCCTTCTCTTGTACAAAGGGAAGCTCTTTGTTCCCGAGATGTCCAGCCTGTGGCCCTCCCTCTTGGCTGAGGCCCATGATGGGGGTCACGAGGGCATCCAGAAGACGGCATACCGGTTGCGCCTATCATTCTACAGCCCTTCGCTCCTACGCAGGGTTCTGGAGTTTGTTCATGGTTGTGCCACCTGCCAGTGCAATAAAACAGACCATCTACATCCAGCTGGGCTTTTACAACCTCTTCCTGTACCTTCGGAAATCTGGAGTGATATCTCCATGGATTTCGTCGAAGGTTTTCCAAAGGTTGGAGGGAAATCAGTGATCCTGACAGTGGTGGACCGTTTCTCCAAGTACGCCCACTTCATTCCCTTGAGCCACCCGTACAGTGCTGCATCAGTGGCACGGGCATTCCTCGACGACATCGTACGTCTTCACGGCTTCCCCTGCTCTATCGTCAGCGATCGCGACACCGTCTTCACCAGCTTGTTCTAGTCGGAATTGTTCCGACAGGTTGGCGTACGTCTGCAGCTCAGCTCTGCCTTCCATCCGCAGTCTGACGGCCAGTCTGAGGTCGTCAACAAAGTTATCACCATGTACTTGTGCTGCTTGGCTGGTGACCGACCCAAGTCGTGGTTGCAGTGGCTTCCATGGGCAGAGTACTGTTACAACACCTCTTATCAGACGGCCCTCAAATGTTCGCCGTTCAGAGTGGTCTATGGCAGGGACCCTCCAGCCATTATTTCATATCAACAAGGTGTGTCCAGGGTAGCTGCCGTTGACAAGCAGCTCAAAGATAGAGATGAATTCTTGGCTGAAATCAAAAACAGACTTGTGCACCATGAAAAGCTATGAATACAAGTCCCGTCAAAAAGTGGAATCTCAAATTGGTGATTGGGTTTGGTTGCGGCTTCATCAGAGAACAGCTGTGGCAGTTATAGTGGCGCCTCCATCAAAGATTGGACCAAAATATTTTGGACCTTATCAGATTATTCAACGCATCGGGACTGTGTCTTATAAACTCCAGCTACCTTCCCAAGCCAGGATACATGATGTTTTCCATGTGTCTCTGTTGAAGAAATTTGAAGGTCCTGCTCCAGCTCAGGTGGTGCCTCTGCCACCTCTTCTCCATGGGCTGTTGTACCTACGCCTGAAAAGATACAAAGGACACGCTTGAACAGAGGAGTCTGGGAACTGCTTGTCAAGTGGGCAGGACATTCTGAAGCCGATGCAACATGGGAACAATTAGAAGATTTCAAGATGAAGCATCCCACCTTCAAGCTCGAGGACGAGCTCTTTGTCGGGAAGGGGGGAAATGTTGTGGATGCGTTCGTGGGCCGCCAATACGGCCGACGTGGGGCCCACGACGCCCACAACGGCACTGCTGCAGCCCAACCGCACCATAAAGTCTGAAGATCTTCTAGAAGATTTATTAGATTAAGGAAAGTTTAAAGAATAAAGAAATTAGAGATTAGGATGAGTTTAAATTAGGAAGTATTAGATTGAGAGGAGTTTAAATAGAAATAAATAAGGAGTTAGAGTCCTGATCGGTTGGGGGGTGTCCCCAACCGATCTGTACAGGGGGGCGCGCAGGGGGTCCTCCCCCTCTATAAGCAGCCCCCCTCCCTCATGTAAGCTTCATCCAGGAAATAAGAATTGCCCCATTAGGATTGTTCTTCTCCTTGGGTCACCGTGGCTTCAAACTCTAATTCTAGCCGCCGTGACATCTCTACTCCCTCACCGCGGTACGTGCTGCGCAGCAACAGTCAAGCCTCCCTCTTCCTCTCCTCTCCCCTGCGCAGCCCTAGGCGCAGTCCGGGAGGTCCCCTCCACCACGTTTCACAGCACATCGTCATAATTGCTTGCTGGACAATCTGGAAGGCTCGAAATCATTATATCTTTGATGGCATAAGAACCTTCGTGCTCATATGGGATCAGCTTTTCAAGGAAGAATGCTGGACTCAATCTCAACGGCTCACTGACCGGAAGCAGCAATCTTTCATATCTATAGTTAGCCTCCTAGGGTAACATCTTAAGCTAATATTAATGTTGTCTGATATTTGGCAATCAGGCTTACCTCAAGCCATATTGTAACGGACCTTTTCAGTTATTGATTTTAAAAGTGGGGCCGAGCCCTGCTGTTCTACCTTTTCAAAAAAAAAAAATAAACATAGGTCTGCATTGCTATTCTCATTTAAGTTCTCATCTTATCAGTTGAGCTTGTGATTTTATTGAATATCTAAATAGACAATCTTATAGATCTGAGCTGTCTAGCGCCCATATAATTTTGTCGCTAATCATAGCAGATGTGTATCATCTCATTTCTTGCTAGCAAGTTTTAGACTACTAACAGGAAGTACCAAGCTATACTTGCACCCCAATGTGTTTCAGCTAGTCAAAATCCTTTAATTTCATTACAGAATGTTCAATCATCTATGATTTTTATAAAATACTCCCTCTATTCCAAATTACTTGCCACTCGCTAGTTCAAATATGAACTAGGCAGTGACAAGTAATTTGGAATGGAGGGAGTATATCTCAGCATTACTAAACTTGTGTAGCATTTTGTAAGAATCATTTCTGTGTTCCCATTCTATTTGCTTAGGATGTGATTTTTCAGTTAGTTAGTTTGGGTTTTGACATAGTAATTAATCTGCAACCCTAGTATTTTGAAAATATCCACATTTAAGTCTCGCTTGTTCCTTCTTGGAGCTAACTTGATTTGTAGTTCATACATTGATTCATCTAATTCCGGGCATCCGTCATAACTTTCAATCAAATGAATCTGTATCTAGATCTTATGTAACTACATCTTTCTAGGTGTATTTTGGTGGAGGTTTGAGAAACATGGTCCTTGATACAATTGGTCACTATCTCAGCCAAAAGTATCACAACAGAGTTCTTCAGGTAGCTCTGCAGCCTGTGCAGTTCATTATCTACGTTGTTTCAGTGTTAAATATACTTTCACTATTTTTTAAAAAAAATATTTTTAGTCACCATGGTTGGTAACTTGTGGATGGAAGGGAAGACATGCATATGCCAACAATACATGCCTCATACCTTTGTAGAAATTCAGTCTTGTGTTGATGACTTCATGTATCTGTGCTATCCAACATGGCCAATGTGGCATTAAAGGTTCTATAAAATTCAAGGAGTGCAGTTTTTTGAGGATAGATTTTACAATGGTGTACTAATTTGCCTGGCCCAGACGCCCAGTTTGATTATTAGTGTTTTGCATTCAATAGCAAAGCTACTTAGATTTGGTCCTTTTGTACTTTCAATCTGCTTTGGTAGTAAAATTTGAAATGATATGAAGTGAAAATTGGAACAAATTTAAGCAGGAAGCCACAAAGAATCATGTACTGTTGTTGGTTTTTCCATCTTCAAACCAGATGTAAAAAGCCCAACCATGACCTGCTTAAGCACATGCTTTCTTATCCCTTTCCAAAACTACACCTTCTATGTTAATATATATTAGTTCACAAACTGATACGCTATATATGAATATTGTGAAGCACGAAGCTGGTCATTTCTTGATAGCATACTTGCTTGGGGTGCTTCCAAAAGGATATACGGTTACAAGCTTGGATACACTCATAAAACAAGGATCTTTAAATGTTCAAGCCGGAACAGCTTTTGTTGACTTGGAGTTCCTTGAAGAGGTTAAGTTTTATTACCTCAATATCTTTTTATGTTCAGTGTGTTGGCTGTGGATGCCTTTGTGGGGGCGCCACTGCAGCTGATGCGCCGACAAAGAGGCCAACAGCAGGCACGCCCACAAAGACACCAGCAGCAGCCGCACACCAGGTGCAGGTGCAGGAACGCTTCTAGAAGAGTAGTTTATGTCGGAGTGTATAAATGAATTGTCTACCCTTCCTTATCAGCTTAAACTTTTAGGTGCAACCGGTCAGCGCATAGTAGATTAACATGATATCAGATTAGGTTCTCTCTTCCTTCTCCTGACATAACGCCGCCGCAGCGTGCCTCCGCCATAGACTAGCTTCTAGCCATCTACACCTCTTCTGATGACGAGGCTGAGGAAGCCCCACCCGCCCCTGCCCCTGCTCCATCTAGCGCGTCGTCCAATACTGCCCGCAACCGATCCGGCAGTCCATCGGCGACAGCTCCGACGAGGAGGAGGATGACGCGAAGAAGCGCCGCTCCACAACAGCTGTCAAGGCGCGCCCATTCGTGTGTGCTGGTTCGGGGCCCGTGTCATCATTCCTCCCGCCGCCGAAGCACTCGCTCCGGCTTGGTGTCGGTTTCGGCGCTGGTGCCGGTGCCAGGAGGTCGGCAATTGATGCCACAGTGGAGTTGAGGCCCAATCTCTGCATTGCTGCGCCTTCAAGCACCGTTTCCAGCACAGAAGCACTGGAAAGGACCGATACTAGTGTTGCTACTGATGATGCCCGACCCGCTCGTGCTTGGTCCTTGCGCACCGCCTCCCGCTGCGCCTCCACCACCGCGGCGCCATCCACTAAATCCACCTCTTTCCGCGCGTGTTCCACCTCCACCCGCTACTCACGCTCTCGCTCTTGCTACGCCCCCATCGTCGGCCGTCCCTACCGCACCGCTCCCTCGTGCGCCCTTTGCCGCCGCCTGTCCGGATCCAGCCACCGCCGCCTCCCATGCTGCCACCTGAGCCGCGCTGCCGCCGCCCGCCTTCCTCTATGCGCAATTGCTGCTGAGACTCCGCGCACCGCCGGCCCCTAGTCGTGCGCCTATCGCCCGATCCGTGCCACCACCAGCCGGATCTGCACGTCAGCCGCCGGATCCGCGCCGCCGGTCGTCGGAGCTGCGCCGTCAGATCCGCACCACCACCTCCTGCTGCTGGCATTGCCCCCTCACTGTTGCATGCAGCGTGCCACCGCTGCTGAGCGTGGTTGCGCCGCTGCAGTTCGCGCCCGCCACCACCGCTGTCGGCACGGGGCCAGCCGCCACCCGCGATCAGAGGGCCGCCGCCGATGCCACACCTTGGACGTCCGCCGTCCAACCCCAAGCCGACGTGCTGGTGCCTGGATCAGTCATTGTTTTCTCTGTTGGCATTGCCGCCAGCGGTCCGTGTGCACTGCCTCCCTCCCCGGTGTCGTATTCACCGCCTCCACCATGCCCGCCTTTTCCCCAGCCGACCTGTGTGGTCGCTCCTGCACACGGTGGACCTTTCTACACCAACGGTGGACAGTGGACGGCAACCTCTAGCGGGCCGAGCCACCCTGCGGCTGGGCTGTCCGCTCTAGACTACTGGGCTTCGGGGAACCCAGTCGACCAGCCTGCGTCTTTGGTGCAACACCACGACTCACCCCTGGCTTGGGACCGGCAGTCGCTTGCGTCCTCCTTTAGCGCACTGAGTCTCCCACCACTCGGTCCTGACTGGGTCGTGGACTTCGAAGCTTCGTACCACACCACCCCTGATGCAGGTATACTCTCCTCTACATGCCCTTTACACCCCTCTTCTCCTTCATCTATCATTGTTGGGAATGGGTCTGTAGGTGACTTGGGTTCGCCGGGTTTCTTTCAGCTTCGTGATGTTCTTGTTGCTCCTGACATCATTCAACACCTTCTTCCCGTTCGTCATTTTACCACTGATAACCATGTTTCCATCAAGTTCAATCCTTTTGGTTTATTTGTAAAGGATCTTACTACCCAGAGTCATCTTCGTTGTGAGAGTTCGGGGCCCTTGTACACGCTGCGTCTTCCTGCTTCCGCTCTGCATATCCCTTTTGCCCTCTGACTACGACAACCTCTTCGACCACCTGAAATCGTCGGCTTGAGCTACCCGGTGTTGATGCTATGTCGAAGTTGTCTATTAGTTTAGTGATTTCGTGTGCTCGGGGTATACATGAGTCTCTTTGCCATGCTTGTCAGTTGGGTCGACATGTTTGACTTCCTTTTTCACATTCTGTCACTCGTGTCGAGCGCATCTTTGATCTGATTCATTGTGATCTTTGGACATCACCTATTCTTAGTGTTTCTGGCTATAAGTCTTCCTTGGTTGTTGTTGATGATTTCTCGCACTATTCGTGGACTTTTCTCTTGCGACAGAAGTCTGATACCTTCGACACCCTCTCTCACTTCATCGCTTGGGTGTCCACCCAGTTTGGGCGCACGATCAGGGCGGTCCAGTGCGAAAACAAACGCGAGTTTGACAACTGTGTGTTCCGTGACTTCATGTTCCTGCTCTCTCACGATGTTCAGTTGTGCATGTCTTGCCCGTACAGTTCCCCCCAGAATGGCAAGGCTGAGCGCATGATTTGGACCACTAACGATGTCATGCGCTCCCTGATGTTCCAAGTTTCTACTCCTGCTCGCTACTGGGTGGAGGCACTTCATACCACCACATAATTATTAATCGAGTCCCTACTAAGGCGATTAGTGCTCCCACTCCTCACTTCACTTTGTTCGGCACTCCTCTTTATGACCACCTTCGAGTCTTCGGGTGCGCTTGCTACCCTAACCTTTCCGCCATGACCCCTCATAAGCTTGCGCCTCGCTCAACTCGGTGTGTCTTCCTTGGGTACTCCCCCGACCATAAGGTGTACTGGTGCCTTGACCTTACTACCTGTCATATCTTGATCTCTCGACACGTCGTCTTCGACGGGTCCTCTTTTCCCTTTTCCACTTCGTCCTATGACTCTGTTGCTGAGTTGGATTCCTTCTTCTCTACTGACCTTGAGGCCGCTCTTGTACAACAACATTGTATTTTACCAACTGCAGGTTACCCACACACTGCGCCATGCGTGGCACCGGCGTCCCTGGCGCCACCAGTTGCGCCATGCGCGGCCCCGATGCCACCAGCTGCGCCACGCGCGACCCTGGTTTCCTCGATGCACTGCCTGCACCTTGCGCCGCCCCGACATCTCCCGCTGCGCCACGTGCGGCCACGACGCCACCAGCTGCGCCACGTGCGGCCCCGGTGTCCTCGACACCACCGGCTGCGCCTTGCGTTGCCCCGACGTCGCCCGCTGCACCACATGTGGCCCCGGTGTCCTTGACGCCACCGGCTGCGCCTTGTGCTGCCCCGACGTCGCCCGCTGCGCCACACGCGGCCCTTGCGTCACCGACGTTGCCTGCTGCACCACGTGCGGCCCCGACGTCACCTGTTGCGCCACGTGCGGCCCAGGCGCCCCGTTGCGCCACGCTTGGCACCAGCATTCCCGACATCGTCTGCTGCACCAAGCGCGACACCAGTGTCCCCGACTTCGACTTCTGCACCACGCACGACCCCGGTGTCACGGTAATGCTGACCCCGCTCTTGTCCATCAGCAATGAGCACGGGTTGGTGTTTCGACCTCCTCCCGCATCGAGCCTCTGGTGTATCACCCCTCACTGCTCCACCGTGACCCTAGCCACGTTCACCCAATGGTAACCAGGCGTGCCGCTGGGTCCTCCGGCCGGTGTAGTGGTTCTCCGGGGTCGTCCTCTCCTCAACGACCTCTCCATCGCCTGCCTCCTCACCCATATCGCCTATTCTCTCCTCTGTCCGTAGTGCCCTCGCCGATCCTCACCGGCGTCAAGCTATGGAGGAGGAGTATGCGACTTTGCTTGCTAACCGGATCTAGGACTTGATTTTCCATCCTGGTCATGGCAATGTTGTCATGGGCAAGTGGGTATTTACGCATAAGAGGAACGCGGATGGGTCTCCGGAGAGGTACAAGGCCCGGTGGGTTCTTCAGGGCTTCACTCAGCGCCCTGGTACTGACTACGACGAGACCTTCAGTCCGGTGGTGAAGCCGGCGACAATGCGGACCGTTTTTATCGCTCGCTCTCTCGCGTTCTTGGCCTGTTCATCGGTTGGACGTCAAGAACGCCTTCCTCCACGACACACTGACGGAGACGGTGTACTGCAGTCAGCCAACAAAGTTCGTTGATTTAGCTCATCCAGACTTGGTCTGCCGGCTGAACAAGTCGTTGTACAGTTTGAAGCAGGCACCCCAGGCTTGGTACAACCGGTTCGCCTCCTTCTTGGTCTTGCTTGGCTTCGTCGAGGCCAAGTCGGACACCTCGCTCTTCATTTACAGACAGGAGGATGACACTGTGTACCTCCTCCTGTACGTCGACGACATCATCCTCACGACATCCAGTTCAGCTCTCCTTCAGCGTACGATCTCCGCCCTGCAGCGGAAGTTCGTAACGAAGAACCTGGGCCAGCTTCACCACTTCCTGAGCATGACGGTCGAGCACCGACCGGGCGACCTATTCCTCCACCAGCGTCAGTACTGCCTTGACATCCTACAACGAGCGGGCATGGTTCAGTGTAAGCCGTGCTCCATTACGGTGGACACCCAGGCGAAGGTCTCCTCCGCCAATGGCGCTCCTGTCGCTGACCCCACCGTTTACAGGAGTCATGCAAGTGCTCTTCAGTACCTCACCTTCACCAGGCCATACATCTCCTACGCGGTTCAGCAGGTGTGCCTCCACATGCATGATCCGCGGGAGCCGCATCTCACCGCTGTGAAGCGGATACTTCGGGAACAACGCGGCATCCTCGACTACAACCTCCTCCTTCAAGGTGACTCGGCTTCTGAGCTGGTCATCTACACCGACGCTGACTAGACGGGTTGCCCGAGCACCCGTCGGTCCACCTCCGATTACGCTGTCTTCCTGGGCAGCAACCTCATCTCCTGGTCCTCGAAGCGGCAGCCCGTGGTGTCGCGCTCGAGCGCCGAGGCGGGGTACCGCGCCGTAGCCAACGGCATGGCTGAGGCCTCCTGGCTCCAGTAGCTGCTTTAGAAGCTCCGCTCCCCCGTCGCCCGGAGCACGTTGGTCTACAGCGACAATGCCAGCGCTGTCTACCTCTTCACCAACCCTGTCCAGCGTCAGCACATGAAGCATGTGGAGATTGATCTTTGCTTCGTTCGTGAGCGGGTTGCCCGTGGCGAGGTCCAGATTCTCCACGTCTCGACGACGTCGCAGTTCGCCGACATCTTCATGAAGGGCCTCCCTTTGTCGTTGTTCTCCGAGTTTCGGCCCAGTCTCAACACCTGTCGCGGCTAGATGTTGGGACTGCGGGGGGTGTTGGACTGTGAATGTGGGGTTTATCGGGCCAGACATATGTATCTAGCCCTGAGGGCTATATGTACTCTTGACATTCTATTATGAAACCCTAATCTATTATTCTTCTTCGACATGGTATCAGAGTCAGATGTCTCAAGTTCGAATACTGGCAGACGCAAGTCCACTCCTATTTTCCACGTTAGAGGCCCGAGGGAGCATCACGTGAGGGGGAGTGTTGGAGTGTATAAGTGAATTGCCTACCATTCCTCATCAGCTTAAGCTTTTGGGTGCAACCGGTCAGCGCATAGTAGCTTAACAGTTTAGACTTAATAAATTTGTTGTACATCAATCAGTTAGAGATAGAGATTGAATCAATTAGAGATTAGTTTGTTAGAGGCCTCCTGGGCGTGCGGGTCAGAGGGGCTCACAGGGGTATGTGTCCTTATATAATTCGCCCCCCTCCCTCTGTAATTTCCCATCAAGGAATAAAAGCAATATCCCATTGGGTTGTTCCCTACCTTGGTCGTTGTGGATGCACCATCCAGTAGCCTAGGCAATGCCTCCGCTCCTCCATGCTATCCCCTCTGCAACAACTCCCAATCTCGCCTCCTGCTGACCTCCCGTGCAACCCTAGGTGCAGCAGGAGGATTCCTTCCCACCACCTTTCACAACAATTGGGTATCTAGTTCCAGCGGGACAACAATAATCTCCATCCCTAATGACTGATTCTTGGGCTTTGACCTCGGAAGACCTCGACGTCAAGATTGACATCATGTCTAACAACATGACCTGCATTATGGCGCTGTTGGACACCATGAATTTGTGTCTCAACAGACATGATCAGTGCCTCCTCACATGCTTGGAGAAGGAGACTGAGACGATCTCAGCACCACAAGGGCTGCCCCTCTAGATCAGCGGGCAACTTGGGCCAGGAACACAAAAGTATCCATTGCCATGGCTTAACAAGTGTTACAACTACTTCCGCGACATGCACATGATGCTCGAGGAGAAGGTATGGTCGGCCTCTCTCCACCTCGAGAGGGTCGCGGTCGAATGGTTCACGACCCTCGAGAGCGACTGCAGCATCCTACCCTGGATGCGGTTCACAGAGTATGTAAACATGCGTTTTGGACCTTTTTGCAGCAACGATCTGGCTGAATTGAAGGATCTTTATTGTACAGGAATGGTGGAGGAGTACCAACATCAGTTCTTGGTGTTGTATGCTGCTGAGAAGACTTGAGCTTGCGCCAGCATTTCATCCTATTCATGGCCGGCCTCAGGGAGCCACTCCGCATGGATGTGGAGTAGCTGTTTCCCACAAACTTGCAGACGAAAATGAGTCTCGCTCGGGCTTATGAGCGACTACTAATGGCGGCATCCGATCAAGGCGCACCTGCAGCAAAGGGTGCAGCTACACAGCGGGCTCCCTCTGCGCGCTGTCCTGCACCGCGCGCTAGCGCCTTCCACCAGCGTGCCTCCCCCCAGCCGCCCTCGTTTCATGCGCCTAACGATCGATGGGAGGACAGCATACATTGTGGAACACAAGTGCGCCAACAAGGGTATCTTCCTCTGAGAGCTTGACGATGAAGATGTTGACACAGATGCGGCGGATATGGGCATCTTGGTTCATTCCCTCATAGGCATCGACGCCGCTAGCACCATGAAGCTCCATGTACAGATCGACGACAAGCACTTGACTGCATTGGTTGACACCGGCTCCACTCATACCTTCATCCATAAGCCCTTCATCCAGGAATTCGAGTTGATGATGCAACCTTGACCTGGCGTGGGTGTCAAGGTGGCCAACGTTGACAAAAATCTCCTGCACCGGCATCTGCCCTCATGTTCCTCTGTCTATTGCTGGAGACATATTCGCCGCCAACTTCTACGCCCTTCCCTTGGATGGCTTCGACCTAGTGTTGGGAGTTCAGTGGTTGTGGTCCATGGGACCAATCCTTTGGAATCTTGATAACCTCCCCATGGAGCTATGACATGACGATTGGAAGATTATCTAGACAAGGACAAGGCTGTGCTATCCTACCCCTGCATGCACCTCCCTGGTCGCACAAGACAACTTGATGGGCGCACTCCTGGACTCGTTCCAGGACCTCTTAGAGGATTCGTGCGGTCTTCCTCCAACTCGGCGCAACGACCATCACATCAGGTTGCTACTGGGCCTTACTCCTGTAGTTGTCCAACTGTACCACTACCTGCAGTTTCTCAAGGACAAAATTGACAAGCAATGTGTGGAGATGCTACGACGTGACATTATTAGGGAGTGGACCTCAACGTTCTCCTCCCTGGTGTTGGTCAAAAAGGCCAACGACACGTGGTGCTTCTGTATCGACTACTATGAGTTCAAATCCAAAACAGTCAAGTACGAGTTCCCTATGCCGAAGGTCGATGAGCTTCTCGACGAGTTCCGCGATGTGAGGTTCTTCACCAAGCTTTACCTCCGCAGCGGATACTTTCAGTTGCGCATGCACCCAACAACATTAAAAAGAAGGTGTTCCAGACTCACGACGACAACTACAAGTTCTTGGTGATGCCATTCGGCCTCACCAATGCGCCATTTACATTTCAATCCTTGATGAATGACATGCTTGACCCCTTCATCAGAAAACTTCACTACTACAAAAAGCATTTTTACAGGCGCCTCAATTTTTCAAACACAGGCGGTCCTTAAAAATATGCGACTGTGATGACGAATGATATAATAACCGTCTGTGATGAAAGAACAACACAGGCGGATTTTAAAGAACAACCGTCTGGGTAAATACATGATCTTCAGAATCGGTTCTTAATTAAGAACCGCCTGTAATGCAACGAACTTCACAGACGGATTTTAAGAAACAACCGTCTGGGTAAATACATGATCTTCACAGACGGTTATTAATTATTAACCGCCTGCAATGCCATGAACTTCACAGACGGATTTTAAGAAACAACCGTCTGGGTAAATACATGATCTTCGTTGGCGGTTCTTGATTAATAACCGTCTGTAATGCAATGAACTTCACAGATGGATTTTAAGGAACAACCGTCTGAGTAAATACATGATCTTCGTTGGCGGTTCTTAATTAATAACCGTCTGTAATGCAATGAACTTCATAGCCGGTTCTTGATTAACAACGGCCTGAGAAGATCATGTATTTTCAGTGGCGGTCATTGTTTAATTATCATAAGCAGTTTTCATTGAAATTACAGGGATGTAGTTGCAATTATATATCACAGCCGCATGTAGTCGTGCAGGCAAAATTGTATCAGGAAAAAAACACAGATGAGCTAGCGGATACTAGTACAGTAATGCATTATAGGAAATGCTCGATCACCAGTGAGGCTGGCTTAATTGTGATAATACACCATTAGAGGCTTTACAATTGTTCAAAGATAATTTCTTTACACACTGAACAAAAATCATGCTACATTCATTGTAGATCGACGATGAAGCTCCCATCGATCAATCTAAATTGTACCGTCCTGCTTGCTCCCGAACACGTCTCTTATATTCCGCTGGATCCTGAAAATATTGACATTATTTAAATTAACAAATGTCGAAGGAGGAATGAATAACCTACATTGGTCACTAAGTCAAAGTGTCATCTAACCTTGATAAGTAGATTATAGCAATCATTTTCAACATCAGGCACATTTGGCTGATGCAGCAAACGCTGAACTTCAAGTAGTATAGTTTTGATTGTAAAAGCGCTGCACCACCCCTACGAAATATAATTTAAGCAATATAAGAAACCAGTTCAAATAAGTTCGACAAAAATTATAAGTAATAATTACATGAACAAAATAGGTCTATCTTACAGTCTCTTGATCAAGAATCCCGATGCAGAGTGCTCCCGAACGATGGACATTTGGGTGGAAGAACCCAATTGGAAAGGAGCATCTTGGAGGCACCAAGGGATAGTCCTCAGAGAAGGAGATTGTCAGGGGGTAGTAACCATCTTCCCATTCAGTCTGCAAAAGAAATTTATTAATAGGAGGACGATAGTTAAACTCATATTGTGCTTGTTCTTCATGACTTACCCCTTCTTTACCGGGGACGATGCACTGCCACTTCAATAAATCTCCCGATTCAGGCTTCGCAGAGAAACCCTACGCGGAGAAATTGAAAATACCAAAAACAAACAACACGGAAAAACAAACTACAGTTAAGTTCATCAGTCCATTACAGATACATATGTATATACAACCATGTGACCGGTGTGCCATATGTACATACATGGGGATGGTTCTTGCGCCACGCCAAGCGCTCCTCCTTCAATCGGCTACACGCCCGAGACATCATTATCTGAAGAAAGACCAAACTTCCAAACTTCCAAATCATTGAGTCCAAACGCATATGTACACAAATGCAAAAGGACACAATCCATATACCAACATTGTTCTAAGTTGATTTCAGAAGATACAAATATATACAATATATATCATCTCGCATTGCTATATACATTTTTTCCAGCATTGACATCTTCTCGCATATAGGGTTTCAAATTCTTTTTAATGCTTCTCTCTACGCGCTTGATGTTTTCTGGTTCGGTGAAAAGGTACATCTCTTCATACTGATTATATTCCTCTTCATTATCTCCCACATTGTCAACCCCAACAATATTTTGCTTTCCAGAAACAACTACGTGCAACTTCTCAGTTTCTGGATCTTGAACATAAAAAACTTGTGCAACATTATCGGCGAGAACCCACAGGTCATCTTTGTAACCCACTTTATTCAAGTCTACCAGTGTCAGTCCGTAATTGTCCACTTTCAAACCATCAGGATGTTTGACCCATTGTCACTTAAATACGGGCATTACCATTCTTTCGCCATAATCGAGTTCCCATATTTCCTCTATGAACCCGAAGTATGTGGTCTTCTGCCCTTGTGAATCATAAGCCTCAATACGAACACCACTATTTTGTGCAACACTCTTACCGTCTTTTTCTTTAGTGTAAAATGTGTAACCATTGATGTCATATGCTTGCCATGATGTTACCAAAGCAGATGGGCCACAAGCTAACTTTTTCATTGTTGCCTCTTCTATAGTGTTTCCGTATGATATATTTTTGTCCATTAACCATTCAGTGAAACATCTTCTGTGCTCTTTCATGATCCAGTCCTCTTTGCGGTCTTGGTTTTTATCACGAAGCTCAGTTTGGTGTTCCTCGATGTACGGCTCAGCTATTGCGAGCTGTTGTAGTACACCAAAATGTGCACGGTGTACATTCTTGTAATCTTGAACAATAAAAGTTTTCTTACCCACTTTGCCTCTCCCACGTAGTCTACCTTCATGTACCGGTATAGGCACACCTATCGATTTTCCATCTTTGATGTAATCAGCGCAACCCTCAATCACTTCTTCAGTGGTGTATCCTTCCATAATTGAACCCTGTGGGTGAGCACGGTTCCGCACATAACCTTTTAATACTCCTAAATATCTCTCCAACGAAAACATATGATGTAAATATAGTGGCCCCAATGCTTTTATCTGATCAACAAGATGTATGATTAGGTGTAATTGCATATCAAAAAAGGATGGTGGGAAACACATCTCAAGCTTGCACATTGTCTCGACGATGTATGTTTTCAGATAGTCTAAATCTTCACGTGCTATCACCTTTTGCGATACTGCATTGAAGAAGTAACACAAACGTGTGATGACAACTTTTATATGCTCAGGTTTGATTACTCTTATTGCAATGGCAAGGAAAACTGTCATCATCATGTGACAGTCGTGAGAATTATAACCGAATAAAGACAAGTCTTTCATCGAGACTAGTTTGCGGATACTGGATGAGAAACTTGTGGGCACTTTGATCCCACGCAAGCATTCGCAAATTGCTTTTTTCTCTTCTAGCGTCAAGTTGTAGCTGGCTGGGGGAAGGTAATGCTTCCTGTTCGCCTTTTCTACTGGATGAAGCTCTGGTCTCAAATCAAGATTTACTAGGTCCATACGTGAATTTAATCCATCCTTTGTCTTCTTCGGCATGTCCAGCAAGGTCCCAATGATGCTGTCAAATACATTCTTTGTAACGTGCATCAAATCAATACTATGGCAAAATTCCAGATTCTTCCAATACGGAAGATACTTGAAAAAAATTGATTGTTTCTTGAAAGCCATGTCAGTTGTATCATCCGAAGATGTACTTTTCTTTCTCTTAATTCCTTTACTCTTTTTTCCCTTACCGAAAGCAATATGAATGTTCTTGACCATTTCAAACACAAGTTTTCCACTGTAAGGTTTCGGTGCAGTATCTTTTTCGATTTTGTTATCAAATTGTTCTTTCATCTTCCTATACTTGTGTGTATCTGTCAAGAACCGTCGATGTCTCATGTACACCGTCTTTCTGGATGAAGTGAGATATAGATATCCAGTTCTATCCACGCACCTAACGCAACCTTTCTTCCCTTTCATTTGTCCCGATAATGTAAACAGTCCGGGATAATCATGCACGGTAACGATTATCATTGCTCTTAGCGTGAAATACTCCCGCTTGTACTCATCCCATGTACGTACCCCTTCATTCCACAATTTCGCCATATCTTCCATTAAAGGTTCCAAGAACACATCAATTTCGATGCCGGGTTGTTTCGGACCTTGGATAAGAATAGATAATAAGATATATTTCCTTTTGTGACACAACCACGTCGGTAGGTTGTACATAGTTAAGACCACGGGCCATGTGCTGTGTATGCTCCTTTTTTCACCAAACGGATTCATTCCATCTGTACCCAAGGCAAACCTCACATTTCTGATTTCCTTCGCAAATTCTGGATACTGAATATCAAAATTTTTCCACTGTGTTGCATCACCAGGGTGTCGTATATGTTTTTCATTCTTCTTGCGTTCCTCGGAATGCCAACGCATAAGTTCAGCCTCCCTAGGGTTTGAGAACAAACGCTTCAAGCGATCAATTACCGGAAGGTACCACATCACCAATGTAGGAATTTTTCTCTTATTCTTCCCGTCTGCATCGCCAGAAGTATCGTCATCGTCACCTTCAGGACCAATAATAAACTTCTTATTCTTCTGAGTCTTTTTCATGTTGGTAACATACTGGTGATTGTAGTCCTTCTTATATCTACTGACACCACAAATGGGGCATCTAGTTGCGAGCTCATGCTCTTTGCGATACAGAATACAATGGTTCACACAAGCGTGTATTTTTGTCACACCTAGTGCCATCGGGCAAAGAAGTTTCTTCGCTTTATAAGTGCTTCTAGGCAGTTTATTTGTATTTGGAAGAATTTCTGCCAGAAGATTCAAAAGATCAGAGAAACTACAATCGGACCATCCGTGCGTAGCTTTCAACTTTAGTAGTTTTAAGACTGCACGCAATGTAGTAAACTCTTTATCACAACCGTTTGATTCATCATATAAAAGCTCTGTGGCCGCATTCTGCAATGTCTCCATTTTACTTAAACCTTTGCTTGCTCCCATAGAAGTCAGTACATATGGTTCAATGTGACGCAACATCTCCTCACAATCGAACTCATCATCATCATCACCAGCTTGATTGTCACTACCATCATCGATATGAACATTATCATCATCTGAGCCTCTCTCATCATCTTTATCCACATCATGTGTATCTAACTCACCATGCTCTGTCCATATTGTGTAGTTATTTTTGAAACCTCTTTTCACCAAATGAGATTGGATTACTATAGTATCCGTCCAAGCAATCTTATTTTCGCAGTCGATACATGGACATAATATGTCATCTATCTTTTGCAACTTTGCATGTCTCTTGGATGCTTCAATAAAATTTGCAACATTACGAATGTACATAGGATCGGGTCTTGGCATGTTATACATCCACGCTCGATGGTCCATGCTTCAATAATAGAATTTTTTGTCAGATTTACAAAATTTGGCCACAAATATTCTCTAAAGGTCTTCTATAAAATGAATTTACAGAGACATAACAAGTATGATTAGGGCGACTAATGTAGGAGACGGGCGACGTCTTGAGGCAGACGGAGTCAAAGGGGGAAACAGGCCCAGCAGCATGGGCTAGGTCTGGGTGGGATCCAGTCCGTTATATCGGGAAACAAGGCCCAGATGCATCTTATATATATTACAATAGCATCTGTTAATTAAACATCATATTCATGTCACATAATAGGTACAAAAAGGAAACAATCCATATAGTCCATACATCAATATACCAGAACACAATCCATACAGTCCTTACACATGCAAAAGGACAGAATCCATATACCAGAACACACAAAACTAACAGCTTATCAGCTAATGAAAATATACAAAGAAAAAGTAAGGAAACTACATTTACCTTGCAGAGGCGTCAGCACGGTGGGGAGGCGTCAGCACGGTGGGCCGGCTGGGTGGAGAAGTGGCGGTGCGGGGTTGAGCGGCGGCGCGGCAGTATGGGCTGGGCGGCGGCGCGGCGCAGGGGAAATTTCAACAGCCTGGCGGCGTCGATATAAATTCTCCAGGGTTGCGTTTTGACTGCGGTGAGGGGTCCTTATATAGACGTAGGTTTTTCACAGGCGGTTTTTAACTTTATCGCAGACGGGTTTTACTTACCAACCGCCTGAGATGATGTTTATTAATTAAGAAGTAAATATCTTCACAAGCTGTTGGTACTTAATAACCGCCAGGGAAGATTTTTATCTCAGGCGGGTATTACTTAACAACCGTCTAAGATAATGCCAACTGAACAAAATATTTTTAAAACTTGTATAGCTGACGTTGAAATGTTTTGGTAGATATCAAATTAATTTCTACTCACATATTATTCACATTTGTGTATCTCATAAAAAAAGATCTTTCACTCAAAATTGTTGGTACGAACATATTTGCATAATTTATACATGTATGAATTTTTTTAATTTTTTTAAAAGCACTCCAACATGTCAAACTTCAAATTATCCACCAGTATTCATTGACACTTGATTGAAATATGTACAAAACACAAGAAAAATGTACAAGAACACTTGATTGAAATCCTAAAACTACACTATGGCCCCGCCTCCTCCATCCTCTCCGCCAGCTTCTCAAACCAAGCCAAGCGGTCCTCCTCCGACTCGTCGTCGTCGTCGTCGTAGTCGTCACCATGGTGGTGGTCGCCGTCGTCGTCGTCGCCGTCGTCAGTGGACGACTCGTCGTTGCATCGTCGGTGGACGACTCGTCGTCGCCGTCGTCGGAGGACGACTCGTCGTCACCGTCGTTGGAGGACGACTCGTCGTCATCATTGTCATCATCGTCGTCGTCGTCGAAGTCGTCCTCCTCCTCCTCCTCCTCCTCCGGCGATGATGCAGCAGGAGAGAGGGTCGGCTTCTCCGGCTGAGCCGATTGCTCCGGCTGTACCGGTGGCTCCGGCTGCACCGGCGGTGGAACGCGCTGGTCGTCATTCACCCTCTCGGGGGAGCTGCAGCGTATCCGCTTGCAGGGTGGCTGCCTCGGCGGGCTAGGTGGCGGAAGGTTGGCCATGGCTGTGGTGGTTAATCGGCGGCGGGCTAGGAGAGGTGGAACGATGGAAGAAGAAGAAAGGAGTGGAGAAAAGTTTTGTGCTTGTCCATAACCGACGACGCGCCTTATATAGGTCTGTGCGGAGTAGACGAGGGAGCGGTTCGTTTCCCGCACATTGAACTCTTTGCAGACCTCGTGCGGCGCACAATTAAACCACTGTGGAAGACGATCTTGAGAGATCCTTGCACGCGTCCCTGCACCACGGCTTCTCAACTTCTCCGCAGACCTCGTGCGGCGCGTCAGTTAATTAACACTTCTCAGACCGTTAATTAACATATTGTAGTTTCAAAAATGATTATCTCAGGCGGGTATTACTTATAAACCGCCTGAGAAAAAAGAAGTAAAAATCTTCACAGACGGTTGGTACTTAACAACCGTCTACAAATATGTTTATCTAAGGCGGGTATAACTTAACAACCGCCTGGGATAATGCCCGATACTGTTCTGCAGTTTCCTTATCCCTTGCTTCTTTTTTATTTAGATTCCAATATAAATACTCAAACATGTTTACATTCTGCAAATTGTGTTCAAATTCGATGATTCTTTCTTCTACATTTGTATTAAATTAACATCTACCAACTGAACAAAATATTTTGTTCATTGCGCATTGAACTCTTTGCAGACCTCGTGCGGCGCACAATTAAACCACTGTGGAAGACGATCTTGAGAGATCCTTGCACGCGTCCCTGCACCACGGCTTCTCAACTTCTCCGCAGACCTCGTGCGGCGCGTCAGTTAATTAACACTTCTCAGGCCGTTAATTAACATATTGTAGTTTAAAAATGATTATCTCAGGCGGGTATTACTTATAAACCGCCTGAGAAAAAAAAAGTAAATATCTTCACAGACGGTTATTGCTTAACAACCGCCTGAGATAATGCCCGATACTGTTCTTCAGTTTCCTTATCCCTTGCTTCTTTTTTATTTAGATTCCAATATAAATACTCAAACATGTTTAGATTCTGCAAATTGTGTCCAAATTCGATGATTCTTTCTTCTACATTTGTATAAAATTAACATCTACCACCTGAACAAAATATTTTTAAAACTTGTATAGCTGACATTGTAATGTTTTGGTAAATATCAAATTAATTTCTACTCACATATTATTCACATTTGTGTATCTCATAAAAAAAAGTTCCTTCACTCAAAATTGTTGGTATGAACATATTTGTATAATTTATACATGTATGAATTTTTTTAATTTTTTTAAAAGCATTCCAACATGTCAAACTTCAAATTATCCACCATTCTAACTAAATGCTCATATTCATATGAGGCATTCATCAAATTATGAACACACATTGATTCCAAAAAATTTAAAAAAATATGAAAAAATTCGTAGATGTTGGTATGATGATTAAAAATGTCCACTGAAAAAATAAATGAAAAAAGCATTATATTCATCAAGATAGAAAAATGAAAAATAGCATTTGTTGTATGTTTTTTATGTTCTGACAAATTTAAAAGGATTTATGAAGTGAAATTTAATGGTAACCTTTACTTATCAATAATATTACAAGAAAGTGGATTTTTGCCCTTTTTAAAGGACCACATTTAATCAAGAATATTAAATAAGAAGAAGTAAATATCTTCACAGGCGGTTATTGCTTAACAACCGCCTGAGATAATGCTCGATACTGTTCTTCAGTTTCCTTATCCCTTGCTTCTTTTTTATTTAGATTCCAATATAAATACTCAAACATGTTTAGATTCTGCAAATTGTGTCCAAATTCGATGATTCTTTCTTCTACATTTGTATAAAATTAACATCTACCACCTGAACAAAATATTTTTAAAACTTGTATAGCTGACATTGTAATGTTTTGGTAAATATCAAATTAATTTCTACTCACATATTATTCACATTTGTGTATCTCATAAAAAAAAGTTCCTTCACTCAAAACTGTTGGTATGAACATATTTGTATAATTTATACATGTATGAATTTTTATAATTTTTTTAAAAGCATTCCAACATGTCAAACTTCAAATTATCCACCATTCTAACTAAATGCTCATATTCATATGAGGCATTCATCAAATTATGAACACACATTGATTCCAAAAAATTTAAAAAAATATGAAAAAATTCGTAGATGTTGGTATGATGATTAAAAATGTCCACTGAAAAAATAAATGAAAAAAGCATTATATTCATCAAGATAGAAAAATGAAAAATAGCATTTGTTGTATGTTTTTTATGTTCTGACAAATTTAAAAGGATTTATGAAGTGAAATTTAATGGTAACCTTTACTTATCAATAATATTACAAGAAAGTGGATTTTTGCCCTTTTTAAAGGACCACATTTAATCAAGAATATTAAATAAGAAGAAGTAAATATCTTCACAGGCGGTTATTGCTTAACAACCGCCTGAGATAATGCTCGATACTGTTCTTCAGTTTCCTTATCCCTTGCTTCTTTTTTATTTAGATTCCAATATAAATACTCAAACATGTTTAGATTCTGCAAATTGTGTCCAAATTCGATGATTCTTTCTTCTACATTTGTATAAAATTAACATCTACCACCTGAACAAAATATTTTTAAAACTTGTATAGCTGACATTGTAATGTTTTGGTAAATATCAAATTAATTTCTACTCACATATTATTCACATTTGTGTATCTCATAAAAAAAAGTTCCTTCACTCAAAACTGTTGGTATGAACATATTTGTATAATTTATACATGTATGAATTTTTTAAATGTTTTTAAAAGCATTCCAACATGTCAAACTTCAAATTATCCACCATTCTAACTAAATGCTCATATTCATATGAGGCATTCATCAAATTATGAACACACATTGATTCCAAAAAATTTAAAAAAATATGAAAAAATTCGTAGATGTTGGTATGATGATTAAAAATGTCCACTGAAAAAATAAATGAAAAAAGCATTATATTCATCAAGATAGAAAAATGAAAAATAGCATTTGTTGTATGTTTTTTATGTTCTGACAAATTTAAAAGGATTTATGAAGTGAAATTTAATGGTAACCTTTACTTATCAATAATATTACAAGAAAGTGGATTTTTGCCCTTTTTAAAGGACCACATTTAATCAAGAATATTAAATAAGAAGAAGTAAATATCTTCACAGGCGGTTATTGCTTAACAACCGCCTGAGATAATGCCCGATACTGTTCTTCAGTTTCCTTATCCCTTGCTTCTTTTTTATTTAGATTCCAATATAAATACTCAAACATGTTTAGATTCTGCAAATTGTGTCCAAATTCGATGATTCTTTCTTCTACATTTGTATAAAATTAACATCTACCACCTGAACAAAATATTTTTAAAACTTGTATAGCTGACATTGTAATGTTTTGGTAAATATCAAATTAATTTCTTCTCAGACGTGAAATTTTAATTAACGATGAACACACTACATTCATTAACAATATTCAATCATTCACACAGTTGAAGAACACACAAGATACTCATTCATTAACAATATGCACATCTCACAAAAGAACACACAAGATGCACAATATTTACACAAGAACACACAAGAACACAAAAGATACACAAGTAATATTCAATCACATAGATGAAAAAAGATAGATTTCATTCATTAACAATATTTACAAAACAGAAGCAACTAAAAACAACAAAAAGAAAAACTAATTAAATCCTACTCCTACTCCTCTTCCATCTCCTCCTCCTCGTCCTCTGGTGGCGACTCCGGCACCGGTGCAACAGGAGACAGGGCCGGCTGCACCGGCTGCACCGGCTGCACCGGCGGTGCAACCCCGAGGTTGCTAGCCGTCGCCTCCACCAGCGTTCTACGGCCCTCGGGGCCAAGAACCTGGGCCATCGTCGCGAACAGAATGTCGAGACGATCAGCCACCCCCACGAGGGCGTAGAGGTAGTGGCCCAAGGTACCCATTCCAGTATACTCTGGAAGGGTACCCAGCCCCAAGGCACTCATGGCGCGAGACGTATTGTTGTACACCTCTCGCGCCATGAGGAGGCACTGCTCGGCGTTGATCTTCTCGGGGGAGCTGCAACATTGTTTCTTGCAAGGTGGCTCCCTCGGAGGGCTTGGCGGCGGAAGGTCGGCCATAGTGGTGTTGGGTCGTCGGAGCGGAGGAAGACGAAGAAAACAAGAGGATTCAAAGTGAGCGATGCGCTTGTGAGCGATAGCGCGTCTTTAAGGCCGCGCGGAGTGGAAAAGAAAGGTCGCGCACGCGTGACATGGTCACTGACGTGTGGGACCGGGTCCACATGTCAGTGACCGCTGATTAAGTCAGGGGATCCTCATCCCGGTTGGTGAGGGGTCTTTATGTAGGCGTTCATCAAATTAAGAAGAAGTAAATATCTTCACAGGCCCATGTTTAACTCAGGCGGGTGTTACTAACCAACCGCCTGAGATAATTGTATCTTCTCAGGCGGTTGGTAAGTAAAATCCGACTGAGGTAACAGTCTTCCCTGACGGTCGGTACTTAAAATCCGCCTGAGAAAATATTCGTGGATGTTGGTATGATGATTAAAAATGTCCACTGAAAAAATAAATGAAAAAAGCATTATATTCATCAAGATAGAAAAATGAAAAATAGCATTTGTTGTATGTTTTTTATGTTCTGACAAATTTAAAAGGATTTATGAAGTGAAATTTAATGGTAACATTTACTTATCAATAATATTACAAGAAAGTGGATTTTTGCCCTTTTTAAAGGACCACATTTAATCAAGAATATTAAATAAGAAGAAGTAAATATCTTCACAGGCGGTTATTGCTTAACAACCGCCTGAGATAATGCCCGATACTGTTCTTCAGTTTCCTTATCCCTTGCTTCTTTTTTATTTAGATTCCAATATAAATACTCAAACATGTTTAGATTCTGCAAATTGTGTCCAAATTCGATGATTCTTTCTTCTACATTTGTATAAAATTAATATCTACCACCTGAACAAAATATTTTTAAAACTTGTATAGCTGACATTGTAATGTTTTGGTAAATATCAAATTAATTTCTACTCACATATTATTCACATTTGTGTATCTCATAAAAAAAAGTTCCTTCACTCAAAATTGTTGGTATGAACATATTTGTATAATTTATACATGTATGAATTTTTTTAATTTTTTTAAAAGCATTCCAACATGTCAAACTTCAAATTATCCACCATTCTAACTAAATGCTCATATTCATATGAGGCATTCATCAAATTATGAACACACATTGATTCCAAAAAATTTAAAAAAATATGAAAAAATTCGTAGATGTTGGTATGATGATTAAAAATGTCCACTGGAAAAATAAATGAAAAAAGCATTATATTCATCAAGATAGAAAAATGAAAAATAGCATTTGTTGTATGTTTTTTATGTTCTGACAAATTTAAAAGGATTTATGAAGTGAAATTTAATGGTAACCTTTACTTATCAATAATATTACAAGAAAGTGGATTTTTGCCTTTTTAAAGGACCACATTTAATCAAGAATATTAAATAAGAAGAAGTAAATATCTTCACAGGCGGTTATTGCTTAACAACCGCCTGAGATAATTGTATCTTCTCAGGCGGTTGGTAAGTAAAATCCGACTGAGGTAACAGTCTTCCCTGACGGTCGGTACTTAAAATCCGCCTGAGAAAATGTGAGTCTATATATACCCCTCGGCAGCATTGGAAAAACCTAACCCGGGCGAAACACTTAGACGCTGTTAGGCTGCCAAAATTTCGTTTGCCGCCATGTGTTCCCCCTCGTCACTTCCAGGTACGCCGCCGAGCTTCGCCGTCGCCGAGCTTCGCCGTCGTCGCCGAGCTTCGCCGTCGCCGCCGAGCTTCGCCCTCCTCACTTCCAGGTACGCCGAGCGAAGCCATTTCCGTCGCCGCCGAGCTTCAAGGTAAACCCTAAACCCTTCGACCTTCCATCCTCCTTCACCGTGCCGCCTCCCTCCCCGCCCTCGCTGCCGCCTTGCATATCCTTGGTTAGGGTTCGGGAATTAGATAATGGTAGGCATCCTTGGTTAGGGTTCGGTGGAATTCGAAAAACTGTCAAGTTCGGTGGCATCTTTGGTTAGGGTTCGGTGGGGCAAGATTTATGTGGATGGTTATATCACGATAAATTGGTAGTTGGTTCTGTGTGTCTGAAACTGTTCTGACACATTAGTGGTAAACATGATTCTAGACTCTAGTAACAGTAGTATATTCCCTATTTCTGTCATCGGCCTTGCATATGCCACATAATTCTCTATTAGGGGCAAGATTTAGCTATATTTGGTTAAGTTGACCAAATTTGGCTAATTTTGGCTAAGTTACATTAGATATAGTTATACTTGACTAATTTTGACTAAGTTATGCTATATTTAGCTATATTTGGCTACTTTTGCTTAGAGTTAGCTATGCTAGACTAAGTTTGGCTAAGTTTGCTTTTATTTCTCTAAGTTTCATTGGAGCAATTGTAGCTAATCTGTGCTACCAAAGATGTCTGCACTTGTGGCTCCATCAGCTTCATTTGAGCAATTGTACCTAATCTGAGCTACCAAAGTTATGCTACATTTAGCTCTGAAGCCAAACAAAAGTTGCTGGCCAACTCATTTGTGATGCCAGGAGCATCCTCACGCCCATATCTAGGTAACACTAGGTGTGGCGATGGAGTCTGAGCATATGATGCCGATCTCTATGATACAAGAATTTAGTTAGACCTATATAACTTCAAAAATGTGTTTTGGCTAAATTTACTTAATTGAGCCAAAATTGAGAAAATTTGTTTTAAATATGACCAAATTTAGTTATGCCATTTATTAGATTTTTTGTCTTATTAGATCTAGCATGGAAAGCCCTAAGAAGACTGGTCCTGATTGTAACAACAAAGAAGACAATATGGAGTTTACTGACTCCAGCAGTTCAGGCTCCTATCACAGTCCTTCAGATCCTTTTCCAAATATAAAAATTAAAAAGACTTCAGTGGATCTAGACCCGGAATATGATCCTGCCGACGAGGTATGGATCACGAATCTTAACTTCAGCAGTTCAAGTTAATGTTGGTTGTCAAGTATACGAAGTCTTATAATTTTTTCTACCTAGATTAATCTCGAAGACAATGAGGTGACATCGGCTCCTAAAACCGCAGAAGGTTCACCAATGGATGAATCCTCAGCTTCACTCAAGCGGAAACGAGGGCAACGAGGTCCCAATAAGGGTCTATTGGACCGCATCATGTACATAACAAGGGTCGGTCCAAGTGGGCTTCCCCAAGAACCACTGGATTCAGTTACCAAGTACCGTAATGCATGCGGTTTTCTTGTTAGGGAGGTTGTGCCGATCACAACCGAGAATTGGAGGAAATTACCCGAGCAGACCAAGAATGAGTTGTGGGAAAAGATAAAGAAACAATTCAAGTTCCCGAAAGGCACAGAAGAAGCTGTAAAGAAAGCAACATTGGTCTCTTGCGGCAAGAAGTTTCGATGCTGGAAGAGTGAAATGAATGCTTATGTTAAGGCCAATAAGGTCCCTAGCCCGAGGAAGATGGGAAAAATCACACAAGCTCAGTGGCAAGAGTTTGTTCGTCAAAAGAGCACACCTGATGCTAAAGCTCTAAGTGCAACTAGGTCAGAGCTTGCAAAAAAGGACAAATACCATCATCGCTTGGGGTCTGCCGGATATGGCCCCAAAGTCCAGAAATGGAATAAGATAATAGACGAAATTCTTAGTAAGGGCAATCCTCACCCATTAGAAGGGTGCGATGAGCGAACTCAACGCTGGGTCTTTGCTCGGTCAGGTTTGACCAGCGAGGGCAAACTTGAAAAGCCCGACTCTCTGAATGAAGTAGAGGATAAAATGAAAGAAGTAATTGAAAAGCAACAGAAGGGTCTCTTCAAGCCGAAGAGGGAGAATGACCAACTTACCGCTATCTTGGGAAACCCTGAACACAGCGGACGGGTTCGAGCGGTCTCTTCTCAAATGTCTTGGCTAGATGGTTTCCCTAAAGATAAACACACATATAGAAGACGTGAGAAGTTTAAGAAAACACTTGATGAAACAATTGCTAAAAAGGTCAAAGAAAATATGCAAGAAATAATGGAACAACTTAGACAATCAGGACAATTAGTGGCACCGAGTACAATGATGGTTCCGGTGCAAAAGGAGCAATTAGTATCTCCAACTGCCTACCCTAGCAGCGTTGGTTCCGTGCCAGGCTCAGGGTCAGCCCATAAGTTCCCTGTCGATGATATTGCTAACGACAAATCTTGTCGTCTTCTTGTCCCGATAGGCAGAGCAGGGAACAAAACCAAACAGGTTGCCACTGCTATGGCAAAGCCTGATCGTGACTTCAACGGGAGTCCACTTCCGTTGTATTATTCTGTGGTGCAAGTTCTTCAGATCATTGATAATGATTATGAAGATTATGAAATAGACCACGTCACACCTGAGGGGATCGCGACTCTGGGGCAGGCTGTCAACCAATTAATCCTTTGGCACCGACGCGATATCGTGTTGGACGATGAGCCAATTTCTAGCCCCGTCGCATCTCCAAATACTGCAACCCCATCTTCTAAGGCGAAAGTGCATGAAGATCCACTCCCAGTCCGGGAAGATCCACTCCCCCTATGTCTGAGCAAGGATGATGATATCCAAGAGCAACAAGTTGGACAACAACTTCAAGCAGTACCAGAGCAAGCTGTTGCTAGTAAAGAGCAACTAGTTGAGCAACAGCTTGAAGTAGTACTAGAGCCATCTGCTGGGAGTAAAGAGCAATCAGTTGAACAACAGGTTCAACAACAAGCCAGTGTCCAACTTCCGACGACTACTCCTCGATCATCAGTGCCTGTCAAAGTTAGCTCATACGAAAATAAGAAACCTTCATCAGAAGTGACAAAGTATTTGGAAGCTATGAAGGAAAATATTAGAAAATCGAGTGCATCTCGTTCTTCTCATGAGCCAGCATTAGAAGATATCGAGGAGTGGGAAGAAGACGGTGTCATGTATAATCGGCGGACGGCTTTAGTTAAACCAGGAGTTCCAATATACAAGCTTGAGGATGTTCCTCCTAAATTTGAGAATGGGAAGCCGTTAATGACATCCGTACAACTTAGCAAACAACCCGTCGCGCTCAGAAGAATGCATGAGTGGTACATCACTGCCATCACAAAATATGGTCTTGATTGCGTCACATTTCGTATTCCAAAAGAAGCATTCTGGAGCACTGGAGTAGATAAACGAGTCATTTTATTTGACGAGCTGCTTTCCCTTTTCCATCGGGGCATGCTCGAAATCAACCTGCTGCTCGTCTGGTGCTTGTAAGTGCTCTAATATTTTGTATTTGCTTTTCTTACTACACGCATACGCATTTCATGAGATTATAACAATTCTGGACTTCTTCAATAGGATGCAATACATGGATAATGAAAAGTTGGCGCACAAGACAGGTATCCTTGACCCTACTAGGATTGCAAAGTCGCTATTCGACGTCCAGGCGAATCGAGAATCAAGCCAGTACAAAACACATGAAAAAAAAAAGATTTTGAAAGAGCAATTGCAAAACTTAAGAAGGATAGAAAGGCAGAAGTTGCAGCTTACATAGGACATGCGATGTTTAACTTTGTCAGAGACGGCCAGGACCTCGTAAAGGCTCCGTACCACTTCGAGTAAGTTCGACACATGGCATTGAAATAGCAATTATTGGTAATTGTTAACACGTGTGTTTGTATGTTTGCAGTAATCACTACATAATGATCTTCATCAAGCCAACGCAGGGAATGGCAACAGTCTTGGACTCGGCCGATTACCCACCAGATCGTTACAAAGATTTCCTTTCCATTTTGAAAAAGTACGTTTATTCAATAATTTTAATTTACGCACATTTAGAATGTGTTGACAAGTTTTATATGACATTTCTTGTATTACAGCGCTTGGCGGTTTTACGCGGAACAGCTTGGCGGTCAGAGACCTCCTAATACGAATGCATTGGACATTAAAACGTATTATGCTTGTCCGAAGCAGCCTGCTGGGAGTGTCTTATGCGGGTATTATGTATGCGAGCATCTTCGGACCGCCGCCGTATATAGAGTCAATCGTGAGGATGTAAGTTATCCTTAATGTCGATACCTTATTTTCTTACTTTTGTGTTTCATTTTCATTGTAATTAGCATAGTTTAATACTTATATTCTCTGCTGTTCAATATTACCAGAAACATTATTTTCATATTTTGATTCCAACTTCAAAATTCAATTGCTCATAGTACAACTGCTCCAAAAATACCTACTAAATTCTTGTATACTCTCACTTTGATCTATACTTTGAGATTGTTCAAACCAACACATTCTAAACCTTGTTATGTGTTATATTGCAGCACAAGAAGAATCTGAACGAAGAATGGCCGGTTTGTAGAAGTATTCCTGATGGAGGAGCCGACAGGATTGCTTCTGAACTCTGTCAGTTCATTCGTCGCGAAATTTTGCACAAAACGGGGAAGTTTCTTTGATAAGAGAGGTCCAGCAGCTGATGTGCCAGAACTTTGCGACTATACCAATCTAAACAGTTTTTAGTGAAAACTTGTAAACTTTGAGATGAAATTGTATCTGTAACTTGTGTGTATGTATATTGTTTTAGTGAAATTGACTTCTGTGATGATAATATTGTTGTCTTTTGTTCTGTGATGATTGTTGTTTTTTGTTCTGTGATTATATTGAATTGACCTGGAAATTAGAAATAACAGCAGTAGTACTGCATGACTGTGAAAAACAATTATCACAGGCGGCTAGATACAAGTAAAGAAACATCTGTGATAACCTAATTTTCACAGGCGGTGTCTGTTATGGTAGAAACCGGCTGCGTTAAAGGGTCTTCACAGACGGCTGATATAGGTAAACTCCGTCTGTGATAACACCATTATCATAGACGGGTTAGTTATGCTTCAATAACCGTCTGTAAAGACACATTATCATTGACGGTTAGTTATGCTTCAAAACCCGCCTGTGAAGACATATTATCATAGGCGGTTAGTTATGCTTCAAAATCCGCCTGTGAATACAAATTATCATAGACGGTTAGTTATGCTTCAATACCCGACTGTGAAGACTCATTATCATAGGCGGTTAGTTATGCTTCAAAATCCGCCTGTGAAGACAAATTATCATTGGCGGTTAGTAATGCTTCAATACCCGTCTGTGAAGACTTCTTATCATAGACGGTTAGTTATTCTTCAATAACCGTCTGTGATAAGACGTTTATCACAGATGGTTATATATGCTGCACGACCCGTCTGTGATAAAGTATTTTCACAGACGGCTAGCCTAAGTAAAGAACCTCCTATGATAATCGGTCTTCACAGGCGGCTATCCTTAGTGAAGAACCGCCTATGATAATTAGTCTTCACAGGCGGTTTCACTTCTCCGCCTGTGAAATTGCGGATTATCACAGACTCTTCGTTTCAGGCGGTTTTAAAAGCCGTCTGTGATAATAGGTTTGGAGCCGCCTGTGATGAGGCTTATTGTAGCAGTGCTTGTTCTCGTCTTCGATGATATTCTGGTGTATAGCAGATTATAGCAGATTTTGGGCGGAACATCTACAACATGTCAAGCAAGTCTTTCGAACATTGAGGGTGCACAAGTTGGTCCTCAAGAAGTCAAAGTGCTTCTTCGACGAGGAGTCTATGCCCTACTTGGGGCACATCATCTCCTCCGTGGGGGTGGTGATGGATCCGACAAAGGTGGAGGCCCTAGAGCGTTGTCCTACACCGGGTCCACGCGCTGCTTCGTCGAGCTCATCGGCTACTATCACAAGTTCATTGTGGGCTACGACATGGTTACCGCATGCCCTCATCACAATCCTTAACCAGAGGCGTTTTGTTGGATGGATGATGCATAGGAGGCCTTCGCCCAACTCAAGCAGGCGGTGATGACATCACCTCTTCTCCAAATGGCGGACTTCACCAAGTGCTTCATCGTCCACTTTGACGTCTCGGGTGCCGGATTTGGAGCGGTGTAGCACTAAAGCAACGACACCATCACCTTCTTCAGCAGCGTCGTGGCTCCTCACCACTAGAAGCTACCGAGGTATGAGCGGAGCTGATCGGCCTCGTCAAGGTCGTGCGCCATTGACAACCTTACCTATGGGGTCGCTCGTTCACTGTGCTGACCGACAACGACCGACCACTTCAGCCTCTACCTAGACCAGCGTCTCACCACCATCCCCCAAGACGCCTGCGTCAGCAAACTGTTCAGCTATGACTTGTTGGTCAAGTATTAGGCCTGGGCTACTTAATGGTGTAGCAGATGCCTTATCCCGCCGTGACGAGGAGGACTTGACATTACATGCCATATCAGCGCTGATCTTCTTTGACACACTTCACTCAGAGATCGTCTCAATCTCACAAGCACAACAGTTGTGCACCCAGCTCCAGGGTGGAGTCGCACCTACGGGCTGGTTCGAGCGCGACGTTCCGCTGCTCTAAGTGGAAGCTCTTTGTCCTAGAAGTATCCTCAATGTGGCCCTCCCTCCTGGTGCTAGGGCATGACAGGGGCACGAGGTCGTCCAGAAGACCGCGAATGGGTTGAGGGCCTCCTTCTACAGCCCGTCGGCTCTACGTCGCGTCTACGAGTATGTCCGCGGGTGATATCTCTATGGACATCATCAAAGGCTTTCCCAAGGTGGCTAGAAAGTCCGTGGTGGTGATGGTGGTGGATCGCTTCTCCAAATATGCCCACTTTATTGTGATGGGCCACCCATACAGTGCTGCCTCTATGGCCCAGACATTCTTTGAATACATTGTGCGCCACCACGGTCCCCGTGCTCCATCATCAGCAATCGCGACACCATCTTCACTAGCCTCTTCTAGTCTAACTTATTTAAATGTGTTGGTGTCAAGTTGCAACTTAGCTCCACTTTCCATCCTCGGTCTAATGGTCAATCTGATGTCATCAACAAGGTAATCACTATGTACCTTCATTGCGTAGGAGACAGACCGAAGACTTGGCTGCAATGGCTGTCTTGGGTGGAGTATTGCTACAATACTTCATGCTAGACAACCCTTAAGTGCTCTCCCTTCAAGGTGGTCTATGGCAGGGCCCCCCGGCGATCCTGTCCTATCATTAGGGCATCTCTAAGGTGGTTGCAGTTGATAAACAGCTCAAGGACAAGGGTGAGTTCTTGGATGAAATAAAGGATTGTCTGGTACAAGCTCAAGCAACAATGAAGCATTGTGAAGACAAGTCTCGACGGGAGGTTGAATTCAGTGTGCGCGATTGAGTGTGGGACGACTACAGCAAAAGACTGCAGTAGGGGTAGTGGCAGCACCCCTCTCCAAGATTTGTCCGAAGTATTTTGGGTCATATCAGTTAATACAACGCATTGGTGACGTTTCCTTAAAGCTGTAGTTTGCCTCCACAAGAAAGGATTCATGATGTTTTCCATGTCTCTGTACTGAAAATTTTGAGGGTCCAGCTCCATCAAGTGGTGCCTCTTCCTCCTCTGCTAGGCGAGTTGTGTGGGAGCTGTTGGTGAAGTGGGTTGGACACTCAGAAGCGGATTCGTCTTGGGAGTAGTTTGAAGACATCAAAACTCACCATCCCCACTTCCAGCTCGAAGATGAGCTCTTTGTCGGAAAGGGAGAGAATGTTGTGAATGCCTTTGTGAAGCACCACTACATCTGGCACGCCCACAAAGATGTCAGCAACAGTCGAGCACCAAGGGCCAGTCGCAGGAAAGCTTCAAGAAGAGTAGTTTAGATTGAATAAATTTGTTACAAGCCAAACTACTAGAGATAAAGATTGAATCTATTGGAGATTAGTTTGTTAGAAGAGGTTGGGCTTCACCGAACCTCTTGGCCGCGCGGATCAGGGGGACTGCAGGGGTCCCAGGTCCTATATAATGCCCCCCCCCCCCCCCCCCAATTTCCTACCAACGAATAAAAGGAATACTCCAGTTGGTTGTTCCATACCTTGGTCATCGTGGTTGCACCGTCGATTAGCCTAGGTGACCTAGGTGACGCCTTTGCTCCTCCACGTTATCCCTTCAGCAACAACTCTGAATCTCGCATCTTGCTGACCTCCCCTGCGCAACCCTAGGCGCTGCAGGAGGACTCCTCACCACATTTCACAACAATAACTGTAGAAACGCGTAACTGACATAGCCGTAGCCTGGCACGTTGCATGCATGATCTACAGTGCCATGCAACGGCCGCGCTTCTTCATCGCTCATGGTGCGTCCCTCGGATCGCTTCTTAGCCACGGCGCTGCCTCCCGGCTATTTGTACTGGCATCTTGAATCAAAGTAATTGAGCAGTTATTCTCCACATGGTATCAGCTTAACATGATTCTTTCCACCTTCCGCGTCTCTGCCATGGTTCCTCTTCTTCCATCGCAAATCCATTCGCCGATGCAGCAACGCCGATAGTCGCAGCATCGGTGATCCAACACGTCAACATTCGCGTGCACGTCCCCATCGTCTCTTCGACTACGGTGACCCCAATTTCTCTATCTGGTTTGCGTTCTTGGATGCCACCTTCAAAAATTTTGGCCTCCTCAACCATGTTGACGACAGCATCGACGCCCAGAGCATGTGGCACAATGTCGAATGGTTGCAAATCGACCAATGCATTGTGTCCTGGCTCTATAACTCCGTCATGATAGATCTTATGAAGATGGTGCACACGCCACACCTGACGGCGTTCACTCTCTGGGTGGTTGTACATGGGCTCTTCCTCGACAACGCTGATCAGCGCGCTGTCTTCGCGCTGCAGGAGTTCCACAGTCTGTACCAGGGAGAGCTCAACATCTCTGAGTACTTCCGTCGACTGAAGGAACTCGCCGACCTTCTCCATGACGTGGGACACCCCATCTCTGACCACGCCATGGTGATCAACGCCCTCCAAGGCCTCGGGTCCAAGCACAATCATGCCATCTCCGTCGTGACCGCGACCAAGCCACTACCGTCGTTCCTCTTCGCCCGTGACTACCTACTCCAAAATGAAGCCCTCCAGGCCCATACGGCTAAGATGGAAGCCAGCACGACTCTCTTAGCAACGGGCAAGGTCAACACCTCAGCGTCATCTGCGCCCGTGCGGCCACCCACTACATCGAACTAGGCGGCGCAGGACTCCAACACCACCAACAAAACTGGTGGTGACCGTCGGCGTCATCGCAACAAGTCTGGTGGACACGACAACTCCAACGTTCCACGCCCGCCAACGCGACCAGCACCAACGCCGTTGCTCCGCGTGCGTTGTGGGGATCCACCTACAAACCTTGGACTGGCATCGTGCAAGCGTGGCAAATGCCACTTTGGTAGCCTTCCAACTCGGGCCTGTTGGGTCCGCGTCCCAGCAACTAATCCCAGCAAGCGCTTCACGCTTCGGCACTGCCGTCCTACACCGAAGCGCCGTTCCACATCGTGCAGCACTCATCTGCTCCTCCAGCGCTACTTGCCGCCATGCATGGCGTCCCTCTGCCAAGCCAATATGACGGCAACGACTAGGTCCTGGACACGGAGGCAAGCTCGCACATGGCGAACAATTCTGGTATCTTACAATCTCTCTCTACACCAGCACATGCTTCACACATCGTGGTTGGCAACGGTGCTTCCATGCCCGTTCACCAAGTCGGCCACGCCCTGATCCCCACAAACACATCACCACTGCATGTACATAATGTCCTCATATCCCCGACTTTAGTCAAAAACTTTATATCTGTTCGCGCCCTAACACGTGATAATTCTGTTTCTTTGTTTCTGACCCATTTGGCTTTTCTATCAAGGACTACCACATGGGGACTACTCTACTGCGATGTGATTCCTCGGACGATCTTTACCCTCTCCGTCATCCACATAATAAGTCTAGGCCCTCCAGGAGCTTCATCGCCACACTTGATTCCAAGATCTGGCATGCGCGCTTAGGACATCTTGGGCATATCCAACTTCAACATCTTCTGTCCAAGTTCGATTTTCGGTGCACTAAAACCGACGGACACGCCTGCAACTCCTGCCGAGTGGGAAAACACGTCCGCCTTGCATTTTCTACTTCTCAGAACATTTCTATGTTCCCATTCCAACTATTGCATCGTGATGTTTGGACCTCGCCAGTTTTAAGTAACTCGGGATTCAAATTTTATCTCGTCGTGTTGGATGACTTCTCTCATTTTGTTTGGTCGTTCCCACTTCGACATAAATCAGGCGTACTTCCCACTCTCATTTCCTTCCATGCTTTTGTGATGACATAGTTTCAAAGGCCCATCCTATGCATTCGCACGAACAACGGCCAGGAATTCGACAACCATGCCACTCGCTCGTTCCTCGCCTCACATGGCATTGTGCTGCATCTCATCTGCCTATATACCTCACAACAAAACGGACGTGCCGAACGCGTCATTCGCACCTTGAACGACAGCATGCATACCATGTTGCTTAATGTGGGTGCACCGTCTAGCTTCTGGCCCAATGCCTTAGCCACTGCAATGTACTTGCTCAATCGTCGCCCCTGTCGTGTTCGCCACAACAGCACACCGCATGATCTGCTCTTAGGTCATCCTCCGTCCTACGATCATCTCCAGGTGTTTGGCTGCTGGTGCTACCCGAACACCAGCTCCACGGCGCAACACAAACTTGCACCACGATCTGTTCCGTGCATCTTCCTTGGATACCCGGTCGACTCTAAGGGCTACCAGTGTTATGACCCTTCATCACGTCGCCTAATCACTTCTCGACACGTGACTTTTGACGAAGACTAATTCCCGTTCAAAACTCGGACGCTAGAGACATCCGCAGCACGTTCGTCGCCCTCGCCGTATCCACCTGCATGCACAGATCCCATTTTTTTTGCACCCACCACAACAACCCTAGCACATGCATGCACGTTGCCAACCACCTGAGCCCAACCCGCAACCAGACATTCCATCTAGCTCGCACGTGCACCCACCTCATTCGGCCACCGCTGCTCCAACGGCGCCATGTCTTGTGCCTGCCTCATCCAGCCATGCACATCGTCAACTAACTCCACAATATTCGGCCACAGTTCGCAGATCCCAACGCCCGAGCCTATTGTACCAGTGCCAAATTCCACACTAGCCTCACAGCTTGCTGGCACATCAAACTTGCCCAGTCCATGTCCTCATCCGATGATCACGCGTGCGAAGGCTGGCGAGTTCCGACCAAATCCCAAATACATCTCCCTCGCAAGCACTACACCTCCGACATCAGTCAGAGCCACCATGCGTGATCCTCTTTGGCTAGCAGCCATGGAAGAGGAATTCGCAGCGCTGCAGGCCAACCAAACCTAGAAACTTGTACCTCGTCCTGCAGGTGTCAACGTCATCACAGGGAAGTGGCTCCTCAAGAATAAGGTGCATGCCGACGGCACCTTGGATCGCCGGAAAGCTCGATGGGTTGTCGACGGCATCGTCCTCACGGCTTCATCGACACGCCTCCTCCAACATATCGTCCACCTGCTCAGCAAGAAGTTCGCCATGAAGGATCTTGGAGCATTGCACTACTTCCTCGGCATACAAGTGCAACACTCCAAAACGGGCTTCTTTCTGAATCAAGCTGCCTACGCGGAGGACATTTTGGACAGGGTTGACATGCTCAACCGCAAGTCGGCATCGACACCTATCAACACCAAGCCAAAAGTCTCCTCCAACGAGGGGATGCTAGCCGACGATGCCTCCTTTTATCGGAGCATCACAGGAGCGTTGCAGTACCTCACTCTCACGCTTCCGGACATCGCCTACGCCATCAATCAAGTGTGCCTCCACATGCATGCGCCTCGTGATGTGCGCTGACATCTTGTCAAGCACATCCTCTACTATATTAAGGGCACCTTGCAGTTCGGCCTTCAATTGCACTCTTCATCGCGCAGAGAACTCACAGCATACTCCGACGTGATTGGGCAGGCTGCCCCGACACCCGCTGCTTGACGTCGGGCTATTGCATCTTCCTCGGCAACTCCCTGATCTCTTGGTCATCGAAGCGACAAACCACAGTCTCCCGATCAAGCGCTGAGGCGGAATACAGAGCAATGGCGAACGCCACTACGAAATGTTGCTGGATACGACAACTTCTCCACGAGCTCTATGTCGACGTCAACAAAGCCATCATCATGTATTGTGACAATGTGTCAGCGGTGTTCCTCACGCAGAACCCGGTCAACCATCGGCATGCGAAGCACATCGAGCTCGATATCCACTTTGTGTGAGAGAAGGTGTCACTTGGCGAGCTGCGCGCCCTACACGTTCCGACCAGCCTACAATTTGCGGACGGGATGACAAAAGGACCGCCGACGTTTGTGTTTCTTGACTTCCGTAGCAGTTTGTGTGTCATTTGTAATGTACCTCAAACTGAGGGGGGTGTAGAAACGTGTAACTGCCATAGCCGTAGCCTTGAATGTTGCATGCACGATCTACAGTGCCATGCAACGGCCAGCACTTCTTCAACGCTCGTGGCGCGCTTCTTCAGCGCTCGTGGCGTGTCCCTCGGATCACCTGTTAGCCACGGCGCTGCCTCCTGGCTATTTGTACTGGCATCTTCAATCAAAGTAATTGAGCAGTTATTCTCCACAATAACCACAATGTTTTGCTAAATATATTAGGCAACGACTGCTGTGCAATCTGCACTTCTGTGCAAGCGTGCAATCCGCGAATCTCAGCCGTTTGATGTACATCCAAGGGTGTTGTACTTTTTACACATAGATCCTTCCACATGCTTGCACACTTTTTACACATTTATATGTAAAAGGTGCGTCCACCCTTGGATGTCCATCAAACGGCTGAGATTCGCAGATTGCATAGCAGTCGTTGCCATATATATTATTCATGATATTTTAAAACACCTTCTATAGTTTTCCCTCTGAATGCTTCATGAATCCATAGGCAGTTTAAAATAATTACGTTGAGTCCTTCTATCTACAAAATTGGGTTTTTTTTCTTCTTTTTAGCAATTTAGCTTCTCTTGTATGAACTGGACCTTGCAGTCGAACATACGCAAAATTTATTTTCCTATCTAGGGTTCAAGAGAGTGTATGGTGCCTAAATGAAACACATTCGTTTTTCTTATTTGATTTGGCAGCATGACAACTTTTTTCTGGCCATTTGCATTTTCCAAGTTACATGTGTTAGTTTAACAAAATGATCGTACATCTCATGCTTGAACTCCAATCAACTTCAAGACATGATAAGTCCTTTTATTTATTTTTTTCTCAACATATTTTCCTGTTAAGTTGATGTCATATATCATTTTTCCTGAAATGAAAACTTCATATATTTTGAGGTTAATGTTATCATTTATTTCCAGATTAATGCAGCCAAGCTATCTGCTACGGTGAGGATTACTGAAACCCGTTTTTTTTTTTTACAGAAAGCAGGTAGCATATGCTTAATAGTTAGTTATTATTGATTATCATCTATTCTGGTTCTGGATCCACTGAATCAGTATAGGAGCTACCACCAGTCTAAGGATACGATGCTAAAGTACCGTCACTGAAGCAGAAATTTGAAAAACAAATTTCTGGAACATGCAGTAGAGCATATACGCAAGGAGAATATTAGAGGGGAAGAATAATTGCTTGATTAACCAAGGGACAGGGTACATATTTATAGATACATAGATGGGCCGGTACACAGGTCAGGCCCAAATTAACACATAACACAGTCCAACACCCCCCCTCCCAGTCCCAACATCTAGCCACAACAGATGTTAAGACTAGACCGAAACTCAGAAAATAATGACGACGGGAGTCCCTTCGTGAAGATGTCGGCAAATTGTGACGTCGTCGGCACATGGAGAACTCAAACCTCACCGCGTACTCCCCGCTCGATACTGGGTAGAGGCACTCCACACTTCCACCTTCCTCCTAAATCGCCTTCCCACCAAGGCGATTCGAGCACCGACCCCTTTCTTTGCCCTATATGGCACTACCCCTCTCTACGACCACCTTCGTGTCTTCGGGTGCGTCTGCTACCCTAATCTTTCCACCACAGCTCCACATAAGCTTGCGCCCCGCTCTACTAGGTGTGTCTTTGTTGGGTACTCCCTTGAGCATAAGGGGTACCGGTGCCTCGACCTCTCTACCCACCATATTTTGATCTCTCGGCACGTCGTCTTCGACGAGTCCTCCTTCCCCTTTTCTTCCTCCACCTCTGGTTCAGCTGCAGAGCTGGACTCTCTTTTTTCTACTAACACCGAGGCTGCTCCACCACAGCTGTCTTGGCCTTTTTCTGCAGGTACCTCACCCACCGGCTCACAGGTGGCTCCCACGACGTCAACCGCTGCACCTTACGCAGCGCCAGCACCTGTGGTAACTCCGGCTGTGCCTACTATAGTCACGACATGGTGGTTCAATGACCCTGCTCTCGTTTACCAGCGACGAGTGCGGGTTGGTTCCCAGGCTCCGTCGACCCTAGGGACGACTGCTGCACCACACGAGGCCCCGACGTCCCCGACAGCTGCGCCACGCGCGGCCCCGGTGTCTTCTACGGCTGCGCCAAGCGAGGTCCCGACGCCTCCGACGGCTGCGCCACGCGCAGCCCCGGCCTCATCAGAAAATAATGACGACGGGAGTCCCTTTGTGAAGATGTCGGCAAAGTGTGATGTCGTCGGCACATGGAGAACTTGAACCTCACCGCGTGCAATCTGCTCAAACAAAATGAAGATCAATCTCCACATGTTTCGTGTGCTGGTGCTGGACGGGGTTGGTGGAGAGGTAAACGGCGCTGACATTATCACAGTAGACCAACGTGCTCCGGGTGACGGGGGAGTGGAGCTCCTGAAGTAACTGCTAGAGCCAAGACGCCTCTGCCGCGCCGTTAGCCACGACGCGGTACTCTGCCTCAGCACTGGAGCGAGAAACCACGGGCTGCCCTTCGAGGACCAGGAGACAAGATTCCCACCTAGGAAGATGACATAGGCAGAGGTGGAGCGGCGGGTATCAGGGCACCCTGCCCAGTCAGCGTCGGTGTAGACCACCAACTCAGAAGGCGAGTCACGTCGAAGTAGAAGGCCATAGTCGAGGGAGCCGCGCAGGTACCGAAGAATCCGCTTCACAACGGTGAGGTGCGGCTCCCGCTGGTCGTGCATGTGCAAGCACACCTGCTGGACCGCGTAGGAGATGTCCGACCTGGTGAAGGTGAGGTACTGTAGTGCACCTGCAAGACTCCTGTAAGTAGTCGGATCGCTGACAGGAGTCCCATCAGCAGAAGAGGTTTTTGCCTGGGTATCCACCGGTGTGGGGCATGGCTTACACTCAGCCATACCCGCACGCTCGAGGATGTCCAAACAATACTGCCGCTGGTGAAGAAATAGGCCAACTGGTTTGTCCTCGAATGCATTCCCCAGGAAGTGGTGCTCTAGTATCTGCCAGGCCCGACGCGCAGTGCCCCTGCCGCGCTGTCCGACCAGGTGGTGTAGATCGTCAGCGAGAGAGCCAAGAATCTAGGAAAGGACCAGACTGTCCATGCTAAACCAGGAGTCATCCCACGGGGTGTCATCCTGCTGGACGTGGTCCTCAAGCTGGTACCGCCTCAACGTGAGGAGGAACACGTGATGCCAGCGTGCGTAGGCGGTGGAGTTAGAACTCAGGACAGTCGGCACTAGTGTCCGAATGTTCTGAACTCCAGCCACCTGGGCATGTAGGGCGGCAACGAGAGACGCCGAGTATGCGGAGTGCACACTGGTGTCCGAGGTGGGCTCATGTGTCGCGCTTAGCGGTCGGTGAGCGCTCTCCTGGATCTGGTGTGAGAGAGCAGCCGCTGAAGCGCGCTCCTGCTCCAGGGCAAGAGCTAGTGCCCGCTCGCGCTCGCGAGAGGCAGCCAGAGCCGCGAAGACACCGGAGGTGTCCGCGGTTGTCGTGGTGGTGCTGGCGACACCGTAGAGAGGATCAGTGGTCGCACGAGGAGCAGTAGCAGCGCCAACAGCAGATCCGGAGCCCGTCATGAAGGCGACAGCAGTAGGGCCGCCGAGTGATCCGCCGACTGTCGGATTAGTCGCTGCGCCGGACGCGTGCCGAGCCATAGAGACGAGTGGTGAGCCGGCTGCCGGACCAGTAGCAGGTACACCGGCGGGATGGGACGCACCGGCCAGTGGCGGGGCGCCGATCTGGGTCCCGATGGCGCTGTCCAGGAAGGGGCCGTTGGCCAGGGGCCCGCCGGCTAGAGGGGCGCCGGCCAGGGGGCCAATGGCCAGGGAGGGGGCGCCAGCGGCGGCCAGGGAGGGGGTGTGGGCTGCGGCCAGAGAGGGGGCGCCGGCGGCGGCCAGGGAGGGAGCACCGGCGGCCAGGAGGGGGCGCCTGCGGCGGCCAGGGAGGGGGCGCCGACGGCGGCCAGGGGGTGGCGCCGGCGGCGGCCAGAGGATCAAAGGCGCCGGCCATGGGGGGGGGTCGGCGGCTGGGGTGGTGGGGATTAGGGTTAGGGTTTGGCTAATGATACTATATTAGAGGGGAAAAATAATTGCTTGATTAACCAAGGGACAGGGTACATATTTATAGATACATAGATGGGCCGGTACACAGGTCAGGCCCAAACACATAACACAGTCCAACAGAGAAAAGAATAGAACCCCAACACTGAGCCACAAACCTGATTTGTTTAAAGGAAAAATTCAAGGCTATGCCTTATTTGTCAAACCCGACCAAGTAAATCTCTGGTTATTGCGTTTTTGCATTTAAACCCTTTCATCTGATAATATAAAGGCAGTGTAAGCACTATTGTTTGGTGGGATGGTTTAAGTGCAAAACTACAGTAACCACTACATGGAGATCGTGTCGTTCAGGAAAGATTTCGATTGCATCAGAGTGCTCATTGCATTCCGTCGTGTCTATTGATGGAGAACTAAGGTTTTTAAACTAAAATAGTCAATATTGTTTTAGCAACTCTGAGGACACTAGCCCTTTATACTTCAAACTGTAGTGTTTAGGATTGTCACACATAAATTCCTTATTCAAAAATGTTATCTAGTTGGGCTCTTCTGTACTTGTGCTTAGATTACAGCCGCCTATCTGCTACGGTGAGAATTACTGAAACTTTTTCTTTTGTACAAAAAGCAGGTAGCATGTGCCCAATAGTTATTCATTGATTATCGTCTATTCTGGTTCTGGATCCACTCAATCACTATAGGAGCTACCATCAGTCTATAAGGATCTGCTAAAGTACCGTCACCGAAGTAGAAATTTGAAAAACAAAATTCTCGAACATGCAGTAGAGCTTGTACGCAAGGAGAAAAAAATAGAACCCAAACGCTAGCCGCAAACCTGATTTGTTTAAAACATTCAAGGCTATGCCTTATTTACCAAACCCGACCAAGTATTACATGAATGTAAAGCTGGCTTGGTGAAAACTAGTATTGATGCGGAACTAAGGTTTTTAAACTAGAAATAGTCAATATTGTTTTAGCAACTCTGAGGACACTTAAACTCTTTATACTTCAAACTGTAGTGTTCAGCATTGTCACATATAAATTTCTTATTCAAATATTATCCTGAGGGGCTCTTCTGTACTCGTGCTTAGATTATGGCATTATCATCATTTTTTCCTTTCACTGTGAGTTGTCTCTACCAGTAGATGTTGAACATTTTTTTGGTCGGCAGACGTTGAACAAGTTCTCATGCATAGCACTAGCTGGAGTAGCAACCGAGTATCTTCTGTACGGAATCGCGGAAGGTGGATTAGCTGACATCAATAAGGTTACTACGCAAAAGTTACTTCTCCTGAATTTACTAGACATCCATAACATATTATCCTTTTTGTGGGGCACATTTTTGTTTTTACAGCTTGATGAATTACTCAATAGTCTGGGTTTCACCCAGAAGAAAGCTGAATCACAGGTGAGGTGGGCTGTACTCAATACAGTTGTCATACTTCGCCGCCATGAAAAAGCTAGATCACAGCTTGCAGAGGCTATGTCTTTGGGGAAGTCAGTAGGCTCATGTATTGAAGTCATAGAAGGGAATATTAGCACGGAGGATATTTAGTAGCTGAAGTGATTAACAGAGTACACATTCGCGCTGGAACATGACTTGAAGATACAAATGGTTCGAAAATTCTCACTGCACACTTTCCTTATCCTTGTGTTCCATTGCCATCCGTTGTCTCACTGGAGTACAATTCTAGACACCTTGCCCAAAACAAGATCAGCTAGTCTGCAAGGTTGCAGGGGTAAAGGGGAATTAATCATCATATCTGTATCCTTTCTGTCTATATTCAGATGCTAGAGCTCAAGGGCCTGACTTTATTTTTCATATCAAACGGTTTTTGTAGTGTACGGTAGACAGAACTACATATACTTTCATGCTTCTATATGTTTTAATTTGTCATTAGGTTTGAGATTTTAGTTTACTCACGCCCTTTTCATAGTGCTGTTGGCATATAACTGTGTTTAAAAAGAACATATGGAAAAGTAGTAATTTATATATTGGATTCAGAATCCATAAAATTTGAAAGCTATCATATATGTAGATGTACGACATGATAAAAGTTTCATAAAACCAGCATGACATATCCAAAGAAAATTATGTCGTCTTTAAATGACATTATATGTAAGAGTAATGTACTTTTTTCTTTAGCAAACATAATTATTGTTAGGTGTCCTTTGCAACGTCAGCACAACCAGAATTTGATATGACGACATTCTCCCTTCTCTATCTCACACCATTTACTCCTCAGATTCCTGAACGCTCGTTTCAATTCCACCTCGTCATACCTCTTATAACTAGGAAAAGAGGGACGCGGCTTTCACACTTCTATTTGTACTCTCATATATGTAGATGTACGACATGATAAAAGTTTCATAAAACCAGCATGACATCCAAAGAAAACTATGTCGTCTTTAAATGACATTATATGCAAGAGTAATTTACTTTTTCTTTGGCAATCATAATTATTGTTAGGTGACCTTTGCAACGTCAACACAACCAGAATTTGATATGATGACATTCTCCCTTCTCTAGCTCACACCATTTACTGCTCAGATTCATGAACACTCGTTTCAATTCCACCTCGGCATGCCTCTTATAACTACGAAAAGAGGGACGCGGCTTTCACACTTCTGTTTGTGCTCTCATGTGCGCTTCCGTGGATGTGTCACAATCTTATTCGTTTAAATGTATGGTAGTTAATATGAGCATTAATGAAGAGACCAATAAAATTATAACATATCAACGGAAATATCCATGACAGCATCAAACCGAATTTTCAAACTGTGAATATTGAGAATCGAACTAGTGACCTACAGGCTGAGGAAACATGAGCATACAAGTGCTTTTGCAATATTCGCAGACCACTAGAGCATACAAGTGCTTCTGCCCAGTTGAAAAGAAACATATATTTAACGGAAAAGCTGAAAGTCAGACACCTGAAATCGGAGCCGATTTCAGCCGCCGAGTTACAACTAGCGGCTGGTGCCTCTCGTTCCGTCATTCATTAGTGGTTAATCATTTTGATTGTTAATTTTGAAAGGACTATGTTAGTTATAAAATAAACAAATAAAATAATTTTGTAATTTATTAACCTATAGAATTAAGAATCAACCCTTAATTATTAGGATTATTGGTTAATAATAGTAATTAGCTGTTAATTACTCAGTGCATTAAATTTTTTAAAATTTCAAGCAACTGAAATATAGACAGACCCTATATTTAAACGGCGTGGCCTCTGCTGATTACCAGAACCTTTGTCGTTCGATCAGTAGCCAGCCAAATTAGCTTTGGCTCTGTCTTCTGTAAGATTACAATTATTGAGCACACACTGCTCCAACAAATCAACACTCCAGAGACCATAAGAAAATTGTATACTTCATTGAGCACACGCTGCTCCAACAAATCAACCCTCCAGAGACCATAAGAAAATTGTATAACTGATGAATTGCAAAGAACATGTGACCAATACACATTCAAAATGTTTAATAAAAGTACAACATAGAAAATTGCTGGACCAACAGTCAAATGAAAAGTGAACAAGTTCAATATAAAAAATAAGTAGTACACTATTCCCTATGTGTAGTATCATATGGCGGATCATCAAAATTTAATCTACGTGCAGTTTTACTATCTTCATGAGAATCAAACAAAAGACTAGTATATTTTCCTTGCATCATATTAGACACGTTTTTGGAAAATTGACGAATGTATTCGGGGGAATGATTGGCACCACCACATTTGCAACACTATTGTCTCCAGTATTACTTGGTCCTTCTCCTAAAAAACAACAATATAAAATGAAACGGTGAAAAGTTATTCGTACATATGCAAACAATACATATAAAATAAAACGGTGAAAGAGTTACCAATGTTTTTGTTCCAACATGTTCTTTTGTTGCTTGCTTTGTTCTTTTCAAGTACACTTTTTTCCTTTTAGGCTTTGCACCTTAAACAACTGTCAGAATTTTGAATGAGACTCTACCCCTTAGAATGGTGTCATTATTCTCATTACCAATAGGTGAAACTTGAAAAGAGACAGCACTATTTTTGAGAGAGACCTATCCGCCTCAATATCCAACTTATCAATAGCTCTCTCCAATTCTTCTAAAAGTTACTTTGAACTCGAACACTTTAGTGCAACAGAAGTCACTTTTCTGGAGATTCGCGCCGCATGTGTTTTCAATGAATCAATATCAACTATTACTTTATCAGTGTGAAAACCCCTTTTGGCATACTTAGTTTATCTGTGTAGAATGTACCTATCAGACAGGTCAAAAACGTCATTGATGTTGAGCACACAAAGAGCATGCTTGCACAATATACTTACAATCAAATAGATTTATTAAAAAAGCATTGTAGAAAATGTCATCATATGTTATTTGTGCATACCAATGCATTCATATTTCCGCAAGAACACAATATACTTTGATCCTCAGTGTTAAAGATGACAGTTGCTTCATCACGACGGTCCATAGTCGTAACATTGTAAGTTTTAACATCTATCAATTTTTAACAAATTATAAGAAGCGTACAACTGCAATTTAAATTCATTCTCAAATTTTAAAACATCCTTCTTGTATATACCTGCACAAACAAATCCATGTTACTCAAAATACAAAATACATTGTCAAATAAACATAAACTAGACATGTAATTCGTACAAATCTTTGCAGCAGTCTGCAACATTGGTAGTTGTTGCACATGAAGAATCGGATCAGACTGACGTGATTTAAAATCTTCATTCAACTTATTTTCTAGAAGACTTTGAGCAACCACATCACATTCTTGTAGCAGTTCTGAGATTCTAAGTTTTCTTTGAAATTGTTTCTTGAATACATTAATTATACATTCACTTCTTTGAGTTGTTGTCATGGCTGCAGTAAAAGAATCAAGATACACTGCCGTCCAATGCTCTCATAGTTCGTACAAGTTTAGCATCCACAAGTTTTCTTCAAGTTTGTACTCAATTAGTAATTTGTTCCACAACTTATTAAAACATTGTAATGATCTTTCCTCATACACACAACTCTTGAAAGCAGTAAGAAAACTTTTATCATTAGAAATAACATGAGTGAGATGTTTAACTACATTTTGAAAATATGCCATAAACATAGGCGATGTCGTGTGTTGGGAAATGCAATGATAATTGCTCTTGATATGGTGATCTGTGAAAATTGTAGTTGGATGCTTCCCTGCCTCCGCCGTTAAAAAAGTTTTGAAAACCCAAACAAATGATTCTATAGTCTCATTATATAGAAGTGCAGCTCCAAAAATAATAGTCTGTCTATCGTGATTTGTTCCAACAATTGGTGCAAAAGGCATCTCGAACTTGTTCATTTGAAATGTGGTGTCCAAACATATCGCATCACCAAAGCACGCGTATCCATGATCGATTGTCCATCTGCCTAAAAAAATAGCTATCTGACCATTATCCTTGTCTAGTTCTGTGGCTCAAAAGAATGATGGATCCTCCAACTGTTTATTCTTTAAATACTCTAACAGAGTATGTGCATCATTAGATGGTAAATACTTTCTGCACTGTCCACCAATATGATTGTTACAATCCACTCTTGAGAAAGGTACATTCCCAGCTCCACCATACCACTTTTGAAAAAAAAATCATATACATGAGTTGGTTTGATTCCCGCTTCTCGTATTTGATTGATGAGTAGTTTATCTGCATCTTTAACACGTTGCTGTGAACGTAACTTGTGCACTTTATTCGAGCTAGCAAGATCATGATTATGCTCCAACATAACTTTGCTGGCTGTGAAAATTCCCTTTGGGCAATCTCTAAACTGCACATGAGCTTTGCAAACCGTCCTGATAGATGCATGTTCTTTTAAAGTGCCATGCACAGAGTGTTTACCCTTTTCTCCTTCTTTACTACAAACTAGACGTTTCATATAAAATGATTTATCCACTCTTCTTTTCCCAATATATTTTCTGATACTAAAATCAACAAGTCTAGCATATGAGCTTTACTTATCGTACACATCATCCTCCGATCCAAAATGCATGCCAACTTTAGGAATAACCATAAATTGACAGCATGTATCACCCTCCTCCTAAAGCGTATTACGCAAAGTTAAAACATTGTTATAACAATGATGAAAGTAACCACTCTTTTGTACATGTTATTTAACTTGTTTTGTGATGAACTTGGAAATGATGGTGGTAATATAGAGGCTGTCATATTGACGTAATCAGGGACGTCCGATCCTTGCATGATCACATTTACACCAGATCATCCTATTAGACATATTGAACATTAACAAGATTGTATAATAATTTTTATGTGCGGCCAAATGATGATATGTCGTGATACTGTAGATTACCTGTCAATGTTCGGTGGCCACGGTCATCGATTCTTCAGAACCGACTATCATCATTTGCGCTTCAAGTTCATGTGAAGAGGGATATGTGCCGCTATCATCACTCGTATCCATCGAGCTCTTGCTGCCATGGAGCGTCCTCACCGCAGGATCAATCCTCGTGGTCTGCCACGTCGAGGCGCTGAAAACGACCGAGAGTGCGGTGTGGATCATGGAATCATGATATTCTCTATAGCGAGTCAATCTGACTTGAAGCCAATGCAACAATTGTGAATCAAGCCAAGCCGATGCAACAACTGTGATTCCCATGATAGAATACGTGCCTCACTCATGCGGTCACGGACGGTGATGTCGCTCTAGTTTGCGTATGTGGCAAGATCTCCGTCCGGTATGCACAGGCTCTCTCGTGCATACCGGGAGCAGAGAATTTTTTTCTAAGAGGATGGAATGGAGTATGAAAGCTGTGTCTGGAAAAGACGGCAACCACATAGATGATAAATCCACATCCGAAGTCTATGCCTCGAACAATTCAAGCAATTGAGACTCCAATTGCTCAGAACTGCACCTCATGGACATCATGTCCGAGGGGCTCTCCAAATGCATTTGGTACTACAGGATCGAAGAGCACGTGAAAAGCTACCAGAGGGGGGTGCATGGTAGATTAAAACTTTTTCAGCGGAAGCAACAAAAACCCCACGGCGCAGAAAACTGATCTGTTAAAGAATTCATGTGTGCAACCAATTTAAGCGTGATCAATTGTGACAAAACTAGTATAGATTGTGGAGAATCAAGTCACGAAGACACGACAACAAGAATAATAAAAAACCGTAAAAAAAAACTCAAGTTATGATCAAAAGATTGAATGAAGGTGAATATGTTCTACCCGAGAAAAACTAGATCTGCAACATTTCAATAAAACTCGTGTAGATCCAAAAGCACAAATCCAATGACTTTGAAATTTCACATATGATAGATAATCAAGTTGTGAAGATAACCCAAAAAGAATCACATCAATTGGATCTGTAAAACTCGAGTTATGATAAAATCACCGAAGAAATGTAGTGTTGTGCAGAAACTCGACGAGAAAGACTTGAAGAAAACAAGTCGGACGAACAAGGCACAAAAGTTCCTTTCAACTACGAATTTTATTCAATAGAACACAAGAGGAACAGTACTAAAATCGTGCACCATGAGCTCTGGGCTCCCTTGATTTTATAACCAGCCCTAAGGCCAACCCAATCATAACTAGGACTCTAATCCTACTCAGTTCACGAATCGAAACTTTCCATAGCTGCTCAAGACTCTTCTATATGCAGATAGACGAAATGTTAAGACTTCCAAACACCTTAGGAACATATCCTACATTCATAAAACAACTCAACTTCGTGACTCACATGATAACCTATCGTAACCAACTCAAATCTTTCCATATTTGAGTCAAACACGACTCAGCCGCAGCCTGAGTCGATAACCTAGTGGGTTGGACCTTTCTGACCAATTTTTTACGTCCACATGTCTTCATCACGCCTTGGAACCATCTAGCCACGTCCATGAACTCCTTGCACACGTGCAAACATCTTCCAATGACGTCCATGATACCTTCATATGCATTGTTCTTGATTCAAACATACTACACAACCTCCCGATCAACTCAACCACAATTCCTCCTGAACTTGGTTGTTGAACCTCATCTTCTCCCTAAGACTAGTTCAACGGGTCCCGTCACCAGCCATGTCTTTAACTCAAGCAACACCTGGACATGAATAAACAATCGATACTTCTGAGCACAAGTCCTCGACTTGACTCTCGTTAGTTTCGAAACCACAACACCTTACGTGAGAACCTCACATAAGAATGTTGCAAACCATAGCAAAAAGATATCAGCCATAACCACCATGATCAGCCAAAATGCATCAAAAACTTAGTAAAAGAATACTAAACAACCTTTCCATAAGTGTAAAGCATGTTTGAAACATTTGCAAGGTAAAAGCAGAACCACTGCGATCAAGCTCCGTACCTTGCCAAAGCTAACCGGACCTTGAGCTGGAGCTTACCAAAGCTAGCAGGATCTAGTGCCGGAGCTTACCAAAGCTAGCAGGACCTAATGCCGTACCTAGCAAAAACATGTCAGACTTAGCCACAACAAGTCAGACCTAACCAAAACAAGTCGGACCTTACATTAGACCTTGCTGGAGCTACCCAAAATAAGTCGGACCTATTGTCGGACCTTGCAGGAGCTCGGACCTAGATTCGTACCTTGTTAATAAGGTGTTTTGGTAGTATTCAAAACTCTTATTGTCAAAGCCAATGTATTCAACACATATAGGCCTCACAATCTCCCCCTTGATGAATGCATTGGCAACACCACTTAAAATCCGACCACTGGCTTATTCACATGAAAAGTTTTGAAATCAATTTTCTCCCCGAAATATGTCTCCCCCTTTATAAACCAGATTAAAATGAGAAGAAAAACAAAAATTCTCCCCCTGAGAAGAATCGTGCCAAAACACTTGTGAATGTGTGCAATGTGTGATCAATTTCTCCCCCTTGACAATGTATTTAGCAAGGTTCAAAAGAGAAATTTCAATTGTTATGAGCATATTGTAACACATACATATAAAACAAAGCTCATCCAAGTCATACTATCAAGTAACTTACGCTATCACATCAATGAAATACATAAAGTAGTGTAAGCCATGCAAGAGATCAAGTGTAATTTTCAATTTAAGCAAGTCATGATCTCACAAACTTAACTATTTCAAAACCTAAAAGCATGACACTTATTGCTGCATTTTTATTTTATCTCATTATCATTTAAAGCATTAATTTTTATCATATAACATTTGCAAGAGATTATATGCCACATCTGTCTTATTCTAAACAACCAAGTCAAGCCTATGTCATTTGACAATCAGAAGATTAAGGACATGGTTTTAGTCATACACAACTTCTTTCAAGTTCATATCTTAGTGCAATGATAAGCTATCTCAAAAGAAGAAATGCGATGCATGCATATTCTCTTTATCTTTTCTCTATTTTTCATTTGATCATTAAATCTCAACATGAGAATAGTTGACTGATTAATTTTTCATAATTAAAAGCACTTGTTAGCATGCAACAAGTTCAAAATAGCAAGAAAGTTCGATCATGACCAGAGTTAGTGTATGTAATTATTCAAATTACTAGTCATGGCAAAAACTACAAAATGTATAACACAAGTAATGTAGTAAAAACTTTCAGCATGTAAAAGGAATCACAAAGTCATATATGTATGAAATACTATGCTCATATTATTTTAATTTCAGATTCACACATAGAGTTCCCAAGTTTCAAAACTCCCCCTCAATTTAAGCCATGAGGATGCATAACCCCTATTTCACTATGAATGTAACAAAAACGAGTGAAATCCAAAGGTTTTGTAAAAATGTCAGCCAATTGTTATTCGGTATCTACGTGGTGAAGCACAGTGTTTCCTTTTTCAACATTATCACAAAGAAAGTTATACCTAATGTCAATGTACTTTGTTCTCGAATGTTGCACGGGGTTTTTAGCAATGCAAATGGCACTAGTGTTATCACAAAACAGTGGAACACTATCTAGATCAACCCCATAATCCTTAAGAGTTTGAACAATCCAAAGATTGAGCAAGCGCTAGCAGCATCTACATATTCAGATTTGGCTGTGGATTGTGCAATTGAGCTTTGTTTTCTAAAGGACCAAGCAACAAGTGAATTACCAAGAAAATGACAAGCACCCGAAGTACTTTTCCTATCAATCCTACAGCCCCTAGAATCAGCATTCGAAAAAGCTTTCAAAGAAACGGTTGAGGAAAAAGGAAGAAAAATGCCAAATTCTTAAGTTCCATGTAAGTACATGAGAATTCTTTTGATGGCTTCACGATGTGAAGCACGTGGGGAAGCTTGAAATCATGCACAAATACATACGCTGAATTGTATGTCTGATCTTGATGTTGTGAGGTACAAAAGTGATCCAATCATACTTCTATATTCTTTTTGATCGACCAAGTCACCATCTTCATCAAGTTCAAGTGTCGTTTCTGTACTTATTGGTGTCCGAAGAGGCTTGATTTTATCCATGTTGAAGCGCTTAAGAAGGTCTTGTGTATACTTCATTTGATGCACAAAGGTTCCCTCCTTAGTTTGCTTGATTTGCAGCCCCAAAAAGTACATGAGTTCTCCCATCTTACTCATCTAGAATTCTGAACTCATCATAGCTGAAAACTTGGACACAAGATCAGGAGAAGCACAACCAAAGATAATTTCATCCACATACACTTGAAAGAATAATGTGTCATTGCCAAGCCTAAGCACAAAAAGAGTTTTATCAACCTTGCCCATGGTAAACCCCTTTTCAAGTAAGAATGTTTTTTAACCTATCATACCATGCTCTAGGAGCTTGTTTGAGACCGTACAAGGCTTTGGACAATTTGTAAATATGATTAGGAAAATCTGGATTTTCAAAACCTGGTGGTTGCTTGACATAAACCTCCTCATCTATGTAGCCATTAAGAAAAGCACTTTTAACATCCATTTGATATAACTTGAAACCTTTAGATGCAGCAAAAACTAACAAAATTCTTATGGCTTCTAATCTAGCAACAGGAGCAAAAGTTTCATCGAAATCTAAACCTTCAAGTTGTGTGAAACCTTGGGCAACCAACCTAGCCTTATTTCTAACCACAACCCCATCGTCACTTTGTTTATTTTTAAACACCCATTTAACTCCAATTAATGTGTGAACTGGAGGTGGAGGTACAAGTTTCCAAACATTATTTCTTTCAAAATTTTCTAACTCTTCTTGCATGGAAATAATCCAAGATTCATTAGTGAGTGCGTGTGATATATCTTTGGTTTCAAAAGAAGCAACAAAAGCAGAATGAGCGTCAGAGTTTGGATCGCAAAACCTGAATCGTGTGACTCGTTCATGCAAGCTTCCAATGATTTGTTGTGGAGGATGACTTTTGAGGGCTCGGAGGAGAGTAGACACTTCACAAGCTTCTTCTTATTCATGTTCATCACAAATCAATGAGCATGTGACTTGAGGACAATCTGGACCAGCAATGGTGGTCGTCGGTGCTGGTTGTGAATCAAAATCAGGAGATGGAACAATGTCATTAGCTGCTGAATTTTTGGGCAGCAACACATCTTCTTTCTCATCTTAAATGAAAATATTGTCCCTTGAGGATATGGATCTGGACCTGCAATATTTGAGCTAGTATCTGGGCTAGCTTCATCAAAAGAAACCTCACAAGTCTCCACAATTTTCTTATTGTCAAGTAAAAGCACACGGTAGCCTCTAGTATGAGATGGATAACCAAGAAACATGCCATCAACAGATCTAGCTTCAAATTTGTCAAGATTACCATGTTTCTTAACAAAACCTTTGCAACCAAAGACCCAAATGTGTGTGACACTTGGCCTATGTACAAAACGAAGCTCATATGGTGTTTTTCCTAGCTTAGCACGCAAGAAAACACGATTTGAAACATAACAAGCAGTTGCAATTGCATCTGTCCAAAATTTCCTAGGAATTTGATATTCATCATGTATAGTCCTAACCGTCTCAACTAAGGTTCTGTTCTTTCTTTATACAACACCATTTCGTTGAGGTACATATGGTGAAGAAAATTGATGATCTATTCTTTTTTCAGCACAAAAATGATCAGAGGGTTGGTTTTTAAATTCAGATCTATTATCATTTCTAATTGCTCTTAAAGATCATGGATGATCAATCGATAATGTAAGAAATAAAGTTCTAAAGTGACCAAAAGCTTCATTCTTATATGTCATAAAATAAACCCAAGAATATCTATAATATTCATCAACAATCACAAGAACATATCATTTACCTCCGAAGGATTGAACACGTGAAGGTCCTACGGTGTCAAGATACAAAAGTTGACCCGGTTCAGTTGTCATGGTCATTGTGAGAGGAGCATGTGAACCTGCAACCATCTTAGTATGTCTACAAGAAGAGCAAATAATTTCTTTGTCCCCTTTCAGCTTAGGAAGCCAATGTATGCGATCAAGACCACTAACACGCGTGAGATGATCAAAGCCTACGTGACCAAGTCTGCAATGCCAAAATATAAGTCTTTAGAATCATTAGCAACTAGACATCTATGCTTAGAAGAAGACATATAAAAATCAGCTTTAAAAAATCTTCCAAACCGAGACATGTTAAAAATAAGCTCACTATTTGAACCTACAACTTTGCAGCAATTTTTATTGAAAATAATTTCTAGATTTTCATCTAGTAATTGTGAAACAGAAAGCAAGTTGCATTTGAAATTTTTGACAAGCGCCACATCCTTTAAAGTGTAGTGATCATTTACCCTAACCGAACCCTTAGCAATTATAGGAGTTGAAGAATTATCGGCAAAAGTAACATTCTCTACACGTGACACAAAAGAGAAGGAGGAGAACCATTCTTTGTTACCGGTCATGTGGCGTGAGCAACCTGAATACACAATCCAAATGTTCTCCTTCCTCAAACGTGTAACCTACATAGAAGCACAATACGTCGATGACTCAATACTGGGGTTAGTCAAAAGGCATTTAGGAATCCAGTGCTGAGTGACACGACGTCCAGTAGGAATAACACGTGAAAGCTGAGAAAAAGCAGCAGGTTTATGAGCCAAAGCTTGAGGATTTTTGTACCCAACTACTGACCTACGAGGTGTTATATGTGTAGCACGAAAAACAGTAGGTTTGGGAGCAAACTTTGCATGTTTTCGACTCATTACAACAGGTTGCATGTTTCTATCATTCGGTTTAGCATGTGCAACAAATTTTGCATGAAAGTTATGAGATCTGGCAATCATTCTTTCCTTTTTCTGTTTTTTAGCTAGTCTATAACAAAAATCAATGACATGACCATCTCTACCACAGTAGGTACAATGAAATTTAACTTTGTGTTCATGTCTAGATGAGCAAGCATCATTTTTATTAACAACCGAATGGGACAACACCCCTGCAGATTTGAAAACCACTTCTTTATGTTTAGGGACTGTTTTAATCAAACCACTTCCTAATGACTTTACAATTTTAGGTGGATGTGCTTTAGCATGGGCATGAGAATCAAAACCTAAACCAGTTTTATAATTGCATGATTTGCATGAATTCAGCAGCAAGTTTAGATTTTTGTTCTCAATGCAAAACTGCTCTAGTGTCCTATTCATGTCATCAAGTTTCTTAGACAATTCTAGGCAGTTTTCACATGAATTTTTTCCTTTTAGTTTGCAATTAACAATATTTAACTTCATGAGAACGTAAAGCACTGTTCAATATAGAAATCTCATTCATAGCATCGTGTAGTTTCTTATCAAGATCATCACAAGTAGAACAATGCGAATCAATTGTAGAACAGCTAGCATCTTTCATGTTTTTATCATTAAGGGCAGCAAGTTTTTGTTCTTTTCAGTCTCTAACTCAAGTTTATCAAGAGTGGAGGAGTGTGCACTTCTTAAAGAGGACAATTGTTCATATATTAAATCGAATGAGAAACAAGAATCATCACTAGGAATCAAGGTTTTCAAACAATTAATTTCAGATTCTAGTGACTCAATTTTAACAGCATTGTCCCTAAGCTTTTTGTCCTTTTTTCTTAACAATAACAGTTGCACGAGAAATAACATCACACATTTCATCACAAGTAGGACATACCTCTTCGTTGTCCCTGTTGTGTTCTGCATCCTCCATACTTGATCTTGATTTGCCCACCATGAAGCACATGTTTTCTAGATCATCTTCATCTTCGTCACTTCCAATGTCTACATCACTCGAGCCAAGTTCTTGAAGTGCGGTGATGAAATTATTTATCAGTTTGCGTCCTGTAAAACCCTTCTTTTATTGTTGGTGTTGCCAGAAGAGGACTTGACTTTATTATGCTTTTCATCTTGGGTAGAAGGACCTGAAAGGTTTGGGCAATCTGTACGAAAGTGTCCTGTCTTACCACATTCAAAGCATCGTTGAGGTCCGAAGCTTCCTCTCCTTCTAGTTCTCACATTTTGCAATGCTTTTGAGAACCGAGAAGATATGAGTGCTAGCTTCTCTTCTGGAAATTCTTCAATCTATTCTAGGGTTAGTGAAGATAGCAAAGAAAGTGTATTGCTAGATGAAGATTGGCCGGAGCTAGGCTTATCATGTTGAGAAACAAATGCAAGAGACTTGTTGGGGTTCTTATGTGATATAATGCCAATTTCATGAGTTTTTAACTTGGAATAAAGAATATATAATGTAAGTGTACTCATGATAGTGGATTCACAAATAGATGTACTTTCATCTCCCAGGTGACATGTCTAATACACTTAATAATTGCCTAGCATTCTCAGCATCTGAAAAGTTGACATTAACAGTATGCAAGTTGTTGAGTATTTTGTTAAAGCGAGCAAAAAATTCATCAATTGACTCACCTGGTTGCATCTCAAAGCACATATATTCTTTCTTGAACATATCCTACCTTACGTCCTTGTTCGTGTTGTATCCTTCGTGGTAGTCACAAAGTGCTCTCCACATCGTACGCCGAAAGTAGGTGTGCAACACGGTCGAAGTCGCTCTGAGTTAGTCCTTGGATTATCAAGTTCTGGGCTTTGTTGTTGTTTCGACACCTCTTAAGTTTGTAGCCATGACTTGATTCTTCGGTGGCACATTGTAAGGCTTGTACACCTTTTCCCATATTTCGAAGCCATGTGCTTGGATGAAAGCTTCCATACGTGCCTTCCAAACCTGAAAATCAGTACCGCTAAACACACAAGGTTTGACAGAGTATTTCTCCATGATTATCATTCAAAACACGTCAAATCTCAAATATTAGAGCAACCTAGCTCTGATACCAATTGTAGGATCAAAGATCACGTGAAAAGCTACCAGAGGGGGGTGAATGGTAGGTTAAACCTTTTTTCAGCAGAAGCAACAAAAACCCCTCGACAAAAAATTGATCTGTTAAAGAATTTGTGTGTGCGACTAATCTAAGTGTGACCAACTGTGAAAAAACTAGTATACATTGTGGAGAATCAAGTCACGAAGACACGGCAACAAGAATCATGAAAAACCGTCGAGAAAAACTCAAGTTATGATGGAATGATTGAACGAAGGTCAATCTATTCTACCCGAGAAAAACTAGATCTGCAACACTGCAATAAAACTCGTGTAGATGCAAACCAACAAATTCAATGACCGTGCAATTTTCACAGATGATAGATAATCAAGTTGTGAAGACAACCAAAAAAGAATCATGTCAATTGGATCTGTAAAAATCGAGTTATAATAAAACCACCAAAAAAGGTAGTGTTGTGCAGAAACTCGAGGAGAAAGACTTGAAGAAAACAAGTTGGATGAACAAGGTACAGAAGTTCCTTTAAACTACGAATTTTATTTAATAGAACACAAGAGGAACAGCCCTAAAGTCGTGCACCACGAGCTCTGGCCTCCCTTGCTTATATAACCAGCCCTTAGGCCAACCCAAACCTAACTAGGACTCTAATCCTACTGAATTCACGAATCAAAACTTTCCATAAGTGCTCAAGACTCTTCTATACGCAGATAGAAGCAATCTTAAGACTTCTAAACACCTTAGAAACGTATCCCACATCCCTAAAACAACTTAAATTCATGACCCACACGAAATCCCATCATAACCAACTCAAAACTTTCCATATTTGAGTCAAACACGACTCATCCGCAACCTGAGTCCATAACCTAGTCAGTTGGACCTTTCCGACCAATTTTTTACATCCACATCTCTTCATCACGCCTCGGAACCATGTAGCCACGTCCATGCACTCCTTGCAAACTTGCAAACATCTTCCAATGACGTCCACAATACCTTCATATGCACTGTTCTTGATCCAAACATGCTGCGCGACCTCCCGATCAACTCAACCACAATTCCTCCCGAAGTTGGTTGTTGAACCTCAACTTCTCCCTAAGACTAGTTCAATGGATCCCGTCACCAGCCATGTCTTTAACTCAAGCAACACCTGCACATGAATAAACAACCGATACTTCCGAGCACAAGTCCTCGACTTGACTCTCATTAGTTCCGAAATGACAACACCTTATGTGAGCACCTCACGTAAGCATGTGGCAAACCATAGCGAAACGATATCAGCCATAACCATCAAAACACACCAATAACTTAGTAAATGAATACTAAGAAAACTTTCCATAATCCAAAAGGCAAGTTCAAAACATTGCAAATTAAAAGCAGAACCACTACAATCAAGCTCCAAACCTTGCCAAAGCTAACCGGACCTTGAACTGGAGCTTACCAAAGCTAGTCGGACCTAGCGCTGGAACTTACCAAAGCTAGTCAGACCTAGCACCGGAGCTTACCAAAGCTAGTCGGACCTAATGTCGGAGCTTACTAAAGCTACTCGGACCTATACAAAGAAGTCGGACCTAGTGCCAGACCTTGTAGGAGTTACCCAAAACAAGCTGGACCTATCGTCGGACCTTGATAAAAAAGGTGTTTTGGTGATATTCAAAACTTTTATCGCCATAGCCAATATATTCAGCACACATAGGTCTCACAACATTCCTTGCTTTAGTCATCGAGTCGAGGTAGGCTATAGCAAGCTCTCGCTCCTCACGATCACGACGACAAAATTCTTGCCTTGCCGCCTCATGCTCGGGATCGGATAGAGGCGAATAGTCGGGGTCCGACATCGTCCCTGAGAAGAGATGCACAAGAGAGTATATGAGTCCAATGAAGTAGAACATTGTGTTATAATTCAAAAAATCGATCAAGGTTAGGGTGTTCCCTGTGTAATCTGAACTTGTCCGCTCAAGGGCCGGACTAGTCCGCATGAGCCGGACTAGTCCGGTTCACACAACAAGAACCCTAATCTTAAGGATTTTTTTGCGAAACCTATGGATCTGACCACAATACTCCAAGGGTAGGATCAAAAGGACATATAGACCAACTTTTGTGAAGATGTTTCTATCAAAAGACCTAAAAGAATTGAATTTTGAAGGATTTGGGATAGGTCATGAATACCTCTTCAAATCGATGAAATGTGGATGAAGAATCGGCCTATGATGCTTGGGAAGAGTTGCCACACACCTTGGGGCTTCAATCCATAGTTTGGAATCGAGATTTGGTGGAGGGAATCGAAAATTGCCGATTTTGGTTGCGGTACGTTTTGAGGAGAGAGAGCGTTTGAGTGAGAGTGAATGTTCGGGGGTCCCCTGGGGAGGTTAAGTCCCCAGGGGCCGAACTAGTCCGGTTAAGGACCCGAACTTGTCCGGCTAACGCACTTGTTTTAGACTACTCTGATGGGCCGGACTTGTCCGGTCTGTGGAGCGGACTAGTCCGGTCCAAAGGCTGAAAACACATATATATTGGGTTTTCATCGAAGATTTGATCCTTTCGGACTAGATTTTCACAAAAGATCTTTGCAAACATGGTCAGTAAGCAATCAACAACCAAACTATGACCATAATTTATGAAGATTCAATAATTTCAAATAATTTTGTAGAAAAGTAGGGGGAAATTTTTTTCACAAGCATGTATGAATTGAAGCAAATACAAATAACATTCAGATGTGCAAGAATCAATCCACATTTCGAGAATCTAAGATATTGAGCTCACTCCTAAGTTCATAAAATATTTTCTCATCTAGGCGCTTGGTGAAGATATCAACCAATTGTTTTTCATTTCTCACATGGGAAATTGCTATGTCTCCTTTGATGGAGTGATCTCTCAAGAAATGGTGGCAGATATTGATGTGTTTGGTCCTTGAATGTTCAACTGGGTTGTGGGCTATTTTGATGGCACTCTCATTGTTACATAGGAGAGGGATATGGTGCAAGTTTATGCCATAGTCCCTAAGAGTTTGTCGCATCCAAAGAAGTTGTACACAACAACTTCCGATGGCGACATACTCTGCTTCGGCTGTGGAAAGAGCAATGAAGTTTTGTTTCTTTGAGGACCAGGACACTAGGGATCTACTAAGGAATTGACAAGTTTCGGAGGTGCTCTTTCTATCAACTTTGCACCCTGCATAATCCTCATTGGTATATCCAATGAGGTTAAACTTAGAGCCCTTGGGGTAGCAAAGTCCTAAGCTTGGTGTGTGAACCAAATATCTAAGAATTCTCTTAACAACGGTCAAATGACATACCTTAGGAGCATCTTGGAATCGAGCACATATACAAAGACTTATCATTATATTGGGTCTAGATGCACATAAGTAAAGCAATGAACCTATCATGGAACGATATACCTTTTGGTCCACACTTGGACCATCTTCATTAAGGTCAAGGTGCCCATTGGTTCCCATTGGAGTCTTGATGGGTTTGGCTTTGTCCATGTCAATCTTCTTGAGTATATCTTGTGTGTACTTTGTTTGACTAATGAACATGCCTTTCCTGAGTTACTTCACTTGAAAGCCTAGAAAGAACTTCAACTCCCCCATCATGGACATCTCAAACCTCTCGGTCATTATCTTTGAAAACTCAACACAAAAATCATTGTTAGTAGAACCAAATATAATGTCATCGACATATATTTGGCAAACAAACAAATCATCATTGAAATGCTTAGTGAATAAAGTGTAATCGGCCTTCCCAATCTTGAAACGATTTTGAGTTAAGAAGTCTCTAAGGCACTCATACCAAGCTCTAGGAGCTTGTTTGAGGCCATAGAGAGCCTTACGCAATTTGTAGACATGGTTTGGGAAGTCTTGATCTTTAAAGTCGGGGGGTTGCTCCACATACACATCTTATTTGATTGGACCATTAAGGAATGCACTCTTAACGTCCATTTAGTATAGCTTAAAATCATGGTGAGTAGCAAAGGCAAGTAATATACAAATTGATTCAAGCCTAGCTACGGAAGCAAAGGTTTCATCAAAATCCAAACCTTCGACTTGTGAGTACCCCTTGACCACAAGTCGTACTTTGTTCCTTGTAACCACCCCGTGCTCATCTTGTTTGTTGCGCAACACCCACTTGGTGCCCACAACATTCGCATTAGGCCTCTTCACTAGCTCCCATACTTGATTTCTTTCAAAATTGTTGAGCTCTTCTTGCATGGCCATCATCCAATTCGGATCTCTAAGGTGCTTCTTCAACCTTGTGATGCTCAAAAGAGGAAACAAAAGAGTAATGTTCACAAAAAATTGCAACACGAGATCGAGTAGTTACCCCCTTGGAGATGTCTCCAAGGATGTTGTCAACAGGATGGTCCCGTTGAACACTTTGATGCACTCTTGGGTGAGGTGCTTGCGGTCTTGAATCTTCATCTTCATCTTCCTCATTTTCTTCGTCTCCCCCTTGATCGATGCCTCCATTTTCATCTTCTTGAAGCGCCTCTTGGGGGGGTCTTGAGCTTGATTATTTGAGGAAGAGCTTGCTTGATGTGTGGGATGATCACTTGAGTCTTGAGGTTGTTCTTATGGTCGAATGTCTCCAAGTGCCATCCTTCCTATCACTACTTGTGGAGCTTCTTCTTGATCTAGCACATGACAATCAACTTGCTCCACTTGGGAGCCATTAGTCTCATCAAACACTACGTCACATGCTACTTCAACAATTTCGGATGATTTGTTGAAAACACGATAGGCGTAAGTGTTTGAGTCATAACCAAGCAAGAAACCCTCATTGGACTTGGAAGCGAACTTCAAAGTCCTAGGATTCTTGTTGAGAATATAGCATTTTCTCCCAAAAACATGAATGTAAGAGATTTTAGGTTTGTTACTGGTTAGGAGTTCATAAGACGTCTTCTTCAATATGCGATGGAGATAGAACCGGTTTATGGCATGGCAAGCGGTGTTAACCGCTTCCGCCCAAAAACCGTTCCGACATCTTGTATTCATCAAGCATGGTTACTGACATCTGAATGAGACACTACAGGAATTGGGCAAAGAAATGTCGGCCCTATCACCGTCGTTAAGGTACTGTAACCGACGACTTTACTCTTAAGTCCTTGTCCCACCGATGGCCATAGCCGTCGACTCTTGGTTGACGTTCTTAAGGAATTATAGACATTGGTCCCGATGGCTTTAAGCACTTAAAGCTATCGGGCACCAGGGCCCGACGACTTTAGTTTGAAAAAATTATGAACGTCGGCCCGACAAAACCGACAGCCATAACTCCATAAAGTTGTTGGGCCAGCTGTGACCGACATATTTATCGTGTTTAAAAGTGTCGGCCCCCGAGCGCATCGACAGACAAAAAGGGGACACGTGTGCGCTTTGGAGGCCATATAGCTGTCGGTCTGGGACCAAAATCAACGGCCTTATGGCAGTTATGACAGTCAGTGTAGCCTACACCGACAGCTTTAATTGCATTTTTTAATACCGCGGCTACTTTCCCTCCCTCCCCGGGTAGGAGCCTCCCGGCCATACAGGCCACTTTCAACACAGAGCAAATAACCGGCCATACAGGCCACATTCCAACACAGTAGTCCAACACAAAAGCATATATTCAGCACAACACAAGTCCAACACAACAGCAAATAAAACAACAATGCAAACACATTGCATACAAACCATAGTCATAAGCAAAACACAATAAAACAACGAGTTCACAAAGTCATACAACAACTAACTTCGATATAACAACAAGTTCACATCCAAATTACTCCAAAGGACCATTGTGAAGATTAATCTGCTTCCATGTCATTGTTTGAACCTCCACTACTTGCACCTCCGGCATTCAAATTGAGGAAATCATCACAACCATGAGGCGTTACATGACCAGAACCCTACGAGAAACAAATAAAAGTTTAATTTGCATTAATAGTTACAATTTATATGTCTCAATCTTTCTAAAATTAACAAATGCCCAACTCACATGTGTAATTGACTTAAAGGTACTACCAACTATGTAATTGAATAAGTCGCTAAGTATTGTTCAAATTAAGCTACGCTTTCATTGGAGGTAATGATTTAGTAATCATACCGCTGCGGCATCTAGAGGTGTTGATGGTTGACTATGCCCCGAAGCGAAGGGCAATGATGGGAGAACACCTGGATAAGGTTGTAATCTTGGGGCCAACATTGACATGAATCCTGAGATTGTGGAGGATAGGTTTGACCACTCTGGCAATCCTGATACAAATATGATTAGTATTTCATACTATAAGTTGAGTTAATAAGAAATGCGGTTATGTGGCTACGCTTTCATTGGAGGTAATGATTTAGTAGTCATACCGCTGCGGCATCCGGAGGTGTTGATGGTTGAATATGCCCCGAAGTGAAGGGCAACGATGGGAGAACACCTGGATAAGGTTGTAATCTAGGATAAGGTTGTAATCTAGGGGACAGCATTGACATGAATCCTGAGATTGTGGAGGATAGGCTTGACCACTCTGGCAATCCTGATACAAATATGATTAGTATTTCATACTATAAGTCGAGTTAATAAGAAATGCGGTTATGCCTGTGAAGAAGCACCAACTTGTTGTCTGGGCTGCATCGGAAGAGGCATACCGAACTGCGATCCAAAGCCACCTTGAGGGAAGAACTGCAAAAAGTAAAAATATTCAGTTACTAACTTTAACACAAATATGATAATAAGTATACCAGCTTAAGTAAAATGGTAGTTTACCTACGACATCATCTCGACCTGAGACTATTATGGCATATTGAACTGAGTTCTAGTGCTGCCTTGACCCAAGAACTACATAAAGGAAATTATTCAGGAGATCTTAAGTAGAAACAGTTTGTAAACGAATAAACTATTCAATTGTTAAGATTACAAGTTACCTGCGCTATATACACATACTGCATCTGCTGCTGCATCTGCTACATCTGCATCTGCTGCTGCATCTGCATTTGATGTTGTTGTTGCATCTGCAGTTGTTGCTGTTCTACTTTCTCCTCGTACTGTCTTAATTTTTCTTTCAATTCCTTAGTGTATGCAACACGGGATGGACTCGAACTGGAAGTAGAAGACCGTCGTCCCACATAAGCATCACGCTCCACATAACCGTCGCCTAATCCAAGCCTACAAAAAAAACACAAATGTGATGAATCAACGGTAATTAACCTTTAAACAATCATTATCTTTACATGTACCTCCCATGCAGTATGCCTCCGCCTGCTTCATATGCCGCACCCACATCCAACGGCGCTCTTAGATAATCTATGTCATATCCATTCTTTTTCTTGAGACACTCAACATATTTTGTCTGCAAGAATAAATTAAGTTCATGTGTGGATGTAATAAAAGATAGATTCAGTTCATAGATAGAGAGCACTCAACACACTTACCACTTTTTGTGTTTCCACCTTGTCACACAACTGCTCCGGGCGTGCCAGATCTGTGCCTCTATGCTCCTTGAGGTAAACCTCGATAAAAGAAGGAGCGACACCGATTTCAGCTTCCTGCAACATCAAAATACAACATCAGTTCAATCAATGCAATTATTTGAAGCAATTTACAAGTGATTGTAATAGTTCATACCATTCGTTATGCCATCTGCACATGTCCGTCTGCCCCATAATGTTGTAGTCCAGGCTTGCTCTTTCGATCGCTTCAATTTCTCTTTGAAATATTTTTGAACTCCTTCGACGCCCAGTATTCGCATAGCCATTCCCAACCTGCCATATCTACATAGATCCAATCCACACTACTCTCCATGTACTCATGCTTTTGTAGATAAATTGTAGCTGCTCGCTTGTTTGTCATGGGCTGACGCAACCTGGTCTTGTAATACACGGTCAAAACCTTGATCCGTGCATCAGAGAAGGAGTCCTTCATGAGCTTTCTCGCTGACGTCTCAAAAAAAGACCTCGCATATGCTGGAACCACTCCTTCCTCCAATTTAAATATACTCTGCATAAAACCAACAATTAGTATTAACCAAAGTAAAATGCAACATAATAAACAACGAAAACAAACATAAACAAAAAAATCTCCCAAACTTTGTCCTGACAAGTTGAATGTAGCCTAGAGGGGGGGGGGGGGGTGAATAGGCTTTTTGAATTTTTTGTAGGAACCTGAAACACTTGGCAACCTGATCAAACATAGAGAAATCGGACTAGTCCGATAGGGTGCAGACTAGTTCAGTGTATGTGGACTAGATTGATCTAGTTTGATCAATCATTTTGATCAAAGTACTCTATGCATTGGAAATTGAGTTACAAATAGAGTGTATTGCTTCAATGAAACTAGATGTGGCACAAGTTAACTTTAGTTCCAAAGTTTTAATGTAAGTTGAACAAGATTGAGCAAACTCTAGATTACAATAAATAGTAAGAACAAAAACAAGGACACAATGATTTTTATCTCGTGGTTCGATTCCATAGAGGAAATCTACATCCATGTTGAGGAGCCCATGGAGGACCGGGTCTTCACCAACCCTACCCTCGTCGAATTGCCATGGAGGCCGATTCTCTTCCACTAATCACAAAGTGGTAAAATAACCGTGTTCAAGGGGCCTTCTAACAAGTTGAGGGCTCCCCAAGATTTACAAATCGAAACACCACCAAACACACTCCAAAAGTATGCAATGAAATAGCGAGAGTGTGTGAGAGAATCAAACTCAAGAGCTCAAGATGTGGAGAACGTGTCTCTCCTTTGATCTATGGTTAACCCTCAAGGATTTGATCTTTCTTGCATTGGATTGTGTGGAGAGACGTGTTTTCTGGGCTCTTGGAAGGTGTGACGGCGCAGGGGGTCGAGAGAGATTGATTAGGGGCTGTGCACCTCTATTTATACTTGGGTTTCCAAAGGTTACCGTTAGGGTTTACAAAGTTTGGACTAGTCCATGGTGGACTCCAGACTAGTCCGGTGTGCGCCGTGTGGGAAACCCTAAGTGTCCTGAATTATCGGACTTGTCCGACAAGTGGTGGACTAGTCTGATTTTGTCTCTGGAGATGTTCAAACTAGTCCGACACATACCGGACTAGTCCATTGTGGTGAATCCCTTAGTGAATTAAGGACGAGTCCGCACTTGGAGGACTTATCCAATTTTAGTCGGAGAGGTTATCGGACTAGTCCAGATAAGATCAGACTAGTCCGGTGTTGTGGAATTTTGAGGGACTAAGGACAAGTATGAAATTGGGGGGGGGGCTTGTCTGATGGTTGTCAGTGGTGATTACGGACTAGTCTGTGGCATATCAGACTTGTCCGATATTGATCAAAAGGATTATCAGACTAGTCCGGACTTTATCGGACTAGTCCGTTGCGGACAAGTCCGCACTGGGGGGACATGTCCGATCCTGGACAAAGAGCATATCGTACTAGTCCAGACCTGTGTGAATTTGTGCAGTGAGAGTGTTTTCTTTTGCTTGAGCTCTTGGGGTGTATTTCTCCAACACACTCCATACACTAGAGTATTATATTCATCTCTTGAGCTCTTTTCAACTTGATTCATCACTCCTTTCTTTTTGCGCTTACTTCATAATTTCATCAAAACCTGCATTCATCTCAACAATTTGGTTAGGATCTCATTTGTTTGTCATAAATCAACCAAAACCTACAAGGGATGCCTAGATGAACTTTCAATCTCCCCCTTTTTGTTGATTGACGACAATCAATTGAGATTTCACATATATGATTAAAAATCCAGATTTTCATAAAGTGTGCACATATGAGCTTGGAACACGTTAAGCAATGAAAACATAAGACATATGTGCACTCTTTATGGTGGGGTGCAATACTAAGTGTGTGTAAGCAATAATTGTGATGAGAATGAGATAAATGACATAATCATATCAACATCAAGCATATATGTCAATTTCAGAGCAAAGACATAGATTATATCAAAGCACAATCACACACTTCATAACCATGACTGGAAACATAATAGAAGCATAATGAAAGTTTTACAACCCCAACAATAGTCTTACAAAGAGCAAAAGATGAAAAAGAGCTCTCACCTCTCATCTACTGCTAGACCTAGTGACTCCCCTCAATCTCACCCCCTTTGGCATCAAGGCACCAAAAGGAAGGAGAGGAGGGATCTAGCAATCGCCGTTGACTCACTCCTCACTGTCGGTCCTCTCATTATCTTCATCTTCAGGCTGCGGAGGAGGAGGAGGAGCGGATCCACTCAAAGTGCCCCCAACACCAAAATAGGTGAGTTCGAAGGGAGAGAGAGGGGGAAGCTCCGAGAAGTCAGAAGGAGAGTCCTCGTAGATGACAGGAGACCCAATAGGCTCAATCTCCAGCTTTTGGCATATGGCTTTGACATTTTGCTTTATGTATATCATATCCTCTCTCCTTGCTTTGTTCAACTTGTGGACTTTTACCTCAACCTTCTTGCAGGATCCAAAGATGGCGGCCAAGTACTTCAAGATGCCACTAGGAGACCGTTTTTTGAGGAGAGGCCCTAGTGTTTGGAGCAATCCTTGCATCACCTTGAGCCCTCCTTGGAGCTTCTCCACTTGAAACTGGAGATGGAGCAGCTGGGAGAGTGGCTTGGGAAGGCTTCTGGGGCCTTAGGGGAGTGTGCTCAATATCCTTCATAAACTCGATTCCTATGACCTTTTCTATCATAAACATGATATAGGGTGCATAGCCACAGGAACGGTTAGGGGTGCAAGAGATGTTCACCATGTCATTCCAAACATAGTCAAAGCTATCAAACTTCCTGTTCTTGCTTATAACCATCATTAGTGTCCTCAGGTAGCCTTGAACACTTCCTTCATCTCCATCTTTTGGAGCTATTGTCTTCCAGGGCACTCTATTTAGAACCATGAAGAATGGCTTCATGTTCTTGGTGGAAGGGGAATTGAATTTTAGGCGAGTGTCATAGAGGAACTCCATCTTGTCTTTCTCTAAGACACCAATGTTGTGAATGATGAGCTCATTATTGCTAGTGTCTTCCAGGTGAAGCAATCTTGCAAACTCATCATACGTCACGGTGTACTTGGATCCATGAGTTATCCAAGTCACCCTTTCCTCTTCATCACTGGCAAAATAGCAGGTAGCATAGAACTCAGCAATAACTTCATCATTCCAGTTGTATCTGAAGGAAAACAGATCCTTCAGACCATGCCTCACCACAGCTGCAATCACATCATCGAAGGCTGGTCAACTCTTCCTCTCAAAGTGGCTCCAGTCAATCCCTTGGCTGCGGACCACCGGAGTCTTCATCGTGAGATACACGGAACTGTAGTAGTTCGCGTGGAAGTTGCTCCAAAATCTTGCATCAGCTGCTTTCCTGGAACTGCAATAACAGTCAATGGTCTTGAGCTTTGAAGCCACATCGCTTCCTTTGCCATTGAATCTTTCTTCATTGGGGTCCCTGTTCCCCTGTCTCGGAGCACTCATCTTGAGAGGGGCAATCGGGCCAGAGGCGATCCCTTTCACTTTGCCCTTAGCTTGGCGAGAAGCTGCTGAGCTAGGGCCAGCTGCATCCTTTCCTTCGGATGTTGGCTTCTTGGCCACGACCTTTCGCCGCACCTGAGGTGGAGTGTGCGACGGGTCAAGTGCACGGTGTTGCCGCTTCTTGCTTTGGCTCATCGAGGACCGAAGCAACGACTCTTGGTCCATCTCAGCCTCATAGTTGGAGGTCTCATCATTGGAGCTTGACATGGTCCTGATAAGAGAATTATACAATATGTGGATGAGGATTGATGGCAAGGAAATGCATTGTGTAGTTGGAATTTAGGGTTGAGTTCAATGAAAAATTGGACTTGTCCGGTGCTCAAATGTGGACTAGTCCGGAGTACGGATTTGTCTGTACCGAGACCGGACTAGTCTGGTGTTCAACTGTTCAAACCCTAACTAGCAATTCAATGGTGTTTCTCAATGCAAAAATGGCTCTAGGTAGATGTAATACAACAAGGAGTCATGTATTAACAAGTGGAGCTAAGCTATTTGGTCCATAACACAAGAAATGGAAGGTTCTAGGGTTTTGAATAAAGTTTACCAAAATCCTTCGATTCTTGAGGTTGGAGGTTTTGTTGGTGCGGACTAGTCCGTGGACCTCGATCCCCTTGTGATGAAGATCATTTTTCAAGAAGAGTTGAAGAAATTTGGTGGAGAAATCGCCAAATCACCTTGGGGGCGCTCGAGTGAGGAGAGAGAAGGTGAGGAACATTGTGAGGATGAAGGAGATTAGGGTTGGGCGGCCCTAGGGTTATGGAGTCAAAAGATCGGACTAGTCTGTGGTCAACCGGACTAGTCCGGACTACCGGACTTCTTCGGACTAGTTTGCAGTGTGCGGACTAGTCCGGGTAACCACAGACTAGCCCGTGGTCACCAGAGCAGAAGCATTTAGCCCATTCGTATATATTCGATGGTGCTTACAAAGAAAATAGGGGGCAAAGTACATAAATAATCTCGATGAATATGATCAAAAAACATACAACAATTAAGCTATGACCATAATTCACCAAGATCAAGTAATTAAAATAGTTTTTCGAAGAAAATAGAGAGAGATGATTTTCATAACACAATCAATAGATTCTGAAGATGACATACATGTATGCAAGTTTTCAAGCTATGTTCCGAGAATCAAGGATATTTAGTTCATTTCGGAGCTCACAAAAGCATTTTTTATCAAGTGGCTTGGTAAATATATCAGCTAGTTGTTTTTCAGTGTTGACATGGGAAATGGCTATGTCTCCTTTTATTGAGTGGTCTCTCAAAAAGTGATGTCGGATGTCTATGTGTTTGGTCCTAGAGTGCTCAACGGGGTTATGAGCAATTTTAATAGCACTCTCATTATCACAAAGGAGTGAAATACGGCTCATATTGTAACCGTAATCCCTTAGAGTTTGTCGCATCTAAAGGAGTTGTGCATAACAACTCCTGGCTGCAACATACTCCACTTCGGCCGTGGATAAGGCAATGGAATTTTGTTTCTTGGATGACCAAGAAACTAGGGATCTACCTAAGAATTGGCATGTACCGGAGGTACTTTTTCTTTCTACTTTGCATCCGGCATAATCTGCATCAGAGTATCCAATGAAATTGAACTTGGAACCTTTAGTATACCAAAGGCCTAGGTTGGTTGCATGAACAAAATATCGCAAGATTCTTTTTACGGCTGTCAAATGACACTCCTTAGGATTGGCTTGAAATCTTGCACACAAACATACACTCAACATAATATCAGGCCTAGATGCACATAAGTGAAGTAGGGATCCAATCATGGAGCGATATACATTTTGATCCACGTTTGGTCCGTCTTCATTGAGATCCAAGTGTCCATTTGTTGCCATGGGAGTCTTTATAGGCTTCGCTTTGTCCATTCCAAACTTCTTGAGTATGTCTTGAGTGTACTTGGTTTGGCTTATGAATGTCCCTTCCTTTTGTTGCCTCACTTGGAATCCCAAAAAATATCGCAGTTCTCCCATCATAGACATCTCAAATCTATCTGTCATAATCTTACTAAATTCTTCACAAAAGGATTTGTTAGTTGAACCAAATATAATATCATCAACGTAAATTTGACAGATAAATAGATCAATGTCAAAGTTCTTGGTAAACAACGTGTACTCAGCCTTGCCAATCTTAAATCCATTTTCAATTAGAAAATCTCTAAGGCACTCATACCAAGCTCTAGGAGCTTGCTTGAGGCCATAGAGAGCCTTACGCAGTTTGAACACGTGGTCGGGGAACTCTTGATCTTCGAATTTGGGGGGTTGCTGCACATACACCTCCTCCTTGATTGGTCTGTTGAGGAAGGCGCTTTTCAGATCCATTTGATAGAGCTTGAAATCATGGTGAGTAGGATATGCAAGTAATATTCTAATCGATTCAAGCCTAGCTACAGGACCAAAAGTTTCGTCAAAATCCAAACCTTTGACTTGTGAATACCCTTTGGCCATAAGTCGCGCCTTGTTTCTTGTCACCACCCCGTGTTCGTCTTGTTTGTTGCGGAAGACCCATTTAGTGCCGACGACATTGAACTTGGGCCTTTCAACAAGTTCCCACACCTCATTCCATTTGAAGTTGTTCAATTCTTCTTGCATTGCCACCACCCAATCCAGATCTTTCAATGCATCTTCAACCCTTTGAGGTTCCAAAAAGGATACAAACGAGTAATGTTCACAAAAATTAGCAATTCGAGATCTAGTTGTTACTCCCTTTTGGATGTCACCTATTATGTTGTCGACGGGGTGATCTCTTTGGATGCATCGGTGTACTCTTGGATGTGGCACTTGTGGTCTTGAATCTTCATGGTCATCTTCTTATCCCCCTAGATGGTTACCCTCATTGATTTGTTGGTCACCTTGATCTTCATGAGGTTGATCTTGTGGAGAAGCTCCCCCTTGATCAATTACCTCCACTTGTGGTTCATCTTCTTCATTTGCATTTATAGGTGGCGCTTGTGGTCGAACATCGCCCAACGCCATTCTTCTCAACGCTTGACATGGAGCTTCTTCTCTATCTAGCGCACATTGATCAACTTGCTCTTCTTGAGAGCCGTTAGTTTGATCGAACACTACGTCACGTTCTACTTCAACAAGTCCGGAGACCTTGTTGAAGACACGATAGGCGCAAGAGTTTTAATCGTAGCCATGCAAGAAACCTTCATCGGACTTTGAAGCGAACTTTGAAGTCCTAGGCTTCTTGTTCAAGATATAGCATTTAGAACTGAAAACTCAAAAATAGGAAATATTATGCTTGTTACCGGTGAGTAGTTCATATGACGTTTTCTCGAGTAGGCGATGAAGATAGAGTCGATTTATGGCGTGACAAGCGGTGTTAATCGCTTCAACCCAAAATCGATCCGAAGTCTTGTACTCATGGAGCATTGTCCTCGCCATTTCTATGAGGGTTCATTTCTTTCTTTCGGCTACTCCGTTTTGTTGAGGTGAGTACAGTGCTGAAAATTCATGTTTTATTCCTTCTTCGCCTAGGTACTCCTCAACTTGGGTGTTCTTGAATTTCGTGCCGTTATCACCTCGTATGTTCATGATCTTCAACGAGAATTCATTTTGTGCACGCTTGAGAAACTTCTTGAGTGTTCCTTGAGTTTCTGTCTTATCATGCAAAAATAAAACCCATGTGAAGCGAGAAAAATCATCAACAATCACTAAACCGTATTTGTTACCGCCGATGCTTATGTAAGCAATTGGACCAAATAGATCCATGTGAATTAGCTCGATTGGTCTTGTTGTTGTCATGATGTTCTTCGCGGGATGGGGTGCTCCTACTTGCTTCCCGGCTTGGCACACACTACAAGTCCCGTCTTTCTAAAAAACAACATTCTTTAAACCTAGGATGTGATCGCCCTTAGAGAGTTTTTGAAGATTCCTCATACCAACATGTGCTAGCTGTCTATGCCACAGCCAACCCATGTTGGTCTTTGCAATCAAGCATGTGTCAAGTTCGACTTTATCTTTGTTGAAGTCAACAAGATAAAGCTTTCCCTTTAACACACCCTTAAATGCAACCGAGTCATCACTCCTTCTAGAGACGGTAACACCCTCATTAGTGAACAAGCAATTATAACCCTTGTCACATAATTGAGATGTGGACAATAGGTTATAATCTATGGAATCGACATGTAAAACATGAGAAAGAGTGTGTTGAGACGAAATCACAATTTTATTGATACCAAGCACGCTTCCTTGACTGTTGTCTCCAAAATAGATGCCTTCGCTTGGATCTTCATTTTCTTCATATTCAACGAACATCCTTCTTTCTCTGGTCATGTGGTTGGTGCATCCACTATCTAGTACCCATTTTGATCCACCGGAAGAATAGGCCTGCAAAAACAAATTACGCCTTGGTTTTAGGTACCCAAGCTTGCTTGGGTCCTTTGAGGTTAGTTACAAGTGATTTGGGCACCAACACATGAGACTTGGTGTTCCCATGGCATGGCCCAACATATTTAGCATAAACTCTACCAAAATTACTTTTCATGAGAACATATGATGTGTCGAAGGTTCTAAACAATAGTTGTTGTTCATATGTGTTAACATTTTTGGACTTGTCAACATTATTAGGCTTTCTAGCTTGAGAGGAGTTTCCCTTGACAAAAGCAATGCGTTCCTTGTTATTCTTGTGGCTTCTAGAATTTTGCTTTTCACCATAAGAATACCCAATGCCATATTTGACATTTGGAGGTCTTGTGGCCAAGTATGCACTGCGTGCATTCTTGACCTTCTCCTTGTCAAATATGCCACTACAGGAAGGATGATTGCCCTTTGTCAAGTTCGACTTATCCTTCAAGTTAGTGTAAATTTTAGCACATGCACAAGTAATAGTAGTTTCATATTTTAAGTGTTGAGAAGGTGAGCTTGAAGAGGATGAAGGGTCACTTTGCTTGAGTGACTCAACTTGTACCTCAAGGATCTTGTTAACTTTGGTTAAGTTAGCAAGTTCATCCTTGATGATTACATTTGAGTCGCTTAATATCAAGCAAGGTTCCTTGCTTGAAGCTAACTCAAGATCTAGTGACTTTCTTCTCTCCTTTTTCAAGTTCAAGGAGCTTTTTGATCTTAAGATACTCCTCCTTTTGAAGTATGATCATATCTTCTTGGCGATCAACAAGCTACTCCTTATCAATAAGTTTATCCATCAAGAATTTCATTTTTGCAGCGCTTTCTTATCTAAGCCAACAAGCATATCTTCATTATCACTATAATCATCACTATCGCCGAGTAAGAATGTGAGGAGGAAGATTTAGTTGTTACCTTTCTTTTACCTTCCTTCGCCATTAGACATGTGTCGTTGTCCTTCCTTGCGCCAATAGTTGGGAAGAGGGTGGATTTCTTGGTTGTCTTCTTGATGGATATGCTAGCCATCTCCTCTTCCTCTTCGGAAGATGACTCATCATTGGAGTCCCACTCCTTTCCTAGGTGCGCCTGTCCAATTTTCCTTTTATTCTTGAACGTCTTCTTGGGTTGAGGCTTTGTATCCTTGGTCTTCTTGTTTTATTCATAAGGACAATCAACTATAAAGTGGTCGTATTCACCACAGTTATAGCAAGCGCACCTCAACTTAGGTCTTGATTTGTCTTTGTGTCTTCATTTGATTTACCACCTTGTCTTCTTTTCATCATCCTTTTGAATTTCTTCATAAAGAGGAGCATATCCTCTTCATCTATATCGCTGCTTTCGTCGTCACTTTCCTCTTCTTGTTGAGCTTCTCGAGCTTCTTTTGACATGGGCTTGCAAGTGGGCTTCAACGCAACTCCTTTCTTCTTTGCCGAGGTGAGATCGACAATCTCTTTGACATGTTTTGCTTGCTTCTCCATCATCTCGAAATTGATGACCTTTCCAAGTAATTCATCCGGGGTCATTTTCTTGTACCCGGGACTTTCTCTAATCATCGAACATAGAGTCACGTTGTGAGGCATGAAGGCTCTAAGGATTAGCTTCACCACCTCATGATCATTCCACTTTTTTCTTCCATAGGCTCAAAATTTATTGATGAGAGTCTTCAACCGATCATCTTCTTCTATGGCGAATCTTCCCAATTCGCCTTCGATCATTTCAATCTTGGCCTCTCGCACATGACGATCGCCTTCATGTGCAGTTTGTAATGTGTCCAATATTTCCTTAGCAATTTCGAGTCCATCCACCTTGGTGAACTCATCTAGGCTCAATGATGAGGTTATCACAGCCGCAGCTTGAGCGTTCCGCTAAATAGCTTGCTCTTAACTTGGTGTGAGCTCTTCATCGTCATCTGGGATATCTATTCCTGTGCACACTATATGCCACAAGCTGGGGTTAAGTGATATTAAATGCATCTTCATATTTTGCCTCCACATTAAATAATCATTGCCATCAAAGTATGGGTCTTTTCCTAGAGGAATAGACAAGTAGTGATTATTGTTGGAATTCAAAAAATCATAGTTAAAAGGATATCGGGAGTAGTCGGTGTGACTACTCCCCTTCTTCTTCTTATCATCATCGATCTTTATCATCACTTTGTAGAGCGCCTTCTTCCTTAGGAGCGCCCTGAGTTCAAGCGTCTCCTCATCATCATCATCAAAGTCTTCGATGGCGTTGAGGAGCTTCTCCAACTTTTGGGCCTTTTCATCTTCAAATTTCTCTTGGTTGAAGTTCTTGTGCATGCCTTCAATGTCCAACGTTTTCTCTTCGAGCGATTAGTCTCTTTTGAAGAGTCCTCGCTCTGATACCAATTGAATGTAGCCTAGAGGGGGGTGAATAGACTTTTTGAATTTTTCGTTGGAACCTGAAACACTTAGCAACCTGATCAAACACAGAGAAATTAGACTAGTCCGATAGGGTGTGAACTAGTCCGGTGTATGCGAACTAGATTCATCAAGTTTGATCAATGATTTCAATCAATGTACTCTATGCAGCGGAAATTGAGTTACAAATAGAGTGTATTGCTTTAATGAAACTAGATGTGGCACAAGTTAACTTTAGTTCCAAAGTTTTAACGTAAGTTGAACAAGATTGAGCAAACCCAAGATTACAATGAATAGTAAGAATAAAAACAAGGACACAATGATTTTTATCCTGTGGTCCGATTCCACAGAGGAAATCTACATCCACATTGAGGAGCCCACGGAGGACCAGGTCTTCACCAACCTTACCCTCGTCGAATCACCACGGAGGCCGATTCTCTTCCACTAATCACAAAGGGCTAAATAACCATGTTCAAGGGGCCTTCTCACAAGTTGAGGGCTCCCCAAGATTTACAAATCGAAACACCACCAAACACACTCGAAAAGTATGCAATCAAATAGCGAGAGTGTGTGAGAGAATCAATCCCAAGAGCTCAAGATGTGAAGAACGTGTCTCTCCTTTGATATATGGTAAATCCTCAAGGATTTGATCATTCTTGTGTTGGATTGTGTGGAGAGACATTTTTTTTTGGCTCTTGGAAGGTGTGACGGCGCACGGGGTCTGGCGAGATTGATTAGGGGCCGTGCAACTCTATTTATACTAGGGTTTCCAAAGGTTACCGTTAGGTTTTACACAGTTCGGACTAGTCTGTGGTGGACTCTGGATTAGTCCAGTATGCGGCGTGTGGGAAACCCTAAGTGTCCTGAATTATTGGACTTATCCGAGAACTGGCGAACTAGTCTGATTTTTTCTCTGGAGATGTTTGGACTAGTCCAGCACATACCGGACTAGTCCGGTGTGGTGAATCCCTTAGTGAATTGAGGACAAGTCTGCACTTGGAGGACTTGTCTGATTTTAGTCAGAGAGGTTATCGGACTAGTCCGGATAAGATCGGACTAGTCTGGTGTCGTTGAATTTTGAGGGACTAAGGACAAGTCTAAAATTTTGGGGGGGGGGGGGGGGCTTGTCCGATGTTCGTCAGTGGGGATTTTGGAATAGTTTGTGGAATATGGGACTTGTCTAATATTGATCAGAAGGATTATCGAACTAGTCCGTTGCGGGCAAGGGGGGGACTTGTCCGATCCTGGACAGAGAGCATATCGGACTAGTCCGGGGAACATCGGACTAGTCCGAACCTGTGTGAATTTGTGTAGTGAGAGTGTTTTCTTTTGCTTGAGCTCTTGGGGTGTGTTTCTCCAACACACTCCATACACAAGAGTATTATATTCATCTCTTGAGCTCTTTTCAACTTGATTCATCACTCTCCTTTATTTTTGCGCTTACTTCATAATTTCATCAAAACTTGCGCTCATCTCAACAATTTGGTTAGGATCTCATTTGTTTGTCATAAATAAACCAAAACCGACAAGGGATGGCTAGATGCACTTTCACAAGTACCCGCAGTGTCATATGATTTCAGTGCATAATGATCCTAATTATGCATAGCAATTAGTTGACTGCCCGCAAGAACCATCCCCGGTAAGCAAAACTGGATGGCATTTCCCAACTCCGTGTTAACACAGCGTCGATGCCCCCTCCCATCCCAACCAATCTTGATCCAGCACCTAGTACCCTTTGGCCTTATAACCGCCCGCGTTTCAGGAGTATTGCTTGGAGTACATAAAAGGTGCCTCCGCACCCTGTACAAATAACATTAGTTAGTTTACAAGAAAACCAAATGTATAAGATAGCTTATCAAATAATTCAAAAAAAATACCTATAAGGGCATCGATCACTCTGCCCCTTTGTTGCCTCTTGTAACTTTGCCAATCTTGTCAACCTTGCATCTCGTTTCGGATCATCTTCCGCTTCGCCGCTCTCTTGACCCTCAGTACCACCCTGTCCACCCTCGGTAGCACCGTGTCCACCCTCAAAAGATGACCATAAGGCCTGCGCTTGAGCCTCCTCTGCTCTTGAGCCTCCTCCATTGTGCCTGCTCCTAAGCCTTCTCCCTGCTCCTGAGGCTCCTCCAAGTACACCTGGTTCCAAACATCTCTAACTTGTGTGGGACTCGAACCTGGTGCTTGCTGGCTCGATGCTTGCTCTGCCACACACCCCATGAGTTGTTTCGTTCTATCTGCACTCACAATCATGCCCTGCAAATGCAAATAAACATATAACAAATAGTAAATAGCTGATTATGATATTGAAGTGTTTATAAAAACCAAAGTACCTGAAACAAGGATGTGTGAGCCGAACCACTACTGTGGTGAGACGCGGAGGAAGAAGTATCATCACTTTGCTTCTTCCCTTTTTTAAAATGCTTCCACATCTACACAAATTTCAAAATAATGATTGGTATACAAGATTATAAAAAAATAAACATTAAATGATAAGGACTAAAAGATGTACAAAATAAAAATTAAAATCTCAAAGAATGCGTACAATAAGAACTAAAAATCATAAGCATCAGAATCTCCTAAAAATCATCAACATCAAAATCTTCTTCTATCACACATGCATGAATATTTTCATGTCTCTCTTCTTCTGCCATCTCTTCTTCAAACTCTTCTCCTTCACTCTCTTCTTCAATAATTCTATTTTGCTTTTCAATAATCCTTTGAGATTGCCGAAGACATTTTCTCGAAGGGTCAACTTGTTCTTCAGACATTAACTCTAGAGTAGTACTAGCAATTTCTTCAAGTTTTGTCCCAGAAGATATCCTAATATCTTGTACTTCCTTGACTTCATCTTGATAAACACCACCATCATCGTCTTCCTGATTGTCTATGTACTCATCATAACGACGAGGGTGCACTTCACGGTTAACTTTATATACAACCCACCAATTTTTCAAACTTAGATGAGGATAACTTAAATAGTACAATTGTTCCACTTGATTGCAAGCACAACATTGTTGTTAGGGTCTGTATAGCGCGAGTTGTGGTTGACCTCCACCATTCCAAAATCATCCACTCGCGTGCCCGATGTTGGATCAAACCAGTGATAGCCGAAAAACACCAGCTTCAGTTCTTTCGTACCGCCAAATGTGTACTCAATTATTTTTTGAAGAACACCATAGTATTTATTCACTTCTCCACTACCCTCTGATAGGAGGATGAGTCCCGATCTTCCGAGAGGTATGGTAAACTTGATTGGGTGGAGATCTCGACGTTGATGATCCAAGGCTCCAAACGAACGAAACCCTACAATCATTACACCACTGCTCTGTTGGTTATCACCCGTGTCACACGAATGACCTCACCATGAAGGCTTATCTCTGCAAGCGCAATAAAGAACACAAGCAAGAACAGAGAAGTTGCATTCAAAACTGAATTGATCACGAATTTGGGGTCTCACAACCGATGATTGGCGACACTATTAAATGACAGATTGTATCTAAGCAAAATCCAACCCTAATGTGGTGATGGCTGCTGTATAAAAAGGAGTTTAGGGGCGTGCAAGACCCCTGGACACAACCCTAATGGGCTTCCACACGATACACGGGCCAGCAGCCCAAAAGACGGTGGCGCAGCACCGGACAGATTCTTGACGCCCACTTGTTTCGCTGATTCCTGTAAACTTAGAAGGAATTTCGAGGTGGGGCTGGTTCCATTGGAAGCTTTATGAAATCACGGTTCCAACCATATATAGAATGTCCAAATCCGACTCCGTATGCGTCCGGGACGTCAGTTTTGGTGAAGGCAGCTCCTGGAACCCGAGGTGGAGTCGAAGTCGAGTTGTACTTGGGTTCCTCCTTGGTGTGCACGTCCTATCTCCTCCTCCTTGATTCCTTGGACTCCTTCAAGCCCTTGCTGGTCCTCTCCATTGTTCCTAATATATAAAACATGCATGGAAACAAGCGTAACTTCTGAAAAACAATTGACAAGGTTAGAACATACCTGGAGATCCAATTGTCATGCACGTGCTCTAGTGATCGGTCCTTGCTTTGTATGCAAAGGAGAGATGTCCTCATCATCCTCCCCGTCTTGAATTCGAGTTGTCCTCGACTCAAGCTCATCTTCCTCACCCAAGTATGGCTTCAAATCTGAAATGTTAAATGTGGGACTAACCCCAAACTCGGGAGACAACTCAAGTTTATATGCATTGTCATTTATCTTCTCAAGAACCTTAAAAGGTCCAATAGCACGTGGCATAAGTTTGGACTTTCTCAAATCCGGGAACCTATCTTTTCTCAAATGAACCCACACCAAATCACCGGGTTCCAATTTTACCTCCTTCCTACCTTTGCTAGCAGCAATGCGATACTTTTCATTCATTTTTTTCAATTTGTAACTTAGTAGTTTCATGCAACTTAAGAATAAATTCAGAACATTGTGTAGCATCCAGGTTTACAATTTCAGTATGTGGTAGAGGTAGCAAATCAATTGGAGCATGAGGATTGAAACCATAGACTACCATAAACGGACTTAACTTGGTTGTGGAGTGAATAGACCTGTTATAAGCAAACTCAATATGTGGAAAACACTCCTCCCACAACCTCAAATTGTCTTTCAAAACAGCCCGTGACATAGTAGATAAGGTACGATTAACTACCTCCGTTTGCCCATCAGTTTGTGAATGACAAGTAGTAGAAAACAGCAACTTTGTTCCCAATTTATACCATAAAGTTCTCCAAAAGTGACTCAAAAACTTAGCATCCCTATCAGAAACAATAGTATTGGGAACACCATGCAAACGCACAACCTCATTAAAGAACAAATCAGCAACATGTGAAGCATTATCGGTCTTGCGGCAGTGTATAAAATGAGCCATTTTAGAGAAACGATCAACAACCACAAAGACACTATCCCTCCCCCTCTTTGTTCTAGGCAATCCTAAAACAAAGTCCATAGAAATATCCTCCCAAGGTGCACTAGGAACCGGAAGAGGCATATAAAGACCATGTGTGTTAAGGCAAGACTTAGCTTTGTTGCATGTCGTGCAACGTGAAACGTAGCGCTCCACATCACGCCTCATCCGTGGACAAAAGAAGTGAGCGGCCAGAACATCCTCGGTCTTTTAACACCAAAATATCCCATCAAACCACCTCCATGCACTTCCTGCAACAACAAAAGACGAACAGAGCTAGCTGGAACACACAACTTGTTAGCACGGTAGAGAAGGCCTTCACGCAGCAGGAATTTTTGCCACATTTTTCCCTCTCTACATTTATCAAAGGCATCTTTGAAGTCCAAATTAGTAGCATATAACCTCTTTATGGTTTCCAAACCAAAGATTTTGTGAGAAAGTTGGGACAGCATGGTATAACGTCTAGATAAAGCATCGACAATCACATTGTCTTTCCCTTTCTTATGTTTAATGATGTAAGGAAATGATTCTATGAACTCAATCAATTTAGCATGACGTTTGTTCAGATTAGATTGTCCTTTAAGATACTTCAAAGACTCATGATCTGAATGTATGACAAATTCTTTAGACCATAGCTAATGTTGCCAAGTTTGCAAGACATGCACTAAAGCATAAAGTTCTTTGTCATATGTAGAATAATTCAGCGAAGGTCCATTCAATTTTTTACTAAAGAAGGCAATAGGTTTACCTCCTTGAATTAGCACTCCTCCAATGCCAATGCCGCTCGCGTCACATTCAAGGTCGAAGGTCTTCTCAAAATCAGGAAGTTGTAGCAATGGTGCTTGTGTGAGCTTCGACTTGAGAACATCAAAAGCTTGTTGTTGTGCTGGTCCCCATTGAAACGGCACTCCATGATTTGTCAACTCGTGGAGAGGTGTCGCAATGGTGCTAAAATCCCGCACAAAACACCGGTAGAAACCTGTGAGACCAAGAAAACTCCGAACCTGCGTGACAGTAGTCGGAAGTGGCCAGCTCGTGATGGCAACAATCTTTGCCTCGCCAACCTCGATGCCCTGCAAAGTAACACCATAACCAAGAAAAGACACACAATCGGTGCAAAAGGTGCACTTCTCAAGGTTACCATATAAATGTGCATCGCGCAAGACATTAAAAATAGCACACAAATGTTCAAGATGCTCATCATATGACTTGTTGTAAATAAGGATATCATCAAAGTAAACCACCACAAATTTACCAATGAAAGCACGTAAAACCTCATTCATCAACCTCATGAAAGTGTTGGGCGTATTAGTTAACCCGAATGGCATGACTAACCATTCATAAAGTCCGAATTTAGTTTTAAAAGCAGTTTTCCATTCATCACCTAAAGCCATACGAATCTGATGATATCCACTATGCAAATCAATCTTGGAGAAAATAACAGAACCACTCAACTCATCAAGCATGTCATCCAATCTAGGAATAGGATAGCGATAATGAATGGTAATGTTATTGATGGCTCTACAATCAACACACATGCGCCAAGTGCCATCTTTTTTTGGAACCAAAAGAACAGGAACAAAACAAGGACTAAGGCTCTCACGAATGTACCCGCGGTCCAGAAGACCTTGGACTTGTCGCTGAATTTCCTTAGTCTCGTCGGGGTTGGTCTTGTAGGCGACACGGTTTGGCATGCTCGCCCCTGGAATCAAATCAATCTTGTGTTCAATGCCTCGCACAGGTGGTAATCCAGGGGTTATCTCTGATGGAAAAACATCCACATAGTCTTGCAAAAGGTTAGCAATAGCAGGTGGCAAGACAATGGATGTATCCTCAAGGGAATATAAAGCATGTTTGCACACTAAAGCATAGCAAGTTCCATTAGAGGCATATAAATCTTCAATATCAGATTTAGTTGCAAGCAAAATAGGATTTTTCAACTTAATAGGTTGCTGAATTTCAGAATTGAAAACACCCTTTTGCTTAGCATTATTCTTTTTCTCTTGCTCAAATTGCACAATTTCAGTGGGACTCATAGGAAGCAACACAATTTTCTTGCCCTTATGCATGAGAGTATACTTGTTAGATCGACCATGGTGAATAGCATCAGTATCAAACTCCCAAGGATGTCCCAACAAAAGAGAACAAGCATCCATAGGTACCACATCAAAATCAGCAAAAACATGATAAGAACCAATAGAAAAATGTATCCTTGCTGTTTATGTTACCTTTACCTTACCATTGTTGTTAAACCATTGAATGTGATAAGGGTGAGGATGCTCCCGTGTGGTCAAGCCAAGCTTCTTGACCACCTCAACATTCACCAGATTGTTGCAGCTACCACCATCAATGATGGTATGTGCACAACAATCCTTGATGATGAGAAACATGTTGAAAAGGTTGTGACGTTGGCGGTTGTCGTCCTCTCGAATCGTGGCACTCAAAGCTCACTGCACAATCAAAGTCCTATAGTTGTTGGTCGCAGATGTACCAAGAACCTCCTCAGCACCATCATCCGAACCTGAAATGTTAGTTGCAATAATATTTTCATCTGCAATATCAGAAGCACTAACATACCCACCATCAGCAGTGGCAATGATCGCCCGTTTGCTGGGGCAATCTCGTTGCATATGGCCAAGTCCCTAGCAGCGGTGGCACTTGATGTTGGAGGTGCGACTTGTCGAAGTGTTGGGTGCAGCCGCCTTTGCTACAACACCTTGAGGCATCTGAGACTTGCTGTTATCTTGTCCCCGTGATGTAGAAGGTGTGGTGCTGCTGCTTACAACACCGGTGGAGGGTGGTGTAGAAGCACGTACAATTGAGGAGGGCGCTGCTTTGGACGATGGCATCGGAAACTGTCATGGCGTGAAGGTGTTGTTCCGCCGCTGCTGTTGGCGACCCTGCCCTTCTTTTTCTGCTAACATAGCAAGTTGAAATAAACGTTGAGTAGAATGATATTCCTTGTAGTCAACTATGTCCTGGATCTCACGCCGCAAGCCCCCATAAAACCTAACAATTTTGTCTTCCTGATCCTCAACTACCCCACAACGAAGCATACCTTTCTGCAACTCTTGGTAGTACTCTTGGACAGTCATGTCACCCTGATCAAAGCGTTGCAATTTCTTAAGAAGATCACATCTATATGAAGGAGGAACAAACCTAGTGCGCATCTCTTCTTTTAACGCAACCCATATTTGCGGTGCATTACGTGTATTGACAAGTTCATTCCACCAAATTATAGCAAAATCTTTAAACTCACTAGTGGCTTGTCTAACTCTATGTCGCTCAGGAACAAGATGGGAGCTAAATTTTTGTTCTACCGTCATCTCCCAATCCAAGTAAGTCTCAACATCATAAGATCTACAAAATGGTGGAATAGAAAACTTAATTTTAGTGTAAGGATCATTATCTTGTTCAGGAGCATGAGGATGAGGTCTACCTCCCATACCTTGTCGATTTCGTCGAGGGCGACGGTGCTGCTGTGCATCAACCTCATCGTTATTGAAGTCATCCTCTGTGTCGTAGTGAGCATGTGCATCAGCATCAAGGATGATAGAGGGTGTAGCTTGTTAGGGAGGACGAGTCTCCATCTCATCCAACCGTGTGGTCAGACTAGCAACACTTGTATGGAGCCTCTGAAAGGTGGATGTTGTAGTGGTCTGGTAATTGTTGAAAGCTTCGGTCATCGCCCGCATCATGTCCCTTAGTTCCATATGGGACACGCACTCATCATCATCTGGAGGTGTAGAACCAGAGGTCTTATCCATATCTTCTTTCCTGTCATTGTTGGAACAAAACAAAAACGAAGAGAAAAAGATTGTGAAGAACCCTATTACTACGCTCTCTGAAGTGGAAGTGGAAAATCGATCAGTAAGATGCGTCTTACCCCACTCTTACAAGTTTCTTACCAGCACTGCAGGTGGCCAACAGTGACCGGTGTGAAGCAAGTTGAGAGTGGGTGTGATTGCAGAGGTTACCAGTTCAGCTCGAGAGAAGGTGGAGCTTGGAAGGCTCAAATGCAGTATATGTATGTGACACACAACTTAGTAACAGATAGCAATATTGAATAAGTGTCCAAAGAATTTGACCTAGTTGCTGGCCTAAGAATGTATTAGAACAGTTGTGGCAACAAGCAAGGACAAGGATGAATGATGATTAACAACAAGGATAATATCAGCAAGTATCCAGCACTCACACAGGAACAACACAACTAGAAAAACCCCTTAGCCTCCTGTTTTTGTCTTGAAGCACTAGTAGAAATAAAAAAAATTTCTATTTATTTTTTTGATATTTTTTCTCAACCAGGGGCACAAGAATAGAAACAGCACCAAGTATTAGCTCAAACTGATGAAAGATGTGATCGGTACAAATTTGGGAGCGATTGAAAAAACTGGTGCCGAAACTTCGGGGTTCAAAACGAGGTCCTTCTTAATTTTTTTTTAATTTTTTGAAAATTCCGTGACCGGCGTAGCGGGTGTATCGTATGTGGATTTTCGAGACCTTTCTGGAAAAAAAATGCGCCTCAATCGGAGTTCTGAGTGAAAAGTTATGCCCATTTTAAGGAGGATACACCGAATCAGGTTTTGGTGGTGCTGGAAACTGCAACAGGAACAAATCGGTGGATGGAATTTTTTTGTAGATTGGTTTTTTGTAGATGGAAGTGGATGGAAGAAACAAAACTGAACCAAAACAAATCTAGACCAGAAACCAGACTCAACCTAGGACACGAACTCAGAACTACGGACTCTGAAACTAAATTGTGCAAAAGGCTGAGCGGGGGTTGTAGGTCAGGGATAGTAAAAAAAAATTGTGGCTTTTTGTGGACGATAGGACTGAAACAAAATAAATCTAAAGGGAACACAAGTATACCTCACGGTGAATCTGGAAATCTGATACCAATTGATAGGAGGATGAGTCCCGATCTTCCGGGAGGTATGGTAAACTTGATTGGGTGGAGATCGACGTTGATGATCCAAGGCTCCGAATGAACGAAACCCTGCAATCACTACACCACTGCTCCGTTGGTTATCACCCGTGTCACACAAATGACCTCGCCACAAAGGCTTATCCCTGCAAGCGCAATCAAGAACACAAGCAAGAACAGAGAAGTTGCATTCAAAACTGAATTGATCACGAATTTGGGGTCTCACAACCAATGATCGGCGACACTGTTCAATGACAGATTGTATCTAAGCAAAACCCAACCCTGATTTGGTGATGGCTGCTGTATAAAAAGGAGTTTAGGGGCATGCAAGACCCCTGGACGCAACCCTAATGGGCTTCCACACGATACACGGGCCAGCAGCCCAAAAGACAGTGGTGCAGCACCGGACAGATTCTGGACGCCCACTTGTTTTGCTGATTCCCGTAAACTTAGAAGGAATTTCGAGGTGGGGCTGGTTCCATTGGAAGCTTTGAAATCACGGTTCCAACCATATATAGAACGTCCAAATCCGACTCCGTATCTGTCCGGGATGTCAGTTTTGGTGAAGGCAGCTCCTGGAACCCGAGGTGGAGTCGAATCGAGTTGTACTTTGGTTCCTCCTTGGTGTGCATGTCCTATCTCCTCCTCCTTGATTCCTTGGACTCCTCCAAGCCCTTGCTGGTCCTCTCCATTGTTCCTAATCAATAAAACATGCATGGAAACAAACATAAGTTCTGAAAAACAATTGACAAGGTTAGAACATACCCGGAGATCCAATTGTCGTGCACGTGCTCTAGTGATTGGTCCTTGCATTGTATGCAAAGGAGAGATGTACTCATCACCCTCTACAGCCGTTATACACACTCCACTGTTTGATGTGGCTGCAAGTAGGCGATTTGCTTCTAAACTTGCCGTTCGAAAATGGTATCCATTGATATCGTATCGGCTAAATTCTCTAGCTTTCAATTGACCATTCGCGATCTGTCGAAAATCATCGGAGATGTTGATATCTTTCATAGACTACATGTACAACAATATACAAAGCTAGCATCTTATACTAAAAATATGAACTATGATTGAAAAACAAAGGATATCGGAGAAGTTAGCATCTTACATGTTCATGGAACCAATTCACGAAGTTTTTGCCACCTTTTGTGCCATGTTGACGTAGATTATCCAATTGACTTTGCGTCAAACTTCGAGAAGATGTCCAATAAAGATTGTCAAACATTTTAAAAAATGGTAACACTTCTTCCATGTTGAAAAACATGTAAACCATGGTGTAGTTACTCTCTTGCTCCGAAATATAATGAGAAGTGGCAATCCAAACACCTTTACCCTTCCAATGAAAAATTTTAAGCTCTGTCATAGGCTGCTCTTCTGCATCATGATATCATGTCGTAGATGCATTCACATTGTTGGCACGTGCGAAATATTTGATAAAGAAGTTTGTAATCTCTTTAGCTACAAATGCCTCTGCAATACACCCCTCAACTCTTGCCTTGTTGCGCACTGTAGCTCTAAGTTTTTTCAGTTCTCTTTCTTGACTATACATCCACCTGAATTGTGCAGGTCTTGCTACTAACGCTTCATAAGGAAAATGCACCAGCAAATGTTGCATAACATTCATAAATCTAGGTGGAAAAACTTTTTCCGTCTTACATACAAGCACGAGTTGTGTTCAGTTCTGTTCAGTACCATACCCTTCGAAACCATCTTCTTTGGACTGTTTTAACTTTGCATGCCATGCCATTTTTTTCGCTTGTCAATCGACGAGGTGCTCCTTTTATATCTCTTTTGCCTTTTCGGAATGATTTTGTATCCCTCCTAAAAGGATGATTTGAAGGAAGGAATTGTCGATGACAATAAAAAAGCCGACTTTTTCCCATACTTCAGCCTTATGGCATCAGTGTCACTCATACATATGGGACAACACAATTGTCCGTGGACACACCAAGTAGCCCAAATGCCATATGCCAACAAATCATGAATTGACTATAGATACGCGACACTTAAGTCAAATTCACATTTCATATGATTGTCATATGCCTTTACACCTTGCCACAACTCTTTCAACTCTTCAATCAACGGTTGCATAGACACATTGATTTTCTTGCATGGATGTTTAGGACCAGGAATGATCGCCGCAAGTGTGGGGACCGGAGTCCACACATCTGAGGATCTCATTGGGTGGTGCCGTGCGATGCGGCACCTAACAGCACACACGAAAAGGATACCAAAACATAAAGAGTTTCAAAATAAGAAGAGTTTACAAAAGAGTGTACAATAGGAGTACACACGCAGCGGAAAATACATACTCATAATCTCACCTAACTAAGCAGGAGAGAAGACGTCCATGCCCTAGGACGATTCTCACTAGCAACATGAAGAACATTCAGTAGCGGCATGGTTCACATGAGATTTATCTCGACACCTCGAGTCTCATGTACAACCTGAATAGCAGAAATAAAACTAATACCTGCAAAAATCGTTAAAGCACAAACGTGAGCATAAGGCTCAGCAAGACTAACATGTCTCACTAGACATATGCAGGGGTAAGTACTAAGCATAGGTAAGGAATAACATAAATAGACTCGCCTACAAGTGAATCCTTATAATCATGTTTTAAGTAGCACATGACATTCTTCAGGCACGGCACATCATAGACTCCACAGTCAAACAAGAAACGCTTTGCCGATGATATGACATGCACAAAGCACATAATGCTATTATAGGTTAAGTATTTGGAAACTCTAAACTTTTAATTTTGCTATCTCTAAGACATACAAGGTTGCAAAGCAATAATAATTCTATATATCATATTCTTCTGACTTCTTCAGTATTTACTAAGTCACAACTCAGTGAACAAGTGGTACTCTATTACCGCGAGGGACGGTGATTGCAATCAGGACATACCCGGAATACACGACACATATGCCCGCTCGGAAGTACCTTTCACTGTACTCCTCTCCCACGTCGTTTGTGGCCACCTTTCACCCGTCATCCCGATGTCGAACCAGTTCTACCGTCCCAAAAATAAGGTCCCTAACCGAGCACGTCGAAGTTGTTCCTTAGAGGTTCCCACCTTACGATCATCTTCCCCCGAAGGACGGCGGTATAAGTTTCGACACGAGGGTGCCCGAGCTACATCAGTTTAATGGACCCCATTAATCCATTATGTAACCGATACTGTTCAAACTTGCTCAACAGGGCCGCACACGAGACGGTCCTTAACCGACACAGACGGGGCTACAAACCAACCTCCACATTTGCCTTACCCTTATCGGACCAGGCCCAAATGTGGTCGCAAGCATTGTCCCCCTCTTTCGAGCTCAGACAACCTTGCGCGTCCTGTCCTACAGGAACATCCCAGTCCACATCTCCAATTATTAAGAGTGAACATTTTGGTAACATCTCGCGAGTAGATTCCCCTACTCGACTCCTCTCACAAGTAGAATAAACTACTTGACTTGTGGTCAATAAAATATGACCCTCTCGCGAGTAGATTCCAACTACTTGACTTCTATCGGTTTTCCTATACATTAGCAAAGCAGTTACTACAGGTCAAACTGTAACCCGTTCCAACCAACCTCTGGGATTTGTGGTCATGCAAGTGGAGTATCAATCACCCTATACGTAATGCATAATATCAACTGAAGACGTAAGTGAATAAAACTGGAAAAATTCTGAAAAACTCTTAAATGCAAACCGGGGCTTGCCTTAGTTTGCGCTAAGTCAATGTTAGTCGTTAAGTCTTGTGCTTTCCTTCGAAGAGTCCGCCATGGAACTTCAAGTTGGAACACCTTGGCATTCTCCTCCAAGCGAAGTTTCTTGTCGATCACCTATCAGCATGTTCCTATCGACATGATATGCATATAAGTAATTAAGTAATTTAATAATAGACTCCACGGGGTTGTGTAAACTTTAAGAACGAGGAGTTTGACTAGGAAGGACAGATATGCCTCTGTTGTGTGGGTAACCAGAGGATGAGTCAAGGTGGGCATAGTAGTGTCAGTATGAACTGAAAGGTACAACATAAAGCTACATTGCAACTTAGCATACCACACTTCAAGTTATGCCACGCGAGATTGAAAATTTTTGAATGGTGAAGAAGTGTTGGGCGGAGAAGTGTAAGGACGACCCAAAAAATCAAGGTGGGACATCGAAAGCTTGAGTATGAGTGGAGTGTACCAGACGAAGGTCGCAATTTAGCAGTGGACCAATGAACTTGACTTAACTCATAAAGGAGTAAACCTAGTTAAGTGGGTAGTTGTCGACTGTTGGAGTCGGCAGATCTCCTGACACTGCTAAAGTGTTGAAGGAGCTTGTAGTTCGGTGTGGGCGCGCGGAGACTCAAGAAGGTGAATTGCGGTTTAACACAGGAGACACTAGGATTTACGTGGTTCGGGCCGCCTGAGTGTAATACCCTACTCCACGGGTGTGTTGGTGTTGTATTTGATTGTCACGTATGATCTCCACGTCTCTGTCCCCTGTCCCTGTGTGTATCGTCGGCCTGTCCTTTTATAGTACAAAAACAGGCCGTTACAAGCTGGCCTGGCCCGACATGTGGCCCCGGCGGTTACTAGTATTGATACACGATTAATTGTTGTTAATGATCCTGTAACGGGCTCCGACAGTGCCGTTACAGGTGTTAAGATCGTCCGTTTAAGTGTCATTAATATGGCATTAATGACATTTAAACGGGTCTTGAAGTCCTTGGCTCTCCTTTGAAGATCCGGAGCCATTACAAGGTCTTGCAGAGGTTAGAGGCTGCCAGCTCCGACGTTTAGACACATGGCAGCTCCGGATCTTGCTGTGGGAAGCAGGAAGCTCCGGGGCTACCTGACACGTGTCAGGTCCGGAGCTTCTCTCGGTCAGGGGTTAAGTCCGGAGGTGCCATTTCGGTACTCGGTCCGGAGCTTCCCCCATGTGGGCGGTAGCTCCGGTTCGGCAGTACACGTGGCGACCTAGGGATTAACCATGTTGGAGAAGCAGGTCCAGTCATGTCTGACAAGTGGGCCTCCGAGGGTCTTCAATTCAAGTAGTCGTCCTTCCCTCGAGATCTTTGTAATCTCAGGGGGTGTACGGTTTTTAGGGTACCGACAGTGGCCCCCTGGACCTACCTCTGAGGAAGGTCACTGGGGTGAAGTCGTTCCATCGGAGGTGGGTCCATCCTTGTGACTCTTGAACTGGGTCTTCAAGGGTCTTCAGAGGTGCCGTTGGCAGGGTTTTACAGTTAGACCCCGACACGTGGCGCACCTCAGGCGGTAGATAAGATCTTTGACGTGCGGATCTCACGCAATTGAAGGTCGCCGGTTCCTGATACGAAAACCGTATCGGTTCAGCGCGCCCTGTCAGGCCGCCGCCCTTGGGTTTCCCGCCTCGTGATGACAACCGTTCGCCTGGGTGAGAGCCTCGACTTGATCGTCGGGGTGGTCCGGGGCCCTCTTGTCATCGGCTGGGTTGAATTCTTGAGTAGTATCTTCGACTCCCCTGCAGTTTCCATCCAAGCGTCGCGAGGGCTTACTTAAGAAGGAAAGCGCGCACCGTCGGGAGTTCTTTACGCCTCCCATCTGATCTTGCGCTCAAACTCCCGACTCATACTTTGCTCCTCTTCTCTTGCCTAGCTGTGCCGCGATGGAGTTGGGTCTGCGCGAGAGTCGCCTGAAGACCTACAACGATTTGAAGAAGGTCCGGGCCCTTATGGGGTGGTCCTCGGACTTCTTCAGCCGCTTGGTTCGTGCCGGCGGAGAGCTCCCCTTTGAGAAGGAGCGCGCTGGCGAGATGGTGTACTTTTCTTCGTACGCCATGGTGGGGCTGATCCCACCGTTTTCTTCTTTCTTCTCGATGCTGCTAGACTTCTATGGTCTGCAGCTATACCACCTTGGCCCTCACTCCATTCTCCTCGTGTCCATCTTTGTCCACTTCTGCGAGATGTGGGTGGGCATCCCCCCCTGCGTTGAGCTCTTCCGAACCTTCTTCACCGTTCACACCACCGGCCGGAGCAATGAGTACCTTGGCTTCTACTACTTCGTGAAGCGCAAGAAGTGCCCATTCAAGTACCTCCGGTCGTTCCCTTCCGGGAAGTGGGATGACTGGAAGAAAGATTGGATAGTCGTCAGGGTGGAGGAGCATCAGCGGTTGGAACTACCAGACGGTCTGCCTGGCATCGACACGTCGATATGGAGTGAAGTTCCGGTGCTGGCGGAAGTTTTCGACCCTGTCCTGACCAGGATCCGCAAATGTGTGGAGGGAGGATTGACTCCCCAGGCGGTGTTCTGCAACTTCCTGACCAACAGGCGGGCGCCGCTAAAGAGGAGGGAGAAGCTCGCCTGGGCCCTCAACAACGTGATGGACGAGGACCGGGTTGAGACCGGGTTGAAGTCCAACATGGTGAGGAAGACCTTGGAGTTCCACCTCAAGAAATTCCAGCACGGCATCGACGTCGACGGAGATTACTTGACTTCGCCGTCGGCCTTTCTCCCACTGAACGTGGAAGTGGAGTTCAGCAGAGAGCTCCGGCGGACAATGCCTGCGCTTAACGACCTTGGTGTCGTCGAGAGAAGACCAACCACCCGGGTGGCAATCCCCGGGGTGCCCGAAGATGGCTCGGTCCCTGCTCCACAGCCGAGGGTTGAAGTCATCGGCAAGGGCAAGGAGCTGGCGGAGGAGCCGGAGAGTCGGAAGAGGAAGCTACATCATGCCGACGGATGGTCTGTCAGGCCCGTTACTTCCACCTTGGCTCCTTCTCCCCAGGGGGGGAGATCTTCTGCCGCCGTGGCGACTGTCCCCGTGGTGGGGTCCTCCCGGAACGAGACTATTCCTGCGGTGGGATCCTCCTGGAGCGCGTCTATCCCCGTGGTGGAGCCCTCCGGGGGTGCTAGCTCTGGGTGCACGACTCCTGCACCTGGGGCGGTGGGAGCCTCCAGGTCCAAGGGTTCCTCCCGATTGAGGAGAGCCTCGACCCGGGAAACGCCCGCGGCTGCGACAAGTTCTGGGGGGCCTCCCGGAGCTCCTACGCCGACCATGGCCAGCCCGGAACGTCCGGGAAAAAGGTTCCGCGCAAGCTGGTGCGGAAGCCTTCCAAGGTAATTTTTTATTTTTACCTTGGTTAACTTTCTAGTTGTAGCGATTGTTTGTTAATTTTCTTTATCCATCTTCTGCAGCGTCCCCAAGAAGGGGAGTGAAGCTCCACCCTCGGCCACGATTTCCAAGGCTGTGGGAGCTTCTGCTCCTGTCCCAGTTCTGCCCCAGGTGGTGGCTGAGGCTGCGACAGCTCCGGCGCCGGCTGTCGTGGTCATGAACCTCGACTCGTCCCCAGAACTTCCCGTGGTAGCGCCAGACCACGGGAGTGAAGACACGCCAGCGGCACTTGTCTCGGAGGTTGAAGCTCCGGGTCCTGGTGCTGCAGTAGCGGAAGCTCCGGCTGTAGAGCTGGAAGAAGTAGTAGTCCCGGCCCCGGAGCCGGAACTTGTCGAAGCCCCGGTGATTGAACCGGAGGTGATTGAAGCTCCGGCATGCGAGCCGGAAGTTGAGGTAGCTCCGGCAGTGGAGCCGGTTACCTCCGAAGCACCGGTCGCTGAGCCGGTTATTGTTGGAGCGCCGGTCACAGAGCCGGCGGTCGAAGAGGTGAGGGAGCTTGAGCCTCCCTCGGAAGAGGTGTCCCGGTCGGAGCCAGTAGTAGCTCCGACTCCGGAGGCGACGACGTCGATGGTACATGTGGCCGAGCCAGAGTGCCTAAGCGAAGTCGCCGGCCCCCTGCCTGATGGGGCGAATGAAGACTTGGCGGCAGGGCCTTCTTCGATGGCGACTGAGGCCATCCCAGAGGACGGCCCTAGCGCCTTGGAAGCTCAGGGTTCCGCTCTCGTAGAGTGGGACCCAATTTTTGTATGTGAAGACCCGCTGGAACCAGCGGAGGAGACCCCAGCAGGTCCGGAGCCCATCCCGCTGTCGATGTCTATCGACAACGCCTGCTCCAGTCTACGTCAGGTCCAACTGGCCTTCTTCCACGACAGCAAGGCTCTTGAAGAGGAGCGCCAAACCCTTAGGCAGTGGCGTAATCGGCTCCACTTCGAGACTAAGCTGGCGCAGTCGAGGCTAGCGGATGACAAGGAGTGGATCAAGCGGGAGAAGATCCGCCTGGAGTACTGGGAGAAGCTGCTGGATGAGAGGGAGAACATGACCCATGCCCTCGACGCTCAATCCCGGGAGTTCCACGATCAGGCCAAGGCTGCCAACGACGCGGCCAATGCTCGGTTCGAGCAGCTTGAGGCCATCAACACAGCGCTCATCAAGCGCCGAGAGGCACTTGAAGGGAGGGAGAGACGGCTCGAATACGAAGAGCAAAAACTCCTGGAGCTGCGGGATGACATCCTGAGAAGGGAAGAGGAGCTCGCCGAGAAAGCAGCTCTGGCTGACAAGGGCCTCGAGGAGCGCACTAAGAAGTTGGAAGAGCGCTGCCTCGAGGAAGAGGAGAAGACCTGGGTGCGAGGGCAGGAACTCTACGAATATGAGTGTGCCCTTGTTGCCCGGGAGAAGAAAGTGGAGGCTAGGGAGAAGGACCTGGTCGATCGTCGGAACAAGATCCACCTCCGGGAGGAGGAGCTCGGAAGACTTGAGAGGCGGGTTGCTGCAAAAATTCAGCAAAACGCCAAAGAAGTTGAGCGCCTCGCCCGTGAGAATTCCGAACTGACGGCGGCCAAGAGATCCTTGGAAGAGGTGAAGAGCTTGAGGACGGCGGACTCCCTGCAGATTTGGGAGTTCCTGGGCAAGGCCAATGATGCGCTGACGCTGATGGGTTTCAGCCCCGTGCGCCCGGATGATCCGGAGCCAGAGCCGAACCTTGTGCTGCAAGCATTGAGCGCTGCAGGCAGCAAGCTCTCCAAGGTGGGCGACGTCATCGTGGACCAACTGGAGGTCGAGGGGCAATCCCTGGTGAGGAATGTCACAGAATATGTGCTGACGTGGTACACCAGCCGGAACCCTCAATTTCCTCTGGACCCGGTGCTTGAAGGCCCAGTCGAAGGAGAAGGCGAAGCTACCCGAGCCAGCGTTTCGGAGGTCGCCCAGAAAGTCGCCGAGTTCTTCCATAGGGTCTAGGACCATCTCTTTAGCTCTCGCTTGTATTTTCTCTTCTTCTTCCTCAATTTTGTAATCCCTTGTCTCCAGATGTAATCTCCTGTCTCCAGATGAATGAAATCCCCAAAATTTTTTGCGAATTTCATTTTTTGTCTTCAACATCTTTATCTTCTCTTGGCCCCCTGGTAGATGTACACAATTTGATTGTGAACATGTACCAAAAGGATATTGAGTTTTGTTGAAGACGAATTTGCTTCGAACTTGTAGAATTTCTTTGATAGTGAAGGTCCCCTGAAGTTGTCGGAGCTTAGAAGCTCCGGTACTGTCCATCGCTGGAGCTTAGTAGCTCCGGCAATAGCCTCTATCAACATGTAGAACATCGATAGTTAGTACTCCAAGGTGTCGGAGTTTAGTAGCTCTGGCAATGACCTTTGCCAACACTTGGTTTGTTGGCAACAAACTCCATGTACGGGGTCTTCTCACCATCTTTTACTCAGCGCCGACGGTTGACCCCCTTGGGGGAGTCGGAGCTTGGTTAGCTCCGGCTTTTCTCCATCAACGTAGAGTTTATTTTTCCTGCACACTTAAGCCAAGAAAAATAGTAAAATTTGTTCCTTGTCTATAATTTCGTCGCGGCTTACGATTCTCAAGAAAATTTTAAGTTGAACGCGATTTTAAATACAACTGGATGCGTTGTCTTTTCTCTTAGATCCAATTGTCCATGGACCCACCTTACTTTGGCCTGCCGGGGTGTAGGTAGAGTGGAGTACTTAGGGTGCTTGACCAGGCTAAGTCGATAGCGCACTCCGGCCCTAGATTGGCTTGGCGGCTTTCAGGCGAGTTGGCCATAAACGATATTTAAATCCAAGAGATCTGACAGTTCAACTCAAGTCGTATATAAACCGGTCAAACTAAAATTTCTTAAGAATTGCACGTCTCTATTATAGACAAGAAAGAGAAAAATAAAAATGTCGAGCCTGCACAAAATGAATGCACGTGGAGTCTATTTCACATGAAGATGTCTTTCATTATAGGTCCGGGGTACAGGGGAAACAGGTACACTCTTAGGGTACGGAACCAGGCTAAGTGTGCTTGGTTTCTCGTTTGACCCAGGGTAGTTAGCCACACTTTTAGTCCGGAGACTGTGACAAGTGCTGCATGAGCCTTGCAGACCTTTCAGGAAAGGTCCGGCTGCTCTCCCGGAGGAACTACCCGACTCTGTACAATGACTCTATAACATACATTTCAAGTTACTTAAGACTCACCTCCGTGGAATTAAGTATAGAACTTACGGAGGTGCTCGATGTTCCAAGGATTTGGGAGAGGTGTCCCATCCTCGGTAGCCAAGCGAACGCTTCCGGGACGGGATACTTTGATCACTCAGAAAGGCCCCTCCCAGCCGGGGGAGAGTTTGTTTAACCCTTCTCTGGATAGTATTCTCCGTAGCACCAGATCGCCTTCCTCGAGCTGTCGGTTGTGTACATGCCGCTGGTGATAACACCGTAGAGCTTGGCGATATCGGGCATTCCGAACAGCTGCTTGGCACCTTCCCTCCTCGAGGAGGTCTAGGTCTTCACGCCGGAGCTGGTCCTGCGCGGCTTCGTCGAAGGTCCGGACCCGGAGCGAACCCAAGGTGATTTTCGGAGGAAGGATTGCTTTAGCTCCGTACACCAGAAAGAAAGGTGTTTCTCCGGTTGACCGGTTTGGAGAAGTCCTGTTGGCCCATAGAGTGGGCGGAAGCTCTTCGATCCAATTGGCTCCGTGCTTTTTCAAGCGCTCATAGGTGCGCGTTTTGAGTCCTTTAAGGATTTCTGCATTTGCTCTCTTGGCTTGGCCATTGCTGGCGGGATGTGCTACGGAAGCGTAGCAAACCTGTACGCCGAGGTCTTCGCAATACCCTTGGAATGCGGAGCTTGTGAATTGAGTCCCATTATCAGTGATGATCTTGTTTGGGACTCCGAATCTGCTTACAATGGATTGCAGAAAGTTGATAGCAGATTGCTTGTTGATCGTCACAACTGGAGTTGCTTCCGGCCACTTGGTGAACTTGTCAATGGCAACGTACAGGAACTTGTAACCTCCGACGGCTCTTGGGAAGGGTCCCAAGATGTCCATCCCCCACACAGCGAATGGCCATGTAGGAGGTATCATTTGTAAGGGCTGAGCAGGTGTATGAATTTGCTTTGCATGAAATTGGCATGCTTCGCATTTCTTCACCAGCTCAGTGGCATCCTGGAGCGCTGTAGGCCAGTAGAAGCCATGCCGAAAGGCTTTTCCGACCAGCGTGCGGGAAGATGTGTGGTTCCCACACTCGCCTCCATGGATTTCTGCGAGGAGCTCGCAGCCTTCTTCCCTTGTGATGCACCGCATTAGGATGCCATTGGCACCGCGCCGGTAGAGATCCCCTTCTACCAGCGTGTATCTTTTAGCCAATCTGACTACCCGGTCAGCGGATACATCATCGTCAGGAAGGATGTTGTCTTTCAAGTAGTTCCGGATCTCCGAGATCCATGCATCGGAACTGACTTGAGAATTTGAGTCTTGCGTGCTGGGTTGCTCGGAGCTTCCGGCAGCACCTACGACCCTTGATGGCTGCCATGGTAATAGGGCCATCGGGACCGTCAGCTTCGGGATGCTGATCTCGCCCCCTTCGTTCAGTTCGGCAGGCTGAACTGTGGGTTTTGACAACCTCCAGACAAAGATTCCGTCAGGAGCCGGAGCTCCGGTTGACGCTTTGGTCGAGAGTTCGTCAGCTTCAGCGTTGTGGGCACGCTGAACATGGTGGAGGTCTAGGACTTCAAAGTCCTTCTGAAGCCTCTGTACTTCAAGGAGGTAAGCAGCTAGCTGGAGATTATTGCAGGAGCATTCACCCTTCACCTGCTTAATGATGAGCTGTGAATCTCCTTTGACCAGCAGTTGCTTGACACCGTATGACAGTGCCACCTTTAGCCCGTAGATGAGTGCTTCATACTCTGCCATGTTGTTGGTTGCCTTGAAATCAAGGTGTACCATGTATTTTACCTTCTCCCCAGTCGGTGCAAAGAGAAGGATTCCAGCTCTGGCCCCCTGCTTCTGCATGGAGCCATCGAAGTAAAGGGTCCAGTGAGGCTCGGTGAAGGTTGGAACTTGATGTTCCGTCTTCTGCTCGTTGGGGCCCCCAGGGTTTGATGGAGAGGGAGTCCATTCCGCCACGAAATCTGCCAACGCTTGACTCTTGATTGCTTGTCTCGAAATGAATTCGAGATCGAACTCAGCCAATTCCGCTGCCCACTTTGCAATATTCCCAGTTGAATTGGGATTATGCAAGATCGCTCGAAGTGGATAAGAGGTCACCACCGAGACTTTGTGAGCTTGGAAGTAGTGTCGGAGCTTCCTGGAGGCAATAAGAACTGCATAAAGCAGCTTATGCACCTCTAGGTATCGAGTCTTGGCATCATGTAATACTTCACTGATGAAGTATACAGGGCGTTGAATGGTCCAGACACTCCCGGATGGGTCCGGAGCTTCCTCTCTATTGATCCGAACCCTGTCGGAGGAGTCCAGATTCTCTTCGGGGACCTCCGGGTTCTGGCTGGAGGAACCCGGAGCTTCTTCAGAAATGACCTGGAGCCTCTCAGAGGGGTCTGGATCTTCTGAAGTGACTTCTTATGGATTTGAGTCTGGGAACTGGGACCCAGACTCACTTTCAGGGACCTCCGGACCCTCCTGAAGGGGTCTGGATTCCTGAGTATGGGGTAGTTCTGGTCTCTCCGCAACCAGAACCATACTGACAACTTCGTCAGTAGCTGAAATGTAAAGCAACAAAGGCTCACCAGGGTTTGGAGCTACCAGAATTGGTAGGGTGGTGAGGAACTGTTTCAGCTCCTGGAATGCCTTCTCTGCTTCTTCGGACCATTGGAATGGACCGGACTTCCTCAACAACTTGAAGAAGGGGAGTGCCCATTCTGCCAGTCATGATATGAACCGGCTGAGGGCTGCTAGACACCCAGTTAACTTTTGGACATCTTTGATGCGGGTTGGTGGCCGCATGTCTTCGATGGCTTTTATCTTCGCCGGATTAGCCTCTATGCCCCGGTGACTTACCAGGAAACCAAGAAGTTTTCCGGAGCTAACCCCGAAGACACACTTGTCTGGGTTTAGCTTCGTACGGGTGGCCCGCAGCTTGTCGAAGACAGCCTGCAAGGTGTCCAATAGGGACTCCTTGTTCTTGACCTTGACCACGATGTCATCGACGTACACTTCCACTATGTCTCTGATGAGTTCTTCAAAAGTTTTGTACATAGCTCGTACAAAAGTTGAAGCTGCATTCTTGAGACCAAATGGCATGGCTGTGTAACAATACAATCCATCTACTGTGATGAATGAAGTATGCTCTTCATCCTCTCTAGACATCCTGATTTGATGATACCCAGAATATGCGTCTAGGAAACATAGTAACTCACACCCGGAGGTGGAATCCACTATCTGATCTATTCTAGGTAGTGGGAATGGATCTTTTGGACATGCCTTATTCAGTGTGGTGTAGTCAATGCACATCCGAAGCTTCCCGCCGGCCTTGGGCACAACGACTGGGTTCGCCAGCCATTTTGGATAGAAGACTTCTCGGATGAATCCGGCTTCGAGCAGCTTCTTCACTTCTTGTCGGATGAAGTTCTGCCGCTCTACGGATTGCTTTCGAGGCTTCTGATGCACAGGCCGAGCATCGGGGTAAATCTTCAGATTGTGCTCAATCACTTCCCTGGGGATCCTAGGCATTTGTGACGGTTGCCAGGCAAACACGTCAACATTATCCCGGAGGAAAGTTATGAGCGCGAGTTCCTATTTGTCGTTCAACCCTCCCGATATAAGGGTGGTTTGAGCGGCATAGGAACCAATTTGGACGACATTGACGGGAATGTCGGTGTCGCCGCTTGGCTGCACACGGGGTGCAGAGGTTGAGCCTCGTTGACGAATGCTCGGGGGTTTCGGAGCTTGCTCCTGTCTGGAGTCCTCCTCTTGCGCCGTGGTGAGTGCATGGAGCTCCTCCAGAGCAGTTACTCCGGCAGTGCGATCTCCGCGGATTTGGAGAACGCCTACTGGTGTAGGCATCTTCAACACCAGGTATCCATAATGAGCAGCTGCCATAAATTTGTATAGGGCAGGTCTACCCAAGATGGCGTTGAATGGTAAGTTGATCTGAGCGACGTCGAAGACCAACTTCTCGGTGCGATACTTCTCCCGTGTCCCGAAGGTAACGGGGAGAGTTATAGCTCCGAGTGGAGTAATGGCCCCTGGACCTACTCCGGAGAAAGGTCGAGAGGGCTGGAGATCCGAAGGTCGGAGCTGAAGCTTGGTAAAAGCATCAGAGCTTATGAGGTTCAGCCCCGAACCTCCGTCCACCATAACATGATGGAGCTGGATGTTATTGATGGTGGGAGATACCATCAAAGGTAACTGTCCAGCTCCGACCATGCTTCGAGGACAGTCCGAAGCATCAAAAGTGATGGATGTGTCCATCCACGTTCGATGTGGCTCCGGTCTAGCTGTAGGAGCTACACCGGCCATATCCCGCCGCATAGTCTTGATGACGTGACGGGAGGTGATGTCCCATGATCCACCAAAAATGGTGTTCATGGTTTTCCGACGCTCGTTGTCAGAGACATCAGAGTCATCGTCGACGGAGGTGTAGACGGCCTTCAAGACCTTTTTGGGGTCCTGAAACCCTAACTACTCTTCAGCCGGAGCTTCGTCGACCTTCTGTTTTCCTTCCCTCTGTCGGAAAGGAGACCCTTCCCGGCGCTTGCTGTAGCGCTCGGCAAGGTTTTGGACCTCTCGGCAGTCTTCCAAACCGTGGCTGCCCGTTTTGTGAATGGGACACCACACTTTGGGTTTGCCACCGTCTTCGGAAGACGGTCGAGGTTGCTTCTCGGAGCGTGGCCCCCGGCCACTAGGAGTTGCAGCAGCTGCAACATTGGATGTGCCGGCCGACGGCTTCTTCTTGCCGTTGGTCTTCTTTTTCTTCTTGCCACTCCTGGAGGTAGCAGCTTCTTCTTTGGAGGATTTCTTGTGATCCTCCAAGGCTGATTTGGAGTGCATTTCACGGCCCTTCGCAGCTCTGGCACATTTGTCTGCCAGGCTGAAGAGTTCCGTGACGCTGGTGATCTCTTTGATCGCGAGTTTCCCCAACATCTTCTTGTCCCGTATGCCCTGCCTGAATGCCACAATGACAGAAGCGCTTGAGATAGAAGGGATTGTGTTGTGTACCTGAGATAACCTCTGGATGAAGGACCGCAAAGATTCTCCCCCTTTTTGCACAACCGCAAAAAGGTCCAGTTCAGTGCCTGGTCGGGTGTATGAACTCCCGAAGTTGGCAGTGAACTGAAGGCACAGCTCCTCCCAACTGTTGATGGAGTTGGGTGGAAGGCTCATAAACCAGGACCTGGCGGTCCCGGTTAAGGCCACTGGAAAGTAATTGGCCATTACAGCCTCGTTTCCTCCAGCTGCCAAGATTGCAGTGGAGTATATCTGAAGGAATTCAGCGGGGTTGACAGTCCCGTCGAATTTTTCCGGCAGGTGTGGCCGGAACTTCTGTGGCCATCTAACCATGCGCAGGTGCATGGCTAGGGCTGAACAGCCTCCTCCTACTCCTTCCAGAGTAGAAAGGTCCTGAGCTTCCCGTCTTTCACGAGCACGCTCGATATGGACACGGCCATCCTGTTGGCGGTATCGGCGATCAAGCTCCGCCCGGAGGTCATGAGTCGAAAGCCTGGATACCATATGGGTACGTCGTGCCCCAGAGGGCATCGACGTCACCTGCTGTGACGCAGGCCGTCTCCTGTTGTTGGAGACGTGCGGACCAAGTCTTCCAGACAAAGTCCTTCGCTGCGACGGGACTCGTCCCGAAGGAGGAGGACCATGGTTGTTGAGGCGTTCGGCCGCTGCTGCGACCAAATGCTCCACATCGGCCCTCCACTGCTCCATTGCATCTCGAGATGCGTCCGGAGGTGGTGGTCGTTGGAGAAGAGCACGCGCTGCATGGAGCGCGTGTTCCGGGTTGTCATGACTTGCCGATGCAGTCAGTGACGCCGGCGCACCATCACGTTGTCCAGCACGATTTGCCGGAGAAGATGGTGGTGGTGGGAGAGTGGCTCCTGCTGGTGGCTGCCTGTTGGAGGGATTGCCCCCAACAGCTTGAGTAGCAGGTTGGCCGTTGGATGATCCAGCCGCGGAGTTCACCATTCTTGAAAATCTCAGGCGCCCCCTACCTGGCGCGCCAACTGTCGACTGTTGGAGTCGGCAGATCTCCTGACACTGCTAAAGTGTTGAAGGAGTTTGTAGTTCGGTGTGGGCGCGCGGAGACTCAAGAAGGTGAATTGCGGTTTAACACAGGAGACACTAGGATTTACGTGGTTCGGGCCGCCTGAGCGTAATACCCTACTCCACGGGTGTGTTGGTGTTGTATTAGATTGTCACGTATGATCTCCACGTCTCTGTCCCCTGTCCCTGTGTGTATCGTCGGCCTGTCCTTTTATAGTACAAAAACAGGCCGTTACAAGCTGGCCTGGCCCGACATGTGGCCCTGGCGGTTACTAGTATTGATACACGATTAATTGTTGTTAATGATCCTGTAACGGGCTCCGACAGTGCCGTTACAGGTGTTAAGATCGTCCGTTTAAGTGTCATTAATATGGCATTAATGACATTTAAACGGGTCTTGAAGTCCTTGGCTCTCCTTTGAAGATCCGGAGCCGTTACAAGGTCTTCCGGAGGTTAGAGGCTGCCAGCTCCGACGTTTAGACACGTGGCAGCTCCGGAGCTTGCTGTGGGAAGCAGGAAGCTCCGGGGCTACCTGACACGTGTCAGGTCCGGAGCTTCTCTCGGTCAGGGGTTAAGTCCGGAGGTGCCATTTCGGTACTCGGTCCTGAGCTTCCCCCTTGTGGGCGGTAGCTCCGGTTCGGCAGTACACGTGGCGACCTAGGGATTAACCATGTTGGAGAAGCAGGTCCGGTCATGTCTGACAAGTGGGCCTCCGAGGGTCTTCAATTCAAGTAGTCGTCCTTCCCTCGAGATCTTTGTAATCTCAGGGGGTGTACGGTTTTTAGGGTACCGACAGTAGTGTTGTCGTAGGGTCCTGACTTAGGATGAGCCATGATGGAACCTAACGACACTTGGGACTGAATTGACATCAACATGGCTTGGACTTAAGAAGTCATTACAAGCATTGTTAACCTAGCATGAGAACCAAGACAATGTTCAAACCGCTTTTAGGTAAACCAGTTGCTACGACTAACGTCGCAAGCATCGTTCAGGTGCTTATACAACGACACTAATGTAGTGTCTCCTGCAAGCTGGTCCAGGTGAGCTTGGTAAGCTCTCAAAACTTAAACATGATGTGTGACCTTGCCGTGAAGGCATGCTTTGCCATCTTGAGAAGATCGTCTTAGCGAGGTCCACATCAACCCGGACTCGTCAATGAGGTGAGCGGAATCCCGAACACCACCTTGTGAATCTTAAGGCTAGTGATGTCAACTCGGTTGTTGATAAGCGACTCGACGAACCTTCCATCGATGAAGTGGTACACCAAGTTAACCAAGTTAGGGAACATCCTCGACACAACCAAGGAACTCTTATCCAAGGTTCCCCTTGGTCTAGTTCTCCTTGTTGGTCGCAACGTTCTTGCATCCTATACTCCAGGTCATCGATGATCACCGACACACCTGGTTTGACCTAGAAGGCATTTCATCGAGCACCCTGGCTACACCCAGGACTCGGCGAGTCTCGCCTCGACTAAACCCTAATTTGGCTAAACGACCGTCGACCATTGTGTCATGGTTGAGTTCCAGCATCATGTACGTTACAGGCATCCTTCATCTCGATGCCAGGACATGATGATGGCTCGGAACATCATGATGACGTTATGTGGTCAACGACGTCGACACGGCTCATGGTGGAGCATCACGAGCACGCACGGACATGCCAACATGATACAAATGACAAAGGAGGTCAACTTAGGGATTTCTATAGGAACGATATCAATGCTGAACATGGACGTACGACTTGACGACACATGAGTACCATTAGCGATCACGACGAACGGACTTCGGTGATGTCAAACAAGGCATTTTAGGGCAAGGCTCATCTTGTAGGCATTTCGCCGAACATCTTGGGGTTGTACTTGAGTTCCGTCGCTTCATCCCCATTCAAAGGGTATCTTGGCACATGTCCTTGTCGATTGCCACATCATTCCACCCATGCATCACAGACTAGCTCTAAACATCAACAAAGTTGGTTCTTCTCTTGTAAACATTTCATCGAACAGGTTGACTGCAGCATTGATCCGACCAATCTTTGCACAGATCAGAGCTAACCTTGGATCAATTGTCGATGCTTGTGTGTCAACAACGTGTTCCTGCATTTCATAAATCACATACATCCCTCGCTTTGCTGGTTGGGTGCAACCATGGTGCGGAACGGGGCAACGATGCCGGGTGTCGACCACCGGTTGAGGTGTTGGACAGCAGCGAGGGTGGTGTTAGGGCGGCAGGGCGCTCGGCCAGGGTGTGTGTTGGATGGGAGGATGGACAGGGCGGCAAAGACAAAGCCATGGCACATGGTGAGCGGCAGAGAGAGTCGACGGATGGCGTTGACAAGAGGAACGCGGTCGCCACAGCTTGGCGTGGTGAGGTTCCAACGGCTATCGCCATGGCCGGTGCGGACGGCGCGGACAAGCAGCAGGATGGTGGCGCAGGCGATGCGGGGCAGAGGCGGGCGCGTCATCAGAGCACCGTTGCTCAGGAGCGCGGCGCTGGGCGCAGCGTGGCGGCCAGGCGAGCAGCGCGCAGGGGGCAGCGACGCGACCGCTGAGGGAGGTGAGGTGTCGTGGGGGCGGGCGAGCCGGCGCACCGTGGCGGCCGGAGGGAAGCGGACGGCGAGGAGGCGTGAGGGGCGGCCAGGGCGCGCGGGGCAAGCCGGCGGCCGTCGTGGGGCGGCGCAGTCGCCGTGGGCGGCCGAGCGCGGGTGCAGGAGCACGCGAGACCAGCGTGGTCAGGTGAGCGGGCGGACCAGAACGCAGGGCCATGGGAGGCGCAGGAGAAGAGACGGCCGGCGGCCAGGCGAGTAGGCGCGCGGCTGGCGGGGTGGTGCGGCTCCGGGCGAGCGACGGCCAGGAGGTGGCGAGTAGGGCGGCCAACGGGGGGAGCGGGCGGCCGTCGCCGTGGCTGGGCGCGAGTGAGCAGAGGCACGGTGTGGCGACGAGCGGCGAGAGGCTGGGGCGACGCGAGCGGGCCAGCGGTTGAGCGCGGGGCAGGGCGCCGTCGGGGCGGGGCAAGCCGGAGGGAGTAGCGCAGCGGAACTGGAAACGAGAGTGCTTCCGCTGCGGTCGGGCGCTGGGGATAAGGACCGATGAAACATCGCGGGAGGAAAGAGAAAGCCTGTGCCGACCTGACCTGTGGGGACCATTTGTGGGACCCACCTCCCTCATTCATCTTTCAAATTTTAATTAGGGCTAGCAAACTTGCTTCAAAAATATTCAATTTTGGCCCAATGACTAAAATGTGAAGAGTTTTATGGTGCAATCAGATTTCAAAACTGAGCAAGTTGAATTTTGAACTCAGGTTTGAATTTGAATTCAAGCGGTGATACTTGATTCAATGAAATAAATGGTAGATTAGGTTCAAAAATCCTGAAACTTTGAAGTTACCCTTTTTGAATCATAAGGGACCTCAGGAAAAATTTGGAGTTGATTTGGACTTTGATTAAACTTTCAGTACGTGTCCAATAAATGGAAAACATGCTTCAAAAATGTTTGAAACTTTACCGAGAGTCAATTTGGAATATTAGAAGGTCATGGAAAAATTTACAGCCTTAGATTTGAACATTTTTGAATGTCCCATTTTAGTGTTGGAATAATTCCTTTTTCTTTCTCTCTATTTTATTTTCTTTTCTCCTTTAATTTTTCATTAAAAATGTGAATACTTAGAAATTAAGGATTTTACACCTTAAGTTCCAATATACATTAGCAAACATGTTCTATATGTAAAATTTTAATAAGTCCCGATTTTTAAGTGAACATTGGTTAACTCATATGGTTCATGTGAGTTTGGATTTTCAAGTCCATTTTCAAAAATTTTAAGTTCGCATTTTTGCGTTTTTGTTCTTCCAAAAAGCGGGCTTTTACAGCAAGGAATATGTATCCTTCTTTCATGCACATGCTGGAAGGGAGATTGTAGGGCATGATAAAAACAGGCCAGTATAAGGATGGGCTGTTACTGGTGCTGAATGGATTGAAACCATCTGTTGACAACCCAAGACGAACATTTCTCGGATCTCTTGCAAACTCCGGATCAAAACGGTCTAAAGCTTGCCAAGCTGCGGCATCCAAGGATGCGCCATAACGTCTTTGTCATCGTTCTCACGTATCCTTTCAGAATGCCATCTCATGTGCTTCACTGTTTCTAGGGACAGAAACGATACTTTAACCTTGATGTGATTGACATGTACCGAACTTGTTTCATTAGTACTATTGTAGTTATTAGTTCTCCATCATCACTCATTATGTCCACATATATAGATTTCTTACAATGCATACAATGAGTATCGTTCATGTGTTCCTTCCAAAACAACATGCAATTATTCTCACACGCATCAATCTTCTCATAATTCATGCCCAGAGCAGCCAAAATTTTCTTAGATTGATATAGATTCAGCGGCATCTGATGACCTGACGGAAGGAGATCAATAATCATCTTAATGATACCATTTTAGAATTGTTCGCAAAATTGTACTTAGACTTTATCGCCATAAGCCGTCTGACCGCCTGCAAAACGGTCACATTGGTGCCCTCATACACTTTTCAATATGCGGCGGCAAGAAGCTCGTAAAACTCCTTCACCTCCTTTGGTTGTGACCGATCTTCGTACTCTTTACTAATGTCTTCTATCATCTCATCCATCCGATCTTCATCCACATTACCATACGACTCATCATCATGCTCTATCTCCCCATGTTCATGCCACACCAGATAGTCGGGCATAAATCTGTGCTTGCAAAGATGCAACTCCACTTCAGGTTTATCCAGACGTCGACGATTTTGACACTTGATACAGGGACACTTCGCGACATGAGCATCACTAGCGAATGCATGGCTCAAAAAAGCATTTGCTATATGAACCCATTCATTAGTGTACGCACTAGCTGAACTCCATCCATCATACATCGCCTTATGGTCATCACCCATTTTAAAACTACATCAAATAAATATATGTTAATGAACATATATAGTTACTTCATACTTTGTTTAATGTCACAGACCTACATCTATTGTCCAGGATAGGTCCTAAAATTTCGATAGCATAACGCCAATTATTTAACACTACACCCCCCTATCTGGTGCAGTTCTTCAAGTAAAAAGGGGGATGGCGATACGGTTATAGCCATCATACGTATTTTGCAAGTCATACTTCGTTCACACCGTTGTTGTTCACTTCCAAGATCGTTTAGGCGCATACTTTAACTTCCTACTAAATAGGTCTTGTCGGGCCCTAAATGAGTTGTGCCGGTTCTATCCGGCACGAAATTAGGGCGGAAGATGGGGTAAGGCGTCTTGAGTTAGGTGGACCACCATTGGGCTTGGCCTGGGCCGCTTGAAGCCCAATTTATGTGAATCGTCGGATCTATAGATCAGCTATACAAAATCACACCTGACTTTACCCTAACCCTAAACTTCTGGTGCCGGTTCTATCCGGCACGAAACATGTTTATATATACATATAGTACATAAAAACTAGAAAAATTCAAATAAACATAATTGAACTCTAATAACTAACATATATGATAACCAAGTTCACATACACATATATGGATAAAACACAATGTAAAATTGCATAAGTAATGATATAGAAATGCGTAGACTAATCAATTTTACAATGTAAAACACAAAATATTGGAATTTTACTAATTTAAACCTTGTTGTCGAAAGGGCCGAGGTGCGTGGGGGAGCGGTGGCGGCGCAGGCGAGCACAACGAGGAGGCGACGGTCGTCGGGTTGCGCATGGTAGCGGAGGCGCGCGACTGTCGGTTGGGAGCGGCGGCGGTAGGAGCGACAGCGGAGGCGGCAGAGCAGGTGGGAGCGGCGGCATGACGACGCGGGGAGCGGCGGGAGCGGCGGCGCGAGTGGAGTAGAGCTAGCAGCGGCGGTGCGGGACGTGCGCGGTATGGGATAGGGTTTACGGGGGAGGAGTTTAGCTTATGTGGCAAATAAAGATATGGTCGTTGGCCTCGTTTCGGCCCCAACAAATTTAATCCACTCAGGCGGGCCCCACTTTAGAGCTGTCAGTTGCGCCAGCAGTTTTAAGTTAAGGCCGTCGGTTTGCTAACGTGGCCGACGAGTATAATATTTGGGCGGGAGAGTCGAATTTGGAGCCTGCCGGGCCCAGCTTATGGTCGTCAGCCACGTTGCTGAAACTAACGACTATACGTATGAACATCAGTCGACCACGCTGTACTGATGGCCATAATTACGGTCATCAGCCGGCCGATGATTATAAATTTATTGATGTCGGTTCCAAAAGACCAACGATTTTAGTCGACTTAAAGTCGACGGCCCAGACGATTTTACTCTAGCCGACACTTGTTTGCCCGATTCTTGTAGTGAGAGTCCTATTCTTCCTCTCGGCCACCCCATTTTGTTAAGGGGAGTAGGGTGCCGAGAACTCATGCTTGATTCCTTCTTCATCTAAAAACTCTTCAACTTGAGTGCTCTTGAATTCGGTGCCATTATCACTCTTTATAGTCTTGATCCTCAAGGAGAACTCATTTTGAGCTCTCCTCAGGTATTTCTTGAGGACACCTTTAGTCTCACTTTTATCATGCAAAAAGAACACCCAAGTGAAACGTGAAAAATCATCAACAATTACAAGACTATATTTGTTACCGCCAATACTTATGTAGGCGATTGGACCGAAGAGGTCCATGTGTAGAAGCTCCAATGGTCTTGTTGTCGTCATGATGTTCCTGGATGGATGTTGAGCTAAAACTTGCTTTCTGGCTTGGCATGCGCTACATGGCCTATCCTTTTCAAACACAACATTCTTTAAACTAGGGATGTGCTCGTCCTTAACAAGTTTTTGTAGGTTCCTCATTCCAACATGGGCTAGTGTTCTATGACAAATCCATCCCATGTTGGTTTTTGCAATTAAGCATGTATCAAGTTGGGCTTTATTCGCGGAGAAATCCACAAGATAGTGCTTTCCCTTGAGTACACCCTTAAAAGCAATTGAGTCATTGCTTCTTCTTGTGATGGTCACACCCTCATTAGTAAAAATACAATTATAACCTTTGTCACATAGTTTTGATATGGACAAGAGGATATAATCAAGGGAATCAACATGTAAAACATTGGAAAGAATATGATTGGGGGATATAGCAATTTTGCCGGTGTCAAGGATTTTCCCTAGGCTATTGTCCCCAAAGTAGATTACCTCACTTGGATCTTCATTTTATTCATCTCCACAAATATCTTCTTCTCTCCAGTCATATGGTTTGTGCATCCACTATCAAGAACCCACTTGGTTCCACCGGAGGAGTAAGCCTACAAAATAGAATTAAGCCTTGGCTTTAGGTACCCAAGCTCTGTTGGGTCCTTGGATGTTAGTCAAGAGGCACTTGGGCACCCGCACATAAGGTTTTGGACTCTTGCGATGTGGCCCAACATACCTAGCATAAGCCTTTCCAAACTTGTTCCTTAATAAAACATATGACGCATCAAAATCATGGAACAATGGATGAGGTTACTTCTTAGGCATTTTAGGAGATATAGCAATGTTCTTTCCTTTGTTGTTGTTATATGAACCTCATTTGTCAAACACAATCAAGTGTTTGCCATTCTTGAAAGTTTTGGCGTTTTGCCTCTTCTCCCTAGAATAACCAAGACCATCCTTGACAAGGGGATGTCTTGTGTTGGTATATGCACTACGTGCATATGCCATCTTCTCCTTGTAAAAAATGCCACCTTTTTGGTGATTGCTTGTTTTGTGCCACATTAAGCTCATCTTTAAGTTTTAATATTAAGTTATAGCACTTGCAAGCTTGAGGTATTTCGGATTTGACGTTTGTGGAAGGTGAGATTTTAGAGGAAGAAGGTGCATTGACCTTGAGAGACTCTACTTGTGTTTCAAGGATCTTGTTAACTTTTGTCAAGCTAACAAGTTCATCCTTTAGAATAATTGTAGTGTTCTCAAGGTTTGAGCAAGTTTCCTTAATCAAAGCGAGTTCACGCTCAAGTGCATTGCTTATTTCTCTTTCAAGCTCCAAGAGCTCCTAAAACTCTTGACATCTCTCCTTTTGTTGGATGAGCATGGCCTCTTGACGGTTGATGAGCTCTTCCTTCTCAAATATCTCATCCGTTAACAACTTCAACCTTTTCAAAGTACTCTTACTCATATCTTTAAGCATATATTCATTTTTACTACTACTATCAAAATCATCATGTGAAGAAATTGAATAAGATGATTTAGATTTAACCTTCTTTTTTTCCCTCCTTGGCCATGAGGCAAGTTGGCCTTGAGTTCTCCTAGTTGGGGAAGAGCTTGTTCTCTGTGGTTGACTTCTTCATAGCAATAGTTGCTATCTTTTCTTCTTCATTGGAGGAGTATTCTTCATTTGAATATCACTCCTTCACGAGATGGGCATGTCCCAATTGCTCCTTCTTCTTGAAGTATTTCCTTTCTTGAGACTTGCCCTACTTCTTCTTCTTCTTATTCTCTTCATTTGGGCAATCCACAATAAAGTGGATGTATTCCCCACAATTGTAGCAAGCCCTCTTTGATCTTGTCTTGGGCTTGTCTTTACTCTTGCCTTCACGATGGTAGCTCCCCCTCCTCCTTTTCAACATCCTCTTGAAGTTGTTGATGAAGAGTGCCTCTTCCTCATTGGTGTCCACACTCTCTTCATCACTTTCTCCTTTTTCTTGAGATCTTGAGGATGTTGCCCTGAATGAAACATCTCTTTTCTTGGAGGAGGAGAGCTTTTGAAGATTGTCGTAGAACATAGCCTTTTGCACCATCATCTCATGATTGATGATTCTCCCTAGCACTTCTTCGGGAGTCATCTTATGGAATCCCGTACTTTCACGAATTAGTGAGCAAAGAGTAACATTTCAAGGCATGAATGTCCGAATCATCATCTTCACCACTTCATGGTCCGTCCACCGGGTGCTTCCATAAGATCGACTATTGTTTATGAGGGTCTTGAGGCGGTTGTACATGTCTTGGGGGGTCTCACCATCCATGATAGTGAACCTCCCAAATTCTCCTTCAATCATCTCGATCTTGGCCTCCCTAATGACACGGTTGCCCTCATGTGCCGTCTTGAGTGTATCCCATATTTCTTTGCCCACCTCCAACCCTTCAATCCAGTTGAACTCCTCTCTAGTCAATGAGGAGGTGATCACTCCAACGGCTTGAGCATTGCGATGGAGTAGGACCGCTTGCTCCGGGGTAATGTATTCCTCATTCTTGGGAAGATGAACACCTTCAAGACAATTTGCCACAAGCTAGGGTTTAAGTAAATTAGATGCATCTTCATGTTACGCTTCCACATAGAGTAGTCACTTATTTCCATCAAATTGGGGAGGTTTCCCAATAGGAATAGATAGATAGTGATTGCTAGCACTTAATCGCTTATAGTTGTAAGGATAACGGGAGTAGTCTTGTGAACTACTCCAATTGTTGTTGTTGATTGGATCGATCGCCTTGGTCTCCTTCTTGGGAAGACCTAGATTCTCACATAGTCGCGCCTTGAGTAGATGCACTTCCTCGTCGTCATTGGGATCATCTTGAAGCACATCAATTTTCTTCTTCGTGTCATCATCAACGATCAATGGAACTTCATTGTCACCCCTTACGGCCATCTCCTCTCCGAGTTGTTAGACTCTTGGTGGAGAGTCCTGCTTTGATACCAATTGAAAGTCGCCTAGAGGGGAATGAATAGGCAATATGACCTGAAATCACTTAATCAAACGAGATTAAATTCTTGAGAATGAATATGAGTGATAAACAAGTCACTTTAAGCATCACATCATAATTAAGCATAACAAACATTGTAAAGTGCATACGACCCATAATAGATAAAGTCTTACACAAATTGAAATGCGAGAGTTTTTAAACATAGTACAAGTCCATAGTAGGATCAAAAGAGACAACGAGGATCAAAAGAGACAACGACTATTAAAACTCTAAGTACCCCCTTTCAATCTCTCCCCCTTTGGAATCAAGACACCAAAAAGTAAAAGATAGGAGGAGAGACCTAAAATCTACTCTTCATCATCGTTGTCGTCATTGTCATCTCCGTGCTGCCGCTTACTGTCACTCTCCATTGCCTCCAGATCTTCGGCGTTTTCATCATCGCCTTCTTCTTTGGAGGGTGCCGTCGTGGAGGTGATAACATCACCAAATTGAGCGAGTTCCTCCGTGGTGAACTTGGGGAATGGAGTCATCTCTCCATCACTCTCCGCGGCGGGAGACATGGGAACTTCGAGCTTGTCGCACATCGCCTTGAGAAACTTCTCTTGGCGAATCTCCATGTGACGTTGCTGAACTTCCACCTTCCGGCAAGAGGCGAAAATTGCCTGAAAGCACTTGAAGAATCCACTTTCGGATTGTGATGGAGGAGGAGGAGGAGGAGGTGGAGAAGCCACAGGATGAGAGGATGAGGCAGGAGGATCAACATTCTTCCTTCTTGGTGCCACGGGCTCTGGAGGAGGAATTTGAGGACGAAGTCTCCTATGAGTGATGTCCTTCTTGAAAGTCAGCTCAGACGCCTTGTCGATCATGAACATAATATAAGGAGCATAGCCACATGATCGGTTGGGTGTGTTAAAGATATTGAAGATGTCATCAAAGATAGAGTTCACCACATTGAAATCGACATATCCATCAATAAGCACCATCAAGTGAGTCAATTGCCTTGAATGATGACCGCATCTCCATCTTTAGGGGCTATTGTTTTTCGAAGCACATGGTTGAGCACACTGTAGAATGGCTTGATGTTCCAGATATGGCCTGCCTCATATTGAAGTCCATGACTTGGATACATGTAATCCAAGACATCTCTATCAACTACCTTGAGGTTGGAGATGATGATCTCATTTTCAAGTTGAATCTCCAAGTTAAGGATTTGAGCAAACTCCCAATAAGTGGTGGTGTATTGCTCTCCATGAGTCATACAAGTGATTCTCCGATCTCCGTCGGTGTGAAAGTAGACAGTTGAGTAGAATTGCACTATAACTTCAACATTTCAGTCATAGTTGAATGCCATAAGTTTCTTCAAGCCATGGCGCTCTATGGCCTCAATCACGGCATTGAATGCATCATGGTTCTTCTGTGCCATGTAATCCCAATCGATCCATTGGGAATCTGTCACTGGAGTCTGCTTGGACACCTGAGAAGAGATGCACAAGAGAGTATATGAGTCCAAGGAAGTGGAACATTGTGTTAGAATTCAAAAAATTGATCAAGGTTAGGGTGTTCACTGTGTAATCCAGACTTGTCTTCCCAAGGGCCGGACTAGTCCGCATGAGCTGGATTTGTACGCCCTGTGGCCAGACTAGTCTGGTTCACACAGCAAGAACCCTAATCTTGAGAATGTTTTGTGAAAACTATGGATCTAACCACAATACTCCAAGGGTAGGATCACAAGGACATATAGAACAACTTTTGTGAAGAAGTTTCTATCATAAGACCTAAAACAAGTGAATTTTGAAGGATTTGGGCTAGGTCAAGAATACCTCTTCAAATCTTCAAATCGACGCAATGTGGATAAAGAATCAGCCTAGGATGCTTGGGAAGAGTTCCCACGCACATTGGGGATTCAATCAACGGATTGGAATAGAGATTTGGTGGAGGGAATCGAAAATCGCCAATTTTGGGTGCGGTTTTGGCGTTTTGAGGAGAGAGAGCATTTGAGTGAGAGTGAAGGTTTGGGAGTCCCCTGGGGACGTTAATGTAAAATCCCACTTTTTCCTTTCATGTGAAGTTCAGCTACAAGTTGTTTATCAAACATAATGTAGGTCAATATAGTTGTGAACATGAACTTGACCTCACTAAAAAGTTATCTTTCTACTCATGTTTAATTTTATTAACAAGAGGATTGGACTTCACCACTAATCCTAGAACAATTTTAATTAAACCTTTCTGCAAAGTTGGGAATTTAATTGAATGAAATGGCTAGGGCAAATTATATTGCAGCAATATAAAATCAAAACAAATGTAATTTGATTATGTTGCTATGTATATCTGGCCCTGACAAAAAGATTCAAATCCAAGGCTCCAAACTTTTCCTTGGCCTCTTAAATATTTTAAATAGCTTCTCGGTAAATTTTCAAGATTTTTGAAGCACGTCTTCCACTTAGTCGATCTCAAAATTTAGCTTTGCACTTAACCTTTTCCAAATCAACCCACAACTTTTCCTAAGACCCTTTATGGTTCAGTGAGCTTTGTTTCAAAGTTTGGGGATTTATGGACCTCAGTTACTATTTATTTCAATAAGGTTTATAAACAAGTTTGGATTCAAATTGGATTTTGAATTTGAAACAAACAGTGTCCAAATTGAAATCTGATTACAGATTTGGGTTCCTCATAATTTTCTTAGCCTGTCTGTAAATTTTGGGAATGTTTGGGAAATTTTGAAGTGGAATTTAGAGGAACAGAGAAGAGGGATTAGTGGGGCCCACATGTCAGCCAGGGAACCGTTTCACCGCCTCTGTTTTCCTTCTTCGCGCGACACCACGACGCCTGCATGCTGCCAGCGCGCCGGTTCGGCCGTGGGTCACCTCCAGCTGCCCCAGCCTCCTTATCTACTGCGGTGAAGACCTTTTATTCACTCCACCATTGACCGCAGTCACTTCTCGGATCCCTCTCGCTCGTGCTGCTCAGTTGCTCGCCACCGTGACCACCTCAGTTCCGCCCGACGCCGCTCAGCCTCGCCGCTACTACAAGCTTCCTCGTCCTCTGCATTCTTTAGGAAAAAGGTGTGCCATGATCTCATGTAGCTGCTGGTAGAGTTTGAACTCATATCGTGCATCCTAGCGTCCGTATTTCGTGAAAACCGAAGCACTTTTGTAGCTTTGGAGCTAGTTCGTCGGTTTAATTCTGATTGTATGCACAATAATTCTTTGATCCAGTAAGACGACATGATCAACGTCTCCTAGCGCACCTTCCCTCCAAAAATCAGAAGGAACCATCGAGTAATTCTCGAGTTATCCAGTTTTTCCCCTTCTGCCATTGAAGGAGCTCAGTTCGCTGTCGACCTTAGTGTTGCCGGCTAAGACACGAGTTCTAGACCCTCCTAACCTCTTTCCCATGCTCCCAAGGTGCTTCCCGAGCCTTCATATGAGAGCTTTCACTAGGAAATTGAGGGTTCCGACAAGACCGAAACCCTAGCACCCGCCGCCGCCGTCGGGAGTGGATTTCCAGTCACCCGTCGCCGTCGGGAGGTACTCCAACGTGTTTCCCACGCGAAGCTAGGGTGGGTCGGCCAGTTTCGAGACTTCCCGTGGGCCAGAAACCGGCGTGGGCGCGGCCACGCGAGTCCGTGGCCAGAGAAAGAAGAAAGAGGGGGTGCGGGTCCCACCTGCCAAAGGGTGCAACGCTTCTGGGATCAGCCTGTGCCCAGGGGATCTAGTGTGGCCACGTGGAAATGTTTATGGCCTCCGGTGTGGCTGCCTCCTGGTTGGCTGATTTAAATCCGGTGGGCCCAGGCGCCAAATTTAAAAGCTGAAAATTCCAAATTTATGTAGAACTATTTCCAAACTTGAAAAATCAATATCTCTATGTAGACTGCTCCAAAAATCTTCAAACAAATTTTGTTTGAAAGCCCTTGAGCTCTAGTTTCTGTTACTACCAATTAGGTTTTATGAAACTTACTTTTAAATTCTGTAGAAAACAATCTTTCCAAAGAGAAATACAATTTTCCCAGATGAACGTTCCACTTGAAAAATCCCCAAAATTCACATAAAATACACTGTCCTATTCTTGACAACCAGATAAAGTTTGGGAGCCATTGCCCTTGTAAAACCCTCCGTATAGTTCAATTACCTTTTTCAATCATTGAATTTTTACAGATGTTAAGTTGCTTTATTTTTTCCCAAATTTGGACTGAACCTTCCATTAGTCATACACTAGTTCCTGTAAAAATCTGGGATTTAATTGACTCAGTCTCCTAGTCCTAATTCAGTTGTCAACTGAATGTTAATTGAAAAGCTAAAATTCAATTATAAAATAATTCCAGAAATTCTTGCCAACTTTGAAATTCAATAACTCCTTCATCAAGGCTTAGATATTTATGAAACCAATTTTGCTAGAACCAGGACAACCTCCTCTATCATGATCATTAACTGGCAGCTATGTTCAAGCTACAGTTTCTTCTCTAAAATTCTTGGGAGTTTATTGCTTACCATAATTTTAGAGACAACAAACTACTTTGATCATCTCCTATTCTTTGCCAGAGATTCTATCATATTACTTAGTATCTACCATCAAAGTCCCAAAGCCAATTAAGGTCATTATCATATAATGATCACCAAAGATTAGATTATGGTCTTAGTAGTAAATATTTTTCAAAGTCATTCATAAACATATTATATGCATATCATGTAGTGACCGAAGTCGGGGAGGAACCAGAGGCCTTGGAGGTACACCTGCCAAATACTAACACAGACTCGGACCTGCATCAAAGCAAGCCCCAGTTTGCATTTAAGTCGTTTATAAAGTTCTGCTCTATCACTATGTTGATTAGCATATGAATTATGCATTACAATCAGGATGCTTGAATACTCCAGATGCATGACCCACAATCCCATTGGTTAATTGGGTAGGTTGATAGCTCGACGTGTAGAACTACTATGCTAATGTTGTAGGTGAAACGGTAGAAGTCGAGTAGTTGGAATCTACTCGCGAGATAGAAAATTGACACTCATCTACACTGGGTTAACATTTATAGAGAATGACAGTTAAATCTAAACTCGAGACCGGTCAGAGATGGATAGGAAGCAGCAAGGCGTGGTCTTGGTCGCATAGCTCTGACTGGTCAGTTAAGGCCCGTCTGTATGCGGCCCCTTGGAACAAGCTTGACTTGTACCGGCGACATACTAGATATATGGGCTCCAGTAAACTGACGTAACTCGATAACTGGGATGTCGAGGCCATTAACTCACCATCGATAGGGGTGGGTTGAGGACAGTAAGGTGTAAATCGGTCGGCGAACACAGAGGTGTTCCATGCGGAGACCTTCTGTTCGTGGAGGTGAGACGGGTTGAGCGTTCGGGTTTCTTGTGAAAGGTGGCCATATACGACTAGCACTAAAGTGTTACGTAGGTACTGATGTACTCGCTGACACTTCCGAACGTGCGTATGTGTTGTGTTGTTCGGGTGTGTCTTGATTGCAATCACTGTCCCTCGCGGTAATAGAGTACCACTTGTTCACTGAGTCGTGACGTAGTAAATACTAAAGAAGCCAGGAGAATATGTTGTATTGAATTATAATTGCTTTGCAACCTTGTGTGACTTAGAGATAGCAAAATTAAAGTTTACAGTTTCCCCATACTTTAGCTGTAATAGCATTATGTGCTCTGGGCATGTCATATCATTGGCAAAGTGTTTCTTGTTTGATTGTGGAGTCTATGATGTGCCGCGCTTGGAGAATGTCATTTGCTACTTAAAACATGATTATAAGGATCCACTTGTAGGCGAGTCGTTTATGCTTCACCTTACCTATGCTTAGTATTCACCCTTGCATATGCCTAGTGAGACGAGTCAGTCTTGCTAAGCCTTATGCTCATGTTTGCAGTTAACGAGTTTTTGCAGGTTATATGATTGATGACGGGTTTGATGACGAGGCTGCACCCCCTCTAGGGTTTACATCCGAGTGGGAACCCTGCACGCTGCCGTGATTTGGGTGTTGCTAGTGTGAAGTATCGAGGGCATGGATGACTTTGCTTTTGCATAGCTAGTGCTGAGAGTGTAGCAATGATATATAAGTTTCTTTCCTTCCGCTAGTATTGTAAAACTTCCACTGTATGATAAATAAAAGACTTCGTCTTGTATTTTATTCTCGTTCTATTCTTGTATATTGTTGGGTGTCGCATCGCACGACACCACCCAATGAGACCCTTGGATGCCGGGATTCCGGTCCCCATAGCATGGGATTCTGGTCCCCACAGACATGGTATCAGAGCATCATTGGGAACAGTGTACTTGAAAAGAACATATTTTCAAAAATTAGGATTTGAGTGAGGAATTAGCTATATGCCCTTATAAGGATTATTCTTAGTATAAGATATAAAGGTGGTAAACTAACTTATATGTTATTAATTCTGTAACGACGTCTGACGTCAGGTAAGAGGTAAGGTACGCCACCGTAAGCAGATCAATTGCGGTAAGCTCACTATGCGAGAGGTAGGATGGAAGTTTTCTGTGGCTTAGCATGGAAATGTTAATAGGAGTCTCTAAAGCTTTCTATGTTTCTGAGAACCTATGACACGCGGTACCCCAGCGTGCTTCAAAGTTAGTGGGAGCCCCCGTCGGGTGGTGTATAACCCGATAGTATGCATCTCTAGAACCATTCATGTTCTATGGGAGCATGCGAAACACGTATGCCCGAGCGTGTATAAGCCGGATCATACGGGAGTCTTTGTTGTATAGACGTATTTACAGCCATGTACCTCAAGACATGACCTCACTCGAGGGCGACTCACACCAGAGTCATGCATTTATTTTCATATGTATTATTGTGACTGCCTGTCGTGTTTGCCCGTACCGCCCTTGAGGTGTGAAGGTGTGAAAGGGGATTGTTTGTCTTTTGCAGCATTGACTACGATAGAAGACCGTGTAGAAACCATTTGCGAGAGAACGATATAGGAACCACCTATAGACGTCCGGATATACCGGATAGAATTTTCTTTGGTGAGATACGTAGTACCATCAGTATCAAACATGATACTTGACCATCCCCAATGACAGAATGGATGCATCATGTTTGGAAAGTCCAGTTATCAGATGCTGGTAGGTTTGGACTCCGTAAAAGGGACTCCGACTCGATAGAGTAGATAGAATCAAGATTCTTGATTTCTGGCAGAAGTTGGCTCGACTTCGCCGGATTGTAATCTTGGTTATCTGATAGATAACATAAGGGTATAATGTATGGTTGGAAAGTTCGTGAAGACCTCTACAACTTTTCTGTTGACCATCAGGGCAGAAAAGTTTTATAATCTGTTGAAATCTGGAGTATACTAAAACTGCTCCAGATGACCCTCCCATTGTACCAGTTCCAGTAATATTGCCATAACTCACTGTAGGAACATATTCTGCCTTATTGTGTTACATGTATGGAAAGGGAAGAAGCAGATATACAGGTTTGATGTTTAGAGTTTTTCCTAATTCGAATTTGAGTCAAATCAAATTTGGAAATCAAAACAGTGAACTGCAGGACTGCTGGTGCAAACCAGTCAGTTCAACTGTTTAGTTGGGATAGTTATAACTTTTAATCCAGAATAGTGACATAATCACATATATACATTTTTGGAAACTTAGGAAGTCCTCTATCAACTTTATTTTGCATTCATGATCTGAATCTGGGTATAGCTGTGTCTAATTCCATTTGTCGCAAACTTGGTTCTGGCAGTCCAGAACTTGAAGCAGTTTGCACATGGTTGTGAATTCGTGCGCGATACCTGTATAACAAACTTTTTGGGGGGTAACTCTTTTACTTCTGGATTGTTAACTTGATATTATACAAAGTTTATTTTGTCATTACCTCAATATATGGTTGTGATATATCTGTATAAATTGTGGGAGATAACTACATATACAGGGGAGGTTCTGTCAAAATTTCCAGAAAATATGGGTCAACTTAAAACCTGTATAGATTCTGTTTCCTAGCTCACTTGTAGCTGTATGGGTACAATCTGGAAAGGTTGTGAAGTGTACTACAACATTGGTATTCAACTCCACCTTTGATTCTGACAATTCCTTTATGAAACTGTGGGGTTTATACAGGAAGATGGCAGCGGAGATGATCCAATTACCTAACGGTTGGGTGCACACGACGTGCACTGGCCAAGGCGGGTTCCCGGATTTGTTTGTCTTGCTGATACGCCAGTGCGGATATCAGGAGGTGCCTAGCTATTGGGGAAAGGAATTCCATGACAACAGGGTGAAGAGATGTGTCATCTATGTGGACGTGCCTGCTGGTCCAGCAAGCAACGGATGGGCCCCCTTTTCTATCAAAACAAGGGGTGTTCTGTTGGAAGAAACTTGGTGCTTTGCCGCAAGTGTTGTTATGGGGAAGTTCTGCAAACTTCACCATCGTCAGCTAATGGGTACTCCGTATGAGTTCTTTCCGGTCAGCGGTAGAGCTGCTAAAGAGTGGGCTAACCGATTGATCGCAGATTATGACCTCCATGGTGAAACATCGGTGACAGCCTTAGCGGTGTATGCATCGGCATCACGTCGCGAAAATGGCACCCAGAAGGCGTGCATTAAAGAGTTGGTGGATAATCTGAGGCAAACCATGATTCGAGGGGATCATTTTGAGCGTGAAAATGATTCTCTTAGAACCTCGATCACTCCTCTCAACCGACGTCTCCGCTTCAAAGAAGAGTAGTATGAGCTAATTGCTCATGATCTGTTGGAGGCTCGTGGAGCAACTCAAGAGATGGAAACTGAGTTGGAGGCAAGTTTATTTGATGTGCACCAGCTGGGTACTCAGTTGAGCACGATGACTGAAGATCGGGATCGGTCCAGGGCGGAGGCACAGGCCTGGAAAGCCAGTTGTGAACATGCCCAGCAGGAACTCAACGGCTTTAGGATGTTTATTGTGCAGGCCGATGTACAAGCATTGGCTGTCACAAAAGCATCGATAATGGGCGAGGCAGCAGCTTCTACTTCAGCACCCGTACCGGTGGTGCCCAATCCTGAGGATGACGAGGAAGAAGAAGATCTCGAGGAACTCGAGTACGTCGAGTAGATGTATTGGAGTGGGATGTGGCAACACTTCTGCCGACACGGGGCAACATATAATTTAATAGTTGCTCGTGTTTTTCTTTTGTGACCATGTTTGTATCGTATTAAGAATAGCAGTGGTTATATCTAAGATGACAAGATGTGTACGACATCTCATGGGGACCAAGTATGGTAGAGATGTATTTCCATAGTGGGAGTCCATCATTTTGGAGTTTACTACTGTAAACTTGGTCATGACATAATATATCTTGTATAAAGCTTGTACTTTATCAATATATGTTAATGTTGTGTATTATCTATTGTTGTCTACAACATTACTATTTGTATGGAAGGATGAACTTGAGGCAATGAGACTTATGGTGTTACTCAATGTATTGCAGCATGGTGGGTACACGTACAGCCCAGGAAGTGAGAGGCTCAAGTGGGGGACAGGGGGATGACACCCCACCCCCGGGGCAGAACACGCCCCAGACGCAACCACCTCCACCACCTCCACCTACACTTCCTAGAAGTCTCGTGAAGGTTCTTGCAGCAGTGCTTGGCTCGCGTGACGAGCAAACCGAGTTGTTGCGGACCCTTGTACAGCATTCGACCCATCAAGGGGGACGACAAGCTGATGGGCCACGTCAGCCATATCCGAGTTCCTACTCAGATTTCATATCGACGCATCCGCCGGTCTTGAGGGAGGCCGACAAACCATTGGAGGCGGACAACTGGCTCCGCTCCATTGAAGGGAAGTTCGGTTTACTCGAGATAACTGAACAACAGAAGACTCTATTTGCAGCTCAACAACTACTGGGGTATGCTGGTGCGTGGTGGGCAAACTACCTCACCGCAAACCCTGCAAACTATGTCGTGAGATGGACAGAATTCTGGGAGGCGTTCCGCACCTACCATATCCCTCCGGGGACTATGAAGAGGAAGCTTCAAGAGTCCTTGGAGCTAAAGCAGGGAGGAAGGAGTGCTTACGAGTACTCCAAGACCTTCAACCACATGGCCCAGTATGCACAGGACCAAGTGAAAATGGAAGAAAGGAAGCGAGAGTGCTTCTACCGAGGTTTGAACCCCAAGATGAAGGGCAAGCTTGCCTTGTTCAATCGCGGCAGCTTCAACGACATCTTCAAAGCCGCGATCGTACAAGAGGACGCTACTCGAGAGCTGTCCTCAAACAAGAAGAAGAGGAGTGCTTCGCAGGGCAGCGGAGGTGGTGCTCCTCAGAAGTATCGAATGGTGTATCAATCACCATCTGGCCATAGGTGGCAACCGCCATCGCGACCACCGATGTTCAGTGGTCGCCAGTTCGGCAACGCCGGTTTCCGACCGTAGCAACAGCAGGGGATGATCCCACGTGCACTTACACCTCCACCGTGTGCACTGGGATTCCATCCTCCCATTCGTACTGGCCAAACCCCGTACACGTGTTTCACATGTGGATGCACGGGGCACTTCGCCAAGGACTGACCGCAGAATAGGCAGGGCGGAGGACAGTCATCGTACCAGGGCGCCAACCAACCCCGCAACGAGCCCAAGAAGCCAGTCCCCAAACTCGGCAACGTCCACCACCTCGCCATTGAGGACGTTTCAGAAGGCGCACCCGTACTCACGGGTACATTCTCTATCTTTGATCATCCCGTAGTCATACTCTTTGACTCCGGAGCTTCCCACAATGTCATTATCAAGTCTTTTGTCATTAAAAGTCAGTTGCCTATTATCTCCACCAAAACTCCGTATGTGATTTGCACTCCGGCAGGGAAGACAGTAACAAATGAGATGGTTCATGGGATACCACTTAACCTAGAGGGGACTATATATTTTACTTCGCTTCTGATACTAGAGAAACAGAGGCTAGATGTCATCTTGGGAATGGCGTGGTTACAATACCATGGTGGTATTCTAGATCTTGTTCCTCAAAAAATATATCTAAATTCTCCACTTCATCCTTCCCAAGTCCTCAATCTTGAGAGAACTGTTCTAGTGAATCCATCTACTCATAATACCGAGGTTATTGAACTTAAGGATATTCCGGTAGTATGTGAGTATCCAAAAGTGTTTCCCGAAGATCTTCCAGGTATGCCACCAGAAAGAGATATAGAGTTCAAGATTGATCTTGTACTGGGAACAGTGCCGATCTCAAGGCAGCCCTACAAGATGGCACCCAAGGAACTTGCAGAACTAAAGGATCAGCTAACGGAACTCGAGAACAAGAGTTTCATTCGTTCAAGTTCATCACCATGGGGCTGTTCTGCATTGTTCGTGGAGAATAAAGATAAGACCTTGAGACTATGTGTGGACTATCGTCCACTCAATGCTGTCACTATCAAAAACAAGTATCCACTACCATGCATTGATATTCTTTTCGATCAACTTGTGGGTGCTAAAGTATTTTCGAAGATAGATCTTCATTCTGGTTATCATCGGATTAGAATCCGGCCAGAAGATATATCTAAGATAGCATTCTCGATGAGGTATGGACTGTATGAATACCTTGTTATGTCCTTCGGATTGACTAACTTACCGGCTCATTTCATGTATCTCATGAACTCGGTGTTCGTGCCGGAATTGGACAATTTGTCATTGTCTTCATTGACGACATCCTTGTGTATTCGAAATCCGAAGAAGAACATGCTCAACACTTGTGTATCGTGCTTCAACGATTACGGGACCACCAGCTATATGCCAAGTTCAGCAAGTGTGAATTTTGGATCAGCCAAGTGCCATTTCTAGGGCACATCATATCCGCAGAAGGGATTGCAGTTGATCCAAGCAAGATAAAGCAAGTACTCAAATGGGAGTCTCCAAAGTCTGTACATGAAGTTCGAAGTTTCTTGGGTTTAGCTGGGTATTACCGGAGGTTCATTCCCAGTTTCTCCAAAATAGCTAAACCAATGACAGAACTTCTGAAAAAGGGGAAGAAGTATGTATGGACAGAGGCATGTGAGGGAGGTTTCCAGGCATTGGTAAAACACCTCACAACGGCACCAGTATTAGCTCAACCGGACACAACAAAAATCATTTGACGTGTATTGTGATGCATCAGGAATTGGTATGGGTTGTGTGTTGATGCAGGACAGATGAGTGATAGCTTATGGATTACGGCAGCTTCAGAACCATGAGCAGCACTATCCGACTCATGATCTAGAGCTCGCTGATGTGGTACTAGCATTTAAGATGTGGAGACATTATCTACTGGGTAATCTAGTACATCTCTACACCGATCACAAGAGCCTGAAGTACATCTTCACCCAAAAGGACTTAAATATGCGACAACGTAGATGGTTGGAGTTAATCAAGGATTATGAGATTGTAACGGTCAGTCCTTATTACTATAAAAGGGCTGCACCGCACGAATATGCTGGGGAGACGGATTCGACCTGACCCTAGCGAACTCACTCGCTCAATACAATTACACAAACCCCGTGGAGTAGGGTGTTACGCTCAGGCGTCCCGAACCACGTAAATCCCTGAGGTCATCATCTTGATCTTGATCTTTGCGTGCCCCAACCACAAAAGAACCTCCGCAGACTGCTTCTCGGTGGGTCCGAGGGAAGTGTCATATCAAACACTTTGACATTTGGCGCGACAGGTAGGGGGGAAATCCCGAGATCACAAGATGGTGAATTCAGCTGCTGGATCATCCAACAGCAATCGTGCTGAACAACCTACTGGAGGCAACCCCTCCAACATTCAGCAGCCGGTAGGTGCCAATGCTCCGGTAGGCACTGTAGCACCATTTGTTCCGGCAAACAATGCCTATCAATGAGATGGGGCATCTGTGTCGATCACCGCATCGGCAAACAACAACCCCGAGCACGCGCTCATTGCTGCACAAGCTCTTCTACAACATACACCACCTCCAAGTGCACCCCAGGGTGCTATGGAGTAGTGGAGGGCTGATGTCGACCATCTGGTCGCAGCTGCGGGTGCAGGCTGGCATCAGTAACCAAGGTCCTCCCCCTTCAGGGCGAGCACCTTCACAATGACGGACCTTGTCCGGCCGGCTTGGTCCACAAGCCTCTCAACAAAGGAGACGTGCTACCACTCAGTAGGTGACTTTGTTGCCCCCCCCCCCCCCCCGGGGCGCGACACACCCATACCATCACCAAGATTTTGACTCATGACCTGCGGTCGGAACTGGATCGCCGTTAACGGCAATAGGACTGCCGAGTGCATATCGAGCGTGCTCGCGAAAGGCGAGAGGCTCAGGACAACCCTGCTCCTCAAGGAGTAGGAGGAGGTTGTTCTGCCCTGGCCATGCACTTATGTATGGTCAGGTGGCCACAGAAGTTTCGGCCCCACTTACCAGAGAAATTTGATGGGACTGTCAACCCCGCTAAATTTCTTCAAATCTATTCAACTGTCATATTGGCAGCGGGAGGTGATGAGGCTGTAATGGCCAATTACTTCCCGGTGGCCTTAACTGGGACTTCAAGGTCCTGGTTCATGAGTCTTCCACCTGACTCCATTAATAGTTGGGCGGAGCTATGCCAGCAATTCACTGCCAACTTCGGGAGCTCCTATACCCGACCCGGCACTGAATTGGACCTGTTTGCTGTAAAGCAAACGTCAGGGGAATCACTACGGTCCTTCGTCCAGCGATTCTCTCAGGTACGAAATACCATTCCTTCTATCTCGAGCTCCTCTTGAATGTAGGCCTAGAGGGGGGGTGAATAGGCCTTTTGAATTTTTGTCGGATCCTGCAACACTCAATAACAAGTTCAATACCAGAGAAATCGGACTAGTCCGGTAAAGTGCGGACTAGTCCGGTGTTCACAGACTAAGTTGATCAAGATTAATCGATTTGGTTGATTCTTTAATGTATGCAGCAGAAATATAGAATCGAACAATAGTTTAACAGTTATATATTGGATTATATCACAATTAAGGCTTGTGTTCAACAATCTAATGTAAATTTAGCAGTGTGTATCAAACCCTAGAGTAAGTTTATCAATTTGAGTGATGAACACAAAAAAGGACAAGACACACGATTTATCCCATGGTTCGGCTACCACGAAGGCAACCTACATCCACGTTGAGGAGTCCACAAAAGGAACGGGTCTTCTCCAACCCTACCCTCGTCGGATCGCCACGAAGGTTAATCCTCTTTCACTAATCACAAAGGGGTGAATAACCAGATTCAAGGGGCATTCTCACACGTTGAGACCTCCCTTAGATTACAAATCACAACACCACCAAAAACACACTCAGAAATTACAATTGAAACGTAGGAGTGTGTTAGAGATTCAAACCAAGAGCTCAATGATGTGTGCCAAGTGTCTCTCCAATGATCTAGAAGTGATCCTCAAAGGATTGATCGATTTTGCACTTAATTTCGTGGAGAGAAGTGGTTTTTGAGTCTCTTGGGAGGTGTGACGGCGCTAGGGTTCGAGAGACTGTAAAAGTGGGTCGTGCACCTCTACTTATATGGGGTTTCTAAAAGTGACCGTTAGGGTTCAGAAAGATCGGACTAGTCCGTGGTGGTCACCGGACTAGTCCGGTGTGCTGTGTGTAGCAAACCCTAAGTGTCCTGAAATATCGGACTAGTCCGGTTGAAAACGGACTTGTCTGATTCCACTACTGGAAAACTTCGAACTAGTCCGATAGCCATCGGACTTGTCCGGCCATGTGAAACCCTAAGTGTGTTGGATGACAAGTCCGCACTTGGAGGACTTGTCTGATTTAGATCAGTGGGTATTTCAGACTAGTCCGTGTAAACATCGGACTTGTCTGAAGTGGATCAGAAGGAATATCAGACTAGTCCGGTTAACAATGGACTTGTCCAATTTTGTGTGACTTGTGAAGTGTGTTGAGGACTAGTCCGCCCTGGGGAGGATTAGTCTGACTCAAGTCAGAAAGATATTGGACTAGTCTGATAGATATCGGACTTGTCCGATCTGGTGCAGAAAGGATATCGGACTAGTCTGGTTAACAACAGACTAGTCCGGTCCTGTGTAACTTTGTGCAATATGTGTGTGTGCTTAAACATGATTGAGCTCTTGGGTGTGTTTCCTTAACACACTCCATACACAATAGTCTACTATTTCTTTTCCTTGAGCTCAAGTTCACTTTGCTCCTCATTATCCCTTCTTTTTGGTATTTTGCTCATTTTTTATTATTGGCCTACATTCATCTCAACAAAAAGGTTAGGATCCCAATTGCTTGTCATAAATCATCCAAAACCCTCAAGGGAGTCCTAGAGCACTTTCAATCTCTCCCTTTTTGGTGATTGATGACAACCAATTGAGATTTCACAAAATATGACAAAAAGAGATGAGAGTTTCATAAAGTATGCACATATGACTCAAAAATACATCAAGCAGTAAGAGAAATATCCATATGTGCTTTCTTTATGGTGGGATGCATAACTAAGTGCATTAAAACATTGAGAATGACATAATTTACATTGATGAATCAATACAAAGTACATATGTCATTTCAGGAGCAACATTGCAGATTTCAACACATACTTGCAAATTAATTAAGCATTTCAACATAGAACCATAGTTGATATGAAAACAGAAATAAAGCATTACAATCACAAAAAAAGATAAAGAGAACTCTCTCCTCGCATCCTACCACAGCTAAAGCTAAGACTCCCCCTCAATCTCTCCCCCTTTGGCATCAAGACACCAAAAAGAAGGAGAGGAGGGTCCTAGGGTCTTCACTCTTCACTGTCGGTCCTCTCGTCGTCGTCTTCGTCTTCATCATCACCGGCATGACGAGGAGGGGAAGGAGGAGGGACGGAGTCGCTCGAGCCCCCAATGCCAAAGTAGGCAAGCTCGGAGGGGTTAAGAGGCCCGAGCTTGGTGAAGTTCGGGTCAGACTCTTTAGAAATCACTGGAGATCCAATTGGGTTGATCTCCAGCTTCTGGCAGATTTGCTTCATATTGGCTTTTATATACTTCATGTCCTCCTTTCTTCTCTTGTTGAGCCTGTGGACCTTCACTTCGGTCTTTTTGCAGGAGGGGAATATGGCAGACAGGTACTTGAGGATCCCACTAGCTGATCCTCTCTGAGGGGCTTCCCTAGAAGTAGGGACAGCCCTAGCAATGCTTCTTGATCTTGCCGGTGCCTCCGGACTGGAGGCCGGCGAGGGAGCAGCCTGAACACTCACTGGTTGAGGCTTCTGAGGCCTCAAAGGAGTGTGCTCCACATCCTTCACGAACTCAATACCTGTGACTTTCTCAATCATATACATGAGGTAGGGAGCATAGCCACAAGACCTGTTAGGCGTGTAGGATATGTTGACCATATCATTCCAAATATATTCCACCACATCAAATGGGCGGTCCTTGCTTATGACTCTCATTAGGGTTCAAAGGTAACCCTGCACGCTCCCAGCATCTCCATCTTTAGGAGCAATAGTCTTCCTCAGCACTCTGTTGAGGACCACAAAGAATGGTTTCATGTACTTTGTAGGGGGAGGGGCATACTTTGAGTTCGGCTCATATAGGAATTTCATCCTATCCTTCTCCATGACACCTATGTTGTGGATGATCAGCCTGTCATGTCCAGAGGTGTCCAGATGGAGCAGATTAGCAAAGTCCTCTTGATTGATACTATACTTAGATCCGTGTGTCATTCAAGTAACACTCTCTTCATCCTCACTTGAGAAGTGGCAAGTTGCAAAGAACTGTGCAATCACTTCATCATTCCAGTTATGCCTGAAGGCAAAGAGATCCTTCAGGCCATGCCTCTCAACTGTTGCAATGACTTCATCAAAAGTTGAGCACTTCTTCTTCTCAAGGTGTTCCCAGTCAATCCACTGACTGCGCACCACGGGGGTCTTCATCGGTAGATACACCGATTTGTAGAAGTTTGCATGGAAGTTGCACCAAAACCTTCCATCGACAGCTTGCTTTGGCCTGCCATACCAGTCAATGCTTCTGAACTTGGCTGCAGAGTCACTGCCCTTGCCATTGAACTTCTCCTCAGTAGGGTCCCAGACCCCTTCCCTGGGAGCATGGAGCTTCAAAGGCCCGACTGGCCCCGTTGCAATCCCCTTGCCCTTGGCTTGGCGAGAGGCACTTGAGGATGCTGCTGCCTTCAACACTGGCTTCTTTGCCAGCACCTTCCTCCAAACCTGAGGAGGTGAAGGAGCTGGCTCCGAGGGTCTTTCTTGGCGTTTCTTGCCAAGACCCGTCGAGGACCGAGGTGCCACTTCTTGGTCCAACTCGGCCTCAAAGTCGGAGATTTCTTTGTTTGAGCTCGACATGATCTGAGAATGATTTTGCAGGAATGATGGTAAGCGATACAAGGCATAGGTATGGAAAGACAGCAGTGAATTGCATTGAGGAATTGGAAAATTAGGTTTTCAGTTCAGAAACATCGGACTTGTCCGGTTCAAATGCACGGACTAGTCCGGTGGACCGGACTTGTCCGTGCATGGACCGGACTAGTTCGGTGTTCATCCTCAAAAACCTAACAGATTGATCAAGGAATGATTCCTAATGCAAATCTATTCTAGCATACACATAGTACATCAAATAAGCATGTATCTAGTGAAGGATGCTAGGCTATACGATCAACAATGGAGAAAAACAAGATTTCTAGGGTTTTGAAGAAATTTACCAAAGAAATCGATTGACGCTTGAAGATTTGGGGGTTGGAGGCCGGACAAGTCCACTAGCTTCAATCCCCAAGAGGTCAAGCTTGATCTCCGCCCAAATGTGGACTTTTTCGACGGAGCGAGCAAAGAATCGCCTTGGTGGCTCGAGCGCAAGAGAGAGGAAAGCGTGAGCAAAAGTGGGGATGAGAAGATTAGGGTTTGGTGGCGGCTAGGGTTATGGACACGAAAAATCGGACAAGTCCGGACATGACCGGACTAGTCCGAAGTCATCCAGAGAGCTATATCGGACTAGTCTGTGGTCTTTCGGACTAGTCCGGCCTAACCGGCACTCTGTGGACTAGTCTGCAAGAGCGGACTAGTCCGGGTAACCACGGACTAGTCCGTGGTCACCAGGAGAAATTGCATAGCCCATTCATATATATTTGAAGGTTCACTAATAGAGAATAGGAGGGGCAAAACAAATCAATTAATCTTGATAAATTTGACCAGTAAGCATACAACAATCACACAATGATCATAATTCATCAAGATCTAATAATTGACATAGTTTTTCGAGAAAAAATGGAGAGGGATGATTTTCACAATTCAGTCAAAATTTTGAAGAGTTCATACAGGTATGCAATTTTTCAAGCCACACTCCGAGAATCAAGGATATTTAGTTCATTTCGGAGTTCGCAAAAACGCTTTTCATCAAGTGGCTTGGTGAATATGTCGGCCAATTGTTTTTGGGTGTTGACATGTGAGATGGTAATGTCTCCTTTCATGGAATGGTCTCTCAAGAAATGATGTCTTATGTCTATGTGTTTAGTTATAGAGTGCTCAACTGGATTATGGGCTATTTTAATGGCACTCTCATTGTCACAAAGAAGTGGAATACGGTTCATATTGTAACAGTAATCTCTTAGAGCTTGTCGCATCCAGAGTTGTGCACAACAACTCCCGGCTGCAACATACTCCGCTTCGGCTGTGGATAAAGCAATGGAATTTTGTTTCTTGGATGACCAAGAAACTAAGGATCTCCCTAGGAATTGGCATGTGCCGGAGGTGCTTTTTCTATCTACTTTGCACCCGGCATAATCTGCATCGGAGTAACCAATGAGATTGAATTTTGAGCCTTTTGGGTACCAAAGACCAAGGTTGGGTGTATGAACTAAATATCTCAAGATTCTTTTTACGGCTGTCAAGTGACATTCCTTGGGGTTGGCTTGAAATCGTGCACACAGACATACACTCAACATAATATCTGGCCTAGATGCACATAAGTAAAGTAGAGATCCAATCATGGAGCGATATACCTTTTGATTGATGCTAGGTCCATCTTCATTGAGATCCAAGTGGCCATTGGTTGCCATGGGGGTCTTTATGGGCTTTGCCTTGTCCATGCCAAACTTCTTGAGTATGTCCTGCATGTACTTGGTTTGGCTTATGAACGTTCCTTCCCTTTGTTGCCGCACTTGGAATCCCAAGAAGTACTTCAATTCTCCCATCATTAACATTTCAAACCTGTCTGTCATGATTCTACTAAATTCTTCACAGAAGGATTGGTTAGTTGACCCAAATATTATGTCATCAACATTGATTTGACAGATAAAAAGATCATTATCTAAATTCTTTGTGAATAATGTATAGTCTACTTTGCCAATTTGAAAACCATTTTCAATTAAGAAATCTCTACGACACTCATACCAAGCTCTAGGAGCTTGTTTGAGGCCGTAGAGAGCCTTACGCAATTTATATACGTGGTTGGGGAATTCTTCATCTTCAAACCCGGGTGGTTGCTCCACGTACACTTCTTCCTTGATCGGTCCGTTGAGGAAGGCGCTTTTTACGTGCATTTGATACAGCTTGAAATCATGGTGAGTAGCATATGCAAGTAATATTCTAATAGATTCAAGCCTAGCTACTGGAGCAAAAGTCTCATCGAAATCCAAACCTTCGACTTGTGAGTACCCTTTGGCCACAAGTCGTGCCTTGTTTCTTGTTACCACTCCGTGTTCGTCTTGTTTGTTGCGGAAGACCCACTTGGTGCCCACTATGTTTGCATTGGGTCTTGCCACAAGTTCCCACACCTCGTTCCTCTTGAAGTTGTTCAATTCTTCTTGCATTTCCACAACCCAGTCCGGATCCTTCAATGCATCCTCAATCTTGCGTGGTTCCAAAAAGGAGACAAACGAGTAATGCTCACAAAAGTTAGCTATGCGAGATCTAGTGGTTACTCCCTTTTGGATGTCACCGATGATGTTGTCGATTGGGTGATCCCTTTGAATGCATTGGTGTACTCTTGGGTGGGGCACTTGGGGAGTTGTGTCTTCATGATCGTTTTCTTCTCCCCCTGAGTGGTTGCCCTCGTTGACTTGTTGATCATCTTCGTACTCTCGTGCTTGTGTTGAAGCTCCCCCTTGATTGTTGGTCTCCTCTTGCGGTTCATTTTCCTCATTTATGTGTGAAGGTGATTCTTGTGGTCGAACTTCACCTAGAGCCATTCTTTTCAATGCTAGACAAGGAGCTTCTTCTTTACCTAATTCACATGGATCAACTTGCTCCTTTTGCGAGCCGTTAGTCTCATCGAACACTACGTCACGTGCTACTTCAACAAGTCCGGAGGCCTTGTTGAAAACACGATAGGCGTAGGTGCTCGAATCGTAACCGAGCAAGAAACCTTCATCGGACTTTGAAGCGAACTTTGAAGTCCTGGGCTTCTTGTTCAGGATATAACATGGAGAACCGAAAACTCGAAAGTAAGAAATGTTTGGTTTGTTACCAGTGAGTAGCTCATAGGGAGTTTTCTTGAGTAGTCTATGAAGATAAAGCCGATTTGCGGTGTGGCAAGCGGTGTTAATCACTTCCGCCCAAAATCGATCCAAAGTCTTGTATTCATCGAGCATTGTTCTTGCCATCTCTATGAGTGTTCGGTTCTTCCTTTCGGCAACTCCATTTTGTTGTGGTGAATATGGCGCTGAGAATTCGTGCTTGATGCCCTCTTCATCAAGGTACTCCTCCACTTGTATGTTCTTGAACTCCGTGCCATTGTCGCATCGAATATTCATGATTGACAATGAAAACTCGTTTTGAGCTCGCTTGAAGAATTTCTTGAGTGTTCCTTGTGTTTCTGACTTATCATGCAAAAAGAAAATCCAAGTGAAGCGAAAAAAATCATCAATGATAACCAAACCGTATTTGTTACCGCCGATGCTTATGTAAGCAACTGGACCAAACAAGTCCATGTGAAGTAGTTCGAGCGGTCGTGTTGTAGTCATGATGTTCTTTGCGGGATGATGTGCTCCAACTTGCTTCCCGGCTTGGCATGCGCTACAAGGCCTGTCTTTCTCAAAAACAACATCTTTCAAACCTCAGATGTGATTGCCCTTGAGTTTTTGAAGATTCCTCATACCAACATGCGCTAGCCGTCTATGCCACAGCCAACCCATGTTGGTTTTTGCAATCAAGCATGTGTCGAGTTCGGCTTTATCCTTGTTGAAGTCAACAAGGTAAAGCTTTCCCTTCAACATACCCTGGAATGCAACTGAACCATCACTCCTCCTTGAGACGGTCACACCCTCGTTAGTGAACAAGCAATTATAACCTTTGTCACATAGATGAGATATGGACAACAGGTTATAATCTAAAGATTCAACGTGTAAGACATGAGAAAGCGTGTGTTCAGAGGATATTGCAATTTTACCGATGCCGAGCACCTTTCCTTGACTATTATCTCTGAAGTAGATGCCTTCGTTTGGATCCTCATTTACTTCATATTCCACGAACATCCTCCTTTCTTCGGTCACGTGGTTGGTGCATCCACTATCTAGCACCCATTTGGATCCACCGGAGGAATAGGCCTGCAAAAACAATTTATGCTTTGGTTTTAGGTACCCAAGCTTGCTTGGGTCCTTGGAGGTTAGTTACAATACATTTGGGCACCCACACATGGGATTTTGTGTTTCCATGGCGTGGCCCAACATAATAAGCATAAACCTTACCAAGATTGTTTCTCATTAATACATAAGAGGCATCAAAAGTTTTGAATAGAAGCTGCTGTTGTTTATGAATCGGACTAGTATGGGTGGCCGGACTTGTCCGGACACCGACCGGACTAGTCCGATATTCATGCGAGTTCAGTTTCTTATTCTTTAACTTATCAGTTTGAGAGGGTCTTCCCTTCACAAAGGAGATCCTTCCCTTGTTATTCTTATGACTTCCAGCATGTTGCTTTTCATCATAAGAGTAACCAATGCCATAATTGACATTTGGAGGTCTTTGGACCAAGTATGCACTGCGTGCATAGTTGATCTTCTCCTTGTCAAATATTCCATGCTGTGTAGGAGTTTTACCCTTTGTGGAGGTTGACTTCTCCTTCAAACTGGTGTTGATTTTACTACATGTGCACATATGAACAAGATCAGTTTTAGTGGGTTGAGAAGGTGAACTTGAAGAGGAGGAAGGTTCACTTAGCTTGAGTGACTCAACTTGCACTTCAAGGATTTTGTTAACCTTGATCAGGTCAGCAAGTTGGTCCTTGATTGTAACATTTGAGTCGGTTAACTCCAAGCAAGTTTTCTTGCTTGAAGCTAGCTCAAGCTCTAGTGAACTGTTTTTCTCCTTTTCAAGCTCTAGGAGTTTGTCAAGTTTGACATACTTCTCCTTTTGGGAGATAATCATGTCCTCTTGAAGATCAATTAACCTCTCCTTCTCAACAAGTTGGTCAAGTAAAAATCTCATTTTAGCAGCAGTTTTCCTATCTAGTCCATTTAGCATGTCCTCATCATCACTATCTAGTTCATCATCACTATAGTAGGAAAGCATGGAAGGGGTTTTGATGTTTACCTTGCGTTTACCTTCCTTTGCCATGAGACAAGTGCCATTTCCCTTCTTTGCACCGAGTGTGGGGAAGAGTGTGGATTTCTTGGATGTGCTTTCTATGGCTATGCTAGCCATCTCTTCTTCATCGGATGATGAGGACTCATCATTTGAGTCCCACTCCTTCCCAATGTGTGCTTGTTCGGCTTGTTTCTTCTTCTTGAAGAATTTCTTAGGTTGAGGCTTGGTTTCTTTAGTTTTCTTCTTGTTGTCCTCATACGGGCAATCAACTATAAAGTGGTTATACTCACTACAATTATAGCACGCCCGCCTCATTTCGGCTTCTTCCTTTCCTTGTACTTTCCTTCACTTGATTTTGTTCCTTGTCTCTTCTTCATTATTCTCTTGAACTTTTTCATGAACAAAATCATATCTTCTTCATCTAGCTCACTACTCTCGTCATCACTGTCCTCCTCTAGTTGTGCTTCTCTTGCTTCTTTGGATAGAGGTTTGAGAGTAGATTTTAGGGCAACTCCTTTCTTCTTGGCCGAGGTGAGGTCGGCAATTTCTTTGACGTGCTTGGCTTGTTTCTCCATCATTTCAAAGTTGATAATTTTACCAAGCAATTCATCCGGAGTCATCCTTTTGTAACCGGGGCTTTCTCTGATCATTGAGCATAGCGTGACATTGCGAGGCATAAAAGCTCTAAGGATGAGCTTTACCACCTCGTGGTCATTCCACTTCTTGCTCCCATATGATCGAACCTTGTTGACAAGTGTCTTCAATCGGTTGTACATGTCCTGGGGTGACTCGTCTTCCTCAATTGCGAATCTTCCTAGTTCCCCTTCGATCATTTCAATTTTTGCCTCATGCACATGCCGGTCACCTTCATGTGCTGTTTGTAGTGTATCCCATATCTCCTTAGCAATTTCGAGTCCATCCACCTTGGTGAACTCGTCTCGACTGAGAGAGGAGGTGATTACGGTTGCGGCTTGAGCGTTTCTGTGGATGGCCTGCTCTTGACTTGGGGTGAGCTCTTCGTCGTCATCAGGAATATCTATCCCTGTGCATACAACATGCCATAAACTTGGGTTGAGGGAAATCAAATGCATCTTCATATTCTGCCTCCACATGGAGTAATCACTCCCATCGAAGTGTGGGGCTTTTCCAAGTGGGATAGATAAGTAGTGATTATTATTGGAATTTAGACGATCATAATTAAAAGGATATCGGGAGTAGTCGGTGTGACTACTCCCCTTCTTCTTCTCTTCAACTTTCGCTTTCCCTTTGGAAAGTGCCTTCTTTCTGAGGAGCGCCTTTAGCTCCAGCATCTCCTCATCGTCGTCCTCGAAGTCTTGAATGGCTCCGAGGTACTTCTCCAGTTTTTGGGTCTTGTCGTTGTTGACTTCCTCTTGGTTGTTGATTTTGTGGACGTCCTTCATGTCCGACATGATCTCTTCGAGTGGTTAAACTCTTTCTTGAAGAACCTTGCTCTGATACCAATTGAATGTAGGCCTAGAGGGGGGTGAATAGGCCTTTTGAATTTTTGTCGGATCCTGCAACACTCAACAACAAGTTCAATACCAGAGAAATCAGACTAGTCCGGTAAAGTGCGGACTAGTCCGGTGTTCACGGACTAAGTTGATCAAGATTAATCGATTAGGTTGATTCTTTAATGTATGCAGCGGAAATATAGAATCAAACAATAGTTTAACAGTTATATATTGGATTATATCACAATTAAGACTTGTGTTCAACAATCTAATGTAAATTTAGCAGTGTGTATCAAACCCTAGAGTAAGTTTATCAATTTGAGTGATGAACACAAAAAAGGACAAGACACAGGATTTATCCCGTGGTTCGTCTACCACGAAGGAAACCTACATCCACGTTGAGGAGTCCACAAAAGGAACGGGTCTTCTCCAACCCTACCCTCGTCGGATCGCCACGATGGCCAATCCTCTTCCACTTATCACAAAGGGGTGAATAACCAGATTCAAGGGGCGTTCTCACACGTTGAGAGCTCCCTTAGATTACAAATCACAACACCACCAAAAACACACTCAGAAATTACAATTGAAACGTAGGAGTGTGTTAGAGATTCAAACCAAGAGCTCAATGATGTGTGCCAAGTGTCTCTCCAATGATTTAGAAGTGATCCTCAAAGGATTGATCGATTTTGCACTTAATTTCATGGAGAGAAGTGGTTTTTGAGTCTCTTGGGAGGTGTGACGGCGCTAGGGTTCGAGAGACTGTAAAAGTGGGTCGTGCACCTCTATTTATATGGGGTTTCTAAAAGTGACCGTTAGGGTTCAGAAAGATCGGACTAGTCCGGTGTGCTGTGTGTAGCAAACCCTAAGTGTCCCGAAATATTGGACTAGTCCGGTTGAAAACGGACTTGTCCGATTCCACTACTGGAAAACTTCAGACTAGTCCGATAGCCATCGGACATGTCCGGCCATGTGAAACCCTAAGTGTGTTGGATGACAAGTCCGCACTTGGAGGACTTGTCCGATTTTGATCAGTGGGTATTTCGGACTAGTCCGTGTAAACATCGGACTTGTCCGAAGTGGATCAGAAGGAATATCGGACTAGCCCGGTTAACAACGGACTTGTCCGATTTTGTGTGACTTGTGAAGTGTGTTGAGTACTAGTCCGCCCTGGGGAGGATTAGTCCGAATCAAGTCAGAAAGATATCGGACTAGTCCAACAGATATCGGACTTGTCCGATCTGGTGCAGAAAGGATATCGGAGTAGTCCGGTCCTGTGTAACTTTGTGCAATATGTGTGTGTGCTTAAACATGATTGAGCTCTTGGGTGTGTTTCCTTAACACACTCCATACACAATAGTCTACTATTTCTTTTCATTGAGCTCAAGTTCACTTTGCTCCTCATTATCCCTTCTTTTTGGTATTTTGCTCATTTTTCATTATTGGCCTGCATTCATCTCAACAAAAAGGTTAGGATCCCAATTGCTTGTCATAAATCATCCAAAACCCTCAAGGGAGTCCTAGAGCACTTTCACCTCTATTATCGTTGCATTCAAACAGGGTGTTCTAGATAAGAAGATGCTAGAGAAGCTGGCTATTAAAGAAGTTACCAGCGTCACGAAACTTTTCAGCCTAGCCGGCAAATGCGCTAGAGCTGTGGAGGGCCGTCAAATGCACTCCAAGCCAGCTCCGGAGGCCAACCAGAAGTCCTCCAAAACTAAAGTCGCTACCTCCAGTAGTGGTAAGAAGAAGAAGAAGAAGAAGTCCAACGGCAAAAAGAAGCCATCGGTCGGCGCTCCAACTGTTGTTGCTGCTGCAGTTCCTGGAAGTCGGGGGCCACGCCCCGAGAAGCGACCTCGACCTTCATCAGAGGATGGCAACAGTTCCAAAGCATGGTGTCCGATTCACAAGATGAATCGACACAGCTTGGAAGAGTGATGGGAGGTCCATAACCTTGCCGAGCGCTACAACAAGTGTCGGGAAGAAGTTCCTTTCCGTCAAAGGGAAGGAAAACAAAAAGCCGACAAAGCTCGGGCTGAAGAGGAACTAGGTTTCCAGGACCATAAAAAGGTCTTGAAAGCCGTCTACAACACTGTCGACAACGACTCTGACATTTTTGACAACAAATGTCGGAGGACCTTGAACACCATCTATGGTGGTTCTTGGGACATCACCTCTCGTCGCATCCTCAAGACAATGCGGCGGGGCATGGACATAGTAGCTCCTGCTGCTAAGGCAGAACCACATCGGAAGTGGATGGACACACCCATCATTTTCTATGCTTTGGACTGCCCCCGAAACATGATCGGGGTTGGTCAACTACTGTTGATGGTCTCACCAACCATTAACAATATTCAAATCCACCATGTCATGGTGGACGGAAGTTCTGGGCTAAACCTCATAAGCTTCAAAGCTTTCATTAAGCTTCAGCTCCGGCCTTCGGACCTTCGCCCATCCCGACCTTTCTCCGGAGTAGGTCTGGGAACCATTACTCCTCTTGGTTCTATTACACTCCCAGTGACCTTCGGGACCCCAGAGAACTACAGAACTGAGAAACTGGTTTTCGATGTTGCGCAAATCAGTCTGCCCTTCAATGCCATTTTGGGTAGGCCAGCTTTATACAAGTTTATGGCTGCTGCCCATTATGGTTACTTGGTGTTGAAAATGCCAACACCCACGGGCGTTCTCCGAATTCGTGGAGATCGTACCGCAGGAGTCACTGCACTGGAGGAACTATATGCGCTTACCACAGTGCAAGAGGAAGCATCTGGTAAGGAGCCAGCTGCGAATCCTCCAAGCATTCGTCACAAAGGCTCTACCTCTGCACCTCATGTGCAAGCAAGCGGTGATGCTGACATACCCATCAAAGTCGTCCAAATTGGTTCCGATGCTGCTCAGACTACCCGTATATCAGGGGGTCTGAACAACAAATAGGAACTCGCGCTCATCACTTTCCTCCGAGCTAATGTCGACGTGTTTGCCTGGCAACTGTCACAAATGCCTGGGATCCCTAGGGAGGTGATTGAGCACAATCTGAAGATCTACCCAGACGCACGGCCTGTACACCAGAAGTCCCGGAAGCAATCAATCGAGCGGTAAAACTTCATCCGACAGGAAATCAAGAAGTTGCTCGAAGTTGGATTCATCCGAGAAGTCTTCCATCCAAAATAGCTGGCAAACCTAGTTGTTGTACCCAAGGCCGGTGGGAATCTTCGGATGTGTATCGACTACACCACCTTAAATAAGGCATGTCCAAAAGATCCATTTCCACTACCTAGAATAGACCAGATAGTGGACTCCACCTCCGGGTGTGAACTACTATGTTTCTTAGATTCATATTCGGGATATCATCAAATCCAAATGTCTAAGGAAGATGAAGATCATACTTCCTTCATAATAGTAGATGGATTATATTGTTATACTGCCATGCCATTTGGTCTTAAAAATGCTGCTTCAACATTTGTGCGAGCCATGTACAAAACATTTGGAGAGCTAATTAGAGACTTGGTGGAGGTGTATGTTGATGACATCGTCGTGAAAATCAAAAACAAGATGTCACTCCTTGACAGCTTACAAGCCGTCTTCAACAAGCTGCGCACTACGCACACCAAGCTGAACCTGGACAAGTGTGTCTTCGGGGTTAGCTCCGGAAAGCTTCTGGGGTTCTTGGTGACTCATCGAGGAATCGAAGAAAATCCGGCGAAGATCAAGGCTATAGAAGAAATGTGGCCCCCAGCCCGCATTAAAGATGTCCAAAAGTTGACTGGATGTCTAGCTACTCTCAGTCGGTTTATATCAAGACTGGCAGAACGGGCGCTACCCTTCTTAAAACTCTTGAGGAAGTCCGGACCATTTCATTGGTCTGAAGAAGTAGAAAAGGCGTTTCAAGAGCTGAAGCAACTCCTCACCACACTACCAGTCCTGGTAGCTCTGAACCCTGGTGAGCCTTTACTGCTTTACATTTCGGCAACTACAGAGGTTGTCAGTATGGTTCTGGTCGTGGAAAGACCGGAGCCATCCCCAATTCAGGAGTCAAGACCCCTCCGAGAGGGTCCGGAGCTACCTGAAGGCGAGTCTGGGTACCAACCCTAAGGCACGGATCCTCAAGGTGAGATGCTGGAGGATCAACCTCCTTCAAACGAAGGAGTAACTGCTGCTGAACAAGAAGATCCAGGACCCTCCAGTAGGGTCCGGGTCGATGGAGAGGAAACTCCGGGTCCTTCTGAAAGGGTTCGGACCATCCAGCGCCTTGTATACTTCATTAGTGAAGTACTCCACGATGCCAAAACAAGATACATTGAGGTGCATAAACTGCTTTACGCAGTCCTTATCACCTCAAGAAAGCTTCATCATTACTTCCAAACCCACAAAATCTCAGTGGTAACCTCTTTTCCACTGCGTGCAATTTTGCATAACCCTAATTCTATTGGGAATATTGCAAAGTGGGAAGCGGAGCTGGCAAAATTCGATCTAGAATTTGTGTCAAGACAAGCAATTTAAAGTCAAGCATTGGCTGACTTTGTGATGGAGTGGACTCCCTCTCCATCAAACCCTGGGGGCTATAGTGAGCAGAAACCAGGGCTCAAAGTTCCGGTATTCACTAAGCCTCACTGGACCCTCTACTTCGATGGCTCCGTGCAGAAGAAGGGGGCCGAAGCTGGAATCCTTCTCCTGGCTCCGACCGGAGAGAAGGTCAAGTACATGGTACACCTTGATTTCAAGGCAACCAATAATATGGCGTAGTATGAAGCCCTCATCTATGGACTCAAGGTGGCACTATCTTATGGTGTCAAACAGCTATTGGTGAAGGGAGATCCACAACTCGTCATCAAGCAAGTGAAAGGTGAATGTTCCTGCAACAATTCTCAGTTAGCTGCTCACCTCCTTGATGTCCAGAGGCTTCAGAAGGACTTTGAAGTCCTGGATCTCCATCATATTTAGCGTCTTCATAACTCCGAAGCCGATGAACTCTCGACGAAAGCCTCAACCGGAGCTTCGGCTCCTGACGGAATCTTCGTCCGGAGGTTATCAAAACCAACAGTTCATCCTGCCGAACTGAGCGAAGGGGGCGAGACCAGCACCTCGAAGCTGGCGATCCCGGGGGCCCTGTTACCGTGGCGTTCACCAAGGGTCGTAGGTGCTGCCGGAAGCTTCGAACAATCCAACACGCAAGACTCAGAAGCTCAAGTTAGCTCGGATGCATGGATCTTAGAGATCCGGAGCTACTTGAAAGAAAATATCCTTTGTGAAGACAGTGTATCCGCTGACGGGATTGTCAGATTGGCTAAAAGATACACGGTTGTAGAAGGGGATCTCTACTGACGCGGTGCCAATGGCATCCTAATGCGATGCATTGCAAGGGAAGAAGGTCACGATCTCCTCACGGAAATCCATGGAGGCGAGTGCAGGAACCACTCATCTTCTCGCACGCTGGTTGGTAAAGCCTTTCGGCATGGCTTTTACTGGCCTACAGCACTTCAGGATGCGGTTGAGCTAGTGAAAAAATGTGAAGCATGTTAGTTTCACGCCAAAAAGATTCACACACCAGTTCAATCACTACAAATGATACCTCCTACATGGCCATTTGCTGTGTGGGGCATGGAAATCTTGGGACCTTTCCCAAAATCTGTCGGAGGTTACAAGTTCCTATATGTCGCCATCGACAAGTTCACCAAGTGGCCGAAAGCAACTCCAGTAGTAACAATCTACAAACAATCAACAATCAAGTTTTTGAAGTCCATAATATGCAGATTTGGAGTTCCTAACAAAGTCATAACTGACAACGGAACTCAATTTACAAGTGTTGCATTCCAAGAATATTGCAAAGACCTCGGCATTCAACTTAGCTACGCTTCAGTAGCTCATCCAGCAAGCAATGACCAAGCTGAGAGAGCAAATGAAGAAATCTTAAAAGGACTCAAGACGCGCACATACGAGCGCTTGAAAAAGCACGGAGCTAACTGGATTGAAGAGCTTCCATCCACATTATGAGCAAATAGGACAACACCTAACCGGTCAACTGGGGAGACTCCATTCTTCCTGGTGTACGGAGCTGAAGCAGTCCTTCCTCCAGAGATCACCTTGGGGTCCCTCCGGGTCCGGACCTTCGACGAAGCCACGCAGGACCAGCTCCGGCGTGAAGACCTTGACCTCGTCGACGAGGGAAGGGGCCAAGCAGCTGTTCGAAATGCACGTTATCGCCAAGCGCTCCGGCGCTATCATCAAAGGCATGTGCGTGATCGACAGCTTAAAGAAGGTGACCTGGTGCTTCGGAAGATACTAAGCCATGAAGGGATGAACAAACTTTCCCCCAGCTGGGAGGGTCCCTTCCGAGTCATTAATGTATCTTGACCAGGATGCGTTCGCTTGGCCACAGAGGATGGGACCCCGCTTCCCAATCCTTGGAACATCTAGCATCTCCGTAAGTTTTATGCTTAGAATCACGGAGGTGAGTCTACAATTACACACAATGCATGTTGTAGAGTCATTATACAGAGACGAGCAAGTCCTCTGGGAAAACATCTGGACCCCTCCGGGAGGGTCCGGGGAGTTCAAGTAACACTGGAGACAGTCACAGCACTAAAAGTGTAACTACTTACTCTGGGCTAGTACAAGATGTATAGCACATTTAGCATGGTCCAGCATCCTAAGTGTGTCCTTGTCTCCCCTGTAATTTGGACCTATAATGAAAGGCATGTTTGTGTGAAAACAGACTCCACATGCATTTACTTTTTGTACAAGGCTCAATATATCAAATTATTTTTACCCCACTTGTCTATAATAAAGTTGTGCAAATCTTTTTGAGCTTTGTTCCAAGTAATTCACATGCATTACAAGCCTTATTGATAGTCTTTTTGGATCTTAACACTGCTACATAGTCAACTTGCCTGAACGCCAAGCCAACGTAGGTCTGGAGTGCACTATCGACTTAGCCTGGTCCTGCGCCCTAAGTACGCCGCTCTACCTACACCCCAGCAGGCATTAGTAGGGTGAGTACTAAAAAGGAATGTAGATCTAAAAAGATTATATCAAAATGCTCGTTATCATGCTGACTTTCTTTGGGCTCAAAGTTCAAATAAGAACAATAAGCCACAACCAATTTATAGACAAGAGGACAAATTTTACTTTTTCTCTTGCCTTTAATGTGCAGGAAAAGCAAAAAATTCATAGTGATGGTGGACGACGCCAGAGCTACTAAGCTCCGACATCTCCCAAGATAGGTCTGTCATCAATGTCTAGTATGTTGACGCCGGAGCTACCAAGCTCCGACCATTCCAGGGGGCCTGTCTTCGACGCTTCAAAATTGAAGACTTCGGACTTAAAATCTACAAGTGCGAAGAAACCAAGTCATCAACATACTGTCATAACCTTTGCTACATGTACACACCTCAACTGTACACATGTACCAAGGGGCAACAAGACACGGCACAGTATATTGAAGACAAAGTGAAATTCAAGGCAAAAAGGAGGATTTCATTAATCAAAAGAACTGGATTACAAAATTGAGATTACGAGGGACAAAAGGAGAAAAGTCCTAGCTTCTGAAGGATCTAGGTCCTGTGGAAAAACGAAGTAACCTTCTCAGCAGATTCTTGGACACTAGCCCTGGCGACATCCTCCTCCTCCGCGATGATTCCTTCAAAGACCGGATCAAGGGAGAACTGGTGGACTCGGCTCCGGTAACATGCCAAGACATACTCGGCGATGTTCTTAGCCAAGGATTTACCCTCCATCTCCACTTGATCGGCGATGAAGTCACCCATCGCGTCGAGTTTGCTACTAGGAGAGCCAAGTGCCGCTAGCGTCTGGTCCAGCTCCTGCGCTGGGTCCTCTGGGCATACTGGATTGAAACCAAGAGGCGCAAGGGCCCTGTCTGGACGCCCAGGAAGTCCCATACCATTAAGGACTCAGTCGCCTTTGAGCTTCGCAGCTCTTCCAGTGACCTCCGGGTGGCCGCAAGCTCCAAACCTTCATGGGCAAGCCGCTCGACCAACTTAGCATGCTGTTGCATGTTCTCAGCAACTTGCTTCTCCCGGTCGGCCAGCTCCGTCTCCCAAAGGTGGATGCGGTTCCGCCTTTCAGCTAGGTCCTTTTCCCTGCCCTTGACTCTCTCCTCCCTAGCGGCAATGTCAGACTCTCTTTTCGAGAGCTCTTGCCCCACCTTCCAGTTCTTCTTCCTCTCTTCCTCCTTCCATAGATCCAACTTTTTGCTATGATCTGCCAAATTTTTCTCACCCAGAGTCAACTTCTGGGTGACCTCCGCCTCTCTCGTCACCACATCCTCCTGCTGCCCCAGGAGTTTTTCTTCCCTCGCCTCCAGGTACACTCGACGCTTTAGGAGAGTTTCATTCAATTCAGCAAGATTTTCGTGATGCTCGTCAGCGGCGTCACGTCTCTCCTTGGCTTGCTCCAGGATTTCCCTGGAGTTAGCATCGAGCGCTAGGATGGCGGCCTCCTTCTCTTCCATTAACTTATCCCAGTATTCTAACTGGGCCTTTTCCCCCTTGATCCATTCCTTCTGGTCAGACAACCTTGTTGAGCAAGCCTGGTCTCAAAATGGAGTCTGTTGCGCCAACGCCTCAAGTGTTGCGCTCCTCCTCCAAGGCTTTGCTCTCATGATCGAAGGCAAGCTGGACCTGCCAGAGGCTTGAGCAGGTGTTGTCTATGGACAACGCCAGAGGGATAGGTTCTGGGCCTGCCGAGACCATTTCCACAGGCTCAAACGGGTTCTCCGTCACAAAAATTGGGACCCACTCTACAATAGTGGTCCCCTGTACTCCCGCAGCGCTAGGGCCGCTCTCCTGGAACCCTTCAGTCGCTACAGAAGAATCCGCTGGGGGAACTTCCACCTCTGGAGCAGTTGAAGGCGCCACTTCTAGGTCTTCAGTCGACGGCTCCGAAGTCGGAGGATCTGTCGCCCTTTCTTCGGGCTGCTCTGGCTCTAGCCCAGGTACCTCCGGGACCACCACCTCTGGAGCAGCAGCCGAAGCTTCAACTGGGGCCTAAACCGCCGCTGGCTCGGGCTCCGGCACATGGACCACCTCCAGCACAGCCGCCGGACCTCCAACCACCTCTGTTTGAGAAGTCGTACCCTCTACCAATTTCGGCTCAGCCGCCGGATCTTCAACCGTTTTTGGCACAAGGGTCAGAGCTTGGGTGATCTCTGGCTCAATAGCTAGGGCTTCAGCTACTTCTGGCTCAGCTGTGAGGGCTTTGGCAACTTCCGGCTCGAAAGCCGGAACTTCTAGCATCGCCGGTGCTGGAGCATTAGCCTCCACCGCTAGGGGTACATCATCAACTTCCCTCCTGGGTCCGGGGCTACCACAGGAGCTTCGGGTGAGGACTCCGAGTCCAAGCTCACGACAGCTGGTGCCGGAGCTAGTGCGACTTCTGCCTCTGCTTGACGAGGAGGCTTAGCGATCGAAGTTGGAGCTTCGGCAGGTGCAGCCCCAGCCATTGCAACAAGTGTTGAAGCTCCTGGTCCCTTCTTCGACACCCAAAAAATAAAGGGAAGAGAAGATTAAAGACACATCCAAAAGAAAGACTAGCATTTTAGGGTGAGCAATCAATGCTTACCTTGGTATGCTACCACTCCAGTCGCCTCGAAACCTTTTCTTCTGAGGCCCAGAGCTAGAGCCCACCAAATGTGGTGAGACAACGGCTTCGGACCTCAGTTGAGGAACACTTGCAGTCGCCGGAGTTCTTTCGGCTGGAGCTTCCCTTCACCGGAAAGAACTCCCGGACCTGGAGCTTCTAGCCGGCACTAAGGCCGGGGTCGACTTCCCAGAGCTTACACCTCTTGAAGACACTTGCACCAGAGCAGGGGTAGTTGTAGAAGACCTCCCCCGCCGGGGAGAAGGATCCGTCATGGAAGGAGCAGGTCTGACAGACCTCTTGTCTGCGTGCTTCAACTTCCTTTTGCGACTAGAAGGATCAGCTGGCTCTTTACCCTTACCCTTGATGATGTCTTCAGTCTTTCAGCTCGGGGCAGAGGTAGGACCACCCTCGGAAGCTCCAGGGATCACCAACCCAGTGGTCGGACGCCTTTCCACCTCACCAAGGTCGTCAAGCGCCGGCATACTCCTCCGGAGCTCCCTGCTGAATTGCGCCTCCACGTTCAAGGGGAGGAAGGCTGCTGGCAGAACCAAGTCATCGCCATTGACATTAATCCCATGCTGGAATTTCTTCAAATGAAACTCCAAGGATTCATCATCCAAGTTAGATTTTAGACCGATTTCAATCCAGTCTTCATCCATCACGTTGTTGAGGGCCCACGCGAGCTTCTCCCTCTTCTTCAGCGGAGCCCACCTGTTGACCAGGAAGTTGCAGAAGACCATCTGGGGGGTCACTCCACCTTCCACGCTGTCGAAGGTCGTAAACGACACTTCCCGAACCTGCTTAGAGAGCAGCCCGCGGAGGTTCTTTGGATTCACGAGGGCTAGTCCCAGGAGATCGAAGCAGGATGATGAACACAGAGGATTTACGTGGTTCGGGCCGTTGGAGCGTAATACCCTCAACCCTCATGGCAAGCATCTTGCCCAAGTCCAGGCTGTCCAGGCCCGCTGACCTGGGCCCCATGAGCCGGCTTCTCGGCTGGCATACTCCTGAGCGGGAGTCGTGGCTCCGTCCTGGGAGGCTCCCGCTGAGCCTCTCCACCGGGGAGATGGTCCTCTTCTCATCGTACGTGCTGGCCGGCTTCGTCCCGCCAGCATCCGCCTTCCTGGTCATGCTCCTGGAGACCTTCGGCCTCCAACTCCACCACCTCCGCCGAACTCGATCGCCATGCTGGCGGTCTTCGCTCACCTCTGCGAGATGTTCGTGGGGGTGATGTCGTCGGTGAAGCTCTTCCGGTACTTTTTTGTACTGAGGGCCACTGGCAGGAGTTCGAAGGAGCACCTCGGCGCCTACTACTTCCAGCGCCGGACAAAGGTCCCCACGAGGTACATTGCTTCCTTCAACTCCGCGAGGTGGGAGCTGTGGCGTGAAGATTGGATGATCGGCAAGGTCGAGGCCCACGACCGGATGTGCCTCCCCACCGGGATCCCCTACTCCGAGTGATCATTCTGGGAGGAGCGCCCAGAGCTGGAGGAGGCATTCAACTCGGTGCTGGAGAGGATACAGATGTTGGCGGACCACGGGCTGTCGTCTGCCATGGTGCTGAGAGACTTCATGTCCCGCCGCATAGCTCCGCTTCAGCACCGCGCCCGTCCGGCGTCGATGTTCACCGGCCTGTCAGACTGCACCCGGCTCGAGACCGGCCCCGGATCCAACCTGGGCGAGCAGCAGCTGCTCGACATGCTAACCCGGGTCTGCCCCGACGACATCTCCGCTGAGGCACATGCTCTTCCGTCGGCATGCCGCCCCTTGTGCTCGGACTCCAAGTTGAGGAGGCAGCTGCTTAAGACGATGCCGACGAGTCTGGGCTAGCGCGCGCCAGATCGGGGACCTGTTCTGGGGGGTTAACATTGCCGACGACGCCGAGGGAGGCGAGGCTCCCTTAAGCGACGATTCCTCGAGCGGCCCCCAGCACCATCCATGGGGTGGCGTCGTCGCCCCTGGCGACAAGGGGAAGGGGGAAGGTGCTAGTTCCGGTGTTGGACCCATCCCCCAAGAAGCGCGCCCGGTCGCCGCCGCCGGCCCCTTCTGCCCCTCGTCAGGACTCCGGAGCCCTGCCGCGCTCATCGCCAGGGGGCGTTGATGGCGCCACCTTGCCGCCCGAGTCCTCCACACGCAAGAGGGGGAGGCTCCTCAACGCTGACGGGACCCCAGCATTCCCTCTCCGTTCGGAGGGGCGCCAGACCTCAGGGTGCCGCCGACACCACCACCACAGGGGCCCCCAGCACACTCAGGGGCCCCCGTTGCGGGTTCGGGGGGTCCGAACCCCCCCAACCCTTTCGGGAAGCGGTGGACCTTCAGCGTCCCCCGGTAAGCCTGCTCAGATTTTACCTTGGGTGTTCTCTACTGTGCGCCTACCCTGTCAATCTCTCATGGTCTGAGTTTGCTTGGTTTCAGCACCACCACAGCTACTCCACCACCTGCGGGCACTTCTGCTGGGGGGTCTGCCGCTCCAGCCGGCTCGCGGGATTGTCTGCTGCCTCGGGCCCTACTCCGGTGCACCAGGCTGCTGCCACCGGGGTACTTCGGGCCTTCGTGCCCGAGATCCCCGCAGTGGCTGCCGAAGCCCAGCCGCGCACGCCGACAACCGCCGTCGCGCCTGCCAACGACTCCGCGTCCACCGACTACTCCGTCCCGGCCGATGCTGTCGCGCCCTCCGACACTGCTACGTTGGCTGGCGCCACCGCCCCGGGTGCTGCCATCCGGGAGGGGGCCCTGGTCCCCGCCTCCCCAGTGGTCCTCCAAATGGATTAGGACATTGAGGAAGTGGGGAGGCAGTGGCCTGCTGCTACGGCGGAGCCTCTCCCCCTGTCCGAGGCTATGGCCGTGGCCTACTCCGGCTTCTGGCAGGCCCAGGCGGCCCTTGCCCGGGAGAAAGGGCGGCTCGAGGACGAGGACGACCGGCTCCGGGAAAGGGCGAGGACCCTGGAGGCCCGGACCTGGCTGGCGAAGAGCCGGGCGGCCCAGCGGGAGGCGGTCATTCGGGAGGAGATGAAGATCCTCGAGCAGGAGCGCGACCTCATCGCCCAGCTGGACGCCGTCACCCAGAAGCTGAAGGCTGACGCCGAGGCCATCCACGCTGAGGCCAGCTCCCGCCTCCAGGCCTGAGAGGACCTTCAGCACCTGTTGTCCCTCCGGGAGGCTGCTTTCGCCGAACGGGAGCAGGAGCTGGCGACGAAGCAGGCCAAAGTGGAGGCGACCTGCCGCTGGCTCATCCTCCAGCAGGAAGGGGTGAGAGTCCACGCCGCCGAGTTGGACCGCCGGGAAGCCGTCGTGGCCGAGGCGCAGCAGGCCCAGTCTGTCGAGCGCCAGGCCCTCCTGGACCGCGAGTTCAACTTCGCCCTCAAGGAGGGTGACTTGGACCGCCGCGAGGCGGGGGTCTGCGAGCGCGAGAGGGCCCTGGCGGCCAAGGAGAAGCGGTTCCTTGACGGCGGCCCCCGGGCGCTGGCGGCAGCCCAGCAGGAGGTGGAGGAGCTATGGGCGGTGCGCTCCACCGAGGCCCGGAAGTTCTGGGAGTTCCTTGCCGGTGCCAACTCGACTCTGGTGCCGCTCGGCTTCAGCCCGGCGCGCGTGGGGGAGCCGGCGCACGAGGTGAGTCAGGTGTTCCCGACACTTGACTCCACCAGCTCGAGGATGCGCTCGCTGGGGGCCATCCTTGACAACCAGCTGGAGGCTGAGGGACGGATGCTGGTGAAGGAGGTGGCGACGCACATCCTGTCCTGCTACCGGAGCTGGTACCCCGACGTCTCCCTGCAGCCGGTCCTCGAGGGGCCCATCACCGAGAGGGAAGAGGCTGCCAAGTCTGAAGTTTCGGATGTGGTGGCACTCATTGCCTCAAGGTTCCAGTGGAGCGGCTGAGGGCTCCCCGGGCGTCTGTTTAAGTTTTTGTCTTTCTGTTTTTTTCTTGTGGCTGGCTGTGGTGACAAACTCTTTATTTGTGTGATAAAAAATCTATCTATGGTGCCCCTTTTATACTCATCTTGCTTTTATTTCCAACAATGTCTTCTAGCTGCTTGTTGTTCCTTAACTTCCAGGACCTGTCGTCCCCCAAAGTATGGCCCCCTGACAGGCGTGGCCAGTTGTTATGGGCACACCTGTCATATACTTAGGGCTTAGGGCGGACCGGTGCAGGAGGAGCCTAGGATTCATAGGTAGCATTGCCGTAGCTGAGTATGCAGGTATGTCGATAGCGGCCCCCCTGGGGGTGCCGCCAGAGCTTCAGTTCCGCGGTGGCCACCATCTTTATGGAGAGGTCGACAGCGGGCCCCCTGGGGGTGTCGCTGGAGCTTCAGGCCAGCGGTGCCCGCCATTCTTCAGTGAGAGGTCGACAGCGGGCCCCCTAGGGGTGCCGCCGGAGCTCTAGTCCGGCGGTGCCCGCCATCTTCAGCGAGAGGTCGATAGCGGGCCCCTTGGGGGTGCCACCAGAGCTCCAGTCCGGCGGTGCTCACTGTCTTCGCAGGTACTTTAGCGGTGGTTGCTGGAATAACTTCCTCAAAGACCTGTACATAGATCAAAAAAGAAAAGTAATTTTGTCCGCTGGTCACTTTGCCCCTGCTCTTTTTGTAGTGTCGCTTGACTTACGATCCTGGGCTGACTCGTGGGGCTTGGGTAATTCAGTGCTTCTGCGCCTAGGACTCGTCATCCAAACTACCCAAGGGTGGTCCATCTGGCCCCCAGTACTCAGCTGTAGCGCTGGGGAGGCAGAGCGCACAGGCTTAGGGTACAGGACCAGGCTAAGCAGGCTGTGGCCCTGGACCTCCCGCTTGGCGTAAGCCTTTTCTGGGGGAGACCATCTGGAGACATAGACCCCCGAGTATTGGAACATCCAAGGCCCCAGGCGCATTGTAGGTACCTCAAGCAACCCCACCTACAGCCCAGACAGCAAGGCTCCCACTATTGCTAAAAAAGGGGAAAATGACAGAGCTCATGATAGATCACGAGCTATGGCGGGCTTTCAGCAACATCATAAAAATTAAAGATAATTTTTGAATGGACAAACCCTATACTAGGCAGGACAACATTCTTTCATTTTAGATTCTCATAAGATGGAGCAGACTTTACAAGGGGAATAACCCGGCCTGGGTGTCAGATGGAGTCCAGTGCACCTACTTAGGGTTCTGGACCAGGCTAAGCGGAATGTGCACTCGGAGCCCCATCCCCTTATCCTAAGTGCTGTCCTGAGACAATATGTAACTTTTACAATGAAATAGCATTGCCCCAACCCTGGTCTAGGGGTAGAACTTACGGAGGTGCTCGATGATCCATGGGTTGGGTAATCGCAGTCCATCCTCTGTAGCCAAGCGAACGCATCCTGAGCGGCAAACCTCTGTTACCCGGAAGGGACCCTCCCAGCTGGGGGAGAGTTTGTTAGACCCTTCCCGGGAGAGTATGCGGCACAACACCAGGTCGTCTAGCTTTAGCTCCCTACTCCGCACGGTCCTCTGATGGTAGCGCCGGAGCGCCTGCCTGTACCGTGCATTTCGGAGAGCCGCTCGCACTCGTCCCTCGTCGACGAGGTCCAGGTCTTCACACCGGAGCTGGTCCTGCGCGGCTTCGTCGTACCTCCGGGCACGGGGGAGCCCATGGTAATTTCTGGGGGGAGGACGACCTCTGCCCCGTACACCAAGAAGAAAGGTGTTTCCCTCGTGGCCCGGCTAGTTGATGTCCGGCTAGCCCACAATGCACACAGAAGCTCATCCACCCAATTTGCACCATGCTTCTCAAGGTGTGAGAATGTGCGAGTCTTGAGGCCCTTGAGGATCTCTACATTGGCTCTCTCGACCTGGCCATTGCTCTCTGGATGAGCAACTGATCATAGCAGACTTGGATCCCCAGGTCCTCGCAGTATTCCTGGAACGTTGCACTTGTGAACTGGGTCCCGTTATCAGTTATGATTCTGTTCGGGACCCTGAACCGGCAGACGATCGACTTGATGAATTTTACTGTTGACTGCTTGTTGATGGTGACAACTGGGGCGGCTTCCGGCCACTTGGTGAACTTATCTACGGTGACGTAGAGATGCCGGAATCCTCCGACGACTCTGGGAAAGGGTCCCAGGATGTCCAACCCCCATACAGCGAATGGCCATGAGGGAGGGATCATCTGCAGCGCCTGAGCTGGTGTGTGGATCTGCTTGGCATGGAACTGGCACGCCTTGCATCTCTTTACCATCTCGGCGGCATCCTGGAGTGTTGTCGGCCAGTAAAAGCCATGCCGAAAGGCTTTACCGACCAGCGTGCGGGAGGACACGTGGTTCCCGCACTCGCCTCCATGGATCTCTGCGATCAAGTCGCAGCCCTCCTCCCGGGTAATGCATCGCACTAGGATGTCGTTGGCGCCACGCCGGTAGAGATCCCCTTCCACCAGCGTGTACCGTTTAGCCATGCGAAAAATCCTTTCTGCCAGGGCATGTTCTTCGGGAAGGATATTGTCTTTCAAGTAGTCATGTACCTCCGAGATCCATGCATCACGAGTTTCTTGAGCCTCTGGATCTTGGGCGCCCGGTAGCTTAGAGCCCCCAGTGGCGCATACGATCCTTGGCAGACTCCATGGTAGCAGGGTCGCCGGGACTGCCATCTTCGAGGTGCTGGGCTCACCCCCTTCGCCCGGTTCGGCTGCCCGGGCGGTTGGTCGCGGCAACGTCCTTGCAAAGACTCCTTGGGGCACTGGGGCCCCTGTGGAGGCCTTCGTTGACAGGTTGTCTGCGACTGAGTTGTCAGCTCGGGGTACATGGCACAAGTCCAAGACTTCAAAGTCCTTTTCCAGCTTCCAGACGTGCAGCAGGTATGCTGCTAATTGAGGGTCATTGCAGCTGCACTCTCCTCTGGCTTGCTTGATGATCAGTTGAGAATCACCTTTAGCCAGTAGCTGTCAGACATTGAGGGTCAGGGCAGTCTTCAGCCCAAAGATTAGGGCTTCATACTCCGCCATGTTGTTTGTCGCCTTGAAGTCGAGGCGCACCATGTACTTGAACTGCTCCGCAGTCGGGGTGAGAAGCAGGACCCTGGCCCCGACCCCCTGCTTCCGCGAGGAGCCGTCGAAGTAGAGCGTCTAGGGGGTCTCGGTGAAAACTAGAGCCTTGGGCACCGTTTCGCCGTTGTCCGGGCCCCCCGGGTTGCTTGGCGATGGTGTCCATTCGGCCAAGAAGTCTGCCAGTTCTTGGCTTTTGACTGCATGTCGAGGTAAGAACTCCAGCTCGAACTCAGCCAGCTCCGCTGCCCACTTGGCAATGTTTCCAGTCGAATTGGGGCTATGGAGTACGGTTTTCAGTGGGAAGGAGGTGACCACTAAAACCCGGTGACCTGGAAGTAATGCCGGAGCTTCCTCGACGCTATGAGCACTGCATACAGCAGTTTTGTGTACCTCCAAATATCTTGTTTTTGCTTCATGGAGGACCTCACTGACGTAGTAGACTGGCTGTTGGGAGGTCCGAACCCTCCCAGGGGGGTCCGGGGATCCTTGCAATGCGTCTGCATCCTAAGGAATGTGGCTCCCAGGGTGTAGCTGGGCTTTCGGGGGTTGGGACCCGTAAGCCACTTGGTCACTGGAACTCACAGCGGGGGGGGGGGGGGGGGGGGGTCTCTTCTGGGTTCGGGCCTTGAGGCTCGGCCTCCCCCTCTGGGGCTCCTTCTGGTGCTTGTTGTGGTAGTAGCTTCGGCCGCTCTGCAACCAAGACCATGCTGACCACTTCCGTTGTTTGCGGTGATGTACAACAGGAGCGGTTCGCCGGGTTCTGGCGCCACCATAATGGGTAGTGTCGTCAGGTGTTTCTTGAGCTCCTGGAAGGCCGCTTCAACTTCCTCAATCCACTCAAAGGGGCCTGACTTCCGCAGAATCTTGAAGAAGGGCAGGGCCCGCTCAGCAAGTCTTGAGATGAACCGACTAAGGGCTGCCAAACATCCTGCAAGCTTCTGCACGTCCTTGATGCGGGCCGGCGGCCGCATCAGCTCTATCGCCTTGATCTTCTCTGGGTTAGCTTCAATCCCTCAGTGCGATACCAAGAAACCAAGGAGCTTCCCTGCAGAGACCCCAAAGACACACTTGTCGGGGTTCAGCATCGTGCGTGTCGTGCGCAGCTTGCTGAAGACTCGGGCTAGGTTGTCTAATAGGGATGTGCTGTCCCTTATTTTTACCATGATGTCGTCGACATACACCTCTACCAGATCTCTAATGAGGTCCCCGAATGTCTTATGCATTGCACACACAAAGGTGGGAGAGCATTCTTGAGACCATAAGGCATGGAGACATAACAATACAGGCCGTCTACTGTTATGAAAGCAGTGTGCTCCTCATCTTCCCTAGACATAGGTATTTGGTGAAAACCGGAATACGCATCTAGGAAACACAGAAGGTCACAGCCTGATGTTGAGTCTACTATTTGATCTATCCTAGGAAGAGGGAATGGATCCTTTGGACATGCCTTATTGAGATTGGTGTAGTCGATGCACATCCGGAGCTTCCCGCCAGCCTTGGGAATGACAACAGGGTTGGCCAACCACCGTGGGTGGTGAACCTCCCGGATGAAACCAGCATCACGGATGAAGTTCTGCCGCTCGATGGACTGTTTCCTGGGCTTCTGCTGTACCGGTCGGGCGTCGGGGTAGATCTTTAGATGGTGCTCAATCACCTCCCTGAGGATCCCGGGCATTTGTTATGGTTTCCATGCAAACACATCGACGTTGTCCCGGAGGAAGGTGATGAGCGTGCATTCCTATTTGCTGTCCAGGTTCCCCGCGATACGGGTTGTCTGGGCAGCCTCAGAGCCAATCCTGACGACCTTCATGGAGACGTCGTCGTTGTTGGCAGGTTGCACACGAGGTGCAGTAGTGGAGGCTCGCTGCGCCGGGCCTTGCTCTGGCCGACTCTCCTTCGAGCCTCCTGGGGCTGGAGCCCTCCCCGCTGCAAGTGCTTAGAGCTGCTCCAAGGCTGACACTGCGGCTGAGCGGTCCCCTCTGATCCTGAGGACACCAGAAGGCGTCGGCATCTTCAGGACGAGGTAGCCGTAGTGGGCTACAGCCATGAACCGGTAGAGGGCTTGCCTCCCGATGATTGCGTTGAAGGGGAGGTTGATGTCTGCCACGTCGAATAAAACGCTCTTTGTACGGTAGTTCTCCGGGGTCCCGAAGGTCACCGGGAGGTGTATGTTACCATACGGGAGGATTTGCCCAGGTCCGACACCTGAGAACGGGCTCGAGGGTGTGAGCTGGGACATCGGCAGCTGCAGCTTTCGGAAAGCCGCCGTGGAGATGAGGTTGAGGCCCGCCTCTCCATCTATCAACACGTGAAAGACCTTCACGTTGGCGATGGTCGGGGACACCAGCAGCGGGAGCACTCCTGTCCCTGCCATGTTCTTCGGGCAGTCATAAGCGTCGAAGCTGATCGCCGTGCTCATCCACTTGTGGTGGAGAGCCAGATTTGGGGCAGGGGCCACTGCAGCCACTGCCCGTCGTAGGGTTTTCACCACGTTTCGGGACGTGGGGTCGGTGGCTCCCCCGTAGATGACATGGAGGGTCTTGAGGCGCTCCTTATCACTGCTGGAGTCGGAGTCGCCACCCTCGAAGACGGCCTTGACCGCCCGCTGGGGTTCCTGGAACCCCATCTCGCTGTCATCCTCCTTCTCAGGGTCAGCCTTCTGCTTGGCCTCCCTCCGGCGGGGGGGGGGGGGGGGGGGGGGGGGGGGGTTGCACCCGCCTGGCGCTGCTGCCTCTGTTTCTGTTCACGAAAACGTTCCGCGAATCTCTTCACTTCCCGGCACTCGCTAGCACTATGGCTATTTGTACGGTGCACCGGGCACTTGAAGTTAGGCTCCTCGGGCTCAGGCGACTGCCTAGGGCGCTTGTCTCGGCGCGACGCTCGGGCTCTGACGGGCGCCGCAGCCGCCATTGCTTGGGCTCCGGGCTTTGGCCTGTTCTTGCCACTGCCCTTCTTCTTCTTCTTGCCGCTGCTCCTCGCAGGGGCTCCTTCCTCAGTCGGGGTGGCTTCCCTTGCTTTTGAGGATGGCTGGGAGTGCCAGTTGTGGCCCTCAGCTGCCCTAGCACATCTGTCTGCCAGGGAGAACAGCTCGGAGACATCACGCACCTCGTGCGTGGCTAGCTTCTCGAGCATCTTCTTGTCCCTCACACCTTGTCTGAACGCGACGATAACCGATGCGCTAGCAACATGAGGGATGGTGTTCCGTACCTGGGAGAATTGTTGGATGAACGATCACAGCGACTCTCCAGCGCGCTGTCTAATGGCATGGAGGTCAAGCTCGGTGCCGGGGCACTTGTAGGAACTGCCAAAGTTAGCCACGAACTGTCAGCACAACTCATCCCAGGAGGTTATGGACCCCTGGGGCAGGTTCATGAGCCATGACTGAGCTGGGCCGGTCAGGACGACGGAGAAGTAGTTAGCCATAATGGCCTCGTCGCCTCCTGCAGCTAGTATCGCAGTGGTGTAGATCTGCAGGAACTCGCTCGGGTTGACACTCCCGTCGTACTTCTCCGGCATGTGCGGCCGGAACTTTCGTGGCCAGACCATGAAACGGAGGTGAGGTGCTAGCGCTACACACCCTTGGCTGGGGCTGACTGGTGCCAGGGCGGCAGCGCATACCCCGGGTGAGCAGGCGGGCCTGCATACACCTGGTGCTGGGGCGGTGTTGCATACGCCTGTGCAGAAGGCGCGACGTACGCCTTGTGCGGTGGAGGTGCGATGTACGTCTGGTGTGGTGGAGGCACAACATGAGCCTAGGGAACAGGGCCCGGCACACTGTAATCTGCCTCGAGGTTGCGCCGACGTTTCCTCTGGCGCTCGATGGTGACCCGGCAGTTCTCTCCGGCCCTGCGGCGCTGTAGCCCAGTTCTCATATCTATTGTTGAGATCCTGGTCGAGCGCGAGTCTGCCGTCCACCGGTCGACTGTCGGCGTTCGCGACAATGACACATGCATCGGTTGGGCATGTGTCTCCCTCGGCGGAGGCGCGTTGAGTGCGGCGGTGACGAGGTGGTCGACGTCGTTGATCCACTGCTGAGCTGCTCCCTGAGGAGCATCCCCAGCAGGAGGGTTGTGAAGTAGCGCGCGCACTGCCGCGAGCGCACTCTCCGGGCTTGCAGCCGGTGGCGCCGTGATTGCTGCCACGGCCGGAGTACGCCGTGGAGTGGCGTGTCGGCCTGCAGCCGGCGAAGTGACTGCAGGGCGACGCGAAGGTCCTGGCCTTCCTGCCCTAGAGCGGTAGCCTGCCCTAGATCGGGATGACGCCTGATCCTCTGCCATTGTCTGTCGCCGCGACTGCGCCCTGGATGATCCGGCGTTGGATTGGTCGTTCACCATTGCGGCTGGTGGAGATCTTGACGGGAAAAAAGCCCCCTACCTGGCGCGCCAAATGTCGAAGGTCGTAAACTACACTTCCCCCGGACCTGCTTAGAGAGCAGCCCACGGAGGTTCTTTGGATTCACGAGGGCTAGTCCCAGGAGATCGAACACAGCAGGATGATGAACACAAGAGGATTTACGTGGTTCGGGCCGCCGGAGCGTAATACCCTACGTCCACGAGGGTGTTTTTGTATTGCCTTGCTTGAGCGTGTATGAGTCTTGGTCTAATTTTTCGTCCCCGGTGAAGGTCGTCTGCAGAGCCCTTTTATAGTTCAAGGACTCTGCAGTCACAAGGTGGGTCCCAGTACCCGACAGGTGGTCCTGGGGAGAGCCAAATCCAATACAAGATCTAGGATTAATTGCTATCTACTTCCCTTTATCAGGGGTGTCAATGCGCCGTCCCGCCGCGTCATGCGCCAGGGCTACACATAGCTGGTGATGATGGCCGTGCACGTCTCGTCCGTCTTGTCCTCGCGGCCCATTCGTCCGTCTTGCGGCGTGGGTCTGTTCCAGCTACTTGGACAAGACAGGTCACTAGAGCCTTGACTTTCGCAAGCGCGACTCAGCCTGCCTGGGGAAGGCGTGCGTACTTAATGCCTGTCTAAGCAGCGCATGCGTTCCTTTACTGCAGCTTCCTACCGCACTAAGCAGGCCGTCCGCCACGTGGTTGCGCCAGAGCCTGCCTCTGCGGGAAGTAAAGCACTTGACAGAATAGGCCACGTGGCACATTCGGAGCCCACCCCTATGGAGGGGTGGGGGCTCAGCCCTGTAGGCCATGTGGTAGCTCTGGTGCCTTCCCCTACGAGGACGCGGGCTTGGCCCTGATGTCCCGATTGGCCACGTGGCGGCTCCGGAGCCCACCTCAGCGGGGAGGCGTGGGTCCGGTCCTGCCAGCCACGTTGCAGCTTGGGAGCCTCCCCTGACGGGGAGGTAGGATCTGGTCCTTCCCTCCTTGACGTGGCAGCCTCGGATTCGGCCTCTTAGGCAGAGGCGGAGTCTTTAGCGGTTTTCTCCTGTGCGCGGGGGTACCTGGTCTGCAGGGTACCGACGCACGCACTCGCGGATCCTGGTCAAGACAGGGTTGAAGGCATTTGACAGCACCAGAACTACACTCCAAGCATCAGTGTCAGCATTGGGGAGACCTTCGGGTAGCTCCAATTTCTCGTGCTCCTCCGCTGTGACGATGATCCAATCCTTCTTCCAGCCATCCCATTTGCCGAAAGGAAACGACTTCAAGTATTTGTAGGGGCAGTTCTTGCGATTCACAAAATAGTAGAAGCCAAGGAACTCGGACCCCTTGCCGGTGGTGTGGACGGTGAAGAAGTACGGAAAAGCTCGACGCAGAGGGAATACCCACCCACATCTCGCAGAACTGGACGAATGTCGCCACGAGAAGAAGAGAGTGGGGGCCAAGGTGGTACAACTGCAGACCATAAAAGTTTAGCAGCATCAACAGGAAAGAAGAGAAAGGTGGAATGCATCCCACCATGGCGTACGCTGTGAAGTACACCATATCACCATCGCGCTCCTTCTTGAACGGGAGCTTGCCGGCGTGGACCAGATGGTTGAAGGAGTCGCAGGACCACCCCATGTAGGTCCGGACCTTCTTCAGATCATCATTGCTCTTGAGGTGGCTCTTGGGGAGACCCAACTCCATCGTGGCAAAGTGGAGTAAAGGATGGAAAGTTAGGTGAAGTTTGGGAGGATGTGAGCGCAAAGATGGTCAAAGGAGTAAAGAGTCCTCAAACCGTGCGCACTTTCCTTCTTAAGTAAGCCTCCGCGACGCTTGGATGGAAACCGCAGATAGATCGAAGGCACATTTCAAAAATCTACCCCGACAATGACGAGTGGGTCTGGGGCCACCCCGACGAAGAGATCTAGGTCCTTATCCAAGGCCAACCGTTGCCATGATGGGCGGCCGGAAACCCAAAGTCGGCGCTCTGACAAGGCGCGCGGAACCGATACAAATTTCGTATTAGTAATCGGCGACCTTCAATTGCGTGAGATCCGCACCCAAAGATCTCATCTGTCATATTCATAAAAAGCCACACGTCGAAGGATTACTCCCGGACCGTCACTCTATCGGCGCATGAGAAGACTTTTTGAAATCAAAGCGCGGGAATCGAGAATGGCCCCACCTCCGGCAAAACAACTTAATCCAAAGGGTTTCTCCCAGAGGTGGGCCCGGGGGCCACTGTTGGTACCCTACGTACTGGATACCCCACGATACTGTAAGAAGTGCAAGAAAGTTCCACCCGTCAGAGTCGAAGTCCCTTGCAGGTCCCACATGTCACGTTGCACCGGACCCGCTCCCCTCACATGGCTTGTTCCCGGGTTAACACGTGTAAAATAAGACCGGAACAAAATTCCCAACCAAGGGAAGCTCCAACAACTACACGTGTACAACAGCCTCGAACGTAGCCCCAGTTAGAGAGGAGCTCCGGTTCCGACACGTGTACAACAACCCCGGACCTACCCTCCCGCAAGGGAAAGCTCCGGATCTGCCATGTGTGGAGCCTCCGAACCTTCATCACCAATAGACATACAAGTTGATAATGTCCATTACAGACATTCAAGGACGATTAAAGCGACAGTTACAAGGTCTGATAATATGTCATTAATGCTATATTAATGACACACGATCAGTGCACCGTTAATAGGGGTAACGCTGCCATGAATGCACGTTACCACACTATTAATTATATTTAATACTCTTTAGACAGTGTATTAGGTCAATAAGCACGCCAGGGCCACATGTCGGGCCAGACCAGCTTTGTAACGGTCAGTCCTTAGAACTATAAAAGGGCTGCACCGCACGAATATGCTAGGGAGGCAAATTCGACCTGACCCTAGCGAACTCACTCGCTCAATACAATTACACAAACCCCGTGGAGTAGGGTGTTATGCTCAGGCGGCCCAAACCACGTAAATCCCTGAGGTCATCATCTTGATCTTGATCTTTGCATGCCCCAACCACAAAAGAACCTCCGCAGACTGCTTCTCAGCGAGTCCGGGGGAAGTGTCGTATCAAACACTTCGACAATATGGAACATATGTGCTAATATTCCTAAGTCGGTCTCCCAGGGATACACAGTTTGTTTTGTAGGCAAGGATTTAACAATAATTCAAGGGTTTGATCCTAAGCCACAAAAGTCTACGGTAGTTGTTTGCTTCGAGCACAGGTTTACCCCTAACAATATCAGTACAATTCCTTCTAAGAGCCTATAGCATAGCCGAACGTGGAAGATTACTAAGAACAAATACGGTTGTAATCACCTACTACATACCGCTTCAATTGGTGGATCTACGAGATATTCACTGATGATTTCTAACCTAAGCATCACGTTTAAGTTCTAAATCAAAAATCTAATCTTTTGAATGCAGAGCTAAGACTAGAGGTTTTAATGAATTAAAACATTAACGTACAAGCAACTACGAAAGCAAACTAATATGAATTAGTAATCAAACAAGTATTGAACTCATGAAAGTCTTACTTGAATCTGGTAGAACTTTCGTAGATGTACAAGTGTGAAAGAGGGACTTGACAAGCGCAAGCCTCCTCCTCCTAGCTCCTCGTCACTCTTCTTCTACTTGCCTAGCTCCTTGGGCAGCACTAAATCTTTGGAGTGGAGTACTATTCTCAACTTGTGGTGTGTGAAGTGAGAGAGTGAAGGAGGCTATTTATACACGAGTTAAATCAGTTTGTGTAATTTCCTGAACATTTTAGAAAAAAACTAATTTCACGGTGAGGAACACAAAGGGTTAACTAGACTTTGACTCGTTGAACTATTAATCCGATGGACGATCGGAGATCGTAGATGCGTTGAGTTCGTCGAAACGATTTATAAAATATTAACTTTGTGACTAGAAACGCTAGAGAGTTGACCGAAGTTTAACTCATTGAATATTTAATTCGATGGACAACCGGAGACATATAGCTCGTCGAGGTGATTCCGTTTAACTATTTATATGCTTTATTTGGAAATCAGATAAGTCAGTTCTGATCTGAATTATTGTGGGCCGTTGGAAAACGTTAATTTTACACACAGCCACCGATAGATTTGTTTCCATCTTCCTTCTCTCAGCGCCGCCTCCAGTAGCCTTCTATCGATCTTCCCTGCCCAAGAGCCGCTGCCTCCATTGGTTCTGCTCGCATCGACCTGCAAGCTTGCCTTCACTTGGTGTTGTGCCTCTGCTCCAGTTCCGTTGCTGCCCACGGAGGAGGGAGGACCAAGACGCAGCTCTGATTTGTTGTTGGCCACGAGAGGACCAAGCTGCTCACTTGGCTGGTGAGGGATGCTTGTTTTGCTCCTGTCTTGTGTACTCCATCTGCTGATTTGCTTGCTGTATTTTGCCGCCTTGCTGCCCTGCCTTGGGAAACCAAGCAAGCTTATTTGTCTGCTGCTGCCGTGGCTTGTGGTTTGATGCCTGCTATTCCATGCGGCCTATTTCCTGGGAGAAGAGGTAAAGGAGATATCAAACAAGCTTGTTTCTACTTTCTCTGCTCTGCTGCCTACGGCTCACTGCTGCCTGCTGCTCACTGTGCCATTGATGTAGGGGCAGGCAAGGAAAACAGTGTTGCATTTGCTAATCATCCCTAGTGGTCTAACTTCCGAGATCTTAGACAAATCAAGGCAAAGGAAAAGAGTTGATGGTACTGATCGGAATGAGAACAAATACATGAACAGAGTTATGGATTCATACACACCTTAGATCGACATACCTTCGTGTGGAGAAGACGGACGAGAGGGAGATGGCGACGGCTCTATAGGTTGGAGCAGAAGGTGACGGCGACATGGTCCGCGGTGCGGCGGCGGCGTGGAGGACGCCGTGGTGCTGTGGAGTCTTCCCCTCACTTCCGTGTCATTCTAGATTGGATTCTTAGTGGTTAGGATTAACCCCTTAGCCTCTTAGCTCCTTAATCCTCTTTCTTTTATATATCACGGTGTGAGAGGGGGCCCATAGCCGGAACGTGGCTGGACGCCCCCGATCAGGGAATTACGTGGGGTTGGAATGAGTCGTTGAACCTATTCCATTGGAGATCAATTTCAACATTCTTCCCATTGAACTCCAAGGATCAAGACTAACTTAATACTTAATCACACAACTTATACTTACTTAATTCTAAACTTAGTGTTAGCTTCTTTATGTTTGACATATAGGGCACGTCGCATCAAGAATAGCCAGTTACGTGCTATCTGACTCGAACGACCACGATACATCTCACATTTAGAAGTAATCTTACTCTTAATGACCCCTTAGTATCCAGTTGATCATTGGTTCCTCCTTAAACCTATGTCGACTTTGTGATCACTGAACACCTGGCTGGAAGACCTTTTGGAAACGGTACCGCAGACAATCGCTTGTCATTGATTTGCTCAAAACAACAGTATGATCCTGGATTTTATCATTTGCAACCTAATATCAATGTGTTTGGTGGCAAACTTGACTTGTTGCAATTAGAATATAATGACTTAAGTGGTTTGATGTTGTCGACCACTCTTAAACCGGGTAAAACAATTATGGTGTCTGTTCGACGGCCTCATGCTTAAAAAATATTCAGTATACATCACTCATGATGTAGTGACCGCTCGATTGAAGTTTTTCCACAATAAAACTCCAAAATACGAGTGTTAGCAACTGATTGTGGATTTTGCTACACATCTCGTAAAACTGAATCTTACTAAAACTTCATTCAAATAACGTCAATTCTTACTCATCTTGTTATGAGGGCTAAATCACTTGTAAAAACTTCAAACAAAAATCTTACTTCTAAACCAGTGATCTATATCTGGATTGAATTTACTTATGTCAAAATATCTCGATTACTTAAACTATGTCAGGGTGTATCATTAATTGAGCAAACTTAAAGAAACTTCCGACGGCAGAAGTACATGGAACTGATTTTATTCGATCGATATCTGATTGATTCTCATACTTATCACCCCTGACCTTACGAGTAGACGTGAACTTAATCTATGCATACTACGCATTCTTATGACTATAGTAAATATGCATTATCTGATAGTCTAAATACCCCCTTATTATATCTTAGTGAGACTTAAATACTAACAAATGAGAAAACTCACCAAGATCTTAACTTAACAACCATGAGGATAATATACTTACTCTTAAGTTGATCAACATTATTTGTTACTGCAGTATATCATTCTCTAATAGATACTTAACTTTACTGTTTCAAACTTAACATAAACATTAATTGTCCTTCTCAATATCTTATAATATCCAAAATATATTGTGAATTTATTGAACGTGAGATATTCTTAACTTAGATACTCTTATTTCAATCTATGAATAGATTTACTTTAAGATATCTCACTTCAGTAACTTGCATGATAGGACTCATAGTTTGAATTATCTAAAACATTCTCAAATAAACTCATTGAGAAATGTCTCACTTATGAACATCTTACGATGACAATTATATCAAAAACATTTATTATTCCTTTTAGAATCACGTTAGCTTTTATAGACTCATTGCAGTATACTAATTTGACTCCATCAGAAAACTAAAATTCTTAAGTCATTCAAATGAGTGACAATCACTCACAACTTATTCATATGAAGTGTGATCATCATCATTTGAATTTTAACACATTTATTGGCCTATTTGTGATCTTAAAATGAGGTTGCTTTCACTCTTCATCATTATTGGCGACTAATGATAAAAACCAATAGCAGGTATTGTGAGAACAATGTCTAGCATTGTTAACACAATATTGGTAAGACATCATAAATAAAGAATCTTGAAAATAAAAGTGCTTACACAAACCACTTATTTTCAAGATCGGTATCTTTAGATGTCAAACTCCCCCTGATTAAGTCATCGTTTAAGAAGACTATAATACTTTGTTTCAAAATGGGGATCTTAAATCTTATCAAAAGACTGACAAAATCACAACTTATTTTCTTAATAATAATCTTATCTTCTTAATATAATACTTAAAATTATTTGGGTGATTTTAATTATATAACTTATACGATGTTTATAAGCACCCCCTTAATTAATCTAAAAGTGTTTAAGGAAAGACAGACTGAAAATACTAAAATTTCATCTTACCAGATCACTCTCTTAATTATGTTATATTTCCTAACAAACTTAATAAAATGTAAAGAAATAGTCGTATATTTCTAATTCAGGGTATCAGACGATAATATATATTGTACTCCCTCTTATTATATAGATCATTCTTATTATAATGCACACAAAGCATTATATAAAACTGAAAAGTATGAGGTGAAAATCTATTACTTAATGATCTCACTCAACATCTTAGTGATAAACCTACAATCCTCCCCCTCGAAATATGACCTATATAATAGTGCCATAATTTCGAAGATAATTTATAATACTTATTATGAGGAGATAATTATATTACTTACTTATATTCTAATAACATCACTTCATACTAATGGGAGTACATCACCTCTTTCTAGAATATAAAAGTTTCTCCATGCCATCATCTAATGGTTGAATGATTCTAAACGATATTCTTAACATATTTGACGATATCAAAAATGTAAAATTTAATTTCTTACTCTCAAATTCCATGTCAAATAACTTAATTTTAATAACAGAATTAAACATTTCAAGAATATGCTATCATGATATACGAATACTAAATAAATTGTAAAATAACAATTCTAACAAGTGCTAAAATACGTATTTGAAGATACATTTAACTAAAAATCTTCAATTCTTAATAGTTATTTTAGTATTAATGATACAATGAGAATGTTCTCATAAAATTTCTAATTACTTAAGATCTTATCGACGTGAAAAACTTATTAAAATGTAAAATAGCATACAAAAGACATACCTGATTTGCTTATCACGCAAGATAATTCCCGATGAAGCGACTTAATTACTAAAATAAAACTTAAGGCATGAGAAATACTTTTAATATCCAAGACAATATATATTCAGAAACAAATCTAAATTAATCTTAAACTTAATTACTTAAATAAAGTTGGTCCCAATTACTAAGTGTATGCAACATTTTGACCATAGTCTTAATGAAACATACACGACTAAATAGAATATTGTATTCTATCTTTCACGTTGATTACTTAACAAAATACAATACTCAATACATCTTAATTGACATAGAATATTTTGTCTTTCATGTTGGTTACTCAACAAAATATACAATAACTTAATTCACTTTAATCAACATAGAATATTTTGTCTTTCACGTTGGTTACTCAACAAAATATACAATAACTTACTTATCTTAATGAACTATAAAAGTTGTGTTTTGTCTTTCACATAGTTACTTGACAAAACATACTAAATTTATTACATAACAAATTTTGATTTTCACGTTGGTTACTCAACAAAATTCGTTATGAACCAAAAATTACTTAAACAACTAAAAAATATGTGTTTTGTCTTTCACGTTAGTTACTTGACAAAACAAGATATTCAAAACGTATTAAATTTTGTTTTTCACGTTGATTACTCAACAAAATTCTTTACGAACTAAAAATTACTTAAAAGACGTGTTCTGTCTTTCTCATAAGTTACTTGACAAAACACGATATTAAAGTATGAAAATTTAGTCTTTCACGTTGGTTACTCAACGTAATTTTCATACACTAATAAAAAAGATCTTAATAAACTTAAACACACAGTAAATTTATTTTTCACGTTGGTTACTCAATAAATTTATCGCACTAAAGATGACAGCGGAAGCTTAAGTCTTAACAAGCTTAATTATTAGAACTGAATTAATTAATAGGACAACTTAATAAATTGATTCTTCTAAATAAATCTTCATGTTAGATCCATTTTAAATAGAAGAATACTTAAACTATTCACCTTACAAGAACAGCGGAAGCTTAAAAGAAAGCTTACTAAACTTACATGTACATGCACACTATGTACATTTGAATCTTAATGAGAACTTATTAATCTTAATCATGATGATTGAATCATCATATTACTGAATAAAAGACTAATATGAGGCAAAATCTAATTTCTCAATAAGATTAAACATTAATTTCATGTCATTTTTAGGGAGTAACATAAAATGCTCAAATTAACTTGTTACAATATCATAGTAAAATTTTATGAGTGACGCTGATCGTAATATAAAATTACCATGCTGACAAGATATTTATTCACTATCTAAATTAGATTTTTCATAACATAGAATCTTACTTAAACTTAAGAAAATTGCCTCATACTTAAACACTAATTCCGAAATGCTAAAAAACTTAAAACAGTGACTAATTACTTAAATGATGACTAAATACTTAAACTTATAGCTAAATACTTAAAATTACAATGTTAAATCTTACTAATCTTATACTTACACTAAATAGCTAAATATTAAAACTTATATAAATTACTAATTACTTGAAACACAATTGGGCACTTAAACTTATAACTAAGTATTTAAACATAGTGAAGGCTTACTCAAATTATTCTAATTAAAATTTCTCACGTTGGTGAAAAAGTTTAACTAGAAAGTCATAAACTTAACACTTAACAGTGGAAGCTAATGTACTTAATTCATACTTATTTATACATAGTAGCAAAATAATCTTATTTAAATGATACCAAAAAATATCTATTTTGCTACATAAATACTAAATATTACACTAATTTCTAAATAAAGGTAAATTAGTGAATTAATTGGCTTGGGAAAATGAAACTTACTAAATTTTCCAAATTATTAGAATTTGTAATTCTTAGCACTACACCAATATCCCCATAATGAGAAAATGGTGAACTTAGTATATTTTTCATTTATTCCCAAACGCAATAAATTTCCAAATTACATAATTTGGAAAACTTATCTAATGATACTTAAATCTCCATAGCAACTTAATCATCTTAATTAATGGGGTTGAGAGAAAACTAAATCTTGCTACAAATTTCTAATTGCCACAAAATTAGAACTAAAATAGTAGCAAAGATCATTAAACCTTCTTAAACTTATATTTAGAAAAAAACTTAATCAACCCTTAATTAGAACCGCGAGGCCCATTTAGACTTTTGGCCCAAAACAAAAATCAGACAAGAAATACTTAAAAGAAAAGCCTGCAGCTGAAATGTGGCCCATGAGCCCACATCCTTTTACAGCATGCTTACCAGGGCCAATGGGAAACCGTGGCCCACATACCACTTTCTTAATCACAACCCCAAGGGCGAGCCTAAGAGAGCAGCTGATGGCCAGCTCTACGTCCGTGCCTACGGCTAGCAGCGGGCCACACACATACGCGGTAAGGCCATCACGCGCTCCCTCACGAGCTCCACACCAGCGTGCCGCACGCCTGCCCACGATGGCGCTAACACATGTCCTCATGCTGATGCGCACGTGTGCACCCACCCATGCGCCTTACAGTCTTAGGCTTGCGGCCCACTCCAACTGTGTTTGTTAGGCCGTCGGATCTAATCGAACGGTTGTCTGCATGGATCGGACATGCAGAACAGGTGTCGCTCTCAGCCTCCCGAACCCTAGCGTTCAATCTTTCCCTCGCCCCTACTCTCTCCTGGTGCCACAAGAAGCGGATCAGAGGCGAACGATAGCTATGGCAACCAAGGTGGTGCTGTCGCAAGCCCACTCGCCGACGCGCGCATCCACCGGTGAACGCGCCGCCATCGAGCGGCCTCGAGGTGGCGCCCTAAGACTACGTCGAGCATGCGCATCGATGGTGACTTCCTGACGATCGCACACGTCGGAGACGGCGTCCATCCGGTGGCAGCGGTGATGGAGGACCTCACGGGTTGAGTTTCCTATTCGTCTCCCTCATTACTTACTTATTTTGCTTGGGTTTGGTTCGGGATTTGGGGATTTCGGATCGGATCTGAGTAAATCCGCTCCTTCTAATTGCTATGGGCACTTAATCCGCGGTAGGAACCACCTAAGGTGGATCTTGATACCAATGTTGCATTTGCTAATCATCCCTAGTGGTCTAACTACCAGGATCTTAGACAAATCAAGGCAAAGGCAAAGAGTTGATGGTACCGATCGGAATGAGAACAAATACATGAATAGAGTTATGGATTCATACATACCTTAGATCGACATACCTTCATGTGGAGAAGATGGATGAGAGGGAGACGGCGACGGCTCTGTAGGTTGGAGCAGGAGGTGATGGTGACATGGTCCACAGTGCGGCGGCGGCGTGGAGGACGTCGTGGTGCTGTGGAGCCTTCCCCTCACTTCTGTGTCATTCTAGATCGGATTCTTAGTGGTTAGGATTAACCCCTTAGCCTTTTAGCTCCTTAATCCTCTTTATTTTATATATCACAGTGTGAGAGGTGGCCCACAACCGGAACGTGGCTGTACGCCCCCGATCAGGACGTTACGTGGGGTTGGAATGGGTCGTTGGACCCATTCCGTTGGAGATCAATTCCAACAAACAGGAGTAAGAAGAAGGGGAACCAAAGAGAAGAAGGGGGTTTTGGGAATTCGTGATGTGTAGCTAAAATTCGTGATCTCTATTGTTTAGGTAATCATACTAACCTTAAATCCAACGGTGATTACTTTGTGATTGTCGGATTCGTCACTGATGTCAAAATTAGAGGGTCAATTTTGGTGCAGCCAAAAAATTATCCAATCTGGTATTTTTTAGAGGAAATTTGGATCATAATCTAATGATAAAAGTTGTAGATACAACTTTTATCTTTCTAACGGCTTTGGTCTCGTGCAATTCTGATCAACTCTTATAGAGAAATCACCATGTTAGTACAGCTGTCTTGAACCCTTGATTTCTTTTCCAGCGTATTTTGTTACATAAATACTCTATTTCTTTGACTCATTTAGAGGACAAAATCGCAAATCTTGTAAATATAGAAGTTGTATGTAATTTTTAATAGATGTCATATTATATTTACTTTCATAAATTAAAGAAAATCAAAAGTTATGAGTAAAGCAACAACACATTCAAGTTTTGTTCTTTCTTTCAAATATTTATACGGGAAAGCATTGGTAGCTATGTGTTAACTATGTTTCTCAAATCTAAATATAGTTTATGTTCCATAGGCTTGGAGGGTTTCAGTATCAAAAGAGTGTCGTCCGGTTCACTCGGGGTTAAGGCAAGTGCATGACGAGTTGTTTCTAATAATTGTGATTCACAATTAGTTATTCTTCCTCGTGTATTGATTTGTTATTTGGGTTTTCAATATTCAAGTGTTTCACACTTCTATTCCTTCAAGTTCAAGATTCTAGTCATTCATATGTTTAACGTTCAAGTGCCGGTTATGTTCGGAGTGCTTTTTATATTCAAGTTCCTATGAGTAAGTGCTAATCACACTTGCTCGACTTTACCGGTAAATGATAAGGCGAATTCAAGTGTCGTCTGCTTTAGACAGAAACTACTATTTCATTGTTGTTCAATTCAAGTTCAAGTACCGCTATGTTTCATTCAACGTGATTTTATTATTATTCAAGCTCTAAGTGTACTTGCTGATTGTTTTTACTCACTTTTGTGTTTATTTGTTTTTTAGGTACCCGTTGATCAAAGCATGCATGAGAAGAGGGTAGCACCTGCACTTGAGCACACCAACCAAATATTAAACTTATATCATAGACCATATTAATTAATTATTAAGTTATTGTGTTTTTAATAACTGTCCTGAGGTTATTTGGTCGTTCAAAAGTTTACTTCAGTTATGATAGTTGAATGTTGCTTAATACTGTCTGTGGATGTTATTGTTCTTATATTTGCATTGTGTAGCCCGCGATTAGTTGACTTTACACAGGAGACTTTGTCAAATTTTCTAATATTTTTCATAGTAAGAATGTTTAGATGACTTTAGTAGCGTTAAGGGGTGTTCATACCTGGGGCGTTACAATTGGTATGAGAGCTTAGATTTTATATTTTAATTATATATTTTATGACTAGCGAGTATAAAAACAAATTAACATGGATCTACAATTAAAATTGACACACTTATGCACAATAGGATGGGTTTCATGGGCATACCTTACATTCTTTTTCTCGTTGCATATTTTCTCTCGTGTTTATTTTGTTATGATGATATATTGTTAATTATACTTTTGTTGCATTTCAAACTATTAGAATTATGCTTTTGGAGAGGAGTGCACATGCTATCACCGTGATAGAGGTCATAGTGGAGAGATTCTAGTGACATTGTTCTCTTTGTGCTTAACGTTGGAAGTGAGCGTGAGAAGCTTAGAATGTTTTGTTGGACTTAATGCTCTATATAGCGAGGTGATGGAAAGAAATCCTCCCACCACATACATCACGCTAGTTGAGAAGCCTAGGGGTTTGGAGATCCTGTTTCGCTTTGCAATCCTATAGCAGAGATGTAGTGGGAATGTATGTAACATAGGAGGTGATCACAAGAGGGATCACAACACGGTTTATCAAGAGGGAGCTAAGTCCACTCAACAGCCCCAATTCAAGAAGCCTAGGGCAAACCAATACTCTCTACAATCTTACAAATGGGCTCAGTTTTGCATGGGTCAACACATTTCAAGTGCCCCATTTGTACGGCTAGTTTCTTGATAGAGTTTGATCTGACTCAAGTGTGAGAAGTCGCATCGTGCTTCACGGTTTTTTGTCAGACCTATCATGTCTCTGGGAGAGATGAACATAAGGGTGTGGTTCCCAAGAGACTAAAATTCTAGTATCAAGTGACAAAGGTCTAGTATTCATTCATCAGGACACACTTCAATGACTAGAGGTTTAGCTCCTACAATCAGTGCTTGTTGTAGCACAGTTTAGATGATCGCCGCTTCTAGCTTCACCTGCTCCTCCTACTTAGCCCCTTCGGCACCTTGCGGATGGATCTACTTCTACTCCCATTAGAGTCTACACCATACCTAGACAATTTTTGAGTCACCTTATGTAGTTGCAGGTGACACTCATGTTTTATTTGATTCGGGTGAAACATGTTCGTTCATTTCACTTGATTTCGTAAGAAAGACAAATATTTCTAGTCAAGACATATCTTAGTCGGTTTGTGTTAGTTGCTTTGGGAGCTTGGTTTCTAGTTCTGTGGTGAGTCCTAGTTGCGTTATTTCAATATGACAAATTCATTCCTAACCTAATGATGATTTCACTACTGATTTATTATTTTATCATTGGCATGGATTGGCTATACCGTTATTGAGCCATTATATCTTGTTTTTATAAGACCATTACGTTTGAGGCACCATCTGGGAAGATTATCACTTTTCATGCTTATGCACCTCTTTGTTCTTTATCAATGATGACAAATCTCTTTCCTAGTCGTTGTGCAATAAAGACAAGCTTTCTATAGAGCCTTGTTGAGAAGCTGACAAAATTATTGGTAATTGAGGATATTCTAGTAGTGTGAGACTATTCTGATATCTTCCCTGATGAGGTGTCAGGAATGCCACCTAAGCAAGAAGTTGAACTTCGTGTTGATCTTATACCTAATGTTCGTACTGTATCCATAGCTTCCTACTGATTATCTCATCCTTTTCAAGAGGAGTTGAGGAAGCTGTTGGATGATCTATTGGTTAAGAAGTTGATATGTCATAGTGCTTCACCGTGGCAGGCTCCAATATTATTCACTAAGAAGAAAGATGGACGTGCATATGTATATGGATTATCGTGATTTAAATGATGTCACGTTTAAGAACAAATACCCACTACCTCGCCTTGATGTGTTGTTCGGTCAGCTAATAAGAGACAAAATCTTTTCTAAGATTGATATTCAATTCGGCTACAACCTAATTCCAGTTCGAGATGAGGATATTTAGAAGACCACTTTTTCCACCATGTATGATCATTATGAGTTCAGAGTTATGTCTTTTGGACTTACTAATGCACCAACATACTTTATAGAGACGTTGAATAATATGCTTCATGGTTTGGAGGAGTTTGTATTGGTCTTTATTGATGATATACTCGTCTTCTCCAAAACTGATGCTGAACATGAGAAACATTTAAGGAGAGTTCTTGAGACCCGAAGAAGTCATAAGTTCTATGCTAAATTGAAGAAGTGTGAGTTTTGGCTCTCGTAAGTCATCTTTCTAGGTTATGTAATTAATCAACATGACATCTCGGTTGATCAAAGCAAAATTTCTATAATAGTGAAAGACCAACCAATGTCAAGGAGGTCAGGAGTTTCTTGGGTATGGCTGGTTATTACCATCGCTTTGCAAAGGATTTCTTTCGCATTTCTAAGCCTATGACACAACTTACCTAAAAGAATGTCAAGTTCTTATGGACTCAAGAATGTGAGCGTTGCTTCCAATTATTGAAGGAGAAGTTGATTACTACTCCTATCCTTGCCCTTATAGAGCTTGGTAGACGTTTCACCGTCTATTCAGATGCCTCTCACGTGGGACTTGGTTGTGTACATATGCAAGGAGGAAAAGCGATCGCTTATGCCATAAAACAGTTGAAGACACATGAGCAGGATTATCCCACCCATGATCTAGAGCTTGCTGCTGTAGTCTTCGCGCTGAAAATTTGGAGACATTATTTATTTGGCGAGTCATGTGACATTTTCATGGACCATAAGAGTTTGAAGTATATATTCACTCAGAAGCACCTAAACTTGAGACCGCAACGACGGTTGGAGGTTATCAACGACCATGACTTGAATACCTAGTACACACCTAGTAAATCAAATGTGGTGGTTGATACATTAAGCCGTAGAGCTACTGTCCCTACTTTGAATTCCTTAATAGCTGATTTTGAGCAAATGGATATTTCTTATTGTTATGCTGGAGTTGTGGAGATAGAGACTCAACTAATCTTATTATCAGATATCCTAGAACAAGTCTTAGAGGCACAATAACAAGATCACTTGTTGATAGATGTTAATAAACGAATTCGAGAAGGAAGGGTCGGGGATTTCACTTTAGATGCCTCTGGGGCCGTTCAGTTTTGTGGTCGCTTATGCGTGCCACAAACATCTAAAGTTAAGAAAGATATTCTTAAGAAGGCACATCACACTCGTTATACCGTGCATTTTGGAGAGAATAAGATGTACCATGATTTGAAGAAAATCTATTGGTGGAAGAGGATGAAGGTGGATCGAAGTATGTGGTTTCATGTGGGGTTTGCCAACAAGTGAAGGTTGAACATAAGAGTGTCACTAGGAAATTGCAGTCTCTTGAGGTTCTTGTGTGACTGTGGGAGGATATCACTATGGGTTTTATTGTTGGCTTGCCACGTTCTCCAAGAGGACGATATACTATTTGGATGGTAGTTGATCATCTTAGTAAGGTGGCTCATTTATTCCTATTTGGTCCACTAGTTAAGCAAGTAATATGGTGCCTATTTATATGAGTGAAGTAGTGCGACTTCATAATGTACTTTGCACCATTGTTTTAGACAGGGATGCTAAGTTTGTCTCCAAACTATTGGAGAGTTTGCAATTAGCATTGGGCACAACACTAAGGATGATCATATTTTTTACCCTCAGTCAGATGGATAGTCGGAGTGTACAATTCAGACCCTAGAAGATATTGCTCAGATCATGTATACTTCCTTGGAAAGGAAGTTGGAGGACTACTTACATCTTGTGGAGTTCCCTTATAATAATACCTATCACTCTAGCATTCGATAGCACCATATGAGGCTCTTTATGGAAGGAAGTGTAGGTTGCACTTTGTTGAGACACAATTGGTGAGAAAGCTATTTTGGATCTAGATTGAGTTCAACAATCGACTCAGCGAGTTGCTGAAATTCTAGAATACATGCTGTCAGCACAAAATAGGCAGAAGAGATATGCTAACAACAAAATGCGAGACTTGGAGTTTCAAGAAGGTGATTTTCTTCTTAGGGTGTCCCCTACCAAGGGTGTAGTGAGATTTGGTACTAACAAAAAGCTTAGTCCAAGATATATTAGAACCTTTGCTATTAAATAACAAGTGAGAAATTTGGCATATCCGTTAGAGTTTTCAGATTCAATGATAGGAGTTCATGATTTATTCCACATTTCGATGATAAGAAAGTATCTAAGAGATCTAGAGCACCATATAGTCGTAAAGCCAACGACTATTGAACAAGATTTGTCAGTTGAGTCTCATCATGTGAAAATTTTGGAAACATCAAAGAGGATGGCTAGGCGCAAGGCATTCAAGTTTTTGAAAATTTTTGAACGAACCAAACTGAGTGTGAAGCGACGTGGGAACTTAGTCGGAGATACGAGAGTAATACCCTGAACTATTATAATCCGGTGAGTATTTACATTTTTCTGTCAGTTTTGTATCATATTCTGATTTAACAATAATAAAGAATTCGAGGGTGAATTCTGTTGAAGAGAAGAGAATGTAATATCCTGGACATTTTAGAAAAGAACTAATTTTATTTTGCGGTAAGGAACACAAATGGTTGACCAGACTTTGGCTCACTGAACCATTAATCCAATGGACAATCGGAGATCTTAGATGCATTGAGTTTGTTGAAATGATTTATGAAATATTAACTTCGTGATAAGAAACGTTAGAGGGTTGACCTAAGTTTGACTCATTGAATTTTCGATTCGATGGACGATCGGAGACCGTAGATGCGAAAAGCTTGTCGAGATGATTCCGTTTGACTACTCATATGCTTTATTTGGAAATCAGATGAGTCAGTTGTGATCTGAATTATTTTGGGCCGTTGGAAAACCTATTAGGTCAATTTTATACACAGCCACCGATAGATTTGTTTCCATCTTCCTTCTCTCAGCGCCGCCTCCAGTAGCCTTCTATCGATTTTCCCTGCCCAAGAGCCGCTGCTTCCATTGGTTCTGCTCGCATGACCTGCAAGCTTGCCTTCACTTGGTGTTGTGCCGCAGCTCCAGTTCCGTTGCTGCCCACGGAGGACCAAGGCGCAGCTCTGATTTGTTGTTGGCCACGAGAGGACCAAGCTGCTCACTTGGCTGGTGAGGCATGCTTGTTTTGCTCCTGTCTTGTGTACTCCATCTGCTGATTTGATTGCTGTATTTTGTTACCTAGCTGCCCTGCCTTGGGAAACCAAACAAGTTATTTGTCTGCTGCTGCCGTGGCTTGTGGTTGGATGCCTGCTATTCCATGCGGCCTATTTCCTGGGAGAAGAGATAAAGGAGAGATCAACGAAGCTTCTTTCTACTTTCTCTGCCGTGCTGCCTACGGCTCACTGCTGCCTGCTGCTCGCTGTGCCATTGATGTAGGGCCAGGTAAGGAAAACAGGAGGAAGAAGAAGGGGAACGAAAGAGAAGGGGATTTTGGGAATTCGTGATATGCAGCTAAAATTGGTGATCTCTATTGTTTAGGTAATCATACTAATCTCAAATCTTTCGATGATTACTTTGTGATTGTCGGATTCGTCACTGATGTCAAAATTAGAGGGTCAATTTTGGTGCAGCCAAACAATTAGCAAATCTGGTTTGCTTTAGAGCAAATTTGGATCATAAGCTAATGACGAAAGTTGTTGATACAACTTTTATCTTTCTAACGGCTTTGGTCCCTTGCAATTCTGATCAACGCTTATGGAGAAATCATCATTTTAGTATAGCTGTCTTGAACCCTTGATTTCTTTTCCAGCATATTCTGTTATATAATTATTCTATTTCTTTGACTCATTTAGAGGACAAAATCACATATCCTGTAAATATAGAAGTTGTATGTAATTTTCATTAGATGTTCATAATATATTTAATTTCATAAATTAGTTAAGAAAATCAAAAGTTATGAGTAAAGCAACGACACATTCAAGTTTTGTTCTTTCTTTCAAATATTTATACGGGAAAGCATTTGTAGCTGTGGGTTAAGTATGTTTCTAAAATCTAAATATAGTTTATGTTCCATAGGCTTGGAGGGTTTCAGTATCAAAAGAGTGTCGTCCGGTTCACGTCGAGGTTAAAGCAACTGCATGACGAGTTGTTTCTAATCATGGTGATTCACAATTAGTTATTCTTCCTCTTGTATTGATTCGTTATTTGAGTTTTCAATATTCAAGTGTTTCACACTTCTATTCTTCAAGTTCAAGATTCCAGTTATTCATACAATTATCGTTCAAGTGCCGGTTAAGTCCGGAGTGCAACTTTTTATATTCAAGTTCCTTTGAGTAAGCGCTGATCACACTTGCTTGACTTTACAGGTAAATGCTAAGGAGAATTCAAGTGTCGTTCGCTTCAGACGAAAACTACAATTTCATTGTTATTCAATTCAAGTACCACTATATTTCACTCGATTTGATTCTATTAGTCTTCAAGCTATAAGAGTACTTGCTGAGTGTTTTTACTCATTTTTGTGTTTATTTGGTTTTTAAGTACCCATTGATCAAAGCATGCATGAGAAGAGGGTAACAGCTGCACTTGAGCACACCAACCAAATATTAATCTTAGATCGTAGACTTTATTAATTAATTACTGAGTTATTGTGTTTCTAATAACTATCGTGAGGTCATTTGGTCTTTCGGATGCTTACTTCAGTTATGATAGTTGAATACTGCTTATTACTTTTTGTGGATGTTATTGTGCTTATATTTGCATTGTGTTGCCCGCGATTAGTTGACTTTAAAGGGGAAATTTTGTCAAAATTTCTAATATTTTTCTTATGTAGTAGGAATGTTTAGATAATTTTAGTAGCGTCTAGGGGTGTTCATACCTGGGGCGTTATAATTTGGCACCAGAATTAGTGCGCGAATCAGTCCTCACTGCTTTCAATGAGGCATAGGGAGCCGACACGTGGCATTTGACCGTGAAAGATGGTCAGACCATGACGGTTGAGCCAAGGGGTCGGCTGTCCTGGTCCTGGCTCCCCCCACGTTGTGTTTTTTCCGGGTGTCTAACTTGTGGGCCCTCACTCCATTCCCGCGTGAATCGACGTTGGATTTCCTCGAATACACCTGAAAATGGGTCTATGGATCCATGTGCCAACATGTGTCATCGCCCGACTGGACAGAGCATAACTTTTAGGATTGCTCTCTACATTTCTTGATATTTTGGGGATTAATTCACTCGCGTGCAAATAAATACTAATACTTGTGGAAATGGTTAGTATTAACCCTTACCACTATGTTGTGTTCTCATTTTTATACTTTCTATAAGGTGAATTGAGGATCAAATTTAGCATTTTAGGACTGTCAATAGCGAGTATGTTAATAGCTTAGCGCAGTGCCCATCTTCCTCATGCCTTCACTTCTTCCTTCATTGCGTTCGAGTTTTCCCTTCCTTCCACTTCTTCCTCCATGCCCTAGTAGCCTCATTTGATGGCTGAGACTTCGCGTCCGGTCGACCATTGTCGGAGGCTCGACCGGTGGAGTTTTGATCGGAGATTTGAAGGCAATGGGTTCACCTAGGAGCCGGAAAGCAAGGGAAGCTAGTTTAAGGCTTGAAGATGGAGGAGCCACCTTGAGGCTTGAACATAGGATTCATTCGATCTAGATGCAGAGCGCTTGTCTGTATGACCAAATCTTTAGTGCATGTTGGGGCACCCAACCCCAAATAAGGAAATAAGTCGACTACTTTGGATTTTCGAGTCGGCTCTATATTTGACATGTGAGGTCATTGTAGTCGCCGATCCTGTAGGGCACGAAGGAACACTTGTGTATGAACGAAAATGTAATTTCCTTCTTTTTTATGTAACCGATCAAACCATCATGTACCCTTAATTTATGAATAAATAAGAAAGTTTTTCTTTTTCTTCTTATCCATTTTTGCGCCTCCCTATCTGGCTCGAGCCGCGGTCGAGCATTTCGAGCCCTGTGTCGTGCTCTTTAGCTGGTGGCAGCCCTCGAGTGACGCAGGGCGGTTGATTCGACCTATTCGTCATGTCGTACCTGAGAGGCCGCTAGCCGCCCGAGCCTGACCGTCGAGGTCAGAGTAGGTTCCTTTTGCGATAGAATCAATGGGAGGGAGAATACTTAGCTTCCTTATCATTGAGTATGGTGGTGTCAATTTTGGCTGCCTTCACCAGCCCACGAGGCCGGTCCTGGATGAGCTAGAATCTTCTGCTGATCGGAGAGCACTGTAGGATGAGAGCTTCATTGGGGTCGGATGGTTCGCTTGCGTCAACTCAAGTGAGCCGGTGAGCTCGTCCTTCATAGCTGTTTGTTGTGGCGAAGCTTGTGTTTGAGTAGTCTTCCGAATGTGTTGTGGCCGTAGGAGTTGTGTCTTAGGCTCTGACCATTATCGTTGTTGTGATGGCCTCTAGGGTGAGGTCGATGCGGTCGAGGTTTGGGCCTTGAAACCCACGATTTCTCCTCGGGCCCTGTGTCGATCCTCGAGAGATCCATAGGGTTGGACGTCCCTAGGCGCTCATCGCGCCAACCGAGAACCATGGTTGCCCTTACGTGCTACCATGCCGGCCACCCTGATCGAGACAGTTCATAGTACTCCCGTCTATGTGGTGGTGACCGCGCGTATGGACATCGCACACGAGTGGGTGTACATCGCCTGATGGTGCCTCTACTTCTGTTAGTGGTGACACATCATTGGCTTTGGCGGGCACAGACGGTTGTCTCTCGTGCCAGGGGTTGGTGGCTCACCTATGAGCTTTGCGGGCCAGTCTCCGCATCCGTAGCGTGCTCCGTTGCTGCTTGGGATTATGGCATGGTCAACCACCCCCATTAGGGATAGTGTTGGGACGCCCTTGATGGTGTCCAGGTTGTTTTCATTTGAAGCGGGCCTTCGTGCCGAGCACGAAGGCTGGGTGTGATGAAGCCATTGAGGAAACAAAGTGGAACGCACATCAGTTCCCTTTCCTTGCACGTCAACTGTCGATATTTGGAAAACCAACTAGTAACAATTTCCCCATGCGCTCATCCTCGAGATGGCTTAGCTAAAAAAAAAACAAAGGGTTATACTGGTTTGGGAAAGGTGCCCTACGTCCAATGTCGTGTTTTTCTCTCTTTGTTCATAGTATGGAAGCTAATACAAACGAGTGGTTTTCTGGTGCGAGATGGGGTTGACTAAACCCCTCTGAGGTCGTGTTTGCGACCCTCCTCTAAGGACGGCATTCGAGGCCTTTTATAGGGGGCTCAGTGTCAGGCCAAGCCTATCTTCTATCTGCCTCCGGTTCCCCTCATAAATGCGGCAAGGGTTACAATATTTCCTATCTCTTCGGTTATCCTCTGCATTTCTTAGGGTGGGTCGGGTCACGAAGGTCGCTGCTGCGCTTGTGCCGGTCCTGATGCTTCTTGTTTCCTATTAATGTCAAGTGGCAGAGCCCGCCTGTCACTATGTTGGATTGGACGCTATATAGGAGATGTCGGCGGGACCCATGGCATGACTTCTGCCATGTCCCATGTCCCGAGAGCCCCTGTTGTGACCCTGAGGGTCGAGGCTTGAGCTGCCTATCGTCGACCTCGGTGGTTGAGGATTGGATGGATTATGCGTGCTCTCTGGCAGCCGGGTTATGGAACACTGTCACCAGACGATAGTCCTTCAACCACACACTTCGGTTGGTCACCCTGTCGTACCTCCCAATGTTGATCGGGTCCTGACAGTGTTCTGGGAAGGGGGCATGACATATCCGCTACCAAAACGCCTTGGGCTCGGGAGACTCGGGGCTCGAGATCCAATCCCCGTTGTCTAGACAATAGAGGTGTCTGCTCTTCCCACTTGTTGTGTTGAATGTTGTTTCCTAACCTGCTTCTAAGCTCGGGCTCGGGCGGATTCGCTGCTGACCTCAACGATCGGGGCTCGGGAAGTTTGTCATCGACCTCAGCAGTCGGGGTTCTAGCTGGTAGTCGGATGTAGTCACACACCGTATCTTATCAGAGCACAATCATCGATCCATACACTTCAAAACCCCGTTAGAGATTTTCATGACTCAATGTGGTTCCCTCTTGTGGAGGTTCATTAAGACATGTAATGAAGGAAACATTTTACATAATTCAATCAAAAATTCGTTTCCTTCTTCTGGAGTCTTATGGAGGGAACACCTTCCAGCCGTAATGTTGAGGTATCGGCATACTCTTTGTTTAATCCCATGAAGAAATGTTATAGTAACAACGGATCGGGGTTTACGATTCTGGGTTAGAATTTTTGAAAATTAATATTCTATACTAGGTTGCACTTATTGATTCCTTCTTCATCTGCTGGAAACCTAGTACCTCCATTCGTAAGGAAACAATTTGGAATATTGGGAAGAATGCAAGACAATTTTTTGAACCTCTCCAATAACAGTTTGTTTTCGAAATAGTATAAGTGAACCATTGCTTTGCTTTTTTCTTGAGGGAAAAAGAAAATAGCTTCCACTTGAGAGTTGTTTGTGTCATGCCTTTGATTAGAAGACATGAACATAATTCTGGAACTCTCATAGATAGTGGTCAGGGTTTTCACAATCCATTCCTAAGAAGAATTGTTCCCAAACTATGGCTATAAAGCCAAGGTGAGGTTCATAGATGGTCCAACCAATAGGTTCCACCGATAGCGGTAGCTCATAGAACTCTCCCTTTGGGACAGAATATGAAAGAATGCTTAGCTGCTCCATATCGTGGATGGTGATAAGATAAAAAACAAAGAAATACCAAAATGGATACGAGGGTGAACAAAGTTCAAAGATAAATGACAACCGCTCTCCGGCAATGGCACCAGTAATGCATGTTGGTATTTCTTACAACCACAAATAAAATCTACAAGCGCACAAAATACCGTTGTAGCACTTCTTAATAGTATTCCAAGGGTATCGAGTCACAAGGAATGTGTGTATCAATCCTCTAATTGGCTACCCAAGGACACAAAGTTTGTTTGGTAGGCAAGGAATAGAGGATAATTCCACATGATTATCCTAAGATGAGAGCACTGTACAGATGGTTGTTTGCTTCAGACACAAGCTCACCCCTTATCTGCCAGGCGACTCCCGCTAAGATCCTATAGCGTATCTGAATGTTGAGGATTACAAAAGACGGATAAGGCTGTCACCACCTACTCCTACCTCTTCAATCCGTGCATGTACGATATATCCACTGATGGTTTCTAACCTAAGCACCTCGTCTACGTTATACCATAACTCTAATCTTTTAATACAAAGCTAAGACTAGAGCCCCTAACTAGTTGAGCAATGAACCCACAAACAACTACTTGAATAGAATACTATGAATCAAAAGATAAAATTTAAATTGAAATTCACAAAAGCTTACTGATAAAGGAATACTTCCATAAAGGTACAAGTGAGTGGGAGGTTCTTGACAAGGCTCTAGCTTCTTCCTTTGCTTCCCTTCACTGTTCTCCTATCTTGGCCAGCTCCTAGAGTAGCACTAAGCCTATGGAGTGCTGAAATATTTTCGAACTTGTGGTATGTATGAGTGAGGGAGTGAGGGGGCCTATTTATATAGGTTTATGAGATGATTCACACCACAATTCGCACGTGAATCAGTCACCAATGACTTCAGAGCAACATAGGGAGTCAACACATGTCAGGAGACCGGGTTTGATGCCAAGACTGGTGTGTTTCCTCCAAGTGACCGGTAGGTGGATCCACTGACCATTTCCGAGTGAGTTTACGTTGAATTTATTCGGATACGCCTGAGAATTGGTCAATGAATCCATGTGCTAGCACGTGTCGGCTACTGATTGGCTGGAATCATCTTTTCAGGATTGGTCCCTGCAATCCTTAGTACTTTGGGGTATATTCACCAACATACAAATAGACACTAACACTTGTAGAAATTGTTAGTAAATAATCTTTACCAAATATGTTCTGTTCTTATTTTTACATATTTTATGAATTGGATTCACGGTCAAATATTGTACTTAAGGACCATGAATAGCGTTGTTGACAGGGAGCATATGGCGGCGAGAGATAGCAGGGGGTGGTGGCAGTAGGAGGCGCCTTGTAGTCGTAGGGGGCGTGTTGCAGCCTATGGCAGGGCAGCAACAATTAAGGTTGAGGGTGACGCATTTGGCGCAGAGGCGTGCGACTAGGATGGGTTAGGGTTGGTATGAAGTTGGGTAGCGCTGTTGAGTTGGTAGGTAGTTGGGTTGGGCTGAGTTGTAGGTTATTGGACTGAATTTAATGTGTGTCGTGCCGCATCGTGCCGGGTCGGATCATGCGGGTCGGGCCGGCCAGTAACCCATTTATTTACATATAGTAAGTAATCACTCAAAAACATTAAGCAACTACTCTAAATAACCTAAATATCAATAAACAATAAATATCAATTAAACTAGGCAATAAGCAATCTAAACAAGAATATCAATTAATCTAAAAAAGAAACTAATTAACTAAACTCGACTTTAATCATTATACAAAAATATCATCTAAACAAGACATTAATCATCTAAACAACACATTAAAAAATTAACCTGACTGAACTCGAAGGAGCCGTCGCGTCTCTCGTCTCTGGGCAACACGAGCAGCCACCCCAACCAGCCACCGCCGGTTATACTCCACACCTCTCCCCACCTCACCGCCACTGGAGGTTGCTTCTCCGAACTGAGCGCGCACAAGGAAGATGATGGCGAGGCTCCTCCTACCCCTCAAAGCTTGATGACAGAGCGCCAAGTATGTCGATGACGATGGCGGCGGCCGACGTTTGGCGAGGGAAGAGGCCAGGTCCGGTGGTGATACCTTCGAATCTATGGCAGACGACGATAGGGCGTCTAGGATGGCCTCTGGGTGCGGCTCATGGCTTGGCTGCAGCGGAGGTCTGGATCAGCGGAGGTGCGGCTCATGGCTTGGCTCACGACGTACTGGTCGGCGATCTGTGGTCGTGTAGCGAAGATGGCTCGGTGTCGAGGGGGCATGAGGCCCAGACCGGGAGCACGCAAGGAGGAAGGCGACAACGTATATCGACATTGGGCAGGAATGGATCCGTGGTCCAGGGATCCGAATATGAGCCGGCGACGTGCTGGTCGCTCATCACGTCTACTGATGGGCTGTCAGTGCTTTATGGCTGTAGTGGTGGTCACAATTCACTTGAAGTTGTTGGCCATCTTGTTGTAGCGGCGATGGCCAAGATGGTGGTGGGCAGTTACGGTGGATGTGGATTGCTCGTCTCGGGAGCTTGGCGACAATGAACCTCTAAAGCGGTGAAGGTTTAGCCCATAGGCACCCGTGAGTGCGGATCTAGGCAGCATAGTCGGTGGAGTGCCTACAACGGTTGATCTAGGCGACAATGTCAATCGGGCGCCTGCGACGATAGGTATAGATGCCAAGATTAGTGGGGCGCTTGCGACGACGGATCTGGCGATGGGGCTCACGGGAGCCGGTGTCCATGGAGAGTGGTTGTCATAGGATGGTTGGGAGTTAGTTTCTCAACCTCTGGAGTGTAGTGACTACAAGGCAGTGGAGCTCGAGGGCCCTGGAGGTTGCGTGGAGCAGTTGGCCATTTTGGTGCAGCATGGCCGGCGCGACGCAGCGATGCATCGGCTGGTGCGACACAAATGGCTATTGGGAGAAAGACGGCGCGTCGCAAGGTGGTTGACAGTGACCTCTATGTAGTAGGCAGATGGAAGCGATGTGTGATGAATACAGCTGAAAGCCTTATTCGACAGTGGTTGGCCCTACAACAGTGACGTCCGCGAGCACTGTGATCTCCTTGGGGATGTTGTCGTTGTTCTACGTCACCTCCGATGGCTCCCTCCCAGTGAAAACCAAAGTCCAGGTCCACAGGACAAGCGATGACATCATTACTATGTCGCGTTCCTCGTTGGAGGCAGCGTTAATGAAGATCTATCCAATCCATCTTAACCTATTGGCGGGGTGATTGGTCGCTTATTGTTAACCTTCCAAATGCTTGGATGGTGGCAGAGCTATAGAGAAGGAGCGTATCTTCTTCTCTCTCACATCTTCCTCTTTGGAGTTTGTTTGCCATTGATCAAATAGGAGGTTCAATGATTGGGGATTTGTCATCGCGGTATAGAGTTCACTACTATTTATCTAGTTTGTGATGTATCTTCTTCTCAGTCTGGAAAGTCGGTATGTGTTTGTTCGTACCTACGGTGTGCTTCGATATGGCACCTAAGGCTGGCTGTGTCTGTCTTCATATTTTTTATTTCTCTAATTTATTTCTTCTTTAATGAAAATGTAGAGCACATGCCATTTGCATCAAGAAGAATAAAAAAAATAAAAATTTAACCAATCTAATGAATCTAAACAATAATACAAGAAAATCATATAAACAAGATACTAATCAACTATACACTAAACTATTAACCTTACTAATTACCTAACTAAACAACACACCAAACAATTAATATAATTACCAATTAACTAATCTACACACTAATCAACATGAGCAATAAGCAATTAACCTAACTAATTCAACACATTAACCTAGCTAATTCCTTCATCAATCTCATTGCATTGCATAGCATAGGAGGCGGAGGAACGGCGGAGGATGGGTGGGGCAGGGGGAGCGGGGGGGGGGGGGGGGGGGGGGGGGGGGGGAGGGAGGAGGGGGTGCTTGGGTGGCGGCCATCAAGGAGGGGGGGCTCAGCTGGCGGCCATGGAAGGTGAAATTTGCCTAGAAGAGGGTGAATAGGCGAAAAACCTGAATTTTGACTTAGTAAAAGCTAATCAGCAAACGACAAACTAGTCCGGCCTGGGGCGGACTAATCCGGTAAGGATATTGAAACCAAAGAAAGATGAGATTTTTATGTGATTCTACGAGATCAACTTGATGAAATGTAACGTAGAACAATCTAGCAATCCAGTGGTGAAGTTGCACGAAGATAAATGACTAGATCTAGGTGAATCGTAAGGTTGGGATGAAGAACATGAAGAGCCCTAAAGTTGATCTAGCGAAGAACGAGGGAGACAAATAAAGAGCACAAGACACAATATTTATCCCGTGGATCAGCTTCACGAAGAAGCCTACATCCACGTTGAGAAGTCCACAAAGGACCGAGTTTCACTCAACCCTTTCCTCACCAAGCCACCATGAGGCTGACCTGTTCTTCCAATAAATCTCGGGGAAATGACAACGATCCATGGGGCAATTCACAATCTTAGGCTCCCACAAAGTTACAGCTCAAAGAGATCATGAATCAACACCCACACGAACTCAAATCAACAAATCAAACCGAGAGAATCAACCAAGAGCTAAAGTCAAAGCACACCCTTCTCTCTTCTCTCTCAAATCTCACATACCCTCAAGATTGACTCTTAGAGCTCAAATATGCGAAGAGAAAGGACTAGGATGGCTCGTAGAAGGCTATGGCAGCGCTAGGGTTCGAGAGAGAGCCTTTGAGGCTTGGGGGATCTCTTTTTATAGGGGTCCCGACAATTAGTCGTTGCCACTAGAAAAAGTATGGACTAGTCCGGCCTTAGACCATGGACTAGTCCGACCTGTGGGGACTAGTGATGTCACCCTTAACCAACCACAAAGTCCCACACCACCTTTTGAATTAAACGGTCACAACACCCAAAATTTCAAAATAGTACAAATTCCATGGATCTAGAGAGATCTAGTACCCCCTCAAAATCTCCCCCTTTGGCATCAAGACACCAAAAGGAAAAAGACTAAAGGAGAAGAAAGGGCCTAAGTCTACTCATTGTCACTCTCACTCTCCTCACCACGGTTTTCATCACTTTGAGTCGCATCATCATTCTCCTCTCCATCCTCATTTTCATCATATTCCTCTTCATCGACCTCCTCAATGGTGGGAGCGGCACTGGAAGGTCCACCCCCACCACCAAGAAGTGTAGCCTCCGCTTCTGTGAGATACAGAAAAGGCGTCAAGTCCTCGTCCTCGAAAACCTCTCAAGACATAGCAATGTTTACCTTCTCACAAGGCTTCCTCAAGTACTTGTCTTGCTTCTTGGCCATCTTCTGAGTTTTAACTTCAACTTTGCGGCAAGAAGTGAATATAGACTTCAAGAACTTGAGAATAGAACATGAAGACTCGACGAAGGAGGAAGAGGCGAGTGCAGGAGGAGCATTGGAGGCACCCCTCCTAGAAGATCCGCCAATCTTGGGCACCGGAGGAGGATTTTGAGGATGGAGTGCTCTACGCTTCACGTCTTTGCCAAACTCCAAGCCTGAAACTTTCTCAATTAAGTACATGATGAAGGGAGCATACCCACACAAATAGTTGGGGGTGTGGGATATGTTGGAGATGTCATTGTAGATGTAGTCAAACACTCTGAACTTCTCATCTTCAATAATCAACCTCATCAAGTGTTAGAGGTTTCCTTGGATCATCCCCGCATCCCCATCCTTAGGTGCTAGTGTCTTCCCAATATTCGATTGAGCACGCTAAAGAATGGGTGGAGAATCTTGGTGGTTGGAGGGTTGTAGAAGCTAACTTCATACATAAATTCTATCCCCCCCCCCCCCCCAAATCCATAGACTTGAGGTTGTGAATGATCAAATCATAGTTCAGGAACTCCTCAAGTCCAATGATCATCGCGAACTCATCGTAAAGCACGGAATATTGAACCCCATAAGTCAACCATGTGATCTTGCGATCTCCAAAGGTGGAGAAGTAGGATGTGGTATAAAACTAAGCCACCAACTCTGTGTTCCAATTGTATTGGAACCCAAGCAACTCCTTGAGGCCATGATGCTCAACAGCTCGAATTACTGCATTAAAGGCTTGATGATTTTTCCTCTCCATGTATGCCCAATTAACCCATTGAGCGTCTGCTACTAGATTACTCATCTTCAGGTAAACCAAGCAATAGTAGTCACAGTGAAAGTCACACCAGAAGCGATGATCCGGTGTGACCTTCTCATAGTTGTAGGGATCCTTCAATCTAAACCTTTTAGCCTTCTCGGACCCTTTTCCTTGAAAAATGTTACTTGCAAGCTCCGGTTGGCGGTTGGGGTCATGCATAGGTGGAATCATGACCAACTGTCCAATGGGGCCTTGTGATGGAGCACTTGACCCAGTGGGCAGTCTCGGATGACCAACCCCCTACCAGCAAGAGCTTTCTTCCTTGGAGGTGCCTTCTTGGCTGGCACCTTCTTTGTTGAAGTCTTAGCTTTGCCCTTGCTTGCACTGCCTTCAATCATGGGGCCTTTGCCCTTATCGACCACTTGGGCCCTTTGCTTCTCACCTACTGTGACTATCCTCTTTCTTCTACCATCTTGTTCTTCGGTTGCTTGAGCTTGAGAGGCATTGTGATCATGTTTCTTCTTTGTCCGAGCCTCGCGGTGAGCAAGCTCGCAAGCCAACTCGGCTACCTCTTCGTCCCTTCAGTGATATACCTCTAAACGAGCCGCCTCTTTTTCTGAATCGGAAAGAGGAGAATCGTCACACCAAGACATGCTGAAAGAAAGATAACAAGAGGATATGAGATGAGAACAGACAAGTTATTGGGATAGAAGTGCAACAAATCCACTAAGTTAGGAGTTAACACTAAGTTAGGTCGGACTTGTCCGGTCCTAGGCCGGACTATTTCGGTCAGGAACAGACTTGTCCGTCCTTGGTCCGGACTAGTCCGACCCACTTAGGGTTAAACCCTAATAATGTGATTTTTCCACAAATTTGGATTTTAGGTCGCAATACTCGATGGAAAGGAATCACGTGACGTAAGATATTTAATGTAGAGTCTAAGTTACAAAGGAAACAACCTAGAGTGCCAAGAATCGAATAAGTTAGGGTTTGGTCAACAAATCACTTTGACATGAGAAAATCACATGAATCGACAGATCAAAGGGCGGAGTAGTTCGGGATGTAGCTTCCCGACACTCCAATGGAGTCTTCACGCGGATCCTCGAGGGATTTGGTGGAGGGATACAAAAATCGCCAATGGGGGCGGTTTTTGTGTAGGGCGTGCATTTGAATGGAGTTGGGTAGAATGGGAGGAGTTGGGGCCCGACGCTTGGGTTAAGTCCCCAAGGTTCGAACTAGTTCGGTGGGGACACCGGATAAGTTCGACTGTTGAACCAGGTCCGGACTTTTCTGACAGTCCGGACAAGTCTAGTGACAAGCCAAACTAGTCCGGTATGGACTTGTCAGAGTCAGTCCGGACTTGTCTAGGAGACCGGACTTGTCCGACCCTAAGGGCGAACTAGTCCAGTACTAAACAACAAATTCTCATATATATTGAGAGATTTGCAAGGAATAATCCATATGGACTAAGTTTTCACAAGTATTTTCAATGAATATGACCAGTAAAACACATAAACAATCATGCAATGTAACACCCTCGTTTCCATCTATCATGCGTTGCATCCATTCTCATACATGTTTAACATAATGCAACACAAGAAGGAACAAGATTAAAATGAATTAGAGGTAAAACAACAATTAAAAATAGTTTTTGGTATGGACTTGTCCGGACCAAACCCCGGACAAGTCTGGTACACCCATCTGCCATAACCTATTTCAGTTCCTTCAGGGCAACGGTCTTGTCCGTTAATTGCTACAAACTTGTCCGTTAATGTCTACAGACTAGTCCGATGATCGTTATTGGAATCCTTTGGAGTTGTCTGGTAAAGTCACAAAACTTAGTCTAGTTTTGAAACTGTACAAACCTCGGACTCATCCGGCATGGCATTGGACTTGTCCGTTGCACTTTCTGTTCCTTGGACGAACTTGTCCGACACCAAACTGGACTTGTCCGATGAACTCTATGTACCTCGAACGGACATGTCTGACCTTTTCCGGAAGAGTCCGATTTTAGGGTTTCGACTCAGATTCTATTTTTCCTCCACGACGAGTTATTGGGTAATTGCCTTAATTGGGACCAAGAACGTCATGCTCATCCCTAAGGAGCCCAAGTGGAACCCCACCAAGGCCCTACTTGTCCCCACCGACTTTTACTTGGATTCCACCCCAACCCCACCACTTCCCCTACTATATAAACACCACACAAGCCATCTCTTACCCCTTTGCCCACAGTAGAAGAAACCCCAACGCTTGCTTCTCTCATGAGCCACCATCAAGAAGGAAGAAGCACACCGCGAAAGAGAAGGAATAAGGAGAGGAAGGAAGCAAGCGAGATCGTCATCATTGATGTGAATTTCTTCACCAACTCTTCAAAATCAACGTTTTTCTTCACAAATTCTTCACCTTCATCGGATCTAGATGTCAAGTTCTTGCGTTGCACCTAATCTTCAACCCTTGAACCATTGGATTCAAGGTAATTACCCTAGATCCAATTTTTCACGTTAATTTTGATCCTACACTTAATTCAAACCATGACCTAGATGTGAAGTTTGCAAAACCCTGGACATAGCAGACTTGTCCGGTCTAGTGCAGACTAGTCCGTTGAACTTTCTGGTCCAGAGCGGGCATGTCCGCCCCATTGTGCGGACCAGTCCGACCTCTGAGTTATGGAATTCCTATAACTTCTTAAGTTTTCTCCGAAATGACTCGAAACTTGCTCAAACATGTAAAACTTAATTGTACCAAGTTAGTAAGTAACAGTAGTAACTTAATAACATGTACTATATCATAATTACATCACTCATGCATACCATGACATATTGAGCACTATATGAGCATTTATTGATTGTAATGCTTGTTTCGCATGTTTGTCGTGCGGAATAGAAGGAAACACTCTAGGAGGTACTTACGAGGACCTTTAGCACCAGAACTTTGAAGCTATTGATCCAAACCAGCCTCCGGAGCAAGGCAAGTGTCCTTAAACATTTTGATCCTATTTTGAAATGTTTTATTTGTAAAACTTCATGCTTGTGTCAAATTGAAAGGGAAACCCATGGTAGGTGTTTACTAGATTTGTATGCCCATCCTTGTCGCTCGGGATAATATGTAGAGTCGGGAAGGGTATTTCCCAGTTTTGCTCCATTTTTCTTAATTGGAATTGGGAGTAACCAAATAGCTTAATTATGAACTATTGAACATATGACCTATGGAGGTTGATGATAATGACTAATTAAGCAATGTGGGACTCAGGTGATCTAAGCAAGCATGATTTGTGGAATGAGTTGGATGATATGGTGGTTTTGCTTGTCTTAGATCTAAGGACTGGTTCATTTGAGAATAAGCCAGGACAACAGTGCCACACAAGGACAAGTATGAGTGTGGCTTAGCTGATTAATTAGGTGTATTGCCAGCATTGTTCAGATCATTTGGGAGAGCGGGAATGGGAGTTCGTTGGGTTTGCAATAGTGGCGGGACTCCCCGGGATCCGAACGGCACAAGAGGGGACCCTTGGATGGATGTGCTCAGTTGTTTGACATCACCTCTGGTGAAACCTTAGTGGGTCACGGGCATAATGGAGGTTCTTTAGTCACCGAAAGGGGTGAAATCATGAACATGTGGGTAAAGCGGTACAACCTATGCAGAGTGTTAAAAACTATCATGATAGTCGTGCTCCCGGTTATGAGCACCTATACAACTTCTATGATTAGAATTGGACTTGGATTTTTGGGATGGTTCGGTATGGAATTGGTTATGTCATATGAGCATGGTAATGATGAGAAGGTATGAAATTTGCATGAGGTGAGGATATCAATTGTTGACCGGTTATAATAGAGTTATGATGGTAAATGAGAAGGTTGGATATGGATTATGATAATTACTTGGTATATGATGGAGATTACACTTATATAGACATTGTAGGCTGCTTTTACAAGTTTATGAAATGTACTTTGCAATTAGCCATTTATTATCATTCTTATTTTTAAGCTACATGTCATACTTTCTCACACTTGCTGAGTATGACATGTACTCACCCTTGCTATTCCCAATCTAAAACAGTTACGGGAGACGCTTGGGAGTACTATGAGGATCATGTGGAGTACTAGGTTGCGTGCTATCTTCAATTGCCTGTGGAGTGGAGTCGCACTATTTAGTTTGTATCCGCTGTAGTAATTAGAGACTTGCAATTCATGAACCATTGTATTATTGTAATAAGGTACTTATTTGCTTATTGAGACGTGGTTAATTTCTAAATATCGTTTGTGAAGTTGTCGTGTATGTGTGATGAACATCCTGGGCACACATATGCCTTCACTTGGTTCATTTTCGGAATCGGGTGTCACAAATTGGTATCAGAGCCGCGTTGACCGTAGGACGCAACCCTAGATAGAATGGACACTCTAGAGCACATAGGAACACTTAGTAATAGCTATAGTTAGCATGGCGTGCTGAATTTTATGTGGTGATTGCTTGTGTGCTTGTGTCGTTAGTAGAGGGTTGTGGGATGTTTCGGCACTTGTAAAACACACACACACACACACACACACACACACACATATATATATATATATATATATCTTAGTCTCTTATTCCTTGATTCTTATAGTTGGGGACATTTTCTCTCAAATTCTAAATTCTTCCATCTCTTACTCTTTTCCACCAACAGACGCCGAGGTTCAGCCACAACCAAATTAAAAGAATGACAATGGCGATGATGAGAACAATGAGGCACGTGAGAATATCAATCTTGGACCTGAGGCTAGCAACCTTGAGCGCCTCGTGGCTATGTAGAATCAGCTCATGCAAATTAGGATGCAAACCTTGGGACAGCTGCAAGACAATAACCATAACCAACCCCACATTCTTGTGGCGCCACCAGCACCCCCACCCCCACCCCCACCATCCCACAACAGATTGGGAGAGTTTATGAGTACTAGGCCACCTACCTTTGCTCAGGCCAACGATCCTATGGAAGCTGATGATTGGCTGGAATCTGTTAAGGAGAACCTTGCCATTGTTCAATGCAGTGACCAAGAGAAGGTTATTTTTGCCTCACACTAGCTAGTTGGAGCTGCTGCTGATTGGTGGGAAGCTCCTTGTAATGCCCATGGTAATCAAGAGAGAATCACTTGAGCTGAATTCAAGGAGAGTTTCCGCTCGCACTATGTACCTGAGGAAGTTATGATACTGAAAAGGCAAGAATTTGAAAACCTCATGCAAGGAAGCAATGTTCGCCCAGCTATGCACTACCAAATGCACCATACTATAACCCATCCGCTCCTGCTTACCGTGCTGCTTATCCACCGCGCCAGAATCATCCACCGCAGCAACGCCCCACCATGCAAGCACCCCACCCTCCAATGCCACGTGCGCCCCGCAGAAACTTCCCTGCTAATGCTCAAAATCAAGCTTGTCCAAACTATACTGGTGCAGCTAGGACGTGCCATACTTGTGATGAGGTGGGACATTTTGCATCCCAGTGCCTGAAGTTAGGTTATGGACAAGTGAACAAAATTCCAAAGAAAAACCCAAGGCCGAATGGAGGAGCAACATAGGGCAACCGTGCATCGCAAAATTTTGCTCGTGGAAAGGTGAACCATGTCTCTACTAAGGAGGCTCAACAAGCTGATGACGTTGTGATTGGTATGTTGCCTGCATACGCCAACCCGATAACTATATTATTTGATTTTGGAGAATAGCAATCATTTCATCAAAGTATGTTGCCAAGTATAGTATGCTTATATCTCACATGAAGTATACTATGTTGGTTAATTCTCCTGGAGGGGAGATGAGGACAAATATAATATGTCCAAAAGTAAGTTTTAAAATAAGGGGGGTATACTTCCTTGCCAACCTCATGGTTTTGGATTCACAAGGACTTGACATAGTACTTGGAATGGATTGGTTACGGAAGCACAATGGCATAATTCATTGTGCCACCAAGGTGGTGCAGTTGACAAGTGATGAGGGGATTAGCATAGAGTTCGAAGCATCTCAACCCACAACAAAGAAGGTAGTGCTGAATCAAATGGACAGTGCAACATTATAGGAGATTTCGTTGGTGTGCGAGTTCTCGGATGTGTTTCTGGATGAGTTGTCAAGTATGCCACCTAATTGTGACATATAGTTTGTTATTGATTTAATACTTGGAACCGCACCTATAGCTAAGAGGCCGTATAGGATGCCTCCTAAGGAATTAGCAGAGCTCAAAAAGCAAATTCAAGAGTATCTAGAGAAGAGTTTTATTTGCCCAAGCTCATCACTATGGGGAGCCTTAGTTCTCTTTGTAGATAAGAAGGATGGATCCCAAAGGATGTTTGTGGATTACCGGTCTCTCAATGAGGTGACAGTCAAGAATAAGTATTCACTACCCCGTATAGAGGATTTGCTCGACCAAATTAATGGTGCTTGTGTTTCCTCCAATATTGATCTGCGGTCAAAATACTTCCAAATGAAGATTAAACCGTCGGATATATCCAAAACAGCTTTTCGGACACGGTATGGGTCCTATGAGTACACAGTTATGTCGTTTGGATTAACCAACACACCTGCATACTTTATGTATCCCATGAATAAGGTCATCATGGAGTATTTGGATAAGTTCGTCGTAGTGTTCATCGATGATATCATGATATACTCAAAAAGTGAAGAAGAGCATAAAGAGCATTTAAGGCTGACATTGCAGAAATTGTGGGAACACCAGTTGTATGCCAAGTTCAACAAGTGTGAATTTTGGTTATGGGAAGTATCATTTTTGGGATATATCATCTCTGGAGGAGGAGTATCGGTCGATCCTTGGAAAGTGAGAGATGTGCTAAAGTGGGAGCTGCCACAGAATGTAAAGGAAATTCGAAGTTTCCTTGGAATGGCTTGGTATTACTGCCGATTCATCGAGGATTTCTCCAAAATAGTAAAGCCCATGACTGAATTACTAATGAAAAGGAAGACATTCCAGTGGAATCAAGCTTGTCAAGATAGCTTTGAGGAGCTAAAGAAGAAGTTGACAATCGCGCCAGTGTTAGTATTGCCAAATGTGAGCAATAGTTTTGATATATATTGTGATGCCTCAAGATAGGGACTTGGATGCGTGCTCATTCAAGAAGGCAAGTGGTAGCTTATGCATCTAGACAGTTGAAGAAACATGAGTTGAATTATGCAACACATGCTCTCGAACTTGCAGCCGTAGTGCATGCTTTGAAGATTTGGAGGCACTACATCCTTGGTCATAGATGTGAGATTTACACGGATCACAAGAGTCTCAAGTACACATTCACACAAACGGATCTGAATTTGAGGCAACGAAGATGGTTGTAGCTCACCAAGGATTATGATGTGGGAATCAACTATCACCCAGGAAAGGCTAATGTAGTGGCAGATGCCTTTACTAGAAAAGGAGCAAGCCACCAACTCATTGTTTGGGAGTTGCCATCCGAGTTATGCAAGGAGTTTGAGTGATTGCATCTTGTATTCGTGAATGAGATGGGAATAATGGAAGTAAACCCAACATTGGAACAAGAAATACGAGAAGGCCAAACAAAGGATGAGGAAATCCAGAAAATCAAGGAAAGGATCCAAAAAGGGAAAGAATCGAGGTTTGATGAAGATGACAGTGGTACACTATGGATTGGGAAACAGATTGTCGTGCCTAATGTGAAGCATATCCGCGAGGCAATATTGAAGGAGGCACATGACTCGCCTGACTCCATTCATTCGGGTTGTACAAAGATGTACAAGGACTTAAAAACTTGCTATTGGTGGGATGACATGAAAAAGGACATAGCTGAATATTTAGCAATATGTGATATATGATGTCGAAGTGTGTAAACGACACTTCCCCCGGTACTACTAAAGCATAGTCCGCGGAGGTTCGTATTCGGATGGGGCATGTATGATCAAGAACAAGAGGGTGACACGAGAGGTTTTACGTGGTTCGGGCCGCCTGAGTGTAATACCCTACTCCACGGGGTGGTTGTTGATTGAGAATGTGTCTATGTGGCGAGTGTTAGTGGTTGCTTGTATGTGTGTGAGCTTAGTTGTTTTCTACCGTGCAACGCGACCCTATTATATGCTATGGGCTGACCGTTACAGTATATGCCTGGCCCGACAGGGGGCCCCGACTGTAATTAACCACCTATACATGATCTACATGCATAATCTGTGATTAACAATGTGATAATGTGCCTTAATGGCGGCATTACCTGTCTTAATAGTCCTCTGATCGTGTGTCATTAATACTGAATTGTAGGATCAAAGAGCATGTGTAAAGCTACCAGAGGGGGGTGAATGTTAGATTAAAACTTTTCAGCAGAAGCAACAAACACCCCTCGGCAGAAAACTGATCTGTTAAAGAAACTGTGTGTGTGACTAATCTAAATGTGTTCAACTGTGACGAAACTTGTATAGATTGTAAATAATCAAGTCATGAAGACATCACAACAAGAATCATGAAAATCCGTCTAGAGAAACTCAAGTAACGATCAAAAGATCGAACAAAGGTCAATCTATCCTACCCGAGAAAAACAATTCTGGAACAGTGCAAAGAAACTCATGTAGATCAGAAACCACAACTCCAATGTTTGTGAAATTTTCACAGATGATAGAAATCAAGTTTTGAAGACAACCCAAAAAGAATCACGTTAATCGGATTTGTAAAACTCGAGTTATGACAAAATCACCGAAGAAAGGTATTGCTGTGCAAAAACTCGACGAGAAAAACTTGTGCGAAACAAGTCGGTCGAACAAGGCACAAAAGTTCATTTCAACAACGAATTTTATTCAATAGAACACAAGAGGAACATCCCCAAAAGTCATCTCTCATGAGCTCTGGCATCTTTTTTATATTACCAGCCTGGAGGCCAACTCAACTCTAACTAGGACTCTAATACTACTCAATTCACGAATCAAAACTTTCCATAACTGCTCAAGACTCTTCTATACGCAGATAGAAGCAATCTTAAGACTTCCAAACACCTTAGGAACATATCCCACATTCCTAAAGTAACCCCACTTCATGTCCCACACGAAAACTATCATAACCAACTCGATACTTTCCATATCCGATCCATAAGCGACTCTACCGTAGCCAAAGTCATCATCCGATACGATCTGATCATTCCAACCAGATCTTTCCTTCCATAACCCGTCTTTAGAACCATGTTGCCACGTCATGCACCACATGCATACGTGCGAACACCTTCCTTCGACATCCAACTTCCTTCATATGCACTGCGCTTGATTTAATCACCCTACATGACCTCCAGATCAGCTCAACCACAGTTCCTCCCGAACTTGATTGTTGGAACCTCATCTCCTCCCTGAGACTAGTCCAATGGATCCCGTCACCAGTCGTATCTTGAACTCAAGCAACAACTGCACATGAACAAACAACTGATACTTCCGAGCACAAGTCCTCGACTTTACTCTCCTTAGTTCCGATAACCACAACACCTTACGTGAGCACCTCACATAAGTATGTTGCAAAGCATAGCAAAATGATATCAGCCATAACCACCAACACACACCAAAAACTTAGTAAAAGAATATTAAGCAAACTTTCCATAGATGTAAAGCAAGTTCCAAACATTGCAATCAAGCTCCAAACCTTGCAAAAGCTAACTAGAGCTTGAGATGGAGCTTACCAAAACTAACAGGATCTAGCGCCGGAACTTAGCAAAGCTAGCAGGACCTAGCGCCAAAGCTAACCAAAACTAGTCGGACCTAGCGCTGAAGCTTACCAAAGCTAGTTGGACCTAGACAAAGAAGTCGGACCTAGCCAAAGCAAGTCGGACCTTACGTCGGACCTTGCCAGAGCTACCCAAAACAAGCCGAACCTATTGTCGAACCTTGCTGAAGCTCAGACCTAGAGTAAGACCTTGATGATAAAGGTGTTTCGATAGTATTCAAAACCTTATCGCCATATCCAATGTATTCAGCACACATAGGTCTCACAATCTCCCCCTTGATGAATGCATTAGCAACACCACTTAAAATCCGAACATTGGCTTATTCACATGAAAAGTTTTGAAAACAATTTCTCCCTCTTTTTGAAAATCGATAGAAATAAATTTCTCCCCTATACTTATTTTTCCCCCTTGCATACTTCCCCTCCTTTGACAATGTATTCAACAAGGTACAAAAGAGAAATTTTAGTTTGTTATGAGCACATTATAACATATACATATAGAACAAAGCTCATCCAAGTCATACTATCAAGTAACTTACACTATCACAGTAATGAGATACATAAAGTAGTGTAAGCCATGCTAGAGATCAAATGTAATTTTCAATTTAAGCAAGTCATGATCTCACAAACTTAACTATTTCAAACCTGAAAGCATGACACTTGTTGCTGCATTTTATTATTTTTCAAAGCATAAATTTTGATCATATGAAATTTGCAAGAGATTATATGTGCATCTGCCTTATTCTAACCAACCAAGCCAAGCCTATGTCATTTGACAATCAGAAGCTTAAGGACATGGTTTTAGTCTTACACAACTTCTTCCAAGTTCATATTTGAGCGCAATGATAAGCCATCTCAAAAGAAGAAGTGTGATGCATGCATACTCTCTTGATCTTTTCTCAATTTATATTTCTTTATAAAACTCAACATGTGAGTTGATTAATTGATTAACTCATTATGATTAAAAGCACTTGTGATCATGCAACAAGTTCAAAATGGCAAGAAAGTTCGATCGTGACCAGATTTAGTGTAAGTAATTATTCCAATTACTAGTCATGTTAAAAACTACAAAATGTATAACATGAGTAATGTAGTAAGAACTTTTAGCATGTAAAAGGAATCACAAAGTCATATATGTATGAAATACTATGCTCATATTATTTTAAGTTCAGATTCACACATAGACTTCCCAAGTTTCAAAACTCCCCCTCAATTTAAGCCATGAAGATGCATAACCCCTATTTCACTACGAATGTAACAAAAACGAGTGAAATCCAAAGATTTTGTGAAAATGTCAGACAATTGTTGTTCGGTATCTACATGGTGAAGCACAATATTTTCTTTTTCAATATTATCAAGGAGAAAGTGATACCTAATATCAATGTGCTTAGTTCTAGAATGTTGCACGGGGTTTTTAGCAATGCAAATGGTACTAGTGTTATCACAAAACAGTGGAACACTATCTAGATCAACCCCATAGTCCTTAAGTGTTTGAACAATTCAAAGAATTTGTGAGTAAGCACTAGCAACAGCTACATATTCAGATTTGGCTGTGGATTGTGCAACTGAGTTTTGTTTTCTCGAGGACCAAGCAACAAGTGAATTACCAAGAAAATTATAAGAACCAGAAGTACTTTTTCTATCAATCCCACAACCCCCAAAATCAGCATCCAAAAAAGCATTCAAAGTAATGGTTGAGGAAGAAGGATGAAAAATGCCAAATTCTTGAGTTCTATGTATGTATCCGAGAATCCTTTTGATGGCTTGACGATGTGAAGCACGTGGGGAAGCTTGAAGCCACGCACAAAGACATACACTGAATTGTATGTCCGGTCTTGATCCTTGAGGTACAAAAGTGATCCGATCATGCTTCTATATTCTTTTTGATCCACGGGTTCACCATCTTCATCAAGTTCAAGTGTTGATGTTGTTCCCATTGGTGTCTGAAGAGGCTTGCTTTTGTCCATGTTAAAGTGCTTGAGAAGGTCCCTTGTATACTTCGTTTGATGCACAAAGGTACCTTCCTCGGTTTGCTTGATTTGCACCACCAAAAAGTAATTGAGTTCACCCATCATACTCATTTCAAATTCTGAACTCATCATTGCTGAAAACTTGGACACAAGATCATGAGAAGCACAACCAAAGATAATATCATGCACATACACTTGAACGAGTAATGAGTCATTGCCATGCTTAAGAACAAAAAGAGTTTTATCAACCTTGCCCATGGTAAACCCCTTCTCAAGTAAGAATATTTTTAACCTATCAGACCATGCTTTAGGGGCTTGTTTGAGACCGTACAAGACTTTGGACAGTTTGTAAACATGATTAGGAAAATATGGATTTTCAAAACCTGGTGGTTGCTTGACATAAACCTTCTCATCTATATAGTCATTAAGAAAAGCACTTTTAACATCCATTTGATATAACTTAAAACTTTTAGATACAACAAAAGCTAACAAAATTCTTATGGCTTCTAATCTAACAACAGGAGCAAAAGTTTCATCAAAATCTAGACCTTCAATTTGTGTGAAACCTTGAGCAACCAACCTAGCCTTATTCCGAACCACAACCCCATCCTCACTTTGTTTATTTTTAAACACCCATTTAGTTCCAATTAAAGTGTGATATTGAGTTGAAGGTACAAGTTTCCAAACATTATTTCTTTCAAAATTTTCTAACTCTTCTTGCATGGCAATAATCCAAGATTCATTAGTGAGTGCATGTGATATATCTTTGGGTTCAAAATAAGCAACAAAGCAGAATGAGCATGAGAATTGAGGTCGAAAAACCTGGATCTTGTAACTCGGTTCATGCAAGCTTACAATTATCTGTTGCGGGGGATGATTCTTGTAAATCCGTAGGGGAACAGATGTCTCACAAGCTTCTTCTTCATCAGGTTCATCGCAGATTGATGAGCTTGTGGCTTGTGGATGATTAGGACCAGCAGAGATGGTAGTCGGAGTTTGTTCAAAGTTCACAGTTGGACACATGTCAGCTTTGGAACTATCAGGCAATATCACCGACTCTTCTTACTCTTCTTCGAAAATACCCTCCCCCTGAGGATATGGATCCGAACCTGCAATGTTTGAGCTAGTACCTGGGCTAGCTTCATCAAAAGACACCTCACAAGTCTCCACAATTTTGTTAGTGTCAAGTAAAAGCACACGATAGCCTCTAGTATGAGATGTATTAACAAGAAACATGCCATCAATGGATCTAGGTTCAAATTTATCAAGATTACCATGTTTATTAACAAAGAATTTGCAACCAAAGACCCGAAAGTGTGTAACACAAGGCCTATGTCCATACCGGAGCTCATATGGTGTTTTACCTAGCTTAGAGCGCAAGAAAACACGATTTGAGACATAACAAGCGGTTGCGATCGCATCAACCCAAAATTTCCTAGGAGTTTGATATTCATCAAGCATAGTCCTAGCCTTTCAACTATGGTTATGTTATTTCTTTCTACAACACCATTTTGTTGAGGTACATATGGTGAAGAAAATTGATGATCTATTCCATTTTCAGCACAAAGGTGATAAAAAAATTGATTTTTAAATTCGGTTCCATTATCACTTCTAATTGCTTTTAAAGATCCTGTGTGATCAATTGATAATCTAAGAAATAAAGATATAATGTGACTAAAAGCTTCATTCTTAGATGCCATAAAGTAAACCCAAGAGTATCTAGAATAATCATCAACAATCACAAGAACATACCATTTACCTCCGAAGGATTGAACACGTGAAGGTCCTACGGTGTCAAGGTGCAAAAGTTGACCCGATTCAGTTGTCATGATCATTTTGAGAGGAGTATGTGAACCTGCAACCATGTTAGCATGTCTACAATAAGAGCACACAATTTCTCTGTCCCCTTTAAGCTTAGGCAGCCCACGTATGCGATCAAGAGCACTAACACGCGTTAGATGATCAAAGCCTACGTGACCAAGTCTACGATGCCAAAAATATAAGTCCTTTGAATCATTAGTAACTAGACACCTATGCTTAGAGGAAGATATATCAAAATCAGCTTTAAAAACTCTTCCAAACCGAGACATGTTAAAAATAAGCTCACTATTTGAATTTAAAACTTTGCAGCAATTTTTAGTGAAAATAATTTCTAGATTTTCATCTAGCAGTTGTGAAACAGAAATCAAGTTGTATTTCAAATTTTTAACAAGTGCCATATACTTCAAAGTGTAGTGATCATTTACTCCAACAAAACCCTTAGCAATTATAGGAGTTAAAGAATTATCGGCAAAAGTAATATTCTCTACACGTGACACAAAAGAGAGGGAGGAGAACCATTCTTTTTTACCGATCATGTGGCGTGAGCAACCTGAATCCACAATCCAAATATTCTCCTTCCTCAAGCGTGTAACCTACATAGAAGCACAATACGTTGATGACTCAATACTGGGGTTAGTCAAAAGGCATTTAGGAATCCAGTACTGAGTCACACGACGTGCAGCAGGAAAAAACATGCGAAAGCTGAGATAAAATAGCAGGTTTATGAGTCGAAGTTTGAGATTTTTTGTTCTTAACTACTGACCTATAAGGTGTTACTTGTGTAGCACAAAATCAGTAGCTTCGGAGGCAAAGACAGAAGGTCCGGAGGTAACAACAGAAGGTTCGGAGGCAAAAACTAAAGTTCTGGAGGTAAACTTTGAATGTTTTTGACTCATAACAGCAGGTTGCATGTTCCTGACATGTGGTTTAGTATGTGCAGCAAATTTTGCATGAGAGTTATAAGATCTAGCTTGCATTCTTTCCTTTTTGTGTTGTTTAGCTAGTCTATAACAAAAATCTATAACATGACCATCCCTACCACAATAGGTACGATGAAATTTAACTTTGTGTTCATGTCTAGATGAGCATGCAGAATGTTTATTTGAACCCGAACGTGACAACACTCCTACAGATTTAAAAACCACTTCTTTTTGTTTAGGAACTGTTTTAATCAAACCACTTCCTAATGATCTTACTACGTGAGGTGGATGTGTTTAAGAGTAAGCATGTGAATCAAAACCTAAACCAGTTTTATCATTGCAAGGTCTAGAAGAATTTAATAGCAAGTTTAGATTCTTGTTCCCATTGTAAAACCGCTCTAGTATCTTATTTTTATTGTCAAGTTCTTTATATAAAACTAGGCAGTTTTGACATGAAGTTTTTCCTTTTAGTTTGCAATTGGAACAACATTTAATTTTATGAGAACGTAAAGCATTGTTCAAAATGGAGATTTCATTCATTGCATCTTTTAGTTTCTTGACAAGATTGTCAGATGCAGAACAATGCAGATCATCTGTAGAACAAGAAGCATCTTTTAAGTTTTTATCATTAAAGTCAGAAAGCCTTTTGTTCTTTTCAATTTCTTCATCAAGTCTTTCTAGAGTGCAGTAGTGTGCACTTCTTAATGTGGACAATTGTTCATAGATTAAGTCACATGACGAGGGACATGCATCATCACTAGGAATTAAAGTTTTTAAATGGTTGATTTCAGATTCTAGTGATTCAATTTTAGCAGCATTATCCCTAATCTTTTTGTCCTTTTTCTTGACAATAATAGTTGCACGAGAAATTGCATCACACATTTCAATTACAGGTAGACCATACCTCATTGTCGTCATTGTTGTGTTCTGCATCCTCCTAACTTGATCTTGTTTTGCCCGCCATGAAGTATAAGTTGGCCAGATCATCATCATCTTCATCACTTCCAATGTCTACATCACTTGAACTGAGCTCTTGACGTGCGGTGATGAAGTTGTTTATCATATTGCGTCCTATGGAACCCTTCTTTTTCTTGTTGGAGTTTCCAGAGGTGGTCTTTCTTCATGGGTTGTAGGACCTGAAAGGTTAGGTCATTCTGTACGAAAGTGTCCTGTCTTAACACATTCAAAGCATCGTTGAGGTCCGGAGCTTCCTCTCCTTCTAGTTCTCACATTTTGCAATGCTTTTGAGAACCGTGTAGAGATGAGTGCTAGCTCCTCTTCTGGAAATCCTTCAATCTGTTCCAGAGATAGTGAAGACAGCAAAACAAGAGTATTGCAAGATAATGATTGGCCGGAGCTAGGTATATCACATTGTGAAACGAATGCAATAGACTTATTTGGATTCTTTCATGATAAAATGTCAATTTCATGAGTTTTTAGCTTAGAGTAAAGCACATCTAAAGTAAGAGTACTCATGACTGTTGATTCAGGAATAGATGTTACTTTCATCTCCCATATTGTCATGTCTAATGCACTAAGGAGTTTCCTAGCATTCTCAACATCAGAAAAGTTTACATTGACACTACGTAAATTACTGAGAATTTTATTAAATCGGGCAAAAAGTTGATCAATGGACTCACCAGGTTGCATCTTGAAGCACATGTACTCCTTTTTGAATATATATTGTTTTACCTCCTTGATTGTGTTATCGCCTTCATGATAAAGAGCTCTCCAAACATCGTATGCTGATCAGAGGTGCGTGACACGATCATAGTCACTTTTAGTGAGTCCCTGAATGATCAAGTTGCGGGCTTTGTTGTTGTTGTCAACATCCCATAGATTCACAGTTGTAACTTGATCATTTGGTGGCACTTCATAAGGTTTGTATACCTTTTCCCATATCGCAAAGCCTTGCGCCTGGATGGAAGCCTCCATGCGTGCCTTCCAAACCTGAAAATCAATACCACTAAACACACAAGGTTTGGCGGAGTATTTCTCCATGATAATTAGTCAAAACACGTGCAAATCAAAAATATTAGAGCACTGTGGCTCTAATACCAATTGTAGGATCAAAGAGCACGTGTAAAGCTACCAGAGGAGGGGTTGAATGGTAGATTAAAACTTTTCTGCGGAAGCAACGAAACACCCCTAAGCAAAAAACTAATCTGTTAAAGAAACCATGTGTGCGACTAATATAAATGTGTTAAACTGTGACAAAACTAGAACAGATTGTAAATAATCAAGTCATGAAGACGTCACAACAAGAATCACGAAAATCCGTCGAGAGAAACTCAAGTTACGATCGAAAGATCGAACAAAGGTCAATCTATCCTACTCGAGAAAAACAGTTCTAGAACACTGCAAAGAAACTCGTGTAGATCAGAAACCACAAATCCACTGACCGTGAAAATTTCACAGATGATACAAAATCAAGTTTTGAAGACAACCCAAAAAGAATCACGTCAATCGGATCGGTAAAACTCGAGTTATGATAAAACCACCGAAGAAAGGTAGTGTTGTGCAGAAACTCGATGAGAAAAACTTGTCTGAAACAAGTCGGACAAACAAGGCACAAAAGTTCCTTTCAACTACGAATTTTAATGAATAGAACACAAGAGGAACAGCCCCAAAAGTCATTTCTCACGAGCTCTGGCCTCCCTTGCTTATATAACCAGCCCGGAGGCCAACTCAACTCTAACTAGGACTCTAATCCTACTCAATTCACAAATTGAAACTTTCCATAACTGCTCAAGACTCTTCCATACGCAAATAGAAGTAATCATAAGACTTCCAAACACCTTAGGAACCTATCTCACATTCCTAAAACAACCTCATTTCATGTCCCACGCGAAAACTATCATAACCAACTCGATACTTTCCATATCCGATCCATAACCGACTCCGCCACAGCCATAGTCATTACACGATACGATCCGATCCTTCCAACCAGATATTTCCTTCCATAACCCATCTTCGGAACCATGTTTCCACATCATATACCACATGAATACGTGCGAACATCTTCCTTCAACATCCAGCTTCCTTCATATGCACTGCCCTTGATTCAATCACCCTGCGTGACCTCCAGATCAGCTCAACCATAGTTCCTCCCAAACTTGATTGTTGGAACCTCATCTCCTCCCTGAGACTAGTCCAATGGATCGCGTCACCAGCCGTATCTTGAACTCAAGCAACACCTGCACAAGAACAAACAATCAATACTTCCGAGCACAAGTCCTCGACTTGACTCTCTTTAGTTCCGATAACCACAAAACCTTACGTGAGCACCTCACATAAGTATGTTGCAAACCATAGCAAAATGATATCAGCCATAACCACCAACACACACCAAAAACTTAGTAACAGATTACTAAGCAAACTTTCCATAGATGTAAAGCAAGTTTGAAACATTGTAAATTAAAAGTAGGAACATTGCAATCAAGCTCCAAACCTTGCAAAAGCTAACCAGAGCTTGAGTCGGAGCTTACCAAAACTAACATGATCTAGCGCTGGAACTGAGCAAAGCTAGCAGGACCTAGCACTAGAGCTAACCAAAACTAGTCGGACCTGGCGCCGAAGCTTACCAAAGCTAGTCGGACCTAGATAAAGAAGTCAGGCCTAGCCAAAGCAAGTCAGACCTTACGTCGGACCTTGTCGGAGCTACCCAAAACAAGACGGACCTATCATCGGACCTTGCTAAAGCTTGGACCTAGAGTCGGACCTTGATGATAAAGGTGTTTTGGTAGTATTCAAAACTTTTATCACCATAGCCAATGTATTCAGCACACATAGATATCACGTTAATCAGGTCTTGTAACAGCTGTTTAATACGCTCTTGAATGTCTGCACCATTGGAGATCCTGTAGTCTTCTCGTTGCAAGCTTAGGTCTGGAGGTCCAACACGTGGCAGCTCCAGAGCTTCCCTCTGTGGGGAAGTAGGTCCGGAGCCACTCGACACGTGGTGGCACCGGAGCTTCCCTCTACTGAGGGTTAGGTCTGGGGTTGCTTCAAAGTCTTTTTCCGGGCAGTTGAAGCAACGGCAAAGAGTTATGCCATCGCCACGTGGCCCTTTTTAACACACCACGTGGGATCCTCGCTTGCGGATCACACGCAATTGAAGGTCGCTGGTTCCCAATAAGAATTCGTATCGATTCCCAGCATAATCATTGTACCCCTGTCAGGCGGCCGACCATGGGCTTCCAACTTCTCATCATGACAACGGTTCGCCTGGTGTAACTTTTTAAGAAAAGTGGACCTGACCCCCCTTGTCATTGACGAGGTCCATTGCTGTTTGGGTCCGGAGTTAATTTCCATCCAAGCGTTGTGGAGGCTTACTAAAGGGGGAAGTCTATAGAAGAAGAGAACTCTTTATGCCTTCATCTGACATTGCGCATAGAGCTCTCTACCTTTGCAACCTTTCTTCCTCGTCTGCTCCACTTTGCGGTGATGGAGTTGGGACTTCCTCGGAGCCGAATCAATAAAAATGAAAATTTGTTGAAGGTCCGCACCTACATGGGGTGGTCAAGCGACTTCTTCAACAACCTGATCCGTGTTAGCATGTTCCCCTTCAAGAAGAGTACCCTGGTGAGATCATCTACTTCCTATCATATGCCTTGGTGGGGCTCATCCCACCATTCTCAAGCTTCCTGCTGATGCTGCTGGACTTCTATGGCCTGCAGCTTCATCACCTCGCCCCCCACTCCTTCTTGCTAGTGACGACTTTTGTCCACTTTTGCGAGATGTGGGTTGGTGTGTCGCCCTGCATCAAGCTCTTTCGGACCTTCTTCATGATCCACGCAACTGGGAAGAGCAACGAGTACCTTGGCTTTAATTACTTCGTGAAGCGCAAGAACTCGTCGCTCAAGTACCTGAAGACCTTCCCTTTTGGGAAGTTGGACAGCTGGAAGAAAGACTGGGTGGCCATCACGACGGATTGCCATGATATGCTGGAGCTACCTGATAGTCTTCCAGTCGTCAACACTGATGTTTGGCAGGTAGCTTCGACGCTGTTAGAGGAGTACAACCCGATCTTGATAAGGATCCGGGAGTGCATCGAGGGAGGAGTGACTCCTCTGATGGTCATCGCCAACTTCCTGACTAACCAGTGGGCTCCATGAAGACGAGGGAGTGGCCTGCCTGGGCGTTCAGTGGAGAGCACGATCACAACCGGATCGATATGGGCTTCGGATCCAATCTGAATGAAGGATCTTTGAAGGTCCATCTCTAGAAGTTACAACATGGAGTCATTCGCCCCGATGATCTGACTCCTCTGGCAGATTCTCTTCCTATAAATGTGGTGCCAGAGGTCAGGAGGGAGCTGCGGAAGAACATGCCAGCTCTTGATGATCTGGGCCTCATGGACAAGCGTCGGAGCACTCCTACGACCGGGATTGTTATCCTCGGGGCTCCTTGCTCCCATGAAAGATCTCGACCTGCGCCATTAAGTGGCAAAGCCAAAGGTCTCACAGCTTCCCCTCCAAAGCAGTCTACCTCCGACCGAGGCAAGGAGAAGGCTACCGTCGAAGTTTCGAGTTGCAAGTGGAAGTTGACGAGGAGTGATGGGAGCAGAGTGAGAGAAGCTCTGACAGAAGTGACCCCTCCACCTTAGCTTAGGTCTGTGGTGATCGTGCCTCCAGCTCTGGCTTGTTCTTCGACTACAGTGCCCATAGAGGGTGCTGGCTCCAGCAAGTCAACCCCCGCCCCGATGCTAGCTGGTGGCTCTGGGTCCAGAGTGCAACCTCTGACGATGGAGGTCCCAGAGGTGGCAGCGCATGTGGCCTCATCAACTCCAGGTTCGGGTCCTGGAGCATCCGCCACACCGACGACAGCGGGCTCTAGCTCCCAGTGCCTAAAGAAGAGGTTTCGGTCGATTGGAGCGACAATACTCCTAGGTAAATATCAACTCTTTAGTTTTCATTTTGATTTTGTTCCTTGCTTTGTCTTAAGTTTCCTATTTTCTGTTTCCAAAATGTCGAGAACAAGCCCAGTAGCTCTGATTCCTACTGCGGCTCTGGAGGCTGCATCGGTTGAAGCTCCCGCACCGGCTCCTGCCTCTCACCGAGTGGAAGTGGCAAATGACACGACAGCTCCGGTGCTGGCTGTCGTGGAAACAAGTCCAGAGCCGGCAACCGAGCTCCCGTGGTAGCGCCGAACCACGTGGAGGAAGAGCTTGTTGAAGCTCCGGTAGTTTCGAAGCTTGCTGTAGAAGCTCCGGCATCTGTGCCGGAAGAGGGTGAAGCTCCGACCGATGCTTGTTGACGGTCCTTAAGTACCATATTTTGACCGTCAATTCACCTCATAATGTGCATAAAAGAAACACAAAACATAGTGGTAGGGCTATACACTAACCCAATTCCACAAGTGTTGGTGTCTATTTGTATGCAGGTGAATTGTTACCCAAAATACCAAAACATGCAGGGATGAATCCATGAAAATGGATTTCAACGAATCAGGCGATGACACATGGCAACACATGGATCAAATGGCCCACAAACAAAAGAATACGAGGAGATCCAACGGTGTTGCACCCATATACATCAAGGGGGCCCACCTGGAAGCCACCTGGAGGAAGCACTCCTTGAGGGGAGGCTTGACCAGGTCGGCCGAACCAGGGGTTCAGCCGACCCCTTCCTGGCGCCAAACCTGGTCAAATGGCACGTGTTGGCTCCTCCCGACTCCCTGGAGTCAATGGTGACTGATTCGCGCGTTAATTGTGGCAAGAACTGACCCTTCTCCACCTATAAATAGACCCCCTCACCTCACTTCTCACACACACCAAAAAAGTTGAGAATAGTGCTACACTCAAAAGGTTTAGAGTAGTCCTATAGCCTACCAAAGTAGAAGGAGAGTGTGGTGAAGAGTCTAGGAGAAGGAGGCTTGGGCTTGTCAAGTACCTCTTCTACACTTGTACCCCTACAAAGGTTTTACTCAATCAAGTAAGCCTTTGTGAATTCAATACAAGTTTGATCTTTTATTCTTAGTAGTTTGCACAAGTAGTTACTTGTGGGTTCACTGCTTTAATTCATTAGAGGCTCTAGTTGTAGCTTTATGTTCGAAGCAACTAGAGTAGTGATTTAGAACATAAGCACAGTGCTTAGGTTACAAATCATCTGTGGATATCTCGTAGACCCACGAATTGAAGAGGTAGGCAGTAGGTGGTGATAGCCCTATCTGTCCTTCGTAATCCTCCACGTTCGGCTATGCCATAGGCTCTTGGCGGGAGTCGTCCTAGTATTGCTAGGAGTAAGCCCGTGCCCGAAGCAAGCATCTACTACAAACTACCTTGAATTAGGATCAATACTTTGGATTCCTCTCTGTTCCTTGCCTACCAAACAACTTTGTGTCCTTAGGTGAGATAGTTCCAAAGATTAGCACACACGTTCTTTGGATTCGATACCCTTGGGAATACTCTTTAAGGGGAAGTGCTACAACGGTATTTTCGTGCGCTTGCGGATAACTCTGTGGTGTTAAGAAATACCAACAAGCATTTCTGGCGCCGTTGCCGGGGGACGGTTGCTGTTAATCTTCGAACCAAGATCACCCTCGTATCATATCCCCGTTATCTATCATCTTACCTTTCTTATTCTTACCTTATCACCACCATATAAATGGAGCAACCCACCATCCTTTCTTACTCTGCTCCGAAGGGCAAGTTCTGTGAGCCACCGCCTTCGGCGGAACCTATTTGTTCAACGAGCTATGAACTTCGCCCTGGCTTTATAGCCATGGTTCGGGAACAATCCTTCTCAGGAACGGATTGTGGAAACCCTTACCATCATCTACGAGAGTTCGAACAATTGTGTTCATGCCTTCTAATCAAAGGTATGACACAAGAAACTCTCAAATGGAAGTTGGTTCCTTTTTCCCTCAAGGAAAAAGCCAAACAATGGTACAACCACTACGTTGGGAAGACAAACGGTGATTGGAGTGAATTATGAGACAAGTTTTTTCTTGCTTTCTTTCCAATTGCCAGAATTGTTTCCTTACGGAGGGAAGTACTATGCTTCCAGCAGATGGAGAAGGAATCCATAGGTGCAGCTTGGGACAGATTTTCTCTTTTGAAAAATTCTGGCCCAGATTTGTTAATCCCTGATCCGATGCTCTTGCAACATTTCTTCATGGGATTGAACAAAGATTCTGCCCTATATCTTGACATTATGGCTGGAGGATCTTTCCTCCATAAGACTCCAGAAGAAGGTAAGGATCTTCTAGACAGAATTCTAGAAAATTCTTACTTCATTATGGGTCATAGTGAGCCTCCCCAAGAGGAAGTCGTGTCAATAACGGAGGATACACTCATGGACAAGGATGAACCCATTTCTTGTTTACCCCATGCCTTGCCAGAGGAATCTTCCCCCGAACCTGAGATTATGAAGGTATAAGAAATTAAACCCTCGCAATTTCCATTTTACTTCGAGGAAGAGCTTTTTGAAGATTATGGAAATACCTCGAAGTATTGTTGCTATAGGAAACCCTCTTTGCCACCAACTCCACCTGAACCACCTGACGGGGTGTTCGTCTGTCAGACGGTCAAGGAGTTGACCTCTATCCTAAGCAGGGAGTGGACAGCTGAAGTTGAGAATTCACCCAAAATTCTTCGGATGACCTCACCTTTGGCTACCATTTTATGTTCTATTAGAGGGACACCAATGAGAATCCTATACAACCCTACTATTGGAGCAAATCTCATTTCTAATTCTTGTGCTCTCGACATTGTTGGCGATGTGCCATTGGCACCAACACACAAATCCTTCCGAGATTCATTCGGAACCATTCTTGAAGGATGTGGGGTTCTGCAACAAGTGTCTGTTAGACACAAAGATGTTGAGGCTCCTAGAGTTTCACATGTTCGAAATCCAAGATTTCGACATCATGATAGGGATTCCCATAGAGAAATTTCTCATGGAAGGTCCTTTGGAAGGAAGCCTCAATATCAATCTTGGAGGGAGAAACTTCTCCATGCCTATTCTGCGTTCAAAGAACACATCTGCAGAATCTTCCATCCAAGATGAGCCAATGGAGGAGGTTAGGACTCTTCAATTTTTAGAACCCCCTGAAATTGAAGGAGAAGAAGACTTCATCCAAGAGGAGGATGAATTTCAGGAGGAAATTGAATTGCCAAAAGAAGAGCCCTCCCCAAAACCTCCTGTTGAGCTCAAGATTCTACCTCCAGGCCTACATTATGCCTTTCTAAATGGCGATTTGGAAGCCCCTGTCATCATAAGTGACAAGCTTTCAGATGATGAAACGCCCAAACTCATAGCCATTTTAGAAAGGCATAGAGTTGTTTTTGGATATTCACTTCAGGATCTCAAGGGAATTAGTCCATCGTTATACACCCATCGTATTCCTATTGACCTTGAGAGTGTCCCCTCAAGGGAACCTCAAAGGCGATTGAATAATGCGATGCAGGAAGTTGTCAAGAAAGAAGTCTTGAAACTTCTGCATGTCGGGATTATTTACCTTGTTCCTCATAGTGAATTGGTAAGTCCAGTTCAAGTAGTGCCTAAGAAGGGAGGTATGACGGTCGTTCAAAATGAGAGAAATGAATTAATTTCTCAACGGACCGTCACAGGATGGAGGATGTGCATTGACTACCGAAAACATAACAAGGCAACAAGGAAAGACCATTTTCCATTGCCCTTCATCGATGAGATGTTAGAGCAATTGGCAAAACACTCCTACTTTTGTTTCCTTGATGGGTACTTGGGATATCATCAAATTCCTATCCATCCCGATGATCAAAGTAAGATCACGTTCAAACGTCCTTACAGGACCTATGGCTACCGGCGTATGTCCTTTGCACTATGTAACGCTCCTGCCTCTTTATAAAGATGCATGATGTCTATATTTTCAGACATGATCGAGGATATCATGGAAGTTTTCATGGACGATTTCTCTGTCTATGGAAAAACTTTTGATCATTGTCTAGAAAATTTAGACAGGGTCTTACAAAGATGCCAGGAGAAAAACCTCCTGCTTAATTGGGAAAAGTGTCATTTCATGGTCCGGGAAGGCATCATTCTTGGACACTTGGTGTTCGAGATAGGGATAGAGGTGGACAAATCTAAAATTGAAGTTATTGAAAAACTTCCACCTCCTATCAATGTTAAGGGAATCCGCAACTTTTTAGGTCATGCGGGGTTCTACCAACGATTTATCAAGGATTTCTACAAAAACGCTAGACCCCTCACCAACCTATTAGCTAAAGAAGCTCCCTTTGATTTCAATGATGAATGCCTTAAATCATTTGATATACTCAAAAAGGCACTCATCTCAACTCCAATTATCCAACCTTTTCATTGGACGCTGCCATTCAAAATCATGTGTGACGCCAGTGACTTTGCTGTTGGTGCGGTCTTAGGCCAAACCAAAGATAAAAAGCATCACGCAATAGCCTACGCTAGCAAAACTCTAACAGGAGCCCAACTCAATTATGCCACAACTGAGAAAGAGCTCCTAGCAATAATTTTTGCTATCGACAAGTTTAGATCATATTTGGCTGGAGCAAAGGTCATAGTCTACACAGACCATGCTGCTTTGAAATATCTGCTTACCAAAAAGGATGCTAAACCCAGGCTAATTCGATAGATTCTTCTACTCCAAGATTTTGATCTGGAAATAAGAGATAAGAAAGGAGTAGAGAATTCAGTAGCAGATCATCTTTCACGTATGGAAGTCACACAAACCATGGACATACCTATCAATGACTTCCTACGAGATGATATGCTCCTCAAGGTGACAGACTCTCACCCTTGGTATGCAGATATCGTGAACTTTATGGTCACGGGATACGTACCACCAGGGGAGAACAAAAAGAAACTCATTTATGAGAGTCGTAGACGCCTTTGGGATGACCCTTACCTCTATCGAGTATGTGCCAATGGCCTTCTTAGAAGGTGCATCGCATCAATCGAAGGCACCAAAATTATAGAGAAATGCCATGTTGGCCCCTATGGTGGTCATTACAGTGTTTACCGTACTCAGGCAAAGATCTGGCAGAGTGGATTCTATTGGCCTTCAATGTATGAAGATACCAAGGAATTCATTCGCAGATGTTGGAAATGCCAGAAGCATGGAGGAATCTCTGCTCGCGATGCGATGCCCCTAACATACAATCTCCAAGTGGAATTATTTGATGTATGGAGTATTGGTTTCATGGGCATTTTCCTAGGTCTTATGATTGCGAGTATATTCTGGTTGCCGTTGATTATGTGTCAAAATGGGTAGAAGCATTGCCATGCAAAAATGCTGATTCCAAGCAAGCAAAGAAAATGTTCCATGAGATCATTTTCCCACGCTTTGGAACTCCCCGTATGGTCATAAGTGATGGAGGGTCACACTTCATAGATAAGACCTTCTGGAACTTTTTAAGGGAACTTGGAGTCCAGCATAATATTGCTACCCCATACCACCCACAGACAAGTGGTCAAGCAGAAATATCTAATAAGCAAATTAAGAATATTCTACAAAAGACTGTCTTGGAAATGGGAACAGGATGGAAGCAAAAGCTACCCGATGCATTGTGGGCATATCGTACTGCCTACAAGACACCTATCGACATGTCTCCTTTCCAACTTGTCTATGGGAAGACTTGCCATCTTCCCGTAGAATTGGAACATAAAGCGTATTGGGCCATGAAGCGGTGGAACATGAATCTTAAAAAGCTAGAAATCACCGATTGAAGCAAATCTATGAGTTGGAGGAATGGAGAGATAAGGCGTACCACGATGCCAGTATTTATAAAGAGAGAACCAAAAGATGGCACGATAAGAGGATTACGCCGAAAGAGTTCAAACCTGGAGATAAAGTTTTACTCTTTAACTATTGGGTTAATCTCATTGGACATGGGAAGCTTAGAAGTAAATGGGAAGGACCCTTCACTGTAGTAGAGACTTCATCCCATGGAGCAATCACACTCCAAGGTGATGACGGTCAACTATTCAAAGTGAATGGGCACCGACTCAAATTATTTCTCGATTCCCAAAAGGATACAGAAAAAGAAATTTACGTGGTAAATCTAATCGATTTCCATGCCATTTCTTTCAATTCTGTTTGAATTCTCCACGTCCAACTAGTGGGCCCATCCAATTCTTCATCTATGAGGCCCATTTAATCAACCCAAGAAAGTGTGGCCCGAACGGAGCCAGAGGGGGGTCAGCCGAACCCTAGGGTCGACCGACTCTCCCTTTGCACCGTTCGCGCTCTGTTTTCTCGTGTTGATCCTCCTCGATATCCTCGACAAAATCCTCGGTGAAACGCGTCGTTCCCCGCCTACATAAAGGACGGAAACAGAAGGAAAGTTATACACCTCATTGAATCATCATCTTCCTCCCGTCCTCATCATGGCCGACAAGAAGATTGTGCCTCATGCCTCCTCCAGCTCAACCTTTAACCTGAGCGGGGACATTACGCTGACCAACGACAAATCTTCCCTCGCCTTGGAGTCCGTCATGGTGATCGATGTCAAGCCCCTTGCCATGATCCCACCTGCGACGACTCCGCGCGGGCGCAACCCTTCACCTCGTAGTGCTGTCTGGTCGCTCTCCCCTCAGAGAACGCCGATGAAGTCGACGACGCCACGCCGTCCGACTTTGGCTGGACTGAACCCAGTCAAGACACGTCTTTTCCATGGAAAAGACGAGTCTCTCCCATCGTTGCTGTCCGACAAGGAGTTCATGTACACACTGAAGACTAAGAAGGGCGATGTAGTGAGCCACCACTACAAGACACCACCTGTACCTCACCGGAACGCATGGGAGATCGCTTTCTTATCCATGGGGTGCGCAAACCCGAAGGAGGCTATGCTAAGGGCCTATTCAAGTGTGTAGATAATTTGGTGATGGAGGAGTCGACGGGCTCGTCGCCCTCCAAGATTAGGCGGCACGTCCCACCACCTGCCATCAACAGGCCACCCGATCAGTTCGAGGGCAGTGATGAGGACTCTCCTCGTGCCCCTAAAGTGGCACAGCTAACAAAGGAGTTCGCTTCTCACCCCTTGGAGAACAAGAAGCTGACTGACTTGGTGGCTGAAGGACGCATCGAGAGGGTGGAACTGAAGGACGACATCATGACCCACAAGGAGGAGATTGACGGTGTTCGCCGTGGCATGAGCGCCAAACTGCGGCGCTTGTGCAATGTCGTCGGGGAGCCCGACATCTACAACGCACCACAGTTTAGATGTCCCGACAACACAGGATGCTTACTACTTAGGATTTTATTTTCATAAAAAAACATTTGTTTTCTAAAGCTAGGTTAAATAATGTAAGAATCCCCATATTTTGATAAAGTGAACTTACCGGTTCATCTAACACAGGTAAAGTTCCCCCTTTAGTTTATTTTGTTGAATAAAGAATTCAAGAAACAAGTGTCGGGGAAACATGTCCCCAAGTCACGAAATCCCGACGTGAAAAATTAACGTTGCATATCAAAACACGTCGCAACTGAATGAGCAAAATGACCCGACGAAATAGATCCATAGAAGAGCCAACAGGAGGTCGGCTGAACCCCCTGGTCGGCCAACTTGTTTTCTGCACCATACAACTCCGTTTCGCTCTAGAAAATCGGTTTGGATCTCCTATCCCCACTTTTATGCGCTACCCTGCTGTTTGAGTTGATTTCATATTTTTCATTGCATATCTAAAATGAATCACTCAACAAATTGAAAAAAAATTGGTAGTCAAGAATTTGCTTAAGCTGAAAATTTGAATAATTTATATTTCAATTCATTACCTTGATTATGATTCCCATAATTCAATAGGAAAAACACATCATCTAGGTATTTGACTAGTGTGATATGGTAAATGAGTTCTTTAGAAATCATCCTTTTGCTTGAAATTTATTTTGACATTTGTAACTATTTGAAGTCTTGAGCTTTGCCTAAATCTCTCATTGGAAATTTATATACCCACCAAGGCCATATGATACATTCATTGAAAACCACAAGCATATGCCACTTTGTTTTTCATTGAACTTTGTCAAACCCGTGACCCAATTGAGTGACATGCATGAACTTTTTGAATTGAAAACTCTTGTGCACTCCATTCATGCAAAATTTCTCACATTGAGAGTTTGCATCCATCGATTACCCATCCGTCAAAAAGAAACTCCATACAATACAAATGAAAGCCTCTCTAAAAATAAAAAGGAGTAGAAAACATGGCTACAAGAAAAAGAAAAAGCATCCACTCTTGAAAAAGAGTAAGAGTGCTCAAAAAAAGTAGCCATGTTTCATCCTTAAAAAAAAAGAGCAAATTCATGGGAATTATCACCTCACCCCTCCATTCCATTCATGTGCACAAGAATTTTCCCTTCACTTTGTTCATTGCATAAGTCTCTCATAGGATCAAGTTTTTGACTTAGTAACATATGCATTGCAAATGTGTGCCACATTCATGCCTACCAAGCTCCAGATATAGCCACTTTTAGTGTAGGGACAAGAATTGGCAAAACATGCCATGGTGAGGACTCAAACACTTTGAGAGATTAGAGAGATTCCGATCGAGAAGGCAAGGGCAAATGTTCCTATGACTTTTAAATATAGCAATTGCCAAATCATTTCAGCAAAGAATGATCCAAGGGAACTTCATTCTAACTGTTCCACTTTTCAAACACCCAAGATTGATGTGGTAGCCACATACACAAAGGGGATCCATGAATTCAGGTATATGTTGAAATATCTAGTATCTTTATTTTCTACCTTATAGCAAATTCATCACAACACTCTAGTTCTTCTTGCCTTCACTCGAGGACGAGCAAAGGACAAAGTGTGGGGGAGTTTGTTGACGGTCCTTAAGTACCATATTTTGACCGTCAATTCACCTCATAGTGTGCATAAAAGAAACACAAACCTTAGTGGTAGGGCTATACACTAATCCAATTCCACAAGTGTTGGTGTCTATTTGTATGCAGGTGAATTATTACCCAAAATTCCAAAACATGCAGGGATGAATCCATGAAAATGGATTTCAATGAATCAAGCGATGACACGTGGCAACACATGGATCAAATATCCCACAAACAGAAGAATACGAGGAGATCCAACCGTGTTGCACCCATATACATCAAGGGGGCCCATCTGGAAGCCACCTGGAGGAAGCACTCCCCGAGGAGAGGCTTGACCAGGTCGGTCGAACCAGGGGTTCAACCGACCCCTTCTGATGAGATCATGCACATTATCATTGCACAAATAAACATGGTACAATGTGTATTTGTTTGGTATCCAGGCTCAAGTGAATGGTCATGCTTATTTGATGGAGAACATGAAGATGGTGCACTATATCGTCCACCACCATGGCCTCCTCCTTTGATGCACACAAGAGGATTTGATGGCGTTGCATATATGGACCCACACATGAGAGAAGATGAACTTGAGTCGAGGACGACTCCAATTCAAGAAGGGTAGGATGATGAGGACATCACTCCTATGGATATACACAACACTCCATTGAACATACAAGATGCAATTAATAGAATTCGCACACAACAATTAATTTGAGAGGTGAGCTCATTTTTATATGTTTCCTTATATATATATTTGAAAATAGATTTCTACCTAATGATTTAAATGTGATTAGGATACATAGAGTGATTCAAGGAGTAATTCTAGGAAGGTTTAGGGGCGTGGAGGACCAGAGGATACGTTGAAAGAAGATGGAAACCAACCCCAACTCAAAATCGTGTCCAACTCGGAGTCCAGGAGTAGTACGCACTAAAACGGACGCCCAAGACACATAGGAACTCCGTTTTGGATGTTCTACATATGCACGGAAAGGGGAGAGGATAGAATTTCCAAGGTTCCTGTCTCATGTCAAAATTCTTTAGGAGTTGATGGGAATCGTCGAAACAAAATCGAGTTTAGAATCTGTTAGGGTGCTGCGCCACCATATTGGGCCATTGGGCCTTGTATCAAGTCTAAGTACATTATTTTTGTGTCTTAGAGTTTGGTCACGACCCCAACACCCCCTTGGACGTCCTCCCACCTATATATACTCTGTGTTGGCTGTCATGAACAATTGGGTTTTGCTTAGATTAATCTGTTATACACAGTTTTGCCGTTCATCGGTTTGTGAGACCCCAACTTAGCAATTCAGATTGCTTCTACCTTGTTCTTGCTTGTGTTCTCGGTTGCACTTGCAGGGATTAGCCTTCTTGGCGAGGTCAATTGTGTGCAGCACGGTTGATAACCAATGGAGCGGTGGTGTAGTGATTGCAGGGGTTTTTCGTGTTCTACTCAAGAGCCTCGGATCATCAACGTCGAGATCTCCATCAATGGACTTATCCATTACCTTTCGGAAGATTGGGACTCATTTTTTTCTTATAAATTGGTATCAGATTTCTAGGTTGCCCGTTAGGTAATTCATCTATCCCTTCGATTTTTTTGTTTTCATACCTAGAGTCCACAAAAAGGCCACAAAAAAACTTGTAGTTTCGTAGATCTATTCATCACTTTGTCCAAACCACCTTTGAGCCTTTGCAACTTTGTTATTCAGTTTGGTTTTGTTGAGTTTGTGTCCGTGGTTGAGTTATATTGCTGATTTAGAAAGTGTTTTTGGTCTTAGTTTGAGTTTTGCATTGTGTTGATTCATCCTTTTGAATCACGTCATCACGTCCAGATTAGATTCATCTCTGTCCAGTTCGGTATTCATATCATATCTCACTCATACGAACTCGGATTTTTGATTTCTTATACTTTACAGAAAGATTAAGAAGTTCTCTACAACTTTTGTATTAATAGACTTCCCAGAAAAAGGAGTTATCATGGTCAAAAGTGCATTAGATCTGAATCTGTTCTTGACCTAGAATTTCTGAACAGTCTGTATTTCGGGGACAATATCTCCTATTGTTCTTGTCCAAAATAGGTCTACCATATATTGAAATTAAAGAGGAGAGATATATCTACAATCTTGCTGTTGTAAGTTCTTATAATTGGAGCATCTAAGTATGCCTATTTGTCCTTGGACGTTTAAGCGGAAAATTTGTGACAGTCCCACGAGATATCTTTGAATGCTTTTCATTGTGTTCTCCTTTTGCAGCACATTCTGAAAAAAAGGAAGAAAAAATAAAAAGGAAAGTGCAAAACAAGATACAAAAGCCGCACAAAAAAGGATAAAAAACAACAAAAAACAGAAGTGCTTGCATTCTTTGTGTCATCTAGTTTTGTCTCATGTCTTGCTAGCTTGAACTACTAGGAACACATTTAGGCCAGCAACTTTGACAAGTATTTTGGACACTTATTCAACTTTAATATCTGATTTCATTGTTGCTAATCCTTGCTACATATAAAGCGCCATCCAAGCTACACTTTACTCTTGAGCAGAATCGATACACCTTTGCAATCATCCCACGCTTCATTGGTTTCATCATACCGGCCACCGTTTGCCACCTGCAGTGTCGGTAAGAACACTTGTAAGAGCGTGGTAAGATGCTTGAGAGTGTGTGATTCTAATCCCACTTTGCCATTATCTTTCGTGGTTTATAGGTATAACATATTTTTTGTTGTCTTTTGTTTGCTACTAACAGTGTCAGGTAAAAGAAAGAATCATGCATTATATGCTGAGATGATTGACATGATGAAGACGACGATGAAGTTGCTCACTCAAAATCAAACATCAACCAAGGTTTCACATGACATTCAGACCACCTTTACAACACCTTCCACAAGAAGTAATTACACTCTCCCATCTCTTCCTTCTTATGATGGTTTTGGTTACGAAGAATATATTGCTTGGGAAATAGAGTTGGATAAATTTTTTTGGATAATGTCATATGTGTGAGAGGAAAAAGATTAGAAATGTTGCAAGTGCATTAGTAGGTTGTGCATTAACATGGTGGAACAATTTAAATGATTTAGAAAAACCTCAAACATGGAAGGATATGAAAATTTGTATACTAGAAACTTTTATGAATGTATCTAATTACAAAGATGAAGTGCATCAATTTGAGGAGAAATTTCTTGTTGTACCTCCTTTTGTGTCTAACATTTTGCAGGACAATATAGAAAATAATGTTGATGATGCAAAAGAGAACGAGGCTTTCGACAACACTTGTGAAATTTTAGATGGATCAACTCATAATGCACTTGAAATCACCGCTGAAAATGGTAAGGCACAACATTCTACAAATACAGAAGGTGAGAAGTTTTTGGATGTTCTGATTTTTTCCACCAATCATGCTATTTTCGAGGAGCAACTATTAGAATCGTTTATTTATACACCATTGTCACATGTTGATTTTCCTGCTGATCGTTGCACTAAGAAAGAGTTGTGTGCCGATAACTCTATTATACCTATGCAAAAACAAGTTAATGTACTAGATGATTGTGTTTTGGATTCACCTACTTGTGCTGAAATTCATAATTTGATCACCGCTACTGCTGAAAATGATGAGCTGAAATTGTTTTCTTCTCTAAATACTATGGGTTATATTGAATGTGACACTCTTTTTTATCTAAATATTGTAGAGAGGAGAATATTTTCCCAATCTGAATTGCCTTTGTTAAGTTGAAATATTTTTCATGCTATAGGCAACTATGAAGATAGTGGTGAATTTATGGTGCATAAAGTTTACATATGTTCAAATGTGCAAGCTCCTTTTGTGCTGCAACAACATGGTGAAATGAATGGATGCACTAACACTAATAATGTATTGTCAAGTTTTTCTACCATTTTTTTTCTTACAGCAAGGACAATATATAAAAGAGGAGCATTGTTTGCTGCGGTTGTGCAATATGGACAACGCTCATTCTACCCCCAAAGCAAGCCTCTTTGCTGGACATACGAGCAAGCCGATGACGGCTTGTTATAAAGAAGGGGAGAATGATGAGATCATGCACATTATCATTGCACAAATAAACATGATACAATGTTTATTTGTTTGGGATCCAGGCTCAAGTGAATGGTCATGCTTATTTGATGGAGAACATGAAGATGGTGCACTATATCGTCCACCACCTTGGCCTCCTCCTTTGATGCACACAAGAGGATTTGATGGCGTTGTATATATGGACCCACACATGAGAGAAGATGAACTTGAGTCAAGGACGACTCCAATTCAAGAAGGGGAGGATGATGAGGACATCACTCATATGGATATACACAACACTCCATTGAACATACAAGATGCAATCAATAGAATTCGCACACAACAATTAATTCCAGAGGTGAGCTCGTTTTTATATGTTTCCTTATATATTTTTGAGAATAGATTTCTACCTAATGATTTAAATGTGATTAGGATACATAGAGTGATTCAAGGAGTAATTCGAGGAAGGTTTAGGGGCGTGGAGGACCAGAGGATACGTTGAAAGAAGATGGAAACCAACCCCAACTCAAAATCGTGTCCAACTCGGAGTCCAGGAGTAGTACGCACTAAAACGGACGCCCAAGACACATAGGAACTCCGTTTTGGACGTTCTACATATGCACGGAAAGGGGAGAGGATAGAATTTCCAAGGTTCCTGTCTCATGTCAAAATTCTTTAGGAGTCAATGGGAATCGTCGAAACAAAATCGAGTTTAGAATCTGTCAGGGTGCTGCGCCACCGTATTGGGCCATTGGGCCTTGTATCAAGTCTAAGTACATTATTTTTGTGTCTTAGAGTTTGGTCACGACCCCAACACCCCCTTGGACATCCTCCCACCTATATATACTCTGTGGTGGCCGTCATGAACAATTGGGTTTTGCTTAGATTAATCTGTTATACACAGTTTCGCCGTTCATCGGTTTGTGAGACCCCAACTTAGCAATTCAGATTGCTTCTACCTTGTTCTTGCTTGTGTTCTCGGTTGCACTTGCAGGGATTAGCCTTCTTGGCGAGGTCAATCATGTGCAGCACGGTTGATAACCAATGGAGCAGTGGTGTAGTATTGCAGGGGTTTTTCGTGTTCTACTCGAGAGCCTAGGATCATTAATGTCGAGATCTCCATCAATCGACTTATCCATTACCTTTCGGAAGACCGGGACTCATTTTTTTTGTTATCACCTTCCTAGTGCCAAACCCGGTCAAATGACATGTGTTGGCTCCCCCCAACTCCCTGGAGTCAATGGTGACTGATTCGCGCGTTAATTATGGTGGGGACCAACCCTTCTCCACCTATAAATAGACCCCCTCACCTCACTTCTCACACACACCAAAAAAGTTGAGAATAGTGCTACAGTCCAAAGGTTTAGAGTAGTCCTAGAGGCTACCAAAGTAGAAGGAGAGTGTGGTGAAGAGTCTAGGAGAGGGAGGCTTGGGCTTGTCAAGTCCCTCTTCTACACTTGTACCCCTACAAAGGTTTTACTCAATCAAGTAATCCTTTGTGATTTCAATACAAGTTTGATCTTTTATTCTTAGTAGTTTGCACAAGTAGTTACTTTTGTGTTCACTGCTTTAATTCATTAGAGGCTCTAGTTGTACCTTTGTGTTCGAAACAAATAGAGTAGTGATTTAGAACGTAAACGTGGTGCTTAGGTTATAAATCATCAGTGGATATATCGTAGACCCACGGATTGAAGAAGTAGGCAGTAGATGGAGACAACCCTATCTGTCCTTCGTAATCCTCCACGTTCGGCTATGCCATAGGCTCTTGGCGGGAGTCGTCCTAGTATTGCTAGGAGTAAGCCCGTGCCCAAAGCAAGCATCTACTGCAAACTACCTTGAATTAGGATCAATACTTTGAATTCCTCTCTGTTCCTTGCCTACCAAACAACTTGTGTCCTTGGGTGAGCTAGTTCGAAAGATTAGCACACATGTTCTTTGGAATCGATACCCTTGGGAATACTCTTTAAGAGGAAGTGCTACAACGGTATTTCCGTGCGCTTGCGGATACATCTGTGGTGTTAAGAAATACCAACAATGCTTCAGTGTTAGCTTCGGAAGCGACAGCTTCGGAGGTGGTTATGTGTGAGCTGGAGCAACCCGAAGATCCAGCTGCGGGTCCTTCATATTCTGAGCCAATGATTGAAGATCTGGCTGAGGGTCCCTCTTCATCAACCCCGGAGATTGAAGTTCCTGCGATGGAACCTTCTTCTACCATAGTGAATATTGATGAGCTCCCGGAGGTCAGCCCTGGTGAAGTGGAGCTGATGGATAACATGCTAGTGCCATGGGATCTGATAGTTATTTTGGAACACCCACTGGAGCCCGCTAAGGCACTTCAGGCGAGCCCGGAGCTGATCCCCCCTGGCATTATCTATCGACAACACTTACTCAAGTCTCCGCCAGGTCCAGCTTGCCTTCAACCACGAAAGCAAGAGTCCTGAAGAAGAGCGAAACACCTGAAGGCGTTGGCGCAATAGACTTCATTTTGGGACAAAGCTGACGCGGTCCCAGCTAGTTGACCAGAAAGAGTAGGTGGCCAAGGAGAAGGCTCGACTAGCGCGGTTGGACCGCAATCTTAATGAAGGAGAGCCATGATTAAGGCTCTTGATGACAAGACCCGGGAGATATTTGAGCTTGCTAAGGAGGTCAATGAGGCGGCCGACGACCGTTCGGACAGCCTAAATGAGCTGAATGAGCATCTACTAAAGCGCTGGGAATCCCATGATCAAAAGGAGGATAAGCTCATAGAGAGAGAGGAAGACCTCATGAAGAGGGAAGAGGACCTCGCCCACAGGCTGTTGCTGGGAGAGCAGAGCTTGGCTGATTGCACCAAACAGTTTGATCAGTGGCGTGATAAGGAGAAGGAGCGGATATGGTACATGGGGGTAAATGTATCCAAAAGAGAGACTGATATCTCCACCAGGGAGGACATGTTGAAGGCCAAGGAGAAGGACTTGGCAGAGTGCAGGAACCGTATGTACCTCCGAGAGAAAGAGCTCAGCGACCAAGAAAAGCATATGGCTGAAAGTATCCAACAACACGCTAAGGAAGTCGTGAGCTTCTCCAAGGAAGGTTATACGGAACTTTCGGCTACCAGAAAGTCACTGGAGGAGCTTAGGAGACTAAGAGCAACTGAGTCCCAACAAGTCTGGGATTTCTTAGGGCACGCCAATGAAGCTTTGGTTCTGTTTGCTTTCAGCCCGGTACGTCCGGCTGACCCAGAGCTAGAGATGGACAAGGCCCTGGTGGCGTTGACCTCCGCCGGCAAGAAGCTTGACGCCGTGGGCGACGTAGTCATCGACGAACTGGAGACTGAAGGAAGGACCTTGGCCAAGAATGTTGTCGAATATGTGCTGGCATGTTTCAAAAGTCGGGACCCCCAGATGTTTTTAGCTCCAGTGTCCGAAGGACCCGTTGCCGAGGAGGAACAAGTCGCCAGGGCCAGCGTTCAAGAAGCTACTCATACAGTTCCCTCTTTCTTCAATAGGAACTCCAGTAGTTAGGACTTTTCCTTTTTTGCCTTCAACTTGTAATCCTATAATTTTGAATGAATGAAATCTAAAACCTTCTGAATTCCATTTTTTGTGTCTTCAATGCATTGCCTTTTATATTGTTGGCCCCCTGGTAGATGTGTTTAATAAATTGAAGGCATCTACCATGAGGATTTACACAATGTCTTGAAAACTCGATATCTCCGAATTCGTAGCCTATATGATAGCTCCAAGTTTTGAGTCTTGCCTCTGACATCTCTAGGAACCCTTTGTTGCATCGACGGCGGGCCCCTGGGAGTTGTCAGTTGGTAGGTCCGACAGCGCCCACTATCAATGCTTAGAACATCAACGGCGGGCCCCCTAGGGGTTGTCGGAGCTTGGTAGGTCCGATGGCGTCCACTGTCAATGCTTAGAATGTCAACGGCGGGCCCCTTGGGGATTGTCGGAGCTTGGTAGGTCTGACCGCGCCCATTATCAATGTATAGAACATCGACGGCGGGCCCCTGGGGGTTGTCAGAGCTTGGTAAGTCTGACGGTGCCCACTGTCAATATATAGAACGTCGAGGCGGGCCCCCTAGGAGGTGTTAAAGTTTGGTAGGTCCGATGATGATGAGGACATCACTATTATGGATATACAGAACACTCCATTCAACATACAAGATGCAATCAATAGAATTCACACACACCAATTAATTTTAGAGGTGAGCTCGTTCTTATATGTTTCCTTATATATTTTTGAGAATAGATTGCTACCTAATGACTTAATTGTGATTTGGATCCATGGAGAAGTTTAAGGAGTAATTGGAGGAAGATTTAGGGGCGTGGAGGACCAGATATTATGTTCAAAGAAGATGGAAACCGACCCCAACTCTAATTCGTGTCCAACTCGGAGTCCAGGAGCAGTTGGCACTAAAACGGACGCCAAGAACGCATACAAACTCCATTTTGGACGTTCTACATATGCACGGGAAGGGGAGAGGATAGCCTTTCCAATGGCACTAGTCTCATGTCAAAATTCCTTCGGAGTCGACGGTAATTGTTGAAACAAAATAAAGTTCAGAATCTATATGGGTGTTGCGCCACCGTATTGGGCCATTGAGCCTTGTATCAAGTCTAAGTCCATTATTTTCGTGTGTTAGGGTTAGTTCACGACCCCAACACCCCCTTGGACGTCCTCCCACCTATATATACTACATAGTATCCTCCATGAACAATTGGGTTTTGCTTAGATCAATAATATCGCCGTTCTTCAGTTTTTGAGACCCCAACTTAGCAATTCAGATTGTTTCTACCTTGCTCTTGCTTGTGTTCTCGGTTGCACTTGGAGGGATTACCCTTCATGGCAAGGTCAATCGTGTGCAGCACTGTTGATAACCAACGGTGCGGTGGTGTAGTGATTGCAGGGTTTTTTGTGTTCTACTCGAGAGTCTCGGATCATCAACATCGAGATCTCCGTCAATCGACTTATCCATTACATTCGGAAGATCAGGCCTAACCCTTTTTCCTTATCAATTGTATCAGATTTTTAGGCTTTCCGTTATGTAATTCATCTATCCATTACATTAGTTTTGTTTTTCATACCTAGAGTCTACAAAAAAGCCAAAAAAACTTGCAGTTTAGTAGATCTGTTCATTACTTTGTCCAAACCACATTGATCCTTTGCAACTTTGTTATTAAGTTTGGTTTTGTTGATTTTGTGTCCGCGGTTGAGTCATATCGCTGGTTTAGAAGTGTTTTTGGTCTTAGTTTGAGTTTTGCATTGTGTTGATTCATCCTTTTGAATCACGTCATCATGTCCAGATTAGATTCATCTCTGTCTAGTTCAGTATTTTCATCATATCTCGCTCATATGAAATCAAATTTTGTACTCTTGTACTTCCTGGAAAGCTTAAGAAGTTCTCTATAACTTTTGTATTCATCAGTTTCTCGGAAAATAGAGTTATCGAGGTCAAAATTGCATTAGATCCGAATGTATTATTGACCTAGAAATTCTGAACAGTCTGTATTTTGGGGGCAATATCTCCTATTGTTCTTATCCAAAATAGGTCTTCCATATACTGAAATTAAAGAGGAGAGATAGATCTATAATCTTTCCGTTCAAAGTTTTTAGATTTGGGGCCTCTAAAGGTGCTTAATTGTCCTTAGAAAGTGAGAAAAAAATATGTGATAGGGCAACGAGATATCTTTGATTGCTTTGCATTGTGTTCTTCATTTGCAGCACATTCTGGGAAAAAGACAAAAGAAAGAGGCAAGTGCAAAACAAGATACAAAATCCGAACAAGAAAAAAAAAGCAAAAGAAAGAAAACAAAAATCAGAAGTGCTTGCAACTTTTGTGTCCTTAGCGCTTTGATGCATGTCTTGCTAGCTTAAACTACTAGAAACATATTTAGACCAGCAACTTTGACAAGTACTTTGGACACTTATTCAACTTTACTATCTGATTTCATTGTTGCTAATCCTTGCTACATATGAAGTGACATCCAAACTACACTTTACTCTTGAGCACAATCGATACACCTTTGCAATCATCCCACGCTTCATTGATTTCTTCATACCGACCACCGTTTGCCACCTGCAGTGTCGGTAAGAACACTTGTAAGAGTGTGGTAAGACGCTTGAGAGTGTGTGATTCCACTTCCACATTGCCATTATCCTTTGTTGTTGATAGGGATACCATATTTTTTGTTGTCTTTTGTTTGCTACTAACAATGTCAGGTAAAAGCAAGAATCATGCACTATATGCTGAGATGATTGACATGATGAAGACGGCGATGGAGTTGCTCGCTAAGAATCAAACATCAGCCAATGTTTCACATGGCATTCAGACCATCTTTAGAACTCCTTCCACAGAAAGTAATTATATTCTTCCATCTCTTCTTTCTTATGATGGTTTTGGTTACGATGAATATATTGCTTGGGAAATATAGTTGGATAAATTTTTTGGACAATGTCATATGTGTGAGAGGAGAAAATTATAAATGTTGCAAGTGCATTAGTAGGTTGTGCATTAACTTGGTGGAAAAATTTAAATGATTTAGAAAAACCTCGAACATGGAAGAATATGAAAATTTGTATGCGAGAAATTTTTATGAATGTATCTAATTGCAAAGCTGAAGTGCATCAATTTGTCGAGAAATTTCTTGTTGTACCTTCTTTTGTGGCTAACGTTTTGCAGGACAATATAGAAAATAATATAGATGATGCAAAAGAGAACGAGGCTTTCGACAACACTTGTGAAATTTAGATGGATCAACTCATAATGCACTCGAAATCACTGCTGAAAATGGTAAGGCAAAAGATTCTACAAATACAGAAGGTGAGAAGTTTTTGGATGTTCTGAATTTTTCCACCAATCATGCTATTTTCGAGGAGCAACTATTAGAATCGTTTATTTATACACCATTGTCACATGCTGATTTTCCTGCTGATCGTTGCGCTAAGAATGAGTTGTGTGATAATTATATTGTACCTATGTTAGAACAGTCAAATAAATTTGATACTTTATCACTCACTTGTGCTGAAATTAAGCATTTGATTCCAATTACATGTTAAAGGGATGAGCTGAAATTGTTGTCTTCTCTAAATACTTTGGGTTATATTAAATTTGACACTCTTTGCGATCTAGATATCGTAGAGAAGAGAATATTTTCCCAATCTAAGTTGACTTTGTTAAGTAGAAATATTTTTCATGCTATAGGCAAATATGAACATAGTGGTATGTTTATGGTGCATAAAGTTTACATATGTTCAAATGCGAAAACTCCTTTTGTGCTGCACAACATGGTGAAACGAATGGATGCACTAACACTAATAATTCTTTGTCAAGTTTTTTCTAGTATTTTTTCTTGTGGCAAGGACAACATTTAATAGAGGAGCATTTTTCATTGCGGTTGTGCAATATGGACAACGCTCATTCTACCCCCAAATCAAGCCTCTTTGCTGGACATACGAGCAAGCCAAGGACGGCTTGTCATAAAGAAGGGAAGAATGATGAGATCATGCACATTATAAATGCACATACAAACATGGTACAATGTTTACTTGTTTGGGATCCTGGCTCAAGTGAATGTGCACTCCTATTTGATGGTCAAGATTAAGATGGTGTACTATGTCGTCCACCACCTTGGCCTCCTCCTTTGATGCACACAAGAGGATTTGATGGCGTTGCACATATGGACCCACACATGAGAGAAGATGAACTTGAGTCGAGGACGACACCAATTCAAGAAGGGGAGGATGATGAGGACATCACTCTTATGGATATACACAACACTCCATTCAACATACAAGATGCAATCAATAGAATTCACACACACCAATTAATTTTAGAGGTGAGCTCGTTCTTATATGTTTCCTTATATATTTTTGAGAATAGATTGTTACCTAATGACTTAATTGTGATTAGGATCCATGGATAAGTTCAAGGAGTAATTGGAGGAAGATTTAGGGGCGTGGAGGACCAGATATTACGTTCAAAGAAGATGGAAACCGAGCCCAACTCTAATTCGTGTCCAACTCGAAGTCCAGGAGCAGTTGACACTAAAACGGACGCCTAGAACGCATACGAACTCCGTTTTGGACGTTCTACATATGAACAGAAAGGGGAGATGATGAAATTTCCAATGGGGCTGGTCTCATGTCAAAATTCCTTCGTAGTCGACAGTAATTGTTGAAACAAAATCGAGTTCAGAATCTGTCAGGGTGCTGCGCCACCGTATTGGGCCATTGGGCCTTGTATCAAGTATAAGTCCATTATTTTCATGTGTTAGGGTTAGGTCACGACCCCAACACCCCCTTGGACGTCCTCCCACCTATATATACTCCATAGTATCCGCCATGAACAATTGGGTTTTGCTTAGATCAATAATATTGCTGTTCTTCGGTTTGTGAGACCCCAACTTAGCAATTTAGATTGCTTCTACATTGTTCTTGCTTGTGTTCTCAGTTGCACTTGCAGGGATTAGCCTTCTTGGCAAGGTCAATCGTGTGCAACACAGTTGATAACCAAGGGAGCGGTGGTGTAGTGATTGCAGGGGTTTTTCGTGTTCTACTCGAGAGCCTCGGATTATCAACGTCGAGATCTCCATCAACCGAATTATCCATTACCTTCGAAAGGTCGGGCCTAAACCTTTTTCCTTATTAGATGGTGCCCACTGTCAATGCTTAGAAAGTCAACGACGGGCCCCCTGAGAGGTGTCGGAGCTTGGAAGCTACGACGGCGCCCACTGTCAACGTATGAAACGTCGACGGCGGGCCCCCTGGGGATTGTCGAAGCTAGTGCTCCGGTAGCATCTACTATCACCGAGCGAATTGCCATCGAATATTCATTTTTCTTGCGCATAAAAAACAAGAAAAACTGTAAAAATTCATCCTCTTGTATATAACTTATTTGCGGCTTATTGTCCTTCCTTGAATTTTAGATCCTGAGTAATTTAACATGATGACATAAGTGTATTAATTAAATCTATTTATGTTCGAATGCCTTCTGGACCCGCCCTACTGGGACCTACCAGGATATAGGTAGAGTGGCGTACTTATAGTGCCTGACCAGTCTAAGTCGACAGCCAACTCCAGACCTGTCATTTGCTTTGGTTTCCAGGCGAGTAGGCCAAGCAACAATGCTAAGACCCAAAAGAAGATTCCTACTATAACTTATATATAACATAAATACTTTGTACTAAATTTCAAGAGGATTGCACAACTTTGTTATAGACAAGAAGGTAAAATAATAAAAGTACGAGCTTGTGCAATTAAAATACACGAAGAGTTTGTCCATATAAAATGTTTCTCTTTAAGGTCTGAATTACAGGGGAAGACAAGGACACTTAAAGTACAGTGACCAAGTTAAGTGTGCTATTCGTCTTGATCTATCCCAGGGAGGGTAATGTCACACCTAAAGTATAGGACCAATTTAAGTGCGCTAAGACCTTTCCCGACTTTGTCCATGGACTACAAGAGATGCAATTTATACAAACAGACTCACCTCCATGTATTTAAGCATAAAACTTACGGAGGTGCTCGATGTTCCATGGGTTGGGAAGCGGAGTCCCGTCCTCTGTAGCCAATCGAACACATCCAGGGCGACATACTTTGATAACTCGGAAGAGACCTTCCCAGCTTGGGGATAGTTTGTTCATCCCTTCTCGAGTCAGTATTCTCCGCAGCACCAGAGCGCCTTCTTCTAGCTATCGGTTGCGCACAAACCTTTGATGATAGAGCCGGAGCACCTGGCGGTATTGTGCATTCCGAACAGCCGCTCGACACCTTCCTCATCTGCGAGGTCCAGGTCTTCACACCGGAGCTTGTCCTGCGTGGCTTCGTCGAAGGTCCGGAATCGAAGAGAATCCATGGTGATCTCTAGAGGAAGGACTGCTTGAGCTCCATACACCAAGATGAAAGGTGTCTCTCCGGTTGCTCGACTAGGTGTTGTCCTGCTTGCCCACAAAGCAAACGGAGCTCCTCTATCCAGTTGGCACCATGTTTTTTCAGGTGCTCATATGTTCGTGTCTTGAGTCCCTTGAGTATTTCTGCATTAGCTCTCTTAGCTTGGCTATTGCTTGTCGGGTGAGCTACTAATGCGTAGCTGACTTGTATGCCGAGATCTTCGCAGTACTCTTGGAATGCTGAACTTGTGAATTGGGTTCCGTTGTAAGTAATGATTCTGTTCGTAACTCTGAATCTACAGCCTATGGACTTCAAGAACTTGATAGCTTATTGCTTGTTGATTGTCAAAATTGGGGTAGCTTCCGACCACTTGGTGAACTTGTCAATGGCAACGTACAGGAACCTGTAACCTCCGATGGCTTTCGGGAAAGGTCCCAAAATGTCCATCCCCCACACAGCGAATGGACATGTGGGAGGTATCATTTGCAGTGACTAAGCAAGTGTGTGAATCTTCTTCACGTGGAACTGGCATGCTTCACATTTCTTTACCAACTCAACTGCAACCTAGAGTGTTGTAGGCAAGTAAAAACCATGCCGGAAGGCTTTACCAACCAACATGCAAGAAGACGCGTGGTTCTCGCACTCGCCTCCATAGATTTCTGCGAAAAGTTCGTGGCCTTCTTCCAGGGAAATGCAACACATTAGAACGCCATTGGCACCACGTCAGTAGAGATCCCCTTCTACCAATGTGTATCTTTTAGCCAATCTGGCAATTCGACCAGCAGAAGGACCATCTTCAGGAAGGATATTATCCTTCAGGTAGCTTTAGATCTCCGAGATCCATGATTTAGAGCTAACTTGAGCTTCTGGATCTTGCGCGTTGGGTTGCTCGGAGCTTCCTACAGCGCCTACAATCCTTGGTGGATGCCATGGTAACAGGGCCACCGGGACCGCCAAATTCTAGGTGCTGGTCTCGTCCCCATCACTTTGTTTGGTGGGTTTCGCGGTAGGTCCTCACAATCTTCTGACAAAAACACCATCCGGGGCTTGGGCTACTGTTGAAACCTTCGTCAAGCGATCATCAGCTTCAGCGTTGTTGACACGCTGGACATGATATAGATCCAGGACGTGGAAGTCCATCCGCATCTTCTTGACTTCAAGTAAATAAGCAGCAAGTTCAGGATTGTTGCAACTGCATTCACCTTTAACTTGCTTGATGATTAGTTGCGAGTTACCCTTCACCCGTAGCTACCTGACGCCATATGATAATGCCACCTTGAGTCCGTAGATGAGAGCTTCGTACTCCGCCATGTTGTTGGTAGCCTTGAAGTCAAGGTGTACCATGTACTTGACCTTCTCCCCGGTTGGAGCGAGGAGAAATATTCTAGCTTCGGTCCCCTGCTTCTGCACAGAGCCACCAAAGTAGAGAGTCCAGTGAGGCTCAATGAAGACCGGGACCTTAGGTTCTAGCTTCTGCTCATTGAGGCCCCCTGGAGTTGATGAAGGAGTCCATTCTGCCACGAAGTTAGCCAGCGCCTGACTCTTGATAGCATGTCAAGGCAGAAATTCGAGATCAAATTTTGCCAGCTCCGCAGCCCACTTGGCAATATTTCCATTAGAATTTGGATTGTGTAATATAGCACACAGCGGAAAGGAGGTTACCACTGATATCTTGTGGGCCTAGAAGTAGTGACTTAGCTTTCTTGAGGAAATAAGGACTGTATATAGCAGCTTATGCACCTCAATGTAACGAGTCTTGGCGTCACGGATTACTTCACTCATGAAGTACACTGGCCTCTGGACGGAACGGACCATCCTGGAGGGGCCCTGATCTTCTTCTTGAGCAACCCGGACCCTTCCAGAGGAGTTTGGATCTTGTTCTTCATCGGCCTAGACCTCTTCAGAGAGGTCCAGACTTTCTTCTTGTACTGCAGGAACTCCCTCGATTGAGAGAGGTTGATCTTCAGGCCTCTTGCCTTTAGGATCCGTGTCTGGGGGCTTGGACCCAGACTTGCCTTCAGGTAGCTCTAGACCCACTCGGAGGGGTCTAAGCTCCTGTGCTGAAGTGGGCTCTGGTCTCTAGGACCATGCTAAAAACCTCCATAGTTGCCAAAATGTAAAGTAGAATAGGCTCACCAGGCTCCACAGCTACCAGAACTGGTAGTGTGGTGAGGAGCTGCTTGAGCTCTTGGAATGTCTTCTCTGCTTCTTCGGACCAATGAAATGGCCCGAACTTCCTCAATATCTTGAAGAAGGGAAGCGTGCGCTCTGGCAGTCTTGAAATCAACCAGTTGAGTGCAGCTAGACACCCAGTTAGCTTCTGGACATCCTTGACGCGGGTTGGGGGCCGCATCTCTTCAATGGCTTTGATTTTTGCTGAATTCTCCTCAATTCCTCTGTGATTCACCAACAAACCAAGGATCTTTTCAGAGTTGACCCCGAAGATGCACTTGTCTAGGTTGAGCTTCCTACGCGTCAAGTGCATCTTATCGAAGACGGCTTGTAGATTGTCAAGGAGTGACTCCTTGTTTTTCACCTTGACGACGATGTCATCGACATAGATCTCCACCAAGTCCCTGATGAGCTCTCCAAATGTTTTGTGCATGGCTCGCACAAAGTTGAAGCAGCGTTTTTGAGATCGAAAGGCATGGCAGTGTAACAATATAACCCATCTACTATAATGAAGGAAATATGCTCTTCATCTTCCCTAGACATTTGTATCCGATGATATCCAGAATACGCATCTAGGAAACACAGTAACTCACACCCAGAGGTAGAATCAACTATTTGATCTATTCTAGGAAGTGTAAATGGGTCTTTTGGGCATGCCTTATTCAAGGTGGTGTAATTGATGCACATCTCAAGCTTTCTGTCGGCCTTTGGTACAATGACTGGGTTTACCAGCCATTGAGGATGGTGAACCTCCCGGATGAAACCAGCATGGAGCAACTTCTTAATTTCTTGTATGATGAATTTTTCTGCTCAACGGATTGTTTTTGGGGCTTCTGATGTACTGGTCGTGCATCGGGATATATCTTCAGGCTGTGCTCGATCACCTCCCTAGGGATCCCAGGCATCTGCGTTGGTTGCCATGCAAACACATCAACATTTGCCTGGAGGAAAGTGATGAGCGTGAGTTCCTATTTGTCGTCCAGACCTCCCGATATACGAGTGGTTTGGGCAGCATTGGAACCAATTTGGACGACTTTGACGGGGATGTCGGTGTCGCCGCTTGGTTACACACGAGGTGCAGAAGTTGAGCCACGCTGATGTGAGCTCGAAGGTTGTTGAGATGGTCGCTCCTTGCCAAATTCTTCTTCTTGCGCTGTTGGAAGAGCATGAAGTTCCTCCAGCGCAGTGACCCCAGCAGTGCGATCCCCACGGATCTGGAGGATGCCTAAAGGAGTCGACATCTTTAGCACCAGATAGTCGTAATTTGATACGGCCATGAACCTATACAGGGTTGGTCTGCCTAGGATGGTGTTGAAAGGAAGGCTGATGTGTGCCACATCAAAGACCAACTTCTCGCACCTATAGTTGTCCTTGGTCCCAAAAGTCACCAGGAGTGTAATTGATTCGAGAGGAGTGATAGCTCCCAGACTTACTTCAGAGAAAGGACGTGAGGGCCTAAGGTCTGATGTGGGGACCGGAATCCTGACATCCGAGGATCTCATTGGGTGGTGTCGTGCGATGCGACACCCAACAGTATACAAGAACAGAACAAGAATAAAATACAAGACGAAGTCTTTTATTTATCTTACAGCAAAGTGTTACAATACTAGCGGAAGGAAAGACATATATATATATATATATATATATATATATATATATATATATATATATATATATATATATATATATATATATATATATCATAGCTACGCTCTCAGCACTAGCTATGCAAAAGCAAAGTTATCCATGCCCTGGAATACTTTGCACTAGCAACATGCAAATCACGGCGGCGTGCAGGGTTCCCACTCGGCTGTACACCCTGGAGGGGGTGCAGCCTCATCATCAAACCCTTCATCAATTTTATAACCTGCAAAAACTCGTTAACTGCAAACGTGAGCATAAGGCTCAGCAAGACTAATCCGTCTCACTAGACATATGGAAGGGGGACACTAAACATAGGAAAGGTGAAGCATAAACGACTCGCCTACAAGTGGATCCTTATAATCAGGTTTTAAGTAGCAAATGACATTCTCCAAGCACGACACATCATGGACTCCACAATCAAACAAGAAACGCTTTGCCGATGATATGACATGCTCAGAGCACATAATGCTATTACAGCTAAAGTATGGGGAAACTGTAAACTTTAATGTGACTATCTCTAAATCATACAAGGTTGCAAAGCAATTATAATTCAATACAATATATTTTTCTTACTTCTTTAGTATTTACTATGTCACAGCACAGTGAACAAGTGGTACTCTATTACCACGAGGGACAGTGATTGCAATCAGGACACACCCGGACAACACGACACATACGTCGTTCGGAAGTGTCAGCGAGTACACCTGTACCTACGTAACACTTCAGTACTAGGCGTATATGGCCACCTTTCACAAGAAACCCGAACGCTGAGCCCGTCTCACCTCCGCGAACAGAAGGTCTCCGCACGGATCACCTCATGTCTCCGCCGACCGATTTACACCTTACTGTCCTCAACCCACCCCTATTGATGGTGAGTTAATGGGCCTCGACACCCCAGTTATCGAGTTACATCAGTTTATTGGATTCCATATGTCCATTATGTCGCCGGTACAATTCAAGCTTGTCCGAAGGGGCCGCATACAGACGGGCCTTAACTGACCAGTCAGAGCTATACGACCAAGACCACATCTTGTCGCTTCCTATCCATCTCTGACCGTTCTCGAGTTTTAGATGTAACAATTATTTTCTATAAATGTTATCCCAGTGTAGATGAGTCTAATTTTCTATTTCGCGAGTAGATTCCATCTACTCGACTTCTACCGGATTACCTACTACGTTAGCATAGCAATTCTACACGTTGAGTGATTAACCTACCCAATTAACCAATGGGATTGTGGGTCATGCATCTGGAGTATTCAAGCATCCTATACGTAATGCACAATTCATATGCTAATCATTAAAGTGATAAAGTAAAATTTTATAAATGACTTAAATTCAAACCGGGGCTTGCCTGGTTGCAGGTCAGAGTCAGGGTTAGTATCTGGAAGGTGCTCTTCCAAGGCCTCTGGTTCCTCCTCGACTTCAGTCACTATACGATATGCATATAACATGTATATGAATGACTTTGAAAAATAATTATTACCAAGACCATAATTTAACCTATGGTGATCATTATATGATAAGGACCTTAATTGGCTTTGGAACTTTTATGGTAGATACTAGGGAATATGATAGAAGCTCTAGCAAAGAACAGGAGATGATCAAAGTATTTTGTTGTCTCTAAAATTATGGCAAGTAATAAACATCCAAGAATTTTAGAGAAGAAACTGTAGATTGAACATAGCTTCCAGTTGATAATCATGATAGAGGAAGTTGTCCTGGTTCTAGAAAAATTTGTTTCATAAGTTTCTACACTTTGGTGAAGGAGTTATTGAATTTCAAAGTTGGCAAGAATTTCTGAAATTATCTTATAATTGAATATTTAGCTTTTCAATTAATATTCAGTTTGCAACTGAATTAGGACTAGGATAGTAAGTCAATTAAATCCAAGATTTTTACAGGAACTAGAGTATGTCTAAAGGAAGGCTCAGTCCAAATTTGGGATATAACAAAGAAACTGAACATCTGTAAAAATTCAATAACTGAAAAAGGTTATTGAGCTATACAGAGGGTTATACTGGTGAAATGGCTCGCAAACTATTTCTGGTAGTCAAGAATAGGACAGTGCATTTTATGTGAGTTTTGGGTATTTTTCCAGTGGAAAGTTCATCCGGAAAAATTGTATTTGCATTTGGGAAGATTGTTTTATACAGAATTTAACTGTGAGTTTCACGGAACCTAATTGGTTCTGATAGAAACTAGAGCTCAAGGGCTTTCAAACAAAATTTGTTTGAATATTTTTGGAGCATTCTACAGAGAGATATTGATTTTTAAACTTTGGAAATGGTTCTGCACCAAAGGGGAAATTTCAACTTTTAAATTTGGCGCCAGGGCCCACTGGATTTAAAATAATCCAATCAGGGGCTAGCCACACCGAGGGTTATAAATATTCCCACGTGGCCGCACTATCCCTAGCCACAGACTGATCCGGCGCCTTTTTCACTCGTTGGCAAGTGGGACCCGCGAAACCGGTCGTCTTCAACCTCGATCCATGGCTCGGCGGCGGCGTTCTCACCGGCGCGCGGCAGCGCTTTCGCCGGCGATGACTTCCGGCCCACGGGAGGCCTCAGGACTCACCGCTCCACCATATTTTTGCACGGGGAACACGATGGACCAACTCCCGATGGCCAGGGGTGACCGGAAAACCATTCCCGACAGCGGCGGTGGGTGTTAGGGTTTCGGTGAAGTGGAGACCCTCAATTCCCTAGCTAAATCTCTCGTTTGAAAGCTCGGGAAGCATCGTGGATGCATGGGAAAGGTTTAGGAGGGTCTAGAGCTCGTGCCATAGCCGGCAACACTGAAGTCGACGGTGAACCGAGCTCTAACAAGAGCGGAAGGGGAAAACTCGAAGAACTTGCTAATTAGTCGATGGTTCTTGCTGATTTTTGGAGAGAAGGTGCGCTAGGCTACATAGATCATGTCATCTAACTGGATCAAAGAGATTTTGTGCATACAATTGGAATTAAACCGACGACCTAGCCTCAAAGTTATAAAAGAGCTTCGGGAATTTAAGGAATACTGAAGCTAGATTGCACGATAGGAATTCAAGCTTAACCAGAAGCTGCACGAGGTTGTTGCGCACCTTTTTGCTATAGACTGCAAAGGATGATGATGTTTGTATCGACGGCGAGGCTGCGCGGCGTCGAGCGGCACTGGGTGATTGCGGCGGCGATGAAATGGTGCGGCGCGGTGAAAAGTGAATCGGTGATGGACTTCGGCCGACGGGGGGTGGTTTTATAGCCTTCACCGCGGTAGATAAGGACGCAGGAGGGGCAGCTGGAGGCGACCGACGGCCAACGGCACGCTGGCGGCATGCGGCGTCGCGGTGTCGCCCGGGGAAAGAAGACAGGGGCGGTGAAACGGTTTCACCGACTGACCTTTGGGCCCCACCTCTCTCCCTTATCCCCTCCTCTAAATTCCAGCTAAAACATTGTCCAAAAATTCCCAAAATTTACAGGTAGGCTAAGAAAAATATGGGGAATCCAATTCTGCAATCAGATTTAAATTTGGACATAGTTTGCATCAAATTCAAATTCAAATTTGAATTCAGATATGGGTATAAACCTTATTGAAATAAATAGTATCTGAGGTCCATAAATCTCCAAACTTTGAAACAAAGTTCCCTGAACCATAAAAGGTCTTAGAAAAAATTGGGGGTTGATTTGGGCAAAGTTTAGTGCAACGCTAAATTTGATGTCGACGCGAAATGAATCTCTTGTACGTGGCCAAACAAGTGGAAGATGTACTTCAAAAATCTTGAAAATTTTCTGAGAAGCTATTTAGATATTTAAGAGTCCAAGGAAAAATTTGGAGCCCTGGGACTTGAATCTTTTTGGCAGGGCCTAATATGCATAGCAACATAATCAAATACATTTGTTTTGATTTTTATATTGCTGCCATATAATTTTCCCTAGCCATTTCAATCAATTAACTTCCCAACTTTGCAGAAAGGTTTATTTAAAATGTTCTAGGGTTAGGGTGAAGTCCAGTTCTCATGTTAATAAGACTTAATCATGAGTAGAAAGAAAACTTTTTTGTGAGGTCAAGTTTATGTGCAACTATATTGACCTCTATTATGTTTGATAAACCACTTGTCGCTGAACCTCACATAAAAGGGAAAAAAATGGGATTTTACATTCCTCCCCCCCCCCTTAAAAGAATCTCGTTCCGAGATTACAAAGGAAGGACAAAAGATAAAGATCTACTGAACATGTGCCGCTAACAAGTCCTGATAGTTCATTTTAAGATATTCCTCGCTTTCCCACGTGGCTTCTTCAGCACTGTGGTTGCTCCACAAGACCTTGTAGAAACGCAAAGTGCGTCTCCTTGTGGTGTGAGTTTTCTCATCAACGATCTGGGTTGGATGCTCGGAATACGTAAGATCTGGTTGGAGAGCTTTCAAATCCTCAATACATATATTCGTTGGGGCTTTGAGACATTTCCATAACTGAGAAATGTGAAACACATTGTGGACCCCTGCCAGCGACGGCGGTAACTCCAATTGATATGCCACAGGTCTGCATCTTTTGATTATTGCGAACAGCCCAATAAAACGTGGAGCTAGCTTCCCTCTCACTCTGAATTGATGAATTCCTTTCATCGAGGATACCCGGAGATAAACTTGATCCCCAACCTTGAAGTGAAGAGGTCGACGTTGTTTGTCTGCATAGCTCTTCTAACGAGACTGAACAATTTTGAGATTGGCTTGAATAATACGTACTTGCTCTTCGGCTTCATTTATCAAGTCGATGCCATATACCACTCGTTCACCAGATTCGCACCAGTTCAAGGGTGTGCGACAATTCCGGCCATAAAGAGCTTCATATGGTGCCATCTGGATGCTAGCCTGGTAACCGTTGTTGTACAAAAATTCTGCCAATGGTAGATGATCATCCCAATTTTTACCATGGTGGATGGCACAGGCACGAAGCATATCCTCAAGCACTTGGTTCACCCATTCGGTTTGTGCATCAGTCTGAGGATGATAAGCCAAGCTTCGAATCAGTTTGGTACCCAATGCATCGTGGAGATGCTCCCAAAAGCGAGCAACGAAAATAGATCCACGATCTGAAATGATAGTCCGGGGTACTCCATGTAGGCAGAATATTCTGGAGATATAAAGTTCTGCATACCGCTTTACATCATACTTGACACTGACCGGTATGAAATGAGCTGATTTGGTCAACCGGTCAATGACCACCCAAATTGAGTCGTGCTTATGGAAAGTGGGAGGCAACCCAACAATGAAATCCATTCTGATATCCTCCCATTTCCAAGCCGGTATGCTTAAAGGTTGAAGCTTCCCAACTGCCTTCATATGGTCGGCCTTAACTCGCCGACACGTATCACATTCGTATATGTGTTTTTCTACTTCTCTCTTCATCCGAGTCCACCAAAACTTCTTCTTCAAGTCTTGGTACATTTTGTTACTCCCCGGATGAATGGAATACTTGGATAAATGAGCTTCATCCAGTATCTTCTTTCGAAGTTCCATGTTTCGAGGTACCACTATGCGGTTTTTAAACCAGAGGGTACCTTCATCATCACATTGGAAACATTTCATCTCCCCCTTCTCCATTCTTTGCCGAATGTGCGACATCCCTTTGTCCTCCTTCTGAGCTGCCATAATATCCTCCCTGATAGTGGGAATGAGAGCTAGGTTGTAGAGTGCCCCATATGGAACCAAGTAGAGACTCGGTTCTTCTTCTTCCATTGAGGTAATGGAAAGATTGTTGACATGGGACTTGCGGCTCAGAGCATCTACGACTACGTTTGCCTTGCCTGGATGGTAGTGGATCTCAATCTCATAATCCTTGATTAATTCCAACCATCTACGCTGTCGCATATCTAAGTCCTTTTGGGTGAAGATGTACTTCAAACTCTTGTGATCGGTGTAAAGATGTACTAGATTACCTAGTAGATAATGTCTCCACATCTTCAATACTAGTACCACAGCAGCGAGCTCTAGATCATGAGTCGGATAGTGCTGCTCATGATTCTGAAGCTACCGTGATCCATAAGCGATCACTCATCTGTCCTGCATCAACACACAACCCAAACCAATTCCTGATGCATCACAATACACGTCAAAAGATTTGGTTGTGTCCGGTTGAGCCAATACTGGTGCCGTTGTGAGGTATTTTACCAATGCCTGAAAACCTCCCTCACATGCCTCAGTCCATACATACTTCATCCCCTTCTTTAGAAGTTCTGTCATTGGTTTAGCTATTTTGGAGAAACTGGGAATGAACCTCCGGTAATACCCAGCTAAACATAGGAAACTTCGAACTTCATGTACGGATTTTGGAGACTCCCATTTGAGTACTTGCTTTATCTTGCTTGGATCAACTGCAATCCCTTCTGCTAATATGATGTGCCCTAAAAATGGCACTTGGCTGATCCAGAATTCACACTTGCTGAACTTAGCATATAGCTGGTGGTCCTGTAATTGTAAGCACGATACGCAAGTGTTGAGCATGTTCTTCTTCGGATTTTGAATACACAAGGATGTCGCCAATGAAGACCACAACAAACTTGTCCAATTCCGGCATGAACACCGAGTTCATGAGATACATGAAATGAGTCAGTGCATTGGTCAATCCAAAGGACACAACAAGGTATTCGTACAGTCCATACCTCGTTGAGAATGTTGTCTTTGGTATATCTTCTGGTCGAATTCTAATCTGATGATAACCAGAACGAAGATCCATCTTCGAAAATACTTTAGCACCCACTAATTGATCGAAAAGAATATCAATGCGTGGTTGTGGATACTTGTTTTTGATAGTGACAGCATTGAGTGGACGATAGTCCACACACAGTCTCAAGGTCTTATCTTTCTTCTCTACGAACAATGCAGAACAGCCCCATGGTGAAGAACTTGGATGAATGAAACCCTTGTTCTCAAGTTCTGTTAATTGCTCCTTCAGTTCTACAAGTTCCCTGGGTGCCATCTTGTAGGGTTGCCTTGAGATCAGCACTGTTCCCGGTACAAGCTCAATCTTGAACTCTATATCTCTTTCTGGGGGCATACCAGGAAGATCTTCGGGAAACACGTCCGGGTATTCACATACTACCGGAATATCATTAAGTTCAATAACCTCGGTATTGTGAGTAGATGGGTTCACTAGAATGGCTCTCTCAAGATTGAGGACTTGAGAAGGATGAAGTGGAGAATTTAGATATATTTTTCGAGGAACGAGATCTAGAATAGCACCATGGTATTGTAACAATGCCATTCCCAAGATGAAATCTAACTTCTGATTCTCTAATATCAGAAGTGAAGTAAGATATATGGTTCCCTCTAGGTTAAGTGGTATCCCAGGAACCAACTTATTTGTTACTGTCTTTGCTGCCGGAGTGCAGATCATATACGGAGTTTTTGTGGAGATAATAGGCAATTGATTTTTAACGAAAAAGACTTGCTAATGACATTGTGTGAAGCTCTGAAGTCAAAGAGTATGACTATAGAATGATCAAAGATAGAGAACGTACCCGTGAGTACGAGTGCGCCTTCTGGAACATCCTCAATGGCGAGGTGGTGGACGTTGCCGAGTCTGGGAACTGGCTTCTTGGGCTGGTTGCGGGGTTGGTTGGCATGCTGGTATGATGACTGTCCTCCGCCCTACCTAATCTGCGGGCAGTCCTTGGCGAAGTGCCCCGTGCGTCCACACGTGAAACACGTGTACGGGGTTTGGCCGGTACGAATGGGAGGACGGAATCCTAGTGCACACGGTGGAGGTGGAAGTGCACGTGGGATCATCCCCTGCTGTTGCTGCGGTCGGAAACCGGAGTTGCCGAACTGGCGACCACTAAAAATTGGTGGTCGTGATGGCGGTTGCCACCTCTGGCCGGATGGTGATCGATACACCATTCAGTATTTCTGAGGAGCACCACCTCCGCTGCCCTGCGGAGCACTCCTCTTCTTGTCTGAGGACAACTATCGAGTAGCGTCCTCTTGCATGATCGTGGTGTTGACAAGGTCGTTGAAACTGCCGCGGTTGAACAAGACAAGCTTGTCCTTCATCTTGGTGTTCAGACCCCGGTAGAAGCACTCTCGCTTCCTGTCTTCCGTGTTCACTTCGTCCTGTGCATACTGGGCCAAGTGGTTGAAGGTCTTGGAGTACTCGTAAGCACTCCTCCCTCCCTGCTTTAGCTCCAAGAACTCTTGAATCTTCCTCCTCATAATCTCGGGAGGGATATGATAGGCACGAAACGCCTCCCGGAATTCTGCCCACCTCACGACATAGCCTGCGGGGCGTGCAGTGAGGTAGTTTGCCCACCACGCACCAGCAGAACCCTGTAATTGCTGAGCTGCAAACAGTGTCTTCTGTTGTTCGGTTATTTCAAGTAAATCAAACTTTCCTTCAATGGTGCGGAGCCAGTTGTCCGCCTCCAAAGGTTTGTCAGCCTCTCTGAAGACCGGCGGATGCGTCGATGCGAAATCCGAGTAGGAACTCAGATATGACTGACGTGGCCCATCAGCGTGTCACCCCCCTTGACGAGACAATTTTTGTACAAGGGTCCGCAACAACTCGGTTTGCTTGTCGCGCGAGCCGAGTACTGCCGCGAGAACCTCCACGAGACTTCTGGGAAGTGTAGGTGGAGGTGGTGGAGGTGGCTGCGTCTGAGGCGTGTTCTGCCCGGGGGTGGTGTGTCATCCCCCTGCCCTCCACTTGAGCCTCCCACTTCCGAGGTTGTACGTGTACGCACCATGCTGCAATACAACGATTTACACCATAAGTCTCATTGCCTCAAGTTCATCCTTCCATATAAATAGTAATGCGGTAGACCTTGATAGATAATATACAACATCAACATATATTGATAAAGTACAAGCTTTATACAAGATATATTATCTCGTGGCCAAGTTTACAGTAGTAAACTCCAAAATGATGGACTCCCACTATGGAAATACATCTCTACTATACTTGGTCCTCATGAGATGTCGTACACATCTTGTCATCTTAGACATAAACACAACTACTCTTAATATGACACAAACATGGTCACAAATAAAAAACACGAGCAACTATTAAACTACATGTTGCCCCGTGTTGGCAGAAGTGTTGCCACATCCCACTTCAATACGTCCTACTCGACATATTCAAGTTCCTCGGGATCCTCTTCTTCATCCTCAGGATTGGGCACCACGGGTATGGGTGCTGAAGTAGAAGCTACTTCCTCACCCATTATCGATGCTTTTGTGGCAGCCAATGCTTGTACATCAGCCTGCACCATAAACATCCTAAAGCCGTCAAGTTCCTGTTGGGCTTGTTCACAGCTGGCTTTCCAGTCCTGAGCCTTCGCCCTGGACCGATCTCGATCTTCAGTCATCGTGCCCAACTGAGTACCCAGTTGGTGCACATCAACTAAGCTTGCTTCTAACTCAATTTCCATCTCTTGAGTTGCTCCACGAGCTTCTGACAGGTCTTGAGCAATTAACTCATACTGCTCTTCTTTGAAACGGAGATGTTGGTTGAGAGGAGCGATCGAGGTTCTAAGCGATTTATTTTCACGCTCAAAATGATCCCCTCGAATCATGGTTTCCCTCAGATTATCCACCAACTCCTTAATGCACGCCTTCTGGGTGCCATTTTCACGACGTGATGCCGATGCATACACCACTAAGGCTGTAACTGATGTTCCACCGCGGAGATCATAATCGGCGATCAATCGGTTAGCCCACCCTTCAGCAGCTCTACCGCTGACCGGAAAGAACTCATACGGAGTACCCACTTGCTGATGATGGTGAAGTTTGCAAAACCTCCCCAAAGCAACACTTGCGGCGAAGCTCCAAGTTTCTTCCAAGAGAACACCCCTTGTTTTGATAGAAAAGGGGGCCCATCCGTTGCTTGGTGGACCAGCAGGCACGTCGACATAGATGACACACCTCTTCACTCTGTTGTCATGGAATTATTTTCCCCAATAGCTAGGCACCTCCTCATATCCGCACTGGCTTATCAGCAAGACAAACAAATCTGGAAACCCGGCTTGACCAGTGCATGTTGCGTGCACCCAACCGTTAGGTAGTTGGATCATCTCTGCTGCCATCTTCCTGTAGAAACACCACAGTTTCATACAGGACTTGTCAGAATCAAAAGTGAAGTTGAATACCAAAGTTGTAGTATACTTTCCAATCTTTCCAGATTGTACTCATACAGCTACAAAGTGAGCTAGGAAATAGAATATATACAGATTTTAAGTTGACCCATATTTTCTGGAAATTTTGACAGAACCTCCCCTGTATATGTAGTGATGCCCACAACTTATACAGGAATATCATGACAATATTTTGAGGTAATGACAAAATAAACTTTGTATAACATCAAGTTAACAATCCAGAAGTAAAAGAGTTACCCCCTGAAAAGTTGGTTATACAGGTATTGTGCGCGAATTCACAAATAGGTGCAAACTGTTCCCAGTTCTGGACTGCCAGAACCAAGTTTGCGACAAATGGAATTAGACACCGTTATACCCAGATTCAGATCATGAATGCAAAATAAAGTTGATAGAGGACTTCCTAAGCTTTCCATAAATGTATATATGTGACTATGTCACTATTCTGGATTAAGATTTATAACTATCCAACTAAACAGTTGAACTGACTGGTTTCCACCAGCAGTCCTGCAGTCCACTGTTTTGACTTCCAAACTTGACTTAACTCAAATTTGAATTAGGAAAAACTCTAAACCTCAAACCTGTAGACCTGCCTCTGCCCTTTCCATACATGTGTCACAATAAGGCAGAAGATGCTTCTACAGTGACCGGAATCCCGACATCCGAGGATCTCATTGGGTGGTGTCGTGCGATGCGACACCCAACAGTATACAAGAACAGAACAAGAATAAAATACAAGACGAAGTCTTTTATTTATCTTACAACGGAAGTTTTACAATACTAGCGGAAGGAAAGAAATATATATATCATAGCTACGCTCTCAGCACTAGCTATGCAAAAGCAAAGTTATCCATGCTCTGGAATACTTCGCACAAGCAACACGCAAATCACGGCGGCGTGCAGAGTTCCCACTCGGCTGTACACCCTGGAGGGGGTGCAGCCTCATCATCAAACCCTTCATCAATTGTATAACCTGCAAAAACTCATTAACTGCAAACATGAGCATAAGGCTCAGCAAGACTAACCCGTCTCACTAGACATATGCAAGGGGGACACTAAACATAGGAAAGGTGAAGCATAAACGACTCGCCTACAAGTGGATCCTTATAATCAGGTTTTAAGTAGCAAATGAAATTCTCCAAGCACGGCACATCATGGAGTCCACAATTAAACAAGAAACGCTTTGCCGATGATATGACATGCTCAGAGCACATAATGCTATTACAGCTAAAGTATGGGGAAACTGTAAACTTTAATGTGACTATCTCTAAATCATACAAGGTTGCAAAGCAATTATAATTCAATAAAATATATTTTTCTTACTTCTTTAGTATTTACTATGTCACGGCGCAGTGAACAAGTGGTACTCTATTACCGTGAGGGACGGTGATTGCAATCAGGACACACCCGGACAATACGACACATACGTTGTTCGGAAGTGTCAGCGAGTACACTTGTACCTACGTAACACTTCAATACTAGGCGTATATGGCCACCTTTCACAAGAAACCCGAACGCCGAGCCCGTCTCACCTCCGCGAACAGAAGGTCTCTGCACGGATCACCTCATGTGTCCGCCGACCGATTTACACCTTACTGTCCTCAACCCACCCCTATCGATGGTGAGTTAATGGGCCTCGACACCCCAGTTATCGAGTTACATCAGTTTACTGGATTCCATATGTCCATTATGTCACCGGTACAATTCAAGCTTGTCCGAAGGGGCCGCATATAGACGGGCCTTAACTGACCAGTTAGAGCTATACGACCAAGACCACGTCTTGTCGCTTCCTATCCATCTCTGACCGTTCTCGAGTTTTAGATGTAACCGTTATTTTCTATAAATGTTATCCCAGTGTAGATGAGTGTAAATTTCTATCTTGCGAGTAGATTCCTTCTACTCGACTTCTACTGGATTACCTACTACATTAGCATAGCAATTCTACACATTGAGTGATTAACCTACCCAATTAACCAATGGGATTGTGGGTCATGCATCTGGAGTATTCAAGCATCCTATACGTAATGCACAATTCATATGCTAATCATTAAAGTGATAAAGTAAAATTTTATAAACGACTTAAATGCAAACCGGGGCTTGCCTGGTTGCAGGTCAGAGTCGGGGTTAGTATCTGGAAGGTTCTCTTCCAAGGCCTCTGGTTCCTCCTCGACTTCGGTCACTATATGATATGCATATAACATGTATATGAATGACTTTGAAAAATAATTATTACCAAGACCATAATTTAACCTATGGTGATCATTATATGATAAGGACCTTAATTGGCTTTGGAACTTTGATGGTAGATACTAGGGAATATGATAGAAGCTCTTGCAAATAACAGGAGATGATCAAAGTATTTTGTTGTCTCTAAAATTATGGCAAGTAATAAATTTCCAAGAATTTTAGAGAAGAAACTGTAGCTTGAACATAGCTGCTAGTTGATAATCATGATAGAGGAAGTTGTCCTGGTTCTAGCAAAATTCGTTTCATAAGTTTCTAAGCTTTGGTGAAGGAGTTATTGAATTTCTAAGTTGGCAAGAATTTCTGGAATTATCTTATAATTGAATTTTTAGCTTTTCAATTAATATTCAGTTTGCAACTGAATTAGGACTAGGCTAGTAGGCCAATTAAATCCAAGATTTTTACAGGAACTAGTGTATGACTAAAGAAAGGTTCAGTACAAATTTGGGATATAACAAAGCAACTGAACATCTGTAAAAATTCAATAACTGAAAAAGGTAATTGAACTATACAGAGGGATATACAGGTGCAATGGCTCCCAAACTTTTTCTGGTTGTCAAGAATATGACAATGCATTTTATGTGAATTTGGGTGATTTTTCCAGTGGCAAGTTCATCTGGAAAATTTGTTTGAATATTTTTGGAGCATTCTACAGAGAGATATTGATTTTTAAACTTTGGAAATGGTTCTGCACCAAAGGGGAAATTTCAACTTTTAAATTTGGCACCAGGGCCCACTAGATTTAAAATCATCCAATCAGGGGCTAGCCACACCGGGGGTTATAAAGATTCCCATGTGGCCGCACTAAATCCCTAGCCACAGACTGATCCGACGCCTTTTTTCACTCGCTGGCAAGTTGGACCCGCAAACCCGGTCGTCTTCAACCTCGGTCCACAGCGCGGCGGCGGCGTTCTCACCGGCGCGCGGTGGCGCTTTCGCCGGCGATGACTTTCGGCCCACAGGAGGCCTCGGGACTCGCCGCTCCACCATATTTTCACATGGGGAACACGATGGACCAACTGCCGACAGCGAGGGGTGACCGGAAAACCATTCTCGACGGCGGCGGCGGGTGTTAGGGTTTTTGTGAAGTGGAGACCCTCGATTCCCTAGCTGAATCTCTCGTTTGAAAGCTCGGGAAGCATCGTGGATGCATGGGAAATATCATAGGAGGGTCTAGAGCTCGTTCCACAGCCGGCAACACCAAATTCGACGGTGAAGCGAGCTCTAACAAAAGCGGAAGGGGAAAACTCGAAGAAATTGCTAATTAGTCGATGGTTCTTGCTGATTTTTGGAGGGAAGGTGCGCTAGGCTACATAGATCACGTCATCTGGATCAAAGAGATTTTGTGCATACAATTGGAATTAAACCGACGACCTAGCCTCAAAGTTATAAAAGCGCTTCGGGAATTTAAGGAATACTAAAGCTAGATTGCACAATAGGAATTCAAGCTTAACCAGAAGCTGCACGAGGTTGTTGCGCACCTTTTTGCTATAGATTGCAAAGGACGATGATGTGTGTATCGACGGCGAGTCTGCGCGGCGTCGAGCGGCACTGGGTGATTGCGGCGGTGAAGAAATGGTGCGGCATGGTGAAAAGTGAATCGGTGATGGACTTCGGCCGACGGGGGGGGGGGGGGGGGGGGTTTTATAGCCTTCACCGCGGTAGATAAGGATGCGGGGGGGGGGGGGGGGGGGGGGGGGCAGCTGGAGGCGACCGACGGACGACGGCGCGCTGGCGGCATGCAGCGTCTCCCGGGGAAAGAAAACAGGGGCGGTGAAACGGTTTCATCGACTAACCTATGGGCCCCACCTCTCTCCATTATCTCCTCCTCTAAATTCCAGCTAAAACATTGTCCAAAAATTCCCAAAATTTATAGGTAGGCTAAGAAAAATATGGGGAATCCAATTCTGCAATCAGATTTCAATTTGGACATAGTTTGCATCAAATTCAAATTCAAATTTGAATTCAAATATGGGTATAAACCTTATTGAAATAAATAGTATCTGAGGTCCATAAATCTCCAAACTTTGAAACAAAGTTCCCTGAACCATAAAAGGTCTTAGGAAAAGTTGGGGGTTGATTTGGGCAAAGTTTAGTGCAAAGCTAAATTTGATGTCGACGCGAAATGAATCCCTTGTACGTGTCCAAACAAGTGGAAGATGTACTTCAAAAATCTTGAAAATTTTCTGAGAAGCAATTTAGATATTTAAGAGTCCAAGGAAAAACTTGGAACCCTAGGACTTGAATCTTTTTGGCAGGGCCTAATATGCATAGCAACATAATCAAATTATATTTGTTTTGATTTTTATATTGCTGCCATATAATTTGCCCTAGCCATTTCAATCAATTAACTTCCCAACTTTGCAGAAAGGTTTATTTAAAATGTTCTAGGGTTAGGGTGAAGTCCAGTTCTCATGTTAATAAGATTTAATCATGAGTAGAAAGAAAACTTTTTTGTGAGGTCAAGTTTATGTGCAACTATATTGACCTCTATTATGTTTGATAAACCACTTGTAGCTGAACCTCACATAAAAGGGAAAAAAATGGGATTTTACATCTGATAGGCTGAGTTGAAGCTTCGTGAATGCCATGAAGCTGAGGAGATTGAGCGCCGCGCCTTCGTCCACCAGGACATGATAGAGCTGGATGTTGTTGATGGTAGGAGATACTATCAAAGCCAACTGACTAGCTCTGGTCATGTTCTTTGGACAATCCGAAGCATCGAAGGTGATGGCAGTGTCCATCCACTTCCGATGAGGTTCTGCCTTGGCGGTGGGAGCTGCGGCAGCCATCTCCCGCCGCATAGTCTTGAGGATACGTCTAGAGGTAATATCTCAGGACCCTCTATATATCATATGGAGAGTCTTCCAACACTCATTGTCGGAGATGTTGGAGTCGTCGTCCACAGTGTTGTAGACGACCTTTAGAGACTTCTTGGCATCTTGGAAGCCAAGCTCCAGTTCTAACAGATCTTCTCCGACTTTCTATTTTCCCTCTCGTTGGCGGTATGGGGCTTCTTCTTGCCGCTTATTGTTGCGTTCAATAAGCCGCCGGACCTCATGACAGTCTTCGACATTTTGGGTGTTTGATTTATGAATCAAACACCACATCTTCTCACTGTCACCATCTTCAGTTGATGGTCGCGATCGCTTTTCGAGGCATGGCCCCCGGCCACCAGGAGCTGCAGCTGCAGCAGCAGTAGGTGTGCTGGCCAATGACTCCTTCTTGTCGTTGGACTTCTTCTTCTTTCCACTGCCGGAGGCAGTAGCTTTATCATTGGAGGAAGATTTACCAGCCTCTGTAGCTGGTTTGGAGTGCATCTCACGGCCCTCCGCGACCCTAGCACATTTGTCAGCTAGGCTGAAGAGCTCTGTGACGCTGCTGACATCTTTGGTTGCCAGCTTCTCCAGCATCTTCTTGTCTCTAACTCCCTGTCAAAATTCAACAACAACAGCGGCGTTGGATATAGAAGGAATAGTGTTCCAAACCTGAGAGAACCGCTGCATGAATGATCGCAGTGATTCTCCCGCCTTCTGCTGTATGGCGAATAGGTCCAGCTCTGTGCCAGGGTTGGTGTAAGAGCTCCCGAAGTTGGCAGTGAACTGGCGACAAAGTTCCCCCACCCCAACTATAGATAGAGTCAGGAGGGAGACTCAAGAACCAGGACCTTGATGTGACACCCGGTTCTGAAAATGAACCAAGTGAACGCATATGTGTGCCCAGGACGTTCAACACACATACACGAGTGCATACACAAAAGGATAACCAGAAAATTACCACAAGACAAGATTAATTAACAAATTTTATTACACAATTCAAAATATCCTCAAGTTACAGCTCTAATGATTATTAACGATGAAACTACTAATACTACAGCGGAAATAACTAAATATTAACTAAATGAAATAAGCAAGCTAAGCAAAGGGTAGCGCGGCTCCAAGCAACACCATAGGCAAAGTTGACGGCAACACATAGCCTAGAACTCCTCATTAACGTTGTGATACTCCCAAACCTGACATGCAACTGTTGGTGGGGAAATTGCAAGGGTGAGTACATGTCGTACTCAGCAAGTGTGGGAAAGTATGACATTTAAGTGCTGAAAAGTATGTTAAAACATTTGAAAAGCAGTATATTATATGTATGTGAAGTAAACCCATCATATACCACAATGATTAACATAGTACAAGTCCATATTCCATATCCATCACCATTATACCAGATTTCACCATTACCATTAACCATACCCAATACCATAATTCAATCCACAACCAGCCATAACCATATTACCAACCATAACTAGTACCAAACCAACCAAAATCCCAAGTTCCCCTCTAATCATGTGAGGGTCCAGGTTGCTCATGACCGCGAGCACAGCTATCATGATAGTTTTCAAGACACTCTACAGAGGTTGTACCACTTTACCCACGTGTTCGTGATTTCATCACCTTTTGGCAACTAGGAACCTCTATTATGCCATCTCACACTTCCGTTGGTGTGTGGCCAAGAGATCACAAAATAGTCTTTACAAAGGGATTACTAGCATGTACGGACCCACTGAGGTTTCACCAGTGGTGATGCCTCTAACTGAGCACATATTCAACCTAGGGCCCCCTCTTGCTCCATTTGGATCCAAGGGAGTCCTACCACAAATCCAAACCTAAACTGACTCCCCTTCCTCGGTGCGCCAAATGATCCGCGAAATACTAGCAATACCCTAATTAATCAGCTATGCCGCTCCAATACCTGGCCTCGTGGTGGCACTGCAAATCTTGGATGGTCGCTACACGAACCGGTCCTTAGATCTGAAGCAAGCGGAACCACCATAACATCTAATCCGTCCACATACCATGCTTTCTTAGATCACCCATTACCTTGTTACCATGAATCGTGCTCATCAGTGTACATTATCCATCATCTCAATAATTTATAATTAAGTAACCTGGTTGTTTACCCATCCAACTTAAGTTGAGCGAAGCAATATGTAAAAAGCCCTTCCCGACTCTCTACTAAGTATTCCAGGTGACAAGGGTGGTTAAACAAAGCTAGTAAACTTTCTATCATAGGAGTCCCATCAATTTGACACAAGCAATGCAATTTTGCAAACAAAACATTTGAAAAATAGGTTCAACATGTTCAAGGACACTTGCCTTGCTCTTGGGCAAACGTCTTCAAATTCCAGGTGTTGGAGGTGTTCTGCAGCACCCTCTAGCGCAAATCCGTCTAATCCGCGCAATGAACATACAAGACAAGAATCACAATCAATAGATGCTCATATGTTACTCAATATGACATGATATGCATGATTAATGCAATTGTGAGGTAAGACTTTGTTAATGAGTTGTTAATAATGTTTACTAACTAGTTCTAATGGTTTTTAACAAGTTTGGACAGGTTTGGAATTGATTAGAATCAATTTAGAATTAATTTAGCAGAAAACAGACACCCAGACCGGACTAGTCCGCTTGGAACCGGACTAGTCCGCCCTTCGCAGAACCAACGAATTAGGGTTTCCTAGGGTTTTCTTGATCTGCGAGATTTAGGAATAAACTCGCGTGGAAAAGAGGGAATAGGGGGTGTACCACGCGTTTAGAGGTCCAAAGGTCAAGAATTGAAAGAGAAACTTGAATCTTGATGATCTAGGGTTTGGTGATTAAGAGTTGATGGAGGATTGGTGATGAAGAACGAAAAGTCGATGGAGATCTTGCTTGGTTGATCCTCCTTCAAGTTCTCCTCTTCTTCTTGGTGTTGGATCTCCTCTTGATGGCGGCTCCCATGAACTAGGGTTTGGTGGTCTTTCAATTGTGGCAAAAGGATGTAAAGATGGGGGGTTGGGTTGTTTATATAAGGGTGGAGGGTTAGGGTTTGATGTATTCCGAGTCTAAGATGAATAGAGGCCAGTTTGGGGTCCCACACGGTCTCCAAGGAGGTTAGGCATGACGTTCTTGGGCCTACTTCAGGCAAAAACCCAATAACAAGTCATGGAGGAAAAGATTGAATCGGAGTCGGGCATATCGTACAAGTCTGCAATAGACTGGACTAGTCCGATATTGAATAGAGATGAAAATGGACAAGTCCCACAAAAATCAGACAAGTCCGATGTTAGTGAGAGAGCAAAACGGACAAGTCCGGACAAGTCTGGGGACTTAGCAAAATTTCCAAGGTTGGATGACCAGACTAGTCCGCAATGGACCGAACAAGTCCGAAAACGATACAGAGAGAAAAAGGGACTAGTCTGCAGCAAAAACGGACTTGTCCGAGGGAGGTCAGAGAGAAATCGGACTAGTCCGCACCAAAAACAGACATGTCCAAGGGAGGTCAGACAGAAATCGAACTAGTCCGCACCAAAAAGGGACTAGTAAGCACTTCTTAGAACTTTTGAGTGCGTTTTGTTTTAAATTCATTTTAAACTCATTCCTTTTCATGTGGATTAATGTTAAACATGTGTATGAACTTATGCAATGCATGATGCATGAAAATGAGGGTGTTACAAACCTACCCCCCTTAAAATGAATCTCGCCCTCGAGATTCGACATAGAAGGAAAGAGATAGGGAAAATCCTTATTGAGATTATCTTCCAGCTCCCAAGTTGCCACTAATTTTGTTTGATGCTTCCATTGAACTTTAAACCATCTAACGATCTTGTTTCTTGTGACCCTCTCCTAGGTTTCCAAGATTATGACCGGTTGCTCGGCATAAGTCAAATCTGCCTCTAGTTCCAGTTTTTCCATTGTCACTTGTTCTTTCGGTACCCTTAAACACTTCTTGAGATGGGAAATATGAAACACATCATGTACATCTGAAAGATGTGCTAGCATCTCCAACTTATATGCTACTTCTCCTCTTTTGTCCAAAATCTGGAATGGCCCAATGTATCGAGGTGCTAGCTTGCCTCTGATATTAAACCTCTTATGACCTCTCGTGGGTGACACTTTGAGATATACCAAGTCTCCCACTTCAAAGGCTAAGCTTCTCCGCCTAATCCACATATCCTTTTTTTTGCCTTGATTGAGCATCTCTCAAATTTTCTCGAATAATCTGAACTTGTTTCTCAGCTTCTTGCAGCATGTCATGTCCAAACACTTGATTTTCTCCTGTCTCATTCCAGAACAAAGGTGTCCTACACTTCTTCCCATATAGTGCTTCATAGGGTGACATTTTCATGCTTGCTTGGTAACTATTGTTATATGAGAATTCCGCATACGACAAGATCTTGTCCCAACTTCTTCCATGCTTCAAGGCACAAGCTCTTAACATATCCTCTAAAATTTGATTGGTCCTCTCAGTTTGTCCATCTGTTTGAGGGTGATATGCTGAGCTAAAATTCAACCTTGTTCCCAATGCTTCATGCAATTTTTGCCAAAACCTGGAGGTAAATTGAGAACCTCTATCTGACACTATTTTCTTTGGAACTCCAAGCAAACATACTATTCTTCCCATATACAGTTCAACCAACATCTCCCCATTAAAGATGGTCTTAACAGGAATAAAGTGAGCTGACTTGGTTAACCGATCCACAATTATACATACGGAATCATAACCGGACTGGGTACGTGGTAAACCAACTATAAAGTGCATCCCGATTTCTTCCCACTTCCATTCTGGAATCTTCAATGGCTGCAATAATCCAGTTGGCATGTGATGTTCTGCCTTCACTCGTTGGCACACATCACACAACGCTACATATTCAGCTATGTCCTTTTTCGTTCTAGCCCACCAATAACATGTCTTCAAATCCTTGTACATCTTTGTACAACCGGGATGAATTGAGTATGGCGAGTCATGTGCCTCCTTTAATATTGTCTCCCATATATGCTCCACATTTGGCACGACTATCCTTTTATCAAGCCATAAGGTACCATGGTCATCCTCATCAAACCTGAATTCTCTTCCCTCTTGGGTCTATTCCTTGATCTCTTGGATTTCCTCATCCTTTGTTTGCGCTTATCGAATTTCTTGCTCCAAGGTCAGATTTAACTCTATCATCCCCATCTCATTCACAAATCCGAGATTCAACTGTTCAAACTCCTTGCATAGCTTGGATGGCAGCTCTCGAACCGTGAGCTGATGACTTACTCCTTTCTGACTCAAAGAATCAGGCACTACATTAGCCTTCCCTGGATGATAGTTGATTCCCACATTATAGTCCTTGATGAGTTCCAACCATATTCATTGCCTCAAATTCAGGACTGTTTGAGTTAATATGTACTTGAGACTCTTGTGGCACGTATTAATTTCCGACATATGTCCAAGGATATAGTGCGTCCAAATCTTCAATGCGTGTACCACGGCTGCAAGATCCAAATCATGCGATGGATAATTTTGCTCATGTCTCTTCAATTGTCTCGATGCATAGGCAACCACTTGACCTTCTTGCATGAGCACACATCCAAGTCCATGTATCGATGCGTCGCAATATATATCAAAACTTTTGCTTACATCCGGCAATATCAATATTGGGGTCGTGGTTAACCTTTTCTTCAACTCCTCAAAACTTTCTTGCCAAGCTTGAGTCCATTGGAAAGCCTTCCCTTTCATTAGCAATTTCGTCATTGGGTTGCCTATTTTGGAGAATTCCTTGATGAACCTACAGTAATATCCAGCCATCCCAAGGAAACTCCTAATCTCCTTCACATTCTGCGGCGGTTCCCATTTCAACATTTCCCTCACTTTTCCGGGGTCAACCGATACTCCTCCTTAGATGATATGACCCAACAACGACACCTCTTTCAACCAAAACTGGCACTTGCTTAACATGGCATATAATTGATGCTCTCTCAACCTTTGCAACGTGAGCCTCAAGTGTTCCTCATGTTCCTCCTCATTCCTCGATAGATCATAATGTCGCCAATGAATACCACAACAAACTTGTCCAGATACTCTATGAAGACCTTATTCATGAGGTACATAAAGTATGTAGGTGCATTGGTCCATCCAAAAGACATCACGGTATACTCATAAGATCCATACCGTGTCCTGAAAGTTGTCTTGGGTATGTCCGATGGTCTAATCTTCATTTGAAAGTATCCCAACCTCAAATCAATCTTGGAGAAGACAAAGGCACCCTTCATATGATCAAACAAGTCTTCTATGCGTGGCAAGGTGTACTTGTTCTTGATGGTCACCTCATTGAGAGCTCGGTAATCCACACACATCCTTTGTGATCCATCCTTCTTATCCACGAAAAGAACGGGCGCTCCCCAAGGTGAAGAGCTTGGGCGAATAAAACCCTTCTCTAGTTGCTCTTGAATCTGCTTCTTGAGCTCTGCTAACTCCTTAGGAGGCATCCTATAGGGCCTCTTAGTTATAGGTGGTGCAGTTCCAGGTATTAATTCAATAACAAATTCTATGTCTCGATCAGGTGGCATACCTGACAACTCATCCGGAAACACATCCAAAAATTCACGTACCACTGGGATCTCCTAAATTACATCACCATCTATGTGATTCAGCTCCACTTGTTTCGGTGTATGTTGAGTTGTTTCAACTTCTATGCATATCCCTTCCTCATTGGTCAACTTCACCATCTTTGTGGCACACTCAATGAATCCATTGTGCTTCCTCAACCAGTCCATACCAAGTATTATGTCCAATCCTTGAGAATCCAAGACAATGAGGTTGCAAAGAAGTCTACCCCCCCCCCCTTATTCTAAGGCTTACTTCTAGACATACTATATTTGTCCTCATCTCTCCTCCAGGAGATTTAACCAACAAAGTATACTTCATATGAGAGATAGGCAAACTATACTTGGCAACATACTTTGATGAAATGAATGAATGTGATGCTCCGGAATCAATTAACATAGTCGTCGGGTTGGAGTTTGCGAGAAACATATCAATAACCACGCTATCCGCTTGTTGAGCTTCCTCTGTAGAGACATAGTTCACATTGCGAAATACAAGATTTTGTTGTCCATGGTTTCGTTGCGGCTGTCCTTCATTGGGTCTTGGGTTCTATCTTGGAGCATTGCTTCCCTGACCAAGGCCTGACTTAGGACATTAAATTGCAAAGTGTCTTGCTTCTCCACATGTACAACACTTCCTAACTGCACCAGAATTTGGACGGGCTTGATTCTGCACATTTGCACCAGGAAACTTGGCACGAGGTGCAAAAGGCATTGGAGGCCTAGGTGCTTGCATGACAGGGAATTGCTGCACAAAATAAGCTGGGTGCGGTGCATAATTATGGTGTTTACAAGAGCAGAAGAGCTGTAATAAGGCGCATTAGGTGGTGCAAAGCGAGGGCGCACATTACTTCCTTGTTGTTGTCCCTGATATGGCACCTTCCTCTTGTTATCTAGATCCATCTCATGGACTTTATTCTCCACAACAATTGCTTTGGCCACTAGATTCTGGAAGTTGGCATAATCATAGTTGAGCAATTGTACATGGATCTCATTGTCCAAGCCTCTCATGAACAAGTATTGCTTCCAGCTGTCCCGACTGACATCTTTAGGGGCGTACCTTGAAAGTTGAGTGAACTTATTGAGATATTCACTCACACTTGACCTTCCTTGCCTCAAGTTCTCCAACTCTTACGTCTTCAAGATCATAACACCCACGGGCACATAATGAGAATGGAAGCTCTCCTTGCATTCAGCACAAGTAATCCTCTCATGGTTCTCATGGGCCTTGCATAAAGAATCCCACCAATCCGCAGCTGCTCCAACTAGTTGATGAGAAGCAAATAGAACCTTCTCCCGGTCACTGCATTGGACAATAGCTAGCTTCTTCTCCACAGACTTGAGCCAATCATCGGCGTCTATAGGTTCAGCAGCTTGAGCAAAGGTCGGTAGCCTGGTCCTCATGAACTCTCCCAATCGGTTATGAGGAGGTGGGGGTGGCGGCGGTGGAGGCATGTGGTGCTGATTGTTGTTGTTGCCAGCCTGCAGTTGTCCCATAGTCTTTATCATGGTCTGCATGATCTTGTTTTGCATAGCCAATAGCTGCTCAAGATTGATAGCTCCTTGGGCAGGTCCTTGTCCATTGTGGTTCTAAGGTGCTCCACTGTTCTCCTCCTCATCATTGTCATCTTTGTGGTTGCGAGTCCTCACCATCTGAAGAAAAGCAAGGGAGAAGAATTTAGAAAATGTCCCCAACTATATGCATTAAGGGATATGAAACTAAGCAATGAACTATACAACCCTATATGGACTTGGCGATGCTAAAGCATCCCACAATCCTCTACTAAGCACACAAGCAACAACACATAGCAATCAGCACACCAAGCAAAAACACATTGATTCCTGAGTGCTCCTATGTGCTCTAAAGTGTCCATCCTATCTAAGTTGCGTCCTATGGTCAACCTGTGGCTCTGATACCAATTTGTGACACCCGGTTCCAAAAATGAACCAAGTGAATGCATATATGTGCCCAGGACGTTCAACAAACATACACGAGTGCATTCACAAAATAATAACCAGACAATTACCACAAGACAAGATTAATTAGCCACTTTTATTACACAATTCAAAATATCCTCAAATTACAGCTCTAATGATTATTAACGATGAAACTACTAATACTGTAGAAAAATTAACTAAATATGAACTAAACAAAATAAGCAAGCTAAGCAAAGGGTAGCACGGCTTCAAGCAACAACACAGGCAAAGTTGACGGCAACACACAGCCTAGAACTCCTCATTAACGTCGTGATACTCCCAAATCTGACCTGCAACTATTGGTGGGAAATTGCAAGGGTGAGTACATGTTGTACTTAGCAAGTGTGGGAAAGTATGACATGTCGCTGATACACATGACGATAATAATAAAGGCTAAGTGCTGAAAAGTACTTTAAAACATTTGAAAAGCAATATATTATATGTATGTGAAGTAAACCCATCATATACCACAATGATAAACATAGTACAAGTCTATATTCCATATCCATCACCATTATACCAAATTTCACCAATATCATTAACCATATCCAATACCATAATTCAATCCATAACCAGCCATAACCATATTACCAACCATAACCAGTACCAAACCATCCCAAATCTCAAGTTTCCCTCTAATCATGTGAGGGTCCAGGTTGCTCATGACCGGGAACACGACTATCATGATATTTTTTAAGACACTCTGCAGAGGTTGTACCACTTTACCCACGTGTTCGTGATTTCATCATCTTTCAGCGACTAGGAACCTCTATTATGCCGTCTCACACTTCTGTTGGTGTGTGGCCAAAAGATCACAAAATAGCCTTTACAAAGGGATTACTAGCATGTTTAAACCCACTGAGGTTGCCTCCAATTGAGCACATCTTCAACCAAGGGCCCCCTCTTGTGCCATTCAGATCCCCAGGGAGTCCCGCCACAAATCCAAACCCAAACCAACTCCCCTTCCCTGGTGCACCAAATGATCCGCGCAATACTAGTAATACCCTAATTAATCAGCTATGCCGCACCCATATTTGGCCTTGTGGTGGCACTGTAAATCCTGGATGGTCGCTCCACGAACCGGTCCTTAGATCTAAAGCAAGCGGAACCACCATAACATCCAACCCGTCCAAATACCATGCTTGCTTAGATGACCCATTACCATGTTACCATGAATCGTGTTCATCAGTGTACATTATCCATTATCTTAATAATTTATAATTAAGTAACCTGGTTGTTTTCCCATCCCACTTAAGTTGAGCAAACCGAAAGGTAAAAAGCCATTCTCGACTCTCTACTAAGTATTCCAGGTGACAAAGGTGGTTAAACAAAGCTAGTAAACTTCCTATCATAGGAGTGCCATCAATTTGACACAAGCAATGCAGTTTGCAATCAAAAAAATTGAAAAATAGGTTCAACATGTTCAACGACACTTGCCTTGGTCTTGGGCTTGGTTTGGGTCAAAGTCTTCAAATTTCTGGTGTTGAAGGTCTTTTGCGCCACCCTCTAGCGCGAATCCATCTAATTCGCGCAACGAACATACAAGAAAAGAATCACAATCAATAGATGCTCATATGACAGGATATGCATGATTAATGCAATTGTGAGGTAAGACTTTGTTAATGAACAAAGACGAAAACCGACAAGTCTGGCAAAAAGAGGACAAGTCCGATGTTAGTTAGAGAGCAAAACGGACAAGTCCAGCGGAAAACGGACAAGTCCGGGGACATAGCAAAATTTCCAACGTTGGGATGACTAGACTAGTCTGCAATGGACCGGACAAGTCCGAAAATGGTACAGAGAGAAAAACGGACTAGTCCGCAGCAAAAACGGACATGTCTGAGGGAGGTCAGAGAGAAATCAGACTAGTCCGCACCGAAAATGGACTAGTCCACACTTCTCAGAACTTTTGAGTGCGATTTTGTTTTAAATTCATTTTAAACTCATTCCTTTTTATGTAGATTAATGTTAAACATGTGTATGAACTTATGCAATGCACGATGCACGAAAATGAGGGTGTTACACTTGTTGTCCCAGTTAGAGCCATAGGGAAGTAGTTGGCCATCACGACCTCATTGACTCAAGCCGCAAGGATGCGGTGGAGTAGATTTCAAGAAATTTGATGGGGTTGACTGTCTCCTCGTACTTCTCCGGTAGATGAGGCCGAAACTTAGGTGGCCAATTAGCCATGCGAAGATGCTTGTCAAGGGCTGAACAGTCGCCCCCCACTCCCAAAGGAGATGGGTTTTCCTGAGACTCCCGCCTCTCACGGGCGCGCTCCATAAGGACGTGACCATATTTCCTCATGTATTGGCAGTTGAGCTTCGAGCGGAGATCCTGCGTCGGTAGCCCCGGAGGGTAGTGGCATCACTTGCTGAGAGGGCATACATCTCCTATACTGTGACGCCTGAGGACCAAGTCTACTAGACAAGGTCATGTTCCTTGAAGGTGCTTTCCCAGCAGGGGGCGGACCTTGGTTGTTGATGGCATTAGCTGCAGCTGCAACCAAATGCTCCACATCAACGCGCCACTATTCCATCGCACCCTGAGGAGCTCCGGACACTGGAGGACACTGAAGCAGAGTACGCACTGTGTTCAGCGCGTTCTTTGGATTGTTCGTCGATGCAGTAACCGACGCGAATACACTATCATGCTGAGATGGTGGAGGTGGTGGTGGAACGACACCCGCCAGGACAACAACATTGGTTGGCTGCTGCACATTGGAGGGATTTCCTCCAGTAGGATGCTCAACCGAACTGTTGGATGAAGCTGCGGCGGAGTTCACCATCTTGAGATCTTAGGCCCTCCCCCTACCTGGCGCGCCAAATGTCAAAGTGTGTAAATGACACTTCCCTCGGTACTACTAAAGCGTATTCCATGGAGGTTCGTATTTGGAAGGGGCGCGTAAGATCAAGAACAAGAGGGTACACGAGAGTTTTTACGTGGTTCGGGCCGCCTAAGAGTAATACCCTACTCCATGGAGTGGTTTTTGATTGAGAATGTGCCTCTGTGGTGAGTTTTAGTGGTTGCTTGTATGTGTGTCAGCTTAGTTGTTTTCTACCGTTCGACGCAACCCTTTTATATGCTAAGGGCTGGCTGTCACAGTATATGCCCGGCCCGACAGGGGGCCCCGGCTGTAATTAACCACCTATACACGATCTACATGCATAATCTGTGATTAACAGTGTGATAATGCGCCTTAATGGTGGCGTTACCTGTCTTAATAGTCTTCTGATCGTGTGTCATTAATACTGAATTAATGACACATTAATCAGGTCTTGTAACGGCTGTTTAATAGCCTCTTGAATGTCCACACCGTTGGAGATCCTGTAGTCTTCCCGTTGTAGGCTTAGGTCTGGATGTCCAACACATGGCAGCTCTGGAGCTTCCATCTGTGGGGAAGTAGGTCTGGAGCCACTCGACGCGTGGCGGCACCAGAGCTTCCCTCTATTGGGGGTTAGGTCTGGGGTTGCTGGACACGTGGCGGTACTGGAACTTCCCTGTCAAGGGAGGTAGGTCCAGTCCCACGGTGTAGGATCGAAGAGCATGTGAAAATCTACCAGAGGGGGGTGAATGGTAGATTTAAAAATTCTTACACAGCGGAAACAATTAAATCCCAACCCCTTCGGCAGAAAAATGATCTGTTAAAGAAATCGTGTGTGAGACTAATCTAAACGTGTTTCACCGTGACAAAAGTGATAGATATAAGAGAGAATCAAGTCACGAAGAAGACACGACAAGAATTACTCAAATCCATCGAGAGAAACTCAAGTTACGATTGAAAGATCGAACAAAAGTCAATCTGTTCTACCGAGTAAAAAACAGATCTGTAATACTGCATAGAAACTCGTGTAGATCAAAAACCACAAATCCAATAACCGTGAAATTTTCACAGATGATAGATAATCAAGTTGTGAAGACAACCCAAAACGAATCACGTCAATTGGATTTGTAAAACTCGAGTTATGATAAAATCGCCAAAACAAGGTAGTGCTATGCAGAAACTCGACGAGAAAACTTGTCTGGAACAAGTCGGACGAACAAGGCACACAAGTTCCTTTCAACTACAAATTTTATTTAATAGAACACAAGAGGAACAGCCCCAAAGTCGTATACCACGAGCTCTGGCCTCCCTTGCTTATATAACCAGCCCTTAGGCCAACCCAATCTCAACTAGGACTCTAATCCTACTCAAATCACGAATCAAAACTTTCCATAACCGCTTAGGACTCTTCTATACGCAGATAGAAGCAATCTTAAGACTTCCAAACACCTTAGGAACGTATCCCACATTCCTAAAACAACTCAAATTCGTGACCCACACGAAATCCTATCATAACGAACCCAAAACTTTCCATATTTGAGTCAAACACGATTCAGCCGCAGCCTGAGTCCATAACCTAGTCAGTTGGATCTTTTCCGATCAATTCTTTACGTCCACATCTCTTCATCATGCCTCGAAACCATGTAGCCACGTCCATGCACTCCTTGCACACGTGCAAAAATCTTCCAACGACGTCCACGATACCTTCATATGCATTGTTCTTGATTCAAACATGCTGCGCAACCTCCCCATCAACTCAACCGCAACTCCTCCTGAACTTGGTTGTTGAACCTCATCTTCTCCCTAAGACTAGTTCAATGGATCCTGTCACCAGCCATGTCTTGAACTCAAGCAACACATGCACATGAATAAACAACCAATACTTTCAAGCACAAGTCCTCGACTTGACTCTCGTTAGTTCCGATAACCACAACACCTTCGTGAGCACCTCACATAAGTATGTTGCAATCCTTCACAAAAAGATATCAACAATAACAAAACACACCAAAAACTTAGTAAAAGAAATCTAAGCAATCTTTCCATAATCCAAAAAAGCAAGTTTGAAATATTGCAATTTAAAAACAGAACCACTGCGATCAAGCTCTGAACCTTGCTAAAGCTAACCAACCTTGAACAGGAGCTTACCAAAACTAATAGGATCTAGTGTCAGAACTTACCAAAGCTAGCAGGACCTAGCGCCGGAGCTAACCAAAGCTAGTCGGACCTAGCGCCGGAGCTTACCAAAGCTAGTCGGACCTAGAGTCAGAGCTAACCAAAGCTAGTCGGACCTAGACAAAGAAGTCGGACCTAGCCAAAGCAAGTCAGACCTTACGTCAGACCTTGTAGGAGCTCGTACCTAGAGTCGGACCTTACTGGAGCTCGGACCTAGAGTCAGACCTTGATGATAAAGGTGTTTTGGTAGTATTCAAAACTTTTATCGCCATAGCCAATGTATTCAACACACATAGGTCTCACAAAAGGTAAAGAAGGAATCCAATCATAGACCGGTATACCTTTTGATCCATGCTAGGGTTGTCTTGGTTGAGGTCGAGATGCATGTTCGTCGCCATTGGCGTCTTGATGGGGTCAACTTTCTCCATATCTAATTTTTTAAGTACATCTTGAGTGTACTTGGTTTGACATATGAAAGTGCCTTCCTTGAGTTGTTTCACTTGGAAACCTAGAAATAACATCAATTCTCCCATCATCGACATCTCAAATATCTCTGTCATGATTTTTCTAAACTCTTCACAAAAAGATTGGATAGTAGAACCAAATATTATGTTGTCGACATAAATTTGGCATACAAATAAATCATCATCCATATTTTTAATAAAGAGTGTATAGTCATCCTTTCCTATCCTGAAACCATTATCAATGAGAAAATCTCTAAGACACTCATACCAAGCTTTAAGAGCTTGTTTAAGGCCGTAGAGAGCTTTATGAAGCTTAAAGACATGGTTAGGATACTTATCGTCCTCGAAACCGAGCGGTTGCTCGACATACTCCTCCTCCTTCATCGGACCGTTGAGGAAGGCGCTTTTCATGTCCATTTTATACAACTTGAAATCATTGTAAGTAGCATAGGTCAATAATATGCAAATAGATTCAAGCCTAGCTATGGGAGCAAAAGTTTTATCAAAATCCAAACCATTGACTTGTGAGTACTCCTTGGACACAAGTCTAGATTTGTTTCTTGTCACCACACCATGCTCATCTTGCTTGTTGTTGAAGACCCACATGGTGCCTACCACGTTGGCATTAGGTCTTTTCACAAGCTCCCACACTTTGTTTCTATTGAAGTTTTTGAGCTCCTCTTGCATGGCCATCACCCAATTCGGGTCTCGTAGGGAATCCTCAACCTTAAATGGCTCCAAAGAAGATACAAAGGAATAGTGAGCACAAAAGTTTGACATACCAAAGCGAGTCATTACCCCCTTGGAGATATCTCTAAGTATGTTGTCAACGAGATGGTCTCGTTGAACACATTGATGGACTCTTGAGTGAGGTACACTTGGTCTTGAGTCAACATCTTCATCTCCTTCCTCGTCTTCATCTCCCCCTTGATCAATGCAACCATTTTTATCTCCATTGTCTTGATCATGGTGATCTTGATCTTGGGGAACTTGGGCTTGATCTTGCGCTTGGGGCACCTCTTGTGATGAGGATGGGTCACTTGGGCCTTGTTGCTCTTGTGGTCGTATGTCACCAAGTGCCATCCTTCTAAACGTCATACATGGTGCCTCTTCTTTATCTAGCACACATTTATCAACTTCAAAATTCGAGGCTTCTTGTTAAGAATGTAACATTTGCTACTAAAGTCTCTAAAGTAGGAGATATTTGGTTTGTTACCCGCTAGAAGTTTGTATGGAGTCTTCTTCAATAGGCGATGGAGGTAGAGGTAGTTTGTGGCATGGCAAGCGGTGTTGACTGCTTCCGTCCAAAACCGATCGGATGTCTTGTATTCATCAAGCATGGTTCTAACATCTCTATTAGAGTCTGGTTCTTCCTTTAAGCCACCCCCATTCTGTTTGGGTGAGTAGGGTGCCGAAAACTCATGCTTGATGCCTTTCTCTTCCAAGTACTCTTCTACTTTGGTGTTCCTAAATTCGGTGCCATTGTCGCTTCTTATCTTCTTGATTGTCAAGGAGAACTCATTTTGAGCTCTCCTCAAGGAGCTTTTGTGTACACTTTGAGTTTCACCTTTGTCATGCAAGAAAAACACCCAAGTGAAGCGGGAAAAGTCATCAACAATAACTAAACTATATATGTTACTGCCAATGCTTATGTAAGTGTGACACCCAGTTTCGAAAATGAACCAAGTGAACGCATATGTGTGCCCAGAACGTTCAACACACATACACGAGTGCAATCACAAAAGGATATACAGAAAATTACCACAAGACAAGATTAATTAACCACTTTTTATTATAGAATTCAGAATATCCTCAATTACAAGCTCTAATGAATATTAATGACAAGTTTGAACTAATGCAGTGAAAATAAAATAAACTGAGCAAACTAAGCAACTAAGCAGCATAAGCAAATAAGGTATAGCGTAGCTCCAATCAACACCACAGGCAAGCTGACGGCAGACACGGCCTAGAACTTCGCAATATCATTGTTAAACTCCCAATCCTGACCTGCAACTATTGGTGGGGGAATTGCAAGGGCGAGTACATGTTGTACTCTGCAAGTGTGGAAACTATGACATGTAGCTGATTCAAATGACGAATATAATAATGGCTAAGTGCTGAAAAGTACATTAAAACATTTGAAAAGCAATATATTGTATGTATGTGAAGCAAACCCATCATAAACCATGTAATCATCATAATATCAGTCCATATTCATTACCATCATCCATATTCCAGACTTCTCATTACCAATAACCATAATCAATATCAGAAGTTAATTCATAACCAGCCATAACCATGTTATTAACCATAACCATTACCAAGCCATCCCAATACCAAGTTTCCTCTAATCATGTGAGGGTCCAGGTTTCTCATAACTGGGAGCACGGCTATCATGATAGTTTTTAGACACTCTGCAGAGGTTGTACCATTTTACCCACGTGTTTGTGATTTCATCACCTTTCGATGACTATAGAATCTCAATTATCCGTCTCACACTTCATTAGGTGTGTGGCCAAGAGATCACAAAATAGCCTTTAGAAAGGGATTACAAGCCTATTTAGACCCCACTGAGGTTTCACCAGTGGTGATGCCTCCAACTGAGCACATCTTCAACCAAGGGCCCCCTCTTGAGTCATTCAGATCTCAGGGTAGTCCCACCAATCATCAATAAACCCAATACGACTACCCCTTCCCCGAGCATCCCTAATGGTCCAAATAGCACTGGCAAAGCCCTAATTAATCAGCTATGCCAAACCCATACTTGGCCTCGTGGTGGCACTGTAAATCCTTGATGGTCGCTCCACGAACCGGTCCTTATATCTAAAGCAAGCGAACCACCTTAACATCCAACCCATGCATATACCAGGCTTTCTTAGATCACCCATTACCATGTCATATTAACCAGTTCATATTAACTGTAATCTCATTAATGCATAATTAAGTTAAGTGGTATAATTGTTTTCCCATCCCAATTAAATATGTGAGGCAAAAGGGTAAAAAGCCCATCCCGACTCCCTACCATGAATTCCAGGTGACAAGGGTGGTTAAACAAAGCTAGTAAACTTCCTACCATATGATTTCCATCAAATTGACACAAGCATGTAGTTTTGCAAACAAAACATTTATTTTAAAAATGGGATCAATATGTTCAAGGACACTTGCCTTGCTCTTGGACTTGATTAGGATCGAAGACTTCAAATTCTTAGTTTTGGAGATCCTCCGCGGCACTCTCTAGTGCAAATCCTTCTAATTCGCAGAACGAACATACAAGACAAGGATCACAATCAAAGAGTGCACAAATAGTACTCAATATGACATGGCATGCATGATTAATGAAAATGCAAAGAAAACTAGTTAATGAGTTATTAATAATGCTTACTAACTAGTTCTAATAGCTTTTAACAAGTTTATACAAGTTTGGGATTGATTCGAAACAATTTAGAATTAATTCAATAGAAATTTACCAGGAAAATCAGACTAGTCCGCTAGGGACCAGACAAGTCCGCACTTCGCTGAACTGACGAACTAGGGTTTTCTAGATCGACGAGAATTTGGAGAAACGGGGCTGAATTCACGTGATAAAAAGATAATAGAAGGTATACCAGGTGTTTAGGACTCCAATGAATTAAGGGTATTGGAGGCAACACTTGGATCTTGACGATCTAGGGTTGATGATGAACTTGGAGGTGAATTGGCAATGGAGAACGAAACTTGATGGAGATCTTGATCCTCTTTCATTTCCTCCTCTTCTTCTTCTTGCTCTAGATCTCCTTCTCCCTCCTTGGTGGCGGCTATTCACGAGCTAGGGTTTGGGTGTGGTTGAAAAGTGGCAAATAGATATCAAGCCAAGGGGTGGGGTTGTTTATATAGAGGTGGAGGCCAGGGTTGGATGGATTTCGAGTTTGAGATGAGTAGGGGTCGATTTTAGGGTCCCACATGGGCTCTAAAAGAGTTAGGCACGATGTACCTTGGCCCACTTAACGTAAAATCCGAAAACAAGTTGTGAAACAAAAGATCAACTCAGAGTCACGATTTATCGGACAAGTCCGAAAACGGTCGGACTAGTCCGAAGTTAGACAGAGAGAAATCGAACAAGTCCGGACTGGACATCTAACAAGGCCGAACTTATCCAGAAAGTCTGGCCAAAATCGGAGAAGTCCGACTTCATTCATAGGGGAAAACGGACAAGTCTGCTGGAACACCGGACTAGTCCGGACAGGTCCAGGGACTTAGCAAGATTTCAAGCAATTTGGGATACCGGACTAGTCCGCACTGGGCCGGAAAAGTCCAAAAGTGTCCAAAGAGAAAAACAGACTAGTCCGTAGCAAAACGGACAAGTCCGATGGAAGTTAGAGAGAAATCGGACTAGTCTGCACCGAAATCGGACTAGTCCGCACTTCCCAGAATTCTTAAGTGTGGTTTTGTTTCTAATTTCATTTTAAACTTATTCCTTTTTATGTGGATTAATGTTATACATGTATTAGAATGTATGCAATGCATGATGCATGAAAATGAGGGTGTTACAGTAGGAAATGGAACCGAAAAAGTCCATGTGTAGCATCTACAACGGTCTCGTTGTCATCATCACATTCTTGGCGGGATTAGCTGCTCCAACTCGTTTCCAACGTGCTACAAGGCCTATCTGTCTCAAAAACTACATTCTTAAGACCTCGGGCGTGATTGCCTTTTAGAAGTTGTTGAAGATTCTTTATACCAACATGGGCTAGCCTACGGTGCCACAACAACCCCATGTTGGTCTTTGCCATCAAGCATGTGTCAAGTTGATTTTTATCCACAGTGAAGTCCACGAGACAAAGCTCTCGCTTGAGCACACCCTTGAAGGAAATTGAATCATCAATTCTTCTACTGACAATCACACCCTCGTTAGTGAACAAGAAATTATAACCTTTTGCACATAATTGAGATATGGATAAAAGATTATAATCTAAAGATTCAACATGCATAACATGAGAAATAGTGTGTTGTGGAGAATTGGAGATTTTACCCATACCTAGTACCTTCCATTGGCTATTGTTGCCAAAGTAGATACCTTGACTTGGATAATTGTTTTCTTCATACTCCACAAACATCATACTCGCTCCGGCCATGTGATTGGTGCATCCACTATCTAGAACCCATTTTGTACCACCGGAGGAGTAAGCCTACAAAAAAAGTTTAGGTTTTTGTTTTAGGTACCCAAGATTTTTTGAATCCTTTGAGGTTAGTGACAAGGCATTTGGGCACCCACACACAAGGTTTTGGGCTCTTGCGGAGTGGCCCAACATATTTAGCATAGACATAACCAAATTTGCTTCTCATAAGCACATAAGATGCATCAAAATCATGAAACATAGTAAAGTTTGCATTTTTAGTATTTTTGGCATCTTTGTCAAATTTAACTATTTCAAGAGAAGTAGATGCATGATAATCATTGTTGGCTTGGTATGATTCTTCCTTGACAAATTCAATTCGCATCTTGTTATTCTTGGGAAGTCTAGCATTTTGCTTTCCTTCCCTTGAATAGCCAAGACCATCTTTGATCAAGGGAGATCTTGTGATCGAGTACACACTATGTGCAAGTTGATCTTCTCCTTGTCAAAGATGTCACCTTATGGTGTGCTCTTTCTCTTTGCCTTATTGAGCTCATTTTTCAAGTCAAGCACGAGGTTAGCACATTTGCAAGTTTTAGTGTTCAACTCCATATTAGGCAGGTTTGAGCTTGTTGAGGCGGAATAGGAAGCACTTGACTTGAGAGTTGCGAATTGTGCTTCAAGATTATTGTGTGCTTTGTTCAAGCTTACAAGTTCATCTTTGAGCACAAAATTAGAACTCTTGATGCTTGAGGAAGCCTCCTTGCATTTTGCAAGTTCAAGTTCAAGTGTCTTGTTCTTCTCCCTCTCAAACTTGAGGAGCTTCTCAAGGTCAAGATTATTTTGCCTCTCTTTGACAAGCAAATCATCTTGTTCCTCAAGAAGTTCCTCCTTATCTAAGATTTCATCGTAGAGCTTTTTTGTTTTAATTATAGCAATTTTTCTCAAACCTTAAAACATGTACTCATTCTCACTAGCACTATCAAAAACTTCATCTTTAATGGAACGCAAGGAAAGTTTAGATTTAACCTTTCACTTTCCCTCCTTCGTGGTGAGGAACGTGTGGCTTGATCTATTCCACTCTCCCTTGTTTGGCAAGAGAGTCTTCTTCATTGTTAGCTTCTTGATGGCGACAGCTGCCACTTCTGCCTCATCATCAGAGGAGGACTCATCGTTGGAGTCCCACTCCTTGCCAACATGAGTGTGCCCATGTGCTTTCTTCTTCTTGAGCATCTTCCTCTCTTGAGGCTTCGCATACTTGTTCTTATTTACCTTCTTGTCTTCTTCTTTTTCGTATGGGCAATTCACAATGAAATGTCTATACTCGCCACAATTGTAGCAAGATCTCTAGGTTCTTGACTTGCTCTTGTCCTTGCCCTTGCTCTCATAGTTAGACCCTCTTATTTTCTTCAGCACTATTTTGAATCTCTTGATGAAGAAGGCCAACTCCTCATCGTCCATGTCAGTGCTTTCTTCTTCTTCACTTTCTTCACTGTTGCTTGAAGCTTGCACCTCTTTGCCTTTGGACTTAGTTGAGGCTTTGAGAGCAACACCCTTCTTCTTGGAGGATGCGACCTTTGCAAGGTCGTTGAAGTGACGTGCTTCCATCTCCATCATCTAGTTGTTGATGATCTTGTCAAGCACCTCATCCGCAGTCATCTTGTGGAAGTTTGGACTCTCATGGATGAGGGTGCAATGTATCATGTTGTGAGGCATGAAGGCTCTTATCATCCTCTTAACCACTTCATTGACGTCGACTTCTTGCATCCGTACGCTTGACTCCTATTGATGAGGGTATGCAGTCAGTTGTACATCTGTTGAGGGGTTTATCCTTCTCCCATGGAAAAATCATCCAAGCTCCCTATTGATTATCTCAATATTGGCTTCCCGCACGGACCGGTTACCTTCATGTGCAATCTTACGCATGTCCCGAATTTCCTTGGCTTGCTCCAACCTGTCCACTTTTTTGGATTCTTCTTTGCTCAAGGATGATTTGAACGCGGCTGTCGCTTGAGCATTGTGGTGGACTTGTTGTTCTTGCTCCCGAGTGAGCTCTTCATCATCCACAAGGATATCTACACTTGTGCAAATAATATGCCAAAGTGTAGGATTGAGAGAAATAAGATGCAATTTCTTGTTATGCTTTCACATAATATAGTTAGTGCCATCGAAATGTGGAGTTTTGCTCATAGGAATAGACAAGTAGTTGGAATCAGAGTTCAAGCGCTCATAGTTAGTAGGATATCACGTGTAGTCATCTTCGAGCTTCTCGAGCTTCTTCTCCTTCTTAAGCCTTCGCCTCCCCTATGCTTCATCTCTTGCCCTTTGAAGAAGGTCCGCAAGGCGCTTCACTTCTTCATCTTCATCCTCGATCTTGATGTCAAAGGGAGGAGCCTTCGGCTTGTCCCTGGTGGTGTTGGCGGTCTTGTTGGGCAAAGACTTGGATCTTTGTTTGCCGTTGATGTTGTTCTCCCCGGTGTCGGTGGTGCTGAGAATCGGCAATCCTTCTCACCATTTACCCCATATCCTCTCCAAGCAATTAAGCTTTTTGGGAGAGTTAGGCTCTGATACCAATTGAAAGTTGCCTAGAGGGGGGTGAATAGGGGAAAAACCTAAAATTTGACTTAATAAAAGCTAATCAGCAAACAGAGGGTGGACTAGTCCGGCCTGGGGTGGACTAGTCTGGTAACGATATTGAAACTAAAGAAGGTGAGATTTTTATGTGATTCTACGAGATCAACTTGATGAAATCTAAACTAGAACAACCTAGCAATCAAGTGGTGAAGTTGCACGAAGAATAAATGACTAGATCTAGGTGAATAGCAAGATTGGAATGAAGAACGTGAAGAACCCTAAAGTTGATCTAGTGGAAAAAGAGGGAGACAAATCAAGAGCACGAGAGCACAAGACACAAGATTTATCCCGTGGTTCAGCTTCACAGAGAAACCAACATCCATGTTCAGGAGTCCACAAAGGATCAAATTTCACTCAACCCTTTCCTCACCAAGCCACCACGAAGGCCGACTTGTTCTTCCACTGAATCTTGGTGAAATCACAACGATCTATGAGGCAACTCACAATTTGAGGCTCCCTTGAAGTTACAGCTCAAAGAGATCATGAATAAATAACCACACAAACTTAAATCAACGAATCAAACCGAGAGAATCAACCAAGACCTCAAGTCAAAGCACACTCTTATCTCTTCTCTCTCAAGTCTCACAAACCCTCAAGATTCACTCTTAGGGCTCAAAGATGCGAAGAGAAAGGGCCAGGAGGGCTCTTGGAAGACAATGGCGGTGCTAGAGTTCGAGAGAGGGTCTTTGAGGCCCGATGGATCCCTTTTTATAAGGGTCCCGACAATTAGTCGTTGCCACCAGAAAAAGTGCGGACTAGTCTGACCTTGGATCCCAGACTAGTCCTGCCTGTGGGAACCAGTGATATCACCTTTGACCAACCACAAAGGCCCCTGCCAACTTTTGAATTCAAACGGTCACAACACCATGGACTAGTCCGTCCAAGAACGTACTAGTATGATCTCACAAATAACCATTTGTTCCGGTTGAGAACGGACAAGTCTAGTCCACCTGACTAGTCCAGCCTTAAAGGGAGGACAAGTTCAACCATCAAGGACTTTGTTCCAATATCCACCTCCAAGTCCTAAACGGACTAGTCGGACCCATAACGGACTAGTCTGAACTAACATAAACTTCTTTTCCCGTAAAAAACAGACTAGTCTGATCGAGCAGACTAGTTCGGTCCACTAGGGCAGACTAGTTTGGTCTTTCAGAACTTAGTCCTAGAATGAACTCATACACACTCACTACGGACTAGTCCGAACACACATAGTAACTCTTAGTCCGCCTAACATCGGACCAGTCCGATGTGGCCAGATTAGTCCGGCCTTCTAGCCCATACAAGTCCGGCCCTGTCTTTAGGGCTGCCTCAACTCATCTCTCAACCTAACCTAATTTGGACTAAGAGCTCTTAGATGACTCTCAACACTTTGACACATTGAGCACACTCATACTATAAGGCTAAACTCGACGCAAAGATATTTTAAACCCTAAATTCTACTCTTCGAGTTTTTCTACCATTTTCTCCTCTTTTTCCTTTTGAGTGTATCCAACTCTGTCCATTATTTCATCATCTGTACTTACACTTATAATGCTCATTAGTCCCAAACCATTTTCATTAATCACCAAAACCCACTGGGATTTAGGCTATATGCACTTTCAGAGGGGGAGCTCAGCTGACATCTATGGACGGGGGGGGGGGGGGGGGGTGGCTCGGGTGAGAGGAGGGGGTGGTTTGGGTGAGAGGGGGGTGAAAGTCTCCTAGAGGGGGTGAATGGGCAATAAGACCTGAAATGGCTTAATCAAACGAGATTCAACAATGATCAAATATGAAGAACATATGAACCCTAATAGCGATTCTAGTGATTACGAAATATAAAGTGACAAGTGAGACAAGATTTATCCCATTGTTCAACTCCACGAAGAAGCCCACATCCACGTTGATCAGTCCACACAAGGATCAAGTCTCACTTGACCCTCTTCTCACCAAGCCATCACAATGGCCGGCTCTGATTCCACTATATCAAAGGGTAATCACCAAGTTTCTTGGGGCTGCTCACAAGTTGAGGCTCCCACGAATCAATACAGCAAGGAGCACTTGAAGCTCAACTCACACAAGCCACAAAATACAAAACAATGTGAAAGAGACCAAACCGAGAGCCAAAGCACGATGATGTTCCATCACTCTCCTTCCAAAACCCTAATCTCTTCAAGATATGGTCTTAGAGGGCTAGTAGGATGAGTACAAGGCTTTGGAAGGCTCTAGTTCACTTCTGGCGGTGCTAGGGTTCCAGAGTTATCAAATAGGGATATGGGGTCCCCTTTTTATAGGGGTCCCGACAACTAACCGTTTCCACCAGGACAAACCCGGACTAGTCCGGCCCTAAGCCACGGACTAGTCCGGCCTTTTGGGACCACCGACAATTTCACATCATCGATCGACAAAACTGATGATGTGTGCGACAATGTTTAAATTTCAAACGGCCACTGACAACGTGGACTAGTCCGGTCAACAACAGACTAGTCCGAAGTACGACAGAAAGGTTTAGTCCGTCCCAAAACAGACTCAACTAGGTAGGTTTGGGCTAGTTCGGCCACAAGGGTGGACAAGTCCGGCCCTCTAGGGTTTGGCTCGGTTTTTCTCGCTAAGTCACAGACGGACTAGTCCGTGCCACAATGGACAAGTATGGACTTTTGCAGAATGCTTTGGTCTGTCCCAAAACGGACAAGTTCGGTTTTCCGGGACTTAGCACCAACTTCGCTCACCAAGGGATGAACAGACTAGTCTGTACCAATACGAAAAATTCTGAACTCATCCAGAGACGTTTAGTCCGACTTAAAATGGGCTATTCTGACTGGCCGGACTAGTCTGGCCCTGAGGCCCGGACTAGTCCGACCTCCTAGAGTTTTCTCTCATTTTTGCTTCTCACTTAGGTTTTTCTCCCAACCACAACTTTGAGCCCTCTAGAATGCTCTCAATTCACATGATACAACCACCCTCACACATGATACAGCTCATCTAAGCTCAACACCATAGAAACCCTAATTTCTAGGCTTCAATCTTTGACGTCTGTTTCAACCTTTTCCTTTTTGAAGGATTTTATCTCATTTCAACCATCACACCTGTGCTCAAGATCAACTCAGCTCATTATTCTCTTAATTGTCATCATCAATCATCCAAAACCCACGGGGATGCCTAGATGCACTTTCAATCTCCCCCTTTTTGGTGATTGATGACAACACATTAAGACTCAATAAAAAGGATTTGTTTTTCATAACATGTATGTGTATGAGTGACTCCCCCTCAATGTATGCATCATGAGTAAGAGAAATTGAGAGAGTTCTCATACATATACATGTTATGGTGGGGTGCCTAAGTGATGTGCTCATGAATTGTGATAAGGCAACAAGTATGCAAGATAAACATGTAATTGAATCAACACATCACAATTTAGACACAATACATGAGAAACATAGATTAAATCTTACAACAATTGAAATGAGTTTGGAAACATAGTCCACAGTGGATCAAAAGAGACAACGACATAAAACAATCTAAGTACCCCTCCCAATCTCTCCCCCTTTGGCATCAAGACACCAAAAAGGAAAAGAGAGAATAGAGAGACCTAAGATCTACTCTTCATCATCATTGTCGTCGTCGTCATCATCTCCACCTTGGTGCCCTCTATCGCTCTCCATGGCCTCCAGATCATGGGCATTATCATCATCGTCTTCCTCGGACGGAGCCACCGTGGAGGTGCTAACTTCACCAAATTGGGCAAGTTCCTCAGTGGTGAACTCTAGGAATGGAGTCATTTATCCATCACTCTCCGCGGCAGGAGACATAGGGACTTCCAGCTTATTGCACATCGCCTTGAGGTACTTCTCTTAGCGACGCTCCATGCAACATGCCGAACTTCCACCTTCCGGCATGAGGTGAAGATTGCATTGAAGCATTTGAAGAAGCCGCTGCCGGATTGTGATGGAGGAGGAGGTGGAGGTGGTGATGGCACGAAGTGAGAGGAAGGAGTGGGAGGGTCTGCATTCTTCCTTTGAGGGGCAGCAGGCTCCAAAGGAGGGATCTGAGGACGAAGTCTTCTATGAACAATGTCCTTCTTGAAGTTGAGCCCGGACACCTTCTCGATCATGAACATGATGTAGAGGGCATAACCACATGATCAGTTTGGAGTGTGCGAAATGTTGAAGATGTCATCAAATATATAGTCAACAATGTTGAAGCGGACATCTCCATCAATGAGTACCATCAAGTGCCTCAAATTTCCTTGAATAATGCCCACATCACCATCTTTGGGGGCAATGGTCTTCCGAAGCACATGGTTGAGGACACTATAGAACGGCTTGATGTTCCTTATATGTCCCGCCTCAAATGGTACATCACTTGGATACATGTATTCCAAGGTGTCCCGATCAACTGGCTTTAAGTTGGAAATGATGATCTCGTTTTCCAGTTGATCTTCCAAGTCAAGAAGATGAGGAAACTCCCAATAGGTGGTTGATTATTTCTCTCCATGGGTCATCCATGAGATCCTCCTATCCCCATTGGTGTGACGTATACAGTAGAGTACAATTGGGCAATTACTTCCACATTCCAGTCATATTGGAATGTCATGATCTTCTTCAATCCATGGCGCTCGATGGCCTCAATCACAGCATTGAAGTCCAAGTGATCCTTTTGGATCATGTAACCCCAATCAATCCACTGAGCATCTATCACTGGTGTCTGCTTTGACATGTAGATTGTCCTATAGTAGTCACAGTGAAAGTCACACTAGAAGCAAGGATCCGCGGTGCTCCTCTCCCGTTCATACACATTAATCTTACTTAGCTTTCTTGCCTTCTCAACCGCTTTGCCTTTGAAGATGTTAGCATCAAAAGCAGCTGAACGGTTGGGGTTCCTTATGGGTGAGGACACCCTCAAGGGGCCAATGGGTTGAGAGGCTCCCTTTTTAGCCTTGCTTGCAGGCTTCTTAGCAACCATAATCCTTTTCTTGGGTGCCTCCTCAATTGGTGCTTTGCCTTTGTACTTTGACTTTCTAGATTCTTGAGTTCTTGTCTTCTCTCCCATGGTGACAGGTCTCTTCTTCTTTGTTGGGGCTGCCTCGGATGCAATTGAGTTGTGCGCCTCCCTTTGCATCTTCTTTGCCTTTATAGCCTCAGACTGAAATTTGAGGAGATCTATAGAAAGCTCTCGCTCCTCACAATTCTGACGATAGAGTGCTTCTCTTCCCGCCTCGGCCTCGGAGTCAGAAAGAGGAACATAGTCGGAATCCAATATTGTCACTGATAAGAGATGCAAAGGAGTGTGTATGAGTCCAAAGAGGCAGAGGCATTGTGTTAGAATTCACAAAATCGATCAAGGTTAGGGTTGCCACTGTGTAACACGGACTTGTCCGCCCAAGGGCCAGACTAGACCGCACATGCCAGACTTGTCCGCCCTATGGACAGACCAGTCCGGTGCCTACAGTAAGAACCCTAATCTTGAGAAATTTTGCAAAATCTACGGATCCGACCACCAAATTCAAGGTATATGATCACAATGATATAGGGAATAACTTTTGTGAAGAGGTTTATATCAAAAGATCTCAAAGAATTGAATTATGAAGGATTTGGAGTTAGGTCAAGAATACCTCTTTAAATCTTTGAATGGACGCAATGTGGATGAAGAATCGCCTTAGGAAGCTTGGAGAAGAGTTCCCACAAACCTAGATGCTTCAATCCACGGATTGGAATCGAGTGTTGGTGGTTGGAATCGAAAATCATCGATTTGGGGGCGGTTTTCGTGCGTTTTGAGGGGAGAGAGAGGGTTTGAGTGGAAGTGACCGTTCGAGGTCTCACTGGGGAGGTTAAGTCCCCAGAGGACAGACTAGCCCAGTTGGGGACCCAGACTTGTCCAGTCAGTGGATTGGGTTCGGACTTCTCTGAACAGTCGGACTAGACCATTCACGGGGCGGACTAGTCCGGTTCAAGACCTAAAAACTCATATATATATATATATATATTGAGTATTCAATGGAGATTTGATCCTTTAGGACTATATTTTCACAAAAGATATTTGTAAACATGGTCATTAAGCAATCAACAATCAAACTATGACCATAATTCACAAGGATTCGATAATTTCAAAATAATTTGTAGAAAATTGAGGAGGATGAGTTTTTTGCAAGCATGTATGAATTTTGAAGCAAATACATGTAACAATCATATGTGCAAGACTCAAGTCACATTTCGAGAATCCAAGATATTTAGCTCACTCCTAAGTTCCCAAAATCTTTTCTCATCTAGAAACATCGGCCAATTTTTTTTGGTTCTCACATGGGAAATTGCAATGTCTCCTTTGATCGAGTGGTCTCTCAAGAAGTGGTGTCGGATATCGATGTGTTTGGTCCTTAAATGTTCAACTGGATTGTGGGCTATTTTGATGGCACTCTCATTGTCACATAGGAGAGGGATATGGCGCAAGTTTATGCCATAGTCGCTAAGAGTCTACCGCATCCAAAGAAGTTGTGCACAACAACTTCCAGCAATGACATACTCCGCTTCAGCTGTGGAAAGAGCAATGGAGTTTTGTTTCTTTGAGGACCAAGACACTAGGGATCTGCCAAGGAATTGGCAAGTTCCGGAGGTGCTCTTCCTATCAACTTTGCACCCCGCATAGTCCGCATCGAAATATCCAATGATGTTAAACTTAGAGCCTTTTGGGTACCAAAATCCTAGGCTTGGTGTGTGAACCAAATATCTAAATTCTCTTGATGGCGGTCAAATGACACACCTTAGGAGAAGCTTGAAATCTAGCACACATACACACACTAAGCATGATATTAGGCATAGATGCACATAAGTAAAGCAATGAACCTATCATGGAGCGATATACCTTTTGTTCCACACTTGGACCATCTTCATTAAGATCGAGATGCCCATTGGTTGCCATAGGATTCTTGATGGGTTTGGCTTTGTCCATGTCAAACTTCTTGAGGATATCTTGTGTGTATTTTGTTTGACTAATGAATGTGCCTTCCTTGAGATGCTTCACTTGAGAACCTAGAAAGAACATCAACTCCCCCATCATGGACATCTCAAATCTCTCGGTCATTATCTTGGAAAACTCATCACAAAAAGCATTGTTAGTAGAACCAAATATAATGTCATCGACATATATTTGGCAAACAAACAAGTCATCATTGAAATGCTTAGTGAATAAAGTGTAATCCGCCTTACCAATTTTGAAACCATTTTGAGTTAAGAAGTCTCTAAGGCACTCATACCAAGCTCTAGGATCTTGTTTGAGGCAATAGAGAGCCTTACAACAATTTGTAGACATGGTTTGGGAATTCTTCATCTTCAAAACCGGGGGGTTTCTCCTCATACACCTCTTCCTTGATTGGACCATTAAGGAATGCACTCTTGACATCCATTTGATATAGCTTAAAATCAAGTAAGTAGCAAAGGCAAGTAATATACGAATTGATTCAAGCCTAGCTACGGGAACAAAGGTTTCATCGAAATCCAAACCTTCGAATTGTGAATAACCTTTGGCCACAAGTCGTGCTTTGTTCCTTGTAACCACCCCGTGCTCATCTTGTTTGTTGCGGAACACCCACTTTGTGCCCATAAAGTTAGCCTTAGGCCTCTTCACGAGCTCCCGCACTTGATTTCTTTCAAAGTTGTTGAGCTCTTCTTGCATGGCCATCACCCAATCCGGATCTCGTAGTGCTTCTTCAACCTTGAGAGGCTCCAAGGAAGAAACAAAAGAGTAATGTTCACAAAAATTTGCAACACGATATCGAGTAGTTACCCCCTTGGAGATGTCTCCAAGAATATTGTCAACGGGGTGGTCCCGTTGAACGCTTTGATGCACTCTTGGGTGAGGCGCTTGAGGTCTTGGATTTTCAACTTCGTCTTCCTCATTTTCATTGTCTACCCCTTGATTGATGCCTCCATTTTCATCTTCTTGGAGCGCATCTTGAGGGACTTGAACTTGATCATTTGAGGAAGAACTTGCTTGAGGCATAGGATGATCACTTGAGTCTTGAGGTTGTTCTTGTGGTCGAATATCTCCAAGTGCCATCCTTTCTATCACCACTTGCGGAGATTCTTCTTGATATAGAACATGACCATCAACTTGCTCAACTTGGGAGCCATTAGTCTCATCAAACACTACATCACGTGCTACTTCAACAATTCTGGAGGATTTGTTGAAGACACGATAGGCGTAAGTGATTGAGTCATAACCAAGCAAGAAACCCTCATCGGACTTAGAAGAGAACTTCGAAGTCGTAGGCTTCTTGTTGAGAATGTAGCATTTCCTCCCAAAAACACGAAAGTAAGAAATGTTAGGCTTGTTACCGGTTAGGATCTCATAAGACGTCTTCTTGAGAATGCGATGAAGGTACAACCGGTTTATGGCATGGCAAGCGGTGTTAACGCTTCCGCCCAAAACCGGTCCAACGTCTTGTATGCGTCAAGCCTGGTTCTTGCCATCTCGATGAGAGTCCTATTATTCATCTCGGCCACCCTATTTTGCTGAGAGGAGTAGGGGGCCGAGAACTCATGCTTGATGCCTTCTTCATCAAAGATTTCTTCAACTTGAGTGTTCTTGAATTCGGTGCCATTGTCACTCCTTATAGTCTTGATACTTAAGGAGAACTCATTTTGAGCTCTCCTCAAGTATTTCTTGAGGGAACCTTGAGTCTCACTCTTGTCATGCAAAAAGAACACCCACGTGAAACGTGAAAAATCATCAACAATTACAAGACCATATTTGTTACCGCCAATGCTCATGTAGGCGATTGGGCCGAAGAGGTCCATGTGTAGAAGCTCCAATGGTCTTGTTGTCATCATGATGTTCTTGAATGGATGTGGAGCTCCAACTTTATATTCGGCTTGGCATGCACAACATGGTCTATCCTTTTCAAACACAACATTCTTCAAACCTTAGATGTGCTCGCCCTTAAGGAGTTTTTGCAAATTCATCATACCAACCTGCACTATCCTTCTATGCCAAAGCCATCCCATGTTAGTTTTTGCAATTAAGCATGTATCAAGTTGGGCTTTATCCGCAGAGAAATCCATAACGTAGAGCTTTCACTTGAGTACACCCTTAAAAGCATTTGAGTCATTGCTTCTCCTTGTGATGGTCACACCCTCATTAGTGAATAAACAACTATAGCCTTGGTCACATAGTTGTGATATGGACAAGATGTTATAATCAAGGGAGTCAACATGCAAAACATTAGAAAGAGTGTGAGTGAGGGATATAGCAATTTTACAGGTGCCAAGAATTTTTCCTTGGATATTGTCCCCAAAATAGATTCCTTCACTTGGATCTTCATTTTTCTCATACTCCACAAACATCTTCCTCTCTCCGATCATATGATTTGTGCATCCACTATCAAGAACCCACTTGGTCCTACCGGAGGAGTATGCCTACAAGAATGATTTAAACCTTGGCTTTAGGTACCCAAGCGGTTTTGGGTCCGTTGACGTTAGTCAAGAGGCACTTGGGAACCAACACACAAGGTTTAGGACTCTTGCGGTGTGGCCAAACATACCTAGCATAGGACTTTCCAAACTTGTTCCTCAATAAAACGTCTGATGCATCAAAATCATGGAACATAGGATGAGGTTCCTTTGTAAGGACCGAATGCCCAAGAGGGGGTGAATTGGGCTTTCTTCGAAAACTTCTAAGCAATGAAACTTAATTTCTAAAGCCCAATTCCCTACGCAAACTATCTATGCATTCTAGTAGACAGAAACTTCACGGAATATAAAATGCATAAAAGTAAGGGAAAGAAGATGGATGCAAACTCCCGAGGAGACAAGGATTTATCCCGTGGTTCGGCAAGATCGTCAAGATCTTCCTACATCCACGTTGTGGCACCCACCAAGGGGTTTTGCCACACCCAAGTCACCAAGACGAGGGATCTTCACTATTCCTCTCCGTTCGCCTCCCTTGGCAAGGTGGAGCTCAAGCCTTGTACAACTTCGACCTTTCGGGCCTCCACACACGCCTTGGCAAGCTCCGGAAGTCTTCTCACAGTTACAAACACCAAGGGCACTCCCTTGAGGCTCTCACACTATCCTAGAGAGTCCACTCACCCAGAATGGAGGCACACAAGCTCTCTCTCTAGCTAGTTCTAGCCTAAATCTTGGTGTATAGATGATCGAAATGGTGTGGAAGTGATTGCTCTTGGTCTTGAACTCTTGTGGATGTGTTGATGGTGTTTGGTGATCAAGACTTGTCGAAATGACCGGTTTAGGGGGTATTTATAGCCAGCCTCCCCGAAATAGCCGTTGGAAAAGTAGGCTGACAGAACTTTACTGTGAACACCGGATGATCCGATGTCTCCCCTTTAGTTATCATCCGTCAAGTTACTTTAGCTGACGTCATTGTGTCAGATATGACCGTTGTTAGATCGATGTTGATCCTGTCTTTTCATCGGATGATCCAGTGACTCTTCCTCCAGAATTTACTCAAACTTGATGCTTACTGGAGTAATCGACCGATGTATGCTTCTCTGTACATCGGATGATCCAGTGCTACACTTGGTCCAATGATCTTGCAAACTGTACTGATGGACCGATGTTGCTGAGCCATTCACATCGGATGATCCGGTGAGTACTTTGTTCTGAGGTCTTCTCCTTCAGTTGAACCAACTCGACCGATGTGTTATTCTGAGGAATCATCGGTTGATCCGGTGAGTTGATTTTGTTGGCTTCAGGTTGTTTCTAAGTGAATTTTTGTGTCTTGCTCGATTGACCTCTTTGACATTTGTTGCAAAGGCATTTCTGATGATCTTTAAGCATTGAATGTTGTCAATTTATAGTTGAATGACTTTGACATAAGAGCTTTCACTTCTTGTCTTCATATCATTGATTTGATCTCATACATTGATTGTTAGGGGTCTCCAGTGACATATTGATTTCATTTTATTAAGTGATTATGGGGACCTTGCATTCACAAATTCATTAGTAAAATCCAATGGTTGTCATTAATCACCGAAATCATACCTCATGGGGGCCTAGATGCTTTCAATCTCCCCCTTTTTGGTGATTGATGACAACACAACAATTTAAAGCGCAATTGTAATGAATTTGATAGAATGAAACTTAAAGGATATGCAATGAATACAAGATATCACACCTATTATTTGAAAGCTCAAAATCAATCAATAACTCAAGTGTGAATAAGTGAGTAACACCAAATAAGCTCAATCGATTAATTAACATAAGAGTACTCAATGAACACCAAAAGAGTAGCAAAAGCATCGAATTACACAAGATAATATAGATAAACTCCAAATAACAAAAGATAACTCATAAGAAAGACTCCCCCTGAGACTAAGACACTCCCCCTAAGACTAAGCAGACCTCCCCTGACTCCTCTAACTCTTCTCCCCCTTTGGCATCAAGACACCAAAAAGGGACCCAAGTGCCTAAGGATCCTGAGTACTGGGCGTGATGACGAACTGGTCACCGTCGCTGTCGTCAGAGCTGCTGGCTGGAGTAGCGGTGGAAGGAGCTGCCGGAGCCGTAGGGGCCACCATCGGTGCCTGCTGTGAAGGAGCTACTGGAACAGGGGCACTGACGACGGAGGCTGGCGACTGCTGGAATAGGGTCATAGCCGGCAGCGGGGAGTGAGACGGAGCACTAGGAGCCAGAAGTGGAGACATGCTGAAGGAGGGAATCGGCGTAGACAGCACCAGAGCGGCAGCTGGAGCCAGGACTGGAGGTGGTGGAGCGACTCCTGGCAGCTGCGACGGGAGGGCAATCCCGGTCTGGGTGTAGAGGTTGGTGATCAACCCCAGGATGCCTGAAAGTTGCCTAGAGGGGGGTGAATATGCTAATCGACCTGCAAATGACTTAATAAAAGGAGATTAAATCACAGGGGGCGGACTAGTCCGGTCTTGGGGCGGACTAGTCCGGTCAGCCTGCGTGAAGATCCCTAAAAAGTGTTTCTAGCAAGTTTTAAGGGGATTTTCTCGAGTCTACAGGTGAGTATATGTTTAATACAAGTTTAGAATCTATCAACACAAGAGTGAGTCAAGTTTTAACAAGATTAAACAATGTGAGGCTCAAAACAAGACTAGCAACCCTAGAACGAAGTAAGTGATAAACAAAATGCGAAGAACACGGAGACACCAGGAATTTTATCCCGAGGTTCGATTCCACACAAGAATCTACTCCCCGTTGAGGAGTCCACAAAGGACCGGGTTCACTAACCCTTCCCTCACCAAGTTTACCGCACGGGCCTAACTTGGTTCTCCACTATTTCAAAGTGTGATTACAAGATTCGTTGGGGCTTCTCACAATCTGAGGCTCCCACACCACAAAGATGATCAACAACACAAAACACACTCAACACACAGCTCACAAAGACTCAATGAGTGCAAGAGATCAAACCGGGAGCACAAGCGCGATGTTCTTCCTCTTCTCCAACTCACTAAACCCTAATCCACACAAGAATTAGTTTTAGAGGGAAAGTTGGAAAGAAAGAGGCTTAAGAGTGCTCCAAGTTGGCTGTGGCGGCGCTGGGGTTCAAGATTGTTTTAAATGAGGCCGGGGGTCCCCTTTTTATAGGAGTCCCGAGCCCAAACTGCTGACCTCAGCAAAAGGGCGGACTAGTCCGGCCTCAGGCCCGGACTAGTCCGGCCTAGGGGACCACTGACCCCTCTGACACTGTCGCACTGCGCGGCAATCGTCACGCTACCCGCCAAAGTTCAATTTCAAACGGTAACTTCCACAACGGACTAGTCCGGCCCTTACCGGACTAGTCCGGTCTCACATAGAACCTTTTGTTCCGTGTGAAAACGGACTAGTCTGGAGACCACGGACTAGTCCGGCCCCAAGGGCGGACTAGTCCGGCCTTTCCAGACTTAGTCACAAAACCTCTCTGCACTCAGCACCACGGACTAGTCCGGCCCAAGGACGGACTAGTGCGATCTCACACAGGACCTTTTGGTCCGCCCCAAAACGGACAAGTCCGCTCTCTAGAACTTAGTCCCGAAACTCCACTTCAAGGGGTACCCCGGACTAGTCCGAAGTCACACAGGACCTTCTGGTCCGTGTGAAAACGGACTAGTCTGGCCAGGAGCGGACTAGTCCGGCCCTAAGGCGGACTAGTCCAGCCACTCCTGCCAGACTACTCTAACTTCAACTCCAAATAGGATTTCTACCTCAACCATCACTCTTGAGCTCCTACTTTGATCTCTTTGCACTTTACGCACACACCCTCCTATTTCTACGGCTAGTCTAACTCAACACGCTAGAAACCCTAGTTTCTACGCTTCGAGTTGACTCTGTTTCATTCCTTTTCCTTTTTGAGGGTTTGCGTCTCCGATCGAGTCCACACCTGTGCTAAGATCACATGAGCTCATTAGCGACTTAATTGTCGTCATCAATCATCCAAAACCCACGGGGAACCTAGATGCACTTTCAATCTCCCCCTTTTTGGTGATTGATGACAACACATTAAGTCCTTCAACAATAAAGAGTACTAAATTTGGTTTTCATAACTTGTGTGCGTATGAACGACTCCCCCTCAATGTATGCAACATGTAAAAGAGGTGGAGGAGTTCTTTCATACCCACACACGTTATGGTGGGGTGCCTACGTGATGTGCTGTAAAATCCCACTTTTTCCTTCATATGAATTTTAGTTGTAAGTTGGTTATCGACCCTAATGGAGACTAATTATAACTATGCTTATGAACTTGATCTCATCAAATAATTTCTTCCACTCATGCTTAAATTTTATTAACATGAGGAATGGACTTCACCAATAATCTTAGATTAATTTTTTGACCTCTCTTCAAAGTTTGAAATTGTTTTAATGGAGGATCCTAGGTCAAATTAATATGCAGTACCCAATATATATTCAAATTAATTGCAAATTGAATATACTACTGTACATTTGGCCCTGTCAAAAATATTCGAATATGAGGCTATAAATTTTTCTATAGCCTTCTAATATTCTAATTAGAGTCTCGGAAAGTTTTCAAGATTTTTGAAGCAAGTCTCCATTAACTTGGACACGCACTAAGAGTTTAATTCAACGTCAACTCAAAAGATTGACGTGTACATAACTTTGTCGAAATGAAGTCCCAATTTTTCTGGATGGCCCTCATGGTTCCAAAAGACTAAATTCAAAGTTTCATGACTTTTGAGCCTCATATACTAATTATTTGCCTGAGCAAATTAAATACTATTTGAATTCAAATTTGAAATTAAATCTGACTCAAACTTTGTCGGAACTGAAATTTGATTTCACATTTGGATTCCCCACATTTTTCTTAGACCTCACACCAAATTTGGAAATTCTTGAACAAAGTTTGAGGAGAAATTAAAAGTAGCAGAGAGGATAGGGATGAAAATCAAAGCAGGGCCCACATGTAAGTCTCACAAATGAGTGAACCGACTATGTCTTTTGTTCTCAGCAGGACAGCGCGCTTGTTGCATGCCGCCAGCACACAAGCTCGTGCCCAAGGAAAAGATCAAGGCGTTTTCCTTGTCCTTATCATCCTGCAGACGAGAATACTGCTACCTCGTCCAGTTTTTCATCGCTGGTTAACAGCAAAGAGCACCACAACGCTGCTCTGCTCACCACCTTGTGCAGCAACGTTGTTGCCCCGTCGAGCCGCGCCTCTGATAGCTCCTGCGCCAAACCGAGGACACCAAAAGCTTCAGCATGGTCTGCTACCTCTCCTCAAGTTGTCCCAGCTCAGTTTCCTCCCTCCCCATGCGGTGAACAGCTTCCCCGAGCTCTGTTCCGGGCTGCCGTCGTGGCTCCTCCTTGTAGGGCGAAACCACAAGCTCTCCCCTCCTAACAAGCACGTCACACAGGTCCGTGAAGATCCCCTCTCCACATTCTTGTATCAAATTGAGCTCCCATGGCTTGGTTAGGTAGGGAGATCAAAATTCGTGACCCACACATGTGAACTCTAGGTCGCCGTGGAAACCTACCTTGCGGCCATTATCCCCTCAATTAGAGCCCAGATCCTAGCTCCTCATGTCGCCATGAATCTTCTAGACTTAATTTCTGTGAGTTTAGGGCATTGGTGAGCCACGTCCCATGGTGCCCAAGAGGTCACCGCCGCTGCCGTCGTCGGCGGCGACTTTCCACTCCCCGTGGCGGGTCTCCATGTGGCCAAGAATGTGTTCCAGAACGCGGGGAACAACTATTGTTTTTGGGTAGTGTTCATTTGACGCTCCTAGGAGTGGGAACCGCCGCATGAAGTCAGTAGGAAGCTCCCAGTTCGGGTCTGGCTAGAGGTAGAAGATGAACCTGACAGTGGGTCCCCCTGTCAGTGATTCAATTCTGTTTTTTTTTTAATTCCAGGAACTTTGCCCAAATTCAAAAATGCATATCTCTCTGTAGTTTGATCCAAAAATCTTCAAACAAATTTTTTTTGAGAGCCCCTGAGCTCTAGTTTCTGTTAGTACAAATTGGGATCTATGAAAATCAGTTTCAATTCTGTAGATTGCAATCTTTCCAAATACAAATAGATTTTTCTCAGCTGAACCTTCCACTGGAAAAATCCCCAAAATTCACATAAAATACATTGTCCTATTATTGATTACAAGAAATAGTGTTGGAGCCATTGCACCTGTATAACCCTCTGTATAATTCAATTACCTTTTTTAGTCATTGAATTATTATAGATATTCAGTTGCTTTATTGTGTCCCAAATTTGAACTGAACACTCCTTTAGTCATATATTAGTCCCTGTAAAAATTTGGGATTTAATTGACTTAGTCTCCTGGTTCTAATTCGGTTGCCAACTTAATGTTAATTGAAAAGCAAAAATTCAGATATAAAATAATTCCAGAAATTCTTGCCAACTTTGAAATTTAATATATCCTTCATAAAGGCTTATAAATTTATGAAACCAATTTTGCTAGAACCAGAACAACATCCTATATCTTGATCATCAACTGGCAGCTATGTTCAAGCTACAGTTTCTTCTCTAAAATTCTTGGAATTTTATTGCTTACCATAATTTTAGAGACAACAAACTACTTTGATCATCTCCTGTTCTTTGCAAGAGTATTCCCTGTAGTCCCTAACATCTACCATAAAAATCCCAAAGCCAAAGAAAATCATTCACTCACTATAACCATAGTTAGAAGCTTATGAACTATATCTACATTATAATTTACTAGCGTTCATATATACATGTCGTGTAGTGATCGATATTGACGAACAACGTCGCTTGAAGGAGAAGACCAGGGTGTCCACTTGAAGTCCTTGGCGGAGTCATGCACAGAAGGACCACTAACAATTGACATTTATTCGAGTCGCAAACTAAGGCAAGCCCCGGTTTGCATTTAAGAGCTTTTCAAAGTTTTCCAGTTTTATTCACTTACGTCTTCAGTTGATATTGTGCATTACGTATAAGGTGTTTGATACTCCACTTGCATGACCACAAATCCCATGGTTTGGTTGGAACGAGTTATAGTTTGACCTGTAGTAACTGCCTTGCTAATGCATAGGAAATCCGGTAGAAGTCGAGTAGTTGGAATCTACTCGCGAGAGATATAGGACATATCTAACAGGATTGGTTAGATAAACAATGACTTAATATAATGAATCTGAGACCGGGCAGGGAATGGATAGGAAGCGACGAGAATTGAGTCTCGGTCGCATAGCCCTGCCTGTGTCGCTTGAGGACCGTGCCGTATGCGGCACCGTTGGGCAAGCTTGAACTGTACCGGTTGCATAATGGTATATGGGCCCATTAAACTGATGTAACTCCAGACTTTAGTGTGGAGACTCCTCGGTTGTCCTTGAATGGAGATGCGAAGGCATAGAGGTGTAAATCTTCTAGCGGGCAACTTCGACGTGTCCGTGTAGGGGACCTTTTGCTCGGGATGAAGGGGTTTGTCGACATTGGGGTCTTGGGTGAAAGGTGGCCACGTATGACGCGGGGAGGAGAGCACTTATGTGTCTCCCACGCGGGTGTGCGTGTCGTGCAGTCCGGGTGTGTCCTGATTGCAATCACCGTCCCTCGCGGTAATAGAGTACCACTTGTTCACTGTGTCGTGACGTAGTAAATACTAAAGAAGCCAGCAAATTATATTGTATTGAATTATAATTGCTTTGCAACCTTGTATGACTTAGAGATAGCAAAATTAAAGTTTACAATTTCTCCATACTTTAGCGGTAATAGCTTTATGTGCTCTGAGCATGTCATATCATCGGTAAAACGTTTCTTGTTTGATTGTGGAGCCCATGATGTGCCTTGCTTGGAGAATGTCATTTGCTACATAAAACCTGATTATAAGGATCCACTTGTAGGCGAGTCTATTTATGCTATTTGTTACCTATGTTAGTATTCACCCTGCATATGTCTAGTGAGACGGTTAAGTCTTGCTGAGCCTTATGCTCACGTTTGCGCTTTAACGATTTTTGCAGGTATTAGTTTTATTGCTACTGTTCAGGTTGTACATGACTCGAGGTGTCGAGGTAAATCTCATGTGAAACACGCCGCTGCTGAATATTCTCCGTGTTGCTAGTGAGAAGCGTCTTAGGGCATGGACGTCTTCTCTCCTGCTTAGTTAGGTGAGATTATGAGTATGTATTTTCCGCTGCGTGTGTACTTCTGTGGTACACTCTTTTGTAAACTCTTCTTATTATGAAATGAAAACTTTATATGTTTTGGTATCCTTTTCGTGTGTGCTGTTAGGTGCCGCATCGCACGACACCACCCAATGAGATCCTCAGATGTGTAGACTCCGGTCCCCACAGACATGGTATCAGAGCTTCATTGGGAATAGCACGCTCGAAAAGAGCCTATTTTCGAAAATTGCGAAGTAGTCGAGTGAGGATTAGCTATATGCCCCTTTAAGGACTATTACTAGTATAAGTTATAAAGGTGGTAAACTAACTTGTTATATTATTTCTGTAATGATGCTCCGTCTTCAAGGTAAGAGGTAAGGTACGCCACCGAGAGCGGATCAATCTCGGTAAGCTCTGCATACGAGATGTGGTTTGTAATCTTTCCGTGGCTTGGCACGGAAAGTAAATATGAGTCTCTGAAACCTTCCATGTTTCTGAGAACATATGACACGCGGTACCCCAGCGTGACACAAAATTAGTGGGAGCCCCCGTCGGGTGGTGTATAACCCGATAGTATGCATCTCTAGAACTATCCATGTTCTATGGGATCATGCGAAACACGTATGCCCGAGCGTGTATAAGCCGGTTCGTACGGGAGTCTTTGCTGTACAAACGTATTTACAGCCATGTACCTCGAGACATGACTTCGCTCGAGGGCGACTCACACCAAAGTCATATGCGTTTACTTTCATATATATTATTGTGACTGCCTGTCGTGTTTCCCCGTGCCGCCCTTGAGCTGTGAAGGTGTGAAAGGGGATTGTTTGTCTTCTGCAGGTACACTAACTCCGGTAGCGAACCGTGTAGAATATGTTTGCGAGTGATCGATATTAGGACCACCTATAGACGTATCCGGATATACCGGGTTAGACTTTTCTTTTGGTAAGGCACGTAGTACCGTCAGTATCACAATTGATACTTTGACCATCCCCCACGAAAGAAATGGCTACATATTCATATTAAGTCCAAGTATCAGTTGCTGATATCTTATGGACAAGGAAGAATGTTTCTCTTCAAGAGTAGGTGAACCAAAGTCCTTTGATCCTGGCGAGAGTTTAGCTCGACTTCGCCGGAGTAAGATTTTGGTTAAGTATGAAGATCTATAGTGATATGCTATGGATAAGAAGGTCGTCAAGTCTCTTTTAAGATTCCATTTGGTTCCAAAGAAAATGATTTGTTGTGAATCAAGTTCTAGCCATCGGACTTGAGTTTTGAGCTAAGTTTCAAAATTTGAGTTTGTTTCCAAATTCTTGTGTTTCGAAGCCGGTGAGTTCTGTTTTTGAACAGAATTGACGTGACTTTGAAATTTCATATCTCCTCCACCAGATGTGCTATGAGACCAAGTAAGGACTTTTTGGAAAGCTTTAGAATTCCTCTACAAGTTCTCTATTCAGTTCAAGACCAAAATCTTTTCTTAAGTGGGTGAAATTTTGGAAATCGCAGAAACTGTCCGGGACAATAGAAACTGGACAAGAACTTTTCTGAATGTGACCCATAACTAGCAGAATTTGCATCCAATGGTGTCGTGCGAGTAACCGTTGGACAGGTTAGAGAGTCAGCTACAATTTTTGTAATTGGCTCGAGACCTGAACCTGTCATCTACCTTTTCCAAATCAAGTTTGAATACAATATGGTCAATCTGAACTGAATATAAAAGTTTGAATGCTGAAATTTCAGCAAACTTTAAAAATGCATCTCTCTTAAACCAATACTGATATGAATGCAAATAAGTACTTTCTGGAAAGATTATTACATTGTCTACAACTTTGTAAATAATAACATTTCCAGATTTGGAACCGAACAATATGGAAACTTTGGGTCAAAACTGCTACTCTCAATGCAAGTGTGCTGAACGTGTCAGAGAAATCGGTCAACTTTAAAATAGCATAACTTGCAACCTAAGGATGATATAGCAGTAATTAAATACATTCTAGAAAGGTTATAAAGTGTACAACAACTGTTGTATTCAACTTAACGTCTGGTTCCGACCTTTCCTGCAGAAAAATTTGAAGTTTATACAGGAAGCTCGATTGAAACAGAACTGAAGTTCATACTTCAGTTTTAAACCATCTTGTGACCTGTAATCAAAATTCCATAACTTTTGTTCCAGGAATGATATGAAGGCATATGAATGCATTCTGGAAAGCTGTGCGAGTGTACTACAACTTTGTAGTTGAACTTCAGATGAGAAGTAGCAATTAGCTGTGAGAAATATTAAATTTTTACAGACTAGTCGTCTGACCCCGTGTGCGACGTTATCAACTCAAGTCGTTTTAGTTTTACATTTTGTGTTATTCATCATGACCAGAGGTGATTGCTCTACATGTTAGATAACATAAGGTGTGAAACCCCAAGTGAAGTGTTAACTGGGCATTATCCTTTCTTTGAGTCTGGTTTTGAAGTTCTAATCCATATTTATACCATGCTTATTGCATTGCTAAGTGGAGCATATTACGGTCTTTAGTATTATTCCAATGGACATGGTGACTTTGGATTTAACCGTATTGCTCACTCTTGCAGCATGGACTCCACACAATCTGAGTGTGATTTAGGTGCTTCCGTTCGTGGTGAAAATGACTCACTTCCACCACAAATGCCATCGTCAACCGGATTGGCAGAAGTCTTAGCAAGGATGGCCGAGTCCTTGCAGACGTTGGTACAGCGGAGTGTACAACCTGAGGCACGATCACTTGATCGACCTCAAGTCACATATCTGGATTTCTTGGCAACCCAACCACCGGTGCTCACGGAAGCAATCGAACCACTAGAGTCGGGTCATTGGCTCCGTGTAATTGAAGCCAAGTTTGAGTTACTCCAATGTGATGAATATCAGAAGACCTTATTTGCAGCTCAACAACTTCACGGATCGGCAGGAGCTTGGTGGTCTGAATATCTCGCCACGCTCCCAGATGGTCATCGTGTGACATGGCCGGAGTTCTGTGATGCCTTCCGTGCACGCCACATTTCTACAGGGATGATTAAAACGAAGTTGGAGGAATTTGTGGAGTTAAAGCAAGGAGCGATGAGTGCTTATCAATACTCCAAGGAGTTCAATCGTTTGGCTCAGTATGCGCCCGAGTATGTGAATACGGAGGCATTGAAGTGTGGCTGCTTCTTTCGAGGACTAAGTGTCAAGCTTCGATCTCGACTGGTATTATTCAATAACAACAATTATAATGAATTGGTCGATGTGGCAATTGTTCAAGAAGATGCAACTCTTCGCTATAAGGCGGAGAAAAGGAAGAGGAGCACATCACAAGAGGTTATTGGTGATGTTCCTCAGGAGGATCGGGTGGTATACTACTTACCGTCCGGTCAAGAGTTTTGGCTGAATGAGCAACCACCACTGAGTCAATATCACTCTTATCCAGTGGAGACTTCTCCTTCACCTCAGCCAAGTGTGCAAGAATATCCTAGCTCTTCATTACAACTTTGTGACCCCGCTCTTGCGGCTCCACCTCTGCAAGGTGTTCAGGGTTTCAGTCCACCCCAATTAAGTGGAAAGCACACAATGCATTTAGCACGGGAACGTCGCAAAATGGAACGTGACCGTGTCCAATTGTCCTTTTCCAAGAATTCTGGTCAGCACCATAAATTTAAAAAGAAGACCTCATCGAAGTCTACCAGTGTTAATTATGCTGCGATTGAGGACATTCCAGAAGGAGAACCTGTTTTAGCAGGCATGTTTACTTTACATGATCAACCAGTAGTCGTTCTGTTTGACTCTGGAGCTACTCATAACTTTGTGAGCAAGTATTTTGTGCTGAAACATCAAGTGCCAATTGTGACTGTCTCACATCCTTTTTGCGTCAGTTCACCTGGGGGCAATATTTCAACTAATGAGGTTGTCTCTCAAGCACCGTTGTGCATGGGTGGAAGTATCTATCCGGTGAACCTCATCATCTTGGAAGGTCAGCGGATTGACCTCATCTTGGGAATGTCATGGTTGACACATCATGGAGCTATCTTTGATATCAGCTCGCGGACTGTCCAACTAAATTCTCAATTCCATGGTAGCAACACTTTAAATCTTTTGAATACCGCACCAAGAGTCTCAGCGGTGCATCGCACAAGTGCCAAGAAGCTTGTGGATATCCCCGTAGTGTGTGAATATCCAGATGTGTTTCCTGCCGATCTTCCGGGCATGCCACCAGAACGTGACGTCGAGTTCAAGATTGAACTGGCGCCAGGAACCATACCAATCTCCAGGAAGCCGTATAGGATGGCACCAAAGGAACTTGCGGAATTGAAGGAACGGTTGAATGACTTATTGAGCAAGGGTTTTATTCGCCCAAGTTCATCACCTTGGGGTTGTTCCGCGTTGTTTGTGAAGAAGAAGGATGAGACTTTGAGGTTGTGTGTGGACTATCGTCCACTGAATGCGGTCACCATCAAGAACAAGTATCCACTACCACACATTGATATTTTATTCAATCAACTAGTGGGTGCTAAGGTATTCTCAAAGATGGACCTTCGTTCAGGTTATCATCAGATTAAGTTTGACCTGAGGACATTCCAAAAACCGCATTTTCGACGAGGTATGGTCTATATGAGTATCTTGTCATGTCCTTTGGGTTGACCAATGCACCAGCTCACTTCATGTATCTCATGAATTCGGTGTTTATGCCGGAGTTGGACAAATTCGTCGTGGTATTCATTGATGACATCTTGGTGTATTCTAAATCTGAAGAAGAACACACTAAGCACTTGCATATTGTGTTGCAAAGGTTAAGGGATCACAAACTGTATGCAAAGTTCAGCAAGTGTGAATTTTGGATCCGACAAGTGCCATTTCTAGGGCACATCATCTCGGCTGATGGTATTGCCGTTGATCCAAGCAAAATTGTACAAGTCCTGAAGTGGAAATCTCCCAAGTCTGTACATGAAGTTCGTAGTTTCCTGGGCTTGGCTGGCTATTATCGGAGATTCATTCCGAGTTTCTCAAAGATAGCTAAACCAATGACGGAACTGCTGAAGAAAGGAACAAGATACGTATGGACTCAAGAATGTGAAGAAGCATTTCAAGCCTTGGTGAAACACCTCACAACAGCACCGGTGTTGGCTCAGCAGGACACAACCAAATCGTTTGATGTCTATTGTGATGCAACTGGCATTGGTCTTGGTTGTGTACTCATGCAAGATAGAAGAGTGATCGCGTACGCATCCCGGCAGCTTCGGAATCATGAACAACATTATCCGACTCATGATCTTGAGCTCGCTGCCGTGGTGCTCGCATTGAAGATGTGGAGGCACTATCTTTTAGGCAATCTAGTGCATCTCTACACTGATCACAAGAGTTTGAAGTACATTTTCACCCAGAAAGATTTGAATATGCGACAACGAAGATGGTTGGAATTGATCAAAGACTATGAGATTGAGATCCACTACCATCCTGGCAAAGCAAATGTGGTTGCAGATGCGCTGAGCCGCAAGTCTCATGTCAATCACCTGTCGATCAGGGAAGAGGATGAGCCGAGTTTATACTTGGTTCCATATGGAGCACTCTACAATCTAGCTCTCATCCCTACCATCAGGGAAGATATCGTAGAGGCTCAGAAGGAAGACAAGGGAATGTCACACATTCGACGAAGAATGAAGAAGGGGGAGATGAAATGCTTTCGATGTGATGATCACGATACTATTTGGTTTAAAGACCGTATAGTCGTACCCCATGACATGGGGCTCCGAAAGAAGATCTTGGATGAAGCACACTTATCCAAGTACTCTATTCATCCGGGTAGCAACAAGATGTATCAGGATCTGAAGAAGAAATTTTTGTGGTCCCGGATGAAGCGAGAGATAGCGAAGTATGTATCTAAATGTGATACATGTCGGCGAGTGAAAGCTGACCATTTGAGGCAAGCCGGACAGTTACAACCCTTAAACATACCGGCATGGAAGTGGGAAGACATCAGCATGGATTTCATCGTTGGGTTACCCCTCACTTTCCGTAAGCACGATTCTATTTGGGTGATAGTTGATCGATTGACCAAGTCAGCTCATTTTATACCAGTCAATATCAACTACCATGCTCCAAAGTACGCAGAGTTGTATATCACAAGGATCATGTCCCTACATGGAGTACCCCGCACTATCATTTCAGATCGTGGAGCCTTATTTGTTGCTCGATTTTGGGAGAAGCTCCACGCATCATTGGGTACCAAGTTAATTCGAAGTTTCGCTTATCATCCGCAGACTGATGGTCAGACGGAGCGAGTAAATCAAGTCCTTGAGGACATGCTACGAGCTTGTGCCATCCACCATGGTAAAAACTGGGATGATCATCTATCATTGGCGGAGTTTTCATATAACAATGGCTATCAAGCTAGTATCCAGATGGCACCATATGAAGCTCTCTATGGCAGGAAGTGCCGCACACCATTGAATTGGTGTGAATCGGGTGAAAGAGTGACATATGGTATTGATCTGGTCAACGAAGCGGAAGAACAAGTGCGAGTAATCCAAGCCAATCTTAAGTCTGCTCAATCTCGACAGAAGAGTTATGCAGATAAATGACGTCGACCTCTTCACTTCGACATTGGGGATCACGTTTACCTTCGTGTATCTCCAATGAAAGGGATTCATCATTTTGGGGTGAAGGGAAAGCTGGCTCCACGATTCGTCGGACCGTTCGCTATCACTGAGAATGCGGACCTGTGGCCTATCGTCTGGAGTTACCGGCGTCTCTCTCTGGAATTCATAATGTATTCCATCTCTCTCAGTTGCGGAAGTGTCTTAAATCCCCAGCTGAAGTCCGCTCGGAAGATCTTGAAGCTCTACAACCTGATCTCACATATTCTGAGCATCCAACCAGAATTATCGATGAGAAGACTCGCACCACAAGAAACCGCACTTTGCACTTTTACAAAGTCTTGTGGAATGACCATACCGCTGAAGAAGCAACCTGGGAAAGCGAGGAATATCTTAGATCGAACTATCCGGACTTGTTAGCGGCATATGTTCATTAGATCATTTTCTTTTATCCTTCCTGTTGTAATCTCGGGACGAGATTCTTTTAAGGGGGGAGGAATGTAAAATCCCACTTTTTCCTTCATATGAAGTTTAGTTGTAAGTTGGTTATCGACCCTAATGGAGACTAATTATAACTATGCTTATGAACTTGATCTCATCAAATAATTTCTTCCACTCATGCTTAAATTTTATTAACATGAGGAATGGACTTCACCAATAATCTTAGATTAATTTTTTGACCTCTCTTCAAAGTTTGAAATTGTTTTAATGGAGGATCCTAGGTCAAATTAATATGCAGTACCCAATATATATTCAAATTAATTGCAAATTGAATATACTACTGTACATTTGGCCCTGTCAAAAATATTCGAATATGAGGCTATAAATTTTTCTATAGCCTTCTAATATTCTAATTAGAGTCTCGGAAAGTTTTCAAGATTTTTGAAGCAAGTCTCCATTAACTTGGACACGCACTAAGAGTTTAATTCAACGTCAACTCAAAAGGTTGACGTGTACATAACTTTGTCGAAATGAAGTCCCAATTTTTCTGGATGGCCCTCATGGTTCCAAAAGACTAAATTCAAAGTTTCATGACTTTTGAGCCTCATATACTAATTATTTGCCTGAGCAAATTAAATACTATTTGAATTCAAATTTGAAATTAAATCTGACTCAAACTTTGTCGGAACTGAAATTTGATTTCACATTTGGATTCCCCACATTTTTCTTAGACCTCACACCAAATTTGGAAATTCTTGAACAAAGTTTGAGGAGAAATTAGAAGTAGCAGAGAGGATAGGGATGAAAATCAAAGCAGAGCCCACATGTAAGTCTCACAAATGAGTGAACCGACTATGTCTTTTGTTCTCAGCAGGACAGCGCGCTTGTTGCATGCCGCCAGCACACAAGCTCGTGCCCAAGGAAAAGATCAAGGCGTTTTCCTTGTCCTTATCATCCTGCAGACGAGAATACTGCTACCTCGTCCAGTTTTTCATCGCTGGTTAACAGCAAAGAGCACCACAACGCTGCTCTGCTCACCACCTTCTGCAGCAACGTTGTTGCCCCGTCGAGCCGCGCCTCTGATAGCTCCTGCGCCAAACCGAGGACACCAAAAGCTTCAGCATGGTCTGCTACCTCTCCTCAAGTTGTCCCAGCTCAGTTTCCTCCCTCCCCATGCGGTGAACAGCTTCCCCGAGCTCTGTTCCGGGCTGCCGTCGTGGCTCCTCCTTGTAGGGCGAAACCACAAGCTCTCCCCTCCTAACAAGCACGTCACACAGGTCCGTGAAGATCCCCTCTCCACATTCTTGTATCAAATTGAGCTCCCATGGCTTGGTTAGGTAGGGAGATCAAAATTCGTGACCCACACATGTGAACTCTAGGTCGCCGTGGAAACCTACCTTGCGGCCATTATCCCCTCAATTAGAGCCCAGATCCTAGCTCCTCATGTCGCCGTGAATCTTCTAGACTTAATTTCTGTGAGTTTAGGGCATTGGTGAGCCACGTCCCATGGTGCCCAAGAGGTCACCGCCGCTGCCGTCGTCGGCGGCGACTTTCCACTCCCCGTGGCGGGTCTCCATGTGGCCAAAAATGTGTTCCAGAACGCGGGGAACAACTATTGTTTTTGGGTAGTGTTCATTTGACGCTCCTAGGAGTGGGAACGGCCGCATGAAGTCAGTAGGAAGCTCCCAGTTCGGGTCTGGCTAGAGGTAGAAGATGAACCTGACAGTGGGTCCCCCTGTCAGTGATTCAATTCTGTTTTTTTTTAATTCCAGGAACTTTGCCCAAATTCAAAAATGCATATCTCTCTGTAGTTTGATCCAAAAATCTTCAAACAAATTTTTTTTGAGAGCCCCTGAGCTCTAGTTTCTGTTAGTACAAATTGGGATCTATGAAAATCAGTTTTCAATTCTGTAGATTGCAATCTTTCCAAATACAAATAGATTTTTCTCAGCTGAACCTTCCACTGGAAAAATCCCCAAAATTCACATAAAATACATTGTCCTATTATTGATTACAAGAAATAGTGTTGGAGCCATTGCACCTGTATAACCCTCTGTATAATTCAATTACCTTTTTTAGTCATTGAATTATTATAGATATTCAGTTGCTTTATTGTGTCCCAAATTTGAACTGAACACTCCTTTAGTCATATATTAGTCCCTGTACAAATTTGGGATTTAATTGACTTAGTCTCCTGGTTCTAATTCGGTTGCCAACTTAATGTTAATTGAAAAGCAAAAATTCAGATATAAAATAATTCCAGAAATTCTTGCCAACTTTGAAATTTAATATATCCTTCATAAAGGCTTATAAATTTATGAAACCAATTTTGCTAGAACCAGAACAACATCCTATATCTTGATCATCAACTGGCAGCTATGTTCAAGCTACAGTTTCTTCTCTAAAATTCTTGGAATTTTATTGCTTACCATAATTTTAGAGACAACAAACTACTTTGATCATCTCCTGTTCTTTGCAAGAGTATTCCCTGTAGTCCCTAACATCTACCATAAAAATCCCAAAGCCAAAGAAAATCATTCACTCACTATAACCATAGTTAGAAGCTTATGAACTATATCTACATTATAATTTACTAGCGTTCATATATACATGTCGTGTAGTGATCGATATTGACGAACAACGTCGCTTGAAGGAGAAGACCAGGGTGTCCACTTGAAGTCCTTGGCGGAGTCATGCACAGAAGGACCACTAACAATTGACATTTATTCGAGTCGCAAACTAAGGCAAGCCCCGGTTTGCATTTAAGAGCTTTTCAAAGTTTTCCAGTTTTATTCACTTACGTCTTCAGTTGATATTGTGCATTACGTATAAGGTGTTTGATACTCCACTTGCATGACCACAAATCCCATGGTTTGGTTGGAACGAGTTATAGTTTGACCTGTAGTAACTGCCTTGCTAATGCATAGGAAATCCGGTAGAAGTCGAGTAGTTGGAATCTACTCGCGAGAGATATAGGACATATCTAACAGGATTGGTTAGATAAACAATGACTTAATATAATGAATCTGAGACCGGGCAGGGAATGGATAGGAAGCGACGAGAATTGAGTCTCGGTCGCATAGCCCTGCCTGTGTCGCTTGAGGACCGTGCCGTATGCGGCACCGTTGGGCAAGCTTGAACTGAACCGGTTGCATAATGGTATATGGGCCCATTAAACTGATGTAACTCCAGACTTTAGTGTGGAGACTCCTCGGTTGTCCTTGAATGGAGATGCGAAGGCATAAAGGTGTAAATCTTCTAGCGGGCAAATTCGACGTGTCCGTGTAGGGGACCTTTTGCTTGGGATGAAGGGGTTTGTCGACATTGGGGTCTTGGGTGAAAGGTGGCCACGTATGACGCGGGGAGGAGAGCACGTATGTGTCTCCCACGCGGGTGTGCGTGTCGTGCAGTCCGGGTGTGTCCTGATTGCAATCACCGTCCCTCGCGGTAATAGAGTACCACTTGTTCACTGTGTCGTGACGTAGTAAATACTAAAGAAGCCAGCAAATTATATTGTATTGAATTATAATTGCTTTGCAACCTTGTATGACTTAGAGATAGCAAAATTAAAGTTTACAATTTCTCCATACTTTAGCGGTAATAGCTTTATGTGCTCTGAGCATGTCATATCATCGGTAAAGCGTTTCTTGTTTGATTGTGGAGCCCATGATGTGCCTTGCTTGGAGAATGTCATTTGCTACATAAAACCTGATTATAAGGATCCACTTGTAGGCGAGTCTATTTATGCTATTTGTTACCCATGTTAGTATTCACCCTGCATATGTCTAGTGAGACGGTTAAGTCTTGCTGAGCCTTATGCTCACGTTTGCGCTTTAACGATTTTTGCAGGTATTAGTTTTATTGCTACTGTTCAGGTTGTACATGACTCGAGGTGTCGAGGTAAATCTCATGTGAACCACGCCGCTGCTGAATGTTCTCCGTGTTGCTAGTGAGAAGCGTCTTAGGGCATGGACGTCTTCTCTCCTGCTTAGTTAGGTGAGATTATGAGTATGTATTTTCCGCTGCGTGTGTACTTCTGTGGTACACTCTTTTGTAAACTCTTCTTATTATGAAATGAAAACTTTATATGTTTTGGTATCCTTTTCGTGTGTGCTGTTAGGTGCCGCATCGCACGGCACCACCCAATGAGATCCTCGGATGTGTAGACTCCGGTCCCCACATGTGCTCAACAATTGTGACAAGACATAAAAAGCATCAATATAATCAAAAGATTGGCAATAGGAACAATATATTGATATTTAACAACATTAGCAAGTCTTGCACAAATGTAAACAACCAAGTAGCATGAATAAGTTACAAAAGTGGTCCAAATGACAAGAACACACCACACACACAAAAGACTACTACTTCCCCCGAACACACACAAAGGACTGACTCCCCCTAACTCTCCCCCTTTGGCATCAAGGCACCAAAAAGGAAAAGAAGAGGGGGACAAGGACCCAAAAGCTAGTCCTCGTCCTCGTCACTATCGCCGTCGCGGGAGTCACTCTCCGTGGCCTCCGGGTCCTCGACATCTTCCTCATGATCGTCGTCGTCGTCGTCGGAGCCCGGTGAGGAGGTACCCTCCGTCTCACCCAAGAGTGCCAACTCCTCGGGGGTGAGAAGGAGGTAAGGAGTGAGCTCGTCGTCGGAGGCCTCAGGGCTCATCGGAATCTCCATCTTGTCGCAGAGCTTCCTCACGTACCTCTCAGTCCGCTGAGCTTGCACCTCGGCTTTGCGGCACGAGATGAAGATGGACCTTAGAAACTTGAGGACTCCGCTGCTAGAGGAGCCACCGGGTGAGTGAGTGGCACGGCGAGAGGCTCCACCACGAGGTTCCTCCGGCTGAGAGGGAGGATCCGCGTTCTTCCGGCGCGGAGGGATCTGGACAGCAGGAGGCATCTGGGGTCGGAGAGGCTGGTGAGTGGTGTCCTTCACAAACACAAGCCCGGACACCTTCTCGATCAGACACATAATGTACGGGGCATAACCACAGGCACGGTTGGGTGTGTGTGAGATGTTGTAGATATCATCAAAGATGTAATCTACAAGGTTGAACATCTCATGTCCATCGATGAGAGCCAACAGGTGCCTGAGGTGACCCTGGATGATCCCTGCATCCCCTTCCTTCGGAGCCACTGTCCTCCTAAGAATTCTGTTGAGGATGCTGTAGAACGGGAGGATGTTCCTGGCCAGTCCAGCTTCACACTTGACATGAAGAGGGTACATATAGCTCATGTCATCCCTGTCCATGGCCTTGAGATTGGAGATGATGATCTCATGGTCCAGGTGACTCTCCAGACCAAGAGCCTGAGCAAACACCTCAAAGGTGGCATAGTACTGCTCACCGTTGGTCATCCAAGTGATTGCACGGTCACCACGCGAGTGGATGTGAACCGTGGTATAGAAATGAACAATGACCTCCTCATTCCAGTCATACTTGAACCCGAGAATGTCCTTGATTCCGTGGCGCTCAGCTGCCTCGATCACTGCGTCAAACGCCTCGTGCTTCTTCTTGGCCATATAGGTCCAGTCCACCCATTGAGCCTGGATCACTGGCTTCTTCATGGCCTGGTAGACTGTGCGATAGTAATCGCAATGGAAGTCACACCAGAACCGAGGGTCGGCGGTGGACCTCTCATACCTATACATTCTCGTCTCTGAGCCTCCTGGCCTTCTCAGCTCCTTTTCCTTTGAATGTGTTAGCTGAGAGGTTGGGCTGACGGTTTGGATTACGTGCTGGACTGTGCATCATCAGAGGGCTAACAGCTTGGGCCTTCCCTTTTTCACGAATGGCTACCCCTCTGGGTGCCTTCTTGGCGGGCACCTTGACAGAGGGCTTCTTCTTTTTCAGCTCGACAGGAGCCGGAGCCTTTCCTTTCTTAGGGTCACGCTCGACCCTGGGCTCTTCTTCCCTTTGGGCTTGCTCCTTGCCCTTTGCCTTCTCGCCAGCAGTGACGAGTCTCTTCCTTTTGGGAGCATTGGCCTCAGCGGCCCTGGAGTTGTGAGCCTCCCTGTCTTGCCTTTTCTTCCTCCTTAGCTCAGTCAGGGAGTCTGCAGTTGCTCGTGCCATGGCTTCTTCCTCATTGTAGATGGTGGCAGCTACTTTGGAGGCCTCGAGGGCCTTCAGCCGCCTTTCTTCTTTTTCCTTCTGCACCTTAATGAGGGCAGCCTTCGTCCTCGCTTCGACGATTTGAGCCTTGGTGCGGCCTCCCGGGGTACTTCCGCACCTCTCTCCTCGGTGCGGCCCCGATTTGTCTCGGGATGTTCTTCATCGCCCGTGGGGATGAGATGAGAAGGGGAGCGCTCCGAGTTAGACATGCTGCGAAAAGCATAGACGGGAAGATATGAGTTCAAGGAGATGGAAGTATTGCGGAAGAAGTCTCGAGAGAGGACTAGGATTAGGGTTTGCTCTGTGCAAACCGGACTTGTCCGCCCTGGGGGCGGACTAGTCCGCAGGGCGGACTTGTCCGCCAGGGGCCGGACTAGTCCGGGTTGCACAGGATAAACCCTAACCCTAATCGAATCATCAAAAAAACTTCGGATCAGCGCGCAATACTCCTAGGCTATGATCACAGGGGTATATGGAGCAATATCTATGAAGGTGTTCCTATCAAAAACCTAAAGAATCAAAAATGGGGAAAGTTTTTGAAAAATCTAGAATACCTTCTTAAATCCGCGAGAATCGACGAAATCGACGATGGATTGCGAAGGTGAAGCGCGGGAAAACGATCCCTCACTCCCAAGGGCTCCAATGCACGGATTGGAATCGAGATTTGGTGGATGGAGCGAAAAATCGCCAAAAAGGCGGTTGCTTGAGCGTGGGAGAGGGAGAGGCGCAAGTGGGAGGAAGAAGAGGGGTCTGGGCTGACCCTGGGGGTTTAAGCCCCCAAGGGACGGACTAGTCCGGTGCCAGGACGGACTAGTCCGGTGCACGGACCAGACGCGGACTAGTCTGCCTCCGGACTAGTTCGGCCTCAGAGCGGACTAGTCCGGTATGCGGACTAGCCGCGGACTAGTCTGGACCCGGACTTGTCCGTCCAAAGGGGCGGACTATTCCGGTCCGACTGGGCTGAAAAACTGTATTTTAGAGCTTTGCCCTCCAATCATTGGTCCTTTTGGACAACAAGCAATGCAAACATGATTATTGAAGATAAATATGACACAAACATGATCAATTTTCAAGAAAAAGTTTTCTCAAACAGATTTTGAAGAGAGATCACGATAGAGAGGAGTTTTTCGAAATATAGCTCAAAAACTGAGAAATGTGGTTTAGGCCACATTCCTAGAATCCAAAATGTTGAGCTCACTTCTTAGCTCACAGAAACGCTTCTCATCAAGTGGCTTGGTGAAGATATCCGCGAGTTGATGTTCCGTCCTCACATGAGAAATTTCAATATCTCCCTTCATTGAGTGATCTCGCAAGAAATGGTGTCGAATGTCTATGTGTTTGGTCCTAGAGTGCTCCACCGGATTATGGGCTATCTTGATGGCACTCTCGTTGTCACACAAGAGTGGAATGTTGCGCAAGTTAATCCCATAATCCCTAAGGGTTTGTCGCATCCAGAGAAGTTGTGCACAACAACTTCCGGCTGCAACATATTCCGCTTCGGCGGTGGAGAGAGCAATAGAGTTTTGGTTCTTGGAGGACCAAGACACTAGAGATCGACCTAAGAATTGGCATGTACCCGATGTGCTCTTCCTATCGACTTTGCACCCCGCATAGTCCGCATCAGAATATCCAATGAGGTTAAACTTAGATCCTTTAGGGTACCAAAGTCCTAGGGAGGGTGTGTGTACTAGATATCTCAAGATCCTTTTAACGGCGGTCAAATGACAAGCCTTAGGTGCCGCTTGAAAGCGTGCACACATACACACACTTAGCATGATATCGGGCCTAGATGCACAAAGATAGAGAAGTGAACCAATCATAGACCTATATAACTTTTGATCCACACTTGGACCATCCTCATTTAGGTCTAGGTGTCCATTTGTCCCCATAGGGGTTTTGATGGGTTTTGCCTTATCCATGTCAAACTTCCTTAGAATATCTTGTGTATACTTAGTTTGACTTATGAACGTCCCTTATTTGAGTTGTTTTACTTGAAATCCTAGAAAGAACTTCAACTCACCCATCATGGACATTTCAAACCTCTCCGTCATTATCTTGGAGAACTCATCACAAAACACCTTATTTGTGGAACCAAATATGATGTCATCCACATATATTTGGCACACAAAAAGATCTTCGTTGAAGTGCTTTGTGAAAAGGGTATAATCCGCTTTGCCTATCCTAAAACCATTTTCAACTAGAAAGTCTCTTAGGCACTCATACCAAGCTCTAGGAGCTTGCTTGAGGCCATAAAGAGCCTTTCGCAATTTGTAAACATGGTTAGGATAGTCTTGGTCTTCAAACCTGGAGGTTGCTCTACATAAACTTCTTCCTTGATTGGGCCATTAAGGAATGCACTCTTAACATCCATTTGGTAGAGCTTGAAGTCATGATGAGTAGCAAAGGCTAGTAATATCCGAATTGACTCAAGCCTAGCTACGGGAGCAAATGTCTCATCAAAATCCAATCCTTCAACTTGTGAGTACCCTTTTGCCACAAGTCGTGCCTTGTTCCTAGTTACCACGCCATGCTCATCTTGTTTGTTGCGTAACACCGACTTGGTTCCAACAACATTAGCTTGTGGGTGCTTGACAAGCTCCCAAACCTTGTTCCTTTCAAAGTTATTGAGCTCCTCTTGCATGGCAACTACCCAATCCGGATCTCTTAAGGCATCTTCAACCTTATGGGGTTCCAAGGATGAGACAAAGGAGAAATGCTCACAAAAGTTTGCAACACGTGAACGTGTTGTTACTCCTCTTGTGATATCTCCTAGAATGTTGTCAACGGGATGATCCCGTTGAACACTTTGATGAACACGAGGATGCGGAGGTTGAGCTCTTGAATCACTTGCTTCATCTTCTTCACTTTGGTCTCCCCCTTGATCCAAGCCTCCTCCTTGATCTTCATTTCCATTATCATCTTGGGGAGTATCTAGTGGATCTCCAACTTGTCCAATGGGGGTTTGACCTACTTCATAATGATGATGGTCACTTGGGCTTTGAGATGGTTCTTGTGGGCGAACATCTCCAAGTGCCATTCTCCTTAGAGCTTCTAGTGGAGGTTCCTCTTGATCAAGGGCATGTTGATCAACTTGCTCCACTTGAGAGCCATTAGTTTCGTCAAACACCACGTCACGTGCTACTTCAACAATTCCGGAGGATTTGTTGAACACACGGTACGCATGAGTGTTTGAGTCATATCCAAGCAAGAAACCCTCATCGGACTTTGAAGCAAACTTCGAAGTCCTAGGCTTCTTGTTGAGGATATAACACTTGCTACCAAAAACACGAAAGTAAGAAACATTGGGTTTCTTACCAACGAGAAGCTCATAAGGAGTCTTCTTGAGGAGGCGATGAAGGTACAATCGGTTTACGGCATGGCAAGCGGTGTTAGCCGCTTCCGCCCAAAACCGGTCCGATGTTTTGTACTCATCTAGCATCGTCCTTGACATCTCAATGAGCGTCCTATTCTTTCTTTCGGCAATTCTATTTTGTTGTGGAGAATAGGGAGCGGAGAACTCATGCTTGATGCCCTCCTCATCTAGGAACTCTTCTACTTGCATGTTCTTGAATTCGGTGCCATTGTCACTCCTTATAGCCTTTATCCTTAAGGTGAACTCATTTTGAGCTCTCCTTAGGAATTTCTTGAGGACACCGGGGGTTTCACTCTTATCATGCAAGAAGAGCACCCAAGTATATCTAGAGAAGTCATCAACGATGACTAGACCATACTTGTTGCCACCGATGCTAATGTAAGCAATGGGGCCAAAAAGATCCATATGGAGTAACTCCAAAGGTCTAGTTGTCGTCATGACATTCTTAGAGGGGTGTTGAGCTCCTACTTGCTTTCCCGCTTGACACGCACCACATGGCCTATCCTATTCAAATACCACATCCTTTAGGCCACGAACGTGCTCTCCTTTAAGGAGCTTTTGAAGGTTCCTCATTCCAACATGGGCAAGCCTTCTATGCCAAAGCCGTCCCATGTTGGCTTTCGCCATTAAGCATGTGTCAAGTTGAGCCTTATCCGTGGTAAAGTCCACAAGATACAACTTTCCCTTGAGCACTCCCTTAAAGGCTATTGAGTCATTACCCTCTCTCAGAACATTCACATCCTCACTAGAAAAGACACACTTATATCCTTTATCACAAAGCTGTGATATGGATAGGAGATTATAGTCTAGGGAATCAACATGCAAAACATTAGATAAAGTATGCGAAGAGGAGATAGCAATTTTACCGGAGCCAAGGATTTTCCCTTGGCTATTATCCCCAAAGAAGATTCCTTCACTTGGGTCCTCGTTCTCCTCATACTCTATGAACATGCTCCTCTCTCCGGTCATGTGGTTGGTAGATCCGCTATCCAGCACCCATTTCGATCCACCGGAGGAGTAAGCCTACAAAACAAGTTTATGCCTTCCTTTTAGGTACCCAAGCGGAGTTGGGTCCTTTCACGTTAGTAGTTAGGCATTTGGGCACCCACACGCAAGGCTTGGGGCTCTTGCGGAGTGGCCCAACATATCTAGCAAACACTTTGCCGTGTTTGTTCCTCTTAAGTACATAAGATGAATCAAAATCCTGAAATAAAGGATGCGATTTAGATTTAGGCATTTTGCTGCTAGAGGGTGAGTTCTTTTCAATTTTAGTTGGAGATGAACTCCCCTTAACAAAGACAATCATGTCCTTGCCATACTTGGAGGTTTTGGCGTTATGCCTTCCACCTCTTGTATAGCCAAGACCATCCTTGACATGGGGAGGTCTTGTGTTGGTGTATGCACTTCGTGCATACGCCACCTTCTCCTTGTCAAAGATGGCACCCTTAGGTGCTTGCTTGCCTTGCGCTGAGTTGAGTTCATCCTTAAGCTTAAGGATTAAGTTAGAGCACTTGCAAGGCGGAGTTGCATTGGATGAGGCCTTTGAGAAGGTTGAGCTCTTAGAGGAAGAGGCTACATTGTTCTTGAGAGACTCAACTTGAGTCTCAAGGATTTTGTTAACTTTTGACAAGTTCCCAAGTTCATCCTTGAGCTCAATTGTTTTCTTCTCAAGACTTGAACACGTTTTCTTACTTAGAGCAAGTTCGTATTCAAATGCCTTGCTCTTCTCTCTTTCAAGCTCAAGGAGTTCATCAAGCTCTCGACATCTCTCCTTCTCAAGGATGAGCATGTCCTCTTGTCTGTTGATGAGATCCTCCTTCTCAAAGATCTCATCCATAAGCAACTTCATCCTACGCAGGGTGCTTTTGCTTATGTCCTTAAACATATGCTCATTTTCACTAGCGCTATCAAATTCATCTTGCGAGGAAGTTGTGGAGGAGGGATGAGATGTTACCTTTCTCCTTCCCTCCCTTGCCATAAGGCAAGTAGGTTTGTAGTTGTCGTTGAGGTTGGGGAAGAGCTTGCTTCCCTTGGAGCTCCTCCCGATGGCTATGGTAGCCATCTTCTCCTCTTCTTCGGAGGAGGAGGACTCATCGTTAGATTCCCACTCCTTCCCCAAGTGGGCTTGTCCGGAGGGCCTCTTCTTCTTGAAGAATTTCTTATCTTGAGGCTTGCCCTCCTTCTTCTTCTTCGCTTCTTCATGTGGGCAATCAGCGATGAAGTGCCCATACTCGCGACAATTGTAGCAAGACCTTTTTGATTTGGGCCTTGCTCTTTCCTTCCCTTTGCCCTCATGGTTGTATCCACCTTTCTTCCTCCTCATCATTCTCCTGAATTTGTTGATGAAGAAGGCCTCTTCCTCATCGGTGTCGAGGCTCTCCTCATCACTTTCCTCTTGCTCCTTTGAAGAGGGTGTTGCCTTGAGTGCAACGTTCTTCATCTTGGAGGCAGTGAACTTCTGAAGGTCGTTGTAGAAGAGCGCCTCCTTCTCCATGATCTCGTGGTTGATGATCCTTCCAAGGTCCTCCTCCGTGGTCATTTGAGTGAACCCCGGGCTTTCTCGAATCATGGAGCAAAGAGCGACGTTCCTAGGCATGAATGCCCGGATCATCCTCTTCACAACCTCGTGGTCGGTCCACTTGGTGCAGCCATTTGATCGGCTCTTGTTGATAAGTACCTTCAACCGGTTGTACATGTCTTGGGGGGATTCACCATCCAAGATGGCGAATCTCCCAAGCTCTCCTTCGATGAGCTCAATCTTGGCCTCCTTGACCACCTGATTCCCTTCATGTGCCGTCTTGAGGGTGTTCCATATGTCTTTGGCCACCTCAAGGCCATCGACGCGGTTGAACTCATCTCTTGAGAGAGATGAGATAATCACACCCGCAGCTTGAGCGTTGCGGTGGATGAGGATGGCTTGTTCTTGCGTGATGTTGTCCTCATCCTTCGGGATCTCCACCCCGGTCATGACAATTTGCCACAATGCCGGATTGAGTGATACGAGGTGGATCTTCATGTTGTGTTTCCACATCCCGTAGTCGGTTCCATCGAATTCAGGAGGTTTCCCCAATGGGATGGAGAGGTAGTGGTTGTTGGCGGCAAGGCGTTCATAGTTGAACCCTTGTCGGTTGTAGTTGACCCCGCCGCCACCACTTGATGAGCTTGACGGCTCAACCACAGCAATCTTCAACTTCTCCCGGAGCTTCGCCTTGAGCTGGCGAGTCTCCTCATCATCCGTTGGCTTGTCTTTATAAGCCATTGTCTCTTCACGTGTCGGTTGAGAGTCGTTGGTCGACACCTCTTCAAACACCACTCCGGCCATCTCTCCGAGTTGTTAGACTCTTTGTGGAGAGTCCTGCTCTGATACCAATTGAAAGTTGCCTAGAGGGGGGTGAATAGGCTAATCGACCTGCAAATGACTTAATAAAACGAGATTAAATCACAGGGGGCGGACTAGTCCGGTCTTGGGGCGGACTAGTCCGGTCAGCCTGCGTGAAGATCCCTAAAAAGTGTTTCTAGCAAGTTTTAAGGGGATTTTCTCGAGGCTACAGGTGAGTATATGTTTAATACAAGTTTAGAATCTATCAACACAAGAGTGAGTCAAGTTTTAACAAGATTAAACAATGTGAGGCTCAAAACAAGACTAGCAACCCTAGAACGAAGTAAGTGATAAACAAAATGCGAAGAACACGGAGACACCAGGAATTTTATCCCGAGGTTCGATTCCACACAAGAATCTACTCCCCGTTGAGGAGTCCACAAAGGACCGGGTTCACTAACCTTTCCCTCACCAAGTTTACCGCACGGGCCTAACTTGGTTCTCCACTATTTCAAAGTGTGATTACAAGATTCGTTGGGGCTTCTCACAATCTGAGGCTCCCACACCACAAAGATGATCAACAACACAAAACACACTCAACACACAGCTCACAAAGACTCAATGAGTGCAAGAGATCAAACCGGGAGCACAAGCGCGATGTTCTTCCTCTTCTCCACCTCACTAAACCCTAATCCACACAAGAATTAGTTTTAGAGGGAAAGTTGGCAAGAAAGAGGCTTAAGAGTGCTCCAAGTTGGCTGTGGCGGCGCTGGGGTTCAAGATTGTTTGAAATGAGGCCGGGGGTCCCCTTTTTATAGGAGTCCCGAGCCCAAACTGCTGACCTCAGCAAAAGGGCGGACTAGTCCGGCCTCAGGCCCGGACTAGTCCGGCCTAGGGGACCACTGACCCCTCTGACACTGTCGCACTGCGCGGCAATCGTCACGCTACCCGCCAAAGTTCAATTTCAAACGGTAACTTCCACAACGGACTAGTCCGGCCCTTACCGGACTAGTCCGATCTCACACAGAACCTTTTGTTCCGTGTGAAAACGGACTAGTCTGGAGACCACGGACTAGTCCGGCCCCAAGGGCGGACTAGTCCGGCCTTCCCAGACTTAGTCACAAAACCTCTCTGCACTCAGCACCACGGACTAGTCCAGCCCAAGGACGGACTAGTCCGATCTCACACAGGACCTTTTGGTCCGCCCCAAAACGGACAAGTCCGCTCTCTAGGACTTAGTCCCGAAACTCCATATCAAGGGGTACCCCGAACTAGTCCGGTCCACTACGGACTAGTCCGAAGTCACACAGGACCTTCTGGTCCGTGTGAAAACGGACTAGTCTGGCCAGGAGCGGACTAGTCCGGCCCTAAGGCGGACTAGTCCGGCCACTCCTGCCAGACTACTCTAACTTCAACTCCAAATAGGATTTCTACCTCAACCATCACTCTTGAGCTCCTACTTTGATCTCTTTGCACTTTACGCACACACCCTCCTATTTCTACGGCTAGTCTAACTCAACATGCTAGAAACCCTAGTTTCTACGCTTCGAGTTGACTCCGTTTCATTCCTTTTCCTTTTTGAGGGTTTGCGTCTCCGATCGAGTCCACACCTGTGCTAAGATCACATGAGCTCATTAGCGACTTAATTGTCGTCATCAATCATCCAAAACCCACGGGGAACCTAGATGCACTTTCAATGCCCATCATCGCCTGCTGCGTCTGCTGCTGCTGGTCGAGGGTGCGCTAGTGCATCTGGTCTATGAGTCCAGTCAGCAGGTCAGTGTTCTCACGCCTCTCACGGGCGATCTGACGCTGCATCTCCTACTGCTGCTGCTGGACCTCAAGGAGGCGGGCAGCCTGCTCCGCTCGGGCCTGTTCAGCTGCCAGCCTATCGAGACGTTGCTGCTCAACCATCTGCTGGAGGAGCGAAGTCAGCTCTGACGACTGAGTGACCTGTGCCTCAGTGATGGGAGGTGGAGTAGGTGGTGGCACTGTAGAGCCTCCAGCCTCCGCGTCGTGCTGCCTGGGTGAGGGAGGAGGTGGAAAGTACTCCTTGACACTATCGTCGGTGTCGCTCTCGGACCATGTGTGTTGCAGGTCCTCACCCTGTGCCTCTGCCTCAGCTAGCCTCTCATCCTCCTTCTCCAAGTTCGACCAGTCCTCCTCAGAGAGACGAGCCCTGACCTAACGCTCGACTGTACGGCCAAGGCGGCGGTCTCCAGGAGCTGGAGCACGGTAGTGGCTAAACCGTGTGACGCTCTTGTCAGTGAGCCGGTCGTGCACGGCAGACTCCTCAGGGACCATCATGGTGAGCAGGTAGCTGATCCAATGTCCATACACGAGCTGCCTCATCATGCCCACTCTGTCTGTGATCACATCCTCCATCTCGCATATGAGGACGTCCACTATGTCGAACTCCATCCCGTTCATGATGTAGAACAGGAGAGTCTGTTGTAAGCTGGTGAACCCCTCCAAGTAACCAGACCTCGGCAGGAGCGTGCGGCGCAAGGCGAGGTGCACTGTGCGTGCAGCAGGAGTCAACAGGGCCGGTACTCTCGGTTGGTCAGGAGAGAAGGTAGGACCAAACAGGGAACGGACCTCCTCCAGAGCTGGTGCCACTCCTCCAGTGAGCGGCCTCCTCGGCGGGTCTGCCTGACCATAGACCCCCTCATGCACGTAGGTGTCGTGCAAGTCCACGCCTAGCAGCTGTGCTAGTGTATGCCTCGTCAAGTGGTAGTGCTGTCCCATGAACATGAAATCAATCAATCTTCTGCCCTCAGAGACGTAGAGGGTGGCGTAGAACACGCGGACCCAATCCTCCACGTAGGCACTCCTCTCATAGGACACTAGCTGCACCAGACCTCTGTACCTGTCGAAATAAGGTCGAATCTCTGTCTCAGCAGCCAGAGCGAGCTGATCCCAGTCCAGGAAGTTGTGCTTGAACAACTTGTGGCCTCGGCGTCTGTAAGTCTCGTAGAGAGACGCCTGCGTCACGGTCCCAAACCGGCTGTCCACCAGGGCTTCCCGAGGCTGCGGGTACCACTCCTCAAGCAGCACACTCCAGCTGAGTCTGCGAAGCTGCTTGGACTTCATCTTCGGGTAGTCGGTCAACAGGACTCCTTCAGCGACATGGACAGTGGTGTCCATCTCGTAGATAGCTCGCTGGGCCTCCCTATCCTCACGACGATCAGCAGCTGTCGATCTCAGACGAGGTGCTGCCGGGGGATGACCCCCACGGGTCCGGGCTGAGCGTCGGCGGACGAGAGGCTCTACCGGCTCTTCTTCGGCGTCGGAGTCATCGATCACAGGAGGCTGCCTCGGACGAGCTTCACGGATCCTCAGTGATACTCCTCGGCCACGCTCACGCTCCTCGGCGGTGTGAGCGGCCATCAATGCCTTCTTCTCCTCCTTCGACAATTTTTGCTTCTTCGCGGCCGGCTCCGCGATGGCCTTGCCCTTGTTTTTCTTGCCGCGAGCCATTGCGATGATCAAGAGTGAGGTTGACGAAGTCACGCGCACGGAACGACACGGAGATCAACGGGCCGGGAAACCCTAGCGACGGGGTGGTGACCGTGGAGGCACCACGACGGCGAGGTGTGCGCGTGGGGCGGCTGGTGGTGCACGAGAGTAGGCGGCGGCATCGCTGTGGTGGCGAGGGAGAGCAGCGGTGGCGCTTGGTGGAGCAGCGGTGGCGGTTGTGGCGGAGGTTAGGCGGCGGCGGCTGCAGCGGAGGTGAGGCGGCAGCTGCAGCGGTGCTTGGAGGCGGCGGGCGGCGACGAGCGGCGGCGGCCGGAGGGCGGCGGCGGCGTCCAGCAGCGGCGGTGGCGCAAGGGCGAGAGAATCGGAGGTGGCGGCGTCGGGGTCGGGAGAGAGAAATCGGCGGAGGCGAGACAGCGTTTAAATTGTGGGTCCCAAACCCTAGCCAACTTTTTCACACCGGATGGACCGATGATGAACAACGGATGCATCGGTCGAATGCCACAGTAAGGTTTTTCAGAAAAGTGCCGTTGACACCGGATGGACCGACGTTGAGGGATGGGATCATCGGTCGAATGGCACAGTAAGGGTGTTCAAAAATGGAAAGTTGACATCGGATGGTCTGACGTGGGATGCAGTAGCATCGGAGGTATTTGGCATAGTTCTAGAAGAGTAAACACCAGATCGACCGATGTTGTTCAGAATGAACACGTCGGTTGAATTGAGATACTGACTGAACTGGCACTTGGAGATTGAACACCAGATGATCCGATGAGGGATTGACCTAGGCATCGGATAATCCGATGAGAGCAGAACAAAAACATCCCATATATGTCCTTTGACCAAACAAACAAGCAAAGAGAAACACATGTCTTAGGACTGTTTGGGCAACCCCTTACCCCTCAAAAATGCTGATATGCCAATAGCTTGGCTAGGCCTTAAAGCAAATGGAACACCGAGAAAAATAGGAGGAAATCAACCAAATAAAATGTAAGGCCCATGCTTTGTGAGCTAGAGTATGAAGACTTATATCTCTTTGAAGCATGTTCCTCTAGGCATTAACGCGCCTAACATTTTGTTCTTTCCACCTTATATGAGTTGAGATATTGCATTTCAAACAAGTCTCTTTCTCATGAGGTGGGTTCCCCTTTGTGACAATCTACCGTATGCAATGCCAAACAAATTATAGTGCAAGAAATTTAAATATGAGTGCAAGTCTATATGGCAGGCATCATGCAAGGCATAAAGTAAATCTATCTTGACAAAATTGAACCTTTCAAAGGCTTCTTCAGGAAGAGCTACTCTCCAAGCCTTAGGAAAACCCAAAAGAACCACCATCCCAAGCTAACCCTTGCTCACCCCTATCCTTTGAGAGGTAGGCAAGACCTATATGATATGCATTCTTACATGATCATGGCAACTTACATGACGTTTGATGCATCTAGCACATTTAATTCACTTCTTAGCCTAGAAAAAGTTTTCTCATCAAGTGGTTTAGTGAAGATATCCGCCAATTGTTCTTCGGACCTAACACCTCACAATGAGATGTCTCCCTTAGCTTCATGGTCCCTTAAGAAATGATGGCGAATATCAATGTGCTTAGTGCGGGAGTGTTGAACGGGGTTTTTAGATATCTTAACCGCACTTTCATTGTCACAAAGGAGAGGCACACAACCAAGTTTAACACCAAAGTCCAAAAGGGTTTGCTTCATATAAAGAATTTGGGCACAACATGCACCGGCCGCAATGTATTCCGCTTCCGCCGTGGACAAGGCGACGGAATTTTGCTTCTTGCTTGACCAAGAAACTAGGGAATGCCCAAGCAAGTGGCACCCACTGGAGGTACTCTTGCGATCCACGCGGCATCTGGCAAAGTCCGAATCCGAGTATCCCACAAGATGGATTTTTGCACCTTTAGGGTACCACAAGCCCACACTAGGAGTATGCTTAAGATACCTAAGTATCCTAAAGACCGCCTTCCTATGTGATTCTTTAGGTGCCGCTTGAAAGCGAGCACACAAGCATACACTAAACATGATATCGGGCCTAGATGCGGTAAGATAAAGCAATGAACCAATCATAGAATGGTAGTTAGATTGATCAATAGGTTTACTGTCCTTATCCGCGTCGATATGACAATTGGTTGCCATTGGAGTGCTTCTTGAGCTACAATCTCCCATCTCAAATTTCTTCAAGAGGTCCTTGGTGTACTTCTCTTGATAGACGAAGGTCCCCTCTTGAAGTTGCTTGATTTGAAATCCAAGGAAGAAGTTGAGCTCTCCAATCATTGACATCTCGAATTCCCTAGACATTATTTTGCCAAACTCATGGCTAAGAGCTTTGTTAGTTGAACCAAAAATAATATCATCAACATAAATTTGACAAATGAACAAATCTCCGTTGATGTCCTTGGTGAAGAGTGTAGTGTCCACCCTCCCGATCTTGAATCTTTGCATGATGAGGAAGTCCCGTAGTCATTCGTACCACGCCCTAGGTGCTTGCTTGAGCCCGTAGAGTGCCTTGTGCAACCTATACACATGATTAGGATTCCTCGGATCTTCAAACCCGGGAGGTTGTTCAACATAAACAAGCTCATTAATGTAACCATTAAGAAAGGCACTTTTCACATCCATTTGATAAAGCCTAATGCTATGATGTGATGCAAAGGCAAGAAGTATACGGATTGCTTCTAGCCGGGCGACCGGGGCAAATGTCTCCCCAAAGTCTAGTCCTTCAACTTGCGAGAACCCTTTGGCCACAAGTCTTGCCTTGTTGCGGACCACAACGCCATTCTCGTCTTGTTTGTTGCGGTACACCCACTTTGTTTCGATGACGTTCTTGTCCTTGGGTAGCTCCTCCAACATCCAAACTTCATTGCGGATGAAGTTGTTGAGTTCTTCTTGCATGGCCATCACCCAATTTGAGTCTTGGAGTGCTTCCTCAATATGAGTGGCTTCTACACATGAAACAAACGAGTAGTGCTCACAAAATGAAGCGAAATGGCGAGAACGTGTACTTACACCCCTTGACGTACTTCCAATGATTTGGGCCATTGGATGCGCCTTGGAGATGCGTCTATGCCTCATAAGTGGTTGTGAAGCACTTGGCAATGGTGATGCGTGTTGCTCCTCTTGTGGTTGGATTTGATCATGGACTTCTTCTTCTTCTTGATGTTGTTGTGCTTGTGAGTCTTGAGTTGGCAATGGATCATCCTTCTTCATCAACTTGAGGCGCCATAGAGGTGTTGTTGTTGGAACTTGAAGCTCCCCCTTGATCATGGCTCTCCTCAACTTCGGGCTTGATGTCTCCAATGGTCATGTTCTTCATGGCTTCTCGGAGAGGCTCATCATCTATTTCATCATGGCCAAAACTCTCCTCTTGGGAGCCATTAGATTCATCAAACTCAACATCACAACTTTCCTCAACTAAATTGGAGGTTTGGTTGAATACTCGATATGCTTTTGAGTTTGATGCATAACTAAGAAATATACCAACATCACATCTTCTTTCAAACTTACCGAGCCTTTTCTTGCGGTAGATGTAGCACTTGCACCCAAAGACTCGAAAGTAGGAGATGTTGGGCTTTCTCCCAATGAGAAGCTCGTACGGGGTCTTTTGAAGTAGTCGATGGAGGTAGACCCTATTTGCGGCATGGCACGCCGTGTTGATTGCTTCGGCCCAAAACTTCTCTGACGTGCCGTAGTCATCAAGCATTGCTCTTGCAAGAGTGATGAGTGTCTTGTTCTTCCTTTCAACGACACCGTTTTGTTGAGGAGTGTGTGGTCGAAAACTCATGTTTCACGCCTTCGCGGTCACACCACTCCCCAATGTTGTAGTTCTTTAATTCGGTGCCGTTGTCACTCCGTACCTTGATAATGGGAAGTTGAAATTCCCTTTGAGCGCGGTTGGCGAAGGTCTTGAACACTTCCGAAGTTTCACTCTTGTCTCCTAAAAATAGAGTCCAAGCATAGCGAGAATAGTCATCAACAATAACGAGACAATAGAGGTTACCGCCAAGGCTTTGATATGTGGACGGTCCGAAGAGGTCCATGTGGAGTAGTTCAAGTGGCTTGGAGGTTGACACCATTGTCTTCATTGGGTGGTGTGAAGCAACTTGCTTCCCGACTTGACAAGCGCTACAAAGCTTTTTCTTCTCAAATGTGACATCCTTCACGCTGGTCACCATCCCAAGCTTGAATGACTTCTTAAGTTTGCTCATCCCTATGTGCGCTATGCGTCGGTGCCATAGCCAACCCAAACTTGTCTTAGTGAAAAGGCAAGTGGTCAAGCTAGCATTCTTGTTGGAGAAGTCCACTAGGTAGAGATGTCCATGCCGAAATCCTTTGAAGACTATGTCTTGGCTTGTTTCACTACTCACAACAACATCATTTTTGCTAAATGTGCATGTTAGTCCAAGATCACATAGTTGTGCAATAGAAAGTAAATGAAACTAAGTGACTTAACGTACAAAACATTAGAAATGGATAAATCATTAGAAATAGCAATTTTACCTAACCCAATTACCTTTCCCTTAGAGTTATCACCAAAGGTGACTTGTTCATGATTGTCGGGGTTTTCTATGGTGGTGAACATACCATCATTGCCGGTCATATGTTGAGCGCACCCGCTATCGAGTACCCAATGCTTTCCTCCGGCTTTGTAGTTCACCTACACACGTGAATTCAATTTTTGACTTTAGGCACCCAAGCCAACTTAGGTCCTTGTATGTGTGATACAAGTGTTTTTGGGACCCAAAGTTGCTTGGGGAGCTTCCCCTTCATGCCCTTCATGTCTTTGCCAATGAACCTTGCCTTCACCTTGCCATGTACTTTACTCAAAAGATAATAATGATCATTGAAAGTAGATTTGTAGTTAGTAGGCAGTTTTGGAGAAGGTCGGTTAGGAAGAGGACACTCCCTTGTTTGGTGACTGGTGACCTCACAATGTTGGCAATAAGAACCAACTTCCTTGATGAAGCTTGTTCTTAGCTCCGGTGAGGGCACCTTTCCTTTGTTAGGCACCGGGAAGGATCCAAGTCCTCTCTTGTTGAAGGCCTTTGCTTGTTGGAAGAGGATTTCCTTGTGCTTGACTTCTTCTTTTGAAAGTCTAGCCACACTAGTGCGGAGACTCTCAATTTCTTCCAACAAGTCCTTCTCCCTAGCATTTTCTTTCAAAGGCAAAGACTTGTGCAAGACATTAGTGGCATGAGAAGTAATGGATATCTTATCATTAAGAGTTTGTTTCTTCATAGTTTTTAACTCTTGATCAAGCACTTCATAAGCAAGGTTAAGTGTTTGATGCTCTTGGATTAACTCATTGTGTTTTCCCAAGAGTGCTTGATGGGCTAAGTCAAGCTCATGATGATCTAGCTTGATTTGAGCCTTATCCTCCTCAACTTGCTTGACATGGGATTTGAGCGTGTCATGCTCTTTGAGTATGCTTTCATACTTGTCAAGCAAATCAAGGTTAGCACTCTCAAGTCTAGCACGAGTTTCTTCAAGCACTTTAACCTTACTCTTTTCTCTCTTAATGATAGCATGATATTCATTTATCAACGAAGTCAAATCATCGGGTGAAATTTCATCATCGCTAGAGTCATCACATACCTTGGTGTTACCTTTTGCCATGAGGCACATGGGCGGTGGATGAAGAGGTGCATCATCATTGTTGGCGATGGCGAGGCCGGCCAAGCTTTCTTCTTCCTCTTCACTCTATTCATCACTTGTTTCTTCGTCGGTGACCCATTCATTTGCCTCACACATGAACACCTTTTGTAGGCCATTTCTCTTCTTTTGGAAGAGCATTGCCTTCTTGCCCTTGTCATGTTTCTTCTTCCCAAAGGCTCTTGGTTTGGGTTTGGCCTCTTCTTCATCACCATCACTCTCTTCAAGCTTGCGATGCTTGCTTTTATAGTTCTCTCTTCTTTTGTCCGGTTTTGTACAATCATAGGAGATGTGGCCTTGATCACCACAATTGTAGCAAGTCTTGCGATCATCTCTCCTTGGTAGAAACGCTTTCTTCTTGGGATCAAAGGTGTACCCCTTCTTGGTAATCTTGGAGTTCAAGCGTGAGAACTTTCTCATCATCAATGCAAGCTCATCATCATCATCTTCACTTAATGCTTGTTCTTCTTCACTTGAGCTAGGCTCAACCACCTTCTTCTTCTTGTGGCTTGTTTTCTTGGTGGAGGCCTTTAGAGCAATTGTCTTTGAAGATGATTGCTCCATCATCCCAAGTACACTCATCTCATGAGCGTGTATTTCTCCAATGAGCTCCGAAACTTCAATGTGGTCAAGTGACTCTTTTTGGAGCATGGAGTTGATGATGTTGTACTTTGGCTTGGGAAGGAGCATGAGGATCTTGCGGTTGATGAGTCCCTTGCCAAGAGAAGCAATGTCAAGAGCATTAATTTCTTCAATAAGTACATTCAAGCGAGAGAACATCTCATTGACATTTTCATGAGGTAGCATCTTAAATTCATCATATTTTGCTTTAAGCATGTGATATTTAAGTTCCTTGACTCTAGAAGAACCTTCATGAATCTCTATTAAGCAAGCCCAAATTTCACAAGCTTTTTCTTTACTTGCAATCCTAGCAAACACATCTTGACTAATACATTCATAGATTGCATTTCTAGCTTTAGCATCCCACTTAATTTGATCACCAACATAATTGTTTTCTCCAAACCCCGTGTGGGTCGCTTCCCAAACTTCGGGAGCAATAGCCTCTAGAAAAGTGCACATGCGTGCTTTCCAATGGGCGAAGTTCTTGCCCTCGAAGATAGGAACCGAACCCCCAACCTTGGCCATTTTAGCTCTCCAGCGGTGAAGCTAGAATGATCCTATGAGCAACCTTGCTCTGATACCAATTGTAAGGACCGAATGCCCAAGAGGGGGGGTGAATTGGGCTTTCTTCGAAAAATTCTAAGCAATGAAACTTAGTTTCTAAAGCCCAATTCCCTACGCAAACTATCTATGCATTCTAGTAGATAGAAACTTTGCGGAATATAAAATGCATAAAAGTATGGGAAAGGAGAAGAATGCAAACTCCCGAGGAGACAAGGATTTATCCCGTGGTTCGGCAAGATCGTCAAGATCTTCCTACATCCACGTTGTGGCACCCACCAAGGGGTTTTGCCACACCCAAGTCACCGAGACGAGGGATATTCACTATTCCTCTCCGTTTGCCTCCCTTGGCAAGGTGGAGCTCAAGCCTTGTACAACTTCGACCTTCCGGGCTTCCACACACGCCTTGGCAAGCTTCGGAAGTCTTCTCACAGTTACAAACACCAAGGGCACTCCCTTGAGGCTCTCACACTATCCTAGAGAGTCCACTCACCCAGAATGGAGGCACACAAGCTCTCTCTCTAGCTAGTTCTAGCCTAAATCTTGGTGTATAGATGATCGAAATGGTGTGGAAGTGATTGCTCTTGGTCTTGAACTCTTGTGGATGTGTTGATGGTGTCTCGTGATCAAGACTTGTTGAAATGACCAGTTTAGGGGGTATTTATAGCCAGCCTCCCCGAAATAGCCGTTGGAAAAGTAGGCTGACAGAACTTTACTATGAACACCGGATGATCCGATGTCTCCCCTTTAGTTATCATCGGTCAAGTTACTTTAGCTGACATCATTGTGTCAGATATGACCGTTGTTAGACCGATGTTGATCCTGTCTTTTCATTGGATGATCCGGTGACTCTTCCTCCAGAATTTACTCAAACTTGATGCTTACTGGAGTAATCGACCGATGTATGCTTCTCTGTACATCGGATGATCCAGTGCTACACTTGGTCCAATGATCTTGCAAACTGTACTGATGGACAGATGTTGCTGAGCCATTCACATCGGATGATCCGGTGAGTACTTTGTTCTGAGGTCTTCTTCTTCAGTTGAACCAACTCGACCGATGTGTTATTCTGAGGAATCGTCGGTTGATCTGGTGAGTTGATTTTGTTTGCTTCGGGTTGTTTCTAAGTGAATTTTTGTGTCTTGCTCGATTGACCTCTTTGACATTTGTTGCAAAGGCATTTCTGATGATCCTTAAGCATTGAATGTTGTCAATTCAAAGTTGAATGACTTTGACATAAGAGTTTTCACTTCTTGTCTTCATATCATTGATTTGATCTCATACACTGATTGTTAGGGGTCTCCAGTGACATATTGATTTCATTTTATTAAGTGATTATGGGGACCTTGCATTCACAAATTCATTAGTAAAATCCAATGGTTGTCATTAATCACCGAAAACATACCTCATGGGGGCCTAGACGCTTTCATCCTTCTTAGGCATTTTAGGTGATGTGGCAATGTTCTTTCCTTCATTAATGTTGTATGAACCTCCTTTGGCAAAAACAATCAAGTCTTTGTCATTCTTGGGAGTTTTGGCATTTTGCCTCTTCTCCCTAGAATAGCCAAGACCATCTTTGACAAGGGGATGTCTTGTGTTGGTGTATGCACTACATGCATATGCCATCTTCTCTTTGTCATAGATGCCACCCTTTGGTGCTTGGTTGTTTTGTGCTAACTCAAGCTCATCTTTAAGTTTTAGAATCAAGTTTGAGCATTTGTAAGATTGAGGTGCTTTGGTTTTGATATTTGTGGAAGATGAGCTTGTAGAGGAAGAAGGTGCATTGACCTTGAGAGACTCCACTTGTGTTTCAAGGATCTTCTTAACTTTTGTCAAGCCAACAAGTTCATCCTTGAGCACAATTGTAGTGTTCTCAAGGTTTGAGCAAGTTTCCTTGCTCAAAGTGAGTTCACACTCAAGTGTCTTGCTTCTTTCCCTTTCAAGCTCCAAGAGCTCCTCAAACTCTTGACATCTCTCCTTTTGTTGGATGAGCATGTCCTGTTGAAGGTTGATGAGCTCTTTCTTCTCAAATATCTCGTCCGTCAACAAAATCAATCTTTTCAAAGTACTCTTACTCATATCCTTAAGCATATGTTCATTCTCACTACTACTATCAAAATCATCATGCGAGGAAATTGAAGAAGAGGATTTAGATTTAACCTTCTTTATTCCCTCCTTGGCCATGAGGCAAGTTGGCCTTGAATTCTCCAGGTTGGGGAAGAGCTTGTTCTCCGTAGTCGACTTCTTCATAGTGATTGTTGCTATTCTTTCTTCTTCATCCAAGGAGGATTCTTCATTTGAATCCCACTCCTTTCCAAGGTGGGCATGTCCCGATTGCTTCTTCTTGAAGTACTTCTTTACTTTGGACTTGCCCTCCTTCTTCTTTTTGTTTTCCTCATGTGGGCAATCCTTAATGAAGTGGCCATACTCCCCACAATTGTAGCAAGCCCTCTTTGATCTTGTCTTGGGCTTGTCTTTGCTCTTGCTTTCATGATGGTAGCTCCCCCTCCTTCTTCTCCACATCCTCTTGAAATTGTTCATGAAGATTGCCTCTTCTTCATCGGTGTCGGGGATCTCTTCCTCACTCTCTCCCTTTTCTTGAGATCTTGAGGATGTTTCCTTTAATGCAACATCCCTTTTCTTGGAGGAGGAGAGCTTTTGTAGATCGTTGTAGAACATAGCTTCTTGATCCATCATCTCATGGTTGATGATCCTCCCTAGCACTTCTTCAGAGTCATCTTATGGAATCCCGGACTTTCACGAATTAGTGAGCAAAGAGTGAAATTTCTTGGCATGAATGCCCGAATCATTCTCTTTACCACTTCGTGGTCGGTCCACTGGGTACTTCCATAAGATCGACTCTTGTTGATGAGAGTCTTGAGGTGGTTGTACATGTCTTGGGGGGATTCACCATCCATGATGGTGAACCTCCCAAGCTCTCCTTCAATCATCTCGATCTTGGCCTCCCTAATGACACAGTTGCCCTCATATGTCGTCTTGAGGGTGTCCCATATCTCCTTGGCAACCTCCAACCCTTCAATGCGGTTGAACTCCTCTCAAGTCAAGGAGGAGGTGATTACTTCCACGGCTTGAGCATTGCGATGGAGGAGGCAGCTTGCTCCGGAGTAATGTATTCCTCATTCTTCGGAAGATGCACACCTATCAACACAATTTGCCACAAACTAGGGTTTAAGGAAATGAGATGCATATTCATATTATGCTTCCATACAGAATAGTCATTTCCATCAAATTGGGGAGGTTTGCCAAAAGGAATAGATAAGTAATGGTTGCTCACAGTTAGTCGCTCATAGTTGTAAGGATACCGGGAGTAGTCTTGTGAACTACTCCCATTGTCGGTGTTGATTGGAGCGATTGGCTTGATTTCCCTCTTGGGGACATTGAACTTCTCACGAAGTCGCGCCTTGAGCGGACAAACTTTTTCGTCGTCATTAGGATCCTCTTAAAGAACATCAACGTTCTTTGTCTTGTCGTCATCGACACTCACCGGAATCTCGTTGTCACCCCTTCCGGCCATTTCCTCTCTGAGTTGTTAGACTCTTGATGGAGAGGCCTGCTCTGATACCAATTGAAAGTCACCTAGATGGGGGGTGAATAGGTAATAATACCTGAAATACCTTAATCAAACGATATTAAATTCCTGAGACCTAAAAACTAGTCTGCTCAGCACAGGGTGAAAACCTAAAAACTTGATTTCTACAAGTTGTTTGCGGAATTTAGGTTCACGAAAGATGTAAGCAATGTATGGTAACCTAGTACAACTGAGATTGACAAGTTAAAGCAATTAGGTTACAAGATTTGAACAATGATAAATATGAAGAACAATATGAACCCTAATAGCGAATGATTACGAAATGTAAAGCGACAAGTGAGACAAGATTTATCTCGTGGTTCAGCTCCACGAAGAAGCCTACATCTACGTTGAGAAGTCCACACAAGGACCGGGTATCACTTGACCCTCTTCTTACCAAGCCACCACAATGGCCGGCTTGGATTCCACTATACCAAAGTGTAATCACCAAGTTTCTTGGGGCTGCTCACAAGTTGAGGCTCCCACAAATCAATACGGCAAGGAGCACTTGAAGCTCAACTCACACATACCATAAAAACAACACAATGTGCAAGATATAAAACCGAGAGCCAAAGCACGATGATCTTCCTTCACTCTCCTTCCCAAACCCTAATCTCTTCAAGATTTGGTCTTAGAGGGCCAGTAGGACGAGTATAAGGCTTTGGAAGGCTCTAGTTCAGTTGTGGCGGCGCTAGGGTTCCAGAGTTATCAAATAGGAGTCGGGGGTCCCCTTTTTTTAGGGGTCCCGGCAACTAACCGTTGCCACCAGGACAAACCCGGACTAGTCCGGACTTTTGGGACCACCAACAATTTCATGTCATCGATCGACAAAACAGATGACGTGCGCACCAACGTTTGAATTTCAAACGGCCACTATCGAAGTGTTTGAAAAGACACTTCCCTCAGACCCGCTGAGAAGCTGCCCGCAGAGGTTCTTTTATTGTTGGGGAACGCAGAGATCAAGATCAAGATGATGACACCAGAGATTTACATGGTTCAGGCCGCCTGAACGTAACACCCTACTCCATAGGGTTTGTGTTACTGTATTGTGAGCTGGTCAGCTGGGATCAGAATGAATCAGTCCTCTCTGATGTTCGTGCGGTACAACCCCTTTATAGTTCTAAGGACTGATTGTTACAAAGCTTGTCTGGCCCGACATGTGGCCCTGGCGTATTTAATGGCCTAATAAACTGTCTAAAGAGTATTAAGTATGATTAATAGTGTGATAACATGCCTTAATGGTTGTGTTACCCCTATTAACTGCGCTCTTGATCGTGTGTCGTTAATACAACGACATGTAATTACATCTTGTAATTGCTGCTTTAATTACACTTGATGGCTCATACTGAAGGAGATCTGCCAGTGTACGCGTCGATGAAGGTTCGAAGGCTCCACACGTGTCAGCACTGGAGCTCCTCTTTACTTGGGGTTAGGTCCGAAGCCGTTGTACACGTGTTCACGCTGGAGCTTCCCTTTGTTGGGAATTTAGCTTCGGATTTCCTTTACACGTGTTAGCTCAGGAGCTAGCCATATGAGGGGAGCGGGTCCAGCGCAGTGTGATATGTGGGACCTAATAATACCTTCAACTCTGTCAGGTAGAATTCTCTTGTACTCTTCGCAGTACTAAAGGGTACACGGTACTCAGGGTATCGACAGTGGCCCCCGGGCCCCCCTCTGGGAGAAACCCTTTGGGTTAAGTTATTCTGCTGAAGGTGGGGCCATTCTCGATTCCCACGCTTTGATTTCAAGAGCCTTCTAATGTGCTGTTGGAACAAGGGTCCGGGAGTGAACCATCGACGCATGACTTTTTATGAATGCGGCAGATGAGATCTTTGTGTGAGGATCTCACGCAATTGAAGGTCGCTGGTTCCCAATACGAAAATTGTATCAGTTCCGCGCGCCCTATTAGGGTGCCGCCATCGGGTTTCCCGCCGCTCATCATGACAACGGTTCGCCTTGGGTAAGAACCTCGATCTCTTCGTCGGGGTGGCCCCAAGTCCACTCGTCATTGACGGGGTAGATTTTTGAAAAGCCTTCGATCTCACTGTGGTTTCCATCCAGGCGTTGCGGAGGCTTACTTAAGAAGGAAAGTGCACACGGTTTGAGGACTCTTTATGCCTTCGATCATCTTTGCGCTCAAATCCTCCCAAACTTCGCCTAACTTCCCTTCCTTTGCTCTGCTTTGCTGCAATGGAGTTGGGTCTCCCCAAGAGCTGCTTGAAGAGCGATGATGATCTGAAGAAGGTCCGGACCTACATGGGGTGGTCCAGCGACTCCTTCAACCATTTGGTCCATGCCGGCAAGCTCCCGTTCAAGGAGCGCAATGGCGATATGGTGTACTTCATAGCGTATGCCATGGTGGGATTCATTCCACCTTTCTCTTCCTTCCTTTTGATGCTGCTAGACTTTTATGGTCTGCAGCTGTATCACCTTGGCCCCCATTCTCTTCTCCTCGTGGCGACATTCGTCCACTTTTGCGAGATGTGGGTGGGTATTCCCCCCTGCGTCGAGCTATTCTGCACCTTCTTCACCATCCACACCACCGGCAAGGGGAGTGGGCTTCTTGGCTTCTACTATTTTGTGAAGTGCAAGAACTACCCCTACAAATACTTGAAGTTGTTTCTTTCCGGTAAGTGGGACGACTGGAAGAAAGATTGGATCATCATTGCGGTGGAGGAGCACGAGAAGTTGGAGCTGCTGGAAGGTCTCCCCAATGTTGACACCGACGCCTGGAGTGTAGCTTCGGTGCTGTCAAACGCCTTCAACCCCGTCTTGACCAGGATCCGTGAGTGCATGGAAGGTGGAGTGACCCCCCAGATGGTCTTCTACAACTTCCTGGTCAACAGGTGGGCTCCGCTGAAGAAGAGGGAGAAGCTCGCATGGGCCCTCAACAGCGTGATGGATGATGACCAGATTGAAACCGGTCTGAAATCCAACATGGATGAAGAATCCTTGGAGTTTCATTTGAAAAAATTCCAGCATGGTATTAACATCAATGGTGATGACTTGGTTCTGCCAGCAGCTTTTCTCCCTCTGAAGATGGAGGTGCAGTTCAGTAGGGAGCTTCGGAGGAGTATGCCGGTGCTCGATGACCCTGGCGAGGTGGAGAGGCGTCCGACCACCAGATTGGTGATCCCCGGAGCTTTCGAAGGTGGTCCTGCCACCGCCCCGAGCCGAAAGACTGAAGACATCGGTAAGGGCAAGGGCAAAGAGCCAGCTGAGCCCTCTAGCCGGAAGAGGAAGTAGAAGCATGCTGACGGGAGGTCGGTTAGACCTGCTCCTTCCACGATGGCTCCTTCTCCCTGGCGGGGGAGGTCTTATTCAACTACTCCTCCTCCGGTACAAGCGTCTTCAAGAGGCATCAGCTCCGGGCAGTCGACCCCGGCCTCAGTGCCGGCTAAAAGCTCCAAGCCCGGGAGTTCTTCCAAGCCAAGAGAAGCTCCCGCTGAGAAGACTCCGGCTGCTACAAGCGGCCCTCAACTAAGGTCCGAAGCTGTAGTCTCACCAGACTTGGTGGGCTCTAGCTACGGGCCTCAGAAGAAAAGGTTTCGAGGCGACTGGGGTGGCAGCATCCCTAGGTAAGCATTGATTGCTCGCCCTGACATGCTAGTATTGTTTTTAACGTGTTTTTAATCTTCTCTCCCCTTTATTTTTAGGGTGTCGAAGAAGGGGCCGGGAGCTTCAGCGCCTGTTGCTGCAGCCAGGGTTGCGCCTGCCGAAGCTCCGGCTTCAAGCATTGAGTCTCCTCGTCAAACAGAAGCAGAAGTTGCGACAGCTACGGCGCCAGCTATCATGAGCTTGGACTCGGAGTCCTCGCCCGAAGCTCCTGTGGTAGCGCCGGACCACAGGAGAGAAGTTGAAAATGTACCCCTGGCGACGGTGGCGGAGGTTGATGCTCGAGCACCGGTGATGCCAGAAGTTTCGGCTTTTGAGCCGGAAGTTGTCGAAGCCCTAATTGCTGAGACAGAAGTGGTTGAAGCCCCGTCTATTAAGCTGGAAATATCCCAAGCTCCGACCCTTGTGCCAGAAGTAGTTGAAAGTCCAGCGGTTGAGTCAGAGGCGCCTGAAGCTCCGGTCGTTGAACCGGAAGTAGCCGTCGTGCCCGAGCCTGAGCCAGCAGCGGTTGAGGCCCCAGCTGAAGCCCCGATTGCTGCTCCGGAGGTAGTTGCCCCGGAGGTATCTAGGATAGAGCCGGTGCAGCCTGAGGAAGTAGCGACAGGTCCCCCATCCTCGGAGCCTGTGACTGAAGGTCCGGAAGCGGCACCTTCAACTCCCGCACCGGAGGTGGGAATTTCCCCAGCGGGTTCTTCCTCCGCTACCATTGAGGGGCTTCCCGAGAGCGGCCCTAGCGCTACAGGAGTACAGGGGGCCACTATTGTTGAGTGGGACCCAATTTTTGTAATGGAAAATCCTTTTGAGCCTGCGGAAATCATCCCAGCAGGCCCGAAACCTATCCCTCTAGCGTTGTCCATAGACAACGCCTGCTCAAGTCTCTGACAGGTCCAGCTTGCCTTCGATCATGAGAGCAAAGCCTTGGAGGAGGAGCGCCACACCTTGAGGCATTGGCGCAACAGACTCCATTTCTAGACCAGGCTTGCCCAAACAAGACTGGCTGACCAGAAGGAGTGGATTAAGAGAGAAAAGGTCCGGTTAGAATACTGGGACAAACTAATAGAGGAGAAGGAAGCCGCCATCCGGGCGCACGATGCTAACTCCAGGGAGATCCTGGAGCAAGCCAAGGAGAGGCATGATGCTGCTGATGAGCATCACGAAAAACTCACTGCATTGAATGAGGTTCTCCTGAAGCGTCGAGCGGACCTAGATGCAAGGGAAGAAAAATTCCTGGAGCAGCAGGAGGATGTAGTAAGGAGAGAGGCGGAGGTCACCCAGAAGTTGACTCTGGGTAAGCAGAATTTGGCAGATCGCAGCAAAAAGCTGGATCTATGGAAGGAGGAAGAAAGGAAGAAGAACTGGAAGGTGGGGCAAGAGCTCTCAAAAAGAGAGTCTGACATTGCCGCTAGGGAGGAGAGAGTCAAAGGCAGGGAAAAGGACCTAGCTGAAAGGCGGAGAGAAGCAAGTTGCTAAGAACATACAGCAGCATGCTAAGTTGGCCGAGCGCCTTGCCCGTGAATGTTCGAAGCTTGCGGCTGCCCGGAGGTCACTGGAAGAGTTGCGGAGCTCAAAGGCAACCGAGTCCTTGATGGTATGGGACTTCTTAGGACGTGCGGACAAGGCCCTTGTGCCTCTTGGTTTTAGTCCAGTACGCCCAGAAGACCCAGCACAGGAGCTGGACCAGACGCTAGCGGCACTTGGCTCTGCTGACAGCAAATTCGACGCGATGGGTAACGTCATCGCCGATCAGCTGGAGACGGAGCGTAAATCCTTGGCCAATAATGTCGCCGAGTATGTCTTGGCATGTTACAAAAGCCGAGACCCCTAGTTCTCCCTTGATCCGGTCTTTGAAGGAATCATCGCGGAGGAAGAGGATGCCGCCAGGGCTAGTGTCTAAGAAGCCACTGAGAAGGTTACTTTATTTTTCCACAGGAGTCGCTAGGACTTTTCTCCTTTGCCCCTTGTAACCCCAATCTTGTAATCCAGTACTTTTGATTAATGAAATCCTCCTTTCTGCCTTGAATTTCACTTTGTCTTCAATATATAGTGTTGTATATTGTTGGCCCCCTGGTACATGTGTACAATTGAAGTGTTTACAAGTACCAAAGGCTGTGGAAGTATGTTGACGACTTGAATGTTTCGCACTTGTAAATTTTAGGTCCGAAGTCTTTATCTTTGATACGTCGACTGTTGGCCCCCTGTGATAGTCGGAGGTTCGTAGCTCCGGTAGTGGCCGATGCCAACGCACGAGTCGTCGATGATAGACCTCCAAGGGTTGCTGGAGCTTAGTAGCTCTGACAATACCCACTGTCAATGTATGAAGCGTTGATGGCAGGCTCCCTTGGAGGATGTCAGAGATTAGTAGCTCCGGCGTCGTCTACCATTGCTATGAATTTTTGCTTTTCTTGCACATTAAAGGCAATAGAGAAAGTAAAATTCGTCCTCTTGTCTATAAATTGGTTGTGACTTATTGTTCTTATTTGGACTTTAGGTCCGAAGAAATTCAACATGATAAAGAGCGTTTTGATATAATCTTTCTAGATCTGCATGCCTTTTTAGTACTCACCCTACTGAGGTCTGCCGGGATGTAGGTAGAGCGGCGTACTTAGGGTGCAGGACCAGGCTAAGCCGATAGCACACTCCAGACCTATGTTGGCTTGGCGTTCAGGCAAGTAGACTATTTAGCAATGTTAAGATCCAAAAAGACTATCAATAAGGCTTGTCATACATGTGAATTACTTGGAACAAAGCTCAAAAAGATTTGTACAACTTTATTATAGACAAGCGGGGTGAAAATAATTTGATATATTAAGCCTTGCACAAAAGGTAAATGCACGTGGAGTCTGTTTTCACAAAACAATGCCTTTAATTATAGGTCCGGATTACAGGGGAGACAAGGACACACTTAGGGTACTGGACCATGCTAAATGTGTAGTACATCTTGTACTATCCCAGAGCAAGTAGTTACACTTTTAGTGCTGTGACTATCTCAAGTGTTACTGGAACTTCCTGGACCCTCCCGGAGGGGTTCGGATGTTCTCCTGGAGGACTTGCCCGTCTCTATATAATGACTCTACAACATGCATTGTGTGTAATTACAGACTCACCTCCGTGATTCTAAGCATAAAACTTACAGAGGTGCTCGATGTTCCAAGGATTGGGAAGCGGGGTCCCATCCTCTGTTTCCAAGCGAACGCATCCTCGTCGGGATACTTTAATTACTCGGAAGGGACCCTCCCAGTTGGGGGAAAGTTTGTTCATTCCTTCATGGCTTAGTATCTTCTGAAGCACCAGGTCGCCTTCTTCAAGCTGTCGGTCGCGCACATGCCTTTGATGATAGCGCCTGAGCGCTTGGCGATAATGTGCATTCTGAACAGCTGCTTGGCCCCTTCCCTCGTCGACGAGGTCAAGGTCTTCACGTTGGAGATGGTCCTACGTGGCTTCATCGAAGGTCCGGACCCGTAGGGACCCCAAGGTGATCTCCAGAGGAAGGACTGCTTCATCTCCGTACACCAGGAAGAATGGAGTCTCCCCAGTTGACCGATTGGGTGTTGTCCTGTTCGCCCATAATGTGGACGGAAGCTCTTCAATCCAATTAGCTCCATGCTTTTTCAAGTGCTCATATGTGCGTGTCTTGAGTCCTTTTAATATTTCTGCATTTGCTCTCTTGGCTTGGCCATTGCTTGCTGGATGAGCTACTAAGGCGTAGCTAAGTTGAATGTCGAGGTCTTCGCAATATTCTTGAAATGCAGCACTTGTAAATTGAGTTCTGTTGTCAATTATGACTTTGTTTGGAACTCCAAATCTGCATATAATGGACTTCAAGAACTTGATTGGTTATTGTTTGTTGATTGTTACTACTGGAGTTGCTTCCGCCACTTGGTGAACTTGTCGATGGCGACATACAGGAACCTGTAACCTCCGACGACTTTTGGGAAAGGTCTCAAGATGTCCATGCCCCACACAGCGAATGGCCATGTAGGAGGTATCATCTGTAGCGATTGAGCCGGTGTGTGAATCTGTTTTGCGTGGAACTGACACGCTTCTCATTTATTTCACTAGCTCAACTGCATCCAGAAGTGTTGTAGGCCAGTAAAAGCCATGTCGGAAGGCTTTACCGACCAGCGTGCGGGAAGACGCGTGGTTCCCACACTCGCCTCCATGGATATCCACGAGAAGCTTGCGGCCTTCTTCCCTTGCAATGCACCGCATTAGGACGCCATTGGCACCACGTCGGTAGAGATCCCCTTCTACCAACGTGTATCTTTTAGCCAATCTGACAATTCGGTCAGTAGATACACTGTCTTCATGAAGGATATTGTCTTTCAAGTAGTTCCGGATCTCTGAGATCCATGCATCGGAGCTTACTTGAGCTTCTGAGTCTTGCGTGTTGGGTTGCTTGGAGCTTCCGACAACACCTACGACCCTTGGTGGATGCCATGGTAACTGGGCCATCGGGACCGCCAGCTTTGAGGTTCTGGTCTCGCCCCCTTCGCTCAGTTCGGCAAGCTGAGCTGTTGGTTTTGACAACCTCCAGACAAAGATTCCGTCAGGAGACGGAGCTCCGGTTGAGGCTTTCATCGAGAGTTTGTCGGCTTTAGAGTTATGAAGACGCTGAACATGATGGAGATCCAGGACTTCGAAGTCCTTATGAAGCCTCTGGTCTTCAAGGAGATAAGCAGCTAATTGGGGATTGTTGCAGGAACATTCACCTTTCACTTGTTTCATGATGAGTTGTGAATCTCCCTTTACCAACAGTTGTTTGACACCATAAAATAGTGCCACCTTGAGTCTATAGATGAAGGCTTCATACTCCGCCATATTGTTGGTTGCCTTGAAATCAAGGTGTACCATGTACTTGACCTTCTCCCCGGTCAGAGCCAGGAGAAGGATCCCAGCTCCGGACCCTGCTTTTGCACAGAGCCGTCGAAGTAGAGGGTCCAGTGAGGCTCAGTGAATGCCGCAACTTTGAGTTCTGGTTTCTGCTCACTCTGGCCCCCCAGGGTTTGATGGAGAGGGGGTCCATTCCACCACAAAGTCAGCCAAGGCTTGACTTTTAATTGCTTGTCTTGACACAAATTCTAGATCGAATTTGGCCAGTTGAGCTGCCCACATTGCAATGTTTCCAGTAGAATTAGGGTTATGTAAAATTGTACGTAGTGGAAAAGAAGTTACCACTGATATTTTGTGGCCTTGGAAGTAGTGACGAAGCTTCCTTGAGGCAATAAGAAGTGCGTAAAGCAGTTTATGCACCTCAATGTATCTTGTCTTGGTGTCATGGAGTACTTCACTGATGAAGTAGACAGGGCGCTGGAGGGTCCTGGACCTTCAGGTTGTGCTTCTTGGACCCTCCTGGAGGGGTCCAAAACTCCTTCTTGTTCAACCCGGATCTCACTAGGAGGATCCAGATTATCTTGGTTAGCCAGGTGAACCTCTTCAAACGAAAGAGGTTGATCTTCTAGCACTTCGTTTTGAGGTTCCATGTCTGGGAGCTGAGACCCAGTCACGTCTTCAGGTGATTCCGGACCCTCTCGGAGGGGTCAGAACGTTTGAATCGGATGTGGCTCTGGTCTTTCTGCAACCAGGACCATACTGACAACTTTAGTGGTTGCCAAAATGTAAAGCAGTAAAGGCTCATCGAGATTAGGAGCTACCAATATTAGTAGTGTGGTGAGTAGTTGTTTCAGCTCTTGAAACGCCTTTTCTGCTTCTTCAGACCAATGAAAAGGTCTAGACTTCCTCAAGAGTTTGAAGAAGGGTAGTGCCCGTTCTACCAGTCTTGATATGAACCGACTAAGCCCAGCTAGACATCCAATCAACTTTTGGACATCTTTAATGCGTGATGGGGGGCGCATATCTTCTATAGCCTTGATCTTTGCCGGATTTTCTTCAATTCCTCGGTGAGTCACCAAGAACCCCAGAAGCTTCCCAGAGCTAACCCCAAAGACACACTTGTCTGGGTTTAGCTTGGTGCGCGTGGTGCACAGCTTGTCAAAGACGGCTTGTAAGTTTTCAAGGAGTGACTCCTTGTTTTTGATCTTCACGATTAGGTCATCATCATACACCTCCACCAAGTCTCTAATTAGCTCTCCAAATGTTTTGTACATAGCTCGCACAAATGTTGAAGCAGCATTTTTAAGACCGAATTGCATGGCAGTATAACAATACAATCCATCTATTGTTATGAAGACAATATGCTCTTCATCTTCCTTAGACATTTGGATTTGATGATATCCAGAATATGCATCTAAGAAACACAGTAGCTCACACCCGGAGGTGGAGTCCATTATCTGATCTATTATAGGTAGTGGAAATGGATCCTTTGGACATGCCTTATTTAAGGTGGTGTAGTCGATACACATCTGAAGCTTCCCACCGGCCTTGGGTACAACAACTGGGTTTGCCAGCCATTTTGGACAGAAGACTTCCCGGATGAATCCAGCTTCGAGCAACTTCATGATTTCGTGTCGGATGAAGTTTTGTCGCTCAATTGATTGCTTCAGGGGCTTCTGGTGTACAGGCCTTGCGTCTGGTTAAATCTTTAGATTGTGCTCAATCACCTCCCTAGGGATCCGAGACATTTATGATAGTTGCCAGGCAAACATGTGGATATTAGCCCGGAGGAAAGTGATGAGCGCGAGTTCCTATTTGTTGTTCAGACCTCTCGATATACGGGTAGTATGAGTAGCATCGGAACCAATCTGGACGACTTTGACGGGAATGTCAGTGTCGCCGCTTGGTTGCACACGAGGTGCGGAGGTAGAGCCTTTGTGATGAATGCTTGGAGGATTCGGAGCTGGCTCCTTACCAGAAGCTTCCTCTTGCGCTGTGGTAAGCACATAGAGTTCTTCGAGTGCAGTAACTCCTGCGGCACGGTCTCCGCGGATCCGGAGAACGCCCGTGGGTGTTGGCATCTTCAACACCAAGTAACCATAATGGGAAACAGCCACAAAGTTGTATAAAGCTGGTCTACCCAAAATGGCATTGAAAGGTAGACTGATCTGTGCAGTGTCAAAAACTAGTTTCTCGGTTCTGTAGTTCTCCCGGGTCCCGAAGGTTACTGGGAGTGTGATGGAACTGAGAGGAGTAATGGTTACCGGACCTACTCTGGAGAAAGTTCGGGATGGGCGAAGGTCCGAAAGCCGGAGCTGAAGCTTAACGAAGGCTTTGAAGCTTATGAGGTTTAGCCTGGAACCTCCGTCCACCATTACATGGTGGATTTGGATATTGTTAATGGTGGGTGACACCATCAACGGGAGTTGGCCAGCCCCGATCATATATCGAGGGTAGTTTGAAGCATAGAAAAGGATGGGTGTATCCATCCACTTCCGATGTGGTTCCGCCTTAGCAGCGGGAGCTGCCACGGCCATGTCCTGCCGCATTATTTTGAGGATGCGGCGAGAGGTGATGTCCCAAGAACCACCATAGATGGTGTTCAAGGTCTTCCAACGTCCGTTGTCAGAGACATCGGAGTCGTCGTAGACAGTATTGTAAACGGCTTTCAAGACCTTTTTGGGGTCCTGGAAACCTAGCTCCTCTTCAGCCGGAGATTCATCGACTTTTTGTTTTCCTTTCCTTTGACAAAAAGGAGCTTCTTCCCGACGCTTGTTATAGCGTTCGACAAGGTTCTGGACCTCCCGACACTCTTCCAAGCTTTGTTGGTTCGTCTTGTGAATCGGACACCATGCTTTGGAACTGTTGCCGTCTTCCGATGAAGGTCGAGGTCGCTTCTCGGGGCGTGGCCCCTGGCTTCCAGGAGCTGCAGTAGCAGCAGCTTGAGCGCCGGCCGACGGCTTCTTTTTGCCGTTGGGCTTCTTTTTCTTCTTGCCACTACCGGAGGTAGCGGCTTCAGTTTTGGAGGACTTCTGGTTGGCCTCCAGAGCTGGCTTGGAGTGCATTTCACGACCCTCCGCGGCTCTAGCACATTTGTTGGTTAGGCTGAAAAGTTTCATGACGCCGGTAACTTCTTTAATGGCCAGCTTCTCTAGTATCTTCTTATCTCTAACACCTGTCTGAATGCAACGATAACAGAGAAGCTCGAGATTGAAGGAATGGTATTTCGTACCTGAGAGAACCATTGGATGAAGGATCGTAGCGATTCCCCAGATGTTTGCTTTATGGCAAACAGGTCCAATTCAGTGTCGGGCCGGGTGTAGGAGCTCCCGAAGTTGGGAGTGAATTGTTGGCACAGCTCCGCCCAAATATTAATGGAGTTGAGCGAGAGACTCATGAACCAGGACCTTGAAGTCCCAGTTAAAGCCACATGGGAGTAATTGGCCATTACAGTCTCATCACCCCTCGCTGCCAGTATGGCGGTGGAGTGGATTTGAATGAATTCGGCGGGGTTGACAGTCCCGTCGAATTTTTCCGATAGGTGAGGCCGGAACTTTTGTGGCCATCTGACCATGCGTAAGTTCATGGCCAGGGTAGAACAGCCTCCTCCTACTCCTTGAGGAGCAGGGTTGTCCCGAGCCTTTCGTCTCTCACGAGCACGATCGATGTAAACACGGCCATCCTGCTGCCGGTAACGGCGATCCAGTTCCGACTGTAGGTCATGAGTCGGTATCCTGCTGATAGTGTGGGTGCGTCGTGCCCCAGGGGGCAACGAGGTCACCTGCTGGGATGCAGCACGTCTCCTCTGCTACGAAACTTGTGGACCAAGTCAGTCCGACACGGTCCGTCATTGAGATGGTGCTCACCTCGAAGGGGGAGGACCTCGATTGCTGATTCCTGCAGCCGCAGCTGCGACCAGATGGTCAACATCAGCCCTCCACTGCTCCATAGCACCCTGGGGTACACCTGGAGGCGATGGGCATTGTAGAAGAGCTCGCGCAGTAATGAGCGTGTGCTCAGTGTTGTTGTTTGTTGATGCAGTGATCGACGCAGATGTTCCATCTTGTTGACCACTATTGTTTGCTAGAACAGATGGTGATTGTGGTGCCACAGCGCCTGTTGGAACAATGGCACCTGCTGGTTGTTGGACATTAGAGGGAATGACTCCGGCAGGTTGTCCAGCGTGGTTGCCATTGGAGGATCCAGCAGCTGAATTCACCATCTTGTGATCTCGGGATTTGGTCCCCCTACCTGGCGCGCCAAATGTCGAAGTGTTTGATACGACACTTCCCTCGGACCTGCTGAGAAGCAGCCCGCAAAGGTTCTTTTATGGTTAGGGAACGCAGATATCAAGATCAAGATGATGACACCAGAGATTTATGTGGTTCGGGCCGCCTGAGCATAACACCCTACTCCACAAGGTTTGTGTTGCTGTATTGCGAGCTGGTCAGCTGGGATCAGAATGAATTAGTCCTCTCTGATGTTCGTGCAGTACAACCCTTTTATAGTTCTAAGGACTGACCGTTACAAAGCTTGCCTGGCCCGACATGTGGCCCTGGCGTATTTAATGGCCTAATACACTGTCTAAAGAGTATTAAGTATGATTAATAGTGTGATAACGTGCCTTAATGGCTGCGTTACCTCTATTAACAGCGCTCTTTGTCGTGTGTTGTTAATACAGCATTAACGACACATAATTACATCTTGTAATTGTCACTTTAATTACACTTGATGGCTCATGCCGAAGGAGATCTGCCAGTGTACGCGTCGATGAAGGTCCGAAGGCACCACACATGTCGGCACCGAAGCTCATCTCTGCTGTGGGTTAGGTCCGGAGCCGTTGTACACGTGTTGACGCTAGAGCTTCCCTTTGTTGGGAATTTATCTTTGGCTTTCCTTTACACGTGTTAGCTCAGGAGCTAGCCATATGAGGGGAGCGGGTCCGGCGCAGTGTGATATGTGGGACCTAAGAATACCTTCAACTTCGTCAGGTAGAATTCTATTGTACTCCTCGCGGTACTAAAGGGTACCCGGTACTCAGGGTACCGACAACCACTGACAACACGGACTAGTCCGGTCAACAATGGACTAGTTCGAAGTAGGATAGAAAGGTTTAGTTCATCCCAAAACGGACTCAACTAGGTAGGCCCGGACTAGTCCGTCCACAAGGGCGAACAAGTCCAGCCCTCTATGGTTTGGCTCGGTTTTTCTCACTAAGTCACAGACGGACTAGTCCGTGCCACAATGGACAAGTCTGAACTCTTCCAGAATGCTTTGGTCCGTCCCAAAACGGACAAGTCCGGTTTTCCAGGACTTAGCACCAACTTCACTCACCAAGGGATGAACGGACTAGTCCGTACCAATACGGACAAGTCCGAACTCATTCAGAGACGTTTAGTCCGACTTAAAATGGACTATTGTGACTGGCCGAACTAGTCCGGCCCTGAGGCCCGGACTAGTCTGACCTCCTAGAGTTTTCTCTCATTTTGGCTTCTCACTTAGGTTTTTCTCTCAACCACCACTTTGAACCCTCTAGAATGATCTCAATGCACATGATACAGTCACCCTCACACATGATACGACACCATAGAAACCCTAATTTCTACGCTTGAGTCATGACTCCCATTTCAAAATTTTCCTTTTTGGGGGATTTTATCTCATTTCAACCATCACACATGTGCTTAAGATCAACTCAGCTTATTAGTCTCTTAATTGTCGTCATCAATCATCCAAAACCCACGATATCCATGGAGTGGGGGGGCTCGCCGGTCGCTGTGGAGGGAGAGAAGGTGAGGATCATACTTGAGGAAGGAGAGAGGGCGACAACATCAACGGCAGGCGCGGTGGTGAACGAGCGCGGTGTGGGAGCGCGCGGGCTAGTGTGCGCACTGTAGCGAGGGAGGGCGCAGAGTCGACGGTTGGCGCGGCGGCGTGCGACGGTGGGCGTTGGACGCGGCGGGCTAGCGACGGCGGGCGCTGGACGCAGCGGGCGAGCGACGGTGAGGGAGGGCACGACAAGCATCGATGAACGGGGTAGGCGAGCGCGACGGCGCGAGTGAAGTGTGGGGGAACCGTTGCGCTCGGGTGGGTCAGGTATTAGGCTCAAATTAATGATGTCCTTCAAAAGACTATGGTTTACCATCGTAAATAATACCATTTACGATGGCTAGCGCTAGCCGCCATCAATTATTTTAAAATTGGTGGTACTGTTGAAAATGATCTTGGTCGTTGTAAATAATGGGTTTTCCTATAGTGTTAACTGAAAAAAAAAGGAATCCGGGGAAAAAAAATCCAGTTTTCACAGTTTAGCAAGTGAAATTTATTCCATTTGTGTTGGTTTTGGTTAGTTCGATTCTGGTTTCGGTTAAATCAATTTTGATTATTTTTTCCGCCCTGAGTAAGGTGCACTCAGAAAACACAATTTAATGCTTACATTTCACTCATGATAGACTCAGGACTACTGATAGACGAGGATCATTCGGTGGGCCAATCCTAAGGAATAGAAGAAGAATAAGCCCATGAAAGTCCCGCGCGTTCTAGGATTTATGACACAACTACACCAACAAAACATGAAATCTATCCCAGCATGGAAAAAAGTCCGAGTGAAGATATTCCATACAAACAAGGAAGGAAAAAACCCTCTCAAGATTAGATATAGAAAACTTTAGATAAAGTTCATATTTGATAATTCTATATTATAACCAGCTCGGGTTGATTTTAGAGACCTTGACCGTATAAAAGGTGGGGGAGAGGCAAGAACATCCCCAGTCATATCATACGTCACCATCAATCATAGAATCTTTCATATAACCAGATCACAACGACATCATTGTATTCTTCACTAATAAAGATTAATCAAACAGGAGTAGAGTATTACCTAACTGCAGGGAGCCTGAACTTGGATAATTCTTATATCTTATTAGTATTGCGATCTTTGCCACTGGTTGAATCCCCGTAACTCCTGTATGTAAATTCTACTTGCCGCGAAACCCCATGACCACTAGCTTTCTAGTCTCTTCAAAATCAGGTAGGTAATTTTAAAACTAGGTAAAATTGACTCATTTAGGCCCCATTTCGTACAGTTCTAGATTCGCTCAGAAGCAAAAATATTTCAGTTTCAACTAGAAACAATTCTGAAACGTGGAACAAAATCACTTTAGTAACCATTTTGCTAATTTTCAAGCTTCAGCTTCTGTAGAGAGAGGTGAAGAATTGAATTGACTCATTTACTCTTGGTTGTTAGTGAGATGGCAGGTGTGTTTGTTTGGAGAGGTATGCAGAGTGTTTAGATTCAACAGTGATAAGACAACACAGATATTTTATGAGGCACATATTTTTATATTATTTTGTATACTCATTAATAATGTTTATGTGATATCTGTGAAAAAAAATGTTTCTGAGCACCTTTTGATTTTTGATGACCGCATTGTTTTTGTTATTTTGTTTTTTATGCGTGGTAGCAATGATGAGCATTTTAACGCACTGTAACACAGTTTTTTATGCCATGGCGCAATGATGTCCGCACTTTTTTATACACATTCTCAACTTGACATGACCTTGCAACTTTCAGAAAACTAGTTTATAAAAAAAGAGGGATCCAAATAGACCCTAATATATTATTTTTAAAAAATTGTGAATATACTAGAGGAGGTTAGAAATAACTTCCACAAATATTGCACATCATGGTTTTACATGTCATACTTAACGTTTAGGTTGACTTCCACGACCGACGTAATTTTTTTGTGACGCCGGTTTTGTAGATTAGGTTCAACCATTTCAGAAATTCATTCAACTTTCATATTGACCTGATATTTGAATTTTTACCCAAGAGAAGACCACCCTACGGTCCGGTGGGTGGAAGATGAACAAATACACTAGTGGACGGACCATTGGCGACACTCATTGAGTGTCCGGTAAGATCAGAAGGGAAGACTCGGACTGTCCGTAGTGCATACTGTAAAACATAAAGATGCACTGAAGGAAGACTCATACGAGGTGCCATTCCAGTTAGTTTTTTCGGCTGCAGGCCTACGTACGTCACAGCTCAGCAACAGTTTCCTATACGGTATGAACAAAAGCGGCTGTACGCGGAGGTGAGCGAGGAAATGCAGAAGGCGGCTGAAAAAGGGGGACGCGCAAGAGGCGGGAGGCAGGCGTTACCGCGTGCGTCATGTGGGGAAAGAAATTTTATGCATACCGTATTTAAACAAGCCTCCCTGCATACCCATCTCAGATTTGAACACGTGCTCAGTTAGAAAGTTGGAACCGTCGATCTTTCGTACAGAAAGAAATTTTATGCATACCGTATGTAAACAAGCCTCCGTGCATACCCATCTCAGATTTGAACACGTGCTCAGCTAGAAAGTTGGAACCGTCGATCTTTCGTATGCTGGATGCAGCCGCGCATGTGACTTGGCCTGCGGCTCGGCTTCGTTACTTGCTATCGGCTCCGGTTCCGGTTCTTGGGCGGCTCCGCTCTCCGTTGGATTCCGTCGGGTGCAGGTAGGGGTGGGCGCGGTTAACCGCATAACTGTTAACCTAAATTAATCGCACCGAATTAACCGAAATTTCTGGTTAATTCGGTTTTCGGTTATCGGTTCGGTTATGATTTTTTCGCTATTCGGTTTTCGGTTAATAATTCGGTTTTTAATCCGATTAACCGAATTAACCGAATTTTATGTGATTTGTTCATATCTATTTTTGTTTCTCTTGGTATATAATTTATCAAACATGGATGTATGCTTGTATATTAACTTATATATTGGTCTTTTTATGTTTGAGTTGATTTCATGTTGTTTTATTATTCAAAATTTCAAATTTTCTTTATTTATTTTTATGTTTAAATTGTGTTTTAATCTATATGCGGTTAATTCGGTTAACCGATTAACCGAACCGAATTAACCGCAACCGAATTGTGCGGTTAATGTTTTTGTTCGGTCATATTCGGTTATCGATTTGGTCGGCCAAGGTGCCGATCAGCGTGCTCGGGCTGCCATTCTAGTCCGGCGGTGAGTCGAGGGAGCTCCGCTTCGACCTCTAGCTCTACCGCCTTCACGTCCGGCCCGTTGCTCCATCTCTCCTACAGCCCCAACAACCCGGCCTCCCCTTCGCGCATACCGTATGCAGAGAATTCTCTCCCGTCATGTGGTCCTCAGCGCTGAGTTCATCATCCAACCCCCCACCCTCGCGTGCTGCTGGTAAGGCCAACCCTACCCGTACGACCGGCTAGCAGTGAACAATCAGGATGAAAATCGGGATGGACAGTGGGTTTAACCGAACGGTTTGATTCGGTTTTTGAACGTTCAGATTCTCGAAAATGAAAACCAATAGATCTTATGAAAAGTAAAATCGGTCTCTGGGTTAACCAGAATTTTGGTTTTGATTTCGGTTAACACAAAGAAACAGAAAAGCAGTCGAGCGGCGATTGAGCGTTGGCCGGAGGCCGCGTTGAGGGGCACGGGCGTCTGAGACCCAAGGCGGCCATGGGGCGCGGTGATGCACGACGGTCACGGCGGACGTGTGGTGGTGGGCGGCCAAGACATGTGATGCCATGACAGCGCAAGACGCGCGAAGGAGCGACGGTAGCAGGGCACGCGATGTCGAGGCTCGGGAGCGGGCCGGCGTCCGACGTTGCCTCCTCCGTGGATTTAGTGCTCCTTCTCACCATGGCCAACACCATCACGCGGCTGCATGCCATGTCGATGAGGTCGATGCAGCCGCCGTAGGCGGATGAAGAAGTGGCGGCCGCACACCCTGGTGGCTGGGAGACTGGTAGTGGCTAAGGGTGGTGGGTTAGGATTAGCTTGGCTGGTTAGGCTAGGTTGAGTTGATTATTATCTGAATCTGTTTCACCTGATTAATCAAAATTTGAAATTAAAAAGTGAAAAAACACATAACGGAAATCGAAATATGTTCGGGTCAGTCGGTTTCGGTTATCTCGGTTTTGATTAATTTTGTCCATCCTGATTGAACATGACCACCACCTCAATGGATACCTCTCCATTCTTTTTTTTTGCCAACGAGTTCAATTGATTTTGATTTAATTTGGAAGGAAACAAAGTTGTCAACATTATGATTTAATTAGAAGGGAAACGAGCTTATTTGGTTTTGATGTAATCAAAACAGATCACAGATATAACATTAAGTTAATTATCTAAAAAACATTACGTTAAGACATGACCTCTAAAATACTCAAAAGAACCCACATCATTTTAAAATAAATAACAATGATTAATTTAATTTTAAACTAATCAACCAATTTACTTTAAAACGGTGTGGGGTATCTTGTTTCGTTTTTCTCTGTGGGCAGGCGGGATCGGTATCCTATGCACTACCTCACTCAATGCAGAGGCAGCATTAGACCATCCGCAGTGGCGTACTGTAAAGCATACTGGATACACTGTTTCACAGGGTAATTTAGAGTACATACTCTAAAAGCTGAAGAAGAATAGTGTATAGAGTATGCTTTAAAGTACGCTGGTGCAGATGGTCTTAGCTTCTATCTTAACAACACAATATGATTGCAGCACATTAGACGGCTCTAGCTTTCTCTAATACATGTTTTATTTCTCACTACCGCGAGTGGTTCACGGCAGTGTGGTTCTGGCTTCCCCACCGAGCAGCACAAGATTTATAACATTTTTGACTCTAAGCATCTACTGCAAATTTAAATATTATCTCTTTCTTCTTATTTATTACAAGAAACAGATTTTTATGTTGAGAACACTGTATCTTCCAGACTCTATTGGTTTAGTATATAATGACTTTATCCTGTCCACTTTGCCATCCGATGTAGTACACATGATTTTATTATTTTTACCCGATTAATTCAATCATTTAATAATAATAGCAAGTGGAATAATTATTATTTTGCAAAAAACAGCCACCCTGTCGTCCTCCTACATGACGACTCTTGATATGGCAGTTGAGGTGACGATCATGTCTGCACAAGTTGTCGAACTACGGAACGACTGGTGATGTGCCAGCTAACGTGGAAACTACGTCAGTAACTTGTTGCCATGTCAGCAAAACTCATGATTTGAATTTAACATTTCACCAAATTCAAAATAAATTTTGTATTCATAATTCAAATTCATAATTTGATGATTTAAATTTCAAAATCGTCCAACTACTAGGTGATATGTAATGCCGCATCACCAGTCGTCCTATAGTCGCCACATTAGCAACTTCGACTGACACATCACCAGTCATGCTGTAACAAGGCAACAAGGTGCCTATTTTTGTAAACAAATCCCGACGTACCCCAGCGGCGATGGCGGCGCGAATCCCTGCGCACCCCGGCGGCGATGGTGGCGCGCATCCTGGCGCACCCCGGCAGCAGCGATGGCACATCCCGCATCGCCGCGACGCATCACGGTGAGCGGCAACGTCAGCGGCGGCCACAGCCGCGCTTGACGACGATGATGGCAGCGGCGGCCGCGCGTGCCACGCTTGGCGGCGACGCCGCCGTTGTCGGGGAAGAAGGTAGGTTTTGCTTTTAATTGTTTATCTGTAATTGTTAATTTGTACTCACTCCGACCCTGGTAATCGTAATTTGTAGGGTTATGTCGATTGTATAAGAAAAAAGTCTATTTACCCCCCCCCCCCCAACTAGAGTCTAATTCACCCCCAAACTATAAGACTGGGTAATTAGCACCCCCAACTATTCAAAATCGGGTACTTTACCCCTTAATCTGGTTTTCATGAGTGGTTTTTCCATGTCAGCATCCTATGTGGCGCTCCTTGCATTTGATGGAAGATGGGGCCCATGTGTCATTGACTTAAAAGAAAAAAACAGTTGTCCTTATCTCTATCGGAGCTGAGTCCACTAACCAGTGACCACCGCATTCCCAAATCGAGAGTCCCAAATCCAGAAACCTCAAGCGGCTCCGCGGTCCAAAGGGAGCTTGCTCCGGTGACCAGCGAGGACGGATCCACCACAGCGGTGAGGCGCGAAGAGGAGGCGGTGTTCCAGCGCGGGAGATCCAGCATGGCAGAGCGCGGGAAGGGAGGGAGCAGGTCGGCGTGGTCCGACACTTGCTCTGGCGAGTGTTTTTTTTTCTGAACCGAAACTGCAAGGGAGACCCCGGCAGTGAAATATATTGATCCAAAAATAGAGATTGGCCGAGATGGCCATACAACACGACCGTTACAAACTGATACGACCAGTACAAGCTGACACGACCAAACAAAACTAACAAGCCCAAAAGGTGACAACAGCCTCAACTACCTAAACATGCTACAAAGAGGAGAAGACCAACCAACTACCTAGGAGGCGGCAACACATCAGGTGTCACACTCAAAGAGATGGCAGCTTCAAGGATCATAGGATCCCACCAATCCGACAATCGTTCAACGACTCCTGGATGAACAAGTTGAGAATCTATGGTCTTCGCTTCCTTAGTATATAGTCCCAGAGCCGGCTTGAGGTTCGGCTCCTTGTGAAGGTGGATGACCACTTGACGAACTTTGAAAATTGGGGCAGAAGGCCTAAATGAATCAACCAAAGCAGCTGCAGCTAGAGAAAACGGGCAGCTACGGCAATCACACTCTAGCTTCTCAGAGGTAGTGGTGGCGCACATGTCCTCTTGGACTGAAGAAGTAGGCACAAGAGTTGATGATGAAGGCGGTGAAGCAGTAGGTGGGGTTGTTGAAGAGCGACGATGGGCAAGCACACAGTTGTTTGCTTTGTGGCCTTCTCTCTTACAGCAAAAGCAACGTGTGGCCTCCTTACACATTGCAGCGAAGTGGCTGGGGGAGAAGCAGTTGAAGCACTTACCCAGATCGGTAGGGACTTATCATGCGACCTGCCGATGGGGACCGCAACCAGATGGGGCAGTGGAGGAGGACTGGCGCAAGGGAGTGCCCGACGAGGCTGGGGAGGGCAAGAGAGGAGGGAGAGATGACTTAGGGGGAGGCGACCTCCGAGGGGACAGTGGTGGAGAAAGGAGAGGCGGTGGAACGGTGCAGTTGAAAGGCGGTGAAAGGGGACAAGAAGTGGAGCAGAGCTGCAAGTTGGGGTCCAAAGGCAAGGTGAGGAGTGGAACAGAGACCACGGGAGCAGCAGAGATGGAACTAGGCGGGGAGGTGACCGGCTCAGCTGCCACAGAGGGGAACGAAACTGATGGCGTGGACTTCAACTTGCATGTGGACAACCAACCCTTCCTCATCCAAGAGAAGCTGGCGGGGGCGACGGAGGGAGCAGGAAGGGGCAGGTCAGGTGAGGAAACTGCAGACGGAGGTGCCCTCAAAGGAGGTCAGGGCGAGGAGAGCAAAGGGGGGACTGGTACCTGAGGGGAAGGCGACCCAAGCAATGGGGTGGAAGGGGCAGTGGGCGGGAGGGCAACTAGATCTGGCCTACCTTGCTCAAGGGGGTGTGGGGGGTAGACTGCAAAGGTTGCAGGACAACCACCGGCAGTGCTGGACCAGCTAGTGACGACGGGGGAGGGGGTGGTTGCACTGGATCTGGCGCAGGAACCTTCGGTGAGGTCGAAGGATGAGAATGCATGGACTCAGAGCAGGACACTTTGAGTGGTGTGGCAACCAGTGGGAAGGACAGCAACGGGCGGCGCGCCGGGCGCAGGGCTGTTCCCGGTGGCGAGGGACCTATGGGCGACGCTGGATCTGACCGACCTAGAGACGAAGTCAATGGACGGGAGGGCACGGAGGAATACCTGGCCTGGGAGGCGGCGGAGCAAGGAGAGGGACGGACGGCGAGAGCGCTCAGAGCAGAGGACGAAGAAGGATCGACCGGAGCGACGACCCCTAGGTTGGCGACCCTGACTTCGAAGGCCCCCGCCCGAAGCGGAGCGGGTATCCGGGGGAGAGAGTCGCCGGGGAGAAGGTGAATGCGGCAGCTGGAGGAGGGGGGGGGGGGGGGGGGGGGGGGGGGGGGGACGACCGGAGCGGAGGCCACCGGGGGAGGTGGCGCGGTCGCCCTCCGCGTCGCCCCCGCCGAGCGGGCGGTTCCCCTCCGGCGAGTGTTTAGCAGCGAGCCAACAAGGCGCCACCGTGGAAGGGATTCGGCGAGCGGGGTGGCAGCACGACAAAGCGCAGGAAGGGAGGAAGGGAGCTCGGCATGTCCTCGTCGGCTCCATCAACTCGCCAGTCCTCAGTGGCTCCGTCAACACGGTGTGGTCGTCGTCGTATCCGTGAGCATGCTGGTGGTGCCGCGTCCATCCCCCCCCCCCCCCCCCCTCCCCACACGCGTCCGATGGATCTGCAAGTCCTGCATTCATCCCCACCCCCCTCATGACGCCCATCCATGGATCTGCAGCATGTCTCATCCAGAGCTACGGGTACCATGCAGGTTAGTACTATCAGTTTGCTAGAGAAGACCCTGGAATCCATCACATCGTTGTTAATGTTTGGAATAAAGGAGTCGATTGTGAACAGAATGTTGTGTTGATATCAGTTAGTGCAGATTGTCGAAGATTAAAGGAAGAACGTTCAGAGGTACAGCCGCCAGAGTTTGAAGTTGCAGATCACATACTGACAATGTATGTTGTAATGCTGACATTGCAACATCCATATGTAGGAATATTATATGTGCAAGCAATTACTTGTTTATGCCAAAATCATGTCCAGATAATTGCAATTTTCTGTATTACTCTACTATGTTCTAAGTGTGGAAGGTTAGTTTGCTTTGCTTCTCCTGATGTAATTTTCAACATTGTTTCCTCGTAGAGTACAAAGAATAAGCAAACTAAAGAATTTGAATTGAAAGATAACAGTAGTGTAGGTTCAAAGTGTTTCCTGATAGAGTTCACAAAATAAGCAAAATGAAATGTTCAAAGTGTTCTTGAACTACAATATAGTAATTAAACAATGTAAGTTTTCTGAATTGTAAAATAATAGTAGTGATGGCTCGAATCCAATAATGTTCATATGCTTCATGCAGGGAATGCAACACGACATTTATTAGTAAAGACATGTGCATACTACTGTAAACAGCATATAGCTAGCTGATATGTTACCTCTAGATTTTGAGTCTCTGAATCAGTTTGCTTTCTCTTCCTGACACTTTCCATTTTATTATATGCATTAGTCCTCTGTCTCACGTTGTTGTGTGGACACTTTTTTATGTTATGGGTGTTGCTATGACATAGTTGTTGTCTTGATTTCCACTAACACCAATTTGTTCAACAAATATTTCAGCCACTCCATGACAACCTGTTTGTTGAGCCATAACATTACAAGATGCATCCTCAAATATCAACCTCAGTCCATCATTCATCTGATATCTAGGAGGCAACCAATATAGTTGTAAAGGACAATCAATCTTCGTATGATCACAAAGATGGCCTTCCACCTCAGATTAGGAAACTTTGTCCATCTCTATGGATGAAATCCCTGTTGTACCTCCAAAGTACTGTATATGACTGTCCACATATAAAAATTGACCACCATAATGAAACTTTTCCCTAAAAATTCCGGAATGTCCATTGTGTATTCTGCATACAAACATAATAACTAAAAATCAATCATGAGCAAGGATTTGTACATCATCTTCATCTATGATCTAACCAAACTTATTGATTACTTTTATTGCATAATTGATTGTTTTTAATTTAATGCAGGGCAGGTCAGTTTATTTTACAGGAGTGCAGGATAATTGATTTGTTATTAACTTTACTACTGCGCAGGTCAAGTTATCAACAACTCCATATTTGATTCTTCAGATTATGATCATAAACTCAAAGTCTTGTGCAGGTCAGATGTAACGCCCAGGTATGAACACACCTGGGCGCTACTAAAACCATCTAAACAATTCCTAGTAAGGGAAATATTAAAAATTTCGGCATAGTCTCCTTTGGAAACTCTATCATCCGCGGCAACAAAACACAATAATAATAATATTATATAGCAATACTACTAATCTCAAATTCATTCCCACAAGTGAATCAAAGACCCAAATAATCACACCACAATCTCAATGGCACAATATTATGCAATTAACTAAGAACATTGATAAACTAAGCTTAGTAGATAGTTCGAGTGCTCAAGTGCATATGCTATCCTCTTCCCAATGCATGCTTGATCAACAGGTACCTAAAAACCAATAAAACAAGAGTGAGTAAAAACACTCAGCAAGTACTCTTAGAGCTTGAAGAACATCAGAATCAACTGAATGAAACATAGCGATACTTGAACTTGAAATATGAAATAATGAAATAGTAATTTCCATCTGAAACGGACGACACTTGAATTCTCCTTAGCATTTACCGGTAAAGCCGAGCAAGTGGGGCCAGCACTTACTCACAGGAACTTGAATATAAGAACGACTCCGGACTTAACCGGTACTTGAATGACAATTAAATGAATAACTTGAATCTTGAAGGTGAATAAAATAGAGTGATGAAGCAATTGAATCTTGAAACCACAAATAACGGATTAAAGCATAAGAAAGCTTAACCACAAGCAATTCACACATATTAGAATGAACCCGTCATGCACTTCCGTTAACCTCGACGAGAACCGGAAGATGCTCGCTCAACTCCAAAACCTTCCAAACCTATAGAAGACCTGCTACACTTAGTACGTACTTGGGACATGTTAACGATTTGTTCCACTCAGCCTTCAATTTACTTCTAAACCGATAGATGTAAATAAATACATTATGAACATCCACAAAATATTTCCAACCAATTTGTTTATTATGAATTCTAGAGCAGCTACACTTCCAAACAATGACAGCATAGGTTAACAGTGCTGACAGTAAAAGAATTGGCATGCAAGTACCAGGCAACAAGCATCCACATGCAAATAGCAGGCATTAAGCCAATGCTGCTGCAATCAAAACATTACAAGCACCGCACAGTGCTCGTACGGATGATTTCCAAGTGAAAATTAATAGTTGTTCATGTGCAGAAAATAGTGTGTTTAATTCTAAATATCAAGCGCATCTGGAATTTGCAGCTGGGAATGCTGGAATGTTGATTGCTGGCAACCAACTTTCACACATTAATTAGGTAGCAGCAAATCAGGGTCAAGAAAAAAAATCTCACCAGAAATCCTATCCACTCACGGCAACCAGCAGATTAATCAAGCCAATTAGATTTTGTGGAAAGTACCTAACAGTGGAGCAGCATAAACGACAGCCTAGCTTTTGGATGATGAGCACCTTGACAGCAGCAGGAAACTAAGAATATTTTACCTTGGTCTGTCCTCACGGCAACAGCTAAAAATTTAGCAGTGAGCACCATTTAACTAAACGAGGTACTAGCACCTTGCTTCCTATAGCAGAATTTAGCAATCGATTACCAGGCAGCATCTGACACGGCAGCAGCTAGCAGCGACACTAGAAGAGGCAGTAAATCAAACACCTTTCCACCATGTGTAATACGGCTGCCACTCACCTGCAAGGAGTAGGCAGGAGCAGCGCAGACCACCGGCAGCCTCAGCAGTCGGCAAGAAACGCAGCAGGCAACGGCCGTAACTTGGCTGGGAAGAACTACCGACGAGCAGAGAAGATAGGAAACAAGGCAAGGAAAACTGCGGGAGCACTAGGTCAGGAGAAAAAGAAAAAGGTTAGGTTATTCTTATATATAGTTGACCTAGTGTATTATCTGACAGTTGAAATTAAATCAGATCATATCCGATTCAACCGATCTTCGAATCCTGCGTATAAATAGTAAAACGGAATCATCTCTACGAGCTCTACGCTTCTACGGTGTCTGATCGTCCATCGGGACAAAGATTCAAGGAGTCAAATTTTGGTCAACTCTTTGTATTCGTGGCCGCGAAAATAACTTTGTCTTAAAATGATTAGGATATTACATTCTCCCCCCCCCTCTTCAACTGAATTCGCCCTCGAATTCTTTATTATCATTATATGGAAATGATGTGAAGCTAATAATTTGAATAAAACTATAAATGCTCACCAGTGTTGAATAGTTCCGGATATTTTTCTTGCATCTCGAACTCAAGCTCCCAGGTGGCTTCACGCTCAGTTTGATTGGTCCAAAGAACCTTCACAAACTTCAATGATTTGCGTCTAAGCACCCTCTCAGATGATTCCAAAATCCTCACAGGACGAGATTCAACTGATAGATCTTGTTCAATAGTCTCTGGCTCGACGACTATGTGATGCTCTGGATCCCTTAAATACTTTCTCACTATTGAGACATGAAATACATTGTGAACTCCTCTCATTGACTCAGGCAACTCTAATCGATATGCTAATTTCCCCACTCGTTGCTTGATAACGAAAGGTCCTTATATCTTGGACTAAGCTTTCCCTTAGTACCAAATATCACAACACCCTTGGTAGGCGACACCCTTAGAAGAACCTCATCACCTTCTTGAAACTCCAAGTCTCGCCTTCTAATGTCGGCATAACTCTTCTACCTACTTTGTGCTGCCAGCATGTGTTCTCAAATTTCAGCAACTCGCTGAGTCGATTGTTGAACCCAATCTGGACCCAAAGCGGCTTTCTCACCAACCGCGTCCCAACAAAGGGGCGACCTACACTTCCTTCCATAAAGAGCCTCATATGGTGCACATCCAATGCTAGAGTGATAGCTGTTATTATAAGAGAACTGCACAAGAGATAAGTGATCCTCCCAACTTCCTTGCCAAGTCAGTACGCATGATCTAAGCATATCTTCCAGGGTTTGAATTGTACGCTCATTGCCAAGTCAGTACGCATGGAATGCGGTGCTCATCCTTAGTGTTGTGCCCAACGCTAATTATAAGCTCTCTCACAGATTAGAGACAAACTTAGCATCCCTGTCTGAAACAATAGTTCGAGGTACACCATGCAGTCGCACTACTTCTCTCATATAAATAGGCACCAAATCGCTCGCTGAACTAGTTGACCGAATAGGAATAAAATGAGCCACCTTACTAAGACGATCAACTACGACCCAAATAGTATCCCGTCCTCTTGGAGAATGTGGTAAGCCAACAACAAAATCCATAGTGATATCCTTCCATGGCCACACAGGAACCTCGAGAGGCTGTAATTTCCCATCGACACACTTATGCCCAACCTTCACTCTCTGGCAAACCCCACATGAAGCCACATACTTTGCTACATCCACCTTCATTCTCTTCCACCAATAGATTTTTTTCAAGTCATGGTACATCTTATTCTCCCCAGGTTGTACGGTACAACGAGCACGATGTGCCTCTTTAAGAATATCTTCTTTAATTTGAAATCTTTGTGGCACGCATAAGCGACCACGAAACCGAACGACCCCAACGACATCCAAGGTGAAATCTCCTACCTTTCCTTCTTGAATTCGTTTCTTAACATCTAGCAACAAGCGATCTCGTTTTTGTGCCTCCAAGATTCATTCTGGAATATTTGATGATAAGATTAGTTGAGTCTCTACCTCCACAACTCCAACATAGCAATATGAAATATCCATCCGTTCAAAATCAGCTATTAGAGAATTCATAGTAGGAGGAGTAGCTCTACGACTTAATGCATCAGCCACCACATTTGCTTTACCAGGTGTGTAATGGATATTTAGATCGTAGTCCTTGATCAACTCCAACCATCTCTGTTGCCTAAAATTTAAGTCCTTTTGAGTGAATATATACTTCAAACTCTTATGATCGGTGAAAATGTCACATGACCCCCCATATAAATAATGTCTCCATATTTTCAACGCGAAAACTACAGCATCAAGCTCTAGATCGTGGGTGGGATAATTCTGCTCATGTGTCATTAACTATCTTGAGGCATAGACAATCACTTTTCCTTCTTGCATAAGTACACAACCAAGTCCTACCCGAGAGGCATCTGAATAAACAGTGAAGCGTCTACCCGGCTCAGGAAGGGCAAGGATAGGGGCAGTGACCAACTTCTCCTTCAATAATTGAAAGCAGTGCTCACATTCCTGAGTCCACAAGAACTTGACATTCTTTTGAGTTAGTTGTGTTATAGGCTTAGCAATGCGAGAGAAATCCTTTACAAAGCGTCGGTAATAACCAGCCATACCCAAGAAACTCCTAACCTCCTTGACATTGGTTGGTCTTTCCCATTCAACTATTATAGAAACTTTGTTTGGATCAACCGAGATGCCATGTTGATTAATTACATGACCTAGAAAGCCAACTTCCGAGAGCCAAAATTCACACTTTTTAAATTTGGCATAGAACTTATGACTCCTTAGTGTCTCCAGAACTCTCCTCAAATGTTTCTCATGTTCTGCTTTGAACTTGGAGAAGATGAGTATATCATCAATAAATACCACTACAAACTCCTCCAATCCATGAAGCATATTATTCATCGTCTCCATAAATTATGCGAGTGCATTAGTGAGTCCAAAAGACATAACTCTGAACTCATAATGACCATACATGGTGGAAAAAGCTGTCTTCTCAATATCTTCTTCTCCAACAGGGATTTGATTATGACCAGATTGAAGGTCAATTTTGGAGAAGACTCTTGCTCCTATTAATCGATCAAATAACACATCAATGTGGGGTAATGAATACTTGTTCTTGATCGTCACGGCGTTTAAACCACGATAATCCACACACATACGCCAACTTTCATCTTTCTTCTTAGTGAACAATACTGGAGCTCGCCAAGGTGAAACACTACGGCGTATCAACTTCCTAGCCAATAGATCATCCAACTGCTTCCTCAACTCCTCTTGAAAAGGACGAGGTAATCGGTAGGGGGCTATGGATACAGGACGGGTACCAGGTATAAGATCAATGCGAAACTCCACTTCTCGCTTAGGTGGCATTCCCGGCAGCTCATCAGGGAAGACATCAGGATAGTCTCACACTATAGGAATGTCCTCAATCGCCAATGACTTTGTTTGCTTCTCAATAAGGCTCCAAAGGAAACCGGTCTTTACAGGATAGCGACCAGGAAAAAGATTTGCCATCATAGATAAAGAACAAAGAGGTGCATCCGCTTGAAAAGTGATAATCTTCCCAGATGGTGCCTCTAACGTTATGGTCTTCCAAAAACAAGATATAATGGCTCGATAGCGATATAGCCAATCCATTCCAAGGATAACATCAAAAACCGGTAGTGGAATCACCATTAGATTAGCTATGAATTTGTCATCTCCTATAGAAATAATGCAATAAGAACACACCACAGAACTAGAAACCAAGCCCCCGGGTGAACTGACACGAACCGACTGAGATATCTTTTGACTAGAGATATTTGCCTTTCTTACGAAATCAAGTGAAATGAACGAAAAGGTAGCACCCGAATCAAATAGAACGTGAGCGTCATGAGAGTCAACAATAAGAGTACCTGAAACCACATCTGGGCGACCCAAAGAGGATTGTATTCGCATGGTGTAGACTCTAGCAGGAGGAGAAGAAGACCCGCCTACAATATTCTGAGCAGACTGAGCTGGAGGAGAGGGAGGAGCAGGCAACTGTAGTGGGACATGGGGAGTAGGAAGCTGAGGCGCGGGCAAGTAGTAGCCTGATGGAGGAAAAGGCTACTGAGGGAACTGGTAATGCGGAGCTGAAGGACCAGTCATCATCTGAATGGTGCCACGAGGAGCATTGACTATCGGAGCTGAACCCTTGGAGCTAGCCATAGACATGGTTCCTAGTGAGGAAGAATTTGCCCTTTGCCACTTGATAATAGAGTCTGGATTTTTCTTGCAAACTAGAGCCATATGTCCCTCTCTCCCACAGAGACGGCAGGTTCCAGAAAAACCACACTCTGAAGCACGATGAGGCTTCCCACACTTGAAACAAATCAAACCCTACCCTGGAACAGGACACATAAACGAAGCACTCAAAGTGTGCTGCCCCGTGGAAGATTGAGCACCAGACTGTTTGGTTTTGAAAGATTGTTGAGAGGAACTGTTGGTCTTAGGATTCTTGAAAGTGGTATGCTGAGAGGACTCTCCTCCCTCATGATGAACCCTCTTATGATCATTTCCAGTATTACTCTCATTCCCATTACGTTTATTCTGTAGAGCTGTAAGTTGAAACCGAGTCTCCATACCTCGAGCCTCCTCGACTGCTGTGATGTATGTAGTGGGAGGGTTTCTACCCATCACCTCTCTGTACTGAGCGTTAAGCCCCATGAAAAACTTCCTAGATTTCTCACGCTCATTGCTTGCAACACTAGGCACAAAGCGAACGATGTTGCTGAAATCTCGCTCATACTCATCCACCGTTTTGTCCCCCTGCTGGATATGGTTCAGCTCATCATTCATCTTGTCTCTGAAGGAATCTGGATAATATTTAGCCCTGAACTGTGCCAAGAATACCTCCCAAGTGATAGCACCACAAGCAGGAGTCCTAGCGTCACATACTCCTACCCACCAAATATCAGCTTGGCCTGTCAACTGGTGAGGAATGAACAAGATCATCTCCTCCTCTGTCATCCTACAAGCAGTCATGACCTTCTCCATCTTACGTAGCCAATCAGCAGCATCAGTAGGTGTTCCAGAACCATCAAAGGTGTCCAATCGCATAGACATCCACCTAGGGAATGTCATTGTCTGGGCCACGATATTACCACCCTGAGCAATAGGAACTTCAACAGCCACTGAGTGTTCCTCCCCTCCTTCAACCTCTTCATTTACTTGGTTTACTTGCTCGTGCTCAACCTCTTGGTTAACATCACTTCTACCACGACCACCACCACCACGACCTCTTCCACGTGCGGCAACACGTGCACTCCATCGCGGCGACATAATTCTAAAGTACAAGAAAAGTATAATTAAATAACATATCATCAAAACGAAAATAAACATGAGAAAAAATGCAACAAAAAGAAGAATGAAAGGTATGCCCATGAACCCATCTTATTGTGCATAAGTGTGTCAAATTTAATTTTAGATCTATGTAGTTAATTAATTTTTTTTCTCGCTAGTCATTAGAATCTCTAAGTAACTATAAAACCTAGGCTCTGAGTACCAACTGTAACGCCCCAGGTATGAACACACCTGGGCGCTACTAAAACCATCTAAACAATTTCTAGTAAGGGAAATATTAAAAATTTCGGCATAGTCTCCTTTGAAAACTCAATCATCCGCGGCAACAAAACACAATAATAGGCATAATATTATATAGCAATACTACTAAAATCAAATTCATTCCCACAAGTGATTCAAAGACCCAAATAATCACACCACAATCTCAATGGCACAAGATTATGCAATTAACTAAGAACATTGATAAACTAAGCTTAGTAGATAGTTCGAGTGCTCAAGTGCATATGCTACCCTCTTCCCAATGCATGCTTGATCAACGGGTACCTAAAAACCGATAAAACAAGAGTGAGTAAAAACACTCAACAAGTAAACTTAGAGCTTCAAGAACATCAGAATCAACTGAATGAAACATAGCGATACTTGAACTTGAAATACGAAATAATGAAATAGTAGTTTCCGTCTGAAATGGACGACACTTGAATTCTCCTTAGCATTTACCGGTAAAGCCGAGCAAGTGGGGCCATCACTTACTCACAGGAACTTGAATATAAGAACGACTCCGGACTTAACTGGTACTTGAATGACAATTAAATGAATAACTTGACTCTTGAAGGTGAATAAAATAGAGTGATGAAACAATTGAATCTTGAAATCACAAATACCGGATTAGCATAAGAAAGCTTAACCACAAGCAATTCACACATATTAGAATGAACTCGTCATGCACTTGCCTTAACCTCGACGAGAACCGGAAGACGCTCGCTCAACTCCAGAACCTTCCAAACCTATAGAACATCTGCTACACTTAGTGCGTACTTGGGACATGCTAACGATTTGTTCCACTCAGCCTTCAATTTACTTCTAAACCGATAGATGTAAATAAATACATTATGAACATCCACAAAATATTTCCAACCAATTTGTTTATTATGAATTCTAGAGCAGCTACACTTCCAAACAATGACAGCATAGGTTAACAGTGCTGACAGTAAAAGAATTGGCATGCAAGTACCAGGCAACAAGCATCCACATGCAAATACCAGGCATTAAGCCAACGCTGCTGCAATCAAAACATTACAAGCACCGCACAGTACTCGTACGGATGATTTCCAAGTGAAAATTAATAGTTGTTCATGTGCAGAAAATAGTGTGTTTAATTCTAAACATCAAGCACATCTGGAATTTGCAGCTGGGAATGCTGGAATGTTGATTGCTGGCAACTAACTTTCACACATTAATTAGGCAGCAGCAAATCAGGGTCAAGAAAAAAAATCTCACCAGAAATCCTATCCACTCACGGCAACCAGCAGATTAATCAAGCCAATTAGATTTTGTGGGAAGCACCTAGCAGTGGAGCAGCATAAACGACAGCCTAGCTTTTAGATGATCAGCACCTTGACAGCAGCAGGAAACTAAGAATATTTTACCTTGGTCTGTCCTCACGGCAACAGCTAAAAATTTAGCAGTGAGCACGATTTAACTAAACAAGGTACTAGCACCTTGCTTCCCTATAGCTAGCAGAATTTAGCAATCGATTACCAAACAGCATCTGACACGGCAGCAGCTAGCAGCAACACTAGAAGAGGCAGTAAATCAAACACCTTTCCACCATGTGTAATACGGCTGCCACTCACCTGCAAGGAGTAGGCAGGAGCAGCGCAGACCACCGGCAGCCTCAGCAGTCGGCAAGAAACGCAGCAGGCAACGGCCGTAACTTGGCTGGGAAGAACTACCGACGAGCAGAGAAGATAGGAAACAAGGCAAGGAAAACTGCGGCGGCGCTAGGTCAGGAGAAAAAGAAAAAGGTCAGGTTCTTTTTATATATAGTTGACCTAGTGTATTATTCAACGGTTGAAATTAAATCAGATCATAACTGAGTCAACCGATCTTCGAATCCTGCGTATAAATAGTGAAACGGAATCGTCTCTACGAGCTCTACGCTTCTACGGTGTCTGATCGTCCATCAGAACAAAGATTCAAAGAGTCAAATTTTGATCAACTCCTTGTATTCGTGGTCGCGAAAATAACTTTGTCTTAAAATGTTTAGGATATTACATCAGATTCGAATGATCTGATAAAGTCAAAGTCTTGTTGATCTAGCTGTAACATATGGAGATGAAAACTTACTAGAGGAAGTGTGCCTTCGGGGAAGGCCTACGAGGAAGCACAGATTACTGCCACAGCAGCTGGCGAGGGACAGATCGCTGTTTGCAGTTGAGGACCTGGAACTGCCAGGGTTCATGCAGCCGGCCCTTGGGTTCCTGACGGGGATCTAGAGTCGTCAGGTACAGTAATCTCCTCCTGGGACGGCTGTTTTTTCTTTTAATTCAATGACATGTGGGCCCCACCTTCAATCACATGCAAGGAGCGCCACATAGGATGTTGACATGGCAAAATAAGATTTATAGTTTGGGGGTGAATTAGAATCTAGGGTATTTTTTTTAGATGATGGGCAAAGTCCCGACCTTCCCGCCAATATTACGGCACGTTCATCCCTTTATATTTTTCGTATGTGCACTCCAGATCCTGCATCCATGACTTCCTCTGTAGAGTACCTGCATTTAATACTGTGAAATTCAGCCTAAAATTCACTCTCACCGGGAATCGAACTCAGGACCTTAGTGCTACTTAGAGTGCTTAGCCACTAGGCCAAACCCTCTTTCACATTAGACTCTAGCGTATAGTTAGGGGTTTTAAATAAACTTTTTCCATTGTATAATAATCAAACAAAAATTTTTTTATTGATTGATCCATAAAATTATAGATGAATCGTTAATTTCAAAAATTAGTGGTTAATGACAATAATTAACTACTAATTACTGTGTGCCTGAATTTTTCTCGAATTTCAGATACATAATAAATAGATAATTCTTATTTTAATTTGCTCTAGATATTTAGAGTCAAGAATGTCAAATCGCACGCTGCTTGGTGGAGAACCCAAAGCCACGTGTGCTGTGCACCCACCACTCGCCGCTAGTGAGAAAAAATTTATTAGAAAAAGCTACAGCCGTTGATCATATTGTGTGGCTGATATGAGAGCTTATGCTGCCTCTGCATTGAGTGAAGCAACGCAGGAGATCGACGACGGGACAGGCATCCCCCTTGGATCTGGAGCGGACAGCGCAGTGGCCACTCAAACACAAGCATTTCCTCGTGCTGCGCGAGCCACGTCTGCCGCTCCACCTGCTTCCGTCTCTACCAGTTAACACCCCGCGGTTCCGCCCCGCCGAACGCGACCTAGTCTCCTCCACCGATTTTTGGTAACCACTTCTCATCACCCCTTCTCCCGCTGCCTTCTCCCCTTCTTGCCTCTCTTTTTATTTGTTTCTTTTTTTTTGTTGCAGTTTTTGGTGTTCTCGGGGCCCTGTAATTCGATTTGGAAATGAAAGAAACGGGGAGCAAACAACGTCCAATGATGCTTTCTTCTTGGGCAATATAGTCTAAATTTTCTGGTGATTTTTTACTAATCTGTTCATGTGTTCATGACGGGAGCAAGCAAAGCACGAGTTGTTAACTGCTCCGTATTTACTTGTTTTTATTGGCGCCGGTCACGTGTTTGTTGTTTTGCCCTTATCGAAGGTTCTTCCGAGCACGTCGTGTGTGTCGTGTTTCTTTGATGCTGAAATTCCTTCACGCACGGAAACTGAAAAGGAGTCTCTTAACTTCCTGCTGGATGCTGATGCATTTTCTTCGATTCAATGCCTCTGGCTTGCGCGTAAGGCATCCATGAATTTTTCTTCGGTGATGCTAGGTATCCTATGGTGCTGGTAGTCGTAGTTCGTTTGATGCTATTCAAGAAACATGTGTGCTTAATTAGTTTACTACGGTAGATGCCTTAGAAAGGGAAAAATAATGTTGATACCTACCGCTCTTTAGGCAAATACAGTATTTCAATATTAAAGTTTGGTAAAATATAGTTTTTTAATGATATGATAATACCGGAGTATTTCAATACTACAGTTTTGTAATAACACAATTTTGCAATACATAAAACTATTTGGGAGCAAAGTAGCAAGCATCAAGAGCAAGCAAGCAGAGAAAAACTTTAGTTCGGATCAAAGTTATATATATATATATATATATATATATATATATATATATATATGTATATATATATATACATATGTATATCAAAAAATATTACAGTATAGACAAAATCATGGTTTTAAATAGAGTAAAATGCAGTGGTGGTACATGAACTTGTAGGGGTGTGTCACTTAGACATACGAACTTCTAAAACACGTTTAGAGATCCCTAAACTAATTATAATTGTCATCAGCATTCCCGCTTGCGTGGCGCGCACACATAAGAATCAGAGCTCCTGACATGCTGGATATGCAATTTTTCGTTTAGAACCCCACAATAACTCTTATTTTCCAACTTTCTGTTAACCCATCCTGATCTGGCTAGCAACTCCTGTCAGGCGGAGCTCGACGTCGGTCTGCCTTCCCCAGCACCGCCGCCTTCCCCCAACATTGTCGCCTTTCCTTTATCGCGGCGGCGCCTAAACCCTAACCGAGGCGGCACCCCGATCCGAACGATGTCGAGATTGGATCGAGATGCGTTCAGAGTGGGAAAGGTCCGTGGGCCGTGCCTAATATAAAAGACATTTCCTTTCCCATATAGAAAGAAAAGAATTGAAGTTGTACTAGCTACGATGGTGGGGTTGTAGAGGGCTTGTTGTGGGTTCGATTCCCAGCAGCTACAATGTTTTCATTTTTGGTTACGATGGTGGAGTTGTAGAGGGCTTGTTGTGGGTTCGATTCCCAACAGCTACAATGTTTTCATTTTTTTTCGCATACCTATCACCACTTACAGTACAGAATGATTGAACCTATATTAGAATTACATTACAAAGCTACATGTCATCAATTTCATTAAAGAATCAGATCATTAAGAACTATATTTCATGATAAATAATATCAACACTTTACATATTGCAAGACTTCAACGATTGCTAGATTTTTAACATAGTATAAGAACACATAGCTAGAAACTGAAAAAGCCTGATATGTCCCAATTCTTGATATGTTTCAAAAGCCATAGCTACAATCTGAAAAAGAAAAAAAACGAAGAAGTCATCAATTCATTTTCTCATCTGCTATTTCTTTGCCCCTTCATTTGTTTGTGCTTCAACTGCTGCCTTGGCTTTGCCCTCTTTGATCGCTATTGTAGGTGGAACAGGTGGTGCTTCTGCTCGATTTGTCATCATGAAGAATGAGTCCGGCATGGGATCCATAGAGCTAATTTATAATGCGTGTAGAGTTTTTGTAAATTAAAAGATCAGCGATATCATTTGTGATATATATGAGAAATATGATAGTTATGTACAACATATCTCTACTTCCATTTGTGATATTATTGTGTCAGTCAATTGTGATACTAGTGGATCAATAGCAGGTTGTGACAATATTGGTTCCTACAAGTAGCATTGGTAATTAATCTCCAAAATTTATGTAGATAATAAATGAAAAGTTGAAGACAAAAAAATGTACCTCAGTGGTTACAATTTCTTGAACATCTGTGACTGAAGGAGATGGACATGCAGATTTCCTATGTGCTTGTAATTTTGGCCTTAAGCCTGCCTTTTTTAACTCAGAACCAGCAGCATTGTGTTAAGAAATTCCACAATACTCACAAGTTATGAATATTCCATGTCTAGTCATAACTGCTGCTCCATTTCTCTCTTCCTTCTCAAAAGGTTGCTTCCTTCTAGATTTGGGGGTGGTCTGCCAGCTTTTTTCACAGACACTGGAGGTAGCACTTTAGGATCATTGACATTTTCCTATGTGCTCTTATCTCTGCATGGTCAGATGTTACGTCCATAAGCTATCATATACCTCTCAGTACTATAACAATCTATAATGACAGATTCTGCAGATATTCTCTTATTTCTTAAACAAGCCATACTATGAATACAAGGTATCCCTCTCAGATCCCACCTTCTGTAGGTACATGTTTTTTGATGATATCAACAATATGCTAGAAATCCCTATCATCCACTTGAAAAATATCTTTTCCAACAGGAAGAGCGTAGCATGTGTTTGCCATTTCAGCAGTTCAATTGAACATTTTTCCTGATTTTGGGACAAATGGGGCCAGCCCACAGTTCACCTACCTCTTTTCCTTTTTTGTAGTGTCTAGTCATGAGCTGACACTTGATCCTTTCCAACATACTTAGTATTGGCATCTCTCTAGCATCTAATATGTATTTATTGAACACCTCACAACTATTGTTAACTAAATGTCACATTTAGGAAAAGTTCTAAAGAAGGCTCTTACCCAAGTATTTGGTGGCATTGTCTCCAGCCAATTGAATGCTTCTTGGTTTAATGCCTTCATCGTCGCCATATTCTTTCTCCACTCCACTACACTGATTGACCTTGCACAAGCCCATAACTGGTTCTTCAAATTTTCACCTTTGAAATGTTGCTGGAAGTTGGAATACAAGTGTCATACACAAAATCTATGTTCAACTTCAAGAAACACCTTTTCCACACCTGGAATCAAACCCTTATGCTTATCTGTCATCACAGTCCATGGACAAGTGTTCTCTATGCCTAGGTCTTCCCTTAATGTTTGCAGGAACCATTTCGAGGAATCAAAGTTTTCAACCTCTACAACTACAATTGCTATTGGATATATGCAATCATTCGGGTCAATACCAACAACAGTTAAAAGTTGACCTCCGAATTTAGTCTTAATGTGACAACCATCAAGACATATCAGAGGCCTACATCCAGCCATAAATCCTATTTTGAAACCACTTAGTGAGCAATATAAATTATTGAATCTTGGACCAAGCATATTTAGCAAGAAAGTCTGCCAGGATTTGTTCTCCTCAGTTCATGTCATAGTCCCATAACATGTTGTATTGTTCAATCTCATCTCCATGAATTTGCTTCATTTCTATCCTACTAGCCCTGGCTAGTTTGCTCCTAGAGGGTGTCAGATTCCACTCTTTTGGACAGTCCTAGCAAAATTCTTCAAAGTCATCTTGTCATCAGCCCTGAATGTATCTACATATTTCTGAGCTAACCAGGTTGAAGTGCACCTTTGTAGGTCCCACTTCTTCTGACAGGTGTGGTCACCATTGTATGTCTTGATCATTAATCTGAAACATCTCTTATCATTTGAAGCATAAAATTTCCATGGACAATCTTGTTCACAAACTGCACCAATTCTCTTCTTCTCATTTCTTGGCAATTTGATTTTCACCTTGTTCTTCAAAGAATACTCAGTTATTGCTTTCCTCAGATCTTCAACTGAACCAATAACATGGCCACCTTGAAAACAGGATTGTTCATGTCTTCTGGTCTCCAAGATTTGAACTTCAATCTCACATCTCCCTCTCCATCAAATTCTAGCAGCAACAGTTCATCATCATCAGAAGACATGTCCCTTCCATCATCGATCTCATTCATTGGTTGCTTACCCTTGAAAATCATTATTCCTTTGGCCACTCCATAGGGAATTACTTCATCAACATTGTTCATGAAAATATCATTGTCGTTACCCTGGGTACCATATACCCCTTGGGATTGCAAAGATCTCAAGGGAATATCATCTACTTAATTTGAAGACCTTCGGAGGCCCACATGTCAGACATAATCGGACCCGCTTCCCCAACATGGTTAGTCCCAAGGTCGCCACGTGTACTATCAAACCGGAGCTACCGCCCACAAGGGGGAAGCTCTGGGCTATGTACCATAGCGGCACCCCCGGACCTAACCCCAGACCGAGGGAAGCTCCGGAACTGACACATGTTAGGTGGCACCGGACCTATCTGTTCCCCACAGTATGCTCCGGGGCTGCCACGTGTCCAACCGTCGGATCTTCAGCCTCTAACCTCCGGAAGACTCCACAACGGCTCCGGATCTTCAAAGGGAAATCAATGACTTCAAGATCCGATTAGTGTCATTAATACTATATTAATGACACACGATCGAACGACCTTAATTACCAGTAACAGTACTATCAAAGCCTGTAACTCGGTTATTAAGGGTAATTAAGCGCATCAAATGTGTATCAATATTAGTAACCGTCGGGGCCACATGTCGGGCCAGGCTAACTTGTAACGGCCTGCCCTTGTACTATAAAAAGACAGGCCGACGATACATAGAGGGGGGGACTCGACGTGCTCACTCTACACTCTCAACTTATGTTGAACTCAAACACCCAATACAACACCAACACACCCCGTGGAGTAGGGTATTATGCTCAGGCAGCCCGAACCACGTAAATCTTTGCGTCTCCTGCGCCGTTTTACATATCACCTTCTTGAATCTCCGCGCGCCCACACCGAACCTCAAACTCCTCCAACACTTTAGTAGTGTCGGGAGATCTGCCAGATCAAAACCACCGACAGTTGGCGCGCCAGGAAGGGGGGCCTGAGATCTCAAGAATGGTGAACTCGGCTGCTGGATCATCCAACGGTCATCCCGCTGTTCAAGCTATTGGGGGCAATCCCTCCAATATGCAGCCACCAGCAGGAACCTCAGTTCCAGCAGGAGTCACACTACCACCACCGCCGCCTCCACCAGCAAATCAAGCTGGGCAGCGTGATGGTCCACCGGCGTCAATCACTGCGTCGGCAAATCATGATAACCCGGAACACGCGCTCCATGCAGCACGCGCTCTTCTTCAGCGTCCACCACCTCCAGACGCATCCCGTGATGCAATGGAGCAGTGGAGGGACGATGTGGAACACTTGGTTGCAGCAGCAGCCAACCGCATCAGCAGCCAGGGTCCTCCTCCTTCGGGACAGGCCCCGTCGCAGCGACGGATCTTGTCTGGCAGACTTGGTCCACACGTTTCCAACAACAGGAGACGTGTTGTGTCGTTGCCCCCCGAGGCACGGCGCACTCACACGGTGTCAAGGCTTTCAACTCATGACCTCCGGGCGGAGCTTGATCGCCGATACCGTCAACAAGACGGCCGAGTCCATATTGAGTGTGCTCGTGAAAAGACGAGAAGCTCAGGACATTCCTGCTCCTGAAGGAGTAGGAGGAGGCTGTTCGGCCCTGGCCATGCATCTGCGTATGGTCAGGTGGCCACAGAAATTCCGACCTCACCTGCCAGAGAAGTTTGACGGGACCGTTAATCCCGTTAAATTTCTTTAGATTTACTCCACTGCTATCCTAGCAGCTGGAGGAAATGAGGCTGTAATGGCCAATTATTTTCCAGTGGCTTTATCTGGGACCACCCAGTCCTGGTTTATGAGCCTTCCACCCAACTCCATCAACAGTTAGGAGGAGTTGTGCCGATAGTTCATCGCCAACTTCGGGAGTTCATACACCCGACCAGGCACTGAACTTGACCTTTTTGTAGTCGTGCAAAAAGGGGGAGAATCCCTGCGATCATTCATCTAGAGATTCTCTTAGGTACGAAAAACTATCCCTTCTATCTCTAGCGCTTCTGTCATTGTGGCATTCAGACAGGGTGTACGGGATAAGAAGATGTTGGAGAAACTGGCGATCAAGGAGATCACCAGTGTCACGGAACTCTTCAGCTTGGCTGACAAATGTGCCAGAGCTGCGTAGGGCCGTGAAATGCACTCCAAACCACCTCTGGAGGATCAAAAAAAATCCTCCAAAGGTGAAGCCACTACCTCCGGGAGTGGCAAGAAGAAGAAAAATACCAACGGCAAGAAGAAGTCATCGGCTGGCGCATCTAATGCTGCAGCTGTTGCAGCTCCGGGTGGCCGGGGGCCACGCCCCGAGAAGCGACCTCGACCATCCTCTAAAGACGGTGGCAAACCCAAGGTGTGGTGTCCAATTCATATGATGGACAGTCACAATTTGGAAGACTGCCGGGAGGTCCAAAACCTTGCCGAGCGTTACAACAAGCGCCGGGAAGAAGCTCCTTTCCGACAGAGGGAAGGAAAACAAAAAGTTGACGAAGCTCCGGCTAAAGAGGAGTTAGGTTTTCAGAATCCCAAAAAGGTCCTGAAGGCCGTCTACACCTCCGTCGATGACGATTCTGATGTCTCTGACAACGAGCGTCGGAAGACCATGAACACCATTTTTGGTGGATCATGGGACATCACCTCCCGTCGCGTCCTCAAGACAATGCGTCGGGACATGGCCGCTGTAGCTCCTACAGCCAGGGCGGAGCCTCATCGGAAGTGGATGGACACGACCATCACTTTTGATGCTTCAGGCTGCCCTCGAAGCATGGTTGGAGCAGGCCAGTTACCTTTGATGGTATCTCCCACCATCAATAACATTCAGCTCCACCATGTTATGGTAGACGGAGGTTCGGGGTTGAACCTCATAAGCTTCGAAGCTTTTACCAAGCTTCAGCTCCGACCTTCGGATCTCCATCCCTCCCGACCTTTCTCTGGAGTAGGTCCGGGAGCCATTACCCCACTCGGTGCTATCACTTTCCCCATTACCTTTGGGACCCGGGAGAAGTATCACACTGAAAAGTTGGTCTTTAACATTGCTCAGATCAACTTACCCTTCAATGCCATCTTGGGTAGGCCTGCTTTGTAGAAATTCATGGCAGCTGTTCATTATGGCTACTTGGTGTTAAAGATGCCAACACCAGTAGGCGTTCTCCGGATCCGTGGAGATCGTACTGCCAGAGTAACTGCTCTGGAAGAACTTCATGCGCTTACTACGGCGCAAGAGGAGGACTCCAGGCAGGAACAAGCTCCAAAACCCCCGAGCATTCGTCAGCGAGGCTCGACTTCTGCACCTCGTGTGCAGCCAAGCGGCGACACCGACATTCCCGTCAAAGTCGTCCAAATCGGTTCCGATGCCGCTCAAACAACCCGTATATCTGGAGGACTGAATGACAAATAGGAACTCGCGCTCATCGCTTTCCTCCGGGCTAATGTCGACGTGTTTGCCTGGCAACCGTCACAAATGCATGGGATCCCCAGGGAAGTGATTGAGCATAATCTGAAGATCTACCCTGACGCCCGGCCCGTACACCAGAAGCCTCGGAAGCAATCCGTGGAGCGACAGAACTTCATTCGACAAGAAGTGAAGAAGTTGCTCGAAGGTGGATTCATTCGAGAAGTCTTCCATCCAAAATGGCTGGCAAACCCAGTCGTTGTGTCCAAGGCCGGCGAGATGCTTCGGATGTGTATCGACTACACAACACTATATAAGGCATGCCCAAAAGATCCATTCCCACTACCTAGAATAGATCAGATAGTGGATTCCACCTCTGGGTGTGAATTACTGTGTTTCCTAGACGCATATTCTGGGTATCATCAAATCAGAATGTCTAGGGAAGAGGAAGAGCATACCTCTTTTATCATAGTAGATGGATTGTACTGTTATACATCCATGCCATTTGGTCTCAAGAATGCAGCTTCAACCTTTGTACGAGCTATGTACAAAACTTTTGAAGAACTCATTAAAGACATAGTGGAAGTGTACGTCGATGACATCGTGGTCAAGGTCAAGAACAAGGAGTCACTCCTTGACACCTTACAGGTTGTCTTCGACAAGTTGCGGGTCACGCACACAAAGCTAAACCCAGACAAGTGTGTCTTCGGGGTTAGCTCCGGAAAACTTCTTGGTTTACTGGTAAGTCACCAGGGCATAGAAGCCAATCCAGTGAAGATCAAAGCCATTGAAGACATGCGGCCACCAGCCCGCATCAAGGATGTCCAAAAGCTGACTGGATGTTTAGCAGCTCTTAGCCGGTTCATTTCAAGACTGGCGGAACGGGCACTTCCCTTCTTCAAGTTATTGAGGAAGTCCGGACCATTCCAATGGTCTTAAGAAGCAGAAAAGGCATTCCAAGAGCTAAAACAGTTCCTCACCACCCTACCAACTCTGGTAGCTCCGAACCCTAGTGAGCCTTTGCTGCTTTACATTTCAGCTTTCGAAGGTGGTCCTGCCACCGCCCCGAGCCGAAAGACTGAAGACATCGATAAGGGCAAGGGCAAAGAGCCAGCTGAGCCCTCTAGCCGGAAGAGGAAGTTGAGGCACGCTGACGGGAGGTCGGTTAGACCTGCTCCTTCCACGATGGCTCCTTCTCCCTGGCGGGGGAGGTCTTCTTCAACTACTCCTCCTCCGGTACAAGCGTCTTCAAGAGGCATCAGCTCCGGGCAGTCGACCCCGGCCTCAGTGCCAGCTAAAAGCTACGAGCCTGGGAGTTGTTCCAAGCCAAGAGAAGCTCCCGCTGAGAAGACTCCGGCTGCTACAAGCGGCCCTCAACTAAGGTCCAAAGCTGTAGTCTCACCAGACTTGGTGGGCTCTAGCTACGGGCCTCAGAAGAAAAGGTTTCGAGGTGACTGGGGTGGCAGCATCCCTAGGTAAGCATTGATTGCTCGCCCTGATATGCTAGTATTGTTTTTAACGTGTTTTTAATCTTCTCTCCCCTTTATTTTTAGGGTGTCGAAAAAGGGGCCGAGAGCTTCAGCGCCTGTTGCTGCGGCCAGGGTTGCGCCTGCCGAAGCTTCGGCTTCAAGCATTGAGTCTTCTCGTCAAACAGAAGCAGAAGTTGCGATAGCTATGGCGCCAACTATCATGAGCTTGGACTCGGAGTCCTTGCCCGAAGCTCCTGTGGTAGCGTCGGACCACAGGAGAGAAGTTGAAAATGTACCCCTGGCGACGGTGGCGGAGGTTGATGCTCCAGCACCGGTGATGCCAGAAGTTTCGGCTTTTGAGCCGGAAGTTGTCAAAGCCCTAATTGCTGAGCCAGAAGTGGTTGAAGCCCCGGCTATTAATCTAGAAATAACCCAAGCTCCGACCCTTGTGCCAGAAGTAGTTGAAAGTCCAGCGGTTGAGTCGGAGGCGCCTGAAGCTCTGGTCATTGAACCAGAAGTAGCCGTCATGTCAGAGCCTGAGCCAGCGGCGGTTGAGGCCCCAGCTGGAGCCCCGATTGCTGCTCCGGAGGTAGTTGCCCCGGAGGTATCTAGGACAGAGCCGGTGCAGCCTGAGGAAGTAGCGACAGGTCCCCCATCCTCGGAGCCTGTGACTGAAGGTCCGGAAGCGGCACCTTCAACTCCCGCACCGGAGGTGGGAATTTCCCCAGCGGGTTTTTCCTCCGCTACCACTGAGGGGCTTCCCAAGAGCGGCCCTAGTGCTATAGGAGTACAGGGGGCCACTATTGTTGAGTGAGACCCAATTTTTGTAATGGAAAATCCTTTTGAGCCTGCGAAAATCGTCCCAGCAGGCCCGAAACCTATCCCTCTAGCATTGTCCATAGACAACGCCCGCTCAAGTCTCTGACAGGTCCAGCTTGCCTTCGATCATGAGAGCAAAGACTTGGAGGAGGAGCGCCACACCTTGAGGCATTGGCGCAACAGACTCCATTTCTAGACCAGGCTTGCCCAAACAAGACTGGCTGACCAGAAGGAGTGGATTAAGAGGGAAAAGGTCCGGTTAGAATACTGGGACAAACTAATGGAGGAGAAGGAAGCCGCCATTCGGGCGCACGATGTTAACTCCAGGGAGATCCTGGAGCAAGCCAAGGAGAGGCATGATGCTGCTGACGAGCGTCACGAAAAACTCACTGCATTGAATGAGGTTCTCCTGAAGCGTCGAGCGGACCTAGATGCGAGGGAAGAAAAACTCCTGGAGCAGCAGGAGGATGTAGTAAGGAGAGAGGCGGAGGTCACCCAGAAGTTGACTCTGGGTAAGCAGAATTTGGCAGATCACAGCAAAAAGCTGGATCTATGGAAGGAGGAAGAAAGGAAGAAGAACTGGAAGGTGGGGCAAGAGCTCTCAAAAAGAGAGTCTGACGTTGCCGCTAGGGAGGAGAGAGTCAAAGGCAGGGAAAAGGACCTAGCTGAAAGGCGGAGAGAAGCAAGTTGCTGAGAACATACAGCAGCATGCTAAGTTGGCCGAGCGCCTTGCCCGTGAATGTTCGAAGCTTGCGGCTGCCCGGAGGTCACTAGAAGAGTTGCGGATCTCAAAGGCAACCGAGTCCTTGATGGTATGGGACTTCTTGGGACGTGCAGACAAGGCCCTTGTGCCTCTTGGTTTTAGTCCAGTACGCCCAGAAGACCCAGCACAGGAGCTGGACCAGACGCTAGCGGCACTTGGCTCTGCTGACAGCAAATTCGACGCGATGGGTAACGTCATCGCCGATCAGCTGGAGACGGAGCGTAAATCCTTGGCCAAGAATGTCGCCGAGTATGTCTTGGCATGTTACAAAAGCCGAGACCCCTAGTTCTCCCTTGATCCGGTCCTTGAAGGAATCATCGCGGAGGAAGAGGATGCCGCCAGGGCTAGTGTCTAAGAAGCCGCTGAGAAGGTTACTTCATTTTTCCACAGGACTTAGATCCTCCAGTCGCTAGGACTTTTCTCCTTTGCCCCTTGTAACCCCAATCTTGTAATCCAGTACTTTTGATTAATGAAATCCTCCTTTCTGCCTTGAATTTCACTTTGTCTTCAATATATAGTGTCGTATATTGTTGGCCCCCTGGTACATGTGTACAATTGAAGTGTATACAAGTACCAAAGGTTGTGGCAGTATGTTGATGACTTGAATGTTTCGCACTTGTAAAATTTAGGTCCGAAGTCTTTATCTTTGATACGTCGACTATTGGCCCCCTGGGATAGTCGGAGGTTCGTAGCTCCGGTAGTGGCCGATGCCAACGCACGAGTCATCGATGATAGACCTCCAAGGGTTGCTGGATCTTAGTAGCTCTGACAATACCCACTGTCAATGTATGAAGCGTTGATGGCAGGCTCCCTTGGAGGATGTCAGAGATTAGTAGCTCCGGCGTCGTCTACCATTGCTATGAAATTTTGCTTTTCCTGCACATTAAAGGCAATAGAGAAAGTAAAATTCGTCCTCTTGTCTATAAATTGATTGTGACTTATTGTTCTTATTTGGACTTTAGGTCCGAAGAAATTCAACATGATAACGAGCGTTTTGATATAATCTTTCTAGATCTGCATGCCTTTTTAGTACTCACCCTACTGAGGTCTGCCGGGGTGTAGGTACAGCGGTGTACTTAGGGTGCAGGACCAGGCTAAGCCGATAGCACACTCCAGACCTATGTTGGCTTGGCGTTCAGGCAAGTAGACTATTTAGCAATGTTAAGATCCAAAAAGACTATCAATAAGGCTTGTAATACATGTGAATTACTTGAAACAAAGCTCAAAAAGATTTGTACAACTTTATTATAGACAAGCGGGGTGAAAATAATTTGATATATTAAGCCTTGCACAAAAGGTAAATGCACGTGGAGTCTGTTTTTACAAAACAATGCCTTTCATTATAGGTCCGGATTACAGGGGAGACAAGGACACACTTAGGGTGCTAGACCATGCTAAATGTGCAATACATATTGTACTATCCCAAGGCAAGTAGTTACACTTTTAGTGCTGTGACTGTCTCAAGTGTTACTTGAACTTCCTGGACCCTCCCGGAGGGGTCCGGATGTTCTCCCGGAGGACTTGCCCATCTCTATATAATGACTCTACAACATGCATTGTGCGTAATTACAGACTCACCTCCGTGATTCTAAGCATAAAACTTACAGAGGTGCTCGATGTTCCAAGGATTGGTAAGCGGGGTCCCATCCTCTGTTGCCAAGCGAACGCTTCCTCGTCGGGATACTTTAATTACCCGGAAGGGACCCTCCCAGTTGGGGGAAAGTTTGTTCATTCCTTCATGGCTTAGTATCTTCTGAAGCACCAGGTCGCCTTCTTCAAGCTGTCGGTCGCGCACATGCCTTTGATGATAGCGCCTGAGCGCTTGGCGATAATGTGCTTTCCGAACAGCTGCTTGGCCCCTTCCCTCGTCGACGAGGTCAAGGTCTTCACGTTAGAGATGGTCCTGCGTGGCTTCATCGAAGGTCCGGACCCGTAGGGACCCCAAGGTGATCTCCAGAGGAAGGACTGCTTCATCTCCGTACACCAGGAAGAATGGAGTCTCCCCAGTTGACCGATTGGGTGTTGTCCTGTTCGCCCATAATGTGGACGGAAGCTCTTCAATCCAATTAGCTCCATGCTTTTTCAAGTGCTCATATGTGCGTGTCTTGAGTCCTTTTAATATTTCTGCATTTGCTCTCTTGGCTTGGCCATTGCTTGCTGGATGAGCTACTAAGGCGTAGCTAAGTTGAATGTCGAGGTCTTCACAATATTCTTGAAATGCAGCACTTGTAAATTGAGTTCTGTTGTCAATTATGACTTTGTTTGGAACTCCAATTCTGTATATAATGGACTTCAAGAACTTGATTGTTTATTGTTTGTTGATTGTTACTACTGGAGTTGCTTCCGCCACTTGGTGAACTTGTCGATGGCGACATACAGGAACCTGTAACCTCCGACGACTTTTGGGAAAGGTCCCAAGATGTCCATGCCCCACACAGCGAATGGCCATGTAGGAGGTATCATCTGTAGCGATTGAGCCGGTGTGTGAATCTATTTTGCGTGGAACTGACACGCTTCACATTTATTTCACTAGCTCAACTACATCCAGAAGTGTTGTAGGCCAGTAAAAGCCATGTCGGAAGGCTTTACCGACCAGCGTGCGGGAAGACGCGTGGTTCCCACACTCGCCTCCATGGATATCCACGAGAAGCTCGCGGCCTTCTTCCCTTGCAATGCACCGCATTAGGACGCCATTGGCACCACGTCGGTAGAGATCCCCTTCTACCAACGTGTATCTTTTAGCCAATCTGACAATCCGGTCAGTAGATACACTGTCTTCATGAAGGATATTGTCTTTCAAGTAGTTCCGGATCTCTGAGATCCATGCATCGGAGCTAACTTGAGCGTCTGAGTCTTGCGTGTTGGGTTGCTTGGAGCTTCCGACAACACCTACGACCCTTGGTGGATGCCATGGTAACTGGGCTATCGGGACCGCCAGCTTCGAGGTTCTGGTCTCGCCCCCTTCGCTCAGTTCGACAAGCTGAGCTGTTGGTTTTGACAACCTCCAGACAAAGATTCTGTCAGGAGACGAAGCTCCGGTTGAGGCTTTCATCGAGATTTCGTCGGCTTTAGAGTTATGAAGACGCTGAACATGATGGAGATCCAGGACTTCAAAGTCCTTATGAAGCCTCTGGTCTTCAAGGAGATAAGCAGCTAATTGGGGATTGTTGCAGGAACATTCACCTTTCACTTGTTTCATGATGAGTTGTGAATCTCCCTTTACCAGCAGCTGTTTGACACCATAAAAGTGCCACCTTGAGTCTATAGATGAGGGCTTCATACTCCGCCATATTGTTGGTTGCCTTGAAATCAAGGTGTACCATGTACTTGACCTTCTCCCCGGTCGGAGCCAGGAGAAGGATCCCAGCTCCGACCCCCTGCTTTTGCACAGAGCCGTCGAAGTAGAGGGTCCAGTGAGGCTCAGTGAATGCCGCAACTTTGAGTTCTGGTTTCTGCTCACTCTGGCCCCCCAGGGTTTAATGGAGAGGGGGTCCATTCCACCACAAAGTCAGCCAAGGCTTGACTTTTAATTGCTTGTCTTGACACAAATTCTAGATCGAATTTGGCCAGTTGAGCTGCCCACTTTGCAATGTTTCCAGTAGAATTAGGGTTATGTAAAATTGCACGTAGTGGAAAAGAAGTTACCACTGATATTTTGTGGCCTTGGAAGTAGTGACGAAGCTTCCTTGAGGCAATAAGAAGTGCGTAAAGCAGTTTATGCACCTCAATGTATCTTGTCTTGGCGTCATGGAGTACTTCACTGATGAAGTAGACAGGGCGTTGGATGGTCCGGACCCTTTCAGAAGGATCCGGAGCTTCCTCTCCATCGACCCGGACCCTGCTGGAGGGTCCTGGACCTTCAGGTTGTGCTTCTTGGACCCTCTTGGAGGGGTCCAAAACTCCTTCTTGTTCAACCCGATCTCACTAGGAGGATCCAGATTATCTTGGTTAGCCAGGTGAACCTCTTCAAATGAAAGAGGTTGATCTTCTAGCACTTCGTTTTGAGGTTCCATGTCTGGGAGCTGAGACCCAGTCACGTCTTCAGGTGATTCCGGACCCTCTCGGAGGGGTCAGAACGTTTGAATCGGATGTGGCTCTGGTCTTTCTGCAACCAGGACCATACTGACAACTTTAGTGGTTGCCAAAATGTAAAGCAGTAAAGGCTCACCGAGATTAGGAGCTACCAATATTAGTAGTGTGGTGAGGAGTTGTTTCAGCTCTTGAAACGCCTTTTCTCCTTCTTCAGACCAATAAAAAGGTCTAGACTTCCTCAAGAGTTTGAAGAAGGGTAGTGCCCGTTCTGCCAGTCTTGATATGAACCGACTAAGCCCAGCTAGACATCCAATCAACTTTTGGACATCTTTAATGCGTGCTGGGGGGCGCATATCTTCTATAGCCTTGATCTTTGCCGGATTTGCTTCAATTCCTCGGTGAGTCACCAAGAACCCCAGAAGCTTCCCAGAGCTAACCCCAAAGACACACTTGTCTGGGTTTAGCTTGGTGCGCGTGGTGCGCAGCTTGTCAAAGACGGCTTGTAAGTTTTCAAGGAGTGACTCCTTGTTTTTGATCTTCACAATTAGGTCATCATCATACACCTCCACCAAGTGTCTAATTAGCTCTCCAAATGTTTTGTACATAGCTCGCACAAATGTTGAAGCAGCATTTTTAAGACCGAATTGCATGGTAGTATAACAATACAATCCATCTATTGTTATGAAGACAATATGCTCTTCATCTTCCTTAGACATTTGGATTTGATGATATCCAGAATATACATCTAAGAAACACAGTAGCTCACACCCGGAGGTGGAGTCCATTATCTGATCTATTATAGGTAGTGGAAATGGATCCTTTGGACATGCCTTATTTAAGGTGGTGTAGTCGATACACATCTGAAGCTTCCCACCGGCCTTGGGTACAACAACTGGGTTTGCCAGCCATTTTGGATGGAAGACTTCCCGGATGAATCCAGCTTCGAGCAACTTCATGATTTCGTGTCAGATGAAGTTTTGTCGCTCAATTGATTGCTTCTGGGGCTTCTGGTGTACAGGCCTTGCATCTGGGTAAATCTTTAGATTGTGCTCAATCACCACCCTAGGGATCCGAGACATTTATGACGGTTGCCAGGCAAACATGTGGATATTAGCCCGGAGGAAAGTGATGAGTGCGAGTTCCTATTTGTTGTTCAGACCTCTCGATATACGGGTAGTATGAGTAGCATCAGAACCAATTTGGATGACTTTGACGGGAATGTCGGTGTCGCCGCTTGGATGCACACGAGGTGCGGAGGTAGAGCCTTTGTGATGAATGCTTGGAGGATTCGTAGCTGGCTCCTTACCAGAAGCTTCCTCTTGCGTTGTGGTAAGCACATAGAGTTCTTCCAGTGCAGTAACTCCTGCGGCACGATCTCCGCGGATCCGGAGAACACCCGTGGGTGTTGGCATCTTCAACACCAAGTAACCATAATGGGAAACAGCCACAAACTTGTATAAAGCTGGTCTACCCAAAATGGCATTGAAAGGTAGACTGATCTGTGCGACGTCAAAAACCAGTTCTCAGTTCTGTAGTTCTCCCGGGTCCCGAAGGTTACTGGGAGTGTGATGGAACTGAGAGGAGTAATGGTTACCGGACCTACTCCGGAGAAAGTTCGGGATGGGCGAAGGTTCGAAGGTCGGAGCTGAAGCTTAACGAAGGCTCCGATGTGGTTCTGCCTTAGCAGCGGGAGCTGCCACGGCCATGTCCTGCCGCATTATTTTGAGGATGCGGCGAGAGGTGATGTCCCAAGAACCACCATAGATGGTGTTCAAGGTCGTCCGACGTCCGTTGTCAGAGACGTCGGAGTCGTCGTAGACAGTATTGTAAACGGCTTTCAAGACCTTTTTGGGGTCCTGGAAACCTAGCTCCTCTTCAGCCGGAGATTCGTCGACTTTTTGTTTTCCTTTCCTTTGATAGAAAGGAGCTTCTTCCCGACGCTTGTTATAGCGTTCGACAAGGTTCTGGACCTCCTGACACTCTTCCAAACTTTGTTGGTTCGTCTTGTGAATCGGACACCATGCTTTGGAACTGTTGCCATCTTCCGATGAAGGTCGAGGTCGCTTCTCGGGGCGTGGCCCCCGGCTTGCAAGAGCTGCAGCAGCAGCAGCAGCTTGAGCGCCGGCCGACGGCTTCTTTTTGCCGTTGGGCTTCTTTTTCTTCTTGCCACTACCGGAGGTAGTGACTTCAGTTTTGGAGGACTTCTGGTTGGCCTCCAGAGCTGGCTTGGAGTGCATTTCACGACCCTCCGCGGCTCTAGCACATTTGTTGGTTAGGCTGAAAAGTTTCATGACGCCGGCAACTTCTTTAATGGCCAGCTTCTCTAGTATCTTCTTATCTCTAACACCTGTCTGAATGCAACAATAACAGAGGAGCTCGAGATTGAAGGAATGGTATTTCGTACCTGAGAGAACCATTGGATGAAGGATCGTAGCGATTCCCCAGATGTTTGCTTTATGGCAAACAGGTCCAATTCAGTGTCGGGTCGGGTGTAGGAGCTCCCGAAGTTGGGAGTGAATTGTTGGCACAGCTCCGCCCAAATATTAATGGAGTTGAGCGAGAGACTCACGAACCAGGACCTTGAAGTCCCAGTTAAAGCCACAGGGGAGTAATTGGCCATTACAGTCTCATCACCCCCCGCTGCCAGTATGGTGGTGGAGTAGATTTGAATGAATTCGGCGGGGTTGACAGTCCCATCGAATTTTTCCGATAGGTGAGGCCGGAACTTTTGTGGCCATCTGACCATGCATAAGTTCATGGCCAGGGCAAAACAGCCTCCTCCTACTCCTGGAGGAGCAGGGTTGTCCCGAGCCTCTCGTCTCTCACGAGCATGCTCGATGTGAACACAGCCATCCTGCTGCCGGTAACGGCGATCGAAGTTCCAACTGTAGGTCATGAGTCGGTATCCTGCTGATAGTGTGGGTGCGTCGTGCCCCAGGGGGCAACGAGGTCACCTGCTGGGATGCAGCACGTCTCCTCTACTGCGAAACTTATGGACCAAGTCAGTCCGACAAGGTCCGTCGTTGAGATGGTGCTCGCCTCGAAGGGGGAGGACCTCGATTGCTGATGCCTGCAGCCGCAGCTGCGACCAGATGGTCAACATTAGCCCTCCACTACTCCATAGCACCCTGGGGTACACCTGGATGCGATGGGCATTGTAGAAGAGCTCGCGCAGTAATGAGCGTGTGCTCGGTGTTGTTGTTTGTCGATGCAGTGATCGACGCAGATGTTCCATCTTGTTGACCACTATTGTTTGCTAGAACAGATGGTGGTTGTGGTGCCACAGCGCCTGTTGGAACAATGGCACCTGCTGGTTGTTGGACATTAGAGGGATTGCCTCCGGCAGGTTGTCCAGCGTGGTTGCCATTGGAGGATCCAGCAGCTGAATTCACCATCTTGTGATCTCGGGATTTGGTCCCCCTACCTGGCGCGCCAAATGTCGAAGTGTTTGATACGACACTTCCCTCGGACCCGCTGAGAAGCAGCCCGCAAAGGTTCTTTTATGGTTGGGGAACGCAGATATCAAGATCAAGATGATGACACCAGAGATTTACGTGGTTCGGGCCGCCTGAGCATAACACCCTACTCCACAAGGTTTGTGTTGCTGTATTGCGTGCTGGTCAGCTGGGATTAGAATGAATTAGTCCTCTCTGATGTTCGTGCAGTACAACCCTTTTATAGTTCTAAGGACTGACCGTTACAAAGCTTGCCTGGCCCGACATGTGGCCCTGGCGTATTTAATGGCCTAATACACTGTCTAAAGAGTATTAAGTATGATTAATAGTGTGATAACGTGTCTTAATGGCTGCGTTACCCCTATTAACAGCGCTCTTTGTCGTGTGTTGTTAATACAGCATTAACGACACGTAATTACATCTTGTAATTGTCACTTTAATTACACTTGATGGCTCATGCCGAAGGAGATCTGCCAGTGTACGCGTCGATGAAGGTCCGAAGGCTCCACACGTGTCGGCACCGGAGCTCATCTCTGCTTGGGGTTAGGTCCGGAGCCGTTGTACACGTGTTGATGCTAGAGCTTCCCTTTGTTGGAAATTTATCTTTGGCTTTCCTTTACACGTGTTAGCTCAGGAGCTAGCCATATGAGGGGAGCGGGTCTGGCGCAGTGTGATATGTGGGACCTAAGAATACCTTCAACTTCGTCAGGTAGAATTCTCTTGTACTCTTCGCGGTACTAAAGGGTACCCGGTACTCAGGGTACCGACAACCACTGACAACACGGACTAGTCCAGTCAATAATGGACTAGTTCGAAGTAGGATAGAAAGGTTTAGTTCATCCCAAAACGGACTCAACTAGGTAGGCCCAGACTAGTCCGGCCACAAGGGCGGACAAGTCCGGCCATCTATGGTTTGGCTCGGTTTTTCTCACTAAGTCACAGACGGACTAGTCCGTGCCACAACGGACAAGTCTGAACTCTTCCAGAATGCTTTGGTCCGTCCCAAAACGGACAAGTCCGGTTTTCCAGGACTTAGCACCAACTTCACTCACCAAGGGATGAACGGACTAGTCCGTACCAATACGGACAAGTCCGAACTCATTCAGAGACGTTTAGTCCGACTTAAAATGGACTATTGTGACTGGCCGAACTAGTCCGGCCCTGAGGCCCGGACTAGTCTGACCTCCTAGAGTTTTCTCTCATTTTGGCTTCTCACTTAGGTTTTTCTCTCAACCACCACTTTGAACCCTCTAGAATGATCTCAATGCACATGATACAGTCACCCTCACACATGATACAACACCAAAGAAACCCTAATTTCTACGCTTGAGTCATGACTCCCATTTCAACATTTTCCTTTTTGGGGGATTTTATCTCATTTCAACCATCACACCTGTGCTTAAGATCAACTCAGCTTATTAGTCTCTTAATTGTCGTCATCAATCATCCAAAACCCACGATATCCATGGAGTGGGGGGGCTCGCCGGTCGCTGTGGAGGGAGAGAAGGTGAGGATCATACTTGAGGAAGGAGAGAGGGCGACAACATCAACGGCAGGCGCGGTGGTGAACGAGCGCGGTGTGGGAGCGCGCGGGCTAGTGTGCGTACTGTAGCGAGGGAGGGCGCAAAGTCGACGGTTGGCGCGGCGGCGTGCGACGGTGGGCGTTGGACGCGACGGGCTAGCGACGGCAGGCGCTGGACGCAGCGGGCGAGCGACGGAGAGGGAGGGCACGACAAGCGGCGATGAACGGGGTAGGCGAGCGCGACGGCGCGAGTGAAGTGTGGGGGAACCGTTGCGCTCGGGTGGGTCAGGTATTAGGCTCAAATTAATGATGTCCTTCAAAAAACTATGGTTTACCATCGTAAATAATACCATTTACGATGGCTAGCGCTAGCTGCCATCAATTATTTTAAAATTGGTGGTACCGTTGAAAATGAGCTTGGTCGTTGTAAATAATGGGTTTTCCTATAGTGTTAACTGAAAAAAAAAGGAATCCGAGGAAAAAAAATCCAGTTTTCACAGTTTAGCAAGTGAAATTTATTCCATTTGTGTTGGTTTTGGTTAGTTCGATTCTGGTTTCGGTTAAATTAATTTTGATTACTTTTTCCGCCCTGAGTAAGGTGCACTCAGAAAACACAATTTAATGCTTACATTTCACTCATGATAGACTCAGGACTACTGATAGACGAGGATCATTCGGTGGGCCAATCCTAAGGAATAGAAGAAGAATAAGCCCATGAAAGTCCCGCGCGTTCTAGGATTTATGACACAACTACACCAACAAAACATGAAATCTATCCCAGCATGGAAAAAAAGTCCGAGTGAAGATATTCCATACAAACAAGGAAGGAAAAAACCCTCTCAAGATTAGATATAGAAAACTTTAGATAAAGTTCATATTTGATAATTCTATATTATAACCAGCTCGGGTCGATTTTAGAGACCTTGACCGTATAAAAGGTGGGGGAGAGGCAAGAACATCCCCAGTCATATCATACGTCACCATCAATCATAGAATCTTCCATATAACCAGATCACAACGACATCATTGTATTCTTCACTAATAAAGATTAATCAAACAGGAGTAGAGTATTACCTAACTGCAGAGAGCCTGAACTTGGATAATTCTTATATCTTATTAGTATTGCGATCTTTGCCACTGGTTGAATCCCCGTAACTCCTAAATTCTACTTGCCGCGAAACCCCATGACCACTAGCTTTCTAGTCTCTTCAAAATCAGGTAGGTAATTTTAAAACTAGGTAAACTTGACTCATTTAGGCCCCATTTCGTACAGTTCTAGATTCGCTCAGAAGCAAAAATATTTCAGTTTCAACTAGAAACAATTCTGAAACGTGGAACAAAATCACTTTAGTAACCATTTTGCTAATTTTCAAGCTTCAGCTTCTGTAGAGAGAGGTGAAGAATTGAATTGACTCATTTACTCTTGGTTGTTAGTGAGATGGCAGGTGTGTTTGTTTGGAGAGGTATGCAGAGTGTTTAGATTCAACAGTGATAAGACAACACAGATATTTTATGAGGCACATATTTTATATTATTTTGTATACTCATTAATAATGTTTATGTGATATCTGTGAAAAAAATGTTTCTGAGCACCTTTTGATTTTTGATGACCGCATTGTTTTTGTTATTTTGTTTTTTATGCGTGGTAGCAATGATGAGCATTTTAACGCACTGTAACACACTTTTTTATGCCATGGCGCAATGATGTCCGCACTTTTTTATACACATTCTCAACTTGACATGACCTTGCAACTTTCAGAAAACTAGTTTATAAAAAAAGAGGGATCCAAATAGACCCTAATATATTATTTTTAAAAAATTGTGAATATACTAGAGGAGGTTAGAAATAACTTCCACAAATATTGCACATCATGGTTTTACATGTCATACTTAACGTTTAGGTTGACTTCCACGACCGACGTAATTTTTTTGTGACGCCGGTTTTGTAGATTAGGTTCAACCATTTCAGAAATTCATTCAACTTTCATATTGACCTGATATTTGAATTTTGACCCAAGAGAAGACCACCCTACGGTCCGGTGGGTGGAAGATGAACAAATACACTAGTGGACGGACCATTGGCGACACTCATTGAGTGTCCGGTAAGATCAGAAGGGAAGACTCGGACTGTCCGTAGTGCATACTGTAAAACATAAAGATGCACTGAAGGAAGACTCATACGAGGTGCCATTCCAGTTAGTTTTTTCGGCTGCAGGCCTACGTACGTCACAGCTCAGCAACAGTTTCCTATACGGTACGAACAAAAGCGGCTGTACGCGGGAGGTGAGCGAGGAAACGCAGAAGGCGGCTGAAAAAGGGGGACGCGCAAGAGGCGGGAGGCAGGCGTTACCGCGTGCGTCATGTGGGGCAAGAAATTTTATGCATACCGTATTTAAACAAGCCTCCCTGCATACCCATCTCAGATTTGAACACGTGCTCAGTTAGAAAGTTGGAACCGTCGATCTTTCGTACAGAAAGAAATTTTATGCATACCGTATGTAAACAAGCCTCCGTGCATACCCATCTCAGATTTGAACACGTGCTCAGCTAGAAAGTTGGAACCGTCGATCTTCCGTATGCTGGATGCAGCCGCGCATGTGACTTGGCCTGCGGCTCGGCTTCATTACTTGCTATCGGCTCCGGTTCCGGTTCTTGGGCGGCTCCGCTCTCCGTTGGATTCCGTCGGGTGCAGCCGTGCAGGGCAAATTACGAATTTTTATCGAGGCAGGTCGACTTCGCCACTGCATCTCACCGGCGGCGCGGCCCCGAAATAGCGTGATCTCCGCCACAAAAGTAGCACGCAGTTCACCGGAATCCTAACTAACCGGCCACCGGAGTCATGAAGGCGTCCATCAAGTTCCGTGACGACGAGACGCCATAGATGCAGGCCAAGGTGCCGATCAGCGTGCTCGGGCTGCCATTCTAGTCCGGCGGCGAGTCAAGGGAGCTCCGCTTCGACCTCTAGCTCTACCGCCTTCACGTCCGGCCCGTTGCTCCATCTCTCCTACAGCCCCAACAACCTGGCCTCCCCTTCGCGCATACCGTATGCAGAGAATTCTCTCCCGTCATGTGGTCCTCAGCGCTGAGTTCATCATCCAACCCCCCACCCTCGCGTGCTGCTGGTAAGGCCAACCCTACCCGTACGACCGGCTAGCAGTGAACAATCAGGATGAAAATCGGGATGGACAGTGGGTTTAACCGAACGGTTTGATTCGGTTTTTGAATGTTCAGATTCTAGAAAATGAAAACCAATAGATCTTATGAAAAGTAAAATCGGTCTCTGGGTTAACCAGAATTTTGGTTTTGATTTCGGTTAACACAAAGAAACAGAAAAGCAGTCGAGCGGCGATTGAGCGTTGGTCGGAGGCCGCGTTGAGGGGCACGGGCTTCTGAGACCCAAGGCGGCCGTGGGGCGCGGTGATGCGCGACGGTCACGGCGGACGTGTGGTGGTGGGCGGCCAAGACATGTGATGCCATGACAGCGCAAGACGCGCGAAGGAGCGACGGTAGCAGGGCACGCGATGTCGAGGCTCGGGAGCGGGCCGGCGTCCGACGTTGCCTCCTCCGTGGATTTAGTGCTCCTTCTCACCATGGCCAACACCATCACGCGGCTGCATGCCATGTCGATGAGGTCGATGCAGCCGCCGTAGGCGGATGAAGAAGTGGCGGCCGCACACCCTGGTGGCTGGGAGACTGGTAGTGGCTAAGGGTGGTGGGTTAGGATTAGCTTGGCTGGTTAGGCTAGGTTGAGTTGAGTATTATCTGAATCTGTTTCACCTGATTAATCAAAATTTGAAATTAAAAAGTGAAAAAACACATAACGGAAATCGAAATATGTTCGGGTCAGTCGGTTTCGGTTATCTCGGTTTTGATTAATTTTGTCCATCCTGATTGAACATGACCACCACCTCAATAGATACCTCTCCATTCTTTTTTTTTTTGCCAACGAGTTCAATTGATTTTGATTTAATTTGGAAGGAAACAAAGTTGTCAACATTATGATTTAATAAGAAGGGAAACGAGCTTATTTGGTTTTGATGTAATCAAAACAGATCACAGATATAACATTAAGTTAATTATCTAAAAAACATTACGTTAAGACATGACCTCTAAAATACTCAAAAGCACCCACATCATTTTAAAATAAATAACAATGATTAATTTAATTTTAAACTAATCAACCAATTTACTTTAAAACGGTGTGGGGTATCTTGTTTCGTTTTTCTTTGTGGGCAGGCGGGATCGGTATCCTATGCACTACCTCACTCAATGCAGAGGCAGCATTAGACCATCCGCAGTGGCGTACTGTAAAGCATACTGGATACACTGTTTCACAGTGTAATTTAGAGTACATACTCTAAAAGCTGAAGGAGAATAGTGTATAGAGTATGCTTTAAAGTACGCTGGTGCGGATGGTCTTAGCTTCTATCTTAACCACACAATATGATTGCAGCACATTAGACGGCTCTAGCTTTCTCTAATACATGTTTTATTTCTCACTACCGCGAGTGGTTCACGGCAGTGTGGTTCTGGCTTCCCCACCGAGCAGCACAAGATTTATAACATTTTTGACTCTAAGCATCTACTGCAAATTTAAATATTATCTCTTTCTTCTTATTTATTACAAGAAACAGATTTTTATGTTGGGAACACTGTATCTTCCAGACTCTATTGGTTTAGTATATAATGACTTTATCCTGTCCACTTTGCCATCCGATGTAGTACACATGATTTTATTATTTTTACCCGATTATTTCAATCATTTAATAATAATAGCAAGTGGAATAATTATTATTTTGCAAAAAACAGCCACCCTGTCGTCCTCCTACATGACGACTCTTGATATGGCAGTTGAGGTGACGATCATGTCTGCACAAGTTGTCGAACTACGGAACGACTGGTGATGTGCCAGCTAACATGGAAACTACGTCAGTAACTTGTTGCCATGTCAGCAAAACTCATGATTTGAATTTAACATCTCACCAAATTCAAAATAAATTTTGTATTCATAATTCAAATTCATAATTTGATGATTTAAATTTCAAAATCGTCCAACTACTAGGTGATATGTAATGCCGCATCACCAGTCGTCCTATAGTCGCCACATTAGCAACTTCGACTGACACATCACCAGTCACGCTGTAACAAGGCAACAAGGTGCCTATTTTTGTAAACAAATCCCAACGTACCCCAGCGGCGATGGCGGCGCGAATCCCTGCGCACCCCGGCGGCGATGGTGGCGCGCATCCTGGCGCACCCCGGCAGCAGCGATGGCACATCCCGCGCATCGCCGCGACGCATCACGGTGAGCGGCAACGTCGGCGGCGGCCACAGCCGTGCTTGACGACGATGATGGCAGCGGCGGCCGCGCGTGCCACGCTTGGCGGCGACGCCGCCGTTGTCGGGGAAGAAGGTAGGTTTTGCTTTTAATTGTTTATCTGTAATTGTTAATTTGTACTCACTCCGACCCTAGTAATCGTAATTTGTAGGGTTATGTCGATTGTATAAGAAAAAAGTCTATTTACCCCCCCCCCCCCCCAACTAGAGTCTAATTCACCCCCAAACTATAAGACTAGGTAATTAGCACCCCAAACTATTCAAAATCGGGTACTTTACCCCTTAATCTGGTTTTCATGAGCGGTTTTTCCATGTCAGCATCCTATGTGGCGCTCCTTGCATTTGATGGAAGATGGGGCCCATGTGTCATTGACTTAAAAGAAAAAAAACAGTTGTCCTTATCTCTATCGGAGCTGAGTCCACTAACCAGTGACCACCGCATTCCCAAATCGAGAGTCCCAAATCCAGAAACCTCAAGCGGCTCCGCGGTCCAAAGGGAGCTTGCTCCGGTGACCGGCGAGGACGGATCCACCACAGCGGTGAGGCGCGAAGAGGAGGCGGTGTTCCAGCGCGGGAGATCCAGCATGGCAGAGCGCGGGAAGGGAGGGAGCAGGTCGGCGTGGTCCGACACTTGCTCCGGCGAGTGTTTTTTTTTTTCTGAACCGAAACTGCAAGGGAGACCCCGACAGTGAAATATATTGATCCAAAAAATAGAGATTGGCCGAGATGGCCATACAACACGACCGTTACAAACTGATACGACCAGTACAAGCTGACACGACCAAACAAAACTAACAAGCCCAAAAGGTGACAACAGCCTCCACTACCTAAACATGTTACAAAGAGGAGAAGACCAACCAACTACCTAGGAGGCGGCAACACATCAGGTGTCACACTCAAAGAGATGGCAGCTTCAAGGATCATAGGATCCCACCAATCCGACAATCGATCAACGACTCCTGGATGAACAAGTTGAGAATCTATGGTCTTCGCTTCCTTAGTATATAGTCCCAGAGCCGGCTTGAGGTTCGGCTCCTTGTGAAGGTGGATGACCACTTGACGAACTTTGAAAATTGGGGCAGAAGGCCTAAATGAATCAACCAAAGCAGCTGCAGCTAGAGAAAACGGGCAGCTACGACAATCACACTCTAGCTTCTCAGAGGTAGTGGTGGCGCACATGTCCTCTTGGACTGAAGAAGTAGGCACAAGAGTTGATGATGAAGGCGGTGAAGCAGTAGGTGGGGTTGTTGAAGAGCGACGATGGGCAAGCACACAGTTGTTTGCTTTGTGGCCTTCTCTCTTACAACAAAAGCAATGTGTGGCCTCCTTACACATTGCAGCGAAGTGGTTGGGGGAGAAGCAGTTGAAGCACTTACCCAGATCCGTAGGGACTTATCATGCGACCTGCCGATGGGGACCGCAACCAGATGGGGCAGTGGAGGAGGACTGGCGCAAGGGAGTGCCCGACGAGGCTGGGGAGGGCAAGAGAGGAGGGAGAGATGACTTAGGGGGAGGCGACCTCCGAGGGGACAGTGGTGGAGAAAGGAGAGGTGGTGGCACGGTGCAGTTGAAAGGCGGTGAAAGGGGACAAGAAGTGGAGCAGAGCTGCAAGTTGGGGTCCAAAGGCAAGGTGAGGAGTGGAACAGAGACCACGGGAGCAGCAGAGATGGAACTAGGCGGGGAGGTGACCGACTCAGCTGCCACAGAGGGGAACGAAACTGATGGTGTGGACTTCAACTTGCATGTGGACAACCAACCCTTCATCATCCAAGAGAAGCTGGCGGGGGCGACGGAGGGAGCAGGAAAGGGCAGGTCAGGTGAGGAAACTGCAGACGGAGGTGCCCTCAAAGGAGGTCAGGGCGAGGAGAGCAAAGGGGGGACTGGTACCTGAGGGGAAAGCGACCCAAGCAATGGGGTGGAAGGGGCAGTGGGCGGGAGGGCAACTAGATCTGGCCTACCTTGCTCAAGGGGGTGTGGGGGGTAGACTGCAAAGGTTGCAGGACAACCACCAGCAGTGCTGGACCAGCTAGTGGCGACGGGGGAGGGGGTGGTTGCACTGGATCTGGCGCAGGAACCTTCGGTGAGGTCGAAGGATGAGAATGCATGGACTCAGAGCAGGACACTTTGAGTGGTGGGGCAACCAGTGGGAAGGACAGCGACGAGCGGCGCGCCGGGCGCAGGGCTGTTCCCGGTGGCGAGGGACCTATGGGCGACGCTGGATCTGACCGACCTAGAGACAAAGTCAATGGACGGGAGGGCATGGAGGAATACCTGGCCTGGGAGGCGGCAGAGCAAGGAGAGGGACGAACGGCGAGAGCGCTCAGAGCAGAGGACGAAGAAGGATCGACCGGAGCGACGACCCCTAGGTTGGCGACCCTGACTTCGAAGGCCCCCGCCCGAAGCGGAGCCGGTATCCCGGGAAGAGAGTCGCCAGGGAGAAGGTGAATGCGGCAGCTGGAGGGGGGGGGGGGGGGGGACGACCGGAGCGGAGGCCGCCGGGGGAGGTGGCGCGGTCGCCCTCCGCGTCGCCCCCGCCGAGCGGGCGGTTCCCCTCCGGCGAGTGTTGAGCAGCAAGCCAACAAGGCGCCACCGTGGAAGGGATTCGGCGAGCGGGGTGGCAGCACGACAAAGCGCAGGAAGGGAGGAAGGGAGCTCGGCATGTCCTCGTCGGCTCCATCAACTCGCCAATCCTCAGTGGCTCCGTCAACACGGTGTGGTCGTCGTTGTATCTGTGAGCATGCTGGTGGTGCCGCGTCCATCCTCACCCCCCCCCCCCTCTCCCCACACGTGTCCGATGGATCTGCAAGTCCTGCATTCATCCCCACCGCCCTCATGACGCCCATTCATGGATCTGCAGCATGTCTCATCCAGAGTTACGGGTACCATGCAGGTTAGTACTATCAGTTTGCTAGAGAAGACCCTGGAATCCATCACATCGTTGTTAATGTTTGGAATAAAGGAGTCGATTGTGAACAGAATGTTGTGTTGATATCAGTTAGTGCAGATTGTCGAAGATTAAAGGAAGAACGTTCAGAGGTACAGCCGCCAGAGTTTGAAGTTGCAGACCACATACTGACAATGTATGTTGTAATGCTGACATTGCAACATCCATATGTAGGAATATTATATGTGCAAGCAATTATTTGTTTATGCCAAAATCATGTCCAGTTAATTGCAATTTTCTGTATTACTCTACTATGTTCTCTTAAGTATGGAAGGTTAGTTTGCTTTGCTTCTCCTGATGTAATTTTCAACATTGTTTCCTCGTAGAGTACAAAGAATAAGCAAACTAAAGAATTTGAATTGAAAGATAACAGTAGTGTAGGTTCAAAGTGTTTCCTGAGAGTTCACAAAATAAGTAAAATGAAATGTTCAAAGTGTTCTTGAACTACAATATAGTAATTAAACAATGTAAGTTTTCTGAATTGTAAAATAATAGTAGTGATGGCTCGAATCCAATAATGTTCATATGCTTCATGCAGGGAATGCAACACGACATTTATTAGTAAAGACATGTGCATACTACTGTAAACAGCATATAGCTAGCTGATATGTTACCTCTAGATTTTGAGTCTCTGAATCAGTTTGCTTTCTCTTCCTGACACTTTCCATTTTATTATATGCATCAGTCCTCTGTTTCACGTTGTTGTGTGGATACTTTTTTATATTATGGGTGTTGCTATGACATAGTTGTTGTCTTGATTTCCACTAACACCAATTTGTTCAACAAATATTTCAGCCACTCCATGACAACCTGTTTGTTGAGCCATAACATTACAAGATGCATCCTCAAATATCAACCTCAGTCCATCATTCATCTTTTATCCAGGAGGCAACCAATATAGTTGTAAAGGACAATCAATCTTCGTATGATCACAAAGATGGCCTTCCACCTCAGGTTAGGAAACTTTGTCCATCTCTATGTATGAAATCCCTGTTGTACCTCCAAAGTACTGTATATGACTGTCCACATATAAAATTGACCACCATAATGAAACTTTTCCCTAAAAATTCCAAAATGTCCATTGTGTATTATGCATACAAACATAATAACTAAAAATCAATCATGAGCAAGGATTTGTACATCATCTTCATCTATGATCTAACCAAACTTATTGATAACTTTTATTGCATAATTGATTGTTTTTAATTTAATGCAGTGCAGGTCAATTTATTTTACAGGAGTGCAGGATAATTGATTTGTTATTAACTTTACTACTGCGCAGGTCAAGTTATCAACAACTCCATATTTGATTCTTCAGATTATGATCATAAACTCAAAGTCTTGTGCAGGTCAGATGTAACGCCCCAGGTATGAACACACCTGGCGCTACTAAAACCATCTAAACAATTCCTAGTAAGGGAAATATTAAAAATTTCGGCATAGTCTCCTTTGAAAACTCTATCATCCACGGCAACAAAACACAATAATAGGCATAATATTATATAGCAATACTACTAAACTCAAATTCATTCCCAGAAGTGAATCAAAGACCCAAATAATCACACCACAATCTCAATGGCACAAGATTATGCTATTAACTAAGAACATTGATAAACTAAGCTTAGTAGATAGTTCGAGTGCTCAAGTGCATATGCTATCCTCTTCCCAATGCATGCTTGATCAACAGGTACCTAAAAACCAATAAAACAAGAGTGAGTAAAAACACTCAACAAGTACACTTAGAGCTTGAAGAACATCAGAATCAACTGAATGAAACATAGCAATACTTGAACTTGAAATACGAAATAATGAAATAGTTATTTCCGTCTGAAACGGACGACACTTGAATTCTCCTTAGCATTTACCGGTAAAGCCGAGCAAGTGGGGCCAGCACTTACTCACAGGAACTTGAATATAAGAACGACTCCGGACTTAACCGGTACTTGAATGACAATTAAATGAATAACTTGAATTTTGAAGGTGAATAAAATAGAGTGATGAAGCAATTGAATCTTAAAACCACAAATAACGGATTAAAGCATAAGAAAGCTTAACCACAAGCAATTCACACATATTAGAATGAACCCGTCATGCACTTCCGTTAACCTCGACGAGAACCGGAAGATGCTCGCTCAACTCCAAAACCTTCCAAACCTATAGAACACCTGCTACACTTAGTACGTACTTGGGACATGCTAACGATTTGTTCCACTCAGCCTTCAATTTACTTCTAAACCGATAGATGTAAATAAATACATTATGAACATCCACAAAATATTTCCAACCAATTTGTTTATTATGAATTCTAGAGCAGCTACACTTCCAAACAATGACAGCATAGGTTAACAGTGCTGACAGTAAAAGAATTGGCATGCAAGTACCAGGCAACAAGCATCCACATGCAAATAGCAGGCATTAAGCCAACGCTGCTGCAATCAAAACATTACAAGCACCGCACAGTGCTCGTACGGATGATTTCCAAGTGAAAATTAATAGTTGTTCATGTGCAGAAAATATTGTGTTTAATTCTAAACATCAAGCGCATCTGGAATTTGCAGCTGGGAATGCTTGAATGTTGATTGCTGGCAACCAACTTTCACACATTAATTAGGTAGCAGCAAATCAGGGTCAAGAAAAAAAATCTCACCTGAAATCCTATCCACTCACAGATTAATCAAGCCAATTAGATTTTGTGGGAAGCACCTAACAGTGGAGCAGCATAAACGACAGCCTAGCATTTGGATGATGAGCACCTTGACAGCAGCAGGAAACTAAGAATATTTTACCTTGGTCTGTCCTCACGGCAACAGCTAAAAATTTAGCAGTGAGCACCATTTAACTAAACGAGGTACTAGCACCTTGCTTCCTATAGCAGAATTTAGCAATCGATTACCAGGCAGCATCTGACACGGCAGCAGCTAGCAGCGACACTAGAAGAGGCAGTAAATCAAACACCTTTCCACCATGTGTAATACGGCTGCCACTCACCTGCAAGGAGTAGGCAGGAGCAGCGCAGACCACCGGCAGCCTCAGCAGTCGGCAAGAAACGCAGCAGGCAACGACCGTAACTTGGCTGGGAAGAACTACCGACGAGCAGAGAAGATAGGAAACAAGGCAAGGAAAACTGCGGCGGCGCTAGGTCAGGAGAAAAAGAAAAAGGTCAGGTTCTTCTTATATATAGTTGACCTAGTGTATTATCCGACAGTTGAAATTAAATCAGATCATATCCGATTCAACCGATCTTCGAATCCTGCGTATAAATAGTAAAACGGAATCATCTCTACGAGCTCTACGCTTCTACGGTGTCTGATCGTCCATCGGGACAAAGATTCAAGGAGTCAAATTTTGGTCAACTCTTTGTATTCGTGGCCGCGAAAATAACTTTGTCTTAAAATGATTAGGATATTACATCCCCCCCCCCCTCTTCAACCGAATTCGCCCTCGAATTCTTTATTATCATTATATGGAAATGATGTGAAGCTAATAATTTGAATAAAACTATAAATGCTCACCAGTGTTGAATAGTTCCGGATATTTTTCTTGCATCTCGAACTCAAGCTCCCAGGTGGCTTCACGCTCAGTTTGGTTGGTCCACAGAACCTTCACAAACTTCAATGATTTGCGTCTAAGCACCCTCTCAGATGATTCCAAAATCCTCACAGGAGGAGATTCAACTGATAGATCTTGTTCAATAGTCTCTGGCTCTACGACTATGTGATGCTCTGGATCCCTTAAATACTTTCTCAATATTGAGACATGAAATACATTGTGAACTCCTCTCATTGACTCAGGCAACTCTAATCGATATGCTAATTTTCCCACTCGTTGCTTGATAATGAAAGGTCCTTATATCTTGGACTAAGCTTTCCCTTAGTACCAAATATCACAACACCCTTGGTAGGCGACACCCTTAGAAGAACCTCATCACCTTCTTGAAACTCCAAGTCTCGCCTTCTAATGTCGGCATAACTCTTCTACCTACTTTGTGCTGCCAGCATGTGTTCTCGAATTTCAGCAACTCGCTGAGTCGATTGTTGAACCCAATCTGGACCCAAAACAGCTTTCTCACCAACCGCGTCCCAACAAAGGGGCGACCTACACTTCCTTCCATAAAGAGCCTCATATGGTGCACATCCAATGCTAGAGTGATAGCTGTTATTATAAGAGAACTGCACAAGAGATAAGTGATCCTCCCAACTTCCTTGCCAAGTCAGTACGCATGATCTAAGCATATCTTCCAGGATTTGAATTGTACGCTCTGACTGTCCATCAGTCTCAGGATGGAATGTGGTGCTCATCCTTAGTGTTGTGCCCAACGCTAATTGTAAGCTCTCTCAAAGATTAGAGACAAACTTAGCATCCCTTTCTGAAACAATAGTGCGAGGTACACCATGCAGTCGCACTACTTCTCTCATATAAATAGGCACCAAATCGCTCGATGAACTAGTTGACCGAATTGGAATAAAATGAGGCACCTTACTAAGACGATCAACTACGACCCAAATAGTATCTCGTCCTCTTGGAGAACGTGGTAAGCCAACAACAAAATCCATAGCGATATCCTTCCATGGCCACACGGGAACCTCGAGAGGCTGTAATTTCCCAGCGACACACTTATGCCCAGCCTTCACTCTCTGGCAAACCCCACATGAAGCCACATACTTTGCTACATCCACCTTCATTCTCTTCCACCAATATATTTTTTTCAAGTCATGGTACATCTTATTCTCCCCAGGATGTACGGTACAACAAGCACGATGTGCCTCTTTAAGAATATCTTCTTTAATTTGAGATCTTTGTGGCACGCATAAGCAACCACGAAACCGAATGACCCCAACGACATCCAAGGTGAAATCTCCTACCTTTCCTTCTTGAATTCGTTTCTTAACATCTAGCAACAAGCGATCTCGTTTTTGTGCCTCCATGATTCGTTCTGGAATATTTGATGATAAGATTAGTTGAGTCTCTACCTCCACAACTCCAACATAGCAATATGAAATATCCATCCGTTCAAAATCAGCTATTAGAGAATTCATAGTAGGAGGAGTAGCTCTACGACTTAATGCATCAGCCACCACATTTGCTTTACCAGGTGTGTAATGGATATTTAGATCGTAGTCCTTGATCAACTCCAACCATCTTTGTTGCCTAAAATTTAAGTCCTTTTGAGTGAATATATACTTCAAACTCTTATGATCGGTGAAAATGTCACATGACCCCCCATATAAATAATGTCTCCATATTTTCAACGCGAAAACTACAACAGCAAGCTCTACATCGTGGGTGGGATAATTCTGCTCATGTGTCATTAACTGTCTTGAGGCATAGGCAATCACTTTTACTTCTTGCATAAGTACACAACCAAGTCCTACCCGAGAGGCATCTGAATAAACAGTGAAGCGTCTACCCGGCTCAGGAAGGGCAAGGATAGGGGCAATGACCAACTTCTCCTTCAATAATTAAAAGCAGTGCTCACATTCCTGAGTCCACAAGAACATGCCATTCTTTTGAGTTAGTTGTGTTATAGGCTTAGCAATGCGAGAGAAATCCTTTACAAAGCGTCGGTAATAACCAGCAATACCCAAGAAACTCCTAACCTCCTTGACATTGGTTGGTCTTTCCCATTCAACTATTATAGAAACTTTGCTTGGATCAACCGAGATGCCATGTTGATTAATTACATGACCTAGAAAGCCAACTTCCGAGAGCCAAAATTCACACTTTTTAAATTTGGCATAGAACCTATGACTCCTTAGTGTCTCCAGAACTCTCCTCAAATTTTTCTCATGTTCTGCTTTGAACTTGGAGAAGATGAGTATATCATCAATAAATACCACTACAAACTCCTCCAATCCATACAACATATTATTCATCGTCTCCATAAATTATGCGAGTGCATTAGTGAGTCCAAAAGACATAACTCTGAACTCATAATGACCATACATGGTGGAAAAAGTTGTCTTCTCAATATCTTCTTCTCCAACAGGGATTTGATTATAACCAGATTGAAGGTCAATTTTGGAGAAGACTCTTGCTCCTATTAATAGATCAAATAACACATCAATGTGGGGTAATGGATACTTGTTCTTGATCGTCACGGCGTTTAAACCACGATAATCCACACACATACGCCAACTTTCATCTTTCTTCTTAGTGAACAATACTGGAGCTCGCCAAGGTGAAACACTACGGCGTATCAACTTCCTAGCCAATAGATAATCCAACTGCTTCCTCAACTCCTCTTGAAAAGGACGAGGTAATCGGTAGGGGGCTATGGATACAGGACGGGTACCAGGTATAAGATCAATGCGAAACTCCACTTCTCGCTTAGGTGGCATTCCTGGCAGCTCATCAGGGAAGACATCAGGATAGTCTCGCACTATAGGAATGTCCTCAATCGCCAATGACTTTGTTTGCTTCTCAATAAGGCTCCAAAGGAAACCGGTCTTTACAGGATAGCGACCAGGAAAAAGATTTGCCATCATAGATAAAGAACAAAGAGGTGCATCCGCTTGAAAAGTGATAATCTTCCCAGATGGTGCCTCTAACGTTATGGTCTTCCAAAAACAAGATATAATGGCTTGATAGCGATATAGCCAATCCATTCCAAGGATAACTTCAAAAACCGGTAGTGGAATCACCATTAGATTAGCTATGAATTTTTCATCTCCTATAGAAATAATGCAATAAGAACACACCACAGAACTAGAAACCAAGCCCCCGGGTGAACTGACACGAACCGACTGAGATATCTTTTGACTAGAGATATTTGCCTTTCTTACGAAATCAAGTGAAATGAATGAAAAGGTAGCACCCGAATCAAATAGAATATGAGCGTCATGAGAGTCAACAATAAGAGTACCTGAAACCACATCTGGGCGACCCAAAGAGGATTGTATTCGCATGGTGTAGACTCTAGCAGGAGCGGAAGAAGACCCGCCTACAATATTCTGAGCAGACTGAGCTGGAGGAGAGGGAGGAGCAGGCAACTGTAGTGGGACATGGGGAGTAGGAAGCTGAGGCGCGGGCAAGTAGTAGCCTGATGGAGGAAAAGGCTACTGAGGGAACTGGTAATGCGGAGCTGAAGGACCAGTCATCATCTGAACGGTGCCACGAGAAGCATTGACTATCGGAGCTGAACCTTTGGAGCTAGCCATAGACATGGTTCCTAGTGAGGAAGAATTTGTCCTTTGCCACTTGATAATAGAGTCTGGATTTTTCTTGCAAACTAGAGCCATATGTCCCTCTCTCCCACAGAGACGGCAGGTTCCAGAAAAACCACACTCTGAAGCATGATGAGGCTTCCCACACTTGAAACAAATCAAACCCTGCCCTGGAACAGGACACATAAACGAAGCACTCAAAGTGTGCTGCCCCGTGGAAGATTGAGCACCAGACTGTTTGGTTTTGAAAGATTGTTGAGAGGAATTGTTGGTCTTAGGCTTCTTGAAAGAGGTATGCTGAGAGGACTCTCCTCCCTCAGGATGAACCCTCTTATGATCATTTCCAGTATTACTCTCATTCCCATTACGTTTCTTCTGTAGAGCTGTAAGTTGAAATCGAGCCTCCATACCTCTAGCCTCCTCGACTGCTGTGATGTATGTAGTGGGAGGGTTTCTACCCATCACCTCTCTGTACTGAGCGTTAAGCCCCATGAAAAACTTCCTAGATTTCTCACGCTCATTGCTTGCAACACTAGGCACAAAGCGAACGATGTTGCTGAAATCTCGCTCATACTCATCCACCGTTTTGTCCCCCTGCTGGATATGGTTCAGCTCATCATTCATCTTGTCTCTGAAGGAATCTGGATAATATTTAGCCCTGAACTGTGCCAAGAATACCTCCCAAGTGATAGCTCCACGAGCAGGAGTCCAAGCGTCACATACTCCTACCCACCAAATATCAGCTTGGCCTGTCAACTGGTGAGGAATGAACAATATCATCTCCTCCTCTGTCATCCTACAAGCAGTCATGACCTTCTCCATCTTACATAGCCAATCAGCAGCATCAGTAGGTGTTCCAGAACCATCAAAGGTGTCCAATCGCATAGACATCCACCTAGGGAATGTCATTGTCTGGGCCACGACATTACCACCCCGAGCAATAGGAACTTCAACAGCCACTGAGTGTTCCTCCCCTCCTTCAACCTCTTCGTTTACTTGGTTTACTTGCTCGTGCTCAACCTCTTGGTTAACATCACTTCTACCACGACCACCACCACCACGACCTCTTCCAGGTGCGGCAACACGTGCACTCCATCGCGGCGACATAATTCTAAAGTACAAGAAAAGTATAATTAAATAACATATCATCATAACGAAAATAAACATGAGAAAAAATGCAACAAAAAGAAGAATGAAAGGTATGCCCATGAACCCATCTTATTGTGCATAAGTGTGTCAAATTTAATTTTAGATCTATGTAGTTAATTAATTTTTTTTCTCGCTAGTCATTAGAATATCTAAGTAACTATAAAACCTAGGCTCTGAGTACCAACTGTAACGCCCCAGGTATGAACACACCTGGGCGCTACTAAAACCATCTAAACAATTTCTAGTAAGGGAAATATTAAAAATTTCGGCGTAGTCTCCTTTGAAAACTCTATCATCCGCGGCAACAAAACACAATAATAGGCATAATATTATATAACAATACTACTAAACTCAAATTCATTCCCACAAGTGATTCAAAGACCCAAATAATCACACCACAATCTCAATGGTACAAGATTATGCAATTAACTAAGAACATTGATAAACTAAGCTTAGTAGATAGTTCGAGTGCTCAAGTGCATATGCTACCCTCTTCCCAATGCATGCTTGATCAATAGGTACCTAAAAACCGATAAAACAAGAGTGAGTAAAAACACTCAGCAAGTACACTTAGAGCTTCAAGAACATCAGAATCAACTGAATGAAACATAGCGATACTTGAACTTGAAATACGAAATAATGAAATAGTAGTTTCCGTCTGAAATGGACAACACTTGAATTCTCCTTAGCATTTACCGGTAAAGCCGAGCAAGTGGGGCCATCACTTACTCACAGGATCTTGAATATAAGAACGACTCCGGACTTAACTGGTACTTGAATGACAATTAAATGAATAACTTGACTCTTGATGGTGAATAAAATAGAGTGATGAAGCAATTGAATCTTGAAACCACAAATACCGGATTAGCATAAGAAAGCTTAACCACAATCAATTCACACATATTAGAATGAACTCGTCATGCACTTGCCTTAACCTCGACGAGAACCGGAAGATGCTCGCTCAACTCCAGAACCTTCCAAACCTATAGAACATCTGCTACACTTAGTGCGTACTTGGGACATGCTAACGATTTGTTCCACTCAGCCTTCAATTTATTTCTAAACCGATAGATGTAAATAAATACATTATGAACATCCACAAAATATTTCCAACCAATTTGTTTATTATGAATTCTAGAGCAGCTACACTTCCAAACAATGACAGCATAGGTTAACAGTGCTGACAGTAAAAGAATTGGCATGCAAGTACCAGGCAACAAGCATCCACATGCAAATAGCAGGCATTAAGCCAACGCTGCTGCAACCAAAACATTACAAGCACCGCGCAGTGCTCGTACGGATGATTTTCAAGTGAAAATTAATAGTTGTTCATGTGCAGAAAATAGTGTGTTTAATTCTAAACATCAAGCACATCTGGAATTTGCAGCTGGGAATGCTGGAATGTTGATTGCTGGCAACTAACTTTCACACATTAATTAGGTAGCAGCAAATCAGGGTCAAGAAAAAAATCTCACCAGAAATCCTATCCACTCACGGCAACCAGCAGATTAATCAAGCCAATTAGATTTTGTGGGAAGCACCTAGCAGTGGAGCAGCATAAACGACAGCCTAGCTTTTGGATGATCAGCACCTTGACAGCAGCAGGAAACTAAGAATATTTTACCTTGGTCTTGTTGGGAGTACCGGACTTGTCTGGTAAAGACCGGACTAGTCCGGTTTTGTCCAGTAAGGGTGACCGGACTAGTCCGGACCCTTAGAGGACTAGTCCGATATTGTCCAGTAAGGGTAACCGGACTAGTCCGGACCCTATACGGACTAGTCCGATTTTTCAATAACTGTCAGTTTGAACTCGAAATTGACATGTGTTCTAATTGAAAGGACACAACCCACCGAATTTTGAGTCTCTGATCGGGAGACTCAATAATTCCTAAGGGTGGGAGGCCCCCTCTTGTGTCTCTTGGTCAACTATAAGAAGAGGGTCAAGTGTGTGATCAAAGAAGGCTTAAGGGCATACATTCATACACACTTGAACACTCTAATCCGCTCAGAATCCGATCAAGATACCAAGAGAAGAACATGGGGAAACGCCTCTCATCGTCGTTCTTCTTGCGGCCTCGCCTTGTTGGCTAGATGGCCGCATCGTCAAGTAACAACAAAGATGGAGGAGAAGGTATTATTGATGTTCTTGTGCTATTTGAGAGATAGCACTTGGTGTTCATATTGTAATCAGATTTCTCCATGTAATTCGAGATGATTTAGTGGCTATTTGATCTTTGGGCTTCCTATTGTTTTCTAACATTGGTATCAGAGCCATTTAGACCACTAATCACTTCGAATTGAGTTTTGATCGAAGTTTTTCGCTGAAAGTTTTGAAGGTCCGGACTTGTCCGGTCTAAGGGCCGGACTAGTCCGGTGTGCCACAGTTAAGTGGTTAGGTTTTTGGATCAGGGCGTTTTGACGCGTTCATCTGATTGAAAACCAATTAAGCACTTTGGATTGAAATCCATTATGAAAATTAAGTTGATTTGGTAAGATGGTAAGATTAAGTTTCCCTTTTGGGTATTTTGACATTTTTTTCCAGTTTTTTATGAAACTTTTCCGGGGTTGGTCGTACTAGTCCGGAATAGTACGGACCAAACTCGAAAAGTTCAATAAAGAACGGATCAAATGTTTTGATGGGACCGGACTTGTCTGGCGTATGGACCGGACTAGTCCGAAAACCATACTGTAAGAGTTCGGACTAGTCCGGCCATGTGCGGACTAGTCCGTGCTATACAATTAAGTTTGCTTATTAAGTTAAGCTTCCGCTTTGAATTAAGTTTATTGTCATAGAAATTTGGTCGAGTAACCAAAGCGAAAGATAAATTGCTATGTCAATTTAAGTTGCATGGAATTCTATTGAGTAACCAAAGTGAAAAATAGAATTATCATGATTTTAAGTTTTATTAATGTCATTATTGGCCGAGTAACCAAAGTGAAAGGCATTAATGACATTATCCTTTCTAAGTACATAGTAATTTGGTCAAGTAACCAAAGCGAAAGATAAATTACTATGTATTTCAGTTGTTCTTCAATATTCAATTTCAATGTCATTATTGGCTAAGTAACCAAAGCGAAAGGCATTAATGACATTCTTTTTGTAAGAACATAGTAATTTGGTCGAGTAACCAAAGCGAAAGATAAATTACTATGTTGATTTTCAGTTATTCTCAAATGTTGAGTTTTGGTCGAGTAACCAAAGTGAAAGATAAAACTCATCATTTTCTTGTGGTTAACATCTATGCATTCTTCTTGATTTTGGTTTTTTGATTATGAAGGTTCCTCCAATGCTAATTCAGCACTGAGTTTCATCGCTTCTATTGATCCACTCAATGGAAGCAATTATGGGAGATGGCGAGAGAAGTTGGAGATTGCTTTGGCAGTCTCTGAGATAGACTTGGCTCTCACTACTCCATATCCGGTTGCACCGGTTGAACCAGTAAGAAATGATGATGAAACTCAGGAAGCCTTTGCTGTGAGGACAAAGGAATATACTACTGAGTTATTGGCTTATGACATTGATTGTTATAAGTGGAAGAAATCAAACAGGAAATGTTCGATGGTAATTAAGGGCACTATCACTGAGGCCATTCGGGGAGCAATCCCTGAATGTGAAACTGCTGTTGAGTACCTCCAAAGGATAGAGAATCAGTTTACTGGTTCTTCTAAGGCCACTGCAAGCACTCTTATCAAGAGGCTTGTTACTGAAAAATATCATGGAGGTGGTGTGCGTGAGCACATCTTAAGGATGACAAATATGGCTGCAAAGCTTAAGCCTATGGATTTGGGGATTAAAGATGAGTTCATTGTGCATCTCATCATTGCCTCACTTCCTAAGGAATTTGAGACTTTTGTCATCAACTACAACTCTCAACCTGAACTATGGAACATAGAAAAACTCATGGCTATGTGTGTTCAGGAGGAAGAGAGGATTAAGTCCCTTCACGGTTATGATGCTATTAATTACGTGAAGGGAAAAGGTAAGGCTAAGAAGAATTATTCTTCTAAGCAATCTTTTAAGAATCATGGTTCATCTCACCATGATAAAGATAAGAGTAAGTTTCTACAAAGCCATCCTTATAATAAGGATGTGAAAGTGGATAAAGATCAGTGCCGTTTTTGTTTAGACAAAGGTCACCATCAGAAGGATTGCATTGGCTTCCTTAAATGGTGTTGCAAAAATGGGGTTAAATATTAGGAGGACCCTAGAAAGAGGGGAAAGGGCCATTAAAGTTGCTGATGGCCATGAAGCTGAAGTGAAAGCCATTGGAGATTATCCATTAGTATTAAGAAATGGCTTTGTACTTACACTTCAGGATGTATTATATGTACCCTCTTTAAGTAGAAATCTCATCTCAGTGTCATGCTTAGATGATGATGGTTATGTTTGCCGGTTTGTCAAAGACAGATGTGTAATTAAGTATGATAATAAGATAGTTGGTGTTGCCATAAGACAAGGCATGCTATACTTATTATCTATGCATGATGATGTTAATGTTGTAAGCGACAATCAGTTTTCCTCACATCAGGGTAAGCGTAAGAGAATCGATTCCGAAATGTCTTCGAAATTATGGCATTGTCGCTTGGGCCATATTTCGAGGGGGAGAATTGAACAATTGATTTCACAATCGATTCTTCCCCATTTGGATTTTTCGGATTCAGAAGAATGCATAGACTGCATTAAGGGAAAGTTTGTTAAGAAAATTAAGAAAGGTGCCATACGCAGTGCGGGAATTTTGGAATTAATCCATACGGACATTTGTGGTCCTTTTCCCGTAGTATCTGTTGATGGTTTTGATTCATTCATAACCTTCACGGATGACTATTCTCGCTATGGCTATATTTATCCAATTAAAGAACGCTCTGAATCGTTGGATAAATTTAAGATATTTAAGGCTGAAGTTGAAAATCAGCACAATATTAAGATTAAAGTGGTAAGATCCGATCGTGGTGGTGAGTACTACGGTCGTCATACCCCGTATGGCCAAGTTCCTGGACCGTTTGCTCGGTTCCTACAGGAAAATGGCATAGTCGCCCAGTATTCTACACCGGGCGAGCCTCAGCAAAATGGAGTAGCGGAACAGCGCAACCGTACGCTAATGGATATGGTTAGATCCATGTTAAGTCAATCAGATTTGCCGGTTAGCTTATGGATGGAGGCATTAAAAACCGCTATTCATGTGCTAAATCGGGTTCCTACTAAGTCGGTGCCCAAAACACCGTATGAGTTGTGGACAGGACGTAAGCCCTCATTAAGTTATATGCATATATGGGGCTGTCCCGCTGAGGCAAAATTGTTTAACTCAAACATTGGTAAGTTGGATTCTAAGACAGTAAGTTGCCATTTTATTGGCTATGCAGAAAAGAGTAAGAGATATCGTTTCTATTGTCCAGAACGATATACTAAGTTTGTAGAAACAAGGCATGCCGTCTTTTTAGAGGATGCCATGATCAGGGGGAGTACGGTAAGACGAGAAATTAATCTTGAAGAGAAGCGGGTTTATGTACCCACTCCTATGATTCAAGAACCATATTTCTCATTACCTACTGCTGTTGAATCATCAGTGCCTATTGGTAATGATTCAACACCTGTTGTTAGTTCTCCATTGACAACGAAATTATTAAGAGAGGTTGAACATTTTCAGCCCGTTGTCACTAATAATGAAGAGCAACAACAGCCTCAAAATGAGGATAATGTGCAATTAAGAAGATCTCAACGAGAAAGAAAATCGGCCATTCCGGACGATTATGAGATCTATTTGAGTGAGGCAATTCAAATGGAGGGTGATCCCACCACATTTGAAGAAGCTATGAGAAGTCCTCAATCATCTGAATGGCGTAAAGCCATGGAGGATGAAATGAGGTCTATGGAAACAAACAAAGTCTGGGATTTAGTTGAGATTCCTAATGGAGCCAAAACAGTAGGCTGTAAATGGGTCTACAAAATTAAACGTGACTCCAAAGGGAATATTGATAAGTTTAAAGCCAGACTTGTTGCAAAAGGCTTCACTCAAAGAGAAGGGATTGATTATAATGAGACATTTTCACCTGTCTCAAGTAAGGATTCGTTCAGAATCATTATGGCATTAGTTGCACATTATAATTTAGAATTACATCAGATGGATGTAAAGACGGCGTTTCTCAATGGTGATCTATATGAGAACGTCTATATGACACAATTGAAAGGTTTTGTTATTAAGGGTAAGGAACATATGGGATGCCACTTAAGGAAGTCCATTTATGGACTTAAACAAGCATCAAGACAATGGTATCTCAAGTTCGATGAAACAGTAAGAAAGTTTGGGTTTAAAGAAAATGAGGAGGACAATTGCATTTATGCTAAGTTTAAGAGCGGGAAATTTATTTTCCTCGTGCTTTACGTAGATGATATACTACTTGCAAGTAGTGATGTCAATCTACTATAAGAAACTAAGAAGTTTTTGTCCTCTAATTTTGATATGAAAGATCTTGGTGAAGCATCCTATGTATTGGGCATAGAAATTCACCGAGATAGAAATAAGGGGGTATTAGGCTTATCACAAAAGGCATACTTAGAGAATGTACTGAGAAAGTACAGTATGCATAAGAGTAAGCCTTCGCCTGCTCCGATTGTCAAGGGCGATAAGTTTGGGAACTTTCAGTGTCCTAGGAACCAATATGAGATCGATCAAATGAAGTCGGTTCCATATGCTTCTGCTGTCGGAAGCATTATGTATGCTCAAGTCTGTACTCGCCCTGACTTAGCTTATGTGACCGGAATGCTTGGCAGATATCAGGCCAATCCAGGGATTGATCACTGGAAGGCAGTTAAGAAAGCATTAAGATATGTGCAAGGCACAAAAGGCCTCATGTTAACGTATAGCAAGTCAGACCCACTTGAAGTAGTGGGATATTCAGATTCAGATTTCGCGGGTTGTGTGGATACTAAGAATTCCACGTCAGGTTATATATTCACCCTCGCGAATGGAGCCATTTCGTGGAAAAGCTCCAGACAAACCGTCACTGCATCGTCCACAATGCATGCCGAGTTTGTTGCATGTTATGAGGCCACCGGGCAGGCTGTTTGGCTTAATAAATTTTTACCTGGTCTTAGAGTGGTCGACAGCATTGAAAAACCACTTAAGTTATACTGCGATAATGAGCCCGCAGTATTTTACTCTCACAACAATAAGTCGAGTGGTGCTGCCAAACACATCGACATTAAGTTTTATGTTGTGAAAGATCGAATCCAGGATCATATCATAAGTCTTGAGCATATAAGTACCAAGCGTATGCTTGCGGATCCGCTAACAAAAGGTCTTCCACCCAACGTGTTCAGTGAACACGTAGCCGGCATGGGTTTAAGGGAGAGCCTATGATCTCTGGATATTTAGGGGCCAAGTAAGAGTAAGGTTCATTTTCAAGTGTGAGATGTATTGTGGTCTTTGAGTCCAACAATACGTAAATGGTTGTTGTGATGCGTCGTGCCCTATATGTCAAGCATGAGAAAATGGACACTAAGTTTAGTATTAAGTAAGTTGGTAAGTTACAGATTCGAGTTCAAGGGGGAGAATGTTGGGAGTACCGGACTTGTCCGGTAAAGACCGGACTAGTCCGGTTTTGTCCAGTAAGGGTGACCGGACTAGTCCGGACTCTTAGAGGACTAGTCCGATATTGTCCAGTAAGGGTAACCGGACTAGTCCGGACCCTATATGGACTAGTCCGATTTTTCAATAACTGTCAGTTTGAACTCGAAATTGACATGTGTTCTAATTGAAAGGACACAACCCACCGAATTTTGAGTCTCTGATCGGGAGACTCAATAATTCCTAAGGGTGGGAGGCCCCCTCTTGTGTCTCTTGGTCAACTATAAGAAGAGGGTCAAGTGTGTGATCAAAGAAGGCTTAAGGGCATACATTCATACACACTTGAACACTCTAATCCACTCAGAATCCGATCAAGATACCAAGAGAAGAACAAGGGGAAACGCCTCTCGTCGTCGTTCTTCTTGCGGCCTCGCCTTGTTGGCTAGATGGCCGCATCGTCAAGTAACAACAAAGATGGAGGAGAAGGTATTATTGATGTTCTTGTGCTATTTGAGAGATAGCACTTGGTGTTCATGTTGTAAATAGATTTCTCCATGTAATTCGAGATGATTTAGTGGCTATTTGATCTTTGAGCTTCCTATTGTTTTCTAACAGGTCTGTCCTCACGGCAACAGCTAAAAATTTAGCAGTGAGCACGATTTAACTAAACAAGGTACTAGCACCTTTCTTCCCTATAGCTAGCAGAATTTAGCAATCGATTACCAAACAGCATCTGACACGGCAGCAGCTAGCGGCAACACTAGAAGAGGCAGTAAATCAAACACCTTTCCACCATGTGTAATACGGCTGCCACTCACCTGCAAGGAGTAGGCAGGAGCAGCGCAGACCACCGGCAGCCTCAGCAGTCGGCAAGAAACGCAGCAGGCAACGGCCGTAACTTGGCTGGAAAGAACTACCCACGAGCAGAGAAGATAGGAAACAAGGCAAGGAAAACTGCGGCGGCACTAGGTCAGGAGAAAAAGAAAAAGGTCAGGTTCTTTTTATATATAGTTGACCTAGTGTATTATTCAACGGTTGAAATTAAATCAGATCATAACTGATTCAACTGATCTTTGAATCCTGCCTATAAATAGTGAAACGGAATCGTCTCTACGAGCTCTACGCTTCTACGGTGTCTGATCGTCCATCGGAACAAAGATTCAAAGAGTCAAATTTTGGTCAACTCCTTGTATTCGTGGCTGCGAAAATAACTTTGTCTTAAAATGTTTAGGATATTACATCAGATTCGAATGATCTGATAAAGTCAAAGTCTTGTTGATCTAGCTGTAACATATGGAGATGAAAACTTACTAGAGGAAGTGTGCCTTCAGGGAAGGCCTACGAGGAAGCACAGATCACTGCCACAGGAGGGACAGATCGCTGTTTGCAGTTGAGGACCTGGAACTGCCAGGGTTCATGCAGCCGGCCCTTGGGTTCGTGACTAGGATCTAGAGTCGCCAGGTACAGTAATCTCCTCCTGGGACGGCTGTTTTTCTTTTAATTCAATAACATGTGGGCCCCATCTTCAATTACATGCAAGGAGCGCCACATAGGATGTTGACATGGCAAAACAAGATTTATAGTTTGGGGGTGAATTAGAATCTAGGGTTTTTTTTAGATGATGGGCAAAGTCCCGACCTTCCCGCCAATATTATGGCACGTTCATCCCTTTATATTTTTCGTATGTGCACTCCAGATCCTGCATCCATGACTTCCTCTGTAGAGTACCTGCATTTAATACTGTGAAATTCAGCCTAAAATTCGCTCTCACCGGGAATCGAACTCAGGACCTTAGTGCTACTCAGAGTGCTTAGCCACTAGGCCAAACCCTCTTTCACATTAGACTCTAGCGTATAGTTAAGGGGTTTAAATAAACTTTTTCCATTGAATAATAATCAAACAAAATTTTTTTTATTCATTGAGCCATAAAATTATAGATGAATCGTTAATTTCAAAAATTAGTGGTTAATGACAATAATTAACTACTAATTACTGTGTGCCTGAATTTTTCTCGAATTTCAGACACATAATAAATAGATAATTCTTATTTTAATTTGCTCTAGATATTTAGAGTCAAGAATGTCAAATCGCACGCTGCTTGGTGGAGAACCCAAAGCCACGTGTGCTGTGCACCCACCACTCACTACAGGAATCCCGACGATTTCCGACGGCCGAAGCCGTCGCAAATAAGCCGGATGCCGTCGCAAATAAGCTATTTGCGACGGCTTTCTTTATTTGCGACGGCCTACGGCCGTCGCAAATATGTCGTTGCAAATAAGCTTATTTGCGACGGCCACCGTCGCAAATAACCTTATTTGCGACGGCTAGGAGAGGCCGTCGCAAGTTGTTGCTGCGGGCTGGTGGGCCCCGCGACCTTATTTGCGACGGTTGGGCCGTCGCAATTAAAGCTTATTTGCGACGGTACAGTCGTCGCAATTAAGGGCCACTATTTGCGACGGCCGTGCCGTCGCAAATAAGTGCAGAGGGCAGGGCCCACGTGTCCTCCTCCGGGACCCACGACTCTATTTGCGACGGCCTGGCCGTCGCAATTAAGGCTTATTTGCGACAGCCAGGCCGTCGCAAATAACTGTGGCTTAATTGCGATGGCTAATACTCTTATTTGCGACGGTACTGTATAAAAAGCCGTCGCAAATAAGGTTTTTTATTTTTTTTAAAAAACAGAAAACTCTAACCGGCTCGATGGCCAGATTCACAACAAACACAATATACACAGCATACACAATATATACACAGCATACACAAACATCATCACAATCACAAACTAAAATTCCGATACATCTCACATCGTCATCAACAATGTAAATAAAAGGGCTCACTCGCCCATCTAACCTCCGAAGCCACCTCCGAAGTCGAAGTCGTCGTCATCGCGCCTCAATCCAGGCGGCGGTAGCGAAGGCGACGGCGTTTGTGCAGCTGTCGCGGATCCCTGCAATTAATAAAACTTAGAGTTAGAATATATGCATCAACATCTCTCTCCCTCCCTCTCCCTCTATCTTCATCTAGATCACCCTCTCTTCCTCTCTCTTTTCATTTCTCTATTTGTCTCTCACTCTATCTTTCTTGCTCACTCTATCTCTCTATTGCTATCCTTTTCCCTCTATCTTCCTCCCTCTATCTCCATCTACATCTCCCTCCCTCTATCTTCCCCTCTCTCTATCTCCATCTACATCTTACTCTCTCTTCATTCCCATCCTACTCTATCTATCTTTCACTCTTTCTTCTGTCTCCTTTTCTTCTATCTCTTTCTTTCTTCTATCTCAATCATTTTCTTCTATCTAACTATCTCTCTCTTTCATCTATCTCAATCTTATTACGCTGGAGAAGAAGGATTACATAGAGACTTACCTGACCCGCTGAAGAAGGATCGCCTGGGAGGACCGGTGGTAGTACCGGTAGCTGGATTCCCAGACCCTGCGCCCGAGCGATGGCCTGTCATTGCAAACATTAAATGCTACCTATTAGTAAGTCATTTAAGCTGAATTAATGAGAATTTTAATTTTTAGATTGTTACCTCCATTGCTTCCCGCATCTGCGCCAACGCTGCTGCCTGGGTTTGGATCGTGGCCTCCATCGCCCTCCTTTCCTCCTCATGTCGCCTTTCATTTTCTTCTACAGTTTCTCGGAGGGACTGCATCTCAATGTCCCTCTGCGAGCGGCGACCTCCAGTACCCGAAGCCTGCGTGGAGCTGCCTCTCGCAGGTCTACCCGCCCTCGAGTCGACAACTCCGTCGAATATGGCGAGCCTATAAAAAAGAGAGTCAGTAATATGAAATTAAAATATCTTGAATACTTTGAATTGAAAACGATAAAATGACTTGCAAACTCACCTTCCGTGTGCTTTTCCACCACCGGTTGCATACGCGGCTTGAGGATCGATCGGTTGACGTTCCCAATCGAAATCCTCGCCGTGTATCTTCCTAGCCTCCTCCCCGTACTTAGCCTGCAAAACAATAAAATCGTGTAAGTTCAACAATCTATATAGTTATATGTAATATGAATGGTTTCTAAACTTACCAACCGCTCGGCTGCAGCCTGACTGCACCCCGTCGGCTGAGAAGGGTCCCTGTGACCTCTCATCCAAACCTCAGCAGGGGTGGGCGGCACCCCCGTCTCGCGCTCCTGTCAATACATGTTAGTACGAACAATATATTATTAATATATAAACATAAGTTACACACACTTACCATGCGTTTAGCTAAACGCAAGTGGTTATCTTGCCCGTGTCTGCTCTTCCCCTCCACCCCTCTGCAGTCTCGAGCCTTCCCGGACTTAGCTTTAAACTCGTCGCTAGCCCAGTAGCGACAAAGGGCCCGAAATGCATCGTTCCGACCCTGCAACCAGCTCACGTGGCCCTGCACATAGTTGAAAGTCGTTAAAAGTACCATCGAGGACATTATCAGAAAAAATACTTACTACACTCCACGTACCTGCGCGTACTCCTCCTCCGTCAGGTGCCTCTCGCTCTCTTGCCGGAAGTGTAACATGTGCTGCTGGTTCGCCTTCAAGTGCTCATTAATAATTTGAACACGGGCGTTCGACAAAGCTTGTCGAAGCGCCTTGGCAGCGTTGAAGTGAAACACTCGCCTCGCATCCTCAAACATGCGATGGTCGTCCGGGTCCTCTAAAGTATATCTTGCCTGCGATAAAGAATATATTGAAGAGATGTGCACTAAAAGAGTTTAATAGTTGTAACTTAGAAACTTTTTTACATACTTACCATAAAATCGGCCCATACGGCCTCCTGAAGGTTGCCGTGCTCCTGGTGATGGACGCGTGCGTAGTCCTCCCACGAAAGAGCAGGCACTCCGTCGATGACCCCGGGATAGTGCAAACGCACTATGGACCCGAGGACACCGTTCACCGGTCTCTGGTGTTTCTCACCGGTGAAAGACAAGTCGTCCCAACTCCTGTAAGATATTTATTCATTCATTCATTACTTAAGTAATCAAAAGAAACTAAAATTGAAAACTATAATTTTTATTACCTGTCTCCGACTGGACGAATCACGATCCTCTGTGAAGGGACCGCGGGAGGACTGACAAAGTGAGTCCTCCTCGTCCTCCGCGTCTGCTGGGGCGCCACGTCAGGTGACCCAGACGGCTCCTCACCAGTCGAGTCAAAGGCCTCAGGAACAAAGTCATCGCCAGCCGGGAGCTGGCTGGCCGAGGGCTGACTCGCCGAGGGCTGCCTCGCCGAGTGCTGGCTGGCCGAGGGCTGCCTCGCCGAAGGCTGGCTCACCGAAGGCGCCGCAGCCTCTGAGTCAGCCGGTGAGGACTACAACATTCAAATGATTCATAAGTAAGTTTAATGTGAATTTGAATTTAAAGAATTTGTCAAAAACGAGTGACATTTACCTGTGACGAAGCTCTAGAGCTGGTCTGAACGTGCCCCAGCAGCTGAGAGCGTCTGCTGCCAGTCGACGAGGCACCAACGAAAGCGTCCTCAGGTCTAGAGGGGTAGAACCCCCTCGTCGGCGGCACCTTCTTACCCTTCTTTGACGCCATCCTATTGTAATTAGATAATTAGTAAATATGCAAATAAAATATATAAAATTCATGTTACTATCTTCAAGAAAACATTACTTGTAGTCACTTTCAAAATTCATCAACATCATTGTCATGTGTCTGTGCCCTACTCCTTAAACCAGCCCAACGATCTTCCATCGTGGCCTGTTCTAATTTTCGTTTTCGCGTATCATCTGCCTCTACATCTTCAACGTCTTCAACATCTCCAACTAATTGATCGAGTCCTGCACCAAGCTCGACGATAAAAGTGTCTGGCAACTCTTCTTCTTGGTACACTTCTTCAACGTCTTCGCTATCATGGTAACCATCATCCCCAGCAGTATATAGCCGCTCACGAGGATTCACCTTATATACCACCCACCAAGCACTGAGCTTCGTGCATGGATAAGGTAGATAATACACTTGTTCAACTCGATGCGCAAGAACAAATGTATCGTAACCCCGTAGTCGGTCCTTATGTTTCACTTCCACCATTCCAAATTGGTTTTCTCGAGTTCCATGAGTACGATCAAACCAGTCACAGTCAAAGAAGACAACTCGAAGGGTCTTATTTCCGGTAAAAGTAAATTCAAGGATTTTATTAATGATACCATAATAATCGGTTAAATTCCCTTGAGTGTCCATTGCTCTCGTCACAACACCGGAATTTGATGTTGCCGCAAGAGGACGATGAGCTTCAAAATGAGTTGTACGGAATCGGAAGCCATTTACGTCATATCGACCATAGCTTCTAACATTCACCAATCCATAAGATAGCTGCCGCAAATCTTCATGGACACTGTGAGTCTGACACTGTTATAAAAGACGAGAGAATATTATATAATACTTCTTTAATAATAGTAATTTATAATACATAGAGGACGAGAGAATATTACATATTCTCGAAACCAAGATAGAAAACTCTGTCCCCCGTTTATTCCTTCCTTTCGCATCGCTTCTACTTGTTTGGCCGTAGGTTGATGCCTATGTGGCCAATATTGTCTGTGGAACTCGCTGAACATGAAAAAACATCTTTTAGAGTACATGTGTAGCAAAATATGTAGATTAGCATAAACATAGGAGAAACACTTACTCGAAGTATTCCTGCATGCCTTCTATATTTGCGTACATGTAGAGTAAAGCAACAGTCCTTTCCTGTTCGGATAGCACGTAGGTCGTGTAGCTACCAACGGTGGTGCCTCTCGTTTGAAAAATGGAAAGGTCGCTTAGAGGGGGTGTTTCGTCCACATTGTACCGCATAGCCGAAGTATTGATATTGTTTTCTTCCGCAAAGTAGACACTTGAAAAGTATCCAACTTCTTTAAGAGCATATGCTTCAGCGATGCACCCTTCCACCCTTGCCCTGTTGCCAACCATTGGTTTCAGATATCGTAGCGCTCTTTCAATGTGATACATCCACCTATATTGCACAGGACCGCCAACTTTAGCTTCGAATGGAAGATGGATAAGCAGATGTTGCATTGGATTGAAGAAACCCGGTGGAAAAATTTTTTCCATCTTACATAAAAGTATGGGTATCTCCTTCTCTAACTTATCCATCATCCCGATCTTGATTTCTTTTGCACAAAGCTGTCTATAGAAATAGCTGAGCTCGGCTAAAACCTTCCACACCGCATCATCTAGATAGCCTCGGAACATAACAGGTAGGAGTCTTTCCATTATAATGTGATAATCATGACTCTTCAACCCAGTGAGGTTTCCTGTGTTAACATTTACGGCTCGTTTCAGGCTAGCTGCGTAACCATCTGGGAATTTCAAAGTTTTCATCCATTTCATAACTTCTTTCTTTTCTTTCGATCGAAGACAGAAAGAAGCACGTGGCTTTCCACCACTTTCAGAGATTTCAAGAGTTGGACGGTGACAAATGTCTGCCAAATCTAGTCTAGCTTTATAATTGTCTTTCGTTTTGCCAGGCATATCCATGCAAGTGCTTATGATACTTTCGCTCATATTACGCTCCTGATGCATGACATCAATGTTGTGCATTAGAATCAACGACTTCACATATGGTAGCTCCCAAAGTCCACATATGTGAGTCCAATTGTGTTCCTCTCCATAACCTACGAAATATCCAGGACGACCTTCATCAGGCACCAGTTTGTCCAACATATCAGAAATTTCTGACCCGTTGAGACGCTTCGGTGGTCCTTTAGTGACAACAGTGTTCTTTCGAAAGACATGCCTCTGCTGCCTAAATATATGATTCGAGGGCAGCCAACGTCTGTGACAATCGAAATAAGATATTTTGCCTCCATGAGTTAGTCGAAAGCAATCCGTGTCTGAAGCACATATCGGACACGTCAGACGACCGTGAGTGCTCCATCCGGAAAACATGCCGTATGCCGGCAAATCATGGACGGACCACAAATAAGCAGCTCGAAGGTTGAATTTCTGCTTCTTGTAACTGTCGTACGCTTCGACTCCTGTCCACAAGACTTTCAATTCTTCGATCAGCGGTTTTAACATCACGTTGAGACGTGACCCGGGATGATCAGGTCCAGGTACAATGAGGCTGAGAAACATGAACTCGTTCCTCGTACAAAAAGCAGGTGGCAGGTTGTACGGAATGACAAAGACAGGCCAACATGAGTATGGCGCGGCATTCGTACTGAACGATGAGAATCCGTCTGTCGCTAATCCGATGCGAACATTCCTCGCATCACGAGAAAAGTCTGGATCGAAACGGTCTAGCGCCTTCCATGCATCACCGTCGGACGGATGCGTCAAGAATTCTTTGTTCTCACGTTTACCTTCTTTGTGCCATCTCATGTGTCTTGCGGTTCTTTTTGAAAGAAACATCCGCTTCAACCGAGGTGTCACAGGCAAGTAACGAAGCTGCTTATGTGCGACATCTGTCATCACATTATCGCCATCGTCATTAACAACTTCGACATACCTCGATTTACCACATTTCAAGCACATCTTCTCATTGGCGTGCTCTTTCCAGAATAGCATGCAGTTGTCTGGGCACACATCAATTTTCTCATACTTCATACCAAGACCAGATATCTTGATCTTTGACTGATACATATCTGGTGGCGCTTTGTGAGGTCGTGGAAGGATATCGCAGATCAATTTCATGAGATCATTGTAGCAGTTGATGGAAAAAAAGTACTTGGACTTAATTGCCATAAATCTGGTCAAGAAAGCAAGTACGGTCACAGCCGTGTGTTCATGCAACGGCTCTTGTGATTTCTTCAGCTCCTCGAAGAACTTCTCTGCCTCATTTGTAAGAGGATCCTCCACTTCAAGAGCTTCTAACATCTCATCCATCCTATCAACCTCTGTTATATCATCATCCTCATCCACTTCGGCTATGACTCGAGAATTAGTCTCGCCGTGGAAGGTCCACACTTCATATTGTGGAGTGAAACCGTTTCGACATAAGTGAAACGAAAGCTCCAATCTTCTCAAAAACTTAGTGTTTCGGCATTTTGTACATGGGCACCGCACCATATCTTCCGTTGACAACGAAAATGCTCGATCCAAAAATTGATCTAACTTGATAAACCACTCATCGGAGTGACCACCATTTCTGCTCTTCCAGCCAGTATACATCCAACTGCGGTCTTCACCCATTTTTGACTCTGCAGTTTAATGCGAAAGAAATTGTCGTTAATGTATTGTTGTGTTATGTCACGGCCCTACAACCTAGGCAGATAGATCCTAAACCCACCCAAGAGTGACCGAGTGGAGCGTGCTCATGACGATACGCGTGATCCGGATTCGAACGAAATTTCGGCAGCATAACCCCGCTGTTCTCCACTGCACGCCCGAAAATGGTGCAGCAGAGAACAATAGGGTTACGCCACCGAAATCTCGTCCAAATCCGGACCCGCGTCTCGTCACAAGCCACGCCCCCTCGGTCACTCCGAGGCTGTCCAAAAAAGGGACAATTCCGAACCTGCACGTCTCACATGCCAATGGCATGTGAGACGTGCCGATCCGAAACGGGTAATACATTGCTATAGGTTACGTTGCTCATTTTCATTTTCAGGTCATTTAAGAGAGAGGAAAGAACTAGAGAAAGAGTGAGAGGAAAGTTGGTCTCAGATGACAATTCCACGACCACTTCGTCGGAGTACGCCATCCACGCGCAGGTGCTTGCCATCCTCACCGTCGTCGTTCGCCTTCGTGCCCGTCTACATGCATACTTTACCTTACCACTAAATGGGCCTTGTCGGGCCTTGTCAAGCTGGTCTGAAGCCCATTTATGTATATATAGTACTTGAACACTCAAGCAATCAAAATTAAGCAATTCAACATAACCATAATTCAAATGAGAGCAATAATACAAATCTTAAACATTATTAAATTAAACCTAAGCATATATAGTAACATTAAGATCCAATTAACAACTAATTAACAACTAACTAATAATTAATTAGAATGGTCAACTATTAACAACTAACTAACAATTAATTGTAATTCAAACCTAATTAGCAACTGCTAACAATTAATGAGAATTAACAACTAATTAACAACAACCTAACAATTAATTCGCATAACAATTAACAACTAAATAGCATAACAACTAATCATCAATTAACAACTAATTATCTAGAAATTAACAACTAATGCCTACTTTACTTGTGCGGCGTGGAGCAACGGGCCGACGGCTTCGGACGGACGGCGGGGGCGCAGGGGCCGGGGGCGCAGGGGTCGAGGGCGGCGGGGGGCTGGGGGCGGCAGGGGCGTGGCGGGCTGGCGCTGACGTCGGCCCGCATTCAAGTACAAGAAGGCGCTGACGTCACACACACTCACGAGCTTGGCATGCACGCACTGACGCGCTCAGCATTGAGCCCACACGGAATCGCTCAGACGCAAGTTAGGCCTTTTGTGCCGAGTTCCCCGACGAGGCCAATCTTTTCAATCGCCTAATCGACTCTAGTCGCCTAAGGGGCGATAAGGTCGACTAGGACGATTAGTCGTCGATTAGGCCGACTAATCAACCCTAGTCGACATCTGAGGTTGTTGCCTGCTTCGATGCGTCCGTTCTTGGTTGTGTACTTGCCTGTGTCGCTCTCTCAGTGTGTCTGTCTAAGGTAGAGTTTCCAGAGGTGTACCGTAATACCGTACTACTACATTGATTTGGATATTGTTTGTTGAACTCGTAGAAACAGTTGTTGTCAGTGTATAGATGCCTTTGACGAGGCTTTAAGAATGGAGGGAGTATAATACTACTAGTACTACTACTAGTACAACTTCGACATACTATGGTACAGTAGGTATCTCCTCCCCCTCTGTAATTTATGTCAGAAACAGCTATGGCCAAACTGGTCGTTAGGTCATTAGGTTCTGAAAAGGAAGAGAGGAGAAAAATGGAAAGGTAGCGTTCGGCTTGGACTCTGGCCGTGCAGTGCAGGCCGGTGTTAATTGTTGTTTCCTTCTCCTCGTCCGAGTCGCAAAGCCTAATAACGAACTATGGTACAGTAGCGGCTGCGTTCGTGGCAGCGGGGTCAACGCGGCTTCTGGTGGATTGATTCGCGCTTAGTTGCGACCCATCCAGGCCCAGTGGATCGAGCTTCTCAGCACAGGGAACCAAACGGCCCGGCCCATCTTGAATGACGACACATGCATCCGGCCGGCCTAGCCCACCCAAGCCAGCACAGTAGTCCAGTCCCTTCCCGTCCCCGAGACGTGATCCGATACAACTCGTAGTACGTTGCTACGTTGTTGTTGTTGTAGACGAGTCGGTTTCTAAGCTATTCTAAGCTACTATACAAGCTATTCTAAGCTACTATAGCTAATTGCTGCTACTCTTAACAAAATTGCTAACTAAATCTGAAAAAAAAACTAAAACAGGGGGAGTAGCACTGACCTCAAGGTCGGGGGCGCGGCGGTCCGGTCGGGGGCGGCGACGCCGGTGGCGCGGCGGGCCGGAGGCGCAGGCGGCGGTTGGGGCGCGGAGGCGGGCCGCCGGTGGGGGCCGAGGGCGGCGGACCGGAGGCGCAGGCGGCGGGGGCCGCCGGTGGGGGCCGAGGGCGGCGGGCGCGGAGGCTGGCGCGGAGGCGGGGCCGAGGGCGGTGGGCCGGCGGCGGAGCCGGGGGCGCGGCAGGGCGGCGGGGGCGCAGCGGCGGTGGCGGGGGGCGCGGCGGCGGGGTGTGACGAGAGGAAAATGAAGAGTCGGGGTGGAGCGTCCCGATATAAGCCCTAATTTGCGACGGCCTAATTAATTGCGACGGCCTCGACTTACGGCCGTCGCAATTAAATCCTATTTGCGACGGCCGTCTGGCCGGCCGTCGCAAATAAATGTTAATTGCGACGGCTCCGTTATTTGCGACGGTCCTAGGGTTGGCCGTCGCAAATAACCTCTTATTTGCGACGGCCAGTCCGAAGGCCGTCGCAAATAACAACTTAATCGCGACGGCCGTCTTATTTGCGACGGCCAGAGGCGGGCCGTCGCAATTTAAGCTATTTGCGACGGCTGGCCGTCGCAAATAAAACCAGCCGTCGCAAATGATCGCTTTTCCTGTAGTGACTCGCCGCTACTGAGAAAAAAATTATTAGAAAAAGCTACAGCCGTTGATCATATTGTGTGGCTGATATGAGAGCTTATGCTGCCTCTGCATTGAGTGAAGCAACGCAGGAGATCGACGACGGGGCAGGCATCCCGCTTGGATCTGGAGCGGACAGCGCAGCGGCCACTCAAACACAAGCATTTCCTAGTGCTGCGCGAGCCACGTCTGCTGCTCCACCTGCTTCCGCCTCTACCAGTTAACGCCCCGCGGTTCCGCCCCGCCGAACGTGACCTAGTCTCCTCCACCGATTTTTGGTAACCACTTCTCATCACCCCTTCTCCCGCTGCCTTCTCCCCTTCTTGCCTCTCTTTTTATTTGTTTCTTTTTTTTTGTTGCAGTTTTTGGTGTTCTCGGGGCCCTGTAATTCGATTTGGAAATGAAAGAAACGGGGAGCAAACAACGTCCAATGATGCTTTCTTCTTGGGCAATATAGTCTAAATTTTCTGGTGATTTTTTACTAATCTGTTCATGTGTTCATGACGGGAGCAAGAAAACTACGAGTTGTTAACTGCTCCGTATTTACTTGTTTTTATTGGCGCCGGTCACGTGTTTGTTGTTTTGCCCTTATCGAAGGTTCTTCCGAGCACGTCGTGTGTGTCGTGTTTCTTTGATGCTGAAATTCCTTCACGCACGGAAACTGAAAAGGAGTCTCTTAACTTCCTGCTGGATGCTGATGCATTTTCTTGGATTCAATGCCTCTGGCTTGCGCGTAAGGCATCCATGAATTTTTCTTCGGTGATGCTAGGTATCCTATGGTGCTGGTAGTTCGTTTGATGCTATTCAAGAAACATGTGTGCTTAATTAGTTTACTACGGTAGATGCCTTAGAAAGGGAAAAATAATGTTGATACCTACTGCTCTTTAGGCAAATACAGTATTTCAATATTAAAGTTTGGTAAAATATAGTTTTTTAATGATATGATAATACCGGAGTATTTCAATACTACAGTTTTGTAATAACACAATTTTGCAATACATAAAACTATTTGGGAGCAAAGTAGCAAGCATCAAGAGCAAGCAAGCAGAGAAAAACTTTAGTTCGGATCAAATTATATATATATATATATACATACATATATATATATATATATATATATATGTATGTATATCCAAAAATATTACAGTATAGACAAAATCATGGTTTTAAATAGAGTAAAATGCAGTGGTGGTACATGAACTTGTAGGGGTGTGTCACTTAGACATACGAACTTCTAAAACACGTTTAGAGATCCCTAAACTAATTATAATTGTCATCAGCATTCCATCGCTTGCGTGGCGCGCACACATGGCGGACACGTAAGAATCAGAGCTCCTGACATGCTGGATATGCAATTTTTCGTTTAGCACCCCACAATAACTCTTATTTTCCAACTTTCTGTTAACCCATCCTGATCTGGCTAGCAACTCCTGTCAGGCGGAGCTCGACGTCGGTCTGCCTTCCCCAGCACCGCCGCCTTCCCCCAACATTGTCGCCTTTCCTTTATCGCGGCGGCGCCTAAACCCTAACCGAGGCGGCACCTCGATCCGAACGATGTCGAGATTGGATCGAGATGCGTTCAAAGTGGGAAAGGTCCGTGGGCTGTGCCTAATATAAAAGACATTTCCTTTCCCATATAGAAAGAAAAGAATTGAAGTTGTACTAGTTACAATGGTGGAGTTGTAGAGGGCTTGTTGTGGGTTCGATTCCCAGCAGCTACAATGTTTTCATTTTTGGTTACGATGGTGGAGTTGTAGAGGGCTTGTTGTGGGTTCGATTCCCAACAGCTACAATGTTTTCATTTTTTTTCGCATACCTATCACCACTTACAGTACAGAATGATTGAACCTATATTAGAATTACATTACAAAGCTACATGTCATCAATTTCATTAAAGAATCAGATCATTAAGTACTATATTTCATGATAAATAATATCAACACTTTACATATTGCAAGACTTCAACGATTGCTAGATTTTTAACATAGTATAAGAACACATAGCTAGAAACTGAAAAAGCCTGATATGTCCCAATTCTTGATATGTTTCAAAAGCCATAGCTACAATCTGAAAAAGAAAAAAACGAAGAAGTCATCAATTCATTTTCTCATCTGCTATTTCTTTGCCCCTTTATTTGTTTGTGCTTCAACTGCTGCCTTGGCTTTGCCCTCTTTGATCGCTATTGTAGGTGGAACAGGTGGTGCTTCTGCTCGATTTGTCATCATGAAGAATGAGTCCGGCATGGGATCCATAGAGCTAATTTATAATGCGTGTAAAGTTTTTGTAAATTAAAAGATCAGCGATATCATTTGTGATATATATGAGAAATATGATAGTTATGTACAACATATCTCTACTTCCATTTGTGATATTATTGTGTCAGTCAATTGTGATACTAGTGGATCAATAGCAGGTTGTGACAATATTGGTTCCTACAAGTAGCATTGGTAATTAATCTCCAAAATTTATGTAGATAATAAATGACAAGTTGAAGACAAAAAAATGTACCTCAGTGGTTACAATTTCTTGAACATCTGTGACTGAAGGAGATGGACATGCAGATTTCCTATGTGCTTGTAATTTTGGCCTTAAGCCTGCCTTTTTTAACTCAGAACCAGCAGCATTGTGTTAAGAAATTCCACAATACTCACAAGTTATGAATATTCCATGTCTAGTCATAACTGCTGCTCCATTTCTCTCTTCCTTCTCAAAAGGTTGCTTCCTTCTAGATTTGGGGGTTGTCTGCCAGCTTTTTTCACAGACACTGGAGGTAGCACTTTAGGATCATTGACATTTTCCTATGTGCTCTTATCTCTGCATGGTCAGATGTTACGTCCATAAGCTATCATATACCTCTCAGTACTATAACAATCTATAATGACAGATTCTGCAGATATTCTCTTATTTCTTAAACAAGCCATACTATGAATACAAGGTATCCCTCTCAGATCCCACCTTCTGTAGGTACACGTTTTTTGATGATATCAACAATATGCTAGAAATCCCTATCATCCACTTGAAAAATACCTTTTCCAACAGGAAGAGCGTAGCATGTGTTTGCCATTTCAGCAGTTCAATTGAACATTTTTCCTGATTTTGGGACAAATGGGGCCAGCCCACAGTTCACCTACCTCTTTTCCTTTTTTGTAGTGTCTAGTCATGAGCTGACACTTGATCCTTTCCAACATACTTAGTATTGGCATCTCTCTAGCATCTAATATGTATTTATTGAACACCTCACAACTATTGTTAACTAAATGTCACATTTAGGAAAAGTTCTAAAGAAGGCTCTTACCCAAGTATTTGGTGGCATTGTCTCCAGCCAATTGAATGCTTCTTGGTTTAATGCCTTCATCGTCGCCATATTCTTCCTCCACTCCACTACACTGATTGACCTTGCACAAGCCCATAACTGGTTCTTCAAATTTTCACCTTTGAAATGTTGCTGGAAGTTGGAATACAAGTGTCTTACACAAAATCTATGTTCAACTTCAAGAAACACCTTTTCCACACCTGGAATCAAACCCTTATGCTTATCTGTCATCACAGTCCATGGACAAGTGTTCTCTATGCCTATGTATTCCCTTAATGTTTGCAGGAACCATTTCGAGGAATCAAAGTTTTCAACCTCTACAACTGCAATTGCTATTGGATATATGCAATCATTCGGGTCAATACCAACAACAGTTAAAAGTTGACCTCCAAATTTTGTCTTAATGTGACAACCATCAAGACATATCAGAGGCCTACATCCAGCCATAAATCCTATTTTGAAATCACTTAGTGAGCAATATAAATTATTGAATCTTGGACCAAGCATATTTAGCAAGAAAGTCTGCCAGGATTTGTTCTCCGCAGTTCATGTCATAGTCCCATAACATGTTGTATTGTTCAATCTCATCTCCATGAATTTGCTTCATTGCTATCCTACTAGCCCTGGCTAGTTTGCTCCTAGAGGGTGTCAGATTCCACTATTTTTGGACAGTCCTAGCAAAATTCTTCAAAGTCATCTTGTCATCAGCCCTGAATGTATCTACATATTTCTGAGCTAACCAGGTTGAAGTGCACCTTTGTAGCTCCCACTTCTTCTGACAGGTGTGGTCACCATTGTATGTCTTGATCATTAATCCGAAACATCTCTTATCATTTGAAGCATAAAATTTCCATGGACAATCTTGTTCACAAACTGCACCAATTCTCTTCTTCTCATTTCTTGGCAATTTGATTTTCACCTTGTTCTTCAAAGAATACTCAGTTATTGCTTTCCTCAGATCTTCAACTGAACCAATAACATGCCCACCTTGAAAACAGGATTGTTCATGTCTTCTGGTCTCCAAGATTTGAACTTCAATCTCACATCTCCCTCTCTATCAAATTCTAGTAGCAACAGTTCATCATCATCAGAAGACATGTCCCTTCCATCATCGATCTCATTCATTGGTTGCTTACCCTTGCAAATCATTATTCCTTTGGCCACTCCATAGGGAATTACTTCATCAACATTGTTCATGAAAATATCATTGTCGGTACCCTGGGTACCATATACCCCTTGGGATTGCAAAGATCTCAAGGGAATATCATCTACTTGATTTGAAGACCTTCGGAGGCCCACATGTCAGACATAATCGGACCCGCTTCCCCAACATGGTTAGTCCCAAGGTCGCCACGTGTACTATCAAACCGGAGCTACCGCCCACAAGGGGGAAGTTCCGGGCTATGTACCATAGCGGCACCCCCGGACCTAACCCCAGACCGAGGGAAGCTCCGGAACTGACACATGTTAGGTGGCACCGGACCTATCTGTTCCCCACAGTATGCTCCGGGGCTACCACGTGTCCAACCGACGGATCTTCAGCCTCTAACCTCTGGAAGACTCCACAACGGCTCCGGATCTTCAAAGGGGAATCAATGACTTCAAGACCCAATTAGTGTCATTAATACTATATTAATGACACACGATCGAACGACCTTAATTACCAGTAACGGTACTATCAAAGCCCGTAACTCGGTTATTAAGGGTAATTAAGCGCATCAAATGTGTATCAATATTAGTAACCGTTGGGGCCACATGTCGGGCCAGGCTAACTTATAACGGCCTGCCCTTATACTATAAAAAGACAGGCCGACGATACATAGAGGGGGGGACTCGACGCGCTCACTCTACACTCTCAACTTACGTTGAACTCAAACACCCAATACAACACCAACACACCTCGTGGAGTAGGGTATTACGCTCAGGCGGCCCGAACCACGTAAATCTTTGCGTCTCCTGCGCCGTTTTACATATCACCTTCTTGAATCTCCACGCGCCCACACCGAACCTCAAACTCCTCCAACACTTTAGTAGTGTCGGGAGATCTGCCGGATCAAAACCACCGACAGTTGGCGCGCCAGGAAGGGGGGCCTGAGATCTCAAGAATGGTGAACTCGGCTGCTGGATCATCCAACAGTCATCCCGTTGTTCAAGCTATTGGGGGCAATCCCTCCAATATGCAGCCACCAGCAGGAACCTCAGTTCCAGCAGGAGTCACACTACCACCACCGCCGCCTCCACCAGCAAATCAAGCTGGGCAGCACGATGGTGCACCGGCGTCAATCACTGCGTCAGCAAATCATGACAACCTGGAACACGCGCTCCATGCAGCACGTGCTCTTCTTCAGCGTCCACCACCTCCGGACGCATCCCGGGATGCAATGGAGTAGTGGAGGGCCGATGTGGAACACTTGGTTGCAGCAACAGCCAATCGCATCAGCAGCCAGGGTCCTCCTCCTTCAGGACGGGCCCCGTCGCAGCGACGGACCTTGTCTGGCAGACTTGATCCGCACGTTTCCAACAACAGGAGACATGTTGCGTCGTTGCCCCCCGGGGCACGGCGCACTCACACGGTGTCAAGGCTTTCAACTCATGACCTCCGGGCGGAGCTTGATCGCCGATACCGTCAACAAGACGGCCGAGTCCATATTGAGTGTGCTCGTGAAAAGACAAGAAGCTCAGGATATTCCTGCTCCTGAAGGAGTAGGAGGAGGCTGTTCGGCCCTGGCCATGCATCTGCGTATGGTCAGGTGGCCACAGAAATTCTGACCTCACCTGCCAGAGAAGTTTGACGGGACCGTTAACCCCGTTGAATTTCTTTAGATTTACTCCACTGCTATCCTAGCAGCTGGAGGAAATGAGGCCGTAATGGCCAATTATTTTCCAGTGGCTTTAACTGGGACCACCCGGTCCTGGTTTATGAGCCTTCCACCCAACTCCATCAACAGTTAGGAGGAGTTGTGCCGACAGTTCATCGCCAACTTCGGGAGTTCATACACCCGACCAGGCACTGAACTTGACCTTTTTGCAGTCGTGCAAAAAGGGGGAGAATCCCTGCGATCATTCATCCAGAGATTCTGTCAGGTACGAAAAACTATCCCTTCTATCTCTAGTGCTTCTGTCATTGTGGCATTCAGACAGGGTGTACGGGACAAGAAGATGTTGGAGAAACTGGCGATCAAGGAGATCACCAGTGTCACGGAACTCTTCAGCTTGGCTGACAAATGTGCCAGAGTTGCGTAGGGCCGTTAAATGCACTCCAAACCACCTCCGGAGGATCACAAAAAATCCTCCAAAGGCGAAGCAACTACCTCCAAGAGTGGCAAGAAGAAGAAAAATACCAACGGCAAGAAGAAGTCATCGGCTGTCGCATCTAATGCTGCAGCTGCTGCAGCTCCGGGTGGCCGGGGGCCACGCCCCGAGAAGCGACCTCGACCATCCTCTAAAGACGGTGGCAAACCCAAGGTGTGGTGTCCAATTCATAAGACGGACATCCACAATTTAGAAGACTGCCGGGAGGTCCAAAACCTTGCCGAGCGTTACAACAAGCGCTGGGAAGAAGCTCCTTTCCGACAGAGGGAAGGAAAACAAAAAGTTGACGAAGCTCTGGCTGAAGAGGAGTTAGGTTTTCAGAATCCCAAAAAGGTCCTAAAGGCCGTCTACACCTCCGTCGATGATGATTCTGATGTCTCTGACAACGAGCATCGGAAGACCATGAACACCATTTTTGGTGGATCATGGGACATCACCTCCCGTCGCGTCCTCAAGACAATGCGTCGGGACATGGCCGCTGTAGCTCCTACAGCCAGGGCGGAGCCTCATCGGAAGTGGATGGACACGACCATCACTTTTGATGCTTCAGACTGCCCTTGAAGCATGGTTGGAGCAGGCCAGTTACCTTTGATGGTATCTCCCACCATCAATAATATTCAGCTCCACCATGTTATGGTAGACGGAGGTTCGGGGTTGAACCTCATAAGCTTCGTAGCTTTTACCAAGCTTCAGCTCCGACCTTCGGATCTCCATCCCTCTCGACCTTTCTCTGGAGTAGGTCCGGGAGCCATTACCCCACTCGGTGCTATCACTCTCCCCATTACCTTTGGGACCCGGGAGAAGTATCACACTGAAAAGTTGGTCTTTGACGTTGCTCAGATCAACTTACCCTTCAATGCCATCTTGGGTAGGCCTGCTTTGTAGAAATTCATGGCAGCTGTTCATTATGGCTACTTGGTGTTAAAGATGCCAACACCAGTAGGCATTCTCCGGATCCGTGGAGATCGTACTGCCGGGGTAACTGCTCTGGAAGAACTTCATGCGCTTACTACGGCGCAAGAGGAGGAATCCAGGCAGGAACAAGCTCCAAAACCCCCGAGCATTCGTCAGCGAGGCTCGACTTCTGCACCTCGTGTGCAGCCAAGCGGCGACACCGACATTCCCGTCAAAGTCGTCCAAATCGGTTCCGATGCCGCTCAGACCACCCGTGTATCGGGAGGACTGAATGACAAATAGGAACTCGCGCTCATCGCTTTCCTCCGGGCTAATGTCGACGTGTTTGCCTGGCAACCGTCACAAATGCCCGGGATCCCCAGGGAAGTGATTGAGCATAATCTTCATTCGACAAGAAGTGAAGAAGTTGCTCGAAGGTGGATTCATCTGAGAAGTCTTCCATCCAAAATGGCTGGCAAACCCAGTCGTTGTGCCCAAGGCCGACGGGAAGCTTCGGATGTGTATCGACTACACAACACTATATAAGGCATGCCCAAAAGATCCATTCCCACTACCTAGAATAGATGAGATAGTGGATTCCACCTCCGGGTGTGAATTACTGTGTTTCCTAGACGCATATTTTGGGTATCATCAAATCAGAATGTCTAGGGAAGAGGAAGAGCATACCTCTTTGATCACAGTAGATGGATTGTACTGTTATACATCCATGCCATTTGGTCTCAAGAATGCAGCTTCAACCTTTGTACGAGCTATGTACAAAACTTTTGAAGAACTCATTAGAGACATAGTGGAAGTGTACGTCGATGACATCTTTGTCAAGGTCAAGAACAAGGAGTCACTCCTTGACACCTTACAGGCTGTCTTCGACAAGTTGCGGGTCACGCACACAAAGCTAAACCCAGACAAGTGTGTCTTCGGGGTTAGCTTCGGAAAACTTCTTGGTTTACTGGTAAGTCACCAGGGCATAGAAGCTAACTCGGTGAAGATCTAAGCCATTGAAGACATGCGGCCACCAGCCCGCATCAAGGATGTCCAAAAGCTGACTGGATGTTTAGCAACCCTTAGCCGGTTCATTTCAAGACTGGCGGAACGGGCACTTCCCTTCTTCAAGTTATTGAGGAAGTTCAGACCATTCCAATGGTCTGAAGAAGCAGAAAAGGCATTCTAAGAGCTAAAACAGTTCCTCACCACCCTACCAACTCTGGTAGCTCCAAACCCTGGTGAGCCTTTGCTGCTTTACATTTCAGCAACTGACGAAGTCATCAGTATGGTCCTGGTTGCGAAGAGACCAGAACTATCCCATGCTCAAGAATCCAGACCCCTCCGGGAGGGTCCGGAGGTTCCTGAAAGCGAGTTTGGGTCCCAGCTCCAAAATATGAGTTCACAAAAAGTTACTTCAGAAGACTCAGACCCCTCCGGGAGGGTCCAGGTCGCTTCTGAAGAAGCTCCGAGTCCCTCCAGCCAGGACCCAGAGGTCCCCGAAGAAGGTCCGGATCCCTCAGGGAGGATCCGAGTCAGTGAAGAGGAAGCTCTGGGCCCCTCCGGGAGGGTCCGGACCATCCAGCACCCAGTGTACATCATTAGTGAAGTACTTCATGATGCCAAGACTCGATACCTAGAGGTGCATAAGCCGCTCTATGTAGTTCTCATTGCCTCTAGGAAGCTTCGCCATTACTTCCAAGCTCACAAGATTTCAGTGGTGACCTCTTACCCACTTCGAGCAATCTTGCATAATCCCAATTCAACTGGGAATATTGCAAAGTGGGCAGCGGAATTGGCTGAATTCGATCTCGAATTCATTTCAAGGCAAGCAATCAAGAGTCAAGCATTGGCGGATTTCGTGGCGGAATGGACTCCCTCTCCATAAAATCCTTGGGGCCCCAGTGAGCAGAAGCCGGAACACAAGGCTCCGGTCTTCACGAAACCTCACTGAACCCTCTACTTTGATGGCTCCATGCAAAAGCAGGGGGCCGGAGCTGGAATCCTTCTCCTCGTAACAACCGGAGATAAGGTAAAATACATGATACACCTTGACTTCAAGGCGACCAACAACATGGCGGGATACGAAGCACTCATCTACGGACTAAGGGTGGCACTGTCATACGGTGTCAAGCAACTGCTGGTCAAGGGAGATTCACAGCTCATCATTAAGCAAGTGAAGGTTGAATGCTCCTGCAACAATCTCCAGCTAGCTGCTTACCTCCTTGAAGCCCAGAGGCTTCAGAAGGACTTCGAAGTCCTAGATCTTCACCATGTCCAGCGTGCCCACAACGCTAAAGCCGACGAACTCTCGACGAAAGCATCAACCGGAGCTCCAGCTCCTGACGGACTTTTGTCCGGAGGTTGTCAAAACCCACAGCTCAGCCTGCCGAACTGAGCGAAGGGGGTGAGATCAGCATCCCGAAGTTGACGGTCCCGATGGCCCTGTTACCATGGCAGCCATCAAGGGTCGTAGGTGCTGCTGGAAGGTCCGAGCAACCCAGCACGCAAGACTCAAATGCTCAAGTTAGCTCCGACGCATGGATCTCGGAGATCCGGAGCTACTTGAAAGACAACATCCTTCCTGACGATGATGTATCCGCTGACCGGATAGTCAGATTGGCTAAAAGATACACGTTGGTAGAAGGGGATCTCTACCGGCGCGGTGCCAACGGCGTCCTAATGCGGTGCATCACAAGGGAAGAAGGCTGCGAGCTCCTCGCAGAAATCCATGGAGGCGAGTGTGGGAACCACGCGTCTTCCCACACGCTGGTCGGTAAAGCCTTCCGGCATGGCTTCGACTGGCCTACAACACTCCAGGATGCAACTGAGCTGGTGAAGAAATGCGAAGCATGTCAATTTCATGCAAAGCAAATTCACACACCGGCTCAGCCTCTACAAAATGATACGTCCTACATGGCCCTTCGCCGTGTGGGGGATGGACATCTTGGGACCTTTTCCGAGAGCCGTCGGAGGTTACAAGTTCCTGTATGTCGCCATTGACAAGTTCACCAAGTGGCCGGAAGCAACTCCAGTTGTGACAATAAACAAGCAATCTGCTATCAACTTTTTGCAGTCCATCGTATGCAGATTTGGAGTCCCAAACAAAATCATTACTGATAACGGGACCCAATTCATAGGCTCTGCATTTCAAGGGTATTGCGAAGACATCGACATTCAAGTTTTCTACGCCTCCGTAGCGCACCCGACATGCAATGGCCAGGCCGAGAGAGCAAATGCTAAAATCCTGAAAGGACTCAAAATGCGCACCTATGAGCGCTTGAAAAAACATGGAGCCAACTGGATTGAAGAGCTTCTGCCCACTCTATGGGCCAACAGGACAACTCCAAACCGGTCAACTAGAGAGACACCATTCTTCCTGGTGTGCGGAGCTGAAGCAATCCTTCCTCCGGAAATCACCTTGGGGTCACTCCGGGTCTGGACCTTCGACGAAGCTACGCAGGATCAGCTCCGGCGTGAAGACCTAGACCTCCTTGAGGAGGGAAGGTGCCAAGCAGCTGTTCGGAATGCCCGATACTGCCAAGCCCTTCGGCGCTATCATCAGCGGCATGTACACAACTGACAGCTTGAGGAAGGCGATCTGGTGCTACAGAGAATACAATCCAGAGAAGGGTTAAACAAACTCTACCCCAACTGGGAAGGACCCTTCCGAGTGATTAAAGTATCCCATCCCAGAAGCGTTCGCTTGGCAACCAAGGATGGGACACCTCTTCCAAATCCTTGGAACATTGAGCACCTCCGTAAGTTCTACACCTAATATCACGAAGGTGAGTCTGTAGTAACTTTAGGTGTATGTTATAGAGTCATTGTACAGAGTCGGGTAGTTCCTCTGGGAGAACAGCCGGACCTTTCCCGAAAGGTCTGCAAAGTTCATGCAATGCTTGTCACAGTCTCAGGACTAAAAGTGTGGCTAGCTACCCTGGGTCAAACGAGAAATGAAACACGCTTAGCCTGGTTCCGTACCGTAAGAGTGTACTTGTTTCCCCTGTACCCCGGACCTATAATGAAAGACATTTTCATGTGAAACAGACTCCACATGCATTTACTTTGTACAGGTTCAATATTTTTTATTTTTCTCTTTCTTGTCTATAACAAGGACGTGCAATTCTTAAGAAATTTTAGTTTGACTGATTCAAATACGATTCGAGCTGTATTATCGATTCTTTTGCATTCAAATATTGTTCATGACCTACTCGCCTGAATGCCGCCAAGCCAATCTAGGGTCGGAGTGTGCTATCGACTTAGCCTGGTCAAGCACCCTAAGTACGCCACTCTACCTACACCCCGGCAGGCCGAAGTAAGGCGGGTCCAAGTACAATTGGATCCGGAAGAAAGAAGGCAATGCATTCGGTTGCATTTAGAATCGTGTTTGACCTAAAATTTTCTTGAGAATCGTAAGCCACGACGAAGTTATAGGCAAGGAGTGAATTTTACTATTTTTCTTGGCTTCAATGTGCAGGAAAAATAAAGAATCCACGTTGATGGAGAAAAGCCGGAGCTGACGAAGTTCCGACTCCCCCTAGGTGGCTTATAATCGATGTTAAACATTGAAAACGAGCATCACCAGAGCAACCAAGCTTCGGTAAAGCTAGGGGGGCCAGCCTTCGACGCAGAATAAAAGATGGTGAGAAGATTCCACACACGGAGTCTGCTGCCGACAAACTACGCGTTGGCAAAGGTCACCGCCGGAGCTACTAAGCTCCGACACCCCAGAGGTCTAACTATCGATGCTCTACGCGTTGATAGGAACTATTGCCGGAGCTACTGAGCCCCGACGGTAGTCAATATCAGAGCTTCAAAGCTCCGACAACCTCGGGGGGCCTTCACTATCGAAGACTTCAGACCTATACTCTAGAAGTTCGAAGCAAACGAGTCTTCAACAAAACACAATATCCTCTTGGTACATGTTCACAATCAAATTGCGTACATCTACCAGGGGGCCAAGTGAAGACAAAAGTGTTGAAGACGAAAAATGAAATTCGCAAAAATTTGGATTTCATTCATCTGGAGACAAGGGATTACAAAATTGGGGAAGAAAAAGAGAGAATACGAGTGGGAGCTACAGAGATGGTCCTAGACCCTATGGAAGAACTGGGCGACCTTCTGAGCAACCTCCGCCACGTTGGCTCGGGTGGCTTCACCTTCTCCTTCGACAGGATCTTCAAGTACCGGGTCCAGAGGAAATTGGGGATCCCGGCTGGTGTAGCACGTCAGCACATATTTTGCGATGTTCTTCGCTAGGGACTGCCCCTCTACCTCCAACTGGTCCGCGATGACGTCACCCACCTTGGAGAGTTTGCTACCTGCCGAGCTCAACGCCTGCAACGCCAGGTCTGGCTCCAGCTCTGGATCATCCGGACGCACGGGACTGAAGCCCATCGGTGTCAGCGCGTCGTTGGCTTTGCTAAGGAACTCCCAAACATGTAGGGAGTCCGCAGCCCTCAAGCCCTTCAGTTCCTCCAAGGATCTTTTGGCCCCCGCTAGTTCAGAATTCTCGCGAGCAAGGTGCTCAACCACTTTGGCATTTTGCTGAATCTTTTTAGCAACCTGCTTCTCGAGTTTTCCGAGCTCCTCCCCCCGGAGGTAGATCTTGTTCTGGCGGTCAACCAGGTCCTTCTCCCTGCCCCTCGCTTTCTTCTCCCTGGCAGCGATGGCACACTCTTGCTGGTAGAGTTCCTGCCCTCGCACCCAGGCCTTCTCCTCCTCCTCAGCGCAACGCTCTTCCAATTTCTTGGCGTGCTCCTCGAGGCCCTTGTCAGCCAGAGCCACCTTTTCGGCAAGCTCCTCCTCCCTCTTCAAGACGTCATCCCGCAGCTCTAGGAGTTTTTGCTCTTCATCTTCGAGCCTCTTCTCCCTCTCCTCAAGTGCCTCCTAGCGCTTGATGATAGTAGTGTTAATGGCTTCAAGCCTTTCTTGGCGTTCATCAGCCGCACTATTAGCTGCCTTGGTCTGCTCATAAATGGTCCGGGATTGAGCGTCGAGGGCGCGAGTCAAGCTCTCCCTGTCATCCAATAATTTGCCCCAGTATTCCAGGCGGACCTTCTCCTGCTTGATCCTTTCTCTGTCATCTGCCAGCCTCGACCGCGCCAGCTTGGTCTCGAAGTAGAGCCGGTTACGCCACCGCCTAAGGGTTTGGCGCTCCTCTTCAAGAGCCTTGCTGTCGTGGTAGAACGCCAGCTGAACTTGACGTAGGCTGGAGCAAGCGTTGTCAATAGACAACGTCAGGGGAATGGGTTCCGGACCTGCTGGGGCCTCCTCCGCTGGTTCCAGCGGGTTCTCGCTTACAAAAATTGGGTCCCACTCCACAAGAGTGGTCCCCTGAGCCTCCACGGCACTAGGGCCGTCCTCCGGGATAGCCTCAGTTGCCATTGAGGAGGGTCCCGCGGAAGAAGTTCCGACCTCTGGAAGTGGTTCCCAAGGCCCCGCCGCCAGGTCTTCATTTGCCCCCTCAGGCAGGGGGCCAGCGACTTCATCTGGGCATTCCGGCTCAGCGGCAGGCACCTCCGCCGACAACACTTCCAGAGCAGGTGCTACTTCTGACTCCGGCCTGGGCCCCTCCTCTGCTGATGGCTCGACTGTTGGCATCTCGACCACCATGGGTTCAAAGTGTTGATGCCTCCGCAATAACCGGCCCTGAGGCCGGTGCTTCAACCTCAACCGGCTCGGGTGCCAGAAGGTCTTCAACTACAATCGGCTCTGAGGTCGGAGCTTCAGAGGTAGCCAGCTCAACCGCCAGAGCTTCCTCCACATCCGGCTCACTTGCCGGACTTCAATAACCTCCGGATCAACCGCCAGGGCTTCGACAATTTCCGGCTCTAGGGCCAGAATTACTGCTTCCTCCGACTCAACGGCCGAAGCTTCCACCATCTCAGCATCAAGACCCAGATCTTCAACCTCCGGGGCAGGTGCCGCTGGCGCATCTTCTCTCCCGCGGTCCGGCGCTACCACTGGAGTCTCGGGGGACGAGTCGAGGTCTATGACCACGACAGCTGGCACCGGAGCTGTCGCAGCTTCAGCCACCACTTGGGGCGGCACCAGGATAGGAGCAGAAGCTTCCGCGCTCACATCTTCAGCTGCTGTGGCTGAGGGTGGAGCCTCACTCCTCTTCATGGGAACGCTGCATATGATGGATGAAGAAACTTAAAAAACAGTTACTACAATAAAACAACTGTCTAAGGTAAAGAATAAAAATTACCTCGCGAGGCTTCCGCACCAGCTTGCGCGGAACCTCTTTCCCGGGCGTTCTGGGCTAACCATAGCCGCCGCCGGCGTGGAAGCTCCGAAAGGCCCCTCGGAACTCGTTGCAGCCACGGGCATTTCCTTAGTCGAGGCCCCCCTTTGACCCGGAAGGACCCCCGGACCTAGAGGCCTCAACTGGCCCTATTGCTGGAGTCGCCTTCCCGGAGCTAGCACCCCGGGAAGAAGCCGCTGCGGGTACAGTCGCCGCAGTTGTAGAAGACCTCCCCCTACAGGGAGAAGGAGCTGATGCAGAGGTTGCAGGCCTGATGGACCTTTCGTCGGCATGCTGCAGCTTCCTCTTCTGGCTCAAGGGTTCGTCCGCCAGCTCCTTTCCCTTGCCGACGACTTCGATCCTTGGCTTCGGGGCAGCGTCGGAGCCACCTTCGGAAGCCCCAGGGATCACCACCCTGGAGGACGATCTTCTCTCGACGACACCAAGGTCATCAAGCACCGGCATCGTCCGCCGGAGCTCCCTGCTGAACTCTACTTCCACGTTCAGAGGGAGAAAAGCTGGTGGCGGGGTCAAGTCATCATCCGCGACGTCGATGCCGTGCTGGAACTTCTTGAGATGAAACTCCAAGGTTGCCCCCGCCATGTTGGACTTTAGCCCAGTCTCGACCCGGTCGTCATCCATCACATTGTTGAGGGCCCAAGCGAGTTTTTCTCTCCTCTTCAGTGGTGCCCACCCGTTGACCAGGAAATTGCAAAATACCGCCTGAGGAGTTAATCCTCCCCCCATGCACTGGCGGATCCTGGTCAGAGCAGGGTTAAAGGCATCCGACAGCACCAAAGCTTCACTCCAGACTGCAGTTTCGATGTTGGGGAGGCCTTCGGGCAGCTCCAGCTTCTCGTGCTCCTCCACCCGGATGACTATCCAATCCTTCTTCCAATCATCCCACTTTCCAGAGGGAAACGACCGGAGGTACTTGAATGGGTACTTCTTGCGCTTCACGAAGTAGTAGAAGCCATGGTACTCATTACTCCTACTGATGGTATGGGCGGTAAAGAAGGTCCGGAAGAGTTCAATGCAGGGGGGGATGCCCACCCACATTTCACATAAGTGGACGAAGACAGACACAAGAAGAATGGAGTGGGGGCCAAGGTGGTACAGCTGCAGACCATAGAAGTCTAGCAGCATCAAGACAAAGGAGGAAAAAGGTGGGATCAACCCCACCATGGTGTACGAAGAGAAGTACACCATTTCGCCGGCGTGCTCCTTCTCGAACGGGATCTCTCCCCCGGCGCGGACCAGGCAATTGAAGAAGTCCGGGGACCATCCCATGAGGGCCCGAACCTTCTTCAGGTCACCTTCGGTCTTCAAACGGCTCTCGCGGAGACCTAACTCCATCGCGGCACAACAAGGCAAGAGAGGAAAAGCGAGCACAAGTTGGGAGTTTGAGCACAAGATCAGATGAGAGGCGTAAAGAACCCCAGACGGTGCGTGCTTTCCTTCTTAAGTAAGCCCTCGCGACGCTTGGATGGAAACCGCAAGGAAGTCGAAGATACTACTCAAAAATTCCACCCAGCCGATGACAAGAGGGCCCGGGACCACCCGGACGACCAAGTCGAGGTTCTTACCCAGGCGAACGGTTGTCATTATGAGGCGGGAAGCCCGAAGGCGGCGGCTTGACAAGGCACACGGAACAGATACGATTTTCGTATTGGGAACCGGCAACCTTCAATTGCGTGAGATCCGCACGCCAAAGATCTCATTTGCCGCACACGGGATATGCCACGTGGCGAGGATTTAACTCCAAACCATCGCCAATGGCACATCCGAAGACCTTTGAAGACTCAGTTCAAAAGTCAAAGGATGGACCCACCTCCGGCGGAATGACTTCACCCAAGGGGTCTTCCCCAGAGGTGGGCCCAGGGGGCCACTGTCGGTACCCTGGGTACCATATACCCCTTGGGATTGCAAAGATCTCGAGGGAATATCATCTACTTGATTTGAAGACCTTTGAAGGCCCACATGTCAGACATAATCGGACCTGCTTCTCCAACATGGTTAGTCCCAGGGTCGCCACGTGTACTATCAAACCGGAGCTACCGCCCACAAGGGGGAAGCTCCGGGCTATGTACCATAGCGGCACCCCGGACCTAACACCAAACCAAGGGAAGCTCCGGAACTGACACGTGTTAGGTGGCACCGGACCTATTTGTTCCCCACAATATGCTCCGGGGCTGCCACGTGTCCAACCGTCGGATCTTCAGCCTCTAACCTCCGGAAGACTCCACAACAGCCCCAGGTCTTCAAAGGGGAATCAAGGACTTCAAGACCCGATTAAGTGTCATTAATACTATATTAATGACACACGATCGGACAACCTTAATTACTAGTAATGGTACTATCAAAGCCCGTAACTCGGTTATTAAGGGTAATTAAACGCATCAAATGTGTATCAATATTAGTAACCACCGGGGCCACATGTCGGGCCAGGCTAACTTGTAACGGCCTGCCCTTGTACTATAAAAGGACAGGCTGACGATACATAGAGGGGGGGACTCGACGCGCTCACTCTACGCTCTCAACTTACGTTGAACTCAAACACCCAATACAACACCAACACACCCCGTGGAGTAGGGTATTACGCTCAGGCGGCCCGAACCACGTAAATCTTTGCGTCTCCTGCGCCGTTTTACATATCACCTTCTTGAATCTCCGCGCGCCCACACCGAACCTCAAACTCCTCCAACACTTTAGTAGTGTCGGGAGATCTGCCCGATCAAAACCACCGACAATCATCATCTTCATTGCCAATCTCATAATCACTATTCAAAAACCCACAGTCACTGTCATTCTGATCACTTAATCTCTCATTAATGATCTCTTCATGTGACACTGCTGGTACATCACAGTAAATGAGGGAAATTTCTCACTGTAACACCCTCATTTTCATCCATCATATATTGCATACATTCTTATGTTTAACATTAAGCAATACAAAAAGGAATAAGTTTAAAACGAATTAAAATCAAACAAGCAAATAAAAACTTGGCTCAGTACGGACTTGTCCGAATTTTTACCCCGAACTAGTCTGTCTAACTCTCTGTTGTTCTCTTTGGGTAGGGCGTACTTGTCCGGACTTTGCCCCGGACTAGTCCATTCAACTCTCTGATGTTCTTCCGGACTTTTCCGTTAATGTTATAAACTAGTCCGAAAATGTTTCTGATGTTTTCCTAAGCCCTACTACGGACTTGTCCAGCTTGACACGGACTTATCCACTTCGACTTTCTGACTTCCAACGAACTTGTCTGACCTCATACGAACTAGTCCAGTCTGGTGAGTTTCCAATCGGATTCTATTTTCCCTCCATGATGTGTTATGGGATAATTAACCTTTTTGGGCCCAAGAACGTCGTGCCCAACCCCTGAGGAGCCCATGTGGGAGCCCACACTAGCCTCCATCGCCTTAAACTCGAATTCCACCCCAAACCCTACCACCCCCACCATATATAAACACCCCACCACCCACTGAATGTGGCCTAGAGGGAAGGTTGAATAGGCCTTTTTGATTTTTAGTCAGAACCTACAACACTTAACAAACTGATCAAATCCCGAGATATCGGACTAGTCCGGTAGAGTGCGGACTAGTCCGGTGCGTGCGGACTAGATTGATCAAACATGATCGATTATCTCGATCCTAGACTGTATGCAGCGGAAAAGTACTTGTAATTGAGTGTCACACTACTCTGAACTAGGATGTACCACAAGTTAATCTTATATTCAATGTTTCAAAGTAATGTAAACAAGATTGATTGAAACCCTAGATAGATATGAAGAGTAAAAACAATATGCGCAAAGTAAGAACACAAACTCTTTATCCCGTGGTTCGGTTCCCATAGAGGCAACCTACATCCACGTTGAGGAGTCCACAAAAGGATCGGGTCTTCTCCAACCCTACCCTCGTCGGATTGCCACAGAGGCCAATCCTTTTCACTAATCACAAAGGGCAAATAACAGAATTCAAGGGGCCTTCTCACAAGTTGAGGGCTCCCCAAGATTACAAGATGAACACCACAAATAACACACTCTTAAGATTACAATGAAAACCACAAGAGTGTGTTAGGGAATCAAACCAAGAGCTCAATGAGTGAAGAACCGTGTCTCTCCTTGGATCCAAAGTGTATCCTCAAAGGATTAAGATTTTTTGCGTTGTATTGTGTGGAGAGATGAGTTTTCTAGGCTCTTGGAGGGTGTGACGGCGCAGGGTGTCGAGAGAGGTAAAAGTTGGGCCGTGCACACCTATTTATATGGGGTTCCCAAAAGTTGTCGTTAGGGTTTAGAAAGATCGGACTAGTTCATGGTGGACACCGGACTAGTCCGGTGTGCTGCGTGTAGGAAACTCTAGGTGTCCTAAAATATTGGACTTGTCCGAAGCGAGAGCGGACTAGTCCGATTTGGTTCTGGAAATCTTCAGACTAGTCCGATGAATATCAGACTTGTCCGGATAGGTGAAACCCTTAGTGAATTTGAGGAACAAGTCCACACTTGGAGGACTTGTCCGATTTAGGTCAGAGGGATTTCGGACTAGTCCGTGCTAACATCGGACTTGTCCGATTGACATCAGAAAGATATCGGACTAGTCCGTGGTGTTATCGGACTTGTCCGATTTCGTGCAACTTGTGAAGTGTTTGGGGGACTAGTCCGCACTGGGGAGGACTAGTCTGAATCTAGTCAAAGAGATATCGGACTAGTCCGTGGTGATATCGGACTAGTCTGGTCAGTGAAAACTGGACTGTGTGGATAAGTCCGCATTGTGAAGACTTGTCCGATCTGGTATAGAAAGATATCAGACTAGTCCGGGGTCAGTCGGACTAGTCCGGTCCTTTGTGCAATGTGTGAGATTATTTGTGCTTGAGCTCTTGGGGTGTGTTTTCTTAACACACTCCATACACAATGATCTACTACACTTGGTTCTTGAGCTCTTTTCCGCATTGCTCCCCATTCTCCTTTCTTTTTGGTGCTTTGTTCATTCTCTCATTAGAACCCGTGCTCATCTAAAAAATGTGGTTAGAATCTCATTTGCTTGTCATAAATCAACCAAAACCCACAAGGGATTCCTAGATGCACTTTAAATCTTCCCCTTTTTGGTGATTTATGACAACCAATTGAGATTTCATAAAATATGATAAAAAGTTGAGATTTTCATAAAGTGTGCACATATGAGTTTGAAACACATTAAGAAATGAAAACATAAGTCATATGTGCACTCTTTATGGTGGGATGCAAAACTAAGTATGTATAAACGATAATCATGATGAGAATGACACAATTGACATCAACATATCAACAACAAGCATATATGTCATTTTTCGAGCAAAAAACACAGATTTCACAAATATCTTCATAAACAGTTCATAACATTGCATCACAAGACCAAAAACAGCAAAAGAGCATGATATAAGTCTTACAACCCACAAAGAGATAGAAGATACAAAAGATAGCTCTCCTTGCAGCCTACAGCTAAAGCCTAAGACTCCCCCTCAATCTCTCCCCCTTTGGCATCAAGATACCAAAAAGAAGGAGAAGAGGGACCTAAGGTCTTCAAGCCTTGCTGTCGGTCCTCTCATTGTCTTCATCTTCATTCTCGGGCTGATGAGGAGGAGGAGGAACAGTTCCACTCGAGCCCCCAATGCTAAAATAGGCAAGCTCGGAGGGTGTCAAGGGCCCGAGCTTGATGAAATCAGAATCTGAGTCATCAAAAATGACTGGAGATCCAATGGGTTCGATCTCCAGCTTCTGGCAAATGTGCTTCACATTCTCTTTGACATACCTCATATCAACCTTCCTCCTCTTGTTTAGCTTATGAGTGTTCCTTCCGCCTTCTTGCAAGAGGCAAAAATAGCTGACAAGTACTTTAAGATGCCACTTGGTGACCCCTTTTGAGGAGGGGCCCTAGTGGCGGGAGCATCCCTAGCATCTCCACTAGCTCTCACTGGAGCCTCTGCACTGGAAGCAGGAGAAAGAGCAGCTTGAACACTTGCTTGTTGAGGCTTCTGGGGCCTCAAGGGGGTGTGCTCCACATCCTTGATGAGCTCGATGCCTGTGACCTTTTCAATCATAAACGTCAGGTAGGGGGCATAGCCACATAATCTGTTCAGCATGCAGGAGATATTGACCATATCGTTCCAAATGTAGTCAAAGAGACCAAACTTTCTGTTTTTGCTTATGACCTTCACCAAGGTCCTGATATATCCCTGAACACTTCCAGCATCCCCATCCTTGGGGGCAATGGTCTTCCTGAGGACCCTGTTCAGCACCATGAAGAAAGGCTTCATGTTCTTGGTGGAGGGAGGATTGAACATTAAGCTTGGGTCATAAAGAAACTTCATCTTGTCCTTCTCAATGACACCAATGTTGTGAATGATCAAGTTGTCATTGTTGGAGCTGTCAAGGTGGAGCAATCTTTCAAATTCTTCATAGGTAATGGTGTACTTGGATCCATGAGTCATCCAAGTCACTCGCCCTTCCTCATCGCTGGCAAAGTGACATGTTGCATAGAACTGAGCAATGACCTCGTCGTTCTGATTGTTCCGGAAAGCAAAAAGGTCCTTCAAACCATGCTTCTCGACTGCCTCGACCACCTCAACAAAAGGTGAGCAACCCTTCCTCTCAAAGTGCGTCCAATCTATCCATTGGCTGCGCACAACTGGTGTCTTCATTGGGAGATAGACAAACTTGTAAAAGTCTGCATGGAAATTACTCCAGAATCTCCCATCAGCAGCTTGCTTGGGTCGGCTGTAACAATCCACATTTCTGAACTTTGCAGTCGTGCCGCTGCCCTTGCCATTGAATTTCTCCTCGGCGGGATCCCGGGCCCCTTCCCTTGGAGCTGACATCTTGAGGGGGCCAATCGGGCCCGTGGCAATCCCCTTTTCTTTGCCCTTAGCTTGGCGAGAGGTTGCTGAGCTAGGGCCTGCTGCAGCCGCACCCTTAACTTTCAATGTAGGTTTATTTGCGAGAACCTTGCATCTAATCTGCGGAGGGGAGGGTGCCGGCTCGGACGGGCGCTCTTGGCGCTTCTTGCCTTGGCCCGTCGGGGACTAAAGCAGGGCTTCTTGGTCCATCTCAGCCTCGAAGTCAAAAACTTCATCGTTTGAGCTCGACATTGTCCTGAGAATGGATTTCACAAGGTCTTGATGATAACAGATTACAAATAATTGCATTGAGGAATAGGAAGTTAGGGTTGAGTTCAGAAAAATGGGACTAGTCCGGTGTACAGGCGTGGACTAGTCCGGGTGACCGGACTTGTCCGTGCATGGACCGAACTAGTGCGATATTCAACCTCTAAAACCCTAACTATGAGAAAAATGGTGATTCCTAATGCACAGATAGCTTAGCATCAATGTAATACATCAAGGAAGCATGTATATGGTGAAAGGAACCAAGATATTTGATCACCAACGAAGGAAATAGCGATTTCTAGGGTTTGGGAGAAAAATTTACCAAAATTGCTTGACTCTTGAGAATGAAGGGGTTGAAGGTGCGGAGAAGTCCGTGGTCTTCAGTCCCTGAGCAATGGAGGTCGTTTTCCACCAAAACACGAAGAGTTTTGATGGAGGATGAAGGAAATCACCTTGGGGAGCTCGAGCGAAGAGAGAGAAAGCTTGAGGCAAGTGTGAGGGTGAGGAAGATTAGGGTTTGGCGGCGGCTAGGGTTATGGAGACGAAAAATCAGACTTGTCCGAAAAGTGATCGGACTAGTCTGAACTTTTCCAGAGCCTATATCGGACTAGTCCGGACCTACAACCAATCTGCGGACTAGTCTGTAGGGGCGGACTAGTCCGGGCAACCACGGACTAGTCCGTGGTCACCAGGGAAGAAATGCTTAGCCCATTCGTATATATTCGAAGGTACTTATTAAGAAAATATGGAGGCAAAGCAAATCAATTAATCTTGATGAATATGATCAGTAAGCATTCAACAATCAAGCAATGATCATAATTCACCAAGATCAAGTAGTTGACATAGTTTTTGGAGAAAATTGAGAAAGATGATTTTCACAATTCACACAATATATTTTGAAGACATCATACAGGTATGCGAGTTTTCAGGCCACATTCCGAGCATCAAGGATATTGAGTTCATTTCAGAGCTCACAAAAGCGTTTTTCATCTAGTGGCTTGGTAAATATATCGGCTAGTTTCTTTTCGGTATTGACATGTGAAATGGCTATATCTTCCTTCATTGAGTGGTCTCTCAAAAAGTGATGTCGGATGTTTATGTGTTTGGTCCTAGAGTGCTCAACAGGATTATGGGCAATCTTAAGAGCACTCTCATTATCACAAAGGAGTGGAATATGGTTCATGTTGTAACCGTAATCCCTAAGAGTTTATCTCATCCAAAGGAGTTGTGCACAACAACTCCCGGCTGCAACATACTCCGCTTCGGCCGTGGATAAGGCAATGGAGTTTTGTTTCTTGGAGGACCAATAAACTAGGAATTGGCAGGTGCCAGATGTACTTTTTCTACCTACTTTGCATCCAGCATAATCTGCATCGGAGTAACCCATGAGATTGAATTTGGAACCTTTGGGATACCAAAGGCCTAGGTTGGGTGTATGAACGAAATACCGCAAGATTCTCCTTACGGCTGTCCAATGACACTCTTTTGGGTTGGCTTGAAACCTTGCACACAAACATACACTCAACGTAATGTCTAGCCTAGATGCACATAAGTAGAGTAGAGATCCAATCATGGAGCGATATACCTTTTGATCGATGTTTGGTCCATCTTCATTGAGATCCAAGTGTCCATTCGTTGCCATGGGAGTCTTTATAGACTTCACCTTGTCCATTCCAAACTTCTTGAGTATGTCTTGAGTGTACTTAGTTTGTCTTATGAACGTCCCTTTCTTCTGTTGCCTCACTTGGAATCCCAAGAAGTACTTTAGCTCTCCCATCATAACATCTCAAACCTATCTGTCATAATCTTACTAAATTCTTCACAAAAAGATTTGTTAGTTGAACCAAAGATAATATCATCAACATAAATTTGACAAATAAAGAGATCATTGTCAAAGTTTTTTGTAAATAATGTATAATCTACTTTACCGATCTTAAAACCATTTTCAATTAAGAAGTCTCTAAGACACTCATACCAGGCTCTAGCAGCTTGTTTGAGGCCGTAGAGAGCCTTACGCAGTTTAAATACGTGGTCGGGGAACTCTTCATCTTCAAATCTGGGGGGTTGCTCCACATAAACCTCCTCCTTGATTGGTCCGTTGAGGAAGGCACTTTTCACATCCATTTGATAGAGCTTGAAATCATGGTGAGTAGAATATGCAAGTAATATTCTGATAGACTCAAGTCTAGCTACGGGAATAAAGGTTTCATCGAAATCCAAACCTTTGACTTGTGAAAACCCTTTGGCCACAAGTCGTGCCTTGTTCCTTGTCACCACCCGTGTTCGTCTTGTTTGTTGCAGAAGACCCATTTGGTGCCGACGACGATGAACTTGGGTCTTTCGACTAGTTCCCACACCTCATTCCGTTTGAAGTTGTTGAGTTCTTCTTGCATGGACACTAGCCAATCCGGATCCTTCAATGCATCATCAACCTTGCGCGGTTCCAAAAAGGATACAAATGAATAATGCTCACAAAAATTAGCTATGCGAGATCTAGTAGTTACTCCCTTTTGGATGTCACCGATGATGTTGTCGATTGGGTGATCCCTTTGGACGCATTGGTGTACTCTTGGGTGTGGCACTTGCGGTCTTGAATCTTCATGGTCATCTTCTTCTCCCCCTAGATGGGTTCCCTCATTGACTTGTTGATCATTTTTGTCTTCTTGAGGTTGATCTTGTATGGAGGCTCCCCTTGACCATTGGCCTCCTCTTGTGGTTCATCTTCCTCATGCATATGTAGAGGTGGTTCTCGTGGTCGAACTTTGCCCAATGCCATTCTTCCCGGTGCTTGGCAAGGAGCTTCTTCTCTTTCTAGCACACATGGATCAACTTGATCCATTGGGGAGCCGTTAGTTTCATTGAACACTACGTCACGTGCTACTTCAACAAGTCCGGAGGTCTTGTTGAAGACATAATAGGCGTAGAAGTTCGAATCATAACCAAGCAAGAAACCTTCATCGGACTTCGAAGCGAACCTTGAAGTCCTAGGCTTCTTGTTCAAAATATAGCATTTAGAACCGAAAACTCGAAAATATGAAATATTAGGCTTGTTACCGGTGAGTAGTTCATATGATGTCTTCTTGAGTAGTCGATGAAGGCAGAGTCGGTATATGGCGTGGCAAGCGGTGTTAACCGCTTCCGCCCGAAACCGATCGGAGGTCTTGTATTCATCGAGCATTGTTCTCGCCATCTCTATGAGGGTTCAATTCTTCCTTTCGGCAACTCCGTTTTGTTGAGGGGAGTAAGGTGCTGAAAACTCATGCTTTATCCATTCTTCATCTAGGTACTCCTCATGAACTCCGTGCCATTGTCACTTCGAATGTTCTTGATTGTCAATGAAAACTCATTTTGAGCACGCTTGAAAAACTTCTTCAGGGTTCCTTGAGTTTTTGTCTTATCATACAAAAAGAAAACTCAAGTGAAGCTAGAAAAATCATCAACAACTACTAAGCCATATTTGTTACCGCCGATGCTTATGTGAGCAATTGGACCGAATAGGTCCATGTGAAGTAGTTCGAGCGGTCTTGTTGTAGTCATGATGTTCTTCACAGGATGAAGTGCTCCAACTTGCTTCCCGCCTTGGTACACGCCACAAGGTCCGTCTTTCTCAAAAACAACATTCTTCAAACCTTGGATGTGATCGCCCTTGAGGAGTTTTTGAAGATTCCTCATACCAACATGCGCTAGCCGTCTATGCCGTAGCCAACCCATGTTAGTCTTTGCAATCAAGCATGTGTCAAGTTTGGCTTTATCTTTGTTGAAGTCAACAAGGTAAAGCTTTCCCTTTAACATTCCCTTGAATGCAATGGAACCATCACCCCTTCTAGAGACGGTCACACCCTCATTAGTGAACAAACAGTTATAACCGTTGTCACATAATTGAGATATGGACAATAGGTTATAATCTAAGGAATCAACATGTAACACATGAGAAAGAGTATGTTGAGATGATATGACAATTTTACCGGTACCGAGCACCTTTCCTTGACTATTGTCTCCAAAATAGATGCCCTCGCTTAGATCCTCATTTTCTTCATACTCAACGAACATCCTTCTTTCTCAGGTCATATGGTTGGTGCAACCACTGTATAGCACCCATTTAGATCCACCGGAGGAATAGGCCTACAACAACAAATCAAGCCTTGGTCTTAGGTACCCAAGGTTGCTTGGGTCCTTGGAGGTTTGTTACAAGAGATTTGGGCACCCACACATGAGACTTGGTGTTCCCATGGCGTGGCCCAACATAATGAGCATAAATTTTACCAAAATTACTTCTCATTAAAACATAAGATGCATCAAAGGTTCTAAATAGCATATATTGTTGTTTATAAACAGAACTAGTCCGGGTCACCGGACTTGTACCGAGGTCCAAACTTGTCCGTGCCGATGCCGGACTAGTCTGGTGTTCCTGTGTGTTGATTTTGTTGGACTTCCTAGCTTGAGAGTAATTTCCCTTCACAAAGACAATGCTCTCCTTGTTATTCTTATGGCTTCTAGCATTTTTCTTTTCACCATAGGAATACCCAATGTCATATTTGACATTAGGAGGTCTTGTGGCCAAGTATGCACTACGTGCATATTTTACCTTCTCCTTGTAAAATATGACACTTTGGGCAGGATGCTTATCCTTGGTAGAGGTTGACTTGTCTTTCAAGCTAGTGTCAACTTTACCACATGCACAAGTAGAAGCAATTTCAGTTTTAAGGGGTTGAGAAGGCGAGCTTGAAGAGGATGAAGGGTCACTTTGCTTGAGTGTCTCAACTTGTACTTCAAGGATCTTGTTAACCTTGATTAGGTTAGCAAGTTCGTCCTTGATTGTAGCATTTGAGTCACTTGACTCCCAGCAAGCTTCCTTGCTTGAAGCTAACTCAAGTTCTAGTGACTTGCTTTGCTCCTTTTCAAGTTCAAGAAGCTTGTCAAGTTCAAGATATTCCTCCATTTGGGAGATAATCATATCTTCTTGACGTTTATCAACTTCTCCTTCTCAACAAGCTGGTCAAGTAGAAATTTCATTTTTGCAGCTATTTTCTTATCTAAGCCAATGAGCATATCTTCATTACCACTAGCAATTTCACTATCACTAGAGTAGGAATGCAAGGAAGAGGATTTGGTTGCTACCTTTCGTTTACCTTCCTTTGCCATGAGGCAAGTGCCGTTCCCCTTCCATGTGCCGAGAGTGGGGAAGAGAGTGGACTTCTTGGATGTCTTCTCGATGGCTATGCTAGCCATCTCCTCTTATTCTTCGGATGAGGAATCATCATTTGAGTCCCACTCCTTCCCTAGATGTGCTTGTTCAGCTTGCTTCTTCTTCTTGAAGAATTTCTTGGGTTTATGCTTTGTTTCCTTGGTCTTCTTCTTATTTTATTCATATGGGCAATCAACCTCCTGAAGAGAAAAAACATCACGATTGACGGGAATGACTACACCTGTGTGCTATGTGCTGACAATGTGGAGGAACTCACGTACCATCTCTTCTTTAGCTGCTCCTTCAGCATGGCATGCTGGAATGTCCTTGGGATTTACTGGGACCATGATATCCCCTTCTTTCATACGCTGCAAAAAGCCAAGCTCAGTTGGGGTCGTCGCGCCTTCATGGAAACCTTCTCCATAGCGGCCTGGGAGATCTGGATTGCTTGTAACAATGTCATTTTCAGAAACTCTACTCCCTCTGTAAACGTCTGGAAATGATCCTTCATTGCTTCTACAAGGCTTCAGGCCTGCCGTTTTAAGCCGGAGGATAGGGCCAGTGTGCTCTTGTGGCTTCAGAGTTTGTAAAGGACGTTCCTCCCTCTGGAACACCTAGTAAAGCTCTGCGGAGCTATTGTAACTCCCTGTTACCTCATCTCTTTTAATATATGTTTTATGGCTGTCGAGGTTCTCCCTTGCAGTTTTTCACCGGTCAAAAAAAAAACTATAAAGTGGTCATATTCACCACAGTTATAGCATGCCCGCCTGAAATTCGGTCTTGATTTTTCCTTGTACTTCCCTTCACTTGATTTAGCCCCTTGTGTTTTCATCATTCTTTTGAATTTCTTCATGAATAGTATCATGTCATCGTCATCCAAGTCGCTGCTCTCATTGTTGCTGTCCTCTTTTTGTTGAGTTTCTCGAGCTTCTTTAGACAAGGGCTTGAGAGTGGACTTTAAAGCGACCCCTTTCTTCTTTGCCGAGGTGAGGTCGGCAGTCTCTTTGACATGCTTCGCCTACTTTTCCATCATCTCAAAATTGATGATCTTCCCAAGTAGCTCATCTGGGGTCATTTTCTTGTACCCGGGGCTTTCTCTAATCATCGAGCATACGGTGACATTGTGAGGCATGGAAGCTCTAAGCATGAGCTTCACCATATCGTGATCGTTCCACTTCTTGCTTCTGTATGCCTGAACCTTGTTGATGAGTGTTTTTAAGCGGTTGTACATGTCTTGTGGCGACTCATCTTCTTCAATATGCCACAAGCTTGGATTGAGTGAGACCAAGTGCATTTTCATGTTTTGCCTCCACATTGAGTAGTCATTGCCATCAAAGTGTAGGGCTTTTCCAAGTGGAATAGATAGATAATGATTGTTGTTAGAATTTAAGCGATCATAATTAAAAGGATATCGGGAGTAGTCGGTGTGACTACTCCCCTTCTTCTTCTTCTTCTTCTTCTTCTTCTTCTTCTCGTCTTCGATTTTCACTTTTCCCTTGGAGAGGGTTTTCTTTCTTAGGAGCGCCTTGAGTTCCAGTGTCTCCTCATCGTCATCCTCGAAGTCTTGAATAGCCTCGAGGAGCCTCTCCATTTTTTGGTTCTTTTCTTCTTCAACCTTCTCTTGGTTGATGCTCTTGTGTACGTCCTTCATGTCTGACATGTTCTCTTCGAGCGATTAGTCTCCTTTTGAAGAGTCCCGCTCTGATACCAATTGAATGTGGCCTAGAGGGGGGGTGAATAGGCCTTTTTGATTTTTAGTCGGAACGTGCAACACTTAACAAACTAATCAAATCCAGAGATATCGGACTAGTCAGGTAGAGTGCAGACTAGTCCGGTGCTGCGGACTAGATTGATCAAACTTGATCGATTATCTCGATCCTAGACTGTATGCAGCAGAAAAGTACTTGTAATTGAGTGTCACACTACTATGAACTAGGATGTACCACAAGTTAATCTTATATTCAATGTTTCAACGTAATGTAAACAAGATTGATTGAAACCCTAGATAGATATGAACAGTAAAAACAATATGCACAAAGTAAGAACACAAGCTCTTTATCCCATGGTTCAGTTCCCACAGAGGCAACCTACATCCACGTTGAGGAGTCCACGAAAGGACCGGGTATTCTCCAACCCTACCCTCGTCGGATTTCCACGGAGGACAATCCTTTTCACTAATCACAAAGGGCAAATAACCGAATTCATGGGGCCTTCTCACAAGTTGAGGGCTCCCCAAGATTACAAGATGAACACCACAAAGAACACACTCTTAAGATTACAATGAAAACCACAGGAGTGTGTTAGGGAATCAAACCGTGTCTCTCCTTGGATCCAAAGTGTATCCTCAAAGGATTAAGCTTTTTTGCATTGTATTGCATGGAGACATGAGTTTTCTAGGCTCTTGGAGGGTGTGACGGCGCAGGGTGTCGAGAGAGGTAAAAGTTGGGCCGTGCACACCTATTTATATGGGGTTCCCAAAAGTTACCATTAGGGTTTAGAAAGATCGGACTAGTCCGTGGTGGACATCGGACTAGTCCGGTGTGCTGTGTGTAGGAAACCCTAGGTGCCCGCAATATCGGACTTGTTCGAAGCGAGAGTGGACTAGTCCAATTTGGTTCTAGAAATCTTCGGACTAGTCCGGTGAATATCGGACTTGTCCGAATAGGTGAAACCCTTAGTGAATTTGGGGAACAAGTCCACACTTGGAGGACTTGTCCGATTTAGGTCAGAGGGATTTCAGACTATTCTGTGCTAACATCGGACTTGTCCGATTCACATCAGAAAGATATCAGACTAGTCCGTGGTGTTATCGAACTTGTCCAATTTTGTGCAACTTGTGAAGTGTTTGGGGGACTAGTCTGCACTGGGGAGGACTAGTCTGAATCTAATCAGAGAGATATCAGACTAGTCCATGGTGATATCGGACTAGTCCGGTGAGTAAAAACTGGATTGTGTGGATAAGTCCACATTGTGAGGACTTGTCCCATCTGGTATAGAAAGATATCGGACTAGTCCATGGTCAGTCGGACTAGTTCGATCCAGTATAACTTTGTGCAATGTGTGAGATTATTTGTGTTTGAGCTCTTGGGGTGTGTTTCCTTAACACACTCCATACACAATGATCTACTACACTTGGTTCTTGAGCTCTTTTCCGCATTGCTCCTCATTCTCGTTTCTTTTTGGCGCTTTGTTCATTCTCTCATTAGAACCTGTGCTCATCTCAACAATGTGGTTAGGATCTCATTTGCTTGTCATAAATCAACCAAAACCCACAAGGGATTCTTAGATGCACTTTCACCCACTCTTCATCTCTTTGCCACAGCTGAAGGGAACCCCTAACTCTAGTTCGTGAGAGCTGCCACCAAGAAGAGAGGAGCTCACAGCCAAGGGAAGGAGGAGGAAGATAGGAGGATCAAGCAAGCTCGATTATCGTCAATTCATCGACATCATCGTCAATTCTCCATCAAATCATCATCTTCTTTGGATCTAGATGTCAAGATCTCGAGTTTCGTCGAATCCTCAACCTTTGAACCCTAGGATTCACGGTAATTATCTTAGATGCATCTTTTCTACGTAAAATATGGTTCCACATTAATCTTCAACTATAGTCTAATTGAAAATTCGCCAAAACCCTTGCCATAGCAAACTTGTTTGATCCAGTACGGACTAGTCCGGTCAACTCTCTGGTCCTGAGTGAACATGTTCAACATCACTGCGGACTAGTCCGGTCCTCCGAACATGGAAATTCTTGGAACTTCTTAAATACTCCCCGAAATGACTTGAAACTTGCTCTAGCATGTAAAACTTAATTGCGACTAGTTAGTAAGCAATGATATGAACTTAAAAACATGCATTACCACATAATTGCATTAATCATGCATGTCATGGCATATTGAGTAATATATGAGCATTTATTAATTGTGATACTTGTTTTGTATGTTTATTGCGCGTAATAGAAGGTTTTGCTCTAGAGGGTGTTGTCGAGGATCCTAACCAATCTCAAGAGCAAGGCAAGTGTCCTTGAACATTTTGATCCTGTTTTTAAATGTTTTGTTTACGAAACTGCATGCTTGTGTCAATTTGATGGGAAACCCATTTATAGGTGTTTACTAGACTTGTCTGACCATTCTTGTCGCTTGGGGAATGTTGTAGAGAGTCGGGAAGGGCATTTTACCTTTTTGCTTTGCTCTAACTAATCGGGATGGGAATAAACCCAAACGGCTTAACTATGAATTAATGAACTTATGGATGATGTGAATCGATAAATATTGTTAATTGGTAACTTGGAATTTGGGTGATCTAAGCAAGCATGGTTTATGGAATGGGTTAGATGATATGGTGGTTTGCTTGCCATGGATCTAAGGACCAGTTCATGCGAGAATATGTCAGGACAACAATGCCACTACAAGGCCAAGTATGGGTGCGGCTTACCCAATTAATTAGGTGTACTGCCAGCATTGTTTGGATCATTTGTGGGAGAGGGGAATGGGAGTCGGTTGGGTTTGCAATAGTGGCGGGTTCACCCTGGGATCCGAACGGCACAAGAGGGGGCCCTTGGTTGGATGTGCTCAGTTGGAGGCATCACCACCAGTTAAATCTCAGTGGGTCTGAATATGCTGGTAGTCCCTTTGTAAAGGCTATTTTGTGATCTCTTCGACATACACCTAAGGAAGTGTAATTGGAATAAGGGAGGTTTCTATAGTCGTTGATGGGTGACGAAATCACGAACTTGTGGGTAAAGTTGTACAACCTCTGCAGAGTGTTATAAACTAACATGATAGCTGTGCTCCCGATTAAGAGCACCTGGATGACCTACATGATTAGAGAGACCTTGGGATTTGGGATGGCTTGATTGTGGTTATGGTTATGGATTGTGGTAAATGAACATGGTTAATGATGATGGTAAGAATCTGGCAAATGGATGGATAATTGACGATGGTTTCATATTATGTTAATTAATTGGGTTATGATGGGATTATTTCACATATACATCGTAGGATGCGTTTCATATGTCATGTCATTATTTCCCACACTTACTGAGTACGACATGTGTTCACCTTTGCAATTTCCCCACCAACAGTTTCAGATGATGTTTGGGAGTACCTTGAGGATAATACGGAGTACTAGATTGTGTGCTGCCGTTGACTTGCCTGTAGATTGCTTAGAGCCGTGCTATATCCCCTATGCTTAGTTTGCTCAGTTAAGATTATTTCTACTACATTAGTTTCATATTTATTAATAATGATCATTAGAATTTTTAATTTGAGCATTATTTGAATATTGTAATAAAAGTACTTGTTAATAATTTGTGTTGTGGTAATTTTCTATATATCATTTGTCATGCACTCGTGTATGTGTGATCAACGTCCTGGGCACACATATGCATTCACTTGGTTCATTTTCAGAACCAGGTATCACAAATTGGTATCAAAGCCACAGTTGACCGTAGGACGCAGCCTAGATAGAATGGACGCTTTAGAGCATATAGGAACACTTAAGAATTGTTGGGGTTTATTGGTGTGCTGATTGCTACGTAATGTCTGCTTGTGTGCTTAGTAGAGGATTGTGGGATACTTTAGCATTGGCCACATCCATATAGGCTATTATATCTAGTTGCTTAGTTTCATATCTCTTGATGCATATAGTTGGGTACGTTTTCTAAATTCTTCCATATCTTGTTCTTTCTTTAGATGCCGAAGACTCGCAACCAAAGTAATGCAAATGAGAATGAGGAGAACAATGGAGCGCCTTTGTAACATCCTCATTTTCATCCATCATGCATTGCATATATTCTTATACATGTTTAACATTATGCAACATAAAAGGAATACATTTAAAATGAATTAGAAGAAAAACAACAAATAAAACCTGTATAGTGGCGGACTTGTCCAATTTTGACCTCAGACTAGTCCAGTTTTGCTTTCTGTTGACTCTCCGGGCTTGTCCGCTCTTGTCGCGGATTAGTCCGATTGAGTTTCTGTTGATTGACCGAACTTGTACATTTTCATGTACGGACTAGTCCGTTCCTAGCTACTGGAACTTTTCATAGTTGTTCAGTAGACCCCTCTTTTGATCCGGTCTTTGGATAATTGATCAAGCCTCCGGACTTGTGCGGCCTTCACCGGACTTGTCTGTTTTTCTTTCTAGACATGATCAGACTTGTTCGGTATTTAACCACACTTGTACGTTCAAGTCTCTAGTCTCGATCGGACTAGTATGACCCCTAGCGGACTTGTCCGGTGTATCCGACTCGGATTCAATCTTTTCATCCACAATATGTTATTGGGTATTTACCTTAATTGAGCCAATGAACGTCATGCCCAACCCCCGTGGAGACCATGTGGGAACCCACCCCAGCCTCCAACTCCTTAAACTCGAAATCTATCAAACCCTACCACCTCCACCTCTATATAAACACCCCAACACCCACCCCTTCACCTCTTTGCCACAATTGAAGAAACCCCAAACCCTAGTTCGTGAGAGCCGCCGTCAAAAAGAGTTCATCACAACTAGGAGGAGGGAAGGAGGAAGGAGAAGGATCAAACAAGTTTGATCTTCATCAACTCATGGGCGACATCGTTAATTCTCCACCAATTCTCCATCTTCTTTGGATCTAGGTTCAAGATCTCGGGTTTCGTTGAATTCTCGACTGTCGAGTTTTTGAATTCACGGTAATTACCTTAGGTCATCTTCCTATGTCAATCTTGGTCCCATAATTACACTCAAACTATACTCTAGTTGGAAATTCGCCAAAAACCCTAGTCGAGCGGACTTGTCTGGCCCTGTGCGGACTAGTCCGATCGACTTTCTGGTCCAGGGAGGACTAGTCCGGTCCCCTGTACGGAATTGTCCGGCCACCTGAAACTGAAGTTGCTGAATTAATTCCAATTAGACTCAAATCAACTCGAAACCTTTTCAAAGTTGTTTAACACCATTGTAACTAGTAAGTAAACATTAGTAGTAACTCATTAACAATTTTTACCACATACTTGCATTAATCATGCATGTCATGGCATATTGAGTAATATATGAGCATTTATTGATTGTAATGTTTGATTGGTATGTCTTTTGCGTGGAATAGAAGGTGTTCGCTAGAGGGTGCTGTTGAGGACCTCCAGTACCAGACCTTCAAAGCTTTTGACCCAAAACAAGCTCAAGAGCAAGGCAAGTGTCCTTGAACATTTTGATCATGTTTTTTAATGTTTTGTTTGCAAAACTGCATGCTTGTGTCAATTTGATGGGAAACCCATTTACAGGTGTTTACTAGACTTGTCTGATCATTCTTTTCGCTTGGGAAATGTTGTAGAGAGTTTGGAAGGGCATTTTACCTTTTTGCTTTGCTCTAATTAATGGGGATAGGAAACTAACAAAATGGCTTAACTATGAATTATTGCACTCATGGCTGATGAGAATTTATGAATATGGTTAATTGGTAACATGTGACTTGGAAGATCTAAGCAAGCATGGTTTGGGGATTGGGTTGGATGATATGGTGGTTTGCTTGCCTTGGATCTAAGGACTGGTTCATGCGAGAATAAGCCGGGACAACACTGCCACCACAAGGCCATGTATGGGTGCGGCTTAGCTGATTAATTAGGCGTATTGCCAGCATTGTTCGGATCATTTGGAGGAGCGGGGAATGGGAGCCGGTTAGGTTTGCAATAATGGCAGGATATGTATGGGTGCGGCTTAGCTGATTAATTAGGCGTATTGCCAGCATTGTTCAGATGATTCGGAGGAGCAGGGAATGGGAGCCGGTTGGGTTTGCAATAGCGGCAGGACTGCCCTGGGATCCGAATGGCACAAGAGGGGGCCTTTGGTTGGATGTGCTCAGTTGGAGGCATCACTACCGGTGAAATCTCAGTGGGTCTGAATATGTTGGTAGTCCCTTTGTAAAGGCTATTTTATGATCTCTTGGCCATACACTTAAGGAAGTATAATTGGCATAAGGGAGGTTTCTTTAGTTGCTGACGGGTGATGAAATAATGAAATTGTGGGTAAAGCGGTACAACCTTTGCAGAATGTTTAAAAACAACCAAGATAGTCGTGCTCCCGGTTATGAGCACCTGGACAACTTCCATGATTAGAGTGGAACTTGGGATTTGGGATGGTTTGGTCATGGTTATGGTTATGATTTGTGTTATGATAAATGAACATGGTTATTGATGAAAGTAAGAATCTGGTGTATGGATGAATAATTGATGATGGATTCATATTATGTTAATTATGTGGGATATGATGGGGTTACTTCACATAGACAATGTAGGATGCTAATTTCATGTTTTAAATGTACTTTTCAGCAATTAGCCATTGTTATTTATTATACCTTGTTTAAGCTACATGTTATTATTTTCCCACACTTGATAAGTATGATATGTGCTCACTCTTGCAATTCCCCCACCTATAGTTTCAGGTGATGTTTGGGAGTACCCTGAGGATAATGCGGAGTACTAGGTTGTGTGCTGCCGTCGACTTGCCTGTGGTGTTGCTTGGAGCCGCGCTATCCCTTTAGCTTAGTTTGCTTAGTTGCTTAATTAGATTATTCCAGCTGCAGTCATAGTTTAATATTGATCATTAGAGTTATTTAATTTGAGGATTATTTGAATATTGTAATAAAGGTACTTAATTAAGTTGTGCTGTGGTAATTTTCTGTATATCGTTTTGTGATGCACTTGTGTATGTGTGCTAAACATCCTGGACGCACATATGTGTCGCACTTGGTTCATTTTCAGAATCGGGTGTCACAAATTGGTATCAGAGCTACAGGTTGACCATAGGATGCAGCCTAGATAGAATGGACGCTTTAGAGCACATAGGAACACTCAAGAAGCATAATGTTTGCTGATTGCTATGTAATATTTGCTTGTGTGCTTAGTAGAGGATTTTGGGATGCTTTAGCGCTTGCCACATCCATATAAGCTAGTATAGGTAGTTGCTTAGTTTCATACCCTTGATGCATATAGTTGGGGACATTTTCTAAATTCTTCTATTTCTTGCTCTTTCTTCAGATGCCGAGGACTCGCAACCAAAGGGATGCCAATGAGAATGAGGAGAACAATGGAGCACCTTAGAACAACAACAATGGACCTGGACTTGAGGCTGTCAACTTTTAGCAGTTGTTGGCTATGTAGAACTAACTTATGCAGACGGTGATGCAAACCTTGGGACAACTACATGCCAACAATCAAAACCAGCCCCATATGCCTCCACCACCGCCACCCCCACCGCCTCATAACAGGTTGGGAGAGTTTATGAGCATTAGGCCACCTTCTTTTGCTCAATCCATAGATCCTATGGAAGCTGATGATTGGCTAAAATCTGTGGAGAAGAAGCATGCTATTGTCCAGTGCAATGATAGAGAGAAGGTTCTCTTTGCTTCCAATCAGCTAGTTGGAGCAGCTGCGGATTGATGGGACTCGCTATGCAATGCTCATGAAAATCAAGAGAGAATCACTTGGGATGAATTTAAGAAGTTCCGTTCTCATTTTGTCCCTGAGGATGTTATGATCTTGAAGAGGCAAGAATTTGAGAACCTAAGGCAAGGTATGTCGAGTGTGAGTGAGTACCTCAATAAATTCACTCAACTCTCAAGGTATGCTCCAGAAGATGTCAACCGAGACAGCCGCAAGTAATATTTGTTCACGAGGGGCCTAGACAATGAGATTCAAGTCCAATTGCTCAATTGTGATTATGCAAATTTCTAGAAGCTTGTGGACAATGCCATTGTGGTTGAAAACAAGGTCCACGAGATGGAGCAAGAAAATAAGAGGAAGGTGACATATCAAGGACAACCACAAGGAAGCAATGTTCGCCCCCGTTTTGCACCACCAAATGCACCATACTAGAACCCTTCTGCTCCTCAATATCACGGTGCTATTCCACCGTGCCCAGTTCAACCAATGCAGCAGCGCCCTGCCATGCAAGCTCTTCGCCCTCCAATGCCTCATGCACCCCACACCAACTTTCCTGCTAATGCTCAAATCAAGTTCGCCCAAACAATTCTGGTGCAACAAGATCATGCTATACTTGTGGTGAGGTGAGAAACTTTGCATCTCAATGTCCTAAGTAAGACTTTGGTCAGGGAACAATGCTCCAAGACAGAAACCAAGTCCAAATGGAGGAGCGCCACAAGGCAACCGTGGATCGCAAAATTTTGTTCGTGGCAAGGTGAACCACATATCTACGGAGGAAGCCCAACAAGCGGATGATGTGGTGATTGATATGTTTCTCGCAAACTCCAACCCGGCGACTATGTTATTTGATTCTGGAGCATCGCATTCATTCATTGCATCAAAGTATGCTGCCATTGCCCATATCTCATAAGAAGTATAGATTGTTGGTTAAGTCTCCTAGAGGGGAGTTGAGGACGAATATAGTATGTCCAAGAGTAAGGCTTACAATAAGAGGATAGACTTCTTCACAAACCTTATTGTTTTAGATTCGCGACATAATACTTGGTATGGACTGTCTAAGGAAGCATAATGGGATAATTCAGTGTGCCACAAAAATAGTGAAGTTGACAAATAAAGAAGGGGTCAGCATAGAATTTGAAGCATCTTAACACACACCAAAGCAAGTGGAGCTGAATCAAATGGACAATGCAGCAATAGAGGAGATACCAGTGGTGTGTGATTTTTGGATGTGTTTCCGGATGAGTTGCCAGGTATGCCACCTGATCATGAAATCGAGTTTGTTATTGAGTTGATACCTGGAACTGCACCTACAGCTAAGAGGCCATATAGGATGCCTCCTATGGAGTTAGCGGAGCTCAACAAGCAAATTCAAGAGCAGCTAGAGAAGGGTTTTATTCACCCTAGCTCTTCGCCTTGGGGAGCGCTAGTACTTTTCGTGGACAAGAAGGATGGATCCCAAAGGATGTGTGAGGATTACCGAGCTCTCAACGAGGTGACAATCAAGAACAAGTATATGTTGCCTCGAATAGAGGATTTGCTTGACCAGATGAAGGGTTCTTGTGTTTTCTCCAATATTGACTTGAGGTCAGGTTACTTCCAAATGAATATTAGACTGTCGGACATACCCAAAACAACATTTCAGACACGATATGGATCCTATGAGTACATTGTGATGTCTTTTGGATTGACGAATGCACCTGCATACTTCATGTACCTCATAAATAATGTATTCATGGATTACTTGGATAAATTTGTGGTAGTGTTCATTGATGACATTATGATCTACTCGAGGAGCGAGGAGGAGCATGAGGAGCATTTAAGGCTCACATTGCAGAAATTAAGGGAGCACCAATTATATGCTAAATTCAGCAAGTGCCAATTTTGGTTGAGGGAGGTGTCATTTTTGGGACATATCATCTTTGGAGGAGGAGTATCGGTTGAACCAGGAAAAGTGAGAGATGTACTAAAATGGGAACCGCCGCAAAATGTGAAGGAAATAAGGAGTTTTCTTGGTATGGCTAGATATTACCGTCGATTCATCAAGGATTACTCCAAAATAGCCAAGCCCATGACTGAGCATTGTTGATGAAGGGAAATGCATTCCAATGGACTCAAGCTTGTCAAGACGGTTTTGAGGAGCTGAAGAAGAGGTTGACAACAACACCTGTGTTGGTTTTGCCAGATGTGAGCAAAAGTTTTGATATCTATTGCGATGCATCAAGGTAGGGAATCAGATGTGTGCTCATGCAAGAAGGTCAAGAAGTAGCCTATGCATTGAGGCAATTGAAGAAATATGAGAAGAAATATCCTACGCATGATCTTGGACTTGCAACCGTAGTGCATGCTTTGAAGATATGGAGCCACTACATTCTTGGTCACAGGTGTGAGATATATATGGATCATAAAAGCCTCAAGTACATTTTCACACAAACGGACCTTAATTTGAGGCAAAGAAGATGGTTGTAGCTCATCAAGGATTATGATGTTGGAATCAATTACCAGTCGAGAAAGGATAATGTAGTGGCTGATGCTTTGAGTCGAAAAGGAGAAAGCTATCAACTCACGATTCACGAATTACCATTCGAACTATGGAAGGAGTTTGGACAATTGAATCTTGGATTCATGAATGAGATGGGAATAATGGAGTTAAATCCAACCTTGGAGCAAGAAATTCGAGAAGGTCAGACCAAGGATGAGGAAATTCAAAAAAATCAAGGAAAGGAGTCAAGCAGGGAGAGAATTCAGATTTGATGAGGATGACCATGACACTCTATGGCTTGGGAAAAGAATTGTTGTGCCTAATATAAAGCATATTCGAGAAATGATATTAAATGAGGCACATGACTCACCTTACTCAATTCATCCCGGCTGTACGAAGATGTACAAGGTCTTGAAAACATGATATTGGTGGGCTAAATATGTAGCTTTGTGTGATGTGTGCCAATGAGTCAAAGATGATCATCAAAGGCCAATTGGATTATTGCAGCCATTGAAGATTTCAGAATGGAAGTGGGAAGAAATCGGTATAGACTTTATAGTTAGATTACCACGAACCCAATCTGGCTATGACTCAATATGGTTTATTGTAGATCGGTTGACAAAATCAGCTTATTTCATTCCTGTCAAGACCAAGTATACTGCTGCACAGTTAGCCGAGTTGTATATGGAGAAAATTGTATGCCGACACGGAGTACCCAAGAAAATAATGTTTGGCTGAGGTTCTCAATTTACCTCAAGGTTCTGGTAGAAACTGCATGCAGCTATGGGTACAAGGTTAAATTTCAGCTCGACATATCACCCTCAAACGGATGGACAAACTAAGAGGACAAATCAAATAATGGAAGGTATGTTGAGGGCTTGTGCCTTGAAGCATGGAAGCAGCTGGGGCAAGAGCTTGCCGTATGTTTAGTTTTCCTACAATAATAGTTACCAAGCTAGCTCGAAGATGTCGCCATATGAAGCACTATACGGAAGGAAGTGTAGGACACCCTTGTTTTGGAATGAGACAGGAGAAAACCAAATATTTGGACCTTATGTGTTGCAAGAAGCTGAAAAACAAGTTCAGACAATCCACGAGAATTTGAGGGCTGCTCAATCAAGGCAAAAGGGCTATGCGGATAATAGGCAGCGAAACTTAGCCTCTGAAGTGGGAGACTTTGTATATCTGAAAGTATCATCTATGCGAGGTCACAAGCGGTTTAAAGTCAGAGGCAAGTTGACACCTTGCTATATTGGACCATTCAAGATTTTGGGCAAACATGGAGAATTGGCGTATAAGTTGGAGATGCCAGCATCTTTCTGATGTTCATGATGTGTTTCATATTTCACAGCTCAAGAAGTGCTTAAGGGTACTGGAAGAACAAGTGCCAATGGAAGAATTGGAGGAAGATTTGACTTATGCCGTGCAACTGGTCAAAATCTTGGAAACCAAGGAGAGAGTCACAAGGTGATTCGATGGTGCAAAGTAAAATGGAAGCATCATGCAGAATTAGAAGCAACTTGGGAGCTGGAAGATTAACTCAAGAAAGAATTTCGCTATCACTTCTCTTCTACATCGAATCTCGAGGACGAGATTCATTTAAAGGGGGGTAGGTTTGTAACATCCTCATTTCCATCCATCATGCATTGCATACATTCTTATACATGTTTAACATTAAGCAACATAAAAAAGAATAAATTTAAAATGAATTAGAAGCAAAACAACAATTAAAAACCTGTATAGTGGCGGACTTGTCTGCTTTAGACCCCGGACTAGTCTATTTTGCTTTCTATTGACTCTTCAGACTTGTCCGCTCTTGCCGCGGATTAGTCCGATTGAGCTTCTATTGATTGACTGGACTTGTCCGTTTTCAAGTATGGACTAGTCCGTTCCTAGCTACTGGAACTTTTCAGAGTTGTCCGATATACCCCTCTTTTGATCCGGTCTTTGGATAATTGATCACCGGACTTGTCCGACCTTCACCGGACTTGTCCGTTTTGCTTTCTAGACATGATTGGACTTGTCTATTATTCAACTGGACTTGTCCATTCAAGTGTCTGGTCTCGATCGGACTAGTCCGGCCTCTAGCGGACTTGTCCGGTGTGCCCGACTCGGATTCAATCATTTCCTCCATGACATGTTATTGGATATTTACCTTAATTTGGCTCAAGAACGACATGCCCAACCACTGTGGAGCCCATTTGGGACCCCACCTTGACATCCACTGCCTTAAACTCGAAATGTATCAAACCCTACCACCCGCACCTATATATAAACACCCCAACACCCACCCTTTCACCTCTTTGCCACAATTGAAGAAACCCCAAACCCTAGTTCGTGAGACCCGCCATCAAGAAGAGTTCATCGCAGCTAGGAGGAGGGAAGGAGGAAGGAGAAGGATCAAGCAAGGTCGATCTTCATCAACTCATCGGTGACATATTTATCTGTCCACCAATTCTCCATCTTCTTTGGATCTAGGCTCAAGATCTCGGGTTTCGTCGAATTCTTGACCCTCGAGTTGTTAAATTCATGATAATTATCTTAGATCATCTTTCTACATCAATCTCGGTCCCATAATTCGACTCAAACTATACTCTAGTTGGAAATTCGCCAAAAACCCTAGCCGAGCGGACTTGTCTGGCCCTGTGCGGACTAGTTCGATCGACTTTCTGTCCAGGGCGGACTAGTCCGATCCCCTGTACGGACTTGTCTGGCCACCTGGAACTGAAGTTGCTGAATTAATTCCAATTTGACTCAAATCAACTCAAAACATGTTCAAAGTTGTTTAACACCATTGTAACTAGTAAGTAAACATTTGTAGCAACTCATTAACAATTTTTACCACATAATTGCATTAATCATGCATGTCATGTCATATTGAGTAATATATGAGCATTTATTGTTTGTAATGTCTGTTTTGTTTGTCTTTTGCGCATAATAGAAGGTGTTCGCTAGAGGGTGCTCTCGAGGACCTCCTGTACCAGAACTTCGAAGCTTTTGACCCAAACCAAGCTCAAGAGCAAGGCAAGTGTCCTTGATCATTTTGATCCTGTTTTTTAATGTTTTGTTTGCGAAACTGCATGCTTGTGTCATGTTGATGGGAAACCCATTTATAGGTGTTTACTAGACTTGTTTGACCATCATTGTCGCTTGGGAAATGTTGTAGATAGCCGGGAAAGGCATTTTACCTTTTTGCTTCGCTCTAATTTATTGGGATAGGAAAATAAAAAAATGGCTTAACTATGAATTATTGCACTCATGGCTGATGAGAATTTATGAATATGGTTAATCGGTAACATGGGACTTGGAAGATCTAAGAAAGCATGGTTTGTGGATTGGGTTGGATGATATGGTGGTTTACTTGCCTTGGATCTAAGGACCGGTTCATGCGAGATTAAGCCAGGACAATAGTGCCACCACAAGGCGAAGTATGGGTGCGGCTTAGTTGATTAATTAGGCGTATTGCCAACATTGTTCGGATCGTTTGGAGGAGCGGAGAATGAGAGTCGGTTGGGTTTGCAATAGTGGCGGGACTGCTTTGGGATCTGAACGGCACAAGAGGGGGCCCTTGATTGGATGTGCTCAGTTGGAGGCATCACCACCGGTCCTCAGTGGGTCTGAATATGGTGGTAGTCGCTTTGTAAAGGCTATTCTGTGATCTCTTGGCCATAAGAAAGTGTAATTGGCATAAGAGAGGTTTCTTTAGTCGCTGGCGGGTGATGAAATAACGAACTTGTGGGTAAAGTGGTACAACCTTTGCAGAATGTTTAAAAACAATCAAGATAGCCGTGCTCCCGGTTATGAGCACCTAGACAACTTCCATGATTAGAGTGGAACTTGGGATTTGGGATGGTTTGGTCATGGTTATGGTTTGTGTTATGATAAATGAACATGGTTATTGATGAAAGTAAGAATCTGGTGTATGGGTAAATAATTGATGATGGATTAATATTATGTTAATTATGTGAAATATGATGGGATTACTTCACATAGACAATGTAGGATGTTGTTTTCATGTTTTAAATGTACTTTTCAGCAATTAGCCATTGTTATTTATCATTCCTTGTTTAAGCTACATGCCATTATTTCCCACACTTGGTGAGTACGACATGTGTTCACCCTTATAATCCCCCCACCAACAGTTTCAGGTGATGTTTGGGAGCACCCTGAGGATAATGCGGAGTACTAAGTTGTGTGCTGCTATTGACTTGGCTGTGGATTGCTTGGAGCCGCGCTATATCCCCTATGCTTAGTTTGCTCAGTTTAGATTATTTCCGCTGCATTAGTTTCAGATTTATTAATAATGATCATTAAAGTTTGTAATTTGAGCATTATTTGAATATTGTAATAGAAGTACTTGTTAATAATTTGTGTTTTGGTAATTTTATTTATATCATTTGTGATGTACTCATGTATGTGTCATCAATGTCCTGGGCACACATATACGTTCACTTGGTTCATTTTCAGAATTGGGTGTCACACTCACCCATGGTCTTCTCTACAGTCACAACCTTTCGTGGACTCATAATTTTTGGCAATTTTGTAACCGGATTTGTGACAATATCATCCCAATTGATGCTTGAAATGTTGTCATCGTGATCCAAGCAAACAATCAAATTCTTGACTTTTTCCACAATATGAGCCATAACAAGTGTGTCTGCATACGATGCAATTACCCTCAAACCATCATCTAGACCCTTGCTAGGTAACAACCAATAAATCCTCAAATTTGGTTTTGGATCATATCCAAGCTGACCAATAAAATCATCGAACCATAACGGAGACCATGTATCTTTTTCACAGTTATCAAACCAATTCACTTCAGCATCAATATATGCCCTATTCATCCCTTGCCCAACAAAAAAACCTCCATGTCGCACCTCAAGTGAAAACAATTCATCCCCATCATCTGCATTCACCAGACAAGCAGTTACAAGCCAATATATTGTTGCAAAAATTATATAGTAAGTCAGAGAAGGAGAATGTCCTAGTGCTCACACTACTACAATAAGCCTTATCACAGGAGGCTCCAAACCTATCATAACACGCGGTTTTTAAAATTGCTTGAAACGAAGAGCCTGTGATAATCTGCAATTTCACAGGCGGAAAAGTGACACCGCCTGTGAAGACACATTATCACAGGCGGTTTTTTACATAGGCTAGCCGCCTGTGAAGATAAGTTATCACAGGAAGGTCATGCAGCATATATAACCACATGTGATAATTGTGTTATCACAGACGGGTCGTGTAGCATATATAACCGCCTGTGATAATAGTGTTATCACAGGCGGATCTTGACCTACATCAAGCCGCCTGTGAAGATAGTTTATCGCAGCCGGTTTCTACCATAACAGTAACCACCTGTGATAATTAGGTTATCACAGATGGTTCTTTACCTATATCTAGCCGCCTGTGATAATTATTTTTCACAGGCGGGTCTAGCCATTGGTAAATAACCGTCTGTGATAAGGTATAACCTATGCAGTACTAGCTGCTGTTATTTCTAATTTCCAGGTCAATTCAATATAATTATAGAACAGAAGTCAACAATATCATCATATAATTCAACAATATCATCACACAAGTCATCTCACATAAGTCAATTTCACTAAAACAATATACATATGTACAAGTTACACATACAATTCATCTCATAGTTTACAACTTTTCACTAAAAACTGTTTCTATTGGCATAGTCGCAAAGTTCTGACACATCAGCTATTGCACAATTCTCATCAAAGAATGCCGTCTCTGACAAAGTTAATCACCGCATGTCCTATGTAAGCTGCAACTTCTGTCCTTCTATCCTTCTTAAGTTTTGCGATTGCTTTTTCAAATTCTTTTTTTTTTCATGTGCTTGAACTTTGCTGAGTCTCGATCCGCCTTGATGTCGAATAGCGTCTTTGCTATCCGTGTAGGGTCAAGGATACCTGTCTTGTGTTTCATCTTTTCATTATCCATGTATTGCATCCTATTGAAGAAGTCCAGAATTGTTAGAATCTCATGAAATGTGTATGTGTGTAGTAAGAAAAGCAAATGCAAAATATTAGAGGCACTTACAAGCACCAGACGAGTAGCAGGTTGATTTCGAGCATGCCCCGATGGAAAAGAGAATGCAACTCTTCAAATAAAATGACTCGTCTATCTGCTCCAGTGCTCCAGAATGCATCTTTTGGAATACGGAATATGACGCAAGAAATCTCATATTTTGTGCTAGCAAGGATGTACCACTCATGCATTCTTTTGAGCGGGGCAGGTTGTTTGCTAAGTTGTACGGATGTCATGAACAACTTCCCATTCTAAAATTTAGGAGGAACATCCTCAAGCTTGTATATTGGAACTCCTTGTTTAACTAAAGCCGTCCGCCGATTATACATGACACCGTCTTCTTCCCACTCCTCGATATCTTCTAATGCCGACTCATGAGAAGAATGAGATGCACTCGATTTTCTAATATTTTCCTTCATAGTTTCCAAATACTTTGACACTTCTGATGAAGGTTTCTTAATTTCGTATGAGCTAACTTTGATAGGCACAAATGATCGAGGAGTAGTCGTCGGAAGTTGGACACTGGCTTGTTGTTGAACCTGTTGTTCAACTGATTGCTCTTTACTCTCAGCAGCTGGCTCTAGTACTACTTCAAGTTGTTGCTCTTTACTAGCAATAGCTTGCTCTGGTACTGCTTGAAGCTGTTGTCCAACTTGTTGCTCTTGGATATCTTTACTAGCAAGGTTACTATCATCCTTGCTAAGACATAGGGGGAGTGGATCTTCCTGGACTTTCGCCTTGGAAGATGGGGTTGCAGTATTTCGAGATGCGATGAGGCTAGAAATTGGCTAATCGTCCAAAACGATATCGCGTCGGTGCCAAAGGATTAATTGGTTGACAGCCTGACCCAGAGTCGCGATCCCCTCAGGTGTGACGTGGTCTATTTCATTATCTTCATAATCATTATCAATGATCTGAAGAACTTGCACCATAACATAATACAACGGAAGTGAATTCCCGTTGAAGTCACGATCAGGCTTTTCCATAGCAGTGACAACCTGTTTGGTTTTCTTCCCTGCCCTGCCGATGGGGACAAGAAGAAGACAAAATTTGTCGTTAGCAATATCATCGACACGGAACTTATGGGTTGACCCTGAGCCTGGTACAGAACCAACGCTACTAGGGTAGGCAGTTGGAGATACTAATTGCTCCTTTAGAACCAGAACCATCGCTGTACTCGGTGCCACTAATTGTCCTGATTGTCTAAGTTATTCCATTATTTCTTGCATATTTTCTTTGACCTTTTGAGCAATCGTTTCATCAAGTGTTTTATTAAACTTCTCACATCTTCTATATGTGTCTTTATCTTTAGGGAAACCATCTAGCCAAGACATTTGAGAAGAGACTGCTCAAACCCGTCCGCTGTGTTCAGGTTTTCCTAAGATTGCGGTAAGTTGGTCATTCTCCCTCTTCGGCTTGAAGAGACCCTTCTGTTGCTTTTCAATTACTTCATTCATTTTATCCTGTACTTCATTCATAGAGTCGGGCTTATCAAGTTTGCCCTCGCTAGTCAAAACTGACCGAGCAAAGACCCACCAATGAGTTCTCTCATTGCAACCTTCTAATGGGTGAGGGTTGCCCTTACTGTAATTTCGTCTAATATCTTATTCTATTTCTGGACTTTGGGAACATATCCGGCAGACCCGAAGCGATGATGGTATTTGTTCTTTTTTGCAAGCTCTGACCTAGTTGCACTAAGAGCTTTAGCATTAGGTGTGGTCTTTTGACGAACACACTCTTGCCACTGAGCTTGTGTGATTTTTCCCATCTTCCTCGGGCTAGGGACCTTATCGGCCTTAACATAAGCATTCATTTCACTCTTCCAGCCACGAAACTTCTTGCCGCAAGAGACCTATGTTGCTTTCTTTACAGCTTCTTCTGTGCCTTTCGGGAACTTCAATTGTTTCTTTATCCTTTCTCACAACTCATTCTTGGTCTGCTCGGGTAATTTCCTCCAATTCTCGGTTGTGATCGGCACGAGCTCCCTAACAAGAAAACCGCATGCATTATGATACTTGGTAACTGAATCCAGTGGTTCTTGGGGAAGCCCACCTGGACCGACCCTTGTTATGTACATGATGCGGATGGACCCTTATTGGGACCTCGTTGCCCTCGTTTCCGCTGGAGTGAAGGTGAGGATTCATCCATTGGAGAACCTTTTGCTGTTTTAGGAGCCGAAGTCACCTCGTTGTCTTCGCGATTAATCTAGGTAGAAAAGAATTATAAGACTTTGTATACTTGACAACCAACATTAACTTAAACTATTGAATTTAAGATTTGTGATCCATACCTCGTCGGTAGGATCATATTCCGGGTCGAGATCCTCTGAAGTCTTTTTAATTTTTATATTAGAAAAAGGATCCGATGAACTATGAAAGGAGCCTGAACTGCTAGAGTCAGTAAACTCCGTATTGTCTTCTTTATTGTTACTACCAGCACCAATCTTCTTAGGGCTTTCCATGCTAGAACTAATAAGACAAAAACTATAATAAATGGCATATTAACTCTACATGAAGTGTTGCACGAAGAAAAAGATGGAAGCATTCTAGGATTTGATAAGTCATTCTAGGGTTTAAGGCGATTGACCAAAAGGTTCCTATACATTGCGAGGGTGACAAGCATGTTAAAGTTGCTCACCAGCAATGGCAATTTTATCTTCTTATTCTAAATATGCAGTTACTTGTATCTCTGTTCTAAGCACAAGCGATGTTCAACAGCCATATGCGAGCACATTGGTTTGTTTGGCAAAAGGATAGCGACACTGATCTCGAAGGAGCACAACCCTGTGAGATGAAGTGTGGGGCGGCTACACTCTATTTTCAGTACAGATGCTATTATCCACTCATGTGACCACCAAGTTCCCAAATTTTAACTGAAATTTGGCAGAGCTTCCTTTGTATGTTGCTGATTTTGTCCACAATTTTTAAATAGAGAACATTGATATTTGCAGAAACAATATATTGCAAACTTGTTACACACATCCTCAGGATTCCATAAATGTAAATTATGAAGTCTTTTGATGATCCTATTAGAAATTACGATCCAAACAGCAACTGAATACATAACTGTCCAGATTCTGGACTGTTACGACACCTTAAACGGTACTTCGATTTATACCTGGTTATTGCGTGTTTTAGCCTTACCGTTGAATAGGAAATTGATAAAGGACTCTTTAAGATTTCTAGACATGTATAGATATGCATACGTTTCTTTTCTAAGTTAAGAATTATGGCTGTTCAAAGTTCAAAAATTTTCTGGTTGTTTCAGATAGCACTGTACACAGGTACTAACTTAAACTCCAGTTTCTAATTAGTTCTAAACTGAATTTGAGGTAACAATGAATAGAAAAGTTGTATAATAGCTCTTCCCCTTTCAAAAAATGTGTCACAATAGACTAGAAGAGCTTTCTACAGATAATTATGGCAAAAATTCAGATGCTTGTTCATACAGTTTCAGAACAACAGCTGATTTAGTTAGAGAAGATTTTCATCACCTTACAACTGATGAGTAGGTTTAGGCCCGATCTTCCAAAAGTTAAAGTCGATTGGGATGGAGAACTCGACGTTGATGATCCGTGGCACTCGAGTGGTTCGAGTACCCCTGCAATCACTACACCACTGCTCCATTGGTTATCAACCATGCTGCACACGCTTGACCTCGCCAAGAAGGCTAATCCCTGCAAGTGCAACCGAGAACACTAGCAAGAACGTCAAGACACAATCTGAAATCTCGAAGTTGGGGTCTCACAAACCGTAGAACAACGATATTATTGATCTAAGCAAAACCCACCGAATATGAACAGCGGCTGCAGTATTTAAAGGCTAAGGTTCGGCCAAGACACGATTAGACGCGTCCCTAATGGACTCTTAAGAGGACAAGGCCCAAAGGCCCGATTCGGTGGCGCAGCACCGGACAGAAATCTGGACTCGACTTGTTTCGACGATTCCCAATGACATCAGAGGGATATTGAGGTGGGACTAGAACCATTGGAAATTTTATATTCTCCTCTTTCCGTTCATATGTATAACGTCGAAAACGGAGTCCGTATGCCTCCTGGGCGTCCATTTTAAGGTGGACTGCTCCTGGACTCCGAGTTGAACTCGAGTCCAAGTTGTAAACTGTTTCCATCAACTTGAGGACGTCCCAGATGGTTCTCCACGCTCCCAAGGCATCTTTCATTCACTTGTTGATCTTCTACATTATTCCTAATAACAATTAAATCATCACATAGCAATATATTCTCAAACTCACATGCAAAAGAAGTTAGGAACGAATTCACCTGCTGATTTATTAACCGTGCTCGTGCTCTTGTGATTGGTCCTTGCAGTTCAATGTGTGTCTCCGCTGTTGTGATGTCCTCATCAACAACGGTCTATTGGCTTGAAGGCCAATAAAAAACTTACAGAATAATTCAAGAGCTTTACAAAAAGTATTCATTTGCCTCCATCGCCCTTTAGGTTGAAGAGATATAGATTTTAAAGTTGGACACTGCTATCAGATTTCAGAAGTGAATTTGACAAAATTTACTTTATTTGTTGCTGGTTTGATCCTTGATTTTCAAACAGATAACATCACAACTTGACAGCAAGTTTCATGAGGATTCTGACATGGAATTCAATAGAAAAGATGTAGAGAACTCGCTACAGAAGGCTAACCAAGGATGCCTACCCTTTTTGAATTCTCGAACCCTGACCAAGGAAATCTATGCAAGGCATCATTTGACTCGGCCGGCGGCGAGGGCGAGGAGGGAGGCGACACGGGGACGGAGGAGGGAAGGTCAAAGGGTTTAGGGTTTACCGTGAAGCTCGGCTGCGACGGCAATGGCTTCGCTCGACGTACCTGGAAGTGACGAGGGTGACGCAAATGAAGAACGGCGAAGCTCAGTGACGATAGCGGCGAACACTTGGCGGCAAATTGTAAGACCTATGTGTGCTCAATACATTGGCTTGTAGTGAATACACTTGGCATTGATGATAAAAAGTTTTGAATATCACCAAAACACCTTTTTATCAAGGTCCGACTCTAGCTCCGAGCTATAGCAAGGTCCGACCATAGGTCCGACTTGTTTTGGGTAGCTCCGGCTGCGTTAGATGCTAGGTCCAACTTTTTGGTAAGGTCCGACTAGCTTTGGTCAGCTCCGGGTGAAGTTTTTGTCTTTAGCTCCGACATGTCTTTGATAGCTCCGACATATATTTGATAGCTCCGGCATGCTTTTGCTAAGCTCCGACGTACTTTGTCTAGCTCCGGTTTTGGATTGACTAGTTTTTGGTAAGCTCCGGTGCTAGGATCTACTAGTTTTGGTAAGCTCTGGCAGGTGCTTCATTGTACTAGTTTTGGTAAGCTTCGGCGCTAGGTTCTACTAGCTTTTGTTAGCTCCAGCTCAAGGTCCGGGTTGCTCTGGCAAGGTCCGGAACTTGACTGTAGTGCTTCTGCTTTTCATTTGCAATGTTTCATACTTGCTTTACATTGTTGGAAAGATTTCTTAGTATTCATTTGCTAAGTTTTTGGTGCGTTTTGGTTGATATGGATGATTTCTTTTTGATATGCTTTGCAACATGCTTATGTGAGGTTCTCACGTAGGGTGTTGTGTTCGGAACTAACTTGAGTCAAGTCGAGGACTTGGGCTCGTATGGATTGGTTGTTTATTCATGTGCAGGTGTTGCTTGAGTTCAAGACATGGCTGGTAACGGGATCCATTGGACTAGTCTCAGGGAGGAGATGAGGTTCCAACAACCAAATTTAGGAGGAATTGTGGTTGAGCTGATCAGGAGGTTGCGCGGCATGATTGAATCAAAAACAATGCATGTGAAGGTATCATGGACGTCATTGGAAGATGTTTGTACGTATGCAAGGAGTGCATGGACGTGGCTACATGTTTCCGGGACGTGATGAAGAGATGTGTACGTAAAGAATTGGTCGGAAAGGTCCAATCGACTAGGTTATGGACTCAGGCTGCGGCTGAGTCGGATTTGACTCAAATATGGAAATATTTGAGTTGGTTATGATAGGATTTTGTGTGGGTCACGAATTTGAGTTGTTTAGGAATGTGGGATACGTTCCTAAGGTGTTTGGAAGTCTTAAGATTGCTTCTATCTGCGTATAGAAGAATCTTGAGCAGTTATGGAAAGTTACGATTCATGGTCTGAGTAGGATTGGAGTCCTAGTTGATATTGGGTTGGCCTAAGGGCTGGTTATATAAGAAAGGGAGCCCAGATCTTGTGGTGCACCACTTTGGGGCTGTTCCTCTTGTTCTATTTAATAAAATTCGTAGTTTTAAAGAACTTTTGTGTCTTGTTCGTCCGACATGTTCCAGACAAGTTTTACTCGTCGAGTTTCTGGACAGCACTACCTTTCGTCGGTGGTTTTATCATAACTTGAGTTTTACTGATCCAATTGACGTGATCCTTTTTGGGTTGTCTTCACAACTTGATTGTCTATCATCTGTCAAAATTTCACGGTCATTGAATTTGTGGTCTATGATCTACACGAGTTTCTTTGCAGCGTTCCAGAACTGTTTTTTTCTCGGGTAGGGCAGATTGACCATTGTTTGATCTTTCGATCATAACTTGAGTTTTTATCGACGGATTGGAGTGATTCTTTTTATGTTTTTTTCATGAATTGATTCTCTCTGATATATATCACTTTTGTCACGGTGAAACACGTTTAGATTAGTCTCACTCACGGTTTCTTTAACAGATCGTTTTTCTACTGAGAGGGTTTGGGGTTTAATTGTTTCCGCTGCGTAAAATTTTTAAATCTACCATTCACCCCCCTCTGGTAGCTTTTCACGTGCTCTTCGATCCTACAATTGGTATCAGAGCCACGGTGCTCTAATCTTTGTGATTTGCACATGTTTTTGACTAATCATCATGGAGAAGTACTCCGCCAAACTGCGTGTGTTTGCTGGTATAGATTTTCAGGTTTGCAAGGCACGCATGGAGGCTTTCATCCAGGCACAAGGCTTTGCAATTTGGGAGAAGTTATACAAGCCTTACGAAGTGCCATCAAATGATCAAGTTACAGCTACAAATCTGAGAGATGTCGACAACAACAACAAGACTCGGAACTTGATCATACAAGGATTAACACAAAGCGACTTCGACCGTGTTGCACACCTCCGATCTGCATACGATGTGTGGAAAGCACTTTGTGACTACCACGAAGGATCCAACATGATCAAAGAGATTGAGGAGTTTCCAGAGGAGGAGCTAGCACTTTTCTCTACGAGGTTCTCAAAAGCATTGCAAAATGTGAGAACTAGAAGGAGAGGAAGCTCCGAACCTCAACGATTCTTCGAATGTGGTAAGACAGACATTTTCGTTCAGATTGCCCTAACCTTTTAGGTCCTACTTCTCGGGATGAAAAGAAAACAAGAACGAAGCACTCCTATGCAAAAGATACGAAGAAAAAGAAGGGTACCATAGGACGCAAGATGATTAACAGCTTCATCACCACACTTCAAGAACTTAGTTCAAGTGATGTAGACTTTGAAAGTGATGAAGATTATGATGATCTGGCCAACTTATGCTTTATGGCGGGCAAAACAAGATCAAGATCAAGTCATGAGGATGCAGAACACAATAGTGAAGACGATGAGGTATGTTCTACCTGTAATGAAATATGTGATGCTATTTCTCGTGCAACTATTATTGTCAAGAAAAAAGGACAAAAAGCTTAGGGATAATGCTGCTAAAATTGAATCACTAGAATTTGAAATTAACCGTTTAAAAACTTTGATTCCTAGTGATGACACATGTCCCTCATGTGACTTAAGAAGTGCACACTCCTCCACTCTAGATAAACTTGAGTTAGAAATTAAAAAGAACAAAGAGCTTGATGCACTTAATGATAAAAACTTGAAAGATGCTAGCTGTTCTACAATTGATTTGCATTGTTCTACTTGTGATGATCTTGATAAGAAACTACAGGATGCTTTGAATGAAATTTCTATATTGAACAATGCTTTACGTTCTCATGAAGTTAAATTTTGTTCAAATTGCAAACTAAAAGGAAAGACTTCATGTGAAAATTGCCTTGATCTGTCCAATAAACTTGATGACATGCATAGGACATTAGATCGGTTTTGTAATGGGAATAAGAACCTAAACTTACTGCTAAATTCTTCCAAGTCTTGCAATAATAAAACTGGTTTAGGTTTTGATTCTCATGCTCATGCTAAGGCACATCCACCTAAAATTGTAAAGTCATTAGGAAGTGGTTTGATTCAAACAGTTCCTAAACATAATGGAGTGGTTTTCAAATCTGCAGAAGTGTTGCCTCATTCGGTTTCAAATAAAAATATTGCTTGCTCATCTAGACATGAACACAGAGTTAAATTTCATTGTACCTTCTATGGTAGAGATGGTCATGTCATAGAGTTTTGTTATAGACTAGCTAAACAACAGAAAAGGGAAAGAATGGTTGCTAGATCTCATAACTTTCATGCAAAATTTGTTGCACATATTAAACCGATTGTACAACTTGCTGTTTTGAGTCAAAAACATTCAAAGTTTACCTCCGGACCTTCTGTTTTTGCCTCCGGAGCTACTGATTTTTGAGCTACACAAGTAACACCTTATAGGTCAGTAGTCAAGAATAAAAAATCTCAAACTTTGACTCATAAACCTGCTGTTTTGTACCAACTTTTGCGTGTTTTTCCTGCTGCACGTCGCGTGACTCAGTACTGGATTCCTAAATGCCTTTTGACTAACCCCAGTATTGAGTCATCGACGTATTGTGCTTTTATGTAGGTTACACGTCTGAGGAAGGAGAACATTTGGATTGTGGATTTAGGTTGCTCACGCCACATGACCGGACCTTCACGTGTTCAATCCTTCGGAGGTAAATGGTATGTTCTTGTTATTGTTGATGATTATTCTAGATACTCTTGGGTTTATTTTATGGCGTCTAAGAATGAAGTTTTTAGTCACTTTAGAACTTTATTTCTTAGATTATCAATTGATCACCCAGGATCATTAAAAGCAATTAGAAGTGATAATGGAACTGAATTTAAAAATCAATCTTTTGATCACTTTTGTGCTGAAAATAGAATAGATCATCAATTTTCTTCACCATATTTACCTCAAAAAAAAGGTGTTGTAGAAAGAAAGAACAGAACCTTAGTTGAGATGGATAGGACTATGCTTGATGAATATCAAACTCCTAGGAAATTTTGGGCTGATGCGTTAGCAACCGCTTGTTATGTCTCATATCGTGTTTTCTTGCGTGCTAAGCTAGCTAAAACACCATATGAGCTCCGGTTTGGACATAGGCCTAGTGTTACACACTTTCGGGTCTTTGGTTGCAAATGCTTTGTTAGGAAACATGGTAATCTTGATAAATTTGAACCTAGATCCTTTGATGGCATGTTTCTTGGTTATCCATCTCATACTAGAGGCTACCGTGTGCTTTTACTTGACACTAACAAAATTGTGGAGACTTGTGAAGTGTCTTTTGATGAAGCTAGCCCAGGTACTAGCTCCGGTGTTGCAGGACCAGATCCGTATCCTCAAGGGGAGGGTATTTTCGAAGATGAAGAAGAGCTGGTTATACTGCCTGGTAGTTCCGAAGTTGACACGTGTCCAGCTCCGGACATTGAACAAGCTCCGGCTATCACCTATACTGGTCCTGATTTCCACAAGTCACAAGCTCATCAATCTATGATGAACCTAATGAAGAAGAAGCTTGTGAGACATCTGTTCCCTTACGTTTTTACAAAGATCATCCCCCATAACAGATGATTGGAAGCTTGCACGAACGAGTCACACGGTCCAGGTTTTGCGATCCAACCTCTCATGCTCATTCTGCTTTTGTTGCTTCTTTTGAACCCAAAGATATATCACACACACTCACTAATGAATCTTGGATTATTGCCATGCAAGAAGAGTTAGAAAATTTTGAAAGAAATAATGTTTGGAAACTTGTACCTCCACCTCAAGGTCACACTTTAATTGGAACTAAATGGGTATTTAAAAATAAACAAAGTGAGGATGGGGTTGTGGTTAGGAATAAGGCTAGGTTGGTTGCTCAAGGTTTCACTCAAGTTGAAGGTCTAGATTTTGATGAAACTTTTGCTCTTGTCGCTAGATTAGAAGCCATAAGAATTTTGTTGGCTTTTGCAGCATCTAAAGGTTTTAAGCTATATCAAATGGATGTTAAAAGTGCTTTTCTTAATGGCTACATAGTTGAGGAGGTTTATGTCAAACAACCACCGGGTTTTGAAAATCCAGTTTTTCCTAACCATGTTTACAAACTGTCCAAAGCCTTATACGCTCTCAAACAAGCCCCTAGAGCATGGTATGATAGGTTAAAAACATTCTTACTTGAAAATGGGTTTACCATGGGCAAGGTTGATAAAACTGTTTTTGTGCTTAAGCATGGCAATGACTCATTATTCGTTCAAGTGTATGTGGATGATATTATCTTTGGTTGTGCTTCTCATGATCTTGTGTCCAAGTTTTCAGCAATGATGAGTTCCGAATTTGAAATGAGTATGATGGGTGAACTCACATACTTTTTGGGGCTGCAAATCAAGCAAACCAATGAGGGTACCTTTGTGCATCAAACGAAGTATACCAAAGACCTCCTAAGGCGCTTCAACATGGACAAAAGCAAGCCTCTTCGGATACCAATGGGAACAGCAACAACACTTGAACTTGATGAAGATGGTGAATCTATGAATCAAAAAGAATATAGAAGCATGATCGGATCACTTTTGTACCTTACGGCATCAAGACCGGACATACAATTCAGCGTATGTCTTTGTGCACGGTTTCAGGCTTCCCCACGTGTTTCACATCATCAAGCCGTCAAAAGAATTCTCAGGTACTTACATGGAACTCAAGAATTTGGCATTTTTCTTCCTTCTTCCTCAACCGTTACTTTGAAAGCTTTTTCGGATGCTGATTTTGGGGGTTGTAGGATTGATAGAAAAAGTACTTCCGGTGCTTGTCATTTTCTTGGTAATTCTCTTGTTGCTTGGTCCTCTAGAAAACAAAATTCAGTTGCACAATCCACAGTCGAATCTGAATATGTAGCTGCTGCTAGTGCTTGCTCACAAATTCTTTGGATTGTTCAAACACTTAAGGACTATGGAGTTGATCTAGATAGTGTTCCACTATTCTGTGATAACACTAGTGCCATTTGCATTGCTAAAAACCCCGTGCAACATTCTAGAACTAAGCACATTGACATTAGGTATCACTTTCTCTGAGATAATGTTGAAAAAGGAAACATTGTGCTTCACCATGTAGATACCGAACAACAATTGGCTGACATTTTTACAAAACCTTTGGATTTCACTCGTTTTTGTTACATTCATAGTGAAATAGGGGTTATGCATCCTCATGGATTAAATTGAGGGGGAGTTTTTGAAACTTGGGAAGTCTATGTGTGAATCTGAAATTAAAATAATATGAGCATAGTATTTCATTCATATATGACTTTGTGATTCCTTTTACATGCTAAAAGATCTTACTACATTACTCGTGTTATACATTTTTGTAGTTTTTTCCATGTCTAGTAATTGGAATAATTACTTACACTAAAACTGGTCATGGTCGAACTTTCTTGCTGTTTTGAACTTGTTACATGTTCACAAGTGCTTTTAATCATTAAGAATTAATCAAGTAATCAACTCACATGTTGAGTTTTTATGAACAAAAATAAATTGAGAAAAGATCAAGAGAATATGCATGCATCGCACTTCTTCTTTTGAGATGGCTTATCATTGCACTTAGATATGAACTTGGAAGAAGTTGTGTATGACTAAAACCATGTCCTTAAGCTTCTGATTGTCAAATGACATAGGCTTGGCTTGGTTGGTTAGAATAAGACAGATGCGCATATAATCTCTTGCAAATATCATATGATCCAAATTTATGCTTTGAAAAATAATAAAATGCAGCAACTAGTGTCATGTTTTAAGGTTTTGAAATAGTTAAGTTTGTGAGATCATGACTTGATTAAATTGAAAATTACATTTGATCTCTAGCATGGCTCACACTACTTTATGTATTTCATTGATGTGATAATGTAAGGTACTTGATAGTATGACTTGGATGAGCTTTGTTTATATGTATATGTTATAATATGCTCATAACAACTAAAGGGGGAGAGATAATTTGTTTATATCTCATGACTTGCTGAATACATTGTCAAAGGGGGAGAGATAAGCATGAAGAGAAAGAGAATATGTGCATAAGGAGAGATAATAAAGGGGGAGAGATAATATGGGATATTTTTTTGGATCTTCTTCTCATTTTACTTTTGATTTACAAAGGGGGAGAAATTGTTTTCAAAACTTTTAATTGAATAAGCCAATGTTCGGATTTTAAATGGTGTTGCCAATGCATTCATCAAGGGGGAGATTGTAAGACCTATGTGTGCTGAATACATTGGCTTGTAGTGAATACACTTGGCGTTGATGATAAAAGTTTTGAATATCACCAAAACACCTTTTTATCAAGGTCCGACTCTAGCTCCGAGCTATAGCAAGGTCCGACCATAGGTCCGACTTGTTTTGGGTAGCTCCGGCTACGTTAGATGCTAGGTCCGACTTCTTGGTAAGGTCCGACTAGCTTTGGTCAGCTCCGTTGAAGTTTTTGTCTTTAGCTCCGGCATGTCTTTGATAGCCCCGTCATATATTTGATAGCTCCGGCATGCTTTTGCTAAGCTCCAACGTACTTTGTCTAGCTCCGGTTTTGGGATGACTAGTTTTTGGTAAGATCCGGTGCTAGGATCTACTAGTTTTGGTAAGCTCCGGCAGGTGCTTCATTGTACTAGTTTTGATAAGCTTCGACGCTAGGTTCTACTAGCTTTTGTTAGCTCCGGCTCAAGGTCCGGGTTGCTCTGGCAAGGTCCGGAACTTGACCGTAGTGCTTCTGCTTTTCATTTGCAATGTTTTGTACTTGCTTTACATTGTTGGAAAGATTGCTTAGTATTCATTTGCTAAGTTTTTTGTGCGTTTTGGTTGATATGGATGATTTCGTTTTGATATGCTTTGCAACATGCTTATGTGAGGTTCTCACTTAGGGTGTTGTGTTCGGAACTAACTTGAGTCAAGTCGAGGACTTGGGCTCGTATGGATTGGTTGTTTATTCATGTGCAGGTGTTGCTTGAGTTCAAGACATGGCTGGTAACGGGATCCATTGGACTAGTCTCAGGGAGGAGATGAGGTTCCAAGAACCAAATTCTGGAGGAATTGTGGTTGAGCTGATCAGGAGGTTGCGCAGCATGGTTGAATCAAGAACAATGCATGTGAAGGTATCATGGACGTCATTGGAAGATGTTTGCACGTATGCAAGGAGTGCATGGACATGGCTACATGGTTCCGGGATGTGATGAAGAGATGTGGACGTAAAGAATTGGTCGGAAAGGTCCAACCGACTAGGTTATGGACTCAGGCTGCGGCTGAGTCGGATTTGACTCAAATATGGAAATATTTGAGTTGGTTATGATAGGAATTTGTGTAGGTCACGAATTTGAGTTGTTTAGGAATGTGGGATACGTTCCTAAGGTGTTTGGAAGTCTTAAGATTGCTTCTATCTGCGTCTATAAGAATCTTGAGCAGTTATGGAAAGTTACGATTCATGGTCTGAGTAGGATTGGAGTCCTAGTTGATATTGGGTTGGCCTAAGGGCTAGTTATATAAGCAAGGGAGCCCAGAGCTCGTGGTGCACGACTTTGGGGCTGTTCCTCTTGTGTTCTATTGAATAAAATTCGTAGTTTGAAGGAACTTTTGTGCCTTGTTCGTCCGACTTGTTCCAGACAAGTTTTACTTGTCGAGTTTCTGGACAGCACTACCTTTCGTCGTTGGTTTTATCATAACTCGAGTTTTACTGATCCAATTGACGTGATTCTTTTTGGGTTGTCTTCAAAACTTGATTGTCTATCATCTGTCAAAATTTCACGGTGATTGAATTTTTGGTCTATGATCTACACGAGTTTCTTTGCAGCATTCCAGAACTGTTTTTTCTCGGATAGGGCAGATTGACCATTGTTTGATCTTTCGATCATAACTTGAGTTTTTATCGACGGATTGGAGTGATTGTTTTTGTGTTGTTTTCGTGACTTGATTCTATCTGATATCTATCACTTTTGTCATGGTGAAACACGTTTAGATTAGTCTCACTCACGGTTTCTTTAACAGATCGTTTTTCTGCCGAGAGGGTTTGGGGTTTAATTGTTTCCGCTGCGTAAGATTTTTAAATTTACCATTCACCCCCCCCCCTCTGGTAGCTTTTCACGTGCTCTTCGATCCTACACAAACGAAATTTTGGCAGCCTGACGGCGTCTAAGTGTTTCGCTCGGGTTAGGTTTTTCCAACGCAGCCTGAGGGGTATATATAGATGCATATTTTCTCAAGCAGATTTTAAGTACCGACCGCCTGAGAAGATGGTTATCTCAGGCGGGTTTTACTTACCAACCGCCTGCGAAGATTCAATTGTCTCAGGCGGTTGGTAAGTAAAACCCGCTTGAGATAAACATCTTCTCAGGCGGTTATTCAGTAACAACCGTCTGAGAAGATCTTTACTTCTTCTTAATTAATATTCTTGATTAAATGTGGGGCCTTTAAAATGGCAAAATCCCAGTTTCTTGTAATATTATTGATTAGTAAAGTTTTCCATTAAATTTCACTTCATAAATCCTTTGAAATTGGTCAGAACATAAAAAACATATAACAATTGCTATTTTTCATTTTTCTATGTTGATAAATATAATGATTTTTTCATTTATTTTTTCAATGGACATTTTTATTCATCATACCAACCACTATGAATTTTATCAATTTTTTTTAAATTTTTTTGAATCAATGTGTGTTCATAATTTGATGAATGCCTCATATGTATATGAGCATTTAGTTAGAATGATGGATAATTTGAATTTTGACATGTTGGAATGCTTTAAAAAAATTAACAAAATTCATACATGTATAAATAATATAAATATGTTTATACAAACAAATTTCAGTGAAGGATCCTTTTAGGAGATACACAAATGTGAATAATATGTGAGTATAAATTAATTTGATATTTACCAAAATATTACAATGTCAGCTATACAAGTTTTAAAATATTTAGTTAATGTGGTAGATGTTAATTTTTGAAAACTATAGAAGAAAGAATCACCAAATTTAGACTCAATTTGCAGAATCTATACATGTTTGAGTATTTATATTGGAATCTAAATAAATGAGAAGCAAGGAAAATGGAATTTGAAGAACAGGCTCGGACATTATCTCAGGCGGTTGGTAAGTAAAACCCATCTGAGATAAACATCTTTTCAGGCAGTTATTAAGTACCAATCGTTTGAGAAGATCTTTACTTCTTCTTAATTAATATTCTTGATTAAATGTGGGGCCTTTAAAATGGCAAAATTCCACTTTCTTGTAATATTATTGATTAGTAAAGGTTACCATTAAATTTTAGTTCATAAATCCTTTGAAATTGGTCAGAACATAAAAAACATATAACAATTGCTATTTTTCATTTTTCTATCTTGATGAATATAATGATTTTTTCATTTACTTTTTCAATGGACATTTTTATTCATTATACCAACCTCTATGATTTTTTTCAATTTTTTTAAGTTTTTTTGAATCAATGTGTGTTCATAATTTGATGAATGCCTCATATGTATATGAGCATTTAGTTAAAATGATGGATAATTTAAATTTTGACATGTTGGAATGCTTTAAAAAAATTAAAAAAATTCATACATGTATAAGTAATACAAATATGTTCATACAAACAAATTTCAGTGAAGAATCTTTTTTTTTAGAAAATACACAAATGTGAATAATATGTGAGTAGAAATTAATTTGATATTTACCAAAACATTACAATGTCAGCTATACAAGTTTTAAAATATTTAGTTCAGGTGGTAGATGTTAATTTTTGAAAATTATAGAAGAAAGAATCATCGAATTTGGACTCAATTTGCAGAATCTATACATGTTTGAGTATTTATATTGGAATCTAAATAAAAAATAAGCAAGAGACGACCAGACATCGATTAGCCATCGACTAGGGTCGATTAGTCGCCCTAATGAACATACCTACATTATACTAGTATTCACTCATATGATATAGTCTTGTTATGTCTCTGTAAATTCATTTTATAGAAGACCTTTGGGAATATTTGTGGCCAAATTTTGTAAATCTTACAAAAATTCTATTATTGAAGCATGGACCGTCGAGCGTGGATGTATAACATGCCAAGACCCGATCCTATGTACATTCATAATATTGCAAATTGTATTGAAGCATCCAAGAGACATGCGAAGTTGCAAAAGATAGATGACATATTATGTCCATGTATCGACTGCGAAAATAAGATTGCCTGGACGGATACTATAGTAATTCAATCTCATTTTGTGAAAAGAGGTTTAAAAAAAACTACATAATATGAGCAGAGCATGATGAGTTAGATACACATGATGTGGATAAAGATGATGAGTGAGGTTCAGATGATGATAATGTTCATATCGATGATGGTAGTGACAATCAAGATGGTGGTGATGATGATGAGTTCGATTGTGAGGAGATGTTGCGTCACATTGAACCATATGTATTGACTTCTATGGGAGCAAGCAAAGGTTTAAGTAAAATGGAGACATTGCAGAATGCGGTGATGGAGCTTTTATATGATGAATCAAACGGTTGTGATAAAGAGTTTACTACATTGCATGCAGTCTTAGAACTACTAAAGTTGAAAGCTACACACAGATGGTCTGATTGTAGTTTCTCCGATCTTTTGATTCTTATGGCAGAAATTCTTCCAAATCCAAATAAACTGCCCAGAAGCACTTATAAAGCAAAGAAACTTCTTTGGCCGATGGCACTAGTTGTGACAATAATACACGCTTGTGTGAACCATTGTATTCTGTATCGCAAAGAGCATGAGCTCGCAACTAGATGCCCCATTTGTGGTGTCAGTAGATATAATAAGGACTACAATCACCAGTATGAAGTCTCAGAAGAATAAGAATTTTATTATTGGTCCTGAAGGTGACGATGACGATACTTCTGGCGATGCAAACGGAAAGAAAAATAGAAAAATTCTTGCCTTTGTGATGTGGTACCTTTCGGTAATTGATCGCTTGAAGCGTTTGTTCTCAAAACCTAGGGAGGCTGAACTTATGCCTTGGCATTCCGAGCAATGCAAGAAAAATGAAAAACATATTCCACACCCTTGTGATGCAACGCAGTGGAAAAATTTTGATATTCAGTATCCAGAATTTGCAAAGGAAATTAGAAATGTGAGGTTTTCCTTGGGTACAGACGGAATGGATCCGTTTGGTGAAAAAAGGAGCGTACACAACACATGGCCCGTGGTCTTAACGATGTACAACCTACCGACGTGGTTGTGTCACAAAAAGAAATATATCTTGTTATCTATTGTTATCCAAGGTCCAAAACAACCCGACATCAAAATTGATGTGTTCTTGGAACCTTTAATTGAAGATATGGCGAAATTGTGGAATGAAGGGGTACGTACATGGGATGAGTACAAGCGGGAGTATTTCACGCTAAGAGCAATGATATTCGTTACCGTGAATCAAGACAAATGAAAGGGAAGTAAGGTTGTGTAAGGTGCATGGATGGAACTTGATTTCTATACCTCACTTCATCCAGAAAGACGGTGTACATGAAACACCGATGGTTCTTGACATATACACACAAGTATAGGAATATGAAAGAACATTTTGATAACAAAATCGAAAAACATACTGCACCAAAACCTTACAGTGGAAAACTTGTGTTCGAAATGGTCAAGAACATTCATATTGCTTTCGGTAAGGGCAAAAAATGTAAAGGAATTAAGAGAAAGAAAAGTACATCTTCAGATGATACAACTAACATGGCTTTCAAGAAACAATCAATTTTTTTCAAGTATCTTCCGTATTGGAAGAATCTGGAATTTTGCCATAGTATTGATTTGATGCACGTTACAAAGAATGTATTTGACAGCATCATTGGGACCTTGCTGGACATGCCGAGGAAAACAAAGGACGGATTAAATTCACGTATGGACCTAGTAAATCTTGATTTGAGACCAGAGCTTCATCCAGTAGAAAAGGCGAACGGGAAGCATTACCTTCCCCCAGCCAGCTACAACTTGACGCTAGAAGAGAAAAAAGCAATTTGCGAATGCTTGCGTGGGATCAAAGTGCCCACGAGTTTCTCATCCAATATCCGCAAACTAGTCTCGATGAAAGACTTGTCTTTATTCGGTTATTATTCTCACGACTGTCACATGATGATGATAGTGTTCCTTGCCATTGCAATAAGAGTCATCAAACTTGAGCATATAAAAGTTGTCATCACACGTTTGTGTTACTTCTTCAATGCAGTATCGCAAAAGGTGATAGCACATGAAGATTTAGACTATCTGAAAACATACATCGTCGAGACTATGTGCAAGCTTGAGATGTGTTTCCCACCATCCTTTTTCGGTATGCAAGTACACCTAATCATACATCCTGTTGATCAGATAAAAGCATTGGGGCCACTATATTACATCATATGTTTTCCTCGGAGAGATATTTAGGAGTATTAAAAGGTTATGTGCGGAACCGTGCTCACCCATAGGGTTCAATTATGGAACGTACACCACTGAAGAAGTAATTGAGGGTTGTGCTGATTACTTCAAAGATGGGAAATCGATAGGTGTGCCTATACCAGTACATGAGGGTAGACTATGTGGGAGAGGCAAAGTGGGTAAGAAAACTTTTATCGTTCAAGATTACAAGAATGTACACCGTGCACATTTTGATGTACTACAACAACTCGCAATAGCTGAGTCGTACATCGAGGAACACAAAATTGAGCTTCTTGATAAAAACCAAGACCGCACAGAGGACTGGATCATGAAAGAGCACAGAAGATGTTTCACTGAATGGTTAATGGATAAAAATATACATACAGAAACACTATAGAAGAGGCAACAATGAAGAAGTTAGCTTCTGACCCATCTGCTTTGGTGACATCATGGCAAGCATATGACATCAATGGTTACACATTTTACACTAAAGAAAAAGATGGTAAGAGTGTTGCACAAACTAGTGGTGTTCATATTGAGGCTTATGATTCACAAGGGCAAAAGACCACATACTTCGGGTTTATAGAGGAAATATGGGGATGCCCGTATTTAAGTGCCAATGGGTCAAACATCCTGATGGTGTGAAAGTGGACAATTACGGGCTGACACTGGTAGACCTGAGTAAAGTGGGTTATAAAGATGACCTGTGGGTTCTCGCTGATAGTGTTGCACAAGTTTTTTATGTTCAAGATCCAGAAACTGAGAAGATGCACATAGTTGTTTCTGGAAAGCAAAATATTGTTGGGGTTGAGAATGTGGGAGATAATGAAGAGAAATATAATCAGTATGAAGAGATGTACCTTTTCACCGGACCAGAAAACATCAAGCGTGTAGAGAGAATCATTAAAAAGAATTTAAAACCCTATATGCGAGAAGATGTCAATGCTGGAAAAAATGTATGTTATGTATTGTATATATTTGTATCTTCTGAAATCAACTTAGAACAATGCTCTATTTCAGCTTTAGATAGCATGTTTCGAACATTATTAAATTCAGCTTCTGTTTCGAACATTATTAAATTCAGTATGTGTATATAAATTTCTTCTGACCTATGATGATCAGGCATGCCTTTCAACAGCTCAGTTCCAAACAACATCTAGAAGCACAACTCTTGAAGCTCCTGTCAAGCTAATCCCTTCACAACATGCTCTTGTAGATGCAAGTAACACCCGAGACTCATCATTTGGATCGTTAAAAGCTTCAATTGAAGTCTGACGATACTTCTCGTCCATTTGAGGGTATGTTTGGACAGGAGTGGATCCACTTCAATATAAGTGGTTTGAGGTGGATTGAGGAGAAAATTAGTTCATTCTTCACTTCAATCCACTTAAATCCAATTAGATTGAGTACACCCAAACAAGTCCTGAAAGATTTCTTTCTCTTCTCTCCATTTCAAAAAACTTACGAAGATGCTACATTAACAGTTCTAATGGCTGAATATATTGACTACAAATCAGTACCATATCTCTTAGTGCTTCACACAAGCGATGAAGCGTACTACTTCAATCACAAATCTTGTTTTTACCATTTTCATAGGAATTTGACCTTAATCTTTCAAGCATTGATTTATCAATAATTGAAGCTTCCTCATCAGACATGTTAATGGCAATTACATGTGAAGGATGTGTCAAACCTAACAAAATCTGAATCAGATTGAAGATAAAGAGATCCTGCATATGAGTGGCAATGCCCAAGTTAAACAGCGTGAAGATATGATGACAACCTTCAACAACATAAAAAGTGATGTCAAGGTTATGCTTGCATCAACCAAGGCATATTGTGAGGGTATAACACTTGCTGGGGCAAGCATAACCTTGGCCAAGGTTATGCTTGCCCCAACAAGGGTTATACCCTCACAACATGCCTTGATTGATGCAAGCATAACCTTGGCATCACTTTTCATGTTGTTGAAGGTTGTCATCATAGCTTCACGGTGTTTAACTTGGACATTGCCACTCATATGCAGGATCGCTTTACCTTCAGTCCGATTCAGATTTCGTTAGCTTCGACACATCTTTCACTTATAACTTCCATTAACATGTGTGATAAGGAAGCTTCACTTATTTGATAAATCTATGCTTGAAAGATTAAGGTTAAATCCCTATGAAAGTGTAAAAACAAGATTTATGATTGAAGTTGTTCGCTTACTCGCTTGTGTGAAGCACTAAGAAAGTAGGTACTGATTTCTAGTCAAAATATTTAGGCATTAGAACTGAGAAAGGAGCATCTTCCTAAGTTTTCAAATGGACAGGAGGGAAAGAAATACTTCAAATAGATGGGAAAATCCTTCCAAGGATCGTCAGGCTTCAAATTGATGCTTTCAACAATCCAAATGATGAGCCACGAGTGTTACTTGCATCTACAAGAGCTTGCTGTGCAGGGATTCGCTTGACAGGAGCTTAGCAGCATCACTGGTGGTTCTTAAACAAGGACCGCCCGTGGAAATCATGTATTTTCTCAGGTGTTGGTTAATTAAGAACTGTCTATGATGTTAGCTACATCACAGGCGGTTCTTAATTAATAACCGCCTTAGAAAATACATGATTTTCACGGGCGGCTGTTTCCTAAAATCCACCTGTGATGTTCTGTCATCACATGCGGTTATTGTATCATTCGTCATCACAGTCACATTTTTTTACGGACCGCCTGTGTTTGAAAAATCCAGGCGCCTGTGAAAATGCTTTTTGTAGTAGTGTCACTAGGCAAGGAGAATGTCCTACAGCTCACTAGGCAAGGAGAATGTCAGACATGGAGAATGTCCACTAGAAGCATTGCAGCACATGAGCAGCGTCAATCATACATACATCAGTCACACCCATCGCAACCAAGGCAAGACAAGCACCGGTCGAGGACAGAGAGCAAGGCTAGAAGAAGGGACAATTCTTACCATATACAGTCGATTCTTCTACTGGCAGCCGAAATCTTGGTGCCATGGTCACCAAGTCATGCACTAGTGGACAGGGCGACAACGGTGGGCAATCGGGTTGGAGGTGGCGTGGCTGCGGTGGGGAAATCAGGGTGGCGGCGCTGGGGAAGGCGCGGTTCGGGTTTAGCTGCCGCCGCGGTCAGGGAAGGCGGCGGTGCTGATGAGGGCAGCGATGGTGCTGGGTAAGGCGGACCGACGCCGAGCTCCGCCCGACGGGAGCTGCTGGCCAGATCGGGATGGGTTAACAGAAAGTTGGAAAATAAGAGTTATTGTGGGGGGCTAAACAAAAAATTTCATGTCCAGCGTGTCAATAGCCCCTAATCTGACGTGTCCGCCATGTGTGCGTGCCCCGCAAGCGAAGGACTGCTAATGACACTCATAATTAGTTTAGGGACCTCTAAATGCGTTTTAGAAGTTAATGGACCTAAATGACACACCCCTACAAGTTCATGTACCACCACTGCATTTTACTCTTTTAAATGCATAGTATTTGAGTTGGTTGCCAAACACTATTGAGTAAAAAAATACTATAGTAATCTCAAATACTAAAGTATTGCTCTAAAACTTCAAAAATACTGTGTTTACAAACATAGCCTTAGTTTTATCTTACATTCTCTGATTTGCGCTGTACATGTTTCAAGGAGTTTCATTGTAGGCACCTGTTTTATCTTACGTTCTGCCTTTTTTCTGAATACATTTCTGCTGCTGTGGTTTATGCATTAGGCAGTTATGGATATTGATTGAATTATTCTGGGTGCTTTTGTGAATTTGTAGTGTGTTCTGCTGCCACACGAAATTGATCCGAGCGATAACACGATAACTGTCGTACTTTATCGACGATGAGGACTTGTTTCCGTGCAAACTAGCAAAGATTTTCCCACTTTCATTGAGGAGAGCCATTTTTCAATGCAAAATGGCAAAGATGAACGAAACCCTAGAGCCGCTGGAGTTTAGGCAGAAACTACAAGCTTGCCGGAAAAAAAAAAAGAAGATGAAAAATACGATTGATTTAATGTCGATTGTTCTCCGCCCAATCGGTCATCGCACTGAACATATATATAGTGCATCGGTCTTTACGTACAAGAAGAGGAATCCAGGGTGCAAAACTGCAAACCGAATAGGTTGTCATATGCCTCAACAGAGATTTTTTTATTGATATACGATTTCTAAATATTTTTAACATAAACAACACACAAAATAAAAAATTTCAAAACTGACCCACTTCGTATGTGTCATGGACGAAATTCAAATTTATATGTGTCATAGACGAAATTGAAATTTCGTTTGGGTCAAGAACGAAATTCATTTTAAGCTGGCGCAAGTATGTTTTATTGAGTTTTGAACCTCATTTTTGAAATATTTATAGGTACAATTGCTACGAATTTTGATACAATAAGTTATAATATCAGTTATGGTGAGTCGAAGGAATAGGTTTTTAATATATTTCGTAAATTTAGTTGAGAGATATTGATTTTCGAAGTTGGTATTATGATCACATAAACTGAACAATTGTGATCCTATTACACAATTCAATATTCAATTAACTTTGATTTCGAATACTACAACAATATGATCCTTATTATATAAATAACTTCACAATCTACTCTACGTTTTGTATTATGGAAAAGTTTTCGAATTCTTACTCCAAAGTTTCATAAAATGAGGTTCAAAACTCAATAAAACATACTTGCGCCAACTTAAAACGAACTTCGTTCTTGACACATACGAAATTTGAATCTGGTACATGACACATACAAAGGTGGGTCAGTTTTGAATTTTTTTCATTTTATGTGTTGTTTATATTAAAAACGTTTCAAAATCATATATTGATAAAAAATCCCCTCAACAGACTAGAATAAAATATTCCGGTCATGATGCTAATCACTGCATAATCAAAATATGACATGCGTGGCAGCCTTGATCTTTCCCTTCCATACTTTCTGGATCGATGTTTATGGCAGTAAATATGTTCTTCCATGTTTACGAGGAAATATATGATCTTCCATATTTACGCGCACATGCCCCTAGAGGTTCATTGCAGCGAACATGATTTTTTTTCTATGTTTACCAGCACCTCTTTTAGCTTGAACACTGCTGCGCAATGAAGCTTCATATGTTTCATCTTCACATGTTCTGAACACCAATTCAAATAAAACATTTGTTGACTAGCTTAACCAATAGTGAAGCTAATTTGGTCACTCAAACAATTCAAATAGATGACCACATTACGTTGCTAACATGTTCCATGTTTTTGACCGAATAACATGTTCCATGTTAACCATGTGAAAAACAGTGTTTACTTTTAGTTCCATTTCATACTATTATTTTAGGAAAAAATGTTTTTTAGCAAAAGGTTTTATGCTGTTGATGTAAGATGATATTTGGCACTGTGGAGAATGACTGCTCAATTATTTTGACTGAAGATACCAGTACAAATAGCAGGGAGGCAGCACCGTGGCTAACCGCCGATCCGAAGGACGCGCCACGAGCGCTGAAGCAGAAACACGTAACTACCGTAGCTGTAGCCTGGCATGTTGCATGACACTGTACATCGTGCATGCAACGTGCCAGGCTACGGCTACGGTAGTTACGTGTTTCTGCACCCCCTCAGTTTGAGGTACATTACAAATGACACGCAAAATGCTACGGAAGTCAAGAAACACATACGTTGGCGGTCTTTTTGTCATCATGTCCGTGAATTGTAGGCTGGTAGGGAAGTGTAGGACGTGCAGCTCGCCAAGTGATACCTTCTCCCCCACGAAGTGGATATCGAGCTCGATGTGCTTCGTACACCGATGATTGACCGGGTTCTCCGTGAGGAACACCACTGACACATTGTCACAATACATGACAGTGGCTTTGTTGACGTCGATGTAGAGCTCGTGGAGAAGTTGTCGTATCCAGCAAAAATCTGCAGTGGCGTTCGCCACTGCTCTGTATTCCGCCTCAGCGCTTGATCGTGAGACTGTAGTTTGTCGCTTCGATGACCAAGAGATCAGGGAGTCGCTGAGGAAGATGCAATAGCCCGACGTCGAGCGGCCGATGTCGGGGCAGCCTGCCCAATCCGCGTCGGAGTACGTCGTGAGTTCTCTGCGCGATGAAGAGTGCAATTGAAGGCCGAACTACAAGGTGCCCTTAATGTAGCGGAGGATGCGCTTGACAAGATGCAGTGCACATCACGAGGCACGTGCATGTGGAGGCACACTAGATTGACAGCGTAGGCGATGTACGGGCGCTTGAGGGTGAGGTACTGCAACGCTCCGGTGATGCTCCGACAAAAGGAGGTGTCATCGGCTAGCGTCCCCTCATTGGAGGAGACCTTCGGCTTTGCGTCGACAGGTGTCGATGCCGGCTTGCAGTTGAGCGTTCCGGCCCTGTCCAGAATGTCCTCCGCGTAGGCAACCTGATTCAGAAAGAAGCCCGTTTTGGAGCGTTGCACTTGTATGCCGAGGAAGTAGTGCAATGCTCCAAGATCGTTCATGGCGAACTTCTTGCTGAGAAGGTGGACGATATGTTGGAGGAGGCGTGTCGATGGAGCCGCGAGGACGATGTCGTCGATGTACAAGAGTAGATGCGCCATGTTAGCCCCGTTCCTGTATGTGAACAGAGATGAGTCGGATTGGGTAGCCTTGAAGCCGATGGCCTGCAGCTCGGTGGCAAACATGTTGAACCAGATGCGGGACGCCTGCCGGTGGTCGTACATTGACTTGGAGAGATGGCACACGTAGTCCGGGTGGTCCTTGTCGATGAAGCCGACCAGTTGTGAGCAATACACTCGCTCAGTGAGATTACCATGCAAAAACGCGTTCTTGACATCGAGTTGGTGTACGGGCCAATTGTTGGATGCCGCAAGGTGCAACACAGTGTCGATGGTGGCAGGTTTGATGATAGGGGAGAAATTTTGGTCGAAGTCGACCCCCTGACGCTGCTTGAACCCACGCACCACCCACCGAGCTTTCCGGCGATCTAAGGTGCCGTTGCCATGCACCTTGTTCTTGAACAGCCACTTCCCTGTGATGACGTTGACACCTGCAGGACGAGGTACAAGTTTCCAGGTTTGGTTGGCCTGCAGCACTGCGAATTCCTCTTCCATGGCTGCTAGCCAAAGAGGATCACGCATGGCGGCTCTGACTGATGTCGGAGGTGCAGGAGGTGTAGTGGTTGTGAGGGAGATGTATTTGGGATTTGGTCGGAACACACCAGCCTTCGCACGCGTGATAATCGGATGAGGACATGGACGGGGTAAGTTTGATGTGCCAGCAAGCTGTGAGGCTAGTGTGGAGTTTGGCGCTGGTTCGATAGGCTTGGACTTTTGGATCCAGGAATCTGTGGCCGGATATTGTGGAGTTATTGGCGACGTGCATCGCTGGATGAGGCAGGCGCAAGACGTGGCGCCGTTGGAGCAACGGTGGCCGAATGAGGTGGGTGCACGTACGAGCTAGATGGAATGTGTAATTGCGGGTTGGGCTTAGGTGGTTGGCAACATGCGTGCATGTGCTGGGATTGTTGCGGGGGGTGCAAAAAAAATGGGATTTGTGCATGCAGGTGGATGCAGCGAGGGCGACGGATGTGATGCAGATGTCTCCATCACCCGCGTTTTGAACAGGAATGAGTCTTCGTTTAAAGTCACATGTCGAGAAGTGATTAGGCGACGTGACGAAGGGTCATAACACCAGTAGCCCTAGGAGTCGACCGGGTATCCAAGGAAGATGCACGGAACAGATCATGGGGCAAGTTTGTGTTGCGCCGTGGAGCTGGTGTTTGGGTAGCACAAGCAGCCAAACACTCGGAGATGATAGTAGGACGGAGGACGACCTAAGAGCAGATCATGCAGTGTGCTGTTGTGGCGAATATGACAGGGGCGGCGATTGAGCAAGTACGTTGCAGTGGCTAAGGCATCGGGCCAGAAGCTGGATGGTGCACCCGCATGAAGTAGCATGGTACACAAGCTGTCGTTCAAAGTGCGAATGACACGCTTGACACACCCATTTTGTTGTGAGGTATATGGGCAGGTGAGATGCAGCACAATGCTATGCGAGGCGAGGAACGAGCGAGTGGCATGGTTGTCGAATTCCTTGCCATTGTTCGTGCGAATGCATAGGATGGGCCTTTGAAACTATGTCATCACAAAAGCATGGAAGGAAATGAGAGTGGGAAGTACGTCCGATTTATGTCAAAGTGGGAACGACCAAACAAAATGGGAGAAGTCATCCAACACAATGAGATAAAATTTGAATCCCGATTTACTTAAAACCGGCAAGGTCCAAACATCACAATGCAATAGTTGGAATGGGAACATAGAAATGTTCTGAGAAGTAGAAAATGCAAGGCAGACGTGTTTGCCCACTTGGCAGGAGTTGCAGGCGTGTCCGTCGGTTCTGGTGCACCAAAAAATGAATTTTGACAGAAGATGTTGAAGTTGGCTATGCCCAGGATGCCCTAAGCGCGCACGCCAGATCTTGGAATCAAGTGTGGCGATGAAGCTCCTAGAGGGCCTGGACTTATTGTGTGGATGACGGAGAGGGTAATGATCGCCCGAGGAATCACATCGCAGTAGAGTCATCCCCGTGTGGTAGTCCTTGATAGAAAAGCCAAATGAGTCAAAAACAACAGAAACGGAATTGTCATGTGTTAGGGCACGAACATATATTAAGTATTTGACCAAATCTGGAGATATGAGGACATTATGTAGATGCAGTGGTGATGTGCTTGTGGTGATCAGGGTGTGGTCGACTTGGCGAACGGGCATGGAAGCACCGTTGCCAACAATGATGTGCGAAGTATGTGCTATAGTAGAGAGAGATTGTAAGATACAATAATTGTTCGCCATGTGCTAGCTTGCCCCCATGTCCAGGACCCAGTCGTTGCCGTCATATTGGCTTGGCGGAGGGACGCCATGCATGGCGGCAAGTAGCGCTGGAGGAGCAGATAAGTGTTGCACGTCGTGGAACGGCGCGTCGGTGTAGGATGGTAGTGCTGAAGCATGAAGCGCTTGCTGGGAGTAGTTGCTTGGACGCGGACCCAACAAGACTAGGTTGGAAGGCCGCTGTCGGAGTGTGATTCTGGCAATTCTCTCGGTAATACCATTGGTAGCCCGCAGAGTTTTGTAGTTCGGTTAGGGCGCGCGGAGATTCAGAAGAAGGTGGCAATTTGACACAAGTATTTACGTGGTTCGGGCTGCCTGAGCGTAATACCCTACTCCACGGGTGTGTTGCTGTTGTATTGAGCGTCTGAGCGCTAGAGTTTCAGAGACTAGAGTGTCTTGAGCGCGTGTGGAAGTGTCCCCCCGTGTATCGCTCGACCAGTCTTTTTATAGTACAAGGGCTGGCCGTTAAATCATAAGCCTGGCCCGACATGTGGCCCTGGCAGTTATTGATTCTTAATACACAGTTAATGTACTTAATTCCCCTTAACAGCGTACTAACGCGCCTTGATGGCGGCATTACTGGTATTAAGGGTCCTCCGATCGTGCGTCATTCAGATAGCATTAATGACGCATAATCGGGTCTTGAAGCTTTAATTGTTCCTTGGAGGTCCGAGCCGTTGGAGGTCTACCAATATGTCTGTTGAAGTTGAAGGTCTGGAGGTTGGACGCGTGGCATCTCTGGAGCTTAGTGTCTTGGACGAGTAGGTCCGGCGCTGTCGTACACGTGTCGATACTGGAGCTTCCCTCTGTCAGGGGTTAGGTCCGGGGGTGCCACACAAATATATAGTTCGGAGCTTTCCCATGTATGGAATGTAGCTCCGGTTTTATGATACACGTGGTGGCACTGGGACTAACCATAGAAGGGAGGCAGGTCCGGTTTCGTATGACACGTGGGGCCTTCGGAGCTCATCAACTCAAATAGGTGAAGTTCCTTTGCACTCTTCGCAGTTTCAAGTGGTATCCGGTACGCAGGTACCGACAGTGGCCTTCTGGGCCCACCTTTGGGAGAGACCTTTTGGATTAAGTCATTCTGCTGGAGGTGTGTCCATCTTTCGATTTCTGCCCCGTCTTCAAGGGTCTTTGGATGTGCCATTTTGGTGGTGGTTCGCAGTTAAACCATCGTCACGTGGCATCTTCAGGATGCGACAGGTGAGATCTGCGCGTGCGGATCTCATGCAATTGAAGGTCGTCGGTTCCCAATACAAAAACCGTATCGGTTCCGCGCGCCCTGTCAGGCCACCGCCCTCGGGTTTCCCGCCTCTCATGATGACAACTGTTCGCCTGGGGTAAGGACCTCGACTTGATCGTCTGGGTGGCCCCAGGCCCCCTTGTCATTGGCAGGGTGAAGTTTTTGAACTGTAACCTTGGCCCTTATGCAGTTTCCATCCAAGCCTTGTGGGGGCTTACTTAAGAAGGAAAGCGCGTACCGTTTGGGGATTCCTTACGCCTTCATTTGAACTTGCACTCGAATCCTCCAAACTTTCACTTGCTATTCCTCTCTCGCCCCACAGTGCTGCGATGGAGTTGGGTCTTCGCAAGAGCCGTCTCACGACCGACGGCAATTTGAAGAAGGTCCGGACCTACATGGGGTGGTCCAGCGACTCCTTCAACCACTTGGTCCGTGCCGGCAAGCTCCCGTTCAAGAAGGAGCGCGCTGGTGACATGGTGTACTTCTCTGCGTACGCCATGGTGGGACTGATCCCACCTTTCTCCACTTTTCTCTTGATGTTGTTAGTCTTTTATGGTCTGCAGCTATACCACCTTGGCCCCCACTCCATTCTTCTGGTGTCGACCTTCGTCCACTTCTGCGAGATGTGGGTGGGTATCCCCCCTTGCGTCGAGCTCTTCCGCACCTTCTTCACCATCCACACCACCGACAAGAGTGACGAGTATCTTGGCTTCTACTATTTTGTGAAGCGCAAGAAATGCCCATAGAAGTACTTGAGGTCGTTCCCTTCCAGCAAGTGGGACGACTGAAAGAAGGATTGGATTGTCATCATGGCAGAGGAGCACGAGAAGCTGGAGCTGCCCGAGGGCCCCCCCAACATTGACACTGAAGCTTGGAGTGAAGTTCCGGTACTGTCGGAGGCCTTCAAGCCTGCCCTGACCAGGATCCGCCAATGTGTGGAAGGAGGAGTGACCCCCCAGGCGGTCTTCTGCAACTTCGTGGTCAACAGGTGGGCTCCGTTGAAGAAGAGGGAGAAGCTCGCCTGGGCCCTCAACAGCGTGATGGACGATGACCGGATTGAGACCGGTTTGAAGTCCAACCTGGATGGCACATCTTTGGAGCTTCATCTCAAGAAGTTCCAGCATGGCATCGACGTCGAGGGCGATGACTTAACTCCGCCGATAGCTTTCCTCCCTCTCAACATGGAGGCAGAGTTCAGCAGGGAGCTCTGGCAGAAGATGCCAGTGCCTGACGACCTCGATGAAGTTGAGAGGCGTCCGACCACTAAGTTGGCAATCCCCGGAGCATCCGAGGGTGGCCCTGCCCCTGCCCCGAGATAGAGAGCTAAAGTTGTAGGCAAGGGCAAGGAGTTGGCTGAGCCCTCCAGCCGAAAGAGGAAGTTGAAGCACTCTGACAGGAGGCCCGTTAGACCTGCTCCTTCCGCAACAGCTCCAGCATCGGTGTCTCCACGGAACGCCAGCTCTGTCTAGGTGACTCTGGTGCTAGGGTCAGCAAAGGGATCTAGGTCCGAGAGTGCCTCCCAGTCGAGGAAGGCCCCAACCAAGACACCGCTGACGGCGGCAACGAGCTCCGGAGAGCCTTCCGGAGCTACTACCCCAATTGCGACTGGGTTAGGTTCTGAGCGCCCGACGAAGAGGTTCTGCGCTAGCTGGAGCGGAAGTCTCCCAAGGTAAATTTACTTTTTTACCTCTGTTGATTATTTTTTGTTGTAATCATATTGTGAGTTTCTTCGTCCTTCATCCACATGGTATCCAAGAAAGGGGCTGAAGCTCCGGCTCCTACGACAGCAGCTGATGCTATGCAGGCGAAGGCTCCAGCTCCAGTTCCAGCGCCGCCCCAGGTGGTGGCTGAAGTCGCGGCAGCTCCGGCACCAGCTGTCGTGGTCCTTGACCTCGACTCACCTCCTGAAACTCCCATGGTAGCGCTGGACCATGGGAATGAAGACGTACCAGTGGCACCAGCTCCGGAGGTTGAAGTTCCAGTTTTGGATGCTGTGATGACGGACGCTCTGGCCTCAGAGCTGGAGGCAGATGCAGTCCCTGCCTTAGGGCCGGATGTTTTTGAAGCCCCGGCGGTGGAGCCGGTGGTTAATGAAGTTCCGGCGCCTGAGCCAGTTGTCGCGGAGGTGCCAGCACCAAAACCGGTGGACGTCGAAGCGCCGACGCCTGAACCGGCAGTGGAGGAGGCACCAGCACCGGAGCCGGAAGTGGCCTCAGCTCCGGCCGAATCTTCAACGCCTGACCTGGAGGTGGCGGTTCTGGAGGTAGCCGTGCGCGAGCCAGGGTGGCCAGATGAAGCGACCAGTCCTTTGCCAGAGGTACTAGTTGCTGAAGACCTAGCGGCGGGACCTTCGGAGCCGAATCTGGAGATAGGAACTTCCGTTGCAGGACCTTCCTCAGCGGCGACCGAGGCTATCCTGGAGGGCGGTCCTAGTGCCGCGGAAGATCAGGGGACCGCTCTTGTAGAGTGAGACCCGATTTCTGTTATGGAGAACTCGCTAGAGCCAGCGGAGAGGACCCCGGCAGGTCCGGAGCCAATCCCCTTGTCGTTATCCATCGACAATGCCTGCTCCAGCCTTCGTCAGGTTCAGCTGGCCTTTTACCACGACAGCAAGGCCCTCGAGGAGGAGCGCCAAACCCTTAGTAGGTGGCGCAACCGGCTCCAATTCGAGACCAAGCTGGCGCAAACAAGGCTGGCTAATGACAAGGAGTGGGTCAAAAGGGAGAAGGCCCGGATGGAATACTGGGGCCAGCTGCTGGACGAGAGGGAAAGCATGGTGCCATCCCTTGACAAACAGTCCTAGGCCATCCACGAACAGGCCGTGGCTGCTAATGAAGCAGCAAATGATCGCCAGGAGAAGCTCAGTGCGATCCACGACAACCTCGTCAAGTACCGGGAGGCTCTTGAAGAGCCTGGGAAAAAACTCAAATATGAAGAGCAAAAACTCGTGGAGCTGCGGGATGACCTCGTGAAGAAGGAAGAGGATCTCGCTCAGAGGCTGGCTCTGGGTGACAAGAGCCTCGCGGAGCGCACCAAGAAGCTGGAGGAGCTCTGCGAGAGCGAGGAGAAAGAAGGCATGGCAACGGGGACATGACCTCACCAAGAGGGAGATTGAAGTTGCTGCCAGGGAGAAGAAGGTGCGGGGCCGGGAGAGAGACCTGGTTGACCGCCAGAACAAGATCCACGTCTGGGAAGAGGAGCTCGCCAAACTCAAAAGGCAAGTTGCTGAAAAGATTCAGCAATACGCCAAAGAGGTCGAGCGCCTTGCCCGGGAGGGTTCGGAGCTTGCGGAGACCAAGAGGTCCTTGGAAGAGGTGCGAGGCTCAAAGGCTGTGGAGTCCCAACAATTATGAGACTTCTTGGGCAAAGCCAATGACGCACTAACGCTGCTGGGCTTTAGTATTGTGCATCTGGATGATCCAGAGCCGGAGCTGGACCAGGCGTTGAAGGCATTAAGCTCGGTGGGCAACAAACTCAACGAGATGGGCGATGTCATCACGGATCAGTTGGAAACATAAGGAAAATCCCTTGCACAGAACGTCGTGGAGTACATGCTGACGTGCTACACAATTTGGGATCCTCACTTCCCACTAGACCCGGTGCTTGAAGGTCCCATCGACGGAGAGGGAGATGTCGCCAAAGCCAGCGTGTAAGAGGTTGCCCAGAAGGTTGCCTTGTTCTTCCATAGGATCTAGGACTTTCTCCTTGTAGATCCCACTTGTATCTTCTCTTCTTTTCTCCAATTTTGTAATCTCTTGTCCTTAGATGAATGAAATCCAAGGAATTTATGAATTTCATTTTTTGTCTTCAACCTTTGTCTCACTTGGCCCCCTGGTAGATGTACACAATTTGATTGTGAACATGTACCAAAAGTATGTAGCATTTTGTTGAAGACTTTCGTGCTTCGAAGTTGTAGAGTGTAGGTCCGAAGTCGTCGACAGTGAAGGCCCCCTAAGGTTGTCAGAACTTAATAGCTCCAGCAGCAACCATTGTCGACATGTAGAGCGTCGACAACATACCCCATTAGGGTGTTCTTCCACCATCTTCTCTTCACGTTGACGGCTGGCCTCCTGGATTTGTCGGAACATGATAGCTCCGGTGACACCTACTATCAACGTTTAAAACATCGATAGCAAGCCACCTTAGGGGCTGTCGAAGCTTTGATAGCTCCGACATCATCCACCATTATCATGAGATATTTATTTTTCCTGCACACTGAAGTCAAGAAAAATAGTAAAATCCATTTCTTATCTATAACTCGTTTGTGGCTTACTATTCCCGAAAGAAATTTTTAGGTCGACCGCAATTCTATAAACAATCAAGTGCATTTGATTATTTCCTCCAAGTCCGATCGTTTTCTGGACTCACCTTACTCAGGCCTGCCGGGGTGTAGGTAGAGTGGCGTACTTAGGGTGCAAGACCAGGCTAAGTCAATAGCACACTTCGGACCTAGATTTGCTTGGCATTCAGGCGAGTAGGCCATTCAACAATGTTAAGACCCAAAAGAATTACCAATGCAACTTGAATTATAAATGAATTGTTCGAGCTAAAATTTCTTGAGGATTGCACAACTTTGTTATAGACAAGAAAGAGAAAAATCAAAAATATTGATCCTGTACAAAATAAATGCATGTGGAGTCCGTTTTCACATAATGACGTCTTTCATTATAGGTTCGGGGTACAGGGGAAACAAGTACACTCTTAGGGTACGGAACCAGGCTAAGTGTGTTACATTTCTTGTTTGACCCAGGGTAGCTAGCTTCACTTTTAGTTCTGAGACTGTGTCAAGTGTTGCTTGAACTTTGCAGACCTTCTGGAAAAGGTCCGACTGTTCTCCCGGAGGAGCTTCCCAACTCTGTACAATAACACTATAACATAAATCATATGTAACTACAGACTCACCTTCGTGATATTAAGTGTAGAACTTACGGAGGTGCTCAATATTCCAAGGATTAGGGAGAGGTGTCCCATGCTAGGTTGCCAAGCGAACGCATCCAGGACGGGATACTTTGATCACTCGAAAGGGTCCTTCCCACCTGGGGAAAAGTTTGTTTAACCCTTCTCGAGTTTGTATTCTCCGTAGCACCGGATCGCCTTCCTCGAGCTGTTGGCTATGCACGTGCCTTTGGTGATAGCGCCGGAGCGCTTGTCGGTATCGTGCATTTCGAACAGCTGCTCGGCATCTTCCCTCTTCAACGAAGTCAAGGTCTTCACGCTGGAGCTGGTCCTGCGTGACTTCATCGAAGGTTCGGACCCGGAGTGACCCCAAGGTGATTTTCGGAGGAAGGACTGCTTCAGCTCCGTACACCAGGAAGAAGGGTGTCTCTCCAGTTGACCAGTTTGGAGTTATCCTGTTTGCCCACAAGGTGGGTGGAAGCTCTTCAATCCAGTTGGATCCATGTTTTTTCAGGCGCTCATATGTGCACATCTTGAGTCCTTTTAGGATTTCTGCATTTGCTCTCTCAGCTTGGCCATTGCTTGCCAGGTGAGCTATGGAAGCGTAGCTAACTTGAATGATGAGGTCTTCACAATATCCTTGGAATGCAGAGCTTGTGAATTGGGTCTCGTTGTCAGTTATGATCTTGTTTGGGACTCCAAATCTGCATACTATGGACTGCAAGAAATTGATAGATGATTGCTTGTTTATTGTCACAACTGGAGTTGCTTCCGACCACTTGGTGAACTTGTCAATGGCGACGTACAGGAACTCGTAACCTCTGACGGCTCTTGGGAAAGGTCCCAAGATATCCATCCCCCACACAGCGATGGCCATGTAGGAAGTATCATTTGTAGGGGTTGAGCTGGTGTGTGAATTTTCTTCGCATGAAACTGGCATGCTTCACATTTCTTCACTAGCTCAGTTGCATCCTGGAGTGCTGTAGGACAGTAAAAACCATGCGGGAAGGCTTTACCGACCAACGTGCAGGAAGACACATGGTTCCCACACTCGCCTCCATGGATTTCCGCGAGGAGCTCGCGGCCTTCTTCCCTTGTAATGCACCGCATTAGGACGCTGTTGGCACCACCCTGGTAGAGATCCCCTTCTACCAGCATGTATCTTTTAGCCAATCTGGCTATCCGGTCAGAAGATACATTATCTTCAGGAAGGATGTTGTCTTTCAAGTAGCTCCAGATCTCTGAGATCCATGCATCGGAGCTAACTTGAGCTTCTGAGTCTTGCAAGCTGGGTTTCTCGGAGCTTCCTGCAGCACCTACGACCCTTGATGGACGCCATGGTAACAGGGCCAGCGGGACCGCCAGCTTCGAGGTGCTGGTCTTGCCCCCTTAGCTCAGATCGGCAGGCTGAGCTGTTGGTCTTGACAATCTCTGGACGAAGGTTCTGTCGGGAACCGGAGCTCCGGTTGAAGCTTTCGTCAAGAGTTCGTCTGCTTCAGCGTTGTTGAGACGCTGGACATGGCAGAGATCCAGGACTTCGAATTCCTTCTGAAGCTTTTGAACCTCAAGGAGATATGCAGCTAGTTGTGGGTTGTTACAGCAGCATTCACCTTTGACTTGTTTTATAATAAGCAAATCACCCTTTACCAACAGCTGTTTAACACCATATGATAGTGCCACCTTGAGCCCATAGATTAGTGCTTCATACTCCGCCATGTTGTTGGTCGCCTTGAAGTCAAGGTGAACCATGTATTTGACCTTCTCCCCGGTCGGGGCGAGGAGAAGGATTCCAACTCCGGCCCCCTGTTTCTGCATGGAGCCGTCGAAGTAGAGAGTCCAGTGAGGCTCGGTGAAGACTGGAACCTTAGGTTCCGGCTTCTGCTCACTGGACTCCCAGGATTTGATGGAGAGGGTGTCCATTCCACCATGAAGTCGGCCAATGCTTGACTCTTGATCGCTTGTCTTGGGACGAATTCAAGATCGAACTCGGCCGATTCAGCTGCCCACTTTGCAATGTTTCCAGTAGAGTTGGGGTTATGAAAGATTGCACGCAGTGGATAAGAGGTTACCATTGAAATCTTGTGAGCTTGGAAGTAGTGACGAAGCTTCCTAGAGGTGATGAGAACTGCGTAGAGCAGCTTATGCACCTCTAAGTATCGAGTCCCGGCGTCATGAAGTACTTCACCTATGAAGTATACTGGGCGTTGGACTATCCGGACCCTCCCGGAGGGGCCCGAAGCTTTCTCCTCATCAACTCGGATCCTCCCGGAGGGGTCCTGACCTTCTTCGGGGACCTCCAAGTTTTTGTTAGAGGAACCCAGAGCTTCTTCTAAAGTGACCCGGACCTTCCTAAAGGGGTTCGGATCCTCTTGTTCAACAACAGTAACTCCTTCATTTGAAGGAGGTTGATGCTCCAGCGTCATGCCTTGAGGACCCAGACTCGCCTTTAGGTAGTTTAGGACCTTCCCGGAGGGGTCTGGATTCCTGAACTGGGGATGGTTCTAGTCTTTCCGCAACCAGGACCATGCTGAAAACTTCATCAGTTGCTGAAATGTAAAGCAGAAGTGGCTCACTAGGATTCGAAGCTACCAAAGTTGGTAGAGTAGTGAGGAGATGTTTTAGCTCTTGGAAAGTCTTTTCTGCTTCTTCAGACCATTGGAATGGTCTGGACTTCCTCAACAATTTGAAGAAGGGTAGCGCCCGTTCCACCAATCTTGAGATGAACTGGCTGAGGGCTGCTAGACACCCAATTAGCTTCTGTACATCCTTGATGCGGTCTGGTGGTCGTATGTCTTCAATAGCTTTAATCTTCGCCGGATTTGCGTCTATTCCTCGGTGGTTCACCAAGACTCCAAGAAGCTTTCCGGAGCTAACCCCAAAGACACATTTGTCTGGGTTTAGCTTTGTGCGAGTGATTCACAACTTGCCGAAGACAACTTGCAAGGTGTCAAGAAATGACTCCTTGTTCTTGATCTTAACGATGATGTCATCAATGTACACTTCCACTACATCTCTAATGAGCTCTCCAAATGTTTTGTACATAGCTCGTACAAACGTTGAAGCAGCGTTTTTGAGACTGAATGGCATGGCAGTGTAACAATATAATCCATCTACTGTAATGAAGGAAGTATGCTCTTCATCCTCCCTATACATTCTGATTTGGTGATATCCAGAATATGCATCTAGGAAACACAGTAATTCACACCCGGAGGTGGGATCCACTATCTGATCTATTCTAGGTAGTGGAAATGAATCCTTTTGACATGCCTTATTCAGTGTAGTGTAGTCAATACACATCCGAAGCTTCCCGCTGGCCTTGGGTACAACGACTAGGTTTGCCAGCCATTTTGGGTGGAAGATTTCCCGGATGAATCCAGCTTCGAGCAACTTCTTCACTTCTTGATGTATGAAGTTTTGTCGCTCTACTGATTGCTTCCGATACTTCTGATGTACAGGTCGAGCGTCGGGATAAATCTTCAGATTGTGCTCAATCACTTCCCTAGGGATCCCAGGCATTCGTGACGGTTGCCAGGCAAACACATCGACATTATCCCGGAGGAAAGTGATGAGCGTGAATTCCTATTTGTTGTTCAGACCTCCCGATATATGAGTAGTCTGAGCAGCGTTGGAACCGATTTGGATAACTTTGACGGGAATGTCGGTGTCGCCGCTTGGTTGCACACGAGGTGCATAAGTTGAGCCTCGATGACGAATGCTCGGGGGCTTCAGAGTTTGCTCCTTTCTGGGTACTTCCTCCTGTGCTGTAGCAAGCGCGTGGAGTTCTTCCAGAGTAGTAACTCCGGTGGTGCGATCCCCACGGATCCGGAGAACGCCTGAGGGTGTTGGCATCTTCAACAACAATTAGCCATAATGAGCAGTAGCCATGAATTTGTACAAAGTTGGCCTGCCCAAGATGGCGTTGAATGGTAAGTCGATCTGAGCCACATCGAAGACCAACTTCTCGGTCCTATAATTCTCCTGAGTTCCGAAAGTCACCGGGAGAGTAATGGCACTGAGTGGAGTTATGCCCCTGGACCTACTACGGAGAAAGGTCGAGAGGGGCGAAGATCCGAAGGTCGGAGCTGAAGCTTGACGAAGGCTTTGAAGCTTATGAGGTTCAGCCCCGAATCTTCGTCCACCATTACATGGTGGAGCTGGATGTTATTGATGGTCGGAGATACCATCAGTGGAAGTTGACCAGCTCCGATCATGTTCCGCGAGCAGTCCGAAGCATCAAAGTTGATAGCTGTATCCATCCACTTCTGATGAGGCTCCACCCTGGCAGTAGGAGCTACAGAGGCCATGTCCCGCCGCATTGTCTTGAGGACACGACAGGAGGTGATGTCCCACGAACCACCAAAGATGGTGTTCATGGTCTTCCGATGCTCGTTGTCGGAGACGTCGGAGTTGTCATCAACCGAGGTGTAAACAGCCTTCAAGACCTTTTTGGGGTCCTGAAAGCCTAACTCCTCTTCAGCCAGAGCTTCGTTGACTTTTTGTTTTCCTACCCTTTGACAGAAAGGAGCTTCTTCCCGACGCTTGTTGTAGTGCTCGGTGAGGTTCTGGACCTCTCGACAGTTTTCCAGGTTGTGGCTGTCCGTTTTGTGTATGGGACACCACACCTTGGAGCTGCCACCGTCTTCAGACGACGGTCGAGGTCATTTCTCAGGGCGTGGCCCCCAGCCACCCGGAGCTGTGGCAGAAGCGGCAGTAGTTGTGCCGGCCTACGGCTTCTTCTTGCCGTTGGACTTTTTCTTCTTCTTTCCACTCCCGGAGGTAGTGGCTTCACCCTTGGAGGACTTATTTTTTTGACCAGGAAAAGCTGCAAGGGAGAACCCCGCCAGCATTGAAATAATATAAATTAAAAAACAGAGTTTATTTACAAAGGCACAGCAGCACTTGACTAGGTGTTCCAGAGAGAGGAACAACCCTTACAAGCTCTGTAGCCACAGTAGCACACACTCCCTATCATCCGACTTAAAGCGATAGACTTGAATTTTGATGGAGGCAATGAAGGATCTCTTCCAGGCAGATATAGTAGGTGGGAGTTTCTAAAAATGAAGTTATTTCGAATAATCCAAATCTCCTAGGCCGCTATAGCAAAGATCTCCATGAATGCCCGACGACTCCAGCTGTGCTTGGTGTAAGGATCGAATGCCCAAGAGGGGGGGTGAATTGGTCTTCTTTTCAAAAATTTAAAGCAATAAAACTTAATTACTAAAAGCCCAATTCTCTACGCAAACAACCTATGCGTTCAAGTGACTAGTAACTTTGCGGTATATGAAATGCATAAGTGTAAAGCGAGAGTAAGAGAATGCAAACTCCCGAGGAGACACGAGGATTTATCCCGTGGTTCAGCAAGATCGTCAAGATCTTCCTACATCCATGTCGTGGCACCCACCAAAGGGTATAGCCACACCCATGTCACTGAGACTAGGGATCTTCACTATTATTCTCCGTTTGCCAACCTCGGCAAGGTGGAGCTCAAGCCTTTGTAAAACTTGGTTCCTCCGGGCTTCCACAACCGTCTTGGCAAGCTCCGGAAGTCTCTCAAAATTACAATCACCAAGGGACACTCCCTTACTGCTCTCACTACACTAGAGATTCCAATCACCAAGAATGGAAGCACACAAGCACTATCTCTAGCTAGTTCTAGCCTATCTCTTGGTGTGTAAGTGGTGTATATGATCTAGAAGCGGTAGCTCAACGTCTTGAATGCTTGAGAATGTGTAGAGTATGTCTGGTAGTCAAGACTTGTCGAATAGACAGGTTGAAGGGGTATAAATAGCTAGCCTCCACGATATAGCCGTTAGAAAAGTAGGCTGACATCACTGCTCTGCGAACACCGGATGATCCGATGCTCTCCATTCAGTTATCATCGGTCAAGTTCACTATAGCTGATGTCACTGTGTCAGATATGACCGTTGTTAAACCGATGTTACACTTGTCTTCTCATCGGATGATCTGGTGGCACTTCCTCCAGAATTGGTTCAGACCTGATGCTTACTGGAGTCATTGACCGATGTGTATATTTCTGTACATCGGAGGATCCGATGTTACACTTGATCCAGGGATATTTGTTACTGCACTGATGGATCGATGTAACATGTCCTTTGACATCGGATGATCTGGTGAGTACTTGGTTCTGAGGTCTTCTTCTTCTGCTGAACCAACTCGACCGATTTGTTGTTCTCTGGAAACATCGGTTGATCCGGTGAGTTGATTTTGTTTGCTTCGAGTTGTTCTAAGTGATTCTTTTGTATTTTGCTTGATTGACCTCTTAGACATTTGATGGAAATATTCTTCTGATGATTGTCAAGCATTGAGTGTTGTCAATTATGGTTGAATAACTTTGACATATGAGCTTTTACTTCTAATCTTCATAACATTGATTGATCTCATAAAGTGATTGTTTAGGGGTCTCCAATGATCAGTAGTTGATGTTCATATTCATATAGATTTCATTTGATTGAGTGATATGGGAGACCTTGCGTCCACAAATTCATTAGTAAAATCCAATGGTTGTCATTAATCACCGAAACCATACCTCATGGGGGCCTAGATGCTTTCAATCTCCCCCTTTTTGGTGATTGATGACAACACAACAAGTGAAGCATAATAGTAACGAATTTGATAATAGGATACTCAAGAAGATATGCAATGAGTACAAGATATGGCATATTAAACTTGAAGACTCAAAAGAGATTAATATCGTGAAAGCTCAATCGATCAATAACTCAAGAGAATAAGTGGCACATGAATACTCAATGAATAGCAAATGAGTAGCAAAAACACCAAAGTACAAAAGATAAAGATAGAGACTCTGACTCCCCCTACAGCTAGAACACTCCCCCTGAGGCTAAGCTATCCTCCCCCTGACTCTCCTCTAACTCTTCTCCCCCTTTGGCATCAAGACACCAAAAAGGAATCCGAGTACCTAAGAATCCTGAGTGCTCGGAGCGATGATGAACTGGTCACCGTCGGGGGTGCTGTCGTTGGAGCTGCTGCCTGCTGCTGCGGCCGAGGCTGTAGTAGAAGTGGAGGGAGATGTAGGAGCCGTAGGAGCCGCTGTCAGTGCCTGCTGAGTCGGAGCTGCTGGCAACGAGGCACTGACAACGAATGCCGGCATCTGCTGGAACAACGTCGTAGCTGGTAGCGGAGAGTGGATCGGTGCGCCTGGAGCAAGCAGTGGAGACATACCGATCGTCGGGATCGGTGTGGTCGGCACTGGAGCTGCAGCTGGAGCAAGGACAAGCGGGGGTGGAGCAAAGCCTGGCAGCTGCGACGGCAGTGCAATCTCGGTTTGGGTGTAGAGGTTGGTGATCAACCCCAGGATGCCCATCATCGCCTGCTGCGTCTGCTGCTGCTGGTCGAGGGAGCGCTGGTGCATCTGATCTATCAGCCCAGTCAGCCTGTCTGTGTCCTCTCGCCTCTCACGAGCGATCTGGTGCTGCATCTCCTGCTGCTGCTGCTGGAGCTCCAAAAGACGTGCTGCCTGTTTAGCTCGGGCCTGCTCAGCTGCAAGCCGGTCCAGGCGCTGCTGCTCAACCATCTGCTGTAGGAGTGAAGTAAGCTCGGACGGCTGAGAGACCTGTGCCTCTGAGACAGGAGGTGGAGTAGGGGGTGGCACAGTCGAGCCTCCAGCCTCCGCGTCGTGCTGTCTGGGTGAGGGAGGAGGTGGGAAGTACTCCTCAACGCTGTCATCCATGTCACTCTCGGACCATATATGATAAAGGTCCACACCCTGAGCCTCTGCCTGTGCAAGTCTCTCATCTTCCTTCTCAAGATCTGACCAATCCTCCTCGGATAGACGAGCACAGACCTGGCGCTCAACTGGACGGCCAAGGCGGTGGTCTCCAGGAGCTGGAGCACGGTAGTGGCTGAACCGTGTGACATTCTCGTCGGTGAGACTGTCACACACGGCCGTCCCCTCAGGAGCAACCATGTAGAGCAAGTAGCTGATCCAGTGTCCAAACACAAGCTGCCTCATCATGCCAACTCCATCAGTGATCACGTCCTCCATCTCACATATGAGGATGTCCACAATATCAAACTCCATCCCGTTCATGATGTAGAACAGGAGGGTCTGCTGCAGGCTGTTGAACCCCTCTAGGTATCCGAACCTCGACAAAAGTGTGCGGCGCAAGACAAGGTGCACTATGCGCGCAGCTGGAGTCAGCAGTGCCGGTACCCTCGGCTGGTCTAGAGAGAAAGACGGTGCAAACAGAGAGCGTATCTCCTCCAGAGGTGGTGCCACTCCTCCAGTGAGCAGCCTCCTCGGCGGGTCAGCCTGTCCATACACCCTCTCGTGCAGACAGGTGTCGTGTAGATCCACTCCTAGCAGCTGTGCCAAAGTCTGTCTCGTCAAGTGATGGTGCTAGCCCATGAACATGAAGTCTATGGATCTGCGGCCCTCAGAGATGTAGAGGGTAGCGTAGAATACGCGGACCCAGTCCTCCACGTAGTTACTCCTCTCGTAGGACATCAGCTCCACCATTCCTCTATACCTCTCAAAGTAGGGGCGTATCTCTGTCTCGGCTGCCAGTGCAAGCTGATCCCAGTCCAGAAAGTTGTGTTGGAAGAGCTTATGGCCCCGACGTCTGTACATCTCGTACAGCGGCGCCTGAGTTAAAGTCCAAAACTGGCTGTCCACAAGTGCCTCTCTGGGCCGAGGGAACCACTCCTCAAGTAGAATGTTCCATCTGAGCTTCCTGAGCTGCTTGGCCTTCATCTTTCTGTAATCCGTCAGCCGGACACCCTCACCAACACGGACGTTGGTGTCCATCTCGTAGACGGTTCTCTGGGCCGCTCTGTCCTCTCGAAGATCGGCAGCAGATGGTCTCAACTGTGGTACTGCCGCGGGATGACCCCCATGGGTCCTGGCTGAGCGCCGGCGAACAAGCGGCACTTCCGGCTCTTCTTCTTCCTCGGACTCATCTAGCATGGGAGGCTGCCTCTGACGAGCCTCGCGGATCCTCAATGATCCTCCTCGGACACGCTCTCGATCCTCGGCGGCGCGAGCGGCCATCAAAGCCTTCTTTTCCTCCTTCGACAGCTTTTGCTTCTTTGTATCCGGCTCCACAATGGCCTTTCCCTTTCCCTTCTTGTCACGAGCCATTGCGATGAGGCAAGTGACAATGCGCGTGAATGAAGTCGACGATGTCAAGCGCACGGAACGGCGACACGAAGATCGTTGTGGCCAGAAACCCTAGCAGTGTAGTGGCGGCCGTAGAGGGAGGCACCACGGCGATGCAGAGGGCGGTGGTGTGGCTGTGCTTGGGGCGGCGGCGGTGGTGCACGAGAGGCGGCGGTCGGTGGCGCTTGGGTGGAGCGGCTGCGGCGGTGGAGGAGAGCGACGGCGGTGGCGCTAGAGGAAGCGGCGGCGGTGCTGCGGTGGTGCGGCGGCCGCCGGAGGGCGGCGGCAGCCGGAGGGCGGCGGCGGCTGGAGTGCTGCGGTGGCGGTAGGGCGAGGGAGCGGCAGCGGCGGAAGGGCGAGCGAGCGTCGTGGTCGGGGAGAGAGAAAGGAGGGAGGCGAAGGGGTGTTTAAAAAGTGGGTCCCAAACCCTAGCTTAAAATTTAACACCGGATGGACCGACATTAAAAGATCGGAGCATCGGCCGAATGGCAAAGTAAGGGTATTCACAAAGGTACCGTTGACATCGGATGTTTCGACGTGGAAGGGAATAGCATCGGTGGATTTCAGCACAGTTCCAGAAATGTGAACATCGGATGCACCGATGTTTCTCAGGATGAACTCGTCGGTTGATTTGTCTTTCTGACTGAATTGACCCTTGGCTCTTGAACACCAACTGATCCGATGATGGTCTGGCCTAAGCATCGGATAATCTGATGACTACAAAACAGCAACATCCCATATATGTCCTTTAACCAAACAAACATACAATGAGAAACACATGTCTCAGGACTTTTTGGGCAACCCCTTACCCCTCAAAAATACTAATTGCCAATAACTTGGCTAAGCCTTAAAGCAAATAGAACACCGAAGAAAATAGGGAGGAAATTATCCAAATAAAATGTAAGGCCCATGCTTTGTGAGCTAGAGGATGAAGACTTCTATCTCTTTAAAGCATGTTCCTTTAGGCATTAACGCACCTAACATTTTGTTCTTTCCACATCATATGAGTTGAGATATTGCATTTCAAACAATTCTCTTTCTCATGAGGTGGGTTCCCCTTTGTGACAATCTATCGTATGCAATGCCAAACAATTTATAATCCAAGAAGTTTAAATATGAGTGCAAGTCTATATGGCAGGAATCATGCAAGACATAAAGTAAATCTATCTTGCCAAAATTGAACCTTTCAAAGGCTTCTTCAGGGAGAGCCACTTTCCAAGCCTTGGGAAAACCCAAAAGAACCTCCATCCCAAGCTGACCCTTGCTCACCCCTATCCTTTGAGAGTTAGAGAAGACCTATATGAGATGCATTCTTACATGATTATGGCAACTTACATGACGTTCGATGCATCTAGCACATTTAACTCACTTCTTAGCCTAGAAAAAGTTTTCTCATCAAGTGGTTTAGTGAAGATATCTGCCAATTGTTCTTCGGACCTAACACCTCGCAATGAGATGTCTCCCTTAGCTTCATGGTCCCTCAAGAAATGATGGCGAATATCAATGTGCTTAGTGCGGGAGTGTTGAACGGGGTTTTTAGCTATCTTAACCGCACTTTCATTGTCACAAAGGAGAGGCACGCACCCAAGTTTAATACCAAAGTCCAAAAGGGTTTGCTTCATATAAAGAATTTGGGCACAACATGCACCGGCCGCGATATATTCCGCTTGCGCCGTGGACAAGGCGACGGAATTTTGCTTCTTGCTAGACCAAGATACTAGGGAACGCCCAAGCAAGTGGCACCCACCGGAGGTACTCTTGTGGTCCACACGACATCCGGCAAAGTACGAATCTGAGTAACCTAAGAGATGGAATTTTGCACCTTTAGGGTACCACAAGCCCACACTAGGGGTATGCTTAAGATACCTAAGTATCCTAAAGACCGCCTTCTGATGCGATTCTTTAGGTGCCGCTTGAAAGCGAGCACACAAGCATACACTAAACATGATATCGGGCCTAGATGCGGTAAGATAAAGCAATGAACCAATCATGGAACGATAGTTAGATTGATCAATAGGTTTACCGTCCTTATCCGCGTCGAGATGACAATTTGTTGCCATTGGAGTGCTTCTTGAGCTACAATCTCCCATCTCAAATTTCTTCATGAGGTCCTTGATATACTTCTATTGATAGACGAAGGTCCCCTCTTGAAGTTGCTTGATTTGGAATCCAAGGAAGAAGTTGAGCTCTCCAATCATCGACATCTCAAATTCCCTAGACATCATTTTGCCAAACTCATGGCTAAGAGCTTCGTTAGTTGAACCAAAAATAATATCATCAACATAAATTTGACAAATAAATAATTCTCCATTGATGTCTTTGGTGAAGAGTGTAGTGTCCACCCTCCCGATCTTGAATCCTTGCATGATCAAGAAATCTCGTAGTCGTTCATACCATGCCCTAGGTGCTTGCTTGAGCCCGTAGAGCGCCTTGTGAACCTATACACATGATTAGGATTCCTCGGATCTTCAAACCCGGGAGGTTGTTCAACATAAACAAGCTCGTTAATGTAACCATTAAGAAAGGCACTTTTCACATCCATTTGATAAAGTCTAATATTATGATGTGATGCAAAGGCAAGAAGTATACGGATGGCTTCTAGCCGGGCGACCAGAGCAAATGTCTCCCCAAAGTCTAGTCCTTCAACTTGCGAGAACCCCTTGGCCACAAGTCTTGCCTTGTTGTGGACCACAACGCCGTTCTCGTCTTGTTTGTTGCGGTACACCCACTTTGTTCTGATGACGTTCTTGTCCTTGGGTTGCTCCTCCAACACCCAAACTTCATTGCGGATGAAGTTGTTAAGTTGTTCTTGCATGGCCATCACACAATTTGGATCTTGGAGTGCTTCCTCAATGTGAGTGGGTTCTACACATGAAACAAACGAGTAGTGCTCACAAAACGAAGCGAAATGGCGAGAACGTGTACTTACTCCCCTTGATGGACTTCCGATAATTTGGTCCATCGGATGCGCCTTGGAGATGCGTCCATGACTCATCAGTGGTTGTGAAGCACTTGGCGATGGTGATGTGTGTAGCTCTTCTTGTGGTTGGACTTGATCATGGACTTCTTCTTCTTCTTGATGTTGTGTGGCTTGTGAGTCTTGAGTTGGCAATGGATCATCCTTCTCTTCTTCGTCAACTTGAGGCGCCATAGAAGTGTTGATGTTGGAACTTGAAGCTCCCCCTTGATCATGGCTCTCCTCAACTTTAGGCTTGATGTCTCCAATGGTCATGTTCTTCATAGCCTCTCGTAAGGGATCATCATCTATTTCATCATGACCAAAACTCTCCTCTTGGGAGCCATTAGTTTCATCAAACTCAACATCACAACTTTCCTCAACTAAACCGGAGGTTTGGTTGAATACTCGATATGCTTTTGAGTTTGATGCATAACCAAGAAATATACCAACATCACATCTTCTTTCAAACTTACCGAGCCTTTTCTTGCGGTAGATGTAGCACTTGCACCCAAAGACTTGAAAGTAGGAGATGTTGGGCTTTCTCCCAATGAGAAGTTCGTACGGGGTCTTCTGAAGTAGTCGATGTAGGTAGACCCTATTTGTGGCATGGCACGCCTTGTTGATTGCTTTGGCCCAAAACTTCTCCGACGTGCCGTAGTCATCAAGCATTGCTCGCGCAAGAGTGATGAGAGTCTTGTTCATTCTTTCAACAACACCATTTTGTTGAGGAGTGTATGTGGCCGAAAACTCATGCTTCACGCATTCACGGTCACACCACTCCCCAATGTTGTAGTTCTTGAATTTGGTGCCGTTTTCACTCCAGACCTTGATGATGGGAAGTTTAAATTCCTTTGAGCGCGGTTAGCGAAGGTCTTGAACACTTCCGGAGTTTCACTCTTGTCACCTAGAAACAAAGTCCAAGCATAGTGAGAGTAGTCATCAACTATAACAAGACAATAGAGGTTACCGCCAAGACTTTGATATGTGGACGGTCCGAAGAGGTCCATGTGAAGTAGCTCAAGTGGCTTGGAGGTTGACACCATTGTCTTCATTGGGTGGTGTGAAGAAACTTGCTTCCCGGCTTGACAAGCGCTACAAAGCTTGTTCTTCTCAAATGTGACATCCTTCACGCCGGTCACCATCCCAAGCTTGAATGACTTCTTGAGCTTGCTCATCCCTATGTGCGCTATGCGTCGATGCCATAGCCAACCCAAACTTGTCTTAGTGAAAAGTCAAGCGGTCAAGCTAGCATCCTTGTTGGAGAAGTCTACTAGGTAGAGATGTCCATGCCGAAATCCTTTGAAGACTAGTTCTTGGCTTGTTTCACTACTCACAACAACATCATTTTTGCTAAAGGTGCACGTTAGTCCAGTGCAATAGAAAGTAAATTAAAACTAAGTGACTTAACGTACAATACATTGGAAATAGATAAATCATTTGAAATAGCAATTTTACCTAACCCAATTACCTTTCCCTTAGAGTTATCACCAAAGGTGACTTGTTCATGATTGCCGGGGTTTTCTATGGTGGTGAACATACCATCATTGCCGGTCATGTGTTGAGTGCACCCGCTATCGAGTACCCAATGCTTTCCTCCAGCTTTGTAGTTCACCTACATACATGAATTCAATTTTTGACTTTAGGCACCCAAGCCAACTTAGGTCCTTGTATGTGTGATACAAGTGTCTTTGGGACCCAAAGTTTCTTGGGGAGCTTCCCCTTCATGCCCTTCATGTCTTTGCCAATGAACCTTGCCTTCACCTTGCCATCTACTTTACTCAAGAGATAATAACGATCATTGAAAGTAGATTTGTAATTAATGGGAAATTTTGGAGAAGGCCGGTTAGGAAGAGGACACTCCCTTGTGTGGTGACCTGTGACCTCACAATGTTGGCAATAAGAACCAACTTCCTTGATGAAGCTTGTTCTAAGCTCCGGTGAGGGCACCTTTCCTTTGTTAGGCACCAGGAAGGATCCAAGTCCTCTCTTGTTGAAGGCCTTTGGTTGTTGGAAGAGGATTTCCTTGTGCTTGACTTCTCCATTTGATAGTCTAGCCACACTAGTGCGGAGACTCTCAATTTCTTCCAACAAGTCCTTCTCCCTAGCATTTTCTTTCAAAGGCAAAGACTTGTGCAAGACATTAGTGGCATGAGAAGTAATGGATACCTTATCATTAAGAGTTTGTTTATTCATATTTTTTAACTCTTGATCAAGCACTTCATAAGCAAGGTTAAGTGTTTGATGTTCTTGTATTAACTTGTTATGCTCTCCCAAGAGTGTTTGGTGTGCTAAGTTAAGCTCATGATGATTTAGATTTATTTGAGCCTTATCCTCCTCAATTTGCTTGACATGGGATTTGAGCATGTCATGCTCTTTAAGTATGCTTTCATACTTGTCAAGCAAATTGAGGTTAGCACTCTCAAGCTTGGCACGAGTTTCTTCAAGAGCTTTAACCTTACTCTTTTTCCTCTTAATGATAGTATGATATTCATTTATTAATGAAGTTAAATCATCGGGGGAAAGCTCATCATCGCTAGAGTCATCACATACCTTGGTGTTACCTTTCGCCATGAGGCACATGGGTGGTGAATGAAGAGGTGAGTCATCATTGTTGGCAATGGCAATACCGGCCAAACTTTCTTCTTCCGCTTCACTCTCTTCATCACTTGATTCTTCGTCAGTGACCCATTCATTTGCCTCACACAAGAACACCTTTTGTGGACCATTTCTCTTCTTTGGGAAGAGTTTTGCCTTCTTGCCTTGTTCATGTTTCCTCTTCCCAAAGGATCTTGGTTTGGGTTTGACCTTTTCTTCATCATCTTCACTATCAAGCTTGCGATGCTTGCTCTTGTGGTTCTCTCTTCTTTTGTCCGGTTTTGGGCAATAATAGGAGATGCGGCCTTGATCACCAATATTATAACAAGTCTTGTGATCATCTCTCCTTGGTAGAAATTCTTTCTTCTTGGGATCAAAGGTGTATCCCTTCTTAGTAATCTTGGACTTCAAGCGTGAGAACTTTCTCATCATCAATGCAAGCTCATCATCGTCATCTTCACTTGATGCTTGCTCTTCTTCACTTGAGCTAGGCTCAACCACCTTCTTCTTCTTGAGACTTGTTTTCTTGGTGGAGGCCTTTAGAGCAATTGTTTTTGAAGATGATTGCTCCATCATCCCAAGTACACTCATCTCATGAGCGTGAATCTCTCCAATGAGTTCTGAAACTTCAATGTGGTCAAGAGATTCTTTTTGAAGCATGGAGTTGATGATGTTGTACTTTGGCTTTGGAAGGAGCATAAGAATCTTGCGGTTGATGAGTCCTTTGCCAAGAGAAGCAATGTCAAGAGCATTAATTTATTCAATAAGCACATTCAAGCGAGAGAACATTTCATTGACATTTTCATGAGGTAGCATTTTAAACTCATCATACTTGGCTTTAAGCATGTGATATTTAGTTCCTTGACTCGAGAAGAACCCTTATGAATTTCTATTAAGCAAGCCCAAATTTCACAAGCCTTTTCTTTGCTAGCAATCCTAGCAAACACATCTTGACTAATACATTCATAAATTGCATTCCTAGCTTTAGCATCCCATTTAATTTGATCACCAACATAATTGTGCTCACCAAACCCCGGGTGGGTCGCTTCCCATACTTCGGGAGCAATAGCCTCTAGATAAGTGCACATGCATGCTTTCTAATAGGCAAAGTTCTTGCCCTCGAAGATAGGAACTGAACCCCCAATCTTGGCCATTTTAGCTCTCCAGCGGTGAAGCTAGAATGATCCAATGAGCAACCAAGCTCTGATACCAATTGTAAGGATTGAATGCCCAAGAGGGGGGGTGAATTGGGCTTCTTTTCAAAAATTTAAAGCAATAAAACTTAATTACTAAAAGCCCAATTCCCTACACAAACAACCTATGCATTCAAGTGACTAGTAACTTTGCGGTATATATAAGTGTAAAGCGAGAGTAAGAGAATGCAAACTCCAGAGGAGACACGAGGATTTATCTCGTGGTTTGGCAAGATCATCAAGATCTTCCTACATCCACGTTGTGGCACCCACCAAAGGGTATAGCCACACCCAAGTCACCGAGACTAGGGATCTTCACTATTCTTCTCCGTTTGCCAACCTCGGCAAGGTGGAGCTCAAGCCGTTGTACAACTTGGTTCCTCCGGGCTTCCACAACCATCATGGCAAGCTCCAGAAGTCTCTCACAATTACAATCACCAAGGGACACTCCCTTACAGCTCTCACTACACTAGAGATTCCAATCACCAAGAATGGAAGCACACAAGCACTATCTCTAGCTAGTTCTAGCCTATCTCTTGGTGTGTAAGTGGTGTAAATGATCTAGAAGTGGTAGCTCAACGTCTTGAATGCTTGAGAATGTGTAGAGTATGTCTGGTAGTCAAGACTTGTGGAATAGACAGGTTGAAGGGGTATAAATAGCCAGCCTCCACGAAATAGCCGTTGGAAAAGTAGGCTGACATCACTGCTCTGCGAACACCGAATGATTCGATGCTCTCCCTTCAGTTATCATTTGTCAAGTTCACTTTAGCTGATGTCACTGTGTCAGATATGACCGTTGTTAGACCGATGTTACACTTGTCTTCTCATCGGATGATCTGGTGGCACTTCCTCCAGAATTGGTTCAGACTTTATGCTTACTGGAGTGATTGACCGATGTGTATATTTCTGTACATCGGAGGATCCGATGTTACACTTGATCCAGGGATATTGCTTACAGCACTGATGGACTGATGTAACATGTCCTTTGACATCGGATGATCCGGTGAGTACTTGGTTCTGAGGTCTTCTTCTTCTGCTGAACCAACTCGATTGATGTGTTGTTCTCTGGAAACATCGGTTGATCCGGTAAGTTGATTTTGTTTGCTTTGAGTTGTTCTAAGTGATTCTTTTGTATTTTGCTTGATTGACCTCTTAGACATTTGATGGAAATATTCTTTTGATGATTGTTAAGCATTGAGTGTTGTCAATTATGGTTGAATAACTTTGACATATGAGCTTTTACTTCTAATCTTCATAACATTGATTGATCTCATAAAGTGATTGTTTAGGGGTCTCCAATGATCAGTAGTTGATGTTCATATTCATATAGATTTCATTTGATTGAGTGATATGGGAGAACTTGCATCCACAAATTCATTAGTAAAATCCAATGGTTGTCATTAATCACCGAAACCATACCTCATGAGGGCCTAGATGCTTTCACTTGGCCTTCTCCAGAGTGTCGAAGAAAGGGATGTTATGATCCCAGTGAATCCCAATAACATTCTAGCATTTCGTGCTGAAGGGGCAACTAAAGAAGAGGTGATGAGTGAGCTCTTCAACATTGCCTACACAAAGAACGCAGGTGTAGTCATTCCCTTCGATGCCTATGTTCTTTCGCTTCAGGAGATTTCGTGAATTCAATCGATCTCTGAACATAAGCCACATGAAGATTTTTATTTTCTTGACAACCCGCGAAGCCCAAATCCAGCTGAAGGGGTCTGGTGGCTTAATGTGTTTGAAGCAGCCATTATAGATATTTTTGGAGCTGAATACCCTTACTCCAATCGCTGGGCTCTACATATCATGTGGTTGGTCCCTGAGAGAGACCTCATCCAACAACAGTTCAAGGTTTACTAATTCTAGCAGGGCCTCATCTGACAGCGGTTGAAAGAAGTGAAGTAGATGATCTGGCCTACCAATGAATTGTGCCATTGAGATGTTAGTTTTTTTTTGCAAATGAGTATAGTCTAGGCATGTCCCTTCTTAGCAGATGCCCTTCCCAATGATCCTGCCAGAGCCGAATCGTGTCCCCTCTCCCAACTTTGACCTGAAAATTCTTGAGAAATGAGTCAGATAGGCTCACTACGTCCCTCCACCAGAAGGACCCCTTGCCTTTTTTGCTATGCGGCGGCTTTCCATTGTTGTAGTATTTTTGATAAATCAGTTGAACCCAAGGAGTGTCATCGTTGTTATAGATTTTCCAAAGAAATTTCATGATCAGGGCTTCATTCATTTTGAAGAGGTTTTTGAGACCCAGCCCCCCATTTTCCTTTGGGGTTGTAACCTGATCCCAGGCCACCAAAGGCCTGCCTTTACCTTCTACATCTGAGCCTCTCCACAGACATTGCTTTCTAGCTCTATCAATTGCTTGAATGACCGATTTTTTCAGCTTGATGGTGCACATGGCATAGATAGGTATGGAAGATATGATATTGTTGATGAGTGTGCATCTGTCGGCCATGGACAACCAAGTTGCTGCTCTAGTTAGCTTCTTTTATATTCGTGAAATGAGCCCTTCAAAGGCGTCTGCTTTGGGCCTGTCAAGTCCCATGGGCAGTCCCAAGTATGTGAATGGGAATGAACCTATGGTGCGGCCCAAGGTGGCTGCTAGGACTGTGGCCTCCGCTTCATCAAGGTTGATTGGCATTAAGCTTGATTTCCCCAAATTCACTTTTAAACCTGTCGCCCCTCCCAAGGCTTGCAATAAATTTTTGAGGAAGAAGAGCTCTCTCTGGTTAGCTTTGAGGACTAAAATGGTGTCATCTGCATATTGGACCATCGAGAATTTGACATTTGTTCCTTGGAGCAGTGGAAATGACAGAAGACCCAACTCCACTGCTTTGTTGATTGAGATCTGCAGGAGGTCAGCTGCCAATACGAAGAGGAGGGGGGATAGGGGATCACCCTGCCGGACACCTCTCCTGCAATGGAATGTATTTCCTGGGACCCCATTAAGAAGTACTGAAGAGGTAGTAGTTGAGAGAATGTCTGCCACCCACTTGATCCACTGCTCAGGAAACCCCATGACTCGCAGCATAGATAGAATGAAGTCATGTTCAACCTTATCAAATGCTTTTTCAAAGTCCAGTTTGAGTACTATGATACCTGTATTGGATTTTTTGCATTGATAAAGATATTCGTAAACCCATGCCATGCAATCCTGAATGGTTCTTTTTTTGATGAAACCATATTGATTTCTGTGAATGATGCCTGTGATGACCTCCTGCAATCGGACTGAGAGGATCTTAGTGATCAGTTTGACAGTGGAATTCAACAGTGATATGGGCCTGTAATCCGTGACCCTGCTGGGTTTGAGAACCTTCGAGACGAGGGTGATTAGTGAGCTGTTTAGTGGTTGGAGGCTAATATTGCCATTGAAGAAGTATGAGCAGAGAAAATATACGTCTTCCTTGATGATGTGCCAGCACGCCTGATAGAATTTTGTGTTGAAACCATCTGGTCCTGGAGCTTTGTCACTTGGCATGCTTTTAATCGTTCGGTCAATTTCATCTCTAGTGATTGGGTTGCATAGAATGTGTAAATGTTGATTGGGCAGAATACATTGTTGTATTTGGGGCCATGGATGAGTTGGGTCAGATTGTCCTAACCTTTCATTGAATTCCTTCCAAAGAGCAGCAACTTTCTGTCCATGATCCATCAGTTCTACTCCTTGGTCGTCCCGAATGACTGGAATGTTGTTTCTCTTGTACCTTTCCGTCGCAGCAGCCAGGAAAAATTTTGTTGGCTCATCTCCAAGCCTGGCCCACCGCTCTGTGTAACGTTGTCGCCAGAAGTCATTTTGTTGTTTGATAAGCTGGGCAGTTTGTTGCTTGATCATGTTTTTGAATCTTCTTTCCTGTGGAAATAAGGCCCGTTGTTCTTCCAATGTGTCCAGGATCAGGATAACTTCGTTGCAACGTTTGATCAGTTTGGTCAGGCCCCCCAATGATCTGCTCCATTTTTGCAACCTGTATCTCAGACGCTTTAGTTTTGCTGAAACTCTCTTGGCACTTCCAACTGTGGACAGGGGCAGATCCCACGAGTCTTTAACAATAGAGAAAAATTGGGGATGCCTGAGCCAGTAATTTTCAAACCTGAAACACTTTGCTTTCGGTATGGCAGTGCTGATCTGAGCCACTTGTCCTCCGGAGGTGGTTGGGAGTGCATTTCACGGCCCTCCGCAGCTTTGGCACACTTGTCTACAAGCTGAAGAGTTCCGTGACGCTGGTGACTTCCTTGATCGCCAGCTTCTCCAACATCTTCTTGTCTCGAACTCCTTGTCTGAATGCTACAATAACAGAGGCGCTTGAGATAGAAGGAATGGTATTTCGTACCTGGGAGAACCTCTGAATGAAAGATCATAAGGACTCTCCCCCTTTTTGCTTGACAGCAAAAAGGTCCAGTTTTGTGTCTGGTCGGGTGTATGAGCTCCCGAAATTGGCGGTGAACTATTGGCACAACTCCGCCCAACTATTGATAGAGTCAGGCGCGAGGCTTATGAACCAGGATCTGGCGGTCCCAATTAAAGCCATAGGAAAATAATTGGTCATCACAGCCTCATTTCCCCCAGTCGCAAGGATTGCGGTGGAGTAGATTTGGAGAAATTCGGCAGGATTGACAGTCCCGTCAAATTTCTCTAGCAGGTGAGGCTGGAACTTCTGCGGCCATCTGACCATGCGTAGGTGCATGGCCAAGGCAGAATAGCCTCCTCCTACTCCCTCTGGAGCAGGGCTGTCCCGAGCCTCTCGCCTCTCGCGAGCATGCTCGATGTGGACGCGGCCATCCTGTTGTCGATAACGACGATCGAGCTCAACCCGGAGGTATGAGTCGAAAGCCTCATTATCATGTGAGTAAGTCGCGCTCCGGAATGCAGCGATGTCGCCTGTTGATATGCAGCACGCCTCCTGTGCTGTGAAGCATGCGGACCGAGTCTACTCGACAAGGTCTGATGTTGCGATTGGGCCTGCCCCGAGGGGGGAGGACCTTGATTGCTGATGCGATCAGCTGCTGCTGCAACCAAATGATCCACATTAGCTCTCCACTGCTCCATTGCACCTTGGGATGCTCCTGGAGGCGGTGGACGTTGGAGAATAGCACGCGCATCATGAAGCGCGTGTTCGGGGTTGTTGTTCGCCGATGCAGTGATCGACTCGGACGCCCCATCTCGCTGTCCAGCTTGATTCGCCGGTGCGGACGGTGGCGGTGGTGGCATGACTCCTGCTGGAGCCACATCACCTACTAGCTACTGCATGTTGGAGGGATTGCCTCCAGCAGGTTGCGCAGAATGGTTGCCGTTGGACGATCCAACAGCAAAATTCACCATCTTTGAATCTCAGACGCTGAGCCCCTTCCTAGCGCGCCAACTGTCAGAGTGTGATTTCGACAATTCTCCCGGTACTACCGTTGGTAGCCCGCAGAGTTTTGTAGTTCGGTTAGGACGCGCGGAGATTCAGAAGAAGGTGGCAATTGGACACAAGTATTTACGTGGTTTGGGCCGCCTGAGCGTAATACCCTACTCCACGGGTGTGTTGCTGTTGTATTGAGCATCTGAGCGCTAGAGTGTCAGAGACTAGAGTGTCTTGAGCGTGTGTGGAAGTGCCCCCCCGTGTATCGCTCGTCTAGTCCTTTTATAGTACAAGGGCTGACCGTTACATCATAAGCCTGGCCTGACATGTGGCCTTGGTGGTTACTGATGCTTAATACACAGTTAATGTACTTAATTCCCCTTAAGAGCATAGTAACGCGCCTTGATGGCGGCGTTATTGGTATTAAGGGTCCTCCGATCGTGCGTCATTAAGATAGCATTAATGACGCATAATCGGGTCTTGAAGCTTTAATGGTTCCTTGAAGGTTCGAGCCATTGGAGGTCTACCAATCTGCCTGTTGAAGTTGAAGGTCTGGCGGTTGGACGCGTGGCAGCTCCGGAGCATACTGTCTTGGACGAGTAGGTCCGGCGCTGTCGTACATGTGTCAGTAACAGAGCTTCCCTCTGTCTAGGTCTGGGGGTGCCACACAGATATCTAGTCCGGAGCTTTCCCATGTATGAAATGTAGCTCCGGTTTTACGATACACATGGCAGCACTGGGACTAACCATAGAAGCGAGGCAGGTCCGGTTCCATATGACACGTGGGGCCTTTGGAGCTCATCAACTCAGATAGGTGAAGTTCCTTTGCACTCTTCGCAGTTTCAAGGGGTATCTGGTACGTAGGGTACCGATAGCCGTCAAAGTGGCATTTGCCACGCTTGCACGACGCCGGTCCAAGGGTTGTAGGTGGATCCCCATGGCGCACGGGTGCAACAGCATTGTTGCTGGGCGCGTGCACAGCAGCGTTTGAGTTCCCGCATCCACCAGACTTGTTGCGATGATGCGGACGGTCACCACCAGTTTTGTTGGTGGTGTTGGAGTCCTGCGCCGCCTGGTTCGATGTAGTGGGTGCCCGCACGGGTGCAGATGACAACGAGGAGATGGCCTTGCCCGTTGCTAAGAGAGCCGTACTGGCTTCCATCTTAGCCATTTGGGCCTGGCGGGCTTCACCTTGGAGTAGGTAGTTGCGCACGAAGAGGAACGATGGCAGTGGCTTGGTCGTGGTGATGACGGAGATGGCGTGACTGTGCTTGGACCTGAGGCCCCGGAGGGCATTGATCACCATCGCGCGGTCGGAGATGGGATGCCCCACATCATAGAGGAGTTCGGCGAGTTCCTTCAATCGACGGAAATACTCAGAGATGCTGAGCTCTCCCTTGTACAGACTGTGGAACTCCTGCAGCGTGAAGACAGCACGTTGATCGTCGTTGTCGAGGAAGAGCCCGTGTATGGCCGCTCAGAGAGTGAACGCCGTCGAGCATGGCGTGTGCACCATCTTCATAAGATCTGTCGTGACGGAGTTATAAAGCCAGGACACAATGCATTGGTCGATTTGCAACCATTCGACGTTGTGTCACATGCTCTGGGCGTCGATGCTGACATCAACATGGTTGAGGAGGCCGAACTTCTTGAAGGTGGCATCGAAGAACGCAGACCAGACAGAGAAATTGGATTCGCCATAGTCGAGGATGATGGGGACGTGCGCGCGAATGTTGACGTGTTGGATCACCGATGCTGCGACTGTTGGCGGCGTTGCTGAGTTGGCAAATGGATTCGCGGTGGAGCAAGAGGAGCCAGGGGCCAGCGAGGAGGGGCTCGTCGCCATGGCAGAGATGCGGAAGGTGGGAAGAATCGTGTTAAGCTGATACCATGTACAGAATGACTGCTCAATTACTTTGATTGAATATGCCAGTACATATAGCCGGGAGGCAGCGCCGTGGCTAACCGCCGATCCAAAGGATACGCCACGAGCGCTGAAGAAGCGCCGACTGTTGCATGGCACTGTAGATCGTGCGTGCAACGTGCCAGTCCACGGCTACTGTAGTTACGTGTTTCTACTGACACCACTTGCCTCGTCCCTAAAAATCGATGCTTTCGAATACTGACACCACTTGCCTCGTCCCTGAAAATCGATGCTTTCGAGGACGTCTTTTGGTCCTTGAATTTTGATAAGTCAGCATGGCGTTTGGTACATTTCAGCACACGAGAAACATGTACCTTTGTTTATTCTCTCTTGGGTACCGGTCAGATGGAAAAATATTAGAGAATATTCTCTGGCTGTTCTGTTTAATACTAGCTTAGAGGCATTTGTCGCCTTGTCATTTTGTTTACTATACATTCTACTTTCTGAGACGCCATTTTTCTGGTTTTGGTAATTTGGACGCTCATCAACTCGTCTTGGAGATCATCTGCCCCATTTTTTCACACCGTTACACTAGTTCTCAGTTCCTGTTGTGGCAATGGTTGTTCATTATAGGGCTCGCTGTTATACTAAAATATCGTCTATCAAAACGCGGTAATTACTGCTTGTCATATGTCTAATTAAAACCATAATTCCTAATCATAAGAAGACACAGGTTTGCTTTGTTTATCCTTTTCCTTTAGGTTATTAAGTTGACCATCAACTTGTGTAGGAAATGACTGGCTGTAGAAGTGTCAAAGCCTCAGGTTATCAATTGCGTTGTCCTGGTTGGAATTGTCTGGACGGCTGGATCGCAAGTCTGTGTCCACTTTAATGTCTTCTTTTTGAGGTGAATAGTAGATCAGTTTTTTACCCTTCAGTTTTTATTGAACAGTTATATAGATGTACATGCAGAATGGCATATATGAATTGTATTTGATGAAAATCAAGTTAATGTAATAACATTTTCACAAAAAAACACAACCTACTGACGCTTCTTTGGATGGGGAACTAGGACCTTTAGTGTAATCTGAACCAAGTCATTCCTGTATAAATTCCTTTGAAAAAAGTCTACATACCCCCTAAAGTATGGGCTAGAGACTACTTAACCCCCTCAAATTTTAAACCAGGTATTTAACACCCTATTCTATTCAAAACCAGTAAATTTACCCCTTAGGTGGTTTTAGTTGGTGGTTTTGCCACATCAGCTGTTGATGTGACATGTCTCACTACAGAAATCCCGACGATTTGCGACGGCCAGGGCCGTCGCAAATAAGCTAAAAACCGTATTTGCGACGACCGGCAGTAGCTGTCGCAAATTATTGCCAGGGGGCCGATGGGCCCCACAGGGCAGTTTGGGATGGCCTGGCCGTCGCAATTAAGTCCCTATTTGCGACGGCCAGGCCGTCGGAAATAAGGTCAGCCGATGGGTCCCACGCGGTCAATCGACGGGGCCCACACGGCCATTTGCGACAGCCTGGCCGTCGCAAATAGGGCCTTAATTGCGACGGCCAGGCCGTCGCAAATAACAGAGGCTTAATTGCGACGGTATGGAACCTTATTTGCGACGGTACTGTATAAAAAGCCATCATAAATAAGGTTTTTTTATTTTTAAAAAAAAAACTAAAAATACTACCCGGCTCGATGGCCAGAATCACAGAACAGACAATATATAAGAAACAGTCGCATAATACATCGTAACAGTCACAAAACACATCACAACACATCGTCGATACATCGCATCACCATCAACAAACCAAACAAGGGCTCACTCGCCCGACTGACCTCCGAAGCTACCTCCGAAGTCGAAGTCATCGTCGTGCCTCATTCCAGGTGGCGATAGCGACAGCGACGAAGTTTGTACAACCGTCGCAGATCCTTGCAATTAATAAAACTTAGAGTTAGAATATAAATACATTAACATCTCTCCCTCCCTCTCCCTCTATCTCCATCTAGATCCCTTCTCTTCCTCTCTTCTTTCATTCCTCTCTCTCTATCTCTCTATTGCTATCATTTTTCGTCTATCTTCCTCCCTCTATCTCAATCCACATCTCCCTTTCTCCCTCTCTCTTCCTCTCCTTCTATCTCCAATCTCCCTCTCTCTCGTCATTCCTCTCCCACTCTATCTAACTATCTCTCACTCTTTCTTCTATCTCTCTCTTTCTTTCATCTCAATCCTTTTCTTCTATCTAACTATCTCCTCTCTCTTCTATCTCAATCCTTTTTTCTCTATCTTCCTCCCTCTTCTAACTTCATCTCTCACTCTATCTATCTTTCACTGTCACTCCATTTCCTTGCCTTATTTTGGTTAACTTGAGTTAAAACTAGAATTGTTAAGTTGACATAGAAAATTACCTGACCTGCAGAAGAAGGATCGTCTGGAAGCACCGGTAGTGGCGGTAGCTGGATCCCTAGACCTTGCACCTGAGCCATGGTCTGTCATTGCAAACATTAAATATTACCTATTAGTAAGTCATTTATGCTGAATTAATGAGAACTTTAGTTTTTATTTTGTTACCTCCATTGCTTCCCGCATCTGCGCCAACACTGCTGCCTAGGAATGGATTGTGGCCTCCATCGTGATCCTTTGTCATTCCGCCTCCTCCTATTGCCTGAGGTTCCCTTCTACAGTTTGTCAGAGGGACTGCATCTCAATGTCCGTCTGTGAAAGTCGCCTAGAGGGGGGGGGGGGGGGGGGGTAAATAGGCAATAATACCTGAAATCACTTACTCAAACAAGATTAAATTCCTGTGGCCGGACTAGTCTGCACAGAGTCGGACTAGTCCACTCAGCACATGGTGGAAACCCTAAAACTTGATTTCTACAAGTTATTTGCGGAATTAAAGTTCACAAAAGATATGAGCAATATGTAGTAAACTTGTAAGGCTCAGATTGTAAAGTTTAAACACTTAGATTGCAAGTTAACGATAATGATCAAAGTGTAGGGCAATAAGTGCAAAGTGAACCCTAATAGCAACACTAGTGATCACAAAAAGTGAAAGACAAGTGAAACGAGATTTATCCCATTGTTCAGCTCCACGAAGAAGCCTACCTCCACATTGAGAAGTCCACACAAGGACCGGGTCTCACTTGGCCCTTCTCTCACCAAGCCACCACAATGGCCGATTTGGTTTCCACTATATCAATGGGTAATCACCAAGTTTGACGGGGCTGCTCACAACTTGAGGCTCCCACAAATCAATACAAGAGGAGCACACGAAGATCAACTCACACAAGCCACACAACACAATACAATGTGCAAGAGATCAAACCGAGAGCCAAAGCGCGATGATATTCCTTTACTCTCCTCCCCAAACCCTAATCTCTTCAAGATTTGTTCTTAGGGGGTTAGTAGGACGAGTAGAAGGCTTTGGAAGGCTCTAGGATGCTTGTGGCGGTGCTAGGGTTCAAGACTTATTCAAATGAGCTTGGGGGGTCCCCTTTTTATAGAGGTCCCGAGCCCCTTTTGCTTACATCAGCAAAGGGGCGGACTAGTCCGGCCTCAGACCCCGCACTAGTCCGGCCCTATGGGACCACTGACCCCTGGTCAGTTCCCGACAACTGGCACACTAAGCAACGATCGTCATGCTACCCGCCAATTTCTAGATTCAAATGGTCACTAGACAACGGACTAGTCCGATCCACAACGGACTAGTCCGAAGTGGAATAGAACCACCACTTGGTCCGTTCCAAAACGGACATTTCTGGGCTGGCCCGGACTAGTCTGGCCCCCTAGGGTTTCTCTCAGTCTATCACAGTAAGTCTCAAACGGACAAGTCCGAACTACTCCAGAGAGCTTTGGTCCGTCCAAAAAGGGACAAATCCGGACTTCTCGGACTTAGCTCCAAATTCACTCAGGTTCACTCCAGAGACGTTTGGTCCGTCTCAAAACGGACTTTCCTGCCATGGCCGGACTAGTCCGGCCCTGAGGCCCAAACTAGTCCGGCCTCCTAGGGTTTTTCTTATTTTAGGCTTCTCACTTGGGGTTTTCTCTAAACCACCACTTTGAGCCCCTTGGTTTGATCTCAATGCACATGATACAACCACCCTCTCACATGATACGACTCATATAAGCTCAATACCATAGAAACCCTAATTTCTACGCTTGAGTCTATGACGCCTGTTTTCTCCTTTTCCTTTTTGAGGGTTTTCATCTCATTTGAATCCTTGTACCTGTGCTTAATATCAACTAAGTTCATTAGCCTCTTAATTGTCGTCATCAATCATCCAAAACCCACGGAGATGCCTAGATGCACTTTCAATCTCCCCGTTTTTGGTGAATTGATGACAACAAATTAAGACTTCAACAATAAGGTTAATAATTTGTTTTCATAACATGTATTTGTATGAATGACTCCCTCTCAATGTATGCATCATGAGTAAGAGAGATTGAGAGAGTTCTCATACATATACATGTTATGGTGGGGTGCCTAAGTGATGTGTTCATAAAGTGTGATAAGACAATGATTATGCAAAATAGACATTTAAATGAGGCAACACATCACAAATTTAGGCAAGATACATGAATACATAGATTAAGTCTTACAAAACAACTTGAAATGAGTTTTAAAACATAATAAGTCCAACATAGAATCAATAATCTCACACATCAATCTATCTTATCTCTCCCTCTTCATCTTACTCCTTATATCTCTCCCCCTAGATCTAAGAGCCCATCCAAGCTATCTCCAAGCTATCTAAGCTATTGTAAGACCTATGTGTGCTGAATACATTGGCTTGTAGTGAATACACTTGGCTTTGATGATAAAAGTTTTGAATTTCGCCAAAACACCTTTTTGTAGTGAATACACTTGGCTTTGATGATAAAAGTTTTGAATTTCACCAAAACACCTTCTTATCAAGGTCTGACTCTAGCTCCGAGCTACAGCAAGGTCCGACGGTAGGTCTGGCTTGGTTTGGGTAGCTCCGGTTACGTTCGATGCTAGGTCCGACTAGCTTTGGTCAGCTCCGGTGAAGTTTTGTCTTTAGCTTCGGCATGTCTTTGATAGCTCCGACTTTTGGGTTTACTAGTTCCGACTAGTTCTGGTTAGCTCTGGCGCTAGGTCCTGCTAGTTTTGTAAGCTCCGGCGGGAGCTTGGTTGTACTAGTTTTGGTAAGCTCCGGTGCTAGGTTCTACTAGCTTTTGTTAGCTCCGGCTCAAGGTCCGGGTTACTCTGGCAAGGTCCGGAACTTGACCGTAGTGCTTCTACTTTTCATTTGCAATGTTTCATACTTGCTTTACATTGTTGGAAATGTTGCTTAGTATTCATTTGCTAAGTTTTTGGTGCATTTTGGTTGATATGGATGATATCGTGTTACTGTGGTTTTGCAACATGCTTATGTGAGGTTCTCACGTAGGGTGTTGTGTTTGGAACTAACTTGAATCAAGTCGAGGACTTGGGCTCGTATGGATTGGTTGTTTATTCATGTGCAGGTGTTGCTTGAGTTCAAGACATGGATGGTGACGGGATCCATTGGACTAGTCTCAGGGAGGAGATGAGGTTCCAACAACCAAATTCAGGACGAATTGTGGTTGAGCTGATCAGGAGGTTGCGCAACGTGATTGAATCAAGAACAATGCATATGAAGGTATCGTGGACGTCATTGGAAGATGTTTGCACGTGTGCAAGGAATGCATGGACGTGGCTACATGGTTCCGAGGCATGATGAAGAGATGTGGACGTAAAGAATTGGTCAGAAAGGTCCAACCGACTAGGTTATGGACTCAGGCTGCGGCTGAGTCGGGTTTGACTCAAATATGGAAAGATTTGAGTTGGTTATGATTGGATTTTGTGTCGGTCACGAATTTGAGTTGTTTAGGAATGTGGGATACGTTCCTAAGGTGTTTGGAAGTCTTAAGATTGCTTCTATCTGCGTATAGAAGAATCTTGAGCAGTTATGGAAAGTTACGATTCATGATCTGAGTAGGATTGGAGTCCTAGTTGATATTGGGTTGGCCTAAGGGCTGGTTATATAAGGAAGGGAGCCCAGAGCTCGTGGTGCACGACTTTGGGGCTGTTTATCTTGTGTTATATTGAATAAAATTCGTAGTTTGAAGGAATTTTTGTGCCTTGTTCATCCGACTTGTTCCAGACAAGTTTTACTCGTCGAGTTTCTGGACAGCACTACCTTTCGTCGGTGGTTTTATCATAACTCGAGTTTTACAGATCCAATTGACGTGATTCTTTGTGGGTTGTCTTCACAACTTGATTGTCTATCATCTGTCAAAATTTCACGGTCATTATATTTGTGGTCTATGATCTACACGAGTTTCTTTGCAGCGTTCCAGAACTGTTTTTTCTCGGGTAGGGCAGATTGACCATTGTTTGATCTTTCGATCATAACTTGAGTTTTTCTCGACGGATTTGAGAGATTATTTTTGAGTTGTCTTCGTGACTTGATTCTATCTGATATATATCACTTTCGTCATGGTGAAACACGTTTAGATTAGTCTCTCACACGATTTATTCAACAGATTGTTTTTCTGCCGAAGGGTTTGGGGTTTAATTGTTTCCGCTGCGTAAGATTTTTAAATCTACCATTCACCCCCCTCTGGTAGCTTTTCACGTGCTCTTCGATCCTACAATTGGTATCAGAGCCACGGTGCTCTAATCTTTGTGATTTGCGCGTGTTTTTGACTAATCATCATGGAGAAGTACTCCGCCAAACCTTGTGTGTTTGGTGGTATTGATTTTCAGGTTTGGAAGGCACGCATGGAGGCTTTCATCCAGGCACAAGGCTTTGCAATATGGGAGAAGGTATACAAGACATACGAAGTGCCATCAAATGATCAAGTTATAGCTACAAATCTGAGAGATGTCGACAACAACAACAAGGCTCGGAACTTGATCATACAAGGATTAACACAAAGCGACTTTGACCGTGTTGCACACCTCCGATCTGCATACGATGTGTGGAAAGCACTTTGTGACTACCACGAAGGATCCAACACGATCAAAGAGGTAAGGCGAGACATGTTCAAGAAAGAATACATGCACTTCGAGATGCAACCCGGTGAGTCTATTGATGACCTTTTTGCTCGCTTTAATAAAATTCTCAGCAACTTGCGTAGTGTCAATGTTAACTTTTCAGATGCTGAAAATGCTAGGCAATTGTTAAGTGCATTAGATATGTCAATTTGGGAGATGAAAGTCACATCTATTCATGAATCTACTATCATGAGTTCTCTTACATTAGATGTACTCTATTCCAAAGTAAAAACTCATGAAATTGACATCCTAGCACGTAAGAACCCAAATAAGTCTATTGCATTTGTTTCACAACGTGATATGTCTAGCTCCGGCCAATCATCATATTGCAATACTCTTGCTTTGTTATCCTCACTAACCATGGAGCAGATCGAAGAATTTCCAGAAGAGGAGTTGGCACTCATCTCTACTAGATTCTCAAAAGCATTGCAAAATGTGAGAACTAGAAGGAGAGGAAGCTCCGGACCTCAATGCTGTTTTGAATGTGGTAAAACAAGACACTTTTGTACAGAATGCCCTAACCTTTCAGGTCCGACCACCCGGGAAGAAAAACAAAGAAAGGTTCGGACCTCCTTTGGAAATTTCAACAATAGTTTCATCACTGCGCTTCAAGAGTTCAGTTCAAGCGACGTGGACATTGGTAGTGATGAAGATGAAGATGATTTGGCAAACTTGTGCTTCATGGCGGGCAAGTCAAGATCAAGTATGGAGGAGGCAGAACACAACAGCGACAATGAAGAGGTATGTCCTACTTGCGAAGAAATGTGTGATGCTATTTCTCGTGCCACTATTATCGTTACGAAAAAGGACAAAAAGCTTAGGGATAGTGCTGCTAAAATTGAATCACTAGAATCTGAAATCAATCGTTTAAAAACTTTGATTCCTATTGATGATGCATGTCCCTCATGTGATTTAATATATGAACAACTGTCCTCATTAAGAAGTGCGCACACCTCCACACATAATAAACTTGAGTTAGAAATTGAAAAGAACAAAGAGCTTGCTGCACTTAATGATAAAAACTTGAAAGATGCTAGCTGTTCTACAATTGATTTGCATTGTTCTACTTGTGGAGATCTTGATAAGAAACTACAGGATGCTATGAATGAAATTTCTATATTGAACAATGCTTTACGTTCTCATGAAGTTAAATTTTGTTCCAATTGCAAACTAAAAGGAAAAACTTCATGTGAAAATTGCCTTGATCTGTCCATTAAACTTGATGACATGCATAGGACATTAGATCGGTTTTGTAATGGGAATAAGAACCTAAACTTACTGCTGAATTCTTCCAAGTCTTGCAATGATAAAACTGGTTTAGGTTTTGATTCTCATGCTCATGCTAAGGTACATCCACCTAAAATTGTAAAGTCATTAGGAAGTGGGTTGATTCAAATAGTTCCTAAACAAAATGAAGTGGTTTTCAAATCTGCAGGATTGTTGCCTCATTCGGTTTCAAATAAAAATATTGCTTGCTCATCTAGACATGAACACAAAGTTAAATTTCATTGTACTTTCTGTGGTAGAGATGGTCACGTCATAGATTTTTGTTATAGACTAGCTAAACAACAGAAAAGGGAAAGAATGGTTGCTAGATCTCATAACTTTCATGCAAAACTTGCTGCACACATTGAACCGACTGTACAACCTGCTGTTTTGAGTCAAAAACATTCAAAGTTTACCTCCGGACCTTCGGTTTTTGCCTCCGGAGCTACTGATTTTTGTGCTACAAAAGTAACACCTTATAGGTCAGTAGTCAAGAATAAAAAATCTCAAACTTTGACTCATAAACCTACTGTTTTGTCTCAGCTTTCGCGTGTTTTTCCTGCTGCACGTCGCGTGACTCAGTACTGGATTCCTAAATACCTTTTGACTAACCCCAGTATTGAGTCATCGACGTATTGTGCTTTTTTGTAGGTTACACGTTTGAGGAAGGAGAACATTTGGATTGTGGATTCAGGTTGCTCACGCCACATCACCGGTAACAAAGATTGGTTCTTCTCCCTCTCTTTTGTGTCACGTGTAGAGAATGTTACTTTTGCCGATAATTCTTCAACTCCTATAATTTCTAAGGGTTCGATTAGAGTAAATGATCACTACACTTTGAAGGATGTGGCACTTGTCAAAAATTTGAAATACAACTTGCTTTCTGTTGCACAATTGCTAGATGAAAATCTAGAAATTATTTTCAATAAAAACTGCTGCAAAGTTGTAGGTTCAAATAGTGAGCTTATTTTTAACATGTCTCGGTTTGGAAGAGTTTTTAAAGCTGATTTTGATATGTCTTCCTCTAAGCATAGGTGTCTAGTTGCTAATGATTCAAAGGACTTATATTTTTGGCATCGTAGACTTGGTCACGTAGGCTTTGATCACCTAACGCGTGTTAGTGCTCTTGATCGCATACGTGGGCTGCCTAAGCTTAAAGGGGACAAAGAAATTGTGTGATCTTCTTGTAGACATGATAAGATGGTTGCAGGTTCACATACTCCTCTCACAATGATCATGACAACTGAACCATGTCAACTTTTGCATCTTGACACCGTAGGACCTTCACGTGTTCAATTCTTCGAAGCTAAATGGTATGTTCTTGTTATTGTTGATGATTATTCTAGATACTCTTGGGTTTACTTTATGGCGTCTAAGAATGAAGTTTTTAGTCACTTTAGAACTTTATTTCTTAGATTATCAATTGATCACCCAGGATCATTAAAAGCAATTAGAAGTGATAATGGAATTGAATTTAAAAATCAATCTTTTGATCACTTTTGTGTTGAAAATAGAATAGATCATCAATTCTCTTCACCATATGTACCTCAACAAAACGGTGTTGTAGAAAGAAAGAACAGAACCTTAGTTGAGATGGCTAGGACTATGCTTGATGAATATCAAACTCCTAGGATATTTTGGGCTGATGCGTTAGCAACCGCTTGTTATGTCTCAAATCGTGTTTTCTTGCGTGCTAAGCTAGGTAAAACACCATATGAGCTTCGGTTTGGACATAGGCCTAGTGTTACACACTTTCGGGTCTTTGGTTGCAAATGCTTTGTTAAGAAACATGGTAATCTTGATAAATTTGAACCTAGATCCATTGATGGCATGTTTCTTGGTTATCCATCTCATACTAGAGGCTACCGTGTGCTTTTACTTGACACTAACAAAATTGTGGAGACTTGTGAAGTGTCTTTTGATGAAGCTAGCCCAGGTACTAGCTCCGGTGTTGCAGGACCAGATCCGTATCCTCAGGGGGAGGGTATTTTCGAAGATGAAGAAGAGCCGGTGATACTGTCTGGTAGTTCCGAAGTTGACACGTGTCCAGCTCCAGACATTGAACAAGCTCCGGATATCACCTATGCTGGTCCTGATTGTCCACAAGTCACAAGCTCATCAATCTACGATAAACCTAATGAAGAAGGAGCTTGTGAGACATCTGTTCCCCTACAATTTTACAAAGATCATCCCCCACAACAGATGATTGGAAGCTTGCATGAATGAGTCACATGGTCCAGGTTTTGCGATCCAAACTCTCATGCTCATTCTGCCTTTGTTGCTTCTTTTGAACCCAAAGATATATCACACGCGCTCACTAATGAATCTTGGATTATTGCCATGCAAGAAGAGTTAGAAAATTTTGAAAGAAATAATGTTTGGAAACTTGTACCTCCACCTCAAGGTCACACTTTAATTGGAACTAAATGGGTATTTAAAAATAAACAAAGTGAGGATGGGGTTGTGGTTAGGAATAAGGCTAGGTTGGTTGCTCAAGGTTTCACTCAAGTTGAAGGTCTAGATTTTGATTAAACTTTTGCTCCTGTTGCTAGATTAGAAGCCATAAGAATTTTGTTAGCTTTCAGCATCTAAAGGTTTTAAGCTATATCAAATGGATGTTAAAAGTGCTTTTCTTAATGGCTACATAGATGAGGAGGTTTATGTCAAACAACGACCGGGTTTTGAAAATCCAGATTTTCCTAATCATGTTTACAAACTGTCCAAAGCCTTATACGGTCTCAAACAAGCCCCTAGAACATGGTATGATAGGCTAAAAACATTCTTACTTGAAAATGGATTTACCATGGGCAAGGTTGATAAAACTCTTTTTGTGCTTAAGCATGGCAATGACTCATTATTCGTTCAAGTGTATGTGGATGATATTATCTTTGGTTGTGCTTCTCATGATCTTGTGTCCAAGTTTTCAGCAATGATGAGTTCCGAATTTGAAATGAGTACGATGGGTGAACTCACTTACTTTTTGGGGTTGCAAATCAAGCAAACCAAGGAGGGTACCTTTGTGCATCAAACGAAGTATACCAAAGACCTCCTAAGACGCTTCAACATGAACAAAAGCAAGCCTCTTCGGACACCAATGGGAACAGCAACTACACTTGAACTTGATGAAGACGGTGAACCCATGGATCAAAAAGAATATAGAAGCATGATTGGATCACTTTTGTACCTCACGACATCAAGACTGGACATACAATTCAGCGTATGTCTTTGTGCACGGTTTCAAGCTTCCCCACGTGTTTCACATCGTCAAGCCGTCAAAAGGATTCTCATGTACTTACATGGAACCCAAGAATTTGGCATTTTTCTTCCTTCTTCCTCAACCGTTACTTTGAAAGCTTTTTTGGATGCTGATTTTGGGGGTTGTAGGATTGATAGGAAAAGTACTTCCGGTGCTTGTCATTTTCTTGGTAATTCTCTTGTTGCTTGGTCCTCCAGAAAACAAAATTCAGTTGCACAATCCACAGCCAAATCTGAATATGTAGCTGCTGCTAGTGCTTGCTCACAAATTCTTTGGATTGTTCAAACACTTAAGGACTATGGGGTTGATCTAGATAGTGTTCCACTGTTTTGTGATAACACTAGTGCCATTTGCATTGCTAAAAACCCCGTGCAACATTCTAAAACTAAGCACATTGACATTAGGTATCACTTTCTCCGAGATAATGTTGAAAAAGGAAACATTGTGCTTCACCATGTAGATACCGAACAACAATTGGCTGACATTTTTTCAAAACCTTTGGATTTCACTCGTTTTTGTTACATTCGTAGTGAAATAGGGGTTATGCATCCTCATGGCTTAAATTGAGGGGGAGTTTTTGAAACTTGGGAAGTCTATGTGTGAATCTGAAATTAAAATAATATGAGCATAGTATTTCATACATATATGACTTTGTGATTCATTTTACATGCTGAAAGTTCTTACTACATTACTCGTGTTATACATTTTGTAGTTTTTGCCATGTCTAGTAATTGGAATAATTACTTACACTAAATCTGGTCATGGTCGAACTTTCTTGCTGCTTTGAACTTGTTGCATGCTCACAAATGCTTTTAATCATTAAGAATTTATCAAGTAATCAACTCACATGTTGAGTTTTTATGAACAAATATAAATTGAGAAAAGATCAAGAGAATATGCATGCATTGCACTTCTTCTTTTGAGATGGCTTGTCATTGCACTTAGATATGAACTTGGAAGAAGTTGTGTATGACTAAAACCATGTCCTTAAGCTTCTGATTGTCAAATGACATAGGCTTGGCTTGGTTGGTTAGAATAAGGCAGACGCGCATATAATCTCTTGCAAATATCATATGATCTAAATTTATGCTTTGAAAAATAATAAAATGTAGCAACTAGTGTCATGCTATCAGGTTTTGAGATAGTTAAGTTTGTGAGATCATGACTTGCTTAAATTGAAAATTACATATGATCTCTAGCATGTCTTACACTACTTTATGTATCTCATTGATGTGATAATGTAAGGTACTTGATAGTATGACTTGGATGAGCTTTGTTTATATGTATATGTTATAATATGCTCATAACAACTAAAGGGGGAGAGATAATTTGTTTATATCTAATGACTTGCTGAATACATTGTCAAAGGGGGATAGATCAATCACACATTCAAAAAGGGAAAGATAATGTGCATGGGGAGAGAGATAAAGGGGGAGAGATATGTGAACTTTGAATTTTGAATTTTTGCTTTTCTTCTCATTTTTATTTCTGATTTACAAAAAGGCGAGAAATTGTCTTCAAAATTTTTATGTGAATAAGCCAATGTTCGGATTTTAAATGGTGTTGCCAATGCATTCATCAAGGGGGAGATTGTAAGACCTATGTGTGCTGAATACATTAGCTTGTAGTGAATACACTTGGCTTTGATGATAAAAGTTTTGAATTTCACCAAAACACCTTTTTGTAGTGAATACACTTGGCTTTGATGATACAAGTTTTGAATTTCACCAAAACACCTTTTTATCAAGGTCTGACTCTAGCTCCGAGCTACAGCAAGGTCCGACGGTAGGTTCGGCTTTGTTTGGGTAGCTCCGGTTACGTTCGATGCTAGGTCCGACTAGCTTTGGTCAGCTCCGGTGAAGTTTTGTCTTTAGCTCCGTCATGTCTTTGATAGTTCCGACTTTTGGGTTTACTAGTTCCGACTAGTTCTGTTTAGCTCCGGCGCCAGGTCCTGCTAGTTTTGTAAGCTCCGGCGGGAGCTTGGTTGTACTAGTTTTGGTAAGCTCCGGTGCTAGGTTCTACTAGATTTTGTTAGCTCCAGCTCAAGGTCCGGGTTACTCTGGCAAGGTCCGGAACTTGACCGTGGTGCTTCTGCTTTTTATTTGCAATGTTTCATACTTGCTTTACATTGTTGGAAAGATTGCTTAGTATTCATTTGCTAAGTTTTTGGTGCGTTTTGGTTGATATGGATGATACCGTGTTACTGTGGTTTTGCAACATGCTTATGTGAGGTTCTCACGTAGGGTGTTGTGTTCGGAACTAACTTGAGTCAAGTCGAGGACTTGGGCTCGTATGGATTGGTTGTTTATTCATGTGCAGGTCTTGCTTGAGTTCAAGACATGGCTGGTGACGAGATCCATTGGACTAGTCTCAGGGAGGAGATGAGGTTCCAACAACCAAATTCAGGAGGAATTGTGGTTGAGCTGATCAGGAGGTTGCGCAGCGTGATTGAATCAAGAACAATGCATATGAAGGTATCGTGGACATCATTGGAAGATGTTTGCACGTGTGCAAGGAATGCATGTACGTGGGTACATGGTTCCGAGGCGTGATGAAGAGATGTGGACGTAAAGAATTGGTCGGAAAGGTCCAACCGACTAGGTTATGGACTCAGGTTGCAGCTGAGTCGGGTTTGACTCAAATATGGAAAGATTTGAGTTGGTTATGATAGGATTTTGTGTAAGTTACGAATTTGAGTTGTTTAGGAATGTGGGATACGTTCCTAAGGTGTTTGTAAGTCTTAAGATTGCTTCTATTTGCGTATAGAAGAATCTTGAGCAGTTATGGAAAGTTACGATTCATGATCTGAGTAGGATTGGAGTCCTAGTTGATATTGGGTTGGCCTAAGGGCTGGTTATATAAGCAAGGGAGCCCAGAGCTCGTGGTGCACGACTTTGGGGCTGTTCCTCTTGTGTTCTATTGAATAAAACTCGTAGTTTGAGGGAATTTTTGTGCCTTGTTCGTCCGACTTGTTCCAGACAAGTTTTACTCGTCGAGTTTCTGGACAGCACTACCTTTTGTCGGTAGTTTTATCATAACTCGAGTTTTACAGATCCAACTGACGTGATTCTTTTTGGGTTGTCTTCAAAACTTGATTGTCTATCATCTTTCAAAATTTCATGGTCAATGGATTTGTGGTCTATGATCTACACGAGTTTCTTTGCAGCGTTCCAGAACTGTTTTTTCTCGGGTAGGGCAGATTGTCCATTGTTTGATCTTTAGATCATAACTTGAGTTTTTCTCGACGGATTTGAGTGATTCTTTTTGAGTTGTCTTCGTGACTTGATTCTCTCTGATATATATCACTTTTGTCATGGTGAAACACGTAGATTAGTCTCTCACACGATTTCTTCAACAGATCATTTTTCTGCCGAAGGGTTTGGGGTTTAATTGTTTCCGCTGTGTAAGATTTTTAAATCTACCATTCACCCCCCCTCTGGTAGCTTTTCACGTGGTCTTCGATCCTACAGCTATCTCTCCCCTTTGGCATCAAGACACCAAAAAAGGAAAAGAAGAGAGGAAGGGGCCCTTAGGTCTACTCATCGCCGGAGTCGGAGTCGTCATCGCCGCCTTGGGGCTCGTTGTCGCTCTCCGTGGCCTCCGAGTCAAGATGTGCCTCATCATCATTGGTCGGGGCCGCGGTGGAAGTCCCAGCTTCTCCAAACTGAGCAAGCTCCTCAGCAGTGAACTCCGGAAAGGAGGTGAGCTCACCATCGCCCTCCTCGGCGGGGAACATTGGAATGTCCAGCTTGTCGCACATCGCTTTGAGATACTTCTCATTGTGACGCTCCATGCGACATTGCCAAATTTCCGTCTTCCAGCACGAGGAGAAGAGAGCTTTGAATCATTTGAAGAAGCCACTCCCGCATTGTGTCGATGGTGGAGGTGGTGGAGGAGATGGCACGAAGCGAGAGTAAGAAGCGGGAGGATCCACATTCTTCCTCCTGGGAGCAGCCGGCTCCGGAGGAGGGAGTTGTGGTCGAAGCCTCCGGTGAATGGTATCTTTCTTGAATGTGAGCCCGAAGATCTTCTCGATCATGTACATAATGTACTGAGCGTATCCACATGATCGGTTGGGAGTGTGAGAGATGTTGAAGATGTCATCAAAAGATATAGTCCACCACATTGAAGCGGACATCTCCATCAATGAGGACCATTAAGTGCCTCAGATTGCCTTGGATTATCCCCGCATCTCCATCCTTGGGGGCAATGGTCTTTCTGAGGACCCGGTTGAGCACACTATAGAACGGCTTGATGTTTCTGATGTGCCCGACCTCATACTGTGCATGACTTGGATACATATACTCCAGGGTGTCCCGATCAATTGGCTTCAGATTAGAAATGATGATTTCATTATCCAGATGATCCTCATAGTCAAGCAACTGAGCAAACTCCCAATATGTGGTAGAGTACTGCTCTCCATGGGTCATCCAGGTAATCTTCCTGTCCCCATCGGTGTGGAAGTACAAGGTGGAGTAGAATTAAGCGATGACCTCCACATTCCAGTCGTACTAGAAGGCCATGAACTTCTTCAAGACGTGCCTCTCGACGGCTTCAATCACAACATTCAAAGGCTTGAAGATATTTCTAGGCCATGTAGTCCCAGTCGATCCACTGAGCATCTGTGACAGGGGTCTGCTTGGTCATATAGACTGTCCTGCAGTAGTCACAGTGGAAGTCACACCAGAACCGGGGATCCACTGTGCTCTTGTCACGCTGATAAACATTGATCTTCCTCAGCTTGCGTGCCTTCTCAGCCCCCTTGCCCTTGAAGATGTTGGCGTCGAAGGCAGCTGAACGGTTTGGGTTCCGTGCAGGAGAGGACATCCTCAAGGGGCCAATGGGTTGTGGGGCACCCTTCTTCACTTTGCTTGCAGCCTTCTTGGCCACAATCAACCTCTTCTTGGGTGCAGCATCAAAAGGGGCCTTGCCCTTATCTTTGGAGGTCCTTGCCCCCTAAGACTTGGCTTTCTCACCAAAGGTCACAAGCCGCTTCCGTTTCGGGGCTCCCTCTGCAGTAGCAGAGTTATGCTCCTCTCGCTGTGTCTTCTTTGCCTTCTAAGAGGCAAAGTACGCAGCCGCCATCTCTTGATCCTCTCTTTGCTTCCGGCGAAAGAGAGCCTGCTTCTCCGCTTCGGTCTTGGAGTCAGAAGGAGGAACGTATTCATTGTCTGACATGATTGCTGACAAGAGAAGCAAAGGAATGTGTATGAGTCAAGGAAGTTAAGGCAAAACAATAGAATTCACAAGATCAACCTAGGTTAGGTTCTTCACTGTGTAACCCGGACTTGTCCGCCCAAGGGCCGGACTAGTCTGCACTAGGTCGGACTTGTTCGTCCTGTGGCCAGACTAGTCCGGTTCACACGGCAAGAACCCTAATCCATGAAAATTTTGCAAAAAGTACGGATCCTACCACAAAAATGGAGATACATGATCACGTTGATGTGTACAACAACATTTGTGAAGAAGTTTCTTTCAATGGATCCAAAAGAATTGAGTTTCAAGGATTTTGGAGTTAGGTCAAGAATACCTCTTAAAATCTTTGATTCGATGAAATGTGAGTGAGGAATCGGTCTCCGATGCTTGGGGAAAGGTTCCTAAGCACCTTGGGGCTTCAATCCACCGACTGGAATTGAGATTTTGTGGATGGAATCAAAAATCACCATTTGGGAGACGATTTTGTTTTGGAGAGAGAGTGTTTGAATGGAAGTGGAGAGGTCGAGGGCACCCTGGGGAGGTTATGTCCCCAAGGGCCGGACTAGTCCAGTCAGGCACCCAGACTTGTCCGGCCTCCGGACTGGGTTCGGACAACCTAAGCCACCGAACTAGTCCGGTCCGCTGGAGCGGACTAGTCCGGTCCTAAGACCTAAAACTCCTATATATTGAGTTTTGAGTGGAGATTTGATCCTTTTGGGCTATATTTCACAAAAGATCTTTGTAAATATGGTCAGTAAGCAATCAACAATCAAACTATGACCATAATTCACAAGGATCCAATAATTTCAAGAATAATTTGTGGAAAAAATTGAGGAGGATGAGCTTTTCGCCAGCATGTGTGAATTTTGAATATTACAATCAGATGTGCAAGACTTAAGCCACATTTCGAGAATCTAAGATATTTAGCTCACTCCTATGTTCACAAAGTATTTTCTTATCTAGGGGCTTGGTAAAGATATCGTCCAATTGTTTATCGGTTCTCACATGGGAAATTACAATGTCTCCTTTGATGGAGTGATCTCTCAAGAAATAGTGGCAAATATCGATGTTCTTGGTCCTTGAGTGTTCAACTGGATTGTGGGCTATTTTGATAGCACTCCCATTGTCACATAGGAGAGGGATATGGCACAAGTTTATGCCATTGTCCCTAAGAGTTTGTCGCATCCAAAGAAGTTGTGCACAACAACTTTCGGCGGTGACATACTCCGCTTTGGCTGTGGAGAGTGCAATGGAGTTTTGTTTCTTTGAGGACCAAGACACTAGAGATCTATCATGGAATTGGCAAGTTCCCGATGTACTCTTTCTATCAACTTTGCACCCTGCATAGTCCGCATCGGAATATCCAATGAGGTTAAACTTAGAACCTTTAGGGTACAAAATCCCTAGGCTTGGTGTGTGAACCAAATATCTAAGAATTCTCTTAACAGCGGTCAAATGACACACCTTAGGAGCGGCTTGAAATCTGGCACACATACACACACTAAGCATGATATCGGGTCTAGATGCACATAAGTATAGCAATGAGCCTATCATGGAAAGATATACCTTTTGGTCCACACATGGACCATCTTCATTAAGATCGAAATGGTCGTTGGTTGCCATAGGAGTCTTGATGGGTTTGGCCTTGTCCATGTCAAACTTCTTGAGTATATCTTGTGTGTACTTGGTTTGACTAATGAATGTGCCTTCCTTGAGTTGCTTCACTTGAAAACCTATAAATAACTTCAACTCCCCCATCATGGACATCTCAAATCTTTCCGTCATTATCTTGGAAAACTCATCACAAAAAGCTTTGTTAGTAGAACCAAATATAATGTCATCGACATATATTTGGCAAACAAACAATCATCATTAAAGTGCTCAGTGAATAGATTATAGTCTGCCTTCCCAATTTGTAACCATTTTAAGTTAGAAAGTCTCTATGGCACTCATACCAAGCTCTAGGAGCTTGTATGAGTCCATAGAGAGCCTTATGCATTTTGTACACATGGTTTGGGAATTCTTCATCTTCAAATCCGGGGGGTTGCTCCACATACACTTCTTCCTTGATTGGACCATTGAGGAATGCACTCTTGACATCCATTTGATATAGCTTAAAATCATGGTGAGTAGCAAAGGCAAGTAATATACGAATTGATTCAAGCCTAGCTACGAGAGCAAAGGTTTCTTCGAAATCCAAACCTTTGACTTGTGAGTACCCTTTGGCCACAAGTCGTGCCTTGTTCCTTGTAACCACCCCGTGTTCATCTTGTTTGTTGCGGAAGACCCATTTGGTGCCTACAACATTCGCATTGGGCCTCTTCACAAGCTCCCATACTTGATTTCTCTCGAAGTTGTTGAGCTCTTCTTGCATGGCCATCACCCAATCCGGATCTCGTAGTGCTTCTTCAACCTTGTAGGGCTCCAAGGAAGAAACAAAAGAGTAATGTTCACAAAAGTTTGCAACACGAGATCGAGTAGTTACCCCCTTAGAGATGTCTCCAAGTATATTGTCAACGGGATGGTCCCGTTGGACGCATTGATGACCTCTTGGGTGTGGCGCTTGAGGTTTTGATTCATCATCTTGGTCTTCCTCATCCTCATTGTCTCCCCCTTGATTGATGCCTCCATTTTCATCTTCTTGGAGTGCATCTTGGGGAACCCGATCTTGATTATTTGAGGAAGAGCTTGCTTGATGTGTCGGATGGTCACTTGCATCTTGAGGTTGTTCTTGTGATCGTATGTCTCCAAGTGCCATCCTTTCTATCACCACTGGTGGAGCTTCTTCTTGATCTAGCACATGACGATCAACTTGCTCCACCTGGGATCCATTAGTCTCATCAAACACTACGTCACGTGCTACTTTAACAATTCCGGAGGATTTATTAAAGACACAATAGGCATAAGTGTTTGAGTCATAACCAAGCAAGAAACCCTCATCGGACTTCAAAGCAAACTTCGAAGTCCTAGGCTTCTTGTTAAGAATGTAGCATTTACTCCTGAGAACACGAAAGTAAGAGATGTTGGGCTTGTTACCGGTTAGGAGCTCATATGACGTCTTCTTAAGTATGCGGTGAAGGTACAACCGGTTTATGGCATGGCAAGCGGTGTTAACCGCTTCTGCCCAAAACCGATCCGACGTCTTATACTCATCAAGCATGGTTCTTGACATCTCAATTGAGGTCCTATTGTTTCTCTCGGCCACCCCTTTTTGTTGAGGGGAGTAGGGGGCCGAGAACTCATGCTTGATGCCTTCTTCATCCAAAAATTCTTCAACTTGAGTATTCATGAATTTGGTGCCATTGTCACTCCTTATGGTCTTGATACTCAAGGAGAACTCATTTTGAGCTCTCTTTAAGTATCTCTTTAGATCACTTTGAGTCTCGCTCTTGTCATGCAAAAAGAATACCCAAGTGAAACGTGAAAAATCATCAACAATAACAAGACCATATTTGTTACCACCAATACTAATGTAGGTGATTGGACCGAAGAGATCCATGTGTAGAAGCTCCAATGGTCTTGATGTTGTCATAATGTTCTTGGATGGATGTGGTGCTCCAACTTGCTTTCCGGCTTGGCATGCACTACATGGCCTATCCTTTTCAAACACAACATTCATTAAACCACGGATGTGCTCGCCCTTAAGGAGTTTTTGCAAATTCCTCATCCAAACATGGGCTAGCCTTCTATGCCAAAGCCATCCCATGTTAGTTTTTGCAATTAAGCATGTATCAAGTTGGGCTTTATCCGCGGAGAAATCCACAAGATAGAGCTTTCCCTTGAGTACACCCTTAAAAGCAATTGAGCCATTGCTTCTCCTTGTGATGGTCACACCCTCATTAGTGAATAAACAATTATAACCTTTGTCACATAGTTGTGATATGGACAAGAGGTTATAATCAAGTGAATCAACATGTAAAACATTTGAAAGAGTATGATTAGGGGATATAGCAATTTTACCGGTGCCAAGGATTTTTCCTTGGCTATTGTCCCTAAAATAGATTGCTTCACTTGGATCTTCATTTAGCTCATACTCCACAAACATCTTCCTCTCTCCGGTCATATGATTTGTGCATCCACTATCAAGAACCCACTTGGTTCCACCGGAGGAGTATGCCTACAAGAAAGAGTTAAGCCTTGGCTTTAGGTACCCAAGCGGTGTTGGGTCTTTGATGTTAGTCAAGAGGCACTTGGGCACCCACACACAAGGTTTGGGACTCTTGCGGTGTGGCCCAACATACCTATCATATGCCTTTCCAAACTTGTTCCATAATAAAGCATATGAAGCATCAAAATCATGGAATATTGGATGAGGCTCTTTCTTAGGCATTTTAGGTGTAGTAGCAATGTTCTTTCCTTTATTGTTGTATGAGCCTCCTTTGACAAAAACGATCAATTCTTTGCCATTCTTGGGAGTTTTGGCGTTTTGCCTCATCCCCCTAGAATAACGAAGACCATCCTTGACAAGGGGATGTCTTGTGTTGGTATATGCACTGCGTGCATATGCCATATTCTCCTTGTCAAAGATGCCACCCTTGGGTCCTTGATTGGTTTGTGCCAACTTTAGCTCATATTTAAGCTTTTGATTAAGTTTGAGCACTTACAAGGTTGAGATGCTTCGGATTTAATATTTGTGGAAGGTGAGCTTGTAGAGGAAGAAGGTGCATTGACCTTGAGAGAATTCACTTGTGTCTCAAGGATCTTGTTAGGTTGTGTCAAACTAACAAGTTCATCCTTGAGCACAATTGTAGTGTTCTCAAGGTTTGAGCAAGTTTCCTTGCTCAAAGCGAGTTCACACTCAAGTGCCTTGCTTCTTCCTCTTTCAAGCTCCAAGAGCTCCTCAACCTCTTGACATCTCTTGTTGGTCTTGATGGTTGATGAGTTCTTCCTTCTCAAATATCTCTTCCGTTAACAATCTCAATCTCTTCAAGATGCTTTTTCTCATGTCTTTAATCATGTGTTCATTTTCACTACTACTATCAAAGTCATCATGAGAAGAAATTGAAGAAGAGGATTTAGATTTAACCTTCTTTCTTCCCTCCTTGGCCATGAGACATGTTGGCCTTGAGATCTCCAAGTTGGGGAAGAGCTTGTTCTCCGTTGTTGTCTTCTTCATAGCAATAGTTGCTACCTTCTCATCTTCATCGAAGGAGGATTCCTCATTTCAATCCCACTCCTTTCCAAGGTGGGCATGTCTGGATTGCTTCTTTTTCTTGAAGTACTTCTTTTCTTTGGACTTGCCCTCCTTCTTCTTCTTATTTTCTTCATGTGGACAATCCACAATGAATTGGCCATATTCTCTGCAATTGTAGCAATCCCTTTTTGATCTTGTCTTGGGCTTTTCTTTGCTTCTTCTTTCATTTTGGTAGCTCCCCCTCCTCCGTCTAAACATCCTCTTAAAGTTGTTGATGAAGAGAGCTTCTTCCTCATCGGTGTCGGGACTCTCTTCATCACTCTCTTCCTTTTCTTGAGATTTTGAGGATGTTGCTTTGAATGCAACATCTCTTTTATTGGAGAAGGAAAGCTTTTGTAGATCACTGTAGAACATCGCTTCTTGCTCCATCATCTCATGATTGATGATTCTCCCTAGCACTTCTTTGGGAGTCATCTTGTGGAAGCCCGTAATTTCACGAATTAGTGAGCAAAGAGTGACATTTCGAGTCATGAATGCTCAAATCATCCTCTTTACCACTTCGTGGTCGGTCCACCGGGTGCTTCCATAAGACCGACTCTTGTTGATGAGAGTCTTGAGGCGGTCATACATATCTTGGGGAGATTCACTCTCCGTGATGGTGAATCTTCCAAGCTCTCCTTCGATCATCTCAATCCTTGCTTCCCTTATGACACGGTTGCCTTCGGGCGCCGTCTTGAGGGTATCCCAAATCTCCTTGGCAACCTTCAACCCTTGAATGCGGTTGAACTCCTCACGAGTCAATGAGGAGGTAATCACTCTAACGGTTTGAGCATTGCGATGTAGAAGGACGGCTTGCTCCGGAGTGATGTCTTCCTCATTCTTGGGAAGGTGAACGCCTGTCATCATAATTTAAAACAAGCTAGGGTTTAAGGAAATGAGGTGCATCTTCATATTATGCTTCCACATAGAATAATCATTTCCATCGTATTGAGGAGGTTTGCCAATGGGAATAGACAAGTAATGGTTGCTAGCGTTAAGTTGCTCATAATTGTAAGGATATCGGGAGTAGTCTTGTGAAGTACTCCCGTTGTCGATGTTGACCGGAGCAATTGGCTTGATCTCCTTCTTCGGCACGTTGAGCTTCTCACGAAGCCGTGCTTTGAGCATTGGAACATCTTCGTCGTCATTCGGATCATCTTGAAGAACATCGACGTTCTTCGTCTTGGTGTCATCGACGACCACCAGAACCTCGGTGTCACCCCTTCTGGCCATTACTTCTCTGAGTTGTTAGACTCTTGGGGAGAAGCCTGCTCTGATACCAATTGAAAGTCGCCTAGAGGTGGGGTTAATAGGCAATAATACCTGAAATCACTTAATCAAACAAGATTAAATTCCTATGGCCAGACTAGTCTGCACGGGGCCGAACTAGTCCACTCAACACAGGGTGGAAACCCTAAAACTTGATTTCTACAAGTTATTTGCGTAATTAAAGTTCACAAAAGATAAGAGCAATATGTAGTAAACTTGTAAGGCTCAGATTGTAAAGTTTAAACACTTAGATTGCAAGTTTACGATAATGATCAAAGTGTAGGGCAATAAGACCAAAGTGAACCCTAATAGCAACACTAGTGATCACAAAAAGCGAAAGACAAGTGAAACGAGATTTTGTAGGATCGAAGATCACATGAAAAGCTACCAGAGGGGGGTGAATGGTAGATTTAAAAATCTTACGCAGCGGAAACAATTAAACCTCAAACCCTTTTGGCAGAAAAATGATCTGTTAAAGTAATCGTATGTGAGACTAATCTAAACGTGTTTCACTGTGACAAAAGTGATAGATATCAGAGAGAATCAAGTCACGAAGACAACACAAAAAGAATCACTCAAATACGTCAAGAAAAACTCAAGTTATTATCGAAAGATCAAACAATGGTCAATGTGCCCTACCCGAGAAAAAACAGTTTTGGAACGCTGCAAAGAAACTCGTGTAGATCAGAAACCACAAATCCAATGACCGTGAAATTTTGATAGATGATAGAAAATCAAGTTGTGAAGACAACCCAAAAAGAATCACGTCAATTGGATATGTAAAACTCGAGTTATGATAAAACCACCGACAAAAGGTAGTGCTATCCAGAAACTCGATGAGTAAAACTTGTCTGAAACAAGTCGGACGAATAAGGCACAAAAGTTTCTTCAAACTACGAATTTTATACAAAAGAACACAAGAGGAACAGACCCAAAGTCGTGCACCACAAGCTCTGGGCTCCCTTGCTTATATAACCAGCCGTTAGGCCAACCCAATATCAACTAGGACTCCAATCCTACTCAGATCACGAATCGTAGCTTTCCATAACTACTTAGGATTCTTCTATACGCAGATAGAAGCAATCTTAAGACTTCCAAACACCTTAGAAACGTATCCCACATTCCTAAACAACACAAATTCGTGACCCACACGAAATCCTATCATAACCAACTCAAATCTTTCCATATTTGAGTCAAACCCGACTCAGCCGCAGCCTGAGTCCATAGCCTAGTCGGTTGGACCTTTCCGACAAATTCATTACGTCCAAATCTCTTCATCACGTCTCGAAACCATGTAGCCACGTCCATGCACTCCTTGCATACGTGCAAACATCTTCCAACAATGTCCACGATACCTTCATATGCATTGTTCTTGATTCAATCATGTTGTGCAACCTCCTGATCAGCTCAACCACAATTCCTCCTGAATTTGGTTGTTAGAACCTCATCTCCTCCCTGAGACTAGTCCAATGGATCCCGTCACCAGCCATGTCTTGAACTCAAGCAACACCTGCACATGAATAAACAACCAATCCATACGATCCCAAGTCCTCGACTTGACTCAAGTTAGTTCCGAACACAACACCCTACGTGAGAACCTCACATAAGCATGTTGCAAAACCACAGTAACACGATATCATCCAAATCAACCAAAACGCACCAAAAAATTAGCAAATGAATACTAAGCAATCTTTACAACAATGTAAAGCAAGTACGAACATTGCAAATGAAAAGCAGAAGCACCGCGGTCAAGTTCCAGACCATCCCACAGCAAGCGGAGCTTGAGCCGGAGCTAACAAAAGCTAGTACAATGAAGCACCTGCCGGAGCTTACCAAAACTAGTAGATCCTAGCACCGGAGCTTACCAAAAACTAGTCAAAACTAGTCAACCCAAAACCGGAGCTAGACAAAGTACGTCGGAGCTTAGCAAAAGCATTCCGGAGCTATCAAATATATGTTGGAGCTAAAGATAAAGCTCACCGGAGCTAACCAAAGCTAGTCGGACCTTACCAAGAAGTCGGACCTAGCTTCGAACATAGCCGGAGCTACCCAAAACAAGCCGGACCTACCGTCGGACCTTGCTGTAGCTCAGAGCTAGAGTCGGACCTTGGTAAAAAAGTTGTTTTGGTGATATTCAAAACTTTTATCATCAAAGCCAAGTGTATTCACTACAAGCCAATGTATTCAGCACACATAGGTCTTACAATCTCCCCCTTGATGAATGCATTGGCAACACCATTTAAAATCCGAACATTGGCTTTTTCACATAAAAGTTTTGAAAACAATTTCTTCCCCTTTGTAAATCAGAAGTAAAATGAGAAGAAAATCCAAAAAATTATCCCATATTATTTCTCCCCCTTTTTCTCCCCCTTTATTATCTCTCCTTATGCACATATTCTCTTTCTCTTCATGCTTATCTCTCCCCCTTTGACAATGTATTCAACAAGTCATGAGCATATAAACAATTTATCTCCCCCCCTTTAGTTGTTATGAGCACATTATAACATATATATATAACAAAAGCTCATCCAAGTCATACTATCAAGTACCTTACATTATCACATCAATGAAATACATAAAGTAGTGTAAGCCATGCTAGAAATCAAATGTAATTTCCAATTCAAGCAAGTATCTCACAAACTTAACTATTTCAAAACCTGAAAGCATGACACTAGTTGCTGCATTTTATTATTTTTCAAAGCAGAAATTTAGATCATATGATATTTGCAAGAGATTATATGCGCATCTGCCTTATTCTAACCAACCAAGCCAAGCCTATGTCATTTGACAATCAGAAGCTTAAGGACATGGTTTTAGTCATACACAACTTCTTCAAAGTTCATATCTAAGTGCAATGATAAGCTATCTCAAAAGAAGAAGTGCGATGCATGCATATTCTCTTGATCTTTTCTCAATTTATATTTGTTCATAAAATCTCAATATGTGAGTTGATTACTTGATTAATTCTTAATGATTAAAAGCACTTGTGAACATGTAATAAGTTCAAAACAGCAAGAAAGTTCGACCATGACCAGTTTTAGTGTAATTAATTATTCCAATTACTAGACATGACAAAAACTACAAAATGTATAACACGAGTAATGTAGCAAGAACTTTTAGCATGTAAAAGGAATCACAAAGTCATATATGTATGAAATACTATGGTCATATTATTTTAATTTCAGATTCACACATAGACTTCCCAGTTTCAAAAACTCCCCCTCAATTTAAGCCATGAGGATGCATAACCCCTATTTTACTACGAATGTAACAAAAACGAGTGAAATCCAAAGGTTTTGTAAAAATGTCAGCCAATTGTTGTTCAGTATCTACATGGTGAAGCACAATGTTTCCTTTTTCAACGTTATCTCGGAGAAAGTGATACCTAATGTCAATGTGCTTAGTTCTAGAATGTTGCACGGGGGTTTTAGCAATGCAAATGGCACTAGTGTTATCACAGAACAGTGGAACACTATCCAAAGAATTTGCGAGCAAGCACTAGCAGCAGCTACATATTCAGATTCGGCTATGGATTGTGCAACTGAATTTTGTTTTCTAGAGGACCAAGCAACAAGAGAATTACCAAGAAAATGACAAGCACCAGAAGTACTTTTCCTATCAATCCTACAACCCTCAAAATCAGCATCCGAAGAAACTTTCAAATTAACGGTTGAGGAAGAAGGAAGAAAAATGCCAAATTCTTGGGTTCCATGTAAGTACCTGAGAATCCTTTTGACAGCTTGACGATGTGAAACACGTGGGGAAGCTTGAAACCGTGCACAAAGACATACGCTGAATTGTATGTCCGGTCTTGATGCCGTGAGGTACAAAAGTGATTCAATCATGCTTCTATATTCTTTTTGATCCACGGATTCACCATCTTCATCAAGTTCAAGTGTTGTTGCTGTTCCCATTGGTGTCCGAAGAGGCTTGCTTTTGTCCATGTTGAAGCGCCTTAGGAGATCTTTTGTATACTTCATTTGATGCACAAAGGTACCCTCCTTGGTTTGCTTGATTTGCAGAACCCAAAAGTAAGTGAGTTCACCCATCATACTCATTTCAAATTTGGAACTCATCATTGCTGAAAACTTGGACACAAGATCATGAGAAACACAACCAAAGATAATATCATCCACATACACTTGAACGAATAATGAGTCATTGCCATGCTTAAGCACAAAAAGAGTTTTATCAACCTCGCCCATGGTAAACCCCTTTTCAAGTAAGAATGTTTTTAACCTATCATACCATGCTCTAGGGGCTTGTTTGAGACCGTATAAGGCTTTGGACAGTTTTTAAACATGATTAGGAAAATATGGATATTCAAAACCCGGTGGTTGTTTGACATAAACCTCCTCATCTATGTAGTCTTTAAGAAAAGCACTTTTAACATCCATTTGATATAGCTTAAAACCTTTAGATGTTGCAAAAGCTAACAAAATTCTTATGGCTTCTAATCTAGCGACAGGAGCAAAAGTTTCATCAAAATCTAGACCTTCAACTTGAGTGAAACCTTGAGCAACCAACCTAGCCTTATTCCTAACCACAACCCCATCCTCACTTTGTTTATTTTTATATACCCATTTAGTTCCAATTAAGGTGTGACCTTGAGGTGGAGGTACAAGTTTCCAAACATTATTTCTTTCAAAATTTTCTAACTCTTCTTGCATGGCAATAATCCAAGATTCATTAGTGAGTGCGTGTGATATATCTTTGGGTTCAAAAGAAGCAACAAAACCAGAATGAACATGCGAGTTTGGATCGCAAAACCTGGACCGTGTGACTCGTTCGTGCAAGCTTCCAATCATCTGTTGTGGGGGATGATCTTTGTAAAACCGTAGGGGAACAGATGTCTCACAAGCTTCTTCTTCTTCATGTTCATCACAAATTGATGATCTTGTGGCTTGAGGATGATTTGAATCAGCATTGATGGTTGTCGGTGCTGGTTGAGAATTAACATCCGGAGCTAAACCAAAGTCTTTAGCTGCTGAATTTTCTGGCAGCAACTCCAATTCTTCCTCATCTTCAATGAAAATGCTCTCCCCCTGCAGATATGGATCTGGACCTGCAATGTTTGAGCTATTACCTGGGCTAGATTCATCAAAAGACACTTCACAAGTCTCCACAATTTTGTTAGTGTCAAGTAAAAGCACACGATAGCCTCTAGTATGAGATGGATAACCAAGAAACATGCCATCAATGGATCTAGGTTCAAATCTATCAAGATTACCATATTTCTTAACAAAGCATTTTCAACCAAAGACCCGAAAGTGTGTAACACTAGGCCTATGTCCAAACCGGAGCTCATATGGTGTTTTACCTAGCTTAGCACGCAAGAAAACACAATTTGAGACATAACAAGCAGTTGCTAACGCATTAGCCCAAAATTTCCTAGGAGTTTGATATTCATCAAGCATAGTCCTAGCCATCTCAACTAAGGTTCTGTCCTTTCTTTCTACAACACCGTTTTGTTGAGGTACATATGGTGAAGAGAATTGATGATCTATTCTATTTTCAGCATAAAAGTGATCAAAAGATTGATTTTTAAATTCAGTTCCGTTGTCACTTCTAATTGCTTTTAATGATCCTGGGTGTTCAATTGATAATCTAAGAAATGAAGTTCTAAAGTGACTAAAAACTCCATTCTTAGACGCCATAAAGTAAACCCAAGAGTATCTAGAATAATCATCAACAATAACAAGAACATACCATTTACCTTCGAAGGATTGAACACGTGAAGGTCCTACGGTGTCAAGATGCAACAGTTGACATGGTTCAGTTGTCATGATCATTGTGAGAGGTCTATGTGAACCTGCAACCATCTTAGCATGTCTACAAGAAGAGCACACAATTTCTTTGTCCCCTTTAAGCTTAGGCAGCCCACGTATGCGATCAAGAGCACTAACACGTGTTAGGTGATCAAAGCCTACGTGACCAAGTCTACGATGCCAAAAATATAAGTCTTTTGAATCATTAGCAACTAGACACCTATGCTTAGAGGAAGACATATCAAAATCAGCTTTAAAAACTCTTCCAAACCGAGACATGTTAAAAATAAGCTCACTATTTGAACCTACAACTTTGCAGCAGTTTTTATTGAAAATAATTTCTAGATTTTCATCTAGCAATTGTGCAACAGAAAGCAAGTTGTATTTCAAATTTTTAACAAGTGCCACATCCTTCAAACTGTAGTGATCATTTACTCTAACCGAACCCTTAGCAATTATAGGAGTTGAAGAATTATCGGCAAAAGTAACATTCTCTACACGTGACACAAAAGAGAGGGAGGAGAACCAATCTTTGTTACCGGTCATGTGGCGTGAGCAACCTGAATCCAGAATCCAAATGTTCTCCTTTCTCAAACGTGTAACCTACATAAAAGCACAATACGTCGATGACTCAATACTAGGGTTAGTCAAAAGGCATTTAGGAATCCAGTACTAAGTCACGCGACGTGTAGCAGGAAAAACACGCGAAAGCTGAGACAAAACAGCAGGTTTTAGAGTCAAAGTGTGAGATTTTTTATTCTTGACTACTGACCTATAAGGTGTTACTTGTGTAGCACAAAAATCAGTAGCTCTGGAGGCAAAAACAGAAGGTCCGGAGGTAAACTTTGAATGTTTTTGACTCAAAACAGCAGGTTGTACATTCGGTTCAATGTGTGCAGCAAATTTTGCATGACAGTTATGAGATCTAGCAACCATTCTTTCCCTTTTCTGTTGTTTAGCTAGTCTATAACAAAAATCTATGACATGACCATCTCTACCACAAAAGGTACAATGAAATTTAACTTTGTGTTCATGTCTAGATGAGCAAGCAATATTTTTATTTGAAACCGAATGAGACAACACTCCTGCAGATTTGAAAACTACTCCTTTTTGTTTAGGAACTATTTGAATCAAACCACTTCCTAATTACTTTACAATTTTAGGTGGATGTGCCTTAGCATGAGCATGAGAATCAAAACCTAGACATGTTTTATCATTGCAAGACTTGGAAGAATTCAACAGTAAGTTTAGGTTCTTATTCCCATTACAAAACCGATCTAATGTCCTATGCATGTCATCAAGTTTATTGGACAGATCAAGGCAATTTTCACATGAAGTTTTTCCTTTTAGTTTGCAATTTGAACAAAATTTAACTTCATGAGAACGTAAAGCATTATTCAATATAGAAATTTCATTCATAGCATCCTGTAGTTTCTTATCAAGATCATCACAAGTAGAACAATGCAAATCAATTGTAGAACAGCTAGCATCTTTCAAGTTTTTATCATTAAGTGCAGCAAGCTCTTTGTTCTTTTCAATTTCTAACTCAAGTTTAGGAAGTGTGGAGGTGTGCGCACTTCTTAATGAGGACAATTGTTCATATATTAAATCACATGAGGAACATGCATCATCACTAGGAATCAAAGTTTTTAAACGGTTGATTTCAGATTCTAGTGATTCAATTTTAGCAGCACTATCTCTAAGCTTTTTGTCCTTTTTCTTAACAATAATAGTGGCACGAGAAATAGCATCACACATTTATTCGCAAGTAGGACATACCTCTTCATTGTCGCTGTTGTGTTCTGCCTCCTCCATACTTGATCTTGACTTGCCTGCCATGAAGCACAAGTTTGCCAAATCATCTTCATCTTCATCACTTCCAATGTCCACGTCGCTTGAATTGAACTCTTGAAGCGCGGTGATGAAACTGTTGATCATCTTGCGTCCTATGGTACCTTTATTCTTCTTGTTGGAATTTCCAGAGGAGGTCCGAACCTTGCTTTGTTTTTCTTCCTGGGTGGTCGGACCTGAAAGGTTAGGGCATTCTGTACGAAAGTGTCCTATTTTGCCACATTCAAAACAGCGTTGAGGTCCGGAGCTTCCTCTCCTTCTAGTTCTCACATTTTGCAATGCTTTTGAGAATCTAGTAGAGATGAGTGCCAACTCCTCTTCTGGAAATTCTTCGATCAGCTCCAGGGTTAGTGAGGACAACAAAGCAAGTGTATTGCAGGATGATGATTGGCCGGAGCTAGACATATCACGTTGTGAAACAAATGCAATAGACTTATTGGGGTTCTTACGTGAGATTATGTCAATTTCATGAGTTTTTAACATGGAATATAGAACATCTAATATAAGTGAACTCATGACAGTAGATTCACGAATAGATGTGACTTTCATCTCCCAAATTGACATATCTAATGCACTTAGCAATTCCCTAGCATTTTCAGTATCTGAAAAATTAACATTGACACTACGCAAGTTGCTGAGAATCTTATTAAAGCGAGCAAAAATGTCATCAATAGACTCACCGGGTTGCATCTCGAAGCGCATGTATTCTTTATTAAACATGTCTTTCCTTACCTCTTTGATCGTGTTGGATCCTTCGTGGTAGTCACAAAGTGCTTTTCACACATCGTATGCAGATTGGAGGTGTGCAACACGGTCGAAGTCGCTTTGTGTTAATCCTTTTATGATCAAGTTTCGAGCCTTGTTGTTGTTGTCGACATCTCTCAGATTTGTAGCTGTAACTTGATCGTTTGATGGCACTTCATAAGGCTTGTATACCTTCTCTCATATTGCAAAGCCTTGTGCCTGGATGAAAGCCTCCATGCGTGCCTTCCAAACCTGAAAATCAATACCAGCAAACACACACGGTTTGGCGGAGTACTTCTCCATGATGATTAGTCAAAAACACGTGCAAATCACAAAGATTAGAGCACCGTGGCTCTGATACCAATTGTAGGATCGAAGAGCACGTGAAAAGCTACCAGAGGGGTGGTGAATGGTAGATATAAAAATCTTACGCAGCGGAAACAATTAAACCTCAAACCCTTTCGGCAGAAAAACGATATGTTAAAGAAATCATGTGTGAGACTAATCTAAACGTGTTTCACTATGACAAAAGTGATAGATATCAGAGATAATCAAGTCACGAAGACAACAAAAAAAAAAGAATCACTCAAATCCATTGAGAAAAACTCAAGTTATGATCGAAAGATCAAACAATGGTCAATCTGCCCTACCCGAGAAAAAACAGTTCTGGAACGCTGCAAAAAAACTCGTGTAGATCAGAAACCACATATCCAATGATCGTGAAATTTTGACAGGTGATAGACAATCAAGTTTTGAAGATAACCCAAAAAGAATCACGTCAATTGGATCTGTAAAACTCGAGTTATGATAAAACCACCGACGAAAGGTAGTGCTGTTCAGAAACTCGACGAATAAAACTTGTCTGAAACAAGTTGGACGAACAAGGCACAAAAGTTCCTTCAAACTACGAATTTTATTCAATAGAACACAATAGGAATAGCCCCAAAGTCGTGCACCACGAGCTCCTTGCTCCCTTGCTTATATAACCAGCCCTTAGGCCAACTCAATATCAACTAGGACTCCAATCCTACTCAGATCACAAATCATAATTTTCCGTAACTGCTTAGGATTCTTCTATACGCAGATAGAAGCAATCTTAAGACTTCCAAAAACCTTATAAACGTATCCCACATTCCTGAACAACTCAAATTAGTGACCCACACGAAATCCTATCATAACCAACTCAAATCTTTCCATATTTGAGTCAAACCCGACTCAGCCGCATCCTGAGTCCATAACCTAGTCGGTTGGACCTTTTCGATAAATTCTTTACGTCCAAATCTCTTCATCACATCTCGGAACCATGTATCCACGTCCATGCACTCCTTGCATACGTGCAAACATATTCCAACGACATCCACGATACCTTCATATGCATTGTTCTTGATTCAATCATGCTGCGCAACCTCCTGATCAGCTCAACCACAATTCCTCCTGAATTTAGTTGTTGGAACCTCATCTCCTCCCTGAGACTAGTCCAATGGATCCCGTCACCAGCCATGTCTTGAACTCAAGCAACACCTGCACATGAATAAACAACCAATCCATACGATCCCAAGTCCTCGACTTGACTCAAGTTAGTTCCGAACACAACACCCTACGTGAGAACCTCACATAAGCATGTTGCAAAACCACAGTAACACGATATCATCCAAATCAACCAAAACACACTAAAAACTTAGCAAATGAATACTAAGTAATCTTTCTAACAATGTAAAGCAAGTATGAAACATTGCAAATGAAAAGCAGAAGCACTGCGGTCAAGTTCCGGACAATCCCACAGCAAGCCGGAGGTTGAGCCGGAGCTAACAAAAGCTAGTACAATGAAGCACCTGCTGGAGCTTACCAAAACTAGTAGATCCTAGCACCGGAGTTTACCAAAAACTAGTCAAAACTAGTCAACCCAAAACCGGAGCTAGACAAAGTACGTCGGAGCTTAGCAAAAGCATTCCAGAGCTATCAAATATATGCTGGAGCTATCAAATATATGCCGGAGCTAAAGATAAAGCTCACCGGAGCTAACCAAAGCTAGTCGGACCTTACCAAGAAGTCGGACCTAGCTTCGAACATAGCCGGAGCTACCCAAAACAAGCCGGACCTACCGTCAGACCTTGCTATAGCTCAGAGCTAGAGTTGGACCTTGATAAAAAAGTTGTTTTGATGATATTCTAAACTTTTATCATCAAAGCCAAGTGTATTCACTACAAGCCAATGTATTCAGCACACATAGGTCTTACAGATTTATCCCGTGGTTCAGCTCCACGAAGAAGCCTACCTCCACATTGAGAAGTCCACACAAGGATCGGGTCTAACTTGACCCTTCTTCTCACCAAGCCACCACGATGGCCGGCTTGGTTTCCACTATATCAATGGGTAATCACCAAGTTTGATGGGGCAGCCCACAACTTGAGGCTCCCATAAATCAATACAAGAGGAGCACACGAAGCTCAACTCACACAAGCCACACAACACAACACAATGTGCAAGAGATCAACTCGAGAGCCAAAGCGTGATGATCTTCCTTTACTCTCCTTCCCAAACCCTAATCTCTTCAAGATTTGCTCTTAGGGGGTTAGTAGGATGAGTAGAAGGCTTTGGAAGGCTCTAGGATGCTTGTGACAGTGCTAGGGTTCAAGAATTTTTCAAATGAGCTCGGGGGTCCCCTTTTTATAGAGGTCCCGAGCCCCTTTTGCTTACATCAGCAAAGGGGCGGACTAGTCCGGCGTCAGACCCCGGACTAGTCCGGCCCTATGGGACCACTGACCCCTGGTCAGTTCCCCACAACTGCCACACTGAGCAACGATCGTCACGCTACCCGCCAAATTTCCAGATTCAAACGGTCACTAGACAACGAACTAGTCCGGTCCACAACGGACTAGTCCGAAGTGGTACAGAACCACTTGGTCTGTTCCAAAACGGACTTTTCTGGGCTGGCCCGGACTAGTCCGACCCGCTAGGGTTTCTCTCGGTCTATCACACTAAGTCTCAAACGGACAAGTCCAAACTACTCCAGAGAGCTTTGGTTCGTCCAAAAATGGACAAGTCCAGACTTCTCGGACTTAGCTCCAAATGCACTCAGGTTCACTGCAGAGACATTTGGTCCATCTCAAAATGGACTTGTCTGCCATGGCCGGAGGCCCGGACTAGTCCGACCTCCTAGGGTTTTTCTCATTTTAGACTTCTCACTTGGGTTTTTCTCTAAACCACCACTTTGAGCCCCTTGGTTTGATCTCAATGCACATGATACAACCACCCTCTCACATGATACGGCTCATATAAGCTCAATACCATAGAAACCCTAATTTCAACGCTTGAGTCTATGACGCCCGTTTTCTCCTTTTCCTTTTTGAGGGTTTTCATCTCATTTCAATCCTTGTACCTGTGCTTAAGATCAACTAAGCTCATTAGCCTCTTTATTGTCATCATCAATCATCCAAAACCCACGGGGATGCCTAGATGCACTTTCAGTCTGCGAGACACGGCAACCTGCTGTGCCCATCGAAGAAGCCTGCGTGGAGCTGCCTCTCGCAGGTCTCCCCGCCCTCGAGTCGAGAACTCCATCGAATATGGCGAGCCTATAAAAAAAGAGTCAATAATATGAAAATGAAATATCTTGAATACTTTGAATTAAAATGATAAAATGACTTATAAACTCACCTTACTTGTGCTTTTCCACCTCCACTTGCATACGTGGCTTGAGGATCGATTGGTTCACGTTCCCAATCAAAATTTTCGCCGTGTATCTTCCTAGCCTCCTCCTCATACATAGCCTGCAAAACAAGGAAACCGTGTAAGTTCAACAATCCATATAGTTATATTTAATATGAATGATTTCTAAACTTACCAATCGCTCGGTTGCAGCCTGACTGCACCCCTGAGGCTGAGAAGGGTCCCTGTGACCTCTCTTCCAGATCTCAGCAGGGGTCGGCGGCACCCCCGTCTCGCGCTCCTGTCAATACTGTTAGTACGAACAATATATTATGAATATATAAATATAAGTTACATACACTTACCATGCATTTAGCCAAACGCAAGTGGTTATCTTGGCTGTGCCTGCTCTTCCCCTCGACCCCTCTGCAATCTCGAGCCTTCCCGGACTTAGCCTTAAACTCATCACTAGCCCAGTACCGACAAAGGGCCCGAAATGCATCGGTCCGACCCTGCAACCAGCTCACGTGGCCCTGCGCATAGTTGTAGATCGTTAAAAATACTATCGAAGAAATTATCAGAAAAAATACTTACTACACCCCACGTACCTGCGCATACTCCTCCTCCGTTAGGTGCCTCTTGTTCTCTTGCCGGAAGTGTAGCACGTGGTGCTGGTTCGCCTTCAAGTGCTCATTAATAATTTGAACACGAGCGTTCGACAAAGCTTGTCGAAGCGCCTTGGCAGCATTGTACTGAAACACTCTCGTGGCATCCTCAACCAAGCGAGGGTCATTGGGGTCCTCTAAAGTAAACCTTGCTTGTGATAAAATAATATATTGAGGAGATGTTCATTAAAAGAGTCTAAGAGTTAAAACTTAGAAACTATTTTTAACATACTTACCATAAAATCGGCCCATACGGCCTCCCGAAGGTTGTCATGCTCCTGGTGATGGACGCATGCGTAGTCCTCCCATGAAAGAGCTGGCACCCCGTCGATGACCTCGGGATAGTGCAAATGCACTAAGGACCCGAGGACACCGTTCACCGGTCTTTGGTGTCTCTCACTGGTGAAAGACGTGTCGTCCCAAACCCTGCAAGATATTTATTGATTTATTACTTAAGTAACCAAAAGAAACCAGAATTGAACACTATAATTTTTAATACCTGTCTATGACCGGACGAATCATGATCCTTTGTGAAGGGACCGGTGGAGGACTGACAAAGTGAGTCCTCCTCGTCCTCCGCGTCTGCTGGGGTGCTACATCAGGTTACCCTGAAGGCTCGTCACCAGTCGAGTCAAAAGGGTCAGGAACAGAAGGCTCGCTAGCCGAGGGTTGGCTGGCTGAGGGCTGGTTGGCCGAAGGGTAGCCAAGGTCAACTGGCGCCGCCACCTCTGAGTCAGCTGGTGAGGACTACAACATTCAAATGATTCATAAGTAAGTTTAATGTGAAATTGAATTTAAAGAATTTGTCAAAAAAAGTGAAATTTACCTATGACGAAGCTCTAGAGCTGCTCAGAACGTACCGCGGCAGCTGAGAGCGTTTGCTCCCAGTCGACGAGGCACCAAAGAAAGAGTCCTCAGGTCTAGAGGGGTAGAACCCCCTCGTCGACGACACCTTCTTACCCTTCTTTGACGCCATCCTATTTTAATAGGAAATCGGTAAATATGCATATAAGATATACAAAATTCATGTTTCTATCTTAAAGAAAAAATTACTTGTAATCAATTTCAAAATTCATCAACATCATTATCATGTGCCCTACTCCTTAAACCAACCCATCGATCTTCCATCGTGGCCTGTTCTAATTTCCGTTTTCGCATCTCATCTGGCTCTACATCTTCAACATCTCAAACTAATTGGTCGAGTCCTGCACCAAGCTCGACGATAAAAGTGTCTTGCAACTATTCTTCTTGGTACACTTCTTCAACGTCTTCGCTATCATGGTAACCATCATCCCCAGGAGTATATAACCGCTCACGAGGATTCACCTTATATACCACTCACCAAGCACTGAGCTTCGTGCATGGATAAGGTAGATAATACACTTGTTCCACTTGATGCGCAAGAACAAATGTATCGTAACCTCGTATTCGGTCCTTATGTTTCACTTCCACCATTCCAAATTGGTTTCTCGAGTTCCATGAGTGCGATCAAACCAGTCACAGTAAAAGAAGACAACTCGAAGGGTCTTATTTCTGGTAAAAGTAAATTCAAGGATTTTCTTAATGATCCCATAATAATCGGTTAAATTCCCTTGAGTGTAAATTTAACTTAGCCCTTATTTGCGACGGCTATATTAATTGCGACAACCTTATATTATGGCCGTCGCAATTTAACTTATTTGCAATGGTACTTTTTGGAGCCGTCGCAAATAAGTGTTTATTTGTGAAGGTTCCTTTATTTGTGACGGCCCTAGGGTTGGCCGTCGCAAATTAGTCCTTATTTGCGACGGCCACAGAGATGCCATCGCAAGTTATTTGCGACGGCTGGCCGCTGCAAATAAATCTAGCCGTCACAAATGATGGCATTTCCTATAATGTCTTGCATGCACTTTGTTGTCGGACCCTCCATCCAACCTTCAGACTCCAGACTCGACTTGTGTTCGCGCCTGCCAATGACGATAGCTTCCAAAAGCCTTGGATTTTGAAAGGATTATATTTAGGCACAAGTACAATTAACAATTAATAAAACAAATTTGATATTGGAACAACTTGGTGAAAATTGTACCTGCTAATCAAAGAGCCCATTGTCGCGTAAGCACCAAGCAATCTTAGAAGCAAAATGACAAAAGCTTGCAGTTTCCGTCTCGCAATGCAAGGCCTGAGCCAAGAGACTCCAGGGCAAGAGGCTGCTGCATGCGCGCGAACGGCGAACACCACAAACGCACACAGGCACCGTGCATCTAGCTTTGGCGCGCGCAAACCGTGTCTGCGCACGAGACAGAAGCTGTACTTGGTGGCGACACCCACTACTCATGATTGCCTCAGAAATGACATGGCAATGGCATCACTTGACTGCCGGACGCCACACGGCACAAACACAACGCTGTTGGATGGATCAGATGCCCCTCCAATGACTAGGCCGTGCATGAAGTTCGCATGAGTCGATGATCCCGGATCTAGCAGCAGCAGCTGCATCACCGCCCGACCGGTGACCACATGGTGTCCCCGCTCTCGCAAGTGCAACGTATTCGGCCATTAGCGGGAGCGGCAAGTGAAGCAATTTCATCTTCAATGACATGCGAGTCCCACAACAAAGTTCATGCAAGACATGCCACATCAACAACTGATATGGCAAAACCACTACCTAAAACCACATAAGGGGGCAAATTAACTAGTTTTGGATAGAATAGGGTGTTAAATACTCGGTTTAGAACTTGTGGGAGTTAAGTAGTCTCTAGGTCAAACTTTGAACGGGTAAGTAGAATTTTTCCAATTCCTTTTGAAGCTTCACTGTAGAACCTCACCATCGTTCAGAATCTTGTTAGTGATTTAGGATACATAGTGGTTATCTTCCCTTCCAAGCAGGACATGATACTGCTATATCATCTGAACTGTCCTTTCAAGTTTAGGTATTCAATGAATAGCAAGCATGAGATGTTCTTTGTTTACTCTAAAAAATGATTAGTAACTTAATATTTATTAATTCAGTGTCCAAACATGGGGTGGAAGCGAAAAATACATCATTGTAGATCATCTCAATAAGAACAAGGTGGTCCTACAAATGCAGACGAAGTATTTGCCATTGACGAGGAGGTTTCCCATCGTTTGCATTTTCAAATTCCTATGAAAATGGTAAAGACAAGATTTGCGATTGAAGTTGTTCGCTTCGTCGCTTGTGTGAAGCACTAAGAGATATGGTACTGATTTGTAGTTAATATATTCAGCCATTAGAACTGATAAAGTAGCATATTCGTAAGTTTTCAAAATGGAGAGAAGAGAAAGAAATCTTTCAGGGCTTGTTTGAGTGTACTGAATCTAATTGGATTGAAGTGGATTAGAGTGAAGAATGAACTAATTTTCTCCTCAATCCACCTCAATCCACTTATATTGAAGTGGATCCGCTCCTATCCAAACGAGCCCTCAAATGGATGGGAAGTATCGTTAGACTTCAGTTGAAGCTTTTAACAATCCAAATGATGAGTCCCGGGTGTTACTTGCATCTACAAGAGCTTGCTATGAAGGGATTAGCTTGACAGGAGCTTCAAGATTTGTGCTTCTAGATGTTTGTCGGTGGGTGAATCCGGCAGATCTCCCGACACTACTGTTAGTAGTCTGTAGAGTTTATAGTTCGGTAATGGGCGCGTAGAGATTCGAGAGATGATGGCAAATTGACACAGAGGTTTACGTGGTTCGGGCCGCCTGAGCGTAATACACTACTCCACGGGGTGTGTAGCTATTGTATTGAGCGTCTAAGAGCTTTCAGTGACTGTGTGTGTGCTTGAGAGCGCGTCCCAGCGTCCCCTGTGTATCGTTGACCAGTCCTTTTATAGTACAAGGACTGTTCGTTACACCGTTGGCCTAGCCCGACATGTGTCCCTGGCGGTTACTAACGTTTAATACACAGTTAATGAGGTTAATTACCCTTAATATCGTGGTAGTGGGCCTTAACAGTGCCGTTACTGGTATTAAGGGCCTTCCGATCGTGTGTCTTTAATATGGTATTAATGACACTTAATCGGGTCTTGAAGTCTTTGATTGCCCCTTGAAGGTCCGAGCAGTTGCGGGCCCACTAGTTTAATCGTTGAGGTTGAAGGTCCGGTGGTCCGAACACGTGGCAGCTCCGGATCTTAACATCATGGACGGGTAGGTCCGGTGCTGTTGGACACCTGTCGGTACTGGAGCTTCCTCTGTCTAGGGTTAGGTTCGGGGGTGCCATACTAGTATCCAGTCCGGAGCTTTCCCATGTGTGGGCGGTAGCTCCGGTCTTATGATACACGTGGCAGCCCTGGGACGAACCATGTCAGGGAAGCAGGTCCGGTTATGGCTGACATGTGGGGCCTTTGGAGGTCTTCAAATCTAGTAGATGGAGTTTCCTTGTGATCTTTGCAATCCCAAGGGGTATCCGGTACGCAGGGTATCGACAGTGGCCCCCTGGGCCCACCTCTGTGAGAGACCTTTTGGATGAAGTCATTCTGCCGGAGGTGGGTCCATTCTTTGGTTTTTGAGGTGTGTCTTCAAGGGTCTTCGGATAAGCTATTGGCAGTAGTTCGTAGTTAAACCAACGCCGCGTGGCATATTCTGGATGTGGCAGGTGAGATCTTAGCATGCGGATCTCACGCAATTGAAGGTCGTCGGTTCCCGAGACGAAAATCGTATCGGTTCCGTGCGCCCTGTTAGGCCGCCGACTTCGGGTTTCCCGCCCTTCATGATGACAACCGTTCGCCTGGGGTAAGGACCTCGACTAGATCGTCGGGGTGGTCCAGGGCCCCTTGTCATTGGCAGGGTGAAGTTTTTGAATGGTATCGTCGGCTCCTTTGCGGTTTCCATCCAAGCATTGCGGGGGCTTACTTAAGAAGGAGAGCACACACCGTTTGGGGGTTCTTTATGCCTTTCATTCGAACTTGCGCTCAAATCCTCCAAACTTTTGCTTGCTTTTCATCTCTCGCCCCGCTGTGCTACGATGGAATTGGGTCTTCGCCAGAGCTGACTGAAGACTGACGATGATTTGAAGAAGGTGCGGGCCCTCATGGGGTGGTCACCTAACTTCTTCAACCACTTGGTCCGCGCCGGCAAGCTTCCATTCGAGAAGGAACACGACGGCAACGTGGTGTACTTCTCCGCGTACGCCATGGTGGGACTGATCCCACCTTTCTCCACTTTTTTCTTGATGCTGCTCGACTTCTATGGTCTGCAGCTGTACCACCTTGGCCCCCACTCCATTCTTCTGGTGTGGATCTTTGTCCACTTCTGCGAGATGTGGGTGGGCATTCCCCCCAGCGTTGAGCTCTTCTGCACCTTCTTCACCGTCCACACCACTGGCAAGAGTGACTTGTACCTTGGCTTCTATTATTTTGTGAAGCGCAAGAAGTGCCCGTACAAGTACTTGCGGTCGTTCCGTTCTGGGAAGTGGGACGACTGGAAGAAGGATTGGGTCGTCATCAGGGTGGAGGAGCATGAAAAGCTGGAGCTGCCCGAGGGCCTCCCCAACTTCGACACTGCAGCTTGGAGCGAAGCTTTGGTGTTATCGGACGCCTTCAACCCTGCTCTGACCAGGATCCGCCAATGCGTGGAAGGAGGGGTGACTCCTCAGGCGGTATTCTGCAACTTCCTGGTCAACAGGTGGGCTCCGCTGAAGAAAAGGGAGAAGCTTGCTTGGGCCCTCAACAGTGTGCTGGACGACGACCGGATCGAGACCGGTTTGAAGTCCAACATGGAGGGCGCAACTTTGGAGTTTCACCTCATGAAGTTCCAGCACGACATCGACGTCGAGGGTGATGAATTGACTCCTCCAGCGGCTTTCCTCCCTCTGAACATGGCGGCAGAGTTCAGCAGGGAGCTCCGGCAGAAGATGCCGGTGCTTGACGACCTTGGTGTCATTGAGAGGCGTTCGATCACCGGGTTGGCGATCTCCTAAGCTTCCGAGGGTGGTCCCCCTTCTGTCCCGGAACGGAGAGTTGAATTCATGGGCAAGGGCAAAGAGTTGGCCGAGCCCTCGAGCTGTAAAAGGAAGGTGAAGCACTCTGACGGGAGGTCCATCAGACTTGCTCCTTCCACATCGGCTCCTTCTCCCCAGAGGGGAAGGTCTTCATCGGCGGCAACTACTCCAGCGTCTGGAAAAGAGGTTCCATGCTAACTGGTGTAGAAGCCTTCCGAGGTAATTTTTGATTTTTTACCTCAGTTGATTGTTTTTTGTTGTAACTGTGTTTTGAGTTTCTTTGTCTTTCACCCACAGAGTGCCCAAGAAAAGGGCTGAAGCTCCGGTTCTTGCACCAGCGGCTAAGGCTGTGCAGGCAGAAGCTCCGGCTCCGATTCCAGCGTCGCCCCAAGAGTTGGGTAAGGCTGCGGCAGCTCTGGCGCCGGCTGTCATGGTCTTGGACCTCGACTCATCCCCAGAAGTTCCCGTGGTAGCGCCAGACGACGGGAATAAAGATGTATCAGCGGCCCCTACCCCAGAGGTTGAAGCTCCAGGCTTGGATGCTAAAATGATGGACGCTCTGTCCTGAGAGCCGGATGTTGTTGAAGCCCCGGTAGTTGAGCCGGTGGTTGATGAGGCCCCGGCGGTAGAGCCGGGTATTGATGAAGTTCTAGCGCTTGAGCCGGTTGTCGAGGAAGCTCCGACGGTAGAGCCGATTGCTGCAGAAGTTTCGGCGGTAGAGCCGATCGTCGAAGAAGTTCTGGCGCTTGAGCAAGTTGCTGTAGGGGTGCCGGCGCTCGAGCCCATGGTGGTCGAAGCATCAGCACCAGAACCGGCGGCGGAGGAGGCGCCAACTCGGAGCCGAACGTGGCTTCAGCTCCGGCAGAATCTTCTACGCCTGCCCCGGAAGCAGTGGTCCTGGAGGTGCCCGTGCCCGAGCCAGGGTGCCTAGATGAAGCTGTCGGCCCCCCGTCTGAGGGGCCAGTTGTTAATGACTTGGCGGTGGGACCTTTAGAGCCAATTCCGGAGATCGAAACTTCTACTGCAGGACCCTCCTCGGCGGCGGCCGAGGCTATCCCGGAGGACGGCCCTAGTGCCGTGGGAGCTCAGGGGACCGCTCTTGTAGCATGGGACCCGATTTTTGTCACAGAGAACCCGCTAGAACCAGCGGAGATGACCCCGACAGGTCCTGACCCGATCCCCCTATCATTGTCTATTGTCAACGTCTGCTCCAGTCTTCGTCAGGTCCAGCTGTCTTTCTAACACGACAGCAAGGCCCTTGAGGAGGAGCGCCAAACTCTTAGGAGGTGGCGCAACAGGCTCCAATTCAAGACCAAGCTGGCGTAGTCGAGGCTGGCTGACGACAAGGAGTGGGTGAAGAGGGAGAAGGTCCGCCTGGAATACTGGGGTAAGCTGCTGGATGAGAGGGAAAGCATGACGCGATCCCTTGACAACCAGTCTCGGGCCATCTACGAGCAGGCCAAAGCTGCTAATAGCGCAGCGGATGATCACCAGGAGAGGCTCGACGCCATCCATGCTAGTCTCGTCAAGCATCGGGAGGCTCTTGAGGAGAGGGAGAGAAATTTCGAGAATGAAGAGCAAAAACTCATGGAGCTGCGGGACGACGTCGTGAAGAGGGAAGAAGAGCTTACTCAGAGGCTAACTCTGGGTGACAAGAGTCTCGAGGAGAAGAACGCCTGGGAGCGAGGGCAGGAACTCCATAGGAAGGAGAATGCTGTTGCTGCCAGGGAGAAGAAAGTGCGGGGCCGGGAGAAGGACCTAGTCGACCGCCGGAATAGGATCCACCTTCGGGAGGAAGAGCTCAGAAAACTCGAAAAGGCAAGTTGCTGAAAAGATTCAGCAGAACGCCAAAGAGGTTGAGCGCCTTGCCCATGAGAATTCGGAGCTTGCGATGACCAGAAGATCCTTGGAGGAGATGCAAGGCTCAAGGACTGTGGAGTCCCAACAAGTTTAGGACTTCCTGGGCAAAGCCAACAACGCGCTGACGCCAATGGGTTTTAGTCCCGTGCGTCCGGATGATCTGGAGCCGGAGCTAGACGTGGCGTTGCAGGCGTTGAGTTCGGCAGGCAACAAACTCACCAAGATGGGTGATGTCATTGCGGGCCAGCTGGAGTCCGAGGGACAATCCCTGGCAAAGGACATTGCAGAATTCATGCTGACGTGCTACACAAGTCAGGACCCTCAATTCCCCCTGGACCCGGTGCTTGAAGGCCCCATCGAAGGAGAGGGAGAAGCTGCCCAAGCCAGCATATCGGAGGCTGCCCAGAAGGTCGCCTCGTTCTTCCATAGGGTCTAGGACCATCTCTTTGTAGCTCCCATTTGTATCCTCTATTCTCCTTTTCCAATTTTGTAATCTCTTGTCTCCAGATGAATGAAATCCAAGTTTTTTGTGAATTTCATTTTTTGTCTTCAACACCTTTGTCCCACTTGCCCCCCTGGTAGATGTACACAATTTGATTGTGAACATGTACTAAGAGGATGTAACAGTTGTAGAACGTAGGTTTGAATTCTTCGATAGTGAATGCCCCCTGAGGTTGTCGGATCTTAGTGGCTCCAACATTGACCATCGTCGGAGCTTAGTAGCTCTGGCAGTAGTCTCCATCAACACGTAAAGCATCGACAGTTAGTCCTCTGGGGTGGCAGAGCTTGGTGGCTCAGGCAGTGACCTCTGTCAGCACGTGGTGTGTCGACAGCAGACTCCACTATAGAGTCTTCCCACCATCTTTTCTTCAGGTTGACGGCTGGCCCCCTAGCTTTACCGGAGCTGAGTAGCTCCAGCAACGCTCACTATCAATGTTTGAACATCGACCACGAGCCGCCTAGAGGATGTCGGAGCTTTGTTAGCTCCAGCTTCATTCACCATCATCATGAAATATTTATTTTTCCTGCACACTGAAGTCAAGAAAAACAGTAAAATCCATTTTCCTATCTATAACTTCATTGTGACTTACTATTCCCAAGAAATTTTTAGGTCGAACACAATTCTAAATACTATCAAGTGCACTGCCTTGTTTCCTTCAGATCCGATCATTTCTGGACCAGCCTTACTTCGGCCTGCCGGGGTGTAGGTAGAGTGGCGTACTTAGGGTGCATGACCAGGCTAAGTCAATAACACACCCCAGTCCTAGATTGGGTTGGTGGCATTCATACAAGTAGGCTATCAACAATGTTTGAACCCGAAAGGATAGACAATGCAACTCAAATTGTATATGAACTGGTCGAGCTGAAGTTTCTTAAGAACTGCACAACTTTGTTATAGACAAGAAAGAGAAAAATAAAAAATATTGAGCCTGTACAAAGTAAATGCACGTGGAGTTTGTTTTCACACAATGATGTCTTTCATTATAGGTCTGGGGTACAGGGGAAACAAGTACACTCTTAGGGTACGGAACCAGGCTAAGTCAATAGCACACTCCGGCCCTAGATTGGCTTGGCAGCATTCAAACGAGTAGACCATCAACAATGTTTGGACCTGGAAGAATAGACTATGCAACTCGAATTGTACATGAACTGATCAAGCTAAAGTTTCTTAAGAACTGCACAACTTTGTTATAGGCAAGAAAGAGAAAAATAAAAAATATTGATCCTGTACAAAGTAAATGCATGTGGAGTCTGTTTTCACACAATGACATCTTTCATTATAGGTCCAGGGTACAGGGGAAACAAGTACACTCTTAGGGTACGGAACCAGACTAAGTTTGTTTCGTTTCTCGTTTGACCCAAGGTAGCTAGCTTCACTTTTAGTTCTGAGACTGTGACAAGTGTTGCATGGACGTTGCGGACCTTACGGGGTAGGTCCGGCTCTCCTCCTGGAGGAGCTACCCGACTCTGTACAATGACTCTATAACATAAATCACATGTAATTACAGACTCACCTCCGTGATATTAAGCGTAGAACTTACGGAGGTGCTCAATGTTCAAGGATTTGGAAGAGGTGTCCCATCCTCGGTTGCCAAGCGAACGCATCCAGGACGGAATATTTTGATCACTCAGAAGGGTCCTTCCCAGCTGGGGGAAAGTTTGTTTAACCCTTCTCTAGATTGTATTCTCCGTAGCACCAGATCCCCTTCCTCGAGCTGTCAGCTGTGAACATGCCGTTGGTGATAGCGCCGAAGAGCTTGGCGGTATCGGGCATTCTGAACAGCTGCTTGGCACCTTCCCTCTTCAAGGAGGTCAAGGTCTTCACGCCGGAGCTGGTCCTGTGTGGCTTCGACGAAGATCCGGACCCAAAGCGACCCCAAGGTGATTTCCGGAGGAAGGACTGCTTTAGCTCCGTACACCAGGAAGAAGGGTGTCTCCCCAGTTGACCGGTTTGGAGTTGTCCTGTTGGCCCATAGAGTGGGCGGAAGGTCTTCGATCGAGTTGGCTCCATGTTTTTTCAGGCGCTCATATGTGCACGTCTTGAGTCCTTTTAGGATTTCTGCATTTGCTCTCTCGGCCTGGCCATTGCTTGCCGGGTGAGCTACGGAAGCGTAGCTGACTTGGATGCCGAGGTCTTCGCAATATCCTTGGAATGCAAAGCTTGTGAACTGGGTCGCATTATCAGTTATGATTTTGTTTGGGACTCCAAATCTGCATACGATGGACTGCAAGAAGTTGATAGCTGATTGCTTGTTTATTGTCACAACTGGAGTTGCTTCCGGCCATTTGGTGAATTTGTCAATGGCAACATACAGGAACTTGTAAGCTCCGACGGCTATTGGGAAAGGTCCCAAGATATCCATCCTCCACACAACGAAAGGCCATGTAGGAGGTATCATTTGTAGAGGTTGAGCTGGTGTATGAATTTTTTTTTGCATGAAACTGGCATGCTTCGCATTTCTTCACCAGCTCAGTTGCATCTTGGAGCACTATAGGCCAGTAAAAGCTATGCTGAAAGGCTTTACCGACCAGCGTGCGGGAAGATGCGTTGTTCCCACACTCGCTTCCATGGATTTCAGTGAGGAGCTCATGGCCTTCTTCCCTTGTGATGCACCGCATTAGGACGCCATTGGCACTGCGCCTGTAGAGATCCCCTTCTACCAACTTGTATCTTTTAGCCAATCTGACTATCTAGTCAGCGGATACATCATCGTTAGGAAGGATATTATCTTTCAAGTAGCTCCGGATCTTCGAGATCCATGCATCAGAGCTTGCTTGAGCATTTGAGTCTTGCGTACTGGGTTGCTTGGAGCTTCCGGCAGCACCTATGACCCTTGATGGCTGCCATGGTAATAGGGCCATCGGGACCGCCAGCTTCGGGGTGCTGGTCTTGCCCCCTTCGCTCAGTTCGGCGGGCTAAGCTGTGGGTTTTGAATACCTCCGGACGAAGGTTCCAGCGGGAGCTGGAGCTCTGGTTGATGCTTTCGTCGAGAGTTCGTCAGCTTCAGCGTTATGCAGACGCTGGGCATGGTGGAGGTCCAGGACTTTGAAGTCCTTCTAAAGCCTTTGGACATCAAGGATATAAGCAGCTAGTTCGGGATTGTTGCAGGAGAATTCACCCTTCACCTATTTAATGATGAGCTGTGAATCTCCCTTGACCAACAGCTGCTTGACACCATATGACAGTGCCACCTTTAGTCTGTAAATGAGTGCTTCATACTCCACCAAGTTGTTGGTCGCCTTGAAGTCAAGGTGGACCATGTATTTTACCTTCTCCCCGATTGGAGCGAGGAGAAGGACTCCAGCTCCAGCTCCCTGCTTTTTCATGGAGCCGTCGAAGTAGAGAGTCCAGTGAGGCTCGGTGAAGACCGGAGCCTTGAGTTCCGGCTTCTGCTCACTAGGGCCCCCAGGGTTTGATGGGGAGGGGGTCCATTCCGCCACAAAGTCCTCCAGTGCTTGACTCTTGATCGCTTGTCTTGGGATGAATTCAAGATCGAATTCGGCCAATTTTGCTGCCCACTTTGCAATGTTCCCAGTGGAATTGGGATTATGCAAGATCGCACGCAGTGGATAAGAGGTCACCACTGAGATCTTATGAGCTTGGAAGTAATGGCGAAGCTTCCTGGAGGCGATAAGAACTGCATAGAGTAGCTTATGCACCTCTAGGTATCGAGTCTTGGCATCATGAAGTACTTTGCTGATGAAGTACATTGGGTGATTGACTGTCCGGACCCTCCCGGAGGGGCCCGAAGCTTCTTCCTCATCGACCCGAACCCTCTCGGAGGGGTCCGGACCTTCTTCGGGGACCTCCGGGTCCTTGCTGAAGTTACCCGAAGCTTCTTCTGGAGTGACCCGAACCCTCCCGGAGGGGTCCGGATCCTCTTGTTCTACAAGAGTAACTCCTTGTAGATCTAAGTTTGGGGGCTGGGACCCAGATTCACCTTCAGGAACCTCCTGACCCTCCCATAGGGGTCTAGATTCCTGAGCTTGTGAGGGTTCTGGTCTCTCCACAACCAGGACCATGCTAACAACTTCGTCAGTTGCCAAAATGTGAAGCAGTAGAGGCTCACTAGGGTTCGGAGCTACCAAGGTTGGTAGGGTGGTGAGGAGCTGCTTCAGCTCCCGGAACGCCTTTTCTGCTTCTTCAGACCATTGGAATGGTCCGGACTTACTCAACAGCTTGAAGAAGGGAAGTGCCTGTTCCGCCAGTCTTGAGATGAACCGGCTGAGGGCAGCTAGACATCCAGTCAACTTCTGGACGTTCTTGATGCGGGCTGGTGGCTGCATATCTTCAATGGCTTTAATCTTCGCCGGATTCGCCTCTATGCGTCGGTGGTTTACAAAGAATCCAAGAAGCTTTCCGGAGCTAACCCCGAAGATGCACTTGTCTGGGTTCAGCTTTGTGCGGGTGATCCGCAGCTTGTCGAAGACAGCTTGCAAGGTGCCAAGAAGTGACTCCTTGTCCTTAATCATGACGACGATGTCATCAACATACACTTCCACTACGTCTCTGATGAGCTCTCCAAAGGTTTTGTACATAGCTCGTACAAATGTTGAAACTGCATTCTTGAGACCAAATGGCATGGCAGTATAACAATACAATCCATCTACTATGATAAAAGAAGTGTGCTCTTCATCTTCCCTAGACATTCTGATTTGATGGTACCCAAAATATGCATCTAGGAAACACAGTAATTCACACCCGGAGGTGGAATCCACTATCTAATCTATTCTAGGTAGTGGGAATGGATCTTTTGGGCATGCCTTATCTAGTGTTGGGTAGTCGATACACATCTGAAGCTTCCCGCTGAACTTGGGTACAACGACTAGGTTTGCCAGCCATTTTGGATGGAAGACTTCTCGGATGAATCCAGCTTCGAGCAACTTCTTCACTTCTTGTCGTATGAAGTTCTATCGCTCTACTGATTGCTTCCGAGGCTTCTGATGTACAGGCCGAGCGTCAGGATAGATCTTCAGATTATGCTCGATCACTTCCCTATGGATCCCAGGCATTTGCAACAGTTGTCAGGCAAACATGTTAACGTTAGCCCGGAGGAAAGTGATGAGCGCGAGTTCCTATTTGTCATTCAGACCTCCGGATCTACGGGTGGTTTGAGCGGCATCGGAACCGATATGGACGACTTTGACGGGAATGTCGATGTCGCCGCTTGGTTGCACACGAGGTGCAGAGGTTGAGCCTCGATGACAAATGCTTGGGGGTTTCGGAGCTTGTTCCTGCCTGGACCCTTCCTCCTGCGCTGTAGCAAGCTCGTGAAGTTCTTCCAGTGCAGTTACTCCGGCAATGCGGTCTCCACGGATCCGGAGAACACCAGCTGGTGTTGGCATCTTCAACACCAAGTAGCTGTAATGAGCAGCAGTCATGAACTTGTATAAGGCTGGCCTGCCCAGAATGGCGTTGAAGGGTAAGTTGATCTGAGCAACGTCAAAGACCAACTTCTCACTGCGATAGTTCTCCCGAGTCCCAAAGTTTACAGGGAGAGTAATGGCACCAAGTGGGGTTATGGCCCCCGGACCTACTCCGGAGAAAGGTCTGGAGGGGCGAAGGTCCGAAGGTCGGAGCTAAAGCTTGACGAAAGCTTTGAAGCTTATGAGGTTCAGCCCCGAACCTCCGTCCACCATTACATGGTGGAGTTGGATGTTGTTAATGGTTGGAGATACCATCAATGGGAGTTGGCCAACTCCAATCATATTCTTAGGGCAGTCTGATGCATCAAAAGTGATGTAGTATCCATCCACTTCTGGTGCGGCTCCACCCTGCCAGTGGGAGCTACTGAGGCCATGTCCCGCCGCATGGTCTTGAGGACACGGCGGGAGGTGATGTCCCATGAACCACCAAAGATGGTGTTCATGGTTTTCCGGCATTCATTGTCGGAGACGTCGGAGTCATCGTCAACGGAGGTGTATACAGCCTTCAGGACCTTTTTTGGGTCCTGAAAGCCTAACTCCTCTTCAGTCGAAGCTTCATCGACTTTCTTTTTTCCTTCCCTTTGTCAGAAAGGAACTTCTTCCCGACGCTTGTTGAAGCGCTCGGCAAGGTTCTGTATCTCTCGGCAGTCTTCCAGATTGTGGTTGTTCGACTTATGTATAGGACATCACGTCTTGGAGTTGCCGTAGTTTTCATATGACGACCGAGGTCGTTTCTGGGGGCGTGGCCCCCGGCCACCCGGAGCTGCGGTAGTTGCAGCAGTAGGTGTGCCAGCCGATGACTTTTTCTTGCCATTGGACTTTTTCTTCTTTTTGCCACTCCCGAAGGTAGTGGCTTCGTCCTTGGAGGATTTTTTGTTATCCTCCGGAGGTGTTTTGGAGTTCATTTCACGGCCCTCCGCAGCTTTCGCACATTTGTCTGCCAAGCTAAAGAGCTCCGTGACGCTGGTGATCTCCTTGATCGCCAGCTTTTCCAGCATCTTCTTGTCTCGTACACCCTGTCTAAATGTCACAATAACAGAGGCGCTAGAGATGGAAGGAATAGTGTTTCATACCTGGGAGAACCTCTAGATGAAAGAAAACAGGGATTATCCCCCCTTCTGTGTTACAGCAAAAAGGTCCAGTTCGGTGCCTGGTCGGGTGTATGAACTCCCAAAATTGGCGGTGAACTGTTGGCACAATTCCGCCCAGCTATTGATGGAGTTGGGCGGAAGGCTCATGAACCAGGACCTGGTGGTCCTAATTAAAGCCACGGGGAAGTAGTTGGCCATTACGGCCTCGTTACCTCCGGCTGCAAGAATTGCAGTGGAGTAAATCTGGAGAAACTCAGCGGGATTGACAGTCCCGTCAAATTTCTCTAGCAGGTGAGGCCGGAACTTTTTTGGCCATCTGACCATGCGTAGGTGCATGGTCAGGGCAGAATAGCCTCCTCCTATTCCCTCAGGAACAGGACTGTCTCGAGCTTCTTGCCTTTCGCGAGCATGCTTGATATGAACGCGGTCGTCCTGTTGACGGTAATGGGGATCAAGCTCCGCCCGGAGGTCGTGAGTTGAGAGCCTGGTTACCGTATGGGTGCGTCGCGCCCCGAGAGGCAACGACGTCACTTGTTGAGACGCAGCACGCCTCCTATTTTCGGAAGCCTGCGTACCAAGTCTGCCCAACAAAGTCCGGTGCTGCGATGGTGCCCACCCCAAGGGGGGAGGACCTTTGTTGCTGATGCGATCGGCTGCTGCTACAACCAAGTGTTCCACATCAGCCCTCCACTGCTCCATTGCACCCTGGGATGCACCCGGAGGTAGTGGGTGTTGGAGGAGAGCACGCGCTACATGGAGCGCGTGTTCGGGGTTGTTGTTATTCGCCAATGCGGTGATTGACGCAGATGCTGCGTCCTGCTGTCCAGCTTGATTTGTTGGTGCAGGCGGTGGAGGCGGAGGCATGACTCCTGCTGGAGCCACAACACCGGCTGGTTGTTGCATGTTGGAGGGATTGCCTCCAGCAGGTTGCGCAGCAAGGTTTTTGTTGGACGATCCTGCAGCTGAGTTCACCATTCTTGAAATCTCGGGCACCCCCTTCCTGGCGCGCCAACTGTCGGTGGGTGAATCCGGCAGATCTCTCGACACTACTATTAGTAGTCCGTAGAGTTTATAGTTCGGTAATGGGCACGAAGAGATTCAAGAGATGACGTCAAATTGACACAGAGGTTTACGTGGTTTGGGCCACCTGAGCGTCATACCCTACTCCACGGGGTGTGTAGCTATTGTATTGAGCGTCTAAGAGCTTTTAGTGATTGTGTGTGCTTGAGAGCGTGTCCAAGCGTCCCCTGTGTATTGTCGACCAGCCATTTTATAGTACAAGGACTGAGCGTTACACCATTGGCCTGGCCCGACATGTGGCCCTAGTGGTTACTAATGTTTAATACACAGTTAATGAGGTTAATTACCATTAATATTGGTAACGGGCCTTAACAGTGCCGTTACTGGTATTAAGGGCCTTTCGATCGTGTGTCATTAATATGGTATTAATGACACCTAATCGGGTCTTGAAGTCTTTGATTGCCCCTTAAAGGTCCGAGCAGTTGGGGGCCCACCAGTTTGATCATTGAGGTTGAAGGTCCGGTGGTCCGGACACGTGGCAGCTTCAGTTCTTACCGTCGTGGACGGGTAGGTCCGGTGCTGTTGGACACGTGTCGGTACTGGAGCTTCCCTCTGTCAAGGTTTAGGTTCGGGGGTGCCACACTGGTATCCAGTTTGGAGCTTTCCCATGTGTGGGCGGTAGCTCCAGTCTTATGATACACGTGGCGGCCCTGGTACTAACCATGTCGGGGATGCAGGTCCGGTTATGGCTGACATGTGGGGCCTTCGAAGGTCTTCAAATCTGGTATATGGAGTTTCCTTGTGATCTTGGAAATCCCAAGGGATATCCGGTACGCAGGGTATCGACAATGTTGTTTAGAACCAAGCTGTTGGAAGGCAAGCCTGATCATCAGAGGTCAGAAGAAATTTATATACACATACAATTTGATAACTTATAGAACAGGTGAAGGTGAGAAATATAATAATGTAATAATGTTCGAAACAGGAGCTGAATATAATAATGTTCAAGACATGTTATCTAAAGCTGAAATAGAGCATTGTTCTAAGTTGACTTCAGAGGTACAAATATATACCATATATATCATACATTTTTTCCAGCATTGACATCTTCTCACATGTAGGGTTTCAAATCCTTTTTAATGCTTCTCTCTACGCGCTTGATGTTTTCTGGTTCGGTGAAAAGGTACATCTCTTCATACTGATTATATTCCTCTTCATTATCTCCCATATTCTCAACCCCAACAATATTTTGCTTTCCAGAAACAACTACATGAGTCTTCTCAGTTTCTGGATCTTGAACATAAAAAACTTGTGCAACACTATCAACAAGAACCCACATGTCATCTTTATAACCCACTTTATTCAAGTCTACCAGTGTTAGCCAGTAATTGTCAACTTTGACACCATCAGAATTTTTGACCCATTGGCACTTAAATACGGGCATTACCATTCTTTCGCCATAATCAAGTTCTCATATTTCTTCTATGAACCCGAAGTATGTGGTCTTCTGCCCTTGTGAATCATAAGCCTCAATACGAACACCACTATTTTGTGCAACACTCTTACCGTCTTTTTCTTTAGTGTAAAATGTGTAACCATTGATGTCATATGCTTGCCATGATGTCACCAAAGCAGATGGGCCAGAAGCTAACTTCTTCATTGTTGCCTCTTCTATAGAGTTTCCGTATGGTATATTTCTGTCCATTAACCATTCAGTGAAACATCTTCTGTGCTCTTCATGATCCAGTCTTCTGTGTGATCTTGGTTCTTTTCACGAAGCTCAATTTGGTGTTCCTCGATGTACGACTCAGCTATTGCGAGCTGTTGTAGTACACCAAAATGTGCACGGTGTACATTCTTGTAATCTTGAATGATAAAAGTTTTCTTACCCACTTTGCCTCTCCCACGTAGTCTACCCTCATGTACTGGTATAGGCACACCTATCGGTTTTCCATCTTTGATGTGATCAGCGCAACTCTCAATCACTTCTTCAATGGTGTATCCTTCCATAATTGAACCGTCTGGATGAGCATGGTTCCGCACATAACCTTTTAATACTCCCAAATATCTCTCCAAAGAAAATGTATGATGTAAATATAGTGTCCACAATGCTTTTATCTGATCAACAAGATGTATGATTAGGTGTACATGCATATCAAAAAAGGAAGGTGGGAAACACATCTCAAGCTTGCACATAGTCTCGATGATGTATATTTTCAGATAGTCTAAATCTTCACGTGTTATCACCTTTTGTGATACTGCATTGAAGAAGTAACACAAACGTGTGATGACAACTTTTATATGCTCAGGTTTGATGACTCTTATTGCAATGGCCAGGAACACTGTCATCATCATGTGACACTCGTGAGAATTATAACCGAATAAAAACAAGTCTTTCATCGAGACTAGTTTGCGGATATTGGATGAGAAACTCGTGGGCACTTTGATCCCACGCAAGCATTCGCAAATTGCTTTTTTCTCTTCTAGCGTCAAGTTGTAGCTGGCTGGGGGAAGGTAATGCTTCCCGTTCGCCTTTTTGTACTGGATGAAGCTCTGGTCTCAAATCAAGATTTACTAGGTCCATACGTGAATTTAATCCGTCCTTTGTTTTTCTCGGCATGTCTAGTAAGGTCTCAATGATGCTGTCAAATACATTCTTTGTAACGTGCATCAAATCAATACTATGGCAAAATTCCAGATTCTTCCAATACGGAAGATAATTGAAAAAATTGATTGTTTCTTGAAAGCCATGTCAGTTGTATCACCCGAAGATGTACTTTTCTTCTCTTGATTCCTTTACATTTTTTGCCCTTACAGAAAGCAATATGAATGTTCTTGACCATTTCGAACACAAGTTTTCCACTGTAAGGTTTTGGTGTAGTATCTTTTTCGATTTTGTTATCAAATTGTTCTTTCATCTTCCAATACTTGTGTGTATCTATCAAGAACCGTCGTCGTCTCATGTACACCATCTTTCTGGATGAAGTGAGGTATAGAAATCCAGTTCTATCCATGCACCTTACACAACCTTTCTTCCCTTTCATTTGTCCCGATAATGTAAACAGTCTGGGGTAATCATGTACGGTAACAAATATCATTGCTCTTAGCGTGAAATACTCCCGCTTGTACTCATCCCATGTACGTACCCCTTCATTCCACAATTTTGCCATATCTTCCATTAAAGGTTCCAAAAACACATCAATTTTAATGTCGGGTTATTTTGGACCTTGGATAAGAACACATAACAAGATATATTTCCTTTTGTGATAAAACCATGTCGGTAGGTTGTACATAGTTAAGACCACAGGCCATGTGCTGTGTATGCTCCTTTTTTCACCAAACGGATTCATTCCGTCTGTACCCAAGGCAAACCTCACATTTCTGATTTCCTTTGTAAATTCTGGATATTGAATATCAAAGTTTTTCCACTGCGTTGCATCACCAGGGTGTCAAATATGTTTTTCATTCTTCTTGCGCTGCTCGGAACGCCAGCGCATAAGTTCAGGCTCCCTAGGGTTTGAGAACAAATGCTTCAAGCGATCAATTACTGGAAGGTACCACATCACCAAGGCAGGAATTTTTCTCTTATTCTTCCCGCCTGCATCGCCAGAAGTGTCATCATCGTCACCTTCAGGACCAATAATAAACTTCTTATTCTTCTGAGAAATTTTCATGTTGGTAACATACTAGTGATTGTAGTCCTTCTTATATCTACTGGCACCACAGATGGGGCATCTAGTTGCGAGCTCATGTTCTTTGTGATACATAATACAATGGTTCACACAAGCATGTATTTTTATCACACCTAGTGCCATCAGGAAAAGAAGTTTCTTCGCTTTATAAGTGCTTTTGGGCAGTTTATTTGGATTTGGATGAATTTTTGCCATAAGATTCAGAAGATCAGAGAAACTACAATCAGACAATTCATGTGTGGCTTTCAACTTTAATAGTTCTAAGACTGCACACAATGTAGTAAACTTTTTATCACAACCGTTTGATTCATCATATAAAATCTCTGCCGTCGCATTCTGCAATGTCTCTATTTTACTTAAACCTTTACTTGCTCTCATAGAAGTCAATACATATGGTTTAATGTGAAGCAACATCTCCTCACAATCGAACTCATCATCATCATCACTATCTTGATTGTCACTACCATCATCGATATGAACATTTCCGTCATCTGAACCTCTTTCATCATCTTTATCCACATCATGTGTATCTAACTCACCATGCTCTGTCCATATTGTGTAGTTTCTTTTTTAAAACTCTTTTCACCAGATGAGATTGGATTACTATAGTATGTGTCCAAGCAATCTTATTTTGGCAGTCGATACATGGACATAATATCTCATCTATCTTCTGCAACTTCGCATGTCTCTTAGATGCTTCAATAAAATTTGCAACATTATGAATGTACATAGGATCGGGTCTTGGCATGTTATACATCCACGCTCGACGGTCCATGCTTCAATAACAGATTTTTTGTAAGATTTACAAAATTTGGCTACAAATATTCCCTAATGGTCTTCTATAAATGAATTTACAGAGACATAACAAGATTGTATCATATGAGTGAATACTGGTATCATGTAGGTTGTTCATAAGGGTATCAAGAAAATTTGTTTCATAATTTTCTCAGCTTCATAGTGGCCATAATGGATTTTGAAGTTAGGCTTATTCATTGAAACATTTCATCAAACATGTGATGTGCTTGTATTCATCTTCAACCTTTAATCCTTCAAATCTACCTCTTGTTCTGTAAAATTAATAGGTGAGCTCAAGGGGAGACTAAACTACATCTCTCAACCTTTAATTATTCAAACCTATTACAAATCTCAAGTTGTTGGGGGGGGGGGGGGGGGCTGGACGCATATGCAGACACAACAAAACGAAACTGTAAAAAAAGAACAAATTAAAAACATGATAGTGAATAAGAAGTTTCTTTTAACCTTTTCTTTGTTCGAAGGTTGATCAACTGATGAATGCAGTATCAGCCGGTGCACGGTGGAAAATTTTGGCAGCCTGGCGGCGTCAATGGAAAAACTTCAGGGTTAGGTTTTCTGTGGTGCCCGAGGGGTCTTTATACAGGCGTCCGTTTTCACAGGCGGTTGGTATTGAATAACCACCTGAGAAAAAGGTTATCTCAGACGGGTATTACTTACCGACAGCCTGAGATAATTGCCCGAGCCTGTTTTAAGTTTACTTTTCCCTTGTTTCTTTTTTATTTAGATTCTAATATATATAATCAAACATGTATAGATTCTGCAAATTGAGTCCAAATGTGATGATTCTTTCTTCTATATTTTTCAAAAGTTAATATCTACCATGTGGACGAAATATTTTAAAACTTGAATAGCTGACATTGTAATGTTTTGGTAAATATAAAATTATTTTATACTCACATATTATTCACATTTGTGTATCTCCTAAAAAAAAGGATCCTTCACTAAAATTTGTTTGTATGAACGTATTTGTATTATTTACACATGTATGATTTTTGTTAAATTTTTTATAGCGTTCCAACATGTCAAAATTCAAATTATCCATCATTCTAACTAAATGCTCACATACATATGAGGCATTTATCAAATTTCGAATATACATTGATTCAAAAAAAATTTTAAAAAATCTGAAAAAATTCATAAAGGTTGGTATAATGACTAGAAATATTCATTGAAAAAATAAATGAAAAATCATTATATTCATCAAGATAGAAAAATGAAAAATAGCAATTGTTATATGTTTTTTATGTTCTTACCAATTTCAAAGGCTTTATGAAGTGAAATCTAATGGTAACCTTTAATAATCAATCATATTACAAGAAAGTGGAATTTGGGCTTTTGAAAGGCCCAACATTTAATCAAGAATATTAATTAAGAAAAAGTAAAGATCTTCTCAGGCGGTTGGTATTGAATAACCGCCTGAGAAAAACGTTATCTCAAGTGGGTATTACTTACCGAGCGTCTGAGATAATTGCCCGAGCCTGTTCTTCAGTTTTATTTTCCCTTGTTTCTTTTTTATTTAGATTCCAATATAAATACTCAAACATGTATAGATTCTGCAAATTTGAGTCCAAATTTGATGATTCTTTCTTCTATATTTTTCAAAAAAATAACATCTACCACCTGGATCAAATATTTTAAAACTTGTATAGCTGACATTGTAATATTTTGGTAAATATCAATTTAATTTATACTCACATAAATTCACATTTGTGTATCTCCTAAAAAAAGATCCTTCACTAAAATTGGTTTGTATGAACATATTTGTATTATTTATACACGTATGTATTTTGTTAATTTTTTTAAAGCATTCCAACGTGTCAAAATTCAAATTATTCATCGTTCTAACTAAATGCTCACATACATATGAGGCATTCATCAAATTTTGTACACACATTGATTCAAAAAATTTGAAAAGATCTGAAAAAATTCATAGAGGTTTGTATGATGACTAAAAATGTCCATTGAAAAAATAAACCAAAAAAATCATTATATTCATCAAGATAGAAAAATGACAAATAGTAATTGTTATATGTTTTTTATGTTCTGACCAATTTCAAAGGCTTTATGAAGTGAAATTTAATGGTAACCTTTAATACTCAATCATATTACAAGAAAGTGGAATTTGGGCTTTTGAAAGGCCCCACATTTAATCAAGAATAATAATTAAGCTTACATAAAGATTTACTTATTCGGTTGGTACTGAATAACCGCCTGATAAAAAGATTATCTCAGACGAGTATTACTTACTGACCGCCTGAGATAAATGTATCTTCTCAGGCGGTTGGTAATTACCACCCGCCTGAGATAACAATCTTCTTAGGCGGTTGGTACTTAAAATCCGCCTGAGAAGATAGGCGTCTATATATACCCCTTGGCTGCGTGGGAAAAACCTAACCCGGGCAAAAATAACTTAGACGCCACTAGCCTTCCAAAATTCCGTTTGCCGCCAAGTCTTCGCTGCTCTCACTGTCGAGCTTCGTCGTCGTCGTCGAGCTTCGCCGTCGCCGAAGAGCTTCGTCGTTATCTGTTAGCTTCGCCCTCGCCACTTCCAGGTACGCCGAGCGAAGCCATTGCCGTCACCACCGAGCTTCAAGGTAAACCCTAAACCCTTCGACCTCCCCTCCTCTATCCTCGTGCCGCCTCCCTCCTTGTCCTCGCCGCCGACCGAGTCAAATGGTGCCTTGCATAGATTTCCTTGGTTAGGGTTCGGGAATTCGAAAAGTGCAATAGTTTTTTAGCTTTGTTATATTGGAGCGGTAATCCCATTATTTTGAGGAAGATCTTGTCCTTTCTAGCATGTGGATTATTGGTAATAACAATAGCCGTTGTTGGTTCAGGATTATTGGTAATAACAATAGTTCCAGTGATTGGCAGTACTTGGAGTATGTAGTTTGGCAGTGATTGGCTTTACAATCTGTGGTGAAAAGGTAAATGGTAGCTTTGAAAGGTGCATGTTGCTTGTTTTTGACCGACAGGAAACATCTGTAGATACGAGGTTTGAGGTTACAGTTAATTGGTCGGTGGTCGCTATGTGAGACTTTGAAGTATTGAACAATTCTACATTGTTTTATTACAACGTTTTACTTGACATTTGAGAGATTATTCCGAGTGCTAGAGACTTTACATTGTTTTATTGGATTGTCTTTACAACTTGTACATGCTTTGACATCTCTTTGTGCTCTATTAGAAAGCAACTGAAAGCAAGCAACTGCTTTAAACAATTACATGGCAATGCAACACTATTTCCTGCCAATGAAATCGAAAGGGATGGATAGGAACATCTCTATGCCCAGCTTGTGTTGCAATTCTGCAAATAAGAAACTTCTTCAAGTTTTTGAACCCTAGCCGTCCCACGAAGGTCTGGGTTAGTTTTTATTTTGAGAAATGTCAAGCTTAGCCATGCTTATACCGGTAAAAGTTGAATTGCGTGGCAAGGTCACCACTGTTAACGACATGCTTTTTATCCTAAGCACCATCCATTCTAACCACATGCTGGATGTAATGGTATAGCAAGTCAAATATCTCATATTGTACTCGTGTTTTTGCCATGACTTCATAATTTTTTTGTCACGCACAAGTGGTTGATGGTTCTGCGGGACACTTCATGTAGATTTAATATGCCATTCATTATATTTTTGTCTTATTAGTTCTAGCATGGAAAGCCCTAAGAAGACTGGTGCTGGTAGTAACAATAAAGAAGACAACATGGAGTTTACTGACTTCAGCAGTTCAAGCTCCTTTCACAGTCCATCGTATCCTTTTCCGAATATAAAAATTAAAAAGACTTCAGAGTATCTAGACCTTGAATATGATCCTGCCGACGAGGTATGGTTCACGAATCCTAACTTCGGCAGTTCAAGTTAATGTTGGTTGTCAAGTATACAAAGTCTTATAACACTTTTCTACCTAGATTAATCGCGAAGACAACGGGGTGACTTCGGCTCCTAAAACCGCAAAAGGTTCTCCAATGGATGAATCCTCAGGTTCACTCAAGCGGAAATGCGGGCAATGAGGTCCCAATAAGGGTCCATTGGACCACATCATGTACATAACAATGGTCGATCCAGGTGGGCTTCCCGAAGAACCACTAGATTCAGTTACCAAGTACCGAAATGCATGCAGTTTTCTTGTTAGAGAGATCCTGCCGATCACAATCGAGAATTGGAGAAAATTACCCAAGGAGACCAAGAACGAGTTGTGGGAAAGGATAAAGAAACAATTCATGTTCCCAAAAGGAACAGAAGAAGCTGTAAAGAAAGCAACATTGGTCTCTTGCGGCAAGAAATTTTGTGGTTCGAAGAGTGAAATGAATGCTTATGTTAAGGCCGATAAGGTCCCTAGCCTGAGGAAGATGGGAAAAATCACACAAGCTAAGTGGCAAGAATTTGTTCGTCAAAAGACCACACTTGATGCTAAAGCTGTGCAACTAGGTCAAAGCTTGCCAAAAAGAACAAATACCATCATCGCTTGGGGTCTGCCGGATATGCCCCCAAAGTCCAGAAATGGAATAAGATATTAGATTAAATTACCAATTAGGGCAATCCTCACCCGTTAGAAGGCTGCGACGAGAGAACTCAATGGTGGGTCTTTGGTCGGTCAGGTTTGACCAGCGAGGGCAAACATGAAAAGCCCGACTCTGTGAATGAAGTTGAGGAAAAAATGAAAGAAGTAATTGAAAAAGCAACAGAAGGGAGAATGACCAACTTACCTCTATCCTAGGAAACCCTGAACACAGCGGACGGGTTCGGGCAATCTTCTCAAATGTCTTGGCTAGATGGTTTCCCAAAAGATAAAGAGACATATAGAAGACATGAGAAGTTCAAGAAAACACTTGATGAATCGATTGCTCAAAAGGTCAAGGAAAATCTGCAAGAAATAATGGAACAACTTAGACAATCAGGAGAATTAGTGGCACCGAGTACAACAATGGTTCTTGTGCCAAAGGAGCAATTGGTATCTCCAACTACCTACCCTAGCAGCGTGGGTTCTGTGCCAGGCTCAAGGTCAACCCATAAGTTCGCTATCGATGATATTTCTAAGGACAGACCTTGTCATCTTCTTGTCCCGATCAGCAGAGCAGGGAACAAAACCAAATAGGTTGCTACTGCTATGGCAAAGCCTGATCGTGACTTCAACAGCAATCCACTTTTGTTGTATTATGATGTGGTGCAAGTTCTTCAGATTATTGGTAATGATTATGAAGATTATGAATTAGACCACATCGCACATGAGGGATCGCGATTCTGGAGCAGACTGTCAACCAATTAATCCTTTGGCACCGACGCGATATCGTGTTGGACGATGAGCCGATTTCTAGCCCCGTCGCATCTCAAAATACTGCAATCCTGTCTTCTAAGGCGAAAGTCCAGGAAGATCCACTCCTAGTCCAGGAAGATCCACTCCCCCTAAGTCTCAGCAAGGATGATAACCAAAAGCAACAAGTTGGACAATAGCTTCAAGCAGTACTAGAGCAAGTTGTTGCAAGTAAAGAGCAACAAGTTGAGCAACAGCTTGAAGTAGTACTAGAGCCAGCTGCTGGGAGTAAAGAGCAATCATTTGAACAACATGTTCAACAACAAGCCAGTGTCCAACTTCCGATGACTACTCCTCGATCATCAGTGCCTATCAAAGTTAGCTCATACAAAATTAAGAAACCTTCATCAGAAGTGTCAAAGTATTTGTAAACTATGAAGGAAAACATTAGAAAATCGAGTGCATCTCGTTCTTCTCATGAGCCAACATTAGAAGATATCGAGGAGTGGGAAGAAGATGGTGTCATGTATAATCGGTGGACGACTTTTATTAAACCAGGAGTTCCAATATACAAGCTTGAGGATGTTCCTCCTAAATTTGAGAATGGGAAGCCGTTCATGACATCCGTACAACTTAGCAAACAACCTGTCCCACTCAAAAGAATGCACGACTGGTACATCCTTGCCAGCACAAAATATGATCTTTCTTGCATCACATTTCTTATTCCAAACGATGCATTCTGGAGCACTGGAGCAGATAAACGAGTCATTTTATTTGAAGAGCTGCATACCCTTTTCTATCGAGGCATGCTCGAAATCGACCTACTACTTGTCTGGTGCTTGTAAGTGCCTCTAATATTTTGCATTTGCTTTTCTTACTACACGCATACACATTTCATGAGATTATAACAATTATGTACTTCTTCAATAGGATGCAATACATGGATAATGAAAAGATGAATTACAAGACAGGTATCCTTGACCCTACACGGATTGCAAAAACGCTATTCGAGGTCAAGGCGGATCGAGACTCAGCACAGTTCAAGCACATGAAAAAAAAGAATTTTAAAAATCAATTGCAAAGCTTAAGAAGGATAGAAGGACAGAAGTTGCAGCTTATATAGGACATGCAATATTTAACTTTGTCAGAGACAGCAAGTACCTCGTAAAGGCTCCATACAACTTCGAGTAAGTTCGACACATGACAATTAAATAGCAATATTGATAATTGTTAACACATGTGTTTGTATGTGTGCAGCAATCACTACATAATGATCTTCATCAAGCCAACACAGGGTTTGGCAACAGTCTTAGACTCAGCCGATTACCCAATAGAGCGTTACAAAGATTTCCTTTCCATTTTGAAACTGTATGTTTATTCAATAATTTTAATTTACACACATTTAGAATGTGTTGACAAGTTTTATATGACATTTCTTGTATTACAACATTTGGCGATTTTACGCGGAACAGCTTGGCGGTCAGAGACCTCTTAATATGAATGCATTGGACATTAAAACATATTATGCTTGTCTGATGCAGCCTGCAGGGAGTGTCTTATGTGGGTACTATGTATGCGAGCGTCTTCGGACCACCAGCGAATATAGAGTGAATTGTGAGGATGTAAATTATCCTTAATGTCAATATCTTATTTTCTTACTTTTGAGTTTCATTTTCATTGTAACTAGCATAGTTTAATACTTATATTCTCTGCTGTTCAATATTACCAGAAATATTATTTTCATATTTTGATTCCAACTTCAAAATTCAATTGCTCATAGTACAGCTGCTCCAAAAATACCAAATAAATTCATGTATACTCTCACTTTGATCTATACTTTGAGATTGTTCAAACCAACACATTTTAAACCTTTTTATGTGTTTCATTGCAGCACACGAAGAATATGAACGAAGAATGGCCGGTTTGTAGAAGTATTCCTGGTGGAGGAGCCGACAAGATTGCTGTTGAACTGTGTCAATTCGTGTGTCGCGAAATTTTCCACAAAAGTGGGAAGTTCTTTGATGAGAGTGGTGCAATTGCTGATGTGCTAGAACTTTGCGACTATGCCAATAGAAACAATTTTTAGTGAAAAGTTGTAAACTATGAGATTGTCAGTACCCTCCGTACCGAATACCCGTTGGGATTGCAAAGATCACAAGGAAACTCCATCTACCATATTTGAAGACCTCTGAAGGCCCCACAAGTCAGGTGTAACCAGACCTGCTTCCCCGACATGGTTAGTCCCAGGACCGCCACGTGTATCATAAGACCGGAGCTATCACCCACACATGGGAAGCTCCGGTCAGAATACCAGTATGGCACCCCCGGACCTAACCCCAGACAGTCGGAAGCTCTGGTACCGACACGTGTCCAGTAGCACCGGACCTACTCATCCACGATGGTAAGCTCCAGTGCTACCACGTGGCGACCGCCGGACCTTCAACTTCAACAATCAGGCTGGTGGACCCCCCAACGGCTCCGGACCTTCAAGGAGCAATCAAAGACTTCAAGACCCGATTAAGTGTCAAGAATACCATATTAATGACACACGATCGGATGGCCCTTAATACTGGTAACGACATTGTTAAGTCCCGTTACCAAGCTATTAAGGGTAATTAACCTAATTAATTGTGTATCAAGCATGTGTAACTGCCAGGGCCACCTGTTGGGCCAGGCTAACAGTGTAACGACCAGTCCTTGTACTATAAAAGGACTGGTCGACGATACACAAGGGACGGTTCTAGACCACTACTAAACTCCCTGAGCTAGACGAGCTTCTTCTTCCGGAGGTTATTCTAGACTCACACGCTTAATACATCACCAACACATCTCGTGGAGTAGGGTATTACGCTCAGGCGGCCCGAACCATGTAAATCACTGTGTACACGTGTCTTTCACCTTCTTGAATCACTGCGCGCCCTTCACCGAACTACAACTCCTCGATCTACCAAAGGTAGTGTCAGGAGATCTGCCGGATCCAAACGCCGACAGTTGGCGCGCCAGGTAGTGGCGCCCGAGATTTCATGTATGGTGAACTCAGCTGCTAGATCATCCAATGGCAACCCTGCTGTTCAACCCGCTGGGGGCAATCCCTCCAACATGCAGCAACCAGCAGGATTCATGCCTCCAGCGCCACCACTAGCACCAGCACGTCAAGATGGGCAGCTTGACGGTGCATCGGCGTTGGTCACCGCATCGGCGAATAACAACAACCTAGAACACACGCTTCATGCAGCACGTGCTCTCCTCCAACGTCCACCACCTCCAGGTGCATCCCAGGGTGCAATGGAGCAGTGGAGGGCTGATGTGGAACATCTAGTTGCAGCAGCAGCCGATCGCATCAGCAACCAAGGTCCTCCTCCTTCGTGGCGGGCCCCATCGCAGCGCCGAACTGTGTCTGGCAGACTTGGTCCGCATGCTTCCCAAAATAGGAGGCATGCTGTGTCACAGCAAGTTACGTTGCTACCTTATGGGGCGCGACATACTCATACGGTAACCAGGCTTTCAACTCATGACCTCTGGGCGGAGCTTGATCGCTGTTACCGTCAACAGGACGGCCGTGTCCATATCGAGCATGCTCGCGAAAGGCGAGAGACTCGAGACAGTCCTGCTCCCGAGGGAGTAGGAGGAGGCTGTACTACACTGGCCATGCACCTACGCATGGTCAGATGGCCACAAAAGTTCCGGCCTCACCTGCCGGAGAAATTTGACGGGACTGTTAATCCCGCTGAGTTTCTCCAAATTTACACCACCACAATCCTTGCGTCCGGAGGTAACGAGGCTGTAATAGCCAACTACTTCCCAGTGGCCTTGACTGGAACCGCCAGGTCCTGGTTCATGACCCTTCCTCACAACTCTATCAATAGTTGGGAGGAATTGTGCCAACAGTTCACCGCCAATTTCGGGAGTTCATACACCCGACAAGGCACTGAACTGGACCTTTTCGTAGTCATGCAGAAGGGGGGAGAATCCCCGCGCTCATTAATCCAGAGGTTCTCCCAGGTGTGAAACACCATTCCTTATATCTCTAGCACCTCTGTTATTGTGGCATTTAGACACGGCGTACGAGATAAGAAGATGCTAGAGAAGCTGGCGGTCAAGGAGATCACTAGCATCACGAAGATCTTCAGCTTGGCACACAAGTGTGCCTAAGCTGCGGAGGGCCGTGAAATGCACTCCAAACCACCTCCGGAGGATGGCAAAAAATCCTCCAAAGGCGAAGCCACTACCTCTGGGAGTGGCAAAAAGTAGAAAAAGTCCAACGGTAAGAAGAAGTTGTCGGGCAGCACATCTACTGCTGCAGCTGCTGCAGCTCCGGGTGGTTGGGGGCCACGCCCCGAGAAATGACCTGGGCCGTCCTCTGAAGACGGTGGCAACTCCAAAGTGTGGTGTCCCATCCACAAGTCGAATAGCCACAACTTGGAGGACTGTCGGGAGGTCCAAAACCTTGCCGAGCGCTACCACAAGTGCCGGGAAGAAGTTCCTTTCTGTCAGAGGGAAGGAAAATAGAAAGTCGATGAAGCTCCGGCTGAAGAGGAGTCATGCTTCCAGAACCCTAAAAAGGTCCTGAAGGCTGTTTACACCTCCGTCGACGATGACTCCAACATCTCAGACAATGAGCATCGGAATACCATGAACACCATCTTTGGAGGTTCGTGGGACATCACCTCCCGCCGTGTCCTCAAGACCATGCGGCAGGACATGGCCTCAGTAGCTCCTACAGCCAGGGCGGAGCCTCATCAAAAGTGGATGGACACCACCGTCACTTTTGATGCTTCAGACTGCCCTCGGAACATGATCGGAGCTGGTCAACTACCATTGATGGTATCTCCGACCATCAATAACATTAAACTCCACCATGTAATGGTGGACGGAGGTTCGGGGCTGAACCTCATAAGCTTCGAAGCTTTTGTCAAGCTTCAGCTCCGACCTTCGGACCTTCGCCCCTCCCGACCTTTCTCCGGAGTAGGTCCGGGGGCCATAACCCCACTGGGTACAATTACTCTCTTTGTGACCTTCGGGACTCGAGAGAATTATCGCACCGAGAAGTTGATCTTTGACATCGCTTAGATGAACTTACCTTTCAACGCCATTCTGGGCAGGCCCGCCTTGTACAAGTTCACGTCTGCTGCTCATTATGGCTACCTGGTGTTGAAAATTCCAACACCAGTTGGCATTCTGTGGATCCGAGGGGACCGTACTGTCGGAGTGACTGCTCTGGAAGAACTTCACGCGCTTGCTACAGCGCAAGAGGAAGAATCCAGGCAGGAACAAGGTTCAAAACTTCGAGCATTCGTCAATGAGGCTCAACCTCTGCACCTCGCGTGCAACCAAGCGGCAACACCGACATTCCCGTCAAGGTCGTCCAAATCGGTTCTGATGCCACTGAGACCACCTGCATATCGGGAGGTCTAAATGACAAATAGGAACTCGCGCTCATCACTTTCCTCTGGGATAATGTCGATGTGTTTGCCTGGCAAGCGTCACAAATGCCTGGGATCCATAGGGAAGTGATCAAGCATAATCTGAAGATCTATCCTGATGCTCGGCCTGTACATTAGAAGCCTCGGAAGCAATTCGTAGAGCGACAGAACTTCATATGACAAGAAGTGAAGAAGTTGCTCGAAGCTAGATTCATCCGAGAAGTCTTCCACCCAAAATGGCTGGCAAACCCAGTTGTTGTACCCAAGGCCAGCAGGAAGCTTCGGATGTGTATCGACTACACAACACTGAATAAGGCATGCCCAAAAGATCCATTCCCACTACCTAGAATAGATCAGATAGTGGATTCACCTCTGAGTGTGAATTATTGTGTTTCCTAGACGCATATTCTGGGTACCATCAAATCAGAATGTCTAGAGAAGATGAAGAACATACTTCTTTTATCACATTAGATGGATTGTACTGTTATACTGCCATGCCATTTGGTCTCAAGAATGCAGCTTCAACATTTGTACGAGCTATGTACAATACCTTTGGAGAGCTCATCAGAGACGTAGTGGAAGTGTATGTTGATGACATCGACGTAAAGATCAAGGACAAGGAGTCACTCCTTGACACCTTGCAAGATGTCTTCGAGAAGCTGCGGGTGACCCGCACGAAGCTGAACCCGGATAAGTGCATCATCGGGGTTAGCTTCGGAAAGATTCTTGGTTTCCTGGTAAACCACCGGGGCATAGAGGCAAATCCGGTGAAGATTAAAGCCATTGAGGAGATGCGGCCACCATCCCGCATCAAGGACGTCCAGAAACTGACCGGATGTCTAGCCGCCCTCAGCCGGTTCATCTCAAGACTAGCAGAATGGGAGCTACCCTTCTTCAAGCTATTGAGGAAGTCCGGACCATTTCAATGGTATGAAGAAGCAGAAAAGGCGTTCCAAGAGCTAAAACAACTCCTCACCACTCTACCAACCTTGGTAGCTCCGAACCCTGGTGATCCCTTACTGCTTTACATTTCAGTAACCGACGAGGTTGTCAGCATGGTCCTGGTTGTGGAGAGACCAGAACCATCCCAAGCTCAGGAATCCAGACCCCTCCGGGAGGGTCCGGAGGTTTATGAAGGTCACTCTGGGTCCCAGCACCCAGACTTGGATCTACAGGGAGTTATTCCAAAAGATTTGGACCCCTCCGAGAGGGTCCGGGTTGCTCCAATAGAAGCTCCGGGTATCTCCAGCAAGGACCCAGAGGTACCCGAAGCAGGTCCGGACCCCTCCGGGAGGGTCCGGGTTGATGTGGAGGAAGCTTCGGGCCCCTCCGGGAGGGTCTGGACAGTCCAACGCCCAGTGTACTTCATCAGCAAAGTACTACATGATGCCAAGACTTGATACCTAGAGGTGCACAAGCTGTTCTACGCTGTTCTCATCGCCTCCAGGAAGCTTCGCCATTACTTCCATGCTCACAAGATCTCAGTGGTGACCTCTTACCCACTGCGTGCGATCTTGCATAATCCCAACTCTACTGGGAACATTGCAAAGTGGGCAGCGGAATTGGCCGAATTCAATCTTGAATTCGTCCCAAGACAAGCGATCAAGAGTCAAGCATTGGCAGACTTTGTGGCGGAATGGACCCCCTCTCCATCAAACCATGGGGGCCCTAGTGAGCAGAAGCCGGAACTCAAGGCTTCGGTCTTCACCGAACCTCACTGAACCCTCTACTTCGACGGTTCCATGCAAAAGTAGGGGGCCGGAGCTGGAGTCCATCTCCTCGCTCCAACCGGGGAGAAGGTAAAATACATGGTCCGCCTTGACTTCAAGGCGACCAACAACATGGCGAAGTATGAAGCACTCATTTATGGACTAAAGGCGGCACTATCATATGGTTTCAAGCAACTGTTGGTCAAGGGAGATTCGCAGCTCATCATTAAACAGGTGAAGAGTGAATGCTCCTGTAACAATCCCTAACAAGCTGCTTATCTCCTTGAAATCCAAAGGCTTCAGAAGGACTTCGAAGTCCTGGATCTCCACCATGTCTAGCGTGTCCATAAGGCTGAAGCTGACGAACTCTTGACGAAAGCGTCAACTGGAGCTCCGGCTCCTGATGGAACCTTCGTCCGGAGGTTGTCAAAACCCACAGCTCAGCCTGCCGAACTGAGCGAAGGGGGCAAGACCAGCATCCCGAAGCTGGCGGTCCAGATGGCCCTGTTACCATGGTAGCCATCAAAGGTCGTAGGTGCTGCCAGAAGCTCCGAGCAACCCAACACGCAAGACTCAAATGTTCAAGCAAGCTTCGATGCATGGATCTCGGAGATTCGGAGCTACTTGAAAGATAATATCCTTCCTAACGATGATGTATCTGCTGACCAAATAGTCCGATTGGCTAAAAGATACACGCTAGTAGAAGGGGATCTCTACTGGCGCGGTGTCAACGGCGTCCTAATGCAGTTCATCACAAGGGAAGAAGGCTACAAGCTCCTCGCAGAAATTCATGGAGGCGAGTGTGGGAACCACGCGTCTTCCCGCACGCTGGTCGGTAAAGCCTTTCGGCATGGCTTTTATTGGCCTACAGCGCTCCAGGATGCAACTGAGCTGGTGAAGAAATGCAAAGCATGTCAGTTCCATGCAAAGAAAATTCACACACCGGCTCATCCTCTACAAATGATACCTCTCACATGGCCTTTCACTGTGTGGGGGATGGACATCTTAGGACCTTTCCCAAGAGCCGTCAGAGGTTACAAGTTCCTGCATGTTGCCATTGACAAGTTCACCAAATGGCCGAAGCAACTACAGTTGTTACAATAAACAAGCAATCAGCTATCAACTTCTTTCAGTCCATCGTATGCAGATTTGGAGTCCCGAACAAAATAATAACAGATAATGGGACCCAATTCACAAGCTCTTCTTTCCAAGGATACTGCGAAGACCTCAACATCCAAGTCAGTTATGCCTCCGTAGCTCACCCGGCAAGCAATGGCCAAGCCGAGAGAGCAAATGCATAAATCCTAAAAGGACTCAAGACGCGCACATATGAGCGCTTGAAAAAACATGGAGCCAACTGGATCGAAGAGCTTCCGCCCACTCTATGGGCCAACAGGACAACTCCAAACCGGTCAACTGGAGAGACACCCTTCTTCCTGGTGTACGGAGCTGAAGCAGTCCTTCCTTCGGAAATCACCTTGGGGTCGCTCTGGGTCCGGACCTTCGACGAAGCAACGCAAGACCAGCTCCGGCGTGAAGACCTTGACCTCCTTGAAGAGGGAAGGTGCCGAGCAGCTGTTCGGAATGCCCGATACCGCCAAGCTCTTCGGTGCTATGACCAACGGCATGTTCACAGCCTACAGCTCGAGGAAGGTGATCTGGTGCTACGAAGAATACAATCCAGAGAAGGGTTAAACAAACTCTCCCCTAGATAGGAGGGACCCTTACGAGTGATCAAAGTATCCCGTCCCAGATGCGTTCGCTTGGTAACCGAGGATGGAACACCTCTCCCAAATCCTTGGAACATTGAGCACCTCCGTAAGTTCTATGCTTAATATCACAGAGGTGAGTCTGTAATTACATGTGATGTATGTTATAGAGTCATTGTACAGAGTCGGGTAGCTCTTCCGGGAGGGCAGCCGGACCTACCCTGCTAGGTCCGCAACGTCCATGCAACACTTGTCACAGTCTTAGAACTAAAATGTAGCTGGCTACCTTGGGTCAAACGAGAAATTAAACACACTTAGCCTAGTTTCGTACCCTAAGAGTGTACCTGTTTCCCCTGTACCCCAGACCTATAATGAAAGACATCATTGTGTGAAAACAGACTCCACGTGCATTTACTTTGTACAAGCTCAATATTTTTTATTTTTCTCTTTCTTGTCTATAACAAAGTTGTGCAGTTCTTAAGAAATTTTAGCTCGACCAGTTCATATACAATTCGAGTTGCATTGTCTATCCTTTCGGGTTCAAACATTGTTGATGGCCTACTTGTCTGAATGCCACCAACCCAATCTAGGGCTGGAGTGTGCTATTAACATAGCCTGGTCATGCACCCTAAGTACGCCACTCTACCTACACCCCGGCAGGCCGAAGTAAGGCGAGTCCAGAAACGATCGGACCTGAAGGAAGCAAGACAGCACTCTCGATTGTATTTAGTATTGTGTTTGACCTAAAACTTTCTTGGGAACAGTAAGCCACAGTGAAGTTATAGATAGGAAACGGATTTTACTGTTTTTCTTGACTTCAGTGTGCAGGAAAAATAAATAAGCTCCGACATCCCCTAGGCGGCTTGTGGTCGATGTTCAAACATTGACATAGAGCATCTCTGGAGCTACTCAGTTCCGGTAAAGCTAAGGGGCAAGCCGTCAACGTGAATATGGTGGAAAGACTTTAAAGTGGAGTCTGACGTTGACACAACACGTGTTGACGGAGGTCACTGCCAGAGCTTCCAAGCTCTGACACCCCAGAAGGCTAACCATCGATGCTTTATGCGTTGATGGAGACTACTGCTGGAGCTACTAAGCTCCGGTGATGGTCAATGCCGGATCCACAAAGCTCCAACAGCCTCAGGGGGCCTACACTATCGAAGACTTTGGACCTACATTCTACAAGTTCGAAGCACGCAAGTCTTCAACAACCGTTACATCCTCTTGGAACATGTTCACAATCAAATTGTGTACATCTACCAGGGGGCCAAGTGAGACAAAGGTGGTGTTGAAGACAAAAAATGAAATTCGAATTCGCAAAAAATTGGATTTCATTCATCTGGAGACAAGAGATTACAAAATTGGAGAAGAAGAAGAGAGAATACAAGCGGGAACTACAGAGAGACGGTCCTAGACACTATGGAAGAACTGGGCGACCTTCTGGGCCACCTCCGACACGCTGGCTCGGGCGGCTTCACCCTCTCCTTCGATGGAGCCTTCAAGCACCGGGTCCAGAGGGAATTGAGGGTCCCGGCTGGTGTAGCACGTCAGCACAAACTCTGCGACGTTCTTCGCCAGGGACTGACCCTCTGTTTCCAGCTGGTCCGCAATGACATCGCCCATCTTGGAGAGCTTGTTGCCTGCTGAACTCAGAGCCTCCAACGCCTAGTCCAGCTCCGGCTCCGGATCATCCGGACGCATGGGACCGAAGCCCATTGGCATCAGTGCGTCATTGGCCTTGCCTAGGATGTCCCAAACTTGTTGGGACTCTGCAGCCCTTCCGCTCCGCATCTCTGCCAAGGATCTTTTGGCCGCCGAAAGCTCTGAGCTCTCCCGAGCAAGACGCTCCACCTCTTTGGCATTCTGATAAATCATTTCAGCAACCTGCCTTTCGAGTTTGCTGAGCTCTTCCTCCCGAAGGTGGATCTCATTCCAGCGGATGACCAGATCTTTCTCCTGGCCCCGCACTCTCTTCTCCCTGGCGGTGATGGCATTCTCCTGCTTGTAGAGATCTTGCCCTCGCTCCCAGGCCTTCTTCTCCTCCTCCTTGCAACGCTCCTCCAATTTCTTGGTGTGTTCTTCGAGGCTCTTGTCAGCCAGAGTTGTCTTTTGGACATGCTCTTCCTCCCTCTTCACGAGGTCGTCCCGCAGCTCTAGGAATTTCTTCTCTTCATCTTCGAGCCGTCTCTCCTTCTCTTCAAGAGCCTCCCGATGCTTGACGAGACTATCGTGGATGGCGGCGAGCCTTTCCTAGCGATCATCCGCTGCGCTGTTTGCAGCCTTGGCCTGTTCGTAGATGGCCCGAGACTGGTTGTCGAAGGATCGCAATATGCTTTACCTCTCATCCAACAGCTTACCACAGTACTCCAGGCGGACCTTCTCCCTTTGTACCCACTCCTTGTCGTCAGCCAGCCTTGACTGCGCCAGCTTGGTCTCGAAATGGAGTCGGTTGCGCCACCTCCTAAGTGTTTGGCGCTCCTCCTCGAGAGCCTTGTTGTCATGGTAGAAAGCCAGCTGGACCTGGCAAAGGCTGGAGCAGGCGTTGTCAATAGACAATGATAGGGGGATCGGGTCCGGACCTGTCGGGGTCCTCTCCGCTGGCTCCAGCGTATCTTCAGCAACAAAAATTGGGTCCCACTCTACAAGAGCGGTCCCCTGAGCTTCCACAGCACTAGGGCCGTCCTCCGGGATAGCCTCGGCCGCCCGCCGAGGAAGTACTTGCAACCGAAGTTCCAACCTCCGGAATTGACTCCGAAGGCCCAGCTGCCAAGTCATCAACAACTGGCCCCTCCAGCGGGGGGCCAACGGCTTCATCTTTGCACTCTAGCTTAGCAGTGAGCACCTCCAGGATCACCGCTTCCGGAGCGGGTGTTGAAGGTTTGGTCAGAGCAGAAGCTACTTCTGGCTCCGGCGCAGGAGCCTCCTCCGCCTCTGGCTCAGGCGCTGGCGCTTCGACCATCATGGGCTCGGGCGCTGGCACTTCGACCACCAAAGGCTCAGGCGCCGACACCTCCGTAGCAACTGGCTTGGACACCGGAACCTCTTCAACGGCCGGCTATACAGCCAGAACTTCTGCAGCAACCGGCTCTACCGCCAGAGCTTCCTCGACAACCAGCACAAGTGTTGGAGCTTCATCAACACCCGGCTCTACTGCCAGGACCTCATCAACCACCGGCTCGACTGTCGGGGCTTCAAGAACATCCGACTCTAGGTCCAGAATCGCAGCTACCTCCGGCTCCGCGGCCGGAGCGTCCAACATCTCAGCATCCAAGCCTGGAGCTTCAACCTCCGGGGCTGGTGCCACTGGTACATCTTCATTCCCGTGGTCCAGCGCTACCATGGGAGCTTCTGGGGATGAGTCGAGGTCTAAAACCACGACAGCCAGTGTTGGGGCTGCCGCAACCTCAGCCACCTCTCGGGGCGGCGCTGGAATCGGAGCCAGAACTTCAGCCTGCATAACCTCAACCGTTGCTGCAGGGACTGGAGCTTCAGCCCTTTTCTTGGGCACACTGAGGATGAAGGACGAAGAAACTCAAAATACAGTTAACAATAAAACAACTGACTGAGGTAAAAAATCAAAAATTACCTCGGAAGGCTTCCGCACCAGTTACCACGGAACCTCTTCTCCGGACGCTCCGGACTGGCCCCAGCCGCCACTGGCGTGTAGTCTCGGAGGGTCCCCTAGAGCTTGCTGCTCCTATCGGCGTTGCTCTGGTTGAGGCCCCCCTCGACCGGGAAGGACCTCTGGACCCGGAGCCCTCAGCTGGCCCTGGTACCGGAGTCACTTGGCCAGAGCTAGCACCCTGGGAAGATGCCTCTACTGGAGTAGATGCCACCAGTGTAGACCTACCCCTCTGGGGAGAAGGAGACAACACGGAAGAAGCAAGCCTGACGGACCTCCTGTCAGCATGCTTCCTCTTACGGCTCGAGGGCTCGGCCAATTCCTTGCCCTTGCCGACGACTTCAGTTCTTGGCTTAGGGGTGGGAACGAATCCACCTTCAGGAGCTTCGGAGATCGCCAACCCGGTGGTCGAGCGCCTTTCAACGACACCAAGGTCATCAAGCACTGGCATCGTCCGCCGGAGCTCCCTGTTGAATTCTGCCTCCATGTTCAGAGGGAGGTAAGCTGCCGGCGGAGCCAAGTCGTCGCCCTCGACGTCGATGTCATGCTGGAACTTCATGAGGTGGAACTCCAAAGTTGCACCCTCCATGTTGGACTTCAAACCGGTCTCGATCCGGTCATCGTCCAACATACTGTTGAGGGCCCAAGCAAGCTTTTCCCTCCTCTTCAGCGAAGCCCACCTGTTGGTCAGGAAGTTGCAAAACACCGCCTAAGGAGTCACCCCTCCTTCCACGCACAGGTAGATCCTGGTCAGAGCAGGGTTGAAGGCGTCCGATAACACCGGAGCTTCACTCCAAACTGCAGTGTCGATGTTGGGGAGGCCTTCCGGCAGCTCCAGCTTCTCGTGCTCCTCCACCCTGATGACAATCCAATCCTTCTTCCAGTCGTCCCACTTCCGAGAAGGGAACGACCGCAAGTACTTGTACGGGCACTTCTTGCGCTTCACAAAATAGTAGAAGCAAAGGTACTCGTCACTCCTGCCCGTAGTTTGGACAGTGAAGAAGGTGCGGAAGAGCTCAATGTAGGGGGGAATGCCCACCCACATCTCGCAGAAGTGGACAAAGATTGACACCAGCAGAATGGAGTGGGGGCGAAGGTGGTACAGCTGCAGACCATAGAAGTCTAGCAGCATCAAGAAGAAAGAGGAGAAAGGTGGGATCAGTCCCACCATGGCGTACGCGGAGAAGTACACCATGTCGCCGGCGTGTTCCTTCTCGAACGGAAGCTTACCAGCGTGGACCAAGTGGTTGAAGAAGTCAGGGGACCATCCCATGAGGGCCCGGACCTTCTTCAAATCATCATCAGATTTCAGTCGGCTCTCGCGGAGACCCAACTCCATCGTGGCACAGCAAGGCAAGAGAGGAAAAGCAAGCGAAAGTTTGGAAGGTTTGAGCGCAAGTTTGAATGAAACGCGTAAAGAACCCCAAATGGTGCGTGCTTTCCTTCTTAAGTAAGCCCCCGCAACGCTTGGATGGAAACCGTAGAGGAGCCGACGATACCAGTCAAAAATTTCACCCTGCCAATGACAAGGGGGCCTGGGGCCACCCTGACGATCAAGTCGAGGTTCTTACCCCAGGCGAACAGTTGTCATCATGAAGGGCGGGAAACCCGAAGGCGGCGGCCTGACAGGGCGCGCGGAACCGATATGATTTTCGTATTGGGAACCGGCGACCTTCAATTGCGTGAGATCCACACGCTGAGATCTCACCTGCCGCCTCCTGGATACGCCACGCGGAGGAAGTTTAACTAGAAACTATCGCCAACGGCACGACCGAAGACCCTTGAAGACATGGCTCAAAAACCGAAGAATGGACCCACCTCCGGCGGAATGACTTTATCCAAAAGGTCTCTCCCGGAGGTGAGCCCAGGGGGCCACTGTCGGTACCCTCTGTATCGGATACCCCTTGGGATTGCAAAGATCACAAGGAAACTCCATCTACCAGATTTGAAAACCTCTGAAGGCCCCACAAGTTAGGCATAATCAGACCTGCTTCCCCGACTTGGTTAGTCCCAGGGCCGCCACGTGTATCATAAGACCATAGCGATCACCCACACATGGGAAGCTCCGGTCAGAATACCAATATGGCACCCCCGGACCTAACCCAGACAGAGAGAAGCTCCGGTACCGACACGTGTCCAGTAGCACCGGACCTACTCGTCCACGACGGTAAGCTTCGGTGCTGCCACGTGGCGACCATCGGTCCTTCAACTTCAACAATCAGGTTGGTGGACCCCCCCAACGGCTCCAGACCTTCAAGGAGCAATCAAAGACTTCAAGACCCGATTAAGTGTCATTAATACCATATTAATGACACACGATCAGATGGCCCTTAATATTGGTAACGACACTGTTAAGGCCCGTTACCGGGCTATAAAGGGTAATTAACCTCATTAATTGTGTATCAAGCATGTGTAACCGCCGGGGCCACCTGTCGGGCCAGGCTAACAGTGTAACGACCAGTCCTTTTATTATAAAAGGACTGGTCGACGATACACAAAGGACGGTTCCAGACCACTACTGTACTCCCTGAGCTAGACGAGCTTCTTCTTCTGGAGCTTCTTCTAGACTCACACGCTTAATACATCACCAACACACCCCGTTGAGTAGGGTATTACGCTCAGGCGGCCCGAACCACGTAAATCTCTGTGTACACGTGTCTTTCACCTTCTTGAATCTCTGCGCGCCCTTCACCGAACTACAACTCCTCGATCTACCAAAGGTAGTGTCGGGAGATCTACCGGATCCAAACGCCGACAGAGATGAATTGTATGTGTAACTTGTACATATGTATATTGTTTTAGCAAAATTGACTTCTGTGAGATGACTTCTATGATGATATTGTTGACTTCTGTGATGATATTGTTGACTTCTGTGATTATATTGAATTGTCCTGGAAATTTGAAATAACAGCAGGTAGTACTGCATAAGGTATATCTTATCACATGCGGTTATTTACCTATGGCTAGAACTGCTTGTGAAATATCATTATCACAGACGACTAGATATAGGTAAAAAACCATTTGTGATAACCTAATTATCACATGTTGTAACTGTTATGGTACAAACTGGCTGCAATAAACTGTCTTCACAGGCAGCTTGTCATAGGTAAAGATCCGCCTGTGCAATTATCACAGACGGTTATGTATGCTGCATGACTCGCCTATGATAATATGTCTTCACAGGCGGCTAGCCTAAGTAAAGAACCGTCTGTGATAATCTGTCTTCACAGGCGGTTTCACTTCACCGTCTATGAAATTGCGAATTATCACATGCTCTTCGTTTCAGATGGTTTTAGAAACCGCGTGTGATAATAGGTTTGGAACCGTCTGCAATGAGGCTTATTGTAGTAGTGTCTTCAGCTAATTGCTCTTATGCTCTTCGGAAACACCTACTCACTGGTCCATGGTGCGTGGATGACATGGATAGTGAAGCATACATCTCACAGTTCTCTACAGATGGGTCACTACTTGGTGGGTTTCGGGTATGTGATTTGTCTACTATGCAAAATATGTATCTAACCATAAATAATAGGACCTTAGTTTACATACTGGAAAGCAAAATGTTTTTATTTTGTTGGCTAATAACATACCATGACAAAATATAATCAGGAGCCACATTAGAATTTATGAGGCTGAAAAAAGTGGAAGATCTATAAGGACATAACCTGCAAACGTTTGCGATGGACCGTTTCAGATATTGCACTCTCACCTGACCAACGATAATTCTCTTATGCATTTAATACAATATTAGGCTATTATATACTATTTTACCTGCTGTTTTCCTTATTTTAGTTTCTACCGAAATTCACTATTTATTGCATGTTTATAGGCTTGCTTGATCTTCTACAAAGAGCCCGTCATATGATTATTCATTTTCCCATCAGACTTCTTTCTGAATTCAGCTTTATGTCAGAGTAGCTTAAATTAATTTTGTGTCAACCTGATTAGCTTAATAGTTTTTTGTTCTGGTATAGTAATTTAAAATGACAAAAGGTGAGTTTTTGCTTTAGTCGATGGTGCACCCTAATGTTATGGGATTTGGCTAGAAGGTGAAGGGCAAGGAAGCACCAACACATCCGCAACAATCGGTCATTAGTTATAAGCTTTTGAGATATCTAAGAGTATTAGGGTTCTTGGTTGTAAAACGGCACCTGGACGCTTAGGCGCCCGCCGAACGCCTGGATGCTCAGGCGCCTGCTTAGGCGCCTAGTCAACCGACGGCAGTGGACTAAGGAGTGGGAGGCGGCGACAGATCGAGTGCGAGGCGGCGGCCTCTGTCTTGGATTGGAGGCGCAGGGTTGAGGCGACTGGGCTTGAGGAGGAAAGTCAGCCCAGTTACTGTCCATAACATATTTTGTCTTTAACTTATCAGTTGTTTTTTTTCTATGTTCTAGAGTGGACTGCTTTTCAATTACCCACTGTCGATACTTTGCAGACAGGATGCTCCTGCAGGATGAAGACACTAAGGCACGTCCAGTGGCGCCACCTGTCCAAAAGGTGCCAAGACCTCAGTCTCCCTCAAGATCGAGCTCCAGCACGGCCACGAGAGCCTTTAAAATGGGACTCGGCCCCTCCGAAGAGACGGGCTCCTGAGACGCCACGTTTAGGGACGACAACTCCCAAAACCTTGGGGAGAGCTCCGGGGCAGCCACGTGGCTCAGAGCGCCAGGTTCAGCACCCCCCACAAGAAAGGGCCCGGAGCTGCCATCTCCCCTGGAGAGCCCCGGAGCTGCCACGCGTCATGAAGAACCGGGGCTGGCCTGCCCAGCAGGGATCAGCCCCGACGCTGTCACGTGCCCCGCAACTTGCCCTAGATGGTACGATGCGGGAGTTAAGGGATGGTGCGCCATGCCCAAGTCAAGCATTGAACACGCGCACCCACCTCCGGCGCACAACGAGGAGCATGCCAACGGTCAGAGACCGCTACGACCAATCGCACCAGAGTAAAAGCATTGTAGGCCTATCCCACTCGGCCAATGGGTAGCTTGCGGCAAACAAGACAGGCTGATGGGACACCTTCTACCATCGTCAGCAATGGGCGTGGGCTACTGACGAGAGAGGCGGTAAGACGACGAGTCTTCACTACCAAGGTCAGAGGAACCTTATGCGAGAAGCATAGATCTTTAGATAAGATCGCCCCGGGACCACCTGTCAGGCCTTGGGCCCGATTGTAAGGCTTCCGACCTTGTCTATAAAAGGACCAGAGCACCACCGTTACAAATGACCCAACATCGAATCCCTGATACACACACACAGACACGCATACACGGCCACTAGCAATACAATCCACTGTGGAGTAGGGTGTTATGCTCCTTATGGCCCGAACCACGTAAAAACAACCGTATCATACACTCTCATACCTGCATAAACTTGATTGATGCCTAAGCCCCGCCGAACAAAGAACCTCTGCAGGCTGCTCCTTAGCAAATCCGGGAGAAGTGTCGCATTAACACATCGACATTTGGCGCGCCAGGTAGGGGCTTTTTCCCTCAAAAAAGTGGTAGCGTTATCACCACCATGGTGTTAATCAATCCTTCGAGTAGTGGCAAGATCAAGCCGTAAAAGTTCGACCAGCGTGTCGATGAAGACTTGGAGAAGAAGTTCCAAAGGCCGGAACGCGACGTGGAAACGGTTCACCACGCTGTGAACTTCGACCTCAACAGTGACCACGAGCGTCACAAATCACTCCACGTTATCTGTGGAGGATCTTGGGAACCCGCATACAGGAATGCGGTCAAGACCCTGCGCTGGGCAATGGCTTCAACAACCTCTACTCATGCCCAGGCGCCGCATCACAGATGGATGGAGACGCCGATCAGCTTCGACGCCTCCGACTGCCCTGAGAACATGGTGGGAGCCGGGCTTCTGCCCCTCCTTGTCGCCCCCACCATCGCTAACGTGAAGTTCTACTACATCCTGGTAGATGGTGGAGCTGGGCTCAACCTCATCAACCGTGCAACATTCGACAAGCTGAAGATCCCCGTGTCTAGGATCGCCCAATCGAGACCATACTTGGGGGTAGGGTCGGGGAGTATTATCCCGTATGGAAGCATCCACCTCCAGGTGACCCTTGGGATACCCGAGAACTTGAGGACGGAGAATATCCTATTCGACGTCGTGGAGGTTTGCCTCCCCTAGCACGCCATCATCGACAGGCCTGACCTGTACATGCTCAGGACTGTAGCCCACTATGGCTACCTCGTCCTCAAGATGATGACTCCCTCCAGAGTCCTAAAGATCTGCGGAGATCGCACCACTGAGGTGATGGCTTTAGAGAAGCTCCAGGCACTGGCAGGAGCCCCAACACCTGCCCCGGGCGATGCTGAGTTAAGTCAGCCCTCGCAAGCTCACGCGCGCGCAGTCACACCGCTGCACCACGGGTGCAGCCTTCCAACGACGATTACATGCCCATCAAGACAATCCAGATTCGCGCTGATGCTGCTCATACCACCCGTATCGCGGGGAGTCTAGACAGAAGGCAGGAATCGACGCTCACCGCTTTCCTGTGAGCTAACGTCGATGTCTTCACGTGGCAAACATCGCAGATGCCAGGCATCGCCGGGGAAGTGATTGAGCACCGCCTGAAGATCTACGCCGATGCTCGGCCACAACAACAGAGGCCTTGTAAGTAGTCCATCGAGCGGCAGAACTTTAACCGCAAAGAGATCAAGAAGCTACTTGATGCTGGCTTCATCCCATATGGCTGGCCAATTACCAAGGGTGGAGGTAAGCTCCGGATGTGCATCGACTACACCAACCTCAACAAGGCATGTCCTAAAGATCCTTTCCCTCTCCCTAGAATAGATCAAATCGTAGATTCAACCTCGAGATGCGATATGCTATGCTTTCTAGATGCCTACTCAGGGTTTCACCAAATCCCAATATCTAGAGAGGACGAAGAACATACCGCATTTATAACTATAGATGGCCTTTACTGCTATGTCACCATACCTTACGATCTTAAGAATGCCCTCCCTACCTTTGTACGTGACATGCATAAAACACTTGGGGACCTCATTTGGGACCTAGTAGAGGTGAATGTAGATGACATTGTAGTAAAAATCAAAAAACATACATCATTGCTAGAGAACCTCGCCCTAGTCTTTGACAGACTGTGGACCACGCGCACAAAGCTCAATCCCGACAAGTGCATGTTTAGAGTCAAAGCTGGGTAGCTCCTCGATTTCTTGCTCTCACACCGAGGTATTAAGGCCAACCTAGAGAAGATCTAGGCGGTGGAGCTGATGCAGCCTCCAACACGCATCAAGGACGTGCAGAATCTTGTAGGTTGCTTGGCAGCGCTCAGCCGGTTTATTTCTAGGCTAGCTGAGTGGGACCTCCCGTTCTTCAAACTCATGCGATCTTCCGAACTTGATGGAGGAGGCAGATGGGGTGTTCCGCGAGCTGAAGCAACACTGATGTCGCTGCCCATAATGGTGGCACCGGAGCCCAGGGAGCCCCTTTACCTCCACATCGCCACCACAACAGAGGTGGTAAGTATGGTTTTGGTTGCAGAACGGGCTGGTCCCCAACAGCCCTGACGGTCGGAAGGGGCCCCTGCTGCTGATTCTGAACCCCAGGGCTTGAAGTTCGCAGAGGGCCCCGACAACAGGGTATCCTCTATGTTCCAACCCCGTATGGGAATTTCAAAGTTTTCAACCATTTCATGACTTCTTTACTTTCTTTAGATCAAAGACAGAAAGAAGCACGTGGTTTACCTCCACTTTCAAAGATTTCAAGAGTTGGACGGTGACAAATGTTTGTCAAATCTAGTCTAGCTTTTATATTATCTTTCGTTTTGCCAGACATATCCATGCATGTGATTATGATACTTTCCCTCATGTTACGCTGATGATGCATGACATCAATGTTGTGTCTTAGAATCAACGACTTCACATACGGTAGCTCCCATAGTCCACATATGTGAGTCCATTTGTGTTACTCTCCATAACCAACAAAATATCCAGGACGACCTTCATCTGGCACCAGTTTGTCCAACATATCAGGAATTTCTTACCCGTTGAGACATTTCGGTGGTCCTTTAGTGACGATGGTGTTCTTTCTAAAGACAAGCCTCTGTTGCCTAAATATGTGATTCGAAGGCAGCCAACGTTTGTGACAATCGAAGTAAGATATCTTGCCTCCCTAAGTTAGTCGAAAGCAATCCTTGTCCGAAGCACATATCAAACATGTCAGACGACCGTGAGTGCTCCAACCGGAAAACATGTCATATGTCGGTGAATCTTGGACAGACCACAAATAAGCAGCTCGAAGGCTGAATTTCTGCTTCTTTTAATTGCTGTACGCTTTGACTCATGTCCACAACACTTTCTTCGATCAGCGATTTCAACATCACGTTGAGACATGACCCAGGATTATCAGGTCCAGGTACAATGAGGCTGAGGAACATGAACTCGTTCTTCATACACAAAGCCGGTGGTAGGTTGTACGGAATGACAAAGACGAGCCAACAGGAGTATGGTGTGGCGTTTGTACTGAATGGTGAGAATCCGTCTGTTGCTAACCCGATGCGAACACTTCTCGCATCACGAGAAAAATCTAGATCAAAACGGTCTAGTGCCTTCCATGCATCACCATTAGACCGATGCGTCAAAAATTCTTTGTTCTCACGTTTACCTTCTTTGTGCCATCTCATATGTCTTGCGGTTCTTTTTGAAAGAAACAACCGTTTCAACCGAGGTGTCATAGGCAAGTAACAAAGTAGCTTATGTGTGACATCTGTCATCACATTATCTCCATCGTCATTAACATCTTCGACATACCTCGGTTTACCACATTTCAAGCACATGTTCTCATTGGCGCGCTCTTTCCAGAATAGCATGCAGTTGCCTCGACACACATCAATTTTCTCATAGTTCATACCGAGACCAAATATCCGGATCTTTGATTGATACATATCTTTAGGCGCTTTGCAAGGTTGTGGAAGGATGATGAGGACATCTCTCCTTTGCATACAATGCAAGGACTGATCAGTAGACCATGTGCGTGACAATTGGATCTCCAGATACATTCTAGCCTTGTCAATTGTTTTTCAGAACTTTTATTGATTAGGAACAATGGAGAGGACAGCAAGGTATTGGAGGAGTCCATGTAGTCAAGGAGTAGAAGATAGGGCGTGCACACCAAGGAGGAGACCAAGTCCAACTCGACTTCGACTCCATTGTTCCTAATCATCATGGAGCTGCCTTCACCAAAATTGACGTCCCGGAAACATACGGAGTCGGATTTGGACGTTCTATATATGGTTGGAACTTTTATTTCATAAAGATTCCAATGGAACCAGCCCCATCTAAAAATTCCTTCAAAGTTGACGGGAATCAGCGAAACAAGTGGGCGTCCAGAATCTGTTCGGTGTTGCGCCACCGTCCTCTGGGCTGCTGGCCTATGTATTGCGTGGAAGCCCATTAGGGTTGCGTCCAGGGGTCTTGCACGCCCCTTAACTCCTATTTATACAGCAACCGTCACCATGTTAGGGTTGGGTTTTGCTTAGATACAATCTGTCATTGAACAATGTCGTCGGTCATTGGTTGTGAGACACCAATTCGTGATCAATTCAGTTTTGATTGTAACTTCTCTGTTCTTGCTTGTGTTCTTGATTGCGCTTGCAGGGATAAGCCTTCGTGGCAAGGTCATTCGTGTGACACAGGTGATAACCAATGGAGCAGTGGTGTAGTGATTGTGGGGTTGCGTTCGTTTGGAGCCTTGGATCATCAACGTCGAGATCTCCACCCAATCAAGTTTACCATACCTCTCGGAAGATTGGGACTCATGCTCCTATCAATTGGTATCAGATTTCCAGGTTCACCATGAGGTATACTTGTGTGCCCTTTAGATTTATTTTGTCTCAGTCCTATCGTCCACAAAAAGCCACCAAAAAAATTTACTTTCCCTGACCTACAACCCCCGCTTAGCCTTTTGCACGATTTAGTTTTGGAGTCCATTATTCTGAGTTCGTGTCCTAGGTTGAGTCTGGTTGCTATTTTAGATTTGTTTTGGTTCGGTTTTGTTTCTTCCATCTGCTGCCATCTACAAAAAAATTCCATCCGCCGATTCGTTTCTATTGCAGTTCCACCACCACCCAAACCTGATTCGGGGTATCCTCCTTAAAAAGGGCATAACTTTTCGCTCGGAACTCCGATTGAGGCGCATTTTATTTCGGAAAGGTCTTGAAAAAAATCCACATACGATACACTGGCTAAGCCGGTCACGTCATTTTCAAAAAATTAAAAAATTTAAGAAGGCACTCGTTTCGAACTCCGAAGTTCTAGCACAAGTTTTTCCAATCGCTCTACCGATCACATCTGTCATCGGTTTGAGCTAATACTTGGTGCTGTTTCTATTCTTGTGCCCCTGATTGAGAAAAAATATCAAAAAAATAATGAGAAAAAATATTTTCATTTCTACTAGTGCTTAAAGACAAAAACAGGAGGCTAAGGGGTTTCTAGTTGTGTTGTTTCTGTGTGAGTACTGGATACTTGCTAATATCGCCCTTGTTGTTCATCATTATTCATCCTTGCCCTTGCTTGTTGGCACAACTGTTCTATTACATTCTTAGGCCAGCAACTAGGTGAAATTCTTTGGACACTTATTCAACATTGCTATCTGTTACTAACTTGTGTGCCACATACATATACTGCATTTGAGCCTTCCAAGCTCCACCTTCTCTCGAGCAGAACAGGTAACCTTTGCAATCACACCCAATCTCTGCTTGCTTCCACACCGATCACCGTTGGCCACCTACAGTACTGGTAGGAAACTTGTAAGAGCGGGGTAAGATGCATCTTACTGATCGATTTTCCACTTCCACTTCGGAGAGCGTAGTAATAGAGTTTTTCACGATCTTTTTGTCTTCGTTTCTGTTTTTTACTAAAAATGACAGGAAAGAAGCCTATGGATAAGAGTTCTGGTTCTACACCTCCGGATGATGATGAGTGCGTGTCCCATATGGAACTAAGGGACATGATACGGGCAATGACCGAAGCTTTCAACAATTACCAGACCACTACAACAGCCACCTTTCAGAGGCTCCATACAAGTGTTGCTTGTCTGACCGCACGGTTGGACGAGATGGAGACTTGTCTTCCCCAACAAGCTACACTCTCTATCATCCTTAGTGCTGATGCACATGCTCACTACGACACAGAGGATGACTTCAATAACAACGAGGTTGATGCACAACAGCGCTGTCACCCTCGACGAAATTGTCATGGTATGGGAGGTAGACCTCATCCTCATGCTCCTGAACAAGATAATGATCCTTACGCTAAGAGTAATTTTTCTATTTTGCCATTTTATGGATCTTATGATGCTGAGACATACTTGGATTGGGAGATGACGGTAGAACAAAAATTTAGCTCTCATCTTGTTCCTGAGTGACATAGACTTAGACAAGCCACTAGTGAGTTTAAAGATTTTGCTATAATTTGGTGGAATGAACTGTCAATACACGTAATTCACCACAGACATGGGCTGCGTTAAAAGAAGAGATGTGCGCTAGGTTCGTTCCTCCTTCATATAGACATGATATTCTTAATAAATTGCAACGCTTTGATCAGGGTGACATGACTGTCCAAGAGTACTACCAAGAGTTGCAGAAAGGTATGCTTCGTTGTGGAGTAGTTGAGAATCAGGAAGACCAAATTGTTAGGTTTTATGGGGGCTTGCAGCATGAGATTCAGGACATAGTTGACTACAAGGAATATCATTCTATTCAACTTTTATTTCAACTTGCTATGTTAGTAGAAAAAGAAGTATAGGGTCGCCAACAGCAGCAGCGGAACAACACCTTCACGCCATGACAACTTCTGGTGTCATCCAAAGCAGCACCCTCCTCGAGCGTATGTGCTTCTACACCACCCTCCACCGGTGTTGTACACAGCAGCACCGCACCTTCTACATCACGGGGACCAGATAACAGCAAGTCCCAAATGCCTCCAGGTGTTGCAGCAAAGGCGGTTGCACCCAACAATTTGTCAAGTCGCACCTCCGACATCAAGTGCCACCGCTGCCAGGGACTTGGCCATATGCAATGAGATTGCTCCAGCAAACGGGCGATCATTGCCACTGCTGATGGTGGGTTTGTTAATGCTTCTGATATTGAAGATGAAAATATTAGTGCAACTAACATTTCAGGTTTTGATGATGGTGCTGAGGAGGTTCTTGGTACATCTGCAACCAACAACTGTAGGACTTTGACTATGCAACGAGCTTTGAGTGCCATGGTTCGAGAGGATGACAAACCGCCAAAGTCACAACCTTTTCAACATGTTTCTCGTCGTCAAGGAATGTCGTGTACATACCATCATTGATGGTGGTAGCTGCAACAATTTGGTGAATGTTGAGGTGGTCAAGAAGCTTGGCTTGACCACACGGGAGCATCCCCACCCTTATCACATTCAATGGTTTATCAAAAATGGTAAGGTAAAGGTAACACAAACATCAAGTATACATTTTTCCATTGGTTCTTATCATGACTTTGCTGATTTTGATGTGGTACATATGGATGCTTGCTCTCTTTTGTTGGGACGTCCTTGGGAGTTTTGTATTGATGTTATTCACCATGGTCGATCTAATAAGAATACTCTCATGTATAAGTGCAAGAAAATTGTGTTGCTTCCTATGAGTCCCACTGAAATTGTGCAATTTGAGCAGGAGAAAAAGAATAATGCTAAGCAAAAGGGTGTTTTCAATTCTAAAATTCAGCAACCTATTAAGTTGAAAAATCATATTTTGCTTTCAACTAAACCTGATCTTGATGATTTATATGCCTCTAATGGAACTTGCTATGCTTTAGTGTGCAAACATGCTTTATACTCCATTGAGGATACATCCATTGTTTTACCACCTGTTGTTGCTAACCTTTTACAAGAATATATGGATGTTTTTCCATCATAGATACCCCCTGGATTACCACCTGTGCGAGGCATTGAGCACAAGATTGATTTGATTCCAGCGGCGAGCTTGCCAAACCATGCCGCCTACAGGACCAACCCCAACGAGACTAAGGAAATTCAGCGACAAGTCCAAGATCTTCTGGACTGCGGGTACATTCGTGAGAGCCTTAGTCCTTATTCTGTTCCTGTTCTTTTGGTTCCAAAAAAAGATGGCACTTGGCGCATGTGTGTTGATTGTAGAGCCATCAATAACATTACCATTTGTTACCGCTATCCTATTCCTAGATTGGATGACATGCTTGATGAGTTGAGTATTTTTGTTTTGTTCTCCAAGATTGATTTGCATAGTGGGTATCATCAGATTCGTATGGCTTTAGGTGATGAATAGAAAACTGCCTTTAAAACTAAATTTGGACTTTATGAATGGTTAGTCATGCCATTTGGTTTAACTTATGCGCCCATCACTTTCATGAGGTTGATGGATGAGGTTTTACGTGCTTTCATTGGTAAATTTGTGGTTGTTTACTTTGATGATATCCTTATTTACAGCAAGTCCTATGATGAGCATCTTGAACATTTGCGTGCTGTTTTTAATGTCTCGCGCGATGCACGTTTATTTAGTAACCTTGAGAAGTGCACCTTTTGCACCGATCGTGTGTCTTTTCTTGGTTATGTTGTTACTTCGCATGGCATTGAGGTCGACGAGGCAAAAATTGTTGCTATCATGAGTTGGCCACTTCCGACTACGGTCACACAAGTTCGGAGTTTTCTTGGTCTCGCAGGTTTCTACTGGCATTTCGTGCGGGATTTTAGCACCATTGCAGCACCTCTCCACGAATTGAAAAAGCATGGAGTGCCATTTCGATGGGGACCAGCACAACAACAAGCTTTTGATGTTCTCAAGTCGAAGCTCACACAAGCACCATTGCTGCAACTTCCTAATTTTGTGAAGACCTTCGAGCTTGAATGTGACGCAAGCGGCATTGGTATTGGAGGAGTTCTAATACAAGGAGGTAAACCTGTTGCTTTCTTTAGTGAAAAATTGCATGGGCCTTTGCTGAATTATTCTAATTATGACAAAGAACTTTATGCTTTAGTGCGTGTCTTGCAAACTTGGCAACATTACCTATGGTCTAAAGAATTTGTCATACATTCACATCATGAGTCTTTGAAGTATCTTAAAGGACAAGCTAATCTGAACAAACATCATGCTAAATGTATTGTGCTCATAGAGTCATTTCCTTACATCATTAAACATAAGAAAGGGAAAGAAATGTGATTGTCGATGCGTTATCTAGACGTTATACCATGCTGTCCCAACTTTCTCATAAAATCATTGATTTGGAAACCATAAAGAGGTTATATGATACTGATTTGGACTTCAAAGATGCCTTTGAAAATTGTAGGGAGAGAAGAACGTGGCGAAAATTCATGCGGCATGAAGGCCTACCGTGCTAACAAGTTGTTTGTTCCAGCTAGCTCCGTTCGTCTTTTGTTGTTGCAGGAAGCGCATGGAGGTGGTTTGATGGGACATTTTGGTGTTAAAAAGACAGAGGATGTGCTGGCCGCTCACTTCTTTTGGCCACGAATGAGGCGTGATGTGGAGCACTACGTTTCACGTTGCACGACATGCAACAAAGCTAAGTCTCGACTTAATCCACATGGTCTTTATATGCCTCTTCCTGTTCCTAGTGCACCTTGGGAGGATATTTCTATGGACTTTGTTTTAGTATTGCCTAGAACAAAGAGGGGGAGGGATAGTTTCTTTGTGGTTGTTGATCGTTTCTCTAAAATGGCTCATTTTATACCCTGCCACAAGACCGATAATGCTTCACATGTTGCTGATTTGTTCTTTAATGAGGTTGTGCATTTGCATGGTGTTCCCAATGCTTTTTTGATAAGGATGCTAAGTTTTTGAGTCACTTTTGGAGAACTTTATGGTATAAATTGGGAACAAAGTTGTTATTTTCTACTACTTGTCATCCACAAACTGATGGGCAAACGGAGGTAGTTAACCGTACCTTATCTACTATGTTGCGGACTGTTTTGAAAGACAACTTGAGGTTGTGGGAGGAGTGTTTGCCACATATTGAGTTTGCTTATAACAGGTCTATTCACTCCACAACCAAGTTAAGTCCGTTTATGGTAGTATATGGTTTCAATCCTCGTGCTCCAATTGATTTGCTACCTCTACTATATACTGAAATTGTGAACTTAGATGCTACACAACTTTCTGAATTTATTCTTAAGTTGCATGAAACTACTAAGTTAGAAATTGAAAAAATGAATGAAAAGTATCGCAGTGCTGCTAGTAAAGGTAGGAAGGAGGTAAAATTGGAACCTAGTGATTTGGTGTGGGTTCATTTGAGAAAAGATAGTTTACCAGATTTGAGAAAGTCCAAACTCATGCCACATGCTGCTGGACCTTTTAAGGTTCTTGAGAAGATAAATGACAATGCATATAAACATGAGTTGCCTCCCAAGTTTGGGGTTAGTCCCACATTTAACATTTTAGATTTGAAACCATACTTAGGTGAGGAAGATGAGCTTGACTCGAGGATGACTCCAATTCAAGAGGGAGAGGACGATGAGGACATCTCTCCTTTGCATACAATGCAAGGACCGATCACTAGAGCACGTGCACGACAGTTGGATCTCCAGGTACGTTCTAGCCTTGTCAATTGTTTTTCAGAACTTAAGCTTGTTTCAATGCATGTTTTATTGATTAGGAACAATGGAGGGGACCAGCAAGGGCTTTGAGGAGTCCAAGGAGTCAAGGAGGAGAAGATAGGACGTGCACACCAAGGAGGATCCCAAGTCCAACTCGACTTTGACTCCACCTCGGGTTCCAGGAGCTGCCTTCACCCAAACTGACGTCCCAGACACATACGGAGTCGGATTTGAACATTCTATATATGGTTGGAACTGTGATTTCATAAAGCTTCTAATGGAACCAGCCCTACCTCAAAATTCCTTCTAAGTTGACAGGAATCGGCGAAACAAATGGGCGTCCAGAATCTGACAAGTGCTGCACTACAGTCCTTTGGGCTGCTGGCCCGTGTATCGTGTGGAAGCCCATTAGGGTTGCGTCCAGGGGTCTTGCACGCCTCTAAACTCCTATTTATACAGCAGCCGTCACCACACTAGGGTTGGGTTTTGCTTAGATACAATCTATCAATGAACAGTGTCGCCGGTCATTGGTTGTGAGACCCCAATTCGTGATTAATTTAGTTTTGATTGCAACTTCTCTGTTCTTGCTTGTGTTTTTTATTGCGCTTGCGGGGATAAGCCTTTGTGGCGAGGTCATTCGTGTGACACGGGTGATAACCAATGGAGCAGTGGTATAGTGATTGCGGGGTTTCATTCATTCGGAGCCTTGGATCATCAACGTCGAGATCTCCACCCAATCAAGTTTACCAAACGTCCTGGAAGATCCGGACTCATCCTCCTATCAAACGATATCAAAAATCATTTTCATAATATCATTGTAGTAGTTGATGGAAAAAAAGTACTTAGATTTAATTGCTATAAATCTGGTCAAGAAAGCAAGGACATGTCACAGCCCGAATTTTAACTAAAGATAAAAATCACTCCAAATTAAAAATTTTAGACAACTTGAACGAACGTTTGGTCACCAACAAAAATTTAGGCATATAAATATATAAATACAACCACATTCATGTTCTAATACTAAGTAAACTAGAAAATAGATCTGAAACTATGAACCTAAAGTATGGTGATTATAATAAAAATAACTAAATGAATAGAGACACATATATGCATAAGTACATATGTGTAACACTTAATAAATCAAATGCAACGAATAAAACAAAAGAGAATATATTCAACCAAGAGGTAAAAAAAATATCTAGAAACGGATTGACATAGAGGAGAATCAGCCAATGTAAACTAAACCAAAATTGAAGCATAAAATCAAATTGCCAAAGTAGATTCAAAATGGATAATCAATTGATAACAATTTGACTCAAAAAATTATCCCAAACTAGACTTGAATTCAAATTAATATATTTTATCCACTATGGAAGAATTTCCAAATAAATATACTACAAAATATGAACTGAGAGCATATCCGTGAAACAAATCAAACAGGAATTCAAATTCAAACTTAACTAAAATGGGGAAAGGAAATAAAAACAAATGGGCAAAGCCCACCTTTCCCTCTCCCTGCTGCGGCGCCAGACGGCCCGCTCCCCTCCTCTTTTCTTTTTCTCCTCCTGCGGCCCAACCTTTTTCCCTCTCTTTTTCATTTCTGTGCGGCCCAATACTTTTCCTCTTTTCTCTGGCGTGGCCCAGCGAAGAACCACCCTCACCCTCCTCTACGCGAGCAGCCCGGTCTGTCTCGGCCCACGGGCGAACCACCCTTCTTCTTCCTTTGGTTCCCCCTCTGAGCCCGACCGTACCCCAGAAATCCCGCAATGGGATGCCGGCGGTGTGCCGCCTGCCCTGCGCCGCGCCAGCTGCACTGCCTCAACACCATCATCACGCATGCCCTGTCCCCTCGCCATCATGGTCCCGAAGACCGGTGCGCCTTCGCTAGCCTGCCGCCAGTGCTCCTGCGCCAAAAGGTGCGTTGGCCACCACCTCTCGGCAAACCGCCTCCAAACGGCTATGAAAGGGACCCATTCCTTCGCCATTTTACTCACACACTCTCCCTCTAGCTCCCTCCACACTCTTCACAGCTCGCGTGACCCTCCTCAAGCAGCAATTTGGAGTTCCGCAATTTCTTCCTTGCCGCCGCTTCGGAGGCGAGGTAATACAATTAACCTCCCCAACTGTTTCCTTATTATCTAGAACATATAGAACACTTGGTTCTTGGCCACTTAGAGCGCTATGAAGTCGATCTCGACAACCCTTAGCTGGTGCTGCCGTGTGCCATAGCCGCCGGCGAGCTAGGAGTATATTCCACCCATGAAACCTTGCCCTTAAGTTGAGTCTTGACGTGTAGAACTCGGTAGGATACCTAGTTTGGGAAGAGGAGCAAGGTAGGACAGACGTCGCTGAGCCGCTGCCATGTCTGCCACGTCCTTCCACCGTCGGCCATCGCCCCAATCAAGCAGAGCGCACATGAACGCTCCCTTTACCCTGGAACACATCCCTGATCCGAAATTATGTTGATCACCAGTGCGCTGTTGTGCACGGCCGCCAAGACCCACCGCCAGCCACCTAGGCTGCCGGTATGACGCAGCCAAGTCTGCCATAAGCTGCACCGCAAGCTCGCGCACATCTCTGACAGCTTGCCGCTTCGAAATCCCGAACCCACACCTCCTTCACCGACCACCGCCTCATCCTGCTACCGTGGCTAGTCGCCAGCCGTCGTGGGCGCTGCCCCGGCCCGGCTGTACCCACAGAGGGCATCCCCACAACCCTGAACGCGCAACCTACAGCTCCATTGTAGAGGAGACCGCACATCTCCGTGCAAGACCGCCACCGGCGAGTCCGTGGCCGCACGCCGCTGGCTCCCCTGTTTCCTGAGTGCAGCGCCTACGTGGTGCCACGTGGAGCACAGATGGCCGCCACCTAAATGCCACCTCAGGGCAGCCATGCCACATTTTCACGTAGACACTAGATCCCATTGGGTGCACCTGGTCCACGTAGACTGTCCACCTTGCGGACCGTAGACCAAACTTAGGTCCATAGGCAGTTCTCCCTGTGCCAATGCTGAATGGGCCCTCCTTGCCAGCCATACTAAGAGGTAAGAAATTGCTATATACACGCGGGTGTAGCTAGGTCCCACATGTCAGCCTGCTCCCCAGTGCAGAAACTGCTAGAGCCACACGCTCAGTTCACACAGACATTTATAAAATGCATTTCTTGGTACAAGAAAATTTTGGAAAAATTCCTAAAAATCATTAATTGCTTGTATGACATATTAGGAATGTTTGATAGTATGAATTGCTTGTATAAATTTTATTAGATATTATCAACTCACAAAAATGAATTAATAAACTAGGGAATTGAAGAAGAATTATGTTTAGGCTCTAGAATGATAAACCTTTACAAATAATTTTCTAGAAATTCCCTAAAATTAATTAATGAGTACAATGATATGAATTATATATTTATATAAAAATAAATTATAATAAATAGAAAAATATTTATATTTTGTTACAAATCATTAAATCAATTCTGAATTGGGAAAATGTACGGTTAGAGTACAAAACCAATAATTATCTGCAAATATCTAGGAATATTATTTTCACCTCTAAAATACAATGTAGGAAGTATTTGTCCAATATGAATGTAGGATAGGAAATTGATTATTATTCCTAGAAAAAATCATGTAAACATTCATAATTAGTAGAAGACACATAGAAGCCTCTAACAAAATAACCTCTTCACAAATGACACTTTCAATACTTGTAAGCATATGCTGTACAAGACTTCTAGTGTCGTAATGTGGTAGAATAAATTAAGTATTCGTAAATTACCCTCATTATAGAAAGATCACTAAGAATCCATCAATTGATAAAATATCACCAGCAAAGCCTAGATAAGAAAATGACATCAATAGTAGTCCTCTAGAACGTCTATTGAACATGTAACAGAGGGGTTTTAAGATATGAGTAAGACTTTTAGAGCATACTAATAAAGCAATAGATAAAAAATGGTATAAGTAGATGAATCATGCACTAATCTTTAAATAAAAATATTGTTCGGTTCACGAATATTAGGACCTATGCTTAGTCATTAAAATGAGATTTGCATTATTAAAAATTTAGCGAATATTCTATTAGGGAAATAGGATAATTATAGAGAAGTCTCATAGACGTTTTGGTTAAACTGTTGATCATAACAAAGGTAAATTATAAGTATAAACTAGTGAATTAACTATGGCAGTCATAAACCTTGTAAATAACTAAGAAAACCGATAATATTGTTGAACCTTTCAATAACCAATTGGTTGGTCGACGAAATAGTAATTTTCTCAAATAACCCACCAGAATAATATCGTATTCACCGACGAGCCTTCTAAGAATATTAGAAAATGCGTTATTAAATGATTGTTGGTATTTATTGGAGTTTTATTTGGATTTCTTAGATCTTTATCAGTGAATTGTATTTTATTCGCGTAGCTAAGTACCTAGTAATCGGAGAGTTCATGAAGGAATTTCAAGACGCGGATCACAAAGAATTGGACAAAGACTATGATAAACAACGCAGAGGCAAGATTTAACTCTTTGATCATGTTTTACGTATGTTTTGCAATCACACATATGACCTATTTTCATTGCATGACTGTATGTCTATTTTAAAATGTTGCCATGCTAGGAACCACTTGAAATGTGGTAGCATGAGCCATGTCGATGACTGAGTATCGATGTTAGATACTAGCCAACAATAAATAGTAAAATGATAGTTACTCGCTATCAACAGCTTGGAACAAGACACTGCATCAGTTATGATAATAGCGGTGACTATCACAATCCCCTCTTTGACCTTGACAACACAACCTCTTGACAACCTAATAGCTTCATCACTGCACTATAGCAGCGATGTGAGCACCTCCTTGTTAGTACTATGCTTAGGAACGTCTGCGATGTTCGCATCGCGAACCACTGCACACGATATACATGATTATGAAATGTGTTAAAAGGTGTTTGGTGGTGTGAGTTAGGATATAGGTGGGTGATTAAGGAACTGTGTGTGTGAAGGGGAAGGGTGGTTGAGGTAGGTATGGTGATGGGTTGTCGCGGGCTCCCTAAGAGGTATACCAGCTGCGGCTGTATATTCGATGTAACCCACCAATCGGCGCTAAGTGCTTCAGTAATAGTCCGATGACCATGATTTCTGGACTGGCCTTATGCTGTGTACTTCAGTTTAGTTCGATGTTGTGTGTTCCGGACTAGTCCTTATGCCAAGTGCCGCCTCACCAATATAAGGACCTGTTCATTTGAACTCAACATAGTGATTTCGTACAACCACATAACATGTATGGACGGGACTCGCCCTACCTCTCTGGTAACTGCCACAAGAGAAATCCTAGAGAGCCATGGAGGGCACGGTGGACCAGGAATGGCATAGAGATTGAGGGTCATCTGATGTCTGGTTGGGTAGGAATTGCTCGAATAGCCCCTGCGTCGGGCCGAGGTGTGATTGTGGGGTTACACGGGGAAGATGGGATGAGCGTCATGTCATACCCTTGCTAGGTGTGCATGGCTTGTATGTAAAGTGTACAAACTCTACATAGTCTTAATCTATCTGGATAGCTGTTGTCACAGTCTTGGCACACTATGCTTTGGGCTCCTATTGATTAGCATTAGTGCATCTCTTTGAAGTGTGTGTGTGTGTGTGTGTGTGTGTGTGTGTGTGTGGCCAAGGCCACATGTTTTGGGAAAGTGTTGGCATGCGCGCCGGAGTCGTCAGGGCCATGGGTCTGAAGACTTGTCTAAAAGTGAGGGAACTGGCGGGATGGTCTGAAACTCCCCCAGGGCCTGCCAACCAAAATAATAATGACTCAACTACTTCTCCCACTTATTGCGAAACTCTTTTCGAATAGAACCTTGCATAAAATGCTTTTCGGCAAAACTAAGCCGTATGACCTCTCCTTGCTACGAGCCCCAATGCATGAAACACCTCCCCTTGAGTAGTGTTAGGGCTTGCAAAGTACCTTATGTACTCACTCTTGCTTTATATGTGGTTTATCAGAAGACAAATAAGTTGAAGCGTGCGAGGATGACGATTAGGTATAGTCCTTCTTGCCAAGTCTGCCTGTTGGGCATGACGTCATTCCGCTCCGCTGTTTCTGAGGATTTACCTGTTTTGGTGGTCATCCACGACCACATCTAATGTAATCTAGTACATGTTTTTAAGACTTATATTTTTTATAAATAAATAATCTTTGTATGGATCTCGATCTATTCTATTGTGTGTACCAACTACTGATCTAAGGATTGGTACGGCATGCACAAGTGGACCCTCAAAAGGCGGGTCCTGACAGAGTGGTATTAGAGCCATACTTGGCCGTAGGATGAAACCTTAGAGTCATCCTATTCCCTAGACACGTATTTTGAAAAGTATAAAACCATGTTTTGAAAGATTCACTCTCTCCTCTATGTTCCTTCCGAACTTATCTCCTTCTATGTTAAAAATACTTAATTTATTTCCTTCAATGGTGTCACTAACCTCAATCCAACACACCTTGGTTGTCCAAGAGTAAGATTGACACCAATGCGATATGCAAGGTTGGAACCATGCAACGTCTACACCGGACCATTCAAAGATTCGACCAGTTGAACATCTTTCTAACCAACTCAAGGGAATACATAAAGACAAAGCAACCGATTACCCTTGTAAGACTACTTGAAGACGTCATCGACACCTGTCAAGAGCGATGTCAGAATCAGTGGAAAAGCAACCACGTGCAACCCTACATCCTTCAGTCACAGCCATAGAACCTTAAGATGACTGTAGCCCCTTTACTATAAAGGTGTAAGTGTTGTAACCTAGAGTAGATCATGAATAGAACGATCAGTAATATAATGTATAAGTTTGTAATCTAGTTATGCTTGGTGTGATTCGCCGATTTTCATTTGGTTCTTTGATTGAGTGAAATCGTATTCTCTAATACCAACATAGATCAATAATCAAATGAAAGAAGATAATTTGGGTGTTTAATAAAATAAATACATATGGAATGCGTGTATATATATACCCACACACGTATATCTATATGTATATCAAATATGTACTAAAAATACATAAAATAAAATTTAAATTATACATACGTATGGATATACGTGGGGATAACAATAACGACTAAAATAAAATCTTCCACTCCTCTCTTCCTACCAGATCAATGAAATACCTATTCGGAAACCTATCCTCGTTTGAGCTCATCATGAGCACACTGCTCATGTAGGAACACCATCTCGATATAAAGTACTCCAGTTAATCCGCAAAACAATAAATAAATAATTAATACATAAACAAACAAAACAAAACAAAACAAAACTACAGATAATAAAATATAAATATATCAATATAATAATAATAAACCCGCGCTAATAAAAAAACATTGTAGTTAAAATCCTGTTTAAGTGGGGTAGGATTTTAGCAGACCAAAAAAACATAAGACAAACGGTGTGCATCCATACCCTTATGGACCGGTTGGCACGTTGGCAAGGATTTACACCCTGTGCCAACAGCAAAGTCAGTACGGTGAATCATGTTGAGATAATGATAAAAGGTCAGCCGCAAGAGCTCGTCATGAAAATTCATGGTACGTAGTTTGGGAGCTACACCCATGAAGCAAGTGGTAGTAGAGTGCATGTGCGATGACACTGAGCAAGGACATGGAGCTTCTGATAATTCTAAATACCAGAAACACACTGAAGGCTAATTGGCTCCTATCACATAGCCTTGATTGGACTGACCAAATATATGGAACCAATCAGTGAGCCATAAAGGAAGAGCTTTGTCCATCTGAGTTTCCACTCTAAGGAGCTCCAGCATTGTTATCAAGAAGAACGAAGGCAACCTAAGAACGTGAATTGGCTACCAAATATCAAATAAGGCCGCATAAATTGTTGTTGTTTCAGGTCGATGACTTGTTTAACGGGTTAAAAAAATGGATTAAGAACATGTACAAGATCAACCTGAGGTCAGGAGAGTACCATCTTAAGGTCAGGAAAGCTTAAGTCATGAGGCCAGCGTCCGTGGCTCGATATGGACAACATGAGTTTCATGGTGACACCCCTTGTACTAACAGAACCACTGGCAAGCTTCACGAGTTAGATGGGCCAGATGATAATGAAGGAACTAGCAATAAGCCTTCCTTGAACATGCCGTAAAACTTAAAGGTATAATGGAGAACTCCGCAATGAATGAAGAAATTACCAATCAGAAGTAGCCTACAAGTGTCATCTGGATAAGAGGCTTTCCTGGACTAGCTGACTACCAATGAAGATTTACTAAGAGATATCAAAGGATCATCAGATCTGTGTGAAGCCAACTCGGAGCATTAAGAGGTCTGAACAGATATCTGCTTCAAAGGATAATACTCGAGGATTAATGATGGTAATGATCAAGACCCTGTACCCCGAGTAAATGAGCCAAAAGCCTTATAGTGCAAGGATCAAATTTGGATGCCAACAAAAGTTAGAAAGAAGGGTTAGTAAACAGTCACCTAGGAATCAACCAGAGTGATCAGTCATACCTAATGGAGACACCAGTGTGAGGGACCAAAAAAAAACTTTCCGAAAATAAGGAATGCTGACTTCATGACCAGATGGACAAGTTAATACAATAGGGTTCAAAACCTAATACCATGAGTACAAGACAAGGATCTTAGATACACACCCATCAGGATGTGCCATCACAAACAAGACGCATACTAAAACTTGAACGGCAAGTACCGCTTGATCCAGTGGACCAACAGTTTGATGCTGGAAATTGAGCAATTGTTGTACGAATATATGAACTTGCGGCACAATAAACAAGAGCAACTGCAGTACAGTAATGTCAAGATCAAGGAAATGACCATCTCAACACCGTAAGGATAAACATAGAAAATAAATCCCTATCCACCTAAGATGACCCTCGAATCTCGAGGATGAGATTCTATTTAAGTGAGGTAGATCTAACACAGCCCGAATTTTAACTAAAGATAAAAATCACTCCAAATTAAAAAATTTAGACAACTTGAACGAACGTTTGGTCACCAATAAAAATTTAGACGTATAAATATATAAATACAAAAACATTCATGTTCTAATACGAAGTAAACTAGAAAATAGATCTGAAACTATGAACCTAAAGTATGGTGATTATAATAAAAATAACTAAATGAATAGAGACACATATATGCATAAGTACATATATGTAACACTTAATAAATCAATGCAACAAATAAAAAAAAGAGAATATATTCAACCAAGAGGTAAAAAATATCTAGAAACAGATTGACATAGAGGTGAATCAGCCAATGTAAACTAAACCAAAATTTAAGCTTAAAATCAAATTGCCAAAGTAGATTCAAAATGTATAATCAATTGATAACAATTTGACTCCAACAAAAGGCTAGAATCCAAAAAATATCCCAAACTAGACTTGAATTCAAATTAATATATTTTATCCACTATGGAATAATTTCCAAATAAATATACTACAAAATATGAACTGAGAGCGTATCTGTGAAACAAATCAAACAGGAATGCAAATTAAAACTTAGATAAAACGGGGAAAGGAAATAAAAATAGAAATAAAAACAAATGGGCAAAGCCCACCTTTCCCTCTCCCTGGTGCGACCCAGCAGACGGCCCGCTCCCCTCCTTCTTTCTTTTTCTCGTCCTGTGGCCCAACCTTTTTCCCTCTCTATTTCATTTTTGTGCGGCCCAATACTTTTCCTCTTTTCTCTGGAATGGCCCAGCGATGAACCGCCCTAACCCTCCTCTATGCGAGCGGCCCGGTCCGTCTCAGCCCACAGGCGAACCACCCTTCTTCTTCCTTCGGTTCCCTCTCCCAGCCTGGCCATACCCCAGAAATCCCGCTATGGGACGCCGACGGTGTGCCGCCTGCCCTACGCCGTGCCAGCTGCACTGCCTCAATGCCATCAACCCGCGTGCCCCGTCGCCCTCGCCATCATGGTCCCGAAGACCGGTTCGCCTTCGCCAGCCTGCCGCCAGTGCCCCCGCGCCAAAAGGCGCACCGGCCACCGCCTCGCGGCAAACTTCCTCCCAACGGCTATAAAAGGGACCCCCCCTTCGCCATTTTACTCGCACACTCTCCCTCTAGCTCCCTCCACACTCTTCACAGCTTGCGTGGCCCTCCTCAAGTGGCAATTTGGAGTTCCCCGATTTCTTCCTTGCCGCTGGTGACTTCACCGTTCCGTCGCTTCAGAGGCGAGGTAATACAATTAACCTCCCCAATTGTTTCCTTATTTTCTAGAACATATAGAACACTTGGTTCTTGGCCTCTTAGAGCGCTATGAAGTAGATTTCGACAACCCCTATCCAGCGCCACCGTGTGCCATAGCTGCCGGCGAGCTAGGAGCCTGATCCACCCGTGAAACCTTACCCTTAAGTTGAGCCTTGACGTGTAGAATGCGGTAGGATACCTAGTTTGGGAAGAGGAGCAAAGTAGGACAGATGTCGCTGAACCGCCGCCATGTCCGCCACGTCCTTCCGTCGTCGGCCACCGTGGGCGTTGCCCCAATCAAGCCGAGCGCACATGAATGCTCCCTTTACTCTGGAACGCATCCCTGATCCGACATTTGGTTGATCTCTCATGCACTCGAGTAGATCGCCGATGCGCCGCCAAGACCCGCCGCCAGCCACCTAGGCTGCCGGTATGACGCAGCCAAGTCTGCCATAAGCTGCACCGCAAGCTCGCACACGTCTCCGACAGCTTGCCGCTTCGAAATCCCGAACCCTCACCTCCTTCACCTAACGCAACCTCATCCTGCTACCGTAGCTAGTCGTCGGTCGTCGTGGGCGCTGCCCCGGCCTGGCTGTACCCACAGAGGGCATCACCACAACCCTGAACGTGCGGCCTACAGCTCCATTGTACAGGAGACTGCGCATCTCTGTGCAAGGCCGCCTCCGACGAGTCCGTGGCCGCACACCGCCCGCTCCTCTGTTTCCTGAGTGCAGCGCCTACATGGCGCCACGTGGCGCACAGATGGCCGCCACCTAAACGCCACCTCAGGGAAGCCATGCCACATCTGCACGTAGACAGTAGATCCCATTGGGTGCACCTGGTCAACGTAGACTGCCCACCTTGCAGACCGTAGACCAAACTTAGGTCCATAGGCAGTTCTCACTGCACCAATGCAGAATGGGCCTTCCTTGCCAGCCATAGTAAGAGGTAAGAAATTGCTAGATACACACAGGTGTAGCTAGGTCCTACATGTCAGCTGCTCCACAGTGCAGAAACTGCTAGAGCCACACGCTCAGTGCACACAGACATTTATAAAATGCATTTCTTGGTAGAAGAAAATTCTGGAAAAATTCCTAAAAATCATTAATTGCTTGTATGACATATTAGGAATGTTTGATAGTATGAATTGCTTTTAGAAAATGTATTAGATATTATTAGCTCACAAAAATGAATTAATCAATTAGGGAACTGAAGAAGAATTATGTTTAGGCTCTAGAATGATAAACCTTTACAAATAATTTTCTATGAATTACCTAAAATACTTAATGAGTACAATGATATGAATTAGATATTTATCCCAAATAAATTATAAGAAATATAAAAATATTTATATTTTGTTACAAATCATTAAATCAATTGGGAATTGGGAAAATGTATGTTTAGAGTCCAAAACCAATAATTATCTGCAAATACTAAGGAATATTATTTTCACCTCTAAAATACAATGTAGGAAGTATTTGTATAATATGAATGTAGGTTAGGAAATTGATTGTCATTCCTAGAAAAAAATCATGTAAACATTCATAATTAGTAGAAGACACATAGAAGCCTCTAATAAAATAACCTCTTCACAAATGACACTTTCAATACTTGTAAGCATATGTTGTTCAGGACTTCTGGTGTAGTAATGTGGTAGAATAAATTAAGTATTAATAAATTACCCTCATTATAGAATGGTCACTAAGAAGCCATCAATTGATAAAATATCACAAGCAAAGCCTAGATAAGAAAATGACATCAATAGTAGTCCTCTGGAAACGTCTATTGAACATGTAACAGAGGGGTTTTAAGATATGAGTAAGAATTTTAGAGCATACTAATAAAGCAATAGATTAATAAATGGTATAAGTAATCATACACTAATCTTTAACTAAAAATATTGTTCGGTTCACGAATATTAGGATTTATGCTTAGTCATTAAAATGAGATTTGCATTAATAGAAATTCAGCGAATATTCTATTAGGAAAATAGGATAATTATAGAGAAGTCTCATAGAGGTTTTGGTTAAACCGTTGATCGTAACAAAGGTAAATTATAAGTATAAACTAGTGAATTAATTATGACAATCATAAACCCTGTAAATAACTAAGAAAACCAATAATATTGTTGAACCTTTCAATAACCGATTGGTTGACCGACAAAATAGTAATGTTCTCAAATAACCCACCAAAAGAATATCGTATTCGCCGAAGAGTGTTCTAAGAATATTAGAAAATGCGTTATTAAATGATTGTTGGTATTTATTGGAGTTTTATTTGGATTTCTTGGTTCTTTATCAATGAATCATATTTTATTCATGTAGCTAAGTACCTAGTAAACGGAGAGTTCGTGAAGGAATCTCAGGACCCGCATCACAAAAAATTGGACAAAGACTATGATAAACATCACAGAGGCAAGCTCTAACTCCTTGATCATGTTTCACCTATGTTTTGCAATCGCACCTATGGCCTGTTTCCATTGCATGACTATATGTCTATTTTAAAATGTTACTATGCTATGAACCACTTGAAATGTGGTAGCATGACCTATGTCGATGACTGAGTATCGATGTTAGCTACTAGCCAACGATAAACAGTAACATGATAGTTACTCGCTATCAGCGGCTTGAAACAAGACATTGCATCAGTTATGATAATAGCGGTGACTATAACAATCCCCTCCTTGACCTTGACAACACAACCCCTTGACAACATAACAGCTTCATCACTGTGCTATAGCAGCGATGCGAGCACCTCATTGTTAGTACAATGCTTAGGAACCTCTGCGATGTTCGCATCGCGAATCGCTGCACACGATATACATGATTGTGAAATGTGTTAAAAGGTGTTTGGTGGTGTGAGTTAGGATATGTGTGGGTGATTAATGAATCGTGTGTGTGAAGGGGAAGGGTGGTCGAGGCAGGTATGGTGATGGGTTGTCGCGGGCTCCCTAAGAGGTATATCAGCTGCAGTTGTATATTCGGTGTAACCCACCGATCGATGTTGAGTGCTTCAGTAATAGTCCGATGACCATGATTTCTGGACTAGCCTTATGCTGAGTACTTTAGTTTATTTTGATGTTGTTTGTTCTGGACTAGTCCTTATGTGAAGGACGATGGAGCCGCCTCACAAATATAAGGACCGGTTCATTTGACCTCAACATAGTGATTTCATACAACCACAGAACCTGTATAGACGGGACTCACCCTACCTTTCTGGTAACTGCCGCAAGAGAAAACCTGGAGAGCCATGGAGGGCATGGTGGACCAGGAATGGCACAGATACCGAGGGTCGTCTGATGTCTGGCTGGGTAGGAATTGCCCGAATAGCACCTATGTCAGGCCGAGGTGTGATTGTGGGGTTACACGGGGAAGATGGGATGAGCGTCATGTCATACCCTTGCTAGGTGTGCATGGCCTGTGGGTAAAGTGTACAAACTCTGCAGAGTCTTAATCTATCCGAATAGCTATTGTCACAGTCTTGGCACACTATGCTTTGGGCTCCTATTGATTAGCATTAGTGCATCTGCCTTAAGTGTGTGTGTGTGTGTGTGTGTGTGTGTGTGGATGGCCGAGGCCACCATATTTTTGGAAAGTGTTGGCATGCGTGCCAGAGTCGTCAGGGCCATGGGTCCGAAGACACATCTAAAAGTGAGGGAACTGGCGGGATGGTCTGAAACTCCCCTAGGGTCTGCCAACCACAATAATACTAATTCAACTACTTCTCCCTCTTATTACAAAACTCTTTTCAAATAGAACCTTGCATAAAATGCTTTTCGGCAAAACTAAGTTGTATGGCCTCTCCTTGCTACGAGCCCCAATGCATGAAACACCTCCCCTTGAGTAGTGTTAGGGCTTGCGGAGTACCTTATGTACTCACTCTTACTTTATATGTGGTTTATCAGAAGATAAAGAAGTTGAAGCGCGTGAGGATGACGATTAGATCTAGTCCTACTTCCCAAGTCTGCCTGTTGGGCATGACACCATTCTGCTCTGCTATTTCTGAGGATTTATCTGTTTTGGTGGTCATCCACGACCACATCTAATGTATTCTAGATCATGTTTGTAAGACTTATATTATTTATAAATAAATAATTGTTGTATGGATCTCGATCTATTCTGTTTTGCGTACCAACTACTAATCTAGGGATTGGTACGGGATGCACAAGTAGACCCTCGAAAGGCGGGTCCTGACAAGTCACATCCGTGTGTTCATGCAACGGCTGTTGTGATTTCTTGAGCTCCTCGAAGAACTCGCGTGCCTCCTTTGTAAGAGGATCCTCCGCTTCCAAAGCTTCTAGCATCTCATCCATCCTATCAACCCCTGTTATATCATTATCCTCATCCACTTCTACTATGGCTTGATATTTAGTCTCATCGTGTAAGGTCCACACCTCATAACATGGTGTGAAACCGTTTCGACATAAGTGAAATGAAAGATCCAATCTTCTCAAAAACTTGGTGTTCTGGCATTTCGTACATGGGCATCACACCTTATCATCTGTTGACAATGAAAATGCTCGATCCAAAAATTTATCTAACTTGATGTACCACTCATCTGAGTGACAATCAGTCCTGCTCTTCTAGCTAGTATACATCCAACTGTTGTCTTCACCCATATTTGACTCTGCAGTTTAAAGCCGAAGAAATTATCATTAATATATACAGGATTTATCCTACTTCTGACGAGATACAAAACCTGAATCCGAAAAAAATTTAGCAGCATAACCTCACTTGTTTTACACTGCACCCCCCCCCCCCAAAAAAAAGGTGCAGTTCATCAAGCTTTGGGGGCGAGGAAAGAACTAAATAGGAGGAATGAACGGGAGAAAACCACCCATCGGGGCCCGTCGTCCACGCGCAGGAGCTTGTCGTTAGTAACGACATCCTGTGGATGAACGACGATTACCGTCACGAATTATGGCTACGAGACTTTATTTGCGATGGTTACCATCACGGTTTGCTTCCGAGCCGTCTCGGAGCCGTCACATATGCCGCTTGCCCGGGCCGCCGCTGCATCCGCCCCTCGCTGGGGGCTGCAGCTCTTCAAGGCGTAAGAGGAGGAAAGAACGAGAGAGAGACTGGGAAGTGGGTCCGTCGAGGTCCGCCATCCACACGCGCGGGTGCTTGCCATTTGCACCGTCATCGTTCGTCTTTGTGTCCATTTAGACACATATTTTAACTTCCAACTAAATAGGCTTTTTCGGGCCCTAAATAGGTTGTGTCGGGTCAAGCGGACCCGAATCCCATTTTTCTACATATAGTAACACTAAGCAATTTAGTTAAACGTAAACAATTTCAAAACATAGCAATTATTAAATTGTAATTTATCAATTAATAAATATAAATCTAAACATAAAAATTTTTATTCTAAAATAGACATCATTAAGCATTGAACAAAACATAAGCAATTAAATATAAAAAGCATTAAAGAAGGCAATTGCATGTAAGTATTAACATGTTATTATGTTAACAATTAAACATTGAGGATTAATAAACTTGTAATTAACATAATTCAAATTCGTATCGCATAATCAACAATTAAATTAAATTTCTAAATTCAATTGCATTTCAAAATTCAATTGCATAATAAACAATTCTATTGCGTTCAAAATTGAATTGCATAATTGAATTACAAAATTAAATTGCAAAATTGAATTGCATAATCCATGGAGGGAGCGGAGGGGGGGGGTCGTCCATGGAGGGGGGGTCGGCCATGGAGGGAGTGTGAGGGGGGGGGGGGGGGGGAGGGGGCGGCCATGGAGGGGGGGCGGCCATGGAGGGGGGAGGAGGGTCGGCTATGGAGGGAGTGGGAGGTGGGGCGGTCATGGAGGGGGGGTGGCCATGGAGGGGGGAGGGGTCGGCCATGGAGGGAGGTGGCGGCCATGGAGGTGGGGCACGGAGGGGGGACATGGGTCAGCCATGGAGGGGGGAGGGGGCAGCCATGGAGAGGGGGGCAACCATGGAGGGGGGGCGGCCATGGAGGGGGGAGAGGTGGGAGGGGTCGGCTATGGAGGGAGGTGGAGGGGCGGCCATGGAGGGTGGGGGGTGGGGCTGGCCTTGGAGGGAGGGGGTGGGCGGCCATAGAAGGGGGCCGACCATGGAGAGGGAGGGGAGGGGAAGAACTTAGTGAGGCGGTGACGTCCGGTGGCGGGGGCGGCAGCGACGACGGCGGCAGCGGGTGGCGGGCGGCGGGATTGAATGAGTGTGTGTGAGTTGGGCCAACGGGGCCGGGTATATTCTATTTATTTGCGATGACTAACTTAATTGCAAGGGCCCTAGGGTTGGCCGTCGCAATGTATATTATTTGCGACCTTTTTTGTGGCCGTCGCAAATAATCTCCTATTTGCTATAGTCATTTAATTTGCGACGGTCCTAGGGTTGGCCGTCGCAATTAAAAGATTATTTGCGACGGCTTTGACTAAAGCCGTCGCAAATAGAACCCTGATTGCAACGGCTGCCAATTTTGTGACAGCCAGAGTCGGGTCGTCGCAATTTAAGTTATTTGAGACGCTCGGCCATCGCAAATTACAACAACCGTCGCAAATGATCGCGTTTCTTGTAGTGTTCGCTGATGAAACAAGTGATGTCCTGTACTCTGGAAGTGATGATTGCCTCTGTAAGGTGATCCGAATTGCATATTACTTCAAATGGATCTATTATATTTTCTGATGCTGTTTTAACAGTTACATATCAGTAATTGAGTAATCAAAACTAAGTTCAACCTTTACAAGTGATGTTAAACTTACATGAACATATCTGAAACACTAATGGTTGAATGACCCCTGAGTTCGTTTCGTAGCCTGTGCAAGATGGTAATGTTGGAGTGTTAATATCTGAAATAAGGGAAACTTGTAGTATAGTAGTTGTGGTGGTAGAGATCATGGTCTGCTCTCTTCATTCTGCATGGAGGAAAGAATGTGCAGTTCCTCCTGTTTATTCTTTCAAATATTGTATAGACTCTTCATGTAATGGCCCAGGTAATTTATTCCAACAACAAAATAAAGCCTTTGTCTTTCTGTAGGCTGGCCCATGTAATTTATTCCAACATCAAATTTGATGTCAACTTGATTGATTTCAGATCAGGGGCGGACCTATAGGGTATGGCCCAGGAGCATGTTAGTCAAGTATAATGACTATCGGTTACCAGGTTTGGAGTCTTGGAGATCGGGATGGGATCGGGACTTCCGTAACCGACTGAAATCAGCAGCCGACGCTAAGGAATAAGAACATATAACACATCTTGCCCCTGGTAGAGGCCCAACCACCCAACACCTCACGCCGTCACGTTTGTCGGCGAGCTGTCGCGGTGGCGCCCCAGCCACACCGCTTGGAGAACTCGTGACGTGGACTCACGGCGGCCCTGACCAAGCGATTCGCTAAGGGTGCGTTTGGTAGGTTGGATTGGGTTGGATTGACTTGGATTGAATGATCCAGTCACATGTTTGTTTCACGGTTAGATGAATAGAGTCATCCAGCTTCGAGGAATATTCCTTTCAGATGTTGGATGACTAGCTCCAGAGATTTTGGTTGGATGAGTTCATCCATATTGTCTAAGTATGCTTCTTATTAACATAATCAGTGATAATTAACTTATTTGTTGTTGATTCATAATTATAAATACAATATTAACATTAATATTTACTAGTAATATTCATCTAATGGCCTCCATCGCTGATTGGACGTATGTTTTTTATGTCATTAAATAAAATTTTCGTGTTTCTTCGTTTCGAACAATCTTGTCAAATTTTATATGATTATCGTATTTATATAAAATTGTTTTTTATAACAGTTCAATTATGAAAAGAAGTGGGAATATTGCATCTCTTTTCAGAAACATGCGGTCAAAAAGACAGTTCTTGCTTCAAATAATATCCCATGTATGGACCAAATAATTGTGAAAGAACGGACTCAAGAGCAAGAGAGAGTAACTGAAGAAATTGTGACTCTTATACCTTCATCTTCACCCCCACCGACATCATTAAAGGACAGAGCCAGTGCGGAAGCTTCCACGCGAGGTGAGGTCTGGGGAAGGATTATACGAAGCCAGCCTTACCCCGCAATGTGCAGCGCGAGAGACATAATCGAACCTAGGACCTCTTGACACTAGTGGGATGACTTCACCACTGCGCCAAACCTGTCCTTCAAGTAGATGACTTCACCACGACATTGTTGAGCGGGATATTTTCTTCCAAGTAGATGAATATTATATAATCAATATATTCATGTCGTTCATAAAGCGGCGGCTAAACAAATCGTACAGGTAGTAATGTAAGTTCATCTCATGACTGAATTTATATTGTGATTTATTCACTATAGTATTTGTCATGTTATTTATTTTATACCAAATTGTGTTGCGAACTTTGTAGTTATTTACTGAATTGAAAAATAGCTCTATAAAATCATTTGTAATTTTTTTTGGCATACTCTGTAGTAAAATCCTGGGTCCGCCACTATTCCAAATATATGAAATCTCTAAAGGGCATCTCCTATGGTATATTTATGGATGCTTATCCTGACTAAAATGTTTTGCAATCACTAGACGTGGGATAGGCCCTGCCACAGGAGACAAAAACCAGTAGGTGTTTTGACAGGTCATTTAGAATGGTTACATTTATTGATAGCCGGGGCGACGGGCACTATTTGGTCTCCAACTGCAAGGATCAGACTATTAAGCTGTGGGATCTCAGGAAAATGTCCTCCAGTGCAAAAGAGTAACTACATCTCTTGCTTTACGTGACTATTTGTACATATAATAAAAATCTATTTATAGTTCGTGAAACACAGTATAATGTCGGCAAGTATAATCAGAAGTTATAGTCAAATCCTTCCAGGTGAACACCTCAAATAATCACAAGTGGCTAAATTCTATTTTGGAAAGCGTGAAAATAATTATAATATGGGGTTTTCCATACCTTGAGTATCATCAACGTTTTTTTGATGCGGAAACAGTAGGAATATTCATTAAATGAAAAGAAAATAAAAAGAAATACGACCTATACAAATGAGAAGACTATAGTTGCTTGAAAAAAAGAAAAGAATCATACAACCTGTACAAACGAGAAGGGGGCGGTGGCAATCAAGAAGCTTTCAAGGACACATATCATCAATATTTTAGTAAATACTACCTCCAATCTCAATTAAATTTCCTTTTGCTGTCAAAAGGTATCAAAGACGTACCTCTGACCGCTCAACTGATAAAATGCTAGTGTTGTCTATCAGAACATACTGTTAGATATATATGTATTTGTACTCACATGTACTGGGTCCTAGTACAGGGACTCCAATCAAAGATACATGAACCTGTATTTCTGCCTGTTGAGACATATAATAGAGCTGAGCTGCTTACCTAACAGAAGTTCCATTCTCATAAATAAAAGAAGATCCAACTAACCTAGAAGGAATTAGGTGACTTTTTATTAAAAGAAATAGGCACCAAATTCGTGTTCAAGACTGAAAGTGGGTGGCTAGGATGTACATCCACACCCTAACCAACTGAGCTAGGCTTATTTCCTCACTTTTGAAAGTAAACAATGGCAATATCCATTGTACAAATAACAGCTTGAAGTATTTGTTACTGCTAATATTGTTCTAGGTGATAGTATGAATTGGGGAATTGCATGATATTTTTTGAAAGGAGGGAATTGCAAGATATTGCATAGGCCCAAGAGTACTTCAGGGTCAAATTCAGATATGTTATCCTAATGATCTCATTCCCACTTTGTTTTATTTGTTATTTAACCACAGTAATTGATTCGTCAAATTGTTAGCTGGAGTTTGAGAAGGCCTTTCACATTGATGAAACATGATTCCATCCTATGGGCACTAACACAAAAAGGATTCCTATAACAATGGATCAACTATCCCTGTAGATGTGAGAAGGCTCCCGACAGTCGGGTCGCTCTGGGCAGAGGGCGATGCAGCGGGCAGCCGTGCCACCCCCTGCGGCCGGCACCGCCCCATACCTCCCTCTCTCTCTCTCACTACGTAAGAAAGGCTCATACGAGATGCGCCTGAAAGAAGAAGAGAGACGAACAAATTATGCGTATTCGTCATCGCGTCTCGTATTACGTTGTCATCAGAGACGGGCAGCAAGGCTCGTCGCCGATCAGACTAGGTGCGAGACATGCTTAAAACATGCATGTCTCCTTTTTTTGTGTCATAACAGACGAACTTTACGGGGTCATTGGAGACGCCTGTGGCGCGCGTCGTCCATCAGCATACATGCGTGACAGACTCTTACAAAGCGTGTCACAAATATACTGGCTGATCTGAGACGATCTATATTGTAGCACGTCGCAGATTTATTAACTTATCTGAGACGGGCTTTATGGAAGCTTGTCTCCTTTGTGTTGGTTACCCGAGACGCTCTCTGCTACAGCTGGTCGCGAAATGTTTACAGACAGGGTCTCCTATTAGATGCCCCCACCCATGGTTATCCTGATTGTCAGCTGCATCCTGGAGCTAGCCAGGATTTCGCAGCTGTATTACCAGTATCAGCAACATACTGTTCATGAACATATGTATAGCCAAAAAGATCACACGTTAAATTATATTGACCAATCAAATATTAACAAAGTGGCAATCGTAGTTATCAAGTATAGTAATTACACAACAAAGACAGTTCATCATGATTACAATGTAACTAATTACACACATCATAATTGTCATCATCTAATCCTATATACCGTAATAAAAATTCTCCCGATCAATGACTTCATTAACGATGAGCCTTCATAGTCTCTAATGCTCTGACTGAGACATCCTCAAATTTAATAAAATCACTGAAATCATATAAAACATTATCAAATTGCAGTCACATTTGCTTAACCAGTCACATAAGATAGCAAATATCTGTTAGTGAATGGAGAACCGAGCATACTTATACTACACGCAGTTGGTGAGCATCTGCAAAGCATCAGCAGAGAAATTGTTTTCTTGGTAAAGGACATGGTAGTGAGATGGTGTGCTTGTACACTGAAAAAACAAACAATTTATATTTCACTGATGCATTTATAGCCTGATTCTAGCATAGGTACCTTGATTTCAGATAGAAATCAAACTCACTGGGATGGCAAATGCTAGTGTCAACCACAATTCCTGCAGTTTCAAGGATTTGTGAATCAGAATTCATTATATACATTGATAGTCAAAACAAATACATTACTTCTGCATTGAAAATAAACAAGGAAAATGAATGTATACCGTAATGAAAATTCTCCCTTTGGATCAATGACTTCATTAACGATGAGCCTTCATCGAACATCCTTAAATTCAATAAAATCATAGGGGACGCAGCGGCGTGCTCCGGGACCAGCTGGTGGAGGCGTCGGAGTAGCGGTTCCTTAACTCTCTGATGACAGCAGGTCGTCGTGCTCCGGGGACAGGGAGAACATTTCCACTTATGTGAAGGTGGCAGCGTGCTCATACCAATTACCGAGGTCGGCGTCGAGGCTGCAGCGTGCTCCGGGGACAAGGGATAGGCGGCGTGCTCTAGCATGATCAACACTCTGATGACGAAGGTTGGGGTTGACGGCGGGGTAGGGGTCGACGGCGGCAGCGCAACAACGACAAAGAGGGAGTTGAGAAAGAGGGACGGCGACTGCGTGCTCAACTCTCTGATGACGCGGAGGTTGGGGTCGACAGCGGTGGCGTGCTGAGGAGCTACGATTTCTAGGTCGAGAGAGCGCGTGAGAGCTAAAAATTTTCGCCAAATGTTAGGAGAGAGCGCGCGATGGATAAAAATAGCGCCTGTCTCTCACATTTCAGCGTTCTTTGGTCGAGAGAGCGCCAAATTTTTGCCATAGAGCGCTCGAGGAGTTTAAAATAAAACTCATAGACGCACATATATAACACACATCTCGCATTATCATCTTTCGCATCAGAGAATTTTCCTACATGCAAAGGACGAGCCACGGTGTGCTGAAGATGGGAACATCTTTCGCATGCGGGGATGTACCACTAGCAAAGGTGTGCAATGCCTTATATGATCATTACATTGCGCTCAACTTTCTGAAGTGGCACAAAAGATCTTCAGCGTAAATCAGAGATGCACTAATGTAAGGCGCATCTCTCAGTATTGTGTGGCCCCAGACACACTGGAGTGTCCTAGATGCGCCATGTTGTACTGAAGCTAGGAATAACATCCAGGACATTCCGGTGTGTCCAACTGGCAACTGTTCGCAATGCCTTATATGATCGTTGCATTGCGCTCAGATTTCCGAGGTGGAACAAAAGATTTCGGCGTAAATTGGAGATGCACCTGTGCAAGGACCGTCTCACATTATTTTGCGGCCCCGGAAACGCTGGACTGCCCTAGATGCGCCACGGTGTGCTGAAGCCAGAACAACATCCTGGACATTCCGGCGTTTCCAACAGTTAACTGTGCGCAATGCCTTATACAATCGTTGCAACGTGCTCAACTTTATGAGGCGAGACAAAAGATCTTCGGAACAAATCGGAGACGAGCCCGAGTAAGGCGCATCTCCCTTTTGCCGAATCTCAAGTATCTGAGATGCACCTTTCTAAAGTTTGTCTCTCGTGCACTCTTCACCCTATTGCCACTCGCACGACATCGTGAACGTCCATTGCAGGGATAAAGAAATGCAATGACATTGCAATTCATGGATTAATTGAAATTCAGGGATAAACAAATGCAATGACATTGCAATTCAGAGATAATTTGCAACTCAATGAATTTCATAGTTCATACATTGCGTGCCCTCTAAACTAATTTTGAATCTAAACTTATTCCTAAAGCTCCCATCGATCAATCTAAATTGTACTGTCCAACTTACTCCTAAACACGTCTCTTATATTCTCCTGGATCCTGAAAATATTGACATTCTTTAAATTAACAAATGTAGAAGGACGAATGAATAACATACGTTGGTCACTAACACAAACTATCTAACCTTCATAAGTATATTATAGCAATCATTTTCAACATCGGGCGCATTTGGCTGATGCATTAAACGTTGAAATTCAAGTAGTATAGTTTTGATTGTAAAACCAGTCCACCATCCCTACGAAATATTGATTTAAGCAACATAAGAAACCAATTCAAATAAGTTCGACAACAATTACTAATTACATGAGCAAAATAGGTTTATCTTACAGTCTCTTGATCAAGAATCCCAATGCAGAATGCTTCTGAGCGATGGACACTTGGGTGGAAGAAACCACTTGGAAACGCGCATCTTGGAGGCACCAATGGATAGTCCTCTAAGAAGGAGATTGTCAAGGGGTAGTAACCATCTTCCCAGTCAGTCTGCAAAGGAAAATCATTAATTGGAGGATGATGGTTAAACTCATGTTGTGCTTATTCTTCATGACTTACTTCTTCTTTACAGGGGGCGATGCACTGCCACTTCAATAAATCTCCCAATTCAGGCTTCTTGGAGAAACCCTATGCAGAGAAATTGAAATACCAAAAACAACAAGACGAAAAAACAAAACTACAATTAAGTTCATCAGTCCATTGCAGATCTATAATACAACCATGCAACCAGTGTGCCATATGTACATACATGGGGATGGTTCTTGGGCCACGCCAAGTGCTCCTCCTTTAGTCGGCTACGCGCCAAGCCGATACCAGCCATGAACAGTGACGACGATGAGGAGGACGGCTACGACGACGACGATGAGGATGGCGACGATGACGACAACAAGGACGGTGACGACGATGACAACAGCGATGGCGAACAGAGGAGGCGGTCGCATTGAAGTTGGTCAATTAGTAAAGGACCATTGGTCGATTAGTAAGAAAGGAGCACCGGAGGCGAAGAAGAGACGAGGGAGATAAATGAGAGACACGTGTTAAGTTAAAGAGCGTCTTCCATTGTCAAAGAGATGAGGGAGATAAATGTGAGACGCGCTATAACAAAGAGAGACGAGCGTTAAACAAAAGCGCGTCTTCCATTGTCGAAAGAGAGACGCACGGCACAAGGTCTGCGGAGAACTTAATTTTGGTGGCGTGGTGCAAAGACGGGTGCGACGTCCGTGCGCAACCTTTCGTTTCCCTAAGGCAGTATCGATGCGTCCCTTCGTTCCATCAATGCGTGGGAAACCAACCGCTCCATCGACGACTCCGCGCGGACCTTATTTAAGACACGCCATCACCAGTGAGTTCTTCACAAGCACGTCGCTCACTTTGAATCCTCTTCTTTTCTTTGTCTTCTTCGCCCCGAAGACCCACCACCACCATGGTAGACCTTCCGCCTCCAAGCCCTCCTAGGGATCCACCGTGCAAGAAATCGTGCTGCAGCTCCCCCGAGAGGTTCAACACCGAGCAGTGCCTCCTTATGGTGCAAGAGTCATACAACAATATGTCTCACGCATGATTTCCTTGGTTCTGGGTACCCTTCCCCAGTTTATTGGAATGGGTACCATCGGCCACTACCTCTTCGCCCTCACGGGGGTCCGATCATCTCGATATTCTGTTCGAGACAATGGCCCAGGTGCTTGGCTACGAGGGCCGCAGAAACCTGGTGGAGGTGACGGAGAGCAACCTCATTCTCGGAGTTGCACCACCTGTCCAGCCAGTGTAGCCGGCCCAAGTTCCAGTTGCACTGGTGCTAGAGTCGCCGCCGGAGGACGAGGAGGAGGAGGAGGAGGAGGAGGTGGAGGAGTAGGAGTAGGAGTAGGAGTAGGATTTAATTTTTCTTTGTTGTTTTTAGTTGCTTCTGTTTTATAAATATTTTTAATGAATGACTTCTATCTTTGTTCATCTATGTGATTGAATATTATCTTGTGCGTTCTTCAACCATGTGAATGAATGGATGTGTGGTTTGTTCATCGTATTCCTCAGGTATCATACGGAAGGATTTTATTATATTCTGGACAAGTGAATGATTTAGTTATCAAGTGAGAATGTGCCTTGAGTTCAGTGATGTGTGATATCAACAGTGAACCGAAGCAAAATGGAGAAAATCACGAAGATACAGGTGACGTGTGGAATTGGAGACGCGCTTTCCATCAGAGTGCGTCTCTCTTTTAGCAGAGGAGAGGGAGACATCGATCATAGGAGACGCGCTTCGCTGCGAAGCACGTCTCCATTTTACATTACGGCATAGACCTTATATAAGGCTCCATCGGTCTCTCCTCTTTGCTTCGTTCCACTCAGACAACCCACCATGGCCAACATTTCGCTGCCAAGCCCGCCGAGGGAGCCACCATGTAAGAAACAGTGTTGTCGCTCCCCCGAGAAGCTCAACAAAGAGCTGCTGGTGACGTGTTCAATAGGCTGTTCGACCGGTTCCAGAGGCTGCTCGAGACGATAGCCGAGGTGCTCGGCGCTGAGGGCCGCAGTATCCTAGCGGCAATGGCGAGGAACCTCGATCGCGAGATTCCACCACCAGATCTGGACCAGCCGGAGCAACCGGTGGAGCAGCCGGCAAGGACTCCTGTTGCATCGGCGCCGAGATGGCTACCGGAGGAGGAGGAGGGAGAGGAGGAATAGGATTTAGGTTTTCTTTTGTTGTTTTTAGTTGATGTTGTTTTTTCTTTTCTTGTGTCTTGTATTTTTCTTATGTTTTCTAATATATTGTTAATGAATGAATGCATATGTGTTCATCTGTGATAAATTATCTTGTGTCTTCAACTGTGAATGAATGAATCATCGTTCAGCGACGTGTTCACGTCTATAAACTAAGACAAAGGATATGAACTTTGGGCAAATTCCATCTCTTTTCTTTCGAAAATAGTAGACACACTTTGTGGATGCGCGCCTCCCGTAGGAGGAAGAGGAGGACGCATCTCAGATACCTAATTAACTGAGATGGGATTTACTGTAACACGTCTCCTTGTACGTTCAACTGATCCATGTCAGATCCTCACTGAAGCGGGCACGTCTCACTTAACCTTATGGAGACTCTCGCCTTTTAGCACGTCGCCCATCTTTGTCTCCTATTTGGGTTTCTTACCTACTGTCTCTGATTTCCTCCCCTCCACAATCCTTCCATCATCGCCCTTCCCCGATCGTCTCTGCTCCGTGCCCCGCATCAGATCGGATGTGCCCGATGGCGGTCCTAAGGCCGACGTGCTAGCCGACTGTTGATGTTTCTTATGTCACAGATCATCTCTCGAAAGAGATGAGGTTCGCACGCGCACAGAAACTATCGTGTGGCATTTCGCCCAAGAGTATTCTCAAGGGTATCATATTTATCCCAAAGGAAGGCAATGGAGTAAAGTAAACACTACTCCTATGATCATGCTATGGGATACTAATCAATTATCAACACAGGGGTAAGTTGATAATATATGGGTAGATTGACACACACCTAAGGAATCTATTCTAAGGGGTAAATGGGTCCTAATGGAGGTTAGACCTAGAGTTGGGGAGTTGTTCCTACAATGCTTCTAATATACATATACATAGCCTAGGTTAGGTACTAATGAGCATGTCAATGGTGAATACTTATGCTAAGTTGTTCAACACATCGGGCATCGAAATATCCCTAGCAACACTAGGAGTCTCCCGCCAAGAGCCTGTGGCATCGCCGAACGTGGAGGATTACAAAGGACGGATAAGGCTGTAACCACCTACTTCCTACATCTTCAATCTGTGGGTCTAAGAGACATCCAATGCTACTTACTATCCTAGCACCATGCTAGCATACTAAGTAAATAGAATCGCCAATGTTATCTTTTTAGATGCTGAAAATGCTAGGCAATTGTTAAGTGCATTAGATATGTCAATTTGAGAGATGAAAGTCACATCTATTCGTGAATCTACTGTAATGAGTACACTTACTTTAGATGCGCTATATTCAAAGTTAAAAACTCATGAAATTGATATCATATCACGTAAGAACCTCAACAAGTCTATTGCTTTTGTTTCTCAACCTGACATGCCTAGCTCCGGTCAATCTTCATGTTGTGGTAAACTTGCTTTGTTGTCCTCTCTAACCCTTAAACAGATTGAGGAATTTTCAGAGGAGGAGCTAGTACATCTCTCTACTAGGTTCTCAAAAGTATTGCAAAATCTGAGAATGTAAGACCTATGTGTGCTGAATACATTGGCTTGTAGTGAATACACTTGCTTTGATGATAAAAGTTTTGAATATCACCAAAACACCTTTTTATTAAGGTCCTGCTAGTTTTGTAAGCTCCAGCGGGAGCTTGGTTATACTAGTTTTGGTAAGTTTCGGCGCTAGGTTCTACTAGTTTTTGTTAGCTCCGGCTCAAGGTCCGGGTTGCTCTGGCAAGGTCCGTAACTTGACCGCAATGCTTCTGTTTTTCATTTGCAATGTTTTGTACTTGCTTTACATCTCTAGAAAGATTGCTTAGTATTCATTTGCTAGGTCTTTGGTGCGTTTTTGGTTGATATGGATGATATCGTGTTACTGTGGTTTTGCAACATGCTTATGTGAGGTGCTCACATAAGGTGTTGTGTTCGGAACTAACTTAAGTCAAGTCGAGAACTTGGGCTCGTATGGATTGGTTGTTTATTCATGTGCAGGTGTTGCTTGAGTTCAAGACATGGCTGGTGATGGGATCCATTGGACTAGTCTCAGGGAGGAGATGAGGTTCCAACAACCAAATTAAGGAGGAATTGTGGTTGAGCTGATGAGGAGGTTGCGCAACAAGATTGAATCAAGAAAAATGCATGTGAAGGTATCGTGGACGTCATTGGAAGATGTTTGCACATGTGCAAGAAGTGCATGGACGTGGCTACATTATTCTGAGACTTGTTGAAGAGATGTGGACGTAAAGAGTTGGCCGGAAAGGTCCAATCGACTAGGTTATGGACTCAGGCTGCGGCTGAGTCGGGTTTGACTCAAGTATGGAAAGATTTGAGTTGGTTATGATAGGATTTCGTGTGGGTCACGAATTTGAGTTGTTTAGGAATGTGGGATACATTCCTAAGGTGTTTGTAAGTCTTAAGATTGCTTCTATCTGCGTATAGAAGAATCCTAAGCAGTTATGGAAAGTTATGATTCGTGAATAGAGTAGGATTAGGTTCCTAATCTGAGTTGAGTTGGCTTTCGAGCTAGTTATATAAGCAAGGGAGCCCATAGCTCGTGGTGCACAACTTTGGGGCTGTTCCTCTTGTGTTCTATTGAATAAAATTTGTAGTTTGAAGGAACTTTTGTGCCTTGTTCGTGCGACTTGTTCCAGACAAGTTTTACTCATCGAGTTTCTGGACAGCACTACCTTTTGTTGGTGGTTTTATCATAACTCGAGTTTTACAGATCCAATTGATGTGATTATTTTTGGTTTGTCTTCACAACTTGATTATCTATCATCTGTCAAAATTTCACGGTCATTGGATCTGTGGTCTATGATCTACACGAGTTTCTTTGCAGCGTTCCAGAACTGTTTTTTTCTCGGGTAGGGCAGATTGACCTTTGTTTGAATTTTTGATCATAACTTGAGTTTTTCTCGACGGATTTGAGTGATTCTTGTTGTGTTATCTTCGTGACTTGATTCTCTCCGATATCTATCACTTTTGTCACGGTGAAACACGTTTAGATTAGTCTCACACACGATTTCTTTAACAGATCGTTTTTCTGTCGAAGGGGTTGGGGTTTAATTGTTTTCGCTGCATAAGATTTTTAAATCTACCATTCACCCCCCTCTGGTAGCTTTTCACGTGCTCTTCTATCCTACAATTGGTATTAGAGCCACGGTGCTCTAATCTTTTTGATTTGCGCGTGTTTTTGACTAATCATCATGGAGAAGTACTCTGCCAAACCTTGTGTGTTCACTGGTATTGATTTTCAGGTTTGGAAGGCACGCATGAAGGCTTTCATCCAGGCACAAGGCTTTGCAATATGGGAGAAGGTATACAAGACATAAGAAGTGCCATCAAACGATCAAGTTACAGATACAAATCTGAGAGATGTCGACAACAACAACAAGGCTCAGAACTTGATCATACAAGGATTAACACAAAGCGACTTTGACGGTGTTGCACACCTCTGATCTGCATACGATGTGTGAAAAGCACTTTGTGACTACCACGAAGGATCCAACACGATCAAAGAGGTAAGTCAAGACATGTTCAAGAAAGAATACATGCGCTTCGAGATGCAACCCGGTGAGTCTATTGATGACCTTTTTGCTCGCTTTAATAAAATTCTCAGCAACTTGCGTAGTGTCAATGTTAATTTTCACATGCTGAAAATGCTAGGCAATTGCTAAGTGCATTAGATATGTCAATTTGGGAGATGAAAGTCACATCTATTCGTGAATCTACTATCATGAGTTCACTTACTTTAGATGTGCTATATTCCAAGTTAAAAACTCATGAAATTGACATAATCTCACGTAAGACAGGACATTTTCGTTCATATTGCCCTAACCTTTCAGGTCCTACTTCCCGGAACGAAAAGAAAACAAGAACGAAGAACTCCTCAGCAAAAGATACGAATAAAAAGAAGGGTTTTACAGAACGTCAATTGGTGAGCATTTTTATCTCAGCATTCCAGGAACTTGGCTCAAGCGACATGGACATTGGAAGTGATGGAGATGAAGATGATTTGGCAAACTTATGCTTCATGGCGGGCAATTCAAGATCAAGTATGGAGGAGGCAGAACACAACAGCGACAATGAAGAGGTATGTCCTACTTGCGAAGAAATGTGTGATTCTATTTCTCGTGCCACTGTTATTGTTAAGAAAAAGGACAAAAAGCTTAGCGACAATGCTGTTAAAATTGAGTAACTAGAATCTGAAATTAATCATTTGAAATCCTTGATTCCTAGTGATGATTCTTGTTTCTTGTGTGACTTAATATATGAACAATTGTCCTCCCTAAGAAGTGCACATACCTCCACACTTGATAAACTTGAACTTGAAATTGAAAAGAACAAAAAGCTTGCTGCACTTAATATTGGAAACTTAAAAGATGTTTCTTGTTCTACAATTGATTTGCATTGTTCTAGTTGTGATGATCTTGATAAGAAACTGCAAGATGCTATGAATGAAATCTCTATATTGAACAATGCTTTACGTTGTCATGAAGTTAATTATTGTTCAAAATTAAAAGGAAAAACTTCATGTGAAAATTGCCTTGATCTGTCCAATAAACTTGATAACATGCATAAGACATTTGATCGGTTTTGTAATGGGAATAAGAACCTAAATTTGCTGCTGAATTCATCCAAGTCTTGCAATGATAAAACTGGTTTAGGTTTTGATTCTCATGCTCATGCTAAGGCACATCCACCTAAAATTGTAAAGTCATTAGGAAGTGGTTTGATTCAAACAGTTCCTAAACAAAAAGAAGTGGTTTTCAAATCTGCAGGAGTATTGTCTCATTCGGGTTCAAATAAAAATGTTGTTTGCTCATCTAGACATGAACACAAAGTTAAATTTCATTGTACCTACTGTGGTAGAGATGGTCATGTTATAGATTTTTGTTATAAACTAGCTAAACAACAGAAAAGGAAGAGAATGGTTGCTAGATCTCATAACTTTCATGCAAAATTTGCTGCACATATTGAACCGAATGTACAACCTGCTGTTTTAAGTCAAAAACATTCAAAGTTTACCTCTGGACCTTCTGTTTTTTGCCTCCGGAGCTACTGATTTTTTTGCTACACAAGTAACATCTTATAGGTCATTAGTTAAGAATAAAAGATCTCAAACTTTGACTCATAAACCTGATGTTTTGTCTCAGCTTTCGCGTGTTTTTCCTGCAGCACATCGCATGACTCAGTACTGGATTCCTAAATGCCTCTTGACTAACCCCAGTGTTGAGTCATCGACGTATTGTGCTTCTATGTAGGTTACACATTTGAGGAAGGAGAACATTTGGATTATGGATTCAGGTTGCTCACACCACATGACCGGTAACAAAGATTGGTTCTCCTCCCTCTCTTTTGTGTCATGTGTAGAGAATGTTACTTTTGCCGATAATTCTTCAACTCCTATAATTGCTAAGGGTTCGGTTAGAATAAATGATCACTACACTTTGAAGGATGTGGCACTTGTCAAAAATTTGAAATAAAACTTGCTTTCTGTTTCACAATTGCTAGATGAAAATCTAGAAATTATTTTCAATAAAAACTGCTGCAAAGTTGTAAGTTCAAATAGTGAGCTTATTTTTAACATGTCTCAGTTTGGAAGAGTTTTTAAAGCTGATTTTGATATGTCTTCCTCTAAGCATAGGTGTCTAGTTGCTAATAATTCAAAGGACCTATATTTTTGGCATCGTAGACTTGGTCACGTAGGCTTTGATCACCTAACGCGTGTTAGTGCTCTTGACCGCATACGTGGGCTGCCTAAGCTTAAAGGGGACAATGAATTTGTGTGCTCTTCTTGTAGACATGCTAAGATGGTTGCAGGTTCACATACTCCTCTCACAATGATCATGACAACTAAACCATGTCAACTTTTGCATCTTGACATCGTAGGACCTTCACGTGTTCAATCCTTCGGAGGTAAATGGTACGTACTTGTGATTGTTGATGATTATTCTAGATACACTTGGGTTTACTTTATGGCGTCTAAGAATGAAGTTTTTAGTCACTTTCGAACTTTATTTCTTAGATTATCAATTGATTACCCAGGATCTTTAAAAGCAATTAGAAGTGATAATGGAACTGGATTTAAAAATCGATCTTTTGATCACTTTTGTGCTAAAAATAGAATAGATCATCAATTTTCTTCACAATATGTACCTCAACAAAACGGTGTTGTAGAAAGAAAGAACAGAACCTTAGTTGAGATGGCTAGGACTATGCTTGATGAATATCAAACTCCTAGGAAATTTTGGGCTGATGCGTTAGCAACCGCTTGTTATGTCTCAAATTGTGTTTTCTTGCGTGCTAAGCTAGGTAAAACACAATATGAGCTCCGATTTGGACATAGGTCTAGTGTTACACACTTTCGGGTCTTTGGTTGCAAATGCTTTGTTAAGAAACATGGTAATCTTGATAAATTTGAACCTAGATCCATTGATGGCATGTTTCTTTGTTATCCATCTCATACTAGAGGCTACCGTGTGTTTTTACTTGACACTAACAAAATTGTGGAGACTTGTGAAGTGTTTTTTGATGAATCTAGCCCAGGTACAGCTCAAACATTGCAGGTCCAGATCCATATCCGCAGGGGGGAGCATTTTCGTTGAAGATGAGGAAGAATTGGAGCTTCTGCCCGAAAATTCAGCAGCTAAAGACTTTGGTTCAGCTCCGGATGTTAATTCTCAACCAGCACCGACAACCATCAATGCTGATTCAAATCATCCTCAAGTCATAAGCTCATCGATTTGTGATGAACATGAAGAAGAAGAAGCTTGTGAGACATCTGTTCCTCTACAGTTTTACAAAGATCATCCCCCACAACAGATGATTGGAAGCTTGCACGAACGAGTCACACGGTCCAGGTTTTGCGATTCAAACTCTTATGCTCATTCTGTTCTTGTTGCTTCTTTTGAACCCAAAGATATATCACATGAACTCACTAATGAATCTTGGATTATTGTCATGCAAGAAGAGTTAGAAAATTCTGAAAGAAATAATGTTTGGAAACTTGTACCTCCAGCTAAAGGTCACACTTTAATTGGAGCAAAATGGGTATTTAGAAATAAACAAATTGAGGATGGGGTTGTGGTTAGGAATAAGGCTAGGTTGGTTGCTCAAGGTTTCACTCTAGTTGAAGGTCTAGAATTTGATGAAACTTTTGCTCCTATTGCTAGATTAGAAGCCAGAAGAATTTTGTTAGCTTTTGCTGCATCTATTGGTTTTAAGCTATATCAAATGGATGTTAAAAGTGCTTTTCTTAATGGCTACATAGATGAGGAGGTTTATGTGAAACAACCACCGGGTTCTGAAAATCCAGATTTTCCTAATCATGTTTACAAACTATCCAAATCCTTGTACAGTCTCAAACAAGCCCCTAGAGCATGGTATGATAGGTTAAAAACATTCTTACTTGAAAAAGGGTTTACCATGGGCAAGGTTGATAAAACTCTTTTTGTGCTTAAGCATGGCAATGACTCATTATTCGTTCAAGTGTATGTGGATGATATTATCTTTGGTTGTGTTTATAATGATCGTGTGTCCAAGTTTTCAGCAATGATGAGTTCCAAATTCGAAATGAGTATGATCGGTGAACTCACTTACTTTTTGGGGCTGCAAATCAAGCAAACCAAGGAGGGTACCTTTGTGCATCAAACGAAGTATACAAAAGACCTCCTAAGGTGCTTCAACATGGACAAAAGAAAGCCTCTTCGAACACCAATGGCAACAGCAACAACACTTGAACTTGATGAAGATGGTGAACCAGTGGAACAAAAAGAATATAGAAGCATGATCGGTTCACTTTTGTACCTCACGGCATCAAGACCGAACATACAATTCAGCGTATGTCTTTGTGCACAGTTTCAAGCTTTCCCACATGCTTCACATCGTCAAGCCGTCAAAAGGATTCTCTGGTACTTACATGGAACTCAAGAATTAGGAATTTTTCTTCCTTCTTCCTCAACCGTTACTTTGAAAGCTTTTTCGGATGCTGATTTTGGGGGTTATAGGATTGATAGGAAAAGTAATTCCGGTGCTTGTCATTTTCTTGGTAATTCTCTTGTTGCTTGGTCCTCTAGAAAATAAAATTCAGTTGCACAATCCACAGCCGAATCTGAATAGGTAGCTGCTGCTAGTGCTTGCTCACAAATTCTTTAGATTGTTCAAACACTTAAGGACTATGGGGTTGATCTAGATAGTGTTCCACTGTTCTATGATAACACTAGTGCCATTTGCATTGCTAAAAACCCCGTGCAACATTCTAGAACTAAGCACATTGACATTAGGTATCACTTTCTCCGAGATAATGTTGAAAAAGAAAACATTGTGCTTCACCGTGTAGATACAGAACAACAATTGGCTGACATTTTTACCGAACAACTTTTTACATGTTCACAAGTGCTTTTAATCATTAAGAATTAATCAAGTAATCAACTCACATGTTGAGTTTTTATGAACAAATATAAATTGAGAAAAGATCAAGAGAATATGCATGCATCGCACTTCTTCTTTTGAGATGGCTTATCATTGCACTTAGATATGAACTTGGAAAAGGTTGTGTATGACTAAAACCATGTCCTTAAGCTTCTGATTGTCAAATGACATAGGCTTGGCTTGGTTGGTTAGAATAAGGCAGATGCGCATATAATATCTTGCAAATATCATATGATCTAAATTTATGCTTTGAAAAATAATAAAATGCAGCAACTAGTGTCATGCTTTCAGGTTTTGAAATAGTTAAGTTTGGGAGATCATGACTTGCTTAAATTGAAAATTACATTTGATCTCTAGCATGGCTTACATTACTTTATGTATCTCATTGATGTGATCATGTAAGGTACCTGATAGTATGACTTGGATGAGCTTCGTTTATATGTATATGGTATAATATGCTCATAACAATTAAAGTTGGAGAGATAATTTGTTTATATGCTCATGACTTGCTGAATACATTGTCAAAGGGGGGGAGATAAACATGAAGAGAAAGAGAATATCTGCATAAGGAAAGATAATAAAGGGGGAGAGATAATATGGGATGATTTTTGGATTTTCTTCTCATTTTACTTTTGATTTACAAAGGGGGACCAATTGACTTCAAAACCTTTATGTGAATAAGCCAATGTTCGGATTTTAAATGGTGTTGCCAATGCATTCATCAAGGGGTAGATTGTAAGACCTATGTGTGCTTAATACATTGGCTTGTAGTGAATACACTTGCTTTGACGATAAAAGTTTTGAATATCACCAAAACACCTTTTAATTAAGGTCCTGCTAGTTTTGTAAGCTCCGACGGGAGCTTGGTTATACTAGTTTTGGTAAGTTCCGGCGCTAGGTTCTACTAGCTTTTGTTAGCTCCAGCTCAAGGTCCGGGTGGCTCTGGTGAGGTCCGGAACTTGACCGCAATGCTTCTGTTTTTCATTTGCGATATTTCGTACTTGCTTTACATTTCTGGAAAGATTGCTTAGTATTCATTTGCTAATACTTTGGTGCGTTTTTGGTTGATATGGATGATATCGTGTTACTGTGGTTTTGCAACATGCTTATGTGAGGTGCTCACATAAGGTGTTGTGTTCGGAACTAACTTGAGTCAAGTCGAGGACTTGGACTCGTATGGATTGGTTGTTTATTCATGTGCAGGTGTTGCTTGAGTTCAAGACATGGCTGGTGATGGGATCCATTGGACTAGTCTCAGGGAGGAGATGAGGTTCCAACAACCAAATTCAGGAGGAATTGTTGTTGAGCTAATCAGGAGGTTGCGCAGCATGATTGAATCAAGAACAATGCATGTGAAGGTATCATGGACGTCATTGGAAGATGTTTGCATGTGTGCAAGAAGTGCATGGACGTGGCTACATGGTTCCAAGACTTGTCGAAGAGATGTGGACGTAAAGAGTTGGTCGGAAAGGTCCAACCGACTAGGTTATGGACTCAGGCTGCGGCTGAGTCGGGTTTGACACAAGTATGGAAATATTTGAGTTGGTTATGATAGGATTTCGTGTGGGTCACGAATTTTAGTTGTTTAGGAATGTGGGATACGTTCCTAAGGTGTTTGGAAGTCTTAATATTGCTTCTATCTGCGTATAGAAGAATCCTACGCAGTTATGGAAAGTTACAATTCGTGAACACAGTAGGATTAGGTTCCTGATCTGAGTTGAGTTGGCTTTCGAGCTGGTTATATAAGCAAGGGAGCCCAGAGCTTGTGGTGCACGACTTTGTGGCTGTTCCTCTTGTGTTCTATTGAATAAAATTCGTAGTTTGAAGGAACTTTTGTGCCTTGTTTGTCCGACTTGTTCCAGACATGTTTTACTCGTCGAGTTTCTGGACAGCACTACCTTTCGTTGGTGGTTTTATCATAACTCGGGTTTTACAGATCCAATTAACGTGATTCTTTTTGGGTTGTCTTCAAAACTTTATTATCTATCATCGGTAAAAATTTCACGGTCATTGGATTTGTGGTCTATGATCTACACGAGTTTCTTTGCAGCGTTCCAGAACTGTTTTTTTCTCAGGTAGGGCAGATTGACCTTTGTTTGATCTTTCGATCATAACATGAGTTTTTCTCGACAGATTTGAGTGATTTATGTTGTGTTGTCTTCGTGACTTGATTCTCTCTGATATCTATCACTTTTTTCGTGGTGAAACATGTTTAGATTAGTCTCACTAATGATTTCTTTAACAGATCGTTTTTCTGCCAAAGGGGTTGGGGTTTAATTGTTTCCGCTGCATAAGATTTTTAAATCTACCATTCACCCCCCTCTAGTAGCTTTTCACGTGCTCTTCGATCCTACAGAGAACTAGAAGGATAGGAAGCTCCGGACCTCAATGATGTTTCAAATGTGGTAAGACATGACATTTCGTTCAGATTGCCCTAACCTTTTAGGTCCTACTTCCCGGGATGAAAAGCAAACAAGGACGAAGCACTCCTCTGCAAACGATAAGAAGAAAAAGAAGGGTTTTACAGGATGTCAATTGGTGAGCAGTTTTATCTCCGCACTTCAAGAACTTGGCTCAAGCGATGTGGACATTGGAAGTGACGAAGATGAAGATGATTTGGCAAACTTGTACATCATGGCGGGCAAATCAAGATCAAGTATGGATGATGCAGAACACAACAGCGACAATGAAGAGGTATGTCCTGCTTGCAAAGAAATGTGTAATGCTATTTCTCGTGCCACTATTATAGTTAAGAAAAAGGAAAAAAAAGCTTAGGTATAGTGCCACTAAAATTGAATCACTAGAATCTGAAATCAACCATTTAAAAACTTTGATTCCTAGTGATGATGCATGTCCCTCATGTGATTTAATATATGTACAATTGTCCTCATTGAGAAGTGCGCACACCTCCACACTTGATAAACTTGAGTTAGAAATTGAAAAGAACAAAGAGTTTGTTGTACTTAATGATAAAAACTTGAAAGATGCTAGCTGTTCTACAATTGATTTGCATTATTCTACTTGTGATGATCTTGATAAGAAACTACAAGATGCTATGAATTAAATTTCTATATTGAACAATGCTCTATGTTCTCATGAAGTTAAATATTGTTCTAATTGGAAATTAAAAGGAAAAACTTCATGTGAAAATTGACTTGATCTGTCCAATAAACTTGATAACATGCATAGGACATCAGATCAGTTTTGTAATGGGAATAAGAACCTAAACTTGCTGCTGAATTCTTCCAAGTCTTGCAATGATAAAACAGTTTTAGGTTTTGATTCTCATGCTCATACTAAGGCACATCCACATAAAATTGTAAAGTCATTAGGAAGTGGTTTGATTCAAACAGTTCCTGAACAAAAAGAAGTGGTTTTCAAATCTGCAGGAGTGTTGTCTCATTCGGTTTCAAAAAAAATGTTGCTTGCTCATCTTGACAGGAACACAAAATTAAATTTCATTGTACCTACTATGGCAGAGATGGTCATGTCATAGATTTTTGTTATAGACTAGCTAAACAACAGAAAAAGGAAAGAATGATTGCTAGATCTCAGTGAAAGCATCTAGGCCCCCATGAGGTATGGTTTCGATGATTAATGACAACCATTGGATTTTACTAATGAATTTGTGGATGCAAGGTCTCCCATATCACTCAATCAAATGAAATCTATATGTCATTGGAGACTAATAAACAATCAATTTATGAGATCAATCAATGATATGAAGATAAGAAGTAAAAGCTCTTATGTCAAAGTCATTCAACCACAATTGATGACACTTAATGCTTGACAATCATCAGAAGTACATTTCCAACAAATTTCTATGAGGCCAATCGAGCAAAGTTCAAAAGAATCACTTAGAAACAACTCGAAGCAAACAAAATCAACTCATCGCATCAACCGATGTTTCCAGATAACAACACATCGGTCGAGTTGGTTCAGCAGAAGAAGAAGACCTCAGAACAAAATGCTCACCGGATCATCCGATGTTAAGGGCTAAGCTACATCGGTCCATCAGTACAGTTTGCATTATCCTTGGACCAAGTGTAGCACCGGATCATCGGATGTACAGAAATATACACATCGGTCAATCACTCCAGTAAGCATCAAGTTTGAGCCAATTCTGGAGGAAGAGCCACCGGATCATCCGATGAGAAGACAAGTGCAACATCGGTCTAACAACGGTCATATCTGACACAATGACGTCAGCTAAAGTGAACTTGACCGATGATAACTAAAGGGGAGACATCGGATCATCCGGTGTTCGCAGAAAAGTTCTGTCAGCCTACTTTTCCAACGGCTATTTCGTGGAGGCTGGCTATATATACCCCTTCAACCTTTCAAATCAACAAGTCTTGATCACCAGACATAATCTACACATCCACAAGCATTAAAGACAAAGAGCCATCACTTCTACATTATTTAGATCACTTACATCACCAAGAGATAGGCTAGAACTAGCTAGAGAGAGAGCTTGTGTGCATCCATTCTTGGTGAGTGGAATCTCTAGGGTAGTGAGAGCCTTAAGGGAGTGTTCCTTGGTGTTTGTAATTGAGAGAGACTTCCGGAGCTTGCCAAGGCATTTGTGGAAGCCCGGAGGATCGAAGTTGTACAAGGCTTGAGCTCCACCTTGCCGAGGTTAGCAAACGGAGAAGAATAGTGGAGATCCCTCGTCTCGGTGACTTGGGTGTGGCTATACCCTTTGGTGGGTGCCACAACGTAGATGTAGGAAGATCTTTACGATCTTGTCGAACCACGAGATAAATCCTCGTGTCTCCTCAGGAGTTTGCATCCTCTTCCTCTCCCTTACATTTATGCATTTTATATTCCGCGAAGTTGCTATTTACTTCAATGCATAGATTGTTTGCGTAGGGAATTGGGCTTTTAGGAATTAAGTTTTATTGCTTAGATTTTTTAAAAGAATCCCAATTCACCCCCCTCTTGGGAATTCGATCCTTACACTCGTAACTTTCATGCAAAATTTGCCGCACTTGCTAAACCGAATGATAGGAACATGCAATCTGCTGTAGTGAGTCGAAAACATGCAAAGTTTGCTCCCAAATCTACTATTTTTTGTGCTACACATGTAACATCTCATAGGACAACAGTTGGGTACAAAAATCATCAAGTTTTGGCTCATAAACCTGTTGTTTTATCTCAGCTTTCGTGTGTTATTCCTACTGCACGTCGTATGACTTAGTACTGGATTACTAAATGCCTTTTGACTAACCCCAGTATTGAGTCATCGACGTATTTTTCTTCTATGTAGGTTACACGCTTGAAGGAGAACTTTTGGTTATACTAGTTTTGGTAAGTTCCGGCGCTAGGTTCTACTAGCTTTTGTTAGCTCCGGCTCAAGTGATAAGAAAATTGAGTCCCGATCTTCCTATAGGTAATGGGTAAGTCGATTGATGGAGATCTCGACGTTGATGATCCGAGGCTCTCGAGTAGAACACGAACAGCCCCTGCAATCACTACACCACCGCTCCGTTGGTTATCAACCGTGCTACACACGATTGACCTCGCCAAGAAGGCTAATCCCTGCAAGTGCAACCGAGAACACAAGCAAGAACGTAGAAGACACGATCTGAAATCGCGAAGTTGGGGTTTCACAAACTGTAGAACAGCGATATTATTAATCTAAGCAAAACCCACCGAATATGACAGGCGGCTGCAGTATTTATAGGCTAGGGTTCGACCAAAACACGATTAGACGCGTCCCTAATGGACTCTTACGGGATACAAGGCCCAAAGGCCCGATTCGGTGGCGCAGCACCGGACAGAAATTTGGACTCGAATAGTTTCGATGATTCCCAATGACTCCGGGGGAATTTTGAGGTTGTACCAGAACCATTGGAAAGTTTATCTTCTCCTCTTTCCGTGCATATGTAGAACGTCGAAAACGGAGTCCGTATGCCTCCTGGGCGTCTGTTTTAAGGTGGACTGCTCCTGAACTCCGAGTTGAACTCGAGTCCGAGTTGTAAACTGTTTCCTTCTACTTGTGGACGTCCCAGGTGGTTCTCCACGCTCCCAAGGCCTCCTTCCTTCACTTATTGATCTTCTCCATTATTCCTAATAACAATTAAATCATCACATAGCAATCTATTCTCAAACTCACATGCAAAAGAAGTTAAGAACGAATTCACCTGCTGATTTAATAAATGTGCCCGTGCTCTTGTGATTGGTCCTTGCAGTTCAATGCGTGTCTCCGCTGTTGTGATGTCCTCATCATCCTCCCCCTCTTGAATTGGAGTCGTCCTCGACTCAAGTTCATCTTCTTCTCCCAAGTACAGTCGCAAATCTGAAATGTTAAATGTAGGACTAACCCCAAAATCGGGAGGCAATTCAAGCTTATATGCATTATCATTAATCTTTTCAACGATCTTAAAAGGACCAGAAGCTCGTGGCATATGTTTAGATTTTCTCAAGTCGGGAAATCGCTCTTTTCTCAAATGTAACCACACCAAATCGCCCGGTTCAAGTTTTACTTCTTTTCTACCTTTACTACCTGCAATCCTATACTTCTCATTCATCATTTCAATATTTTTCTTTGTAGTTTCATGCATCTTAAGAATGAATTCAGATCGTTGTGTAGCATCCAAATTTATAGTTTCAGAAGGAGGCAAAGGTAGTAAATCAATAGGAGCACGGGGATTGAAACCATACACTACCTGGAATGGACTTACCTTTATCGTGGAGTGAACGGATCAATTGGTATCAGATTTCTAGGTTGCCCGTTAGGTAATTCATCTATCCATTACATTAGTTTGGTTTTTCATACCTAGAGTCCATAAAAAAGCCACAAAAAAACTTGCAGTTTAGTAGATCTGTTCATTACTTTGTCCAAACCACATTGAGCCTTTGCAACTTTGTTATTCAGTTTTGTTTTGTTGAGTTTGTGTCCGTGGTTGAGTCATATTGCTGGTTTAGAAAGTGTTTTTGGTCTTAGTTTGAGTTTTGCATTGTGTGATTCATCCTTTTGAGTCACGTCATCATGTCCAGATTAGATTCGCCTCTGTCCAGTTCAGTATTTTCAGCATATCTCGATCATACGAACTCGGATTTTAGAGTTCTTGTACTTTCTGGAAAGCTTAAGAAGTTTTCTATAACTTTCTTATTCATAAATATCTCAAAAAATGAAGTTATCAATGTTGAAATTGCATTAGATCTGAATCTGTTATTGATCTAGAAATTCTGAACAGTCTGTATTTCGGGGGCAATATCTCCCATTGTTCATATCCAAAATAGATCTTCCATATACTGAAATTAAATAGGAGAGATAGATCTATAATATTTATGTTCAAAGTTTTTAGATTTGGGGACTATAAAAATGCTTAATTGTCCTTAGAACATTGAGCAGAAAATTTGTAACAGACATACAAGATATCTTTGAGTGTTTGCATTGTGTTCTTCCTTTGCAGCACATTCTGAAAAAAAAGGAAGAAAAAAAAAGAAAAAGGCAAGTGCAAAAGAAGATACAAAAGCCGCACAAAAAAAAGAAAAAAACAACAAAAAAAGAAGTGCTTGCATTCTTTGTGTCATCTAATTTTGTCTCATGTCTTGCTAGCTTGAACTACTAGGAACACATTTAGGCCAGCAACATTGACAAGTACTTTGGACACTTACTCAACTTTACTATCTGATTTCATTGTTGCTAATCCTTGCTACAAATAAAGTGCCATCCAAGCTACATCTTACTCTTGAGCAGAATCGATACACCTTTGCAATCATCCCACGCTTCATTGGTTTCTTCATACCGGCCACCGTTTGCCACCTGCAGTGTCGGTAAGAACACTTGTAAGAGCGTGGTAAGACGCTTGAGAGTGTGTGATTCCACTTCTACTTTTCCATTATCCTTTGTAGTTGATAGGGAAAACATATTTTTTGTGTTGTCTTCTGTTTGCTACTAACAATGTCAGGTAAAAGCAAGAATCATGCATTATATGCTGAGATGATGGACATGATGAAGACGGCGATAGATTTGCTCACTAAAAATCAAACATCAACCAAGGATTCACATGACATTCAGACCACCTTTACAACACCTTCCACAAGAAGTAATTACATTCTCCCATCTCTTCCTTCTTATGATGGTTTTGGTTACGATGAATATATTGCTTGGGAAATAGAGTTGGATAAAATTTTGGGACAATGTCATATGTGTGAGAAAAGAAAGATTAGAAATGTTGCAAGTGCATTAGTAGGTTGTGCATTGACTTGGTGGAACAACTTAAGTGATTTAGAAAGACCTCGAACATGGAAAGATATGAAAATTCTTATGCGAGAAACTTTTGCTAATGTATCTAATTGTAAAGATGAAATACATGAACTTGAGAAGAATTTTCTTGTTGTACCTCCTCCTTTGCCTAACCTTTTGCAGGAACATGAACAAATAAATAGAGATGCAAATGAGAGTGAGGTGTTGAACAACTCTTCTGAATTTTTTGATGAATCAACTCATAATGCATTTGAATTTCTTGCTGAAAATGAGAGTAGTGTTAATGGACAATGCTCCACAGTTAACCACGGTATGACATTTCCAGATGTGCTGAATTTTGCTACCAATCATACTATCGATGAGCAGCAACAAGATGAACCTTTTCATAATACAACTTTACCATTAGTTGATTTTCCCACTGATTCTCATAACAAAAATGAGTTGTGTGCTGATAATTATATTATACCTATGCTAGAACAACCAAATGAATTTGATACTTTATCACTCACTTGTGCTGAAATTAAGCATTTGATCCCAACTACATGTGAAAGGGATGAGCTGAAATTGTTATCTTCTCTAAATACTTTGGGCTATATTGAATTTGACACTCTTTGTGATCTAGATATCGTAGAGAAGATAATATTTTCTCAATCTGAATTGCCTTTGTTAAGTAGAAATATTTTTCATGCTATAGGCAACTATGAAGATAGTGGTGAATTTATGGTGCATGAAGTTTACATATGTTCAAATGTGCAAGCTCCTTTTGTGCTCCAACAACATGGTGAAATGAATGGATGCGCTAACACTAATAATGTATTGTCATGTTTTTCTAGTATTTTTTCCTTGCAGCAGGGACAACAAAAGCATTATTCACTGTGGTTATGCATTATGGACAGCACTTACTCTACCTCCAACGCAAGCCTCTTTGCTGGACATACGAGCAAGCCAAGGACGGCTTGTCATAAAGAAGGGGAGAATGATGAGATCATGCACATTATTATTGCACCTACAAACATGACACAATGTTTATTTGTTTGGGATCCTGGCTCAAGTGATCGTGCACACTTATTTGATGGACAAGATCAAGATGGTGCACTATGTCGTCCACCACCTTGGCCTCCTCCATTCATGCATACAAGAAGATTTGATGGCGTTGCACATTTGGACCAATATATGAGAGGAGATGAACTTGAGCCTAGGACGACTCCAATTCAAGAAGGGGAGGATGATGAGGACGACACTTCTATGGATACAAACAACACTCCATTGAACATACAAGATGCAATCAATAGAGTTCATACACAACAATTAATTTCAGAGGTGAACTCGTTCTTATATATTTCCCTATATGTTTTTGAGCATAAATTGCTACTTAATGATTTATTTGTGATTAGGATCCATGGAGAGGTTCAAGGAGTACTTGGAGGGAGTATTAGGAACGTGGAAGACCAGAGAATTCGTTCAAAGAAGATGGAAACCAAACCAAACTCCAAATCGTATCTAACTCGGAGTCTAGGAGCAGTACGCACTAAAACGGATGCCCAGGACGCATACGAACTCCGTTTTGGACGTTCTACATATGCACGGAAAGGGAAGAGGATAACCTTTCCAATGGCACCGGTCCCATGTCAAAATTACTTCGGAGTCGATGGGAACCGTCGAAACAAAATCAAGTACAGAATCTGCGCCACCGTATTGGTCCATTGGGCATTGTATCAAGTCTAAGTCCATTATTTTCGTGTCTTAGGGTTAGGTCACGACCCTAACACCCCCTTGGACGTCCTCCCACCTATATATACGCTATGGTAGCCGCCATAGACAATTGGGTTTTGCTTAGATCAATAATATCGCCGTTCTTCGGTTTGTGAGACCCCAACTTCGCGATTTCAGATCGTGTCTACCTTGTTCTTGCTTGTGTTCTTGGTTGCACTTGCAGGGATTAGCCTTCTTGGCGAGGTCAATCGTGTGAAGCACGGTTGATAACCGACGGAGCGGTGGTGTAGTGATTGCAGGGGCTGTTCGTGTTCTACTCGAGAGCCTCGGATCATCAACGTCGAGATCTCCACATCAATCGACCTATCCATTACCTTTCGGAAGATCGGGCCTAAACCTACTCATCATTTCGTGACCTAACCCTAATACATGAAAATAATGGACTTAGACTTGATACAAGGCCCAATGGCCCAATACGGTGGCGCAGCACCCTAACAGATTCTGTACTTGATTTTGTTTCGATGATTCCCGTTGACTCCGAAGCTCCATTTCAGATTGCACATTATTATTGCACCTACAAACATGACACAATGTTTATTTGTTTGGGATCCTGGCTCAAGTGAATTTGCACACCTATTTGATGGACAAGATCAAGATGGTGCACTATGTCGTCCACCACCTTGGCCTCCTCCATTCATGCATAAAAGAAGATTTGATGGCGTTGCACATTTGGACCAATATATGAGAGGAGATGAACTTGAGCCTAGGACGACTCCGATTCAAGAAGGGGAGGATGATGAGTACATCACTTCTATGGATACAAACAACACTCTGTTGAACATACAAGTTGCAATCAATAGAGTTCATACACAACAATTAATTTCAGAGGTGAACTCGTTCTTATATATTTCCTTATATGTTTTTGAGCATAAATTTCTACTTAATGATTTATTTGTGATTAGGATCCATGGAGAGGTTCAAGGAGTACTTGGAGGGAGTATTAGGGACGTGGAAGACCAGAGAATTCGTTCAAAGAAGATGGAAACCGAACCAAACTCCAAATCGTATCCAACTCAGAGTCCAGGAGCAGTACGCACTAAAACGGATGCCCAGGACGCATACGAACTCCGTTTTGGACGTTCTACATATGCACGGAAAGGGGAGAGGATAAACTTTCCAATGGCGCCGGTCCCATGTCAAAATTCCTTCGAAGTCGACGGGAATCGTCGAAACAAAATCAAGTACAGAATCTGTCAGGGTGCTGCGACACCGTATTGGGCCATTGGGCCTTGTATCAAGTCTAAGTCCATTATTTTCGTGTCTTAGGGTTAGGTCACGACCCTAACACCCTCTTGGAAGTCCTCCCACCTATATATACTCCATGGTAGCCGCCATAGACAATTGGGTTTTGCTTAGATTAATAATATCGCCGTTCTTCGGTTCGTGAGACCCCAACTTCGCGATTTCAGATTGTGTCTACCTTGTTCTTGCTTGTGTTCTTGGTTGCACTTGCAGGGATTAGCCTTCTTGGCGAGGTCAATCGTGTGAAGCACGATTATAATAATGTTTGTAGGTGCAATAATAATGTACATGATCTCATCACGAAACTGCAGGCACTATAGTCTAGGAAGCGGTAAAAACGATCTAATTTTTTTTGTGGCTTTTTTTGTGGACTCTATGTACGAAACAAAATCGATCTAATGGAAGGAAGGAAAACAAGATACCTCACGGGCAACCTGGAAATCTGATACCAATTGATCAGAAAATTGAGTCCCGATCTTCCGATAGGTAATGGGTAAGTCGATTGATGGAGATCTCAACGTTGATGATCTGAGGCTCTCGAGTAGAACACGAACAGCCCCTGCAATCACTACACCACCGCTCCGTTGGTAATCAACCGTGCTTCACACGGTTGACCTCGCCAAGAAGGCTAATCTCTGCAAGTGCAACCGAGAACACAAGCAAGAACGTAGAAGACACGATCTGAAATCGCGGAGTTGGGGTTTCACAAACTGTAGAACAGCGATATTATTAATCTAAGCAAAACCAACCGAATATGACCGGCGGCTGCAGTATTTATAGGCTAGGGTTCGACCAAAACATGATTAGATGCGTCCCTAATGGACTCTTACGGGATACAAGGCCCAAAGGCCCGATTCGGTGGCGCAGCACCGGACAGAAATCTGGACGATTCCCTATGACTCCGGAGGAATTTTGAGGTGGGACCAGAACCATTGGAAAGTTTATCTTCTCCTCTTTTCGTGCATATGTAGAACGTTGAAAACGGAGTCCGTATGCCTCCTGGGAGTCTGTTTTAAGGTGGACTGCTCCTGGACTCCGAGTTGAACTCGAGTCCGAGTTGTAAACTGTTTCCATCTACTTGTGGACGTCCCAGGTGGTTCTCCATGCTCCCAAGGCCTCCTTCCTTCACTTGTTGATCTTCTCCATTATTCCTAATAACAATTAAATCATCACATAGCAATCTATTCTCAAACTCACATGCAAAAGAAGTTAAGAACGAATTCACCTGCTGATTTAATAACCGTGCCCATGCTCTTGTGATTGGTCCTTGCAGTTCAATGCGCGTCTCCGCTGTTGTGATGTCCTCATCATCAAGGTCCGGGTTGCTCTGGCAAGGTCCGGAACATGACCGCAATGCTTCTGTTTTTCATTTGCAATGTTTCGTATTTACTTTACATCTCTGGAAAGATTGCTTAATATTCATTTGCTAAGTCTTTGGTGCATTTTTGGTTGATATGGATGATATCGTGTTACTGTGGTTTTGCAACATGCTTATGTGAGGTGCTCACATAAGGTGTTGTGTTCGGAACTAACTTGAGTCAAGTCGAGGACTTGGACTCGTATGGATTTGTTGTTTATTCATGTGCAGGTGTTGCTTGAGTTCAAGACATGGCTAGTGATGGGATCCATTGGACTAGTCTCAGGGAGGAGATGAAGTTCCAACAACCAAATTCAGGAGGAATTGTGGTTGAGCTAATCAGGAGGTTGCGCAGCATGATTGAATCAAGAACAATTCATGTGAAGGTATCGTGGACGTCATTGGAAGATGTTTGCATGTGTGCAAGAAGTGCATGGACGTGGATACATGGTTCTGAGACTTGTTGAAGAGATGTGGACGTAAAGAGTTGGTCGGAAAGGTCCAACCGAATAGGTTATGGACTCAGGCTGCGGCTGAGTCGGGTTTGACTCAAGTATGGAAAGATTTGAGTTGGTTATGATAGGATTTCGTGTGGGTCACGAATTCGAGTTGTTTAGGAATGTGGGATACGTTCCTAAGGTGTTTGGAAGTCTTAAGATTGCTTCTATCTGCGTATAGAAGAATCCTAAGCAGTTATGGAAAGTTACAATTCGTGAACACAGTAGGATTAGGTTCCTGATCTGAGTTGAGTTGGCTTTCGAGCTGGTTATATAAGCAAGGGAGCCCAGAGCTCGTGGTGCACGACTTTGGGGCTGTTCCTCTTGTGTTCTATTGAATAAAATTCGTAGTTTGAAGGAACTTTTGTGCCTTGTTCATCCGACTTGTTCCAGACATGTTTTACTCGTCGAGTTTCTGGACAGCACTACCTTTCATTGGTGGTTTTATCATAACTCGAGTTTTAAAGATCCAATTAACGTGATTCTTTTTATGTTGTCTTCACAACTTTATTATCTATCATCGGTAAAAATTTCACGGTCATTGTATTTGTGGTCTATGATCTACACGAGTTTCTTTGCAGCGTTCCAGAACTGTTTTTTTCTCGGGTAGGGCAGATTGACCTTTGTTTGATCTTTCGATCATAACATGAGTTTTTCTCGACGGATTTGAGTGATTCTTGTTGTGTTGTCTTCGTAACTTGATTCTCTCTGATATCTATCACTTTTGTCATGGTGAAACACATTTAGATTAGTCTCACACATGATTTCTTTAACAGATCGTTTTTCTGCCAAAGGGGTTGGGGTTTAATTGTTTCCGCTGCATAAGATTTTTAAATCTACCATTCACACCCCCTCTGGTAGCTTTTCACGTGCTCTTCGATCCTACAGAGAACTAGAAGGAGAGGAAGTTCCGGACCTCAATGATGTTTCAAATGTGGTAAGACATGACATTTTCGTTCAGATTGCCCTAACCTTTTAGGTCCTACTTCCCGGGATGAAAAGCAAACAAGGACGAAGCACTCCTCTGCAAACGATAAGAAGAAAAAGAAGGGTTTTACAGGATGTCAATTGGTGAGCAGTTTTATCTCCGCACTTCAAGAACTTGGCTCAAGCGATGTGGACATTGGAAGTGACGAAGATGAAGATGATTTGGCAAACTTGTACTTCATTGCGGGCAAATCAAGATCAAGTATGGATGATGCAGAACACAACAGCGACAATGAAGAGGTATGTCCTGCTTGCGAAGAAATGTGTAATGCTATTTCTCGTGCCACTATTACAGTTAAGAAAAAGGAAAAAAAGCTTAGGGATAGTGCCACTAAAATTGAGTCACTAGAAACTGAAATCAACTGTTTAAAAACTTTGATTCCTAGTGATGATGCATGTCCCTCATGTGATTTAATATATGAACAATTGTCCTCATTAAGAAGTGCGCACACCTCCACACTTGATAAACTTGAGTTAGAAATTGAAAAGAATAAAGAGCTTGTTATACTTAATGATAAAAACTTGAAAGATGCTAGCTGTTCTACAATTGATTTGCATTATTCTACTTGTGATGATCTTGATAAGAAACTACAAGATGCTATGAATGAAATTTCTATAATGAACAATGCTCTACGTTCTCATGAAGTTAAATATTGTTCCAATTGGAAATTAAAAGGAAAAACTTCATATGAAAATTGCCTTGATCTGTCCAATAAACTTGATAACATGGATAGGACATCAGATCGGTTTTGTAATGGGATCAAGAACCTAAACTTGGTGCTGAATTCTTCCAAGTCTTGCAATGATAAAACTGGTTTAAGTTTTGATTCTCATGCTCATACTAAGGCACATCCACATAAAATTGTAAAGTCATTAGGAAGTGGTTTGATTCAAACAGTTCCTGAACAAAAAGAAGTGGTTTTCAAATCTGCAGGAGTGTTGTCTCATTTGGTTTCAAATAAAAATGTTGCTTGCTCATCTTGACAGGAACACAAAATTAAATTTCATTGCACCTACTATGGTAGAGATGGTCATGTCATAGATTTTTGTTATAGACTAGCTAAACAACAGAAAAAAGAAAGAATGATTGCTAGATCTCATTGAAAGCATCTAGGCCCCCATGAGGTATGGTTTTGGTGATTAATGACAACCATTGGATTTTACTAATGAATTTGTGGATGCAAGGTCTCCCATATCACTCAATCAAATGAAATCTATATGTCATTGGAGACTACTAAACAATCAATTTATGAGATCAATCAATGATATGAAGATAAGAAGTAAAAGCTCTTATGTCAAAGTCGTTCAACCACAATTGATGACACTTAATGCTTGACAATCATCAGAAGTACATTTCCAACAAATGTCTATGAGGCCAATCGAGCAAAGTTCAAAAGAATCACTTAGAAACAACTCGAAGCAAACAAAATCAACTCATCGCATCAACCGATGTTTCCAGATAACAACACGTCGGTCGAGTTGGTTCAGCAGAAGAAGAAGACCTCAGAACAAAATGCTCACCGGATCATCCGATGTTAAGGGCTAATCTACATCGGTCCATCAGTACAGTTTGCATTATCCTTGGACCATGTGTAGCACCGGATCATCCGATGTACAGAAATATACACATCGGTCAATCACTCCAGTAAGCATCAAGTTTGAGCCAATTCTGGAGGAAGAGCCACCTGATCATCCGATGAGAAGACAAGTGCAACATCGGTCTAACAACGGTCATATCTGACACAATGACGTCAGCTAAAGTGAACTTGACCGATGATAACTAAAGGGGAGACATCGGATCATCCGGTGTTCACAGAAAAGTTCTGTCAGCCTACTTTTCCAACGGCTATTTCGTGGAGGCTGGCTATATATACCCCTTCAACCTATCAAATCGACAAGTCTTGATCACCAGACATAATCTACACATCCACAAGCATTCAAGACAAAGAGCCATCACTTCTACATCATTTAGATCACTTACATCACCAAGAGATAGGCTAGAACTAGCTAAAGAGAGAGCTTGTGTGCCTCCATTTTTGGTGAGTGGAATCTCTAGGGTAGTGAGAGCCTTAAGGGAGTGTCCCTTGGTGTTTCTAATTGAGAGAGACTTCCGGAGCTTGCCAAGGCATTTGTGGAAGCCCGGAGGATCGAAGTTGTACAAGGCTTGAGCTCCACCTTGCCAAGGTTGGCAAACGGAGAAGAATAGTGGAGGTCCCTCGTCTCGGTGACTTGGGTGTGGCTATACTCTTTGGTGGGTGCCACAAAGTGGATGTAGGAAGATCTTGACAATCTTGCTGAACCACGGGATAAATCCTCGTGTCTCCTCGGGAGTTTGCATCCTCTTCCTCTCCCTTACAATTATGCATTTTATATTCCGCGAAGTTGTTGTTTACTTCAATGCATAGATTGTTTGTGTAGGGAATTGGGCTTTTAGGAAATAAATTTTATTGCTTAGATTTTTTAAAAGAAACCCAATTCACCCCCCCTCTTGGGCATTCGATCCTTACAATTGGTATCAGAGCGATGTTGCTCATTGGATCATTCTAGCTTCACCGCTATAGAGCTAAAATGGCCAAGGTTGGGGGTTCGGTTCCTATCTTCGAGGGCAAGAACTGTGCCTATTGGAAAGCATGCATGCACGCTTATCTAGAGGCTATTGCTCCCAAAGTATGGGAAGCGACCCACGCGGGGTTTGGAGAACACAACCATGTTGGTGATCAAATTAAATGGGATGCTAAAGCTAGGAATGCAATCTATGAATGTATAAGTGAAGATGTGTTTGCTAGGATTGCTAGCAAAGAAAAAGCTTGTGAAAATTGGGCTTGCTTAATAGAGATTCATGAGGGTTCTTCTCGAGTCAAGGAATTAAAATATCACATGCTTAAAGCCAAATGTGATGAATTTAAGATGCTTCCTCATGAAAGTGTCAATGAAATGTTCTCTCGCTTGAATGTACTTATTGAAGAAATTAATGCTCTTGACATTGCTTCTCTTGGCAAGGGACTCATCAACCGCAAGATCCTCATGCTCCTTCCCAAGCCAAAGTACAGCATCATCAACTCCATGCTTCAAAAGGAGTCTCTCGACCACATTGAAGTTTCGGAGCTCATTGGAGAAATTCACGCTCATGAGATGAGTGTACTTGGGATGATGGAGCAATCATCTTCAAAAACAATTGCTCTAAAGGCCTCCACCAAGAAAACAAGCCTCAAGAAGAAGAAGGTGGTTGAGCCTAGATCAAGTGAAGAAGAGCAAGCATCAAGTGAAGATGATGATGATGAGCTTGCATTAATGATGAGAAAGTTCTCACGCTTGAACTCCAAGATTACTAAGAAGGGATACACATTTGATCCCAAGAAGAAAGCATTTCTACCAAGAAGAGATGATGACAAGACTTGCTACAATTGTGGTGATCAAGGCCACATCTCCTATGATTGTCCAAAACCGGACAAAAGAAGAGAGAACCGCAAGAGCAAGCATCACAACCTTGAAGAAAGTGAAGATGATGAAGAAGAGGCCAAACCCAACCCAAGATCCTTTGGGAAGAGGAAACATGACAAGGGCAAGAAGACAAGACTCTTCCCAAAGAAGAGAAATGGCCCACAAAAGGTGTTCATGTGTGAGGCAAATGAATGGGTCACCGATGAAGAAACAAGTGATGAAGAGAGTGAAGCGGAAGAAGAAAGCTTGGCCGGCCTCGCCATTGCCAACAATGATGACTCACCTCTTCATCCATCGCCCATGTGCCTCATGGAGAAAGGTAACACCAAGGTATGTGATGACTCTAGCGATGATGAGCTTTCCCCTGATGATTTAACTTCTTTATTAAATGAATATCACACTATCATTAAGAGGGAAAAGAGTAAGGTTAAGGCTCTTGAAGGAACTCGTGCTAAGATTGAGAGTGCTAATCTTGATTTTCTTGACAAGTATGAAAGCATACTCAAAGAGCATGACACGCTCAAATCCCATGTCAAGCAAGTTGAGGAGGATAAGGCTCAAATCAAGCTAGATCATCATGAGCTTGACTTAGCCCACCAAGCACTCTTGGGAAAGCACAATGAGTTAATCCAAGAGCATCAAACACTTAACCTTGCTTATGAAGTGCTTGATCAAGAGTTAAAAATTATGAAGAAACAAACTCTTAATGATTAGATATCCATTACTTCTCATGCCACTAATGCTTTGCACAAGTCTTTGCCTTTGAAAGAAAATGCTAGGGAGAAGGACTTGTTGGAAGAAATTGAGAGTCTCCGCACTAGTGTGGCTAGACTTTCAAAAGGAGAAGTCAAGGACAAGGAAATCCTCTTCCAACAAGCAAAGGACTTCAACAAGAGAGGACTTGGATCCTTCCCGGTGCCTAACAAAGGAAAGGTGCCATCACCGGAGCTTAGAACAAGCTTCATCAAGGAAGTTGGTTCTTATTGCCAACATTGTGAGGTCATCGGTCACCACACAAGGGAGTGTCCTCTTCCTAACCGACCTTCTCCAAAATTGCCTACTAACTACAAATCTACTTTCAATGATCATTATTATCTCTTAAGTAAAGTACATGGCAAGGTGAAGGCAAGGTTCATTGGCAAAGACATGAAGGGCGTGAAGGGGAAGCTCCCCAAGCAACTTTGGGTCCCAAAAACACTAGTATCACACATACAAGGACCTAAGTTGGCTTGGGTGCCTAAAGTCAAAAATTTAATTCTTGTGTGTAGGTGAACAACAAAGCCGGAGGAAAGCATTGGGTACTCGATAGCGGGTGCACTCAACATATGACCGGCAATGATGGTATGTTCACCACCATAGAAAACCCCGGCAATCATGAACAAGTCACCTTTGGTGATAACTCTAAGGGAAAGGTAATTGGGTTAGGTAAAATTGCTATTTCAAATGACTTATCCATTTCTAATGTTTTGTACGTTAAGTCACTTAGCTTTAATTTACTTTCTATTGCACAACTATGTGATCTTGGACTAACATGCACATTTAGCAAAAATGATGTTGTTGTGAGTAGTGAAACAAGCCAAGACATAGTCTTCAAAGGATTTCAGCATGGACACCTCTACCTAGTGGACTTCTCCAACAAGAATGCTAGTTTGAACACTTGCCTTTTCACCAAGACAAGTTTGGGATGGCTATGGCACCGACGCATAGCGCACATAGGGATGAGCAAACTCAAGAAGTCATTCAAGCTTGGGATGGTGACCGGCGTGAAGGATGTCACATTTGAGAAGAACAAGCTTTGTAGCGCTTGTCAAGCCGGGAAGCAAGTTGCTTCACACCACCCAATGAAGACAATGGTGTCAACCTCCAAGCCACTTGAACTACTTCACATGGACCTCTTCGGACCGTCCACATATCAAAGTCTTGGCGGTAACCTCTATTGTGTTGTTATTGTTGATGACTATTCTCGCTATGCTTAGACTTTGTTTCTAGGTGACAAGAGTGAAACTCCGGAAGTTTTCAAGACCTTCGCCAACCGCGCTCAAAGGAAATTTCAACTTCTCATCATCAAGGTCCGGAGTGACGACGGCACCGAATTCAAGATCAGGAGGGTGGACACTACACTCTTCACCAAGGACATCAACGGAGATTTGTTCATTTGTCAAATTTATGTTGATGACATTATCTTTGGTTCAACTAACAAAGCTTTTAGCCATGAGTTTGGCAAAATGATGTCTAGGGAATTCGAGATGTCAATAATTGGAGAGCTCAACTTCTTCCTTGGATTCCAAATCAAGCAACTTCAAGAGGGGACCTTCGTCTATCAAGAGAAGTACACCAAGGACCTCTTGAAGAAATTTGAGAAGGGAGATTGTAGCTCAAGAAGCACTCCAAGGGCAACGAATTGTCATCTCGACGCGGGTAAGGACGGTAAACCCATTGATCAATCCAACTACCGTTCTACGATTGGTTCATTGCTTTATCTTACCGCATCTAGGCCCGATATCATGTTGTGCCCAAATTCTTTATATGAAACAAACCCTTTTGGACTTTGGTATTAAACTTGGTTGTGTGCCTCTCCTTTGTGACAATGAAAGTGCGGTTAAGATAGCTAAAAACCCCGTTCAACACTCCCGCACTAAGCACATTGATATTCGCCATCATTTCTTGAGAGACCATGAAGCTAAGGGAGACATCTCATTGCGAGGTGTTAGGTCCGAAGAACAATTGGCGGATATCTTCACTAAACCACTTGATGAGAAAACTTTTTCTAGGCTAAGAAGTGAGTTAAATGTGCTAGATGCAACGAACGTCATGAAAGAATGCACTTCATATAGGTCTTGCCTAACTTTCAAAGGATAGGGGTGAGCAAGGGTTAGCTTGGGATGGAGGTTCTTTTGGGTTTCCCCAAGGCTTGGTGAGTGGCTCTCCCTGAAGAAGCCTTTGAAAGGTTCAAATTTGGCAAGATAGATTTATTTTATGCCTTGCATGATGCCTGCCATATAGACTTGTAATTTCTTGCATTATAAAATGTTTGGCATTGCATACGGTAGATTGTCACAAAGGGGAACCCACCTCATGAGAAAGAGACTTGTTTGAAATGCAATATCTCAACTCATATGTGGTGGAAAGAACTAAATGTTAGGTGCGTTAATGCCTAGAGGAACATGCTTTAAAGAGATAGAAGTCTTCATACTCTAGCTCACAAAGCATGGGCCTTACATTTTATTTGGATGTTTTTCCTCCCTATTTTCTCGGTGTTCCATTTGCTTTAAGGCCTAGCCAAGTTATTGGCATATTAGTGTTTTGAGGGGTAAGGGGTTGCCCAAAAAGTCCTAAGACTAGTGTTTCTCATTGCTTGTTTGTTTGGTCAAAGGACATATATGGGATGTTGCTATTTTGTAGTCATCGGATTATCCAATGCTTAGGTCAGACCTTCATCGAATCAGTTGGTGTTCAAAGACAAGGGCCAGTTTAGTCTGTCTCGCAAATCAACCGATGAGTTCATTCTGAAAAACATCGGTCGATCCGATGTTCACACTTCTGGAACAGTGCTGAGTTCCACCGATGCTATTCCCTTCCACGTCGGACCATCCGGTGTCAACGGCACCTTTTTGAATACCCTTACTGTGCCATTTGATAGATGCTTCTAACGATCAACGTCGGTCCATCCGGTGTTAAAATTTCATCTAGGGTTTGGGACCCACTTTTTAAACGGCTCTTCAACTCCCGTTTTATCTCTCCCCGACCCCGACTTCACCTCCGCCGCCGATCCTCTCGCCCAAGCACCGCCACCGCCGACTCCGGTCGCTGCCGCCGCCCTCCGGCCGCCGCCGCCACCCTCCGGCCGTCGCCGCACGCCGGCCGCCGCCGCACCACAGCAACCGCGCCGCCGTCGGCGCATCCTCCCCCGCCGCCGCCGATTCCTCTAGCATCGCCGCCACTTCCTCTAGCGCCACCGCTGCTCTCCACCGCAGCCGCCCGTGCACCACTGCCGCCGCCCCCAGCAGCCACACCACCTCCCTCCGCGTCGCCATGGTGCCTCCCCCAAATGGTCATGTCTCTTCGCCGTTAGGGTTACTGGCCGCATCGATCATCGTGATTCCGTGCACTTGACATCGTCGCACCTCATCGCAATGGCTCGTGACATGAAGAACAAGGGCAAGGCCATTGCGGAGCCGACCGCAAAGAAGCAGAAGCTCTCGAAGGAGGAGAAGAAGGCGTTGATGGCCGCTCGCGCCGCCGAGGAGCGAGAGCGTGGCCGAGGAGGATCACTGAGGATCTGCGAGGCTCGTCCAAGGCATCCTCCCGTGATCGATGAGTCCAAGGTGGAAGAAGAGCCGGAAGTGCCACTTGTCCACCAGAGATCAGCCAGGACCCATGGGGGTCTTCCTGTGGTAGCACCACGTGTGAGACCGACTGCTGCCGATCGTCATGAGGACAGGGAAGCCCAGAGAGCCATCTACGAGATGGACACCACCGCCCACGTTGGTGAAGGTGTCCGGTTGACTGATTACCGAAAGATGAAGGCCAAGCAGCTAAGAAGACTCAGGTGGAGTGTCTTGCTTGAGGAGTGGTACCCGTAGCCCAGAGAGGCTCATGTGGACAGTTGTTTCTAGACTATGACACAGGCGTCACTCTATGAGACCTATAGACGCCGCGGCCACAAGCTATTCCAGCACAACTTTCTGAATTGGGATCAGCTCGCCCTGGCAGCAGAGACAGAGATACGCCCATACTTTGAGAGGAATCAAGGGCTGGTGCAGTTGATGTCCTACGACAGGAGTGCATATGTGGAGGATTGGGTCCGCGTATTCTACGCTACCCTATATGTCTCAGAGGGCCGCAGATCGATAGACTTAATGTTCATGGGCCAACACTATCACTTGATGAGGCAGACGCTAGCACAGCTGCTAGGAGTGGACCTACACAACACTTGCGTGCATGAGAGAGTATATGGTCAGGCAGACCCGCCGAGGAGGCTGCTCACTAGAGGAGTGGAACCACCACTGGAGGAGATCCGCTCTCTGTTTGGACCGACCTTCTCTCCAGACCAGCCGAGGGTACCGGCACTACTGACTCCAGCTGCGCGCATAGTGCCCCTTGCCTTGCGCCGCACACTCTTGCCGAGGTTCGGGTACCTAGAGGGGTTCACCAGCCTGCAGCAGACCCTCCTGTTCTACATCATGAACGGGATGGAGTTTGATATCGTGGACGTCCTCATATGCGAGATGGAGGATGTGATCACCGATGGAGTGGGTATGATGAGGCAGCTTGTGTTTGGACATTGGATCAGCTACCTGCTCTCCATGATGGTTCCTGAGGAGTCCGCCGTGCGTGACCGTCTCACTGACGAGAGTGTCACACCGTTCAATCACTACCGTGCCCCAGCTCCTGGAGACCATCGCCTTGGCCATCCAGTCGAGCGTTAGGTTCGTGCTCGTCTGTCTGAGGAGGACTGGTCGGATCTGGAGAAGGAAGATGAGAGGCTGGCGGAGGCAGAATCTCAGGGTGAGGACCTTCAGCATATATGGTCCGAGAGCGACACAGATGACAGTGTTGAGGAGTACTTCGCACCTCCTCCCTCACCCAAGCGGCACGACGCGAAGGCTGGAGGCTCTACAGTGCCACTCCCTACTCCACCTCCCGTCACAGAGGCACAGGTCTCTCAGCCTTCTAAGCTCACTTCACTCCTAAAGCAGATGGTTGAGCAGCAGCGCTTGGACTGGCTTGCAGCTGAGCAGGCCCGAGCGGAGCAGGCAACACGTCTTTTGGAGCTCCAGCAGCAGCAGCAGGAGATGCAGCGCTAGATCGCCCGTGAGAGGCATGAGGACACTTACCAGCTGACTGGGCTCATAGACCAGATGCACAGCGCTCCCTCGACCAGCAGCAGCAGACGCAGCAGGCGATGATGGGTATCCTGGGGTTGATCACCAACCTCTACACCCAGACCAGGATTGCCCTTCCGTCGCAGCTACCAGGCGTCGCTCCACCTCCACTTGTCCTTGCTCCAGCTGCCGCTCCGGTGCCGACCACGCCGATCCCGTCGATCAGCATGTCTCCACTGCTGTCTCCAGGTGCACCGATTCACTCTCCGCTGCCGGCGACGACGCTGTTCCAGCAGACGCCGACATCCATCGTCAGTGCCCCCTTGCCAACAACTACTACTCAGTAGGCACCGACGGCGGCTCCTACGGCTCCGACAGCTCCTTCCACCTCTACTCTAGGCAGCAGCTCCGACGACAGCACTCCCGATGGTGACCAGTTCGTCATCGCGCCTAGTACTCAGGGTCCTTAGGCACTCGGATCCCTTTTTGGTGTCTTGATGCCAAAGGGGGAGAAGAGTTAGATGAGAGTCAGGGGGAGGATAGCTTAGTCTCAGGGGGAGTGTCCTAGCTGTAGGGGGAGTTTATCCTTTTGAGTCTTTCTCTATCTTTTGTAATTTGGTGCTTATCTTTTGTAATTTGATGTTTTTGCTACTCATTTGATGTTTATTGTGTACTCTTAAGTTACCAGTCGTTTGAGCTTATTTGGTGTCTATCTATATCTTATGATCACTTATTCACTTGAGTTATTCCTTGATTGAGATTTCAAATTCATTACTATCAAATGTGATAATCTTGTATTCATTGCATATCCTCTTAAGTTTCATACTATCAAATTCATTACTATTGTGCTTTAATTGTTGTGTTGTCATCAATCACCAAAAAGGGGGAGATTGAAAGCATCTAGGCCCCCATGAGGTATGGTTTCGGTGATTAATGACAACTATTGGATTTTACTAATGAATTTGTGGATGCAAGGTCTTCCATATCACTCAATCAAATGAAATCTATATGTCATTGGAGACTACTAAACAATCAATTTATGAGATCAATCAATGACATGAAGATAAGAAGTAAACGCTCTTATGTCAAAGTCATTCAACCACAATTGATGACACTTAATGCTTGACAATCATCAGAAGTACAATTCCAACAAATGTCTAAGAGGTCAATCGAGCAAATTTCAAAAGAATCACTTAGAAACAGCTTGAAGCAAACAAAATCAACTCACCGGATCAACCGATGTTTCCAGATAACAGCACGTCGGTCGAGTTGGTTCAGCAGAAGAAGAAGACCTCAGAACAAAGTACTCACCGGATCATCTGATGTTAAGGGCTAAGCTACATCGGTCCATCAGTACAGTTTGCATTATTCTTGGACCAAGTGTAGCACCGGATCATCCGATGTACAGAAATATACACATCGGTCAATCACTCCAGTAAGCACCAAGTTTGAGCCAATTCTGGAGGAAGAGCCACCGGATCATCCGATGAGAAGACAAGTGCAACATCGGTCTAACAACGGTCATATCTGACACAATTACGTCAGCTAAAGTGAACTTGACAGATTATAACTAAAGGGGAGACATCAGATCATCCGGTGTTCGCAAAAAAGTTCTGTCAGCCTAATTTTCGAATGGCTATTTCGTGGAGGCTGGCTATATATAGCCCTTCAACCTGTCAAATCGACAAGTCGTGATCACCAGACATAATCTACACATCCACAATCATTCAAGACTGAATGTGGCCTAGAGGGGGGGTGAATAGGAATTTTGAATTTCCTGCACACTTAATAGAATTGTCAAAACTTAGTTGGCCGGACTAGTCCGGTTGTGTGGGCGGACTAGTCCGGTGTGCAAAAATTATGTGTGTTGATCAGGTGTTAATTGGGAAAATAAATTTCTTTAGCAGCAGAATTGAGAACAACTGATATTTGTACTTGATATTTATATAAGAATGCAGGTGTAACTTCTAATTGCCTTATGTTGAAGTTTAGCACTCAAATGATCTAATGAACAAAATTTAAACTAAATGAGGTTCGATCTCACCACGAGATCTACGTCCTCGTTGAAGAAGCTCACACAGAGTCGGGTCTCCAACCCTTTCCCTCTTCAAGTCACCACGAAGGCCGGCTTGATTCCACCATCACGGGTAATACCCAAGTTTGTGGGGAAAACTCACACGTTTAGGGCTCCCACGATAATTACAATGAAAAAGTGATCAAATACACTCAAAAGTATTACAATGCAGAGTATGAGTGTAGAAAGATCAAACCCCAAGAGCTCGCAATTAAAGAATGATGATCTCCCAATCCCGAATCCAAGTGTTCAATTGATTTCACTCTTTTTGAACTTTAGATGTGTGGGGAGATGTGTTTTGGGCTCTTGGGACGAAGTGGCGGCTCTAGGGTTTGCTCTTTGATCAATATTCGACGTGTATGTTCATAGCAAAGTCGTGGACTCTCTATTTATAGGGTTTCCAAAAGCTAGCCGTTGAAAAACCCTAACACTGGACTAGTCCGGTGCAAGTCCGGACTTGTCTGGTTCCAATGTATTTCGAGGTCCAGAAAGTTTGCCGGACTAGTCCGGTCCAACCTCAGACTAGATCGGTGCTGTGTTGAAGTTACTCCAGAAAGTTCATCGGACTAGTCCGATCTCCACGAATGGGAGATTACAGAATGTTCAACGGACTAGTCTTGTCCAACCTCGGACTAGTCCGGTCCCTCAGTATGAGAGACTCCAGAAACATCAACAGACTAGTCCGGTGGATTAACGGACTAGTCCGGTCTCCTTGTGAGTGGGATTCCAGAAAGGTGAACGGACTAGTCCGGTCCGTGATCAGACTAGTCCGGTGCTTTGTTAAAGTTAGGTTAGTTTTAATCCCTTACCCTCGCGCAAAGTTGTGAGCTCTTGGAGTGTGTCTTTCATACACTCCCTATACATTCAAAATCTATCTTGGTATTCCAAGCTTCATCAAAGTATTTCTCTTTGAACACCACTTCAATTTTCACCTTTTTGTGTGCACCGAAATGTTTCACTTGTTTGTCCTGCAATCATCTCAGTAGTTTCATTAGGATCTCATATGTTTGTCATCAATTAGCCAAAACCCACAAGGGATATCCTAGATGCACTTACAATCTCCCCCTTTTTGGTGATTGATGACAACCATTTGAGATATCACAATTGAGAATAAAATCTTTATTTTCATAAGGTGTGCACATATGAGAATAATGATAAGTCCACAAAACAACTTCTCACATATACACACACCTTATGGTGGGGTGCCTAACAAGTGTGTGATCAACAAGGTGTGATGAAGTAAAGATAATCAACAATGAGTATAAAGATAATCATCCAAGCAACAATAAGCATCACACATAAGAGAAGAAATAGTGCATTACAAGGTTTTAAAAAATAAGTACACATGTCCTTGATCACAAAAACATAAAGACACCAACGACTCTCAAAATATTAGTCTTAATCTCTCCTAGTCTCAATCTCTCCCCCTTTGGCATAAAGGCACCAAAAAGGGAAAAATTGAGGGGAATCACTCATCGTCACTCTCTTCCTCCGTCTCGGTTCGGTCCTCATCTTGACCACCATCATCATCATTTGCCGAAGCGGACTCTTCCTCGGAGTCCTCGAAGGCAGGCGGGGATCCCACCGGCTCAATCTCCAGCTTGTCGCAGATTGCTTTGATGTTGGCATTGACATATTGTTGATGCTTCTTCTGCCTGACTTCAATCTTGCGGCAGCAGGCAAAGATAGAGGTGAGCATTTTCAGCACACCACCAGAGGGTTCATGAGCAGGTGTAGAGCTAGGAGGAGCAGCTGAGGATCTTGTTGCATTCACATCTCGAGCCTGCTTAGTCCTCCTCTCAGCTTTAGGGGAGGGAGGTGCATCAGGAGCTGAAGGTAGAGTGTACTCGGTGGGCTTTTGCGGTTTCATCCCCGTATGGTGAACATCCTTGACGAACTCAAGTCCAGTCACCATTTCAATCATGTACATGATGTACGGGGCATACCCACAAGATCTGTTTGGAGTGATTGAGATGTTCACAATGTCATTGTAGATGTATTCAAAGACATTGAACGGTCTCCTCCCACCAATGACCTTCATTAGGGTCCGCAAGGTTCCTTGAATAGTCCCCGCATCTCCATCTTTTGGGGCTATTGTCTTCCTCAAAATTCTGTTGAGGACCACATAGAAGGGCTTCAAATATTTGATAGTGGGAGCAACATACGGCATCCTTGTGTCATAGAGAAATGTGAGCTCATCCTTCTCCAGGGGTTGCAAATTGTGGATGACTAGATCATGATCCAAGGTATGCTCAAGGTGGAGAATCCTTGCAAACTCATCATAAGTGACACTATACTTGGAACCATGGGTCATCCAAGTAAGACTATCTCCATCACCCCGAGCAAAGTAGAGGGTAGAGTAGAATTGGGCGATCACCTCATTGTTCCAGTCATTTTCAAAGGAAAACAGTTCCTTTCGTCCGTGCCTCTCCAGGGACTCAACCACCTCACGGAAAGCAGGATACTTCTTTGACTGCATGTACCCGATGTTCACCCATTGACTCTTCACAATGGGATTCTTCATCTTCATGTACACATGCTCGTAGTAGTCGGCATGGAAGTTGCTCCAAAATCTTGGGTCTGAGCATTGCTGAGGTTGAGCATACACATCAACCTACCTGAAGCTGTCGGCAAGCTCACCCCCTTTTCCAGTGAAATCCTTACTTGAGCGTTGCCTGTTGCGGTGACTTGGGTTTTTCATTTTCAAGGGTCCAATGGGACCACTAGCAAGTCCCTTTCCTTTGTTGAGAGTCCTCTTTGGCCCTGAGGAGCTCTCACCGGCCTTTCCTTGGGCCTTCTTCACAACTACCCTCCTTTTCTTGGTCAAGTTGTCGTCGGAGGGTGGAGAGTGCACATTTACATCATGCCTTTTCTTCATGTACTTATCCTTGGCTCTCTTCACCTTTTCACGCTCAACTTCTTCATCAACATGGAAGGAGCTGTCATCTGAGCTTGAAGACATCGTGCGTAACAAGGAGTTCATGATTTGGATGAGAATGAACTGAGAATGAAGGTGATGTGAAGATTCAAGTGTCATATACCGGACTTGTCCGGTTTCAGAGTGCGGACTAGTCCTGTGTACTGGACTTGTCGGTACCTAGGAGCCGGACTAGTCCGGCCTGGCACAAGAACCCTAACAAAGCTAGAATCACAACTTCTATCTAGGGTGCAAATGAGTATGAAGGTGAAAGGAATACATCTCTGAAGCTAATGTACTTTCTTAGAATCAAGAGAAATAAACTAGGACTAGAAAAGTTGAGAGTTTGATTTTAGGGAGAAATTTACCGAGATTTGAGGATTCGCGTTGAAGGAGCGCAAATCTGTCCGGATGAGTTTGGAGAGGGGTACCAACTCGTCGAGGGGAGAGTTTCCCACTGAGAGAGCTTGGATTTTGAGGGCTCAACTCAAAAATCACCTTTTGGGGGCTAGGGTTTGAGAGGAGAGGGTTTAGGTCAAGTGGAGGGAGATTTGAAACGGGCCAGCTGCTTATATAGGCAGCCGACCGGACTAGTCCGGTCTGAGGGCGGACTAGTCCGGTGTCCCTGAAAACCCTAGGAAGAGGGATTATCCGGACTAGTCCGGTGGCAAACCTGACTAGTCCGGTGTTGCTGGACAAACTAAGTATTTGTAGATAACTAATAGTGATCCAAGGACAAGTTTTGCAAATAATCTTGGTGATTATGACCAGAAAGTAATCAACACAAAAACATGGTCATAAATTCCAAGATTTCTTCATTAAAAATAGTTTTCTTAGGAAAAAAAGAGGTGAGGGGCAGTTTTAGCAATAAAATGTAACATTTGAAGTATCAACCAAATGTGCAACGTTTCAAGCCACATTTCGAGAATCAAGAATATTAAGTTCATTCCTAAGTTCACAAAACCTTTTCTAATCCAATGGTTTGGTAAAAATATCTGCAAGTTGTTTTTCAGTTCTAACATGTGAAATAGCAATGTCACCTTTTAATGAATGATCTCTAAGAAAATGATGACGAATATCTATGTGCTTAATTCTTGAGTGCTCTACTGGGTTGTGTGCAATTTTTATAGCACTTTCATTGTCACATAGAAGTGGGATATGGTTAAGATTGTAGCCGTAGTCCCTAAGGGTTTGCCGCATCCAAAGTAATTGGGCGCAACAGCTACCGGCTGCAATATATTCTGCTTCTACTGTGGAAAGTGCAATGGAGTTTTGCTTTTTAGATGACCAAGATACCAGGGACCTACCAAGAAACTGACAAGTCCCTGACGTACTCTTTCTATCGACTTTGCATCCTGCATAGTCGGCATCGGAATATCCTATCAGGTTAAATTTGGATCCTTTGGGATACCAAAGGCCCAAGGTGGGTGTGTGCACAAGGTACCTTAGGATTCTTTTTACATCAACTAAATGACACTCTTTAGGTGCAGCTTGAAACCTTGCACACAAGCAAACACTAAGCATAATATATGGCCTAGATGCACATAAATAAAGTAAAGAGCCAATCATGGACCGATATACCTTTTGATCTACATTTGGACCGTCTTCATTGAGGTCGAGATGTCCATTTGTGGCCATGGGTGTCTTGATGGGCTTGGCTTTGTCCATATTGAATTTCTTGAGGATGTCTTGTGTATATTTGGTTTGGCTTATAAATGTACCTTCTCTTAGTTGCTTCACTTGGAATCCCAAGAAGAACTTTAATTCGCCCATCATTGACATCTCGAACCTATCTGTCATAATTTTGCTAAACTCTTCACAGAAGGATTTGTTAGTTGATCCAAAGATAATATCATCAACGTAAATTTGTCATATAAATAAATGATCATCACAATGTTTAGTGTAAAGTGTATAGTCAGCTTTACCAATTTTGAATCCATTCTGAATTAGAAAATCTATAAGACACTCATACCAAGCTCGAGGAGCTTGTTTGAGGCCATAGAGAGCCTTACTCAGTTTGTAGACATGGTTGGGATACTTCGGGTCTTCGAATCCTGGTGGCTGCTCCACATAAACTTCCTCCTTGATTGGGCCGTTTAAGAAAGCGCTTTTGACGTCCATTTGATACAGCTTAAAATTATGGTGAGTAGCATATGCCAATAAAATACGAATGGACTCAAGTCTAGCTACAGGAGCGAAAGTTTCATCGAAGTCCAAACCTTCGTCCTGAGAATAACCTTTGGCCACCAGTCTTGCCTTATTTCTTGTTACTACTCCATGTTCATCTTGCTTGTTCCGAAAGACCCATTTAGTTCCGACTATGTTCGCCTTTGGTCTCTCCACTAGCTCCCATACTTCATTTCTCTTGAAGTTGTTCAGCTCCTCTTGCATTGCAATCACCCAGTCTGGATCCCCTAAGGCTTCTTCTACCCTGTATGGTTCCAGAAAAGACACAAAAGAGTAGGATTCACAAAAATTTGCAACTCGAGATCTAGTAGTTACTCCCTTTGCAATATCTCCAATGATGTTGTTGACAGGGTGGTCTCTTTGCACGCTCTGGTGTACTCTTGGGTGTGGAGCTTGTGTAGTTGCTTGTTCTTCATTATCTTCATGTACATTGTCTCCCGCAAGATCATTGCTTCCATGATGGTCCTGATCTTCTTGACCTTCCTCCTCTTGATCTTGTGCAAGGGCTCCCCCTTGGACATTGCCTCCGCGTTGAGGTTCAACTTGTGCAATTGAGTCGATTGTTTGCTCTTGTGGTAAGATATCACCAAGTCCCATTTTCTTCAGTGCTTCATATGGAGCTTCCTCTTCATCTAGCACACACTTATAAACTTCCTCCACTTGTGAGCCGTTAGATTCATCGAACACTACGTCACGTGCTACTTCAACAAGGTCGGACACCTTGTTGAAGACACGATAGGCGTAGGCATTCGATTCATAACCGAGCAAGAATCCTTCATCGGACTTCGAAGCGAACTTCGAAGCCCTCTGTTTCTTGTTCAGAATAAAACATTTGCAACCAAAAACTTTAAAATAAGAAACAGTTGGCTTTTTACCGGTAAGGAGCTCATATGGAGTTTTCTTCAGTAGTCGATGGAGGTACAGTCGATTAGTGGCATGGCAAGCGGTGTTCACCGCCTCTGCCCAAAACTGATCTGATGTCTTGTATTCATCCAACATGGTTCTCGCCATTTTGATTAATGTTCTGTTCTTCCTTTCGGCCACTCCATTTTGTTGAGGGGAGTAGGGTGCTGAGAATTCATGCTTTATCCCTTCTTCATCGAGAAACTCTTCAACTTGGAGATTCTTGAATTCTGTCCCGTTGTCACTTCTGATGTTCTTTATGGTTGATGAGAATTCATTTCGAGCTCTTCTTAAGAACTTCTTGAGGATCCCCTGAGTTTCTGATTTATCATACAAGAAAAATACCCAGGTAAATCTTGAAAAATCATCAACAATTACTAAACTTTATTTGTTACCGCCGATGCTGATATACGAGACTGGACCAAAAAGATCCATGTGGAGAAGTTCCAGTGGTCTTGCGGTGGTCATCACATTTTTGGCGGGGTGTGGTGCTCCGACTTGTTTTCCTGCTTGACAAGCGCTGCACGGTCTGTCCTTTTCAAAAACCACATCCTTAAGACCACGGATGTGAGCACCTTTTAGAAGTTTCTGCAGATTTCTCATCCCAACATGGGCTAGCCGTCTATGCCACAACCATCCCATGTTGGTCTTAGCAACCAAGCAAGTGTTGAGTTCGGCTTTATCATTGTTGAAGTCAACTAGATAAAGCTTGCCCTTCAACATTCCCTTGAATGCAATCGAGCCATCGCTTCTTCTAAAAATAGTCACACCCTCATCAGTGAATAAGCAGTTGTAACCTTTGTCGCATAGTTGGGATATTGACAAAAGGTTATAATCTAGAGAATCTACGTGTAAAATATTTGATAAGGTATGTTGAGAGGATATTTCAATGTTACCGCTACCAAGGACCTTTCCTTGGCTGTTGTCTCCGAAGTATATGCCTTCACCTAGATCCTTGTTGTGCTCGTACTCCACAAACATACCTCTCTCTCCGGTCATGTGATTTGTGCATCCGCTATCAAGTATCCATTTTGTTCCGCCGGAGGAGTAAGCCTGCAAAAAAGAATTATTCCTTGGTTTTAGGTACCCAAGCTTGCTTGGGTCCTCTCAGGTTAGTCACAAGAGTCTTTGGCACCCACACACATGTTTTCAAGTTCTTGTGGCGTGGCCCTGTATATTTGGCAATGACTCTTCCATTTTTGGCTTTCATAAGAACATAAGAAGCATTAAATGTATGAAACAATGTTTGTGGTTCAGATTCATGAGATTTTTCCTTGACAAAGACAATTCTATTCTTTGCATGATTAGAAGTAGGCATGTGTTTGTTCTTATCAAAACCAAGGCCATCTTTGATATTAGGAGGTCTAGTGACCATGTATGCACTGCGTGCATATTTGATCTTCTCCTTATCAAAGATGCCTCTTGGAGGGGCATGCATATTACGAGAAGTTGATGTATTAGAAATAATATTCTTCTTACTAGAGCAAGTGCAAGTTCCGATTGTTGTCGAACTCATATCTTTGGAGGAAGAGCTCTTGGAGGAAGAAGAGTCACTTCGCTTGAGCGACTCAACTTGCACCTCAAGGATCTTGTTAACTTTTGACAAGTTAGAAAGTTCTTCCTTGATTGCAATATGCGAGTCTTTTAGCTTTGACTAAGTTTCCTTACTCAAGACTAGCTCAACTTAAAGCGACTTGTTCTTCTCTCTTTCAAGCTCGAGAAGCTTTTCAACTTCTTGATATCTCTTCCTTTCACGGATGAGCATATCTTCTTGTCGATCAAGAAGTTCTTCCTTCTCAAAAATTTCGTTCGACAACATTTCCATTTTCTTTAGAGCAATTTTACGTAGTCCTCTAAACATTTCTTCGTTATCGCTAGAGCTGTCAAAGTCATCAATAGAGGAATTTAGCGTAGGAGGAGTGAGCCGTACCTTTTTCATGCCTTCCTTAGCCATAAGGCAAGTGTGGTTGTTCATGTCCTGTCTTCCCATGTTTGGAAAGAGTGTGGCCTTCATAGTAGGCTTCTTGATTGCAATAGTGGCCATCTCTTCTTCTTCATCGGAGGAGGACTCGTCGTTTGAGTCCCACTCCTTGCCAATGTGAGCTTGATGGTTTTGTCTTCTTTTTCTGAAATTTTTCTTTTCTTGAGATCTTGTTTCCTTCTTCTTTTTGTTTTCTTCATAGGGGCAGTCCATCATGAAGTGACCATACTCTCCGCAGTTGTAGCAAGTGCGTCGAGCCTTGGATTTTCCTTTGTCCTTGCTTTTGCCTTCATTTGAGTTGTTGCCGTGTCTTCTTTTCATCATTCGCTTGAACTTCTTGATAAAGAGTACCATTTCCTCATCATCAAGATCAGTGCTCTCGTCACTTGTGTGCCCATCGTCTTGATCTTCATGAGCTTCTTTGAGTTTGGGTCGGCATGTAGCTTTGAGAGCGACCTCTTTCCTTTTGGAGGAAGTGAGTTCGGCCAAGTCTTTGACGTATTTTGCCTCTTTCTCCATCATCTCGTGATTTATGATCTTCCCCAACAACTCATCGGGGGTCAATTTATGAAAACCAGGGCTTTCTCTAATCATTGAGCAGAGTGTGACATTTCTTGGCATGAAGGCTCTAATCATTCTCTTGACTACCTCGTGATCCGTCCATTTCTTACTTCCATAGGAACGTAACTTGTTGATGATTGCCTTCATCCGGTTGTACATGTCTTGAGGTGATTCGCCTTCTTCAATAGCGAATCTCCACAACTCTCCTTCAAGCATTTCTATTTTTGCTTCACGAACCGATCTATTTCCTTCGTGAGCCGTCTTAAGTGTATCCCAGATTTCCTTTGCACTTTCTAAGCCATCAATCTTGGTGAATTCCTCTCTACTTAATGATGATGTGATCACGGCGACGGCTTGTGCATTTCTGTGAATCTCTTGTTCTTGTTCTGGGATGAGTTCTTCATCCGTGTCCGGGATATCTATGCCAGTGCAAACGATGTGCCATAGACTAGGATTTAGGGATATTAGATGCATCTTCATGTTGTACTTCCACATTGTATAGTCGCTTCCGTCAAACTGTGGAGGTTTTCCCATAGGAATAGAAAGATAATGGTTGTTTGAGTTGAGACGGTTGTTGTTGTAAGGCTGTCGGGAGTAGTCGTGATGACCGCTCCCCGTCGTCTTCTCTTCTTCCTTTCCTTTTTGTCCTAGCAGCTTCTTTCTTAGAAGTGCCTTCATTTGTCACACTTCTTCATCATCGTGTGAGCACTCTTTCAGCACATCAAAAGATTTAGTTTCTTGTTCCTCCTCATTGATGTTCATCTTCGAGATATCGTTGTTCTTCTCAGAGGCCATTGATCTCTCCGAGATGTGAGTCTCGTTGGTGGAGAACCTTGCTCTGATACCAATTGAATGTGGCCTAGAGGGGGGGTGAATAGGCCCTTTGAATTTCCTGCACACTTAATAGAATCGTCAAAACTTAGTTGGCTGGACTAGTCCGGTTGTGTGGGCGGACTAGTCCGGTGTGCAAAAATTATGTGTGTTGATCAGGTGTTAATTGGGAAAATAAATTTCTTTAGCGGCGCAATTGAGAACAACTGATATTTGTACTTGATATTAATATAGGAATGCAGGTGTAACTTCTAATTGCCTTATGTTGAAGTTTAGCACTCAAATGATCTAATGAACAAAATTTAAACTAAATGAGACACAAGACACACGAATTTTTCCTGAGGTTCGATCTCACCACGAGATCTACGTCCTCGTTGAGGAAGCTCACACAGAGCCAGGTCTCCAAACCTTTCCCTCTTCAAGTCACCATGAAGGCCGACTTGAATCCACTATCACGGGTAATCACCAAGTTTGTGGGGCAACCTCACACGTTGAGGGCTCCCACAAGAATTACAATGAAAAAGTGATCAAATACACTCAAAAGTATTACAATGCAGAGTATGAGTGTAGAAAGATCAAACCCCAAGAGCTCGCAATTAAAGAATGATGATCTCCCAATCCCGAATCCAAGTGTTCAATTGATTTCACTCTTTTTGAACTTTAGATGTGTGGGGAGATGTGTTTTGGGCTCTTGGGACGAAGTGGCGGCGCTAGGGTTTGCTCTTTGATCAATATTCAACGTGTATGTTCATAGGAAAGTCGTGGACTCTCTATTTATAGGGTTTCCAAAAGCTAGCCATTGAAAAACCCTAACACCGGACTAGTCCGGTGCAAGTCCGGACTTGTCCGGTTCCAATGTGTTTCGAGGTCCAGAAAGTTTGACGGACTAGTCCGGTCCAACCTCGGACTAGACCGGTGCTGTGTGAAAGTTACTCCAGAATGTTCATCAGACTAGTCCGCGGACTAGTCCGATCTCCATGAATGGGAGATTACAGAAGGTTCAACGGACTAGTCCGGTCCAACCTCGGACTAGTCCGGTCCCTCAGTATGAGAGACTCTAGAAACATCAACGGACTAGTCCGGTGGATGAACGGACTAGTCCGGTCTCCTTGTGAGTGGGATTCCATAAAGGTGAACGGACTAGTCCGGTCCATGATCGGACTAGTCTGGTGCTTTGTTAAAGTTAGGTTAGTTTTAATCCATTACCCTCGCGCAAAGTTATGAGCTCTTGGATTGTGTCTTTCATACACTCCCTATACATTCAAAATCTATTTTGGTCTTCCAAGCTTCATCAAAGTATTTCTCTTTGAAGACCACTTCATTTTTCACCTTTTTGTGTGCACCGAAATGTTTCACTTGTTTGTCCTGCAATCATCTCAGTAGTTTCATTAGGATCTCATATGTTTGTCATCAATTAGCCAAAACCCACAAGGGATATCCTAGATGCACTTACAAAGACAAAGATCCATCACTTCTACATAATTTAGATCACTTACATCACCAAGAGATAGGCTAGAACTAGCTAGAGAGAGAGAGAGCTTGTGTGCCTCCATTCTTGGTGAGTGGAATCTCTAGGGTAGTGAGAGCCTTAAGGGAGTGTCCCTTGGTGTTTGTAATTGAGAGAGACTTCCGGAGCCTGCCAAGGCGTTTGTGGAAGCCCAGAGGATCGAAGTTGTACAAGGCTTGAGCTCCACCTTGCCGAGGTTGGCAAACGGAGAAGAATAGTGGAGATCCCTCGTCTCATTGACTTGGGTGTGGCTATACCCTTTGGTGGGTGCCACAACATGGATATAGGAAGATCTTGATGATCTTGCCGAACCACGGGATAAATCCTCGTGTCTCCTCGGGAGTTTGCATCCTCTTCCTCTCCCTTACATTTCTGCATTTTATATTCCACGAAGTTGCTATTTACTTCAATGCATAGATTGTTTGCGTAGGGAATTGGGCTTTTAGGAATTAAGTTTTATTGCTTAGATTTTTAAAAGAATCCCAATTCACCCCCTCCCCCTCTTGGGCATTCGATCCTTACACTCATAACTTTCATGCAAAATTTGCCGCACTTGCTAAACCGAATGATAGGAACATGCAATCTGCTGTAGTGAGTCGAAAACATGCAAAGTTTGCTCCCAAACCTACTGTTTTTTGTCCTACACATGTAACATCTTATAGGACAACAGTTGGGTACAAAAATCCTCAAGTTTTTGCTCATAAACCTGCTGTTTTATCTCAGCTTTCGCGTGTTATTCCTACTGCACGTCATATGACTTAGTACTGGATTCCTAAATGCCTTTTGACTAACCCCAGTATTGAGTCATCGACGTATTTTGCTTCTATGTAGGTTACATGCTTGAAGGAGAACTATTGGATTGTGGATTCAGGTTGCTCACGCCACATGACCGGTAACAAAGAATGGTTCTCCTCTCTCTCTTTTGTGTCACGTGTAGAGAATGTTACTTTTGCCGATAATTCTTCAACTCCTATAATTGCTAAGGGTTCAGTTAGAGTAAATGATCACTACACTTTGATGGATGTGGCAATTGTTAAGAATTTGAAATACAACTTGCTTTCTGTTTCACAACTGCTAGATGAAAATCCGGAAATTATTTTCATTAAAAATTGCTGCAAAGATGTAAATTCAAACAGTGGGCTTATTTTTTAACATGTCACGGTTTGGAAGAGTTTTTAAAGCTGATTTTGATATGTCTTCCTCTAAGCATAGGTGTCTAGTTGCTAATGATTCCAAAGATTTATATTTTTGGCATCGTAGACTTGGTCATGTAGGCTTTGATCATCTCACACGTGTTAGTGCTCTTGATCGCATACGTGGGCTGCCTAAGCTTAAAGGGGACAAAGAAATTGTGTGCTCTTCTTGTAGACATGCTAAGATGGTTGCAGGTTCACATACTCCTCTCACAATGATCATGACAACTGAACCGGTTCTACTTTTGCACTATGACACTAGGACCTTCATGTGTTCAATCCTTCGGAGGTAAATGGTATGTTCTTGTGATTGTAAATGATTATTCTAGATACTATTGGGTTTATTTCATGGCATCGAAGAATGAAGCTTTTAGTCACTTTAGAACTTTATTTCTTAAATTATCAATTGATCACCCAGGATCTTTAAAAGCAATTAGAAGTGATAATGAAACTGAATATAAAAATCAATCATTTGATCACTTTTGTGCTGAAAATGGAATAGATCATCAATTTTCTTCACCATATATACCTCAACAAAATGGTGTTGTAGAAAGAAAGAACAGAACCTTAGTTGAGATGGCTAGGACTATGCTTGATGAATATCAAACTCCTAGGAAATTTTGGGCTGATGCGATTGCAACCGCTTGTTATGTCTCAAATCGTGTTTTCTTGCACGCTAAGCTAGGTAAAACACCATATGAGCTCCGGTTTGGACATAGGCCTAGTGTTACACACTTTCGGGTCTTTGGTTGCAAATGCTTTGTTAAGAAACATTGTAATCTTGATAAATTTGAACCTAGATCCATTGATGACATGTTTCTTGGTTATCCATCTCATACTAGAGTCTACTGTGTGCTTTTACTTGACACTAACAAAATTGTGGAGACTTGTGAAGTGTCTTTTGATGAAGCTAGCACAGGTACTAGCTCAAACATTGCAGGTCCGGGTCCATATCCGCAGAGGGAGAGCATTTTTGTTGAAGATGAGGAAGAAGTGGTGCTGCTACCCAAAAATTCAGCAGCTAATGACATTGTTCCAGCTCCTGATTTTGATTCACGGCCAACACCGACGACCACCATTGCTGGTCCAGATCCACCTCAAGTCACAAGCTCATCGATTTGTGATGAACATGAAGAAGAAGAAGCTTGTGAAGTGTCCACTCCCCTCCGGGTTCTCAAAAGTCATCCTCCACAAAAAATTATTGTAAGCTTGTACGAACGAATCACACGGTCTAGGTTTTGTGATCCAAACTCTGATGCTCATTCTGCTTTTGTTGCTTCTTTTGAACCCAAATATATATCACACGCACTCACTAATGAATCTTGAATTATTGCCATGCAAGAAGAGTTAGAAAATTTTGAAAGAAATAATGTTTGGAAACTTGTACCTCCACCTCAAGGTCACACTTTAATTGGAACTAAATGGGTTTTTAAAAATAAACAAAGTGAGGATGGGGTTGTGGTTAGGAATAAGGCTAGGTTGGTTGCTAAGGGTTTCACTCAATTTGAAGGTCTAGATTTTGATGAAACTTTTTCTCCTATTGCTAGATTAGAAGCCATGAGAATTTTGTTAGCTTTTGCTGCATCTAAAGGTTTTAAGATTTATCAAATGGATGTTAAAAGTGTTTTTCTTAATGGCTACATAGATAAGGAGGTTTATGTCAAACAACCACCGGGTTTTGAGAATCCAAATTTTCATAATCATGTTTACAAACTGTCCAAAGCCTTGTATGGTCTCAAACAAGCCCCTATAGCATGGTATGATAGGTTAAAAACATTCTTACTTGAAAAGGGGTTTACCATGGGCAAGGTTGATAAAACTCTTTTTGTGCTTAAGCATGGCAATGACTCATTATTCGTTCAAGTGTATGTGGATGATGTTATCTTTGGTTGTGGTTCACATGATCTTGTGTCCAAGTTTTCAGCTATGATGAGTTCAGAATTTGAGATGAGCATGATGGGAGAACTCACATACTTTTTGGGGCTGCAAATCAAGCAAACCAAGGAGGGTACCTTTGTGCATCAAACGAAGTATACAAAAGACCTCCTAAGGCGCTTCAACATGGACAAAAGCAAGCCTCTTAGGACACCAATGGGAACAGCAACAACACTTGAACTTGATGTAGATGGTGAACCCGTAGATCAAAAAGAATATAGAAGCATGATCGAATCACTTTTGTACCTCACAGCATCAAGGCCAGACATACAATTCAGCTTATGTCTTTGTGCACGGTTTCAAGCCTTCCCACATTCTTCACATCGTCAAGCCCTCAAAAGGATTCTCAGGTACTTACATGGAACTCAAGAATTTGGCATTTTTCTTCCTTCTTCCTCAACCGTTACTTTGAAAGCTTTTTCGGATGCTGATTTTGGGTGTTGTAGGATTGATAGGAAAAGTACTTCCGGTGCTTGTCATTTTATTGGTAATTCACTTTTTGCTTGGTCCTCTAGAAAACAAAGTTCAGTTGCACTATCCACAGCCGAATCTGAATATGTAGCTGCTGCTAGTGCTTGCTCACAAATTGTTTAGATTGTTCAAACACTTAACGACTTTGGGGTTGAACTACATAGTGTTTCACTATTTTGTGATAACACTAGTGCCATTTGCATTGCCAAAACCCCGTACCACATTATAGAACTAAGCACATTGACATTAGGTATCACTTTCTCCGTGATAATGTTGAAAAAGGAAACATTGTGCTTCACCATGTAGATATCAAACAACAATTGGCTGACATTCTTACAAAACCTTTGGATTTCACTCGTTTTTGTTTCATTCTTAGTGAAATAGGGGTTATTCATCCTCATGGCATACATTGAGGGGCAGTTTTCAAACTTGAGAAGTCTATATGTGAATCTGAAATTTAAAAAATATGAGCATAGTATTTCATACATATATGACTTTGTGATTCCTTTTACATGCTGAAAGTTCTTACTACATTACTCGTGTTATACATTTTATAGTTTTTGCCATGTCTAGCACTTGGAATAATTACTTACACTAAATCTCGTCATGGTCGAACTTTCTTGCTATTTCGAACTTGTTGCATGCTCACAAGTGCTTTTAATCATAAAGAATTAATCAAGTAATCAACTCACATGTTGAGTTTTTATGAACAAATATAAATTGAGAAAAGATCAAGAGAATATGCATGCATCGCACTTCTTCTTTTGAGATGGCTTATCATTGCACTTAGATATGAACTTGAAAGAAGATGTGTATGACTAAAACCGTGTCCTTAAGCTTCTGACTGTCAAATGACATAGGCTTGGCTTGGTTGGTTAGAATAAGGCAGATGCGCATATAATCTCTTGCAAATGTCATATGATCAAAATTTGTGCTTTGAAAAATAATAAAATGCAGCAACAAGTGTCATGCTTTCAGGTTTTGAAATAGTTAAGTTTGTGAGATCATGACTTTCTTAATTTGAAAATTACATTTGATCTCTAGCATGGCTTACACTACTTTATGTATCTCATTGATGTGATAGTGTAAGTTACTTGATAGTATGACTTGGACGAGTTTTGTTTATATGTATATGTTATAATATGTTCATAACATTTGAAATTTCTCTTTTGAACCTTGCTGAATACATTGTCAAAGGGGGAGAGATAATAGATAATATGTGAAATTTTAAAGATAAGTATGCAAGGGGGAAAATTGATTACACATTGCACATATTATTTTGACATGATTCTTCTCAGGGGGAGAATTTGTTTTTCTTCTCATTTTATTTCTATTTTACAAAGGGGGAGAAATTGTTCTCAAAAATTTTCATGCCAATGTTCGGATTTTAAATGGTGTTGCCAATGCATTCATCAAGGAAGAGATTGTGAGACCTATGTGTGCTGAATACATTGGCTTTGACAATACAAGTTATAAATGCTGCTATAACATTTTTTAGCAAGGTCCGACTCTAGCTCCGAGCTTCTACAAGGTCCGACAATAGGTCTGACTTGCTTTGTCAAGGTCCAATATATTTTTGGGTTGCTACGGTGAGATTTGTCTTTAGCTCCGGCATGTCTTTGTTAAGCTCCGATATGTTTTTGCTAGGTCTGACTTATGTTGATTAGCTCCGACGTGTTTTTCTAGCTCCGGCGCTAGGTTGTACTAGCTTTTGTAAGCTCTGGGTCAAGCTCCAGTTAGTTTTGGCAATATTCGGAGCTTGATCGCAGTGTTTCTACTTTTAACTTGCAATGATTCGTAGTTGCTTTACATTGATGGAAAGTTGCCTAGTAATCTTTTACTATGTTTTTGATGTGTTTTGGTGGTTATAACTGATATCATTTTTGCTATGGTTTGCAACATGCTTATGTGAGGTGCCCATGTAAGGTGTTGTGGTTTCAGAACTAACGAGAGTCAAGTCAAGGACTTGTGCTCGGAAGTATTGGTTATTTGTTCATGTGCAGGTGTTGCTTGAATTCAAGACATGGCTGGTGACGGGATCCATTGAACTATTCTTAGGGAGAAGATGAGGTTCAACAACCAAGTTTGGGAGGAATTGTGGTTGAGTTGATCGGGAGGTCGCGCAACATGTTTGAATCAAGAACAATGCATATGAAGGTATCGTGGACGTTGTTGGAAGATGTTTGCACGTGTTCAAGGAGTGCATCGACATGGCTGCATGGTTCCAAGGCGTGATGAAGAGATGTGGACGTAAAAATTGGTCGAAAAGGTCCAACCGACTAGGTTATGGACTCAGTCTGTGGCTGAGTCGGGTTTGACTCAAATATGGAAAGATTTGAGTTGGTTATGATAGGATTTTGTGTGGGTCACGAATTTGGGTTGTTTTAGGAATGTGGGATACGTTCCTAATGTGTTTGGAAGTCTTAAGATTGCTTTTATCTGTGTATAGAAGAGTCCTAAGCAGTTATGGAAAGTTTCGATTCGTGAATTGAGTAGGATTAGAGTCCTAGTTTGGTTTGGGTTGGCCTCATGGCTGGTTATATAAGCAAGGGAGGCCAGAGCTCGTGAGAGACGACTTTTTGGGCTGTTCCTCTTGTGTTCTATTGAATAAAGATCATAGTTTAAAGGAACTTTTCGCCTTGTTCGTCCGACTTGTTCCAGACAAGTTTTTCTCGTCGAGTTTTCTGCACAGCACTATCTTTCTTAGGTGTTTTGTCATAACTCGAGGTTTACAGATCCAATTGACGTGATTCTTTTTGAGTTGTCTTCAAAACTTGATTATCTGTCGTCTTTCAAAATTTCATAGTCATTGGATTCGTGGTTTCTGATCTACATGAGTTTCTTTGCCGCATTCCAGAACTGTTTTTCTCGAGTAGGACAGATTGACCTTTGTTCGATCTTTCAATCGTAACTTGAGTTTCTCTCGACGGATTTGAGTGATTCTTTTTGTGTCGTCTTCGTGACTTGATTCTCTCTGATATCTATCACTTTTGTCACGGTGAAACACGTTTAGATTAGTCTCACACACGATTTTTTTAACAGATCGTTTTTTTGCCGAAGGGGTTGGGATTTAATTGTTTCTGCTACGTATGATTTTTTAATCTTCCATTCACCCACCCTCTGGTAGCTTTTCACGTGCTCTTCGATCCTACAGCAAGTGCACAGAAACTTTCGTGCAACATTTCACCCAAGAGTATTCCCAAGGGTATCGTATTTATCCCAAAGGAAGGCAATAGAGTAAAGTGAACACTACTCTTATGATCAAGCTATGGGATACTAATCAATTATAACAACAGGGGTAGGTTCATAGTATATGGGTAGTATGACACACACCTAAGCAAGCTATTCCAAAGGGTAGATGGGTCCTAATGGTGGTTAGACTAAGGATTGCAGAGTTGCTCTTACAATGCTTCTAATATACATATACATAGCCTAGGTTAGATACTAATGAGCATGTCAATGGTGCATACTTATGCTAAGTTGTTCAACACATCGGTCACGGTTTTACCCTTAGCATTACTAGGATGACTCCCGCCAAGAGCCTGTGGCATAGCCGAACGTGGAGGATTATAGAGGACAGATAGGGTTGTCACCGCCTACTGCCTACCTCTTCAATCTGTGGGTCTACGAGACATCCAACATTACTTAACTATCCTAGCACCATGCTAGCATATTAAGTAAATACCTTAAGAGTCATGACACAAGCCATCTTAAGACAATGACTAACCTAAACATAATTGAACCAATGTTGAGACATAGCAAACGTTATTCATATCAACATGATCATATGATAACTAATTAGACTATAGTGGGGGTTTGTAGTGTTTATGATGATAGATTAAGAGTGATATGACATAATCATAAAGACTACTCCTACCACATACATGGACTCCACAATCAAACAAGAAACGCTTAATACAAGTATATGAATAAAAGAAGACTAAAGATAATATCTTTATTATGTATGAAGTCACAAATATAAGAAAAGATACATGAGCCATACCTTCCCAATTTGGACTTGGGACTAGAGGCTTTCCTCCTTATAGCCTAACTCCACTAAGGACTAAGAGAATTAGTGTATACAATAAAATGATGCTCATGTGGTGTGTGTTGAAGTGAGGGGTGAGGGGTCCTATTTATAGGTGGAGAAGGGTCGATTCCCGCCTCCAAAAGTTAGCAACTCAGTCACCACTGACTTCTTCAAGCCAGGAGGAGCCAACACGTGTGGAAGTTGACCGAGTATGGCGCGAGAAGCACTTCGACCAATTCCACTATGCTTTCTCGGGGTGACTTCCAGGTGGGTCTCATTGACTGTTATAGGGTGTACACCGTTGGATGGCCTCAGATACTTCTTTTTGTGGGCCATTTGATCCATGTGGTGCCATGTGTCGATGTTTGATTGGCTGGGATGGTATTCTATAGGATTGCTTCCCCCCTTTTGCCTTAATTCCTGCATAAAATGTTTGCATACACAAATTCTCCTAGGACAAGAGAAAATAGGTTAAATAGAAAGGTGATGTGTGCAAGAAATGATAATTCCTTCACTTAATTGAGATATATTGATGAGTTAAATTGGTATATAACAACCATCAACAAACTCCCCCAAGCTTATCCGTTGCTCGTCCCGAGCAAAGTCAATACTTTAGGTTGATGATCAGGAGTTGCTACAATATTCTATTTTTCAAAAGTCCCATGTGCACAACAAAAAACTCTTCCTAGTATTGCAAAAATTGGCATGGTACTTCACCCATCTTAAGTCATTATGGGGATTATGCCATCTCCTATTCATGGGTGGTTGAAAGATAGAACAGCAATCGGAGCACACATACCCCAGAAATCAAGTTCCACTCAAATTCCGGAAATTTCAATTTAGATTATAAGTACCTCAATTTGATTCTCTCAGTCTCTCCTTTATTTGTAGTGGAAATATGTCCTCACCGATGCATTTTTGCCAAGATTCATCCTACCACTAAATAAGGCTTGTATGTGGAGCTTGGTAGGGAATACAGTTGGCATATTTGCAACACATAATATTGCTAAGTTAAAAAAGCAAGTCTTAGGAGAAATCAATTCAAAACTATTTGATTCCAGACTTGTGTATGTGTGATGGAGTGGAAGTGGATGTGGATATTTGAGATGACTCCTTTTTGTGTGGACTCTCTTATTTTGCAGAGATGAAACATGGCTATTTTTTCTTTCTTTTTTGTTTTCTTTCTCATGCTTATGATGTAAGCATGCATTTTATTTTTCTTTTTCTTGTAGCCATGTCTTCTACTTCCTTTTTTGCAATAACTTGGAGAGAGTACTCAACATGAAGGGTATGGAGTTTCTCTTTTTATTGTGGAATGATGGTATGACGGGATTTTGCTTGCTTCTAGTGTAGAAGTATAGCATGTGCAAGTGAAGTCTTGAATTAAAAAAGTAATGAATGAAATCTCACATAGGTCTATACTAGTTGACAAATCTCAATGTGAAGAAAAATAGCACATGCATAAGGTCTATCAATGTCATGTATCATATGGCTTTGGTAGGTATTTCCAATCAAATGAAGAGAGTAACTTAAATCATTTTAGAATTTTTCCGAAAATCTAAGTTTCACTTTCAAACTAGGAATGACAACCCTATCACTATATAATATCTCACAACATCTTAGCATTGCATTAAGCTTTTGCTACCCACAATTTCTAAATCAAGGCAAAAATAATTCTAGCCAATGAAAGCAATATTTTGGAGAGTAGTAAGTTGTAAACTAGGGACTTAGGAAAATTAAAACAGAGCAACTATTCATCGTTTCATCTATGTGAATTCCAAATCATTCTTACTTCTCATCTTTTATTTTATTTTGAAAGCAATTCTACTCTACTTTTTTAAAGTTTTTTTTTATATATATGCAAGGTGGATGACGGGTGAATGGAAAATAAATATGCAATGGGTGTCATACCAGTTACCTCAAGTGAGGGTCCTCCCCCAAGCTTGTTCTTGGTCAAGGTCTGCGGTAGGGGTTGGAACCTTAACGACGGATGTAGGCCATGAGATTTGCCTAACCTTGCTACAGCATTGATTTGACATTGGAGTATTGAGTGTTAATGTTGGGTTGCCTTCCATGGGTTCCACGAGTGTGGTCGAAGAGAGTGTTATCGATGTCACTCATCCACACCTCAAGGTTTCCATAGGTTGGATGTACCTTGTTATTCCTTGGCTAAGGTAGTGATAACCCTTCGCACAAAGGCATGACGTGCACTCAACATGCGTTGAGTATGTTTCAGCATTCTTTGGCTAAGGTGTATCATACCTTCTCGCCATATAGGAACAACTTGTTTCCCTCATGCATTGGATGTGATCCGTCATTCCTTGGCTAAGATAATGATGCCCTTTGGCCACAAAGGAGTGACATGTACCCAACATATGTTGAGTATGATCTGTTATTCCTTGACTAAAGTACGACATACCTATAACCACAAAGGAATGACGTGCACTCAACATGGGTTGAATGTGATCTGTTGTTCCTTGGCTAAGGTATAAAATACCTTCTAGCCACATAGGAACAACTTGCACCCAATATACATTGGATGTGATATTGTCATTCCTTTGTTAAGGTGCATCATACCGTTTAGCCATAAAGGAATAACTTACACCCAATGATGGTGGCAATTCCCTTGAGCTTGAATGAGTGCTTAGAATAGTTGAGAGCATGATGCCCTCACCTATTCTTAGCAGCCCATTGGTTGCTCATGGAGAGTTTCCATGTTAAACCTCTGGCCTTGTATAGTTATGGTTGACCTTCAGGCTTAATTTCCGATAGGTAGCAACCATCCTAATTTACACCTTGGCCAAGAGATGTTGAAATGGAATCCTCTAAGGATTCCAACTATCGGATCTTTGAATGTCTGCATAGTTATTTTACTCCTGCAAACTTCCCTTCTATGATAGAAAGGGATGGTTAACTCCCAATACTATTACAAATGAATTTTCGGATTAGGTAACCAAATCTTCATTTGTACGTACGGGGAAAAACAAGACTAAAGATGCATTGGGGCCAATTTCAAGTGTATTCATGAACAATGTATTATTCATTGATAGGAGTGGAGCTTTATAGATAAATCAATTTGCACATTTTATAAAGCTCCTACTCATAGCAATGCAAGTGGTATAAGTACACTATATAAATCCCTTCACCTTGTAAAATTTTTAACCATCATAGCTTTTTACAAGAGCAAATATTTATCGTGTGTGTCGGTACCCTGTGTACCAGGTACCCCATGATACTGCAAGAAGTGCAAGAGAAGTCCACCTGTCCGAGTTGAAGGCTCCCTTAGGCCCCACATGTCACACGGCAGCGGACATGCCTCCCTCATATGGGTAGCTCCGGGACTGCCATGTGTAATAAAAGACCGGAGCTAAACTCCCGACATAAGGAAGCTCCGACGTTGACACATAGATATTGATCCCAGACCTAACCCCCCGTAGAGGAAAGATCCGGCGCCGCCACGTGTATGTCAGTTCCGGAACTATCTCCCCACGAAGGGAAGCTCCAGAACTGCCATGTGTGGAGCTTCCGGACCTACAACACCAACAGAGATGATTGGCTGATCCCCAACAACAAGAACATTCAAGGGACAATTAAAGAGGCAGTTACAAGACCTGATTACGTGTTATTAATGCTATATTAATGGCACACGATCAGTGGACTGTTAATAGGGGTAACGTAGCTATCAAGGCACGTTATTACCCTATTAATCACGCTTAATACTCATAGACTATGTATTTGGTTATTGAATACGCCAGGGCCACATGTTGGGCCAGGCAAATGTTGTAACGACCAGTCCTTAGACTATAAAAGGACTGTGTTGCACGGTACATGACCGAATCCAAGCTCACAGGCATAATAGTGCTACAAACTTACTCAATACAACAACACACACCACGTGGAGTAGGGTATTACGCTCAGGCGGTCCAAACCACGTAAATCTCACTTGTCACCATCTTGTTCTTGATCTCTGCGCGCCCAAGCCAATACAAGAACCTTCGCGGGCTACATTTAGTAGTACCGGGGGAAGTGTCATTTAACCACTTCGACATTTGGCGCGCGAGGAAGGGGGTGCCTGAGATCACGAGACGGTGAACTCCGCCGCAGGATCTTCCAACGCCAACCACGCTGAACAGCTTGCTGGAGGCAATCCCACCCAACATGCAGCAGCAAGCAGGTGTTGTTGTCCCAGTTGGCGTCATGCCACCACCACCATCTGCCCCAGCAAATAATGCTGGACAACAGGATGGGGTACTTGTGTCAGTCACAACATCGGCAAACAACAACCCCTAGAACGCGCTAATTTCTGCGCGAACTCTGTTGGAGCACCCACCAGCGCCTGGAGCACCTCAGGGTGCGATGGAGTAGTGGCGCGCTGATGTACAACATCTGGTTGCAGCCGCAGCCGATGCCATCAGCAACCAAGGTCCACCCCCTTCGGGGTTGGCAACAACGCAATGTAGGACCTTGTCTGGAAGACTTGGTCCTCACGTGTCACAGCACCGACGACGTGCTGCATGTCAGCAGGTGACTTCACTGCCTTCTGGGGCACGACGCACCCACACCATCACCAGTATTCTGACTCATGACATGCAGTCAGAACTTGATCGCCGTTACCGGTAGCAGGACAGCCGCGTCCATATCGAGCGTGCTTGAGAGAGGTGAGAGGCTCGAGACAACCCTGCTCCTCAGGGAGTAGGGGGAGGCTATTTTGCCCTGGCCATGCATTTACACATGGTCAGATGGCCATAGAAATTCTGGCCTCATTGGCCGGAGAAATTCGACGGGACCATCAATTCTGCTGGGTTCCTTCAAATCTACTCCACTGCTATACTTGTAGCGGGGGGCAATGAGGCCGTGATGGCCAACTACTTCCCAGTGGCTCTGAATGAGACTACAAGGTCCTGCTTCATGAGTCCTCCACCCGACTCCATCAATAGTTGGGAGGAACTATGCCAAAAGTTCACTGCCAACTTCAGGAGTTCATACACTCTACTAGGCACTGAACTAGACTTGTTCTCTGTGAAGCAAACAATGGGGGAACCACTGCGATCCTTTTTCTAGCGGTTTTCTCAAGTACGCAATACCATCCCCTCAATCTCGAGCGCTTATGTTATTGTTGCATTTAGACAGGGCGTTCGAGACAAAAAGATGCTGGAGAAGCTGGCAACCAAAGAAGTCACCAGTGTCACGAAACTCTTCAGCTTAGCAGATAAATGTGCTAAAGCTACGGAGGGACATGAGATGCACTCCAAACCCCCTCCGGAGGCTAACAAGAAATCTTCCAAGACAGAATCCACTACATCCGGAGGTGGCAAAAAGAAAAAGAAGTCCAACGGCAAGAAGAAGCCATCGGCCGGTGCACCTACTGCTGTGGCTGCTGCAGCTCTGGGTGGCCGGGGGCCACACCCTGAAAAACGACCTTGTCCTTCGTCAGAAGACTGTAGCAGCTCTAAGATATGGTGTCCGATCCACAAGACGGACAAACACAATCTGGAAGAATGCTGAGAGGTCCGGAACCTTGTCGAGTGCTACAACAAGCACTGAGAAGAAGCTCCTTTCCTCCAACGGGAAGGAAAACAAAAAGTTGACGAAGCTCTGGCTGGAAAAGAGCTAGGCTTTCAGGACCACAAGAAGGTTTTGAAGGTTGTATACAAAACCGTCGACAATGACTTCGACATATCAGACAACGAGCAACAAAAAACCCTGAACACCATTTATCGTGGTTCCTGGGACATCACCTCTCGCCACATCCTCAAGACAATGTGGCGGGACATGGCTGCTACAGCTCCTACTGCTAGGGCAGAGCCTCATCGGAAGTGGATGGACACCCCCATCATTTTTTATTCTTCGGATTGCCCTCATAACATGATCGAAGCTGGCCAACTCCCATTGATGCTGTCTCTAACCATTAACAATGTTCAACTCCACCCTGTAATGGTGGACGGAGGTGCAGGGATGAACCTCATAAGCTTTGAAGCCTTCGTCAAGATCCAGCACTGACCTTTGGACCTTCGCCCCTCTCGACCTTTTTCTGGGGTAGGTCCTGGGGCCATTACCCCTCTCGGCTCAATCACACTCCCAGTGACCTTCGGGACTCGGGAGAATTATAGAACCGAGAATCTAGTCTCCGACATGGCACAGATCAATTTACCATTCAACGCCATATTGGGTAGGCCTGCTTTGTACAGGTTCATGGCTGCCACCTACTATGGCTACTTGGTGTTGAAGATGCCAACACCTTCGGGCGTTCTCCGGATCCGCGGGGATCGCACTGCAGGAATCACTGCATTGGAAGAACTCCACGCGCTTGCTACAGCGCATGAGGAAGCATCCGTAAAGGAGCTAGCTCCAAAACCTTCGAGCTCTCGTCATCGAGGCTCAACCTCCGAACCCCGTGTGCAACCAAGCGGAGACACCGACGTTCTCGTCAAAGTCGTCCAAATCAGTTCTAATGTTGCTCAAACCACCCGTATATCGGGAGGTCTGAACAACAAATAGGAACTCATGCTCATCACTTTCCTCTGGGAGAATGTCGACATGTTTTCCTGACAACCGTCACAAATGCCTGGGATCCCTAGGGAGGTGATTGAGCACAATCTGAAGATTTATCTTGATGCACGGCCTGTACACCAAAAGCCCCAAAAGCAATCAGTTGAGCTGCAAAACTTCATCCGAAAAGAGATTAGGAAGTTGCTCAATGCTGGTTTCATCTGGGAGGTGTTTCACCCAAAATGGTTGGCAAACCCAGCCATTGTACCCAAGGCCGGTGGGAAGCTTCGGATATGTATCGACTACACCACCTTAAATAAGGCATGCCCAAAAGATCCTTTTCCACTTCCTAGAATAGATCAGATAGTGGACTCCACCTCTGAGTGTGAGCTATAGTGTTTCTTAGATGCGTATTCTGGATATTATCAGATCCAAATGTCTAAGGAAGATGAAGAGCATACATCCTTCATAACAGTAGATGGATTATATTGTTATACTTCCATGCCCTTTGGTCTCAAAAATTCTGCTTCAACCTTTGTGCGAGCTATGTACAAAACATTTGGACAGCCAATTAGAGACTTAGTGGAGGTGTACGTCGATGACATCATTGTAAATATGAAGAACAAGGAGCCCCTCCTTGATAATTTGCAAGCCGTCTTTGACAAGCTGCGCATCACGCGTATCAAGCTGAACCCAGACAAGTGTGTCTTCGGTGTTAGATCTAGGAAACTCCTTGGTTTTTTAAGGTCTTACCGAGGAATTGAGGCAAAACCGGCAAAGATCAAGGCTATAGAAGATATGCGGCCCCTAGCCCACATCAAAGACGTCCAAAAGATAACTGGGTGTCTGGCTGTGCTCAGCGGGTTCATCTCAAAACTGGCAGAGCGAGCACTACCCTTCTTCAAACTTGTAAGGAAGTCCGGACCATTTCATTGGTCTAAAGAGGCAGAAAAGGCATTTCAAGAGCTAAGCAGCTCCTCACTACACTACCAATTTTGGTAGCTCCGAATCCTGGTTAGCCTTTACTCCTTTATATTTCTGCAACTACAGAAGTTGTCAGCATGGTTCTGGTCGCGGAAAGACTAGAGCCACATCCAGTTCAGGAGCCTAAACCCCTGTGAGAGGGTCCGGAGCTACCTGAAGGCGAGTCTGGGTGACACGGATCTTTAAGACAGAGTTCTAGAAGATCAACCACTCTCATCTGGGGGAATTCTAACGACTATTCATGAGGATTCGGACCCATCCGACAAGGTCCAGGTTGAACAAGAAGAAGATCTAGACCCCTCCGGGAGCGTCCGGGAAGCTCAACAAGAAGGTCCACACCCCTCCGGGAGGGTTCGGGTCGATGGAGAGGAAGCTTCGGGTCCCTCCGAGAGGGTCCGGACTGTCCAGCGCCTAGTGTACTTTATCAACGAAGTACTCCATGATGCCAAGACAAGATACATTGAGGTGCATAAGCTGCTTTATGCAGTTCTTATTGCCTCATGGAAGCTTCATCACTACCTCCAAGCCCACAAAATATCAGTGGTAACTTCTTATCCACTGAGCGCTATTTTGCATAACCCTAATTCTACTCGGATCATTGCAAAGTGGGCAGCGGAGCTAGCCGAGTTCGATATTGAATTCGTGTCGCGGTAAGCAATCAAGAGTCAGACTCTGGCTGATTTCATGGCGGAATGGACTCCCTCTCCATCAAACCCCGGGGGCCCTAGTGAGCAGAAACTGGAACCAAAGGTTCTAGTATTCACCAAGCCTCACTGGACTCTCTACTTTGACGGCTCCGTGCAGAAGTAGGGGGCTGGAGCTGGAATCCTTCTCCTCGCTCCGATCAGGGAGAAGGTCAAGTATATGGTTCACCTTGACTTCAAAGCAATGAACAACATGGCGGAGTATGAAGCTCTCATCTACGGACTTAAGGTGGCACTATCCTATGGTGTCAAATAGCTGCTAGTGAAGGGTGATTCACAGCTCATCATTAAACAAGTCAAAGGTGAATGCTGCTGTAATAATCCCCAACTAGCTGCTTATCTCCTTGAAGTTCAGAGACTCTAGAAGGACTTTGAAGTCCTGGATCTCCACCATGTTCAGCATCTTCACAATGCTGAAGCCGACGAACTCTCGACAAAGGCTTCAACTGGAGCTCCGGCTCCCAACGGAATCTTCGTCTGGAGGTTGTCAAGACCAACAGCTCAATCTGCCAAACTAAGCGAAGGGGGCGAGACCAGCACCTCGAAGCTGGCGATCCCGATGGCCCTGTTACCATGGCATCCACCAAGGGTCATAGAAGTTGTCGGAAGCTGCGAGCAACCCAACACGCAAGACTCAGAAGCTAAAGTTAGCTTTGATGCATGGATCTTGGAGATCCAGAGCTACTTGAAAGATAACATCCTTCCTGAAGACGGTGTATCCCCTGACCGGATCGTCGGGTTGGCTAAAAGATACACACTGGTAGATGGGGATCTCTACCGGCGTGGTTCCAACAATGTCCTAATGTAGTGCATTACAAGGAAAGAAGGCTGTGAACTTCTCACGGAAATCCGTGGAGGCGAGTGTGGGAAACACACATCTTCCTGCATGTTGGTTGGTAAAGCCTTCCGGCACGGTTTTTACTGGCATACAACACTCCAGGATGTAGATTCACACACCGGCTCAATCACTACAAATGATACCTCCTACATGGCCATTCGCTGTGTGGGGTATGGACATCTTGGGACCATTCCCAAAAGCCGTCAGAGGTTACAGGTTCCTGTATGTCGCCATCGACAAATTCACTAAGTTGTCGGAAGCTACCCCAGTTGTGACAATCAACAAGCAATCAGCAATCAAGTTCTTGAAGTCCATAATATGTAGATTTGGAGTTCCAAACAAAGTCATAACTGATAATGGAACTCAATTTACAAGCGTTGCATTCCAAGAATATTGCGAAGACCTTGGCATACGAGTCAGCTATGCATCAGTAGCTCACCCAGCAAGCAATGGCCAAGTCGAGAGAGAAAATGCAGAAATCCTAAAAGGACTCAAGACGCGCACATACGAGCGCCTAAAAAAGCATGGAGCCAACTGGATTGAAGAGCTTCCATCCACATTGTGGGCAAACAGGACAACACCTAACCGGTCAACTAGGGAGACGCCTTTCCTCCTGGTGTACGGAGATGAAGCAGTCCTTCCTCCGGAGATCACCATGGGGTCCCTCTAGGTCCGGACCTTTGACGAAGCCGCACAGGACCAGCTCCGGCGTAAAGACCTTGACCTCATCGATGAGGGAAGGTGCCAGGCAGCTGTTCGGATTCACGCTATCGCCAAGCGCTTCGGTGCTATCATCAAAGATATATGTGCAACCGCCAGCTCAAGGAAGACGATCTGGTGCTGCGGAAGATACTAACTCGCAAAGGGATGAATAAACTTTCCCCCAGCTGGGAAGGTCCCTTTTGAGTGATCAAAGTATCCTGGCCCGGATGCGTTCGCTTGGCAACTGAGGATGGGACTTCGCTTCCTAATCCTTGGAACATCGAGCACCTCCGTAAGTTTTATACATAGGATCACGGAGGTGAGTCTGTAATTATGCATAATGTATGTTATAGATTCAATACACAGAGAAGGGTAGGTCCTCCGAGAGAACATTCGGACCCCTCTAGGAAGGTCCGGGAAGTTCAAGTAACACTTTATACAGTCACATCACTAAAAGTGTAACTACCTGTCCGGGGCTAGTAAAAGATGTATAGCACACTGAGCTTGGTCCTGTACCCTAAGTGTGTCCTTGTCTCCCCTGTAATCTGGATCTATAATAAAAGACATTGTTGTGCAAAAACAGACTCCACATGCATTTATTTTTGTACAAGGCTCGGTATATCAAATTATTATTTTTATCCTTATTGTCTATAATGAAGTTGTGCAATCACAGTATATTGAAGACGCAAAAAGAGTGGATTTCATTAATTCAATGTACTGGATTACAAAATCGGGATTACAGCAAAGGGCAAAAGGAAAAAGTCCTAGCTATTGGAGGATCTAAGTCCTGCGGAAGAATGAGGGGACTTCCTTGGCAACTTCTTGGATGCTGGCCTTGGCGGCGTCCTCATCTTCAGCAACGGGACCTTTGAGCACCGGGTCCAGGGAGAATTGGGGATATAGGCTCACATAACACATCAGCACATACTCTACGATGTTTGAAGCCAAAGATTTCCCCTCTATCTCCAGCTGGTCCAGAATGATGTCACCCATCGCGTTGAGTTTGCCGCCAGCATCATTGAGGGCCACCAGTCCTTGGTCCATGTCCAGCTCCAGATTGTCCGGACGTACAAGACTAAAGCCTAGTGGTGTCAACGCTTCATTGGCTCGCCCTAAGAAGGCCCACACTTGAATAGACTCAGTCTCCCTCAAGCCCCGCAGCTCCTCTAGTGACCTTCGGGCGGCCGCAAGCTCCGAACCTTCCCGAGCAAGGCGCTCGACCACTTTGGCATGTTGCTGCATATTCTCAACAACTTGCTTTTCGCGATCGGTTAGCTCTATCTCTCGGAGGTGGATACAGTTTCACCGTTCTGCCGGGTCTTTCTCCCTCCCTCTTACTTTCCCTTCTCTGGTGCCAACATCATCTTCTCTTTTTGATAGCTCCTGCCCCAGTTTCTAGTACTTTTCCTCTTCCTCCTTACTCCACAACTCAAACTTCTTTGAGCGATCTGCCAAATTTTGATCTCCCAGAGTCAACTTCTCGGCGAGCTCCTCCTCTCTCTTCAAAAGATGTTCCTATTGTTCCAGGAGCTTCGCTTCCCTCGCCTCAAGGTCCGCTCAACGCTTCAGGAGGACCTCATTTAATATATTGAGGTTTTTGTGATGCTCATCAGCAGCATCACTCCTTTCCTTTGCTTGCTCGAGGATCTCCTGAGAGTTAGCATCGAGCGCCCTTATGGCGGCTTCCTTCTCTTCTAGCAGCTTGCCCCAGTACTCCATCCGGGCCGTTTCCCTCTTGACCCACTCCTTCTGGTCAACAAGCCTTGTCTGAGCAAGCCTGGTCTCAAAATGAAGCCTGTTGCACCAACACCTTAAGGTGTGGCGCTCCTCTTCCAGGACCTTGCTCTCATGATCAAAGGCAAACTGAACTTGTCGGAGGCTTGAGCAGGCATTGTCTATGGACAATGCCAAGGGGATAGGCTCCGGACCTGCTGGGGTTATCTCTGCCAGTTCCAGGGGATTCTCCATAACAAAAATAGGATCCCACACTACAAGTGAGGTCCCCTAAGCTATTGCGGCACTAGGGCCGCTCTCCAGGAGCTCTTCATCAATAGTAGAGGAAGAACCTGAATGTAGGCCTAGAGGAGGGGTGAATAGGCCTTTTTGAAATTTCTCGGTTCCTGTAGCACTTCAACAACAAGGTCAAAACCAGATATATCGGACTAGTCCTGTAAAGTGCGGACTAGTCCGGATTTCACGGGCTAGGTTGATCAAGTTAGGTCAATTTGATTGTTTCGTTGACGTTTGCAGCGGAAATATAAACTTTAATAACAGTTCAATAGTTGTATGTCAAGTTCTATTGCAAGTATGATTCTTGTTCAACTATTTAACTTGCATTCAACAAAATGAATCAAACCCTAAATAATGTTGATCAACTAGAATGATGAACACAAACGAACAAGACACAAGATTTATCTCGTGGTTCGGTTACCACGAAGGCAACCTACGTCCACGTTGAGGAGCCCACAAAAGGACCGGGTCTTCACCAACCCTTCCCTCGTCGGATCGCCACGAAGGCCAATCCTCTTCCACTAATCACACAGGGGTAAATCACCAAGTTGAAGGGGCGATCTCACAAGTTGAGAGCTCCCTTGATTACAAGTTTCAAGACCACCAATAACACACATCGAAATATACAAATTGAGATACAAGAGTGTGTTAGAGATTCAAACCAAGAGCTCAATCGTGTGCCAAGTGCCTCTCCAATGATCTAGAAGTGATCTTCAATGGATTGATTGATTTTGCACTTAATTTCGTGGAGAGAGATGGTTTTTGAGTCTCTTGGCAGGTCTGACGGCGCTAGGGTTCGAGAGAGGATGAAAGTGGGCCGTGCACCTCTATTTATATGGGGTTTCTAGAAGTTACCGTTAGGGTTCAGAAAGATCGGACTAGTCCGTGGTGGTCACCGGACTAGTCCGGTGTGCTGTGTGTAGCAAACCCTAAGTGTCCAAGAATATCGGACTAGTCCGGTTGAAAACGGACTTGTCCGATTTCGCTGCTGGAAATCTTCGGACTAGTCCGATTGTCATCGGACTTGTCCGGACCTGTGAAACCCTAAGTGTTTAGGATGACAAGTCCGCACTTGAAGGACTTGTCCGATTTAGATCAGAGTGTATATCGGACTAGTCCGTGTAATCACCGGACTTGTCCGAAGTGGATCAGAAAGAATATCGGACTAGTCCGGTAGAGACCGGACTTGTCCGATCTAGTGCAGAAAGTGATATCGGACTAGTCCGGCTGATATCGGACTAGTCCGGTCCTGTATAACTTTGTGCATTGTGTGTGTGTGATCAAATGAGATTGACCTCTTGGGTGTGTTTCCTTAACACACTCCATACATACTAAACTACTAATTTCTTCTCCTTGAGCTCAAATTCATTTTCCTTCTCAATTTCCCTCTTTTTGGTACTTTGCTCATTTTTCATCATTTTCCTGCATTCATCTAAACAAAAGGATTAGGATCCCAATTGCTTGTCATAAATCATCCAAAACCCACAAGGGAGCCCTAGATGCACTTTCAATCTCCCCCTTTTTGGTGATTGATGACAACCAATTGAGATTTCACAAAATGAGGTATAAAATGAGATTTTCATAAAGTATGCACATATGACTCAAAAATACATCAAGCAACAAGATAATTATTCATGTGTGCATTCTTTATGGTGGGATGCATACTAAGAGCATGAATGCATTAAGAATGACAGAATTTGCATTGATCAACTAATATCAAGTGAATATGGCATTTCAGGAGCAAAAATTCAGATTTCATCACACACTTGCAAATTAATTGAGCAATTTAACACAGGACCAAACATGATATGAAAATAGTGTTAAACAAATACAATCACAATTAAAAATACATAGAGAGCTCTCTCCTCGCATCCTATTCAGCTAAAGCTAAGACTAGAGACTCCCCCTCAATCTCTCCCCCTTTGGCATCAAGACACCAAAAAGAGAGAGAGGAAGGTCCTAGGGCTTCACTCTTCGCTGTCAGTCCTCTCATCGTCTTCATCGTCTTCATCGCTTTCAGCTTGATGAGGGTGAGAGGAAGAAGGAGGAGCGGAGCTGCTCGAGCCCCCAATGCCAAAATAGGCAAGCTCGGAGGGAGTCAAGGGGCTGAGCTCGGTGATGTCCGGATCAGAATCTTCAGAAAGTACTGGAGATCCAATTGGGTTGATCTCCAGCTTCTCACTCAGCTGCTTCACATTGGCTTTTATGTACCTCATGTTCTCCTTCCTCTTCTGATTTAGCTTGTGAAGCTTCACTTCAGTTTTCTTGCATGAGGAGAAAATTGCAGCCAAGTACTTGAGGATCCCACTGGCGGATCCTTTCTGATGGGCTTCCCTGGAGGGAGGAGGAGCCCTAGCAGCTTCTTCTTGCCTTGCCGGTGCCTCAGGGCTTGAGGCCGGCGATGGAGCAGCCTGGACACTCACTGGCTGAGGCTTCTGAGGCCTCAGTGGAGTGTGCTCCACATCCTTCACAAACTCGATCCCTGTGACCTTCTCAATCATAAACATCAGGTAGGGAGAATAGCCATAGGACCGGTTGGGGGTGCTTGAGATGTTGACCATATCGTTCCAAATGTAATCTGCAACATCAAACTGTCTCTTCTTGCTTATGACCCTCATTAGAGTCCGGAGGTAGCCCTGTACACTCCCTGCATCCCCATCCTTGGGGGCAATGGTCTTCTGGAGAACTCTGTTCAGGACCACAAAGAAGGGCTTCATGTTCTTTGTGGAGGGAGGAACATACTTAGAGTTGGGCTCATACATGAACTTCATTCCATCCCTCTCAATGACCCCTATGTTGTGGATGATTAGGTGGTCATTTCCAGCAGAGTCTAAGTGGAGCAGGTTTGCAAAATCCTCCTGAGTGATGGAGTACTTGGATCCATGGGTCATCCAAGTCACACTTTCTTCATCTTCACTCGAGAAGTGGCACGTTGCATAGAATTGTGCAATCACTTCATCATTCCAATTGTGTCTGAAGGCAAAGAGATCCTTCAGACCATGTCTCTCTGCAGCTGCTATCACTTCATCAAACGCTGCACATTTCTTCTTCTCAAGGTGGGCCCAGTCAATCCATTGACTGCGCACCACCGGGGTCTTCATCGGCAAGTAAACCAGCTTGTAGAAATCAACATGGAAATTTGACCAAAATCTGCCATCAGTTGCTTGCTTGGGCCTTGCATAGCAATCAACACTTCTCAACTTCGCAGCCACATCGCTGCCCTTGCCAGTGAATCTTTCTTCATTGGGGTCCCGGACCCCTTCCTTGGGAGCGTGTAGCTTCAAGGGCCCAATTGGCCCCGTTGCTACTCCCTTGCCTTTTCCTTTTGCTTGGCGAAGGCCGCTTGTAGACGGAGCAACCTTCGAGGCAGGCTTCTTGGCACATACCTTCCTCCGAACCTGGGGAGGGGAAGTAGCAGGCTCGGAAGGTCTTTCTTGGCATTTCATGCCAAGACCCGCCGAGGACCGAGATGCCACCTCGTGGTCCAACTCGGCCTCGAAATCGGAGATTTCGTTGTCGGAGCTCGACATGATCTGAGAATGAGTGATCAAGAGAAAGGACAAGTTATACAAGGTATTGGTGAGGTAAGATGGCAATGGAAGGCATTAGGGAATTAAAGAATTAGGTTTTGGTTCAGAAACAACGGACTTGTCCGGTGCACAGGCACGGACTAGTCCGGGGGGACCGGACTTGTCCGTACCTGGACCGGACTAGTCTGGTGTTCATCTGCAAAAACCTAACAGACTGGACAAAAATTGATCCCTAAGGTAAAACTAGTCTAGCATACACATAGTACATCAACTAGACATGTAACTAGTGAAGAATGCTAGGCCAAACGATAAGCAATAGAGAAATTTGTGATTTCTTAGGGTTTTGAAGAAAATTTACCAAGAAATCAAAGGAAGCTTGAGATTTTGGGGGTTGGAGACCGGACTTGTCCGCTAACTTCAATCCCCGAGTCTTCAAGCTTGATCTCCGCCCAAGATTGAGGCTTTTCGACGGAGGAATCAAGTATTCGCCTTGGGAGCTCGAGCGCAAGAGAGAGAAAGCTTGGGGGCGAGTGTGGGGTGAAGGGATTAGGGTTTGGTGGCGGCTAGGGTTATGGACACGAAAAATCGGACAAGTCCGGACATGACCGGACTAGTCCGAAGTCATCCAGAGACCTATATCGGACTAGTCCGTGGTCTGTCGGACTAGTCCGGCCTAACTGGCACTCTGCAGACTAGTCTGCAATGGCGGACTAGTCCGGGTAACCACGGACTTGTCTGTGGTCACCAGGAAAGAATTGCATAGCCCATTCATATATATTTGAAGGTCCAATAATTGAGAGTAGAGAGGCAAAACAATTCAAATAATCTTGATGAATTTGACCAGTAAGCAAACAACAATCATACTATGATCAAAAATTCATCAAGATCTAATAATTGACATAGTTTTTTGAGAGAAAAATGAAGAGGGATGATTTTCACAATTCAATCAATATTTTGAAGCCATCATACAGGTATGCAACTTTTCAAGCCACACTCCGAGAATCAAGAATGTTTAGCTCATTTCGGAGTTCGCAAAAACGTTTTTCATCAAGTGGCTTGGTGAATATGTCGGCCAATTGTTTTTGGGTGTTGACATGAGAGATGGATATGTCTCCTTTCATGGAATGGTCTCTCATGAGATGGTGTCTTATGTCAATGTGTTTAGTCCTAGAGTGCTCAACTGGATTGTGGGCTATTTTAATGGCACTCTCATTATCACAAAGGAGAGGAATACGGTTCATATTGTAACCGTAATCCCTTAGAGTTTGTCGCATCCAAAGGAGTTGTGCACAACAACTCCCGGCTGCAACATACTCCGCTTCGGCTGTGGATAATGCAATGGAATTCTGTTTCTTGGATGACCAAGAAACTAAAGATCTTCCTAGGAATTGGCAAGTGCCGGAAGTGCTTTTTCTATCAACTTTGCACCCGGCATAATCTTCATCGGAATACCCAATGAGATTGAACTTTGAGCCTTTTGGGTACCAAAGACCAAGGTTGGGTGTATGAACTAAATATCTTAGGATTCTCTTTACGGCTGTCAAATGACATTGCTTAGGGTTGGCTTGAAATCTTGCACACAAACATACACTCAACATAATATCTGGCCTAGATGCACATAAGTATAGTAAGGATCCAATCATGGAGCGATATACCTTTTGGTCGACGCTCGGTCCATCTTCATTGAGATCCAAGTGGCCATTCGTTGCCATGGGAGTCTTTATGGGCTTTGCCTTGTCCATGCCAAACTTCTTGAGGATGTCCTGTGTGTACTTGGTTTGGCTTATGAATGTTCCTTCCCTTTGTTGCCGCACTTGGAATCCCAAGAAGTACTTCAATTCTCCCATCATTGACATTTCAAATATGTCTGTCATAATTTTACTAAACTCTTCACAGAAAGATTGGTTAGTTGATCCAAAAATTATATCATCAACATAGGTTTGGCAAATAAAAGGATCATTATCCAGATTTTTTGTGAATAATGTATAGTCTACTTTGCCAATTTGAAAACCATTATCAATTAAAAAATCTCTAAGACACTCATACCAAGCTCTAGGAGCTTGTTTGAGGCCATAGAGAGCCTTACGCTGTTTATACACGTGGTCGGAGAACTCTTCGTCTTCAAATCTGGGTGGTTGCTCCACGTACACCTCCTCCTTGATCGGTTCGTTGAGGAAGGCACTTTTCATGTCCATTTGATACAGCTTGAAATCATGGTGAGTAGCATATGCAAGTAATATTCTAATTGATTCAAGCCTAGCTACTGGAGCAAAGGTTTCATCGAAATCCAAACCTTCGACTTGTGAGTAACCTTTGGCCAGAAGTCGTGCCTTGTTTCTTGTCACCACCCCGTGTTCGTCTTGTTTGTTGCGGAAGACCCACTTGGTGCCCACTATGTTTGCATTGGGTCTTTCCACAAGTTCCCAAACTTCGTTTCTCTTGAAATTGTTCAACTCTTCTTGCATTGCCACCACCCAGTCCGGATCCTTCAATGCATCCTCAGTCCTGCGGGGTTCCAAAAAGGAGACAAACGAGTAATGTTCACAGAAATTTGCTATACGAGATCTAGTGGTTACTCCCTTTTGGATGTCGCCGATGATGTTGTCGATTGGATGATCCCTTTGAATGCATTGGTGTACTCTTGGGTGTGGCACTTGGGGGGTCGTATGTTGGTGATCATCTTCTTCTCCCCCTGAGTTGTTGTCCTCGTTGATTTGTTGATCATGTTCATATTCCTGTGATTGATCTTGTATCGAGGCTCCCCCTTGATTGTTGATCTCCTCTTGTGGTTCACTTTCCTCTTGTATTTGTGACGATGACTCTTGTGGTCATACTTCGCCTAGAGCCATCCTCTTCAATGCTTGATAGGGGGATTCCTCTTTACCTAATTCACATTGATCAACTTGCTCCTTTTGGGAGCCATTAGTTTCATCGAACACTACGTCACGTGCCACTTCAACAAGTCCGGAGGCCTTGTTGAAAACACGATAGGCGTAAGTGTTCGAATCATAACCAAGCAAGAAACCTTCATCGGACTTTGAAGCGAACTTTGAAGTCCTGGGCTTCTTGTTCAAAATATAGCAAGGAGAACCGAAAACTCGAAAATATGAAATGTTCGGTTTGTTACCGGTGAGTAGCTCATAGGGGGTCTTCTTTAGTAGTCGATGAAGGTAGAGTCGATTTGTGGCATGGCAAGCGGTGTTGATTGCTTCCGCCCAAAATCGATCTGAAGTCTTGTATTCATCGAGCATTGTTCTTGCCATCTCTATGAGCGTTCGGTTCTTCCTTTCGGCAACTCCGTTTTGTTGTGGAGAGTATGGTGCTGAGAATTCGTGCTTGATTCCTTCCTCATCAAGGTACTCCTCCACTTGTATGTTCTTGAACTCCATGCCGTTGTCGCTCCGAATACTCTTGATTGATAGTGAGAACTTGTTTTGCGCTCACTTGAAGAATTTCTTGAGTGTTCCTTGTGTTTCTGACTTGTCATGCAAAAAGAACACCCAAGTGAAGCGGGAAAAATCATCAATAATAACTAAATCGTATTTATTACCGCCGATGCTTATGTAAGCAATTGGACCAAACAAGTCCATATGAAGTAGTTCGAGCGGTCTTGTCGTGGTCATGATGTTCTTCGCGGGATGTTGTGCTCCAACTTGCTTCCCTGCTTAGCACGCGCTACAAGGCCTGTCTTTCTCAAACACAACATCTTTCAAACCTCGGATGTGATCGCCCTTGAGGAGTTTTTGAAGGTTCCTCATACCAACATGTGCCAGCTGTCTATGCCACAGCCAACCCATGTTGGTCTTTGCAATCAAGCATGTGTCGAGTTCGGCTTTATCCTTGTTGAAGTCAACAAGGTAAAGCTTTCCCTTCAACATACCCTTGAATGCAATAGAACCATCACTTCTCCTTGAGACGGTCACACCCTTGTTAGTGAACAGGCAATTATAACCTTTGTCACATAATTTAGATATGGACAACAGGTTATAATCTAAAGATTCAACGTGTAAAACATGCGAAAGAGTATGTTCAGAGGATATTGCTATTTTATCGGTACCGAGGACCCTTCCTTGACTGTTATCCCCAAAGTAGATGCCTTCGTTTGGGTCCTTGTTCACTTCATACTCCACAAACATCCTCCTTTCTCCGGTCATGTGGTTGGTGCATCCACTGTCTAGCACCCATTTGGATCCACCGGAGGAGTAGGCCTGAAAAACAAATTACGCCTTGGTTTTAGGTACCCAAGCTTTCTTGGGTCCTTGGAGGTTAGTAACAATACATTTGGGCACCCACACATGGGATTTTGTGTTCCCATGGCGTGGCCCAGCATAATAAGCATACACTTTACCAACATTATTTTTCATTAATACATAAGAAGCATCAAAGGTTTTAAACAAGAGTTGCTGTTGATTATGGGTCGGACTAGTCTGTGTGACCGGACTTGTCCGAATGACCGGACTTGTCCGGACCACAACCGGACTAGTCCGGTTTTCATGAGAGTTCAGGTTTTTAGTTTTCGAGTTACTAGGTTGTGAGGGTCCTCCCTTCACAAAGGTAATCCTTCCCTTGTTATTCTTATGATTTCCAGCTCTTTGCTTTCCATCATAAGAGTAACCAATGCCATACTTGACATTCGGAGGTCTTTGGACCAAATATGCACTACGTGCATAGTTGATCCTCTCCTTGTCAAATATTACACATTGGGTAGGATTTTTGTCCTTTGTGGAGGTAGAATTTTCCTTCAACCTGGTGTTAATTTTATCACATTTGCAAATATGAGCGATATTAGTTGAAGTGGGTTGAGAAGGTAGGCTTGAAGAGGAGGAAGGTTCACTAAGCTTGAGTGACTCAACCTGCACTTCAAGGATCTTGTTGACCTTGATTAGATCATCAAGTTGATCCTTGATTGCAATGTTTGAGTTGGTTAACTCCAAGCAAGTTTTCTTGCTTGAAGCTAGCTCAAGCTCTAGTGAGTGGTTTCTCTCCTTTTCAAGAACTAGAAGATTGTCAAGTTTGACATGCTTCTCCTTTTGGGAGATAATCATGTCTTCTTGACGATCAATTAGCTCTTCCTTCTCAACAAGTTGGTTAAGCAAGAATTTCATTTTAGCAGCAGTTTTTCTATCTAAACCAATTAGCATATCTTCATCATCACTATCTAGATCATCATCACTTGAGTAAGAATGCAAGGAAGGAGTTTTGATGTTTACCTTGCGTTTACCTTCCTTAGCCATGAGGCAAGTTCCATTTGCCTTCTTTGCACTGAGCGTGGGGAAGAGTGTGGGTTTCTTGGACATGCTTTCAATGGCTATGCTAGCCATTTCTTCTTCATCGGACGATGAGGACTCATCGTTTGAGTCTCACTCCTTTCCGATGTGTGCTTGTTCAGCTTGTTTCTTCTTCTTGAAGAATTTCTTCGGTTGAGGCTTGGACTCTTTATTCTTCTTCTTGTTGTCCTCATACGGGCAATCGACTATAAAGTGATTGTACTCACCACAATTATAGCATGCCCGCCTCATCTTCGGCTTTGTCTTCTCCTTGTATTTTCCTTCACTCGATTTTGTTCCTTGTCTTTTCTTCATAATTCTTTTGAACTTCTTCATGAACAAAATCATATCTTCTTCGTCCAGCTCGCTGCTTTCATCATCGCTGTCCTCCTCAAGCTATGCTTCTCTTGCTTCTTTGGATAGAGGCTTGAGTGAGGACTTTAGGGCAACTCCCTTCTTCTTGGCTGATGTGAGGTCGGCTATTTCTTTTACGTGCTTGGCTTGCTTCTCCATCATCTCAAAGTTGATGATTTTGCCAAGCAGTTCATCTGGAGTCATTTTCTTGTACCCGGGACTTTCTCGGATCATAGAGCAAAGTGTGACGTTGCGAGGCATAAAGGCTCTAAGGATGAGCTTTACAACCTCGTGGTCATTCCACATTTTTCTCCCATATGATCGAACCTTGTTCACAAGAGTCTTCAGTCCATTGTACATGTCCTGGGGAGACTCATCTTCCTCAATCGCGAACCTTCCTAGTTTGCCTTCAATCATTTCAATCTTTGCCTCCCGCACATGCCGGTCACCTTCATGTGCTGTCTGTATTGTGTCCCAGATTTCCTTGGCAATTTCCAATCCGTCCACCTTTGTGAATTCATCTCGACTTAGAGATGAGGTGATAACGGCTGCGGCTTGGGCATTCCTGCGAATGGCTTGCTCTTGACTTGGCGTGAGCTCTTCATCGTCATCAGGGATGTTTATTCCTGTGCACACAATATGCCATAAACTTGGGTTAAGGGAAATCAAGTGCATCTTCATATTTTGCCTCCACATGGAGTAATCACTCCCTTCGAAGTGTGGGGCTTTTCCGAGAGGAATAGATAGATAATGACTGCTGTTAGAATTTAAACGGTCATAATTAAAAGGATATCGGGAGTAGTCGGTGTGACTACTCCCCATCTTCTTTTCTTCGACTTTAGATTTCCCTTTGGAAAGCGCTTTCTTTCTAAGGAGTGCTTTCAGCTCCAATGTCTCCTCATCATCATCGTCGAAGTCTTGAATGGCTTCGAGATACTTTTCAAGCTTTTGGTGCTTGTCATTGTTCATTTCTTCCTGGTTGTTGATTTTCTGGACTTCCTTCATGTCCGACATGATCTCTTCGAGTGGTTGCACTCTTTCTTGAAGAACCTGCTCTGATACCAATTGAATGTAGGCCTAGAGGGGGGGTGAATAGGCCTTTTTGAAATTTCTCGGTTCCTGTAGCACTTCAACAACAAGGTCAAAACCAGATATATCGGACTAGTCCGGTAAAGTGCGGACTAGTCCGGATTTCACGGGCTAGGTTGATCAAGTTAGGTCAATTTGATTGTTTCGTTGACGTTTGCAGCGGAAATATAAACTTTAATAACAGTTCAATAGTTGTATGTCAAGTTCTATTGCAAGTATGATTCTTGTTCAACTATTTAACTTGAATTCAACAAAATGAATCAAACCCTAGATAATGTTGATCAACTAGAATGATGAACACAAACGAACAAGACACAAGATTTATCTCGTGGTTCGGTTACCACGAAGGCAACCTACGTCCACGTTGAGGAGCCCACAAAAGGACCGGGTCTTCACCAACCCTTCCCTCGTCGGATCGCCACGAAGGTCAATCCTCTTCCACTAATCACACAGGGGTAAATCACCAAGTTGAAGGGGCGATCTCACAAGTTGAGAGCTCCCTTGATTACAAGTTTCAAGACCACCAATAACACACATCGAAATATACAAATTGAGATACAAGAGTGTGTTAGAGATTCAAACCAAGAGCTCAATCGTGTGCTAAGTGCCTCTCCAATGATCTAGAAGTGATCTTCAATGGATTGATTGATTTTGCACTTAATTTCGTGGAGAGAGATGGTTTTTGAGTCTCTTGGGAGGTGTGACGGCGCTAGGGTTCGAGAGGGGATGAAAGTGGGCCGTGCACCTCTATTTATATGGGGTTTCTAGAAGTTACCGTTAGGGTTCAGAAAGATCGGACTAGTCCGTGGTGGTCACCGGACTAGTCCGGTGTGCTGTGTGTAGCAAACCCTAAGTGTCCAAGAATATCGGACTAGTCCGGTTGAAAACGGACTTGTCCGATTTCGCTGCTGGAAATCTTCGGACTAGTCCGATTGTCATCGGACTTGTCCGGACCTGTGAAACCCTAAGTGTTTAGGATGACAAGTCCGCACTTGAAGGACTTGTCCGATTTAGATCAGAGTGTATATCGGACTAGTCCGTGTAATCACCGGACTTGTACGAAGTGGATCAGAAAGAATATCGGACTAGTCCGGTAGAGACCGGACTTGTCCGATCTAGTGCAGAAAGTGATATCGGACTAGTCCGGCTGATATCGGACTAGTCCGGTCCTGTATAACTTTGTGCATTGTGTGTGTGTGATCAAATGAGATTGAGCTCTTGGGTGTGTTTCCTTAACACACTCCATACATACTAAACTACTAATTTCTTCTCCTTGAGCTCAAATTCATTTTCCTTCTCAATTTCCCTCTTTTTGGTACTTTGCTCATTTTTCATCATTTTCCTGCATTCATCTCAACAAAAGGATTAGGATCCCAATTGCTTGTCATAAATCATCCAAAACCCACAAGGGAGTCCTAGATGCACTTTCAGAACCCACTGGGGGAACTTCCACCTCCGGAGCAGATGTCAAAGGTGCTACTTCCGGGTCTTCAGTTGTCGGCTCCAAGGGTGGAGAACCTGCCGCCACTTCTTCATGGTGCTCCAGCTCTAGCCCGGACACCTCCGAAGCAGCTACCTCCGTGGCGATAGTTGGGGCTTCATCCGGTGCCTCTATTACCGCTGGCTCAGGTGTCGACACATTAGCCACTTCCGGTTCAGCAACCGGGGCTTCAATCGCCTCTAGCTTAGCTGCTAGGGCTTCAATGACTTCTGGCTCAAGAGCGAGAGCTTCTGACATCTCCGGCTCCCGCACTGAAACCTCGGCCTTTGGCGCTGTTGCCAGCAGTGCATCTTCAACTTCTCCCCCATGGTCCAGCGCTACCATGGTAGCTTCCGTTGAAGACTCTGAATCCAAATGCACGACAGCTGGCGCCAGAGCTGCCGTGACCTCTGCCACCACCTGAGGAGGAGGCTCAATGGTTGAAGCCAGAGCTCCAGAATGCGCAACCACAATCGATGCAACAGATGCCGAAGTCTCTGACTCCTTTCTTGAAAGCCTGGAAATAAAGGGACAAGAAGATTAAAAACATAATAAAAACAAGATTAGTATTTCAAGGCGAGCCCACGATGCTTACCTAGGGATGCTACCACCCCAATCGCCATGGAACCTCTTCTTCTGAGGCCTGGGGTCCGAGCCCACCAAGGCTGGTGAGACAACAACTTTGGACCTCAGTTGGGGACCACTTGCTCCAGCTAGAGTCTTCTCGGCCGGAACTTCCCTCAGTCGGTGTAGGATCGAAGAGCACGTGAAAAGCTACCATAGGGGGTTGAATGGTAGATTTAAAAATCTTACCCAGCGGAAACAATTAAACCCCAAACCCTTTCGGCAGAAAAATGATCTGTTAAAGAAATCGTGTGTGAGACTAATCTAAATGTGTTTCACCATGACAAAAGTGATAGATATCAGAGAGAATCAAGTCAATAAAACAACACAAAAAGAATCATTCATATCCGTCGAGAAAAACTCAAGTTATGATCGAAAGATCAAACAATGGTCAATCTGCCCTACCCGAGAAAAAACAGTTCTGGAACGCTGCAAAGAAACTCGTGTAGATCATAGACCACAAATCCAATGACCGTGAAATTTTGACATATGATAGACAATCAATTTTTAAAGACAACCCAAAAAGAATCACGTCAATTGGATCTGTAGAACTCGAGTTATGATAAAACCACAGACGAAAGGTAGTGCTGTCCAGAAACTCGACGAGTAAAACTTGTCTGGAACAAGTCGGACGAACAAGGCACAAAATTTCCTTCAAACAAAGAATTTTATTGAATAGAACACAAGAGGAACAGCCCCAAAGTCGTGAACCACGAGCTCTGGCCTCCCTTGCTTATATAACCAACTCGAAAGCCAACTCAACTCAAATCAGGAACCTAATCCTACTCTGTTCACGAATCGTAACTTTTCATAACTGCCTAGGATTCTTCTATACGCAGATAGAAGCAATCTTAAGACTTCCAAACACCTTAGGAACGTATCCCACATTCCTAAACAACTCAAATTCGTGACCCATACGAAATCCTATCATAACCAACTCAAATCTTTCCATATTTGAGTCAAACCCGACTCAGTCGCAGCCTGAGTCCATAACCTAGTCGGTTGGACCTTTCTGACCAACTCTTTACGTCCACATCTCTTCATCACGTCTCAGAACCATGTAGACACGTCCATGCACTCATTGCACACATGAAAACATCTTCCAATGACGTCCATGATACCTTCATATGCATTGTTCTTGATTCAATCATGCTGCGCAACCTCCTGATCAGCTCAACCACAATTCCTCCTGAATTTGGTTGTTGGAACCTCATCTCCTCCCTGAGACTAGTCCAATGGATCCCGTAACCAGCCATGTCTTGAACTCAAGCAACACCTGCACATGAATAAACAACCAATCCATACGAGTCCAAGTCCTCGACTTGACTCACGTCAGTTCCGAACACAACACCTTACGTGAGAACCTCACATAAGCATGTTGCAAAAACACAGTAACACGATATCATCCATATCAACCAAAACACACCAAAAACATAGCAAATGAATACTAAGCAATCTTTCCAACAATGTAAAGCAAGTACGAAACACTGCAAAGGAAAAGCAGAAGCACTACGGTCAAGTTCCGGACCTTGCCAGAGCAACCCGGACCTTGAGCCGGAGCTAACAAAAGCTAGTAGAACCTAGCGCTGGAGCTTACTAAAACTAGTACAACCAAGCTCCCCGCTGGAGCTTACAAAACTAGCAGGACCTAGCGCCGGAGCTATCCAGAACTAGTCGGAACAAGTAAACCCAAACACCAGAGCTAGAAAAATCAACTCCGAAGCTTAGCAAAAACACGGCGGAGCTATCAAAAACATGTCGGAGCTATCAAAGACATGCCGGAGCTAAAGACAAAACTTCACCAGAGCTAACCAAAGCTAGTCGGACTTTGCTGAAGCTCGGAGCTAGAGTCAGATCTTGATAAAAAGGTGTTTTGGTGATATTCAAAACTTTTATCATCAAGACCAAGTGTATTCAGGACAAGCCAATGTATTCAGCACACATAGGTCTTACAATCTCTCCCTTGATGAATGCATTGGCAACACCATTTAAAATCCGAACATTGGCTTATTCACATAAAAGTTTTGAAGGCAATTTCCCCCCCTTTGTAAATAGAAAGTAAAATGAGAAGAAAAATTATCCCATATTATCTCTCCCCCTTTATTATCTCTCCTTATGCACATATTCTCTTTCTCTTCATGCTTATCTCTCCCCCTTTGACAATGTATTCAGCAAGTCATGAGCATATAAACAAATTATCTCTTCCCCTTTAGTTGTTATGAGCATATTATAACATATACATATAAACAAAGCTCATCCAAGTCATACTATCAAGTACCTTACATTATCACATCAATGAAATACATAAAGTAGTGTAAGCCATGCTAGAGATCAAATGTAATTTTCAATTTAAGCAAGTCATGATCTCACAAACTTAACTATTTCAAAACCTGAAAGCATGACACTAGTTGCTGCATTTTATTATTTTTCAAAGCATAAATTTAGATCATATGATATTTGCAAGAGATTATATAAGCATCTTCCTTATTCTAACCAACCAAGCCAAGCCTATGTCATTTGACAATCAGAAACTTAAGGACATGGTTTTAGTCATACACAACTTCTTCCAAGTTCATATCTAAGTGCAATGATAAGCCATCTCAAAAGAAGAAGTGCGATGCTTGCATATTCTCTTGATCTTTTTCTCAATTTATATTTGTTCATAAAAACTCAACATGTGAGTTGATTACTTGATTAATTCTTAATCATTAAAAGCACCTGTGAACATGTAACAAGTTCAAAACAGCAAGAATGATCGACCATGACCAGTTTTAGTGTATGTAATTATTCCAATTACTAGACATGGCAAAAACTACAAAATGTATAACACGAGTAATGTAGTAAGAACTTTCAGCATGTAAAAGGAATCACAAAGTCATATATGTATGAAATACTATGCTCATATTATTTTAATTTTATATTCACACATAGACTTCCCAAGTTTGAAAACTCCCCCTCAATTTAAGCCATGAGGATGCATAACCCCTATTTCACTACGAATGTAACAAAAACGAGTGAAATCCAAAGGTTTTGTAAAAATATCAGCCAATTGTTGTTCGGTATCTACATGGTCAAGCACAATGTTTCCTTTTTCAACATTATCACGGAGAAAGTGATACCTAATGTCAATGTGCTTAGTTCTAGAATGTAGCACGGGATTTTTAGCACTGCAAATGGCACTAGTGTTATCACAGAACAGTGGAACACTATCTAGATCAACCCCATAGTCCTGAAGTGTTTGAACAATCGAAAGAATTTGTGAGCAAGCACTAGCAGCAGCTACATATTCAGATTCGGATGTGGATTGTGCAACTGAATTTTGTTTTCTAGAGGACCAAACAACAAGAGAATTACTAAGAAAATGACAAGCACCAGAAGTACTTTTCCTATCAATCCTACAACCCCCAAAATCAGCATCCCAAAAAGCTTTCAAAGTAACGGTTGAGGAAGAAGGAAGAAAAATGTCAAATTCTTGAGTTCCATGTAAGTACCCCGAGAATCCTTTTGACGGCTTGACGATGTGAAGCACATGGGGAAGCTTGAAACCGTGCACAAAGACATACGCTGAATTGTATGTCCGGTCTTGATGCCGTGAGATACAAAAGTGATTCGATCATGCTTCTATATTCTTTTTGATTCACGGGTTCACCATCTTCATCAAGTTCAAGTGATGTTGCTGTTCCCATTGGTGTCCGAAGAGGCTTGCTTTTGTCCATGTTGAAGTTCCTTAGGAGGTCTTTGGTATACTTCGTTTGATGCACAAAGGTATGCTCATTGGTTTGCTTGATTTGCAGCCCCCAAAAGTAAGTGAGTTCACCCATCATACTCATTTCAAATTCGGAACTCATCATTGCTGAAAACTTGGACACAAGATCATGAGAAGCACAACCAAAGATAATATCATCCACATACACTTGAATGAATAATGAGTCATTGCCATGCTTAAGCACAAAAAGAGTTTTATCAACCTTGCCCATGGTAAACCCCTTTTCAAGTAAGAATGTTTTTAACCTATCATACCATGCTCTAGGGGCTTGTTTGAGACCGTATAAGGCTTTGGATAGTTTGTAAACATGATTAGGAAAATTTGTATTTTCAAAACCCGGTGGTTGTTTGACATAAACCTCCTCATCTATGTAGCCATTAAGAAAATCACTTTTAACATCCATTTGATATAGCTTAAAACCTTTAGATTCTGCATAAGCTTACAAAATTCTTATGGCTTCTAATCTAGCAACGGGAGCAAAAGTTTCATCAAAATCTAGACCTTCAACTTGAGTGAAACCTTGAGCAACCAACCTAGCCTTATTCCTAACCACAACCCCATCCTCACTTTGTTTATTTTTAAATACCCATTTAGTTCCAATTAGAGTGTGACCTTGAGGTGGAGGTACAAGTTTCCAAACATTATTTCTTTCAAAATTTTGTAACTCTTCTTCCATGGCAATAATCCATGATTCATTAGTGAGTGCGTGTGATATATCTTTGGGTTCAAAAGAAGCAACAAAAGAAGAATGAGCATGAGAGTTTGGATCGCAAAACCAGGACCGTGTGACTCGTTCGTGCAAGCTTCCAATCATCTGTTGTGGGGGGTGATCTTTGTAAAACCGTAGGGGAACAGATGTCTCACAAGCTTCTTCTTCTTCATGTTCATCACAAATCGATGAGCTTGTGGCTTGAGGATGATTTGAATCAGCATTGATGGTTGTCGGTGCTGGTTGAGAATTAACATCCGGAGCTAAACCAAAGTCTTTAGCTGCTGAATTTTCTGGCAGCAACTCCAATTCTTCCTCATCTTCAATGAAAATGCTCTCCCCCTGCGGATATGGATCTGGACTTGCAATGTTTGAGCTAGTACCTGGGCTAGATTCATCAAAAGACACTTCACAAGTCTCCATAATTTTGTTAGTGTCAAGTAAAAGCACACGGTGGCCTCTAGTATAAGATGGATAACCAAGAAACATGCCATCAATAGATCTAGCTTCAAATTTATCAAGATTACCATGTTTCCTAACAAAGCATTTGCAACCAAGGACCCGAAAGTGTGTAACACTAGGCCTATGTCCAAACCGAAGCTCATATGGTGTTTTACCTAGCTTAGCATGCAAGAAAACACGATTTGAGACATAACAAGCGGTTGCTAACGCATCAGCCCAAAATTTCCTAGGAGTTTGATATTCATCAAGCATAGTCCTAGCCATCTCAACTAAGGTTCTGTTCTTTCTTTCTACAACACCGTTTTGTTGAGGTACATATGGTGAAGAAAGTTGATGATCTATTCCATTTTCAGCACAAAAGTGATCAAAAGATTGATTTTTAAATTCAGTTCCGTTATCACTTCTAATTGCTTTTAATGATCCTGGGTGATCAATTGATAATCTAAGAAATAAAGTTCTAAAGTGACTAAAAACTTCATTCTTAGATGCCATAAAGTAAACCCAAGAGTATCTAGAATAATTATCAACAGTAACAAGAACATACCATTTACCTCCGAAGGATTGAACACGTGAAGGTCCTACGGTGTCAAGATGCAAAAGTTGACATGGTTCAGTTGTCATGATCATTGTGAGAGGAGTATGTGAACCTGCAACCATCTTAGCATGTCTACAAGAAGAGCACACAATTTCTTTGTCCCCTTTAAGCTTAGGCAGCCCACGTATGCGATCAAGAGCACTAACACGCGTTAGGTGATCAAAGCCTACGTGACCAAGTCTACGATGCCAAAAATATAAGTCCTTTGAATCATTAGCAACTAGACACCTATGCTTAGAGAAAGGCATATCAAAATCAGTTTTAAAAACTCTTCCAAACCGAGACATGTTAAAAATAAGCTCACTATTTGAACTTACAACTTTGCAGCAGTTTTTATTGAAAATAGTTTCCAAATTTTCATCTAGCAATTGTGAAACAGAAATCAAGTTGTATTTCAAATTTTTACAAGTGCCACATCCTTCAAAGTGTAGTGATCATTTACTCTAACCGAACCCTTAGCAATTATAGGAGTTGAAGAATTATCGGCAAAAGTAACATTTTCTACACGTGACACAAAAGAGAGGGAGGAGAACCAATTTTTGTTACCGGTCATGTGGCGTGAGCAACCTGAATACACAATCCAAACGTTCTCCTTCCTCAAACGTGTAACCTACATATAAGCACAATACGTCGATGACTCAATACTGGGGTTAGTCAAAAGGCATTTAGGAATCCAGTACTGAGTCACGCGACGTGCAGCAGGAAAAACACGCGAAAGCTGATACAAAACAGCAGGTTTATGAGTCAAAGTTTGAGATTTTTTATTCTTAACTATTGACCTATAAGGTGTTACTTGTGTAGCACAAAAATCAGTAGCCCCGGAGGCAAAAACAGAAGGTTCGGAGGTAAAGTTTGAATGTTTTTGACTCAAAATAGCAGGTTGTACATTCGGTTGAATATGTGCAGCAAATTTTGCATGAAAGTTATGAGATCTAGCAACCATTCTTTCCCTTTTATGTTGTTTAGCTAGTCTATAACAAAAAATTATGACATGACCATCTCTACCACAGTAGGTACAATGAAATTTAACTTTGTGTTCATGTCTAGATGAGCAAGCAATATTTTTATTTGAAACCGAATGAGACAACACTCCTGCAGATTTGAAAACCACTCCTTTTTGTTTAGGAACTGTTTGAATCAAACCACTTCCTAATGACTTTACAATTTTAGGTGGATGTGCCTTAGCATGAGCATGAGAATCAAAACCTAAACCAGTTTTATTATTGCAAGACTTGGAAGAATTTAGCAGTAAGTTTAGGTTCTTAATCCCATTACAAAACTGATCTAATGTCCTATGCATGTCATCAAGTATATTGGACAGATCAAGGCAATTTTCACATGAAGTTTTTCCTTTTAGTTTGCAATTGGAACAAAATTTAACTTCATGAGAACGTAAAGCATTGTTCAATATAGAAATTCCATTCATAGCATCGTGTAGTTTCTTATCAAGATCATCATAAGTAGAACAATGCAAATCAATTGTAGAACAGCTAGCATCTTTCAAGTTTTTATCATTAAGTGCAGCAAGCTCTTTGTTATTTTCAATTTCTAACTCAAGTTTATCAAGTGTGGAGGTGTACACACTTCTTAATGAGGACAATTGTTCATATATTAAATCACATGAGGAACATGCATCATCACTAGGAATCAAGGTTTTTAAACGGTTGATTTCAGATTCTAGTGATTCAATTTTAGCAGCACTATCCCTAAGCTTTTTGTCCTTTTTCTTACCAATAATAGTGGTACGAGAAATGACATCACACATTTCTTCGCAAGTAGGACATACCTCTTCATTGTCGCTGTTGTGTTCTGCCTCCTCCATACTTGATCTTGACTTGCCCGCCATAAAGCACAAGTTTGCCAAATCATCTTCATCTTCATCACTTCTAATGTCCACGTCGCTTGAACTGAACTCTTGAAGTGTGGTGATGAAACTGTTGATCATCTTGCGTCCTATGGTACCTTTCTTCTTCTTGTTGGAATTTCCAGAGGAGGTCTGGACCTTTCTTTGTTTTTCTTCCCGGGTGGTCGGACCTGAAAGGTTAGGGCATTCTGTACGAAAGTGTCCTGTTTTACCACATTCAAAACAGCGTTGAGGTCCGGAGCTTCCTCTCCTTCTAGTTCTCACATTTTGCAATGCTTTTGAGAATCTAGTAGAGATGAGTGCCAACTCCTCTTTTGGAAATTCTTCGATCTGCTCCAGGGATAGTGAGGACAACAAAGCAAGAGTATTGCAAGATGATGATTGGCCAGAGCTAGACATATCACGTTGTGAAACAAATGCAATAGACTTATTTTGGTTCTTACATGCTAGGATGTCAATTTCATGAGTTTTTAGTTTAGAATATAGCACATCTAAAGTAAGTGAACTCATGACATTAGATTCACGAATAGATGTGACTTTCATCTCCCAAATTGACATATCTAATGCACTTAGCAATTGCCTAGCATTTTCAGCATCTGAAAAATTAATATTGACACTACGCAAGTTGCTGAGAATCTTATTAAAGCGAGAAAAAAGGTCATCAATAGACTCAACGGGTTGCATCTCGAAGCGCATGTATTCTTTCTTGAACATGTCTTGCCTTACCTCTTTGATCGTGTTGGATCCTTCGTGGTAGTCACAAAGTGCTTTCCACACATTGTGTGCAGATCGGAGGTGTGCAATACGGTCGAAGTCGCTTTGTGTTAATCCTTGTATGATCAAGTTCCGAGCCTTGTTGTTGTTGTCGACATCTATTAGATTTGTAGTTGTAACTTGATCGTTTGATGGCACTTCGTAAGGCTTGTATACCTTCTCCCATATTGCAAAGCCTTGTGCCTGGATGAAAGCCTCCATGCGTGCCTTCCAAACCTGAAAATCAATACCATCAAACACACAAGGTTTGGCAGAGTACTTCTCCATGATGATTAGTCAAAAACACGCGCAAATCACAAAGATTACAGAACCGTGGCTTTGATACCAATTGTAGGATCGAAGAGCACGTGAAAAGATACAAAAGGGGGGTGAATGGTAGATTTAAAAATCTTACGCAGTGGAAACAATTAAACCCCAAACCCTTTCGGCAGAAAAACGATCTGTTAAAGAAATCATGTGTGAGACTAATATAAACGTGTTTCACCGCAAAAAAAGTGATAGATATCAGAGAGAATCATGTAAAGAAAACAACACAAAAAGAATCACTCAAATCCGTCAAGAAAAACTCAACTTATGATCAAAAGATCAAACAATGGTCAATCTGCCATACCCAAGAAAAAACAGTTCTGGAACGCTGCAAATAAACTCGTGTAGATCATAGACCATAAATCCAATGACCGTGAAATTTTGACATATGATAGACAATCAAGTTGTGAAGACAATCCAAAAAGAATTACGTCAATTGGATCTGTAAAACTCGAGTTATGATAAAACCACCGATGAAAGGTAGTGCTGTCCAGAAACTCGACGAGTAAAACTTGTCTGGAACAAGTCGAACGAACAAGGCACAAAAGTTCCTTCAAACTACGAATTTTATTCAATAGAACACAAGAGGAACAGTCCCACAGTCGTGCACCACGAGCTCTGGGCTCCCTTTCTTATATAACCAGCTCGAAAGCCAACTCAACTCAAATCAGGAACCTAATCCTACTCTATTCACTAATCGTAACTTTCCATAACTGCCTAGGATTCTTCTATACGCAGATAGAAGCAATTTTAAGACTTACAAACACCTTAGGAACGTATCCCGCATTTCTAAACAACTCAAATTCGTGACCCATACGAAATCCTATCATAACCAACTCAAATCTTTCCATATTTGAGTCAAACCCGACTCAGCCGCAGCCTGAGTCCATAACCTAGTCGGTTGGACCTTTCTGACCAACTCTTTACGTCCACATCTCTTCATCACGTCTCGAAACCATGTAGGCACGTCCATGCACTCCTTGCACACATGAAAACATCTTCCAATGACGTCCACGATACCTTCATATGCATTGTTCTTGATTCAATCATGATGCACAACCTCCTGATTAGCTCAACCACAATTCCTCCTGAATTTGGTTGTTGGAACCTCATCTCCTCCCTGAGACTAGTCCAATGGATCCCGTCACCAGCCCTGTCTTGAACTCAAGCAACACCTGCACATGAATAAACAACCAATCCATACGAGCCCAAGTCCTCGACTTGACTCACGTTAGTTCCGAACACAACACCTTACGTGAGAACCTCACATAAGCATGTTGCAAAAACATAGTAACACGATATCATCCATATCAACCAAAACACACCAAAAACTTAGCAAATGAATACTAAGCAATCTTTCTAACAATGTAAAGCAAGTACAAAACACTACAAATGAAAAGCAGAAGCAATACGGTCAAGTTCCGGACCTTGCCAGAGCAACCCGGACCTTGAGTCGGAGCTAACAAAAGCTAGTAGAACGTAGCACCAGAGCTTACCAAAACTAGTACAACCAAGCTCCTGCCGGAGCTTACAAACTAGGAGGACCTAGCACCGGAGCTAACCAGAACTAGTCGGAACTAGTAAACCCAAAATCCGGAGCTAGAAAAATCAACTCTAGAGCTTACCAAAAACACGGCGGAGCTATCAAAAACATGTCGGAGCTATCAAATACATTACGGAGCTAAAGACAAAACTTCACCGGAGCTGACCAAAGCTAGTCAGACTTTGCTGAAGCTCGGAGCTAGAGTCGGACCTTGATAAAAAGGTGTTTTTGGTGGTATTCAAAACTTTTATCATCAAGACCAAGTGTATTCATGACAAGCCAATGTACTCAGCACACATAGGTCTTACAGTCGGGAAGAACTTCCAGACCTGGAGCTCTTAGCCACCACAGAGGCTGGAGTTGACTTTCTAGAGCTGGTGCCTCTCGAAGACGCCTGCGCTGGAGATGGTGTAGTCGCAGAAGATCTCCCTTGCCGGGGAGAAGGGGCAGTTGTAGAGGGAGCAGGCCTCACGTACCTCCCATCAGCGTGCTTCAGTATTCTCTTCCGGCTAGAAGGTTCGACTGGCTCCTTGCCCTTGCCCTTGCTGATGTCTTCAACCCTCTGGCTTGGAGCAGAGGCAACCACCCTTCAGAAGCTCTGGGGATTACAACCCTGGAGGTCCGGCGCTTCTCCGCTTCACCCAAGTCATCAAGCTTCGGCATCTTCCTCTGGAGCTCCCTGCTGATCTCTGGAATCATGTTTAGGGGCAGGTAGGCAGCCGGCGTAGCTAAGGCGTCGCCGTCGACAAGCCCATGCTGAAATTTCTTGAGATGGAGCTTCAAAGCTTCGTCATCCAAGTTGGATTTTTAAACCGGTTTCAATTTGGTCATCATCCATCAAACTTTTGAGAGCTCAGGCGAGTTTATCCCTCTTCCTCAGCGGAGCCCACCTGTTCACCAATAAATTTCCGAAGACAATCTGGGGGATCACTCCACCCTCCACGCATTCTAGGATCCTGGTCAGGACAGGGTTAAACTCATCCGACAACTTCGGAACTACATTCCAGGCCTCGGTGTCGACGTTGGGTAGTCCTTGGGGTAGCTCCAACCTGTCGTACTCCTCCACTGCAATGACGATCCATTCCTTCTTCTAGTTATCCCATTAGCCAGAGAGGAATGACTTCAAGTACTTGAAGGGGCAGTTCTTGCACTTCACGAAGTAATAGAAGTGTAGGATCGAAGAGCACAGGAAAAGCTATCATAGGGGGGGGGGGGGTAAATGGTAGATTAAAAAATCTTACGCAGCGGAAACAATTAAATCCCAACCCCTTCGGCAGAAAAACAATCTGTTAATGAAATCGTGTGTGAGACTAATATAAATGTCTATCACCGTGACAAAAGTGATAGATATCATAGAGAATCAAGTCACGAAGACATCACAACAAGAATTACTCAAATCCGTCAAGAGAAACTCAAGTTCTGATCGAAAGATCGAACAAAGGTCAATCTATTCTACCGAGTAAAAAACAGATCTGTAATACTACAAAGAAACTCGTGTAGATCAAAAACCACAAATCAATTGACCGTGAAATTTTGATAGATGATATATAATCAAGTTGTGAAGACAACCCATATAGAATCACGTCAATTGGATTTGTAAAACTCGAGTTATGATAAAACCACCGAAGAAAGGTAGTGCTATGCAGAAAACTCGATGAGAAAAACTTGTCTGGAACAAGTCGGACGAACAAGGCACAAAAAGTTCCTTTAAACTACGATCTTTATTCAATAGAAAACAAGAGGAACAGCCTAAAGTCGTCTTCCACGAGCTCTGGCCTCCCTTGCTTATATAACCAGCCCTTAGGCCAACCCAAAACTAACTAGGACTCTAATCCTACTCAGTTCACGAATCGAAACTTTCCATAACTGCTCAAGACTCTTCTATACGCAGATAGAAGCAATCTTAAGACTTACACACACCTTAGGAACACATCCCACATTTCTAAAACAACTCAAATTCGTGACCCACACAAAATCCTATCATAACCAACTCAAATCTTTCCATATTTGAGTCAAACATGACTCAGCCGCAGCTTGAGTCCATAACCTAGTCGGTTGGACCTTTCTAACCAATTCTTTACGTCCACATCTCTTCATCACGCCTCAGAACCATGTAGCCACGTCCATGCACTCTTTGCATACGTGCAAACATCTTCCAACGACGTCCACGATACCTTCATTTGCATTGTTCTTGATTCAAACATGCTACACAACCTCCCGATCAACTCAACCACAATTCCTCCTGAACTTGGTTGTTGAACCTCATATTCTCCCTAAGACCAGTTCAATGGATCCCGTCACCAGCCATGTCTTGAACTCAAGCAACACCTGCACATGAATAAACAACCAATACTTTCGAGCACAAGTCCCCGACTTGACTCATGTTAGTTCCGAAACTACAGTATCTTACGTGAGCACCTCACATAAGCATGTTGCAAACGTAGCAAAATGATATCAACCATAACCACCAAAACACACCAAAAACATAGCAAATGAATACTAAGCAATCTTTCCATCAATGTAAAGCAAGTACGAATCATTGCAAGATAAAAGCATAACAACTGCAAACAAGCTCCGAACCTTGCCAAAGTTAACCGGACCTTGAACTGGAGCTTACCAAAGCTAGTCGGACCAAGACAAAGAAGTCGGACCTAGCCAAAGCAAGTCGGACCTTACGTTGGACTATGCCGGAGCTAACCAAAACAAGCCGTACCTATCGTCGGACCTTGATGATAAAGGTGTTTTGGTAGTATTCAAAACTTTTATCGCCATAGCCAATGTATTCAGCACACATAGGTCTCACAATCTCCCCCTTGATAAATGCATTGGCAACACCATTTAAAATCCAAACATTGTCTTATTTACATTAAAAAATTTGAAAACAATTTCTCCCCCTTTGTAAAACAGAAATGAAATGAGAAGAAAAACAAATTCCCCCTGAGAAGAATCGTGCTTGCATACTTATTTTTAAAAAAGTTAAAAATTCACATATTATCTCTCCACCTTTGATAATGTATTCAACAAGGTACAAAAGAGAAATTTTAATATTTATGAGCATATAATAATATATACATATAAGACAAAGCTCCTCCAATTCGTACTATCAAGTAACTTACACTATCACATCAATGAGATACATAAAGTAGTGTAAGCCATGCTAGAGATAAAATGTAATTTTCAATTTAAGCAAGTCATGATCTCACAAACTTAACTATTTCAATACCTGAAAGCATGACACTTGTTGCTGCATTTTATTATTTTTCAAAGCACAAATTTAGATCGTATGATATTTGCAAGAGATTATATGCGCATTTGCCTTATTCTAACCAACCAAGCCAAGCCTATGTCATTTGACAATCAAAAGCTTAAGGACATGGTTTTAGTCATACACAACTTTTTCTAAGTTCATATCTAAGTGCAATGATAAGCCATCTTAAAAGAAGAAGTGCGATTCATGCATATTGTCTTGATCTTTTCTAATTTTTATTTTATCATAAAAGCTCAACATGTGAGTTGATTACTTGATTAATTCTTTATGATTAAAAGCACTTGTGAGCATGCAACAAGTTCAAAACAGCTAGAAAGTTCGACCATGACCAGATTTAGTGTTAGTAGTTATTCCAATGACTAGACATGGCAAAAACTACAAAATGTATAACACGAGTAATGTAGTAAGAACTTTCAGCATGTAAAAGGAATCACAAAGTCATATATGTATGAAATACTATGCTCATATTATTTCAATATCAGATTCACACATAGACTTCTCAAGTTTCAAAACTCCCCCTTAATGTAAGCCTTGAGGATGCATAACCCCTATTTCACTATGAATGAAACAAAAACGAGTGAAATCCAAAGGTTTTGTAAAAATGTCAGCCAATTGTTGTTCGGTATCTACATGGTGAAGCACAATGTTTCCTTTTTCAACACTATCACAGAGAAAGTGATACCTAATGTCAATGTGCTTAGTCCTAGAATGTTGCGCGGGGTTTTTAGCAATGCAAATGGCACTAGTGTTATCACAAAACAGTGGAACACTATGTAGATCAACCTCATAGTCCTTAAGTGTTTGAACAATCCAAAGAATTTGTGAGCAAGCACTAGCAGTAGCTACATATTCAGATTCAGCTGTGATTGTGCAACTGAGTTTTGTTTTCTAGAGGACCAAGCAAAAAGTGAATTACCAGGAAATGACAAGCACGAGAAGTACTTTTCCTATCAATCCTACAACCCCCAAACTCAGCATCCGAAAAAGCTTTCAAAGTAACGGTTGAGAAAGAAGGAAGAAAAATACCAAATTATTGAGTTCCATGTAAGTACCTGAGAATCCTTTTGAGGGCTTGATGATGTGAAGCACGTGGAGAGGCTTCAAACCGTGCACAAAGACATACGCTGAATTGTATGTCCGGTCTTGATGCCGTGAGGTACAAAAGTGATCCGATCATGCTTCTATATTATTTTTGATCCACAGGTTCACCATCTTCATCAAGTTCAATTGTTGTTGTTGTTCCCATTGGTGTCCGAAGAGGCTTGATTTTGTCCATGTTGAAGCACCTTAGAAGGTCTTTTGTATACTTCGTTTGATGCACAAAGGTACCCTACTTGGTTTGCTTGATTTGCAGCCCCAAAAAGTACGTGAGATTGCCCATCATACTCATCTCAAATTCTGAACTCATCATAGCTGAAAACTTGGACACAAGATCATGAGAAGCACAACCAAAGATAATATCATCCACATACACTTGAACAAATAATGAGTCATTTCCATGCTTAAGCACAAAAGGAGTTTTATCAACCTTGCCCATGGTAAACCCCTTTTCAAGTAAGAATGTTTTTAACCTATCGTACCATGCTCTAGGGGCTTGCTTGTGATCGTACAAGGCTTTGGACAGTTTGTAAACATGATTAAGAAAATCTGGATTTTCAAAACATGGTGATTGTTTGACATAAACCTCCTCATCTATGTAGCCATTAAGAAAAGCACTTTTAACATCCATTTGATATAGCTTAAAACCTTGAGATGTAGAAAAAGCTAACAAAATTCTTATGGCTTCTAATCTAGCAACAGGAGTAAAAGTTTCATCAAAATCTAGACCTTCAACTTGAGTGAAACCTTTAGCAACCAACCTAGCCTTATTCCTAACCACAACCCCATCCTCACTTTGTTTATTTTTAAACACCCATTTAGTTCCAATTAAAGTGTGACCTTGAGGTGGAGGTACAAGTTTCCAAACATTATTTCTTTCAAATTTTTCATACTCTTCTTGCATGGCAATAATCCAAGATTCATTAGTGAGTGCGTGTGATATATCTTTGGGTTCAAAAGAAGCAACAAAAGCAGAATGAGCATGAGAGTTCGGATTGCAAAACCTGGACCGTGTGACTCGTCTGTGCAAGCTTCCAATAATTTGTTGTGGGGGATGACTTTTGAGAAACCAGAGGGGAGTGGACACTTCACAAGCTTATTCTTCTTCATGTTCATCACAAATCGATGAGCTTGTGACTTGAGGGGGATCTGGACCAGCAATGGTGGTCGTCGGTGCTGGCTGTGAATCAAAATCAAGAGCAGGAACAATGTCATTAGCTGCTGAATTTTCGGGCAGCAACTCCACCTCTTCTTCATCTTCAGTGAAAATGCTTTCCCCCTGCGGATATGGATCTGGACCTGCAATGTTTGAGCTACTACCTGGGCTAGCTTCATCAAAAGACACCTCACAAATCTCCATAATTTTGTTAGTGTCAAGTAAAAGCACACGGTAGCCTCTAGTATGAGATGGATAACCAAGAAACATGCCATCAACAGATCTAAATTCAAATTTATCAATATTACCATGTTTCTTAACAAAGCATTTGCAACCAAAGACCCGAAAGTGTGTAACACTGGGCCTATGTCCAAACCGGAGTTCATATGGTGTTTTACCTAGATTAGCGCGCAAGAAAACACGATTTGTGACATAACAAGCAGCTGCAATCGCATCAGCCAAAATTACCTAGGAGTTTGATATTCATCAAGCTTAGTCCTAGCCATCTCAACTAAGGTTTTGTTCTTTCTTTATACAACACCATTTTGTTGAGGTACATATGGTGAAGAAAAGTGATGATCTATTCCATTTTCAGCACAAAAGTGATCAAAAGATTGATTTTAAATTTGATGTCTTCCAATCGCTTTTAAAGATCCTGGGTGATCAATTGATAATATAGGAAAAAAAGTTCTAAAGTGACTAAATGCTTCATTCTTTGATGCCATAAAATAAACCCAAGAGTATCTACAATAATCATCAACAATCACAAGAACATACCATTCACCTCCGAAGGATTGAACGCGTGAAGGTGCAAAAGTTGACCCGGTTCAGTTGTCATGATCATTGTGAGAGGAGTATGTGAACCTGCAACCATCTTAGCATGTCTACAAGAAGAACACACAATTTATTTGTCCCCTTTAAGCTTAGGCAGCCCACGTATGCGATCAAGAGCACTAACACGCGTGAGATGATCAAAGCCTACGTGACCAAGTCTACGATGCCAATAAAATATAAATCTTTGGAATCATTAGCAACTAGACACCTATGCTTAGAGGAAGACATATCAAAATCAGCTTTAAAAACTCTTCCAAACCGTGGCATGTTAAAAATAAGCTCACTGTTTGAATTTATAACTTTGCTGCAATTTTTAGTGAAAATAATTTCCAGATTTTCATCTAGCAGTTGTGAAACAGAAAGCAAGTTGTATTTCAAATTCTTAACAAGTGCCACATACTTCAAAGTGTAGTGATCATTTACTCTAACCGAACCCTTAGCAATTATAGGAGTTGAAGAATTATCAGCAAAAGTAACATTCTCTACACGTGACACAAAAGAGAGGGAGGAGAACCATTCTTTGTTACCAGTCATGTGGCGTGAGCAACCTGAATCCACAATCCAAAAGTTCTCCTTCCTCAAGCGTGTAACCTAAAGCATAGTACGTTGATGACTCAATAATGGGGTTAGTCAAAAGGCATTTAGGAATCCAGTACTGAGTCACATGATGTCCAGCAGGAATAACACACGAAAGCTGAGATAAAACAGCAGGTTTATGAGCCAAAACTTGAGGATTTTTGTACCCAACTACTGTCCTACGAGATGTTACATGTGTAGCACAAAAAACAGTAGGTTTGGGAGCAACCTTTGCATGTTTTCGACTCATTATAGCAGATTGCATGTTCCTATCATTCGGTTTAGCAACTGCAGCAAATTTTGCATGAAAGTTATGAGATCTAGCAATCATTCTTTCCTTTTTATGTCGTTTAGCTAGCCTATAACAAAATTTTATGACATGACCATCTCTAACACAGTAGGTACAGTGAAATTTAATCTTTTGTTCATGTCTAGATGAGCAAGCAACATTTTTATTTGAAACCGAATGAGACAACACTCCTGCAGATTTGAAAACCACTTCCTTTTGTTTAGGAACTGTTTGAATCAAACCACTTCCTAATGACTTTACAATTTTAGGTGGATGTGCCTTAGAATGAGCATGAGAATCAAAACCTAAACCAGTTTTATCATTGCAAGACTTGGAAGAATTCAGCAGCAAGTTTAGGTTCTTATTCCTATTTCAAAATCGATCTAATGTCCTATGCATGTCATCAAGTTTATTGGACAGATCAAGGCAATTTTCACATGAAGTTTTTCCTTTTAATTTGCAATTAGAATAATATTTAAATTCATGAGAACGTAAAGCATTATTCAATATAGAAATTTCATTCATAGCATCTTGTAGTTTCTTATCAAGATCATCACAAGTAGAACAATGCAAATCAATTGTAGAACAGCTAGCATCTTTCAAGTTTTTATCATTAAGTGCAGCAAGATCTTTGTTCTTTTCAATTTCTAACTCAAGTTTGTCAAGTGTGGAGGTGTGCATACTTCTTAATGAGGACAATTGTTCATATATTAAATCACATGAGGAACATGCATCATCACTAGGAATCAAAGTTTTTAAACGGTTGATTTCAGATTCTAGTGATTCAATTTTAGCATCACTATCCCTAAGTTTTTTGTCCTTTTTTTCTTAACTATAATAGTGGCACGAGAAATAGCATCACACATTTCTTCGCAAGTAGGACATACCTCTTCATTGTCGCTGTTGTGTTCTGCATCCTCCATACTCAATCTTGATTTGCCCGCCACGAAGCACAAGTTTGACAAATCATCTTCGTCTTCGTCACTTCCAATATCCACATCGCTTGAGCCAAGTTCTTGAAGTGCAGAGATAAAACTGCTCACCAAATTACATTCTGTAAAACCCTTCTTTTTATTCTTATCGTTTGTAGAGGAGTGCTTCGTCCTTCTTTGCTTTTCATCCCGGGAAGTAGGACCTGAAAGGCTAGGGCAATCTGAACGAAAATGTCTTGTCTTACCACATTTGAAACATCGTTGAGGTCCGGAGCTTCCTCTCCTTCTAGTTCTAACATTTTGCAATGCTTTTGACAACCTAGTAGAGAGAAGTACTAGCTCCTCCTCTGGAAATTCCTCAATCTATTCAAGGGTTAGAGAGGACAAAAAAGCAAGTGTACCACAAGATGAAGATTGACCGGAGCTAGGCATGTCACGTTGAGAAACAAAAGCAATAGACTTGTTGGGGTTCTTACGTGATATTATGTCAATTTCAAGAGTTTTTAACTTGGAATATAGCACATCTCAAGTAAGTATACTCATGACAGTAAATTCACGAATAGATGTGACTTTCATCTCCCAAATTGACATATCTAATGCACTTAACAACTGCCTAGCATTTTCAGCATCTGAGAAAATAACATTGACACCACGCAAGTTGCTGAGAATTATATTAAAGCGAGCAAAAAGGTCATCAATAGACTCATCGGGTTGCATCTCGAAGCGCATGTATTCTTTCTCAAACATGTCTTGCCTTACCTCCTTGATCGTGTTTGATCCTTCGTGGTGGTCACAAAGTGCTTTCCACACATCGTATGCAGATCGGAGGTGTGCAACACGGTCAAAGTCGCTTTGAGTTAATCCTTGTATGATCAAGTTCAGAGCCTTGTTGTTGTTGTCGACTTCTATCAGATTTATAGCTGTAACTTGATCATTTGACGGAACTTCATAAGGCTTGCATACCGTGCCTTCCAAACCTGAAAATCAATACCACTAAAGACAAAAGGTTTTGCGGAGTATTTCTCCATGATGATTAGTCAAAACACGTGCAAATCAAAAAGATTATAGCACTGTGACTCTGATACCAATTGTAGGATCGAAGAGCACGTGAAAAGTTACCAAAGGGGGTGAATGGTAGATTAAAAAATATTACGCACCGAAAACAATTAAATCCCAACCCCTTCGGCAGAAAAACAATCCGTTAAAGAAATCATGTGTGGGACTAATCTAAATGTGTTTCACCGTGACAATAAGTGATAGCTATCAGAGAGAATCAAGTCACGAAGACAACACAACAATAATTACTCAAATCCGTAAAGAGAAACTCTAGTTACGATCGAAAGATCGAACATGTCAATTTGTTCTACCGAGTAAAAAATAGATCTGTAATACTGCAAAGAAACTCGTGTAGATGAAAAACCACAAACCCAATGACCGTAAAATTTTGACAGATGATAGATAATCAAGTTGTGAAGACAATCCAAAAAGAATGAAGTCAATTGGATTTGTAAAACTCGAGTTATGATAAAACAACCAAAGAAAGTTAGTGCTGTGCAGAATACTCGACGAGAAAAACTTGTCTGGAACAAGTCGAACGAACAAGGCACAAAAGTTCCTTTAAACTACGATCTTTATTCAATGGAACACAAGAGGAACAGCCCAAAGTCGTCTTCCATGAGCTCTGGCCTCCCTTGCTTATATAACCAGCCCTTATGCCGACCCAAAACTAACTAGGACTCTAATCCTACTCAGTTCACGAATCAAAACTTTCTATAACTGCTCAAGACTCTTCTATACGCAGACAAAAGCAATCTTCAGACTTCCAAACACCTTAGAAATGTATCCCACATTCCTAAAAGAACTCAAATTCGTGACCCACATGAAATCCTATCATAACCAACAAGAATCTTTCCATATTTGAGTCAAACATGACTCAGCCGCAGCTTGAGTCCATAACCTAGTCGGTTGGACCTTTCCGACCAATTCTTTACGTCCACATCTCTTCATCACGCCTTGGAACCATGTAGCCACGTCCATGCGATCCTTGCATATGTGCAAACATCTTCCAACGACATCCACGATACCATCATATGCATTGTTCTTGATTCAAACATGCTGCACAACCTCCCGATCAACTCAACCACAATTCCTCCCGAACTTGGTTGTTGAACCTCATCTTCTCCCTAAGACAAATTCAATGGGTCCCATCACCAGCCATGTCTTGAACTCAAGCAACACCTGCACATGAATAAACAACCAATACTTTCGAGTACAAGTCCTCGACTTGACTCACGTTAGTTCCGAAACTACATCATCTTACGTGAGCACCTCACATAAGCATGTTGCAAAACATAGCAAAATGATATAAACAAACATACCAAAAACATAGCAAATGAATACTAAGCAATCTTTCTATCAATATAAAGCAAGTACGAATCATTGCAAGATAAAAGCAGAACCACTGCGATCAAGCTCTGAACCTTGACAAAGCTAACCGAACCTTGAACCGGAGCTTACCAAAGCTAGTCAGACCTAGACAAAGAAGTCGGACCTAGCCAAAGCAAGTAGGACCTTACGTCGGACTATGCCGGAGCTAACCAAAACAAGCCATACCTATCGTCGGACCTTGATGATAAAGGTGTTTTGGTGCCATTCAAAACTTTTATCACCATAGCCAATGTATTCAACAAACATAGGTCTCACAAGAAGCCAACCAACTCTGTCCCCTTGCCGGTGGTATGAGATGTGAAGAAGGTCCGGAACAATTCGATGCAGGGAGGCACGCCCACCCACATCTCGCAGAAGTGGACGAAAGTGGGCACGAGCAGAAGGGAGTGCGGGCCGAGGTGATGCAGTTGGAGGCCGTAGAAGTCCAGCAGCATCAGGATGAAGCTCGAGAATTGTGGGATCAGTCCCACCATGGCATACGCTGAAAAGTACACCATCTCCCTGCGGTGCTCCTTGTCGAAGGGGAGCTTGCCACCGCGGACTAGGTGGTTGAAGGAGTCACTGAACCATCCCATGAAGGTTCGGACCTTCATCAGGTTGTCCTTGCTCTGGATGCGGCTCTTGGGAAGAACTAACTCTGTCGCGCCAATGTGGAGCAATGTAAAGGAAAGCTAGGCGAAGTTTGGGAGGCTCCGAGCGCAGGTTTGATCGAAAGCGTAAAGAGTCCTCAAACCTTGCATACTTTCCTTCTTAAGTAAGCCTCTGCGACGCTTGGATGGAAACCGCAACAAGAGCAAGGTCACATTTCAAAAATCTACCCCGTCAATAATGAATGGGCCTGGGGCCACTCGGATGAAGAGGTCGAGGTTATTACCCCAGGCGAACAGTTGTCATCATGGGCGGCGGGAAACCCAAAGGCGGCAGCCTGACAAGGCGCTCGGAACAGATACGGTTTTCGTATTGGGAACTGTCGACCTTCAATTGCGTGAGATCCGCACCCAAAGATCTCATCTGCCGCATTCAAAGCAAGCCACACGGCGGTGGTTTAACCCCAAACCATCACCCCAACGACATATTCGAAGACCTTTGAAGTTACAAGGCGGGAATCGAGGATGGCCCCACCTCTGGTAGAATAATGACCCAAAGGGTTTCTCCCAGAGGTGGGCCCAGGGGCCACTGTTGGTACCCTGTGTACCGGGCACCCCATGATACCGCAAGAAGTGCAAGAGAAGTCCACCTGTCGGAGTTGAAGGCTCCCTTAGGCCCCACATGTCACACGGCAACGGAGCTGCCTCCCTCATATGGGTAGCTCCGGGACTGCCACATGTAATAAAAGACCAAAGCCAAACTCCCGACACAGGGAAGATCTGGGGTTGACACATGGATAATGAACCCGAACCTAACCCCCCGTAGAGGGAAGCTCCGGTGCCGCCATGTGTATGTCAGTTTCGGACCTATCTCCCTACAAAGGGAAGCTCCAAAACTGCCACGTGTGGAGCTTCCCTACCTACAACACCAACAGAGATGATTAGATGATCCCCAACAGCATGAACATGCAAGGGACAGTTAAAGCAGCAATTACAAGACCTGATTACATGTCATTAATGCTATATTAATGACACACGATCAGTGGACTATTAATAGGGGTAACGCAGCTATTAAGGCACGTTATTACCCTATTAATCACGCTTAATACTCATAGACCGTGTATTTGGTTATTGAATACGCCAGGGCCACATGTCGGGCCAGGAAAATGTTGTAACGACCAGTCCTTAGACTATAAAAGGATTGTGCCGCACGGTACATGACCAAATCCAAGCTCACAGGCATACTAGTGCTACAAATTACTCATTACAACAACACACACCCTGTGGAGTAGGGTATTACGCTCAGGCGGCCCGAACCACGTTAATCTCATGTGTCACCATCTTGTTCTTGATCTTTGCGTGCCCAAACCAATACATGAACCTCCGCGGGCTACATTTAGTGATAGTATATTTAGGCCCGATCTTCCAAAAGGTAATGGATAAGTCGATTGATGGAGATCTCGATGTTGATGATCTGAGGCTCTCGAGTAGAACACGAAAAACCCCTGCAATCACTACACCACCGCTCCGTTGGTTATCAACTGTGCTTCACACGATCGACCTCGCCAATAAGGCTAATCCCTGCAAGTGCAACCGAGAACACAAGCAAGAACAAGGTAGAAGCAATTTGAATTGCTAAGTTGGGGTCTCACAAACCGAAGAGCGGCAATATTATTGATCAAAGCAAAACCCAATTGTCTATGGCGGCTACCATGGAGTATATATAGGTGGAAGGGCGTCCAAGGGGGTGTTAGGGTCGTGACCTAACCCTAAGACACGAAAATAATAGACTTAGACTTGATACAAGGCCCAATGGCCCAATACGGTGGCGCAGCATCCTGACAGATTTTATACTTGATTTTGTTTCGACGGTTCCCATCGACTCCGAAGGAATTTTGACAAGGGACCGGCTCCATTGGAAAGGTTATCCTCTCCCCTTTCCGTGCATATGTAGAACGTCCAAAACGGAGTTCGTATGCGTCCTGGGCGTCCATTTTAGTCGAGGACGACTCCAATTGCTTGTGTTCTCGGTCATACTTGAGTCGAGGACGACTCCAATTCAAGAAGGGGAGGATGATGAGGACATCACTTCTATAGGTACAAACAACACTCCATTGAACATACAAGATGCAATTAATAGAGTTCATACACAACAATTAATTTCAGAGGTGAACTCATTCTTATATATTTCCTTATATGTTTTTGAGCACAGATTGCTATTTAGTGATTTATTTGTGATTAGGATCCATGGAGAGGTTCAAGGAGTACTTGGAGGGAGTATTAGGGACGTGAAAGACCAGAGAATTCGTTCAAAGAAGATGGAAACCGTACCAAACTCCAAATCGTATCCAACTCGGATTCCAGGAGCAGTACGCACTAAAACGGACGCCCGGGACGCATACGAACTCCGTTTTGGACGTTCTACATATGCACGGAAAGGGGAGAGGATAACCTTCCCAATGGAGCTTGTACCATGTCAAAATGTTTCCGGAGTCGATGGGAATCGTCGAAACAAAATCAAGTACAAAATCTATCAGGATGCTGCGCCACCGTATTGGGCCATTGGGCCTTGTATCAAGTCTAAGTCTATTATTTTCGTGTCTTAGGGTTAGGTCACGACCCTAACACCCCGTTGGACGCCCTCCCACCTATATATACTCCATGGTAGCCGCCATAGACAATTGGGTTTTGCTTAGATCAATCATATCGCCGCTCTTCGGTTTGTGAGACCCCAGCTTAGCAATTCAAATTGCTTCTACCTTGTTCTTGCTTGTGTTCTCGGTTGCACTTGCAGGGATTAGCCTTCTTGGCGAGGTCAATCGTGTGAAGCACGGTTGATAACCAACAGAGCGGTGGTGTAGTGATTGCAGGGGTTTTTCGTGTTCTACTCGAGAGCCTCGGATCATCAACGTCGAGATCTCCATCAATCGACTTATCCATTACCTTTCGGAAGATCGGGCCTAAATATACTATCAATTGGTATCAGATTTCCAGGTTGCCCGTTAGGTAATTCATCTATCCATTACATTAGTTTTGTTTTTCATACCTAGAGTCCACAAAATAGCCACAAAAAACTTGCAGTTTAGTAGATCTGTTCATTACTTTGTCCAAACCACATTGAGCCTTTGCAACTTTGTTATTCAGTTTAGTTTTGTTGAGTTTGTGTCCGTGGTTGAGTCATATTGCTGGTTTAGAAGTGTTTTTAGTCTTAGTTTGAGTTTTGCATTGTGTTGATTCATCCTTTTGAATCACGTCATCACGTCCAGATTAGATTCATCTCTTTCCAGTTCAGTGTTTTCATCATATCTAGCTCATACGAACTCTGATTTTCGTGTTCTTATACTTTCTGGAAAGCTTAAGAAGTTCTATATACCTTTCTTATTCATCATTTTCCCAGAAAATATAGTTATCGATGTCGAAATTGCATTAGATCTGAATCTGTTATTGATCTAGAAATTCTGAACAGTCTTTATTTCGGGGGCAATATCTCCCGTTGTTCTTATCCAAAATAGATCTTCCATATACTGAAATTAAAGAGGAGAGATAGATATATAATATTTCTGTTCAAAGTTTTTAGATCTGGGGACTATAAAGGTGCAATATTGTCCTTGGAAGATTGAGTAGAAAATCTGCGACAGACACACGAGATATCTTAGATTGATTTTCATTGTGTTCTTCCCTTGCAGCACATTCTGAAAAAAGGAAGAAAAAAAGAAAGAGGCAAGTGCAAAACAAGAAACAAAAGCCGCACAAAAAAGAGGAAAAAAACAAAAAAAACAGAAGTGCTTGCATTCTTTGTGTCATCTAGTTTTGTCTCATGTCTTGCTAGCTTGAACTACTAGGAACACATTTAGGCCAGCAACTTTGACAAATACTTTGAATACTTATTCAACTTTACTATCTGATTTCATTGTTGCTAATCCTTGCTACATAGAAAGTGCCATCCAAACTACACCTTACTCTTGAGCAGAATCGATACACCTTTGCAATCATCCCATGCTTCATTGGTTTCTTCATACCGTCCACCGTTTGCCACATGTAGTGTCAGTAAGAACACTTGTAAGAGCGTGGTAAGATGCTTGAGAGTGTGTGATTCCACTTCCACATTGCCATTATCCTTTGTATTTGATAGGGGTAACATATTTTTTTTGTTATCTTCTCTTTGCTACTAACAATGTCAGGTAAAAGCAAGAATCATGCATTATATGCTGAGATGATAGACATGATGAAGAGGACGATGGAGTTGCTCACTAAAAATCAAATATCATCCAAGGTTGCACATGATGTTCAGATCACCATTACAACTCCTTCAACAACAAGTAATTACATTCTCTCATCTTTTCCTTCTTTGATGGTCTTGGTTATGATGAATATATTGCTTGGGAAATAGAGTTGGATAAAATTTTTGGAAAATGTCATATGTGTGAGAGGAGGAAGATTAGAAATTTTGCAAGTGCATTAGTAGGTTGTGCATTAACTTGGTGGAACAATTTAAATGATTTAGAAAAACCTCGAACATGGAAAGATATGAAAATTCTTATGCGAGAAACATTTACTAGTGTATCCAATTGCAAAGATGAAATACATGAGCTTGAGAAGAATTTTCTTGTTGTACCTCCTCCTATGCCTAACCTTTTGCAGGAACAAGAACCAATAATTGTAGAAAATCCAAAAGCGAATGAGGTGTTCAACAACTCCTGTGAAAATTCAGATCTATCAATTCATATTTCACCCACAATTAGTGCTGAAAATAAGAATAAATGTAACAAATATCACAACACACTTGTTGAAGGTGAGAAGTTTTTGGATGTTCTGAATTTTTTCACCAACCATGCTATTGTCGAGGAGCGACTAGTGGAATCTTTTATTGATACACAATTGCCACATGTTGATTTTCCTGCTGATCCTTCTGTTAAAAATGAGTTGTGTGCTAATAATTATATTGTACCTATGCTAGAACAACTGAATGAATTTGATACTTTATCACCCACATGTGCTGAAATTAAGAATTTGATTCCAATTACTAGTGAAAGGGATGAGCTGAAATTGTTATCTTCTCTAAATACTTTGGGCTATATTGAATTTGACACTCTTTGTGATCTAGATATCGTAGAGAAGATAATATTTTCTCAATCTGAATTGCCTTTGTTAAGTAGAAATATTTTTCAAGCTATAGGCAAATATGAACATAGTGGTATGTTTATGGTGCATAAAGTTTACATATGTTCAAATGAGGAAGCTCCTTTTGTGCTGCAACAACATGGTCAAGTAAATGAATATACTAACGCTAATAATATCTTGTCAAGTTTTTCTAGTATTTTTTCCTTGCAGAAGGGACAACAAAAGCATTACTCACTGCGGTTGTGCAATATGGACAGTGCTCACTCTATCCCCAAAAGCCTCTTTGCTGGACATACAACCAAGCCGAGGACGGCTTGTCATAAAGAAGGGGAGAATGATGAGATCATGCACGTTATCATTGAACCTACAAACATGACACAATGTTTATTTTTTGGGATCCTAGCTCAAGTGAATGTGCACTCTTATTCGATGGACAAGATCATAATGGCGCACTATGTCGTCCACCACCTTGGCCTCCTCCATTCATGCATACAAGAAGATTTGATGGTGTTGCACATTTAGACCAACACATAAGAGGAGATGAACTTGAGCCGAGGACGACTCCAATTCAAGAAGGGGAGGATGATGAGGACATCACTTCTATAGATATAAACAATACTCCATTGAACATACAAGATGCAATTAATAGAGTTCATACACAACAATTAATTTCAGAGGTGAACTCGTTCTTATATATTTCCTTATATGTTTTTGAGCATAGATTGCTACTTAATGATTTATTTGTGATTAGGATCCATGGAGAGGTTCAAGGAGTACTTGGAGGGAGTATTAGGGACGTGAAAGACCAGAGAATTCGTTCAAAGAAGATGGAAACCGAACCAAACTCCAAATCGTATCCAACTCGGAGTCCAGGAGGAGTACGCACTAAAACGGACGCCCAGGACGCATACGAACTCCGTTTTGGACGTTCTACATATGCACGAAAAGGGGAGAGGATAACCTTACCAATGGTGACGGTCCAATGTCAAAATTCCTTAGGAGTCTATGGGAATCGTCGAAACAAAATCAAGTACAGAATTTGTCAGGATGCTGCGTCACCGTATTGGGCCATTGGGCCTTGTATCAAGTCTAAGTCTATTATTTTCGTGTCTTAGGGTTAGGTCACGACCCTAACACCCCCTTGGACACCCTTCCACCTATATATACTCCATGGTAGCCGCCATAGATAATTGGGTTTTGCTTAGATCAATAATATCGCCGCTCTTCGGTTTGTAAGACCCCAACTTAGCAATTCAAATTGCTTCTACCTTGTTCTTGCTTGTGTTCTCGGTTGCACTTGCAGGGATTAGCCTTCTCGGCGAGGTCAATCGTGTGAAGCACGGTTGATAACCAACGGAGCGGTGGTGTAGTGATTGCAGGGGTTTTTTGTGTTCTACTCGAGAGCCTCGGATCATCAACGTCGAGATCTCCATCAATCGACGTATCCATTACCTTTCAGAAGATCTAAGCAAAACCCAATTGCTAAATTGGGGTCTCACAAACCGAAGAGCGGCGATATTATTGATCTAAGCAAAACCCAATTGTCTATGGCGGCTACCATGGAGTATATATAGGTGGAAGGGCGTCCAAGGGGGTGTTAGGGTCGTGAACTAACCCTAAGACACGAAAATAATAGACTTAGACTTGATACAAAGCCCAATGGCCCAATACGGTGGCGCAGCATCCTGACAGATTATGTACTTGATTTTGTTTCGAGGATTCCCATCGACTCCGAAGGAATTTTGACATGGAAGACCAGAGAGTTCAAAGAAGATGGAAACCGAACCAAACTCCAAATCTTATCCAACTCGGAGTCCAAGCAAGAACAAGGTAGAAGCAATTTCAATTGCTAAGTTGGGGTCTCACAAACCGAAGAGCGGCGATATTATTGATCTAAGCAAAACCCAATTGTCTATGGCGGCTGCCATGGAGTATATATAGGTGGAAGGGCGTCCAAGGGGGTGTTAGGGTCGTGACCTAACCCTAAGACACGAAAATATTAGACTTAGACTTGATACAAGGCCCAATGGCCCAATACGGTGGCGCAGCATCCTGACAGATTCTAAACTTGATTTTGTTTCGACGATTCCCATCGACTCCGAAAGAATTTTGCCATGAGACCGGCGCCATTGGAAAGGTTATCCTCTCCCTATTCCGTGCATATGTAGAACGTCCAAAACGGAGTTCGTATGCGTCCTGGGCGTCCGTTTTAGTGCGTATTGCTCCTGGACTCCGAGTTGGATACGATTTGGAGTTTGGTTCGGTTTCCATCTTCTTTGAACGAATTCTCTGGTCTTTCACGTCCCTAATACTCCCTCCAAGTACTCCTTGAACCTCTCCATGGATCCTAATCACAAATAAATCATTAAGTAGCAATCTATGCTCAAAAACATATAAGGAAATATATAAGAACGAGTTCACCTCTGAAATTAATTGTTGTGTATGAACTCTATTAATTGCATCTTGTATGTTCAATGGAGTGTTGTTTGTATCTATAGAAGTGATGTCCTCATCATTTAGTAGTACTGGGGGAAGTGTCGTTTAATCACTTCGATAGTGTAGTTCATGGCCAATATGATTCTAAATTTTATCCTCCTAAACATTTTTAATTTCTTGCCTAGGAATTTTAAATTTAGTAACCATGCATGAATGAGTTTCAAATTAAAATTATGGATATCACTATGCCTAGGTTGCTACATACCAATTCAACCATTAAGTCTTTCCATAAGCATTACCTAGGCAAAATATGTCTAAGTTAATTTTAGCAAAGCTTATGAAATTCTAGGTACTTTGTTTAAGTTTGTTCCTAAGTAAGGTGGCATTCCTTTTTTGAAGAATCAAAAAGAGCAATGCCAACACTTACTCTTGTGAGAATGCATAAGAATTGAATGATGAGAAGGTGTAAACTTCCTTACCAATGTAAGCAAAAATCATACAATCCTAATGTAATTCCAACGACGGAAAATATTAAACTTGTACCTAAATTGAGTAGTCCGGGTTGAAGGTCATAGTGTGAGAAACTCATGACCATGTATTTTGGTGTACCCTTCATGTTCAATGTGTCCTGCCAAGTTTAAGTTGGAGTTGAATGAGCTTCATCTTGTTCCTCCATTGGACCAGCATCTTGAGCATTCCTCTATCATGAACTCAAAATTAGATCAATGGAGGGATATGCATTTGATGGGGTCTTCCAACCTCTTTACAAATTTTGTTCTAGCTGCACTAAAATCAAGAACAAACAAAACAACTTGAAAATGGGTTACATTAGCTATAAAGCATGTTGTACCCTTTGTCAAATTGTTTTGCCCAACTTGAAACAACATGCAAATGCAATGAAAATTTAAGGGAAATATTTTTGTTTTGAATAATGAAGATGAATTCAAGTGGTTAGCCCAAGATTCATATCCAAATAAATTTATTTCTTAATTCAAAATTTTAATTTTATGTTGGTTGGAAATTTTACTTTCCAACATGCAAGTGTGGAAATTCAAACATGCTAAATACAAATGCAAGATTTGATTGGAAATTCAAATATGCATTTGGGAAATAAAATATGAGATAACTACCAATTAACCTATTGGCAAGAAGTCACCAAATTTTTTAAGTCTCATGAGTGGGACTTACCTCCATCCTATTTCGTGCTATGATTTGTTGTCCAATCCCAGAGTTGAAGATGTGGACAACTTCTCTTTCTTGACATGATAAATCTCCTTTGGCATGTTAATTGGACATGTGGACCACATTATGGCCCTATCCTCTCCATCGTCTTGTTGAAGACTTGTTGATGTAGTGACAGCTTTTCCCCCTTGAAGATATTCTCTCTTGAGCATGGTGAGGCTTGTCCTTATTTAAGGGTTCCACTTCGACCTTCTTGATATCCCTTAAGGTTAACCCATACTTTGATCATGGATCAAAAGCTTCCTTGGGCATGATGACATGTGGACTCCACAATCAAACAAGAAACACTTCATCCACAATGTCACTTGCCCTAAGTTTCATGGGCTTGGTCGAAGGGTAGGGATCTCAACAAGTGGTTGTGGGATATCTTGGATCTTGAATGCTCTTTAAGTTTCTTGTCCTTGGTAAAAAAACCTTCATCTAAATGTTGTCTTGATTTCTAAATTGGCCATGGACAAGATACTCCAATGTAGGCTAGTTGATCTTAAATCCATTGAAATCCCCATAGTCTCCTTGATTACAAGGGTGATGTTGATTCCACCCTTGACCTCCTTATGAATGATAGCCATTTGAGTTGTGTTCGAAAAGAAGAATCCTCATGGGTCTTAGGGAAATGATTCCCCAACTTGGCCATGTTGACATGTATTTTCACAAATCATGTGAATATCCATGGCTTGGATCATCCAAACACTTCTCCATTTGCTTGATCTTCATTATACTTCAATGGGAGGTGTAGTAACTTAGCTAGCATGTCTACCTTGTTAAGTGGTGTGCATGCTAAGCTAAAGAAACTAGAGCACTCTTCAATCCACCCCTTGATTAGAGACCATATTCTCATTCATGATAAATGAGAATAGGACTACTTCAGCTCCAAGACAAAGGTGGTCATGGATTGGTGGACCAACCCATGACATTAATGTTGGATGAGGAGCTAACTATCCACTCGATGGTGGAGGCAAACCAAGAAGAACTCTTGGAGCCTCCCTCAAACTTGCGAATGGATGACTTTGGCTCCAACTGGAAGCTGAAATTCTTCTGCAAAAGGCAATGGTGTTGCCTAGTAGATATTTGTTGAGGTACACCTTGAACCATGTTGCAGTTGAGCACTGGCGTCCTCGTTGGCCATCCCATGAAATGGGTTAGCCAAACTACCCCATTTTCACACAAAAGGAGAAAACAAACAAGGGTAATCCTGTCTAATAGCTATTAGTACCTATAGCTTAATCACAAGTGTTAGCTATCCTTCACTTCCTTTGCCTTCCCCGGCAACATCGTCAAAAATGATTGCTGATAGCTACTAAGAAACACTTACAAATCATCCCCGACAACGGTGCCAGAAATTCTTATTGACGTTTCTTAACATCACAAATCATCTCTAGTAACAGATGAGGTCTGCAAGCGCAAGGAAGCTGTCGTGTAGCAATTCGCCAAAGAGTATTCCCAAGGGTATCATATTTATCTCAAAGGAAGGCAATGGAGTAAAGTGAACACTACTCTTATGATCAAGCTATCGGATACTAATCAATTATCAAGAACGGGGTTGGTTGATAATATATGGATAGTGTGACACACACCTCTGCAAATCTATTCTAAAGGGTAGATGAGTCCTAATGGAGGTTAGACTAAGGATTGGGGAGTTGCTCTTGCAAAGCTTCTAATATACATATACATAGCCTAGGTTAGATAGTAACGACCATGTAAATGGTGAATACTTATGCTAAGTTGTTCAACACATCAGGCACGGGTTTACCCCTAGCATTACTAGGATGACTCCCGCCAAGAGCCTATTGCATAGCCGTACTTGGAGGACTACAAAGGACAGATAGGGTTTTCACCACCTACTGCCTCAATCTGTGGGTCTACGAGACATACAACGTTACTTAACTATCCTAGCACCATGCTAGCATATTAAGTAAATACCTTAAGAGTCATGACACAAGCCATCTTAAGGCAATGACTAACCTAAACATCGTTGAACTAATGTTGAGACATAGCAAAAATTATTCATATCAACATGATCATATCATAACTAATTAGACTATAGTGGGGGTTTGTAGTGTTTATGATGATAGATTAAGAGTGATGTGGCATAATCATAAGACTACTCCTACCACATACATGGACTCCACAATCAAACAAGAAACGCTTCATCCAAGTATATGAATAAAAGAAGACTAAAGATAATATCTTTATTATGCATAAAGTCACAAATATTAGAAAAGATACATGAGTCATACTATCGGTACTCGGCATACCGGGTACCCTCGCGCACAAGCTAAAGCCGCCTAGGAGCCTGCCATCCTGCCAAGACAGGGTCCGAGGGCGTCACATGTCCAGAAGGCCCAAACCACTCTACCTCAGATACGGGGTCTGGAGTATCCACATGGACCCCAAGGGAGAATCAATCTCCCCCTTGGAGACGAGCTCCCAAGCGGCCATGTGTCTAGCAGAGCAGTATCCCGCTCCCCCATGGGGGAGGGCTCCGATGCTGCCACAAGGTTCGAAGCACTGGATAGGCCACCTCCCGTAGAGGCGGGCTACGACTCCAGCACGTGTCCCGCGGCCCTGGATCCCCCGCTCTACCCAAGAACAGGCTCAAGGGCTGCCACGTGGTCCGCGGATCAGGACCCGGCCTCCCTCGAAGAGGCTAGCTCCCGAGGTGCCACGTACCCTAAAACTTGCACCGGATGGTGGGTTGCAGGAGTAAAGAGGGTGGTGCGCCTTGTCTAAATCAAGCATTGAAGACTCGCATCTTGCCAAGGCACACGATGCGATGCACGCCTACTGTCAGGTACTGCTGCGCCTAATCGCATCACAGTGAAGACATCACAGGCCTACCCCACTCCGCCAAGTGGGTAGCTTACGGTGACAAGGACAGTTGGACGGGACATTCCCTGCCATCATCAACCACTACGCATGGGCCACTGGCATTTGAGGTGGCAAGACAGCGAGTCTTCAAGTTGATGTTAGAGGAGGCTTATGCGAGAAGCCATAGATCTTTAGGATAAGATTGCCATGGGGCCACCTATCAGGCCTCAGACCCCACTTGTAAGGCATCTGACCTTGTCTATAAAAGGACCAGACCACCACAGTTACAAAGGATCCCCAATCTACGCATTCACACACTACGCACCAGTAATACAACCTCACCGAGGAGTAGGGTATTACGCTCTTCCGGCCCGAGCCATGTAAAAATCACAGTCTCAGGCAATCTCATACGCGCAATCCCTCGATAGAGGACTAAGCCCTGCCGATCAAAGAACCTTCGTGGGCTGCTCCATAGCAGATTCAGAGGAAGTGTCGCAATAACACTTTGACATTTGGCATGCCAGGTAGGTGATTTTTCCTCAAAAAAGTGGTTGCGCTTTCACCGCAATGGTGTTCATCAAGCCCGTGGATAGCGGTTTCCAAGGCCGTCGTCCGGTGACTAGATCCATCGCTCGAGTGGCGCATTATGGTCCATCATGCACCCGCACAGATGCAGCTGGCCAGGGTGGCGCATCTGGACACATCCCGACCCAGTTAGCGCCCCAGAACCGCTGGCTACAAGTTCGGAGAGCGCTCTGGCAGTAGCCAGGGCCCTTTTCCACAAACCACTGTCCTTGAATGATTCCCAGGAAGTGGCTCAACACTGGGTCCAAGACATTGACCACTTCAACGTTGCGGCCATCAACTCTCCCAATAGTGGGAGGTGTCACATGTCGCTATCGCGCACGTCATCCATCAATTGTCGCACCTTCGGCTCCCATTCCACCAGGCTAGCTAGCGCTGGTGAGATCCCCACGGAGGACCTAAGGGCCGAGCTTGATCATCGTCAAGCTCGGATAGATGCCCGCATCATCATCGAGCGGCAGCGGGAGAGACAGCGCAATCTTGACGCCGAGTACAGCCCTCAAGGGCATGAGCAGGAGGTGTCCTCCGTCCGAGGAGCACCAGAGCTAAACCCTATGCCGCTGCCTCACCAGGATTATGTGGGGTCGACCACCCCCCTGCAGTACTCTGTGCAGCAGGTGTCAAAATAGCAGTACTTGGCTTAGCCAACACCATAGCAGCAGGCTTTGTAGAAGCTGCAGGCTCCACAACAACCGCATGCTACGCACAAAACCCCACTGGGGTTTGCTATATTGTACGCCTCCCCGGCGAAGCCCATTGGAGGGTGCATGGCCTTGGCACCATACCCGCCTGACGATGTGGTCGTGCAAGTTCCGGCCACACCTCCCGGAGAAGTTAGACGGGAGCATAAACCCAGACGAGTTCCTGCAGATCTACACCATGACACTCTTTGTTGTAGGAGCGGATGAGTTCTTCCTGCACTACTACAAAAAACATTTTTACAGGCGCTTCTATATTTTTTTTACAAGCGGTCCATTAAAAGTGTCGCCTGTGATGTCAGATGAGTTAATGACCGTCTGTGATAATAGAATATCACAGGTGGTCCGTAACAAACAACCGCCTGTGAAAATGTATTAATTTTCACAGGCGGTCCGTAACAAAAACCGTCTGTGATAATAGTCATTATCACAGGCGGTCCGTAACAAACAACCGCATGTGAAAATATAATGATTTTCACAGGCTGTCTGTAACATAAAAACCGCCTGTGATAATGATGGCTCCTCATTGGTCCGCTGCTTCATCCCACGGATCACTCTTGGACTTCGTATCTTCGCTGTCCGCTGCTTATCGATCCAACGACTCAGTTTAGAAGCCGCACGATAGATGTGTCTATAACAGCAGCAGCCACGGTTCAGTCCGTGATCCTCCGTCAGCCTCCCAAGGTACGGCTTCCGGCGGCATCTCCCAAGGCGCGGCTGCCGGCGGCCTCTCTCAAGGCGCGACTAAGGCGCGACTTCGGTTGCTCCAGACCTCGGCGGCTCCGGCGCGGCCTCCTAACGAGTGCGAGCCCTGCCGACGCGAGCATGGGCGCGGATCTGGCACAGTCTACCTCGGGCTCCAGGCGGCGCGGCTGCCGGCGGCCTCTCTCAAGGCGTGACTTCGGTTGCTCCGGACCTCGACGGCTCCGGCGCGGCCTCCCGACGAGCGCGAGCCTTGCCGACACGAGCACGGACGCAGATTTGGCACAGTCTACCTCGGGCTCCCGGCGGCGCGGCTCCGGTGCGCCTCCCGGCGAGCGCGCGCCCTGCCGGCGTGAGCGCGGGCACAGATCCGGCGCGGTCTACCTCGGGCACCTGGTGGCGCGGTCTACCTCGGGCTCTCGACGGCGCGGCTCCTCCGGCTCCAAGCGGCACAGCCTCGTCGGGCTTCGGGCGGCACAGCTCCTCCGGCTCTCGGCGGTGCGACCTCCTTCGACACTTAGCGGCGCTCTTCCGGCTCCCGGCAATGCGGCGGCCTCCATGCGGCGCGGCCTCTTCTGACTCCCGGTGGCACATGTGAATTTTTTTTGTTTCACTAGCCATTTTCACAGGCGGTTTTTAATTAAAAACCGTCTGTGAAAATCTATTTTTACAGGCGGTTTTTAATTAAAAACCGCCTGTGAAAATCTATTTTTACAGGCGGTTTTTAATTAAAAACCGCCTGTGAAAATCTATTTTCACAGGCGGTTTTTTATTACCGACCGCCTGTGAAAATGCATTTTCACAGGCGGTTTTTAATTAAAAACCGCCTGTGAAAATGTAGTTTCACAGGCGGATTATGCCACCGCCTGTGTTAATCGATCATTTTTACAGGCTCTTCGTTACAGGCGGTTTTTAAAACCGTATGCGATAATATGTTTAGAACCGCCTACGGTGAAGCATTTTGTAGTAGTGCTGGCGAACTACTTCCCCGTCGCCCTGATCAGCTCAGCCCGATCATGGTTGATGAACCTGCCCGAGGGGTCCATAACCTCTTGGGATGAGCTCTGCCGGCAGTTCCTGGCAAACTTCGGCAGCTCCTACATGCCCCTACACCAAGCTCGACCTCCACACCGTGCGCCAGCAACCTAAGGAGACGCTATGATCATTCATCCAGCATTTCTCCCAGGTACGCAACTCCATCTCCAACATCCCGAATGCTTCTTTCATAGTGGCATTTCGATAGGGAGGGTGTGAAAGGAAAATGCTCGAGAAGTTGTCCTTGCACAATGTGCAAGATGTCTCCGAGCTCTTCTCCATCGCCGACTGGTGCGCCGGGGCGGCAGAAGACCGTGACTGGCACACCCAGCCCACCCCCGGAGTGGGCGAAGTCGGCCAGACCAATGAAGGTGCTGTTACCCCGGTGGAAGTGCATCTAGGACTCCCTTGTGGGTTTTGGACGATTTATGACAAGCAATTGGGATCCTAACCTCTTTGTTGAGATGAGTGCAGGATTTTAATCGGAAAATGAGCAAAGTGCCAAAAAGAAGGAATAATGAGGAGCAAAGTGAAATTGAGCTCAAGGAAGAAAAATAGTAGATCATTGTGTATGGAGTGTGTTAATAAAACACATCCCAACAGCTCAATCACAATTAAACACACACATTGCACAAAGTTACACAGGACTGGACTAGTCAAACTAACACCGGACTAGTCTGATATCCTTTCTGCACGAAATTGGACAAGTCCGATATCCATCGGACTAGTCTGATATCCTTTTTGACTAGAATAGGACTAGTCCTCCCGAGTGCGGACTAGTCCTCAAAACACTTCACAAGTCACACAAAATCGGACAAGTCCGATCACAACCGGACTAGTCCGATATTCTTTTTGATCCAAATCGGACAAGTCTGATGTTTGCACGGACTAATCCAAAATACCCTCTAATCTGAATCGCACAAGTCCTCCAAGTGCGGACTTGTCATCCTATAAACTTAGGGTTTCACATGTTCGGACAAGTCCGATGACTATCGGACTAGTCCGAAGATTTTCAGTAGCAAAATCGGACAAGTCCGTTCCTAGCCGGACTAGTCCGATATTTTGGAAAACTTATGGTTTGCTACACACAGCACACCGAACTAGTCCGGTGACCACCACGGACTAGTCCGATCTTTCTGAACCCTAACAGTTACTTTTAGAAACCCATATAAATAGAGTTGTACGGCCATATTTTACACACTCTCGAACCCTAGCGCCATCACACCTCCCAAGAGCCTATAAAACCACATCTCTCCATGAAATTAAGTGCAACAAAGATCAATCCTTTGAGGATTCACTCTAGTTCATTGGAGAGACACATTCAACACCACATTGAGCTCTTGGTTTGATTCTATAACACACTCCTGCATTTTAATTGTAATCTTTTGAGTGTGTTCTTGGTGGTATTTTGTGTTGTAATCCAAGGGAGCTCTCAACGTGTGAGAAAGCCCATTGAATTCGGTTATTCACCCCTTTGAGATAAGTGGAAGAGGATTGGCCTTCGTGGCGATCCGACGAGGGTAGGGTTGGAGAAGACCTGGTCCTTTTGTGGGCTCCTCAAAGTGGATGTAGGTTGCCTTTGTGGGAACCGAACCACGGGATAAATCTCTTGTGTTCTCTGTTTTGTTCATTGTTCTTACTTCATATCAATCTAGGGTTACAAACTGATGTTGATTACTTTATGTTGAAATATCAAGTATAAGTTTGATTTGTGATATAACCTGATTCATAAACTTGTGACACTTTGTTTAATCGTATACTTCCGCTGCATATATTGAAGAACAAAGTTAATCGATCAAACCTAATCAATCTAGTCCGTATACACCAGACTAGTTCGCACTTTACCGGACTAGTCTGATTTCTCTGTTTTTGAACTGGTTGTTAAGTGTTGCAGGATCCGATAATTTTCAAAAAGGCTTATTCACCCCCCCTCTAGGCCACATTCAATTGGTATCATAGCAAGTTCTTCAAGAAAGAGACTAATCACTCGAAGGAGATCATGTCGGACATGAAGGAGACCCACAAGATCAACAACCAAGAGAAGGTTGATGATGAAAAGAACCTCAAGGTGGAAAAGCTCCTCGAAGCCATTCAAGACTTCGAGGACAACAATGAGGAGAGGCTGGAGCTTAAGGCACTCCTAAGAAAGAAGACACTTTGCAAAGGGAAAGCAAAAGTGCAAGAGAAGAAGAAGGGGAGTAGTCATACTGACTACTCCCGATATCCTTTGATCGTCTCAATTCCAATAGCAATCATTATTTATCTATCCCACTTGGAAAAGCCCCACACTTCGATGGAAGTGATTACTCAATGTGGAGGCAAAATATGAAAATGCATATAATTTCCCTCAGTCCAAGTTTGTGGCATATTGTGTGCACAGGGATAGATATTCCGGACGACAACGAAGAGCTCACCCCCAGCCAAAAGCAGGCAATTCACCGAAATGCTCAAGCCGCGGCCGTAATTACCTCTTCACTCAGGCGGGACGAGTTCACCAGGGTGGATGGACTCGAAATTGCAAAGGAGATATGAGACACACTACAAATTGCACATGAAGGTGACCGACATGTGCGTGAAGCAAAAATCGAGATGATTGAAGGCGAGTTAGGAAGATTTGCAATTGAAGAAGACGAGTCACCCCAAGACATGTACAATCGATTAAAGACACTCGTCAACAAGGTCAGATCATACATAAGTAAGAAGTGGAATGACCACGAGGTGGTAAAGCTCATCCTTAGAGCTTCTATGCCTCGCAACGTCACACTATGCTCCATGATTAGAGAAAGCCTCGAATACAAAAGGTTGACTCCGGATGAACTGCTTGGGAAGATCATCAACTTCGAGATGATGGAAAAACAAGCAAAACATGTCAAGGAGATTGCCGACCTCACTTCGGCAAAGAAGAAAGGGGTTTCTTTGAAGTCCACTCTCAAGCCCCTATCCAAAGAAGCTAGAGAAGCACAACTAGAGGAAGATACTGACGACGAAAGCAGTGAATTGGATGAAGAAGACATGATATTGTTCATGAAGAAATTCAAGAGAATAATGAAAAAGAGACAAGGTGCAAAGTCAAGCGAAGGAAAGTACAAGGAAAGAACGAAGCCAAAGTTGAGGCGGGCATGCTATAATTGTGGTGAATACAACCACTTTATAGTTGACTGCCCATATGAGGAGAACAAGAAGAAGACTAAATAAGCCAAGCCTCAACCCAAGAAATTCTTATAGAAGAAGAAACAAGCCGAACAAGCACACATCAGAAAGGAATGGGACTCAAATGATGAGTCCTCATCGTCTGAAGAAGAAGAGATGGCTAGCATAGCCATCGAGAAGACATCCAAGAAGTCTACCCTTTTCCCCACACTTGGCGCATGGAAGGGAGATGGCACTTGCCTTATGGCAAAGGAAGATAAACGCAAGGTAACCATTAAACCCTCTTCCGTGCATTCCTATTCTAGCGATGATGAACTCAATAGTGATAATGAGGACATGCTTATTGGACTAGATAGGAAAACTGCTACTAAAATGAAATTTTTGCTTGATCAATTTCTTGAGAAGGAGAGATTAATATATCGTCAAGAGGACATGATCATCTCCCAAAAGGAGGAATATGTCAATCTTGACAAACTTCTAGAACTTGAAAAGGAACAAAGCAAATCACTAGAGCTTGTGTTAGCTTCGAGCAAGGAAACTTGCTTGGAGCTAACTGGCTCAAATGCCACCATCAAGGACCAACTTGCTGACCTGATCAAGGTCAACAAGATCCTTGATGTGCAGGTTGAGTCACTTAGGCTAAGTGAACCTTCTTCCTCTTCGAGTTTACTTTCTCAACTAACTAAAACTGATTTTGCTCATGCTTGCACATGTAAGAAAAGTGACACCAGTTTGAAGGATAAACCAACTTCTACAAAGGAAAAACATCCTATCCAAAGTGGCATATTTGACAAGGAGAGGATCAAATATGAACGTAGTGCATACTTGGTCAAAAGACCTCTAAATGTCAAATATGGCATTGGTTATTCCTATGGTGAAAAGCAACGTGCTAGAAGCCATAAGAATAACAAGGAGGGGATTACCTTTGTAAAAGGAAGGCCCTCTGAAATTGGAAAGTCACAGAATAATACTGCAACTACACATGAACACTGGACTAGTCCGGTCGGTGTCCGGACAAGTCCGCCCCCCCCCCCCCCAGAATAGTCCTGTATACAAACAACAACAGCTATTGTTTAAAACTTTTGATGCCTCCTATGTGTTAATGAGAAATAACTTTGGCAAGGTTTATGCTCATTATGTTGGGCCACGCCATGGGAACACCAAGTCTCATGTGTGGGTGCCCAAATGCATTGTAACTAACCTCCAAGGACCCATGCAAGCTTGGGTACCTAAAACTAAGGCATGATTTGTTTTTGCAGGCCTATTCCTCTGGTGGATCTAAATGGGTGCTAGACAGTGGATGCACCAATCATATGACCGGGGAAAGAAGAGTGTTCGTGGAATATGAAGAGAATGAGGACCCAAACGAGGGCGTCTACTTTGGAGATAATAGTCAAGGAAGGGTGCTCGGTACCGGTAAAATTGCAATATCCTCCAAACACACACTTTCTCATGTTTTACATGTTGAATCTCTAGATTATAATCTACTATCCATATCTAAATCATGGGACAAAGGTTATAATTGCTTGTTCACTAACGAGGGTGTGACTGTCTTTAGGAGGAGTGATGGTTCCGTTGCATTCAAGGGTATGTTAAAGGGAAAGCTCTATCTTGTTGACTTCAACAAGGATAAAGCAGAACTTGAAACATGCTTGATTGCAAAGACCAACATGGGTTGGTTGTGGCATAGACGGCTAGCGCATGTTGGTATGAGGAACCTTCACAAACTCCTCAAAGGCGATCACATCCGAGGTTTGAAGGATGTTGTATTTGAGAAAGATAGGCCCTGTAGGGTGTGTCAAGCCGGGAAGCAAGTTGGAGCACCTCACCCCGCCAAAAACGTCATGACTACAACAAGACCACTCGAGCTTCTACACATGGACTTGTTTGGTCCATTAGCCTACATAAGCATCAGCGGTAACAAATATGGTTTAGTTGTCGTTGATGATTTTTCTCGCTTCACTTGGGTTTTCTTTTTGCATGATAAGTCAGAGACACAAGGAACACTCAAGAAGTTTTTCAAGCGAGCTCAAAACAAATTCTCATTGACAATCAAGAATATTCAAAGCGAAACGGCACGGAGTTCAAGTACACGCAAGTGGAGGAGTACCTTGATGAAGAAGGCATAAAGCACGAATTTTCAGCGCCATACTCCCCACAACAAAACGGAGTTGCTGAAAGAAAGAATCGAACACTCATAGAAATGGCAAGAACAATGCTCGATGAGTACAAGACATCGGATCAATTTTGGGCGGAAGCGATTAACACCGCTTGCCACGCCGTAAATCGACTATATCTTCATCGACTACTCAAGAAGACATCATATGAGCTACTCACCGGTAACAAACCAAATATTTCATATTTTCGTGTTTTCGGTTCTCCATGTTATATCTTGAACAAGAAGCCTAGGACTTCAAAGTTTGCTTCGAAGTCCGATGAAGGTTTCTTGCTTGGTTATGATTCGAACACTTATGCCTATCGTGTTTGTAGGATCGAAGAGCACGTGAAAAGCTACCAGGGGTGGGGGTGAATGGTAGATTTAACAATCTTACACGGCGGAAACAATTAAACCCCAAACCCTTTCGGCAGAAAAATGATCTGTTAAAGAAACTGTGTGTGAGACTAATATAAATGTGTTTCACCGTGAAAAGGTGATAGATATCAGAGAGAATCATGTCACGAAGACAACACAAAAAGAATCACTCAAATTCGTCGAGAAAAACTCAAGTTATGATCGAAAGATCAAACAATGGTCAATCTGCCCTACCCGAGAAAAACAGTTCTGGAACGCTGCAAAGAAACTCGTTTAGATCATAGACCAAAAATACAATGACCGTGAAATTTTGAAATATTATATACAATAAAGTTGTGAAGACAACCCAAAAACAATCACATCAATTGGATCTGTAAAACTCGAGTTATGATAAAACCACCGACGAAAGGTAGTGCTGTCCAAAAACTCGACGAGTAAAACTTGTCTGGAACAAGTCGGACGAACAAGGCACAAAAGTTCCTTCAAACTACGAATTTTATTCAATAGAACACAAGTGGAACAGCCCCAAAGTCGTGCACCACGAGCTCTGGGCTCCCTTGCTTATATAACCAGCCCTTAGGTCAACCCAATATCAACTAGGACTCCAATCCTACTCAGATCACGAATCGTAACTTTCCATAACTGCTCAAGATTCTTCTATACGCAGATAGAAGCAATCTTAAGACTTCCAAACACCTTAGGAACGTATCCCACATTCCTAAACAACTCAAATTCGTGACCCACACGAAATCCTATCATAACCAACTCAAATCTTTCCATATTTGAGTCAAACCCGACTTAGCCGCAGCCTGAGTACATAACCTAGTCGGTTGAACCTTTCCGACCAACTCTTTACGTCCACATCTCTTCATCACGTCTCGGAACCATGTAGCCACGTCCATGCACTCCTTGCACACGTGCAAACATCTTCAAATGACGTCCACGATACCTTCATATGCATTGTTCTTGATTCAATCATGCTGCGCAACCTCCTGATAAGCTCAACCACAATTCATCCTGAATTTGGTTGTTGGAATCTCATCTCCTCGCTGAGACTAGTCCAATGGATCCCGTCACCTGCCATGTCTTGAACTCAAGCAACACCTGCACATGAATAAACAACCAATCCATACGAGCCCAAGTCCTCGACTTGACTCAAGTTAGTTCCGAACACAACGCCCTACGTGAGAACCTCACATAAGCATGTTGCAAAACCACAGTAACACGATATCATCCATATCAACACAAACGCATCCAAAAACTTAGCAAATGAATACTAAGCAATCTTTCCAACAATGTAAAGCAAGTATGAAACATTGCAAATGAAAAGCAGAAGCACTGCGGTCAAGTTCCAGACCTTGCCAGAGCAACCCGGACCTTGAGCCGGAGCTAACAAAAGCTAGTAGAACCTAGCACCGGAGCTTACCAAAACTAGTACAGCCAAGCTCCCGCCGGAGCTTACAAAACTAGCAGGACCTAGCGCCGGAGCTAAGCAGAACTAGTCGGAACTAGTAAACCCAAAAGCCGGAGCTAGAAAAATCAACTTCGGAGCTTAGCAAAAAACACGGCGGAGCTATCAAAGACATGTCGGAGCTATCAAAGACATGATGGAGCTAAAGACAAAGCTCACCGGAGCTAACCAAAGCTAGTCGGACCTTACCAAGAAGTCGGACCTAGCATCTAACGTAGCCGGAGCTACCTAAAACAAGTCGGACCTATGGTCGGACCTTGCTATAGCTCGGAGCTAGAGTCGGACCTTGATAAAAAAGTGTTTTGGTGATATTAAAAACTTTTATCATCAAAGCCAAGTGTATTCACTACAAGCCAATGTATTCAGCACACATAGGTCTTACAGTGTTTTCAACAAGACCTCCGGACTTGTTGAAGTAGCACGTGACGTAGTGTTCGATGAGACTAATGGCTCCCAAAAGGAGCAAGTTGATCCATGTGAACTAGGTAAAGAAGAAGCTCCTTGTCAAGCATTGAAAAGAATGGCTCTAGGTGAGGTTCGACCACAAGAGCCACCTCCACACGTACATGAGGAAGATGAACCACTAGAGGAGATCAACGATCAAGGGGGAGCTTAAACACAAGATCAACCACAAGGATACGAAGATAATCAACAAGTCCACGAAGGCAATGACTTAGGGGGAGAAGCAGATGATCATGAAGATACAACTCCTCAAGTGCCACACCCAAGAGTACACCAATGCGTCCAAAGGGATCACCCAATCGACAACATCATCGATGACATCCAAAAGGGAGTAACCACTAGATCTCGGATAGCTAACTTTTGTGAACACTATTCGTTTGTATCCTTTTTAGAACCATGCAGGGTTGAAGATGCATTGAAAGATCCGGACTGGGTGGTGGCAATGCAAGAAGAATTGAACAACTTCAAGCTAAACAAGGTGTGGGAACTTGTGGCAAGACCCAATGCAAACATCGTCGGCACCAAATGGGTCTTTCGCAACAAACAAGATGAACACGGGGTGGTGACAAGGAACAAGGCACGACTTGTGGCCAAAGGGTATTCACAAGTCGAAGGTTTTGATTTCGATGAGACTTTTGCTCCAGTAGCTAGTCTTGAATCTATTAGAATATTACTTGCATATGCTACTCACCAAGATTTCAAGCTGTATCGAATGGATGTGAAAAGCGCCTTCCTCAACGGACCAATCAAGGAAGAGGTGTACGTGGAGCAACCACCCGGTTTTGAAGATGAATAGTTCTCCGACCACGTGTTTAAATTGTGTAAGGCTCTATACGGCCTCAAACAAGCTCCTAGAGCTTGGTATGAGTGTCTTAGAGATTTCATAATTGAAAATGGCTTTAAGATTGGCAAAATAGATTATACACTGTTTACAAAGAATTTTGATGATGATCTTTTTATTTGTCAAATTTATGTTGACGATATAATATTTGGGTCAACTAACCAATCTTTTTGTGAAGAATTTAGTAAAATCATGACAGACAGGTTTGAAATGTCAATGATGGGAGAGTTAAAGTACTTCTTAAGATTCCAAGTGCGGCAACAGAAGGAAGGAACGTCCCTAAGCCAAACCAAGTACACGCAGGACATACTCAAGAAGTTTAGTATGGACAAGGCTAAGCCCATAAAAACACCCATGGCAACGAATGGCCACCTAGACCTCAATGAAGATGGACTAGCGTCGACCAAAAGGTATATCACTCCATGATTGGATCTCTACTCTATTTATGTGCATCTAGGCCAGATATTATGTTGAGTGTATATTTGTGTGCAAGATTTCAAGCCAATCCTAAGGAATGTCACTTGACAGCCGTAAAAAGGATCTTGAGATATTTAGTTCATACACCCAATCTTGCCCTTTGGTACCCAAAAGGATCAAAATTCAATCTCATTGGTTACTCCGGTGCAGATTATGTCGGGTGCAAAGTAGATAGAAAAAACACTTCCGGTACATGCCAATTCCTAGGGAGATCCTTAGTTTCTTGGTCCTCCAAGAAAAAAAATTCCATTGCCTTATCCACAGCCGAAGCGGAGTATGTTGCAGCCGGGAGTTGTTGTGCTCAACTCCTTTGGATGCGACAAACTCTAAGAGACTATGGTTACAATATGAACCATATTCCTCTCCTTTGTGACAATGAGAGTGCCATTGAAATTGCCCACAACCCAGTTGAGCACTCCAGAACTAAACACATAGACATAAGACACCACTTTTTGAGAGATCATGCCATGAAAGGAGACATAGCCATTTCACATGTCAACAGTCAAAAGCAATTGGCCGACATATTCACCAAGCCACTTGATGAGAAACGTTTTTGTGAACTCCGAAATGAACTAAATATCCTTGATGCTCGGAGTGTGGCTTGAAATGTTGCATACCTGTATGAATTCTTCAAATATGTTGATTGGATTGTGGAAATCATCTCTCTCATTTTTCTTCGAAAAAGTATGTCAATTACTAGATCTTGGTGAATTATGATCATTGCTTGATTGTTGTATGCTTACTGATCATATTCATCAAGATTATTTGATGTGTTTTGCCTCTCTTTTCTCTAAATATGTACCCTCAAATATATATGAATGGGCTAAAAATTCTTGCCTGGTGACCACAGACTAGTCCGTGGTTGCCCGGACTAGTCGCCCATTCAGACTAATCCGTAGAGTGCTGGTTAAGCCGGACTAGTCCGGTAGACAACGAACTAGTCTGATATAGCCCATGGAAAAGTTCGGACTAGTCCGGTCATCTCCGGACTTGTCTGATTTTTCGTGTCCATAACCCTAGCCGCCGCTAAATCCTAATTTCCTCACCTCCACTCTTTCCTCACGCGCTCTCTCTCTCTTCGTGCTCGAGCTCCCAAGGCGATTTGTTGCTCCCTCCACCAAAAAGCTTCGCATTTGGGCGGAAATCAAGCTTGTCCACTTGAGGATTGAAGCTAGCGGACTTGTCCGGCCTTCAACACCCTCATCTCCAAGTTTCAAGCAATTTTTCGCTCAAACCCTAGAAATCCCAAATTTCTTCATTGTTGATCAAATAGCCTAGCATTCCTCGCTATATACATGCTCTCTTGATGTATTACGGGTATGCTAAGGTCGTTGTGCATTAGAATTCACCATTTATCCAGTCTCTTAGGTTTTTGAGGATGAACACCGGACTAGTCCGTGCCTGTGCACCGGACAAATCCGATGTTTCTGAACTCAAAACCTAATTCTTCAATTCCTTAATGCAATTCCTTGCTACCCATTCACACCTATGCCTTGTGCCATTCATTATCATTCATACCACTCATTCTCAGGTCATGTCGAGCTCCGGCAATGATGTCTCCGATTTTGAGGCCGAGATGGACCATGAGGTGGAACCTCGGACCTCGACGGGTCTTGGCAACAAGCGCCAAGAAAGACCGTCCGAGCTGGCTCAGTCTCCTCCACAGGCTCGGAGGAAAGTGCTAGCTAAGAAACCAGACTCCAAGGCAGCTGCATCATCGAGTGGCCCTCGCCAAGCAAAGGGCAAGGGCAAAGGGATTGCTACGGGTCCGGTTGGCCCGTTGAAACTTCATTCTCCAAGGGAAGGGGTCTGGGACCCAAATGAAGAGAAGTTCAACGGGAAGGGCAGTGACTCGGCGGCCAAGTTCAGAAGCATCGATTGGTATGGCCGACCAAAGCAAGTGGCTGATGGAAGATTCTGGTGCAACTTCCATGCTGATTTCTACAAATTGGTGTATCTCCCAATGAAGACACCAGTTGTGCGCAGTCAGTAGATTGACTGGGCACATTTGGAGAAGAAGGGCTGCTCACCGTTCACTGATGTAGTGAGAGCCATTGAGAAGCATGGACTGAGAGATCTGTTTGCTTTTAGAAATAACTGGAATGATGAAGTGATTGCGCAGTTCTTTGCGACCTGTCACTTCTCAAGTGAGGATGAGGAGAGTGTCACTTGGATGACCCATGGATCCAAGTACAGCATTACTCAAGAAGATTTTGCTAACCTGCTTCACCTTGACCCCACAAGATCTGAATGCTTGGTCATACACAACATTGGTGTCATTGACAAGGATAGGATGAAGTTCCTCTATGAGCAAAACTCAAAGTTCAACCCTCCTTCCACCAAAAACATGAAACCATTCTTTGTGGTGTTGAACAGGGTGTTAAGGAAGACAATTGCTCCCAAGGATGGAGATGCTGGGAGTGTGCAAGGATACCTCCGGACTCTGATGAGAGTCATAAGCAAGGACCTCCCATTTGATGTGGCGGAATACATTTGGAATGATATGGTGCACATATCCTGCACTCCCAACAGATCTTGCGGATATGCTCCTTACCTAATGTTTGTGATTGAGAAAGTCACCGGCATTGAGTTTGTGAAAGATGTGGAGCATCTCCCCTTGAGGCCTCAAATGCCTCAAAAGCCGAGTGTGCAGGTTGCTTCCTCGCCGGCCTCTAGTCCAGAGGCACCGGCAAGGTCAAGTGAAGATGCTAGGGCTGCCCCTGCTTCTAGTGCAGCCCCTCAAAAAGGTTCAGCCAGTGGTATTCTCAAATACCTGGCTACTATCTTTGCCTCCTGCAAGAAGGCCGAAGTGAAGGCCTATAAGCTCAACAAGAAAAGAAAGGAGGACATGAAGTATATCAAGGCAAATGTGAAGCAAATTTGCCAAAAGCTGGAGATTGAGCCAATTGGGTCTCCAACAATCTCTGAAGACTCAAATTCTGATTTCACCGAGCTCGGGCTCTTGACCTCCTCCAAGCTTGCCTATTTTGGCGTTGGGGGCTCGAGTACCTCCGCAGCTCCTCCTCCTCCTCCTCCACATCAAGCTTAAGATGAAGATGATGAAGACGACGATGAGAGGACCGACAGCGAAGAGTGAAGACCCTAGGACCCTCCTCTCCTTCTTTTTGGTGTCTTGATGCCAAAGGGGGAAAGATCGAGGGGGAGTCTTAGTCTTAGCTTAGCTGCAGTTTGCGAGGAGAGAGCTTTATGCTTTGTTTTTTTAGTCTTTTGTGGCTTGTAATGTTTTCACAATGATCTTATGTTAATTATGGTTCTGTGATGCAATGATTTGATCCTGTGAGTAGTGTTTATTAAAACTGTGATTTTGCTCTAGAATGACATATATGCTTGCTATTGGGCAATAAATGTCAATTATGTCATTCTCAATGTTTCGATGCACTTAGTTATGCATCCCACCATAAAGAAGCACATATGGACTATGCTTTCTCTACTTTATGTATTTTGGACTCATATGTGCATGCTTTATGAAAATCTCAATTTTTATCATATTTTGTGAAATCTCAATTGGTAGTCATCAATCACCAAAAAGGGGGAGATTGAAAGTGTATCTAGGACTCCCTCGTGGGTTTTGGATGATTTATGACAAGCAATTGGGATCCTAACCTCTTTGTTGAGATGAGTGCAGGATTTTAATAGGAAAATGAGCAAAGTGCCAAAAGGAAGGAAGAATGAGGAGCAAAGTGAAAATGAGCTCAAGGAAGAAAAATAGTAGATCATTGTGTATGGAGTGTGTTAAGAAAACACATCCCAAGAGCTCAATCACAATTAAACACACACATTGCACAAAGTTACACAGGACCGGACTAGTCCGACTGACACCGGACTAGTCCGATATCCTTTCTGCACGAAATCGGAAAAGTCTGATATCCATCGGACTAGTCCGATATCCTTTCTGACTAGAATCAGACTATTCCTCCCTAGTGTGTACTAGTCCTCAAAACACTTCACAAGTCACACAAAATCAGACAAGTCCGATCACAACCGGACTAGTCCCATATTCTTTCTGATCCAAATCGTACAAGTCTGATGTTTGCACGGACTAGTGCGAAATACCCTCTGGTCTGAGTCGGACAAGTCCTCCAAGTGCGGACTTGTCATCCTATACACTTAGGGTTTCACATGTCCGGACAAGTCCGATGACTATCGGACTAGTCCGAAGATTTTTAGTAGCGAAATCGGACAAGTCCGTTCCTAGTCGGACTAGTCCGATATTTCAAAAAAACTTAGGGTTTGCTACACACATCACACCGGACTAGTTCGGTGACCACCATGGACTAGTCCAATTTTTCTGAACCCTAACAGTTACTTTTAGAAACCCATATTAATGGAGTTGTACGGCCATATTTTACACACTCTCGAACCCTAGCGCTGTCACACCTCCCAAGAGCCTCAAAAACCACATCTCTCCACGAAATTAAGTGCAACAAAGATCAATCCTTTGAGGATTCACTCTAGTTCATTGAGAGACACATTCAACACCACATTGGGCTCTTGTTTTGATTCTCTAACACACTCTTGCATTTTAATTGTAATCTTTTGATTGTGTTCTTGGTGGTATTTTGTGTTGTAATCCAAGGGAGCTCTCAACATGTGAGAAAGCCCCTTGAATTCGATTATTCACCCCTTTGAGATAAGTGGAAGAGGATTGGACTTCGTGGCGATCCGACGAGGGTAGGGTTGGAGAAGACCTGGTCCTTTTGTGGGCTCCTCAACGTGGATGTAGGTTGCCTTTGTAGGAACCGAACCACGGGATAAATCTCTTGTGTTCTCTGTTGTGTTCATTGTTCTTACTTCATATCAATCTAGGGTTACAAACTGATCTTGATTACTTTACATTGAAATATCAAGTATAAGTTTGATTTGTGATATAACCTGATTCATAAACTTGTGACACTTTGTTTAATCGTATACTTCCGCTGCATATATTGAAGAACAAAGTTAATCGATCAAACCTAATCAATCTAGTCTGTATACACCGGACTAGTCCGCACTTTACCGGACTTGTCCGATTTCTCTGTTTTTGAACTGGTTGTTAAGTGTTGCAGGATCCAACAATTTTCAAAAAGGCCTATTCACCCCCCCTCTAGGCCACATTCACCCGGGTAGCGACAAAAAAAAAGAGCAAGAATCATGGTGGCGGCTAGAACAAGTCGCTGCATGGGTCATCTGTCGCTTTAGCAGCGGCGACCGGTGGCGGAAGACCCCCACGCTCCGACAAACGCCCATGTCAGCCAACTGCTACTAAGGATGGCGTTGAGACCTGTCCGATGCACAAGACTCGTGACCACACTACGGGTGTGTGCTGGGAAATCAAGAAATGCATCGAGCGATACCAAGAGCGGGCGCAACAGTGTCTTGATGGTTCCCTCTTCCGCCAGCAAGAGGGCAAGCAGAAGGTCGACCCCAAGGTCTATGATGACGAGAAGATGGAGTACAAGAAGCAAAAAAGGGCCGTCAAGGTGGTCCACCAAGACGAGGACTCCGATGCCAGCAGCGACCATGAGCGTCGCAAGACTCTCCACGCCATCTTCTGGGGTCTTGGGATCTCGCATCCCAGAATGTGGTCAAGACTCTGCGTCGAGAAGTGGCTTCAATAGCCCCTGCTCTCGCTCCGGTGCTGCACCAAGAGTGGAAGGAGACGCCAATCAGCTTTGATGCCTCCGACTGCCCCAAGAACATGGTAGGAGTCAGGATCCTGCCTCTCCTAGTCACCCCCACCATTGCCAACGTCAAGCTCCACTATGTCTTGATAGATGGTGGTGCCAGCCTCAACCTCATAGCCATGGGGCCTTCGACCAGCTGCAGATTCCGGTGTCCAAGCTCACCCCCTCGAGCCTGTTCTCAAGGGTGGGGCCAGGGAACATCATTCCTTATGACAACATCAACCTCATGGTGACCTTTAGGACACACGACAGCTACAGGGCAGAGAGCATCCAGATCGACATTGCCGACGTCAACCTCCCCTTCAACGACATCATAGGTAAGCCCGCCCTATATTGATTCATGGTCGTAGCCCACTACATCTACCTTGTCCTGAAGATGTCGACCCTGCATCCTCATGATCCGCGGAGACCTCACTGCTGTGGTGTTAGCCTTGGAGAAGCTCCAAGCCCTCACAACAGACCCAGCACCAGGCATGTGCGGCGCTGGACCATGTTAGCCATTGCCTTGCTCGCGCCAGTGCGGCTCACCCGCTGCACCCCGTCTGCAGCCTTCCAACAGCACCGACACTCCCATCAAAGCTATCAAGATCAGTTCTGGCTCTGCTCAGACCACCCACAAGGCAGTGGCCAAGGCAGAAAGTAGGGTGCCCGCTCATCGCCCCACTGGTAGCTATTGATGACAAGTTGCCCAACAACCGTCACAGCTATCCTCGGAGCTTTGGGCACCCCATGTAAATATTTTCATAGAGTCTAGGAGCATCATTTAGGACAACCAAGCTCCAGGAAGGTCAGGTCTAGAATGCGCAGTCAGTTTAGCCTGGTCCCGAACCCTAATCCTGTGCACACTGCCTCCCTAACATCCGGAAGCAAGCAGTTGCCCTCTTTTGTAAAAGTCTGTCTCCTCCTATGAATACTGATATAGAAAAAATCATTTTCTTACTTCATGTTTCTCTAAAAATGTTCATTTAAGTACGCATTAATTTTATGATAAACCATGCTAGACTCGTTTACTGTATATTGCCTTCATATACACGGTTGTACACTCTGTATCTCACCCTTGCTGGAGTTGTGCAATACTACTGCAGGCGGGCTTTCTTGAGGTACCTGCATGTGTGAGGGGCTCTCGCGGCTGCCCCCATCCTTGGAGTTCCGTGAAGCCGGATGGCCTCCCAGGGAAGGCCTAAGCCAAGCTGGAGGTCCAGAGCGTGTGAACTGCTTAGCCTGGTCCTGTACCCTAAGCATGCACACGCTGTCTCTTAGCGCTACAAACAAGTAGTAGGCGTCGGAAAGTTCGCATCTTAAGGACGACGGGAGCCAGACCCCAAAGCACTAACGCATTGAATTACCCAAGTCCCGTGTGTCAGCTCAGGACAGTAAGACATGACAAAACTAAGGAAAAGGAACAGGTAAAACCGGCGAGCAAACTAGTCTCTCATTTACCATGTTGTAAAATCCCACATTGTAGAAGAACAAGATTCAAAAAAGCGAACTAAAAAAATTAAATTAAATTGGGAATTCATTATGTTGATTAATAAATGATGTCTAAAATAGAGACTTCTTAAAATTTAAACCTAACAAGAGCTTGTGTGTAAATGCATTTATACAAGTAAATATAACCGTGAGATATTCCAAATATAATTTTAAAAGTAAAAAAATTCAAATAAAATTAAGTGATAAGTCTCAAAAATAAAGAGTGTTTAATTCAGCTCTGAAAGATAATTGAAGGAAGTATGAAATATTTTAATCACCCGTGAAGTAGTAATGTAAAATCAAACCTTAAAGGATATGATTCAAATTCCAATTCAAAATTCAATATTCAAATTCACCAAATACTTTATTTGAAGGAATCATTGTATTCCTCCTACTGCAAATAGGCAACCTACAAGTTTTTACCATTTTATTTTGTAGACATCATTTTACTATGTTCATTAAAAAATTCAAGCCATATCAAGAGTAGATTTGAATTCAAATTGAAAACTTCAAAGATAAGTCATCCAAATGTCAGATTTGCAGTCACCAGTGGATTCATCATATTTAAATTTGTATACCGGCCAAATTTTACTCTTTTTGCAGTTTATTTGTTAATTCTTTTGAATGAGAAATAGGATGCTTAGGGAGTAAGGCTGTGGACCTTACATGTCTGTGTATGGGGAGTCCTACGTTTTTGGTGTTGCTCCTGCACGCGCCACAGCGATGAGCATGCGCCCCCAAGCTGTTTCCAGAGGCGTATCCAGCTCCATACCGGGCGCCCTTATCCCTGCTCATCTGTTGCTCATTTTCCTCTCTGCTTCCCTCTTCTCTCTGGTTGCTCTCGCACGCAACAAAAGGCCGGCTCCTCAGTTTCTCAGTGTGCAGCATCGTCGCCGCACAGTGCTGCTGCTGCTGCAGCCCCACCGGGGCCAAAGGACGATGCTTGTGCGTGCCTCTGTCCTCCCCCAAACCACGTCCAACTTGGTGGCCGTGACCCCCATCCGTAACAGCAGCGTTTTCTCTTCGTTTGCTGCCGCCCGTCAGCTCATCGATGACAACCTTCCTACTTTGTTCTGCTGCTCACTCAAGTGTCCCTAGAGCATCGCCAAGGTTTCCTCAACGTCTGCGACATGGTGCTGTGTCGTCTCTCGCCCTCCCCTTACTGGTCATGGCGAAATTTCCTTCTTCCCCGTCGGTTTGGGCAGTCACAGCGCTTCGACGCCGCCTCACGAACTCAGCCCCGTTCCAGCTGCAATCAGTGGACTGCAAGGTCTTTAACCCCCTCCTCTCAGTGCTCCTCTATTTAATCGAGCTATGATGCCTTGGTTTATTCGGAACATCAAATCTCGTGGCTACCATTTGTCAACCTAGGCCCGCGGTAATCACCACTTTGCAACAAATTTCATTGCACTTAGAGACCAGATCCAGTTTCCTCATGGTATTAGGATGCTGTAGGATCTAATTCCTGACTTATTTGCCCATTGCAGAGTCCTATCCATGCTGCCGCAAGACCCATGGCCGCAGCCGCCATTGCTGCTGTCATTCCAGCCGTCGTTGACCGCCGCCAGGTTGCCCAAAGGGTTTTCCCAGGTCCTCGAATTATTTTCCACTTTGTGCTGCTGCATTTCGTCAACTGTCCGCACAGAAATGTCCACGTTTTGCCACTGAACTGGCGCGCTTGTATCCCTGTCCAGAGGTTGAAGATGAACCTGCCAGTGGGCCTTATTGTCAGCGGGATAGGTCATTTCCCAGTAAAAGAAAAATGCAGAAAATGTACAGAACTTATAAAAAAGCATTATAATTTGTAGCAAATTCGTAAAAATGTGAAACAAATTCATACATCCTCCTAATGATCTACACTCTGCAGTAGAACAGTTTCATTGACATGAAAAGCCATACAAATTTCTATAAAAATCTGAGAAACTTCAACACTAAAATAATTCTTCTGCAAGTTCTAGAACGTCGAAAATTCTAAAATTATTCTGATAATATCTTTGTCATCTCTAGAGTTCACAGTAAAAGTTGCCGATCAGTTTGACTTGAAGAACTTGAACAATAAATGATTAGGTGCTTTAGGTTAACTAAATTCTAGATAATTCATCATAGAGGTATAAATCCTATAAGTTTGTGATAAACCTTCTTCAACCTATCCTTATCTCCAGTAATTCTCACCTGGGCTTTGGATGAACATAACTTTGGCATTTCTATTTATCAAGTGAACTTAGTGTAAAATTATAAACATAGAGATTACATGAGTATAATAAAAATATTCTTACTATTTCTCTTTACCAACTTTTGAATATTCTCTTCTGTACGGGCACCTCAATTGTGCAGAATTCTTTCCTTTATCCCTTCCATTTGGCTACTGGGACATCATAAATTCAAATCATCATCCTTATACTCTTGTAATCATAAGGATGATTCTCCTTCATCATCTAATCTAGTAAAATGAAGATTTTTAATCCTCTTTGAGCAGCAGCAGCAACTTTCTTTATTTCCTGTTAATGCAACATAGGTTTCCTAAGTAGTAGTTGAATTCTCTTCTAAATTCATAAGAAAGACTTCTATTGCTAAGTCGATAAGTTCAATAGTGTGATGCATTTTCATATCCATAGATCACGTGACGATGAAGATGGATGAGGAGCACCACTTGGAGGAGAAGGACTAGCGTGGACCCCACTGCAGAACAAGATTCGGCCAAGCAGCACACAAGAGCAAGTTTCACCCAAGCAGTGTCAAAGATGAGGAAGAACAACGAGGAGCTTCACCAAGATGATTAAGCACTGACTTATTGATATTTACACTAGCCGCAACCTAAGGCATGCCCCGATTTTCATTTAAGTTGTTAATATGTTTTCCTTTTATAATCTATATGATGGTAATTGTGCATTAAATCTAGAGATGTATGATACTCCACATGCATGACCCAAGTATCCCTGAAGTCTGGATAGAATAGGACTTTATATGATTAGAGTTGCTATATTAAAGTTGAGGAATGAGATGGAATGAGACTGAGGAAAATGGATGGAAGAAAGTGAGGAAAGGAATGGAGATGGGATGGTCAATCTAAGACAGGGAAGGTGGGTAGGATGCGACAAACCGGAGTTCTGTGTGCATTGGCCTGCCTGTGTCGACTAAGGACCGTACTGTGTGCGGCCTTGCTGGACAAGTTTGAATTTGTACCGGAAGCATACTGGATATATGGGACCCAGGAAACCGATGTAACATGTTAACATGGGTGTTGAGGCACACCACACCGTCTTAGACACCACACACGTCATGAGGAGAGCAAAGTCCATTGTGACATAGGTCGTCATGTGAGTCTGGCTTCTGGGACGGTAGGACCGGTTTAATGTTTGGGTGTCTTGTGAAAGTTTGTTGTGTACAAAGTTATTGGGAGAGGTCGTACACCTCTTCTAGACAGGTGTACATGACGTGCAAGCCGGGTGTATCTTGATTCGAATCACCGTCACTCACAAAAGGGAGCATACTTGTTCACAGAGTTGTGATGTAGTAACAACTAGAACTGGGAGTAACCTGCTAGATGATTAAGTAACTTGTTTGAAGTAGGTTATAGAAGAACTAAAGTTATGATTTTAAGAAACTACAAATGTTATTATATACCTGAAACAAGGATCTACTGATAGTGAACATTTACATTCTGCAGTTTAAATTCAAGTCTTTTGCTCCCAGCATATAGAGTTTCATGTTCTTAGGTGAGACGGTTACGTCTTGCTGAGCCTTGTGCTCACAGTTGCATTTATACGAGTTTTGCAGGTATATAGCTATGACGGGTTCCTAGGCTTTGCCCTCATCAGGGTATATAGCCAATGGAAGCCCTCACTACTACAAAAAGCATTTTTACAGACGCCTCAAATTTTCAAACACAGGCGGTCCTTAAAAATATGCGACTGTGATGACGAATGGTATAATAACCGCTTGTGATGATAGAACAACACAGACAGATTTTAAAGAACAATCGTCTGGGTAAATACATGATCTTCACAGGCGGTTCTTAATTAAGAACCATTTGTAATGCAATGAACTTCACAGGCGGATTTTAAGAAACAACCGTCTGGGTAAATACATGATCTTTATAGACGGTTCTTAATTAAGAACCGCCTGTAATGTAATGAACTTCACAGACGGATTTTAAAAAACAACCGTCTGGGTAAATACATGATCTTCGTTGATGGTTCTTAATTAATAACCGCCTGTAATGCAACGAACTTCATAGACGGATTTTAAAAAACAACCGTCTGGGTAAATACATGATCTTCGTTGGCGGTTCTGAATTAATAACCGCCTGTAATGCAATGAACTTCATAGACGGTTCTTGGTTAACAACGGTCTGAGAAGATCATGTAGGGAAAATTGTATCAGGAAAAAACACAGATGAGCGATACTAGTACAGTAATGCATTGTAGGAAATGCTCGATCACCAGTGAGGCTGGCTTAATTGTGATAATACACCATTAGAGGCTTTACAATTGTTCAAAGATAATTTCTTTACACACTGAACAAAAATCATGCTACATTCATTGTAGATCGACGATGAAGCTCCCATCGATCAATCTAAATTGTACCGTCCTGCTTGCTCCCGAACACGTCTCTTATATTTCGCTGGATCCTGAAAATATTGACATTATTTAAATTAACAAATGTCGAAGGAATGAATAACCTACATTGGTCACTAAGTCAAAGTGTCATCTAACCTTGATAAGTAGATTATAGCAATCATTTTCAACATCAGGCACATTTGGCTAATGCAGCAAACGCTGAACTTCAAGTAGTATAGTTTTGATCGTAAAAGCACTGCACCACCCCTATGAAATATAATTTAAGCAATATAAGAAACGATTTCAAATAAGTTCGACAACAATTATAAGTAATAATTACATGAACAAAATAGGTCTATCTTACAGTCTCTTGATCAAGAATCCCGATGCAGAGTGCTCCCGAACGATGGACATTTGGGTGGAAGAACCCAATTGGAAAGGTGCATCTTGGGGGCACCAAGGGATAGTCCTCAGAGAAGGAGATTGTCAGGGGGTAGTAACCATCTTCCCATTCAGTCTGCAAAAGAAATTTATTAATAGGAGGACGATGGTTAAACTCATATTGTGCTTGTTCTTCATGACTTACCCCTTCTTTACCGGGTACGATGCACTGCCACTTCAATAAATCTCCCGATTCAGGCTTCGCAGAGAAACCCTACACGGAGAAATTGAAAATACCAAAAACAAACAAGACGGAAAAACAAACTACAGTTAAGTTCATCAGTCCATTACATATACATATGTATATACAACCATGTGACTGGTGTGCCATATGTACATACATGGGGATGGTTCTTGCGCCACGCCAAGCGCTCCTCCTTCAATCGGCTACACGCCCGAGACATCATTATCTGAAAGACCAAACTTCCAAACTTCCAAATCATTGAGTCCAAACGCATATGTGTACACAAATGCAAAAGGACACAATCAATATACCAACATTGTTCTAAGTTGATTTCAGAAGATACAAATATATACAATATATATCATCTCGCATTGCTATATACATTTTTTCCAGCATTGACATCTTTTCGCATATAGGGTTTCAAATTCTTTTTAATGCTTCTCTCTACGCGCTTGATGTTTTCTGGTTCGGTGAAAAGGTACATCTCTTCATACTGATTATATTCCTCTTCATTATCTCCCACATTGTCAACCCCAACAATATTTTGCTTTCCAGAAACAACTACGTGCAACTTCTCAGTTTCTTGATCTTGAACATAAAAAACTTGTGCAACATTATCGGCGAGAACCCACAGGTCATCTTTGTAACCCACTTTATTCAAGTCTACCAGTGTCAGCCCGTAATTGTCCACTTTCAAACCATCAGGATGTTTGAACCATTGGCACTTAAATACGGGCATTACCATTCGTTCGCCATTATCGAGTTCCCATATTTCCTCTATGAACCCGAAGTATGTGGTCTTCCGCCCTTGTGAATCATAAGCCTCAATACGAACACCACTATTTTGTGCAACACTCTTACCGTCTTTTTCTTTAGTGTAAAATATGTAACCATTGATGTCATATGCTTGCCATGATGTTACCAAAGGAGATGGGCCACAAGCTAACTTCTTCATTGTTGCCTCTTCTATAGTGTTTCCGTATGATATATTTTTATCCATTAACCATTCAGTGAAACATCTTCTGTGCTCTTTCATGATCCAGTCCTCTTTGCGGTCTTGGTTTTTATCACGAAGCTCAATTTGGTGTTCCTCGATGTACGGCTCAGCTATTGCAAGCTGTTGTAGTACACCAAAATGTGCACGGTGTACATTCTTGTAATCTTGAACAATAAAAGTTTTCTTACCCACTTTGCCTCTCCCACGTAGTCTACCCTCATGTACCGGTATAGGCACACCTATCGATTTTCCATCTTTGATGTAATCAGCGCAACCCTCAATCACTTCTTTAGTGGTGTATCCTTCCATAATTGAACCCTCTGGGTGAGCACGGTTCCGCACATAACCTTTTAATACTCCTAAATATCTCTCCAACGAAAACATATGATGTAAATATAGTGGCCCCAATGCTTTTATCTGATCAACAAGATGTATGATTAGGTGTACTTGCATATCAAAAAAGGATGGTGGGAAACCAATCTCAAGCTTGCACATTGTCTCGACGATGTATGTTTTCAGATAGTCTAAATCTTCACGTGCTATCACCTTTTGCGATACTGCATTGAAGAAGTAACACAAACGTGTGATGACAACTTTTATATTCGTAGGTTTGATTACACTTATTGCAATGGCAAGGAAAACTGTCATCATCATGTGACAGTCATGAGAATTATAATCGAATAAAGACAAGTCTTTCATCGAGACTAGTTTGCGGATATTGGATGAGAAACTTGTGGGCACATTGATCCCACGCAAGCATTCGCAAATTGCTTTTTTCTCTTCTAACGTCAAGTTGTAGCTGGCTGGGGGAAGGTAATGCTTCCCGTTCGCCTTTTCTACTAGATGAAGCTCTGGTCTCAAATCAAGATTTACTAGGTCCATACGTGAATTTAATACGTCCTTTGTTTTCCTCGGCATGTCCAGCAAGGTCCCAATGATGCTGTCAAATACATTCTTTGTAACGTGCATCAAATCAATACTATGGCAAAATTCCAGATTCATCCAATACGGGAGATACTTGAAAAAAATTGATTGTTTCTTGAAAGCCATGTCAGTTGTATCATCCGAATATGTACTTTTCTTTCTCTCAATTCCTTTACTCTTTTTTCCCTTACCGAAAGCAATATGAATGTTCTTGACCATTTCAAACACAAGTTTTCCACTGCAAGGTTTCGGTGCAGTATCTTTTTCGATTTTGTTATCAAATTGTTCTTTCATCTTCCTATACTTGTGTGTATCTGTCAAGAACCGTCGATGTCTCATGTACACCGTCTTTCTGGATGAAGTGAGGTATAGAAATCCAGTTCTATCCACGCACCTAACGCAACCTTTCTTCCCTTTCATTTGTCCCGATAATGTAAACAGTCCGGGATAATCATGCACGGTAACGAATATCATTGCTCTTAGCGTGAAATACTCCCGCTTGTACTCATCCCATGTACGTACGCCTTAATTCCACAATTTCGCCATATCTTCCATTAAAGGTTCCAAGAACACATCAATTTCGATGCCGGGTTGTTTCGGACCTTGGATAAGAACAGATAATAATATATATTTCCTTTTGTGACACAACCACGTCGGTAGGTTGTACATAGTTAAGACCACGGGCCATGTGTTGTGTATGCTCCTTTTTTCACCAAACGGATTCATTCCATCTGTACCCAAGGCAAACCTCATATTTCTGATTTCCTTCGCAAATTATGGATATTGAATATCAAAATTTTTCCACTGCGTTGCATCACCAGGGTGTCGTATATGTTTTTCATTCTTCTTGCGTTGCTTGGAATGCCAACGCATAAGTTCAACCTCCCTAGGGTTTGAGAACAAACGCTTCAAGCGATCAATTACCGGAAGGTACCACATCACCAATGCAGGAATTTTTCTCTTATTCTTCCTGTCTACATCGCCAAAAGTATCGTCATTGTCACCTTCAGTACCAATAATAAACTTCTTATTCTTCTGAGTCTTTTTCATGTTGGTAACATACTGGTGATTGTAGTCCTTCTTGTATCTACTGACACCACAAATGGGGCATCTAGTTGCGAGCTCATGCTCTTTGCGATACAGAATACAATGGTTCACACAAGCGTGTATTTTTGTCACACCTAGTGCCATCGGGCAAAGAAGTTTCTTCGCTTTATAAGTGCTTCTGGGCAATTTATTTGGATTTGGAAGAATTTCTGCCAGAAGATTCAAAAGATCACAGAAACTACAATCGGACCATCCGTGCGTAGCTTTCAACTTTAGTAGTTCTAAAACTGCACGCAATGTAGTAAACTCTTTATCACAACCGTTTGATTCATCATATAAAAGCTCTGTCGCCGCATTCTGCAATGTCTCCATTTTACTTAATCCTTTGCTTGCTCCCATAGAAGTCAATACATGTGGTTCAATGTGATGCAACATCTCCTCACAATCGAACTCATCATCATCATCACCAGCTTGATTGTCACTACCATCATCGATATGAACATTATCATCATCTGAGCCTCTCTCATCATCTTTATCCACATCATGTGTATCTAACTCACCATGCTCTGTCCATATTGTGTAGTTATTTTTGAAACCTCTTTTCACCAAATGAGATTGGATTACTATAGTATCCGTCCAAGCAATCTTATTTTCGCAGTCGATACATGGACATAATATATCATGTATCTTTTGCAACTTCGCGTGTCTCTTGGATACTTCAATAAAATTTGCAACATTACGAATGTACATAGGATCTGGTCTTGGCATGTTATACATCCACGCTCGACGGTCCATGCTTCAATAATTGAATTTTTGTCAGATTTACAAAATTTGGCAACAAATATTCTCTAAAGGTCTTCTATAAAATGAATTTACAGAGACATAACAAGTATGATTAGGGTGACTAATGTAGGAGACGGGCAACGTCTTGAGGCGGACGGAGTCAAAGGGGGAAACAGGCCCAGCAGCATGGGCTAGGTCTGGGTGGGATCCGGTCCGTTATATCGGGAAACAGGCCCAGATGCATCTTATATATATTACAATGGCATTTGTTAATTAAACATCATATTCATGTCACACAATAGGTACAAAAAGGAATCAATCCATATAGTCCATACATCAATATACCAGAACACAATCCATACAGTCCTTACACATGCAAAAGGACAGAATCCATATACCAGAACACACAAAAATAACAGCTTGTCAGCTAATGAAAATATACAAAGAAAAAGTAAGGAAACTACATTTACCTTGCAGAGGCGTCAGCACGGTGGGGAGGCGTCAGGACGGTGGGCCGGCTGGGTGGAGAAGTGGCGTTGCGGGGTTGAGCGGCGGCGCGGCAGTATGGGCTGGGCGACGGAGCGGCGGCGCGGCGCAGGGGAAATATTCAACAGCCTTGCGGCGTCGATATAAATTCTCCAGGGTTGCGTTTTGACTGCGGTGAGGGGTCCTTATATAGACGTCGGTTTTTCACAGGCGGTTTTTAACATTATCGCAGGCGGGTTTTACTTACCAACCGCCTGAGAAGATGTTTATTAATTAAGAAGTAAATATCTTCATAGACTGTTGTTACTTAATAACCGCCTAAGAAGATTTTTATCCCAGGCGGGTATTACTTAACAACCGTCTGAGATAATGCCAACTGAACAAAATATTTTTAAAACTTGTATAGCTGACGTTGTAATGTTTTGGTAAATATCAAAATAATTTCTACTCACATATTATTCACATTTGTGTATCTCATAAAAAAAAGATCCTTCACTCAAAATTGTTGGTACGAACATATTTGTATAACTTATACATGTATGAATTTTTTTTAATTTTTTTAAAAGCACTCCAAAATGTCAAACTTCAAATTATCCACCAGTATTCATTGACACTTGATTGAAATATGTACAAAACACAAGAAAAATGTACAAGAACACTTGATTGAAATGCTAAAACTACACTACGGCCCTGCCTCCTCCATCCTCTCCGCCAGCTTCTCAAACCAAGCCAAGCAGTCCTCCTCCAACTCGTCGTCGTCGACATCGTAGTCGTCACCATGGTGGTGGTCGCCGTCGTCGTCGTCACCGTCGTCAGAGGACGACTCGTCGTTGCCGTCGTTGGAGGACAACTCGTCGTCGCCGTCATCGGAGGACGACTCGTCGTCATCATCGTCATCGTTGTCGTCGAAGTCCTCCTCCTCCTCCTCCTCCTCCTCCTCCTCCTCCTCCTCCTCCTCCTCCTCCTCCTCCTTCTCCTCCTCCTCCTCCTCCGGCGACGATGCAGCAGGAGAGAGGGTCGGCTGCTCCGGCTGAGCCGATTGCTCCGGCTGTACCGGTGGCTCCGGCTGCACCGGCGGTGGAACGCGCTGGTCGTCATTCACCCTCTCAGGGGAGCTGCAGCGTATCCGCTTGCAGGGTGGCTGCCTTGGCGGGCTAGGTGGCGGAAGGTTGGCCATGGCTGTGGTGGTTACTCGGCGCCGGGCTAGGAGAGGTGGAACGATGGAAGAAGAAGAAAGGAGTGGAAAAGTTCTATGCTTGTACATAACCGACGACGCGCCTTATATATGGTCTGTGCGGAGTAGACAAGGGAGCGGTTCGTTTCCCGCGCATTGATCTCTTTGCAGACCTCGTGCGGCGCACAATTAAACCACTGTGGAAGACGATCTTCAGAGATCCTTCCGTCGCACGCGTCCCTGCACCACGGCTTCTCAACTTCTCCGCAGACCTCGTGCAGCGCGTCAGTTAATTAACACTTCTCAGGCCATTAATTAACATATTGTAGTTTCAAAAATGTTTATCTCAGGTGGGTATTACTTACAAACCGCATGAGAAAAATAGCATTTTTTCAAAAATGTTTATCTCAGACGGTTATTACTTAACAACCGCCTGCGATAATGCCCGATACTGTTCTTCAGTTTCATTATCCCTTGCTTCTTTTTTATTTAGATTCCAATATAAATACTCAAACATGTTTACATTCTGCAAATTGTGTTCAAATTCGATGATTCTTTCTTCTACATTTGTATAAAATTAACATCTACCAACTGAACAAAATATTTTGTTCATTGCGCATTGAACTCTTTGCAGACCTCGTGCAGCGCATAATTAAACCACTGTGGAAGACAATCTTCAGAGATCCTTCCGTCGCACGCGTCCGTGCACCACGACTTCTCAACTTCTCCGTAGACCTCGTGCGGCGCGTCAGTTAATTATCACTTCTCAGGCCGTTGATTAACATATTGTAGTTTCAAAAATGTTTATCTCAGGTGGGTATTACTTACAAACCGTCTGAGAAAAATAGCATTTGTTGTTACTTAACATCTTCTCAGGCCGTTAATTAACATCTTGTAGTTTCAAAAATGTTTATCTCAGGCGGTTATTACTTAACAACCGCCTGCGATAATGCCCGATACTGTTCTTCAGTTTCCTTATCCCTTGCTTCTTTTTTATTTAGATTCCAATATAAATACTCAAACATGTTTACATTCTGTAAATTGTGTTCAAATTCGATGATTCTTTCTTCTACATTTGTAAAAAATTAACATCTACCAACTGAACAAAATATTTTGTTCATTGCGCATTGAACTCTTTGCAGACCTCGTGCAGTGCACAATTAAACCACTGTGGAAGATGATCTTCAGAGATCCTTCCGTCGCACGCGTCCGTGCACCACGGCTTCTCAACTTCTCCGCAGACCTCGTGCGGCGCGTCAGTTAATTAACATCTTCTCAGGCGGTTGGTTCTTACCAACCGTCTAAGAATATATTTATCTCGGGGACGGGTGTTACTTACCAATCGCCTGAGATAAGCCCATGGAGTTCCCCTTGCCGCACGATATTGCGTTCCTGATCGTGGGGTGGGCTGCCGCAACCTCCACCCAGCCCATGGACGACCTCTCCAGTCTGCGCGCCACTTGCAAGGCCATGCACGCGGCGTGCCGTGATCCCACCGTGGGCAGGCGCGTGGCGCTGGAGCGGGAGAGCAGCTGGGAGTGGTTCCAACGGCACGGGAACGGGAGCTACGACGCCCTCGTGGAGCGCCTGGCCAACGTGGGCAACCCTCATGCGTGCTATGTCACCGGGTTCGACCTCGTCTTCAACTACGGCCGCGCGCAGGCGCAGCGGGGCACCCAGTTCCTTGCCCTGGCGGCCGCGAACGGCCACAAGGTGGCGGCCTACGTCCTCGCCATGCTCCGCTACAACGCCGACCGCGGGGACCGCGACGCCCTCGAGTATATCCGGCAGGTCGAAGGCGAGGCCCATGTCGGCGACAACGCGGTCGGGTCCGTCGCGATGAAGAGGACCAACAAGGAGTGTTGCCGTTGTCGGAATCAAGCCATGCAGAGGCTCGACATTTTCGTGAGCTGGAGGTTACTGCGTAGGCCTCCTCCCGGACCACCGCCGGTGGCGCTGCCTGACATTGACGATGGCGTTTGCCGCTGCCCAACAGGGGGGAACCAGGGGCCTGCCCGCTGCGGCAGGCGAGGGTGGTCCGAGACCGTCTTCTGTACTGAGAACTGTAGGATTGAGGGCGAGTATGACCTGTTCTCCCATAACGTGTTGTACTCTATGGGTTATATTAGTTAAGAAGTAAATATCTTCACAGGCGGTTGGTATTTAATAACCGTCAAAGAAGATATTTATCTCAGTCGGTTATTACTTAACAACCGTCTGAGATAATACCCGATACTGTTCTTCAGTTTCCTTATCCCTTGCTTCTTTTTTATTTAGATTCTAATATAAATACTCAAACATGTTTAGATTCTGCAAATTGTGTCCAAATTCGATGATTCTTTCTTCTACATTTGTATAAAATTAACATCTACCACCTGAACCAAATATTTTTAAAACTTGTATAGCTGACATTGTAATGTTTTGGTAAATATCAAATTAATTTCTACTCACATATTATTCATATTTGTGTATCTCATAAAAAAAGTTCCTTCACTCAATATTGTTGGTATGAACATATTTGTATAATTTATACATGTATGAATTTTTTAATTTTTTTAAAAGCATTCCAACATGTCAAACTTCAAATTGTCCACCATTCTAACTAAATGCTCATATACATATGAGGCATTCATCAAATTATGAAAACACATTGATTCAAAAAAACTTAAAAAAATATGAAAAAATTCGTAGAGGTTGGTATGATGAGTAAAAATGTCCACTGAAAAAATAAATGAAAAAAGCATTATATTCATCAAGATAGAAAAATGAAAAATAGCATTTGTTGTACGTTTTTTATGTTCTGACCAATTTCAAATGATTTATGAAGTGAAATTTAATGGTAACCTTTACTTATCAATAATATTACAAGAAAAGTGGATTTTTGCCTTTTAAAGGACCACATTTAATAAAGAATATTAATTAAGAAGAAGTAAATATCTTCACAGGCGGTTGGTACTTACCAACCGCCTGAAAATATATTTATCTCAGGCGGGTATTACTTACAAACCGCCTGAGATAATGCCCGATACTGTTCTTTAGTTTCCTTATCCCTTGCTTATTTTTTATTTATATTCCAATATAAATACTCAAACATGTTTAGATTCTGCAATGTCCAAATTCGATGATTCTTTCTTCTACATTTGTATAAAATTAACATCTACCACCTGAACCAAATATTTTTAAAACTTGTATAGCTGACATTGTAATGTTTTGGTAAATATCAAATTAATTTCTACTCACATATTATTCACATTTGTGTATCTCATAAAAAAAGTTCCTTCACTCAATATTGTTGGTATGAACATATTTGTATAATTTATACATGTATGAATTTTTTTAATTTTTTTAAAAGCATTCCAACATTTCAAACTTCAAATTGTCCACCATTCTAACTAAATGCTCATATACATATGAGGCATTCATCAAAATATGAACACACATTGATTCAAAAAAACTTAAAAAAATATGAAAAAATTCGTAGAGGTTGGTATGATGAGTAAAAATGTCCACTGAAAAAATAAATGAAAAAAGCATTATATTCATCAAGATAGAAAAATGAAAAATAGCATTTGTTGTATGTTTTTTATGTTCTGACCAATTTCAAAGGATTTATGAAGTGAAATTTAATGGTAACCTTTACTTATCAATAATATTACAAGAAAAGTGGATTTTTGCCTTTTAAAGGGCCACATTTAATCAAGAATATTAATTAAGAAGAAGTAAATATCTTCACAGGCGGTTGGTACTTACCAACCGTCTGAAAATACATTTATCTCAGGCGGGTATTACTTACAAACCGTCTGAGATAATGCCCGATACTGTTCTTCAGTTTCCTTATCCCTTGCTTCTTTTTTATTTAGATTCCAATATATATACTCAAACATGTTTAGATTCTGGAAATTGTGTCCAAATTCGATGATTCTTTCTTCTACATTTGTATAAAATTAACATCTACCACCTGAACCAAATATTTTTAAAACTTGTATAGCTGACATTGTAATGTTTTGGTAAATATCAAATTAATTTCTACTCACATATTATTCACATTTGTGTATCTCATAAAAAAGTTCCTTCACTCAATATTGTTGGTATGAACATATTTGTATAATTTATACATGTATGAATTTTTTAATTTTTTTAAAAGCATTCCAACATGTCAAACTTCAGATTGTCCACCATTCTAACTAAATGCTCATATACATATGAGGCATTCATCAAATTATGAACACACATTGATTCAAAAAAACTTAAAAAAATATGAAAAAATTCGTAGAGGTTGGTATGATGAGTAAAAATGTCCACTGAAAAAATAAATGAAAAAAAGCATTATATTCATCAAGATAGAAAAATGAAAAATAGCATTTGTTGTATGTTTTTTATGTTCTGACCAATTTCAAAGGATTTATGAAGTGAAATTTAATGGTAACCTTTACTTATCAATAATATTACAAGAAAAGTGGATTTTTGCCTTTTAAAGGGCCACATTTAATCAAGAATATTAATTAAGAAGAAGTAAATATCTTCACAGGCGGTTGGTACTTACCAACCGTCTGAAAATACATTTATCTCAGGCGGGTATTACTTACAAACCGTCTGAGATAATGCCCGATACTGTTCTTCAGTTTCCTTATCCCTTGCTTCTTTTTTATTTAGATTCCAATATATATACTCAAACATGTTTAGATTCTGCAAATTGTGTCCAAATTCGATGATTCTTTCTTCTACATTTGTATAAAATTAACATCTACCACCTGAACCAAATATTTTTAAAACTTGTATAGCTGACATTGTAATGTTTTGGTAAATATCAAATTAATTTCTACTCACATATTATTCACATTTGTGTATCTCATAAAAAAGTTCCTTCACTCAATATTGTTGGTATGAACATATTTGTATAATTTATACATGTATGAATTTTTTAATTTTTTTAAAAGCATTCCAACATGTCAAACTTCAGATTGTCCACCATTCTAACTAAATGCTCATATACATATGAGGCATTCATCAAATTATGAACACACATTGATTCAAAAAAACTTAAAAAAATATGAAAAAATTCGTAGAGGTTGGTATGATGAGTAAAAATGTCCACTGAAAAAATAAATGAAAAAAGCATTATATTCATCAAGATAGAAAAATGAAAAATAGCATTTGTTGTATGTTTTTTATGTTCTGAATAATTTATAAGGATTTATGAAGTGAAATTTAATGGTAACCTTTACTTATCAATAATATGACAAGAAAAGTGGATTTTTGCCTTTTAAAGGGCCACATTTAATCAAGAATATTAATTAAGAAGAAGTAAATATTTTCACAGGCGGTTGGTACTTACCAACCGTCTGAAAATATATTTATCTCAGGCGGGTATTGCTTAACAACCACCTGAGATAACCTTCTTCTCAGACGTGAAATTCTAATTAACGATGAACATACTACACATTCATTCATTCACACAGTTGAAGAACACACAAGATGCACAATATTTACACAAGAACACACAAGATACACAAGTAATATTCAATCACATAGATGAACAAAGATAGATTTCATTCATTAACAATATTTACAAAACAGAAGCAACTAAAAACAACAAAAAGAAAAACTAATTAAATCCTACTCCTACTCCTCTTCCTTCTCCTCCTCCTCGTCCTCCGGCGGCGACTCCGGCACTGGTGCAACAGGAGACAGGGCCGGCTGCATCGGCTGCACCGGCGGTGCAACCCCGAGGTTGCTAGCCGTCGCCTCCACCAGTGTTCTACGACCCTCGGGGCCAAGAACCTGGGCCATCGTCGCGAACAGAATGTCGAGACGATCAGCCACCTCCGTGAGGGCGTAGAGGTAGTGGCCCATGGTACCCATTCCAGTATACTCTGGAAGGGTACCCAGCCCCAAGGCACTCATGGCGCGAGACGTATTGTTGTACGCCTCTCGCTTTATGAGGAGGAGTTGCTCGGTGTTGATCTTCTCGGGGGAGCTGCAACATAGTTTCTTGCAAGGTGGCTCCCTCGGAGGGCTTGGCGGCGGAAGGTCGGCCATAGTGGTGTTGGGTCGTCGGAGCGAAGGAAGACGAAGAAAACAAGAGGATTCAAAGTGAGCGATGCGCTTGTGAGCAATAGCGCGTCTTTAAGGCCGCACGGAGTGGAAGATGGAGCAGTTGGTGAAAAGAAAGGTCGCGCACGGTTGGTGAGGGGTCTTTATGTAGGCGTTCATCAAATTATAATGAACACATATTAATTAAGAAGAAGTAAATATCTTCACAGGCCCATGTTTATCTCAGGCGGGTGTTACTAACCAACCGCCTGAGATAATTGTATCTTCTCAGACAGTTGGTATGTAAAATCCGACTGAGGTAACAATCTTCTTAGGCGGTCGGTACTTAAAATCCGCCTGAGAAAATGAAAGTCTATATATACCCCTCGGCAGCATTGGAAAAACCTAACCCGGGCGAAACACTTAGACGCCGTTAGGCTGCCAAAATTTCGTTTGCCGCCAAGTGTTCGCCCTCGTCACTTCCAGGTACGCCGCCGAGCTTCGCCGTCGCCGCCGAGCTTCGCCCTCCTCACTTCCAGGTACGCCGAGCGAAGCCATTGCCGTCACCTCCGAGCTTCAAGGTAAACCCTAAACCCTTCGACCTTCCATCCTCCTTCGCCGTGCCGCCTCCCTCCCCGCCCTTGCTGCCGCCTTGCATATCCTTGGTTAGGGTTCGGGAATTAGAAAATGGTAGGCATCCTTGGTTAGGGTTCGGTGGAATTCGAAAAACTGTCAAGTTCGGTGGCATCTTTTGTTAGGGTTCGGTAGGGCAAGATTTATGTGGATGGTTATATCACGATAAATTGGTAGTTGGTTTTGTGTGTCTGAAACTGTGAAATCAGTAGCATTTCATCTTTGGTAGTTTGCAGAGATAAAACTGTCAAGTTCGAATGAATAGGAGTTACTCCCTTCGTCGTGGATGGTTATATCACGATAAATTGGTAGTTGGTTCTGTGTGTCTGAAACTGTTCTAACACATTAGTGGTAAACATGATTCTAGACTCTAGTAACAGCAGTATATTCCCTATTTCTGTCATCGGCCTTGCATATGCCACATAATTCTCTATTAGGGGCAAGATTTAGCTATATTTGGTTAAGTTGACCAAATTTGGCTAATTTTGGCTAAGTTACATTAGATATAGTTATACTTGACTAATTTTGACTAAGTTATGCTATATTTAGCTATATTTGGCTACTTTTGCTTAGAGTTAGCTATGCTAGACTAAGTTTGGCTAAGTTTGCTTTTATTTCTCTAAGTTTCATTTGAGCAATTGTAGATAATCTGTGCTACCAAAGATGTCTGCACTTGTGGCTCCATCAGCTTCATTTGAGCAATTGTACCTAATCTGAGCTACCAAAGTTATGCTATATTTAGCTCTGAAGCCAAACAAGTTGCTGGCCAACTCATTTGTGATGCCAGGAGCATCCTCACGACCATATCTAGGTACCACTAGGTGTGGCGATGGAGTCTGAGCATATGAAGACCTATATAACTTCAAAAATATGTTTTGGCTAAATTTACTTAATTGAGCCAAAATTCAGAAAATTTGTTTTAAATATGACCAAATTTAGCTAACTGAAGCATAATCAAGCATGTTTGACTATGCTGGGCAAGATTTAGCTATATTTGGTTAAGTTGAGCAAATTTGGCTAATTTTGGCTAAGTTACATTAGATATAGCTATACTTGACTAATTTTGACTAAGTTATGCCTTGGGTTGTCGGTGTAAAGTGAGCTTGCTAGTTGCTGCTGCTGCTATCAGTCTCTTCTAGGCACTGCATCTGCACAAGTACGCATCAGCATGTTGTTTTTCATTAAGTAGGTAGAAGAATCAGTGACAGGGAATAAGAGGAAACTTGAGAGCGGGGACGATAATGCTCTCTAAGCTAGGTAGGAGCTGTGCGGGGATTTGCTTTTTGTCCCTTGCTTGATCAGTTATAGGTCCGGAGCTAGGCGCTGCCTAGTAAACCTCAAGAACGTGGTCGCCACTCTGAACGAAGCTAGCCTATTTAGAATAAAAAGATAAAATTGCCATTGGTGAGCAACTTTAACATGCTTGTCACCCTCGCAATGTATAGGAACCTTTTGGTCAGTCGCCTTAAACCCTAGAATGCCTTATCAAATCCTAGAATGCTTCCATCTTTTTCTTCATGCAACACTTCATGTAGAGTTAATATGCCATTTATTAGATTTTTTGTCTTATTAGATCTAGCATGGAAAGCCCTAAGAAGACTGGTCCTGATAGTAACAACAAAGAAGACAATATGGAGTTTACTGACTCCAGCAGTTCAGGCTCCTATCACAGTCCTTCGAATCCTTTTCCGAATATAAAAATTAAAAAGACTTCAGTGGATCTAGACCCAGAATATGATCCTGCCGACGAGGTATGGATCACGAATCTTAACTTCAGCAGTTCAAGTTAATGTTGGTTGTCAAGTATACGAAGTCTTATAATTTTTTTCTACCTAGATTAATATCGAAGACAATGAGGTGACATCGGCTCCTAAAACCGCAGAAGGTTCTCCAATGGATGAATCCTCAGCTTCACTCAAGCGGAAACGAGGGCAACGAGGTCCCAATAAGGGTGCATTGGACCGCATCATGTACATAACAAGGGTCGGTCCAGGTGGGCTTCCCCAAGAACCACTGGATTCAGTTACCAAGTTCCGTAATGCATGCGGTTTTCTTGTTAGGGAGGTTGTGCCGATCACAACAGAGAATTGGACGAAATTACCCGAGCAGACCAAGAATGAGTTGTGGGAAAAGATAAAGAAACAATTCAAGTTCCCGAAAGGCACAAAAGAAGCTGTAAAGAAAGCAACAATGGTCTCTTGCGGCAAGAAGTTTCGATGCTGGAAGAGTGAAATGAATGCTTATGTTAAGGCCAATAAGGTCCCTAGCCCGAGGAAGATGGGAAAAATCACACAAGCTCAATGGCAAGAGTTTGTTCGTCAAAAGAGCACACCTGATGCTAAAGCTCTAAGTGCAACTAGGCCAGAGCTTGCAAAGAAGAACAAATACCATCATCGCTTGGTGTCTGCCGGATATGGCCCCAAAGTCCAGAAATGGAATAAGATATTAGACGAAATTATCAGTAAGGGCATTCCTCACCCATTAGAAGGGTGCGATGAGCGAACTCAACGCTGTGTCTTTGCTCGGTCAGGTTTGACCAGCGAGGGCAAACTTGAAAAGCCCGACTCTCTGAATGAAGTAGAGGATAAAATGAAAGAAGTAATTGAAAAGCAACAGAAGGGTCTCTTCAAGCCGAAGAGGGAGAATGACCAACTTACCGCTATCTTAGGAAACCCTGAACACAGCGGACGGGTTCGAGCGGTCTCTTCTCAAATGTCTTGGCTAGATGGTTTCCCTAAAGATAAAGACACATATAGAAGACGTGAGAAGTTTAAGAAAACACTTGATGAAACGATTGCTCAAAAGGTCAAAGAAAATATGCAAGAAATAATGGAACAACTTAGACAATCAGGACAATTAGTGGCACCGAGTACAATGATGGTTCCGGTGCAAAAGGAGCAATTAGTATCTCCAACTACCTACCCTAGCAGCGTTGGTTCCGTGCCAGGCTCAGGGTCAACCCATAAGTTCCTTGTCGATGATATTGCTAACGACAAATCTTGTCGTCTTCTTGCCCCGATAGGCAGAGCAGGGAACAGAACCAAACAGGTTGCCACTGCTATGGCAAAGCCTGATCGTGACTTCAACGGGAATCCACTTCCGTTGTATTATTCTATGGTGCAAGTTCTTCAGATCATTGATAATGATTATGAAGATTATGAAATAGACCACGTCACACCTGAGGGGATCGCAACTCTGGGGCAGGCTGTCAACCAATTAATCCTTTGGCACCGACGCGATATCGCGTTGGACGATGAGCCAATTTCTAGCCCCGTCGCATCTCCAAATACTGCAGCCCCATCTTCTAAGGCAAAAGTGCATGAAGATCCACTCCCAGTCCGGGAAGATCCACTCCCCCTATGTCTGAGCAAGGATGATATCCAAGAGCAACAAGTTGGACAACAACTTCAAGCAGTACCAGAGCAAGTTGTTGCTAGTAAAGAGCAACTAGTTGAGCAACAGCTTGAAGTAGTACTAGAGTCAGCAGCTGGGAGTAAAGAGCAATCAGTTGAACAACAGGTTCAACAACAAGCCAGTGTCCAACTTCCGACGACTACTCCTCGATCATCAGTGCCTGTCAAAGTTAGCTCATACGAAAATAAGAAACCTTCATCAGAAGTGTCAATGTATTTGGAAGCTATGAAGGAAAATATTAGAAAATCGAGTGCATATCATTCTTCTCATGAGCCAGCATTAGAAGATATCGAGGAGTGGGAAGAAGACGGTGTCATGTATAATCGGCGGACGGCTTTAGTTAAACCAGGAGTTCCAATATACAAGCTTGAGGATGTTCATCCTAAATTTGAGAATGGGAAGCCGTTCATGACATCCGTACAACTTAGCAAACAACCCGTCCAGCTCAGAAGAATGCATGAGTGGTACATCACTACCAGCACAAAATTTGGTCTTGAGTGCGTCACATTTTGTATTCCAAAAGAAGCATTCTAGAGCACTGGAGTAGATAAACGAGTCATTTTATTTGAAGAGCTGCTTTCCCTTTTCCATCGGGGCATGCTCGATATCAACCTGCTGCTCGTCTGGTGCTTGTAAGTGCTCTAATATTTTGTATTTGCTTTTCTTACTACACGCATACGCATTTCATGAGATTATAACAATTCTGGACTTCTTCAATAGGATGCAATACATGGATAATGAAAAGTTGGCGCGCAAGATAGGTATCCTTGACCCTACTAGGATTGCAAAGTCGCTATTCGACGTCCAGGCGAATCGAGAATCAAGCCAGTACAAACACATGAAGAAAAAAGATTTTGAAAGAGCAATTGCAAAACTTAAGAAGGATAGAAAGACAGAAGTTGCAGCTTACATAGGACATGCGTTGTTTAACTTTGTCAGAGACGGCAAGGACCTCGTAAAGGCTCCGTACCACTTCAAGTAAGTTCGACACATGATATTGAAATATCAATTATTGGTAATTGTTAACACGTGTGTTTGTATGTTTGCAGTAATCACTACATAATGATCTTCATCAAGCCAACGCAGGGAATGGCAACAGTCTTGGACTCGGCCGATTACCCACCAGATCATTACAAAGATTTCCTTTCCATTTTGAAAAAGTACGTTTATTCAATAATTTTAATTTACGCACATTTAGAATGTGTTGACAAGTTTTATATGACATTTCTTGTATTACAGCGCTTGGCAGTTTTACGCGGAGCTTGGCGGTCAGAGACCTCCTAATACGAATGCATTGGACATTAAAATGTATTATGCTTGTCCGAAGCAGCCTGCTGGGAGTGTCTTATGCGGGTATTATGTATGCGAGCATCTTCGGACCGCCGCCGTATATAGAGTCAATCGTGAGGATGTAAGTTATCCTTAATGTCAATACCTTATTTTCTTACTTTTGTGTTTCATTTTCATTGTAACTAGCATAGTTTAATGCTTATATTCTCTGCTATTCAATATTACCAGAAACATTATTTTCATATTTTGATTCCAACTTCAAAATTCAATTGATCATAGTACAACTGCTCCAAAAATACCAACTAAATTCCTGTATACTCTCACTTTGATCTATACTTTGAGATTGTTCAAACCAACACATTCTAAACCTTGTTATGTGTTATATTGCAGCATAAGAAGAATCTGAACGAAGAATGGCCGGTTTGTAGAAGTATTCCTGATGGAGGAGCCGACAGGATTGCTTCTGAACTCTGTCAGTTCATACGTCGCGAAATTTTGCACAAGAGAGGGAAGTTCTTTGATAAGAATAGTGCAGCAGCTGATGTGCCAGAACTTTACGACTATGCCAATTTAAGCAGTTTTTAGTGAAAACTTGTAAACTTTGAGATGAATTGTATCTGTAACTCGTACATATATATATTGTTTTAGTGAAATTGACTTCTGTGATGATAATATTGTTGACTTTTGTTCTGTGATGATATTGTTGTTTTTTGTTCTGTGATTATATTGAATTGACCTGGAAATTAGAAATAACAGCAGTAGTACTGCATAGGTTATACCTTATCACAGGCGGTTATTAACCAACGGCTAGGCATGGCTGTGAAAAACAATTATCACAGGCGGCTAGACACAAGTAAAGAAACATCTGTGATAACCAAATTTTCACAGGCGGTGACTGTTATGGTAGAAACCGGCTGCGTTAAAGGGTCTTCACAGACGGCTGATATAGGTAAACTCCGTCTGTGATAACACCATTATCATTGACGGTTAGTTATGCTTCAATAACCGTCTGTGAAGAAACATTATCATTGACGGTTAGTTATGCTTCAATACCCGTCTGTGAAGACACATTATCATAGACGGTTAATTATGCTTCAAAATCCGTCTGTGAAAATACATTATCATAGACGGTTAGTTATACTTCAAAACCCGCCTGTGAAGACACATTATCATTGGCAATTAGTTATGCTTCAATACCCGCCTGTGAAGACTTATTATCATAGGCGGTTAGTTATGCTTCAATAACCGTTTGTGATAAGACGTTTATCACAGACGGTTATATATACTGCACGACCCGTCTGTGATAAAGTATTTTCACAAACGGCTAGACTAAGTAAAGAACCGCCTATGATAATATGTCTTCACAGGCGGCTAGCCTAAGTGAAGAACCTCCTATGATAATGTGTCTTCACAGGTTTCACTTCTCCGCCTGTGAAATTGGGGATTATCACAGACTCTTCGTTTCAGGCGGTTTTAAAAGCCATCTGTGATAATAGGTTTGGAGCCGCCTGTGATGAGGCTTATTGTAGCAGTGCCTAGACGCCGCTACTTGCTTCCGTGATGCTAGAGTGGAGTATTCGCGGGCTGAATACGACCGCTACTGCTGTAGGGTAGGTTCGAGAGAGTAGTATGAAGACTTCCGCTGATGTAAGATATTTTGTATGAAACTCTACGATTAATGTAAGTTGCTCACTTATGTTATGAGTTCTTTGTTCTTTTCTGTGTTGTGCTATTGGGTGTCGCATCGCACGACACCGCCCAATGTGATTCCTGGTTTGTCTGGACTCTGGTCCTCACAGCGTGGTATCAGAGTTACATTAGGAATAGCGCACTACGCCCACATAAGGATGGATATTAGAATAGTAACTTAAGGTGGCAAGCTAACATATTTGTTATTATATTCTATAACAATGCTCTGACATCAGGTAAGGTAAGGTACGCCATCGCAAGTGGATCGATTGCGGTAAGCTCCCCCGTACGAGGGGTAGTACAGTGATTGTTCCCTGTGGCTTGGCACGGGAGTTAATATGAGTCTCTGAATCCTTTCATGGTTCTGGGAACATATGAAAATGCTGCTCCCCAGCGTGCTTCAGGCAAAAGCATGGATACCCCATCGTGTGATCAAAAACGTGATAGTATGTAACTATTGGACAATTCATGTTCAATGAGCCATACGGAGCGCTCGCCATCGGCGTGCCTCTGTGACGTAGGGGTAGTAGGTGGTATCCATTGGGTTGATAACATTCCTAACCGTGACGACCCATTCCTGACGTGTGGTGTTGAAACACGATCACATTTCTTGAGACGTGTATTCCTCAAGAATGTCCTGTATGGAATGATACATGTCGTTAGCTTTGAAAATGATATATCTTATTGTGAATGCCTGCTGTGCTCCCTTGTGGCTGCCTTTGAGGCGCTATTTGAATGAAAAGGGATTGCGTGTCTTCTGCAGGCACACTAACCACGTTTAGGGTGTGTTTGGTTCAGCCGTGGATTTTTAAAATCTGATTCTAGCTGTGAGCTGTGGAGAAGCTGTTGTGAGCTATCAGCTGTGTGGAATCTGAAATCTATTTGGTTGTAAACAACTGTCAATTGTGGTTTCTATACAAAATACTTGTTATACCACTATAGATTCATAATTTTGTGTATATTAATAATACAAATATAAAACTGATGTAATATGAAAATACAAAGTCACAAATTATCACATAACTAGTAACTCACATGTATAAAAATTTTCATTACAAAAATACTAATGATCTCACACTAACAAATTGTCCAAATCCTGCAAGAAAGATAATCAACACGCAAATCAGCCACAAACAGTTGTGTACAATGTTCATTCAGTTTCAAGAAAAAGCAGGAAAGGAGAAGCAAAACAGTGGCCACAATTCTTGGCTGGTGGCAAAATAATTGCCGCATCAGGAGCAGACCGTGCGGTAAAAAACAGTAGCGCAGCAGCCGTAGCTTCAAAACAATCTCACAATTCTTGGCCGGCAGCAAAACAATCACCGCATCAGGAGAATGCCGTGTGGATCCGTAGCTCACGTGCCGTAGCGCAGCCATACAGAGCGGAGCAACAGGGACCGTAGCAACAGGGGCCGGAGCGGAGCGGAGCAGTACGGCCGCCTTCCGCGCGGCAGGGCCATCCAGCTGGGGCCGTAGTGCAGCAATGGCGCTCTCCAGCGCGACAGCAACGTCCGGGCGGGACGGTACCATGGCGACAGTGGCATCCACGCGACAGGTGCGGCGGCGGAAGAAAAACTCGGCCAATATCGGCAGTGGCGGAACCCTAGAGGATACCAGGAGGTGGAGATGCGGGAACTCACCCAAAACCGCCGGTGGAGGCGCCGCCGGCAGAGGTGTGGCCGGTGGAAGTGCCGCCGGTGGAGGTGCACCGGCCTCCTGCGGGAATAGAAGCGCCGAGGGGATGAAAAATAGAACGAATAACGTTTCATTTTCATATAACCAGTGGCATGGTGGGTAATTTTAGGAGAAAAGATAGAAGAGGAATCAGGGAAATCTGGGGTCTAGGCAGATTTTGAGTTGCACTAGGAAAATCTGCAGATTTCCAAGAATCTGATTATGTAGGGAACCCCTTTGGTTCAGATTTGTGCTTTTTAGTAGAGAATTTGTTTGGGACAGCTGGACCAAAGGGACCCTTAGACGTATTACTAGTAGAACACGTTTGTGAGTGATCAATATTAAGGCCACCAATGAGACGCTGATGCCGGCAATGACCAGTTTAGATTTTCTATTTCGTGAGGAACGTAGTACCAACATGTCATTCGGGTTACATCGGACACATGCATTTCAAGTCAGTGTGAAAGATGTAAATCTAAACCTACAAGTTTTTGGGTAACTTCCAGAACAGATGGTCACCATTGCACCGTGTTAGTGAATCCAATACAAGCTCTATCGACTTACCCTCACTGCTTGGCTCTGGCAGCAATTTACCGAAGTTTGATAGTGCATATTTCTCCATTGGCTTAACCAATACAGATGTACAAAACAGTTTTTGAAAGGTTGAGAAGTCCCTACCATCTGTCTTTTGACACCCAGGACCAATTCTCACATCGACAAGGATATTTAGTGCCCTAGGGTAAACAAACTCAGAAACAGATTTTCCTGTATAGTGTTGGCAGAATTTTAGCTGAAATTTGAGAGTTCATATGTCTTAGTAAAATGGTCCATTTGAGTTGTATTAGGCATGGATGGAAAGAGGAAGGAGTACTCTACAGTTTAGGTATTGAACCCCAGGACAGAAAACTAGAATAAGAAGGAGAAAATGCACAATAACGAAAGTGACTACTATTCTGAAACTTTTGCCATATCTCTTCCTAGAAACATCCTTTAGGCCATTGTAATACATTTATCGAAAGGGGAGAAGATAATATACAACTTTGTAATTCAAATATGTCCCAAATTCAGCTCATAAAGATTTAGAATTTCGATTGTAAACTGGTGCATATGTATAGGTGCTATCAGAGTCAGTCAGAAACAATAGTTGAAATTTGAACAGCCATATATCCTAAGTTAGAAAAGTAACATATGCATATATATACATTTCTGAAAATCTTAAGAAGTCTCCTATTAGGTTTCTATTCAACTCTAAAGATAAAACTCGTAGTAACATGGTGTAATTCGAAGAATCGTTGCAGCTATGCTGGCAGTCCAGAATCTGGACAGTTTTGAGCACCATGTGTCATTTGCGAGATTTAATCTGTATGAATGTTGTAAAGATGGGAAAACGAGCATTTTTGGGAAGTTAAGATGTTGTGTGACAATGTTTAATTTAAATTTACTTCAAATTTTGAGATATTATATCTGTTTGAATTGTGGCCAAACACCCAACTTTTAGAGGAGGTTTTGCCAAATTTTATCATGAAATTGGTCATCTTTGCAACTTCATAACTCGCAAACCAGAAATCCAATGGGGTCACATGTGTGGGGACCGTAATCCCGACCTCCAAGGATCTCATTGGGTGGTGTCGTGCGATGCGACACCTAACAGTATGCAAGAAAAGAACGAGGACAAATTACAATACCAAGACTTTATTTAAAAGCACAGCGGAAGTTTTACAACACTAACGAAAGGAAAGAGAACTATACATCATAGCTACACTCTAGGCACTAGCTATGCAAAATCAAAGTCATCCATGCCCTGGGTACTTCGCACTAGCAACACCCAACTTACGGCGGCATGCAGGGTTCCCACTCGGCTGTAAACCCTGTAGAGGGTGCAGCCTCGTCATCGAACCCGTCATCAGTCTTATAATCTGCAAAAACTTATTAACTGCAAACATGAGCTTAAGGATCAGCAAGACTAACCCGTCTCACTAGACATATGCAGGGATGAATGCTAAACATAGGTAAGGAATAGCATAAAGGACTCACCTACAAGTGGATCCTTATATTCATATTTTAAGTAGCACATGACATTCTTCAGGCACAGCACATCATAGACTCAACAATCAAACAAGAAATGCTTTGTTGATGATATGACATGCACAAAGCACATAATGCTATTACAGGAAAAGTATGGGGAAACTGTAAACTTTTTATTGTACTATCTCTAAGCCATACAAGGTTGCAAGAAATTGTAACTCAATACATCGTATTCTCCTGACTTCTTTAGTATTTACTAGGTCACAGCGCAGTGAACAAGTAGTACTCTATTACCGCGAGGGATGGTGATTGCAATTAGGACATACCCGGAACAACACAACACATACGCACTTTCAGAAATGTCAGCGAGTACTTACAGCAGTACCAACATAACACTTTAGTAATAGTCGTATATGGCCACATTTCACTAGACACTCGAATGTCGAACCGGTCGATCCGTCACAAGCAGGAAGTCACTGTGTGGGGCGTACTCTGACGTGCCCACCAGCTGATTTACAACTTGCTGCCGTCAACCCACACCTATAAAACAGAGTGGAATGCCTCGACAAACTAGTATCAAGCTACGTCAGTTTACTGGATCCCATTTATCCAGTTTGACGCCGGTACAATTCAAGCTTGTCCAGCAGGGCCGCACACGAAACGGTCCTCAATCGACACAAGCAGGGCTACACACGTGAGACCATGTCTCGCTACATCCTACCCGATGTTCGGTCTTAATTTCATATTAATAAACCATTTATTGATCCAATTCATCCCGTGTGATGAAATTCCTATCTCGCGAGTAGATTCCAACTACTTGACTTCTACCGAATTCCTAAGAGCATAAGCATAGCAGTTTCTACGCAACGGGCTGTAGACTTACCAAAGACTCCATGGGATTTGTGGGCCATGCAAGTGGATGTCAAACACCTTAAACGTAATGCACAATCATCTGAAGACGTAAGGTGAAATGAAAACTGCAAATACACTGTAAGGAACTTAAATGCAAACCGGGGCTTGCCTGAATGCGAGTCTGAGTATATGTTAGTTTCTGGCAGGTGGACTTCCAAAGCTTCCAGCTGCTCCTCGACTTCAGCTACTACACGATATGCATATACTATATATGAATAACTTTGAAAATAATTAATATGCTTATGGTTATAATTTAATATCTTAGCATTAAAATAAGATAATGATCTTAATTGGCTTTGGGACATTTATGGTAGATACTAGTGACTAAAGTGAAGAATCTTGCAAAGAACAGGAGATGATCAAGGAAGTTTGTTGTTCTTAAAAATTATGGTAACCAATAACTTTCTCTAAATTTTGGTCGAAATTTTGGAGACCTATCATGGCTACCAGTGGTTTTACCATGTAGAGGGGGTCTCACTGGTTCTAGGAAAATTTGCTTCACAATTTTCTAAGCTTCCTACAGGGAGAAACTGACTTTACAAGTTTGGGGAAATTTCTGAAATTAATTTTGTATTTTCTAAATTTATAACTACATAGAGATTGGGAACACTGATCAACCTAGTAATTGAAGTCCAATGAACTTTAAATTTTTACTGGAGATCAAGTGTACTAATAATAGTGTTCTGACCAAAATTGGGAATTTTCCAATTAACAGAAATGTAGGAATGAATTCTATAACTATTTTGTTATCTGAATTATGGAGAAATTTCTATGGAGTTTCATACAAGTCCAAGTGCACCACTGGAACGTATTTTTCATGTTGGTTCTAACAACGTTTATTTGGAAATTTTTGGACAATTCTACTGGATGTTATGGATTTTCCAAGTTTGGTTAATTCCTGGAATTATTTTCAAAAGGAAACACTTAAATAATTCAGCCGGGCCTACTGGTTTAAAACCAACCAATCACAGCAGGGCCGTACCGGGGGCTACAGGGTTAACCGACACAGCCGCACTGGATCCCCGGCCACAACTGGATTCCGCAGTGACTGACATGTGGGCTCCACGGCTTTCTTCAACCTCGGGCTCGCGCTCTCGCACGGCGGCGCCCGCGGCAGTAGCTCGCCGGCGATCTCGCCGCTGGACAAACTGCTACGCCAAACTCGCCAAGACTCGCCGCCTGGGGGTTTTCGGGGGCGCTGAGCACGTCGGTGAGGTTGGCATCGGCTGAAACGGACCGGAACAACCCGTGCGGCAGCGGCGGCGGCGGTGAGAGCTCGGGCCTGGTTGAACTCACTCAACTCAAGCTTAAACAGCTCGGGAACTACTCCAAAAGCTTCCTGGGACCTCAACGGTCAAGGATCTGGACAAGGGGAGAGAGGAAACGACCGCAAGATATGAGTTCGACGGCGAACTACGGTTTTTCAACCGGCGGCTGCGAAATCTCGAAACCTAAGGTGCTCGGTTGATAACTTTTGGTGCCCTTGGGCAGGGAGTTGCGCTAGGATATATAGGAGCTATCTGCTAACCAGATTAAGGGACGATTGCAAGAATGAAACGAATTTAAGCGCGAAGCCTTGCTGTTCTATTGAACAATGATTCGGTTGTCGAATAAAAACTCGAGCTATAGTTCAAGTAACGAGCTTAAATTTGGTGAGCATAAACTAGAGAGGATTGCGAACCTTTTTGCTTAAAGGGTCGAGACTGGAAACGGCCTAGAACCGGAGCTCGGTGGTGAGGCAGTGAAGGTTCCTGACGGCTTCCTCGACGGCGACCGGAAAACTTCGAAATACCTCCAGTAGAAGCTATGTCACGATCAATGACCAAATAGAATACGTAGAGGAGGTTGTTACAAGACTTTCATCTGCTTACAGCTAGGTGAGAAACGGCTTCAATCCTCGACCTAAAGCTCGAAGAACAGAGGCGGCGGCTATGGCGCGAAACTAAGGTGGAGTTTGACGGTGATGGCCAGGGGGTGGTAATTATAGGCATAGAGGGACGATGGGAGCTCGCCACGGCGCAAGCAAGCAGGCAGCTCGGTGGAGCTTGCATGTGTGTGGTGTCGAGTGCTCCCGGTGTCGATCAGCGGGGACAGCCGGATACAGAGCACCCCGTCGGTTCATTCGAGTATGTCAGGCTGACAATGGGTCCCACCTTCTCTTATCCTGTTCCCTTCTCTGCAACATCAATTCTCCTACCAAACTTGATCAAAAAATTCCATATTTTTGTGGAGAGGCTCAATTAAATATCTGGAACTTGATTCCGAAATTGGATTTCGAATTGGATCAAGTTTCATTTGAATTACAAATTTGAATTTGAAATTGAATGAAATTCAATGGGGTCACTGAATTAAATAGCAAAAGAGTTTCAAAAATTGTGAAACTTTGGGAATAAGTCAAGCAAGTCATGCTGACCATGATGGTATGTTCAATCTTGATGTTCAAATAAGTTGAACAGAATTCAAAATTTGAACTCTAAATGTGGCTTGAATTTGCTAAGCGTCTCAATTAAAATAGGAAATGGGCTTCGAAAATATTGAAATTTGGCATGAAGTCTATTTTGAATATTATGAGGCCATGGAAAAATTTATGGACTCAGATTTGAATATTTTGGCAGGGCCTAATTGTACAGTGCTATATTCAAATGAATTTGAATATATTAGTATTGCATAGTAATTTGCCCTGAAAATTTTTATTCAATAAATTACAAAACTTGTAGAAAGGTCACTTAAAATATTCTAAGGTCATTGGTATAGTTCATCCCTTATGCTAATAAAATTTAAGAATGGGTGAAAGAAAAATTCTTAATGATCTCAAGTTCAAATGCACAACCACATTTGATCTTCATTATGGTTGAAAACAAACTGATAGTTGAACTTCATATTGAGGGAAAAACTGGGATTTTACATTCCTCCCCATTAAAAGAATATCGTCCCGAGATTACAAAAGGAAGGATAAAAGAAAAAGATCTAATGAACATATGCCGTTAACAAGTCCGGACAGTTTGTTCTAAGATATTCCTCGCTTTCTCACGTTGCTTCATTAGCGGTGTGGTTTCCCCACAAGACCTTGTAGAAATGAAAGGTGCGGTTTCTTGTGGTACGAGTCTTCTCATCGACTATCTGGGTTGGATGCTCAGAGTAAGTAAGATCTGGTTGGAGAGCGTCCAAATCCTCCATACGGACTTCCGCTGGGGTCTTGAGACATTTTCTCAATTGTGAAATGTGAAACACATTGTGGACCCCTGAAAGCAACACTGGCAGTTCTAGCCGATAGGCTACAGGTCTGCATTGCTCAATTATTGCAAATGGCCCAATGAAACGTGGAGCTAGCTTCCCTTTTACTCCGAAGTGATGAATCCCTTTCATTGTGGATACACGAATGTAAATGTGATCCCCGACATCAAAGTGAAGGGGTCGACGCCGTTTGTTCGCATAGCTTTTCTGACGAGACTGAGCAGCCTTGAGGTTGGCTTGAATAGCTCGTACTCGTTCTTCGGCTTCGTTCACCAAGTCTATACCATATATTACTCGTTCACCGGATTCACATCAGTTCAAGGGTGTGCGGCACTTTCGACCATAAAGAGCTTCATATGGTGCCATTTGGATGCTAGTCTGATAACCATTATTGTATGAAAACTCCACCAATGGTAGATGATCATCATATTCTTACCATGGTGAATGGCACAGGCGCGGTTTACTCATTCCGTTTGACCATCAGTCTGTGGATGGTAAGCTGAGCTTCGAATCAACTTGGTACCCAGAGATGCGTGGAGCTGCTCCTAAAATTCAGCAACGAACAAGGTTCCACGATCTGATACGATAGTGCGTGTTACTTCGTGTAGGCATAGGATCCTGGCAATATACAACTTTGCATTTTGTCGTGCCACATATTTGACATTTACTGGAATAAAGTGAGCCGACCTCGTGAGTCGTTCGACTATCACCAAAATCGAGTCATGCTTGCAGAAGGTGAGAGGTAATCCAACAATGAAATCCATGCTGATGTCCTCCCATTTCTAGGCCAGTATGCTTAAAGGTTGTAGATGTCTGGCTGTCTTTAGATGGTCGGCTTTCACCCGCTGACACGTATCACATTCGGATACGTACTTCGCTATTTCCCTCTTCATCTGAGTCCACCAAAGTTTCTTCTTTAAGTCTTAGTACAATTTGTTACTTCTCGGATTAATAGAATACTTGGACAAATGAGCTTCGTCCAAAATATTCTTCCGAAGTCCCACATTGCGGGGCACCAAGATGCAGTCCTTGAACCAGATGGTATCGTCATCGTCACATCGGAAACAATTTATCTCCCCCTTTTTCATTCTTCAGCGGATATGCGATATGCCCTTGTCTTTCTTCTGAGCCTCCAAAATTTCTTCCCTTATGGTAGGAATGAGAGCTAGATTGCAAAGCGGCCCATATGGAACCAAGTAGAGACTCGGTTCTTCTTCCTCTATCAAGGTGATAGAAAGGTTATTGCCATGGGACTTGCGACTTAGCGCATCTGCGACTACATTTGCCTTACCAGGATGGCAGTGGATCTCAATTTCATAGTCTTTGATTAATTCCAACCATCTTCGCTGTGGCATATTCAAATCCTTCTGGGTGAAGATTCACTTCAAGATTTTTTGATCGGTGTAGAGATGTACTAGGTTGCCCCATACATAGTGTCTCCACATCTTCAATGCAAGTACCACGGCAGCGAGCTCAAGATCATGAGTCGGATAATGCTGCTCATGGTTCCGAAGCTGCCGTGATCCATAAGCGATCACCCTTCTGTATTGCATTAATACGCAACCCAAACCAATCCCAGATGTGTCACAACAAACATCAAATGACCTGGTTGTGTCTGGTTGGGCTAATACCGGCGCTGTTGTGATGTGTTTCACTAATGCTTGAAAACCATCCTCACATTCCTTTGTCCATGCATATTTCTTCCCTTTCTTCAGAAGTTCCGTCATTGTTTTAGCTATCTTGGAGAAACTTGGAATGAACCTCCGATAATATCCTGCTAAACCCAGGAAGCTTCGAACTTCATGCGCAGAATTTGGAGACTCCCATTTGAGTACTTGCTTAATCTTGCTTGGATCAACTGCAATCCCTTCAGCAGAGATGATGTGCCCTAGAAATGGCACTTGGCTGATCCAGAACTCACATTTGCTGAACTTCGCGTACAGCTTGTGGTCTCACAATCGCTGAAGCATGATGTGCAAATGTTGTGCATGTTCTTCTTCGGATTCTGAGTGCACAAGGATGTCGTCGATGAAGACCACGACAAACTTGTCCAAATATGGCATGAACACTGAATTCATGAGATACATGAAATGGGCCGGTGCGTTGGTCAATCCGAAGGACATGACAAGGTACTCATACAATCTATACCTCATCGAGAATGTTGTCTTAGGTATATCCTCTGGTTGAATCCTGATCTGATGATATCCAGAGCGAAGATCCATATTTGAAAATACCATAGCACCCACTAATTGATCGAACAGAATATCGATCTGTGGTAGCGGATAATTGTTCTTGATCGTGACAGCATTGAGTGGACGATAGTCCACACATAGTCTCAATGTTTTATCCTTATTTTCCACGCACAATGCAGAACATCCCCAAGGTGATGAACTTGGACGAATGAAACCCTTGTCCAAAAGTTCCTTCAGCTGCTCTTTCTGTTCTGCAAGTTCCTTAGGTGCCATCTTATACGGCTTTCTCGAGATCGGCACTATTCCCAGTACAAGTTCAATCTTAAACTCGACATCTCTTTCTGGTGACATACCAGGAACATCTTCAGGAAATACATAGGGATACTCACATACTACTAGAATGTCTTCAAGTTTACAGGGCTCAGTGTTATAAGTAGTTGGAGTCACATGGATGTTACTCTCAAGAGTGAGAGTTTGGGAAGAGTGGACCGTTGAATTTAGATATATCCTCCGAGGAACGATGTCTATAATAGCAAAGTTGTATTGCAACCATGCCATCCCTAGGATGATATCTAGCTTTTGATGTTCTATAATAATGAGAGAGATAGGATATATGTTCCCACCCAGATTAAGAGGTATTCTATGGACCATCTTATCTGCTACTACTTTCCCTCCCAGAGAACAAATTATGGGGTTTTTGTGGAAAAGATAGGCAACTGATATTGAATGACATAAGACTTGCTAATAAAGTTGTCAGAAGCACCGGAGTAAAAAAAGGATGACTACGGGATGACTAATGAGAGAGAACATACCCGTGACTACGGGTGCGCCTTTCGGAACGTCCTCGATGGCGAGGTAGTGGATGTTGCCAGTTCTGGTGGCTGGCTTCTTGGGCTGGTTGCGGGGCTGATTTGCCCCCTTGTACGAGGACTGTCCTCTGCTCTCCGGGCAGTCCTTGCCGAAATGCCCCGTACGTCCACACGTGAAACATGTGTACGGGGTCTCACCAGCACAGGAGGGAGGACAAAATCCCGGTGCACGTGATGGTGGTAGAGGTGCACGCGGAATCATCCCCTATTGCTGTTGTGGGCGGAAACCGGCGTTGTTGAACGGGCAACCATCAAACATCGGTATTGACCATGTTGTTGAAGCTGCCGCTGTTGAACAAGGCAAGCTTGTCCTTCATCTTGGGTTTCAAACCGCGATAGAAGCATTCTCGCTTCCGATCTTCAATACTCACTTGGTCCTGAGAATATTGGGCCAAGTGGTTGAATGCCTTGGAGTACTCGTAAGCACTCCTTCCTCCTTGCTTCAGCTCCAAGAACTCTTGAAGCTTCCTCCTCATAACATCGGGAGGTATGTGATAGGCGCGAAATGCCTCCCACAACTCCTCCCAGCTCACGGCATAGCCAGTTGGTTGTGCGGCAAGATAATTTGCCCACCACGCACCAGCAGACCCTTGTAATTGTTGGGCTGCGAACAGGGTCTTCTGATGTTCGATCATTCGTAGAAACCGAACTTCCCTTCGATGGAGTGGAGCCAGTTGTCCGCCTCCAACGGTTCATCGGCCTCCCTGAAGACCGGCGGGTGCGTTGACATGAAGTCCGAGTATGAACTCGGAGAAGGCTATCGTGGACCCAGATCTGGTCACCCCTTGACGGGACGAATGCTGAACCAAAGTCCGCAGTAACTCAATTTGTTTGTCGCGTGAGCCGAGCACTGCGGCGAGAACCTCCGCTAGACTCCTCGGAAGTTCAGGTGGTGGAGGTGGAGGAACTTGTTGCTGCGGTGTCGCAGCTGGCTCCAGGGTCGGAGATTTGTCCTCACGACCATGACTTGAACCTCCTATTTCAGGCGTCGAGCGCGTACGGACCATTCTGCATCCATATGACTTAAAATTAGCACATGTTTTCTTTTCCTTCGTCCATTTCATATTCAGTAGTGCGAATATTGACAAGGGAATAAGTGCATAACATTCACATATATTGATAAAGTACAAACTTTATACAAGATATATTATCTCACGACCAAGTTTACAGTTGTGAACTCCAAAATGACGGACTGCCACTACGGAAGTGCATCTCTACCATACTTGGTCCCCATGAGATGTCATACACATCTTGTCATCTTATACATACCCACTGCTATTCTTAATATGATAAAAACATGGCCACAAAATAAACACGAGCAACTACTAAACTATATGTTGCCCCGTGATGGCAGAAGTGTTGCCCATCCCCCTTCGATACGTCCTATTAGATGTAGGGACCAGAATCCCAACCTCCAAGGATCTCATTGGGTGGTATCGTGCGATGCGACACCCAATAGAATACAAGAATAGAACGAGAACAAATTTACAATACCAATCTTTATTTAAAAGCACAGCGGAAGTTTTTAAAATACTAGCGGAAGAGAAAAGAACTATACATCATAGCTACGCTCTCAGCACTAGCTATGCAAAAGCAAAGTCATCCATGCCCTGGATGCTTCGCACTAGCAACACACAATTCATGGTGGCGTGCAGGGATCCCACTCGTCTGTAAACCCTGGAGGTGGTGCAACCTCGTCATCAAACCCGTCATCAGTCGTATAATCTGCAAAAACTCATTAACTGCAAACATGAGCATAACGCTCGGCAAGACTAACTCGTCTCACTAGACATATGCAAGGGTGAATACTAAGCATAGGTAAGTAAAGCATAAGGACTTGCCTACAAATGGATCCTTATAGTCATGTTTTAATTAGCACATGACATTCCTCAGGCACGACATATCATGGACTCCACAATAAAACAAGAAACGCTTTGCTGATGATATGACGTGCGCAAAGCACATAATGCTATTACAGGTAAAGTATGGGGAAACTGTAAACTTTTAATTGTACTATCTCTAAGCCAAACAAGGTTGTCCAAGCAATTTGTAAACCAATATATCATATTCTCCTGATTTCTTTAGTATTTACTACATCACGGCGCAGTGAACAAGTGGTACTCTATTAGCGTGAGGGACGATGATTGCAATCAGGACATACCCAGAACAACACGACACATACGCACTTTCGGAAATGCCAGTGAGTACTTACAGCAGTACCTACATAACAATTCAGTACTAGTCGTATATGGCCACCTTTCACTAAACACTCGAATGTCGAACCGGTCGATCCGTCACGAGCACGAGGTCACTGCGTGGGGCGTACTCTGACGTACCCACGAGCTGATTTACACCTTGCTTCCCTCAACCCACACCTATAAAATGGAACGAAATGCCTTGACAAACCAGTATCAAGCTACGTTAGTTTACTGGAGCCCATTCCTCTAGTATGTCGCCGATACAATTCAAGCTTGTCCAGCAGGACCGCACACGAAACGGTCCTCAATCGACACAAGCAGGGCTACACACGTGAGACCACATCTCACTGCATCCTACCCACGGCTTGGTCTCAATTTCATATTTATAAACCATTTTCTTATTCCAGAATCTCCCGTGTGACAAAATTCCTATCTCGCGAGTAGATTCCAACTACTCGACTTCTACCGAATTCCTATGATCATAAGCATAGCAGTGTCTACTCAATGGGCCGTAGACCTACCTAAGACTCCATAGGATTTGTGGGCCATGCAAGTGGATGCCAAACACCTTAAACGTAATGCACAATCATCTGAAGACGTAAGGTGAAATAAAACTCCAAAACACTGTAAGGAACTTAAATGCAAACTGGAGCTTGCCTGAACGCGAGTCTGAGCCTATATTAGTTTCTAGCAGCTGGACCTCCAAGACTTCCGGCTTCTCCTCGACTTCAGCTACTACACGATATGCATATACTAGGTATAAATTATTTTGTGAATGATTTATATGCTTAAGGTGGTGTGAGTATATTAGGATAAAATAAGATAATTATATTAATTGGCTTTGGGATTTTTATGGTCGATACTAGAAACTATAGAGAAGACTCTTGCAAAGAACAGGAGATGATCAAGGAAATTTTTTGTTTTTAAAAATTATGGTAAGTAATAATCTTCTCTAATTTTTCGTTGAAATGTTGGAAAGGTATCATGGCTACCAGGGTGGTATCATGTAGAGGGGTCTCACAGGTTCTAGGAAAATTTGTTTCACCATTTTCCAAGCTGCCTACAGGGAGAAATTGATTTTTCAAGTTTGGGTAAATTTCTGGAAATTGATTTTCCATTTTTCTCAATTTATAACTACCTAGAGGTTTGGAATATTGCTCAACCCAGTATTTTAAGTCCAAAGAGCTTGAAACTTTTACTGGAGATCAAGGGTATTAACAAATGTGTTCTGACCAAAATTGGAAATTTTCCAATTAATATAATTGTGGGACTGAATTCTTTAAATATTTTGCTTATTTGAATTATGGAGAAATTTCTATGGCTCTTCATAGAAATCCAAGTGCACCACTGGACAGTATTCTTCATGATGGTTCTAACAAAATTTATGTGAGAATTTTTTGGATAATTCTACTGGAAGTTATGGATTTTCTAAGTTTGGATTGAATCTAGATTTATTTTTCTATTGGAAAATTCAAATAAAGGGGCCGGTCCCACTTCATTTGAATCAGACCAATCAGAATGGAGCCACACCAGGGGCCACGGGATTAACCCGCATTGTCACACCAGATCCTTGTGCACAACTGATCCCACGCGAGAGGGGTGTCGTTGACAGGTGGGACCCGCACCTTCGTCTACCTCTCGACGCGGCGGCGCCTCTCGCTGGAACCGCTGCGGTGCATCGCCGGACTTAGGTGTGTCGACCTCCTTTCGGCCTCGCCGTGACCACTCAACCATAAAATCGACCGCGCAAGCCGATGGTGGTGTCCAATCACGTCGGCGATGGCCGGAGACAGCGGCGCGACGGTGACGGCGGAGCTAGGGTTTCGGCCTTCGTCAGGAATGCTCAGAAATGACTCAATAGGCTCGGTAAAAGGTCGGGGAGGTTCCTAGGAGTGCCAGGATTATGATTTGGGGGTCAGACTGGGGGGACATCACCGGCAAAGCTAAGCTCGACGGCGAGTTACGGCTTTTCAACTGGCGGCCATGAAAAGTCAAAATCCGACCTCGTCTCCCGATGTCTTCCTCTCAATTTTTGTGAGATGATGTGCGTGGAGATCTAGGAGATAATACCTTATTGGATTGACAATTAATCGTACGTAGAAACGGAATTTAACCAGTAATCTATTGATATCGGTATGAACTGGTTTGGGGAAAAGTTGAGATAAGGGAGCTAGGAAGCATGATAGTGGCTGAAACTTCACAAGAAGCATCTAGGTACCTTTGCGCACGTTATTGCTTCAAAGAGGGAGATGGAAACATGCTTGAAGTGGTCGGTCCTTGTGGAACAGGAGGTTCCCCTAGCGGCTTGACCCGCGAGCGCCGAGGAAACTTCGAAATACCGCACATATAAGCAGGGAATCAAACAAAGGACTGGATGGGAAGGAAGAGCAACTAGTTAAGCCACCTTTTGCTGTTGAAAGCACCATAATTCCTTGCGTTGTTGGGCCGGTGCATTAGGAATGGCGGCGGCGATGCAGTGCAGTGGCGGAAATGGAAAAATAGAGGCGAGTGTGTGCGTGTGTGTCCACTTCGACTGGGGGAGGGTTTAAATAGCTCGGGGAGGAGTAGGAGGCACGCCATGAAGCAGGCAGACGAGCAGCTCCATGGTTCCTTGCTGTAACACCCTCATTTTCATACATCATGCCTTGCATACATTCATATACATGTTTAACATTGATCCACATAAAGAGGAACAAGTTTAAAATTTATTCGGAGCATTTAAAATTTATTTGGAACAAAACCGCACTTAAAACGCAGGAAAGTGCGGACTAGTCCGATTTTACTGAGGACTAGTCCGATTTCTCTCTGACTAAAAACGGACTTGTCCGTTTTTGCTGCGGACTAGTCCGATTTTGGCTCTGGAAACTTTCGGACTTGTCCGATTTTGTGTGGACTAGTCCGATATTCCAAGAATCCTTGAAAAATTGCTAAGTCCTTGAACTTTTCCGGACTAGTACGGTGTTCCAGCGGACTTGTCCATTTTCCTCTCTGTTTAAAGTCGGACTTGTCCGATTTTATGCCAGACTTGTCCGATTTTCTCTCTCGACAACTTCGGACTAGTCCGGTCCTTTCCGGACTTGTCCGATATTTCGTGACTTCGAGATTGATCTTTTGATTTACGACTTGTATCTTGGGTTTCACATTATGTGGGCCTAGGGACGTCGTGCCTAACTCTTTAAGAGCCCGTGTGGGACTCTAAACCGGCCTCTACTCATCCCAAAACTCGAAATCTATGTAACCCTAGCCTCCACCTCTATATAAACAGCCCCACCCTTTGGATTGATATCTATTTGCCACTTTTCCACCCACCCAAACCCTAGTTCGTGGAGAGCCACCACCAAGGAGGGAGGAGAAGATCCCAAGAAAGGAGAAGAAGAGGAGGAAACGAAAGAGGATCAAGATCTCCACCAAGTTTTCGTTCTTCATCACAAATTCATCCCCAAGTTAATCACCAACCCTAGATCATCAGGATCCAAGTTTTACCTCCAAGTTTCTTGATTCACTGGAGTTCTAAACACCTGGTATACCTTCTATTCTCTTGTCCTTATGCGAATTCAACCCCTAATCTCCAAATTCACGTCGATCTAGAAAACCCTAATCTGCTGATCTCGCAGTGGGCGGACTTGTCCGGTCCCTAGCGGACTAGTCCAATCTTTCTAGTTAAATTGTGTTGAATTGGTTCTAAAATTTGATCTAATCGAATCCAAACCTGTATAAACTTGTTAAAAGCTATTAGAACTAGTTAGTTATCATTAAAAGCAATCAATTAACAAGTTCTACCTTGCATTTGCATCAATCATGCATGTCATATCATATTGAGTAATATTTGTGCACTCTTTGATTGTGTTTCTTGTCTTGTATGTTTATTGTGTGGATTAGACGGATTTGCACTAGAGAGTGCCGCGGAGGATCTACAGCATCAAGAGTTTGAAGGCTTAGACCCTAATCAACAGCAAGAGCAAGGCAAGTGTCCTTGAAGCATATTGATCCTGTTTTTAAAATAAATGTTTTGTTTGTAAAACTGCATGTTGTGTCAATTTGATGGGAATCCTATGGTAGGAAGTTTACTAGATTTGTTTAGCCACCCTTGTCACCTGGAATATATGATAGAGAGTCGGGAAGGGTTTTTACCTTTTGCTTCGCTTAATCAACTGGGATGGAAAACAATTATACCACTCAATTTAATTATGTATGGATGAGATTATGGTTAATGTGAATTGGTTAAATATGATATGGTAATGGGTGATCTAAGCAAGCCTGGTATGTGGATGGGTTGGATGTTATGGTGGTTTGCTTGCTTTAGATCTAAGGACCGGTTCATGCGAGAATAAGCCAGGACTACAGTGCCACCACGAGGCCAAGTATGGGTGCGGCGTAGCTGATTAATTAGGGCTTTGCTAGTGCTGTTTGGACCATTGTGGATGCTCGGGGAAGGGGTAGTCAGATTGGGTTTGTTGATGATTGGTGGGACTACCCTGGGATCCGAATGGCTCAAGAGGGGGCCCTTGGTTGAAGATGTGCTCTGCGGGAGACATCGCCACCGGTGAAACCTCAGTGGGGTCTAAATAGGCTAGTAATCCCTTTGTAAAGGCTATTTTGTGATCTCTTGGCCATACACCAAAGGAAGTGTAATTGGCATAAGGGAGGTTCTTTAGTCGCTGACGGGTGATGAAATCACAAACACGTGGGTAAAGAGGTACAAGCTCTGCAGAGTTAATTAGAACTATCATGATAGCCGTGCTCCCGGTTATGAGCACCTGGACAACTTCCATGATTAGAGGGAACTCGGTATTGGGATGGTTATGGTTTGGTAATGGATATGGCTGGTTATGAATTTATCTCTGGTATTGAATCTGGTTATTGGCAATGGTGAAATCTGGAATTTTTAATGATGGTAATGAATTCAGATTTGGTATTATGGTATTACTTATGATTATGATGGGTTTACTTCACATACATATAATATATTGCTTTTCAAATGTTTTAATGTACTTTTCAGCACTTTACCATTATTATTGTCGACATTTGAATAAGCCACATGTCATACTTTCCACACTTGCTGAGTACGACATGTACTCACTCTTGCAATCCCCCCCCCAACAGTTGCAGGTCAGGATTGGGAGTTTAATGGCGATAATGCGGAGTTCTAGGCCATGTCTACCGTCAGCTTTGTCTGTGGTGTTATTGGAGCTGTGTTATACCCTATTGCTTATGCTGCCTAGCTGTTTAGTTTGCTTAATTAGTTTATTTCCGCTGCATTAGTTAAACTTGTCATTAGTATTCATTAGAGCTTGTATTCGAGGATAATCTGGTTCGTGAAATAAAATTTGGTTAATTAATCTTGTCTTGTGGTAATTTTCTGTATACTCTTTTGTGATTGCACTCGTGTATGTGTGATGAACATCCTGGGCACACATATGCGTTAGCTTGGTTCAGTTTTCGGAACCGGGCATCACAGATTGGTATCAGAGCCACAGGTTGACCGTAGGACGCAGCCTAGATAGAATGGACACTTTAGAGCACATAGGAGCACTCAGGAATCGATGTGTTTTTGCTTGGAGTGCTGTTTGCTATATATATTGCTTGCTTGGGTGCTTAATAGAGGATTTTGGGATGCTTTAGCATTGCCATGTCCACCTAAGCTAGTGTAGCTAGCTGTTTAGTTCATATCCCTTGATGCATATAGTTGGGGACATTTTCTAATTCTTACCTATTACCTTGCTTCAGATGGTGAGGACTCGCAACCAGAGGGATGTCAATGATGAGGAGGAGAACAATGGAGTGCCTCAGAACAACATCGGACAAGGATCTACTCAGGGAGCTATCAACATTGAGCAGCTATTGGTTATGCAAAACCAGCTCATGCAGACCATGATACAAACAATGGGACAGCTGCAGGCTGGCAATATCAACAATCAGCCCAACATGCCTCCACCGCCACCCCCGCTTCCTCATAACCGATTGGGAGAGTTTATGAGGACTAGGCCGTCGACCTTTGCTCAAGTTGTTGACCCTATGGATGCGGACGATTGGCTCAAGTCCGTGGAGAAGAAGCTAGCTATTGTCTAATGCAGTGACCGGGAGAAGGTCTTGTTTGCTTCTCATCAACTAGTTGGAGTAGCTGCGGATTGGTGGGATTCTTATTGCAATGCTCATGAGAACCGAGAGAGAATTACTTGGGCCGAATTCAAGGAAAATTTTCGTTCTCATTATGTGCCCGAGGGTGTTATGATATTGAAGAGGCAAGAATTTGAGAATTTAAGGCAAGGAAAATCAAGCGTGAGTGAATATCTTAATAAATTCACTCAACTCTCAAGGTACGCGCCTGAGGATGTTAGTCGGGACAGCCGGAAGCAATACTTGTTCATGAGGGGCTTGAACAATGAGATCCAAGTACAATTGCTCAATTGCGACTATGCAAATTTCCAGAAGCTTGTGGACAAAGCAATTGTGGTTGAGAACAAGATCCGTGAGATGGAGCAAGAAATCAAGAGGAAGGCGCCATATCAAGGACAACAACAAGGAAGTAATGTGCGCCCTCGCTTTGTGCCACCCAATGCGCCTCATTTCAGCTCTTCTATTCCTGCTCAGCGCCCTGGTTATGCACCACGCCCAACTCAGTTTGTGCAGCAGCGCCCTGTCATGCAAGCACCTAGGCCTCAAATGCCTTATGCACCTCGTGCTAATTTTCCTGCTGCAAATGCTCAAAACCAAGCTCGTCCCAATAATTCTGGTGGAGTTAAGAAGTGTTATACTTGTGGAGAAGCTGGACACTTTGCGCATCAATGTCCTAAGTCAGGTCTTGGCCAAGGAAGCAATGCACCGAGGCAAAACCCAAGACTCAATGGAGGACAACCACAAGGGAACCGTGGACAGCAGAATTTTGCTCGTGGCAACGTGAACCATGTCTCAACGGAGGATGCTCAACAAGCGGATGATGTGGTCATTGGTATGTTTCTCGCAAACTCCAACCCCGCGACTATGTTATTTGATTCCGGAGCATCGCATTCATTCATTGCATCAAAGTATGTTGCCAAGTATAGTTTGCCTATCTCTCATATGAAGTTTACTCTATTGGTTAAGTCTCCTGGAGGAGAGATGAGGACAAATATAGTATGTCCAAAAGTAGGCCTTAGAATAAGGGGGGTAGACTTCTCCGCCAACCTCATTGTTTTGGATTCTCAAGGGTTGGACATTATACTTGGTACGAACTGGTTGAGGAAGCACAATGGGGTTATTGAGTGTGCCACGAAGACGGTGAAGTTGACCAATGAGGAAGGGATCACCGTAGAATTTGAAGCATCTCAAACCGCACCGAAGCAATTGGAGTTGAATCATATGGACGGTGCCACAATTGAGATTCCGGTGGTGTGTAAATCTTTGGATGTTTTTCCGGACGAGTTGCCAGGTATGCCACTCGATCGAGACATTGAGTTTGTTATTGATTTAATACCTGGAACTGCACCTATAGCTAAGAGGCCGTATAGGATGCCTCCTATGGAATTAGCGGAGCTCAAGAAGCAGATTCAAGAGCAATTAGAGAAGGGTTTCATTCACCCTATCTCTTCGCCTTGGGGAGTGCCTGTTCTATTTGTGGACAAGAAAGACAGATCCCAAAGGATGTGCGTCGATTACCGAGCTCTCAACGAGGTAACAATCAAGAACAAGTACACCTTGCCCCGTATAGAGGATTTGTTTGATCAGATGAAAGGCGCCTGTGTGTTTTCCAAGATTGATTTGAGGTCGAGATACTTTGAAATGAAGATTAGACCATCGGACATACCCAAGACAGCTTTTTGGACACGGTATGGATCTGATGAGTACACCGTGATGTCTTTTGGATTGACAAATGCACCTGCCTACTTTATGTACCTCATGAATAAGGTCTTCATGGAGTACTTAGATAAGTTCGTTGTGGTGTTTATTGATGATATTATGATCTACTCGAAGGATGAGAAGGAACATGAGGAACACTTGAGGCTTACGTTGCAGAAATTGAGGGAGCATCAGTTGTATGCCAAGTTCAACAAGTGTCAGTTTTGGTTGAAAGAGGTGCCATTTTTGGGTCATATCATCTCAGGAGGTGGAGTATCGGTTGACCCTGGTAAAGTGAGGGACGTGTTGAAGTGGGAACCGCCGCAAAATGTCAAGGAAATAAGGAGTTTTCTTGGGATGGCTGGATATTACCGTAGATTTATCAAGGACTTTTCCAAGATAGCCAAGCCTATGACGGAGTTGCTAATGAAGGGAAAGGCATTCCAATGGACTCAAGCTTGTCAAGAGAGTTTTGAGGAGTTGAAGAAGAGGTTGACAACAGCCCCAATTTTGGTATTGCTGAATGTAAGCAAGAGTTTTGACATTTATTGCGATGCATCAAGACAAGGGCTTGGATGTGTATTGATGCAAGAAGGTCAAGTGGTCGCCTATGCATCAAGACAATTGAAGAAACATGAGCAGAATTACCCCACGCACGATTTGGAACTCACGGCCGTGGTACATGCATTGAAGATTTGAAGACACTATATTCTTGGACATAGGTGTGAAATTTATACGGATCATAAGAGTTTGAAGTATATTTTCACACAAACGGATCTGAACTTGAGGCAACGAAGATGGTTGGAGCTCATCAAAGATTATGATTTGGGGATCAACTATCATCCAGGGAAGGCCAATGTAGTGGCCGATGCTTTGAGTAGAAAGGGAGTAAGTCACCAACTCACAGTTCGAGAGTTACCATCCGAGTTATGTAAGGAGTTTGAAAGGTTAAACCTCGGGTTTGTAAATGAGATGGAGATGATGGATTTAAACCCAACCTTGGAGCAAGAAATTCGAGAGGCACAAGCCACAGATGAGGAGATCAAGGAAATCAAGGAAAGAACCGAAGAAGGGAGAGAATTCAGATTTGATGAAGACGAACATGGTACCTTATGGCTTGGAAAGAGGATCTGTGTGCCTAATGTAAAGCATATTCGGGAGACAATATTAAAGGAGGCACATGACTCGCCTTACTCAATTCACCCTGGTTGTACAAATATGTACAAAGACTTGCTATTGGTGGGATAGCATGAAGAAGGACATAGCTGAATACGTAGCATTGTGTGATGTGTGCCAACGAGTCAAGGCGGAACATCAAAGGCCAGCTGGATTATTGCAACCGTTGAAGATTCCGGTATGGAAGTGGGAAGAAATTGGAATGGACTTCATAGTTGGGTTACCACGTACTCAGTCCGCGTATGACTCAATTTGGGTAATTGTGGATCGCTTAACCAAGTCAGCTCATTTTGTCCCTGTAAAGACCAAATATACAGCTGCACGATTGGCCGAAATATACATGGAGCATATTGTGTGTCGACACGGAGTCCCTAAGAAGATAGTCTCGGATAGAGGTTCTCATTTTACCTCCAGATTTTGGCAAAAATTGCATGAAGCTTTGGGAACGAGGTTGAATTTTAGTTCAGCATATCATCCTCAAACGGACGGACAAACCGAGAGGAAAAATCAGATTTTAGAGGACATGCTAAGAGCTTGTGCTTTAAAGCATGGGAAAAGTTGGGACAAAAGCTTTCCATACGCGGAATTTTCATACAATAATAGTTATCAAGCAAGTTTGAAGATGTCACCATATGAAGCGCTTTATGGGAGGAAGTGTAGGACACCTTTATTCTGGAATGAGGCAGGAGAAACTCAAGTATTTGGTCCAGATGTGTTGCAAGAATCCGAAAAGAAAGTCCAAATAATTCGTTAAAACTTGAGGGCTGCCCAATCAAGGCAAAAAGGCTATGCGGACAATAGGAGAAGGAAACTAGCCTTTGAAGTGGGAGATTTTGTTTACCTCAAGGTGTCACCAATGAGGGGTCGTAAGAGGTTTAACATAAGAGGAAAGCTAGCACCTCGTTATATTGGACCATTCAAGATTTTGGACAAAAGGGGAGAAGTAGCGTATAAGTTGGGGATGCCAGCTCAACTTTCAGACGTGCATGATGTCTTTCATGTTTCCCAGCTCAAGAAGTGCTTGAGAGTACCGGAAGAACAAGTGCCAATGGAAGAATTGGAACTAGAGGAAGATTTGACTTATGTCGAACATCCGGTCAAAATCTTGGAAACTAAGGAGAGGGTCACAAGGAACAAGGTTATTAGATGGTGTAAGGTTCAATGGAAGCACCACACAGAAAAAGAAGCAACTTGGGAGCTAGAGGATGATATCAAGAAGGAATTTCCCTATCTCTTCTCTTCCGTGTCGAATCTCGAGGGCGAGATTCATTTTAAGGGGGGTCGGTTTATAACACCCTCATTTTCATACATCATGACTTGCATACATTCATATACATGTTTAACATTGATCCACATAAAGAGGAACAAGTTTAAAATTTATTCGGAGCATTTAAAATTGATTTGGAACAAAACCGCACTTAAAACGCAGGAAAGTGCGGACTAGTCCGATTTTACTGAGGACTAGTCCGATTTCTCTCTGACTAAAAACGGACTTGTCCGTTTTTGCTGCGGACTAGTCCGATTTTGGCTCTGGAAACTTTCGTACTTGTCCGATTTTGTGCGGGCTAGTCCGATATTCCAAGAATCCTTGAAAAATTGCTAAGTCCTTGAACTTTTCCGGACTAGTCCGGTGTTCCAGCGGACTTGTCCGTTTTCCTCTCTGTTTAAAGTCGGACTTGTCCGATTTTAGGCCAGACTTGTCCGATTTTCTCTCTGGACAACTTCGGACTAGTCCGGTCCTTTCCAGACTTGTCCGATATTTCGTGACTTTAAGATTGATCTTTTGATTTACGACTTGTATCTTGGGTTTCACGTTATGTGGGCCTAGGGACGTCGTGCCTAACTCTTTTAGAGCCCGTGTGGGACTCTAAACCGGCCTCTACTCATCCCAAAACTCGAAATCCATCTAACCCTAGCCTCCACCTCTATATAAACAGCCCCACCCTTTGGAATGATATCTATTTGCCACTTTTCCACCCACCCAAACCCTAGTTCGTGGAGAGCCACCACCAAGGAGGGAGGAGAAGATCCCAAGCAAGGAGAAGAAGAGGAGGAAACGAAAGAGGATCAATATCTCCACCAAGTTTTCGTTCTTCATCACAAATTCATCCCCAAGTTAATCACCAACCCTAGATCATCAGGATCCATGTTTTACCTCCAAGTTTCTTGATTCATTGGAGTTCTAAACACCTGGTATACCTTCTATTCTCTTGTCCTTATGCGAATTCAACCCCTAATCTCCAAATTCACGTCGATCTAGAAAACCCTAATCTGCTGATCTCGCAGAGGGCGGACTTGTCCGGTCCCTAGCGGACTAGTCCGATCTTTCTAGTTAAATTGTGTTGAATTGGTTCTAAAATTTGATCTAATCGAATCCAAACCTGTATAAACTTGTTAAAAGCTATTAGAACTAGTTAGTTATCATTAAAAGCAATCAATTAACAAGTTCTACCTTGCATTTGCATCAATCATGCATGTCATATCATATTGAGTAATATTTGTGCACTCTTTGATTGTGTTTCTTGTCTTGTATGTTTATTGTGTGGATTAGACGGATTTGCGCTAGAGTGTCGCGGAGGATCTACAACATCAAGAGTTTGAAGGCTTAGACCCTAATCAACAGCAAGAGCAAGGCAAGTGTCCTTGAAGCATATTGATCCTGTTTTTAAAATAAATGTTTTGTTTGTAAAACTGCATGCTGTGTCAATTTGATGGGAATCCTATGGTAGGAAGTTTACTAGATTTGTTTAACCACCCTTGTCACCTGGAATATATGATAGAGAGTCGGGAAGGGTTTTTACCTTTTGCTTCGCTTAATCAACTGGGATGGAAAAACAATTATACCACTCAATTTAATTATGTATGGATGAGATTATGGTTAATGTGAACTGGTTAAATATGATATGGTAATGGGTGATCTAAGCAAGCCTGGTATGTGGATGGGTTGGATGTTATGGTGGTTTGCTTGCTTTAGATCTAAGGACTGGTTCATGCGAGAATAAGCCGACTACAGTGCCACCACGAGGCCAAGTATGGGTGCGGCGTAGCTGATTAATTAGGGCTTTGCTAGTGCTGTTTGGACCATTGTGGATGCTCGGGGAAGGGGTAGTCGGATTGGGTTTGTTGATGATTGGTGGGACTACCCTGGGATCCGAATGGCTCAAGAGGGGGCCCTTGGTTGAAGATGTGCTCTGCGGGAGACATCGCCACCGGTGAAACCTCAGTGGGGTCTAAATAGGCTAGTAATCCCTTTGTAAAGGCTATTTTGTGATCTCTTGGCCATACATCAAAGGAAGTGTAATTGGCATAAGGGAGGTTCTTTAGCCGCTGACGGGTGATGAAATCACAAACACGTGGGTAAAGAGGTACAAACTCTGCAGAGTTAATTAAAACTATCATGATAGCCGTGCTCCCGATTATGAGCACCTGGACAACTTCCATGATTAGAGGGAACTCGGTATTGGGATGGTTATGGTTTGGTAATGGATATGGCTGGTTATGAATTTATCTCTGGTATTGAATCTGGTTATTGGCAATGGTGAAATCTGGAATTTTTGATGATGGTAATGAATTCAGATTTGGTATTATGGTGTTACTTATGATTATGATGGGTTTACTTCACATACATATAATATATTGCTTTTCAAATGTTTTAATGTACTTTTCAGCACTTTACCATTATTATTGTCGACATTTGAATAAGCCACATGTCATACTTTCCACACTTGCTGAGTACGACATGTACTCACTCTTGTAATCCCCCCCCAACAGTTGCAGGTCAGGATTGGGAGTTCAATGGCGATAATGCGGAGTTCTAGGCCATGTCTACCACCAGCTTTGCCTGTGGTGTTATTGGAGCTGCGTTATACCCTATTGCTTATGCTGCCTAGCTGTTTAGTTTGCTTAATTAGTTTATTTCCGCTGCATTAGTTAAACTTGTCATTAGTATTCATTAGAGCTTGTATTCGAGGATAATCTGGTTTGTGTAATAAAATTTGGTTAATTAATCTTGTCTTGTGGTAATTTTCTGTATACTCTTTTGTGATTGCACTCGTGTATGTGTGATGAACATCCTGGGCACACATATGCGTTAGCTTGGTTCAGTTTTCAGAACCAGGCGTCACACTTGCATGCGGCGCGGTGTTGAGCAGAGGAGCGCCGGAAAAATGGTGTGTAGAGCAATACCGAGTTTGTTCCACTTACAGGTGGGTCCCACGACCCTTATCCCTGCCCCTTCTCCGCAGACTTCAATTCCCTTACCAAACTTGGTCCAAAAATTCTAGATTTTTGTGGGGAAGCTCAAATAAATATCTGGAATTTGATTCTGCAATTGGATTTCGAATTGGAGCAAGTTCCAATTGAATTTTAAATTTGAATTTGGATGGAATTCAATGGGGTCACTGATTTAAATAGCAAATGGAGTTCATAATTTATGAAACTTTGCAGGAAGTCTATTTGGAATATTAGTAAACCATATAAAAATTTATGGCCTCTAAATTGAATAATTTTGGCAGGGCCAAATATATAGTAGTATATTCAATTTGCAATTAATTTGAATATAGATTGGGTACTGCATATGAATTTGACCTAGGATCCTCCATTCAAATAATTCCAAATTTTGAAGAGAGGTCAAAAGAATTCATCTAAGATTATTGGTGAAATTGAAGCATGAGTGGAATAAAAGATTTGATGAGATCAAGTTCATGTATCCCACCATAAGTTCATGTGCATAACCCTGATGGATCTCCACTATGGTTGATGATAAACTTGTAGCTGAACTTTATATGAAGGACAAAGTGGGATTTTACATCAGACGTACTCGAGTTCCTCGGGATCTTCTTCTTCTTCCTCTTCGTCATTTGAAATTGGTGCCACAGGTGCGGTTGCTGGAGCAAGAGTTGCTACCTCACCCACCATTGATGACGTCGCAGCAACTAAATATTTCACATCAGCCTGTAGTAGAAACATCCTAAAGTCTTCCAGTTCCCTCTGTGCATTCTCGCAACAGGCCTTCCAATCCTGGGTCTCCCCTCTGGATTGATCCCTTTCTTGAGTCACCTCACTCAATTGTTCATCCAACAGTTGCACCTCAAGTTGACTTGCTTCCAACGCGCTTTCCGCGTATTGCGTTTCCATGCGAGCCTCCGGTCGAGCTTTAACAGCCCGGTGCCACTGATTCTCCCTTAAGTTTATACATCAATTGAGAGGAGCAATTGTGGCCCTAAGTGAGTCATTGGCCCCCTCAAAGTGATCCCCTCGAATCAGAGTTTTCTTCAGGTCACTCATCATTCATCCAAGGTTAGCATGCTGATCAAGGCTCTCTTGACACGCTGATGCTGCATATGACGCTAAAATCATCTTGGGTACTTCTTCAGTATGTCTATATGCTGGAACCGTCCTACTTGACCACTCTTCACCGGCTCTACCATCGACTGGAAAGAGCGCGAATGGAGTGCCCACCATAGCACGATAATGAAGTTTGCAAAACCTCATTAAGGCAACACTCGCGGCATAACACCATGTGTCTTCCAATTGAATCCCTGGCATTTGGATGGAGAAAGGAGCCCATACAATATCCAATGGACCAGAAGGTACATTGACATAAATGGTGCATCTTGCCACACCTCCGTCATCGATCTCCTTGCCCCAATAGTCCGGTATTTCGTGATACCCAAACCGTTGAAGCATTGCTATCAACAAACCCGGAAAACCCTTCAGAAGAGCACACTTCATGAACACCCATCCATTTGGTAAATAAATCATCGAATCATCCATCTGTGGAAAAGATACTGAAACAATGAGAAGGTTTCCAACTCCAAATAGTTTAAGAAAATTTAAAACTGGAGTTGTAATCACAGTCTGTTCCAGCTGACCTTCCTGTATAAATTCAAATTTTTCATACAGGAAACGTCAGAACCAGATGTTGGGTTGAATACAAAAGTTGTAGTAAAATTTACAACCTTTCCATATTGTACTCATACAGCTTCAGGTGAGCTAGGAAATAGAATCTATACAGGTTTAAATTGACCAAAATTTTCTGGAAATTTTGACAGAAGTTCCCCTATATATGTGGTGATTTCCACAATTTATACAGGTATATCATGACAATATATTGAGGTAATGACAAAATAAACATTGTATAAAATCAAGTTAACAATCCAGAAGTAAATGATTTCGGTCATGAAACATTTGTTATATAGGTATAGTGCGCTAATACGAAACTATGTGCCAACTGTTTCAAGTTCTGGTATGCCAGAACCAAGTTTGCAACCATAGGAATTAAACACAGCTACACCAAGATTCAAGCCATGAGTGAAACATAAAGTTGATATAGGACTTTCTAAGATTTCCATAAATGTATATATATGACCATTTCACATTTCTGGATCAAAAGCTAGAGCTATCTAAACTTGATAGATGAACTGACTGTTGTTCAAGAGCAGTCCTGCAGTTCACTGTTTTGAGCTCGAAATTTGAATTGCCTCAAATTCGAATCAGGAAAAACTTTAAATAACAAAACTGTAGATATCCTTCTACCATTTTAAGATATGTATCACAATAAGGCAGAAGATTTTTCTACAGTGCGTTATTTCAAAAATACATAGACTGGTACAATGGTGGGGTCATCTGGAGCAGTTTAAGCATACCCCAAATTTCAATAGAGTATCAAGCTTATCTGCCTTGATGGTCAACAGAAAAGTTGTAGAGGTCTTCGAGAACTTTCCATACATATAGCATACCCCTATGTTCAATCCTAACTAAACATGATTACAACCTGGCAAAGTTGAGCAAACTTTAGCCAGAAATCAAGAATCTTGGTGCTAACCCAATGTCGAATCGAAACTCATTTTGCGGATTCCAAACCTACCAGCACCTGATAGTTAGACTTTCCAAAATATAATGCATACATTCTGTCATTGGGTATGGTCAAGTATCAAAGTTGATACTGACGGTACTATGTGCCTCACCAAAGAAAATTCTAACTGGTATTTCCGGATACGTTTATAGGTGGCCCTAGTATCGTTCACTCGCAAACGTGTTCTACACGGGTCGCTACCGTGGTCAATGCTGCAGAAGACAAACAATCCCCTTTCACACCTTCACACCTCAAGGGCGGCACGGTGAAACACGACAGACAGTCATAATAATATATATGAAAGTAAATGCATACAACTCTGGTGTGAGTCTCCCTCGAGCGATGTCATGTCCCGAGGTACATGGTTGTACTACGTCTGTACAGCAAAGACTCCCGCACGAACCGGCTTATACACGCTCGGGCATACGAGTTTCGCATGCTCCCATAGAACATGAATAGTTCTAGAGATGCATACTATCGGGTTAGACACCACCCGACGGGGTCGCCCACTAACTTTGAAGCACGCTGGGGTACCGCGTGTCATATGTTCTCAGAAACATAGAAAGCTTCAGAGACTCCTATTAACATTTTCGTGCCAAGCCACAGAATGATTTCCGTGCTACCTCTCGCATGGTGAGCTTACCGCAATTGATCCGCTTAGAGTGGCGTACCTTACCTCTTACCTGATGTCGGAGCATCGTTACAGAATTTATAACACATAAGTTAGTTTACGACCATTATATCTTATACTAATCATACTCCTTATAAGGGCATATAACTAATTCCTCACTCAAATCCTAATTTTTAAAAATATGCTCTTTTCAAGTACACTGTTCCCAATGATGCTCTGATTCCATGTCTATGGGGACCGGAATCCCGAACTCCAAGGATCTCATTGCGTGGTGTCGTGTGATGCGACACCTAACAGTATGCAAGAAAAGAACAAGAACAAATTACAATACCGAACCTTTATTTAAAAGCAGAGCGGAAGTTTTACAATACTAACGAAAGGAAAGAGAACTATACGTCATAGCTACGCTCTCGGCACTAGCTATGCAAAAGCAAAGTCATCCATGCCCTGAATACTTCGCACTAGCAACACCCAACTTACAACGGCGTGCAGGGTTCCAACTCGGCTGTAAACCCTGTAGGGGGTGCAGCCTCGTCATCGAACCCGTCATCAGACGTATAATCTGGAAAAATTTGTTAACTGCAAACGTGAGCTTAAGGCTCAGCAAGACTAACCCGTCTCACTAGACATATGCAGGGATGAATGCTAAACATATGTAAGGAATAACATAAAGGACTCGCCTACAAGTGGATCCTTATATTCATATTTTAAGTAGCACATGACATTTTCAGGCACGACACATCATAGACTCCACAATCAAACAAGAAACGCTTTATCGATGATATGACATGCACAAAGCACATAATGCTATTACAGGTAAAGTATGGGGAAACTGTAAACTTTTAATTGTACTATCTCTAATCCATACAAGGTTGCAAGCAATTGTAATTCAATACATCGTATTCTCCTGACTTCTTTAGTATTTACTACGTCACAACGATGTGAACAAGTGGTACTCTATTACCGCGAGGGACGGTGATTGCAATCAGCACATACCCGGAACAACATGACACGTACGCACTTTTGGAAATGTCAGCGAGTACTTACAGCAGTACCTACGTAACACTTCAGTACTAGTCGTACATGGCCACCTTTCACTAGACACTCGAATGTCGAACCAGTCGATCCATCACGAGCAGGAGGTCACTGTGTGGGGCGTACTCTGACGTGCCCACCAGCTGATTTACACCTTGATGCCCTCAACCCACACCTATAAAACGGAACGGAATGCCTCGACAAACTAGTATCAAGCTACGTCAGTTTACTGGAGCCCATTTCTCCAGTATGTCACCGGGACACTTCAAGCTTGTCCAGCAAGGCTGCACACGAAACAGTCCTTAATCGACACAAGCAGGGCTACACACGTGAGACCATGTCTTGTTGCATCCTACCCGCTGCTCGGTTGTAATTTCATATTCATAAACCATTTCTTGATCCAATTCATCCCGTGTGATGAAATTCCTATCTCGTGAGTAGATTCCAACTACTCGACTTCTATCGAATTCCTATGAGCATAAGCATAGCAGTTTCTATGCAACGGGTTGTATACCTAACCAAGACTCCATGGGATTTGTGGGCCATGCAAGTGGATGTCAAACACCTTAAATGTAATGCACAATCATCTGAAGACGTAAGGTGAAATGAAAACTGCAAATACACTGTAAGGAACTTAAATGCAAACCGGGGCTTGCGTGAATGCGAATTTGAGTCTATGTTAGTTTCTGCCAGCTGGACTTCCAAAGCTTCCGGCTGCTCCTCGACTTCAGCTACTACACGATATGCATATACTATATATGAATGACTTTGAAAATAATTAATATGCTTATGATTATAATTTAATATCTTAGGATCAAAATAAGATAATGATCCTAATTGGCTTTGCGACTTTTACGGTAGATACTAGTGACTAAAGTGAAGAATCTTGCAAAGAACAGGAGATGATCAAGGAAGTTTGTTGTTCTTAAAAATTATGGTAAGCAATAATCTTCTCTAAATTTCGGTTGAAATTTTGGAGACCTATCATGGCTACCAGTGGTTGTACCATGTAGAGGGGGTCTCTCGGGTTCTAGGAAATTTTGTTTCACAATTTGGTAAGCTTCCTACAGGGAGAAACTGATTTTACAAGTTTGGGGAAATTTCTGAATTTTATTTTGTATTTTCTAAATTTATAACTACATAGAGTTGGGAACACTGATCAATCCAGTAATTGAAGTCCAATGAACTTGAATTTTTTTACTGGAGATCAAGTGTATTAATAATAGTGTTCTTACCAAAATTGGGAATTTTCCAATTAACAGAACTCTAGGAATGAATTATATAAGCATTTTGCTTATCTAAATTATGGAGAAATTTCTATGGAGTCTCATACAAGTCCAAGTGCACCACTGGAAATTATTTTTCATGCTGGTTCTAACAAAATTTAATTGGAAATTTTTGGACAATTCTACTAGAAGTTATGGATTTTCCAAGTTTGGATAATTCCTTGAATTATTTTCAAAAGGGAAACACTTAAATAATTCAGCCAGGCCCACTGGTTTAAAACCAACCAATCACAGCAGGGACGCACCAGGGGCTACAGGGTTAACTGATGCAGCCGCACTGGATCCCCAGCCACAATCGGATCCCGCAGTGACTGACATGTGGGCTCCACGGCTTTCTTCAACCTCGGGTTGGCGCTCGCGCGCAGCGGCGCCCGCGGCGGTAGCTCGCCGGCGATCTCGCTGCACGCCAAAATGCTGCGCCAAAATCGCCAAAACTCACCGCCTGGGGGTTTTCGGGGGCGCTGAGCATGTCGGTGAGGTCGGCATCGGCTGAAATAGACTGGAACAACCCATGCGACGGCAGTGAGAGCTCGGGCCTGGTTGAACTCAATCAACTCAAGCTCAAACGGCCCGGGAACTACTCCAAAAGCTTCTTGGGACCTCAAGGGTCAAGGATCTGGACTAGGGGAGAGAGGAAACGACTGCGAGATATGAGCTCGATGGCGAAGTACGGTTTTTCAACCGGCGGCCGTGAAATCTCGAAACCTAAGGTGCTCGGTTGATAACTTTTGGGGACCTTGGGTAGGGAGTTGCGCTAGGATATATAGGAGCTATCTGCTAACTAGATTAAGGGATGATTGCAAGAATGAAACGAATTTAAGCGCGAAGCCTTGCTCTTCTATTGAACAATGATTCGGTTGTCAAATAAAAACTCGAGCTATAGTTCAAGTCATGAGCTTAAATTTGGTGATCATAAACTAGAGAGGATTGCGAACCTTTTTTTCTTAAAGGGTCGAGACTGGAAACGAACTAGAACCGGAGCTCGACGGTGAGGCAGTGAAGGTTCCCGGCGGCTTCCTCGACGGTGACCGGAAAACTTCGAAATACCTCCAGTACGAGCTATGTCACAATCAATGACCAAATAGAATACGTAGAGGAGGTTGTTACAAGACTTTCATCTACTTACAGCTTGGCGAGAAACGACTTCAATCCTCGGCCAAAAGCTCAAAGAACAGAGGCGGCGGCTATGGCGCAAAACCAAGTACCCCGTCGGTTCACTCGAGTATGTCAGGCTGACAGTGGGTCCCACCTTCTCTTATCCTCTTCCCTTCTTTGCAACATCAATTCTCCTACCAAACTTGATCCAAAAATTCCAAATCTTTGTGGAGAGCCTCAATTAAATATCTGGAACTTGATTCTGAAATTGGATTTCGAATTGGAACTAGTTTCATTTGAATTTCAAATTTGAATTTGAAATTGAATGAAATTCAATGGGGTCACTGAATTAAATAGCAAAAGAGTTTTACAAATTGTGAAACTTTGGGAATAAGTCAAGAAAGTAATGCTGACCACGATGGTGTGTTCAAATCTTGATGTTCAAATAAGTTGAACAGAATTCAAAATTTGAACTCTAAATATGGCTTGAATTTGCCAAGCGTCTCAATTAAAATGGGCTTCAAAAATCTTGAAATTTGGCAGGAAGTCTATTTGGAATATTATGAGTCCATGAAAAAATTTATGGCCTCATATTTGAATATTTTGGCAGGGCCTAATTGTACAGTGCTATATTCAAATGAATTTGAATATAATTAGTACTGCATAGTAATTTGCCATGAAAATTTTTATTCAATAAATTCCAAAACATGTAGAAAGGTCACTTAAGTTATTCTAAGGTCATTGGTGAAGTTCATACCTTATATTAATAAAATTTTAGAATGGGTGAAAGAAAAATTCTTAATGATCTCAAGTTCAAATGCACAACCACATTTGATCTTCATTATGGTTGAAAACAAACTGATAGTTGAACTTCATATTAAGGGAAAAACTGGGATTTTACAACATGAGTAGTCGTTGGAAAGGTGGGAGAGTCAGCTACAACTTAGTTAATTGGATCCTGTCTTGAAAGTGTCATGTGCTTACTCAAATTCAAATTTGAATGTTGAGTGGTCAGTCTGGAGCCGAATGCAAATAGCTGCTGGAAACTAATTAAGAGAGGGTTGCACCCATGCTGTTGTGCACCATATCACTCGATAATCGTCATAACCTTTGCTGATGAAATATTAATTTATTGGATTTAAGTTGATGCCAACAGAGAAATTTTTTTCCTTCCTACCGATGCAAGATACTAGCCTGGCATTTAAGGGGGAAGGAGTGCACTCTAGTAACTAAGTGATGAACACCATTGTATTACACCTAGTTTATGTCACACATGGAACCAACAAGTTGGGATTTGATATCAAGCAAGAAAGAATAAATACAACGTCGACTTGTCAGATCAAAGAGAAGAGGAAAGAAAGAAAACTGTCACTACGGATAACTCTAGTGGCTTTGAACACAATGCTTAGTGATACTCAACCATTGAGTTAAGACAGTTAGTTAAATTTTGACGCTAAAAAGCTCCAATGCTTCATCTTCTAGGACAAGGAACCATGGGTAGGTATTATGACTTTGAGATTCTTCAGTAATGACTTAGGTTGTTAACCCTGATCGTTGCTCACACACAGCCTCTTGTCAACGACCTATTGAAACCTACCAAAGTAGATGTTAGATACTTACGCTTCAAAGGTTACTCTCTTTGCCACTTCTGAGGGTAACCCACCTCACATACTTAAAGGTAGACATAGTAGGTTAAGAACACTGCAAGATGAGAAACCTGAACCTTTGCTAATACACCATAAATGATTTTTTCTACGTGGTGGTTATAAGGTCTCAGGGAACTTCTTGCTAACACTCTTACTTTTACATCATCAAACTTGGTTGAGACATGAAGGTAGCATCCCTTGTTTGGCATCTTTCATGCTCAAGATTACTCAATCCTTGTGTATCTGGGAATACTTCTTATCGTGTTTGAATCGTCTTGCCTGTTTTTGCTCAAGTCATAAAAAAGAGAATGCATCATACCTCATGCATCTTTACCCAGGATTGCATTCCATACGCATAACATTATCTAACTTGTGATGCATCATGAAATACGATTGCTAATAAATCTTGAGCAAGAATATTTATCCCCATTTAAATACTTAAGTAGTGTTTACTAGTCTTGAGCTGTGAACAAATTTCTCGTTCACAACGCCACCAACTTGCTTCCTTACCTTGAGTGATACAAGAGAAATCCTTACTTACACCCTTGTAACTAAGCCACAACTGAGTCTTTATCCTTGACTTGTGAGACTCAATCACCTTGATTGTTGGAAACTGATGTTTCTAGTTTGCGAGGAGTTTCCTTATGACTTCACCTCGTGAGAACCTTGACATTCTTTCTACTCGCGAAATTATCAATTCATTACCAAACTAATGGAACTCCTTGACTTGTAATGCATGGTGACATTGCTTTGCCCAACAACCTTGTAGTCACCATCTATTGTGCGTCTTTGTATTTTGATGCCATAATAGAAGTTGAACCTTGGATTCTATTATGTCAGTACAAATCGTTTCATCCTTTGACTCACTTATTGAGAACGCAAATCCTTGCGAGTTGATCATTCCTTGTTTGGATCTTAATACACCTTGATTCTTATTTCGGAAAGATACTGAGTTAAAACCTTAAGGGTGCAACTAAAGCAAAGTAAGTTGCAAGAATAGATATATCTTATGTTGTAAGACATCACTGTGATCAAGAAAATCAGAGAGCAAAGATTGGATATTGGAATCAAGATTTGGACAGTAACGTCTTTAAGAGAGGACACAAATTACTGAAGCCAAAGTCTGTAGAATTGATGCGCCTTCTTTATGGAAACATGACACATCTTCTAAGAGTAAAGAAGAAGGCTTCAAACACCGTGAGAGATTTACATGGAAAAGACATAGACTCTACGGTTTAAACTGGCCTACATCGAGTATCTGGATTCAGATCGCTTGGAAGAAAACTCATATCATAATAATGAGATGATGTGGTGCAGTAGGTTGTTACTGATTAACCACACCGCCAAGGAATCCTACATGGGAATGCAAAGAGTTTCTTCCATCCTATCACCCGGAATAGTTATTCTCATGGCCGATAACTCGTCCTAACTTTCTCTATTCACTAGAATCTCGGGACAAGATTTCTTTAAGGGGAAAGGATTGTAAAAGCCCACATTTGCGAAGAACAAGATGCAAAAATGCGAAATTAAAATTTTTAAGTTAAATTGGGATTCAAACCCACAGTGTATTATGTTGATTAATAAATGATGTTCAAAATAGAGACTTCTTAAATTTACACCTAACAAGAGCTTGTGTGTAAAGGCATTTATACAAGTAAATATAACAGTGAGATATTCCAAATATAATTTTAAAAGTTAAAAATTCAAATAAAATTAAATGATAAGTTTCGAAAATAAAGAGTGTTTAATTCAGCTCTGAAAGATAATTTAAGGAAGTATGAAATATTTTAATCAGCCATGAAGTAGTAATGTAAAATCAAACTTTAAAGGAGATGATTCAAAATTCAATATTCAAATTCGTCAAATACTTTATTTGAAAGAACCATTGTATTCCTCCTACTGCAAATAGGCAACCTACAAATTTTTACCATTTTATTTTGTAGACATCATTTTACTATGTTCATTAAAAAATTCAAGCCATATAAAGAGTAGGTTTGAATTCAAATTGAAAACTTCATAGATAAGTCGAAAATGCCAGATTTGCAGTCACCAGTTGATTCATCATATTTCAATTTGTATTCCGGCCAAATTTTACTCTTTTTGAAGTTTAGTTACTAATTCTTTTGAATGAAAAATAGGATGCTTAGGGAGTAAGGCTGTGGACCACACATGTCTGTGTATGGGGAGTCCTATGTTTTCTGCGTTGCTCCTGCGCGGGCCACAGCGATGAGCATGCGCCGCCAAGCTGCTTCCAGAGGCGTATCCAGCTCCATACCGGGCGCCCTTATCCTTGCTCATCCGTTGCTCATTTTCCTCTCTGCTTCCCTCTTCTCTCTGGTTGCTCCCACACGCAACAAAAGGCCGGCTCCTCAGTTTCTCAGCGTGCAGCGTCGTTGCCGTGCAGCGCTGCTGCTGCTGCAGCCCTGCCGTGGCCAAAGGACGATGTTTGTTCGTGCCTCTGTCCTCCCCCAAACCGCTCCCAACTTGGTGGCCATGACCCCCATCCGAAACAGCAGCGTTTTCTCTTCGTTTGCCGCCGCCCGTCAGCTCAATGATGACAACCTTCCTACTTTGTTCTGCAGCTCAGTCAAGTGTCCCTAGAGCATAGCCAAGGTTTCCTCAACGTCTGCGACATGGTGCTGCGTTGTCCCTTGCCCTCCCCTTACTGGTCATGGCGAAATTTCCTTCTTCCCCGTCGGTTTGGGCAGTCACAGAGCCTCGACGCCACCCCACGAACTCAGCCCCGTTCCAGCTCCAATCAGTAGACTGCAAGCTCTGTAACCCCCTACTCTCATCGGTCCTCCATTTAATCGAGCTATCATACCTTGGTTTAGCCGGAACATCAAATCTCGAGGCTACCATTTGTCAACCTAGGTCTTCGGTAATCACCACTTTGCAACCAATTTCCTTGCACTTAGAGACCAGATTAAGTTTCCCCATAGTATTAGGGTGCTGTAGGATCTAATTCCCGACTTGTTTGCCCATTGCCGAGTCCTATCCATGCCGCTGCCGGACCCATGGCCGCAGCCGCCGTCGCTGCTGTCATTCCAGCCATTGTTTGACCGCCGCCATGTTGCCCAAAGGGTGTTCCTGGGTCCTCGGATTATTTTCCACTTTGTGCTGCTGCATTTCGTCAACTGTCCACACGGGAACGTCCGCGTTTTGCCACTGAACCGGAGCCCTTGTATCCCTGTCCAGAGGTTGAAGAGGAACCTGCCAGTGGGCCTTATTGTCAGCGGGTTAGGTCATTTCCCAGTAAAAGAAAAATGTAGAAAATATACAAAACTTGTCAAATTCATTATAATTCATAGAAAATTCATAAAAATGTGAAACAAATTCCTACAGCCTCCTTATGATCTACACTCTGCAGTAGAACAGTTCCATTGACATGAAAAGCCATACAAATGTTTATAAAAATCTGAGAAGCTTCGACACTAAAATAATTCTTCTGCAAGTTCCAGATCTTCGAAAATTCTAATAATTATTCTGATAATATCTTTGTCATCTCTAGAGTTCACAGTAAAAGTTGCTGATCAGTTTGACTTGAAGAACCTGAACAATAAATGATTAGGTGCTCTAGGTTAACTAAATTCTAGATAATTCATCATAGAGGTATAAATCCTATAAATTTGTGATAAACCTTCTTCAACCAATCCTTATCTCCAGTAATTATCACCTGGGCTTTGGATGACCATAACTTTGGCATTTCTATTAATCAAGTGAACTTAGTGTAAAATTATCAACATAGTGATCACATGAGTACATTAAAAATATTCTTACTATTTCTCTTTACCAACTTTTGAATCTTCTCTTGTGTATGTGCACCTCAATTGTGCAGAATTCTTTCCTTCACCCCTTCCATTTGGCTACTGGGACAACATGAATTCAAATCATCATCCTTATACTCTTGTAATCATAAGGATGATTCTCCCCCATCATCTAATCTAGTAAAATGAAGAGTTTTAATCCTCTTTGAGCAGCAGCAACAACTTTCTTTAATTCCTGTTAATGCAACATAGGTTTCCTAAGTAGTAGTTGAATTCTCTTCTAAATTCATAAGAAAGACTTCTATTGCTAAGTTGATAAGTACAATAGTGTGATGCATTTTCATATCGATAGATCACATGATGAAGATGGATGAGGCGCACTACTTGAAGGAGAAGGACTAGCTTGGACCCCACTGCAAGAACAAGATCCGCCCAAGCAGCACACAAGAGCAAGATTCACCCAAGCAGCGTCAAAGACGAGGAAGAACGACGAGGAGCTTCACCAAGATAATCAAGCACTGACTTATTGACATTTACACTAGCCACAACCTAAGGTAAGCCCCGGTATGCATTTAAGCACTGACTTAAGTTGTCATGTGAGTATGTTTGAGTGTCTTGTGAAAGATTGTTATGTACAACATTATTGGGAGAGGTCGGCATACTTGTTCACTGAGTTGTGACATAGTAACAACTGGAACTGGGAGTAACCTGTTGGATGATTAAGTAACTTGGTTGAAGTAGTTTATAGAAGAACTAAAGATATAATTTTAAGCAACTACAAATGTTATATACCTGAAACAAGGATCTACTGATAGTGAACATTTACTTTCTGCAGTTTAAATTCAAGTCTTACGTTCCCACATGTAGAGTTTCATGTTCTTTGGTGAGACGATTAAGTCTTGCGGAGCCTTGTGCTCACGGTTGCATTTATACGAGTTTTGCAGGTATGTAGCTATGACGGGTTCCTAGGCTTTGCCCTCATCAGGGTATATAGCCAATGGGATCCCTGGACGCCGCTGCTTGCTTCCGTGATGTTAGAGTGGAGTATCCGCGAGCTGAATACGACCGCTACTGCTGTAGGGTAGGTTCGAGAGAGTAGTATGAAGACTTTCGCTGATGTAAGATATTTTGTATAAAACTCTGAGGTTAATGTAAGTTGCTCACTTATGTTATGTGTTCTTTGTTTCTTTTTGTGTTGTGCTATTGGGTGTCACATCACACGACACCACCTAATGTGATTCTCGGTTTGTCTGGACTCTTGTCCTCACACTTGTGTGTAGGGCAGCCAGCTCCGGTGCCTCCCAAGGGGCCCACCGTCGATGTCCTAGCACGTCAAAGACAGCAACAAGCGCTGATTCATGAGTACACTCTCCCGTCCCGCTCTTGTTGCTAATAGGACTCTCTTGTGGTAACTTGCACACCACGATTCTGCCATCGAAGTGCTACACATCAGTGGTGGATGACGCTGGAGCTTCTAGCTCTGACACATCCCAAGAGGTCTGTCATCAACGTATCTACGATGATGGTGGGCGACGCCAGATCATCCAGCTCTGGCACCTCCCAAGGTGCCTGTCGTTGATGTCTCTATGACGATGGTGGGTGACGCCGGAGTATCCAAGCTCTTCACCTGGACAAGAAGGATGGATCTCAAAGGATGTTTGTGGATTACCGAGCTCTCAATGAGGTGACAATTAAGAACAAGTATACATTGCCCCGCATCGAGGATTTATTTGACCAAATGAAGGCGACTGTGTTTTCTCCAAGATTGATTTGAGGTCAGGCTACTTCCAAATGAAGATTAGACTGTCGGATATACCCAAAATAGCTTTTCGGACACCGTATGGATCTTATGAGTACACCATGATGTCCTTTGGATTCACAAATACACCTTCCTATTTTATGTACCTCATGAATAAGCTCTTCATGGATTACTTGGACAAATTCATTGTGGTGTATATTGATGACATTATGATCTACTCGAGGAATGAGGAGGAACATGAGGAACACTTGAGGCTCACGTTACAGAAATTGAGGAAGCATCAATTGTATGCCAAGTTCAACAAGTGTCAGTTTTGGTTAAGGGAAGTGTCATTTTTGGGTCATATCATCTTAGGAGGAGGAGTATCGGTTGACCCAGGAAAGGTGAGGGATGTGTCGAAATGGGAACCACCCCAGAATGTAAAGGAAATTAGGACTTTTCTTGGAATGGCTGGATATTACCCCGATTCATCAAGGAATTTTTCCAAAATATTCAAGCCAATGATGGAACTGTTATGAAGGGGAAAGCATTCCAATGGACTCAAGCTTGTCAAGAAAGTTTTGAGGAACTAAAGAAGAAGTTAACGACCGCGCCTGTGTTAGTTTTGTCGGATGTAAGCAAAAGCTTCGATATTTATTGTGATGCATCAAGACAAGGACTTGGATGCGTGCTTATGCAAGAAGGTCAAGTTGTAGCCTATGCATCAAGGCAATTGAAGAAAATGAGTAGAATTAACCTACACACGATCTCAAACTTGCAGCCGTAGTGCATGCCTTGAAGATTTGGTGACATTACATTCTTGGTCATAGGTGTGAGATTTATATGGACCACAAGAGTCTCAAGTACATATTTACGCAAACGAACCTGAATTTGAGGCAACGAAGATGGTGGGAGCTCATCAAGGATTATGATGTGGGAATCAACTATCACCTGGGGAAGACTAATGTAGTGGCCGATGCCTTGAGTCAGGAAGGAGTAAGTCACCAGTTCATGGTTCGAGAGCTGCCATCCGAGATATGCAAGGAGTTTGAACGGTTGAATCTCGGATTTGTGAATGAGATGGGAATAATGGAGTTAAATCCGACCATGGAGCGAGAAATTCGAGAAGCACCAATAAAGGATGAGGAAATTCAAGAAATCTAGGAAAGGACCCAAGAAGGGAAAGAATTCAGATTTGATGAGGACGAACATGGTACTCTATGGCTTGGTAAAAGCATCGTCATGCCTAATGTGAAGAATATTAGGGAGACAATATTAAAGGAGGCACATGACTCGCCATACTCAATTCATCCCGGTTGTACAAAGATGTACAAGGACTTGAAGTCATGTTAATGGTGGGCCAACATGGAAAAGGACATAGCTGAATATGTAGCTTTGTGTGATGTGTGCCAACGAGTCAAAGCTGAACACTAAAGGCCAGTTGGATTATTGCAGCCATTAAAGATTCCAAAATGGAAGTGGGAAGAAATCGGGATGGACTTTATAGTTGGTTTACCGCGTACCCAGTCCGGTTATGACTCCATATGGGTAATTGTGGATCGGTTAACTAAGTCAACTCACTTTATTCCCGTCAAGACCACCTTTAATGGGGATAAGTTGGCTGAACTGTATATGAGAAGAATAGTATGTTTGCATGGAATTCCAAAGAAGATAGTGTCGGATAAAGGTTCTCAATTTACCTCCAGGTTTGCCAGAAATTGCATGAAGCATTGGGAACAAGGTTGAATTTTAGCCAGCATATCACCCTCAAAAGGATGGACAAACTGAGAGGACCAATCAAATTATAGAGAATATGTTAAGAGCTTGTGCCTTGAAGCATGGAAGAATTTGGGACAAGAGCTTGCCGTATGCGGAATTCTCATATAACAGTAGTTACCAAGCAAGTTTGAAGATGTTGTCATATCGAGCACTATACGGAAGGAAGTGTAGGACACCTTTGTTCTGGAATGAGACAGGAGAAAATCAAGTGTTTGGACCTGACATGCTGCAAGAAGTTGAGAAACAAGTTCAGATTATTCGTGAAAATTTGAGAGCTGCTCAATCAAGATAAAAAGGATATTCGGACAATAGGAGAAGGAAACTAGCCTTTGAAGTGGGAGACTTTGTTTACCTCAAAGTGTCACCCATGAGAGGTCATAAGAGGTTCAATATCAGAGGCAAGCTAGCACCTTGATACATTGGGCCATTCAAGATTTTTGACAAAAGAGGAGAAGTGGCATATAAGTTGGAGATACCAGCTCATATTTCAGATGTACATAATGTGTTTCATGTTTCCCAGCTCAAGAAGTATTTAAGAGTACCGGAAGAATAAGTGCCAATGGAAAAATTGGAACTAGAGGTAGATTTGACTTATGTCGAGCAACCGGTCAAAATCTTAGAAACCAAGGAGAGGGTCACAAGAAACAATATTATTAGATGGTGTAAAGTTCAATGGAAGCATCACACAGAATCAGAGGCAACTTGGGAGCAAGAAGATGATCTCAAGAAGGATTTTTCCCCATCTCTTTCCTTCTACATCTTATCTCGAGGGCAAGATTCATTTTAAGGGGGGTAGGTTTGTAACACCCTCATTTTCATGCATCATGCCCTACATCCATCATTAAATATGGATAACATTAAGTCATATAAAAAGAGCAATTTTAAAATGAATTAGAAGCAAAACCGCACTTAAGAATTCTAGGAAGTGTGGACTTGTCCGTTTTCATGCGGACTAGTCCGGTTTTGTCTCTGTACAATTTTCGGACTTTTCCGGTCCATTACGGACTAGTCCGGTATTTCGATTCCTTGAAATTTGGCCAAGTCCCTCGACTTGTCCGGACTTGTCTGATATCTAGCAGAATTGTCCGTATTCCTCTCTGACTAAAATCGGACTTGTCCGATTTTGGCTAGACTTGTTTGTTTTTCCTCTGACTAAGTGCGGACTTGTCCAATATAGTCCAGACTTATCCGATTTTTCTTTGACTACCGATCGAACTAGTCCAGCCTAGTGCGGACTTGTCCGGAGATCGTGATTCTGAGTTGATCTTTTGTTCCATGATGTGTTTTTGGGTTTTACCTTAAGTAGGGCCTAAGGACGTCGTGTCTAACCCTTTTGGAGCCCATGTGGGACCCCACACCGTCCTCCTCCCTCTCTAAAACCGACCTCCATCAAACCCTAATCCTCCACCTCTATATAAACACTACAGGAATCCCGACGATTTGCGACGGCCGAAGCCGTCGCAAATAAGCCAGATGCCGTCGCAAATAAGCTATTTGCGACGGCTTTCTTTATTTGCGACGGCCTCCGGCCGTCGCAAATATGTCGTCGCAAATAAGCTTATTTGCAACGGCCACCGTCGCAAATAAACTTATTTGCGACGGCTAGGGGAGGCCGTCGCAAGTTGTTGCTGCGGGCTGGTGGGACCCGCGGCCTTATTTGCGACGGCCGTGCCGTCGCAATTAAAGCTTATTTGCGACGGCCAGACCGTCGCAATTAAGTTCTGCTATTTGCGACGGCTGGGCCGTCGCAAATAAGTTTAGAGGGCAGGGCCCACGTGTCCTCTTCCGGGACCCACGACTCTATTTGCGACGGCCTGGCCGTCGCAATTAAAGCTTACTTGCGACGGCCTGGCCGTCGCAAATAGCAGTGGCTTAATTGCGACGGCTTGGTACCTTATTTGCGACGGTACTGTATAAAAAGCCGTCGCAAATAAGGTTTTTTATTTTTTTTAAAAAACAGAAAACTCTAACCGGCTCGATGGCCAGATTCACAACACAATATACACAGCATACACAGCATACACAATATATACACAAAGATCATCACAATCACAAACTCAAATTCCGATACATCTCACATCGTCATCAACAAAGTAAATAAAAGGGCTCACTCGCCCATCTAACCTCCGAAGCCACCTCCGAAGTCGAAGTCGTCGTCGTCGCGCCTCAATCCAGGCGGCGGTAGCGAAGGCGACGGCGTTTGTGCAGCCGTCGCGGATCCCTGCAATTAATCCAACGTCCTTCGGACTCCCGTTGCCACCACCGACCTCCTTCGGCTCCCAACGTCAACCCCGAGCTTCTGCCACCCTCCCAGCGGCGTCCTCGACCTTCTCCCAACCTCCCACCGTCTGCCTGATCTCCTCCCAAGCTCCCAGCGCCGCACACGACCTCCTCCAGGCGAGGCGAAGCTACTATACAAGCAATTCTAAACTACTATAGCTAATTGCTGCTACTCTTAACAAAATTGCTAACTAAATCCGAAAAAAACTACTAAAATAGGGGGAGTAGCACCTGCTGTCCCGGGGGCGGGGGCGGTCCGGTCGGGGGCGGCGACGCCGGTGGCGCGGCGGGCCGGAGGCGCAGGCGGCGGTTGGGGCGCGGAGGCGGGCCGCCGGTGGGGGCCGAGGGCGGCGGACCGGAGGCGCAGGCGGCGGGGGCCGCCGGTGGGGGCCGAGGGCGGCGGGCGCGGAGGCGGGGCCGAGGGCGGCGGGCCGGCGGCGGAGCCGGGGGCGCGGCGGCGGGCCGGCGGCGGGGGCGCGGCGGCGGGGGCGCTGCGCGGCGGCGGGGGCGCGGCGGCGGGGGCGCTGCGCGGCGGCGGGGGCGCTGCGCGGCGGCGGTAGGGTGTTTTGAGGTGAATGAAGAGTCGGGGCCGGAGCGACCCGATATAAGCCCTTATTTGCGACGGCTTCTTTAATTGCGACGGCCTCAACTTGCGGCCGTCGCAATTAAAGCCTGTTTGCGACGGCCGTCTGACCGGCCGTCGCAAATAAGGATTTATTTGCGACGGCTCATTTATTTGCGACGGCTTTAGGGTTGGCCGTCGCAAATAACCGCTTATTTGCGACGGCCGGTCCAAAAGCCGTCGCAAATAAGCTCTTATTCGCGACGGCCATCTTATTTGCGACGGCCAGAGGCGGGCCGTCGCAATTTAAGATATTTGCGACGGCTGGCCGTCGCAAATAAAATCAGCCGTCGCAAATGATCGCTTTTCCTGTAGTGAAACAACCCCACACCTCAACTTTACATCTTTTTGCCACTTTTGAAACACACGCAAACCCTAGTTCGTGGGAGCCGCCACCAAGGAGGAGAAGGAGATACAAAGCAAGAATAAGAAGAGGAGGAAATGAAAGAGGATCAAGTGATCAAGATCTCTATCAAGTTTTCGTTCTTCATCAAAAAGTCACCTTCAAGTTTCTTCATCAACCCTAGATCGTCAAGATCCAAGTGTTGCCTCCAAAACTCTTGATTCTTTGGAGTTCTAAACACCTGGTATACCTTCTACCTTCTCTTTCTCACGTGAATTCAACCCCGTTTCTCAAAATTCACGTCGATCTAGAAAACCCTAGCTTGCTGGTTCTGCGTGGGGTGAACTAGTTCGGCTCTACAGCAGACTTGTCCGACCTCTAGATCTAAGCACTGTTAAATTAATTTTGAATATATTTAATCAACTTGAACCTGTTAAAACTTGTTAATAACCATTGTAAATGATTAGTAAACATTGATAGTAACTCATTAACTCGTTTCACTTCACATTTGCATTAATCATGCATGCCATGCCATATTGGGTAACATATGAGCATCTATTGATTGTGATTATTGTTTTGTACGCTCGTTGCATGGATTAGACGGATTTGCACTAGAAGGTGTTGCAGAAGACCTCCAGCACCAGCACTTTGAAGTCTTTGGTCCCAATCATTCCCAATAGCAAGGAAAGTGTCCTTGAACATATTGATCCTATTTTTAAAATGTTTTTTTTTTGCAAAACTGCATTACTTGTGTCAAATTGATGGGAAACCCAATATAGGAGTTTACTAGTCTTGTTTGACCACCCTTGTCGCTTGGGATACGTTGTAGAGAGTCGGGTAGGGCTTTTACGTTTCGGCCTCACTAAAATTAATTAGGATGGGAAACAACCAAGTTACTTAATTATAGATTATTGAGATGATGGATAATGTACAATGATGAACATGGTTAATGGTAACATGGTAATGGATGATCTAAGCAAGCATGGTATGTGGATGGGTTGGATGGTATGGTGGTTTCACTTACTTTAGATTTAAGGACCGGTTCGCGGAGCGACCATCCATAATTTATAGTGCCACCACGAGGCCAAGTATGGGTGCGACATAGCTGATTAATTAGGGTATTGTTAGTATTGCACGAATCATGTGGTACACCGGGGAAGGGGAGTCGGATTGGGTTTGGATTTGTGGCGGGACTCCCTGGGATCCGAATGGCACAAGAGGGGGCCCTTGGTTTGAAGATGTGCTCAGTTGGAGGCATCGCCACCAGTCGAACCTCAATGGGTCCGTACATGCTAGTAGTCCCTTTGTAAAGGCTATTTTGTGATCTCTTGGCCACACACCAACGGAAGTGTGTAATGTGACCGACGGGTCACAGGCATAAGGGAGGTTCTTAGCCATCGAAAGGTGATGAAATCACAAACACGTGGGTAAAATGGTACAACCTCTACAGAGTGTGTCTTAAAAACTATCATGATAGTCGTGCTCCCGGTCATGAGCAACTTGGACCCTCACATGATTAGAGGTGTTTTGGTATTGGGATGGTTTGGTACTAGTTATGGTTGATAATATGGTTATGGCTGGTTATGGATTGAATTATGGTATTGGATATGGTTAATGGTAATGGTGAAATCTGGCATAGCGGTGATGGATATGGAATATGGACTTATACTATGATAATCATTGTGGTATACGATGGGTTTACTTCACATACATATAATATACCGCTCTTCAAATGTTTTAATGTACTTTTCAACACTTAACCTTTATTATTGTTGTCATTTGTCAGCTACATGTCATACTTTTCTCCCACATGTTCAGCCCGACATGTACTCACCTTTGCAATTCCCCACCAACAGTTGCAGGTCAGGATTTGGAGTATCACGACGTTAATGAGGAGTTCTAGGCTCTGTGTTGCCGTCAGCTTTGCATGTGGTGTTGGTTGGAGCTGCGCTACCCTTTATGCATAGTTTGCTTAGTTTCATAATTAGATTATTTCTGCTGCAGTTATAGTTTAATAATGATCATTAGAGTGGTAATTTGAGTATTCCTTGAATATTGCAATAAAAGTACTTATTTAATAATTTGAGCTATGGTAATTATTTGTTTATCATTTGTGTATGTGTGTTAAACATCCTGGGCACACATATACTGCACTTGGTTCATTTTTCAGAACCAGGTGTCACACCACCAGAGAGTTCGGCGGCAGGTGATGAAGCTGGAGCCCGAGGACCTCTAGGATTGTCACCAGGAAGGAGGAAACTGGAGGAACGAACCCGAATTACGCATACGACTTGAAGAAGACGATATCTTTCTCCCCCAACTCCAGAGGCAGGAAGCCAGGACAGATCAGATCCGGCCACTCCTCGTCCTCCTAGCCAAATAGCCACATCACGGAAGCTACATCCTCCACGCGGGAAGGAGGCAAGGCTTAGTCCATTGGAGCAGGAGTCAAGAACCTCAAAGGTGGAGAAAGGGTGGGTGCTCAAGGAGGAAGACAAAGGCTCAAACGTTGGGGTGTGTGTAAGGCAGGAACCACCTTTGCACACAAAAGTTTCCTTTTTAACACCTTGATGACGATTGAGAATCCGCATAGGGCAAAAACCCGCTGCTCAACCCGCAGCGTCCCTGACAGCAGGGCCTAGGTCCCCTGTTAGAGAGATTGGCCCGAGCGAACCCCCATCTGAGAAGGCAACCCGACGGTTCCCATAAAGGCGGAAGTGAAAGCAGCAAAAGCGCAACAACCACATTGGGAACTGCCGCAATAAAGAAGCTGCAGCAAGCAAAGATCCCATCACCGCGAGCCCTCAACCAGAGGGGGACGCATGGCCAGGATGGCAGAGGCACGCACCGCTTTGACTAATTAAGAAAAAAAATCAGAAGACAACGCGGGAAAGCAGGGATAGGGCTCCACCCTCGGGCTCATCGCCTCCCACCGGGGTGGACCCAGGGGCCGCTATCGGTATCTGACATACCGAGTACCCTCACGCACAAGCTAAACCCGCCTACGAGTCATGCCTTCCTGCCAAGACAATGTCCGAGGGCGCCACATATCTAGAGGGTACGAACCCCTCTACCTCAGATACGGGGTCAGGAGTATCCACATGGACCCCAAGGGAGAATTCAGCTCCCTGTTGACATTTCTTACATCACAGATAAAAATCCGCAAGTGTACAAAAACTGTCATCTAGCACTTCCCCTTAATAGAGTATTCCAAGGGTATCATATCGAAGGAATGTATGTGCTAATCTTACGAACTAATCCACCCAAGGACACAAAGTCATTTTGTAGGCAAGGAAGAGAGAGGAATTCAAAGTATTGATTCTAATTCAAAAGAATTTGCAGTAGCTGCTTGCTTCGGGCATGGGTATACCCCTTGCAACACTAGGATGACTCCCGCCAAGAGCCTATGGCATAGCCGAACATGGAGGTTTACTATGGACAGATAGGGCTGTCACCACCTACTGCCTACCTCTTCAATCCGTGGGTCTATGAGATATTCACTGGTGATTTCTAACCTAAGCACCACACTTATGTTCTAAATCACAACTCTAGTTGTTTCGAACACAAAGCCACAACTAGAGCCTCTAATAAATTAAAGCAATGAACCCACAAGTAACTACTTGAGCAAACTACTATGAATTGAGAATCAAACTTGAATTGAAGTCACAAAGGGCTTACCTGATTTGAGTACACCTTTGTAGTGATACAAGTGTAGATGAGGGACTTGACAAGCCCACACCTCCTTCTGCTAAACTCTCACCATACTCTCCCTATACTTGGCAGCCTCTAGGACTAATCTAAACCTTTGGAGTGGTATTCTATTCTCAACTTTTGGTGTGTGTGTGAAGTGAGGTGTGGGGTTCTATTTATAGGGGGGAGAAGGGTCGGTTACCACCACAAAATGTGCGTGAATCAGTCTTCATCGTGATCAGGGCACCACAGGGAGTCGACACATGGAAGCTGACCAAGATTGGCGCCAGTAAGGGTTCGACCGAATAGAAAAGTTGACCACTTGTTGTGTGCTTCTTCGGGGTGACTTCCAGGTGGGTCCCAATGATTGATATGGGTGCTACACCATTGGATGGCCTTGGATACTTCTGTTTGTGGGCCATTTGATTCATGTGGCACCATGTGGCGTTGTCTAATTCATCAAAATCCAATTTTATGGATTACTCCTTGCATGTCTTGGTATTTTGGGTCTAAATTCACTTGCATACAAATAAACACCAACACTTGTGGAATTGGTTAGTTTTTAACCCTACCACTATGTTGTGTTTCCCTTTTATGCACATTATGAGGTGAATTGACAGTCTAAATATAGTACTTAAGGACTGTCAACAACCCCCCCCCCCCCCACACACACACACTTAGTCCCTTGCTCGTCCTCGAGTGAAGGCAAGAAAAAGAACTAAGGTGATGTCATAAATTTGCTATAAGTTAGAAAAAGAGAATCCTAGATATTTCAACGCATACCTCAATTCATGAATTCCCTTTGTGGAATGTGGCTACCACATCAATCTTTGGTGTTTGAAGAGTGAAATGGTTGAATGTAATTCTCTTGGATCTTCCCCTGCCGAAATGATCTGACAATTTGCTATATTCAGAAAGTCAAAGAAACAATTACCCTTATCCCTCATCTGGAATATCTCAAGTCTCTCAAAGTGTATTCATCCTCACCTTGGCATGTTGTGCCAATTTTATCCCTATACTAAATATGGCTATATCTGGAGCTTGGTAGGAATAAATGTGGCACACACTGCAATCCATATATTACTAAGTCAAAAACTTGATCCTATGAGAGACTTATGCAACAAACAAATTGACAAAGAAAATTCTTGTGCACATGAATGGAATGGATATTTTGTGCACTCCATGGTTTTCTCTCTTTAAGGATGAAACATGGCTACTTTCTTTGTCTCTCTCTCTCTCTCTCTCTCTCTCTCTCTCTTTTTTTCATAGCCATGTATTCTACTCGTTTTTATTTTTTTCTAGAGAGAATTTGATGATGAAAAATGTATGGAGATTCTTTATTGGATGGATGAATGGTGGATGCAAATTCTCAATGTGAGAAATTTTGCATGAATATGGTGCACAAGAGTTTCTAAGTCAACAGGTCCATGCATGTCACTCAATTGGGTTATGAGTTTGACAATGTTCAATGAAAAACAAAGTGGCATATGCATGTGGTTTTCAGGAATTTGCATCATATGGCCATGGTGGGTATCTAAATTTCCAATGAGAGAACCAGGCAAAGTTCAAGACTTCAAATTGTGCAAACATCAAAATCAATTTCAAGCACTCCTTGAATAGCTCATTTACCATATCACACTAGTAAAATACTTAGATGGCATGTATTTCTTATTTTGCTTGTGGGAATCATAAACAAGGCAATAAATTGAAATGTAAAGTATTCAAATTTTCAGCTTAAACAAATTTTGACTACCAAATTCTAAATTTTTAACTATTGACTTGAATTGATTTCACATATTCAGTATTAAATATTAAATCAACTCAAACAGTAATGTAGCATGCATATTCAGGGGTAAGAGATCCAAACCGAATTTGTAGAGCAAAACGGAGCCGTGTGGAGCCACAGCAGGTTGGTCGACCCCCTTCTGGCCTTTTTGCTGCTCTGTTTTGATGTGTCGAGTCGTATGTTCGGTTGCGACGTGTTTCGAGATGCAATGCTATTTTTTGCTCATCGAGATTTCGCGAATTTGGGGTACCTTCCCTGCACTTGTTCCCTAAATTCTTTATTCAACACAAATAAACTAAAGGGAGAACATTACCGGGTTAGATGAACCGGTAAGTTTACTTTATTGAACTCAAAATATGGGGATGCTTACATTATTCAATCTAAATTGAATAAAATACAAATTTGGAATAAAACTAAATTAATCTATTAAGCATCCTATGCGGTCGGGACATCTAAACTATGGAGCATTGTAGATGTCAGCTTCCCGATGGCATTGCATATGCGCTGCAGCTTGGCGCCCATGCCACGGCAAACACCGTCAATCTCTTCTTTGAAGGATATGAGTTTATCCTTTAGTTCTGCCCTTTCAACGCGCCCTTCAACCACTATGTCCGATAGCTTCTTGTTCTCCAAACGGAGAGAAGCTCATTCCTTAGAGAGTTGTGCCACTTTAAGGGCACGAGGAGATTTCCCGTCGCTGTCCTCAAATTGGCTAGGTGGCCCTCTGATGGCAGGTGGTGAGAGGTGACGCCTGATCTTCGAGGGTGACGAGCTCGTCGATTCTTCCATCGCAACATTATCCATTTGCTTGAAAAAGCCTTTTGTGTAGCCTCCTTCAGGCTTCCGCACCCCATGGATAATGAGGTGGTCTCCCATACGCTCAGGCGAGGTACGCGTAGGTGACTTATAGTGGTGGCTCACTACGTCACCGTCCTTGGTCTTCAGAGGGTACATGAACTCCTCGCCAGGCTGCAACATTAGGAGGGACTCGTCTTTTTCAGAAAAAATACGGGTCTTGACTGACTTAAGGCCAGTCGTTGTCGGACAATCGTCAACTTCATGGGCGTCCTCCGAGGGGAGAGCAACCGTGCAGCAACATGAGGCGTGGTGCAATGCCCGCGCGGAGTCGTCACCAGTATCGGGATCATGGCAAGAGGTACGACATCTAATGACATGACAGACTCCAGAGGGGGGACATGTCATTGGCCGGCGTGATGTCTCCGCTCAGGTTGAAGGTTGAGCTAGAGTGGAGATGAGGCACAATTTTCTTGTCGTCCATGACTTGGATGGGAGGAATAGGACATGGGTTTTCTAGATGTTGCAGGTTTCTTCTCTCTGTTCCCGTCAATATATAATCGGGGAAAGCATGATAGCACCAATAGTCTTGTTGGGATACATCGGGAGAGTCTGCAGCAGAAAACTGAAACCTGATGGCACAGGGGGGAGGTCGGCCGAACCTAGGATTCGGTTGAACCCTTCCTGGCACTGTTGGGGCTAAGTTTCCGTGGGTTGGCATAATGGTCCACATAGGTGAATAATTGGATGGGCCCATTAATTGGACGCGGGGAATTTAAATAGAATTTAAAGAAATGGCATGAAAATCAATAGGATTTATCACGTCAATTTCCTTTTCCGCCTTGTCCTCTTGGGATTCAATAAATAATTTGAGTCGGTGCCCATTCACTTTAAATAGCTGATCATCATCACCTTGGAGTGTGATTGCTCCATGGGATGAGGTTTCTACTACTGTGAAAGGTCCTTCCCATTTACTTCTGAGCTTCCCATGTCCAAAGAGTTTAACCCTAGAATTGAATAGTAGAACTTTATCTCTGGATTTGAACTCTTTAGGCGTAATCCTCTTATCGTGCCACATTTCAGTTCTTTCCTTGTAAATTTTGGCACTACGGTACGCCTTATCTCTCCACTCTTCCAACTCGGAGAGTTGCTTCAATCGGTGTTTTCCTGCTTTGTGAGGTCCTAGTCCACACATCCCAGGAATCGCAGAGGGTGGTTCCGTGCGATGCGGCACCAAACAGCATGCACGAAAAGAATACGACAAAATACAAAGTTTTATTTATATAAACAATAGAAGTCTTTTACAATACTTAACGAACAACAGAAGTAATACTCATAACTAAACTCTCATCCTAGCTATGCAGAAGTGCAGCCATCCTGCCTGGGGACGCTACACACTAGCAGCATACAACAGATCACGGAGGCGTGCAAGGCTCCCACTCGGCGGTAATACCCCAACGAGTGCATCGCCTCATCTTCGGGCCCTTCTTCATACTACTCACATGCAAACAACTTAATATAGCAACCGTGAGCACGAAGGCTCAGCATGACTAAACCGTCTCACCTAAGCATGAAACTCTACATGCAGGGATACATATAAACATAGGTAGTGATATTGCATAAACGACTCGCCTACAAGTGGATCCTTACTTCCAAGTTATTAGCAACAATTTAAATGTTCAGAATGTAACTTTAGTGAGCAATATACTGCAGCAGGCATGGTTGCAAAACAATTATAATTCAATACATCGTATTCTTCTGGCTTCTTCAATATTTACTACGTCACAACGCAATGAACAAACGGTGCTCAAATAACTGTGAGGGACGCTGATTGCAATCAGTAGACACCCGGATAACACGTCACATACACCCATTTTGGAAGTGGAGCGATTCACACTTCAATACTATGTTGTATGCAGCAACCTTTAAAAGGAAACCCAAATGTCGAACCGGTCCTTCCGTAACGGGCAGGAGGTCCCTGCACGGAGCGTGTCTATGTCCGCCGGCAGATTTACACCTTGCTGCCATCAATCCACTCCTATAAAATGGTAGGGAAAGCCTCAACATCCAGGTTAACCAATTACATATGTTTCCTGGTTTCCATATAGCTAGTATGCATCCGGTACAATTCAAACTTGTTCAGCGGGGCTGCACACAAATCGGTCCCCAAACGACACAAGCAGGGCTACGCACGTGAGACCACATCTCGCTGCATCCTATCCACTGCTCGATCTCAAATTCATATTCATAAATCATTCTTTGATCAAATCCATCCCATGTGATAAAATCCTATCTCGCGAGTAGATTCCAACTACTCGACTTCTACCGGATTCCTCAAAACATTAGCATGACATTTTCTACTTGTCAAGCTGTAGACCTATCCAATACTCCATGGGATTTGTGGGTCATGCAAGTGGAGTAACAAGCACCTTAACCCTAATGTCCTAGACATAAGTGATACAAATAGAAACTTTGAAATAGCACTTAATTGCAAACTGGGGCTTGCCTGGCTATGAGTCAGTATCAAAGTTAGCTCCTGGGATGATGCTGTCCAAGGCCTCTAGCTCCTCCTCGATCTCGGTCACTATATGATGTGCATAATATTAAAGTATATAAGTGATATAGAACTATATAAATCAAATTCTAAATACAGTTTCTGTTACTAATTGATTTTAATTGGCTTTGGTATTTTTACAGCGGATACTAGGTTCTATGAGGAAGAACTGGACCAAGAATTGGGGATGTTCAAAGAAGCTTGTGGTCTCTATAATTCCAACAACTAAAAGCCTTCTCTGAATTTGGCGTTAATCTGGAGCTTTGTCATGGCTAACAGTGGATCATCTTGATAGATGAAGTTTTACTGGTTCTAGGAAAATTTGTTTCATATTTTTCTGAGCTTCCTACAGGGAGTAATTGATTTTACAAGTTTGGAAAAATTCTGGAAATGTTTCTGTACATTTCTCAATTTTCAAACTACATAGACATTTGCAACACTGATTCACCTAGTAAATGAAGTCTAATTAACTTCAAATTTTTACTGGAGATCCAGGGTACTTTTAAGAGTGTTGTGACCGAAATTGGTAATTTTCCAATTAGCATAACAGGGGTAATTAATTTCCCAAACATTTAGCTAAAAGGAATTAATTATAAAAATTCTGAGACTTTCATGTCCAACAAATTGCATCACTGCAAAGAAGGGATCAAGATGAGTCTACCAAAATTTATTGGGAATTATATGAGAAATTATACTAAGAGTAATTGAATTTAGAAGTTTGCATAAAATCTGGAATTATTTGGAAAAGGAAAAATTTGAATTAATCAACCCGGATCCACTTCATTTAAATGGGCCAATAAGAAGAAAGCCACACTGAGGACCACGGGGTCACCCACATAGCCACACCGGATCCGGTGGCCAGAGCAGATCCGAAGGGAAGGAAACAGGCGCTGACATGTGGGGCCTGCCCGGGTCGTCTTCCACCTCCCGCTCTGGACGGCGCTCGGCTGGACGCGGCGGCACAGTACCGGCGAGCACGCCGGCCCAGCATTAGACCGTGCCAAAACTCACTCCACTCGCCGCCTAACTGTTTTGAAGGTCAGGGAACACGATGGTGCTGTCCGTTTAGCCCGACGATGGCCATACGATGGCGTGCGACGGTAGCGGCGCCGACTAGGGTTCCAGCAATGTCAGAACCGCCACCCCGTAGCCTAAACAACACGTAAAATGGTTGGGAAGCTTCTAAAAATCATGAAGAAGATAAAAGTGAGGTGAAAAATGGATGGAAGAGTCGGCCATATGGAGTTCGACGGTGAATTGAAGCTTTTTCCATAGCGGTGGGGAAAACTTGCATAACTTAGCTCTCACTTGGTGGTTTCCGTTGAATCTTGGTAGAGGTGTGTGCTAGGAGGTCCTGAACATAATACCTAACTGGATTAAAGAACTTTTGCACATAGAAAAGGAATTAAGCGGACGACCTAGACCCGATGCCTTGTTTTGCCGTCGGGAAAAACGGGAAATACTTGAGCTACGGTCCACGAATTAACCTGAAACTTCGTGAGCACAAGCAACTCCGGTAGGCTCACCTTTTTTATTTTGGGAGTACCTCGTGACAAATCTTTTAGCACCGGTGTGATGCGGAGGCAGAGGCGTCCACCTCGGCGGCTTAATGGTGACGTTCGCTAAACTGCAAAATACGAACGCACGAGCTGAGGAAACAGCAGGGAATCGACAGGGGAAGGTGTAGCATCAAGTTGTGTTTCAGTTTGCTTCAAGGAATGAAAACAACTATCGACTAGAATGGCCGGACAAAGTGAAGAAGAGGGAGGCGGTCGATAATGGCGCCGGGGCTCTGTTTTTGTGGAAGGGAGACAAGAAACATTGGGGAGAAGCCATGGAGGTTTAAGTAGGGTGGAGAGGAGCTTTAGGCCACGTAGCTGCCTGCTTGTGCATGTCCCTACCGCAGTGGAGCCTCCACCCGGCGTTGAAGCGCAGGGACAGCAGAGACACAGCGTTTCACTCGGTTCAACATATTAGGGAGGCTGACCAGTGGGTCCCAAAGCCCCCTCAAGTCTATCTTCTCTGGTCCTTCAATTATTCCACCTACCTTGCTCCAAAAATGCTAGATTATTTCTGGTAGACTAATTTGAAGGTGTAGATTTTGATTCTGGACTCAAAACTTTGATTCAATCAAGTTTCAATGAAAATTCAAATTCAAATTTGAATTTGGAAGAATTCAATGTTTCCACTAAATTACATAGTAAATGTGCTTCAAATTTTTTGAAATTTTGCAGAGATGCTATTTGGAATATTTTTAAGCTAATGGTGAACTCAAAGTTTTATTTTGTCAATGTTTGAATCGGAGCTATTTTGAATTTTTGGATTCCCTCATGCAAGGTTTAAATCCTTTTATTTTTCCCATTTCCTTTTTATTTCTTTTTCCCATTAAAATTTTTAAGTCTCCTATCTGAACTTTGGACTATGAATTTTTGGGCTTTTACATGCTTCGTGAAGGGCCCAATAGGATTTATGTTCCACCGCTTGATGGCCCAATAGGATTTATGTTCCATTTCTACAGGAAGATGACAAGTCTTCCCATAGACAAGTTAGAAAGGAGACATGTCGATGGGAGTCTTGTAGGCAGTACGGTATGCCCATCCCGTTACCATTTCCAAGACGGTCTTTTGAAGAATATTCTTAATTTGCTTATTAGATGTTTCTGCTTGACCACTTGTTTGTGGGTGGTATGGGGCACCAATGTTATGTTGGACACCAAGCTCCCTCAAAAAGTTTTGAAAGTTCTTATCTATGAAATGAAACCCTCCATCACTTATGACCATACAGGAAGTGCCAAAGCTTGGGAAAATGATCTCATGGAATATTTTCCTAGCTTGCTTGGAATCAGCATTTATTCACGTCAAAGCTTCTACCCATTTCGATGCATAATCTACAACCACCAGAATGTACTCGCAATCATAGGACCTAGGGAAAGGTCCCATGAAATCAACACCCCACACATAAAATAATTCCGCTTGGAGATTATAAGTTAGGGGCATCGCATTGCGAGCTGAGATTCCTCCATGCTTTTGACATTTCCAACATCTGCGAATGAATTCTTTTGTATCTTCATACATAGAAGGCCAATAGAATCCACTTTGCTAGATCTTTGCCTAGATTCGGTGAACACCGTAATGCCCACCATAGAGGCTAGCATGGCATTTCTGAATAATCTTGGTGCCTTCAATTGTTGGGACACACCTTCTAAGAAGGCCATCGACACAAAATCGATAGAGGTATGGGTCATCCCAAAGGTGTCTACGACTCTCATAGATATGTTTCTTTTTGTTTTCCCCTGGCGGTACGTATCCCGTGACCATGAAGTTCATGATATCCGCGTACCAAGAGTGAGAGTCAGTCACCTTGAGAAGAATATCATCTCGTAGGAAGTCATTGATAGGAATGTCCATGGTTTGAGTGACTTCCATACGTGAGAGATGATCTACCACGGAATTCTCAACTCCTATCTTATCCTTGATTTCTAAGTCAAATTCTTGGAGTAGGAGAATCCAATGGATTAGCCTTGGTTTAGCATCATTTTTGGTGAGCAAATACTTCAAGGCAACACGGTCTGTATAGACTATGACCTTGGCTCCAGCCAAATAGGACCTAAAGTTATCGATAGCAAAAACTACAGATAAGAGCTCTTTTTCAGTTGTGGCATAATTGAGTTGAGCTCCTGTTATATTTTTCCTAGTGTAGTCTATTGCATTGATGCTTTTTATCTTTGGCTTGGCCTAGGACCGCTCCAACAACATAATCACTAGCATTACACATGATTTCAAATGGCAGCGTCCAATCGGGAGGTTGAATGATTGGAGCTGAGTTTAGTGCCTTTTTGAGTGTTTCAAATGATTTAAGGCATTCATCATCGAAATCAAAGGGAGCTTCCTTAGCTAGTAGGTTAGTGAGGGGTCTAGCGTCTTTTGAGAAGTCTTTGATGAATCGCCGATAGAACCCCGCATGACCTAAAAAGCTGCGGATTCCCTTAACATTGATAGGAGGTGGAAGTTTTCCAATGACTTCAATCTTTGCTTTGTCCACCTCTATCCCTCTCTCGAACACTAAGTGTCCAAGAATGATGCCTTCACGGACCACGAAATGGCACTTTTCCCAGTTAGGTATAAAGTCCTTTTGTTGGCATCTTTTTAAGACCTTGTCTAAATTTTCCAGACAATGATCAAAAGTTTTCCAATAGACGGACAAATTGTCCATAAAAACTTCCATGATTTCCTCAATCATGTCGGAAAAGATAGACATCATGCATCTTTGAAAAGAGGCAGGAGCATTACACAATCCAAAGGTCATACGTTGGTAGCATAAGTTTTATAAGGACATGTGAATGTGGTCTTACTTCGATCATCGGGGTGGATGGGGATTTGATGATAACCTGAATACCCATCAAGGAAACAAAAGTAGAAGTGTTTTGCCAACCGCTCTAACATCTCATCGATGAAGGGCAGTGGAAAATGATCATTCCTTGTCGCCTTGTTAAGTTTTCGGTAATCAATGCACATCCTCCATCTTTGATGGTTTGTTGAGGAATTAATTCATTCTTGTCATTCTAAACGACTGCCATACCTCCCTTCTTAGGCACTACTTGAACTTGGCTGACCCATTCACTATGGGGAACAGGGTAGATAATCCTGACATGCAGAAGTTTCAAGACTTCCTTCTTGACAACTTCCCGCATCTCGTTATTCAATCGCCTTTGAGGTTCCCTCGAGGGGACAATCTTTGGGATCAATGGGAATGTGATGGGTGCATAACACTGGACTAATCCCCTTTAGATCCTCTAATGAATAGTCAAAAATAGCAATATGCTTTTCTAACATGGCAATGAGTTTGAGTGTCTAATCATCTGAAAGCTTGTCACTTATGATAACAGCAGCTTCCAAATAGCCATTTAGAAAGGCATAACATAGGCTCAAAGGTTGAATTTTTAGCTCAACAAGAGGTTTCGGGAGGAACTCTTCTTTTCGCAATTCAATTGCCTCCTGAAATTCATCCTCCTCTTGGATGAAATCTTCTTCTTCTTCCATTTCAGGGGGAGCTAAGAATTGAAGAGTTCTAACCTCCTCTAAAGGCTCATCTTGGATGGGAGATTCTGCGGATGTGTCCTTGCAATGCAGGATAGGAATAGATAATTTCCTCCCTCCAAGTTTGACATTGAGGCTTCCTTCCAAGGGAATTTCCATGAGAAATTTCTCAATGGGAATCCCAATCATAATGTAGAAATCTTGAATTTCGAACACATCGAAATCTAGGATTGCCTCAACATCTTTGTGTCTCACAAACACTTGTTGTAAAACCCCGCATCCTTGAAGGATGTTTCCAAAAGAATCTCGGAGGATTTACATGTTGGTGCTAGTGGCACATCACCTTGAATGGGGAGAGCACAAAAATCAGAAATGAGATTTGCTCCAATAGTGGGGTTGTATAGGACCTTCATTTGTGTTCCTCTAATAAAACATAGAATAGTTGCCAAAGGTGAGGTCATCCGAAGAACTTCGAGTGACTACTCTGGAAGTGCATCTAGGCATCCCTTGTGGCTTTTGGTTGATTATGACAAATAAATAAGATCCTAACAAAATTGTTGAGATGAGCGCAGGTTTTAATGAAATTATGAAGGAAGTGCAAAAAGAAAGGAGAACGAGAATCTATATGGAAAAGAACTCAAGAGCTGAATATATTAGATCATCGTGTATGGAGTGCGTTGGAGAAACACACCCCAAGAGCTCAAGCAAAAGAAATCTCACTCACTGCATAATTCATAGGAAATACGAACTAGTCCGATATGACCACGAACTAGTCCGATATGTCTCTGACTAGAAACAGACAAGTCTTCCCATTGCGGACTTGTCCGCAAGTACACCAGTTTTAACAGCACCGAACTAGTCCGATATCTTTCTGACTAAAAACAGACAAGTCCACCCCAGTGCCGACATGTCCTCAGGACATCACACTTTACACAAAAACGAACAAGTCCGATATCATCAAGGACTAGTCCAAAAAATCTCTGACTAAAATTGGACAAGTCCTCCAACTGCGGACTTGTCCTTAATTTTATATGAGGTTCACCACACCGGACTAGTCTGATATGAACCAGACTAGTCCGAACAATTCCAGAGCCTAAATCGGACTAGTTTGCCCATTGCCGGACAAGTCCGATATATCAGAACACTTATGGTTTCCCACACGCGGCACACCGGACTAGTCTGGAGTCTACCACGGACTAGTCCGGACATCGCAAACCCTAATGGTAACTTTCGGAAACCCTAGTATAAATAGAGGTGTACGACCCTACAACCAACACTCTCGACCCCCTGCGCCATCACACCTTCCCAGAGCCTAGAATACACGTCTCTCCACACAATGTAACCCTAGAAAGATCAAATCTTCGAGGATTGGTCATTGATCAAAGGAGAGACTCGTTCTGCACGTCTTGAGCTGTTGGGTTTGAATCTCTCGTACACTCTCATTGTTTTATTGCATATCTTTCGAGTTTGTTTGGTTGTGTTTTCAATTGTAAATCTTGGGGGGCCCTCAACTGTTGAGAAGGCCCCTTGAACACGGTGATTTGCCCCCTTTGTGATTAGTAGAAGAGAATCGGCCTCCATGGCAATTCGATGAGGGTAGGGTTGGTGAAGACCCGGTCCTCCATGGACTCCTCAACGTGGACATAGATTTCCTGTGTGGAATCAAACCATGGGATAAAATTCATGTGTCATACTCATTCTTAGTTTTCATCATATTCTAGGGTTTAGTCGATCTTATACAACTTACGTTAAAACATTGAAACCAAAGTTAATTTGTGCCATACCTAGTTTCGACATAATACATTCAAGATAAAACCTAATTTTCGCTGCATAGGGTACTTGAATTGAAATCAGTGATCAAACTTGATCAATCTAGTCTGACACACCGGACTAGTCCTCACCCTACAAGACTAGTCTAATTTCTCTATATTTGATCAAGTTGCTAAGTTTTTCAGGATCCGACGAAAGTTCAAAAAGCCTATTCACCCCCCTGTAGGCTACATTCAATTGGTACCAGAGCAGGACTATTCAAAAGAGACTCATCTCTCGAAGCGAAGATGTCAGACATTAAGGATGTGCACAAGAACTTCAACCAAGATAAGGTTGACGATGAAAAGACTCAGAAGTTGGAGAAGCCCCTCGATGCCATTCACGACTGCGAGGATGATGACGAGGAGATGCTTGAACTCAAGGCACTCCTAAGGAAGAATACACTCTCCAAAGGAAGATTAAGATCAAGGATGAAAAGAAGAAGAAGGGGAGTAGTCACACCGACTACTCCCGATATCCTTTTAACTATGGTCGGTTAAATTCAAACAATAATCATTACTTGTCTATTCCTCTAGGCAAATCCCCATACTTTGATGGCAATGATTATTCAATGTGGAGGCAAAATATGAAAATGCATCTCATATCACTTAACCCCAGCTTGTGGCATAGAGTGTGTACAGAGATAGATACCCCAGTTGACGATGAATAGCTCACACCAAGCCAAGAACAAGTTATTCATCGGAACGCTCAAGCCACAGTAGTCATAACATCATCACTGAGCTGAGACGAGTTCACCAAGGTGATATGGGATACTCTACAAACCGCACATGAAGGCAATCGTCATGTGCAAGAGGCCAAGATTGAAATGATCGAAGGTGAATTGGAAAGATTTGTCATAGAAGAAGATGAGTCACTGCAAGATATGTACAATCGGTTGAAGAATCTCATCAACAAAGTTCGAGCATATGGAAGCAATAAGTGAAATGATCACGAGGTGGTGAAGCTAATTCTCAGAGCCTTCATGCCTCGCAACGTAACCCTATGCTCGATGATTAGAGAAAGTCCTGGGTATCGGAAAATGAACCCGGATGAACTGCTTGGAAAGATTATCAATTTTGAGAAGATGGAGAAACAAGCAAAGCATGTCAAAGAGATTGCTGACCTTACCTCGGCAAAGAAGAAAGGAGTCTCTCTGAAGTCCACTTGTAAACCTATGACAAAAAAAGCTCGAGAAGCTCAAGAAGAAGACGACAACGACAATGAAAGCAGTGACATTGATGAAGAAGTTATGATCTATTCATGAAGAAATTCAAGAAAATGATGAAAAGAAGACAAGGTGGTAGATCAAATGAAGGAAGACATAGAGACAAACCAAGACCAAAAATGAGGTGTGCTTGCAATAACTGTGGCGAATACGACCACTTCATAGATGATTGTCCTCGAGAAGAAAACAAGCGGAAGACCAAGGACAACAAGCCTCAAACCAAGAAGATTTTCAAGAAGAAGAAGAAATTCGGGCAAGCGCATCTAGGGAAGGAGTGGGACTCAAATGATGAGTCCTCATCCGAAGAGGAAGAGGAGATGGCTACCATAGCCATCAAGAAGACAACCAAGAAATCCACCCTCTTCCCAACAATCGGCACAAGGAAAGACACCGATCATACGTGTCTAATGGCCAAGGAAGGTAAAAGGAAGGTAACAACTAAATCTTCCTCCTGACATTCTTTTAATAGTGATAGTGATAACTCTAGTGATGATGAAGATATGCTTGTTGGTTTGGATAAGAAAACTGCAGCTGAAATGAAATTTTTAACAGATAAGCTTGTTGATAAGGAGAAGCTAGTTGATCATCAATAAGATATGATCATCCTCCAAAAGTAAGAATATCTTAAGACCAAAAACCTCCTCGAGCTTGAAAAGGAGTGAAGCAACTCATTTGAACTTGAGTTAACTTCAAGCAAGGAAGCTTGTCTGAAGCTAGAAGACTCAAACATTGCTATCAAGGATGAACTTGCTAACTTAACCAAAGTTAACAAGATCCTTGAGGTACAAGTTGAGTCACTCAAGTCAAGTGGTTCTTCATCCTCTTCAAGCTCATCTTCTCAACATATAAAATCTGAAACTACTATTGCTTGTGTATGTGCTAAAATTGACACTAACTTGCAGGAGAAGTCAAACTTGACAAAGGACAAGCATCCTTCCCAAAGTGGCATATTTGACAAGAAGAAGGTCAAGTATGCACACAGTGCATACTTGGTCACAAGACCTTCTAATGTCAAATATGGCATTGGGTATTCTTATGGTGAAAAGCAAAATGTTGAAGGCCACAAGAATAACATGGAACACATTGCCTTTGTCAAGGGAAACTTCTCTAAAGATAGAAAACCTAATAATGTTGATAAACTTAACATTGTTAACACATATGAGCAACAACTCTTGTTTAAAACTTTTGATGCATCGTATGTTCTTATGAAAAATAATCTTGGTAGAGTTTATGCTAAACATGTTGGGCCACGCCATGGGAACACCAAGTCCCATGTGTGGGTGCCCAAATCACTTGTGACTAACCTCAAAGGACCCAAGCAAGCTTGGGTACCTAAGACCAAAGCGTAATTTGTTGTTGCAGGCTTACTCCTTCGGTGGAGTAAAATGGGTGCTAGATAATGGATGCACCAACTACATGACCGGAGAAAGAAGGATGTTCATTGAATATGAAGAAAATGAAGATTTAAGCGAAAGCATCTATTTTGGCGATAACAGTCAAGGAAAGCTGCTCGGTACTGGTAAAATTGCAATTTCGTCTCAACACACTCTTTCTCATACAATTACCACAAATGTGAAAATCGTTGCAATCACATACTATTACCACGAACTCGAAATCGTTGCAATACAAAGCTCTTCATTGCAATACGTTAAATCATCGCAATACGCTAAACCGTTGCAATAACATACTATTTGTCACGAATGTGATATCGTTACAATACCATACTATTGCCACGCCTGTGAAATCGTTACAACCACATACAATTACCACAAATGTGAAATCGTTGCAATACCATGCTATTTGTTGCAATACGTTAAATCGTTGCAATATGCTAAATCATTGTAACAACATACTATTTGCCACGAATATGAAATCATTGCAATACTGTACTATTTGCCCCGATCTTGAACCCGTATACCATTCTATTCGTTGCGATACGTTAAATCGTTGCAATACATGAAAACATTGCAATAGCGTTCTATTTGCCACCGATGTGAAATCGTTGCAATACCATACTATTTGCCACGGATGACAAGGCATTGCAATAACCTATCGCCATGTGAATTATTACGATGATTCGTAAAAACTATCGGCACGCTCTTTTTTGTTGCAACAACGACCTGTTGCGACGAAAAACAACCTATTGCGATGAATCTTTTCGTTGCAATAAACCGGAATCCTTGCAGTGTCGTAGTGGTGGGACTGGTTTGGCGCGTAGGTAGCGGGTGAAAGGTTGCTGCATACAACATGAGTGGAATGTGCCATCGCGGCTCCGACTGTGGGTGTATGTGTCGTGCCATTCGGGTATCCCTGCAGGTGTATATCGATTTGAGTCGCCATTATTCGCAGTTATTGAGTACCGCTTGTTCACTGAGTCATGACATAGTTAATTATTTGGAGCTAAATATTATTGAATCATGCTTTATGGAATAATTATGTTTTGATGCTTGTATATTTAGATCAGATTGTTCACTAAAATTCAGATTCATGAAGCCTTAATTTGCTGCTAAAAGCTGAAGGTAAGGACTAACATTTAGGCGAGCCTTTTATTGCAACCTGCCGTCCTATCTTATGTATATCCTGCATATAGAGTTCTATGCTTAGTGGAGACGGTTAAGTCTTGCTGAGCCTTCGTGCTCACGGTTGCTATTTTATGTTTTTGCTGCAGATGATGACGTATTTGATGAAGGGTTTGCCGGTGAGGCATTGCACCGTCGAGGTACATGGCCGAGTGGGAACCCTGCACGCCGCCGTGATGTTTTCTGTGTGATTCCATTCTAGGGCTGAACGGAATGACTTTTGCATAGCTTAGGCTTGAGTGTCAAGAGCTATAAACATATTTTCCGCTGTAGTGTATTCAAATGTATATTATTTGTAAAAGACAAAGCTTGTATCATACTATGTTGTTTTATGTAATACAATGTATCTTTTTCTGTGTGTTGTTGGGTACCGCATCGCATGGCACCACCCAATTGCGATTCCTGGAATGTCAGGACTCCGGTCCACACAGCCTTGTATCAGAGCTGCATTGGTAATAGCACGCTTGAAAAGGATCGTCTTACGAGAAAAATTTAGGTTCCGATGAGGAATCGATAGTAGCCCACATAAGGAGTATTATTAGCATAGTTACTTAAGTTGGCAAAGCTAACTTATGTGTTATTATATTCTGTAACAACACTTCGACGTCATGTAAGAGGTAAGGTACGCCACCACAAGCGGATCAATTGCGGTAAGCTCACCATGTGAGAGGTAGCATGTGATTGTTTCCGTGGATTGGCACGGAAATGTCAATATGAGTCTATGAAACTTTCCATGTTTCTGAGAACATATGACACGCTGAACTCCAGCATACTTCAAAATTAGTGGGAGCCTCCGTCGGGTGGGACATAACCCGATGCGCCTCCTACTGGTGCAGAACTATGCAAAGATGTGGGACCCCGTCGGGTGGTAGAAAACCCGGTCATGTACATCGAGACGTGGCTTAACTCGAGGCGGCCCGTGTGGAATGATATGGGACAAATGTTTTTACTTCCATATATATTATTATGAATTGTTCGCCCGTGCGGGCTGTGTCGTACGACACCATATGATTGATCTTTAGTTTTTGTGTAGTGACAGATACACTGACCACATGATCATATTGTGTTTAGAAATCGTTTGCGAGTGAACGTCATTAAGGCCACCGTTGAGACATATGCCGGAATACCTGCTTAGAATTTTTACTTTGTGAGGCACGTAGTGCCGACATATACTCCATTAATGCATCACCCACTTTTCTGTAAAATGGAACTGAGGATATGTAAAACTGCTTATGTTAGCTATCAAGCTCTGAGTTTGAACTAAGTTTTCAAATTTGGAGTAGGCTTTGAAGTCACCAATTCAAAAACAGAGTGTTCTGTTTTCTGCCAGAAAAAGACCTGAATTTGAGAGACCGTATCTCCCAGTAGAAAACTCCAATGAAGGTTTACCATATATGTATGGAAATTTTAGGAAGTCCTTCAAAACTTTTATGTTCAACTCCAGAACTGAATTCCCCTCTAACCTGTTCAAAACTTCAAAGTTCCAAAATCTGCCAAACTGGACAGAAACTGGAACACTCTCTGGACTCCTTACTGTTTTGACCATATCTCCCTTTCAAAAATTCAAACCGGGCCGTGCAAGAAAATTTTGGAATCCTTGTAATTTGTATTACAATTTTGTAATCTGTGTCTGTTGTAAATCATGAAGTTTTATATTTTGAAATTGTGCCGCAAAATCAGCATAAACAAAGGAGATGCTGTCAAAATTTTCAGAAAATCTGTCAGGTTTACAATGCCATATATTTTGAACCAGAAATGATCTGGAAGCAAAAAATACTTTTTGGAAATTTCTTGAAGTGTACTTCCACTTTGTAGTTCACCTAAAGATCTAATTCTGCCATTTACTGGGTTAAATTTGTGTTTGAGTACAAACTGGTCAGGTTTCAACAGAAACTTCATCGGTTTGGCATAATTTGGTCTTGTTATGAATCTGGTCCTCAATTTCACTTCGAGAAGTGTTGTAATGGATCAGTTGTTGATACTCAACCATTTACCAGTGAAATTGAGGGTTCGACCCACTCAAACACTCTTTTCTTTTATGGCCATGTTTGTGTCATATTGAAGATAAAAATGTGTATTCGCACGATAACGCGCATAACGTCCCGTCGCAGTCAACGATAGTCGAAATGAAATTCAATCCATGAAGTTCATTATTTTGGAATTCACTATTGTAACATTGGTCCAGGGATGATGTATTCTTTATCAATATATGTTATCGTTATGCAAGTTGGTTATTAATATGCACACTATTGTTTTGATCTTGGGTGATCTTACAATATCACGTCTCATGTTGGATTCATGGTTCTGACTGCAGAATGGTGCGCACCCATAACACGCTCGAGATCGGTGGTACGAGACAGGGAGGTGATGACTCACAACAGCAGAGAACTCATGATCAACGACAACCGACACCGCCACCGCCACCTCCTCCTCCGCTTACGTTGGCGGATGTGATTGCAGCAATGGTGGGTTCGCGCGACGAGCAGACCGAGCTATTGCGGACCCTGGTGCAGAATACGTCCCGTCAGTGGGGGCGTCCAGACGGGGGCAATCATCAGCCTCAACACTCCACCTACTCGGATTTATTGACGACTCATCCACCGGTCTTCAAGGAGGCCGATGAAAGTCTTGATTCTGACAACTGGCTCCGCACTAATGAAGCAAAGTTTGGGTTGCTCCAATGCACCGAACAGCAGAAGGCGCTCTTTGCGGCGCAGAAGCTTCACGGCTCCGCCGGCGCTTGGTGGGGGAATTACATCGCCTCTCTGCCGGCTGGTCACGCCGTGACATGGACCGAGTTCCGGAAGGCGTTCCACACCTATCACATGCCTCCCAGGATTATGAAATGCAAGCTTCAAGAATTCCTTGAACTCAAGCAAGGCGGGAGGAGTGCTCAGGAGTACTCCAAGTCCTTCAATTACTTGGCATAATATGTGCCGGATCATGTGAACATGGAGGAGAGGAAACGGGACTGTTTCTATCATGGTTTGAATGCAAAGATGAAGAACAAGCTCGCTTTGTTCAATCGCAGCACGTTCAATGATTTTGTCAACGCGGCGATTGTACAAGAGTATGCAACATGCGAGTTGGTAACAGAGAAGAAGAGGAGTGCTCCACAGGGCAACAGTGGTGGAGGTCCACAAAAATACTGAATGGTGTATCGATCGCCGCCCGGTCAAAGGTGGCAGCCACCAGACCGACCACCAATGTTCCGTGGCCGCCCATTCAACGCATCGAGCTTCCGACCACCCCAGCCACAGCAGCAACAGCAGCAGCAACAGAGGATGATACCTCGTGCACCCCCACAGCAGCAGCGTGCACCGGGTTTCCGTCCTCCGGTCTATGGTGGTCCGACACAATACACATGCTACAACTGTGGACGTGTCGGACATTTCTCCTACAACTGTCCGGACAAGCAAGGCAGCAGACATGCATTGTATCAGGGTGCTATTCAACCCCGCAACCATCCCAAGAAACCAAATACCAAACCCGGCAACATCCACCACATCGCCATTGAGGACGTACATGAAGGCAAACCCGTACTCGCAGGTATGTTTACTCTCATCGATCACCCCATTATCATACTTTCTGATTCTAGAGCCACCCACAATTTCACTAGTAGTTCATATGTTTTCAAGCACCAACTAAAAATATTTCATACTAAATATCCATACATGATTTGTTCCATGGGTGGGAAAATATCAGCTCATAGTATGATTCCTAAAGCACCACTGTGCATGGGTGGAAAAATATATCCAACCACTCTCATAATCTTAGATGGCCGAAAGATCAATGTCATATTAGGTATGTTGTGGTTACATCACCACGGTGCTGTTTTGGACATCGTTTCTCGAACCGCTCATTTGGATTCCCACTACACAGTCCACATACTCTCATTCTTGATCGGCCCGTTCAAGAAATCGCAGCAACGTACCACTCTGAATCCCTGAAGTTGGAAGACATTCCGGTGGTCCGTGAATACCCCGATGTATTTCCTGATGATCTACCGGGCATGCCGCCTGAACGTGATGTCGAGTTCAAGATTGAACTTGCGCCGGGAACCACACCGATCTCTCAAAGACCTTATCGAATGGCGCCCAATGAGCTAGCTGAATTAAAATAACATCTCAAGGACCTGCTGGACAAAGGATTTATTCGCCCAAGCTCCTCACCTTGGCTGCTCCGCGCTGTTCGTTAAGAAGAAGGATGGAACATTGAGGTTATGTGTGGACTATCGTCCGCTAAATGCCGTGACTATCAAGAACATGCATCCACTACCTCGCATCGACATTCTCTTCGATCAATTAGTGGGTGCTAAGGTATTTTCCAAGATGGATCTTCGGTCCGGATATCATCAAATCAAAATTCAGACGGAAGATATATTGAAGACGGCATTCTCAACGCGATATGGACTATACGAATATCTCGTCATGTCATTTGGTCTCACCAATGCTCCGGCCCACTTTATGTATCTTATGAACTCAGTGTTCATGCAAGAGTTGGACAAGTTCGTCGTGGTCTTCATCGCTGACATTTTGGTTTATTCCAAATAGGAGGAAGAACACACCGAACACTTGCATATCGTACTCCAACGATTGCGAGACCATAAGATCTACGCAAAATTCAGCAAGTGTGAATTTTGGATCAGTCAAGTGCCATTCTTGGGACACATTATTTCAGCCGAGGACATTGTTGTGGACCCAAGTAAAATTGTTCAAGTGCTGAAATGGCAATCTCCAAAGTCCGTACATGAAGTCTGAAGCTTCCTTTGTTTAGCAGGATATTATCAAAGGTTCATCCCGAGCTTCTCAAAAATTGCTAAACCAATGACAGAGCTGTTGAAGAAAGGTACCAAATACAATAGGAGTGAAGCATGTGAGAAGGCATTTCAAACATTGGTGAAGCATCTCACAACAGCCCCAGTCTTAGCTCAACCGGATATGAAGAAGCCATTTGATGTTTATTGCGATGCATCTGGCATCGGTCTTGGCTGTGTTCTTATGCAAGAAGGACGTGTGGTCGCATATGGATCACGGCAGCTCCGCAATCATGAACAGCATTATCCGACTCACGACTTGGAGCTTGCTGCCGTGGTGCTTGCTCTACAAATGTGGAAGCATTACTTGCTTGGAAATTTGGTTCACCTCTACACCAACCACAACAGTTTGATATAAATCTTCACTCAGAATGAACTGAACATGAGGCAACGAAGGTGGCTTGAGTTGATCAAGGATTATGAGATTGAGATTCATTATCATCCCGACGAAGCGAATGTGGTTGCCGATGCGCTTAGCCGCAAATCTCATGTCAATAACTTGACCATCCCACCTATGGAAGAGGATGAACCGATTCTATACTTGGTTCCATATGGATCTTTATACAGTATTGCTCTCATTCCAAGGATCCGAGATGATATTATTGAAGCTCAAAAGAAAGACAAGGGTATGTCTCACATACTCAAGAGGATGGACAGCTGTGACTTGAAGTGCTTTAGAAGAGATGAGCAGGGTGCTCTATGGTTCAAGAATCGGATTGTAGTGCCCCGTGACATGGAACTTCGAAAGAAAATTTGGACGAAGCTCACTTTTCTAAATATTCTATTCATCCAGGCAGCAATAAAATGTATCAAGACTTGAAGACTAAGTTTTGGTGGACACGGATGAAGCTTGAGATTGCTAAGTACGTATCCGAGTGTGATACGTGTCGGCAAGTGAAGGCCGGCCATATGAAGAAAGCGGGACAGCTGCAACCACTGAATATTCCGGCATGGAAATGGGAGGATGTGAGTATGGATTTTATCATCGGATTGCCACTCACATTCCGGAAGCATGATTCGATTTGGGTGATAGTCGATCGACTAACCAAATCAGCACACTTCATTCCGCTAAATGTCAGATTCAATGCCAAGAAATATGCGGTGTAGTACATATCAAGAATCGTGTGCCTACACGCCATTCCTTACACGATTATTTCAGATCGAGGCTCGCTGTTCGCTGCTCATTTCTGGGAGCAGCTGCACGCCTCGTTCGGTACTAAACTGATTAGAAGCTCCGCCTATCACCCGCAGACGATGGACAAACTGAGCGGGTGAATCAAGTACTTGATGACATGTTACGAGCGTGTGCCATCCACCACGATAAAAATTGGGATGATCATTTGCCGTTGGCGGAATTCTCATACAACAATGGTTATCAAGCGAGTATCAAGATGGCACCATATGAAGCCCTCTGTGGCCGAAAATGTCGCACCTCGCTGAATTGGTGCGAGTCCAGCGAAAGAGTGACCTTTGGGATTGATCTAGTCAATGAAGCCCGGAATAAGTTCGGATTATTCAAGCGAACTTGAGAGCGGCTCAATCTCAACAGAAAAATTATGCAGACAAGCGGCGTCGCCTGCTGCACTTTGATGTCGGGGATCACGTGTACCTCCGCGTGTCTCCGATGAAAGGAATTCACCGGTTCGGAGTAAAAGGAAAGCTAGCTCCCCGGTTTATTGGTCCGTTTGCTATTATGGAGAAGTGCGGACATGTGGCTTATAGATTGGAATTGCCAGAATCTCTTGCTGGTATCCACAACATTTTCCATGTATCTCAGCTCCGAAAATGTCTCAAGTTCACAGCTGCTGTCCACACGGATGAAATCGGCGAGTTACAACCGGATCTCACATACTCTGAACATCCGATTCAAATTCTCGACGAGAAGGCTCAAACAACGTGGAACCGCACGCTGTGGTTCTATAAGGTGTTATGGAGCAACCATGCTGTTGAATAAGGAACATGGGAATCCGAAGAATATCTTCGCTCCAACTATCCGGATTTCTTATCGTCTCATATCCGGTAATTTCTCTCCTATTTTCGTCTCTTCATTGTAATCTCGGGACAAGATTATTTTAAGGGGGGAGGAATGTAAGAGCCCTAATTTCCATAATTCAAAGTTCAGTTAGGACAAAAAATTTTGAATAATATAAAGCAATAAAAAGGAAATGAGAAAAACAAATACAATCAAACTCCAAATGAGGGAATTCAAAAAATAAACTTAGCTACTGTTCAAATGAAGTTAACATGAAGATTTGAGTTGAACAATGGATTCCAAATTTTCAAATACCCCCCTGCAAAATTTCATAATTTTTTATGCAAGTTTGCTATTTAATTCAATAGTTACATTGAATTCAACTCAAATTCAAATTCAAGTTTGAATTCAAATGAAACTTTGTCAAATCAACTATGGGAATTCAAAATCAAATTCTATATGATTAATCCAGCCATCCCACAAATATATAGAAATTTTTGGAATGAATGAGGTGGTAGAATTGATGGAGCGAGAATGAGGATGAGGTGGGACCCACTTGTCATGCAAAGCAAAGTGCTGTTTTTGCTCTCCAAGTGACACCATGTGCCATGCAAAGTCCAGGCAGCTTCTTGCACTGTTGATGTCGCCTCCAGCTGCCCCCAGCACGCCCTGACCTCCTCCTTATCCCGGTCCCTGTCCCTGACTCGACCATTTCTTCACCTTGAAGTCTCCAATGCCATTTTTACTTCTCACCCGAAATCTTCTCTGTCCAGCCGATTTGCAGCAAAGATACTCCGCGTTTAGCACTTTTCTTTGACTCTCTTCACTCCTCAATCTCTTGCGCAGATTTGTGATCAAGTTCTTGCACAGTTAGACCACCCCTGAAGCAGTTAAACATGAAACTGCGGCCGCCGGAAAAGGTCCCCTGTTTGTCGCCTCTCTGCTCATCGTCGACACGACGATACAGCCATCAACTCGTCTTGATCCTTGAAGGAAAAATGTGCGCAATTAAATGTAGAACATGCTCGTAAAGCTTCAGCTCATGCCATGCCTCGTAGCCCCCGTATTTCCATTTCTTCCGACGAGCTTCGGGTATGAGTAGAGTTGGTTCGCGCGCGAAATTCCTTTTATTCGGTAGATCATTCCTTGTGAACTTGTGCTTTGTTGTTCTATATGACCAGGCGCATCACCTCGAAGAAGATTCATCGAGTTTCATTGTGTATTCACGTCGGAATACCATTTTTCCCCTCCTCGGTCCATCGTCGCAACCATATTCTGAACCTCTTCTCTCCTCCTTATGGCCAGATCTTGTTCCCCATGCTTTTATCAAGCTTCCAGAAGTCTTCACGATCGATTTATCCCACCGTAGGGCTCGGCCAACATGGCCGAAACCCTAATCGCCGCCGCCTCTGTCGCACTGCCACTTCCGGCCACCTATCGCCATCGAGGGCTGCACCGCCGTGTTCTCCATCGGATTTTAGGTGGGGGCAGCAATTTTGGAGGGCCGGCGTGCCCTGGAATGGCCGTCGTCGAGTGGCCGCTGTCAGATGCCGCCGTGCTCCGCGCCCGAGCGCCGCTGTCGCAAGGTTGACGAAGGCCCGTGGGGCCCGACCGTCAGCCTAACGAACACGCGCCCCGGATCTGCTGCGCCCAATGGATCGCATATTGCTATGTCCTTTAATTCCATGGCCCCGTGTGGCTTCAACCCGATTGGTCCATTTTAAACCTGTGGGCCCAACCCTTTATTCAAATGTTTCCAATTGGAATTTTATTCCAGAAATTGCTCCAACATGGAAAATCCATATCTCCTAGAATACTTCTCAAAAAATTCCCACATAAATTTTATTAGAACCAGGATGATTATTACTTTCTGGTGGTGCACTTGGTTCTGTATGAAAATCAATAGGAATTGCTCCATATTTCAAATAAGCAAAATGCTTATAGAATTAATTCCTATAGTTATGCTCTTTGTAAAATTACCAAATTTTTCCATAACCTTCATTTGGATATCTCTGAACTCCAGTAAAAATTTCAGGGTCATTATACTTTATTTACATGGTCTGATCACCTGTGTATCCTCTATGCACATAAAAATAGACAAATTATTTAGAATTTGTACAGAAATTGTGCAAGCTTCTAAATTGAATATATCTAAGTATAAAGCTTAGAAATTTGTCAAACTACTTTTTTGGTTGGCTCTTTATCCACACTGACCAAAACTACAACCCAATTTTCATGAAAATCGCTAGATTTTCCTGTAGAACCCTTTAAAGCAAAATCATGTTTGATTTTTATATGATGATTCACTTCATAGAAAAATCTAAAATTTTGCCAAAATGTTCCTTAGTAAGTTTAAGAATTCCTGGAAAAATTTGATCTTCTTTAGAATTTATTAACCTCATTAAATCTTGAGATTTTCCTACCTGCTCATAGAATGCCCAAAAACAACAGAAACATTTCAGAAATTTGTCCAAACTTCTAAATTCAATATCTTACAGTAGAATGCTTATATAATTGTGAAACCAATTTTCTTGAGTCACTCTTGACCTCCTCTAAACAGAACACAAAATTTTGGCCGTGGTAAAGTTCCAGTTTACCCATGAAAATTCTGTAAATGGTTTATATACATTGAATTTTATACAACAGAGACTTCCATGAACCTAGCCCAAATTTGGCCAGAACCTCACCCATAGGTCCTAGTGTCCTCTGAAAAATTTCCAGAACCAGTGACCTTTATTTAATATACTTAACTGTATTTCATTTCAGCTATACAATAATACCTATTTTGATTCAATTGCATTTTTCCTTGCATATCGAATAGTTGCAGACCTCGAGGAGTCCCCGGAGCCATTGGAAGTCATCAACCCGGAGACTAACTTTACTCCCATCTCGCAGCCAGGCAAGCCCGGTTTGCATTTAACAGCGTTTTAAATTTTATTTGTATCACACTATATGGTTTAGGATGTATGTGCATTAAGTCTAGAATTTTCTTGGAGTTTTCCACATGCATGACAAGAGAACCCATGACAGAAGGGTAGATGCTTAAGTCCTTGATGTGTCCATGCTATGCTTAATGGTATAGTTGCTTTGGTAGAAGTCGAGTAGTTGGAATCTACTCGCAAGTTCAGGAATTGGGTTCTCATGGCATTGGTCGAGTGAGAGATTCACCATTTGATTAAATATGAGATCGGGCGTGGATTAAGAGAAGCAAGAAATAGGGACCTGTGAGCTGTAGCTGTGCCTGTGTCGGTCAAGGACTGATCTGTGTGCGGCCCTGTTGAGCAAGTTTGAATGTACCCAAGGCATACTGGATATATGGGACCCAATAAACCGATGTAACTTGTCCACCTTAGCGTCGAGGCATACCCTACCTCCTTATAGGTGTGGTTTGAGAGCAGCAAGGTGTAAAGCTGCCAGCGGGTATGTCGTACTCCGTGTGGGGGCCTCCTGCTCGTAGCGGTGGGACCGGTTCGGCGTGTAGGTAGCGGGTGAAAGGTTGTTGCATACAACATGAGTGGAGTGTGCCATCGCAGCTCCGAGTGTAGGTGTATGTGTTGTTCTATTCATGTATCCTTGCAGGTGTATATCGATTCGAGTCGCCGTCCCTTGCGGTTATTGAGTACCGCTTGTTCACTGAGTCATAGCGTAGTTAATTGTTTGGAGCTGAATATTATTGAATCATGCTTTATGGAATAATTATGTTTTGATGCTTGTATGTTTAGATCAGATTGTTCACTAAAATTCAGATTCATGAAGCCTTAATTTGCTGCTAAAACCTGAAAGTAAGGACTAACATTTAGGCAAGTCTTTTATTGCAAACTATCGTTCTATCTTATGTATATCCTGCATATAGAGTTCCATGCTTAGTGGAGACAGTTAAGTCTTGCTGAGCCTTCATGCTCACAGTTGCTATTTTAAGTTCGCCGGTGAGGCGTTGCCCCTGTTGGGGTACACGGCCGAGTGGGAACCCTGAACGCCGCCGTGATGTTTTTTGTGTGCTGCCAGTGTGATTCTGTTCTAGGGCTGAACGGAATGACTTTTGCATAGCTTATGCTTGAGTGTCGAGATCTATGAACTTATCTTCTGCTGTAGTTTATTTAAATGTACATTATTTGTAAAAGACAAAGCTTGTATAATACTATGTTGTTTATGTAATATGATGTATCTTTATCTGTGTGCTGTTGGGTGCCGCATTGCATGGCACCACCCAATTGCGATTCTTGGAATGTCGGGACTCCGGTCCCCACATGCTGCTACAGATGGAGGTTGTCCTTCAAATTTCTTTAGGAGAGACATATCAGCAGCCGGTTGGTGAGAAAGAGCAGCCACAAAAGTGGGGAGCCAACCTTCAAAGGTCGGTGAGCACTTTCCTCGAGCTGGTGAGAAAGAGCGGTCACAAAAGCACGCTCCTGCTCCAGGGCGAGAGCAAGTGCCCGCTCGCGCTCGCGAGAGGCAGCCAGAGCCGTGAGGACACCAGAGGTGTCTGCAACCATCATGGTGGTGCTGTCGACGCCGTAGAGTTGGGCAGTGGCTGCACTATGAGCAGCGGCGGCGCCAACAATAGGTGCGGTCATCGCTAGCAGGACAGTGGCCGTGGTGTCCACGTTCGACAGTGACTCGAGTTCGATAATGAACGGGGGTGTAGACTGCATGAGTCCAGCAGGTCCATTTGGTCCGGAGCCCGTGATGAAGGCGACAACAGTGGGGCCAGCAAGTGGGTCGTTGGCTCCCGGACCAGTCGCTGGGACGTAGGCGTGCCGAGCCACGACAACGAGGAGCGCACCGGCGAGGGGGCATGCCTCGGCCAGGGTGGCCGTGACACCCAAGGATTTCCCGCCGTCGACCATTATGGAGGCACTGACCAGGGGATGTACGGCGACCGGCGGCTGTAGTGGCGGCTCCACGCTGGCTAGAGGGCGCGTGCCAGCCAGGGCGTCAGCCAGAGGAGGGGTGAATGTGCATCTAGGCATCCCTTGTGGGTTTTGGTTGATTTATGACAAATAAGTGAGATCCTAAAAAAATTGATGAGATGAGAGCAGGTTTTAAATAAATTAGGAAGAAAGCACAAAAAAGGAAGGAGAATGAGGATCTAAAGTGAAAAGAGCACAAGAGTTGAAAAGATTAGATTATTTTGTATGGAGTGTGTTGGATAAACACACCCTAAGAGATCAAGTGAACAAATAATTCAACTCACTACACAATTCACAAGAAAATCGAACTAGTCCAATATACACCGGACTAGTCTGATATCTCTCTGACTAAGACCAGACTAGTCCCCCCCTAGTGCGGACTAGTCCTCAGCACTTCATGCTTGCACAATACCGGACAAGTCCGATATCCATCAGACTAGTCCAATAAACCTCTGACTGAAATCGGACAAGTCCTCCAAATCTGGACTTGTCCTTAGCCCCATAATTTTTCACTACACCGGACAAGTCTGATATCTGCTGGACTAGTCCGAAAACTCTCTGACTAGAATCGGACAAGTCCCTCCAAGTGTGTACTTGTCCTCAGTTCTTCACGGTGTTTATCACATCGGACTAGTTCGATATCAACTGGACTAGTCTGAAAAGTTTCTGACTAAAAACGAACTAGTCCGGTATATCTCAAAACATAGGATTTTCCACACGCCGCACACCATACTAGTCCGGAGTCCACCACGGACTAGTCCGGACATCGCAAACCCTAACGGTAACCTTCGAAAACCCTAGTATAAATAGAGTTGTACGGCCATACAACCAACTCTCTCGACCCCTTGCGCTGTCACACCTTCCAAGAGCCCAAAATACACATCTCTCCACACATTCTAACCCTAAAAGGATCAAATCTTTGAGGATTAGCAATTGATCAAAGGAGAGACTTGTTCTACACATCTTGAGCTCTTGGGTTTAATCTGTCGCACACTCTTTTTGTTTATTGTATATCATTTGAGTGTGTTTAGTGGTTTTCTTCTTTGTAATTCTTGGAGAGCCCTCAACTTGTCAGAAGGCCCCTTGAACAAGTTATTTGCACCTTTGTGATTAGTGGAAGAGAATCATCCTCCATGGCGATTCGACGAGGGTAGGGTTGGCGAAGACCCGGTCCTCCGTGGACTCCTGAACGTGGGGATAAAATCTTGTCTCACACAGTTTTTGTTTCATTGTTCATCATATTCTAGGGTTTACATAATCTTGTGTAACTCATGTTTAAACATTGGAATTAAAGTTGATCTTTGCCATACGTTGTTTCATTATTGTAATACATTCAAGTTGCAAATTACTTTCTGCTGCATAGGGTACTAGAAGTGAATTTATCGATTAATCTTTATCTTTCTAGTCCACGCATACCGGACTAGTCCGATCTCCCTGTATTTGATAAATTTGTTAAGTGTTTTAGGGCTCGACAAAAGTTCAAAAAGCCTATTCACCCCCTCTAGGCTACATTCAATTGGTATCAAAGCCAAACTCTTCAAAAGAGACTCACCGCTTGAAGAGATGATGCCGGACATCAAGGATGTACACAAGAACTTCAACAACGAGAAGGGCGATGATGAAAAGGCCCAAAAGCTGGAGAAACTCCTCAAAGCCATTCAAGACTGTGAGGATGATGACGAGGAGATGCTTCAACTCAAGGCTCTTCTACAGAAGAAGGCTCTCTCCCCAAAAGGGAAGAAGAAAATCGATGATGAAAAGAAGAAGGGGTAGTCACACATACTACTCCCAATATCCTTTTGCCTATGAACGTCTAAATTCTAACAATAGTCACTACCTATCAATTCCTTTAGGGAAAACACCTTTCTTTGATGGCAATGACTACTCAATGTGGAGGCAAAACATGAAAATGCACCTCATATCTCTTAACCCAAGTTTGTGGCATATAGTGTGTACAGGGATAGATATCCCAGACGATGATGAAGAGCTGACTCCAAGACAAGAACAAGCCATTCATCGAAACGCCCAAGCCGCAGCTGTGATCACTTCTTCATTGAGCCGAGACGAGTTCACCAAGGTCGATGGACTCGAAATTGCCAAGGAGATATGGGACACTTTACAAACCGCACATGAAGGTGATCGCCATGTATGTGAAGCCAAGATTGAAATGATTGAAGGTGAATTGGGAAGATTCACTATTGAAGAAGATGAATCACCACAAGATATGTCAATCGATTGAAGTCTCTAGTCAACAAAGTTCACGCATATGGCAGCAAGAAGTGGAATGATCATGAAGTCGTGAAGTTGATACTTAGAGCATTCATGCCTCGCAACATGACCCTTTGCTCTATGATTAGAGAAAGCCTCGGGTATCGGAAAATGACCCCGGACGAACTTCTTGGGAAGATTATCAACTTTGAAATGATGGAGAAGCAAGCCAAGCATGTCAAGGAAATTGCCGATCTTACCTCGGCAAAGAAGAAAGGAGTTGCCTTAAAGTCAACTTGCAAACCCATATTAAAAGAAGCTCGAGAAGCTCATTGAGAAGATGAAAGTGATGATGAAAGTAGTGATATCAATGAACGACATGATATTGTTCATGCAGAAGTTCAAGAAAATGATGAGAAGAAGAAAGGGTGGTAACTCAAACGAAGGAAGACAAAGGGACAAACAGAGACCCAAGATGAGATGGGCGTGCTACAATTGCGGAGAATATGATCACTTCACAGTAGATTGTCCACATGAAGAAAATAAGAGGAAGACTAAGGACAACAAGCCTCAACCAAAGAAGATGTTCAAGAAGAAGAAGCAATATGACAATGATGAATACTCATCCGAAGAAAATAAGAGGAAGACTAAGGACAACAAGCGCATCTAGGGAAGGAGTGGGACTCCAATGATGAATACTCATCCGAAGAAGAAGAGGAGATGGTCACCATAGCCATCAAAAAGACTACCAAGAGTTCCACTCTCTTCCCAACAATGGGCGCATGGAAGGACAATGACAACACATGTCTAATGGCCAAGGATGGTAAAAGAAATGTAACAACTAAATCTTCATCCTCGCATTCCTTTACTAGTGATAGTGATAATTCTAGTGAGGACGATAGCAGTGATGAAAGTGAATACATGCTTAGGGGTTTAGACAAAAAGACTGCTGCTAAAATGAAATTTTTACTTGGTAAGATTGTTGATAAGGAGAAGTTGGTCAATCGTCAGGAAGATATGATCATCTCCCATGGAGGAATATCTTGAGATTGAAAAGATTCTTGAACTTGAAAAGGAGCAAAGTAAATCACTAGAACTTGAGTTAGCTTCAAGCAAGGAAGCTTGCTTGAAGTTAAAAGACTCAAATGACACCATCAAGGATGAACTTGCTAACTTAACCAAAGTTAACAAGATCCTTGAGGTACAAGTTGAGTCACTCAAGAAAAGTGGTTCTTCATCCTCTTCAAGCTCACCTTCTCAACATATAAAATCTGAAACTATTATTACTTGTACTTGTGCCAAAAGTAACACTAACTTGAAGGAAAAGCCAAACTTGACAAAGGACAAGCATCCTTCCCAAAGTGGCATATTTGAAAAGGAGAAGGTCAAGTATGCACGCAGTGCATACTCGGTCACAAGACCTCCTAATGTCAAATATGGCATTGGGTATTCTTATGGTGAAAAGCAAAATGCTAGAAGCCACAAGAATAATAGGGAAAGCATTGCATTTGTCAAGGGAAACTCCTCTCAAGTTGGAAAACAAGATAACCTTGATAAAATGAACATTTTTAACTCATATGAACAACAAGCTTTATTTAGAACATTTGACGCTTCATATGCACTTATGAAAAGTAATCTTGGAAGAGTTTACGCTAAATATGTTGGGCCACACCATGGTAACACCAAGTCTCATGTGTGGGTTTGCAAATCACTTGTGACTAACCTCAAAGGACCCTAGCAAGCTTGGGTACCTAAGACCAAGGCATAATTTGTTTTTTGCAGGCTTATTCATCCGGTGGAGCAAAATGGGTGCTAGACAGTGGATGGACCAATCACATGACCGGAGAAAGAAGAATGTTTGTGGAATATGAAGAAAATGAAGATCCAAGCGAAGGCATTTACTTTGGTGATAATAGTCAAGGAAGAGTGCTTGGTACTGGTAAAATTGCAATTTCATGACAACATAATCTTTCTCATGTATTACAAGTTGACTCCTTGGATTATAGCCTTTTGTCCATATCTCAATTATGTGACAAGGGTTATAATTTTTTATTCACTAATGAGGGTATGACCATCTCTAGAAGGAGTCATAACACGGTTGCATTCAAGGGTGTGTTAAAGGGAAAACTTTATCTGGTTGACTTCAACAGAGATAAAGCCGAACTTGACACATGCTTGATTGCAAAGACCAACATGGGTTGGTTGTGGCATAGACGGCTAGCACATGTTGGTATGAGGAATCTTCAAAAACTCCTTAAAGGCGATCACATCCGAGGTTTAAAGGATGTTGTTTTTGAGAAAGATAGGCCTTGTAGAGCGTGCCAAGCCGGGAAGCAAGTAGGAGCACCCCATCCCGCTAAGAATGTGATGACTATAACAAGACCGTTTGAGCTCCTCCACATGGATCTATTCGGTCCAATTGCTTACATAAGCATCGGCGGTAATAAGTATGGTTTAGTCATTGTCGATGATTTTTCATGACGTGGGTTTTCTTTTTACATGATAAGATAGAAACTCAAGGAACCCTCAAGAAGTTCATCATGCATGCTCGAAATTCATTCTCACTGAAGATCAAGAACACACGAAGTGACAATGAGACAGAACTCAAGAATACTCAAGTTGAAGAGTATCAAGATGAGGAAGGAATAAAGCATGAGTTTTCGGCACCATACTCTCCTCAGCAAAACGGAGTAGCCAAAAGGAAGAACCAAACACTCATTGAGATGGCGAGGACAATGCTCGATGAATACAAGACATCAGACCGGTTTTGGGATGAAGCAGTTAACACTGCTGTCACGCCATAAAGCGACTCTATCTTCATCGTCTACTCAAGAAAATCTCGTATGAACTACTCACCAGTAACAAACCAAACATTTCTTACTTTCGAGTTTTTGGTTCAAAATGATATATTCTCAAAAAAGAAGCCTGGGGCTTTGAAGTTTGCTTCTAAGTCCGATGAAGGTTTCTTACTTGGCTATGATTCGAACTCCTACACCTATCGTGTCTTCAACAAGGCCTCCAGACTTGTTGAAGTAGCATGTGACGTAGTGTTCAATGAAACTAACGGCTCTCAAGAAGAGCAAGTTGATCAATGTGTGATAGATCAAGAAGAAGCTCCATGTGATGCATTGAAAAGAATGGCATTGGGCGACGTTCGACCACAAGCACCACCTCCAAAAGCGAATGAAGAAGATGAACCACAAGTGGAGGGAAATGATCAAGGGGGAGCTTCCACACAAGATCAACATCAAGGAGATCAAGATAATTAGAACAACAATGAGGGCAAGCATCCAGGGGGAGACGAAGAAGATGGTGATAATGGGGATTCAAGACCACAAGTACCACATCCAAGAGTACACCAAAGCATCCAAAGAGATCACCCCGTCGACAACATAATCAGTGACATCCAAAAGGGAGTAATAACTTGATCTCGGATAGCTAATTTTTGTGAACACTATTCTTTTGTATCCTCTTTGGAACCATACAGGGTTGAAGATACATTAAAAGATCTAGATTGGGTGATGGCGATGCAACAAGAGTTGAACAACTTCAAAAGGAACGAAGTGTGGGAGCTTGTTGAAAGATCCAAGTCCAACATCGTCAGCACTAAATGGGTCTTCCACAAAAAGCAAGACGAACATGGAGTGGTAACAAGGAACAAGGCACGACTTGTGGCCAAAGGGTACTCACAAGTCGAAGGTTTGGATTTCGATGAGACTTTTGCTCCCATAGCTAGGCTTGAATCGATTCATATATTACTTGCATATGCCACTCACCATGATTTCAAGCTTTATCAAATGGACTTGAAAAGTGCCTTCCTCAATGGACCAATCAAGGAGGACGTGTGCGTGGAGCAACCACCCGATTTTGAAGATCAAGAGTACCCCGACCATGTGTACAAACTGCGTAAGGCTCTCTGTGGCCTCAAACAAGCTCCCAGGGCTTGGTATGAGTGCCTTAGAGATTTTTTGATTGAAAATGGCTTCAAAATCGGTAAAGGTGATTACACATTGTTTACTCAACACTTTGATGATGATCTCTTCGTTTGTCAAATCTATGTTCACGATATTATATTTGGTTCATGTAACAAATCTTTTTTCAAGAATTTAGTAAGATTATGACAGATAGATTTGAGATGTCCATGATGGGAGAGTTGATACTTTTGGGATTCTAAGTAAGGCAACAAAAGGACGGGACGTTCATAAGCCAAACAAAGTACACTCAAGACATTCTCAAGAAGTTTGGAATGGACAAAGCAAAGGCCAAAAAGACTCCCATGGCAACAAATGGACACTTGGATCTCAATGAAGAAGGACCAAACGTGGATCAAAAGGTATATCGCTCCATGATTGGTTCCTTACTTTATTTATGTGCATCTAGGCCTGATATCATGTTGAGTGTATGTTTGTGTGCAAGATTTCAAGCCAATCCTAAGGAATGACATTTGACAGCCTAAAATGGATCTTGCAATATTTAGTTCATACACCGAACCTAGGCCTTTGGTATCCCAAAGGTTCAAAATTCAATCTTATTGGATACTCCGATGCAGATTATGTCAGATGCAAGGTAGATAGAAAAAGTACCTCCGACACTTGCCAATTCCTAAGTAGATCCCTAGTTTCTTGGTCCTCCAAGAAACAAAATTCTATTGCCTTATCCACAGCTGAAGCAGAGTACGTTGCAGCCGGGAGTTGTTGTGCACAACTTCTTTGGATGCAACAAACTCTAAGGGATTACAGTTACAATATGAGTCGTATTCCACTCCTTTGTGATAATGAGAGTGCCATTAAAATTGCCCATAACCTCGTTGAGCACTATAGAACCAAACAAATAGACATCTGACATCACTTTTTGAGATATCACTCTATGAAAGGAGACATAGCTATTCCCCATGTCAACACTGTAAAACAACTAGCCGATATCTTTACCAAGCCACTTGATGAAAAATGCTTTTGTGAGCTCGAAATGAACTAAATATCCTTGACCCTCAGAACGTGGCTTGAAAACTTGCATACCTTTATGCCATCTTCCAAATCATGTTGATTGTGTTGAAAAATCATCTCTCTCTATTTTCTCCGAAAAACTATGTTAATTACTTGATCTTGGTGAATTATGGTCATAGCTTGATTGTTGTATGTTTACTGATCATATTCATCAAGATTATTTGTGTGTTTTTGCCCCTATTTTTTCTTTTTAAGAACCTTCGAATATATACGAAAGGCCTATATTTTTTCTGTCCAGCTGACCACGGACTAGTCCGTGGTTACTCTAGACTAGTCTGCACACTGCACACTAGTCCGCTGAGTTTTCCGGTAGTCCGGACCAGTCCGGTCTGACCACAGACTAGTTCGATTTTTCGACTCCATAACCCTAGGGCCGGCACAACCCTAATCTTCTTCCTCCTCACAACTCCTCTCACATTCTCTCTCTTCACTCGAGTGCTACCAAGGCGATTTCGCAAAATCTCCATCAAATCCACTCAAGTTACAGTGGGATTTGGTCTCCATTGCAAGGGAATCGAAGACCACAGACTAGTCTGCATCAACAAACTCCTCAACGCCTCAAATTGAAGGATTTGGTAAATTCATCTCCAAACCCTAGAATCTTTGGTTTTCTTTGTTCTTGCTCAAAAAGCTTAGCACTTCTGGCCAATATATGCTCTAGTGATGTATTCCATTTAACCTAGAACACTTTTGCATTGAGTAATCTAAAATTTCATCAAGTTAGGTTTTGAACAGCCACATAATGGACTAGTCTGTTCTCAGGGTGGACAAGTCTGGTATGCCCTGATCAAACCCTAACTTATATATTCAATGCAATTTCTTGTCATCCTTGATTATCCATATCCATTATATCTTCCTTGTCAGAATCATGTCGAACTCAAATGAAGATATCTCTGACTTCGAGGCTGAGATGGATCAAGAAGTGTTGCCTCGTGTCTCAGAGTTTCGCTCCAACAAAAGACAAGAGTGTGCTGTCGAGCCTTCGCCCACCCCACCTAGTGTAAAATCCCGCTTTTCGGAGGAACCAAAAAATGCAAAAATGTGAACTCAAAATTTTTTAAAGTGGACTTGGAAATCCAAACTCACATGTACTATGTGAGTTAACCAATGTTCACTAAAAATAGGAACTTGTTAAAACTTAAAGCCTTAACTAGATTATTCCACCTAAAAGATTAACAGTTCGAATGTTAATTCAAACTCAAGTTCTAAGATCGACTGGAGCAACATCATGGAGTTCCCAGCTACATTGACGATATGTAGTATCTTCGAGAACTTTCATCCTACTCTTTTGTCTAGACCAGTGAAAATAATAACATGGGTGGGGCCCACTTATCGGGTGTCCCACCAACCAACTTTCATCAAACGTTGTTTGGTTTCCTCTTCTGCTCGTGCTTATCAGGAACCATCTCGATGGGTGTGCCAATGATGCTTCATGCACAAGCTAGTTTTGAGGCTGTCCTTATCGTCTATCCCGACAGTACCCACGTGCTCTCTCTCTACTTCGACATGGCACCAATTAGATATTTGAGTTCGTAAGGAATAAAAATCCAAACAAATTCGAGCTGAAAGTTTGAATTTCAAAAATGTAGGGATTAAGACCCTTAATTGATTAAGGCCAATTATTTAGGATTTCTATTCGTTTTTAGAAAAGAGAATAGAAAAAGAATAAAAGAAAAAGCCTAGGGTGCTTTCGAATTCAAATTTGAATTTGAAATTCCATTGATTCAATTTTCAAATCTGGTTCAAAATTTTGGATTATCCACATATTAAATAATCAGCCCCATGTTATCTTGGGTTGAGCCCAATTAATCATTGTTTTGAATCTGGGGAAAGAGGAAAAGTGGATATTATCAAGTGGTGGGGCCCACATGTCATACTTATCCTTAGAGGTAAAAAAATCGATTTTGCTTCTTCTTCCTCACTCCCGTGGAACACACCCATCCCTGCTCTTCCTCCCTCCGGCTCCAGAGCCTCACTCCTGGCTGAGCGCCTTGCTCCCGCCCCTGCTGGCCAGCACCGCGCCTGCTAGCCGCTCGTCCCCGGCTGCGCCTCCTCCCTGCCGCCGCGCTGTCGCCCCACACCGGCCGTCGGCTCACCCCCCCTGTCGCTCCTCCTCGTCGCACCGCGCGAGCCCCAACATGCACGCTGTCTAGCCACGCCGCCTGGCCACCTCCCGGCCGCCGATTGTCGTGCTCCTTCTGGCGAAGCCGCGCCGCTTGCGCTTGCCAAGGTGCCCCATTCTCCAGCCGCCAACTCCTCACCACCTTCGGCTCCCCTGCTGCGTGCCGCTTCCGACGCCCGATGGCGCCCTGCCCCTGCTCAGTCCGCCGTCGCGGGCCACAAGCCGCTTTGACACGCGCGAGTGCGCTGCCTGACGCGAGCGCCCAGCAGCCACGACCTCCGCTTTGGCTTCCTCCACCGCTCGAGCTCGCCTCCACGTTGCCCCAGCAGCGCCACCGCAGCTTGCCTCACCACAGGTTGACGCTGCCACGGAGTTCCGCGCAGCCGCGCTCGTCCTCTATTGCCAACGGCGTCCAGTCGCCTCTGTCGCTCGCCGGCACGAGTCGTCCTCGCCGTCACGCGCCTCCTCCGGCTCATTGTCACCCAGGTTAGTCCCCGCCCCTCACTTCTGTTTCCTTCCTTGTCCCTCAGCTCTGAGCACACTGCCACCTACTATGGCCGCGGTCTCCAATCTTCTGAGCCTCTGATCTGTGGCTGCACGTCGTCGCTCGAGTGGGTGTCACCGCCGCAGTTCTTTCATCTTTCGTGGCCACCGCACATTGCGTTTCCCGGTTGAGTGCCTAGTCGCTGGCTGTCCCCACTGTACTGCAGCCATCGAGCTCTTCCCTTTGGCTGTGTCATGTCCATGTGTGTCTTACCGTCGGTCTGGCCGGTCGTCACCTCACAATGGCACCATCGCGCACGACATCTTGGCCGTGTTCTCTGATGCTCGCGTTTCACGCCCCACCGCCCATATCACGTCCTGCGCCAGCCATGACTCCGCCATGTGCATACCTGTAGCTATGCTCTGCTCCTCGACTTTCCCTCCACTATCCTCCTTGCTGGCCAGTGTTCTCACGTCCTGCAAAATCGTTGGTTGCCTCTACGTCGCGTTCCACCTTGAATGGAACATGCTCGATGAAATTCCTATAGTTCAAACCACGGATGTTGGTGACCACCGATGACTTGTGGTTAAGTCATGCGAGAAAGTTGCGACCGACAAGGAAAACTAGACCAAGGGGAACCTTGAATAAGAGTTTCTTGATTGTGTTGATGATGTTTCCTAACCGTCCACAGAATTGCTTAATTAGATGTGTCGTTTCATCAGCGACAGGTTCGTCGAGTCGCTTGCCGACGATCGAGTCGACATCACAAACCTTGAAACTCATAAAGTGGTGTTTGGGATTCCGCTCACCACCATGGACAAGTCCGGGTCGATGTGAACGTCGATGAGATGATCTTCCCGAGATGGCAAAACATGTCGTTGCGACATAGTAATGCCTTATGTTCGAGTTCCAGGAGTTCACCGAGCTCATCTGGACAATCTTGCAAAGTACACTGCAATAGTGTCATGTAAGAACTCGGACGATGCTTGCAAAGATAGTTATAGCAACTGATTTACCTAAAGGTCATTTGAACGTTGTCTTGGTACTCATGTTAGGTTAGCAGTGCTTGTGATGACTCTTTGAGTACAAGAAATGCCGATCTCACTTCTTTTCCAAGTGTCGCTTGGGTTTCACGTTGATTCATCCTAATTCAGAACCCTGCGACCACACTTGTCACTTAATTAGGTTTACTCCTTAATTAGTTTGTGTAACTTCATTGGTCGACTTCTGAGTCACGACCTCTTGTTGCACAGTTCACTCATGCCTTAAGCTTTCAATGCCCCACCTTGATCGCTTAGTCCTCCTTACATCACTAAGTCCGGTATTTCAATATTATACCTCTTAAGTGGCATAGATTCAAGTGTTGTCTACTAAGTCACAATGTTGCCTTACATTGTACCTTTCTGTTCATACCAACAATATTATGTCCACCTTGACTCATCCTCTGATTACCCACACAATAGAGCCATACCTATCCTTCCTAGTCAAACTCCTTGTTCCTAAAGTTTACGCCACCTCCTAGAGTCTATTATTAAGTTACCTTAATTATTTATATGCATATCATGTCGATAGGAACGTGATGATAGATGATCGACAAGAAGCTTCACTTGGAGTAGAAGGCCAGGGTGTCCATCTTGAAGTCCCTTGGCGGAATCTCCGGAGAAATACAAGCTATAACAACTGTCATTGATATATAGTCGCAAACTGAGGCAAGCCCCAGTTTGCATTTAAAAGCTTTACAGAATTTTACAGTCTTTATCACCTTATGTATTAAGTTTGATATGTGCATTACGTATAGGGTGATTGACACTCCTCTTGCATGACCAAATATCCCAATGGTTGGTTGGAACGGTTGATAGTTGACCTGTAGTAACTGCCATGCTAATGTATAGGAAATCTGGTAGAGGTCGAGTAGTCGGAATCTACTCGCGAGTGATGTAGGACATTTCACATGGTTATGATATAGCAAACACTCGAGAGATGAACCTGAATTGGAGATCGGGCAGGGGTTGGATAGGGAGCAACGAGACGTGGTCTCGGGTGCATAGCCCTGCCTGTGTTGATTAAGGATCGATCCGTGTGCGGCCCCGTTGGACAAGTTTGAACAATACCGGTTGCATAATGGGATAATGGGGCCCAATAAACTGATGTAACTTGACGAATGGAGTTGAGAAGGCAAAACGTGATGTCTCTTCTAGCGGGCAACTTCGATGTGTCCGTGTAGGGGACCTCTTGCTCGAGATGAAGGCTTGTTTTGATATTGGGGTCTCTTGTGAAAGGTGGCCGCATACAACGCAATATGGAGAGGACGTAGGGTCGTCCACGCTGGTGTATGCCTCGTGGAGTCCGGGCGTGTCCTGATTGCAATCACCGTCCCTCGCGGTAATAAAGTATCACTTGTTCATTGTGTCGTGATATAGTAAATAAGAGTAGTTGGAACATGATGAAAATCCTCTATTGATAATTATATATTATTGTATTGTAACCACGTATCGGTTAGCTGTAGCACAATTAAAGTTTATAACTTCTCAACACTTAACCTGTCTACGGCTTATGTGCTTTGGGCATGTCATGTCATCAATGAAGCGTTTCTTGTTTGATTGTTGAGTTTATGATGTGCCATGCCCAAGGAATGTCATTTTCTATTTAAAACTTGAAAAATAAGTATTTACTATTAGGCGAGTCCTTTATGCAATTCAACTTTCCTATATTACTGTCCCCTTGCATGTAGTGTCTCATAGATAGTGATACGGGTCAGTCTTGCTGAGCCTTATGCTCAAGTTTGTGTTTTAATGATTTTTGCAGGTATTAGGTTTATTTCTGCTGTTTAGGTTGTACATGAGACCTCGAGGTGTCGAGATGAATCTCATGTGAACCACGCTGTTGTTGAGTGTTCTTCATGTTGCTAGTGAGAAGCGTCCTAGGGCATGTACGTCTTTTCTCCTTCTTGGTTAAGTGAGATTATGAGTATGTATTTTCCGTTGCATGTGTACTTCTGTTCTACATTTTTTTGTAAAATCTTCTTATTGTGAAATAAAAACTTTGCTTGTTTCGCATTCTTATCGTGTGTGCTGTTAGGTGCCGCATCGCACGGCACCACCCAATGAGATCCTTAGACGTCGGGACACCGGTCCCCACACCAAGGGTGCGTCGAAAGGTTCCGGCCAAGAAACTAGCTTCAAGAGCAAAAGATACAACTGGTCCTATCTCGGTGGCTCCACGCCAAACCATGGGCAGAGGAAAGGGACTTGCTTCCGACCCGATTGGTCCCCTGAAGATGACAGCTCCAAGACAGGGAAATAGGGACCCCTTGGAGGAGAAGTTCAATGGCAAAGGGAGTGATGTAGCATGAAATCTAAGGAAGATTGATGCCTATGGCTATGGCAAAAAGGCAACTAACCCGAGATTTTGGAGTAACTTTCACTCGGACTACTACAATACTGTGTATCTCCAAATGAAGACTCCAGTGGTCCGCATCCAATGGATTGACTGGAGCCACTTTGAAAGAAAGATATGTGATGCTTTTAATGAGGTGGTAGAGGCTGCAGAGAGACATGGTTTGAAGGACTTGTTTTCTTTCAGATGCAACTGGAACGATGAAGTCATTACTCAGTTCTATGCAACTTGTTATTTTTCCAGCAATGAAGAAGAGAGAGTGACTTGGATGGCCCATGGATCCAAGTGCACAGTTACTTATGCTGAGTTTGCTCGGCTACTGCACCTTGAGGACACCGACAGCAATGAGATTGTGATTCACAATTTTGGTGTTTTGGAGAAGGATAAGATGTACTTTCTTTATGACACTCACCTCAAATACAATCCTCCCTCAACCAAGAACATGAAGCCTTTCATCATGCTCAATAGAGTGCTCCGGAAGACAATTGCTCCAAAAGATGGAGATGCCGGGAGTGTCCAAGGTTACTTGAGAAGCTTGATGAAAGTGATTAGCAAGAAGAGGAATTGATATCTTCAATTACATCTGGAATGATATGGTGAACATCTCCTGCACACCAAACTGCTCTTGTGGCTATGCACCATTCTTGATGTTCACATTGAAAAAAAAAACATAGGAATTGAGTTTGTGAAGGATGTAGAGCATACTCCTCTAAGGCCTCAAAAGCCTCCTCAAGCCTCTCTCCCAGCTGCTCCCTCACCTGCCTCGAGTAAGGAACACCCTGAGAAAGCTCAAGATGATGCAAGGCCTTCCACTGGTGCTAGGGCGCCTCCATCTAGTGAAGGGTCCGCTAGTGGAATCATGAAATACTTGGCAGCTATCTTTGGCTCTTGCAGCAAAGCTGAGGTGAATATTCATAAGATGAAAAAGGCAAGAAAAGATCAAATGAGATACATGAAGGACAATGTCAAAGCCATTTGTCAAAAACTGGAGATTGAGCCTATTGGGTCTCCAGTCATCTTAGAGGACTCTACATCTGACTTCTCGAAACTTCCACCTCTTTCACCTTCCGAGCTTGCATGCTTTGGCATTCGGGGCATGACAAGTGGTTCCTCTCCTCCTCCTCCCCGGCCTGATGACGAAGATGATGAAAGGACCGACAGCGAGGAATGAGTCGGCAATGACAAGTAGATCCCTCCTCTCCTTCTTTTTGGTGCCTTGATGCCAAAGGGGGAGAGATTGAGGGGGAGTCTTAGGTTGTAGCTTTAGTTTGAGAGAGAGAGAGAGAGAGAGAGAGAGAGAGATCTATTTGTGTTTTTGTTGTGACTCCGTCATGCTTTTGTTATTGTAAAACTTTAATGATGCTCTCTCATGCTTTTGGATATGTGTTGTGAAATGATGACTATGTTATGCTTATGATCAATGGTTTATGTTCAAAACTGCTATGTGTGCCTAAGATTCATGATGTTATTATGATTATGTCCCTTATGATATTCACATCAATATTATTGTTTACACACATAGTTTTGCACCCCACCATAAAGAGTGCACATATGTCTTATCTCTACATTGCCTATTTTGGTCAAAGCTCATATGTGCAATCTTTATGAAAATCTGAATTTTTATCATATTTGCGTAAATCTCAATTGGTTGTCATCAATCACCAAAAAGGGGGAGATTGAAAGTGCATCTAGGCATCACTTGTGGGTTTTGGTTGTTTTATGACAAACAAATGAGATCCTAATTAAATTGATGAGATGAGCACAAGTTTTAAAGAAATTAGGAAGAAAGCGCAAAAAAGGAAGGAGAATGAGGATCTAAAGTGAAAAGAGCTCAAGAGCTGAAAAGATTAGATTATTTTGTTTGAGTGTGTTGGAGAAACACACCCCAAGAGGTCAAGTGAACAAATAATTCAACTCACTGCACAATTCACAGGAAAACCGGACTAGTCTGATAGACACCGGACTAGTCCGATATCTCTCTGACTAAGATCGTACTAGTCCCCCCCTAGTGCGGACTAGTCCTCAGCACTTCACGCTTGAGCAATACCGGACAAGTCCGATATCCATCAGACAAGTATGATAATTCTCTGACTAAAATCGGACAAGTCCTCAAAATCCGGACTTGTCCTTAGCCCCACAATTTTTCACTACACCGGACAAGTCTGATAGACATGAGCGGGATCAGGGTACCGCAACACAGGTGCCGCGCGTGGTGCAGCAGGCAAAGTCGGGGATGCCGGTGTCACACTTAGTGTAGCAGGCAACATCGCGACGTCGGTGCCGTGCATGGTGCAGCAGGGGACGTCGGGACCGCACGTGGCGCAGCAGTCGACATTGGTGATGCCAGGGCAGCGGGTGGCACTACAGGCGATGTCAGGACAGTGCAAGGCGCAGCCAAAGGCGTCGAGGACATCGCGGCCACGTGTGGCACAGCTGGAGGCATCAGGGCCACGGGTGGCGAAGATGGTGGTGTCAGCGATGCCGGTACCGCGTGTGGCATGGTGGGCCACGTCGGAGCAGCACAAGGCGCAACTGGTGGCATCGAGAACACAAGGGCCGCGCGTGGTGCGGCTGGTGGCATTAGGGACGCCGGTGCTGCGCGTGGTGCAGCTGGTGGTGTCAGGGATGCCAGTGCTACGCGTGGTGCAGCGGGTGGGTAACCTGCAAGAGGTAAAACACAAGGTCGCTGTACAGGAGAGGCCTCAGGGTGGGTTAGTAGAGATGAAAGAATTCCAACTCAGCTACAGTGTTATAGGATGAAGTAGAAAAGGGAAAAGAGGACTCATCGAAGACGACATGTGGAGAGATCAAGATACGACGGGTAGTAAGGTCAAGGCACCGATACTTCTTATGGTCGAGGGAGTACCCATGGAAGACATACTGAGTCGAGTGAGGCGCAAGCTTATGGGGGCCATGGCGGAGAGGTTAGAGTAGCAAATGCATCCGAAGACTCGAAGGAGGTCGTAAAGAGGAGGAGTGTCACACAAACCAAAGTGAGGGATGGGAGCACTAATCGTCTTATTAGGGAGGCAATTAATGAGGTAGGCGACGGTGTGGAGTGCCTCCGCCCAGTAGCGAGCAGGTGTAGACGCCTGGAACGTTAGAGAGTGCAAAACATCATTGGTTGTACGAATCATGTGCTTAGCCTTGCCGTTCTGGGCGAAAGTGTACGGGCAATACATGCGCAACTGAGCACCGTGTGAGCGCAGGAAGTCACGGAATGTAGAGTTGTCAAACTCGCGTCCGTTATCACTCTGGACCAACAGGTTCGTGCACCAAACTAGATGGACACCCAAGCGAATAAGTGAGAGAGGGTGAAAAATGTATCAGACTTCTGTCGCAAGGGAATAGTCCATGAATAGTGCGAGAAATCAACAACTACCAAGTAATACTTATGGGCAAAAACACTAAGAATGGGCCATGTCCAAAGATCATAGTGAATCAGATCAAATATTCGCTCGACAAAAGTGACAGAATGCGGAAAAGGAAGTCAAACATGTTGACACTTACAAGCATGAAAAAAAGACTCATGAGTACCCCAAGCTCATGAAATCATTGAACTACTAGACAACTTTGACATAGCACCAACACCGGGGTGGCCAAGCTGACGATGACTGGTGGTCGAAGAGGTTGTCATAGTTAGGGCAAAAGACATAGGCGGAGCGGAAGCAGGAAGACATAGTGTGTACATGGGCCTGAACTCTCACAGCAGAGAAGAAGACGTCTGGTAGTAAGATCCTTTACAGTTAAACCAAAAGGATCGAACTTGATGGAAACATGGTTGTCAGTGGTAAAACGATGAACGGAAAGAAGGTGTTGAATGATGTCAGGAGCGACAAGAATATCACGAAGCTGAAAGGAACTCGGCGAACCCGAGTCACCTACTAAGGTGACCGGAAGAACACATCCACTCCCAACAACGATAGATGAAGGAGAAGAGGGGTGCAAAGGGCGAGTAGAGGAGAGTATACCGCCGTTAGGGGTGGTGTGGTACGAAGCTCCGGAGTCCACAACCCAATCAAGACTGGGTGGTGGGAGACTCAGCGCGCTGAAACAGGATGCGACCGACTGCTGGTCCCAAGTCAGGGGTGAGTCGTGGTGATAAACCGAAGATGCAGGCTAGCCGACTAGGTTCTTTGAAGCCCAATAGGCCAGAGTGGACGGCTCAGCCGCAAGGTGGCTCGGCCCACCAGAGGTCGCCATCCACTGTCCACCGCTGGTGTAGACGGGTATGCCGTGTGCAGGAACGATCACACAGGCTGATTGAGGACGAGACGGGCATGGTGGAGACAGTGAAGACAACACCAGGGAGGGAGGTAGGACGCCTGGACCATCGGTGGCCATGCCAACAGAGAAGGCAATGACCAGTACAGGCACGATCACATCAGATTGGGGTCGGACGCTAGACGTCCAAGGTGTGGCACCCGCGGCGGCCCTCTGACCGAGGGTGGCGACCTGAGGGGCCCAGGCAGCGGCGGCGGTCTGCGTGAAGGGGGCAACAGCCGGCGCGCAGGAGATCAGCGGTGTGGATCAGGCGGGTAGCCCACGGAGTAAGGTGGCCAGCGGTGGTGTGGCCGAGGGGGCGGTGGCGGCCGGGGTGCAGGAGGTGGCGGCAGCCAGCGCGCAAGATGCGGCGGCAGCTGGGACGCTGGGGGAGGAGCGGTGGCGGCGCCAGTTGGGCCTCTGGCGGCTGTCCATGGAGAAAGAAGAAGGGAAGATTAGGGTTAGGCTGGTGATACCATATTGGAGGAATTAGAATAGATTGATTAACCAAGGTTGTCAAGGGTACAATATATAGAGCTACAAGACTTGTCCCCCAAGAAGCCAATTAGGCTAAGTACTAAAATACCCCTGACCCCCTAATATATAGTCTAACACAGAGAGTCCAAATTGGTTGGACACTTGCAAGTCTTCCTTCTCAGAGCCCCACTGGGTCTGCTAAGACTCAGTTCAGAAAACTCTCAGTAGAGGAAATAGCCATCAAACAATTCAGAAAACTTTCAGTAGAGGAAATAGCCATCAAACGTGCAAAATGGGAGTGTTATAACTGCTTAATAAAATACACTCTGGATCATAAGTGCAATGGCAAGGCTATATTTGTTATGGAGATGGCAGATGATGAAGAACCAGAGGAAGTGGCTGAGAACCTGGCTATCTCTCTTCATGCCCTCAGAGGCATTGGAGTCCCTAAAACAATGCAGTTAGTGGTGAAAGTGGGGTAGCATACAGTCAAAGCATGGCAAGGAGTCGGTCTGATCCTGATATCAAATTGTTACCAAACCTCCTCTAAGTTGAGCGCAGAGGAGAATACATGAGCAAATGAGACTGTGAGTTGGAGCGGAAGGGATAATGGGAAGGGATTTTGCTGCCTAGGCTAGAGCCTATGCTAGCCAGGGTGACCGAGGAGAAAACCTAGTCACGTGAGATCTTTATTCCTTGATAAAAATCTAGCAAACTATGTTGTTCCTTTTATAAGTCTGGTAGGCGCAGAACAACTTATTGGATCACATCTGTTGCAACAGATCTGATCTGAACAACCAAAGCAGCATACCAAATCTGTTTAACAAACTAGATCTCCCCTTATTTCTTAATCAACTACTTCCTGCACCTGGTGTAATGTTGGCCATAGAAAGAGTCTATGACACCCCTGCCCTTTTTGTGCTCGCTTCAGACCCGCTGCAACATCTTGCAAATACGACCAAATCACAAGGTCTACTCATCCTGTCTTTGGCCCACCTCAACGGCATGGATTTCCTGGTGATACAGTATGCGGATGATACAATCATTGCCGTACAAGCCTCACAAGAATAACTATTTTTCCTTAAGTCTCTGCTCCAAGCATTCGTAGAAGCCATTCGTCTAAGGGTAAACCTAAGAAAATCCTCACTTATTCCTATCAACTTGTCTCCCCAGCAAGCAAGCTTGATGGCAGACACCTTTGGTTGCCAACTGGGGTCTTTCCCATTACCCTACCTGGGGTTGCACTTGGAGTTAACAGACCCAAAGTCTCGAACTTTCACGCACTCACAACAAGGATCGAGTGGAAATTCTCAGCAACATCACCCTACCTCTCAATGGCTGGAAGATGCACATTGGTTGATAGCCTTCTTTCGGCCATGCCCATCTATACCATGTGCACCCTGAAACTGAAGAAAAGAGTGATTCAGGCCATCGATGAATCGAGAAGAACCTGTCTGAGATGAGGACCAGAGACCGCAGGAAAGGAAAAGCCTCTAGTGAAGTGGTAGAAGACCACATCTCCCAAGGACAGAGGGGGCATTGGGCTCAAGGACCTCAGTTTGATGAACGAGTCCCTTCTCCAGAAGCTCCTAGACAAGCTATACAATAAGCGAGACACACCTTGGGTGTAGCTGATTATACAAATCTACTGCTCAGATGGTACTCCCCTTCATAGATTGGTCAACAAGGGATCCTTCTGGTTCAAAGATGTAATAGACCTTTGGGAAATCTACAAGTCCCATGCGCATGTATCAGTTGGGATTGGAGACACAATCCTCCTGTGGCAGGATCATTGGAACAGTAACACCCTACAGGAACTATTTCCAATACTCTACACTTTTGCAACACAACCACTCATTTCCATTGAACAATACAAAGCATTACAAGACATGCACATGAAGTTCCACACCTCACACTCTGCACAAAGCAATGGATGAGTACAACACCATGTCCACCCTCATGCAGAACCTACCGGACAACCAGAACACTTGGACATACAACCGATCGCCAAAAGGCTCCTCTTCCCGTGCGGTGTACAAACTCAACTTTGCTCATATAGGATCAAAGAGCACGTGAAAAGCTACCATAGAGGGGGTAAATGGTAGATTAAAACTTTTTCAGTAGAAGAAATGAAAACCCCTCAGTAGAAAAACAATCCACTAAAGAAATCGTGTGTGAGACAAATCTAATTGTGTTTCACCATGACAAAAGTGATTGATATCAAAGATAATCAAATCACGAAGACAACACAACAATAATTACTGAAATCCGTCGAGAGAAACTCAAGTTACAATCGAAAGATCTAACAAAGGTCAATTTGTTCTACCGAGTAAAAAATAGATCTGTAATACAGCAAAGAAACTCGTGTAGACCAAAAACCACAAATCCAATGACCAAGAAATTTTGACAGATGATAGATAATCAAGTTGTAAAGACAACCCAAAAAGAATCATGTCAATTGGATTTGTAAACCTCGAGTTATGACAAAACCACCTAAGAAAGATAGTGTTGTGCAGAAAACTCGACGAGAAAAACTTGTCTAGAACAAGTCGGACGACCAAGGCAGAAAAGTTCCTTTAAACTACGGTCTTTATTCAATAGAACACAAGAGGAACAGCCCCAAAAGTCATCTCTCATGAGCTCTGGCCTTCCTTGCTTATATAACCAGCCCTTAGGCCAACCCAATCTCAACTAGGACTCTAATCCTACTCATATCACGAATCGAAACTTTCCATAACTACTTAGGATTCTTCTATAAGGAGATAGAAACAATCTTAAGACTTCCAAACACCTAAGGAACGTATCCCACATTCCTAAAACAACTCAAATTCGTGACCCACACGAAATCCTATCATAACCAACTCAAATCTTTCCATAATTGAGTCAAACACCACTCAGCCGCAGCTTGAGTCAATAACCTAGTCGGTTGGACCTTTCTGACCAATTCTTTACGTCCACATCTCCTCATCATGCCTAGGAACCATGTAGCCACGTCCATGAATTCCTTGCATACATGCAAACATCTTCCAACGACGTCCACGATGATGAGATCATGCACATTATTATTGCACCTACAAACATGACACAATGTTTATTTGTTTGGGATCCTGGCTCAAGTGAATGTGCACACTTATTTGATGGACAAGATCAAGATGGTGCACTATGTCGTCCACCACCTTGGCCTCCTCCATTCATGCATACAAGAAAATTTGATGGCGTTGCACATTTGGACCAATATATGAGAGGAGATGAACTTGAGCCTAGGACGACTCCAATTCAAGAAGGGGAGGATGATGAGGACATCACTTCTATGGATACAAACAACACTCCATTGAACATACAAGATGCAATCAATAGAGTTCATACACAACAATTAATTTCAGAGGTGAACTCGTTCTTATATATTTCCTTATATGTTTTTGAGCATAAATTGCTACTTAATGATTTATTTGTGATTAGGATCCATGGAGAGGTTCAAGGAGTACTTGGAGGGAGTATTAGGTACGTGGAAGACCAGAGAATTCGTTCAAAGAAGATGGAAACCGAACCAAACTCCAAATCGTATCCAACTCGGAGTCCAGGAGCAGTATGTACTAAAATGGATGCCCAGGACGCATACGAACTCCGTTTTGGACGTTATACATATGCACGGAAAGGGGAGAGGATAACCTTTCCAATGGCACCGGTCCCATGTCAAAATTCCTTCGGAGTCGTCGGGAATCGTCGAAACAAAATAAAGTACAGAATCTGTCAGGGTGCTGCGCCACCGTATTGGGCCATTGGGCCTTGTATCAAGTCTAAGTCCATTATTTTCGTGTGTTAGGGTTAGGTCACGACCCCAACACCCCCTTGGACGTCCTCCCACCTATATATACTCCATAGTAGCCGTCATGAACAATTGGGTTTTGCTTAGATCAATAATATCGCCGTTTTTCGGTTTGTGAAACCCCAATTCAGCAATTTCAGATTGCTTCTTCTACGTTCTTGCTTGTGTTCTCGGTTGCACTTGCAGGGATTAGCCTTCTTGGCGAGGTAAATCGTGTGAAGCACGGTTGATAACCAACGGAGCGGTGGTGTAGTGATTGCAAGGGCTGTTCGTGTTCTACTCGAGAGCCTCGGATCATCAACGTCGAGATCTCCATCAATCGACTTACCCATTACCTATCGGAAGATCGGGACTCATCATCAATTTCACTCATCACCTTTCTCCTATCAATTTGTATCAGATTTCCAGGTTGCCCGTTAGTTAATTCATCTATCCATTACATTAGTTTGGTTTTTCATACCTAGAGTCCACAAAAAAAGTCTTAAAAAAACTTGCAGTTTAGTAGATCTGTTCATTACTTTGTCCAAACCACATTGAGCCTTTGCAACTTTGTTATTCAGTTTTGTTTTGTTGTGTTTGTGTCCGTGGTTGAGTCATATTGCTGGTTTAGAAAGTGTTTTTGGTCCTAGTTTAAGTTTTGCATTGTGTGATTCATCCTTTTGAGTCACGTCATCACGTCCAGATTAGATTCGCCTCTGTCCAGTTTGGTATTTTCATCATATCTCGCACATACGAACTCGGATTTTGGTGTTCTTGTACTTTCTGGAAAGCTTAAGAAGTGCTCTATAACTTTCATATTCATCATTTTTCCAGAAAATATAGTTATCGATGTCTAAATTGCATTAGATCCGAATCTGTCATTGACCTAAAAATTCTGAACAATCTGTATTTCGGGGTCAGTATCTCCTATTGTTCTTTTCCAAAATAGGTCTTCCATATATTGAAATTAAAAAGGAGAGATATATCTACAATCTTGCTGTTCTAAGTTTTCCAATTTAGAGCCTATAAGTGTGCCTATTTGTCCTTGGAAAATTGAGCAGAAAATCTGCGACAGACACATGAGATATCTTGGGTTGATTTTCATTGTGTTCTTCCCTTGCAGCACATTCTGAAAAAAAAAGGAAGAAAAAAGAAAAAGGCAAGTGCAAAACAAGAAACAAAAGCCGCACAAAAAAAGAGGAAAAAAAACAACAAAAAAACAGAAGTGCTTGCATTCTTTGTGTCATCTGGTTTTGTCTCATGTCTTGCTAGCTTGAACTACTAGGAACACATTTAGACCGGCAACTTTGACAAATACTTTGGACACTTATTCAACTTTACTATCTGATTTCATTGTTACTAATCCTTGCTACATAGAAAGTGCCATCCAAGCTACACCTTACTCTTGAGCAGAATCGATACACCTTTGCAATCATCCCACGCTTCATTGGTTTCTTCATACCATCCACCGTTTGCCACCTGCAGAGTCGGTAAGAACACTTGTAAGAACGTGGTAAGACGCTTGAGAGTGTGTGATTTTACTTCCACTTTGCCATTATCCTTTGTAGTTGATAGGGATAACATATTTTTTGTGTTGTCTTCTGTTTGCTACTAACAATGTCAGGTAAAAGCAAGAATCATGCATTATATGCTGAGATGATGGACATGATGAAGACGACGATGGAGTTGCTCACTAAAAATCAAACATCAACCAAGGATTCACATGACATTCAGACCACCTTTACAACACCTTCCACAAGAAGTAATTACATTCTCCCATCTCTTCCTTCTTATCATGGTTTCGGTTACGATGAATATATTGCTTGGGAAATAGAGTTGGATAAAATTTTTGGACAATGTCATATGTGTGAGAAAAGAAAGATTAGAAATGTTGCAAGTGCATTAGTAGGTTGTGCATTCACTTGGTGGAACAACTTAAGTGATTTAGAAAGACCTCGAACATGGAAAGATATGAAAATTCTTATTCGAGAAACTTTTGCTAATGTATCTAATTGTAAAGATGAAATACATGAACTTCAGGAGAAATTTCTTGTTGTACCTTCTTTTGTGGCTAACGTTTTGCAGGACACTGTAGAAAATAATATAGATGATGCAAAAGAGAACGAGGCTTTCGACAACACTTGTGAAATTTTTTATGAATCAACTCATAATGCATTTGAATTTCTTGTTGAAAATGAGAGTAATGTTAGTGGACAATGCTATATAGTTAACCAAGGTATGATATTTTCAGATGTGCTGAATTTTGCTACCTATCATACTATCGATGAGCAGCAACAAGATGAACCTTTTCATAATACAACTTTACCATTAGTTGATTTTCCCACTGATTCTTATAAAAAAATGAGTTGTGTGCTGATAATTATATTATACCTATGCTAGAACAACCAAATGAATTTGATACTTTATCACTCACTTGTGCTGAAATTAAGCATTTGATCCCAACTACATGTGAAAGGGATGAGCTAAAATTGTTATCTTCTCCAAATACTTTGGGCTATATTGAATTTGACACTCCTTGTGATCTAGATATCGTAGAGAAGATAATATTTTCTCAATCTGAATTGCCTTTGTTAAGTAGAAATATTTTTCATGCTATAGGCAAATATGAACATAGTGGTATGTTTATGGTGCATAAAGTTTACATATGTTCAAATGAGGAAGCTCCTTTTGTGCTGCAACAACATGGTCAAGTAAATGAATGTACTAACGCTAATAATGTCTTGTCAAGTTTTTCTAGTATGTTTTCCTTGCAGCAGGGACAACAAAAGCATTATTCACTGTGGTTATGCATTATGGACAGCACTTACTCTACCTCCAATGCAAGCCTCTTTGCTGGACATACGAGCAAGCCGAGGACGGCTTGTCATAAAGAAGGGGAGAATGATGAGATCATGCACATTATTATTGCACCTACAAACATGACACAATGTTTATTTGTTTGGGATCCTAGCTCAAGTGAATGTGCACACTTATTTGATGGACAAGATCAAGATGGTGCACTATGTCGTCCACCACCTTGGCCTCCTCCATTCATGCATACAAGAAGAGTTGATGGCGTTGCACATTTGGAACAATATATGAGAGGAGATGAACATGAGCCTAGGACGACTCCAATTCAAGAAGGGGAGGATGATGAGGACATCACTTCTATGGATACAAACAACACTCCATTGAACATACAAGATGCAATCAATAGAGTTCATACACAACAATTAATTTCAGAGGTGAACTCGTTCTTATATATTTCCTTATATGTTTTTGAGCATAAATTGCTACTTAATGATTTATTTGTGATTAGGATCCATGGAGAGGTTTAAGGAGTACTTGGAGGGAGTATTAGGGACGTGGAAGACCAGAGAATTCGTTCAAAGAAGATGGAAACTGAACCAAACTCCAAATCGTATCCAACTCAGAGTCCAGGAGAAGTATGTACTAAAACGGATGCCCAGGACGCATACGAACTCCGTTTTGGACGTTCTACATATGCACGGAAAGGGGAGAGGATAACCTTTCCAATGGCCCCGGTCCCATGTCAAAATTCCTTCGGAGTCGTCGGGAATTGTCGAAACAAAATAAAGTACAGAATCTGTCAGGGTGCTGCGCCACCGTATTGGGTCATTGGGCCTTGTATCAAGTCTAAGTCCATTATTTTCGTGTGTTAGGGTTAGGTCACGACCCCAACACCCCCTTGGACGTCCTCCCACCTATATATACTCCATAGTAGCCGCCATGAACAATTGGGTTTTGCATAGATTAATAATATCGCTGTTCTACTGTTTGTGAAACCCCAACTTCGCGATTTCAGATCGTGTCTTCTACGTTCTTGCTTGTGTTCTCGGTTGCACTTGCAGGGATTAGCCTTCTTGGCAAGGTCAATCGTGTGAAGCACGGTTGATAACCAACGGAGCGGTGGTGTAGTGATTGCAGGGGCTGTTCGTGTTCTACTTGAGAGCCTCGGATCATCAACGTCGAAATCTCCATCAATCGACTTACCCATTACCTTTCGGAAGATCGGGACCAATTTTTCCTATCACACGATACCTTCATATGCATTGTTCTTGATTCATACATACTGCGCGACCTCCCGATCAACTCAACCACAATTCCTCCTGAATTTGGTTGTTGAACCTCATCTTCTCCCTAAGACTAGTTCAATGGATCCTGTCACCAGCCATGTCTTGAACTCAAGCAACACCTGCAAATGAATAAACAACCAATTCGTACGAGCCCAAGTCTACGACTTGACTCAAATTAGTTCCGAACACAACACCTTACGTGAGCACCTCACATAAGCATGTTGCAAAACCACAGTAAAACGATATCAGCCGTATCAACCAAAACGCACCAAAAACTTAGCAAAAGAATACTAAGCAACCTTTCCATAAGTGTAAAGCAAGTTCAAAATATTGCAAGATAAAAGCAGAAACACTACGATCAAGCACCGGACCTTGCCAAAGCTAACCAAAGCTAGTCGGACCTAGAGTCGGACCTTGATGATAAAGGTGTTTTGGTAGTATTCAAAACTTTTATCGCTATAGACAATGTATTCAACGCACATAGGTCTCACAATCTCCCCCTTGATGAATGCATTGGCAACACCACTTAAGATCCGAACACTGCCTTATTCACATTAAAAGTTTTGAAAATAATTTCTCCCCCTTTATAAAACAGAAATAAAATGAGAAAAAGAAGTTCTCCCCATGAGAAGAATTTTGCCAAAAACAATTTTGAATATGTGCAATGTGTAATCAATATCTCCCCCTTGCATACTTATCTTTAAAAATTCACATATTATCTCTCCCCCTTTGACAATGTATTCAGCAAGGTTTATAAGACAAATTTTAATTGGCTATAACATAAAGCTCATCCAAGTCATACTATCAAGTAACTTACACTATCACATCAATGAAATACATAAAGTAGTGTAAGCCATGCTAGAGATCAAATGTAATTTCCAATTTAGCAAGTCATGATATCACAAACTTAACTATTTCAAAACCTGAAAGCATGACACTTGTTGCTGCATTTTATTATTTTTCAAAGCACAAATTTATATCATAAGATATTTACAAGAGATTATATGCGCATCTGCCTTATTCTAACCAACCAAGCCAAGCCTATGTCATTTGACATTCAGAAGCTTAAGGACATGGTTTTAGTCATACACAACTTCTTTCAAGTTCATATCTAAGTGCAATGATAAGCCATCTCAAAAGAAGAAATGTGATGCATGCATATTATCTTGATCTTTTCTCAATTTATATTTGACCATAAAAGCTCAACATGTAAGTAAATTACTTGATTAATTCTTTATGATTAAAAGCACTTGTGAGCATGCAACAAGTTCAAAACAGCAAGAAAGTTCGACCATGACCAGATTTAGTGTAAGTAATTATTCCAATTACTAGACATGGCAAAAACTACAAAATGTATAACACGAGTAATGTAGTAAAAACTTTCAGCATGTAAAAGGAATCACAAAGTCATATATGTATGAAATACTATGCTCATATTATTTTAATTTCAGATTCACACATAGACTTCTCAAATTTCAAAACTCCCCCTCAATTTAAGCCATGAGGATGCATAACCCCTATTTCACTACGAATGTAACAAAAACGAGTGAAATCCAAAGGTTTTGTAAAAATGTCAGCGAATTGTTGTTCGATATCTACATGGTTAAGCATGATGTTTCCTTTTTCAACATTATCACAGGGAAAGTGATACCTAATGTCAATGTGCTTAGTTCTAGAATGTTGCACGGGGGTTTTAGCAATGCAAATGGCACTAGTGTTATCACAAAACAGTGGAACACTATGTAGATCAACCCTATAGTCCTTATGTGTTTGAACAATCCAAAGAATTTGTGAGCAAGCACTAGCAGCAGCTACATATTCAGATTCAGCCGTGGATTGTGCAACTGAGTTTTGTTTTCTACAGGACCAAGCAACAAGTGAATTACCAAGAAAATAACAAGCACTGGAAGTACTTTTCCTATCAATCCTACAACCCCCAAAATTAGCATCTAAAAAAGCTTTCAAAGTAACGGTTGTGGAAGAAGGAAGAAAAATGTCAAATTCTTGAGTTCCATGTAAGTACCTGATAATCCTTTTGACGGCTTGACGATGTGAAGCACGTGGGGAAGCTTGAAACCGTGCCCAAATACATACGCTGAATTGTATGTCCAGTCTTGATGTCGTGAGGTACAAAAGTGATCCGATCATGCTTCTATATTCTTTTTGATCCACGGGTTCACCATGTTCATCAAGTTCAAGTGTTGTTGCTGTTCCCATTGGTGTCCAAAGAGGCTTGCTTTTGTCCATGTTGAAGTGCCTTGGGAGGTCTTTTGAATACTTCATTTGATGCACAAAGGTACCCTCCTTGGTTTGCTTGATTTGCAGCCCCAAAAAGTACGTGAGTTCTCCCATCATACTCATCTAAAATTTTGAACTCATCATAGCTAAAAACTTGGACACAAGATCATGAGAAGCACAACCAAAGATAATATCATCCACATACACTTGAACGAATCATGAGTCATTGCCATGCTTAATTACAAAAAGAGTTTTATCAACCTTGCCCATGGTAAACCCCTTTTCAAATAAGAATGTTTTTAACCTATCATACCATGCTCTAGGGGCTTGTTTGAGACTGTACAAGGCATTGGACAGTTTGTAAACATGATTAGGAAAATCTGAATTTTCAAAACCATGTGGTTGTTTGACATGAACCTCCTCATCTATGTAGCCATTAAGAAAAGCAATTTTAACATCCACTTGATATAGCTTAAAACCTTTAGATGCAGCAAAAGCTAACAAAATTCTCATGGCTTCTAATCTAGCAACAGGAGCAAAAGTTTCATCAAAATCTAGACCCTCAACATGAGTGAAACCTTGAGCAACCAACCTAACCTTATTCCTAACAACAACCCCATCCTCACTTTGTTTATTTTTAAACACCCATTTAGTTCCAATTAAAGTGTGACCTTGAGGTGGAGGTACAAGTTTCCAAACATTACTTTTTCAAAATTTTCTAACTCTTCTTGCATTGCAATAATCCACGATTCATTAGTCAGTGCGTGTGATATATCTTTGGGTTCAAAAGAAGCAACAAAAGCAGAATGAGCATGAGAGTTTGGATTGCAAAACCTGGACCGTGTGACTCGTTCGTGCAAGCTTCCAATAATTTGTTGTGGAGGATGACTTTTGAGAACCCGGAGGGGAGTGGACACTTTACAAGCTTCTTCTTCATGTTCATCACAAATTGATGAGCTTGTGAATTGAGGAGGATATGGACCAGCAATGGTGGTCGTCGGTGCTGGCTGTGAATCAAAATCAGGAGCTGGAACAATGTCATTAGCTGCTGGATTTTTTATCAGCAGCTCCATCTCTTCCTCTTCTTCAACGAAAATGTTCTCCCCCTGCGGATATGGATCTGGACCTTCAATGTTTGAGCTAGTACATGGGCTAGCTTCATCAAAAGACACCTCACAAGTCTCCACAATTTTGTTAGTGTCAATTAAAAGCACACGGTAGCCTCTAATATGAGATGGATAACCAAGAAACATGCCATCAACAGATCTAGGTTAAAATTTATCAAGATTACCATGTTTGTTAACAAAGCTTTTGCAACCAAAGACCCGAAAGTGTGTAACACTAGGCCTATGTTCAAACCGGAGCTCATATGGTGTTTTACCTAGCTTAGCGCACAAGAAAACACGATTTGAGACATAACAAGCAGTTGCAAATGCATCAGCCCAAAATTTCCTAGGAGTTTGATATTCATCAAGCATAGTCCTAGCCATCTCAACTAAGGTTCTGTTCTTTCTATTGACAACACTGTTTTCTTGAGGTACATATGGTGAAGAAAATTGATGATCTATTCCATTTTCAGCACAAAAGTGATCAAAAGATTGATTTTTAAATTCGGTTCCGTTATCACTTCTAATTGCTTTTAAAGATCTTGGGTGATCAATTGATAATCTAAGAAATAAAGTTCTGAAGTGACTAAAAGATTCATTCTTAGATCCATGAAGTAAACCCAAGAGTATCTAGAATAATCATCAACAATCACAAGAACATACCAATTACCTCCGAAAGATTGAACGCGTGAAGGTCCTACGGTGTCAAGGTTCAAAAGTTGACCCGGTTCAGTTGTCATGATCATTGTGAGAGAAGTATGTGAACCTGCAACCATCTTAGCATGTCTACAAGAAGAGCACACAATTTCTTTGCCCCCTTTAAGTTTAGGCAGCCCACGTATGCGATCAAGAGGCACTAACACGCGTTAGATTATCAAAGCCTACGTGACCAAGTCTACGATGCCAAAAATATAAGTCCTTTAAATCATTAGCAACTAGACACCTATGCTTAGAGGAAGACATATCAAAATCAGCTTTAAAAACTCTTCGAAACCGAGACATGTTAAAAATAAGCTCACTATTTGAATTTACAACTTTGCAGCAATATTTAGTGAAAATTATTTCCATATTTTCATGTAGCAGTTGTGAAACAGAAAGCAAGTTGTATTTCAAATTTTTAACAAGTGCCACATCCTTCAAAGTGTAGTGATTATTTACTCTAACCGAACCCTTAACAATTATAGGAGTTGAAGAATTATCGGCAAAAGTAACATTCTCTGCACGTGACACAAAAGAGAGGAGGAGAACCATTCTTTGTTACCGGTCATGTGCCGTGAGCAACCTGAATCAACAATCCAACTGTTCTCCTTCCTCATGTGTGTAACCTACATAGAAGCACAATACGCCAATGACTCAATATTGGGGTTAGTCAAAAGGCATTTAGGAATCCAGTACTGAGTCACACGACATCCAGCAGGAATAACACGCGAAAGTTGAGATAAAACAGCAGGTTTATGAGCCAAAGCTTGAGGATTTTTGTACCCAACTACTGTCCTACGAGATGTTACATGTGTATCACAGAAAACAGTAGGTCTGGGAGCAACCTTTGCATGTTTTCTACTCATTACAGTAGATTTCATGTTCCTAGCATTCGGTTTAGCAAGTGCAGCAAATTTTGCATGAAAGTTATGAGATCTAGCAATCATTCTTTCCTTTTTCTATTGTTTAGTTAGTCTATAAAAAAAATCTATGACATGACCATCTCTACCATAGTAGGTACAATGAAATTTAACTTTGTGTTCATGTCTAGATGAGCAAGCATCATTTTTATTTAAAACCAAATGAGACAATACTCCTGCAGATTTAAAAACCACTTCTTTTTGTTTAGGAATGGTTTGAATCAAACCACATCCTAATGACTTTACAATTTTAGGTGGATGTGCCTTAGCATGAGCATGAGAATCAAGACTTAAACCAGTTCTATCATTGCAAGACTTGGAAGAATTCTGTAGCAAGTTTAGGTTTTTATTCCCATTACAAAACCAAACTATTGTCCTATGCATGTTATCAAGTTTATTGGACAGATCAAGGCAATTTTCACATGAAGTTTTTCATTTTAATTTGCAATTGGAACAAAATTTAACTTCATGAGAACGTAAAGCATTGCTAAATATAGAAATTTCATTCATAGCATCTTGTAGTTTCTTATCAAGATCATCACAAGTGGAACAATGCAGATCAAATGTAGAACAGCTAGCATCTTTCAAGTTTTTTCATTAAGTGCAGCAAGCTCTCTATTCTTTCCAATTTCTAACTCAAGTTTATCAAGTGTGGAGGTGTGCGCACTTCTTAAGAGGACAATTGTTCTTATATTAAATCACATGAGGGACATGCATCATCACTAGGAATCAAGGTTTTTAAATGGTTGATTTCATATTCTAGTGATTCAATTTTATCAGCACCATCCCTAAGCTTTTTGTCCTTTTTCTTAACTATAATAGTGGCACGAGAAATAGCATCACACATTTCTTCACAAGTAGGACATAACTCTTCATTGTCGCTGTTGTGTTCTGCATCCTCCATACTTGATCTTGATTTGTCCGCCATGAAGCACAAGTTTGCCAAATCATCTTCATCCTCGTCACTTCCAATGTCCACATCGCTTGAGCCAAGTTCCTGGATAGTGGAGATAAAACTGTTCACCAATTGATGTCCTATAAAACCCTTCTTTTTCTTCTTATCGTTTGTAGAGGAGTGCTTCGTCCTTTTTTGCTTTTCATCCTGGGAAGTAGTACCTGAAAGGTTAGGGAAATCTGAACAAAAATGTTCTGTCTTACCACATTTGAAACATCGTTGAGGTCCGGAGCATCCTCTCCTTCTAGTTCTAACATTTTGCAATGCTTTTGAGAACCTAGTAGAGAGAAGTACTAGCTTCTCCTATTGAAATTCCTCAATCTGTTCAAGGGTTAGAGAGGACAACAAAGCAAGTGTACCACAAGATGAAGATTGACCGGAGCTAGGCATGTCACGTTGAGAAACAAAAGCAATAGACTTGTTAGAGTTCTTACGTGATATTATGTCAATTTAATGAGTTTCTAACTTAGAATATAGCACATCTAAATTAAGTGTACTCATGACAGTAGATTCACGAATATATGTAACTTTCATCTCCCAAATTGACATATCTAATGCACTTAACAATTGCCTAGCATTTTCAGCATCTGAAAAATTAACATTGACACTACGCAAGTTGCTGAGAATTTTATTAAAGCGAGCAAAAAGATCATCAATAGACTCACCGGGTTGCATGTCAAAGCCCATGTATTCTTTATTGAACATGTCTTGCCTTACCTCCTTGATCATGTTGGATCCTTCGTGGTAGTCACAAAGTGCTTTCCACACATCGTATGCAGATTGGAAGTGTGCAACACGGTCGAAGACGCTTTGAGTTAGTCCTTGTATGATCAAGTTCCAAGCCTTGTTGTTGTTGTCGACATCTCTCAGATTTGTGGCTGTAACTTGATCATTTGACGGAACTTAATAAGGCTTGTATACCTTCTCCTATATTGCAAAGCCTTGAGCCTGGATAAAGGCTTCCATACATGCCTTCCAAACCTGAAAATCAATACCACTAAAGACACAAGGTTTTGCGGAGTATTTCTCCATGATGATTAGTCAAAATACGTGCAAATCACAAAGATTAGAGCACCGTGGCTCTGATACCAATTGTAGGATCGAAGATCACGAGAAAATCTACCAGAGCGGGGTGAATGGTAGATTAAAACTTTTTCAACGAAAGCAATGAAAACCCCTCAGCAAAAAAATGATCCGTTAAAGAAATCATTTGTGAGACTAATCTAATTGTGTTTCACCGTCGAAAAAGTGATATATATGAGAGAGAATTAAGTCACGAAGACAACACAACAAGAATTACTCAAATCCGTCGAGAGAAACTCAAGTTACAATTGAAAGATCGAACAAAGGTCAATTTGTTCTACCGAGTAAAAAACAGATCTGTAATATTACAAAGAAACTCATGTAGATCAGAAACCACAAATCCAATGACCGTGAAATTTTGACAGATGATAGATAATCAAGTTTTTAAGACAACCCAAAAAGAATCACGTCAATTGGATCTGTAAAACTCGAGTTATGATACAACCACCTAAGAAAGGTAGTGCTGTGCAGAAAACTCGACGAGAAAAACTTGTCTGGAACAAGTCAGACGAACAAGGAACAAAAGTTCCTTTAAACTATGATCTTTATTCAATAGAACACAAGAGGAACAGCCCCAAAAGTTGTCTCTCACGATCTCTGGCCTTTGCTTATATAACCAGCCGTTAGGCCAACCCAATCTCAATTAGGACTCTAATCCTACTCAAATCACAAATCGAAACTTTCCATAACTGCTTAGGATTCTTCTATACACAGATAGAAGAAATCTTAAGACTTCCATACACCTTAGGAACGTATCCCACATTCCTAAAAAAACTCAAATTCGTGACCCACACGAAATCCTATCATAACCAACTCAAATCTTTTCATATTTGAGTGAAACATGACTCAGCCGCAGCTTGAGTCCATAACCTAGTCGGTTGGACCTTTCCGACCAATTCTTTACTTCCACATCTCTTCATCATGCCTCAGAACCATGTAGCCACATCCATGCACTCCTTGCATACGTGCAAACATCTTCCAACGACGTCCACTATACCTTCATATGCATTGTTCTTGATTCATACATGTTGCCCGACCTCCCGATCAACTCAACCACAATTCCTCTCGAATTTGGTTATTGAACCTCATCTTCTCCCTAAGACTAGTTCAATGGATCCCGTCACCAGCCATGTCTTGAACTCAAGCAACACTTGCAAATGAATAAACAACCAATCTGTATGAGCCCAAGTTCACGACTTGAATCAAAATAGTTTTGAACACAACACCTTACGTGAGCACCTCACATAAGCATGTTGCAAAACCACAGTAAAACAATATCAGCCATATCACCAAAACACACCAAAAACATAGAAAAATAATACTAAGCAACCATTCCATAAGTGTAAAGCAAGTTCAAAATATTGCAAGATAAAAGCAGAAACACTGCGATCAAGCACCAAACCTTGCCAAAGCTAACCAAAGCTAGTCGGACCTAGAGTCAGACTTTGATGATAAAGGTGTTTTGGTAGTATTCAAAACTTTTATCGCCATAGACAATGTATTCAGTACAAATAGGTCTCATAGCTCACATTACTCAACTTTAGGAATCTACTAAAAAGAAAGAATTATGAGATCCAGCATGATGACTACTCCTGTGTACTTTGTACTCCAGGTCCAGAAGAACTCACCTACCACCTCTTCTTCCATTGTCCCTTCAACACGACATGTTGGTGTTGACGTTTCTTACGTCACTGATAAAATTTCGCAAGTGCACGAAAACTGTCGTGTAACATTTCACTCAAAAGTATCCCAAAGTGTATCGTATTTATCCCAAAGTAAGGCAATGGAGTAAAGTAGGCACTACTCCTTTGATCAAGCTATGGGATATTAATAATTATCAAGGCAGAGGTAAGTTGATAATATGGGTAGTGTGACACACACCTAAGCAATCTATTCTAAAGGGTAAATGGGTCCTAATAGAGATTAGACTAAGAGTTGGTGAGTTGCTCTTACAATGCTTCTAATATACATATACATAGCCTAGGTTAGATAGTAATGAGAATGCCAATGGTGAATCGTTATGCTAAGTTGTTCAACACGTCGAGCACGAGTTTACTCCTAGCAATACTAGGATGACTCCCGCAAAGAGCATGTGGTATAACTGAACGTGGGTCCAAAGAGGATTACAAGGACATATAGGGCTATCACCACCTACTTCCCATCTCTTCAATATGTGGGTCCATAAGACATCCAACACTACTTAACTATCCTAGTACCATGCTGGCATATTAAGTAAATACCTTAGGAGCCCAGGCAGAGGTCATCTTAAGGCAATGAATAACCTAAACATCGTTGAACCAATGTTGAGACATAGCAGAAGTTATTCATATTACTATGATCATATCATAACTAGTTAGACTATAGTGGGGGTTTGTAGTGTTTATGATGATATAATAAGAGTGATATGGTATAATCATAAAGAATACTCCTACCACATACATGGAATCCACAATCAAACAAGAAACGCTTCATCCAAGTATATGAATAAAAGAAGACTAAAGATAATATCTTTAATATGCATAAAGTCACAAATACAAGAAAAGATACAAGAGCCATACATTTTCCAATTTGGACTTGGGACAAGAAAAGAAATATGGCAAAATAAATACAATCATTCTTGCACGCGTGGATTTTCTCCACCTCTAAACCCAGTGGACAAATTGTAACACCCTCATTTTGATGCATAATGCATTGCATACATCCTCATACATGTTTAACACTAAGCCATACAAAAAGGAACAAGATTAAAATGAATCTAGGCTTAAATTAGAAGTTTGAGTCTACTTGGAATTCACCCCAAAACCCTAACTCCCTACCCCTATACAAACAACTCAACACCCCACACCTCTCCACCCCAGTTGAAAACCCTTGCTGCCACTTTTGCATTGTGTCGTCGTCAAGATCAAGTCCAGAAGCAAGGAGGAGGGGATACATAGGAAGAAAGACCAATCAAGATCAATATTTATTGATTCTTCGATACTTGACATTCTACATCCAAATTCTTCATCGACTCATTTCCATCGAGCCCTAATCGCCAAGATTCAAAGTCACACACCCAACCCTTGATCTTTGGATCTCTAAACACGTGGTATACCCTCTACATTCCAGTTTTCATGCAAATTCAACCATAATTCTCGCAAATTCGAAAAACCCTAATTTTGCAGCCTACGTAGTGCGGACTAGTCCAGTCCCTGATAGCAGACTAGTCTGGTGTCTCAATCTGGATTGTGCTGAATTAAATCCAAATCGACTAAAATCAATTCCAAACTTGTTAGAGACTATTGTAACTAGTTAGTAAACATTAGTAGCAACTCATTAACAAGTTTTACTTCACAATTGCATTAATCGTGTATATCATGACATATTCAGTAATATATGAGCATCTATTGATTGTAATGTATGTTTTGCATGTTTGTCGCTTGAAATAGAAGGAGTTGCCATAGAGAGTGCTTTTGAGGACCTGCAGAACCAGAGTTTTGAAGCCTTCGATCCAAATCAAGCTCAGGAGCAAGGCAAGTGTCCTTGACCATATGATCCTGATTTAAAGGTTTTGCTTGTAAAATTGTATGCTTGTGTCAAATTGATGGGAAAACCAATTTGTAGGAGTTTGCTAGCTTTGTATGACCAGCTTTGTCGCTTGAACACTATGTAGAGAGTCGGGAAGGGTATTTTGCACTTTTTGCTTCATAATGCTCAATTGGGTTTGGGAAACAATCAAATGGCTTAATTGTGAACTATTGAACATATGAATGATTAAAATTGATTTTACTGACCTTTTAGCAACATGGTGCCTAGGGATCTAAGCAGGTATGTTATGTGGAATGGGTTGGACTGTTTTGGGTGGTTTTGCTTGCATTATATCTAAAGACCAGTTCGTGGAGCAACATTCCAGGATTTACGATGCCACCACAAGGCCAAGTATGAGTAGGGCATAGCTGACTAATTAGTGTATTGCCAGTACTGTTTGGACCATTAAGAAGGCTCGAGGAAGGGGTAGTAGGATGGGTTTATAGAGATTGGTGGAACTACCCTTGGATCCAAATGGCTCAAGAGGGGGCTCTTGGTTGGATGCGCTCAGTTGGAGACATCACCACCGGTGAAACCTCAGTGGGGTATAAATATGCTGTTAATCACTTTGTAAAGGCTATTTTGTGATCTCTTGGCCACACACTTAAGGAAGTGTGAGGCGGCATAATTGAAATTCTATAGTCATCGAAAGGTGATGAAATCACGAACTTTTGGGTAAACTGGTACAACCTCTGCAGAGCATGTCTAAAACTATCATGATAGTCGTACCCCCGATTATGAGCAACCTGGACCCTCACGTGATTAAGATTTGGACTTTAAAATGGTTTAATGGCTGGAATTGGACTGGGAGTCGATATTGGTTAATTTATTGGCTTTGGTATATGAAATCGATGAATTTGAGATAAATGAGTAGTTATTTGTTAAATATGGTTTGTTATTGCTAGAATTGGTTAATTAAGGTAAAATTGATGTTATATGGGTTATTTTGGGAAGGACCTCACTTAATGATCATATTATTGCATTTTCAACTATTTTGAATGTACTTTTATACAATTAGCTATTGTTTATCATCATGCCTTGTTTAAGCTACATGTCATACTTTCCCACACTTGCTGAGTATGACATGTGCTCACCCTTGCTATTCCCCCAACATATTCAGACGCAGGCGGCACTGTGGAGTACCAGGAGGTTTTGAAGGAGTTCTTGGCACGCGTGTTACCGTCAAGCTTGCCTGTGGAGTTGGAGTCATTAGTGTTTAGTGTTTTCCGTTGCAGTCTGTTAGAGCTTGTCTTTGAGACTATTTTGTTTGTAATAAGGTACTATTATTAGTGTATTATTGTTCGAGACATGGTTTTATATGTTTATGATTTGTGAATCACTTATGTTTGTGTGTTAAACATCCTGGGCACATATATGCATTACGCTTGGTTCATTTTCGGAACCGGGTGTCACATGCACCTCAAGGTTTTCCATGCGTCCAATGTACCCTGTTATTGCATGGCTACGATAATGATAACCTTTGGGTACAAAGGAATGACGTGCACTCAACATACATTCAGTGTGTTCTGTCATTCTTTGGCTAAGGTGTATCATACCTTATTGCCATAAAGAAATAACTTGTACCTCTCATATATTTTGTGTGATCTGTCATTCCATGGCTAAGGTAATGATAACCTTTAGCCACAAAGTAGTGACATGTACTGAACATGTGTTGGGTATGATCTATTGTTCCTTGGCTAAGGTACAACATACCTATAACCACAAAGGTATGACATGCACTCAACATTGGTTGAGTGTGATCTGTTGTTCCTTCGCTAGGGTATAACATACCTTCTAGCCACATAGGAACAACTTGCACCCAATATACATTGGATTTGATCTTGTCATTCATTAATTAAGGTACAATATACCTTTTAGCCACAAAGGAATAACTTACACCCAATGATGGTGGCAATTCTCTTGAGCTTAAAAGAGTGCTTAAAATAGTTGAGGGCATTATGCTCTTACATATTCGTAGCATCCCATTGGTTGCTCATGGGGCATTCCATGTCAAATATCCGGCTTCGTATAGTTATGGTTGACCTTCGGGTTTAATTTCCAATAGGTAGCAACCATCCTTATTTACTCCTTGGCAAGAGATGTTGAAATGGAATCCTCTTAGGGTTTCCAACAATCGTATCTTTGAATGCCTGCATAGTAATATTACCCCTGCAAACTTCCTCTATATGATAGAGAGGGATGGTTAGCTCCCAATACTTGTACAACTGAATTTTAGGTTAGGTAACCGAATCTTCATTTGTATGTACAGGGAAGAACAAAATCGAAGATGCATTAGGTCCAATTTCAAGTGTATCCTTGAACAATGTATGAATCAGTGATAGGAGTGGGGCTTTATGGATAAATCAATTTGCACATTTTTTAAAGCTCCTACTCATAGCAATGCAAGTGATATAAATAAACTATATGGATCCCTTCATCTTGTAGAATTTTCTAACCATCATAGTTTTTTACACAAGAGTAATGTTATCATTTGGATCATAGCAAACAATATTCTAATTTTTATCCTCCTGAACATTTTTTGTTTCTTGTCTAGGAATTTGAAATTTAGTGATCCATGCATTAATGAGTTTTAAATAAAAATTATGGATATCACTGTTCTTGGGTTGCTACATACCAATTCAACCATTAAGTTATTCCATAAGCATTATTTACTAAACCTAGGCAAAAATGTCTAAGTAAATTTTTAGAAATGCTCATGAAATTCTAGGTACTTCTTTACATTCATTCTCAAGTAAGGTGACATTCCTTTTTAAAAAATCAAAAAGAGCAATGTCAGCATTTACTCTCATGAAGACGCATAAGAATTGAATGATGAGAAGATATAAATCTTCCTTACCAATGTAAGCAAAAATCATTCAATCGTAATGCAATTCAAACGACGAAAAATTTTAAACTTGTACCTTTATTGAAGAGCAGTCCAGGTTGAAAATCATTGTGTGAGAAACTCATGACCATGGAGTTTTTGATGTAGCTTATATGTTCAATGTTTCCTGCCAAATTGAGGTTGGAGTTAAATGAGCTTCATCTTGTTCCTCCATTGGACCACCATCTTGAGCATTCCTCCAACATGAACTAAAAATGAGATCGATGGAGGGATATGCGCTTGATGAGGCCTTCCAACCTCTTTACAATTTTGTCCTAGTTGCATAAACAATCAAGTTCAAAAGCATGTTGTACCTTTTGTCAAATTGTTTTGCCCAACTTGAAACAACTTGCAAATGCATTGAATAGTAAGGGAAATATTTTTTGTTTGACTTAGGAAGAGGAATTCAAGTAGTTACGCTCAAGGTTCATATCCAAATAAATTTATTTTCTAATTCAAAATTTTTGTTTTATGATGGTTGGAAATTTTACTTTCTAACATGCAAATGTGAAAAATTCAAACATGCTAGATGAAAATGCAAAGATTGATGGAAAATTCAAATATGCAATTTAGAAATAAATATGAGATAACTACCAATTAACCTGTTGGAAAGGACTTACCAAATTTTCGAAGTCCTGTGAGTGGGACTTACCTCCGTCCTATTTAGTTTGATGATTTGTTGTCCAATCCCGGAGTTGAAGATGTGAATAACTTCTCTTGTTTGACATGAAAAATCTCCATTGGTATGTCATTGACATGTGGACCACATGATGGCTGTAGCCTCTCCGTCATCTTGATGAAGACTTGTTGATGTAGGACGGCTTCTCCCTCTTGACGATATTCTTTTGTTAGCATGGTGAGTCTTGTCCTTTTTTAGGGGTGTCACTTCGTCCTTCTTGATGTTTCTTTGAGTACATACTTTTGATCATGGATCAAAGACTTTCTTAGGCATGATGACATGTGTGCTCCACAATCAAACAAGAAATTCTTCATCCACAATGTCACATGCCTTAGGTTGCACGGGTTTGGTCGAAGGGTAGGAATCTCCACAAGTGATTGTGAGATATCTTGGATCTTGAATGCTCTTTAAGTTTATTGTTCTTGGCCAAGAGCTTCATGTAAATGTTGTCTTGATTTGTTGCTTGGCCATGGACAATATACATCAAGGTAGGCTAGTTGAAATTAAATCTCTTGAAATTCCTATAGCCTCCTTGATTACAAGAATGATGTTGATTCCACCCTTGACCTCCTTGTTGGTGATAGCCATCGGAGTTGTGTTTGAAAGGAAGAATCCTCATAGGTCTTAGGGGAATGATTCCCCAAGTGGCCCATGTTGGCATGGATTTTCACAAATCATGTGAATATCCATGGCTTGAATTATCCAAATGCTTTTCCATTGGCTTGATATTCATGTTACTTCAATGGGAGGTGTAGTTCTATAACTAGCATATGCACCATGTTAAATGGTATGCATGCCAAGCTAAGGGAACTAGAGCATTCTTCAATCCACCCCTTGAGTGGAGACCATCTTCTCATCCACGATGAATGAGAATATGACTCCTTTAGCTCCAACACGAATGTGGTCATAGATTGGTGGAGCCAACCCATGACATGAGTGTTGTATGAAGTGCCAACTCTCTACCCCATGATTGAGGAAAACCACGAAGAGCTCTTGGAGCCTCCTTCAAGCTTGAGGATCGATGACTTTGGCTCCTACTGGAAGCTGAAATTCTTTCGCGAAAGGCGATGGTGTTGCCTAGAGGACATTTGTTGAGGTGCGCCTTGAATAATCTTGCAGTTGAGCACTTGTGTCCTCATTGGTCGTCCAATGAAATGGGTTATCCAACACTACCCTATTTTCACACAAATGGAGAAAAAAATTAAGGGTAATCCTGCCTAATAACTATTAGTACCTATAGCTTGATCATAAGTAATAGCTATCCTTCACTTCCTTTGCCTTCCTCGGCAACGGTGCCAGAAAATTTTGTTGACGTTTCTTACGTCACTGATAAAATTCCGCAAGCGCACGGAAACTATCGTGTAACATTTCACTCAAAAGTATCCCAAAGTGTATCGTATTTATCCCAAAGTAAGGCAATGGAGTAAAGTAGGCACTACTATTTTGATCAAGCTATGGGATACTAATAATTATCAAGTCAGGGGTAAGTTGATAATATGGGTAGTGTGACACACACCTAAACAATCTATTTTAAAGGGTAAATGGTTCCTAATGGAGATTAGACTAAGAGTTGGTGAGTTGCTCTTACAATGCTTCTAATATACATATACATAGCCTAGGTTAGATACTATTGATCATACTAATGGTGAATTCTCATGCTAAGAGCACAGGTTTATCTCTAGCAATACTAGGATGACTCCCGCAAAGAGTCTGTTGTATAGCCAAACATGGAGGATTACAAGAACAGATAGGACTGTCACCACATACCGCCTACCTCTTCAATCTGTGGGTCCATGAGACATCCGACACTACATAATTATCCTAGCACCATGCTAGCATATTAGGTAAATACATTAGGAGCCCGGGCACAAGCCATCCTAAGAAAATGGCTAACCTAAACATCGTTGTTGAGACATATCATATGTTGTTCATATTAACATGATTATATCATAACTAATTAGACGATAGTGGGGGTTTGTAGTGTTTATGATGATAGAATAAGAGTGATATGGTATAATCATAAAGACTACTCCTACCACATACATGGAATCCACAATCAAACAAGAAACGCTCCATCCAAGTATATGAATAAAAGAAGACTAAAGAGAATATCTTTATTATGCATAAAGTCACAAATACAAGAAAAGATACATAAGCCATACCTTTTCAAATTTGGACTTCGGACTAGCGGCTCCTCTCTACATCCTAACCTCCACTAAAGAACTAGGAGAACTAGTGTATATAATAGAATGATGCTCAAGTGGTGTGTGTTGAAGTGAGTGGTGAGGGTTCCTATTTATAGCTGGGGAAGGGTCAGTTTCTGCCACCAAAAGCGCGCGAGTCTGTCATCAATGACTTTAGTAAGTCGGGAGGAGATAACACGTGGAAGCTGACCGGGTTTCGAGGGAAGATCAGGTCAGTCGAGCCACCTGTTTGACTAACCTGGTAAACCGTCCAAATGGGTTGTGCTTTCTCCATGTTGCTGACAGGTGGGTCCCATGACTATTTCTAGGTGCTACGCTGTTGGATCTCTTCGGATACTCTTGTAAGTGGGCCATTTGATCCATGTGCTGCCACATATCGGCGTTTGATTGGCTGAGAAGGTATTCTTTAGGATCCATCCCATGTTTCACCTCAATTCTATATAAAATACCTGCATGCACCATTTTCTCCAAGTACAAGTGGAACTAGGTTATTCCCATCTATGATGTGTGTAAGAAATATTCGTTCCTTCACATAATTGAGTTATATTGACGGTCAAAAATTGTATATAACGACCTTCAACAATTGGGTAGAACTGGACATAGTCTAGGATCACAACCTCCCCTTCTTCGAAATGCTTCAAGTGGCCAAGAGGAGTTGGGCTGGCACCGCCTTCATGGAAATATTCCTAACGGCGGTCGGGGAAATCTAGAAGTAGCGCAACAAATTGATCTTTAGAAATACGCCGCTGTCGATAGATTGTTGGAAAAAGAATTTTGCCCGCTCCCTAGCTCTTCAACGCACTAGATTCTCTCCCCACTCTGCTCCCTAAACTCTAGGCATGGCAACAGGTCAGGTAGAGAAAAATCCGACCCGAAAAGAAATAGGGCGCACGTAATATTTCATACCCATACACGCGGATAAAAAATTACACCTGCACCCGTACCCGTACCCGAAGGGTTTGTGTCGGGTTTCGGGTACCCATCGGGTACCCTTTAGTGCTCACTAGGTATGAGTCAGAAAATGGCACCTCGACCTCCTTTTATATTCATGTGACAAACGGTTCTGAAAATGAACCAAGCGTAATGCATATGTGTGCCCAGGATATTTAACACACATACACAATTGATTCACAAACGATAAAAAGATTTAAACCATGTCTCAAATAATAATACTAATAATAGTACCTTATTACAAACCAAATAGTCTCCAATACAAGCTCTAATAAACTGCAGCGGAAAATACTAAACACTAATGACTCCAGACTCCACAGGCAAGCTTGACGGGAACACGCGCGCCTAGAACTCCTCAAAAACCTCCTGGTACTCCATATTGTTGCCTGCGTCTGAATTTGTTGGGGGAATAGCAAGGGTGAGCACATGTCGTACTCAACAACTATGAGAAATTATGACATGTAGCTTAAACCAGGAATGATGATAAAAAGGCTAATTGCATAAAAGTACATTCCAAATAGTTGAAAATGCAATTATATCATCATAAGTGTGGTTCTTCCCAGATAACCCAAATAACATTAATTCCAACTTAAATAATCAATTCCAGCAATAATAAACCATATCTAACGCATAACTGCTCATTTGTCTCACTTGCGTCAATTTAATATACCAAAGTATATTAATAAACCAATACAAATTACCAATTCAATTATAACCATTAAACCATGTTCAAGTCCAAATTCTAATCATGTGAGGGTCCAGGTTGCTCATAACAGGGGGCTCTGCTATCATGATAGTTTTAAACACACTTTGCAGAGGTTGTACCACTTTACCTACAAGTTCGTGATTTCATCACCTTTCGATGACTATGGAATCTCAATTATGCCCTCTCACACATCCTTAGGTTTGTGGCCAAGAGATCACAAAATACCCTTTACAAAGTGATTACTAGCATATTTAGACCCCACTGAGGTTTCACCAGTGGTGATGTCTCCAACTGAGCACATCCAACCAAGGGCCCCCTCTTGAGCCATTTGGATCCCAGGGTAGTCCCACCAATCTCTACAAACCCATCCAACTACCCCTTCCCCGAGCGTTCTTAATGGTCTAAATAGTACAGGCAAAACACTAATTAGTTAGCTAAGCCGCACCCATACTTGGCCCTGTGCTGGCACTGTAAATCCTAGACGGTCGCTCCGCGAACAGGTCTTTAGATCTAAAGTAAGCAAAACCACCAAAACAGTCCAACGCATTCCACATAACCGACTTGCTTAGATCCTTAGGCACCATGTTGCTAAAGGGTCATTATTATCAATTTTCACCATTCACATGTTCAATAGTTCATAATTAGGTAGTATGAGTGTTTCCCAAACCCAATTGAGTATAGCGAGGAAAAAAGTGCAAAATACCCTTCCCGACTCTCTTCATAGTGTTCAAGCAAGAATGGTGGTCATACAAGATTAGTAAACTCCTACAATTGGGTTTTCCCATCAATTTGACACAAGCATGCAATTTTGCGAACAATGAAAACCAAGATCAAAATGATCAAGGACACTTGCCTTGCTCTTGATCTTGGTTTGGATCAAAGGCTTCAAAGTTCTAGTTCTGCAGGTCCTTGAAAGCACTTCATACAACGAGACCCTCTATTCCACGCGACAAGCATGCAAAACAACAATTACAATCAAATAATGCTCATATATTACTCAATATGCCATGATATACATGATCAATGCAATTGTGAAGTAAAATTAGTAAATGAGTTGCTATAATCTTTACTAACTAGTTACAATGTTTTTTAACAAGTCCAAACAAGTTTGGAATTGATTCGAGTCGATTTGGAACTAATTAGCATTTACAGATTCATACACCGGACAAGTCCGGTATAGGGGCCTGACTAGTCCGCCCTATACAAAATTGTAGAATTAGGGTTTTCTGATTAGCAATGTTTTAGGGTTAAATTCTAATGGAAACTTGAATATAGAGGTTGTACCACGTGTCTAGAGATCCAAGGGTTGAAGATTGGGTGCAACACTTGAATCTTGACGTCTAGGGCTCGATGAAGATGAGTTCATGAAGGTTTGGGGATGAAGAACGTCAATTGTCAAAAAGTTGACAAAGGTTGATATTTATTGGTCCTTCTCCCTCTTCTCCTCCTTCTCCTTGCTCATGGCTTCCTCTTGACGTCGGCACAAGGCTAAAGGCGGAAGCGAGGGTTTTTCTCAAAGGTTGTAGAGGTGAGGGTATTGGGTTGTTTATATAGGGGTGGAGATGTAGGGTTTTGGGGTGAATTCCATGTGGTTTTCGGTGGGGGACATGTCGGGGACAAGGTGGGGTCCACTTGGACTCCTCTGAGGTGGGGCACGAAGTTCTGGGGCTCAATTAAGGTAATGACCCAATAGCCAATCGTGGAAGAATAATAGAATCCAAGTAGAATTCAGTAGGCCGGACTAGTCCACATGGGGGACCGGACAAGTCCGTTATGGAACATAGACATTTTTGGACAAGTTCGGTTTGAATGGCCGGACAAGTCTGTTATGCAACAGAAGGCTTTTCGGACAAGTCCGGTATGTGTGGCCGAACAAGTCCGGGGTTGCAAAATAAATGACTTCCGGGTTGAAAACTGGGCCAGATCGGACTAGTCCGTTCAAAATTGGACAAGTCCGAAAAAACATCAGAACCTCAAATGGACTAGTCCGTGCAATGTACCGGACAAGTCCGGACTCTGAGGAAGCTGAATTTTCTGAAAGAGAATAGGGACACCGGACTAGTTCGAATTTTAGGCCAGACAAGTCCATACCCTGACAGACTTAAATACCTAATTAAGCCTAAATTTATTTTAATCTTGTTCTTTTTTAGTTTGCTTAATGTTAAACATGCATGAGGATGTATGCATTGCATTATGCATGAAAGTAAGGGTGTTACAATTCACATCCCCATAGCCACCACGTTTCCCTTGGCGAGGTGGGACTAATAAACTCCCGTGCTCTGGCTGGCTCCCGTAGCGACTCCCAAGCGCGATTGCATTCTTAGGCTTTCGGATTACGGCCCAAAACCTTGAATCCAAATGTGTTGGCAGTGCATATACGACCTAGCTCGGGTGACCAGCGTTTGCTGCTAGACTACTACCTCCTGGGTCCATTTCCCTCGGCTATGGCCCGTGGCTTGATGGCCCGTGACCGTAACAATCAAAGCTTCGTGGAACGGAGCATGGACGGGGTGGGTTGTTTCCATGTGGGCCGACTTTGTAGTTTCGGGTAACCCGTCGGGTACCTGCGGGTACGAAATAAAACCAAACCTGCACCTGTACTCGCAAAAAATCGGATCAGGTACATGTCATACCTATAGATAAAAATTTCTACCCATACTTGCACCCGAACCTGCGGGTACAATTGCCATCCCTACTAAACTCCAGTTTGTTGGACTGGGTTTTTAGACTGAACTTTGCCACTCTTAACTCAAGAGTGCCTAGCTCTTTCGGGCCCAACGATCACAGCTAGATGTAATCTTTCGGATACTACTATAATATAACACAGTCGGAGCTTCCTCTACTGTGCATCTTTCAGAAAAAGTTGTTAGCTGGAGTTATTTAAAGAAAAGGAAGTGGCATGTTGACACTTGATTCTGTCAAGTTCTGACCTGTCAGATTAGTTTAGGGACCTGGCAAATTACAGTTTTTTATCGGTATAGAAATATCATATCTGCTTTTGGTACTAACTATGTTCAAATTACTTTAGAAGTAAAACTTGTGGCCATATCTCCTAAGGACAATGGATTTCTGGCATACAGTTTTACATGGTTCTTGATATGTTGTTCGTTTTTGCAGCACGGGCCAGAGGTACATTTACACAGGATCCAGTGACCAATGTGTATACATTTATGATGTGGTACTGACATCGGATACTTCGCTTAAACAACTTTTTATTTGGCATGATTCTACTATTTGTATCCATGGCATGCTTTTGCTGTCGTGGGCATATCCCCTTAGACCTGTATTATTCCATTAGTAGCCAAAAATTCATACATGCCACACATGTTATACTAATAGTGCAAGGAATTTGTGCGGCCAGAGCAGCCCGACGGTCTCTCCACCAATGAGACTTGTGTTGCTGCCTTGGCCAATGGCATGTCACCATGGCATCACATTGCAGTCGGTTCCTGCAGCGAGTGTACATTCCAGGCAGATTTGGGTTGATTCATAGGGTAGGTCTGAGTTGGGATGCGTCCTTTGACCATTTGTCTTGACTTTGGTTTAGTCGCTAGGCCTGATTTTGGAGCCCATATGTTTGTCGTCATGCTTGCTCCTTGCCCAGCCTGTCCCGGCAAAACAAAAAAGCAACTAGCCATGCCAAGCTCTATGCTGACGGTCAAAAAAAAAACGCTAAGGTTAAGCAAAATGTAAGAAACCCAAATAGGAGACAAAGATGAGCGACGTACTCAAAGACGAACGTCTCTAATAAGGTTAAGCGAGATGAGCCAGATTAAGCGAGACGGGCCCGCTTGAGCGAGAACCTGACATGACTCGGTTGAACGTTCAAAGAGACGTGTTACAATATAGTACATCTCAGTTAAGTAAGTATCCGAGACGCGCCTTCTCTCTGACAAATGGGAGATGCGCTTCTAACAATGCGCGTCTCCTATTAGCGGTAGAAATGAGGCGTACTTTACAGAAAGCATATCTCCTTTGTCTTCCCTTACAGACAGACATGAACTCGTCGCTGAACTATTAATTCATTCATTCACAGTCGAACACAAGAAATATTCATCATGCAGATAAACACATTCATTAATTAACAAATATAATACAAAACACAAGAAAAAAGTACAAAACGCAAGAAAATAAAAACAACATCAACTAAAAGACAACAATAGAAAACCTAAAACCTACTACTCCTCCCCCTCCTCCTCCTCTGACTGCTACGGCTGCTCCGGCTGCTCCGCCGGTTGCTCCGGCTGGTCCTGATCCAGCGATGCAACCTCGCGACCGAGGTTCCTCACCATCGCCGCCACCAGGATACTGCGGCCCTCGGCGCCGAGCACCTCAACCATCTTCTTGAGCAGCCTCTGGAACCAGTCAAACAGCCTGTCGAACAGCATATCGAGCAGCTCGTTGTTGAGCCTCTCGGGGAGCGGTAACACTGTTTCTTGCAAGGTGGCTCCCTCAGCGGGCTTGGCGGCAGAACGTTGGCCATGGTGGGTTGTCTGTACGGAGAAGACGAACGAAGAGAATAGGAGAGACTGATGGCATCTTAGGATGTGTTTGGTTGAGAGTCAAAGTGGGATGTGATGGATCCATCCCACATTTTAGGGACGGGATGGTCCCGTTTTCTGTTTGTCTAGAGGGATGAGACGATCCCTGTTTCTTTTTTGTTTTGTGGGATGGTCTGGGACGAAATGATCCCGTCTCTTGTTTGAAGGAAAGGATGGGATAGAGACATGTGAGTATTAGTACTTCTGGAGGGTCGCGCGCCTGTCTCCACGGAGGTAGGACGGATCCGTCCCCATGTTTTTGGTGGGATGGTTCCATCCCGCATCTAGGTGGAATATTCTCTTTTAAGGGCTGACTTCATCCCACATGTCTCCAAACCAAACAACAGAAAAGTGGGATCGTACCGTCCCGTCCCACTATATCCCTCGAACCAAACACACCCTTATATAAGGTATGTGTGGAGACGCAAAATGGAGACGCGCTTAACACCAAAGCTCGTCCCCTATGCTCGACGCGTCCCTCTCCTCTGCTAAAAGGGAGACACGCTCTTACGTAAAGCGCGTCTCCTATCACGCACGTCTCCTTTAGCTTCGTGATTTTCTCCATTTTGCTTCAGTTCACTGTTGATATCACAAATCACTGAACTTAGAGCACATTCACTTGATAACAAAATCATTCACTTGTCCAAAAAATAATCAAATCCTTCCTTATGATTTATGAGGAACACGATGAACACACCACACATTCATTCATTCACAAAGTGGCCAACATTTTGTAATATTCATTCACACAGTTGTTGAATACACAAGATAATATTCAATCACATAGATGAACAAATATAGATTTCATTCATTAACAAAATATATTACAAAACACAAGAAAAAAAGTACAAGCAACTAAAAACAACAAATAAAAATTGAATCCTCCTCCTCCTCCTCCTCCTCCTCTGGCGGCGACTCCGGTGCTGGTGCAACAGGAGCCTGGGCCGGTTGAGCGGCTGCACAAGTTGCACCGGCTGCACCAGTAGTGCAACCCCGAGATTGACGTTGCTCTCTATTGCCTCCACTAGGTTTATGTGGTCCTCGACGCCGAACACCTGGGCCATCGTCTCGCACAGAATGTCAAGATGATTGGCCACGCCCGTCAGGGCAAAGAGGTAGTTGCCAATGGCACCCATCCCATTAACTGTGGAAGGGTACCCAGATCCAAGGAACTCATAGCACGAGACATATTGTTGTATGCCTCTTGCGTGATAAGGAGGCGTTGCTCAGTGTTGAACCTCTCGAGGGAGCTGCAGCACAATTTCTTGCACGGTGGCTCCCTCGGCAGGCTTGGCGGCGGAAGATCGGCCATGGTGGTGGTGGGTCGTTAGTGCGGAGAAGACGAAGAAGAAGAAACAATATATGACGATCTTTTAACAAAAAGTGAAAACACGTAATGTTGCCATCAAACAAGATCGCGAGGTTTTCAAGTTCATGTTGTTACTTGTCCATGCTTGCTACGCCCAAAAATGATCAACGAGCCTCAAATATGACGATATTTCAACAAAAAGAGAGAAAACAGGCGTAATGTCATATCTTACATGATCGTCGACGTCTCTCTCACATTAATGTTATAGTTGTCCATGCATATATATGCTACACCCCGAACATATGATCAACGAGCCTCAAACTTGTCGCTTTGTAGTTAAAAAATGAACTACAAAGTGACAAGTTCATAGAGACAGGGGGAGTATATATATATATATATATATATATATATATATATATATATATATATATATATATGATCTTTCAACAAAAAGATAAAAAACACGCATAATGTCTTGATGATCGACGTCTCTCTAACATGCATGTTATAGTTGTCCATGCATGCTACGCTACGCCCCAAACATATGATCAACGAGCCTCAAACTATATATATATATATATATATATATATATATATATATATATATATATATATATATATATATATATATATATATATATATATATATATATGACGATCTTTCAACAAAAAGAGAAAACTATATATATATATATAACATGTTAGTTGTCACGCCCAAAACATGATCAACGAGCCTCAAACTATATATGATGATGTTTCAACCAAAAGTAGAGAAAACACGTAATAGGTTGTCATCAAACATGATTGTGAGGTTTTCAAGTGCATGTTACTTGTCCATGCTTGCTACACCCCTAACATGATCAATGAGCCTCAAATATGACGATCTTTCAACAAAATTAGAAAACACCTAATGTCATCAAACATGCATGATCGAGGTCTTTTGCGTGTCAAACTGAGAAAAACATGAACGAAGGTTTGTGATATATATATATATATATATATATATATATATATATATATATATATATGTTAATGAATGAATGTGTGGTGTGTTCATCGTGTTCCTCAGTAATGACAATTCATAAGGAAGGATTTGATTATTTTTTGCACAATTCATAAGGAGGAGGAGGAGGATTTAGGTTTTATTTTGATGTTTTTCCTTTCTTGTATCTTGTACTTTTTCCTTGTGTTTTGTGACGATCTTTCAACTATATATGACGATCATTCAACAAAAATAGAAAAAACGTAACGTTATGAAACATGATCGAGGTCTTTTGCGTGACAAACTAAAAAAATGGAACATTGCGTATACCTTGGGCCGGTGGGCCCTTTGCGTGTCAAACTTAAAAACTAGAACTGAAAAACTGAAACACCGCCGGGCAGACCTACAAAGTATGCCAGGTGGGCCATTGCATACCCTGGACCTTTTGTGTGTCAAATTAAAAAACTGCCTGTGATGCCAAGATGGGACGCGTTGAGTCGTTGCGATAACGTAGAGGAGGCAAACCGCGGTTTGGATTAACTTTGACCCACCCACTGGTTCGAAAGCGCAATTTTCGAAGCGTCTGATTATCTCCACTCGCGCGCTTAGACGACGAACCGCTATAAAGGCACACCAGTCCTCTTGCGTCTCCGCCGCACCACTCCATCGATCGTAGCCTCCAAACTTCTCTTGCTTCTCCGCGGCACCATCGCCGACCACCTCTCGCTCTTTCTCCGCACCTCCGTTGCCGCACAAATGTGTAGCCCCGCACCGAAGTGCTCCAGGTTGTCGACATCCTCCGAACCTCCTCCTTCTCCGTTTTCGTCGCAGCCAATGCCCCTTCTCATCCCACGGTGCTCGCACCTCCTCATCCCATTTGGGTTCAAGATACTATTTGCCTCGTCAAACACCGCTTCGATTAACTCAATCAGCGCCTGAAGGAGGCCACCGAGCACCTTTCCGCCACCGCCGGGTGCACAAAAAAGCTCGACAAATTGGCGCGGTATGTATTTTTTGATACATCTCGCTCGTGTGATGGTCTGGGTCTTGGCAAACTCCACGTCTGCACCCGCATGGACACCATCAGCCACTACTGCTTCGGGTTAGGATTTGTGGCCGGTCATCTCAACGTCCTCTACGAGACGATCGGGGAGGTGGCTGGGGTGGAGGGTTGCCAACATCTTCTGCAGACCGTAGCCCGAAAGCTTCAAACTCAATAGCTGGAGGAGGCGGCAGCAGCGGCGGCGGCGGTAGCGGTGGAGGAGGAGAAGGCGGCGGCAGAGAAGGAGGTGGAGGAGATCTCTGCCAACTCTGTGTAGAGTAGTATTTGTAGTTTTTCTTTTTCTTGTTTTCTATGTGCTTCTGTAGTTCTTGTTTGTAATATATGTGTTGTTTTTATGTTAATGATAAATGTCTTTTCTGTTCATGAACAATGCATCCTATGCAGTATAGAAAAACAACTCCTTTCTGAAAAAGGGGCGAGATAACTGTTGTTCAATGTCTAGCCAAGAATTCATTTTGTTGCGACAATCGACTACTCTTGGTTCAAACTCCATTGAGATCGTGGTTGATGCTGCGTTTCTCCTCTTTTTTTTCTTTTACTCAATTTTTTTATTTGTAGTCGGCGCATGTGAAAATGTATTTTTAGTAGTACTATATACTACATGTTATCATTTCATTGTGATTAATATTACATAATGTTGATTGTTTGCCATCGTCCTTTCATGGACTTGGGTGTTCTGTATTTGCATATCGTTTGCATTAGCACATATACATTTGGCGATTCATATTTTTGTTCATATTTTTTGGAATGTCCCACTAGCTAGAGATGACTGCTTTTAGATTTTGATCTCAATGCATGGCAACAAAGATGAATTAAGAAGTGAGCAAGTTGTTCGAAGAAGTCTGCCCCTCTAGCTACAAGCACCATGTTCAGGAATCGACGCGACATGACATGTAATTAATCATGATTGCATGCGTCCACAAGGGCACGGCTAGTGTCAAATTCTCCACGCCCGCGGAAATTTTTTCGTTCTTCTTGGCGCGCCACAATTGAGATTTTAACAATTCAGTTTTCACTCCCTGCGCCTCCAATTTCAGTCCCGCCTATTGTAACCCTATTTCACCCACGATGAGTATAAATGGAAACACTGGCCTCCGTTCCTGACACACCGTTGCCCCGCCCTTCTAGTGATCTCGCAGTACTCCGAATGTGTTGTCTCTCTATCCTTTGTTTGATACTTGTATTCCTAAGAAATTCTTGTGTTTTCATTTTCCACGATTTTTACAATTTTTTCCCCATGGATCCCGCAGTGACGCATCGAAGCTCTTGGTGGTGTTGACTCCTTTGTACAACGTCGGGCGACGAAGTTTGACGGGCTCTACCGAACCTCTTCGTCGGCGACACCTCCCTGCGACATCGCATCCCGGACTCCAGTTTTGTGCTAGGTAAGTTATGCACGATCCATGCCATCCTTTTATAGAGCTATATTGGCTTGGTTCTACATGATCCATGCAGTTTTGGGCTAGTTAAGTTCTACACGATCCATCCTGATATACGAAGATAAAATAAATTAACAAAGAAGAAATGTGGTCTTCTGTTTCACGAATATATATATATATATATATATATATATATATATATATATATATATATATATATATATATATATATATATATATATATATATACTACATCTGCTCCGAAATAAATGTCGCTCTGACAGCTTATTACGGTAGTGTATTTCTAGTTCAATTCCTCGTCGGGAACAACAAATATTAAAACCAGAGGTAGTATGTAATTTCTGGATTTAGAAGTAAATGACACACGGCTTATCTAAGCAACCACTTCAAATGTTGTACTCTCATTCCTGTTCTACAATTTTGTATTCCTAAGATTTTTAGTTCCCATGGTTTTTACAATTTTTTCTTTCTTGTGGCTTTCTCAGATCGTACATTTTTTTCTATTCCTTCATTTCTAATTCCTCTGTTCCAAACAAACACTGCAATTTATAGAAACCACACTGTCCGATCCAAAATCTATGTCGATCATGTAATCTGGCGTTATCACTATTATTTGAAATGACTGCTTACAATGCTCTTTACATTAGTAACAAGACATCAAACTGTGATGTCGTCTACAAGCATGCATGGTGGCCAACAAGTACCTGGTATAACTATAAATGTGTTTACTATCAAAATTTTAAAAAGATTTAGAAAACATTAAATCATTTGCATGGTATGCAGAGAAAATTGCAACATATGATGTTCAGGAACCCCGAGATTCTTCACTCTCTGGTACTATGATGCAAAAACAACAGGTATAGATATACAAACCAGAAATACTTCTTCCGACCCATCGTAACTTTACTTTTGGAGCTTAAAAAATATTCCACTCCAACTCTATCAGTAGCTTCCAACTACCCATATCACATCACATTACTACCTGCCTCTCTACCGTGCCATTTTTTTTGGCAGAGCGTGTTAGTTTTTTACTCCTTTGGCATTGAATTTGGAGCATTTTGAGAGACTACATTCTGTCCTTTAGATGTATTGATGATGGGTGTATCATGGTCATTTGCATTCTTTCCTAGGCTCTACTAATTGTTTTAGCATGCCTTGCGATTCTACTTTCTTAGTCTTTATAGTTAACAGTTCATCAGTCTGTGTGATGGCATGACTTTTTGATGCCTCCACGTTGTGCTCTCTCGCCGCCGGCCACTCCGGCCGGCACCGGCGCCCACACCCTGTTGCTGGTTACTTCAATGTCCTTCCTGATGTGTCTCCCTCACCCATCGCCATGTCCCATCCTTCGCGTGCCATGATGACCCCACCGCTCGCAAATCCCTGGCCGTTACTCGCCCTGCCACCAATCCTCCTCGAGAGTTGCTCCTGGTGATCTCGGCCAGACCGAACCCTCGCTTTGTTAAGCGTCGCAAGCTGGGACTATGCAGTACTGCACCTGCAGTAGCCGCCACTGACAAGTGGACCTGATGTCTCATGGGCCCACATGTCAGTGACGGCTACTTCAGGTGTAGTACTGCAGAGGATTTCAATCCTGCAAGCTGCCTGCCTTCTCTGTCTTGCATTCGCCACCTGCTACTACTGGCGTTCATTACTTGTCGTGCAACTAATAATTCTCTTTGAGACACGCTCTGGCTAATGTCAGTCAGACCGAACCGGCGAACCCTATCTTTGTCTAGTCTAGCATTGCCAGCTGCATGCCCGCCCCCTCAGTCTTGCCTGCTTTGCTGCTAGACTAAAAATCCTATGTAGTACTACGATTGCAGTACCGCCACTGACATGTGTACCTGATGGCTCATTTTAGGATATGGACAACAACAAAAAAGTCAACAATGTGGTCCTCCTAATAAAAATAGTTGTCGTTCAGATAGTCCTAACTAGTTTATTTTTAATTCATTTGTTGGTCTGATACGGCAATTAATATAAACCAGGAGCGAGTAATACAGAACAAAATGCTGCTAGGACGCAGTCCTCCCACGCTCGTATTTGTCGCACTCGTCCTGAAGATGGTACGAACATCAAACTTTTCTTCTTTTCACACTATTTGTACATGATACTAAACTTGGTTAGGCGGTAATTTGCTTTAATCGTTTATCGTTTGAATCAATATAACAGAAGGAAAAAAGTTTGGAAGAAGTGTGGCTAAAGGACTTAAGTTTGCCAAAATACTCTATGCATCTCAAGTTAGTAGAACGGAGCATCTGAAGCTACCAATTCAGTTATCCACTAGGTTGGGTGTTGTGGTTGGTATTAACCAGCGGCACTTTGTTGATGATGTGGTTATGTTTACAAAAAGACATGCATCCCTCAGCGGGGCAAGGAAGTGGGCAGAGGTTGGCCATAGTAACAAGAGAGATATAGTACAAGACATTCTGGCTAGTGTGTCACACCCCCACACAAGTATTTTTTCTTGCAATCTCCATCTTGTACGTTTACAGAAACTTGTTATACAATGTACAAGATTACTGGGACATGGAGGACACACCATAGAGCGCAAGAAAAATTTTGAAAATCGCTGGTGAGCGCTACAAGAGGTGGTGCTTGACTTTGCATGCCACCTATAAGAGTTATTCTACCAATGAAGAACGTATACGAAACAAGCCTGCTGACGTAACAGCACCCAAGTGGTTGCACCTAATAGAATATTTTGGGTGTAAGCGATTTAAGGTCAGCTAACTTTTTAATAGCTTCGCATCATACAAAAACTATTTGATTTATATTCATTTGCAGAATTAATTCTTAAAATTATTGCAGTCAATAAGCAGGACAAATTCTCAAAATCGAAGAAGACAAAAGGCGAGTCACTTGCTTGGCTCCAAATCCTACACCCAACTTAGTTACGAGAGGGTATGAAAAAAAATCACACTTTTACTTTGCGCTGCAAACAATATGTATACCGACATGTTGAATTTTACTTGTATTTTATGTAGTGAGACCCAGAGACCAAAGAAGAACCTAATGACATAGAACTGTGGGAGGCATGCCATTTGTTGAAGAACGATGACTGGGCAAACAAGCAGGCAGAAGCTGTACATGTGAGTAACACTTCAAACTATCCCCAATTAAATAAATATTTGCAATTTACCTGTGAATTTTCTTTTCGTATATAGATCCAGGCACATTCCCAAGTGGACATGGAAGCTGAGCAAGGAGGCCCAATTACAAATGAGGAGAGAAACCACATCTTCCAACGTTGTTATAGATCCTCAATCGGTTGTGCAGTATCACAGGTTCGAGGGCATGGTTATATAGCTAACCCAACTGGTCCTGAACGTGAACGTATGCGTATCCAAATGTTTGAACACCTCAACGACCAAGTTCGAAACTTAGAAAATAGAAATGCAGGCCTCAATCACATAGTGCAGGAGTTGGAAGGAAGAAATGATAGCTTAACCATCCAGATGTACTAAATAAACCAGAAGAATGAAGAGTTAAACCTTCAAGTCCAGAACATAGAAGGTCAGCTAGTAGCTGATCGTGAGCTGAGGACTCAGGAAATGGAGGACATGCGCCTCTCAATGAGGGCTGAAATGCGTAAAATGATGGAGACCACTCCACAAAAGGTCCCACAAAAGAACCGCCAAAAGCCACCTACTCCAACAATTAGTCCCGATCAGCTTAAGCAAACTTACATCCAAACATGTTGCGAGCGTAATACTTGAGTGATGTTATGTGTGTTGCTATATCAATTGATAGATGTTTATTGTTAAACTCATCATTCTGTTGCCACTAATTTTCAAACCTGGTGCATTAGGATTCTACTGCCACTAATTATAATCGTGGCATTACGAATTTCTTGTCACGAATGATAAATTGTTGCAATAGGAAGCTATTGCCAACAACTACAAAATTTTGCTGTATAAACATTTGGCCATGACTCAAGAAACGTTGCACTAGACTGCTATTGCCACCACGCAGAAAACATTGCATTACAACACTATTGCCACAAAGAAAATGTTGCATTACATCTCTATCACCTCAAATCATTAAATGTTGCATTACAACCGTACTGCCACATATCAGAAAACGCTGCATTACGAACCTATTGCTACATATCAGAAAATGTTTCATTAGAAACCTATTGCCACAGATTAGGAAACGTTGCATTACAAACCTGTTGCCACAGATAAGAAATCATTGCAATACCATACTATTCACCATGGATGTGAAATCGTTGCAATATCATACTATTTCATATGGATCTAAAATCGTTGCAATACAGTACTATTCGCCACGTTTGTGAACTCGTTGCAATAACATACTATTGGCCACGGATGTTAAACCGTCACAGTACCATAATATTTGCCACGGATGTGACATCATTGCAGTACCGTACTATTGGCCACGAATGTGAAACCGCTACAATACCGTGATATTCGTTGCAATACGTTAAATCATCGCAATACCATAAATTGTTGCAATACCGTACTATTTGCCACGGTTGTGAAATCATTGCAATACTGTAGTATTTGACCCGAATGAGAAATCATTGCAATCAGATACTATTACCATGAATGTGAAATTGTTGCAATACCATGCTTTTCATTGCAATACATTAAATCGTTGCAATATGCTAAATTGTTGCTATAACATACTATTTGTGACGAATGTGAAATCGTTGCAATACCGTACTATTGTCACGGCTGTGAAATCGTTGCAATCACATACAATTACCACGAATGTGAAATTATTACAATACCATGCTATTCGTTACAATACGTTAAACCATCGCAATATGCTAAATCGTTGAAATAACATACTATTTGCCATGAATATGAAATTATTGCAATATCGTACTATTTGCCACGACCGGTAACTCGTTGCAATACCGTACTATTAGTTGCAATACGTTAAATCGTTGCAATACGAGAAATCGTTGCAATAGCGTACTATTTGCCACCAATGTGAAATCGTTGCAATACCATAGTATTTGCCACGGATGTCAAGGCGTTGCAATAACCTATCGCCATGGGAATTATGACGACGATTCGTAAAAACTATCACCACGCTCCTTTTCGTTGCAACGGTGACCTAGTGAGACGAAAAACGACCTATTGCGACGAATTTTTTCGTGGTGATAAACCAGAATCCTTACAGTGACACACCAAAAACTCAATAAAAGAATACTAATCAAGCTTTCTATAATTCAAAAACAAGTTCGAAACATTGCAAGTTAAAAACAGAACCATTGCAATCTAGCACCGGACCTTGCCGAAGCTAACCGGACCTTGAGACTAAGCTTACCAAAGCTTGCAGGACCTAGTGCCGGAGCTTACCAAAGCTAGTCGGACCTAGCGCCGGAGCTTACCAAAGCTAGACAGACCTAGCACCAGAGTTGACCAAAGCTAGTCGGACCTAGCCACGGCAAGTTGGACCTAACCAAAATAAGTCGAACCTAGACAAGGAAGTCAGATCTAGCCAAAGCAAGTCAGACCTTATGTTGGACCTTGCCGGAGCTACCAAAAACAAGTCAAACCTATTGTCGGACCTTGCTGGAGCTCGGACCTTGAGTCGGACCTTGCTGGAGCTCGGACCTAGAGTCGGACCTTCCTGGAGCTCGGACCTAGAGGCGGACCATGTTAATAGGGTGTTTTGGCAGTATTCAAAACTTTTACTATCATAGCCAGTGTATTCAGCACAGATAAGTCTCACAATCTCCCCCTTGATGAATGCATTGACAACAACACTTAAAATCCGAACATTGGCTTATTCACATGAAAAGTTTTGAAAACAATATTCTCCCCCTATACATATTTCTCTCCATTTGTAAATCAGAAATAAAATGAGAAGAAAAACAAAAATTCTCCCCCTAAGAAGAATCATGCCAAATCATGTCAAAACACTTGTGAATGTGTGCAATGTGTGACCAATTTCTTCTCCTTTGGCAATGTATTCAGCACGGTGCAAAAGAGAAATTTTGATTGTTATGAGCATATTATAACATATACATATAAAACAAAGCCCATCCAAGTCATACTATCAAGTAACTTATACTATCACGTCAATGAGATAAATAAAGAAGTGTAAGCTATGCTAGAGATCAAGTGTAATTTTCAATTTAAGCAAGTCATGATCTTACAAACTTAACTATTTCAAGACTCAAAAGCATGACACTTGTTGCTGCATTTTTATTATTTTTCAAAGCACAAATTTAGATCATATGACATTTGCAAAAGATTATATGTGCATCTGCCTTATTCTAACCAACCAAGCCAAGCCTATGTCATTTGAGAATCAGAAGCTCAAGAACATGGTTTTCGTCATACACAGCTTCTTCCAAGTTCATATCTAACCGCAATGATAAGTCATCTCAAAAGAAGGAGTGAGATGCATGCATATTCTCTTGATCTTTTCTCATTTTTATTTGATCATAAAAACTAAACATGTGAGTTGCTTACTTGATTAATTCTTTATGATTAAGAGCACTTGTGAGCATGCAACAAGTTCAAAACAGCAAGAAAGTTTGATCATGACCAGATTTAGTGTAAGTAATTATTCCAATTACTAGTCATGACAAACACTAAAAAATGTACAACAAGAGTAATGTAGTAAGAACTTTCAGCATGTAAAAAAGGAATCACAAATTCATATATGTATGAAATACTATGCTCATATTATTTTTATTTCAGATTCACACATAGACTTCCCAAGTTTCAAAACTCCCCCCTCAATTTAAGCCACGGGGATGCATAACCCCTATTTCACTACGAATCAAACAAAACGAGTGAAATCCAAAGGTTTTGTGGAAATGTCAGCCAATTGTTGTTCGATATCTACATGGTGAAGCACAATATTTTCTTTTTCAACATTATCACGAAGAAAGTGATACCTAATGTCAATGTGCTTTGTCCTAGAATGTTGCACGGGGTTTTTAGCAATGCAAATGGCACTAGTGTTATCACAGAACAGTGTAACACTATCTAGGTCAACCCCATATTCCTTAAGTGTTTGAACAATTCAAAGAGTTTGTGAGCAAGCGCTAGTAGCAGCTACATATTAAGATTTGGCATTAGATTGTGCAACTGAACTTTGTTTTCTAGATGACCAAGCAACAAGTGAATTAACAAGAAAATGACAAGCACCCAAAGTACTTTTCCTATCAATCCTACAACCCCCAAAATCAACATCTGAAAAAGCTTTCAAAGTAATAGTTGAGGAAGAAGGAAGAAAAATGCCAAATTCTTGAGTTCCATGTAAATACCTGAGTATCATTTTGACGGCTTGACGATGTGAAGCACGTGGGGAAGCTTGAAATCGTGCACGAAGACATACACTGAATTCTACGTCCGGTCTTGATGTTGTGAGGTACCAAAGTGATCCGATCATGCTTCTATATTCTTTTTGATCCACGGGTTCACCATCTTCATCAAGTTCAAGTGTCTTTGTTGTATCCATTGGTGTTCGAAGAGGCTTACTTTCGTCCATGTTGAAGTGCTTAAGAAGGTCTCTTGTATACTTTGTTTGATGCACAAAGGTACCTTCCTTGGTTAGCTTGATTTGCAGTCCCAAAAAATACGTGAGTTCTCCCATCATACTCATCTCAAATTCTGAACTCATCATAGCTGAAAACTTGGACACAACATCATGAGAAGCACAACCAAAGATAATATCATCCACATACACTTGACCGAATAATGAGTCATTGCCATGCTTAAGCACAAAAAGAGTTTATCAACCTTGCCCATGGTAAATCCCTTTTCAAGTAAGAATGTTTTTAACCTATCAAACCATGCTCTAGGGGCTTGTTTGAGACTGTACAAGGCTTTGTACATGTGACATCCGGTTCCAAAAATGAACCAAGTGAACGCATATGTGTGCCCAGGACATTCAACACACATACACGAGTGCATTCAAAACAGAGTAATAGAAAATTACCACGGAATAGGATTAATTAACCACTTTTATTACAAAATTCAGAATATTCTCGAATACAAAATCTAATGATTATTAATGACGAGTTCAACTAATGCAGTAGAAACAAACTAACTGAGCAAACTAAGCAAAAGGGATAGCGCAGCTCCAACACTCCACAGGCAAAGCTGATGGTAGACACATCCTAGTACTCCGCATTATCATCATTAACTCCCAATCCTGACCTGCAACTGTTGGGAGGGGGGGGTTGCAAGAGTGAGTACATGTCGTACTCAGCATGTGTGGAAAGTGTGACATGTAGCTGATACAAATGACGAATATAACAATAGTTAAGTGCTGAAAAGTACAATAAAACATTTGAAAAGCAATATATTATATGTATGTGTAATAAACCCATCATAAACTATGTAATCATCATAATACCAGTCCATAGTTCATTACCATCATCCATATTTCAGATTTCTCATTACCAATAACCATAATCAACAACGGAATTTAGTTCATAACCATCCATGACCATAACCATATTATCAACCATAACCATTACCAACCATCCCAATTCCCATGTTTCCTCTAATCATGGAAGTTTTCAAGGTGCTCATAACTAGGACCATGGCTATTGTCTGTGGTTTTGATCTGGCAGATCTCCCGACACTACTAAAGTGTTAGAGGAGTTTAAGGTTCGGTATGGGCGCACGGAGATTCCAGAAGGTGAGATGTCGAGTGACACAAGGGACACGAAGATTTACGTGGTTCGGGCCGCCTGAGCATAATACCCTACTCCATGGGGTGTGTTGGTGTTGTATTGGATGTATGAGCTCAACATCAGTTGAGAGTGTAAAGTCAGCGTGTCTCCGGAGAGTGTGTCCTATGTATCGTCGGTCTGTCCTTTTATAGTACAAGGACAGGCCGTTACAAGTTAGCCTGGCCCGACATGTGGCCCCGGCGGTTACTGATATTGATACACATTAAACACGTTTAATTGCCCTTAATGACCGAGTTATGGGCTTTGACAGCATCGTTACTAGTAATTAAGGTCGTCCGATCGTGTGTCATTAATATAGTATTAATGACACTTGATCGGGTCTTGAAGTCCTTGATTCCCCTTTGAAGATTCGGAGCCGTTGTGGAGTCTTCCGGAGGTTAGAGGCTGAAGATCCGACGGTTGGACACGTGGCAGCACCGGAGCACACTGTGGGGAACAGATAGGTCCGGTGTTACCCGACACGTGTCAGTTCTGGAGCTTCCCTCGGTTTAGGGTTAGGTCTGGGGGTGCCATTTCGGTACATAGCCCGGAGCTTCCCCCTTGTGGGCGGTAGCTCCGGTTTGATCGTACACGTGGCGACCCTGGGACTAACCATGTTGGAGAAGCGGGTCCGGTTATGTCTGACATGTGGGCCTCCAAAGGTCTTCAAATCAAGTAGATGACTTTCCCTTGAGATCTTTGCAATCCCAAGGAGTATATGGTACCCAGGGTACCGACAGTGGCCCCTAGGCCCACCTCTGGGGAAGACCCCTTCGGTGAAGTCATTCCATCCGAGGTGGGTCCATCATTCGACTTTTGAACTTAGCCTTCAAAGGTATTTGGATGTGCCGTTGGCAATAGTTTGGAGTTAAATCCTCGCCGCGTGGCATATCCCGTGTGCGGCAAATGAGATCTTTGGCGTGCGGATCTCACGCAATTGAAGGTCGCCGGTTCCCGATACGAAAATCGTATCGGTTCCGCGCGCCTTGTCAGGCCGCCGCCTTCGAGCTTCCCGCCTCATGATGACAACTGTTCACCTGGGTAAGAATCTCGACTTGATCATCGGGGTGGTCCCGGGCCCTCTTGTCATCGGCTGGGTAGAATTTTTGAGTAGTATCTTCGACTTCCTTGCGGTTTCCATCCAAGCGTTGCGAGGGCATACTTAAGGAGGAAAGCGTGCACCATCTGGAGTTCTTTACGCCTCTCATCTGATCTTGTGCTCAAACTCCCAGCTTGTGCTCGCTTTTCCTCTCTTGCCTTGCTGTGTTGCGATGGAGTTGGGTCTCCGCGAGAGTCGTTTGAAGACTGAAGGTGACTTGAAGAAGGTCCGGGCCCTCATGGGATGGTCCTCGGACTTCTTTAATCGTCTGGTCCGCGCCAGAAGAGAGCTCCCGTTCGAGAAGGAGCACGCCGGCGAGATGGTGTACTTATCTTCGTACGCCATGGTGGGGTTGATCCCACCTTTTTCCTCCTTTTTCTTGATGCTGCTAGACTTTTATGGTCTGCAACTATACCACCTTGGCCCCCACTCCATTCTTCTTCTGTCTATCTTCGTCCACTTCTGTGAAATGTGGGTGGGCATCCCCCCCTGCATTGAACTTTTCCGGACCTTCTTCACCGTCCATACCACCGGTAGGAGTAATGAGTACCTTGGCTTCTATTACTTCTTGAAGCGCAAGAAGTGCCCATTCAAGTACCTTTGGTCGTTTCCCTCTAGAAAGTGGGATGATTGGAAGAAGGACTGGATAGTCATCTGGGTGGAGGAGCACGAGAAGTTGGAGCTGCCCGAAGGCCTCCCCAACATCGACACTGCAGTCTGGAGTGAAGCTCCGGTGCTGTCGGATGCCTTCAACCCTGCTCTGACCAGGATCCGCCAGTGCGTGGAGGGAGGATTAACTCCTCAGGCGGTATTTTGCAACTTCCTAGTCAACAGGTGGGCACCGCTGAAGAGGAGAGAAAAACTCGCTTTGGCCCTCAACAGCGTGATGGACGACGACCGGGTCGAGACCGGACTGAAGTCCAACATGGCGGGGGCAACCTTGGAGTTACATATTAAAAAGTTCCAGCACGGCATCGACGTTGCGGAAGATGACTTAACCCCGCCATCAGCCTTTCTCCCTCTGAACGTGGAAGTAGAGTTTAGCAGGGAGCTCCGACGGATGATGCCGGTGCTTGACGACCTTGGTGTCGTCGAGAGAAGATCGACCTCCAGGGTGGTGATCCCTGGGGCTTCCTAAGGTGGTTCTGACCCTACCCCAAAGCCAAGGATCGAAGTCGTCGGCAAGGGCAAGGAACCGGCGGACGAACCCTTGAGCCGGAAGAGGAAACTGCAGCATGCCGATGGAAGGTCCGTCAGGCCTGCAACCTCTGCATCAGCTCCTTCTCCCCGGAGGGGGAGGTCTTCTACAACTGTGGCGACTGTACCCGCAGCGGCGTCTTCCCAGGGTTCTAGCTCCGGGCATGCGACTCCATCACCAGGGCCAGTTGAGGCCTCTAGGTCCGGAGGTCCTTCCCGGTCGCGGAGGGCCTCAACTAAGGAAGTGCCCGTGACTGCAACAAGTTCCGGGGGGCCTTCCGGAGCTTCCACGCCGGCGGCGGCTATGGTCAGCCCAGAACGCCCGGGAAAGAGGTTCCGCGCAAGCTGGTGTGGAAGCCTCCCGAGGTAATTTTTAATCTTTACCTCAGAAAGTTGTTTTTTTTTGTAGTAACTGTCTTTTAAATTTCTTCATCCTTCATCTGCAGCGTTCCCAAGAAGAGGAGTGAGGCTCCACGGCAGCTGAAGTTGTGAGGGCGAAAGCCTTTGCTCCTGTCCCGGTGCTGCCCCAAATGGTGGCTGAAGCTGCGGCAACTCCGGTGCCAGCTGTCATGGTCATGGACCTCGACTCATCCCCCGAGACTCCTGTGGTAGCTCCGGACCACGGGAGAGAAGATGCGCCAGCGGCACCTGCTCCAGAGGTTGAAGCTCCAAGTTTGGGTGCTGAGATGATGGAAGCTTCGGCCGTTGAGCCGGAGGAAGCAATAATTCCGGCCCCAGAGCCAGAAATTGTCGAAGCCCCGGCGGTTGAGCTGGAGGTAATTGAAGTCCCAGCGTGCATGTCGGATGTTGAGGAAGTCCCGGCGGTTGGGCCGGGTACCTCTGAAGAACCGGCCGCAGAGCCGGTCGTTGCTGGAGCTCCGGCCGCAGGGCCGGTTGATGTTGAAGACCTTTCGGCTCCCGAGCCGGTTGCCGTTGAAGCTCCAGCCACAGGGCCGGCTGTTGTTGAAGATCTTCCGGCGCCTAAGCCGGTCGTTGCGAAGGCGTCAGCGCTCGAGCCCCCAATAGAGGAGGTGCCCAGGCCGGAGCCAGAAGCAGTTCTTGCTCCGGGAGTGACGACGCCGGAGGTACCCGCGGCTGAGCCGGAGTGCTCTGATGAAGTCGCTGGCCCCCTGCCCGAGGGGACGAACGAAGATCTGGCAGCTGGTCCTTCGGAACCACTTCTAGAGGTCGGAACTTCATCAGCGGGACCCTCCTTGATGGCGACTGAGGCCATCCTGGAGGATGGCCCTGGTGCCGTGGAGGCTCAGGGGACAACTCTTGTGGAGTGGGACCCAATTTTTGTAACTGAAAACCCGCTGGAACCAGCGGAGGAGACCCCAGCAGGTCCGGATCCTATTCCGTTGTCATTGTCTATTGACAACGCCTGCTCCAGCCTGCGTCAAGTTCAGCTGGCATTCTTCCACGATAGCAAGACTCTTGAAGAGGAGCGCCAAACCCTTAGGAGGTGGCGTAATCGGCTCTACTTCGAGACCAAGCTAGCGCAGTCAAGGCTGGCATATGACAAAGAATGGATCAAGCAGGAGAAGGTCCGCCTGGAGTACTGGGGCAAGTTATTGGATGACAGGGAGAGCTTGACTCGCGCCCTCGACACTCAATACCGGGCCATTTATGAGCAGACCAAAGCAACTAATAGTGCGGCTGATGAACGCCAAGAAAGGCTTGAGGCCATTAACACTACTCTCATCAAGCGCCAGGAGGCACTTGAGGAGAGGGAGAAAAGGCTCGAAGATGAAGAGCAGAAACTCCTAGAGCTGCGGGATGACGTCTTGAGGAGGGAGGAGGAGCTCACCGAAAAGGTGGCTCTTGCTGACAAGGGCCTCGAAGAGCGTGCCAAGAAATTGGAAGAGTGTTGCGCTGAGGAGGAGGAGAAGGCCTGGGTGCGAGGGCAGGAACTCTACGAGGAAGAGTGTGCCATCGCTGCCAGGGAGAAGAAAGTAAGGGGCAGGGAGAAGGACCTGGTTGAACGCCGGAACAAGATCTACCTCCGGGAGGAGGAGCTCGGAAAACTTGAGAAGCGAGTTGCTAAAAAGATTCAGCAAAACGCCAAAGAAGTTGAGTGCCTCGCTCGCGAGAATTCTGAACTGGTGGCGGCCAAAAGATCCTTGGAAGAACTGAAGGGCTTGGGGGCTGCGGACTCCCTACAGGTTTGGGAGTTCCTGGTCAAGGCCAACGACGCGCTGACACCGATGGGCATCAGTCCCGTGCATCCGGATGATCCGGAGCCGGAGCCGGACCTGGCGTTGCAAGCGCTGAGCTCGGCGGGTAACAAACTCTCCAAGGTGGGCGACATCATCACGGACCAGTTGGAGGTTGAGGGGCAATCCCTGGCAAAGAACGTCGCAGAGTATGTGCTGACATGCTACACTAGTCGGAATCCCCAATTCCCTCTAGACCCAGTGCTTGAAGGTCCCGTCGAAGGAGAAGGTGAAGCCGCCCGAGCCAATGTGTCAGAGGTTGCTCAGAAGGTCGCCCAGTTCTTCCATAGGGCCTAGGACCATCTCCGTAGCTCCCACTTGTATTCTCTCTTTTTCTTCCTCAATTTTGTAATCCCTTGTCTCGAGATGAATGAAATCCCCAAACTTTTGTGAATTTCACTTTTTTTCTTCAACACTTTTGTCTTCACTTGGCCCCCTGGTAGATGTACACAATTTGATTGTGAACATGTACCAAGAGGATATTGTGTTTTGTTGAAGACTCATTTGCTTCGAACTTGTAGAGTGTAGGTCCGAAGTCTTCGATAGTAAAGGCCCCCTGAGGTTGCCGGAGCTTAGAAGCTCCGGCATTGTCTATCGTCGAAGCTTAGTAACTCCGGCAATAGTCCCTATCAACGCGTAGAGCATCGATAGTTAGTCCTTCAGGGTGTCGGAGCTTAGTAGTTCCGGCAGTGACCTTTACCAACGTGTAGTTTGTTGGTAGCTGACTCCGCTTGCGGAGTCTTCTCACCATCATTTATTTTGCATCGACGACTGGCCCCCCCTAGCTTTACCGGAGCTTGGTTGCTCTGGTGATGCTCGTTTTCAATGTTTAACATCAATTACAAGCCACCTAGGGGGAGTCGGAGCTTAGTTAGCTCCGGCTTTTCTCCATTAACGTGGATTTTTTATTTTTCCTGCACACTGAAGCCAAGAAAAATAGTAAAATTCGTTCCTTGCCTACAACTTCGTCGCGGCTTATGATTCCCAAGAGAGTTTTAGGTCAAACTCGATTCTGAATACAACCGAATGCGTTGTCTTTTCTTCCAGATCCAATTGTACTTGGACCCGCCTTACTTCGGCTTGCCGGGGTGTAGGTAGAGTGGCGTACTTAGGGTGCTTGACCAGGCTAAGTCGTTAGCACACTCCGACCCTAGGTTGGCTTGGCGGCATTCAGGCGAGTGGGCCATAAATAATATTTGAATCTAGAAGAATGGACAATACAGCTCGAATCGTATATGAACCAGTCGAACTAAAATTTCTTAAGAATTGCACATCTTTGTTATAGACAAGAAAGAGAAAAATAAAAAATGTTGAGCCTGTACAAAATAAATGCACGTGGAGTTTGTTTCACATGAAGATGTCTTTCATTATAGGTCTGGGGTACAGGGGATACAAGTACACTCTTAGGGTACAGAACCAGGCTAAGCGTGTTTAACTTCTTGTTTGACCCAGGGTAGCTAGCCACACTTTTAGTCCTGAGACTGCGACAAGTGTTGCATGAACTTTGCGGACCTTCCGGAAAAGGTCAGGCTCTTCTCCTGGAGGAACTACCCGACTCTGTACAATGACTCTATAACATACACCTCAAGTTACTACAAACTCACCTCCGTGATATTAAGTGTAGAACTTACAGAGGTGCTCAATGTTCCAAGGATTTGGGAGAGGTGTCCCATCCTCGGTAGCCAAGCAAACGCTTCCAGGACGGGATACTTTAATCACTCGGAAGGGTCCCTCCCAGCTGGGGGAGAGTTTGTTTAACCCTTCTCTGGATTGTATTCTCCGTAGCACCAGATCGCCTTCCTCAAGCTGTCGGTTGTGTACATGCCACTGATGATAGCACCGAAGGGCTTGGCGGTATCGGGCATTCCAAACAGCTGCTTGGCACCTTCCCTCCTCAAGGAAGTCTAGGTCTTCACGCCGGAGCTGGTCCTGCGTGGCTTCGTCGAAGGTCCGGACCCGGAGTGACCCCAAGGTGATTTCCGGAGGAAGGATTGCTTCAGCTCCATACACCAGGAAGAAGGGTGTCTCTCCAGTTGACTGGTTTGGAGTTGTCCTGTTGGCCCATAAAGTGGGCGGAAGCTCTTCAATCCAGTTGGCTCCATGTTTTTTCAAGCGCTCATGGGTGCGCGTTTTGAGTCCTTTAAGGATTTCAGCATTTGCTCTCTCGGCTTGGCCATTGCTTGCTGGGTGAGCTACGGAGGCGTAGCAAACTTGAATGTCGAGGTCTTCGCAATATCCTTGAAATGCAGAGCTTGTGAATTGGGTCCCATTATCAGTGATGATTTTGTTTGGGACTCCAAATCTGCATACAATGGACTGCAAAAAGTTGATAGCAGATTGCTTTTTGATTGTCACAACTGGAGTTGCTTCCGGCCACTTGGTGAACTTGTCAATGGCAAGGTACATGAACTTGTAACCTCCGACGGCTCTTGGGAAAGGTCCCAAGATGTCCATCCCCCACACAGCGAAGGGCCATGTAGGAGGTATCATTTGTAGGGGCTGAGCCGGTGTGTGAATTTGCTTTGCATGAAATTGACATGCTTCGCATTTCTTCACCAGCTCAGTTGCATCCTGGAGTGCTGTAGGCCAGTAGAAGCCATGCCGAAAGGCTTTACCAACCAGCGTGCGGGAAGACGCGTGGTTCCCACACTCGCCTCCATGGATTTCTACGAGGAGCTCGCAGCATTCTTCCCTTGTGATGCACCGCATTAGGATGCCATTGGCACTGCGCCGGTAGAGATCCCCTTCTACCAACGTGTATCTTTTAGCCAATCTGACTACCCGGTCAGCGGATACATCATCGTTAGGAAGGATGTTGTCTTTCAAGTGGTTCCGGATCTCTGAGATCCATGCATCGAAACTAACTTGAGCATTTGAGTCTTGCGTGCTAGGTTGCTTGGAGCTTCTGGCAGCACCTACGACCCTTGATGGCTTCCATGGTAACAGGGCCATTGGGACCGTCAGCTTCGGGATGCTGATCTCGCCCCCTTCGCTCAGTTCGACAGGCTGAGCTGTGGGTTTTGACAACCTCTGGACAAAAGTTCCGTCAGGATCCGGAGCTCCGGTTGACGCTTTCGTCGAGAGTTCGTCGGCTTCAGCGTTGTGGGCACGCTGGACATGGTGGAGATCTAGGACTTCGAAGTCCTTCTGAAGCCTCTGGACTTCAAGGAGGTAAGCAGCTAGCTGGAGATTGTTGCAGGAGCATTCACCCTTCACTTGCTTAATGATGAGCTGTGAATCTCCCTTGACCAGTAGTTGCTTGACACCGTATGACAGTGCCACCCTTAGTCCGTAAATGAGTGCTTCATATTCCTCCATGTTGTTGGTCGCCTTGAAGTCAAGGTGTACCATGTATTTTACCTTCTCTCCAGTTGGTGCGAGGAGAAGGATTCCAGCTCTGGCCCCCTACTTTTGCATGGAGCCGTCAAAGTAGAGGGTCCAGTGAGGCTCGGTGAAGATTGGAGCCTTGTGTTCTGGCTTCTGCTCGCTAGGGCCCCTAGGGTTTGATGGAGAGGGAGTCCATTCCGCCATGAAGTCTGCCAATGCTTGACTCTTGATTGCTTGCCTTGAAATGAATTCGAGATCGAATTCGTCCAATTCCGCTGCCCACTTTGCAATATTCCCAGTTGAGTTGGGATTATGCAAGATTGCTCGAAGTGGGTAAGAAGTCACCACTGAGATCTTGTGAGCTTGGAAATAATGGCGAAGCTTCCTGGAGGCAATAAGAACTGCATAGAGCAGCTTATGCACCTCTAGGTATCGAGTCTTGGCATCATGAAGTACTTCACTAATGTAGTACACTGGGCGCTGGATGGTCCGGACCCTCCCAGAGGGGCCCGGTGCTTCCTCTTCATTGATCCGGATCCTCCCGGAGGGGTCTAGATTTTCTTCGGGGACTTCCGGGTCCTTATTGGAGGAACCCGGAGCTTCTTCAGAAGCGACCTGCACCCTCCCGGAGGGGTCTGGGTCTTCTGAAGTAACTTCTTGTGGATTCAAGTCTGGAGCTGGGACCCAGACTCGCTTTTAGGAACCTCCAGACCCTCCTGAAGGGGTTCGGACTCCTGAGTATGGGATGGTTCTGGTCTCTCCGCAACCAGGACCATACTGACGACTTCGTCAGTGGCTGAAATGTAAAGCAGCAAAGGCTCACCAGGGTTTCGAGCTACCAGAATCAGTAGGGTGGTGAGGAGCTGTATTAGCTCCTGGAACGCCTTTTCTGCTTCTTCAGACCATTGGAATGGCCCGGACTTCCTTAATAACTTGAAGAAGGGGAGTGCTCGTTCCGCCAGTCTTGAAATGAACCGGCTGAGGGCTGCTAGACATCCAGTTAGCTTTTGGACATCTTTGATGCGGGCTGGTGGCCGCATGTCTTCAATGGCTTTGATCTTCGCCGGATTAGCTTCTATGCCCCGGTGACTTACCAGGAAACCAAGAAGTTTTCCGGAGCTAACCCCGAAGACACACTTGTCTGGATTTACCTTTGTGCGGGTGACCCGCAGCTTGTCGAAGATAGCATGCAAGGTGTCAAGGAGTGACTCCTTGTTCTTGACCTTGACCACGATGTCGTCAACGTACACTTCCACTATGTCTCTAATGAGTTCTTCAAAGGTTTTGTACATAGCTCGTACAATGGTTGAAGCTGCATTCTTGAGACCAAATGGCATGGCTGTATAACAGTACAATCCATCTACTGTGATGAAAGAGGTATGCTCTTCATCTTCCCTAGACATTCTGATTTAATGATACCCAGAATATGCGTCTAGGAAACACAGTAATTCACACCCGGAGGTGGAATCCACTATCTGATCTATTCTAGGTAATGGGAATGGATCTTTTGGACATGCCTTATTTAGTGTTGTGTAGTCGATACACATCCGAAGCTTCCCGCCGGCCTTGGGCACAACAACTGGGTTTGCCAGCCATTTTGGATGGAAGACTTCTCGGATGAATCCAGCTTCGAGCAACTTCTTCACTTCTTGTCGAATGAAGTTCTGTCGCTCTACGGATTTCTTCCGAGACTTCTGATGCACAGGCCGGGCATCGGGGTAGATCTTCAGATTGTGCTCAATCACTTCCCTGGGGATCCCAGGCATTTGTGACGATTGCCAAACAAACACGTCAACATTAGCCCAGGGGAAAGCGATGAGCACGAGTTCCTATTTGTCGTTCAATCCCCCCGATATACGGGTGGTCTGAGCAGCATCGGAACCGATTTGGACGACTTTGATGGGAATGTCGGTGTCGCCGCTTGGCTGCACACGAGGTGCAGAAGTCGAGCCTCGCAGACGAATGCTTGGGAGTTTTGGAGGTTGCTCCTACCTGGAGTCCTCCTCTTGCACCGTAGTAAGTGCATGGAGTTCTTCCAGAGCAGTTACTCCGGCAGTACGATCTCCGTGGATCCGGAGAACGCCTACTGGTGTTGGCATCTTTAACACCAAGTAACCATAATGAGTAGCTGCCATGAATTTGTACAAGGAAGGCCTACCCAAGATGGCATTGAAGGGTAAGTTGATCTGAGCAACGTCAAAGACCAACTTCTCGGTGCGATACTTCTCCCGGGTCCCGAAGGTAACGGGAAGGGTAATAGCTCCGATTGGGGTAATGGCTCCCGGACCTACTCCGGAGAAAGGTCGGGGGGGGGGGGGGGGGGGTGGAGATCCGAAGGTCGGAGCTGAAGCTTGGTAAAAGCTTCGAAGCTTATGAGGTTGAGCCCCGAACCTCCGTCTACCATGGCATGGTGGAGCTGGATGTTATTGATGGTAGGAGATACCATCAAAGGTAGCTGACCTACTCCAACCATGCTTCGAGGGCAGTCCGAAGCATCAAAAGTGATGGCTGTGTCCATCCACTTCCGATGAGGTTCTGCCCTGGCTGTAGGAGCTACAGTAGCCATGTCCCGACGCATAGTCTTGATGACGTGGCGGGAGGTGATGTCCCATGATCCACCAAAAATGGTGTTCATGGTCTTCCGACGCTCGTTGTTAGAGACGTCGGAATCATCGTCGACGGAGGTGTAGACAGCCTTCAGGACCTTTTTGGGATCCGTAAAACCTAACTCCTCTTCAGCCGGAGCTTCGTCAACTTTTTGTTTTCCTTCCCTCTCTCAGAAAGGAGCTTCTTCCCGGCGCTTGTTGTAGCGCTCGGCAAGGTTTTGGACCTCCCGGCAGTCTTCCAAACTGTGGTTGTCCGTTTTGTGAATTGGACACCACACCTTGGGTTTTCTACCATCTTCAGAAGACGGTCGAGGTCGCTTCTTGGGGCGTGGCCCCCGGCCACCCGGAGCTGCAGCAGCTGCAGCATTGGATGCACCGGCCGACGGCTTATTCTTGTCGTTGGTCTTTTTCTTCTTCTTACCACTCCCAGAGGTAGCGGCTTCTCCTTTGGAGGATTTCTTGTGATCCTCCGGAGTTGGTTTGGAGTGAATTTCACGGCCCTTCGCAGCTCTGGCACATTTGTCAGCCAAGCTGAAGAGTTCTGTGACACTGGTAATCTCCTTAATCGCCAGTTTCTCCAGCATCTTCTTATCCCGCACTCCCTGTCTAAATGCCACGATGACAGAGGCGCTAGGGATAGAAGGGATAGTGTTTTGTACCTGAGAGAATCTATGGATGAATGATCGCAGGGATTCTCCTCCTTTTTGCACAACTGCAAAAAGGTCCAGTTCGGTGCCTGGTCGGGTGTAAGAACTCCCGAAGTTGGCGTTGAACTGCCGGCACAACTCCTCCTAACTGTCGATGGAGTTGGGTGGAAGGCTCATAAACCAGGACCTGGCGGTCCCAGTTAAAGCCACTGGGAAATAATTGGCCATTACGGCCTCATTTCCTCCAGCTGCCAAGATAGCAGTGGAGTAAATCTGAAGAAATTCGACAGGATTAACGGTTCCGTCGAACTTCTTCGGCAGGTGAGGCCAGAACTTCTGTGGCCACCTGACCATACGCAGATGCATGGCCAGGGCTGAACAGCCTCCTCCTACTCCTTCAGTAGCAGGAATGTCTTGAGCTTCTCATCTTTCACAAGCACGCTCAATATGTACTTGGCCGTCTTGTTGGCGATATCGGCGATCAAGCTCCGCCCGGAGGTCATGAGTTGAAAGCCTTGATACCGTGTGAGTGCTTCATGCCCCGGAGGGCAACGACGTCACCTGCTGTGATGCAGCACGTCTCCTGTTGTTGGAAACGTGCAGACCAAGTCTGCCATACAAGGTCCGTCGCTGCGACGGGGCCCGTCCTGAAGGAGGAGGACCCTGGTTGCTGATGCGGTCGGTTGCTGCTGCAACCAAGTGTTCCACATCGGCCCTCCACTGCTCCATTGCATCCCGGGATGCGTCCGGAGGTGGTGGGCGCTGAAGAAGAGCACGTGCTGCATGAAGCGCGTGTTCTGGGTTGTCAAGATTCTCCGACGCAGTGATTGACGCCGGTGCACCATCGCGTTGTCCAGCTTGATTTGCTGGTGGAGGCGGCGATGGTGGAAGTGTGACTCCTGCTGGAACCGTGGTTCCTGCTGGTGGCTGCATATTGGAGGGATTACCCCCAACAGCTTGAACAGCGAGATGACCATTGGATGATCCAGCGGCTGAGTTCACCATTCTTGAAATCTCCGGGCCCCTACCTGGCGCGCCAACTGTCGGTGGTTTTGATCCGGCAGATCTCCCGACACTACTAAAGTGTTAGAGGAGTTTGAGGTTCGGTATGGGCACGTGGAGATTCCAGAAGGTGAGATGTCGAGAGACACAAGGGACATGAAGATTTACGTGGTTCGGGCCGCCTGAGCGTAATACCCTACTCCACGGGGTGTGTTGGTGTTGTATTCGATGTATGAGCTCAACATCAGTTGAGAGTGTAAAGTCAGCATGTCTCCGGAGAGTGTGTCCTATGTGTCGTCGGCCTGTCCTTTTATAGTACAAGGGCAGGCCGTTACAAGTTAGCCTGACCCAACATGTGGCCCCGGCGGTTACTGATATTGATACACATTCAACACGTTTAATTGCCCTTAATGACCGAGTTATGGGCTTTGACAGCACTGTTACTGGTAATTAAGGTCGTCCGATCATGTGTCATTAATATAGTATTAATGACACTTGATCGGGTCTTGAAGTCCTTGATTCCCCTTTGAAGATCCGGAGCCGTTGTGGAGTCTTCCGGAGGTTAGAGGCTGAAGATCCGATGGTTGGACACGTGGCAGCGCTAGAGCACACTGTTGGGGACAGATAGGTCTGGTGTTACCCGACACGTGTCAGTTCTGGAGCTTCCCTCGGTCTGGGGTTAGGTCCGGGGGTGCCATTTCGGTACATAGCCCGGAGCTTCCCCCTTGTGGGCGGTAGCTCCGGTTTGATAGTACACGTGGTGACCCTGGGACTAACCATGTTGGAGAAGCGGGTCCGGTTATGTCTAACATGTGGGCCTCCGAAGGTCTTCAAATCAAGTAGATGACTTTCCCTTGAGATCTTTGCAATCCCAAGGAGTATATGGTACCCAGGTTACCGACAGCTATCATGATAGTTTTTATAGACTATGCAGAGTTTGTACCGCTTTACCCACGTGTTCGTGATTTCATCACATTTCAGTGACTCAGAACCTCCCTTATGCCCGTGACCCGTCGGTCACATTACACACTTCTGTTGGTGTGTGGCCAAGAGATCACAAAACAGCCTTTACAAAGGGATTACTAGCCTATTTAGACCCCATTGAAGTTTCACGGTGGCGATGTCTCCTACAGAGCTCATCTTCAACCAAGGGCCCCCTCTTGAGCCATTCGGATCCTAGGGTAGTCCCATCAATCATCAACAAACCCAATCCGACTACCCCTTCCCCGAGCATCCATAATGGTCCAAATAGCACTGCCAAAGCTCTAATTAATCAGCTATGCCGCACCCATACTTGGCCTCGTGGTGGCACTATAGTCCTGGCTTATTCTCACATGAACCGGTCCTTAGATCTAAAGCAAGCAACCACCATATTGTCCAACCCATCCACATACCAAGCTTGCTTAGATCACCCATTATCATATTACATTAACCAGTTCATGATAATCATAATCGCATAAATGCATCATCAATGTGTAGTATTGTTTTCCCATCCCAATTAATTAAGCGAAGTAAAAAGTCAAAAGCCCTTCCCGACGCTCTACCATAAATTCCAGGTGACAAGGGTGGTTAAACAAAACTAGTAAACTTCCTTTCATAGGATTCCCATCAAATTGACACAAGCATGCAGTTTTGTAAACAAAACATTTACTTCAAAAACAGGATCAATATGTTTCAAGGACACTTGCCTTGCTCTTGGGATTGGTAAACGTCAAAGCCTTCAAACTCTCGGTGTTGTAGATCCTCCGCAGCACTCTCTAGCGCAAATTCGTCTAATCCACACAATAATCATACAAACAAGAAACACAATCAAAGAGTGCACAAATATTACTCAACATGACATAACATGCATGATTATTGCAAATACAAGGTGGAACTTGTTAATGAGTTTCTTTTAATGATCACAACTAGTTCTAATAGATTTTAACAAGTTTATACAGGTTTGGAGTTGATTATATCTAATTTTAAAATTAATTCGACACAATTTAACCAGGAAAATCTTACTAGTCTGCTAGGGACCAGACAAGTTCGCACTGCGCGAGAACAGGAGATTAGGGTTTTCTATGTCGACGTGAATTTGGAGATTTGGGGTTGAATTCATGTAAGGGAAAGAGAATAGAAGGTATACCAGGTATTTAGAACTCCAATGAATTAAGGATTTTGGAGGCAACACTTGGATCTTGAGGATCTAGGGTTGATGAAGAACTTGATGGTGGATTGTTGACGACGAATGCGAAGTTGATGGAGATCTTGATCCTCTTTCGTTTCTGCCTCTTCTTCTTCTTGCTCAAGATCTCTTTCTCCCTCCTTGGTGGCGGCTATTCACGAGCTAGGGTTTGGGTGAGGTGGAAAAATGGCAAATAGATGTCAAGCCAAGGGGTGGGGTTGTTTATATGGAGGTGGAGGCTAGGGTTAGATGGGTTTCGAGTTTGAGATGAGTAGAGGTCGGTTTAGAGTCCCACATGGGCTCTAAAAGAGTTAGGAACAACGTCCCTAGGCCCACTCAACGTAAAACCCAAGAAACAAGTCGTGAAACAAAAGATCAACTCGTAGTCACGATTTATCGGACAAGACCGAAAAGGGCCGGACTAGTCCGAAGTTGTCTAGAGAGAAATCAGACAAGTCCGGACTATACATCTGACAAGTCCAAACTTATCCAGAGGGGAAAAACAGACAAGCCTGGCCAAAAATTGGATAAGTCCGACTTTAGTAAGAGGGGAAAATGGACAAGTCCGCTGGAACACCGGACTAGTTCGGACAAGACTAGGGACTTAGCAAAATTTTCAAGGATTTGGAACACCGGACTAGTCCGCACAAGACTGGACAAGTCCGAAAGTGTCCAGAGGCAAAAATATACTAGTCCGCAAAAAAAACAGACAAGTTCGAGCGAGGTCAGAAAGAAATCAGACTAGTCCGCACCAAAATCGGACTAGTCTGCACTTTCCAGAATTCTTAAGTGCAATTAAACTCTAAATTCATATAAACTTATTCCTTTTTATTTGGATTAATGTTAGACACATATATGAATGTATGCAGGGCATGATGGATGAAAATGAGGGTGTTACAAACCTACCCCCCTTAAAATGAATCTTGCCCTTGAGATTCGACGTGGAAGAGAAAAGATAGGGAAATTCCTTCTTGAGATCATCTTATAGCTCCCATGTTGCTTCTTTTTATGTGTGGTGCTTCCATTGCACTTTACACCACCAAATCACCTTGTTCCTTGTGACTCTCTCCTTGTTTTCCAAGATTTTGATCGGTTGCTCGGCATAAGTCAAATCTGCCTCTAGTTCCAATTCTTCCATTGGCACGTGTTCTTCCGGTACTCGCAGGCACTTCTTGAGCTGGGAAACATGAAACACAACATGGACATCTGAAAGATGAGTTGGCATCTCCAACTTATATGCTATTTCTCCTCTTGTGTCCAAAATCTTTAATGGTCCAATATATCGCGTGCTAGCTTGCCTCTTATGTTAAACCTCTTATGACCTCTCATTGGTGACACCTTGAGGTAAACTAAGTCTCCCACTTCAAAGGCTAATTTCCTCCTCCTATGTCCATATAGCCTTTTTGCCTTGATTGAGCAGCCCTCAAGTTCTCCCGAATAATCTAAACTTGTTTTTCAGCTTCTTGCCACACATCTGGACCTAATACTTGAGTTTCTCCTATCTCATTCCAAAACAAAGGTGTTCTACACTTCCTTCCATACAGTGCTTCATAAGGTGACATTTTTAAACTTGCTTGATAACTATTGTTGTATGAGAATTCCGCATATGGCAAGCTCTTGTCCCAACTTTTCCCATGCTTTAAAGCACAAGCTCTTAACATATCCTCTAAAATTTGATTGGTCCTCTCAGTTTGTCCATCCGTTCGAGGGTGATATGTTGAACTAAAATTCAACCTTGTTCCCAATGCTTCATGCAATTTTTGCCAAAACCTGAAGGTAACTTGAGAACCTCTATCTGATCCTATCTTCTTTGGGACCCCATGTCGACACACAATATGCTCCATGTATATTTCAGCCAATTGTGCAGCTGTATACTTGGTCTTGACAAGAACAAAATAAGCTGACTTGGTCAATCAATCCACGATTACCCAAATTGAGTCATACCAGGACTGGGTACGCGGTAGACCAACTATAAAGTCCATGCCGATTTCTTCCCACTACCATTCCAGAATCTTCAATGGTTGCAAAAATCCAGCTGGCCTTTGATGTTCCACCTTGACTCGTTGACACACATCACACAATGCTACATATTCAGCTATGTCCTTTTTCATACTATCCCACCAATAACATGTCTTCAAGTCTTTGTACATCTTTGTACAACTAGGATGAATTGAGTAAGGTGAGTCATGTGCCTCCTTTAGTATTGTCTCCCGAATATGCTTCACATTAGGCACAACAATCCTCTTAACGAGCCATAGAGTACCATGTTCATCCTCATCAAATCTGAATTCTCTCTCTTCTTGGGTCATTTCCTTGATTTCTTGAATTTCCTCATCTTTAGTTTGACCTTCCCGAATTTCTTGCTCTAAGTTTGGGTTTAACTCCATCATCTCCATCTCATTTACAAATCCAAGATTCAACCGTTCAAACTCCTTGCATAACTCAGGTGGTAATTCTCGAACTGTGAGTTGGTGACTTACTCGTTTTCTACTCAAGGCATTGGCCACTACATTGGCCTTTCCCGGGTGGTAGTTGATTCCCAAATAATAATCCTTGATGAGCTCCAACCACCTTCATTGCCTCAAATTCAGGTCCGTTTGCGTGAAAATATACTTGAGACTCTTGTGATCTGTATAAATTTCACACCTATGTCCAAGGATGTAGTGTCTCCAAATCTTCAATGCGTGTACTACGGCTGCAAGTTCCAAATCATGCGTTGGATATTTCTGCTCATGTTTATTCAATTGCCTCAATGCATAGGCGACCACTTGACCTTCTTGCATGAGCACACATCCGAGTCCTCGTCTTGATGCATCACAATAAATATCAAAACTCTGGCTTACATCTGGCAAAATCAAAATTGGGGCTGTTGTTAACCTCTTCTTCAACTCCTCAAAACCTTCTTGACGAGCTTAAGTCCATTGGAAAGCTTTCCCCTTCATTAGCAACTCTGTTACTGGCTTGGCTATCTTGGAAAAGTCCTTGATGAATCTACAGTAATATCCAGCCATTCCAAGAAAACTCCGGATCTCCTTTACGTTTTGCGGCGGTTCCCACTTCAACACGTCTCTCACCTTTTTGAGGTCAACCAAAACTCCTCCTCCCGAGATGATATGACCCAAAAATGACACTTACCTTAACCAAAATTGACATTTGTTGAACTTGGCATACAATTGGTGCTCCCTCAATTTCTGCAATGTAAGCCTCAAGTGTTCCTCATGTTCCTTCTCATTCTTTGAGTACATCATAATGTCATCAATGAACACCACAACAAACTTATCCAAGTACTCCATGAAGACCTTATTCATGAGGTACAAAAAGTACGCATGAGCATTGGTCAATCAAAAAAACATCACGGTGTACACATAAGATCCATACCGTGTCCTAACAGCTATCTTGGCTATGTTCGACGGTCTAATCTTCATTTGAAAGTATCTCAACCTCAAACCAATCTTAGAGAAAACACAAGCACCCTTCATCTGGTCAAACAAGTCTTCTATGCATGGCAAGGTGTACTTGTTCTTAATTGTCACTTCGTTGAGTGCTCAGTAATCCACGCACATCCTTTGCGACCCATCCTTCTTGTCCACAAATAGAACGGGCACTCCCCAAGGCGAAGAAATAGGGCAAATAAAACCTTTCTCTAGTTGCTCTTGGATCTGCTTCTTAAGCTCCGCTAATTCCTTAGGAGGCATCCTATATGGCCTCTTAGCTATAGGTGTAGTTCTAGGTATTAAGTCAATAACAAACTTAATGTCTCGATCAGGTGGCATACCTGGCAACTCATCCAGAAACACATCAAAAAATTTACACACCACCGGAATCTCCTCAATTGCGGCCCCATCCATGTGGTTTAGCTGCAATTGCTTTGGTGCGTGTTGAGATGCTTCAAATTCTATGGTGATCCCTTCCTCATTGGTCAACTTCACCGTCTTTGTGGCATACTCAATAACTCCATTGTGCTTTCTCAACCAGTCCACACCGAGTATAATGTCCAATCCTTGGGAATCCAAGACAATGAGGTTGGCGGAGAAGTCTACCCCCCTTATTCTAAGGCTTACTTTTGGACATACTATATTTGTCCTCATCTCTCCTCCAGGAGACTTAACCAATAGAGTAAACTTCATATGAGATAGGAAAACTATACTTAGCAACATATTTTGATGCAATGAATGAATGTGATGCTCCAGGATCAAATAGCATAGCCGCGGGGTTGGAGTTTGCGAGAAACATACCAATGACCACGTCATCCGCTTGTTGAGCATCCTCCGTAGAGACATGGTTCACGTTGCCACGAGCAAAGTTCTGCTGTCCATGGTTTCCTTGTGGTTGTCCTCCATTGGGTCTTGGGTTTTGCCTCGGCGCATTGCTTCCTTGACCAAGGCATGACTTAGGACATTGATGTGCAAAGTGTCCAACTTCTCCACAAGTATAACTCCACCAGAATTATTCGGACGAGCTTGATTCTGAATATTTGCACCCGAAAAGTTGGCATGAGGTGCATAAGGCATTGGAGGCCTAGGTGCTTGCATGATAGGGCGCTGCTACACAAACTGAGTTGGGCGCGGTGCAATTCCATGGTGTTGAGCAGGCCCATAAGAGCTGAAATAAGGTGCATTGGGTGGTGCAAAGCGAGGGTGCACATTACTTCCTTGTTGCTGTCCATGATATGGCGCCTTCCTCTTGTTGTCTTGCTCCATCTCACGGACCTTGTTCTCCACCACAATTGCTTTGTCCACAAGCTTCTAGAAGTTGGCATAGTCACAATTGAGCAATTGCACTTAGATCTCATTATTGAAGCCTCTCAAGAACAAGTATTGCTTTCGGCTGTCCTGTAGCACATCCTAAGGCGCATACCTTGAAAGTTGAGTGAATTTATTGAGGTATTCACCCACACTCGATCTTCCTTGCCTCAAGTTCTCAAATTCTTGCCTCTTCAAGATCATGACACCTTCTGGCACATAATGAGAGCGGAAGCTCTCATTGAATTCGGCCCAAGTGATCCTCTCCTGATTCTCATGAGCATTGCATAAGGAGTTCCACGAATCGGCAGCTTCTCCAACTAGTTGATGAGAAGCAAATAGGACCTTCTCCTAGTAGCTGCATTGGACTATAGCGAGCTTCTTCTAAACGGACTTGAGCCAATCATCAGCATCCATGGGGTCAGCGGCTTGAGCAAAGGTTGGCGGCCTAGTTCTCATAAACTCTCTCAACCAGTTATGAGAAGGTGGGGGTGGCGGTGGAGGCATGTGGGGCTGGTTGGTGATGTCGCCAGCCTACAGCTGTCCCATAGTCTGTATCATGGTCTGCATAAGCTGGTTTTGCATAGCTAGAAGCTTCTCAATATTGATAGCTTCATGGGCAGGTCCTTGTCCATTGTTGTTCTGAGGTGCTCCATCGTTCTCCTCCTCATCATTGCCATCCCTCTGGTTGCGAGTCCTCACCATCTGAAGAAAAGCAAGAGATAAGAATTTAGAAACGTCCCCAACTATATGCATAAAGGGATATGAAACTAAACAACTAGCTATACTAGTCTAGGTGGACATGGCAATGCTAAAGCATCCCAAAATCCTATACTAAGCACACAAGCAGACAATATATAGCAAACAACACACCAAGCAAAAACACAACGTTTCCTGAGTGCTCCTATGTGCTCTAAAGTATCGATTGTATCTAGGCTGCGTCCTACAGTCAACCTGTGGCTCTGATACCAATTTGTGACACCCGGTTCAGAAAATGAACCAAGTGAACGCATATGTGTGCCTAGGACGTTCAACACAAAAACACGAGTGCATTCACAAAAGAGTATACAGAAAATTACCACATAACAAGATTAATTAACCAATTTTATTACAAAATTCAGAATATTCTCGAATACAAACTCTAATGATTATAAATGACGAATTCAACTAATGAAGCGAAAACAAACTAAATTGAGCAAATTAAGCAAAAGGGATAGTGCAACTCCAACACTCCACAGGCAAAGCTGACGGTGGACACGGCCTAGTACTCCGCATTATCATCATTAAACTCCCAATCCTGACCTGCAATTGTTGGGAGGGGGGGGGGGGTTGCAAGAGTGAGTACATTTCTTACTCAGCAAGTGTGGAAAGTATGACATGTAGTTGATACAAATGACGAATATAACAATGGCTAAGTGTTGAAAAGTACAATAAAACATTTGAAAAGCAATATATTATATGTATGTTAAATAAACCCATCATAAACCATGTAATCATCATGATACCAGTCCATAATTCATTACCATCATCCATATTCCAGATTTCTCATTACCAATAACCATAATCAATATCGGAATTTAGTTCATAACCATCTGTTGACGGTTGTTATATACCAATTTCATCCGTCAATTTAACTCAATTATGTGAAGGATTTGTCATTTCTTGCACACATCACCTTTCTATCTAACCCAATTCCACTTGGACTTGGAGAAATATGTGTATGCAGCATTTTATGTAGGAAATGAGGAAATATAGAGGGACCAATCCTATAAAATATCATCCCAGCCAATCAGGCGATGACACGTGGCATCCCATGGATCAAATGGCCAACAAACAGAATTAGCCGAGGAGATCCAACAGTGTATCACCCAACTACATCAAGGGGGTCCACCTCGCAGCCACTTGGAGGAAGCACTACACGTTCGGAGTGCTGACCAGGTTGGCCGAACCAGGGGTTCGGCCAACCCCTTCCTGGCGTCAAACGCGGTCAAACGACGCGTGTTGGCTCCTCCTGGCTTGAAGGAGTCAATGGTGACTGATTCGCGCGCTTTTGGTGGCGGAAACCGACCTCAACACTAGTATAAATAGGACCCCCTGTCCCTCACTTCAACACACACCACTTGAGCTTCATCTCTATTGTATACACTATCATCCATAGTCTTAGAGGAGTTAGGTTGTAGAGAGGAGAGTCTCTAGTCCCATGTCCGAATTGGGAAAGGAATAAGGAGTCTCTCTCTTCCCAATCCTACATTGGGAAAAGTATGGCTCATGTATTCTTTCTTGTATTTGTGACTTTATGCATAATAAAGATAGTATCTTTAGTCGCAAAGCGTTTCTTGTTTGATTTTGGAGTCCATGTATGTGGAAGGTATAGCTTCTATGATTGTTTCATCATGAACATATCTCATTATCATAGAACCTATAGACCCCCACTATAGTCTAGTTAATTATAACATAACTAGGTTAGTATGGATAATTATGTTGTGTATCAACATTGGTTCAATGATGATTCAATTCATTGCCTTAGGATGGCTTGTGCCTAGGCTCTTAAGTAACTACTTATGCTAGCATGGTGCTAGGATAGCTAAGTAGCATTGGATGTCTCGTAGACCCACGGATTGAAGAGGTAGGCAGTAGGTGGTGATAGCTCTATCTGTCCTTTGTAATCCTCCACGTTCGGCTATACCACAGGCTCTTGGCGGGAGTCGCCCTAGTATTGCTAGGGGTAATCCCGTGCCCGATGTGTTGAACCACATAGCATAAGTATTTACTATTGACCTAGCTTATGGATAATTAGTTTATGCTATGTATATGTACAATAGAGCATAGTAGGAGTACCTCCATGACTCTCAACCTTAACTAACCTCTAGGATCCTCTTACCCCCCCCTTAGACTTGAAAGCTCTTGTGTGTGTCACACTACCTCCACTATTATTTTATCCATCCTTACTAGATTCTTACCTAGACCTTTCTACCCTTTCCACTTGATGATTGTTATATCTCTTCTCTGCCTTCCCTTGGTATCAAATAAATGACACCCTTGGGAATACTCTTAAGGGGAAATGCTACAATGATATTTCCATGCGCTTGTCGAATTCACTCTGTGATCCAATAGAACCATTAACAAGCATTTCTGACACATTAGTTGGAGATTTTTGGTTAATGGTGCATAAGAAATACCAATAAGCATTTCTGGCGCCGTTGCCGGGGATGATTTGTTAGTATATCTTAGGAGCCATCAACAAGCATTTCTGGCACCGTTGTCGAGGAAGGCAAATAGATATAACATAACCGAGTGAATAGAATAGAACCCTGGGTAGGATTTTAGTAGGATAACCATTCGTTGTTTTCGCATTTATTTTAAATGTGAAAACAGGGTAGTGTATGTCTGGTTTCTGCTTGCCAGAAAACTTTGTTGAAGATCTCGAATCTCTTCTGAGAGACCGACCTCGTCTCGTTACTCCTCAGAATATTCGAGCGGCAAAGCAAGCCAGCATTTCTGCACCAACAATCCAAACGCCAATGGCTCAGAAAACCCTTCGTGAGTTCTCAGCTCCCTCTGCTAACAATGTGCCTATTGGGCCCACTGTTAAGACGGGAGATGTGAACTTCGAGATCAAAACTGGTCTTATCACTATGGTGCAAGCCAACCCATTGTGTGGGAAGGCTAATGTGGATGCAAGTGCTCACCTGCAACAATTCCTTGAGATCTGCAGCACTTTTAAGATCAAGGACATGTCTTCGGATGCGGTCTGTCTAAGACTGTTTCTGTTCTCTCTCCTTGGGAGAGCGAAACAGTGGTTCTATGCGAACCGAAGTGCTGTAGACACTTGGGAGAAGTGTTCTACGGCATTCCTCGCCAAATTCTTCCTGTTGGGCAAAACCAATGCCCTACGTAGAAGGATTTCCAGCTTTTAGCAAGAGCTCAGAATCTATTCCCGAGGCATGGGAAAGGCTTTAGGAGTACATCCTAGCCTGTCCCCACCATGGGATGGATGACTGGCTCCTTATTCAAAAATTCTATAACAGGCTGATCCCATCAACTCATGACCATTTGGATGCTGCTTCTGGAGGAGCCTTCTTCTCATTGACGGTGCCAAAATTTAAAGATCTTATTGAGAAGATGTTGTCCAACATGGGATGGAACGATGAGCGTCTCCATACCCGACAGCGAGGCATGCACACCTTGAAGGAGGTGAACATGATCGCTGCAAAATTGGACCTTCTAATGAAGAAAATTGATGGACAAGCCAGTAGTGAAGTGTCTGGCAATACCTATGCCCTAGACTCTCACATCACGTGTGAAGTCTGTGGCAACACAGGTCATATGGGCAATGATTGACCAGAAACTCATGAGGATTCCCTATACCTCGTCGCCAACAATATCAACAACAACAATGGCTATCGTCCAGGAGGTCAAGGGTGGGGTCAACAACGTCCATTCTTCCAAGGAGGGTATAACAACAATGGCAATCCTGGAAATCAGCCCAACTTGAGAGAACTTGCCATTAGCCAGCTCAAGATCAACGATGCCCTATCCAAGAAGCTGTCAGCTAATGACAAAACACTTGAAAACATCAATGCCAAGATTGAAGGACTATCCTTAGCATTCAAGAATGAACTAAGCTTCAACAAGATGTTGGAGACTCAGCTGGCACAACTTGCTGCAGTTGTCCCTCCATTGGAAAACAATAGAACTCCGGGCAGCCAGAAGCCCCGGTGGAGAACGTCAATGCAATGGTTACGAGAGGAGGAAAGACCACTCGTGACCCACCAAATCCAACACAAGAAAAGAGGACAACTGAGCTTGAGAAGGAGGATGTCCCAAGTGAATTACTTGGTGAGAGAATGGCCAAACACTTTGAAGACACCAACTTATTGCCATTCCCTCACAGACAAAGGAAGCCAACAGTGAATGAGCAATTCAATCATTTTGTTGAGATCATCCAACAGATCCACATCAATGTGCCCTTGATTGATGCGATGCAAGTACCCACTTATGCTCGCTATCTCAAGGACATATTGAACAACAAACGGCCATTGCCCACCACTGAGGTCGTCAAGCTTATGGAAGACTGCAGTGTAGCCATCCTCAATAGGCTTCTTGGAAACAAAAAGGACCCCGGATGTCCTACCATTTCATGCTCAATTTGGGCTCACCACTTTGACAAGGCACTTTGTGATCTGGGAGCAAGTGTCAGTGTGATGCCCAAGGTTTTGTTCAACCAGCTGAACGTCACAGAGCTGACTCCAACACCAATGCAGCTACAACTGGCTGACTCTTCAGTCCGTTATCCAGCGGGTATTGCTGAAGACGTCCCGGTGAAGATCTAGAACTGCTTCATACCCGTGGATTTTGTGGTGCTAGACATGGACACTGAGAAGAATACACCACTCATTCTTGGGCACCCATTCCTCAGCACTGCAAAAGCTCGCATAGATGTGGGAGCTGGAGAAATCCACTTCCATATCAATGGCAAGGAGGAAAAGTTTAACTTTCGACCAAGATCAGAGCAATGCTCCAAGATTCGAATCAAGTATGGGCTGAATGATAAACACATCAGAGAGGTTGAAGTCACACCTCCAAAGGTGGACTCACTCATTGCATTCATGAGATAATTAATCTACGAGGATAATCCATCGTTTCGACCACGCCGATATCCAAAGGCGACGGAATCGTCCGGACCTTCCCGAAGTCCCAAGTCCACCAAGCCGCCAAAGAAGGAATGGCAGAAGAAGCAAGACAAGCCGTCTGAGCCCATCCCTCCGGACCTGGATGTAAAATGGAGACGAAGGAATGTCCATCTTATCGGACGATGGTGAGACCTACGCCAATAGGTTAAATTTGTAATTATCCCATTTTGTTTTTCTATCTTTCTTTTTTTCCACCCCGTTTGGATTTTTCCCATTGCATATTTGATTTTCCCTAGCATGTTGAGAGTCTTATATTCTCAACTATCATTTTTCTTTCTTTCTTTTCAAAAGAAATTTTTTTTATTGGATTTGAAAAAAAGGTTTTATTTGAAAAACAATTTTTTCTGAGCTGCACATGTGGCATTTCACCAACGTGGTAACATTATAGCCGTTGGGGAGCCATTTGCCAAAAGGGGAACCAGGGGGGCCACCTCTCAGGTCGGCCGAACCCCCTGGTCGGCTGAACAGAGAGTGGATCCAAATTGGCTCCCCTTCCTCCAACGGCTATATTTTTGAACCCCAAATGACCGTTGGAGGGTGCACTCTATAAATTTTGGCCGTGAGGAGCACTTCTCTTCACACACCACATCATTTTACACCTCCCCAAGTCACTCTCTAGGCCACCTTGTTTTTATTGCTCTTCATTGCAGCACTCTTGCTCAAATCCATCCCCAAAAAGATTTTCTTTTATTTACATTTGCATTTGCATTTTACACTCAAGCTTTCAAGAGGAGAAAATTCGTTGAGAGTTTTGTTTTCCAAACATCGCTTCTTTTCGGATCTTTCTCGCCTTGTTTTGTTCTTGCTTGTTGAACTCAAAAAGACATAAAGAGGTTGTTCGGAAAGAGGAAGGGGGGTGCAAGCTCAAGCCATGGTGAAGGTTCTAGTGCACGCCTCTCTTCCATGGGTACAAGCCCAAGGAGGAGAAGTGTGTGTGATGACACTCCCATGGAAGAGAGAAGCAACCCACACCAACTTCTTCATGACAACGACCTTGACATATGAAGTGAAGTTGAAGATCAAGCACGCAGGCTTCTCAAAGATCAGTAACAAGGAATCGTGCGAGGGCTGTAGCCACAGGCATGCCACCGATAATCTCTCCGGTCCATGAATACCAAGAGGAAGAGAACACAATAGGTTATGCGCTCAGATGGACTCAACCTTCGACGTATGAGACTGGGGGATCATCTTGGCAAGAATGGCAAAGGGATCCACCCTTATCCACTTCAAGGTCTAGCAGCTTGCCCCCAACGTCCATGAGAGGATGTCGTTCCTTTTCGGCTAGAAGTCTTCATGACTATAGCCAAGGAATGACGGACCTCACTAGACATATGGGATAACTTGAAGTGAGAACGGGTGACATCTACAGCACACTCCAGGAGCATGTTCAAGGTACCCAGGATTGGCAGCAACACATGGATGATCAATTCACCAACTTCAACACAACACTACAACTACAACAAGCCGATCTTGCAGCGTACTTCCGTCATCAAGGGTTCAACCCTTATCACAGAGGTAGTTGAAGAACAAGCTTGGGGGAGGACCCCCACTTGAGGTAACATGTATCACATTCCTTGCATATTTATTTTCCATCCATCCATCATCCACCTTGCATTTAAAAAAATAATAAATATATATAAAAATAGGTTAGATTTGCTTTCATCAAATAAAAATGTGCGGTAAGAATGATTTAGAATTCACATAGATGAAATGATGAATAATTGCTCTATTTTATTTTCTTAAGTCTCTAGTTTACAACTTGCTACTCTTCGAATATTTCTTTCATTGGTTTGAAATACTTTTACCTTAATTTGGAAGTTGTGGGTAGCAAAAGCTTAATCTAATTCTAGGTTGTTGCAAGATTAGAATTAGTAATAGGGCAGCTAGTCCTAGTTTGAAAGTAAAACTTAGAGTTCTGGAGAAATTCTAAAAAGATTTAAGTTTCCCTCAATTGATTGGAAATACCTACCAAAGTCATATGATGTTTATACATAGACAAAACCTTATGCATATGTTATTTGCTTTCACATGGAGCCTAGTCAAACTAGTATAGACCTATGTGAGAAATCATTTAACTCTTTTTGAATTCAAGACTTCACTTGCACATGCTATACTTCTACACTAGAAGTAAGCAAAACGTCCATCATATCCACCATACCACAACAAAAAGAGAAACTCCATGTTATTCATGTTTAGCACTCTCTTCAAAATTCATTGCAAAGAAAGGGAGTAGAAGACATGGCTACAAAAAGAAAGAAAAAAAGCATGCTTACATCATAAGCATGAGAAAAAAAGAGTGAAAAGAAAAGTAGTCATGTTTCATCCCTGCAAAAGAAAGAGAGATTATACCAAAAAGGAGTTATCTCAAGTATCCACATCCACTTCCACTCCATCACACATGCACTAGTCTTGAATCAAAAAGTTTTGATTTGAATTCTCCTAAGGCTTACTCTTTTGACTTAGCAATATATGTGATGCAAATATGCCTACATACTTTCCTTACCAAGATCCACATACAAGCCAAATTCAATGAGTAGGAATAGTAGAAGCACAATGCTTTGGTGAGGAAATATTTCAACTATCCACAAAGGAGTGATTGAGAGAATCAAATTGAGGTACTTAATATCTAAATTGAATTCTCCGGGATATAAGTGGAACTTGATTTCTAGGCTATGTTTGCTCCATTTGCTATTCTACCTTTCAACTACTCATGAATATGAAAAAAGCATAAGCCCCATGATAACTTAAGAAAGGTAGAGTATCATAGCAAATTTCTGCAATACTAGGTAGATTATCTTGTTGTGCATTAGATACTTTTGAAAATAAGACATTGTAGCAACTCCTGATCATCAACCTTAAGTCTTGACTTTGCTTGGGACAAGCAAAGGATAAGCTTGGGGGAGTTTGCTATTATATACTAATTTCATCCGTTAACTTAACTCAATTATGTGAAGTATTTGTCATTTCTTGCACACATCACCTTTCTATCTAACCCAATTCCACTTGGACTTGGAGAAATATGTGTATGCAGCATTTTGTGCAGGAAATGAGGAAATGTAGAGGGACCAATCCTATAAAATATCGTCCCAGCCAATCAGGTGATGACATGTGGCATTCCATGGATCAAATGGCCCACAAACAGAAGTATCCGAGGAGATCAAACGGTGTATCACCTAGCTACATCAAGGGGCCCCACCTGGCAGCCACCTAGAGGAAGCACTCCACGGTCGGAGTGCTGACCAGGTCGGCCGAACTAGGGGTTCGGCCGACCCCTTCCTGGCACCAAACACGATCAAACGACGTGTGTTTGCTCCTCCTGGCTTGAAGGAGTCAATGGTGACTGATTCGCGCGCTTTTGGTGGCGGGAACCGACCTCAACACTAGTATAAATAGGACCCCCTACCCCTCACTTCAACACACACCACTTGAGCTTCATCTCTATTGTATACACTATCATCCATAGTCTTAGAGGAGTTAGGTTGTAGAGAGAAGACACTGCAAGGATTCCGGTTTATTGCAACGGAAAAAATTGTCACAATAGGTTGTTTTTCATCGCAATAGGTCGTTGTTGCAACGAAAAAGAGTGTGGCGATAGTTTTTACAAATCGTCGTAATTATTCCCGCGGCGATAGGTTATTTGCGACGCTTGGCATCTATGGCGAATAGTATGGTATTGCAATTGTTTTACATCGGTGGCAAATAGGACGCCATTGCAATGTTTTCATGTATTGCGATGATTTAACGTCTCGCAACAAATTGTACGGTATTGCAACGGGTTCACGATCATGGCAAATAGTATGTTATTGCAATGATTTCATACTCATGCCAAATAGTATGCTGTTACAACGAATTAGCGTATTGCGACGATTTAACGTATTGCAACAAAAAGCATGGTATTGCAACGATTTCACATTCATAGTAATTATATGTGGTTGCAATGATTTCACAGGCGTGGCAATATTACGGTATTGTAACATTTCACATTCGTGGCAAATAGTATGTTATTGCAAAGGTTTAGCGTATTGCGACGATTTAACATATTGCAACGAATAGCATTGTATTGCAATGATTTCGCAGTCGTGGCAATCCTACATTGGGAAAGGTATGGCTCATGTATTCTTTCTTGTATTTGTGACTTTATGCATAATAAAGATAGTATCTTTAGTCCCTACTTATTTATATACTTGGGCAAAGCATTTCTTGTTTGATTTTGGAGTCCATGTATGTGGAAGATATAGCTTCTATGACTATTTCATCATGAACATATCTCATTATCATAGAACCTATAGACCCCCACTATAGTCTAGTTAATTATAATATAACTAGGTTAGTATGAATAATTATGTTGTGTATCAACATTGGTTCAATGATGATTCAATTCATTGCCTTAGCATGGCTTGTGCCTAGGCTCTTAAGGTAACTACTTAATATGCTAGCATGGTGCTAGGATAGCTAAGTAGCATTGGATGTCTCATAGACCCATGGATTGAAGAGGTAGGCAGTAGGTGGTGACAGCCCTATCTGTCCTTTGTAATCCTCCAAGTTCGGCTATGCCACAGGCTCTTGGCGGGAGTCGCCCTAGTATTGCTAGGGGTAAGCCCGTGCCCGATGTGTTGAACCACATAGCATAAGTATTTACTATTGACCTAGCTTATGGATAATTAGTTTAGACTATGTATATGTACAATAGAGCATAGTAGGAGTACCTCCATGACTCTCAACCTTAACTAACCTCTAGGATCCTCTTACCCCCCTTAGACTTGAAAGCTCTTGTGTGTGTCACACTACCTCCACTATTATTTTATCCATCCTTACTAGATTCTTACCTAGACCTTTATACCCTTTCCACTTGATTATTGTTATATCTCTTCCCTGCCTTCCTTTGGGATCAAATAAATGACACCCTTGGGAATACTCTTAAGGGGAAATGCTACAATGATATTTTCGTGCGCTTGCGGAATTCACTCTGTGATCCAATAGAACCATTAACAAGCATTTCTGACACATCAGTTGGAGATGTTTAGTTAATGGTGCATAAGAAATACCAACAAGCATTTCTGGCGCCGTTGTCGGGGATGATTTGTTAGTATATCTTAGGAGTCGTCAACACCATCCATGACCATAACCATATTATCAACCATAACCATTACCAACCATCCCAATTCCCAAGTTTCCTCTAATCATAGAAGTTGTCCAGGTGCTCATAACCGGGAGCACGACTATCATGACAGTTTTTATAGACTCTGCAGAGTTTGTACCGATTTACCCACGTGTTCATTATTTCATCACCTTTCAGTGACTAAGAACCTCCCTTATGCCCGTGACCCATCGGTCACATTACACAATTCCATTGGTGTGTGGCCAAGAGATCTCAAAATAGCCTTTACAAAGGGATTACTAGCCTATTTAGACCCCACTGAGGTTTCACCGGTGGCGATGTCTCCTACTGAACACATATTCAACCAAGGGCCCCCTCTTGAGCTATTTGGATCCCAGGGTAGTCCCACCAATCATCAACAAACCCAATATGACTAACCCTTCCCCGAGCATCCTTAATGGTCCAAATATCACTGGCAAAGCCCTAATTAATCAGCTACACCGCACCCATACTTGGCCTCGTGGTGGCACTCTAGTCCTGGATTATTCTCGCATGAACCAATCCTTAGATCTAAAGAAAGCAATCATCATATCGTCCAACCCATCCACATGCCAGGCTTGCTTAGATCACCCATTACCATATTACATTAACCAGTTCATGTTAATAATAATCTCATAAATGCATCATCAATGTGTAGTATTGTTTTACCATCCCAATTAATTAAGCAAAGCAAAAAGTAAAAAGCCCTTCCCGGCGCTCTACCATAAGTCCAGGTGAAAACGGTGGTTAAATAGAACTTGTAAAACTCCTATCCTAGGATTCCCATCAAATTGACACAAGCAAGCATTTTTGTAAACAAAACGTTTACTTTAAAAACAGGATCAATATGCTTCAAGGATGCTTGCCTTGCTCTTGGGATTGGTTCAGGTCAAAGCCTTCAAACTCTCGGTGTTGTAGATCCTCCGTAGCACTCTCTAGTGCAAATCCGTCTAATCCACACAATAATCATACAAACAAGAAACACAATCAAAGAGTGCACAAATATTACTCAATATGATATAACATGCATGATTAATGCAAATGCAAGGTGGAACTTGTTAATGAGTTGATTTTAATGATCACAGCTAGTTCTAATAGATTTTAACAAGTTTATACAGTTTTGGAGTTGATTATATCTAATTTAAAAATAAATTCGACACAATTTAACCCGGAAAATCGGACTAGTCCGCTAGGGACCGGACAAGTCCGCACTGCGAGAGAATATCAGATTAGGGTTTTCTATATCGATGTGAATTTGGAGATTTGGGGTTGAATTCACGTAAGGAAAAGAGAATGGAAGGTATACCAGGTGTTTAGAACTCCATTGAATCAAGGATTTTGGAGGCAACACTTGGATCTTGATGATCTAGGGTTGATGAAGAACTTGATGGTGGATTGTTGACGAAGAATGCGGAGTTGATGGAGATCTTGATCCTCTTTTGTTTCCTCCTCTTCTTCTTCTTGCTCTAGATCTCTTTCTCCCTCTTTGGTGGTGGCTATTCACGAGCAAGGGTTTGGGTGAGGTGGAAAAGTGGCAAATAGATGTCAAGCGAAGGGGTGAGGTTGTTTATGTGGAGTTGGAGGCTAGGGTTAGATAGGTTTCGAGTTTGTGATGCGTAGATGTCGGTTTAGAGTCCCATATGGGCTCTAAAAGAGTTAGGCACGACGTCCCTAGGCCCACTTAATGTAAAACCCAAGAAACAAGTCATGAAACAAAAGATCAACTCGGAGTCACGATCTATCGGACAAGTCCGAATAGGGTCGGACTAGTCCGAAGTTGTCCAGAGAGAATCGGACAAGTCCGGACTATACATCAGACAAGTCCGAACTTATCCAGAGGGGAAAAATAGACAAGGCTGGCCAAAAATCGGATAAGTCCGACTTTAGTCAGAGGGGAAATGGACAAGTCCGCTGGAGCACCGGACTAATCCGAACAAGATCAAGGACTTAGCAAAATTTTCAAGGATTTAGAACACCGGACTAGTCCGCACAAGAGTAAACAAGTCTGAAAGTGTCCAGAGGCAAAAATAGACTAGTCCGCAGAAAAACGGACAAGTCCGCACTTTCCAGAATTCTTAAGTGCGGTTAAACTGTAAATTCATTTTAAACCTATTCTTTTTTATGTGGATTAATGTTAGACACATATATGAATGTATGCAGGACATGATGCATGAAAATGAGGGTGTTACAGGACAGTTTGTAAACATGATTAGGAAAATATGGATTTTCAAATCCCGGTGGTTGCTTGACATAAACCTCCTCATCTATGTAGCCATTAAGAAAAGCACTTTTAACATCTATTTGATATAACTTGAAACCTTTAGATGCAGCAAAAGCTACAAAATTCTTATGGCTTCTAATCTAGTAACAGGAGCAAAAGTTTCATCAAAATCTAGACCTTCAACTTGTGTGAAACCTTGAGCAACCAACCTAGCCTTATTCCTAACCAAAACCCCATCCTCATTTTGTTTATTATTAAACACCCATTTAGTTCCAATTAAAGTGTGACCTTGAGGTGGAGGTACAAGTTTCCAAACATTATTTCTTTTAAAATTTTCTAACTCTTCTTGCATGGCAATAATCCAAGATTCATTAGTGAGTGTGTGTGACATATCTTTGGGTTCAAAAGAAGCAACAAAAGCAGAATGAGCGTGAGAGTTTGGATTGCAAAACCTGGACAGTGCGACTCGTTCGTGCAAGCTCCCGATGATTTGTTGTGGAGGATGACTTTTCAGGATTCGGAGGGGAGTAGACACTTTACAAGCTCCTTGTTCTTCATGTTCATCACAGATCAAAGAACTTGTGGCTTGAGGACGATCTGTACCAGCTGCAGTAGTTGTTGGTGCTGATTGTGGTGCAAAAACAGCAGCTGGAACAATGTCATTAACTGCTGAATTTTTGGGCAGCAGCACCTCTTCTTCCTCATCTTCAACAAAAATACTCTCCCCCTGCGGATATGCATCCGAACCTGCAATATTTGAGCTTGTACCTGGGATAGCTTCATCAAAAGAAACCTCACAAGTCTACACAATTTTGTTAGTGTCAAGTAAAAGCACACGGTAGCCTCTAGTACGAGATGGATAACCAAGAAACATGCCATCAACATATCTAGCTTCAAAATAATCAAGATTACCATGTTTCTGAACAAAGCATTTACAACCAAAGACCCAAAAGAGTGTGACACTAGTTGCAATTGCATCTGCCCAAAATTTTCTAGGAGTTTGATATTCATCAAGCATTGTTCTAGCCATCTCAACAAAGGTTCTGTTCTTTCTCTCTACAACACCGTTTTATTGTGGTACATAAGGTGAAGAAAAATGATGATCTATTCCATTTTCAGCACAAAAGTGAACAAACAATTGATTTTTTAAATTTGATTTCGTTATTACTTCTAATTGCTTTTAAAGATCCTGGGTGATCAATTGATAATCTATGAAATAAAGTTCTAAAGTGACTAAAAGCTTCATTCTTAGATGCCATAAAGTATACCCAAGAGTATCTAGAAAAATCATCAACAATCACAAGAACATACCATTTACCTCTGAAGAATTGAACATGTGAAGGTCCTACGGTGTTAAGGTGCAAAAGTTGTCCCGGTTTAGTTGTCATGGTCATTGTGAGAGAAGTATGTGAACCTGGAACCATCTTAGCATGTCTACAAGAACAGCACACAATTTCTTTGTCCCCTTTAAGCTTAGGCAACCCACGTATGCGATCAAGATCACTAACACGCGTTAGATGATCAAAGCCTACGTGAACAAGTCTACAATGCCAAAAATATAAGTCCTTTGAATCATTAGCAACTAGACACCTATGCTTAGGGATGACATACCAAAATCAGCTTTAAAAACTCTTCCAAACTGAGACATGTCAAAAATAAGCTCACTATTTGAATCCTCAACTTTGCAGCAATTTTTTATTGAAAATAATTTCCAAATTTTCATCTAGCAATTGTGGAACAGAAAGCAAGTTGTATTTCAAATTTTTGACAAGTGCCACATCTTTCAAAGTGTAGTGATCATTTATCGTAACCGAACCATTAGCAATTATAGGAGTTGAAGAATTATCGGTAAAAGTAACCTTCTCTACACGTGACACAGATGAGAGGGGGGAGAACCATTCTTTGTTACCGGTCATGTGGCGTGAGCAACCTGAATCCACAATCCAAATGTTCTCCTTCCTCAAGCGTGTAACCTACATAGAAGCACAATACATCGATGACTCAATACTGGGGTTAGTCAAAAGCCATTTAGGAATCCAGTACTGAGTCACATGACATCCAACAAGAATAACACGTGAAAGCTGAGATAAAACAGCAGGTTTATGAGCCAAAGCTTGAGGATTTTTGTACCCAACTACTGACCCACGAGATGTTACATGTGTAGCATGAAAAACAGTAGGTTTGGGAGAAAACTTTGCATGTTTTCGACTCATTACAGCAGGTTGCATGTTCATATCATTCGGTTTAGCATGTGCAGCAAATTTTGCATGAAAGTTATGAGATCTAGCAATCATTCTTTCCTTTTTCTGTTGTTTAGATTGTCTATAACAAAAATATATGACATGACCATCTCTACCACAGTAGGTACAATGACATTTAACTTTGCGTTCATGTCTAGATGAGCAAGCAACATTTTTATTTGAAATGGAATGAGACAACACTCCTGCATATTTGCAAACCACTTCTTTTTGTTTAGGAACTGTTTGAATCAAGCAATTTCCTAATGAATTTACAATTTTAGGTGGATGTGCCTTAGCATGAGCATGAGAATCAAAACCTAAACCAGATTTATCATTGCAAGATTTAGAGGAATTCAGCAGCAAGTTTAGATTCTTATTTGCATTACAAAACCAATCTAATGTCCTATGCATGTCATCAAGTTTATTTGACAGATCAAGACAATCTTCACATGAAGTTTTTCCTTTTAATTTGCAATTAGAACAATACTTAACTTCATGAGAACGTAAAGCATTTTTCAAATATAGAAATTTCATTCATAGCATCTTGTAGTTTCTTATCAAGATCATCACAAGTAGAACAATGCAAATAAATTATAAAACAGCAAGCATCTTTCATGTTTTTATCATTAAGTACAGCAAGCTTTTTGTTCTTTTCAATTTCAAGTTCAAGTTTATCAAGTGTGGAGGTGTGTGCACTTCTTAGAGAGGACAAATGTTCATATATTAAACCACATGACGAACAAGAATCATCACTGGGAATCAAATATTTCAAACGATTAATTTCATATTCTAGTGACTCAATTTTAACAGCATTGTCCCTAAGCTTTTTTTCCTTTTTCTTAACTATAACAATGGCACATAAACTAGCATCACACATTTTTTAGCATGTAGGACATACCTCTTCATTGTCGCTATTGTGTTCTACCTCCTCAATACTTGATCTTGACTTGTCCGCCATGAAACACAAGTTTAACAAATCATCTTCATCACTTCCGATGTCCACATCGCTCGAGCCAAGTTCTTGAAGTGCGGAGATAAAACTATTCAGCAACCGGTGTCCTGTAAAATCCTTCTTTTTCTTGTTGTTGTTTGCAGAGGAGTGCTTCATCCTTGTTTGATTTTCATCACGGGAAGTAGCACCTAAAAGGTAAGGGCAATCCGTGCGAAAATGTCCTTTGTTACCACATTTGAAGCATTGTTGAGGTCCGGCACTTCCTCTCCTTCTAGTTCTCAAATTTTGCAATGATTTTGAGAACCGAGTATAGAGATGAGTGCAAGTTCTTCCTCTGGAAACTCTTCAACCTGCTCAAGGGTTAGAGGGGATGACAAAGCAAGTGTTCCACAAGATGAAGATTGGCCGGAGCTAGGCATGTCATGTTGAGAAACAAATGTAAGAAACTTGTTGGGGTTCTTACGTGAGATTATGTCAATTTCATGAGTTTTCAATTTAGAATATAGAACATCTAAAGTAAGTGTACTCATGATAGCAGATTCACGAATAGATGTAACTTTCAACTCCCAAATTGACATGCCAAATGCACTTAGTAATTGCCTAGCGTTCTCAGCATCTGAGAAATTAACATTGACGCTACTCAAGTTGCTGAGAATTTTATTAAAACAAGCAAAGAGATCGCCGATAGACTCACCTGGTTGCATCTCAAAGCGCATATATTCTTTCTTGAACATATCTTGCTTTACCTCCTTGATCGTGTTGGATCCTTCGCGGTAGTCACAAAGTGATTTCCACACATCGTACGCGGATTGCAGGTGTGCAACACGGTCGAAGTCGCTTTGAGTTAATCCTTGTATGATCAAGTTGTGAGCTTGTTGTTGTTGCACGCTGCCGTGATGTGATTTGTGTGCTGCTAGTGTGATTTCGTTCGCAGGATGGACGGAATGACATTTGCATAGCTTAGGCTTGAGTTTCGAGAGCTATGAACTTATCTTCTGTTGTAGTGTATTTATGTATATTATTTGTAAAAGAAAAATCTTGCATAACGCTACGTTATTTTATGTAATATGATGTACCTTTTTCTGTGTTCTGTTGGGTGGTGCATCGCACGACACCACTCCATTGCGATTCCTGGAATGTCGGGACTTCGGTTCTCACAGAATGTTGGGGTGTGAGTAAAGGAGGAACCACCTTTGTGCACAAAGGTTCTCTTTTAAATGCTCTGGCGATGTTTGAGCGCATCGTGCAGGTCATATGGACCTGAAACCCGCTGCTCAACCCGCAGCGTCCATGACAGCAGGGCCCAGGTCCCTTGTCAGAGAGATTGGCCCGAGCGGTCCCTATTGACGTTTCTTACTTCACAGATAAACATCAGCAAGTGCACGGATATTGTCGTGTAGCACTTCCCCTCAAGAGAGTATTCCCATGGGTATCGAATCCAAGGAATGTGTGTGTAATCTTATGAACTAATTCACCCAAAGACACAAAATTGTTTTTTAGGCAAGGAAGAGAAAGGAATTCAAAGTATTGATTCTAATTCGAAAGAATTTGCTGCCCTCTTCGGGCACGGATTTACCCCTAGCAATACTAGGATTGACTCCGGCCAAGAGCCTATGGCATAGCAAAACATGGAGGATTACTAATGGCAAATAGGGCTGTCACCACCTACTACCTACCTCTTCAATCCGTGGGTCTATGAGATATTCACTGGTGATTTCTAACCTAAGCACCATGCTTACGTTCTAAATCACAACTCTAGTTGTTTCGAACACAAAGCTACAACTAGAGCCTCTAATAAATTAGAGCAATGAAATCACAAGTAACTACTTGAGCAAACTACTATGAATTAAGAATCAGAATTCAATTCAATTCACATAGGACTTACTTGATTTGAGTATACCTTTGTAGGGATACAAGTGTGAAGAGGAACTTGACAAGGCCAAGCCTCCTTCTACTAAAATCTCACCACACTCTCCTTCTACTTGGTAGCCTCTAAGACTACTCTAAACTTTTGGAGTGATATTCCATTCTCAACTTTTGGTGTGTGTGTGTGTGTGAAGTGATGCGTGGGGTTCTATTTATAGGGGGGAGAAGGGTCGGTTCCCGCCACCAAATGTGCGGGAATCAGTCACCTATGACTTCTTCAAGCCGGGAGGAGCCAACATGTGGTGTTTGACCGCGTTTGGCGCCAGGACCTAGTCGGCCGACTAGGGGGGCGGTCGACCTGGTCTTGGCTCCTTTTGCGGTGTGCTTCCTTCAGGTCTCTGTCAGGTAGGTCCCATTGATTGATATTGGTGCTACACCATTAGATGGCCTTAGATACTTCTGTTTGTGGGCCATTTGATCCATGTGGTGACACGTGGTGTCGCCTGATTCGTTCAAATCCAATTTTATGGATTACTCCTTGCATGTATTGGTATTTTGGGTCTAAATTCACCTGCGTACAAATAAACACCAATACTTGTGGAATTAGTTAGGTTTTAACCCTGCCACTACATTGTGTTTCTCTTTTATGCTCATTATGAGGTGAATTTACGGTCTAAATATGGCACTTAAGGACCGTCAACAAACTCCTCTACAGTTTGTCCTTTGCTTGTCCTCGAGTGGAGGTAAGAAAAAAAGAACTAAAGTGATGTCACAAATTTGCTATAAGTTAGAAAAAGGGAATACTAGATATTTCAACTCATATCTCAATTCATTAATTCCCTCTATGGAATGTGGCTATAACATCAATATTGGGTGTTTGAAGAGTGGAATGGTTGGAATATAGTTCTCTTGGATCTTCTCCTGTCGAAATGATCTGACGATTTTCTATATTTGGAAGGTCAAAGAAACAATTTCCCTCATCTCTCATTTCGAATCTCTCAAGTCTCTCAAAGTGTTTTCATCCTCACCTTGGCATGTTGTGCCAATTTTGTCCCTATACTAAATATGGCTGTATCTAAAGCCTAGTCGGGATAAATGTGGCACACATTGCAATTCATGTATTACTAAGTCAAAAACCTGATCCTATGAGAGACTTATGCAACAAACAAATTGACAATGAAAATCCTTGTGCATATGAATGGAATGGATAAAGGTGGACTCCATTGTTTTTCTCCCTTTAAGGTGAAACATGGCTACTTTCTTTTCTTCTCTTCTCTCTTTTTTTAGTAGCCATGTATTCTACTCCTTTTTATTTTTTCTAAAGAGACATTGACGACTAAAATGTATGGAGTTTCTTTATTGGGTGGATGAATGATGGATACAAATTCTCAATGTGAGAGATTTTTGCATGAGTAAGGTGCACAAGAATTTCTAAGTCAAAAGGTTCATGCATGTCACTCAATTGGGTCATGAGTTTGACAAAGTTCAACGAAAGGCAAAGTGGCATATGTATGTGGTCTTCAAGAATTTATATCATATGGCTGTGGTGGGTAATTAAATGTCCAATGAGAGAATCAGGCAAATTTCAAGACTCCAAATTGTGTAAACATGAAAATCAATTTCAAGCAAAGAGATATCTCCTCGAGTAACAAATTTACCATATCACACTAGTAAAATACTTAGATGATGTGTTTTTCCTATTTTTCTTGTGGGGATCATAAACAAGGCAGTAGATCAAAATATAAAGTATTCAAATTTTCAGCTCAAGCAAATTTTGACTACCAAGTTTTAAACTATAACTGTTGATTGAATTGATTTCACATATTCAGTATTAAGTATTAAATCAACTCAAACAGTAACGAAGCATGCATATTCAGGGGTAAGAGATCCAAACTGAATTTGTGGAGCAATACAGAGCCGTGTGGGGTCCACGTCAGGTCGATCGACCCCCTTCTGGCTTTCCTGCTACTCTATTTTGACGTGTTGAGTCATATGTTCGGTTGCGACGTGTTTTGAGATGCAACGCTAATTTTGGGGTGTCTCCCCCACACTTGTTCCCTGAATTTTTTATTCAACACAAATAAACTAAAGGGAGAACTTTACTAGGTTAGCTGAACTGGTAAGTTCACTTTATTGAACTAAAAATATGGGGATGCTTACATTATTCAATCTAAATTTAATAAAACAAAGGTTTGGAATAAAACTAAACTAAGCTAATAAGATCCTATGCGGTCAGGACATCTAAACTATGAAGCGTTGTAGATGTCGGGTTTCCCTACGGCATTGCATATGTGCCTCAGCTTGGCGCCTATGCCATGGCGAACACCAATCTCCTCCTTGAGTGATATGAGTTCATCCCTCATTCTGACCTCTCAATGCGCCCTTCAGCCACTAAGTCTGATAGCTTCTTGTTCCCCAAACGGAGAGAAGCTAACTCCTTAGAAAGCAGTGCCACTTTGGGGGCACGAGGATATTTTTTGTCGCTGTCCTCCAATTGGCCAGGTGGCCCTCTCATGGCAGGTGGCGAGAGGTGACACCTAATCTTGGAGGGTTACGAGCCTGTCAATTCCTCCGTTGCCAAATTGTCCATTTGCTTGAAGAAGCATTTTGCATAGCTTCCTTCAGGCTTGCGCACACCATGGAAAATAAGGCAGTCTCCCACACGCTCAGGCGAGGTACACGTAGGTGACTTGTAGTTGTGGCTCATTACGTCACTATCCTTAGTCTTTAGAGTGTACATGAACTTATCGCCAGGCTGCAGCGTTGGGAGAGACTCGTCTTTTTCAGGAAAAAGATGGGTCTGGACTGAATTAAGGCCAGCCGTAGTCGGACGACGTGCAGGCATCGTCGACTTCATGGGCGTCCTCCGAGAGGAGGATGACCTTGCAGCACCATGAGGCGTGGTGCTACGCCCACGCAGAGTCTTCGTCGTCGGTGGTGGGATCATGGCGAGAGGTACGACATCTAATGCCATGACGGACTCCAAAGCGAGGGGGGACTTGTCATTGGCCGGTGTGATGTCTTCGCTCAGGTTGAAAGTTGAGCTAGAGTGGGGATGAGGCACAATTTTCTTGTCGGCCATGACTTGGATGAGAGGAACAAGAGATGGGTTTTTCTGGATGGTGCAAGTTTCTCCTCTTTGTTCCCGTCAATATATAAGTGGGGAAAGAATTATAGCATTGAGTGTCTTGTTGGGATCGTTAGGAGAGTTCGCACGAGAAAACGGAAAGTTGACGGCACAAGGGAGAGGTCGGCTGAACTTAGGGTTCGGCCGAACCCTTCCTGGCTCCGTTCAGGCTAAGTTTTTGTGGGTTGGCTTAATGGGCCCCATAGATGAATAATTGGATGGGACCATTTATTGTACGCGGAGAATTTAGACAAAATTTAAAGAAACAGCGTGAAAATCAATAAGGTTTATCACGTCAATTTCCTTTTCCGCCTCCTCCTCTTGGGATTTAAGAAATAATTTGAGTTGGTGCCCATTCACTTTAAATAGGTGATCATCATCACCTTGGAGTGTGATTGCTCCATGAGATGAGGTTTCTACTACAGTGAAGGGTCCTTCCCATTAACTTCTAAGCTTCCCTTGTCCAAAGAGTTTAACCCTAGAATTGAAGAGTATAACTTTATCTCCGGGTTTGAACTCTTTAGGCTTAATCCTCTTATCGTGGCACCTTTTAGTTCTTTCCCTGTAAATTTTGGCACTATGGTACGCCTTATCTCTCCATTGTTCCAACTCAGAGAGTTGCTTCAATCGGTATTTTCCTGCTTCGTGAAGGTCCATGTCCCACCGCTTGAAGGCCCAATAGGCTCTGTGTTCCAACACTACAGGAAGATGAAAAGTCTTCCCATAGACAAGTTGGAAAGGAGACATGACGATGGGAGTTTTGTAGGCAGTATGGTATGCCCACAATGCATCTGGTAGCTTATGCTTCCATCTCGTTCCCATTTCCAAGACGGTCTTTTGCAGAATATTCTTAATTTGCTTATTAGATGTTTTTGCCTAACCGCTTGTTTGTGGGTGGTATGGGGTAGCAATGTTATGTTGAACATCAAGCTCCCTCAAAAAGTTCTGGAAGGTATTATCTGTGAAATGAGAACCTCCATCACTTATGACCATACGGGGAGTGCCAAAGCGTGGGAAAATGATCTCATGAAACATTTTCCTAGCTTGCTTGGAATCAGCATTCTTGACATGGAAAAGCTTCTACCCATTTTGACACATAATCCACAACCTCCAGGATATACTCGCAATCATATGATCTAGGGAAAGGTTCCATGAAATCAATAACCCACACATCAAATAATTCAACCTGGAGATTATAGGTTAGGGGCATCGTGAGCAAAAATTCCTCCACGCTTTTGGCATTTCCAACATCTGCGAATGAATTCTTTTGTATCTTCATAGATAGAAGACCAATAGAATCCACTTTGCCAGATCTTTGCCTGGGTACGATAAACACCGTAATGGCCACCATAGGGGCTTGCATGGCATTTCTCAATAATCTTGGTGCCTTCAATTGATGGGACACACCTTTGAAGAAGGCCATCAGTACAAACTCGATAGAGGTATGGGTCATCCCAAAGGTGTCTACGACTCTCATAGATGAGTTTCTTTTTGTTTTCTCCTGGTGGTACGTATCCCATGACCATGAAGTTCACTATCCGCATACCAAGGGTAAGAGTCAGTCACCTTGAGTAGCATATCATCTCGTAGGAAGTCATTGATAGGAATGTCCATCGTAAGGGTGACTTCCATACGTGAGAGATGATCTTCCACAGAATTCTCTACTCTCTTCTTATCCTTGATTTCTATGTCAAACTCTTGGAGTAGAAGAATCCAACTGATTAGCCTCGGTTTAGCATCCTTTTTGGTGAGCAAACACTTCAAGGCAGCATGGTCTGTATAAACTATGACCTTGGCTCCAACCAAATAAGACCTAAACTTATTGATAGCAAAAACTACCGCCAAGAGCTCTTTTTTAGTTGTGGCTTAACTGAGTTCAGCTCCTGTTAGAGTTTTGCTAGCGTAGGCTATTGCATGATGCTTTTTATCTTTGGTTTGGCCTAGGACCGCACCAACAGCAAAATCACTAGCATCACACATGATTTCGAATGGCAGTGTCCAATCAAGAGGTTGAATGATTGGAGCTAAGATGAGTTCCTTTTTGAGAGTTTTAAATGATTGAAGGCATCCATCATCAAAATCAAAGGGAGCTTCCTTAGCTAATAGTTAGTGAGGGGTCCAGCGACTTTTGAGAAATCTTTGATAAATCACAGATAGAACCCCGCATGACATAAAAAGCTGTGGATTCCCTTAACATTGATAGGAGGTGGAAGTTTTTCAATGACTTCAATCTTTACTTTGTCCACCTCTATCCCCCTCTCTTACACTAAGTGTCCAAGAATGATGCCCTCACGGACCATGAAATGGCACTTTTCCCAATTAAGTACGAGGTCCTTCTCTTGGCATCTTTGTAAGACCTTGTCTAAATTTTCCAGACAATTATCGAAAGTTTTCCCATAGACGGAGAAATCGTCCATGAAGACTTTCGTGATCTCCAATCATGTCAGAAAAGATAGACATCATGCATCTTTGAAAAGAGGCAGGAGCATTGCACAGTCCAAAGGACATATGTAGGTAGGCATACGTTCCATAGGGACATGTGAATGTGGTCTTATTTTGATCGTCGGGGTGGATTGGGATTCGATGATAACCTGAATACCCATCAAGGAAACAAAAGTAGGAGTATTTTGCCAACCGCGCTAACATCTCATCGATGAAGGGCGGTGGAAAATGATCTTTCCTTGTAGCCTTGTATGTTTTCGGTAATCTATGCACATCCTCTAACCCATGATGACTCGTTGAGGAATTAATTAATTCTTCTCATTTTGAACCACCGTCATACCTCCCTTCTTGGGCACTACGTGAACTGGTGAATGCAGCCTAGAGGGGGGTGAATAGGCTTTTTTATTTTTATGGATCCATGAAACACTTAACAAAGAGATTAAATACAGGGAGGTTGGACTAGTCCGTTATGGTGCGGACTAGTCTGGTATACGCGGACATGAAAATCAAAGTAGATCTTTAATTTTACTTCTAGTAGTCTATGCAGCAAAAGAAATTAATAACTTAAGTATATTATGATGATGAATTATGACATTGCAACTATCAAGTTTAATACAATGTTTTGATGAAAAATAAACAAGAATTTCCAAACCCTAAAGTATGATCAAAATGTAGAACAAGATCACGCGAGACAAGATTTTATCCCAAGGGTCGATTGCACGGAGGAATCTACGTCCCCGTTGTGGAGTCCACAGAGGACCGGGTCTTAACTAACCCTTCCCTCGTTGATTCGCCACGAAGGCCGATTATCAATCACTAACCACACATGGGGTAAATAACTCGTTCAAGGGGCCTTCTCACAAGTTGAGGGCTCCCCAAAGATTACAGTGAATGAACAGCACCAAATCCACTCAAAGATGTACAATAATCAATGAGAGTGTCTGAGAGATCAACACCAAGAGCTCAAGATCGTGTAGAACAAGTTCTCTCCTTTTTTCCAATCCTTAATCCTTAAAGATTTGATCCATTTTGGTTTAGAACGAGTGGAGAGAAGTATTTTTGGGTTCTTGGGAGGTGTGATGGCGCATGAGGTCAAGAGTATTTGTTGTGTGGTCGTGCACCTCTTTTTATACTAGGATTTCCAAAAGTTACCGTTAGGGTTTGCGAGGTCCGGACTAGACCGTTGTGGACACTAGACTAGTCTGGTTTGCTTGTGTGAGAAACCCTAAGTGTTGATGTATACCGGACTAGTCCGTTAAGGTGCGGACTAGTCCGATTTTAGTCAGAGACCTGTTGGACTAGTCCGGTGGATATCGGACTTGTCCGTTGTGATGAAAAAGTGTAGAACTGAGGACAAGTCCGCACTTGGAGGACTTGTCCGATTTTAGTCAGAAAGTTTTTGGACTTGTCCGGTGTGGTGAAAAAGTGTAGAACTAAGGACAAGTTCGCACTTGGAGGACTTGTCCGATTTTAGTCAGAGAGTTTTCGGACTAGTCCGGTGGATATCGAACTTATCCGGTGTTCCTGATACTTGTGCAGTGAGTGCAATATTTTTCACTTGAGCTCTTGGGGTGTATTTCTCCAACACACTCCTTACAAAAATAAATCTATTATTTTCAAGTCTTGAGCTCTTTTTCTTTTGGATCCTCATTCTCCTTTCTTTTTGTGATTTCTTTCTAATCTTTTTAAAACCTGTGTTCATCTCAACAATTTTGTTAGGATCTCATTTGTTTGTCATTAATCAACCAAAACCTAGAAGGGATGCCTAGATGCACTTTCAACTAGGCTTACCCATTCTCTATGAGGGACAGGGTAGATAATCCTAACATGCAGAAGTTTCAAGACTTCCTTCTCGAAAACTTCCTGCATCTCATTATTCAATTGCCTTTGAGGTTCCCTTGAAGGGACACTCATTGGGTCAATGGGAATGTGACGGGTGCATAACGCTGGACTAATCCCCTTGAGATCCTCTAATGAACAGCCAAAAACAGCTCTATGCTTTTCTAGCACGGCAATGAGTTTGAGTGTCTCATCATCTAAAAGCTTGTCACTTATGATGACAGGGGCTTCCAAATCGCCATTTAGAAAGGCATAATGTAGGCCTGTGGGTTGAATTTTTAACTCAACAGAAGGTTCTGGGAAGAGCTCTTCTTTTGGCTATTTAATTGCCTCCTGAAATTCCTCCTCCTCTTGGATGAGAACTTCTTCTCCTTCAATTTTAGGAGGAGCTAAGAATTGAAGAGTTCTAACCTCCTCTAAAAGGTCATCTTGGATGGGAGATTCTGCGGATTTGTTCTTGGAGCGCAGGGTAGGAATAGTGAATTTCCTCCCTCCAAGTTTGGTATTGAGGCTTCCTTCCAAGGGAATTTCCATGAGTAAATTTTCAACGGGAATCCCAATCATAATGTCGAAATCTTGAATTTCAAACACATGGAAGTCTAGGATTGCCTCAACATCTTTGTGTATCACGGACACTTGTTTTAAAACCCTGCATCCTTCAAGGATGTTTCTGAAGGAATCTCGGAAAGATTTACATGTTGGTGTAAATGGCACATAGCCTAGAATTGCGAGAGCACAAGAATCAGAAATGAGATTTGCTCCAACAGTGGGGTTGTATAAGATCTTCATTGGTGTCCCTCTAATAAAACATAGAATAGTTGGCAAAGGTGAGGTCATCCGAAGAATTTCGGTTGACTGCGCTACTTATGCAATCCATTCCCTGCTTAAAATAGAGGTTAACTCCTTGACCGTCTATTGGATGAACACTCCATTAGGGGGGTTAGGTGGAGTTAATGGTAATGATGGTTTCCTATGGCAACAATACTTTGAGGTATTTCCAAAATATTCAATTATCTCTTCCTCGAAGTAGAAGGGAAACTCCGAAGGTTGAATTTCTTCTTTCTTCGTAGTTTTTGGTTCGGGAGAGGATTCATCTGGCAAGGTTTGAGATAGGCAAGAGATAGGTTCTTCCTTGTATATGGGTTTATCCTCAGATCTTGACACTACTTCCTCTTGAGGAGGCTCATTAAGACCCATAATGAAGGAGGAATTTTCCAGAACTCGGTCTAGAAGATCCTTGTATTCTTTTGGTGTCCTATGGAGGAAAGATCCTCCAGCTGTAATGTCAAGATATATGGTAGAATCTTTGTTCAATTCCATATAGAAGTGTTGCAAGAGCAATGGATCAGGGATAGACAAATCTGGGCCGGAATTTCTCAAAAGAGAAAATCAATGCCAAGTTGCACCTATGAATTCCTTCTCCATTTGCTGGAAGCAAAATACTTCCTTCCGTAAGGAAACAATTTGGGCAATTGGAAAGAAAGCAAGACAAAATATGTCTCGTAACTTGTTCCAATTTCTGTTTGTCTTCCCAACGTTGTGGTTGTACCATTGTTTGGCTTTTTTCCTTCAGGGAAAAAGGAAACAACTTCCATTTGAGAGTTTCTTGTGTCATACCTTTGATTAGAAGGCATGAACACAATTGTTCAAACTCTCTTAGATGATGGTAAGGGTTTTCACAATCTGTTCCTAAGAAGGATTGCTCCCGAACCATGGCTATAAAGCCAGGGTGAAGTTCATTGCTAGTAGGACAAATATGTTCCGCCGAAGGCAGTGGCTCACAGAACATGCCCTTTGGGGCAAAATATGAAAGAATGGTGGGCTGCTACATAAAGGTGGTGGTGGTAAGAAAATGAAAGATAAGATAAGAAGATAGATACAAGGATGAACAAGGTTCAAAGATTAACAGCAACTGTTCCTCGGCAATGGCGCCAGAAATGCTTGTTGACATTTCTTACGTCACAAATAAAAATCTGCAAGCACACGAAAACTGTCGTGTAGCACTTCCCCTTAAGAGAGTATTCCCAAGGGTATCGAATCCAAGGAACGTGTGTGTAATATTACAAACTAATTCACCCAAAGACACAAAGTTGTTTTGTAGGCAAGGAAGAGAGAGAAGAATTCAAAGTATTGATTCTAATTCAAAAGAATTTGCAGTAGCTGCTTTCTTTAGGCACGGGTTTACCCCTAGCAATACTAGGGCGACTCCCGCCAAGAGCCTATGGCATAGCCGAACGTGGAGGATTACTAAGGACAGATAGGGTTGTCACCACCTATTGCCTACCTCTTCAATTTGTGGGTCTATGAGATATTCACTGGTGATTTCTAACCTAAGCACCACGCTTACATTCTAAATCACAACTCTAGTTGTTTCGAACACAAAGCTACTACTAGAGCCTCTAATAAATTAAAGCAGTGAACCCACAAGTAACTAGTGTCCAAACTACTATGAATTGAGAATCAAACTTGAATTGAATTCACAAAGGGCTTACTTGATTTGAGTACACCTTTGTAGGGATAAAAGTGTAGATGAGGAACTTGACAAGCCCAAGCCTCCTTCTCCTAAACTCTCACCACATTCTCCTTCTACTTGGCAGCCTCGAGGACTACTCTAAACCTTTGGAGTGATATTCTATTCTCGACTTTCGGTGTGTGTGTGTGTGTGTGAAGTGAGGTGTGGGGTTCTATTTATAAGGCAGAGAATGGTTGATTCCCGCCACCAAATGCACGCGAATTAGTCACCTATGACTTCTTTAAGCCGGAAGGAGCCAACATGTGGCGTTTGACTGCATTTGGCGCCAGGACCTAGTCGGTCGACTAGGGGGTCAGCCGACCTGGTCTTGACTCCTTTTCCGGTGTGCTTCCTTCGGTTCTCTGCCAGGTGGGTCCCATTGACTGATATTGACTTATACTTCTGTTTATGGGCCATTCGATCCATGTGGTGACACGTGGTGTCACCTGATTCGTTGAAATCAAATTTTATGGACTACTCCCTGCATGTCTTGGTATTTTGGGTCTAAATTCACCTACATACAAATAAACACCAACACTTGTGGAATTGGTTAGTTTTTAACCCAACCACAACATTGTGTTTCTCTTTTATCCTTGTTATGAGGTGAATTGACGGTCTAAATATGGCACTTAAGAACCGTCAACAAGCCCCCACCTGAGGAGGCAACCCAGTGGTTCCCTTGCGCAAGTGAGAGCAGCAGGAGCGCAACAGCCACATTGGGAACTGTTGCGATAAAGAAGCTGCAACAAGTAAAGATCCCATCACCACGACTCCTTGACCAGAGGGGACGCGTGGCCATGATTTTAGAGTGTAGGATCGAAGAGCATGTTAAAATCTACCAGAGGGGGTGAATGGTAGATTCAAAAATCCCAACCCCTTTAGTAGAAAATCAAACTATTGATAAACCATGTGTGCACATGATCTTAAACGTGTTTCACCGTGACAAAAGTGATATATATCAGAGATAATCAAGTCACAAAGACGACACAGCAAGAATCACTCAAATCCATCGAGAGAAACTCAAGTTACGATCGAAAGATAGAACAAAGGTCAATCTGTTTTACCGAGTAAAAAACAGTTCTGTTTTTTGTCAAAAAAAAAAGTCGTGTAGATAAAAAACCACAAGTCCAATGATAGTGAAATTTTTACAGATGATATATAATCAAGTTTTGAAGACAACCCAAAAAGAATCACATCAATCGGATTAGTAAAACTCGAGTTATGATAAAACCACCAAAGAAAGGTATTGATGTGCAGAAACATGACGAGTAAAACTTGTTTGGAATAAGTCGGACGAACAAGGCACAAAAGTTCCTTTAAACTATGATCTTTATTCAATATAACACAAGAGGAACAGCCCAAAAGTCGTCTACCATGAGCTCTGGCCTCCCTTGCTTATATAACCAGCCCGAAGGCCAACTCAACGAAAACTAGGATTCTAATCCTACTCAAATCACGAATCGAAACTTTCCATAACTGCTCAAATCTTTCTATTCACAGATAGAAACATTCTCGAAATTTCCTAACACAAAAGGAACATATCCCACATTCCTAAACCAACTCATCTTTGTGTCCCACACGAAAACTACCATAACCAACTCGATACTTTCCATACCAAGTCATAACCGACTCCGCCGCAGCCGAAGTCATCATCCGATACCATCTGATCCTTCCAACCAGATCTTTACTTCCTTAGTTCATCTTCGGAACCATGTTGCCATGTCATGCACAGCATGCATACGTGCAAAAACCTTCATTCGATGTCCAGTAACCTTCATATGCACTGCCCTTGATTCAATCAACCTGTGCGACCTCCTGACCCGCTCAACCACAATTCCTCCTGAATTTGGTTGTTGGAACATCATCTCCTCCCTGAGACTAGTCCAAAGGATCCTATCACCAGCCATGACTTGAACACAAGCAACAACTGCACGTGAACCCACAACCAATTCGTACGAGCCAAAGTCCATGACTTGACTCAAAGTTAGTTCCGAACATAACACCTTACGTGAGCACCTCACATAAGCATGTTGCAAAGCATAGCAAAACGATATCAGCCATATCAACCAAAACGCACCAAAAACATAGCAAATGAATACTAAGCAATCTTTCCAAGAATATAAAGCAAGTTCGAAACATTGCAAGTTAAAAGCAGGAACAATGCGATCAAGCTCCGAATCTTGCCAAAGCTAACCGGAGCTTGAGCCGGAGCTTACCAAATCTAGTACAACCTAGTGCCGGATCTTACCAAAGCTAGTACAACCTAGCGCCGTAGCTTACCAAAGCTAGTACAACCTAGCGTCGGAGCTTACCAAAGCTGGTCTGAACTAGTCAACCCAAAAGTCAGAGCTAGAAAAAACATGTTGGAGCTAACCAACGTAAGTCGGACCTAGCAAAACCAATCGAAGCTTAACAAAGACATGTAGGAGTTATAAAAGACATGCCAGAGCTAAAGACAAAGCTCACAGAAGCTACCCCAAAACATGTGAAAGCATTTAGGCCCCCATGAGGTATGGTTTCGGTGATTAATGACAACCGTTGGATATTATTAATGAATTTCTGGATGGAAGGTCTCTCATATCACTCATCACACTTAATGAACTCTATATGTATATCATCTATTGCTCATTGGATATAATTGGAGACCCCTAAACAAACTATTTCACGAGGTCAATCGATTATTATGAAGACTAAAAGAAAAAGCTCATATGTCAAGTTATTCCATCGAAATTGACAACACCCAAGACTTGGTAATCATCAGAAGAATATTTCAAACCAATGTAGAAGAGGTCACTCGAGCAAATTACAAAATAATCACTTAGAACAACTCAAAGCAGACAAAATCAACTCACCGGATCACCCGATGTTTCCAGAAAACAATACATCGGTCGAGTTGGTTTAACAGATGAAAAAGACCTCAGAACTGAGTACTCACCAGATCATCCGATGATGAAGAAAGTGTTACGTCGGTCAATCATCATAGTAAGCAATTACCCTGGACCAAGTGTAACACCAGACCATGCGATGTATAACTGATAACACATTGGTCAATCACTCCAGTAAGCATTATTTCTGGACCAATTCTGGATGAAGTGCCACCGGATCATTGGATGATGAGGCAATGGTTACATCGGTCGAACAACGGTCATATCTGACACAGTGACATCAGCTAATTTGGATTTGACCGATGACAACTGAAGGGGGAACATCGGATCATCCGATGTTCGTAGAACAGTGATATCAGCCTACTTTTCCAATGGCTATTTCGTGGAGGCTGGCTATTTATACCCCTCCAACCAGTCATTTCGATAAGTCTTGACAACCAGAGCTACTCTACACATTCTCAAGCATTCAAGACATTGAGCTACCACTTCTACATCATTTACACCACTTGTACACCAAGAGATAGGCTAGAACTTGCTAGAGATAGTGCTTGTGTGCTTCCATTCTTGGTGATTGGAGTCTCTAGTATAGTGAGAGTTGTAAGAGAGTGTCTCTTGGTGATTGCACTCACTGTGTAAGAGTTGGTGATTGGAGAGAGCCTTCTGGAGCTTGCCAAGACGGTTGTGGAAGCCCGAAGGATCAAACTTGTACAAGGCTTGAGATCCACCTTGCCGAGGATGGCGAACGGAGAAGTTTAGTGAAGATCCCTGGTCTCGGTGACTTGGGAGTGTCTATACCCTTTGGTGGGTGGCACAACGTTGATGTAGGAAGGTCTTGACGATCTTGCCGAACCACGGGATAAATCTCCGTGTCTTCGTGTCTCCTCGAGAGTTTGCACTTTCTTCCTCTCCCATTACACTATGCATTTTATATACTGCAATCTTACTATTCACTCAAATGCATAGGTTGTTTGCATTGGGAATTGGGCTTTTAGTTATCAAGTTTTATTGCTTTAGTTTTTGAAAAGAAGCCCAATTCACCCCCCTCTTGGGCATTCGATCCTTACAATTGGTATCAGAGCAAGGTTGCTCATTGGATCATTCTAGCTTCACCGCTAGAGAGCTAAAATGGCCAAGATTGGGGGTTCGGTTCCCATCTTCGGGGGCAAGAACTTTGCCTATTGGAAAGCACGCATGCGTGCTTATCTAGAGGCTATTGCTCCTGAGGTATGGGAAGCGACCCATGCGGGGTTTGGTGAGCACAACTATGTTGGTGATCAAATCAAGTGGGATGCTAAAGCTAGAAATGCTATTTATGAATGCATTAGTCAAGATGTATTTGTTACGATTGCTAGCAAAGAAAAAGCTTGTAAAATTTGGGCTTGCTTTATTGAAATTCATGAGGGTTCTTCTCGTGTTAAAGAACTAAAATATCATATGCTTAAGGCCAAATATGATGAGTTCAAAATGCTACCTCATGAAAATTTCAATGAAATGTTTTCTCGCTTGAATGTGCTTATTGAGGAAATTAATGCTCTTGATATTGCTTCACTTGGCAAGTGACTCATCAACCGCAAGATTCTTATGCTCCATCCTAAGACAAAGTACAACATCATCAACTCCATGCTACAAAAGGAATCTCTTGATCACATTGAAGTTTCGGAACTTATTGGAGAGATTCACGCTCATGAGATGAGTGTACTTGGGATGATGGAGGAATAATCTTCAAATACAATTGATCTAAAGGATTCCACCAAGAAAAGAAGTCTCAAGAAAAAGAAAGTGGTTGAGCCTAGCTCAAGTGAAGAAGAGCAAGCATCAAGTGAAGATGACGATGATGAGCTTGCATTGATGATGAGAAAGTTCTCTCGCTTGAACTCCAAGATTGCCAAGAAGGGATACACCTTTGATCCCAAGAAGAAAGCTTTTCTACCAAGGATAGATGACAACAAGACTTGCTATAGTTGTGGTGATTAAGGCCACATCTCCTATGATTGTCCAAAACTGGACAAATGAAGAGAGAACCACAAGGGCAAGCATCGCAAGCTTGAGAATAGTGAGGATGATGAAGAGGACAAGCCCAAACCAAGATTCTTTGGGAAGAAGAAGCATGACAAAGGCAAAAAGGCAAAACTCTTCCCAAAGAAGAGGAAAGGTCCACAAAAGGTGTTCATGTGTGAGGCAAATGAATGGATCACCGACGAAGAATCAAGTGATGAAGAGAGTGAAGCGGAAGAAGAGAGCTTGGTCGGCCTTGCCATTGCCAACAATGATGATTCATCTCTTCATCCACCTCCCATGTGCCTCATGGCTAAAGAAAACACCAAGGTATGTGATGACTCTAGCGATGATGAGCTTTCCCCCGATGACATAACTTCATTGATAAATGAATACCACACTATCATTAAGAGGGAAAAGAGTAAGGTCAAGGCTCTTGAAGAAACTCGTGCTAAGCTTGAGAGTGCTAACCTCGATTTGCTTGACAAGTATGAAAGCATACTTAAGGAGCATGACACGCTCAAATCTCATGTCAAGCAAGTTGAGGAGGATAAGGCTCAAATCAAGCTAGATCATCATGAGCTTGACGTTGCACACCAAGCACTCTTGGGAAAGCACAATGAGTTAATCCAAGAGCATCAAGTACTTAACCTTGCTTATGAAGTTCTTGATCAAGAATTAAAAACTATAAAGAAAGAAACCCTTAATGATAAGGTATATATTACTTCTCATGTCACTAATGTCTTGCATAAGTCTTTGCCTTTGAAAGAGAATGCTAGGGAGAAGGAATTGTTGGAGGAAATTGAAAGTCTCCGCACTAGTGTGGCAAGACTATCTAAGGGAGAAGTCAAGCACAAAGAAATCCTCTTCCAAAAAACAAAGTCCTACAACAAGAGAGGACTTGGATCATTCCCGGTGCCCAACAAAGGAAAGGTGCCCTCACCGGAGCTTAGAACAAGCTTCATCAAGGAAGTTGGTTCTTATTGCCAACATTGTGAGGTCACCGGTCACCATACAAGGGAGTGTCCTCTTCCTAACCGGCCTTCTCCCAAATTGCCTACTAACTACAAGTCTACCTTTAATGATCATTACTATCTCTTAAGTAAAGTAGATGGCAAGGTGAAGGCAAGGTTCATTGGCAAGGACATGAAGGGCATGAAGGGGAAGCTCCTCAAGCAACTTTGGGTCCCAAAAACACTTGTATCACACATACAAGGACCTAAGTTAGCTTGGGTGCCTAAAGTCAGAAATTGAATTCATGTGTGTAGGTGAACTACAAAGCCGGAGGAAAGCATTGGGTACTCGATAGCGGGTGCACTCAACATATGACCCGCAACGATGGTATGTTCACCACCATAGAGAACCCCGACAATCATGAACAAGTCACCTTTGGTGATAACTCTAAGGGGAAGGTAATTGGGTTAGGTAAATTGCAATTTCAAATGATTTATCTATTTCCAATATATTGTATGTTAAGTCACTTAGTTTCAATTTGCTTTCTATTGCACAATTATGTGATCTTGGACTAACGTGCAACTTTAGCAAGAATGATGTTGTTGTGACTAGTGAAACAAGCCAAGGACTAATCTTCAAAGGGTTTCAGCATGGACATCTCTACCTAGTAGACTGTTCCAACAAGGATGCTAGCTTAACCAGTTGTCTTTTCACCAAGACGAGTTTGGGTTGGCTATGGCATCGACGCATAGCTCACATTGGAATGAGCAAGCTCGAGAAGTCATTCAAGCTCGGGATGGTGACCGGCGTGAAGGATGTCACATTTGAGAAGAACAAGCTTTGTAGCGCTTGTCAAGCCGGGAAACAAGTTGCTTCACACCACCCGATGAAGACAATGGTGTCAACCTCCAAGCCACTTGAGTTGCTCCACATGGACCTCTTCGAAGCGTCCACATATCAAAGTCTTGGTGGTAACCTCTATTGTCTTGTTATAGTTGATGACTCCGGAAGTGTTCAAGACCTTAGCTAACCGAGCTCAAAGGGAATTTCAACTTCCCATCATCAAGGTCCGGAGTGACAACGGCACCAAATTCAATAACTACAACATTGGGGAGTGGTGTGATCGTGAAGGCGTGAAGCATGAGTTTTTGGCCACATACACTCCTCAACAAAATGGTGTCGTTGAAAGGAAGAACAAGACTCTCATCACTTTTGCGCGAGCAATGCTTGATGACTATGGCACGTCCGAGAAGTTTTGGGCCAAAGCAATCAACACGGCGTGCCATGCCGCAAATCGGGTCTTTCTACATCGACTACTTCAAAAGACCCCGTACAAACTTCTCATTGGGAGAAAGCCCAACATCTCCTATTTCTGAGTCTTCGGGTGCAAGTGCTACATCTACCGCAAGAAAAGGCTCGGTAAGTTTGAAAGAAGATGTGATGTTGGTATCTTTCTTTGTTATGCATCAAACTCAAAAGCATATCGAGTATTCAACCAAACCTCCGGTTTAGTTGAGGAAAGTTGTGATGTTGAGTTTGATGAAACTATTGGCTCCCAAGAGGAGAGTTTTGGTCATGATGAAATAGATGATGAACCTCTACGAGAAGCTATGAAGAACATGACCATTGGAGACATCAAACCTAAAGTTGAGGAGAGCCATGATCAAGGGGGAGCTTCAAGTTCCAACATCAACACATCCATGGCACCTCAAGTTGATGAAGAAGAAAAAGATGATCCATTGTCCACACCAGATTCACAAGCCACACAACATCAAGAAGAAGAACAAGTCCATGATCAAGTACAACCACAAGAAGAGCAACACGCATCACCACTGCCAAGTGCTTCACAACCACTTATGAGGCATGGACGCATCTCCAAGGTGCATCCGATTGATCAAATCACCGGAAGTCCATCAAGGGGAGTAAGTACACGTTCTCGCCATTTCTCTATGTTTTGTGAGCACTACTTGTTTGTTTCATGTGTAGAACCCACTCACATTGAGTAAGCACTTCAAGATCCAGATTGGGTGATGGCCATGCAAGAAGAACTTAACAACTTCATCCGCAATGAAGTTTGGGTGTTGGAGGAGCGACCCAAGGACAAGAACGTCATCGAGACAAAGTGGGTGTACCACAACAAACAAGACGAGAACGGTGTTGTGATCCGCAACAAGGCAAGACTTGTGGCCAAGGGTTTCTCGCAAGTTGAAGGATTAGACTTTGGAGAGACTTTTGCTCCGGTCGCTCGACTAGAAGCTATCTGTATACTTCTTGCCTTTGCATCACATCATAACATAAAGCTTTATCAAATTGATGTGAAAAGCGCCTTTCTTAATGGTTACATTAACGAGCTTTTTTATGTTGAACAACCTCCCGGGTTCGAAGATCCGAGGAATCCTAATCATGTGTTTAGGTTGCACAAGGCGCTCTATGGGCTCAATCAAGCACCTAGGGCACGGTATGAATGACTACGTTATTTCTTGATCATGCAAGGATTCAAGATCGGGAGGGTGGACACTACACTCTTCAAAAAAAGACATCGACGGAGAACTATTTATTTGTCAAATTTATGTCGATGATATTTGAATGTAGGCCTAGAGGGGGGGGTGAATAGGCCTTCTTGAATTTTCTCGGTTCCTGTAGCACTTCAACAACAAGGTCAAAACCAGATATATCGGACTAGTCCGGTAAAGTGCGGACTAGTCCGGATTTCACGGACTAGGTTGATCAAGTTAGGTCAATTTGATTGTTTAGTTGACGTTTGCAGCGGAAATATAAACTTCAATAACAGTTCAATGATTGTATGTCAAGTTTTATTGCAAGTATGATTCTTGTTCAACTATTTAACCTAAATTCAACAGGATGAATCAAACCCTAGATAATGTTGATCAACTAGAATAATGAACACAAACGAACAAGACACAAGATTTATCCCGTGGTTCGGTTACCACGAAGGCAACCTACGTCCACGTTGAGGAGCCCACAAAAGGACCGGGTCTTCACCAACCCTTCCCTCGTCGGATCGCCACGAAGGCCAATCCTCTTCCACTAAACACACAGGGGTAAATCACCAAGTTGAAGGGGCGATCTCACAAGTTGAGAGCTCCCTTGCTTACAAGTTTCAAGACCACCAATAACACACTTCGAAATATACAAATTGAGATGCAAGAGTGTGTTAGAGATTCAAACCAAGAGCTCAATCGTGTGCCAAGAGCCTCTCCAATGATCTAGAAGTGATCTTCATTGGATTGATTGATTTTGCACTTAATTTCGTGGAGAGAGATGGTTTTTGAGTCTCTTGAGAGGTGTGACGGCGCTAGGGTTCGAGAGAGTTTGAAAGTGGGCCGTGCACCTCTATTTATATGGGGTTTCTAGAAGTTACCGTTAGGGTTCAGAAAGATCGGACTAGTCCATGGTGGTGACCGGACTAGTCCAGTGTGCTGTGTGTAGCAAACCCTAAGTGTCCAGGAATATCGGACTAGTCCGGTGGAAACGGACTTGTCCGATTTCACTGCTGGAAATCTTCGGACGAGTCCGATTGTCATCAGACTTGTCCGGACCAGTGAAACCCTAAGTGTTTAAGATGACAAGTCCGCACTTGGAGGACTTGTCCGATTTAGATCAGTGTGTATATCGGACTAGTCCGTGTAGACACCGGACTTGTCCGAAGTAGATCAGAATGAATATCGGACTAGTCCGGGTCACAACGGACTTGTCCGATTTTGTGTGACTTGTGCATTGTGTTGAGGACTAGTCCGCACTGGGGAGGACTAGTCCGAAGGGGAACAGAAAGATATCGGACTAGTCCGGCTGATATCGGACTAGTTCGGTCCTGTATAGCTTTGTGCATTGTGTGTGTGTGATTAAATGAGATTGAGCTCTTGGGTGTGTTTCCTTAACACACTCCATACATACTAAACTACTAGTTTCTTCTCCTTGAGCTCAAATTCATTTTCCTTCTCAATTTCCCTCTTTTTGGCACTTTGCTCATTTTTCATCATTTTCCTGCATTCATCTCAACAAAAGGATTAGGATCCCAATTGCTTGTCATAAATCATCCAAAACCCACAAGGGAGTCCTAGATGCACTTTAAATCTCCCCCTTTTTGGTGATTGATGACAACCAATTGAGATTTCATAAAATGAGGTATAAAATGAGATTTTCATAAAGTATGCACATATGACTCAAAAATACATCAAGCAACAAGATAATTATCCATATGTGCATTCTTTATGGTGGGATGCATACTAAGAGCATGAATGCATTAAGGATGACAGAATTTGCATTGATCAACTAATATCAAGTGAATATGACATTTCAGGAGCACAAATTCAGATTTCATCACACACTTGCAAATTAATTGAGCAATTTAACACAGTACCAACCATGATAAGAAAATAGAGTTAACCAAATACAATCACAATTAAAAATACATAGAGAGCTCTCTCCTCGCATCCTATTCAGTTAAAGCTAAGACTAGAGACTCCCCCTCAATCTCTCCCCCTTTGGCATCAAGACACCAAAAAGAGAGAGAGGAAGGTCCTAGGGCTTCACTCTTCGCTGTCAGTCCTCTCGTCGTCTTCATCATCTTCATCGCTTTCCGCTTGACGAGGTTGAGAGGTAGGAGGAGGACCGGAGCTGCTCGAGCCCCCAATGCCAAAATAGGCAAGCTCGGAGGGAGTCAAGGGGCTGAGCTCGGTGATGTCCGGATCAGAATCTTCAGAAAGTACTGGAGATCCAATTGGGTTGATCTCCAGCTTCTCACTCAGCTGCTTCACATTGGCTTTTATGTATCTCATGTTCTCCTTCCTCTTCTGATTTAGCTTGTGAAGCTTCACTTCAGTTTTCTTACATGAGGAGAAAATTGCAGCCAAGTACTTGAGGATCCCACTGGCGGATCCTTTCTGAGGGGCTTCCCAGGAGGGAGGAGTAGCCCTAGCAGCTTCTTCTTGCCTTGCCGGTGCCTCGGGACTTGAGGCCGGCGATGGAGCAGCCTGGACACCCACTGACTGAGGCTTCTGAGGCCTCAGTGGAGTGTGCTCCACATCCTTCACAAACTCGATTCCTGTGACCTTCTCAATCATGAACATCAAGTAAGGGGCATAGCCACAGGATCGGTTGGGGGTACATGAGATATTGACCATATCATTCCAAATATAGTCTGCAACATCGAATTGCCTTTTCTTGCTAATGACCCTCATCAGGGTCCGGAGGTAGCCTTGCACACTCCCTGCATCCCCATCCTTGGGGGCAATCGTCTTCCTGAGGACTCTGTTGAGGACCACAAAGAAAGGCTTCATATTCTTTGTGGAGGGAGGGACATACTTGGAGGTGGGCTCATACATGAACTTCATTCCATCCCTCTCAATGACCCCAATGTTGTGGATAATGAGGTGGTCATGTCCTTCAGAGTCAAGGTGCAGCAGGCGGGCAAACTCTTCCTGAGTAATAGAATACTTGGATCCATGAGTCATCCAAGTCACACTTTCTTCGTCTTCGCTTGAGAAGTGGCACGTTGCATAGAATTGTGCAATCACTTCATCATTCCAATTATATCTGAAGGCAAACAGATCCTTCAGCCCATGTCTCTCTGCAGCTGCTATCACTTCATCAAAAGCTGCACATTTCCTCTTCTCAAGGTGGGCCCAGTCAATCCATTGACTGTGCACCACCGGGGTCTTCATCGGCAAATAGACCAGCTTGTAGAAATCAGCATGGAAATTTGACCAAAACCTGCCATCAGCTGCTTGCTTGGGCCTTGCATAGCAATCAACACTTCTCAACTTCATAGCCACATCGCTGCCCTTGCCATTGAATCTTTCCTCATTGGGGTACCGGACCCCTTCTCTGGGAGTATGCAGCTTTAGGGGCCCAACGGGCCCTGTGGCAACCCCCTTGCCCTTCCCTTTAGCTTGGCGAAGGCCACCTGAAGGAGTAGCAGCCTTCGAGGCGGGCTTCTTGGCACACACCTTCCTCCGAACCTGGGGAGGTGAGGGAGCAGGCTCGGAGGGTCTCTCTTGGCGTTTCTTGCCAAGACCCGCCGAGGACCGAGGTGCCACCTCGTGGTCCAACTCGGCCTCGAAATCGGAGATTTCGTTGTCGGAGCTCGACATGATCTGAGAATGAGTGATCAAGAGAAAGGACAAGTTATACAAGGTATTGGTGAGGTAAGATGGCAATGGAAGGCATTAGGGAATTAAAGAATTAGGTTTTGGTTCAGAAACAACGGACTTGTCCGGTGTACAGGCACGGACTAGTCCGGGCAACCGGACTTGTCCGTACCTGGACCGGACTAGTCCGGTGTTCATCTGCAAAAACCTAACAGACTTGACAAAAAATGATCCCTAAGGTAAAACTAGTCTAGCATACACATAGCACATCAACTAGACATGTAACTAGTGAAGAATGCTAGGCCAAACGATAAGCAATAGAGAAATTGGTGATTTCTTAGGGTTTTGAAGAAAATTTACCAAGAAATCAAAGGAAGCTTGAGATTTTGGGGGTTGGAGGCCGGACTTGTCCGCTAACTTCAATCCCCGAGTCTTCAAGCTTGATCTCCGCCCAAGATTGAGGCTTTTCGACGGAGGAATCAAGGATTCGCCTTGGGAGCTCGAGCGCAAGAGAGAGAAAAGCTTGGGGGCGAGTGTGGGGTGAAGGGATTAGGGTTTGGTGGCGGCTAAGGATATGGACACGAAAAATCGGACAAGTCCGGACATGACCAGACTAGTCCGAAAACATCCAGGGACCTATATCGGACTAGTCCGTGGTCTGTCGGACTAGTCCGGCCTACCCGGCACTCTGCGGACTAGTCTGCAAGGGCGGACTAGTCCGGGTAACCACGGACTTGTCTGTGGTCACCAGGAAAGAATTGCATAGCCCATTCATATATATTTGAAGGTCCAATAATTGAGAGAAGAGAGGCAAAACAATTTAAATAATCTTGATGAATTTGACCAGTAAGCAAACAACAATCATACTATGATCAAAAATTCATCAAGATCTAATAATTGACATAGTTTTTCGAGAGAAAAATGGGGAGGGTTAATTTTCACAATTCAATCAATATTTTGAATCAATCATACAGGTATGCAACTTTTCAAGCCACACTCCAAGAATCAAGAATGTTTAGCTCATTTCGGAGTTCGCAAAAACGTTTTTCATCAAGTGGCTTGGTGAATATGTCGGCCAGTTGTTTTTGGGTGTTGACATGAGAGATGGATATGTCTCCTTTCATGGAATGGTCTCTCAAGAAATTGTGTCTTATGTCAATGTGTTTAGTCCTAGAGTGCTCAACTGGATTGTGGGCTATTTTAATGGCACTCTCATTATCACAAAGGAGAGGAATACGGTTCATATTGTAACCGTAATCCCTTAGAGTTTGTCGCATCCAAAGGAGTTGTGCACAACAACTCCCGGCTGCAACATACTCCGCTTCGGCTGTGGATAATGCAATGGAATTCTATTTCTTGGATGACCAAGAAACTAAGGATCTTCCTAGGAATTGGCAAGTGCCGGAAGTGCTTTTTCTATCAACTTTGCACCCGGCATAATCTGCATCGGAATACCCAATGAGATTGAATTTTGAGCCTTTTGGGTACCAAAGGCCAAGGTTGGGTGTATGAACTAAATATCTTAGAATTCTCTTTACGGCTGTCAAATGACATTCCTTAGGGTTGGCTTGAAATCTTGCACACAAACATACACTCAACATAATATCTGGCCTAGATGCACATAAGTAAAGTAAAGATCCAATCATGGAGCAATATATCTTTTGGTCGATGCTCGGTCCATCTTCATTGAGATCCAAGTGGCCATTCGTTGCCATGGGAGTCTTTATGGGCTTTGCCTTGTCCATGCCAAACTTCTTGAGGATGTCCTGTGTGTACTTGGTTTGGCTTATGAATGTTCCTTCCCTTTGTTGCCGCACTTGGAATCCCAAGAAGTACTTCAATTCTCCCATCATTGACATTTCAAATCTGTCTGTCATAATTTTACTAAACTCTTCACAAAAAGATTGGTTAGTTGATCCAAAAATTATATCATCAACATAGATTTGGCAAATAAAAAGATCATTATCCAGATTTTTCGTGAATAGTGTATAATCTTCCTTCACAATTTGAAAGCCATTATCAATTAAAAAATCTCTAAGACACTCATACCAAGCTCTAGGAGCTTGTTTGAGGCCATAGAGAGCCTTACGCAGTTTATACACGTGGTCGGGGAACTCTTCGTCTTCAAATCCGGGTGGTTGCTCCACGTACACCTCTTCCTTGATCGGTTCGTTGAGGAAGGCGCTTTTCACGTCCATTTGATACAGCTTGAAATCATGGTGAGTAGCATATGCAAGTAATATTCTAATTGATTCAAGCCTAGCTACTGGAGCAAAGGTTTCATCGAAATCCAAACCTTCGACTTGTGAGTAACCTTTGGCCACAAGTCGTGCCTTGTTTCTTGTCACCACTCCGTGTTCGTCTTGCTTGTTGTGGAAGACCCACTTGGTGCCCACTATGTTTGCATTGGGTCTTTCCACAATTTCCCAAACCTCGTTTCTCTTGAAATTGTTCAACTCTTCTTGCATTGCCACCACCCAGTCCGGATCCTTCAATGCATCCTCAGTCCTGCGGGGTTCCAAAAAGGAGACAAACGAGTAATGTTCACAGAAATTTGCTATACGAGATCTAGTGGTTACTCCCTTTTGGATGTCGCCGATGATGTTGTCGATTGGATGATCCCTTTGAATGCATTGGTGTACTCTTGGGTGTGGCACTTGGGGGGTCGTATGTTGGTGATCATCTTCTTCTCCCCCTGAGTTATTGTCCTCGTTGATTTTTGGATCATGTTCATATTCCTGTGATTGATCTTGTATCGAGGCTCCCCCTTGATTGTTGATCTCCTCTTGTGGTTCACTTTCCTCTTGTATTTGTGACGATGTCTCTTGTGGTCGTACTTCGCCTAGAGCCATCCTCTTCAATGCTTGATAGGGGGCTTCCTCTTTACCTAACTCACATTGATCAACTTGCTCCTTTTGGGAGCCATTAGTTTCATCGAACACTACGTCACGTGCCACTTCAACAAGTCCGGAGGCCTTGTTGAAAACACGATAGGCGTAAGTGTTCGAATCATAACCAAGCAAGAAACCTTCATCGGACTTCGAAGCGAACTTTGAAGTCTTGGGCTTCTTGTTCAAAATATAGCAAGGAGAACCGAAAACTCGAAAATATGAAATGTTCGGTTTGTTACCGGTGAGTAGCTCATAGGGGGTCTTCTTTAGTAGTCGATGAAGGTAGAGTCGATTTGTGGCATGGCAAGCGGTGTTGATTGCTTCCGCCCAAAATCGATCCGAAGTCTTGTATTCATCGAGCATTGTTCTTGCCATCTCTATGAGTGTTCGGTTCTTCCTTTCGGCAACTCCGTTTTGTTGTGGAGAGTATGGCGCTGAGAATTCGTGCTTGATTCCTTCCTCATCAAGGTACTCATCCACTTGTATGTTCTTGAACTCCGTGCCGTTGTCGCTCCGAATACTCTTGATTGATAGTGAGAACTCGTTTTGCGCTCGCTTGAAAAATCTCTTGAGTGTTCCTTGTGTTTCTGACTTGTCATGCAAGAAGAACACCCAAGTGAAGCGGGAAAAATCATCAATAACAACTAAACCGTATTTATTACCGCTGATGCTTATGTAAGCAATTGGACCAAACAAGTCCATATGAAGTAGTTCGAGCGGTCTTGTCGTGGTCATGATGTTCTTCGCGGGATGTTGTGCTCCAACTTGCTTCCCTGCTTGGCACGCGCTACAGGGCCTGTCTTTCTCAAACACAACATCTTTCAATCCTCGGATGTGATCGCCCTTGAGGAGTTTTTGAAGGTTCCTCATACCAACATGTGCTAGCCGTCTATGCCACAGCCAACCCATGTTGGTTTTTGCAATCAAGCATGTGTCGAGTTCGGCTTTATTCTTGTTGAAGTCAACAAGGTAAAGCTTTCCCTTTAACATACCCTTGAATGCAATGGAACCATCACTCCTCCTTGAAATGGTCACACCCTCGTTAGTAAACAAGCAATTATAACCTTTGTCACATAATTGAGATATGTACAGCAGGTTATAATCTAAAGATTCAACGTGTAAAACATGCGAAAGAGTATGTTCAGAGGATATTGCTATTTTACCGGTACCGAGGACCCTTCCTTGACAGTTATCCCCAAAGTAGATACCTTCGTTTGGGTCCTTGTTCACTTCATACTCCACAAACATCCTCCTTTCTCCGGTCATGTGGTTGGTGCATCCACTGTCTAGCACCCATTTGGATCCACCGGAGGAGTAGGCCTGCAAAAACAAATTATGGTTTTAGGTACCCAATCTTGCTTGGGTCCTTGGAGGTTAGTAACAATACATCTGGGCACCCACACATGGGATTTTGTGTTCCCATGGCGTGGCCCAGCATAAAAAGCATACACTTTACCAACATTATTTTTCATTAATACATAAGAAGCATCAAAGGTTTTAAACAAGAGTTGCTGTTGATTATGGGTCGGACTAGTCTGGGTGACCGGACTTGTCCGGATGACCGGACTTGTCCGGACCACAACCAGACTAGTCCGGTTTTCATGAGAGTTCAGGTTTTTAGTTTTCGAGTTACCAGGTTGTGAGGGTCCTCCCTTCACAAAGGTAATCCTTCCCTTGTTATTCTTATGATTTCCAGCTTTTTGCTTTCCATCATAAGAGTAACCAATGCCATACTTGACATTTGGAGGTCTTTGGACCAAATATGCACTACGAGCATAGTTGATCCTCTCCTTGTCAAATATTACACATTGGGTAGGATTTTTGTCCTTTGTGGAGGTAGAATTTTCCTTCAACCTGGTGTTAATTTTATCACATTTGCAAATATGAGTGATATTAGTTGAAGTGGGTTGAGAAGGTAGGCTTGAAGAGGAAGAAGGTTCACTAAGCTTGAGTGACTCAACCTGCACTTCAAGGATCTTGTTGACCTTGATTAGGTCATCAAGTTGATTCTTGATTGCAACGTTTGAGTTGGTTAACTCCAAGCAAGTTTTCTTGCTTGAAGCTAGCTCAAGCTATAGTGAGTGGTTTCTCTCCTTTTCATGAACTAGAAGATTGTCAAGTTCAACATGCTTCTCCTTTTGGGAGATAATCATGTTTTCTTGACGATCAATTAGCTCTTCCTTCTCAACAAGTTGGTTAAGCAAGAATTTCATTTTAGCAGCAGTTTTTTTATCTAAACCAATTAGCATATCTTCATCATCACTATCTAGATCATCATCACTTGAGTAAGAATGCAAGGAAGGAGTTTTGATGTTTACCTTGCGTTTACCTTCCTTAGCCATGAGGCAAGTTCCATTTGCCTTCTTTGCACCGAGCGTGGGGAAGAGTGTGGGTTTCTTGGACATGCTTTCAATGGCTATGCTAGCCATTTCTTCTTCATCGGACGATGAGGACTCATCGTTTGAGTCCCACTCCTTTCCGATGTGTGCTTGTTCAGCTTGTTTCTTCTTCTTGAAGAATTTCTTCGGTTGAGGCTTGGACTCTTTACTCTTCTTCTTGTTGTCCTCGTACAGGCAATCAACTATAAAGTGATTGTACTCACCACAATTATAGCATGCCCGCCTCATCTTCGGCTTTGTCTTCTCCTTGTATTTTCGTTCACTCGATTTTGTTCCTTGTCTTTTCTTCATAATTCTTTTGAACTTCTTCATGAACAAAATCATATCTTCTTCGTCCAGCTCGCTGCTTTCATCATCGTTGTCCTCCTCAAGCTGTGCTTCTCTTGCTTCTTTGGATAGAGGCTTGAGTGAGGACTTTAGGGCAACTCCCTTCTTCTTGGCTGATGTGAGGTCGGCTATTTCTTTTACGTGCTTGGCTTGCTTCTCCATCATCTCAAAATTGATGATTTTTCCAAGCAGTTCATCCGGAGTCATTTTCTTGTACCCGGGACTTTCTCGGATCATAGAGCAAAGTGTGACGTTGCGAGGCATAAAAGCTCTAAGGATGAGCTTTACAACCTCGTGGTCATTCCACTTTTTGCTCCCATATGATCGAACCTTGTTCACAAGAGTCTTCAGTCTGTTGTACATGTCCTGGGGAGACTCATCTTCCTCAATCGCAAACCTTCCTAGTTCGCCTTCAATCATTTCAATCTTTGCCTCCCGCACATGCCGGTCACCTTCATGTGCTGTCTGTAGTGTGTCCCAGATTTCTTTGGCAATTTCCAATCCGTCCACCTTTGTGAATTCATCTCGACTTAGAGATGAGGTGATAACGGCTGCGGCTTGGGCATTCCTGTGGATGGCTTGTTCTTGACTTGGCGTGAGCTCTTCATCGTCATCGGGGATGTTTATTCCTGTGCACACAATATGCCATAAACTTGGGTTAAGGGAAATCAAGTGCATCTTCATATTTTGCCTCCACATGGAGTAATCACTCCCATCGAAGTGTGGGGCTTTTCCGAGAGGAATAGATAGATAATGACTGCTGTTAGAATTTAAACGGTCATAATTAAAAGGATATCGGGAGTAGTCGGTGTGACTAATCCCCTTATTCTTCTCTTCGACTTTAGATTTCCCTTTGGAAAGCGCTTTCTTTCTAAGGAGTGCTTTCAGCTCCAATGTCTCCTCATCATCATCATCGAAGTCTTGAATGGCTTCGAGATACTTCTCAAGCTTTTGGTGCTTGTCATTGTTCATTTCTTCCTGGTTGTTGATTTTCTGGACTTCCTTCATGTCCGACATGATCTCTTCGAGCGGTTGCACTCTTTCTTGAAGAACCGGCTCTGATACCAATTGAATGTAGGCCTAGAGGGGGGGTGAATAGGCCTTCTTGAATTTTCTCGGTTCCTGTAGCACTTCAACATTAAGGTCAAAACCAGATATATCGGACTAGTCCGGTAAAGTGCGGACTAGTCCGGATTTCACGGACTAGGTTGATCAAGTTAGGTCAATTTGATTGTTTAGTTGACGTTTGCAGCGGAAATATAAACTTCAATAACAGTTCAATGATTGTATGTCAAGTTTTATTGCAAGTATGATTCTTGTTCAACTATTTAACCTAAATTCAACAGGATGAATCAAACCCTAGATAATGTTGATCAACTAGAATAATGAACACAAACGAACAAGACACGAGATTTATCCCGTGGTTCGGTTACCACGAAGGCAACCTACGTCCACGTTGAGGAGCCCACAAAAGGACCGGGTCTTCACCAACCCTTCCCTCGTCGGATCGCCACGAAGGCCAATCCTCTTCCACTAAACACACAGGGGTAAATCACCAAGTTGAAGGGGCGATCTCACAAGTTGAGAGCTCCCTTGATTACAAGTTTCAAGACCACCAATAACACACTTCGAAATATACAAATTGAGATGCAAGAGTGTGTTAGAGATTCAAACCAAGAGCTCAATCGTGTGCCAAGAGCCTCTCCAATGATCTAGAAGTGATCTTCAATGGATTGATTGATTTTGCACTTAATTTCGTGGAGAGAGATGGTTTTTGAGTCTCTTGAGAGGTGTGACGGCGCTAGGGTTCGAGAGAGTTTGAAAGTGGGCCGTGCACCTCTATTTATATGGGGTTTCTAGAAGTTACCGTTAGGGTTCAGAAAGATCGGACTAGTCCATGGTGGTGACCGGACTAGTCCAGTGTGCTGTGTGTAGCAAACCCTAAGTGTCCAGGAATATCGGACTAGTCCGGTGGAAACGGACTTGTCCGATTTCACTGCTGGAAATCTTCGGACGAGTCCGATTGTCATCGGACTTGTCCGGACCTGTGAAACCCTAAGTGTTTAAGATGACAAGTCCGCACTTGGAGGACTTGTCCGATTTAGATCAGTGTGTATATCGGACTAGTCCGTGTAGACACCGGACTTGTCCGAAGTAGATCATAATGAATGTTGGACTAGTCCGGGTCACAACGGACTTGTCCGATTTTGTGTGACTTGTGCATTGTGTTGAGGACTAGTCCGCGCTGGGGAGGACTAGTCCGAAGGGGAACAGAAAGATATCGGACTAGTCTGGCTGATATCGAACTAGTCCGGTCCTGTATAGCTTTGTGCATTGTGTGTGTGTGATTAAATGAGATTGAGCTCTTGGGTGTGTTTCCTTAACACACTCCATACATACTAAACTACTAGTTTCTTCTCCTTGAGCTCAAATTCATTTTCCTTCTCAATTTCCCTCTTTTTGGCACTTTGCTCATTTTTCATCATTTTCCTGCATTCATCTCAACAAAAGGATTAGGATCCCAATTGCTTGTCATAAATCATCCAAAACCCACAAGGGAGTCCTAGATGCACTTTCAATATTATTTTTGGTTCAACTAACGAAGCTCTTAGCCATGAGTTTGGAAAAAAGATGTCTAGGGAATTCGAGATGTCGATGATTGGAGAGCTCAAATTCTTCCTTGGATTTCAAATCAAGCAACTTCGAGAGGGAATCTTCATCTATCAAGAAAAGTATACCAAGGACCTCTTGAAGAAATTTGAGATGGGAGATTGTAGCTCAAGAAGCACTCCAATGGCAACAAATTGTCATCTCGACACGGATAAGGACGGTAAACCTGTTGATCAATCTAATTACCGTTCTATGATTGGTTCATTGTTTTATCTTACCGCATCTAGGCCCGATATCATGTTTAGTGTATTCTTGTGTGCTCGCTTTCAAGTGGCACCTAAAGAGTCGCATCGGAAGGCGGTCTTTAGGATACTTTGGTATCTCAAGCATATCCCCAGTGTTGTCCTGTGGTACCCTAAAGGTGCTGAATTCCATCTCTTGGGTTACTCGGATTCAGACTTTGTCGGATGCCGTGTGGATCGCAAGAGTACCTCCGGTGGGTGCCACTTGCTTGGGCGTTCCCTAGTATCTTGGTCTAGCAAGAACCAAAATTCCGTTGCTTTGTCCACCGCGGAAGCGGAATATATAGCGGTCGGTGCATGTTGTGCCCAAATTTTTTATATGAAGCAAACCCTTTTGGACTTTGGTATTAAACTTGGTTGTGTGCCTCTCCTTTGTGACAATGAAAGTGCGGTTAAGATTGCTAAAAACCCCGTTCAACACTCCCGCACTAAGCACATTGATATTCGCCATCATTTCTTGTGGGACCATGAAGCTAAGGGAGACATCTCCTTGCGAGGTGTTAGGTCCGAAGAACAATTGGCGGATATCTTCACTAAACCACTTGATGAGAAAACCTTTTCTAGACTAAGAAGTGAATTAAATGTGCTAGATGCATCGAACGTCATGTAAGTTGCCATGGTCAAGTAAGAATGCATCACATATAGGTCTTGTCTAACTTTCAAAGGATAGGGGTGAGCGAGGGTTAGCTTGGGATGGAGGTTCTTTTGGGTTTTCCCAAGACTTGGAGAGTGGCTCTCCCTGAAGAAGCCTTTGAAATGTTCAAATTTGGTAAGATAGAATTAAATTTATGTCTTGCATGATGCCTGCTATATAGACTTGCACTCACGTTTAATTTCCTGCATTATAAATTGTTTGGCATTGCATACGGTAGATTGTCACAAAGGGGAACCCACTTCATGAGACAGAGACTTGTTTGAAATGCAATATATCAACTCATATGATGTGGAAAGAACAAAGTTTTAGGTGCGTTAATGCCTAAAGGAACATGCTTTAAACAGATAGAAGTCTTCATCCTCTAGCTCACAAAGCATGGGCCTTACATTTTATTTGGATGTTATCTTCCTTGATTTTTCGGTGTTCTATTTGCGTTAGGGCTTAGCCAAGTTATTGGAAACTAGTCTTTTTGAGGGGTAAGGGGTTGCCCAAAAAGTCCTAAGACTTGTGTTTCTTGTAGTGTGTTTAAGTCAAAGGACATATATGGGATGTTGCTGTTTTGTAGTCATCGGATTATCCGATGCTTAGGCCAGAAGCATCATCGGATCACTTTGTGCTCAAGTGCCAAAGGTCAGCTCAGTCAGAAAGTCAAATCAACCGATGAGTTAATTCTGAGAAACATCGGAGCATCTGATGTTCACATTTCTGGAGTTGTGCCAAATTCAACCAATGAGAATCCTTTCAACGTTGGATCATCCGGTGTTAATGGTGCCTCTGGAATACCCTTATTGTACCATTCGATCGATGCTCCTCCAAACTAACATCGGTTCATCCGATGTTAAAATTTGAGCTAGGGTTCGGGCCCCACCTATTTAGCGCGCCGCTTCAGTTCATCTTCTCTCTCCGCGACCCGCACCTCCACCGCCGCTGCTCCGTCGCCGCCGCTCCGTGCGCTCGCCCTGCCGCCACCCTCTGGCCGTCGCTATCCTCAGGCCGTCGCCGCCCTCAGAGCCGCCACCGCCACCGCTCACCCTGCGCCCCACGCAGCACCGCCACCGCCGCTCCACGCAGCGCCGCCACCGCCGCCCCACGCAGTGCCGCCGCCGCCCTGTGCCGCCGTCCTAGGCACCATGCCACCGCCCTCTGCGCCACCGTGCTGCCGCCCTCCAGTCACCGTGCTCTCCGTCGCATCGCCGCTAGGGTTCATCGGCTGCATCGTTCCTTGCGTTGCCGTCTCGTGCGATCGGCTTCGTTGTCCCGCGACCTCATCTTCGTCATCATCATGGGTCGTAACAAGAAGGGAAAGGGCAAGGCTATTGAGGAGCTGGCCGCTAAGAAGCAGAAGTTGTCGAAGGAAGAGAAGAAAGCCCTGATGGCCGCTCGCGCCGCTGGGGAGCGAGAGCATGGCCGAGGAGGATCGCTGAGGATCCGGGAGGCCCGATAGAGGCAGCCTCCGGTGCCTGAGGAGCCAGAGAAGGAAGAGGAGCCTGAAGAGCCACTTGTTCGCCGGCGCTCAGTCAGGACCCGTGGGGGTCATACAGCTGCACCTCCGAGGCCGAGACCCTCTGCAGCTGACCTTCGGGAGGATAGGGCGGCCCAGAGAGCCATCTATGAGATGGACACCAACGTCCGTGTTGGTGAGGGTGTTCGCCTGACAGATTACAGGAAGTTGAAGGCCAAGAAGCTCAGGAAGCTCAGGTGGAGGATTTTACTTGAGGAGTGGTTCCCGCAGCCTAGAGAGTCACTTGTGGACAACCGCTTATGGACCCTGACACAGGCGTCGTTGTACGAGACTTACAGACGTCAGGGTCATAAGCTCTTCCAGCATAACTTTCTTGACTGGGATCAGCTCGCACTTGCAGCCGAGATGGAGATTTGCCCTTACATTGAGAGGTATAGAGGGCTAGTGGAGCTGATGTCTTACCAGAGGGGTGCCTACGTGGAGGACAGGGTCCGAGTATTCTATGCCACACTCTATGTTTCTGAGGGCCACAGATCCATTGACTTCATGTTCATGGGCCAGCATCATCACTTGACTCAACAGACTTTGGGACAGCTGCTAGGCGTGGATCTTCACGACACATGCCTACACGAGAGAGTATATGGACAGGCTGACCCACCGAGGAGGCCGCTCACTGGAGGTCTGGCACCACCTTATGAGGCGATACGATCACTGTTTGCTCAGCCTTTCTCTCCAGACCAGCCGAGGGTACCGGCTCTACTCACTCTAGCTGTGCGCACTGTGCACCTTGCCTTGCGCCGCACACTTCTGCCGAGGTCCGGATACCTTGAGGGGTTCACCAGCTTGCAACAGACCCTCCTGTTCTATGTCACGAACGGGATGGAGTTCGATATTGTGGATATTCTCATTTGTGAGATGGAGGATGTCATCACTGATGGAGTTGGGATGATGAGGCAGCTTGTGTTTGGCCACTAGATCAGTCACTTGCTCTACTTGATAGCTCCAGAGGGGTCCGCCGTGCGTGACAGTCTCACCGACGAGAGTGTCACACGGTTCGGCCACTACCGTGCTCCAGCTCCTGGAGACCGTTGCCTTGGCCATCCAGTTGAGCGTCAGGTCCGTGCTCGTCTATCTGAGGTAGATTGGTCAGACCTGGAGAAGGAAGATGAGATCTTAGCACACGCTGAGGCTCAGGGTGGGGATTTGCAGCACATCTAGTCGGAGAGTGACACTAGTGACAGTGTCGAGGAGTACTTCCCACCTCCTCCCTCACCCAGGCAGCACGACGCGGAGGCTGGAGGCTCGACTGTGCCACCACCTACTCCACCTCCAGTGTCCGAGGCACAGGTCTCCCAGCCACCTGAGCTCACTTCTCTACTTCAGCAGATGGTTGAGCAGCAGCGACTGGATCGGCTTGCAGCTGAGCAGGCCAGAGCTGAGCAGGTTGCGCATTTTTTGGAGCTCCAGCAGCAGCAGGAGATGCAGTGATAGATAGCCCACAAGAGGCGAGAGGACACTGACAGGCTCACTGGACTGATTGATCAGATACACCAGCGTTCTCTTGACTAGCAGCAGCAGACGCAGCAGGCTATGATGGGCATCCTGGGGTTGATCACCAACCTCTACACTCAGACCGGGATTGCCCTGCCTTCACAGCTACCGGGTCTAGCTCCAGGTCCGCTTGTCCTGGCTCCAGTCTCAGCACCAGTGACGACCACGCCGATTCCGATGATCAGCATGTCCCCACTGCTTGCTCCAAGCGCACCTATCCACTCTCCCTTTCCGGCTTCGACACTCTTCCAGCAGACTCCGGCGTCTGTTGTCAGTGCCCCTCTACCTTCAATCCAGACTCAGCAGGCACCGATAGCAGCTCCTGCAGCCCTCATCACCTCCACTCCAGCTTTGGCAGCAGCAAGCAGCAGCTCCGACGACAGCACCCCCGATGGCGACCAGTTCGTCATCGCCCCGAGCGCTCAGGATCCTTAGGCACTCGGCTTCCCTTTTTGGTGTCTTGATGCCAAAGGGGGAGAAGAGTCAGGGGGAGGGTTAGCTTAGTCCCAGGGGAGTCCTAGTTGTAGGGGGAGTTTATCTTTTTGGGAGTATTTTTTAATTTGGTGTTTTGCTACTTTTTTGCTATTCATTGAGTATTCGTGTGCCTCTTAATTCTCTCATGTGTTATTGATCGCTTTTTTTTTGAGCCTTCGAGTTTCGTGTGATGGATTTTGTACTTATTGCATATCCTCTTGAGTATCGTATTCTTAAATTCATTACTATTATGCTTTACTTGTTGTGTTGTCATCAATCACCAAAAAGGGAGAGATTGAAAGCATCTAGGCCCCCATGAGGTATGGTTTCGGTGATTAATGACAACTGTTGGATATTACTAATGAATTTGTGGATGCAAGGTCTCTCATATTACTCATCACACTTAATGAACTCTATATGTATATCATCTATTGCTCATTGGATATAATTGGAGACCCCTAAACAAACTATTTCACGAGGTCAATCGATTATTATGAAGACTAAAAGAAAAAGCTCATATGTCAAGTTATTCCATCGAAATTGACAACACCCAAGACTTGGTAATCATCAGAAGAATATTTCAAACCAATGTAGAAGAGGTCACTCGAGCAAATTCCAAAAGAATCACTTAGAACAACTCGAAGCAGACAAAATCAACTCACCGGATCAACCGATGTTTCCAGAAAACAATACATCGGTCGAGTTGGTTTAACAGAAGAAAAAGACCTCAGAGCTGAGTACTCACCGGATCATTCGATGATGAAGAAAGTGTTACATCGGTCGATCATCACATTAAGAAGTTACCCTGGACCAAGTGTAACACCGGACCATCCGATGTATAACAGATAACACATCGGTCAATCACTCCAGTAAGCATTATTTCTGGACCAATTCTGGATGAAGTGCCACCGGATCATCCGATGATGAGGCAAGTGTTACATCGGTCGAACAACGGTCATATCTGACACAGTGACATCAGCTAATTTGGATTTGACAGATGACAACTGAAGGGGGAACATCAGATCATCCAGTGTTCAAAGAACAGTGATGTCAGCCTACTTTTCCAACGGCTATTTCGTGGAGGCTGGCTATTTATACCCCTTCAACCAGTCATTTCGATAAGTCTTGACAACTACAGCTACTCTACACATTCTCAAGCATTCAAGACATTGAGCTACCACTTCTACATCATTTACACCACTTGTACACCAAGAGATAGGCTAGAACTTGCTAGAGATAGTGCTTGTGTGCTTCCATTCTTGGTTATTGGAGTCTCTAGTATAGTGAGAGCTGTAAGGGAGTGTCTATTGGTGATTGTACTCACCGTGTAAGAGTCGGTGATTGGAGAGAGCCTTTCGGAGCTTGCCAAGACGGTTGTGGAAGCCCGGAGGATCAAACTTGTACAAGGCTTGAGCTCCACCTTGCCGAGGATGGCGAACGGAGAAGTTTAGTGAGGATCCCTGGTCTCGGTGACTTGGGAGTGGGTATACCCTTTGGTGGGTGCCACAACGTGGATGTAGGAAGGTCTTGACGATCTTGCCGAACCACGGGATAAATCTCCGTGTCTTCGTGTCTCCTCGGGAGTTTGCGCTTTCTTCCTCTCCCGTTACACTTATGCATTTTATATACCGCAATCTTACTATTCACTTAAATGCATATGTTGTTTGCATAGGGAATTGGGCTTTTAGTTGTCAAGTTTTTATTGCTTTAATTTTTGAAAAGAAGCCCAATTCACCCCCCCCCCTCCTCTTGGGCATTCGATCCTTACAACATGTTGGACCTTGAAAAAGCAAGTCGGACCTATTGTCGGACCTTGCACAAGCTCGGAGCTAGAATCGGACCTTGCTAAAAAGGGTGTTTTGGCAGAATTTTAGAACTTATATCATCAAAGCCAATGTATTCAGCACACATAGGTATCTCCCCCTTGATGAATGCATTGGCAACACCACTTAAAATCCGAACATTGGCTTATTCATATTAAAAATTTTGAAAACAATTTCTCCCCCTTTGGCAACGCCACATTAACAATTTTTTATTTTAAGAAAAATCATGCCAAAAACACTTCTGAATATGTGCAATGTGTAATAAATTTCTCCCCCTTGCATACTTCTCTTAAAAAATTCACATATTTTCTCTCCCCCCTTGACAATGTATTCAGCATGTTCAAAAGAGAAATTTTAATTGTTATGAGCATATTATAACATATACATATAAAACAAAGCTCATCCAAGTCATACTATCAAGTAACTTACACTATCACATCAATGAAATACATAAATTAGTGTAAGCCATGCTAGAGATCAAATGTAATTTTCATTTTAAGCAAGTCATGATCTCACAAACTTAACTATTTCAAGACCTGAAAGCATGACACTTGTTGCTGCAATTTTATTTTCTTTTAAGCACAAATTTTTAACATATGACATTTGCAAGAGATTATATGCGCATCTGCCTTATTCTAACCAACCAAGCCAAGCCTAAGTCATTTGACAATCAGAAGCTTCAGGACATGATTTTAGTCATACACAACTTCTTCCAAGTTCATATCTAAGTGCAATGATATGCCATCTCAAAAGAAGAAGTGCGATGCATGCATATTATCTTGATATTTTCTCAAATTATATTTGTTCATAAAAACTCAACATGTAAGTTGATTACTTGATTAATTATTTATGATTAAAAGCACTTCTGAGCATGCAACAAGTTCAAAACAGCAAGAAAGTTCGACCATGACCAGATTTAGTAAGTAATTATTCCAATTACTAGACATTGCAAAAACTACAAAATGTATAACATGAGTAATGTAGTAAGAACTTTCAGCATGTAAAAGGAATCACAAAGTCATATATGTATGAAATACTATGCTCATATTATTTTCATTTCAGATTCACACATAGACTTCTCAAGTTTCAAAACTCCCCCTCAATGTAAGCCATGAGGATCATAACCCCTATTTCACTACGAATGAAACAAAAACGAGTGCAATACAAAGGTTTTGTAAAAATGTCAGCCAATTGTTGTGCGGTATCTACATGGTGAAGCACAATGTTTCCTTTTTCAACATTATCACGGAGAAAGTGATACGTAATGTCAATGTGCTTAGTTCTAGAATGTTGCACGGGGTTTCTAGCAATGCAAATGGCACTAGTGTTATCACAAAACAGTGGAACACTATCTAGATCAACCCCATAGTCCTTAAGTGTTTGAACAATCCAAAGAATTTGTGAGCAAGCACTAGGAGCAGCTACATATTCAGATTCAGCTGTGGATTGTGCAACTGAGTTTTGTTATCTAGAGGACCAAGCAACAAGTGAATTACCAAGAAAATGACAAGCACCAGAAGTACTTTTCCTATCAATCCTACAACCCCCAAAATCAGCATCCGAAAAAGCTTTCAAAGTTACGATTGAGGAAGGGGGAAGAAAAATGTCAAATTCTTGAGTTCCATGTAAGTACCTGAGAATCCTTTTGACGGCTTTACAATGTGAAGCACGTGGGGAGGCCTAAAACCATGCACAAAGACATACGCTGAATTGTATGTCTGGTCTTGATGCTGTGAGATACAAAAGTGATCCGATCATGCTTCTATATTCTTTTTGATCCACGGGTTCACCATCTTCATCAAGTTCAAGTGTTGTTGCTGTTCCCATTGGTGTCCGAAGAGGCTTGCTTTTGTCCATGTTGAAGCGCCTTAGGAGGTCTTTTGTATACTTAGTTTGATGCACAAAGGTACCCTCCTTGGTTTGCTTGATTTGTAGCCCCAAAAAGTATGTGAGTTCTCCCATCATACTCATCTCAAATTCCGAACTCATAAAACTTGGACAAAAGATCATGAGAAGCACAACCAAAGATAATATCATCCACATACACTTGAACAAATAATGCGTCTTTGCCATGCTTAAACACAAAAAGAGCTTTATCAACCTTGCCCACGGTAAACCCCTTTTCAAGTAAGAATGTTTTTAACCTATCATACCATGCTCTAGGTGCTTGTTTGAGACCGTACAAGGCTTTGGACAGTATGTAAACATGATTAGGAAAATCTGGATTTTCAAAACCCGGTGGTTTTTTGACATAAACTTCCTCATCTATGTAGCCATTAAGAAACTCACTTTTAACATCCATTTGATATAGCTTAAAACCTTGAGATGCAGCAAAATCTAACAAAATTCTTATGGCTTCTAATCTAGCAACGTGAGCAAAAGTTTCATCAAAATCTAGACCTTCAACTTGAGTGAAACCTTGAGCAACCAACCTAGCCTTATTCCTAACCACGACCCCATCCTTAATTTGTTTATTTTTAAACACCCATTTAGTTCCAATTAAAGTGTGACCTTGAGGTGGAGGTACAAGTTTCCAAACATTATTTGTTTCAAAATTTTCTAACTCTTCTTGCATGGCAATAATCCAAGATTCATTAGTGAGTGCGTGTGATATATCTTTGGGTTCAAAAGAAGCAACAAAAGCAGAATGAGCATGAGAATTGGGGTCGGAAAACCTGGATCTTATAACTCGTTCATGCAAGCTCCCAATTATCTGTTGCGGGGGATGATTCTTGTAAATCCGTAGGGGAACAGATGTCTCACAAGCTTCTTCTTCATTAGTTTCATCGCAGGTTGATGAGCTTGTGGCTTGTGGACGATCAGGACCAGCAGAGGTGGTAGTCATAGCTTGTTCAAAGTTCGGAGCTAGACACGTGATAGCTTCGGAACTATCAGGCAATATCACCAACTCTTCCTCTTCTTCAAAAATACCTTCCCCTTTAGTATATGGATCTACTATCGGAGCTGGTACCTGGGCTAGCTTCACTAAAAGAAACTTCACAAGTCTCCACAATTTTGTTAGTTCCAAGTAAAAACACACGGTATCCTCTAGTATGAGATGGGTAACCAAGAAACATGCCATCTTCGGATCTGGCTTAAAATTTATCAAGATTTCCATGTTTCTTAACAAAGCTTTTGCAACCAAAAACCCTAAAGTGTGAACCACAGGGCCTATGTCCAAACCAAAGTTCATAAGGTGTTTTACCAAGCTTAATGCGCAAGAAAATACGGTTTGAAACATAACAAGTTGTTGCAATTGCTTCTGACCTAAATTTTCTAGGAGTTTTATATTCATCAAGCATAGTCCTAGCCATCCCAACTAAGGTTCTGTTTTTCCTTTCTACAACACCGTTTTGTTGAGGAACATAAGGTGAAGAAAATTGATGTTCTATTCCATGTTCAGTGCAAAAGTGATTAAATGGTTGATTTTTAAATTCAGTTCCATTATCACTTCTGGTTACTTTTAACGACCCTGGGTGATCAATTAATAGTCTAAGAAATAAAGTCCTCAAATGAGTAAAAGCTTCATTCTTAGATGCCATAAAATAGACCCAAGAGTATCTGGAATAGTCATGAATAATTACAAGTGCGTACCATTTACCTCCAAAGTACACGTGCTGGACCAATGGTGCACTACAGGAATATCGATCACTTACGTCGGCCAGGGCAACTTACGTCGGCTACTAGTAGCCGACGTAAGTTAAATAAATTACGTCGGTTGACCGAAGTAAGTAAAGGGACCGACAGTAATAAAAATTACCCACGTCGGCCTCGGCCCAGAGCCGACGTAATTAAGGAGACCGACGTAATTTAGACCTAACTTACGTCGGCCACGAAGTGGGCCGACGTAAGTTAAATAAGCCAACGTAAGTTATTGTTTAACCTAAACGCGCGAGCGGTGTGCGCCTTCATTTCACGCGCGCTGAGTGACCCAACCACCACCGCCTGCCCCCCGAGCCGCCGCCCCGCCGCCGCTCCCCGTCGTCGCCCCGCCGCCGGCACGCTGCCCCCCGCCTCCCGCACGCGGCCCCGCCCTCGCGGCGCTGCCCCGACCCCGAGTCAGCGCCCCGCCGCCTGCTCCCCCTCGCCGCGCCTCCGTCGCCGCCCGGCCGCAAGCTGCCTCCCGGCCGCGGCCCCGCCCCCACGGTGCCGCCCCGACCCGCGCGGCCTCGACCCCGAGCCGGCGCCCCGCCGCCTGCTCCCCCTCGCTGCCCTGCCGTCGCCGCCCGGCCGCCACCCGCCTCCCGACCGCGGCCCCGCCCCTCCGGCGCCGCCCCGACCCGCGCGGCCCCGACCCCGAGCCGCCGCCCCGCCGCCTGCTCCCCCTCGCCGCCCCGCCGTCGCCGCCCGGCCGCAACCCGCCTCCCGCCCGATGCCCCGCCCCCGCGGTGCCGCCCTGACCCGCGCGGCCCCGACCCCGAGCCCGAGCCGCCACCGCCCCGACCCCGAGTCGTCCCGACTCCGAGCCACCGCCGCCCCGACTGCCCCCGCACCGTCGCCCCGACCCCGAGCCGCTCCGACCGCCCCGCTGCCGGCTCGCCATTGCCGCCCCTGCGCCCCCGACTCCGCCGCCGATCTTCGTTGCAAGTATTTCCTCGCCTCATGCATTTACTTGAATTAAATTGCTCTCATTTGAATTAAATTTCTCTCATTCGAATTATGGTTATGTTTAGGTTTATTGAATTGCTCTTATGGTTATGTTTAGGTTTATTGAATTGCTCTCATTTGAATTATGATTATGTTTAGGTTTTGAATTGCTCTCATTTGAATTATGGTTATGTTTAGGTTTATTGAATTGCTCTCATTTGAATTATGGTTATGTTTAGGTTTATTGAATTGCTCTCATTTGAATTGAATTGCTTATGTTAGAATAGAGTTGATAAATTGATGAATTACAATGCATAATTGTTATGTTTAGGTTTATTTGAATTGCTTAGTTTTTTGAATTATGGTTACAATTTTAATTTTGATTGCTTGAGTGTTCAAGTACTATATATACAAACATGGGCTTTGGACAGGCTTGACAAGGCCCGACAAGGCCCATTTAGTGGTAAGGTAAAGTATGCGTGTAGACGGGCACGAAGGCGAACGACGACGGTGAGGATGGCAAGCACCTGCGCCAGCGTTGTCCAGGCGTCGCCTAGGCGTCAAGTCGCTCCGGACCGGACGCCATGGCCGGTCGACTCGCCTGGACCAGGCTGCCGCCGCCTGGTTGCCGCCGACACTCTCCATTGCCTCTGTTCGCCCCTCGAGGCCTCGTCGCTGCTAGGTTGCCACCATCGTAGCCGAATCTCCACCGCCATCGTTGGATCGCCGCGGCCGCCATCGCTGGAGTAGGGGTATCGAGGAGAGGAGAAGGGGATCGTCGCGGCCACCGTATCTGGACTCTGGAGCGATGGAATCGTGGAGAAGAGAAAGGAAAATGAGTAGGGTTAGGTCAGGGAGGACTTTTATGTGGCTGATCTGAAGTGTGGACCGTCGGATATGATCCGACGGCTCACAATAACTGGGCCGATTTTACTCCTCAGGCCCACTCGCCTCAGTCCTCCGCCTCCCCCGATGGCTTAGTCCTCCGCCTCCTTCTCTAAGACCAACTTTCCTCTCAGTCTTTCTCTAGTTCTTTCCTCTCTCTTAAATGACCTCAAAATGAAAATGAGCAACGTAACCTATAGCAATGTATTACCCATTTCGGATCGGCACGTCTCACATGCCATTTGCATGTGAGACGTGCAGGTTCGGAATTGTCCCTTTTTGGATAGCCTCGGAGTGACTGAGGGGGCGTGGCTTGTGACGAGACGCGGGTCCGGATTTGGACGAGATTTCGGTGGTGTAACCCTATTGTTCTCTGCTGCACCATTTTTGGGCGTGCAGTGGAGAACAACAGGGTTATGCTGCCGAAATTTCGTTCGAATCCAGATCACATGTCTCGTCATGAGCACGCTCCGCTCGGTCACTCTTGGGTGGGTTTAGGATCTATCTGCCTACGTTGTAGGGTCGTGACACATAACATAACAATATATTAACGACAATTTCTTTCGCGTTAAACTGCAGAGTCAAACATGGGCGAAGACCGTAGTTGGATGTACACTGGTTGGAAGAGCAGAACTGGTGGTCACTCAGATGAGTGGTACGCCAAGACAGAAGCTTTTGTGGAATGAGCTTTTTTTGTTGTCAAAAAACGATAAGGCGCGGTGCCCATGTACGCAATGCCGAAACGGAACGTTTTTGGACAAAGTGGAACTTACGTTGCACTTGTGTCGAAACGGTTACGTGTCACATTATGAGTTGTGGAACTTCCATGGCGAGACAGCTTCTCAAGCTGTACAAGAAGTGGAAGCAGACAATGATGATGCTCAAGACGTTGATATGATGGATGAGATGCTGGAAGCTATACGACCAGAGCTTACAGAAGATACTCAAACAGCAGAGGTTAAAGAGTTCTTCAAACGTCTCAAAGATTCAGAAGAGGCTCTGCATGAACACACTAAAATGTCAATCCTCAATTTTGTGACTAGACTTATGGCAATTAAGTCTATGTTCTTCTTTTCTAACAATTGTTACAACATGCTCATCGATTTGTTCAAAGATGCCCTTCCACAACCCAACAAAGTGCCTAAGGATATGTACAACTCGAAGAAAATTCTTTCTGGTCTCAGGATGAAGCACGAAAAGATTGATGTGTGTCCAGACAACTACATGCTTTTCTGGAGAGAGCATGCCAATGAGAACAAATGTTTGAAATGTGGTCAACCGAGGTTTGTCGAAGTTGTTAATAACGATGGTAATACAGTGACGACGGAAGTTGCACGTAAGCAGCTTCATTACTTACCTATGACACCGAGGTTGAAGCGGTTGTTCCTTTCAAAAAAAAACGGCCAGACACATGAGATGGCACAAAGAAGGTGAGCGTGAGAACAATGGAGTCATGACGCACCCGTCCGATGGTGAGGCATGGAAGGCTCTGGACCGGTTCGACCCAGAATTTGCTCGTGAAGCGAGAAATGTTCGTATCAGGTTGGTGACAGATGGGTTCACGTCGTTCAGAACAAACGCCACACCATACTCCTGTTGGCCCGTCTTTGTCATTCCGTACAATCTTCCGTCGACCTTTTGCATGAAGAATGAGTTTATGTTTCTTAGCCTCATTGTACCTAGGCCAGATCATCCTAGGTCACGTCTCAACGTGATGTTGAAACCGTTGATCGAAGAGTTGAAAATGTTGTGGACAGGAGTCGAAGCGTACGACTGTTACAAGAAATAGAAATTCAACCTTCGAGTTGCTTATTTGTGGTCCGTTCATGATTTTCCGTCATACGGCATGTTTTCTGGATGGAGCACTCATGGTCGGTTGACGTGTCCGATATGTGCCTCGGACACCGATTGCTTTCGACTTACCCATGGAGGCAAGATATCTTACTTCGATTGTCATAGACGTTGGCTACATCCGAATTACTTGTTTAGACAACAGAGGAATGTCTTCAGAAAGAACACCGTTGTCACTAAAGGACCACCGAAACATCTTGACGGGTCAGAAATATCTGATATGTTGGACAAACTGGTGCCAGATGAAGGTCGTCCTGGATATTTCGAAGGTTACAGAGACAAACACAATTGGACTCACATATGTGAACTTTGGGAGTTACCGTATGTGAAGTCGTTGATTCTAAGGCACAACATTGATGTTATGCATCAAGAGCGTAACATGGCCGAATGTATCATAAGCACATGCATGGACATGATGGGCAAAACAAAAGACAATTTAAAGGCTCGAAAGGATCATGCCGAGCTTTGTAACCGTCAAACTCTTGAGCTCTCCGAAAATGGTGGTAAACCACGCGCTCATTTCTGTCTTCGACCTAAAGAGAAAAAAGTTCTCGAATGGTTGCAAAGGTTGAAATTCCCAGATGGTTACGCAGCTAGTCTGAGACGAGCCGTGAATGTGAAAACGGGAAAGCTCATTGGGTTGAAGAGTCATGAGTATCACATAATCATGGAAAGACTTCTGCCTGTTATGTTTCAAGGCTATTTTGACGATGCAGTGTGGAAGGTGTTAGCCGAGCTTAGCCACTTCTATAGGCAACTCTGTGCTAAAGAAATCACGCCAGAGATGATGACTAAATTGGAAAAGGAGGTTCCGGTACTTTTGTGTAAGATGGAAAAAAAATTTCCTCCGGGATTTTTCAATCCAATGCACCATCTCTTAATGCATCTTCCATTTGAAGCGAAAGTGGGCGGTCCCGTGCAATATAGGTGGATGTATCATATTGAAAGATCACTTAGATATCTGAAACCAATGGTTGGTAACAGGGCAAGGGTTGAAGGTTGCATCGCCGAAGCTTTTACTCTTAAGGAAGTGGGATACTTCTCAAGTGTTTACTTTGCAGAGGAAAACAATGTTAATACTTCGGTAATGCGATACAATATAGATGAGCAACTACCTTGTAGCGACCTCTCCATTTTTGCAACAAGGGGCACTACTGTTGGTAGTTACACTTCGTATGATGTTAGCGAAAAAGAAAGGCGTGCTGCATTCCTCTACATGTACGCTAATATGGAAGAAATGAATGAATATTTCAAGTAAGTGTTTCTCCTACACTTATGCTTTTCACCATCTTTTCCGACACATGTATTCTAAGAGGTTCTCTTTGTCGTGTAGTATGTTCGACAAGCAAAATTGGAGACATAGACATCAACCCACGAGCAAGCAAATAGAACATATTCGACGGGAAGGAATAAACAGGGGATCTAATTTTCTCTCCTGGTTTTGAGATCATGTAACATTTTCTCGATAACTAATCAATGTTAACAATGTTTTCTTATAACTTAAGAATGCTTACGTTTTCTAATAACTCCATATCTTGGACAGTGCCAAAAAGATGCCAACGTCCTTGAAGATTTGCGACAACTATCCCGTGGAGTGGTTAATGTTAGAAGCTATGGTCGATATGACGTCAACGGCTTTCGATTCTGTACAACTCAATTTGAATCTCTTCGTCCTCTCGCGGCAACATGTAATACCGGAGTTGTGATGAGGGCAGTCGATTCGCAAGATCATGAAACGCAGTACTACGGGATTATTAAAAAAATCCTTGAATTCACCTTTGTCGCAAACAAGCCAATTCGAGCGGTATTCTTTGACTGCGAATGGTTTGATTCCATTCGTGGAATTCGAGTAAACGAATTTGGCATGGTCGAAGTAAAACACAAGGAACGGTTGAAAGGATTCGATTCATTAGTTCTTGCACACCAAGTAGAGCAAGTGTACTATCTACCTTATCCATGCAATAAATTCAAAGCTTGGTGGGTGGTACATAAGGTGAATCCTCGTGAGTGGTTATACGCTCCAGGAGATGATGATTATCACGACGAAGCTGAGGTTGATTGTGTCTACCAAGAGGAAGAGTTGCCAGACTCCTTCTCAGTCGAGCCCGGTGTAGGACTCGATAACTTAGTTGGAGACGCTCGAGATATCGAGGCTGGCACGGAAGCGGAAACTGAATCGGAATCAGAAACTGAAGATATCAATGACATAGTCGAACCTGCTGATTTGCGCAAACGAAAACGATATGCGCAAGAAGAAGATCGATGGGCTGGTTTAAGGAGTAGGGTGCATGATCGTGATGTTTATGAATTTTGAAGTAACGTTTTATTCACTAATTTAACATTAATTTTGTATATTATCTTTGCATATTAATCATTTATTCCTTGCAATAGGATGTTGTCAAAGGGGAAGGGGAAGGGGAAGCCAGTGAGAGGGTTTGAGCCGCCAGCAGACCCTTGCTCAGGGAGCTCGTTCCTTTCTAGCCGACGTGAGCTCTTTCTGGCACACGCTCCACCCTCAGCTGTCGTGTGCTTTCAGCGGACAGAGGTAAACTTTAGTTACAATAAAATTATTTTTGAAATTGCAATTGTTATTAATTATTAATAAAGTCATTCCTTTTGTGCAGTCTGACTCAGAGACTTCTGAGTCAGAGTCAGAGTCAGAGGCTAGGGGGCCGCTACAGGAGCCAGACTCATAGGCTAGGGGGCCCTCTAGCGCTAGCCTCCCTTCGGAGCCGGCTAGCGCTAGCCTCCCTGGGCAGCCCTCTACCACTAACCTTCCTGGAGGCTCCGGGGGGTCCGCAGAGCCTTCAGGGTCACAGGACGCGGCAGCGTCGCAGCAGAGGCGACGGACGAGGAGGACCCACTTTGCGGCTCCTCCTCCAGTTACTACTCAGCTGACCACAATCCGTCCCGTTGGAGACAGGTATAAATACTGTATATAGTATATTAAATATTAGATGTTGTTTTCCTTTACTAAATGATTTAATATATTTTGTAGATGTTGGTACGACTTCTCGTTCACGGGGGCTGAGAAGCACCACAGGCAGGTTAACAGTGTCCTTGGTGCTATCGTCAAGTTGCACTACCCCGGTGTAATTGACGGTTTTCCTGCCCTGTTGTGGGATGACTACGCTCGGCTCTCTCACCCGGTGCACGGCACGGTTCAGGGAGCCGTGTGGCACGATTTTATGGTAAGTTTAACTGTTTCGTTTTTTCAACTCGTTTGAATTCTTAATTGCATATCACTTAAATATTTGTTTGCTTAAAGCTGAGGTACCAAGTAGAGGAACCGGGCATGGAGGACCACGCGAGACGCGTGTTCCATTACAACGCTCGGAAGCTCACGACGGCGGCGTTGTCGTACGCCCGGATTCAGGCCGTCAACGTGTACTACAAGCGGCACCCCCGGGAGCAGGAGCAGGAGCAGCAAAGGGGTGTCTTTAGGAAGGACTCGGACTCCTACTTGACAGAGGAGCAGTACGCGGAGGTAAGTTTTTAATATTTTTAAATATTTACAATATCTACGTATGTTAACCGCGTTGATGAAAATGAAATATGTGTAGGTTAGTATTTCCTGGTTACAGGGTAACATCGAGGCGTACTTAGCTCTCTGTCGGTACTGGGCTAGCGACGCTTTTATCAACAAGTCCACGAAGGCTAGATAGTGCCGCATGGGGTCCGAGGGCAAGCACAACTATGGCGGCGACGGCTACTTGCGTTTGGCTAAACGCATGGTAAGTACCTTTTTATTTTATTTATGTGTTCCTAATATATTATTTATCTCACTAACACGGATGTACAGGAGCGAGAGATGGGTCATGAGCCGACCCCGACCCAGGTTTGGAAGAGAGGTCACAAGGGAAGTGACCCTTCTCAGCCAGGGCAGTGTAGTCAGGTCGCAGCCGACCGACTGGTAAGTTTTCAAAATTCATCAATTTCATTATAACTAATACTATTATTGACATGCTTACAAGATTTATTTGTTTTGTAGACAAAGTATGCGCAGGAGGTCACGAAGATACACGGTGCGGATTACGATTGGGAAAGCGCGCCGATCGACCCCCAAGCCGCGTACGCAAGCGGAGGCGGGAAGGCCCACGGACGGTGAGTTCTTCGTGTGTTTCATTTCTTTTTCAATTAATCTTCTTCTACTTAGTGTTTTCATTCTTTTGCAGGTTTGCCATTTTCGATGGAGTTGTCGACTCGAGGTCGACGCGACCTTTGAGAGACGCTTCATCGTAGCAGGCTTCGACCGTTGGGACCAGTGGTCGTTTCTCGCAGACCCAGCTGGAGCTCCAGGCCATGAGGGAGTCACTGACGCAAACTCAGACAGAGCTGGAGAGGACGAGAGCGGAGGCAAGGGAGGAGCAGCAGAGGACGGCCTTAATGATAGCCCAGATGCAAGCAACGGTGGCGGTAAGTAATTTAAAGTACCATAGTTAAATTTAACAGCACTTAATAACATATATCTGCTAATATCTTGCAATGGCAGGCTCTTGCTCGACAAAGCGGTCAGGACATCGAGATTCCTACGCTTCCACCGCAGCAGACACCAGAGCAGGTAATATTGTCTATACCTAGGAGTTTGATTCCCTTTTCATTATGTTAAAGAAGTTACTTGCATCACATTTAATTTAGCAAATGTGTTACTCACACTATTGACTAGTTGTCTTATGGACTTCTAATTTATCCTAATTATGATTCTTTTGCAGGGTTCCGGAACGCGTCGAGATCCTGGAGGCAGTGGAGAGGCTAGCGTGTAGACACCGGAGCAGGTGATAAACTCTCTTTAATATTGTTGTATCCATTTTAGTATTTTACATAGAGAGATAAGGAGGTACAACATAGAGGTAGATCTTGATGACTTGTCAGATATTGATTCCTATAGTGGTGAGGAAGTTAAGTGTATCTAATCAAGCTTTAGTAGTTTTTGACCATGGTAGAAATGATTAGTATATAGTGAATAAGTTGTCAGTGCTTCCATTTAACAAAAGGGCTAGTGATTATCACTGATGTTTCCTTCTTATGTCGAAACTGATGTTCACTGAGTTAATAAAGGGCTAGTGCTTCCATTTAACTAGTGATATAGTACATTACTTCATTTGAAACTACATCATGCTTCCTTCTTTTCTCACTGATGTTCTTGGCCTCTTATGTTATCACTGAGTTGACATTGATGCTTACTAGTGATTATGTTTCTTTTGCAGGGATCCGGAACGCGCCGAGAAGATCCCGGAGGTAATGGAGGGGCTAGCGTGTAGCCCGGTGGAATTTATTTTGCAAATTGTGTTGTTGTTGATGTTTTGAACTATATATTGAAACTGTTATGTTGTGTATATCTTATTTGTCTGTTCTGTGTTCTCGCCATCAAGCGAGGTAGTCAGTTTCTGTTTTTAAAAAAAATTCGAAAACTTAACTTACGTCGGCTATGGGAATGCCGACGTAAGTTAGCCCAGGTTAACTTACGTCGGTCAGGCCATACTGACGTAAGTTAGACCACTTAACTTACGTTGGTTTGCCCTGGCCGACGTAAGTTACAGCACTTTACTTACGTCGGCTTGCCCAAGCCGACGTAAGTCCTTCGGCCCAGCCCAAGGCCCATCTCGACACTTAACTTACGTCGGCTTCTGCAGACCGATGTAATTAAGGTAACTTACGTCGATGGCCGACGTAAGTCACCTTAATTACGTCCAAATGCCTATGTCGGCTGAAAGCCGACGTAATTAAGGGAAACCGACGTAATTAAGTTACTTACGTCGGTTTAAGCCTTACTTACATCGGCTTTGGCCGACGTAAGTGACCGATATTCCTGTAGTGGTGTCAAGGTGCAAAAGTTGACCAGGTTCAGTTGACATAGACATACAAAGAGGGGCATGTGAACCTGCAACCATCTTATCATGTCTACACGAAGATCATACAATATTTTTGTCCCCGTTGAGTTTAGGTAAACCACGTATGCGATCGAGAGCACTAACACGAGTGAGGTGATCAAAGCCTACGTGACCAAGTCTACGATGCCAGCAGAATAAGTCTTTTGAATCATTGGCAACTAGACACCTATGCTCAGAAGTTGACATATCAAAATCAGCTTTAAAAACTCTTCCAAAGTGAGACATGTTAAACAAAAGCTCACTATTTGAATTTACAACTTTGCAGCAATTTTTAGAGAAAATTATTTCTAAATTCTCATCAAGCAATTGAGAAACAGAAAGCAAGTTGTATTTCAAATTTTTAACAAGTGCTACATCTTTTAAAGTGTAGTGATTATTTACTCTAACCGATCCTTTAGCAATAATAGGAGTTGAAGAATTATCGGCAAAAGTAACATTCTCTACATGTGACACAAAAGAGAGGGAGAAGAACCATTCTTTGTTACTGGTCATGTGGCGTGAGCAACGTGAATCCACGATACATATGTTCTCCTTCCTCAAGCGTGAAACCTACATAGCAGCACAATACGTCAATGACTCAATACTGGGGTTAGTCAATAAGTATTTGGGAATCCAGTACTGAGCCATGCGACATCCAGTAGGAATAATACGCAGAAGCTGAGACAAAACAGCAGGTTTATGAGTCAAGAATTTAGGTTTTCTGTTCTTAACCACTGATTCAAAAGTTGTTACTCGTTTAGCACGAAAACCAGTAGCTCCGTAGGTAAACTCAGAAGTTCCAGTAGAAAAAGCTGAAGCTCCGGATCTGAAAACTGAAGTTCCAGAGGAAACAACAGAAGATCCGGGAGCTCTCGGAGCTATCTGAACTACCGGAGCTACCTTTGCAGATTTCTTACCAGAAGGTCCGGATGCTACCTTTGCAAATATCTGACTCATTAAAGCAGCTTGTATGTTTCTAATTTTCTGTTTAGCAAGCATGGCAGATTTATCATGAAAGTTATGAGATCTAATAGACATTTTATCCTTTTCAATTTGTTTAGCTAGTCTATAACAGAAATCTACGACATGACCATCTTTATCACAGTAAGTACAATGAAATTTAATTTTGTAGTCATGTTTAGATGAGCATCCAACATTAGAAACAGAATTAGAAAGCACTCCTGTAGATTTAAAAATCACATCCTTTTGATTAGGTACAATTTTGATTAAACCTCTTCCAAATGTTTTTACAACGTGTGGTAGATGTGTTTTAAAATAAGCATGGGAATCAAAACCTAAACTAGTTTTATCATTGCAAGGTTTAGAAGAATTCAACACCAAGTCTAGATTCTTATTCCCATTACTAAACCGCTCTAGTGTCCTATTTATGTCATCAAGCTTTTTAGACAAGTCTAGGCGGTTCTCACATGAAGCTTTACCCTTAAGTTTGCAGTTAGAACAAATTTTAACTTCATGTGTTTGTAAAGCATTGTTCAGAATGGAAATTTCGTTCATTGCATCTTTTAGTTTCTTATCAAGATTATCACATGTAGAACATTGCAAATCATCTCTAGAACAAGAAGCATTTTTTAAGTGTTTAACATTAAAATCCGACAGCCTTTTGTTCTTTTCAATTTCTTAATCTAGTCTATCTAGAGGGGAGGAGTGTGCACTTCTTAACGTGGAAAATTGTTCATAGATTAAGTCACATGAGGGACATGAATCATCACTAGGAATCAAGAATTTCAACTGGTTGATTTCAGATTCTAGTGATTCAATTTTAGCACCATTATCCCTAAGTTTTTTGTCCTTTTGTTGACAATAATAGTTGCACGAGAAATTGCATCACACATTTCATTACATGTAGAACATACCACATCTTCATCACTGTTGTGTTTTGCATCCTCCTGACTTGATCTTGATCATGTTTTGCCCGTCATAAAGCATAAGTTGGCCAGATCGTCATCATCTTCATCACTTCCAAAGTCTACATCACTTGAACTGAGCTCTTGAAGTGCGGTGATGAAGTTGTTTATCATCTTGCATCCTATGGTACCGTTCTTTTTCTTGTTAGAGTTTCCAGAGATGGTCTTGACCTTGTTTTGCTTCTCATCACGGGTAGTAGGACCTGAAAGATTAGGGCATTCTGTACAGAAGTGTCCTGTCTTACCACATTCAAAATAGCATTGTGGTCTGGAGCTTCCTCTCCTTCTAGTTCTCACATTTTTCAATGCTTTTGAGAATCTAGTAGAGATAAGTGCTAGTTCTTCTTCTGGAAATTCCTCAATCTGCTTCAGGGTTAGTGAGGACAACAAAGCAAGAGTATTGCAAGATGATGATTGGCCGAAGCTAGGCATATCACGTTGTGAGACAAATGCAATAGACTTATTTGGATTCTTACATGATAAGATGTTAATTTCATGAGTTTTTAGTTTGGAGTAAAGCACACCTAATGTAAGAGAACTCATGATAGTTGATTCACGAATAGATGTAACTTTCATCTCCCAGATTGACATGTCTAATGCACTAAGAAGTTGCCTAGCATTCTTAGCATCAGCAAAGTTAACATTGACACTACGCAGGTTGCCAAGAATTTTATTGAAACGAGCAAAAAGGCCACAGATAGACTCACTGGGTTGCATCTCGAAACGCATGTATTCCTTTTTGAACATATCTTGTCTCACCTCCTTGATCGTGTTGGATCCTTCGTGATAGTCACAAAGAACTCTCCACACATCGTATGCCGATCGGAGGTGTGCAACGCGGTCAAAGTCGCTCTGAGTGAGTCCTTAGATGATCAAGTTTCGGGCTTTGTTGTTGTTGTTGACGTCCCGCAGGTTCGTAGACATAACTTGATCGTTTGGTGGCACTTCATTGTATACCTCTTCCCATATGTCGAAGCCTTGCGCCTGAATAAAAGCTTCCGTGCGTGCTTTCCAAACCTGAAAATCAATGGCAACAAACACACAAGGTTTTGCGGAGTACTTCTCCATGAGGATTAGTCAAAAAACACCTGCAAATCACAAGGTTTAAGCAACCTGGCCCTGATACCAATTGTAGGATCGAAGAGCACCTGAAAAGCTACCATAGGGGGTGAATGGTAGATTCAAAAATCTTACGCAGTGGAAACAATTAAATCCCAACCCCTTTGTAAGAAAATCAAACTATTGATAAACCATGTGTGCACATGATGTTAAACGTTTTTCACAGTTACAAAAGTGATATATATCAGAGAGAATCAAGTCACAAAGACAACACAACAAGAGTCACTCAAATCCGTCGAGAGAAACTCAAGTTACGATCGAAAGATCGAACAAAGGTCAATCTGTTCTACCGAGTAAAAAACAGTTCTGTTTTTCGTCAAAGAAACTCGTGTAGATCAAAAACCACAAATCCAATAACAGTGAAATTTTTACAGATGATAGATAATCAAGTTGTGAAGACGACTCAAAAAATCACGTCAATCGGATCAGTAAAACTCGAGTTATGATAAAACCACCAAAGAAAGCTAGTGCTGTGCAGAAACTGGACGAGTAAAAATTGTCTTGAACAAGTCGGACAAAAAAGGCACAAAAGTTCCTTTAAACTACGATCTTTATTCAATAGAACACAAGAGAAACAGCCCAAAAGTCGTCTATCATGAGTTATGGCCTCCCTTGCTTATATAACCAGCCCGAAGGCCAACTCAACTCAAACTAGGATTCTAATCCTACTCAAATCAGAAATCGAAATTTTTCATAACTGCTCAAGATCTTTGTATTCATAGATAAAAACAATCTCGAGATTTCCTAACAAAACAGGAACATATCCAACATTCCTAAACCAACTCATCTTCATGTCCCACATGAAAACTACCATAACCAACTCGATACTTTTCATACCGAGTCATAACCGACTTCACCGGAGCCGAAGTCATCATCCCTTCCAACAAGATATTTCCTTCCTTAGTCCATCTTCGGAACTATGTTGCCACGTTATGCACAACATGCATACGTGCGAACACCTTCCTTCGACATCCAGTAACCTTCATATGCACTGCCCTTGATTCAATCATCTTGCGCGACCTCCTGACCTGCTCAACCACAATTCCTCCTGAATTTGGTTGTTGGAAACTCATCTCCTCCCTGAGACTAGTTCAAAGGATCCTGTCACCAGCCATGACTTGAACTCAAGCAACAACTGCACATGAACAAACAACCAATTCGTACGATCCCAAGTCCGCGACTTGACTCAAAGTTAGTTCCGAACACAACACCTTATGTGAGCACCTCACATAAGCATGTTGGAAAGCATAGCAAAACGATATCAGCCATATCAACCAAAACGCACCAAAAAATAGCAAATGAATACTAAGCAATCATTCCAAGAATATAAAGCAAGTTTGAAACATTGCAAGTTTGAAACATTACAAGTTAAAAGCAGGAACAGTGTGATCCAGCTCCGAATCTTGCCAAAGCTAACCGGAGCTTGAGCCGAAGCTTACCAAAATTGGTCTGAACTAGTCAACCCAAAAGTTGGAGCTAGAAAAAACATGTCAGAGCTAACCAACATAAGTAGGACCTAGCAAAACCAATCAGAGCTTAACAAAGACATGCCGGAGCTATCAAAGACATGCCGGATCTAAAGACAAAGCTCACTGGAGTTACCCAAAAACATGTTGGACCTTGACAAAGCAAGTCGGACCTATTGTCGGACCTTGCAGAAGCTCGGAGCTAGAGTCGGACCTTGCTAAAAAGGGTGTTTTGGCAGAATTTCAGAACTTATATCATCAAAGCCAATGTATTCAGTACAAGGCAAAGTATTGAGCACACATAGATCTCACATAGAGGTGTGCACCGCTTCGACTGATCAAGACAAAATCAAAAGGCAACACGGAAAAGAAGGATAGGGCTCCACCCTCGGGCTCATCACGTCCCCCCAGGGTGGACCCATGGGCCACTATCAGTACCCGGCATTACCGGGTACCCTCGCACACAGGGTAAAAGCACCTAAGTGTCCTGCCTTCCTGGTGAGGCAGGGTCTGAGGGCGCCATGTGTCCACAAAGCCCGGACTTTTCCCTACCTCATATACGGGGTATGGTGCTTCCACGTGGACCTCAAGCCAGGGTCAGGCTCCCGAGAGGAGACGGGCTCCCAAGCAGCCACGTGTCTAGCCAGACGAAACCCCGATCCCCCATAGGAGTGGAGTCCGGTGAAGCCGCGTGGATTGAATCACCAGGCCGGCTGCCTCTCGCGAAGGCAAGCTCCGGCTCAACCACGTGTCTCGTGGCACTAGATCCCCCACTCTACTCAAGAACGGGCACTAGGTCTGCCATGTGGTCCGCGAATCAGGAGCTGGCCTCCCCCGCAGAGGCTAGCTCTCGAGCTACCATGTACCCTGCAACTTGCCCTCGGAGGTGTGTTGTGGGAGTTAAGAGGGCAGTGCATCCTGTCTAAATCAAGCATTTAAGACACGTGCCTTCCCCAGGTGCATGACGCGGTGCTCGCCTACTGTTAGGTACCGCTATGCCGAATCGCATCACAGTGATGATGCCGCAGGCCTACCCCACTCCACCAAGTGGGTAGCCTACGGTGACAGAGAAAGTTGGACGGGACATTCCCTGCTATCATGAATGACTATGCATGGGCCACAGATGTATGAGGCGGCAGGGCGGTAGGTCTTCAAGCCACGGTTAGAGGAGGCTTATGCGAGAATCCTTAGATCTTTAGGGTAAGATCGCCTTGCTACCACCTGTTGGGCCCCAGATCCCACTTGTAAGGTGTTCGTCTTTTCTATAAAAGGATCAAACTTCCACCGTTACAAGGAGGCCCAATCTAACGCTGACACATGCTACACACTCATTCACACTAGCAATACAACCTCACCGTGGAGAGGGTATTACACTCCGGTCGTCCGAACCACGTAAAACCCACTGTCTCACCATTGTCATACGTGCAATCTCCATTGAGGACTAATCCCTGCCGATCAAGAACCTCTGCGAGCTACTCTCATAGCAGGATTGGGGGAAGCATCGCAAGAACACTTCGACAACGTCAGTATTAGCCTGCAGGAAAGCAATGATTGTGTATTCCTACTTGTTGTCTATATTCCCCGCTATGCGAGTAGTCAGGGCAGCATCGGAACTGATTTGGACAGCTTTGATAGGGACATCGTCGCTGTCGGAGGGCTGCACACGGGGTGCAGCAGCGGAGTTATGCTGGCACGAGCTCGATGGATGCTGACTTGGTCCAGCACCGCCCATGGCGGATGCTGGAGCTGCTGCAAGTGCTTGGAGCTTCTCTAAGGCTGACACCATAGCAGTGCAGTTTCTGCTGATCTTGAAGATGCCGGAAGGAGTTGGCATCTTCAAGACATGATAGCCGTAGTGGGCTACGGCCATGAATCGGTATAGGGCTGGCCTGCTGATGATGGCGTTGTAGGGGAGGTTGACCTCCACGACGTCGAACAGGATGTTCTCTATCTTGAAGTTCTCGGGTGTCCCGAAGGTCACCCAGAGGTGGACGTTGTTGTACGGGATGATGTTCCTCAGTCCTACACCCGAGAACAGGCTCGAGGGGGTGAGCTTGGACACGGGAATCTACATCTTGTCGAAGGCCACGCGGGTGATGAGGTTGAGGCTGGCCCCACCATCTATCAAGATGTGGTAGAGGTGGATGTTGGCGGTAGTGGGGGCGACAAGGAGGGGCAGGAGCCTGACTCCCGCCATGTTCTCGGGGCAGTCGGAGGCATCAAAGTTGATCGACATATAAATCCACTTGTCACCGAGGCCACTAACCTGCGTAGGGTCTTGATCGCCTTCCAAGACGGGGGATCCCAAGCCCCCCCATAGATGAAGTGGAATGTCTTGCAACGTCCGTGGTCGTGACTGGAGTCGAAGTCCTCGTCCTGGTGGACCGCCTCGACGACCTGTTCAGACTATTGGTACTCCATTTTTGGGTCTTCGTCGACCTGCGGATCGACCTTCTACGGCTTGTTCTAGCTACCGTCAAAGGCTTGATGTTCACCATTGTGATGAAAGCGCAACCACTTTTTAGAGGTAAAGCCCCTACCTGGAACATCAAATATCGAAGGGTTCTTGCGACACTTCCCCGGAACCTACTTTGGGAGCAGCACGCGGAGGTTCTTGATAGGCGGGGCTTAGTAGTAGAGTGAGGTTGCGCGTATGAGATTGGTGAGATGGTGGTTTTACGTGGTTCGGGCCGCTGGAGCATAACACCTTACTCCACGATGTGTGTGTGTTGTATTTCTTGAGAGTCTAAGTTGCATATGAAAAGTTTGTCTTGTAATGTTGGTTACCCAATCCTTTTTATAGTAAGGTCGGGCACCTTACATGTGGGGCCTGGGGTCTGACAGGTGGCCCCAGGGCGATCTTATCCTAAATATCTAAGGCTTCTACACCATGCTGCCTCTGACCGTGGCTTGAAGACTTGTCATCTTGCCACCTCGGACGCCAGTGGCCCATGCGTAGTTGTTGATGATGGCAGGAAATGTCGCGTCCAACTGTCTTTTTGTCGTAAGCTACCCACCTGGCAGAGTGGTGTAGGCATGCGATGCCTTCACTGCAATGCGATTAGATGCAACAGTACCTGAAAGGGGGCCTACACCGTGCCTTGCACCTGGGGAAGGCGCTTGTATTCCATGCCCAACATGGACAAGGCACACCGCCCATTTACTCCCACAACCTACTAGTTAGGACAAGTTGCAGGATGCATGGCAGCACCAGAGCCAGCCTCTACGGGAGAGGTCGGGTCCTACACTACAGACCACGTGGCAGCCCCGAAGCCCGTCTATGAAGAGAGTCGGGGGTCCAGGACTGCTGGACACGTGGCAGTTCCAGAGCCAGCCTCTGCGAGGGAGGCATGCCCAGGTCTTCGAGTCACGTGGCGGCACCGAAGCCCACTTCTTTGGGGGAGCAGGGACCCATCCCGCTGGACACGTGGCAGTCTGGGACCTCATCTCTTCGGGGGAGTCGAGTCCCATCTTGAGGTCCACGTGGTAGTCCTGGGTCGTGCTCCTGAGGGGGACGGGGTCCGGTCCTGCTGGACACGTGGTGCCACCAGACCCTGCCTTAGTGGGGAGGCAGGACACTTAGACATTTTTATCCTGTGCACAAGGGTACCTAGTATCTAGGGTATCGACAATGACATATCAAAATCAGCTTTGAAAACTCTTCCAAACCGAGACATGTTAAACATAAACTCAGCATTAGAATCTACAACCTAGCAGCAATTTTAAGTGAAAATAATTTCATGATTTTTATCTAACAATTGTGAAATGGAAAGCAAGTTGTATTTCAAATTTTTAACAATTGCCACATCTTTCAAAGTGTAGTGATTATTAACTCTAACCAAACCCTTAGCAATTATAGGAGTTGAAGAATTATCAGCAAAAGTAATATTCTCTACACGTGACACAAAAGAGAGGGGGGAGAACCATTATTTGTTACCTATCATGCGGCGTTAGCAACCTGAATCCACAAGCCAAAGGTTCTCCTTCATCAAGCGTATAACCTACATAAAAGCATAATACATCGATGACTCAATACTAGGGTTAGTCAAAAGTTGTTTAGGAATATTGTACTGAGTCACACGACATCCAGCAGGAATAACACGTGAAAGCGGAGATAAAACAGCAGGTTTATGACCCAAAGTTTGAGGATTTTTGTACCCAACTACTGACTTATGAGGTTTTACATGTGTAGCACAAAAATCAGTAGGTTTGGGAGCAAACTTTGGAAGTTTTTGATTCATCACAGCAAGTTGCAAGCTCCTAACATTCGGTTCAGCACGTGCAGCAAGTTTTGCTTGATTGTTAAGTGATCTAGCTAGCATTCTTTCCTTCAGTTCTTATTTAGATAGTCTATAACAAAAATCAATGATATGACCATTTCTACCACAGTAGGTACAATGAAATCTTACTTTGTGTTCATGTCTAGATGAGCAAGCAACATGTTTATTAGCAACCGAGTGAGACAACGTTCATGCACCCTTAAAAACCACCTCTTTTTGTTTAGGGATTGTTTTAATCAAACCACTCCCTAATGACTTAACAACAAGTAGGTGGATGTGCCTTAGCATGAGCATGAGAATAAAAACCTAAACCAGTTTTATCATTGCAATGTTTACAAGAATTCAACAGCAAGTTTATGTTCTTATTTGCATTACAAAAATGCTCTAGTGTCCAATGCATGTCATCAAGTTTATTTAACAGATCAAGACAATTTTCACATGAATTTTTCCTTTTTATTTTGCAATTAGAACAACAATTAACTTCATGAGAACGTAAAGCGTTGTTCAAGACAAAAAAATGATTCAAAGAATCATATAGTTTCTTATCAAGCTTATCACAGTTAGAACAATGCATGTTAATCGTAGAATAGCTAGCATTTTTTATGTTTTTATCGTTAAGTGCAGCAAGCTTTTTATTCTTTTCAATTTCAAGTTCAAGTTTATCAAGAGTGGAGGTGTGCGCACTTCATAATGAGGACAATTGTTCATATATTAATTCACATAAGGAACAAGAATCATCACTAGGAATCAAAGAAACTAACCGATTAATTTCATATTCTAGTGATTCAATTTTAATAGCAGTGTTCCTAAGTTTTTTTATCCTTTTTCTTAATTATAAAAGCAGCACAAAAGAGACCATCAACAAGTTCTTCGTATGAGTGATTTACCTCATCATTGTCATTGATCCCTTTGGCATCCTCCATACTTGAACTTGAGTCGCCCAACATGAAACACATATTTGCCAAATTCTCTTCTTCTACATCACTTCTGGAGCCCACGTCACTTGAGTTGTTATCAAGGTGTGCGGAGAGAATGTGCCCTGCCACTTGCTGTTTTGTAAAAGTCTTTTTTTTCTTATGGTTGTTGCCAGAAGAGAACTTGAACTTGGTTTGCTTTTCATCACGAGAAGTAGGACCCAAAAGTTTAGGGCAATCTGTATGAAAATGTTATGTATTACAACATTCCAAGCATCATTGAGAACCACCACTTCCTCTCCTTTTAGTTCTCACATTTCGCAATGCTTTTGAGAACCGAGTAGAGAGAAGTGCTAGCTCCTCCTCTGGAAACTCATCAATCTGTTCAAAGGTTAGAGAAGACAGCAAAGAGAATGTACCACATGATGAAGATGGATTAGAACTAGGCATGTCATGTTGTGAGAAAAATGGAAGAGACTTGTTGAGATTTTTTTGTGATATAATATCAAGTTCATGAGTTTTTAACTTTGAATATATCACATCTAATGTAAGTGTACTCATGACAGTGGATTTACGAATAGATGTAACTTTCATCTCCCAAATTGACATATCCAATGCACCTAACAACTGCCTAGCATTTTTATCATATGAAAATTTAACATCGATGCTACGCAAGTTGCTAAGAATTTTATTAAAGCAAGCAAAGAGTTCATCGATCGACTCACCGGGTTGCATCTCAAAATGCATGTACTCTTTCTTGAACATATCTTGGTGTACCTCTTTGATTGTGTTGGATCCTTCGTGGTAAGCGCATAGTGCTTTCCACATGTCATACGCAGATCGGAGGTGTGCAACACGATCGAAGGCGCTTTGGGTCAATCCTTGTATAATCAGTTTGTGTGCCTTGTTATTGTTGTCTACGTCTCTCATGTACACCGGGCTCTGGCATCACCACCCACCTCGACAGGCTGTGAGGCACCATCATCTCCGTGCTCGGAGATGAGAGGCCCTTTTACGGGGTCGGGCATGATGCCCTTTGTATTTTAAGATTGGAGGCCATTCGCCCATCGGGAAATCAACATCTCCCAACCAAGGTATTTTTGTTTTCCTTGGATCACCACGTCGAGCAGAGGTCGATGGTCCCTGCAACTCGAGATCAAGAGCCGTCGGCCGTCGGGAGACCCGCACTTCTTGATTAGGGTGTTTTGGTTTTCAATGGATCATTTCCCCACTGGAAGCCAAACATGCTTTGGAAGCAACAATGACCGGGAAGAGGAGCATGAGTCTACGAAAGCCATTTTCACGCTGATGGGGAGAAAAATGAAGTCATTGGTCCTTCAAAGAGTAGGATAGGCCGGGTGAGAATCGAGTCCGGGGTGTAACCTCTTTTCCTTTTCTATGTATGGGTTCAACCATGGTGTATGATGACTCCTTTATAATTACCTTAATGGTATTTGCGCTAGAATTTGTTTTACATCTCTTCGTCTAAATTGAGCCATAGTACTCAGAACTTTCATCGTTGGTAAGTCATGGTCCTAGGACGTGTGGAGAACACTCGGACGAGGAGTGTTTCTAAAGGAGAGGATTCAAGGACTCGGCAGGACCCTTGGTCAGGCGGTAGCCCTCGAGCCCGACCATTACAGTTGGAGCTTGGTCTCTATCTCGGGATCTTACCCTCGCCGCGTATGTTTTCTGGTGCTGCGCTAGGTGCGGTCGATCGTCGATTGCTCTGTTCGAGCGGATGCATCATGTCTTCTCAAAACGACAAGGGTGTTGGTGGTCAGCCCCTCCTCTCGGGTCGGGAATTGGGCAGGCCAGGTACCCCGACCTAGGCATGCCAAAGGGTAAATACTGTTAGTAGCTGCATAGCTGTCGCATACCATCGTCGGGTCCCATGTCTTCAGCACCCCGGGTATAGAACTCCATCAGTAGCCTTGAAGCATCTCTCAAGCTTTAGGAATGGACTGCTTCAGCTCTTGCTGGAAACTACAAATCCTTCCATAAAGAGCATCGGTTCTATCTAATAGGAATAACATCGCGAACAATGTCGTTGGACACTTTGGGTTAGGTAAAACCATTGGTTTTCTCTCCCGAGGAGAGAGAATGGAAACAATCAAAGACAAATGATATATTGGGTGACATCCTTGATCTTGAAAGTGCTGCAGTTCTCCAAAAATTGTTGCAAATGGGTACTTACATCCTCATTGGCTTTCCACGTAAGGGACTAGCCTACACCATAGTGACAAGACTTGTCTTGATATCGAACTTCATGTCTCCCATTTTGACAGTGGGCCCAATGAACACATTGGTAGCAGAGAAAGCGGGGAACTGGCAAAGAGTCTTTTGAGCCCTTAGCTTGAATATTGATAATGCAGAAATGACAAGTTGGATTACCGGAAGGATTTTTTAAGGGGGGGACAATATAAGGTCAAACTTCTCTCATAAGTGTTTCATGGTCTTCAATGTAGTTTGTTGACGGATGGAAACCGGTCATACACTACCCTGTTTTTCACACCAAAGAATATGAAAACAAAGCACGATTGTCGAACAACTACTATAGCATCTATAATCTTAATCATAAAGGATAGTTATTCTATACTTATTCGTCATCCCTGGCAACAGTGCTGGAAATAATTTTTGACACTTGCTAAGCCACACAATTAAATAACGGTGATAATGGCACATAAACACTTTAATAATGAACCCAAGGGTCAATATAAGATAAAATCCGCAAGCGAACGGAGAACATTGTTGTATCATTTCACGCATAAGTATTCAGGTTATCGTATTTGTTTGTTCTAAAGGAAGGAAGTAAATCACTATTCTTATTACTAAGGCACAAAATACTCTAGAAGATATTCGACAAGGAAGATAAATTATAAGATGGGATAGTGTGGTACACACGAGAATCTACTCCAATAATGAAAACCTAATCCTAGTATGAGTTAAACTTGAGAAAGAGTTATTCCTTCTGTGCCTCTAGTATATAGGTGTATAACTTGACAATATGCGCACAGACATGCAAGTTAAGAACCATAGGGCTTAGTGTTCTAACATATCAAGGATGGGTTTACATCAAACATGGAGTATTACAAATGACGAACAGGGTTGTCACGAACTGCGACATACCTCTGTAATCTGTGAGCATACGAGACATCCAACACTACTTGAGCATCTAAACACCATGTTTACATACGAAGTAGATACCCCAGATACTCGATATGAATGTAAGGAAATTTCTAACCTAAAAATTGTTGAACCAATTTTGGAGCTAAACAATCCCCGATGCTAGCATGTTCATACCTTACATAACTAGACTATAATGGATGCCTACGATGTTTATGATAACATAACAATAGCATCATCATACTAACATAAAAACAACTAGTCCCACCACATATATGGAATCCACTGTAACACCCTCATTTTCATGCATCATGCCATACATACACTCATATACATGTTTAACATTAACCCACATAAAGAGGAATGAGTTTAACATTGATTCGGAGCATTTAAAATTGATTTGGAGCAAAACCGCACTTAAAACGCAGGAAAGTGCGGACTAGTCAAATTTTACTGAGGACTAGTCCGATTTCTCTCTGACCAAAAACGGACTTGTCCGTTTTTGCTGCGAACTAGTCCGATTTTGGCTCTGGAAACTTTCAGACTTGTCCGATTTTGTGCGGACTAGTCCGATATTCCAAGAATCCTTGAAAATTTGCTAAGTCCCTGGACTTTTCCGGACTAGTCCGGTGTTCCAGCGGACTTATCCGTTTTCCTTTCTGACTAAGATCGGACTTGTCCGATTTTTGGCCAGACTTGTCCGATTTTCTCTCTGGACAACTTCGGACTAGTCCGGTCCTGTCCGGACTTGTCCGATATTTCGTGACTCCGAGATTGACCTTTTGTTTTACGACTTGTTTCTTGGATTTCACGTCAAGTGGGCCTAGGGACGTCGTGCCCAACTCTTTTAGAGCCCATGTGGGACTCTAAACCGTCCTCTACTCATCCCAAAACTCGAAATCCATCTAACCCTAGCCTCCACCTCTATATAAACAGCCCCACCCCTTGGTTTGACATCTATTTGCCACTTTTCCACCCACCCAAACCCTAGTTCGTGGGGAGCCACCATCAAGGAGGGAGGAGAAGATCCCAAACAAGAAGAAGAAGAGGAGGAAACGAAGGAGGATCAAGATCTCCACCAAGTTTCGTCCTTCACCACCAATTCATCCCCAAGTTCATCACCAACCCTAGATCATCAAGATCCAAGTGTTACCTCCAAGTTTCTTGGTTCATTGGAGTTCTAAACACCTGGTATACCTTCTATTCTCTTTTCTTTATGTGAATTCAACCCCTAATCTCCGAATTTACGTCGATCTAGAAAACCCTAATCTGCTGATCTCGTCAAGTGCGTACTTGTCCGGTCCCTAGCGGACTAGTCCGATCTTTCTGGTTAAATTGTGTTGAATTAATTCTAGAATTTGATCTAATCAACCCCAAACCTGTATAAACTTGTTATAATCTATTAGAGCTAGTTAGTAATCATTAAAAGCAATCTAGTAACAAGTTCTACCTTGCATTTGCATCAATCATGCATGTCATGACATATTGAGTAATATTTGTGCACTCTTTGATTGTGTTTCTCGTCTTGTATGTTTATTGTGTGGATTAGACGGATTTGCGCTAGAAGGTGCCACGGAGGATCTACAGCATCAGGAGGTTGAAGGCTTTGACCCTAATCAACAGCAAGAGCAAGGCAAGTGTCCTTGAAGCATATTGATCCTGTTTTCAAAATAAATGTTTGTTTGCAAAACTGCATGCTTGTGTCAAATTGATGGGAATCCTATGGTAGGAAGTTTACTAGTTTTGTTTGACCACCCTTGTCACCTGGAATTTATGGTAGAGAGTCGGGAAGGGTTTTTACCTTTTTGCTTCGCTTAATCAACTGGGATGGAAACAACTATATCACTCAATTTAATTATGCATGGATGAGATTATGGTTAACATGAACTGGTTAAACATGGTATGGTAACGGGTGATCTAAGCAAGCCTGGTATGTGGATGGGTTGGATGTTATGGTGGTTTGCTTGCTTTAGATCTAAGGACCGGTTCATGCGAGAATAAGCCAGGACTACAGTGCCACCACGAGGCCAAGTATGGGTGCGGCGTAGCTGATTAATTAGGGCTTTGCTAGTGCTGTTTGGACCATTGTGGATGCTCGGGGAAGGGGTAGTCGGATTGGGTTTGTTGATGATTGGTGGGACTACCCTGGGATCCGAATGGCTCAAGAGGGGGCCCTTGGTTGAAGATGTGCTCTGCGGGAGACATCGCCACCGGTGAAACCTCAGTGGGGTCTAAATAGGCTAGTAATTCCTTTGTAAAGGCTATTTTGTGATCTCTTGGCCACACACCAACGGAAGTGTGTAACATGACCGACGGGTCATGGGCATAAGGGAGGTTCTTGTCGCCGAAGGGTGATGAAATCACGAACACGTGGGTAAAGAGGTACAAACTCTGCAGAGTGTTAACTAAAACTATCATGATAGTTGTGCTCCCGGTTATGAGCGTCTGGACAACTTCCATGATTAAAGGCAAACTGGAATTTGGGATGGTTATGGTTTGGTAATGGTTATGGGTGATTATGGATTAATTTCTGGTATTGAATATGGTTATTGACGATGGTGAAATCTGGAATTATTTATGATGGTAAGGAATTCAGTTTGGTATTATGGTATTATTTATGGTTATGATGGGTTTATTTCACATACTTATAATATATTGCTTTTCAAATGTTTTACTGTACTTTTCAGCACTTCACCATTATTAATGTCGTCATTTGAATCAGCCACATGTCATACTTTCCACACATGCTGAGTACGACATGTACTCACTCTTGCAATCCCCACCCCAACAGTTGCAGGTCAGGATTGGGAGTTTAATGGCGATAATGCGGAGTTCTAGGCCGTGTCTACCGTCAGCTTTGCCTGTGGTGTTGATTGGAGCTGCGCTATCCCTTTTGCATAGTTGCTTTAGTTTGCTTAATTAGTATATTTCCGCTGCATTAGTTGAACTTGTCATTAATATTCATTAGAGCTTGTATTCGAGGATAATATGGTTTGTGTAATAAATCTGATAATTAATCTTGTTCTGTGGTAATTTTCTGTATACTCTTTTGTGATTGCACTCGTGTATGTGTGATGAACATCCTGGGCACACATATGCGTTAGCTTGGTTCATTTTCGGAACCGGGCGTCACAGATTGGTATCAGAGCCACAGGTTGACCGTAGGATGCAGCCTAGATAGAATGGACACTTTAGAGCACATAGGAGCACTCAGGAACCAATGTGTTCTTGCTTGGTGTGCTGTTTGCTATATATATTGGTTGCTTGTGTGCTTAATAGAGGATTTTGGGATGCTTTAGCATTGCCATGTCCACCTAGGATAGTGTAGCTAGTTGGTTAGCTTCATATCCCTTGATGCATATAGTTGGGGACGTTTTCTAATTCTTACCTACTGATTTTCTTCAGATGGCGAGGACTCGCAACCAGAGGGATGGCAATGATGAGGAGGAGAACAATGGAGTACCTCAGAACAACAATGGGCAAGGATCTACTCAGGGAGCTATCAACATCGAGCAGCTATTGGCCATGCAAAACCAGCTCATGCAGACCATGATACAGACTATGGGACAGCTGCAGGCTGGCAATATCAACAATCAGCCCCACATACCTCCACCGCCACCCCCACCTCCTCATAACCGATTGGGAGAGTTTATGAGGACTAGGCCGCCAACCTTTGCTCAAGCCGCAGACCCTATGGATGCGGATGATTGGCTCAAGTCCGTGGAGAAGAAGCTAGCCATTGTCCAATGCAGTGACCGGGAGAAGGTGCTATTTGCTTCTCATCAACTCGTTGGAGCAGCTGCAGATTGGTGGGATTCTTATTGCAGTGCTCATGAGAATCAAGAGAGAATCACTTGGGCCGAATTCAAGGAGAATTTTCGTTCTCATTATGTGCCCGAGGGTGTTATGATCTTGAAGAGGCAAGAATTTGAGAATTTAAGGCAAGGAAGATCAAGCGTGAGTGAATATCTCAATAAGTTCACTCAACTCTCAAGATATGCGCCTGAGGATGTTAGCCGGGACAGCCGGAAGCAATACTTGTTCATGAGGGGATTGAACAATACGATCCAAGTACAATTGCTCAACTGTGATTATGTCAATTTCCAGAAGCTTGTGGACAAGGCAATTGTGATTGAGAACAAGATCCGTGAGATGGAGCAAGAAATCAAGAGGAAGGCGCCATATCAAGGACAGCAACAAGGAAGTAATGTGCGCCCTCGCTTTGCGCCGCCCAATGCGCCTCATTACAGCTCCTCTATTCCTGCTCAGCGCCCTGGTTATGCACCGCGCCCAACTCAGTTTGTGCAGCAGCGCCCTGTTATGCAAGCACCTAGGCCTCCAATGCCTTACGCACCTCGTGCTGGTTTTCCTGGAGCCAATGTTCAAAACCAAGCTCGTCCCAATAATTCTGGTGGAGTTAAGAAGTGTTATACTTGTGGAGAAGCTGGACACTTTGCGCATCAATGTCCTAAGTCGGGCCTTGGTCAAGGAAGCAATGCATCGAGGCAAAACCCAAGACCTAATGGAGGACAACCACAAGGAAGCCGTGGACAGCAAAATTTTGCTCGTGGCAACGTGAACCATGTCTCTACGGAGGATGCTCAACAAGCGGATGACGTGGTCATTGGTATGTTTCTCGCCAACTCCAACCCCGCGACTATGTTATTTGATTCTGGAGCATCGCATTCATTCATTGCATCGAAGTATGTTGCCAAGTATAGTTTGCCTATCTCTCATATGAAGTTTACTCTGTTGGTTAAGTCTCCTGGAGGAGAGATGAGGACAAATATAGTATGTCCAAAAATAAGCCTTAGAATAAGGGGGGTAGACTTCTCTGCCAACCTCATTGTTTTAGACTCTCAAGGGTTGGATATTATACTTGGTATGGACTGGTTGAGGAAGCACAATGGGGTTATTGAATGTGCCACAAAGACGGTGAAGTTGACCAATGAGGAAGGGATAACTGTAGAATTTGAAGCATCTCAAACTGCACCGAAGCAATTAAAGCTAAATCATATGGACGGTGTCGCAATTGAGGAGATTCCGGTGGTGTGTGAATTTTTGGATGTTTTTCCGGACGAGTTGCCAGGTATGCCACCTGATCGAGACATTGAGTTTGTTATTGATTTAATACCTGGAACTGCACCTATAGCTAAGAGGCCGTATAGGATGCCTCCTATGGAATTAGCGGAGCTCAAGACACAAATTCAAGAGCAATTAGAGAAGGGTTTTATTCGCCCTAGCTCTTCACCTTGGGGAGCGCCCGTTCTATTCGTGGACAAGAAGGATGGATCCCAAAGGATGTGTGTGGATTACCGAGCTCTCAACGAGGTAACAATCAAGAACAAGTACACCTTGCCACGCATAGAAGACTTGTTTGATCAGATGAAGGGTGCTTGTGTCTTCTCTAAGATTGACTTGAGGTCGGGATACTTTCAAATGAAGATTAGACCATCGGACATACCCAAGACAGCTTTTAGGACACGGTATGGATCTTATGAGTACACCGTGATGTCTTTTGGATTGACAAATGCACCTGCCTACTTTATGTACCTCATGAATAAAGTCTTCATGGAGTACTTAGATAAGTTCGTTGTGGTGTTTATTGATGATATTATGATCTACTCGAAGGACGAGAAGGAACATGAGGAACACTTGAGGCTTACGTTGCAAAAATTGAGGGAGCATCAATTGTATGCCAAGTTCAACAAGTGCCAGTTTTGGTTGAAAGAGGTGCCATTTTTGGGTCATATAATCTCAGGAGGAGGAGTATCGGTTGACCCCGGAAAAGTGAGAGACGTGTTGAAGTGGGAACCACCGCAAAACGTCAAGGAAATAAGGAGTTTTCTTGGGATGGCTGGATATTACCGTCGGTTTATCAAGGATTTTTCCAAGATAGCCAAGCCTATGACGGAGTTGCTAATGAAGGGAAAGGCGTTCCAATGGACTGAAGCTTGTCAGAATAGTTTTGAGGAGTTGAAGAAGAGGTTGACAACAGCCCCAGTTTTGGTATTGCCGGATGTAAGCAAGAGTTTCGACATCTATTGTGATGCATCAAGACAAGGGCTTGGGTGTGTATTGATGCAAGAAGGTCAAGTGGTCGCCTATGCGTCGAGACAATTGAAGAAACATGAGCAGAATTACCCCACGCATGATCTTGAACTAGCAGCCGTGGTACATGCATTGAAGATTTGGAGACACTATATTCTTGGACATAGGTGTGAAATTTACACGGATCATAAGAGTTTGAAGTATATTTTCACACAAACGGATCTGAACTTGAGGCAACGAAGATGGTTGGAGCTCATCAAAGATTATGATTTGGGGATCAACTATCATCCGGGAAAAGCCAATGTAGTGGCTGATGCTTTGAGTAGAAAGGGAGTAAGCCATCAACTTACAGTACGAGAGTTACCGTCCGAGTTATGCAAGGAGTTTGAGCGGTTGAACCTTGGGTTTGTAAATGAGATGGAGATGATGGAGTTAAACCCAACCTTGGAGCAAGAAATTCGAGAAGCACAAACCACGGATGAGGGGATCAAGGAAATCAAGGAAAGAATCAAGGAAGGAAGAGAATTCAAATTTGATGAAGACGAACATGGTACCTTATGGCTTGGAAAGAGAATCGTTGTGCCTACTGTAAAGCATATTCAGGAGACAATATTAAAGGAGGCACATGACTCGCCTTACTCGATTCACCCCGATTGTACGAAGATGTACAAGGACTTGAAGACTTGCTATTGGTGGGATAGCATGAAAAAGGACATAGCTGAATATGTAGCGTTATGTGATGTGTGTCAACGAGTCAAGGCGGAACATCAAAGGCCAGCCAGATTATTGCAACCGTTGAAGATTCCGGAATGGAAGTGGGAAGAAATTGGTATGGACTTCATAGTTGGGTTACCCCGTACTCAGTCCGGGTATGACTCAATTTGGGTAATTGTGGATCGCTTAACCAAGTCAGCTCATTTTGTCCCTGTGAAGACCAAGTATACAGCTGCACGATTGGCCGAAATATACATGGAGCATATTGTGTGTCGACATGGAGTCCCTAAGAAGATAGTCTCGGATAGAGGTTCTCAATTTACCTCCAGATTTTGGCAAAAATTGCATGAAGCTTTGGGAACGAGGTTGAATTTTAGTTCAGCATATCATCCTCAAACGGATGGACAAACCGAGAGGACCAATCAGATTTTGGAGGACATGTTAAGAGCTTGTGCTTTAAAGCATGGGAAAAGTTGGGACAAAAGCTTGCCATATGCAGAATTTTCATACAACAATAGTTACCAAGCAAGCTTGAAAATGTCACCATATGAAGCGCTTTATGGGAGGAAGTGTAGGACACCTTTATTCTGGAATGAGGCAGGAGAAACTCAAGTATTTTGTCCGGACGTGTTGCAAGAAGCCGAAAAGCAAGTCCAAATAATTCGTGGAAACTTGAGGGCTGCCCAATCAAGGCAAAAAGGCTATGCGGATAATAGGAGAAGGAAATTAGCCTTTGAAATAGGAGATTTTGTTTACCTCAAGGTGTCACCAATGAGAGGTCATAAGAGGTTTAACATAAGAGGCAAGCTCGCACCTCGTTATATTGGACCATTCAAGATTTTGGACAAAAGAGGAGAAGTAGCATATAAGTTGGAGATGCCAGCTCATCTTTCAGACGTACATGATGTCTTTCATGTTTCCCAGCTCAAGAAGTGTCTGAGAGTACCGGAAGAACAAGTGCCAATGGAAGAATTGGAACTAGAGGAAGATTTGACGTATGCCGAGCAACCGGTCAAGATCTTGGAAACCAAGGAGAGAGTCACAAGGAACAAGGTGATTCGATGGTGTAAAGTCCAATGGAAGCACCATACCGAAAAAGAAGCAACTTGGGAGCTAGAAGATGATCTCAAGAAGGAATTGCCCTATCTCTTCTCTTCCGCGTCGAATCTCGAGGGCGAGATTCATTTTAAGGGGGGTAGGTTTGTAACACCCTCATTTTCATGCATCATGCCATACATACACTCATATACATGTTTAACATTAACCCACATAAAGAGGAACGAGTTTAACATTGATTCGGAGCATTTAAAATTGATTTGGAGCAAAACCGCACTTAAAACGCAGGAAAGTGCAGACTAGTCCGATTTTACTGAGGACTAGTCCGATTTCTCTCTGACTAAAAACGGACTTGTCCATTTTTGCTGCGGACTAGTCCGATTTTGGCTCTGGAAACTTTCGGACTTGTCCGATTTTGTGCGGACTAGTCCGATATTCCAAGAATCCTTGAAAATTTGCTAAGTCCCTGGACTTTTCCGGACTAGTCCGGTGTTCCAGCGGACTTGTCCGTTTTCCTTTCTGACTAAGATCGGACTTGTCCGATTTTTGGCCAGACTTGTCCGATTTTCTCTCTGGACAACTTCGGACTAGTCCGGTCCTGTCCGGACTTGTCCGATATTTCGTGACTCCGAGATTGACCTTTTGTTTTACGACTTGTTTCTTGGATTTCACGTCAAGTGGGCCTAGGGACGTCGTGCCCAACTCTTTTAGAGCCCATGTGGGACTCTAAACCGTCCTCTACTCATCCCAAAACTCGAAATCCATCTAACCCTAGCCTCCACCTCTATATAAACAGCCCCACCCCTTGGTTTGACATCTATTTGCCACTTTTCCACCCACCCAAACCCTAGTTCGTGGGGAGCCACCATCAAGGAGGGAGGAGAAGATCCCAAACAAGAAGAAGAAGAGGAGGAAACGAAGGAGGATCAAGATCTCCACCAAGTTTCGTCCTTCACCACCAATTCATCACCAAGTTCATCACCAACCCTAGATCATCAAGATCCAAGTGTTACCTCCAAGTTTCTTGGTTCATTGGAGTTCTAAACACCTGGTATACCTTCTATTCTCTTTTCCTTATGTGAATTCAACCCCTAATCTCTGAATTTACGTCGATCTAGAAAACCCTAATCTGCTGACCTCGTCAAGTGCGGACTTGTCCGGTCCCTAGCGGACTAGTCCGATCTTTCTGGTTAAATTGTGTTGAATTAATTCTAGAATTTGATCTAATCAACCCCAAACCTGTATAAACTTGTTATAATCTATTAGAGCTAGTTAGTAATCATTAAAAGCAATCTAGTAACAAGTTCTACCTTGCATTTGCATCAATCATGCATGTCATGACATATTGAGTAATATTTGTGCACTCTTTGATTGTGTTTCTCGTCTTGTATGTTTATTGTGTGGATTAGACGGATTTGCGCTAGAAGGTGCCGCGGAGGATCTACAGCATCAGGAGGTTGAAGGCTTTGACCCTAATCAACAGCAAGAGCAAGGCAAGTGTCCTTGAAGCATATTGATCCTGTTTTCAAAATAAATGTTTGTTTGCAAAACTGCATGCTTGTGTCAAATTGATGGGAATCCTATGGTAGGAAGTTTACTAGTTTTGTTTGACCACCCTTGTCACCTGGAATTTATGGTAGAGAGTCGGGAAGGGTTTTTACCTTTTTGCTTCGCTTAATCAACTGGGATGGAAACAACTATATCACTCAATTTAATTATGCATGGATGAGATTATGGTTAACATGAACTGTTTAAACATGGTATGGTAATGGGTGATCTAAGCAAGCCTGGTATGTGGATGGTTTGGATGTTATGGTGGTTTGCTTGCTTTAGATCTAAGGACCGGTTCATGCGAGAATAAGCCAGGACTACAGTGCCACCACGAGGCCAAGTATGGGTGCGGCGTAGCTGATTAATTAGGGCTTTGCTAGTGCTGTTTGGACCATTGTGGATGCTCGGGGAAGTGGTAGTCGGATTGGGTTTGTTGATGATTGGTGGGACTACCCTGTGATCCGAATGGCTCAAGAGGGGGCCCTTGGTTGAAGATGTGCTCTGCGGGAGACATCGCCACCGGTGAAACCTCAGTGGGGTCTAAATAGGCTAGTAATTCCTTTGTAAAGGCTATTTTGTGATCTCTTGGCCACACACCAACGGAAGTGTGTAACGTGACCGACGGGTCATGGGCATAAGGGATGTTCTTAGTCGCCGAAGGGTGATGAAATCACGAACACGTGGGTAAAGAGGTACAAACTCTGCAGAGTGTTAACTAAAACTATCATGATAGTCATGCTCCCGGTTATGAGCGCCTGGACAACTTCCATGATTAGAGGCAAACTGGAATTTGGGATGGTTATGGTTTGGTAATGGTTATGGGTGATTATGGATTAATTTCTGGTATTGAATATGGTTATTGACGATGGTGAAATCTGGAATTATTTATGATGGTAAGGAATTCAGTTTGGTATTATGGTATTATTTATGGTTATGATGGGTTTATTTCACATACTTATAATATATTGCTTTTCAAATGTTTTACTGTACTTTTCAGCACTTCACCATTATTAATGTCGTCATTTGAATCAGCCACATGTCATACTTTCCACACTTGCTGAGTACGACATGTACTCACTCTTGCAATCCCCACCCCAACAGTTGCAGGTCAGGATTGGGAGTTTAATGGCGATAATGCGGAGTTCTAGGCCGTGTCTACCGTCAGCTTTGCCTGTGGTGTTGATTGGAGCTGCGCTATCCCTTTTGCATAGTTGCTTTAGTTCGCTTAATTAGTATATTTCCGCTGCATTAGTTGAACTTGTCATTAATATTCATTAGAGCTTGTATTCGAGGATAATATGGTTTGTGTAATAAATCTGATAATTAATCTTGTTTTGTGGTAATTTTCTGTATACTCTTTTGTGATTGCACTCGTGTATGTGTGATGAACATCCTGGGCACACATATGCGTTAGCTTGGTTCATTTTCGGAACCGGGCGTCACATCCACAATCAAACAAGAAATGCTTCATGCAAACATAAGTATAAGAGAGGACTAACTTCATTATAAGTGCAAAATTCAACATAAGAAGAACTAGGATAAGAGACATACCAAGACTTCCTACCTCACTTGGGAACTCAGGAAGCTTTTCTCTAAGCCAAAACTTCACTAAAGGCTTGATGTGAATTGTACAAGAGAGTGATTGATCAATGATGTGTGTGTGAGTGTGAAGCACTCCCTCTATTTATACCCTCACGATGGAAGTTTGGCACCATTTCTTGCATGGGCATCATTCTCCACTGACTTTAATGGTTCAATGGGAGCTGTCACGTAGAAGCACATAGGATATAGGGCCACGACCAGTTCGGTTGAGATGGGGGGTCAACCAATGGGGGATGGCCTCACTAGGTTCCCGCTTGCTGCGGGTGGATGGCATGTGGCGCTTTCTTGACCATCTAGATGACTTGCCTTGAAAATTTTCCGTGCATGCCTGTACACGAGCTATTATATCCACGGGAAGACATGTGGTGATGTCTCATTGGTCGAAAGTGTGTTTTTTTGACAACATGAATATGCATTCACTTTAAATCTGCATAGAATAATCTACATGCATAATTTCTCCATATACATGTGGAACTACATTATTCAGAAATGTAATGCATGTAAGAAATGTATAATCCATCATGTATATGATCTAGATTGTAATGACCGTCAACAGCAGGCCTCCTCCCCCATCATGCCGCCCCCTTCGTGTTGGCCTCCTCTCCAATCGTTCCACCTACCTTTATGTTGGCCTCCTCGTCCACTTGCCCCCCTCCCCAGCACCACCTCGACCTCACCATCCAAAGGTCGCGCACCTCTGCCGCCTCAACCTTGCTACCTGTGCTCCCGCCAGCTACAACGTCTGTGCCACCATGAGCCTCCTCTCCAGCGTGTCGCTGCTCTATTTGACAGTACCCCTATAAATTGTCGTCGTCCTCCCTCACGGTGAAGGGAACCATGTTGAGATCATCTTCGCCATCGTTATGCCGCTATCACCGTCGTGTAAGCCACCGCACCCCCCCCCCCCCCCCCCCCGCGCAGCTTCACCTCCATCAATCTAGCCTTGTTCCCATCGCTGGCCTCCTCCTCATCATGCCACACCAGTCTCCAACAGCCGCTGCATGCCTCGCCACCTTCGTTGTCCGTGGTGAACTAAGTGCAAGATACTTCAAGTAATACAAACCACAGACCTTTGACAAGAAGTTGTGCCAAAAAGTTACAACCACAGATGACTTAACTCCTAGCCGAATTCGATAATAATATAACTGAGAATTTTATACTACCTAAAAGTTCCATATTGGTGATGATTAGGTTCACGCGACAATAACACGAAGAAAACCATGACGATTTGCACTGTCTGAACTAGTTTGGACTGTTCGAACTGAGAAGTGTTATACTGTAGGAACTCCAACTTCACGTACAATCCTATACCAACCTAACACATCCCATGTTGCATAGCACACATGGTGTGAAATAATATAATCTACTTTCTAACGCAACATATGGTGCATCATTTGGACTTTGCGACCAAAAGTAATGACAGTTTGGTCAGGAGGTGAAAGACGATGTGAGGTCCCTCGGAATGCATTTCGTGGTGGCTCTTTGAGTCATATAAACCCATCAACTGAAGGGCCCTTTCATACCTAAACTAGAAAGGTTGTTCCTAGTACAAATATGTAGCATTTCTCTAGATTCTACAGACTTGGAGAATGAGAAATTAGCTCTTGTATTTAGTTGTTTGCTAACAACTTCAGAGTGTGATCTCTACCTCTTTGCTCCTGGTCCATTGATTTCATGTTGTGTTGGATGGTTCTTTCAGAGTGTGGTTGGGTGAATGCTCGATTCAAGTTGCCAATTAAAATGGTGGTTGACTTCGAGTTTTATTCGTCAGGTTGCACTAGTTATCTTGGCTTTTTGGAAGTTAGTTATCGTATTTGTAATCCTACGTCATGAAGATCGGGACTTTAATCCGTATCACTTCGGTGCATTCCTCATCATCCTCGTGAGCTAGCGGATCCCTGTAGCATCGGTGAGGGTAGCGGACGTTGTTGCGCTGACCAGTGCAGATCAAAAAATATCAATATCTGCCATACCGAGCGTAGCGGATGCTTTGGTGTCCATCGGTGTGCACAACCTAAGCACTCGCTCCTATTGACACCCTCTGAACCCATAGAAGTTGTTAGACAGTTTAGGAGAGGCCTTTGTTTGCGGTTGTTGTGGTATGTTTGTCATACTATGAAGTCTAGTTAATTAGAGAAGTTTTTCCAGTGTGATTTCTGTTGTAATAGATTTAAATAAATGCTCTTTCATAGAAATAACAATTAAAATAGAAAATAAATAATACTTTTAAAAAAACCACCACAATGTCAAACGGAAACAAAACCTCTCCCACAACCAATGAGATTAATAATAGCGAGATTGGATACTGTAAATTTAAAAAGGATGGACTGAAAAGTACTTGTGGGATTATGTGACATATGCAGCTGCAGCTGTCATCAGCGTGCTTGCCCTGTCATATGATCGAGCTCGGTAAGAATTCGAAATAAACTCGAGCTGAGATTGAAATCTGTTCAAACCTGCGGTCAAGGTTGAGGTCGTTTTGATAAGCTTTGCTTAAACAGTTAGCCTCGATTAAAGTTCGTAAAAGCTCGAGTTCAAACTTGACAAGCTCGCTTAAACAATAACAATAAATACTACTTAAAGAGAAAACAATAATAAATAATATTTATCCAACAAAAATGATCTCAACGAGTCTTATCGAGCATGGGATTTGGATAAAGCTTGAGTTTGACTCATTTAACTTTAACTTGAGTAACTCAGCAATCTCCATCTTCACTCCTGCATTTAGCTCAACTTTGTCGTCCCTAGTAACTTGCATGAAGACCCCGGCCAAGTAATTTGACCTTACACACAGATGCAGCGGTAACATTTCTTGCGTTTTCAGTTCTAACCATATGCTTTAAACTTACCAGACGGTCATTTGTTTGTTGACAGCTTTTGATTGCTTCACCGCATTAAAAGGGAGTCTTTGCCTGATCTTGTGTCAGCTGAAGTCTTTGGGCTGCTATTTAAAAAATCAGTACTACTACCCTAGAGGAAATTTTAAAACTCCACTACTAGTGACAATCATTGCACACAGTTCAGTATTGAACTCGGCTTCTCTTGCAATGCTTCCTTTTCACTACTTAGACTATTGGCACTCATGGACCTCTATGTCAGACCTCTATATCATTATCTCTAAAAGATTCCCTTCTTTACAGTCTCGTTCTCCACACTCGTTCACCTCTATATCACACCTCTATATCAATTTTTACCAATTTTATTCCTTTCTTCTTCTTAAATTTATTTTTTCTCTTCTTTTATTCCTCTTCCATTTCCCTCTCTCCTCATAGCGGTCACGCCATATATGGCGCGGTGCTGCACACATCGCCAGTTTAGCGAGACCTTTAGAGGTCCCGCTGCGGCAAGCGCGCCCCGGTAAACGGCCATAGCGTGGCTGATACCGTCGCCGCTGCGCATAGCCTTAGACAGTTCACACTCCTTTACTCTAAATACATAATTTATACTAGTTTATAATGATTTTCATGCTCAAATCAAATTCCTTCTTGTGTAAGATCACATAGATCTAATACTAGACTTACTCGTTAAATTTACCTAGCCCACATTTGTGTGGCTCTGGGAGCGCGTCCCTTGCTGGATTTGACTTCGAGGCACTTAGCTATGGTAACGGGTCAGGTTCGGATCGAGTGAAACAAAAACCCGTCCGAATTGAAAGTGTGGGTGAATTTCCAGATCCGAACCCGCACCCGCGGGTGAAAAATTGCACCCGAAATCGGGTTTATGGTACCAGACGGGTCTGATAAATGTAACAGATGTTTACAAATTAATATTCAAGGTCCTGTGATTTATTTCAAAAACAGAAAAAAAAAACAATAAGAAGGTTCTATTATTCAATCAACAGATTCAGAGCATAAGCACATTCAATCTGAACTCTGCATTGTTCAATCTTAATAGCTCATCAATATTGAATCTTCAATCTGAACAACACGACATGATTTTCAATCATCAGATTCATCAATCTTACTTACATAAATTTTTAATCTTCTAAAAAAAAGACATCCAAAAGAAAAATTTGGAGCAGCAAAAAAAACGAAACAAAAATAGATTGTAGAGCAGATCAGCTCACCCAAACTACAATATTCACTGTCCTCAAACCAAGGCCAGAAGCGAAGGCACATGGGGGCGACCACAGGCACCGAGGTCCGTGGAGATGGCCGCGAGGGCGGTGGCCGAAGGCGGCGGCGGAAGGCCACAGAGGTGACGATGCGGGGGTGGCAGGCTCCGAAGGAATCCAGCGGCAGCAGGAATCGGCTGAAGGTTGGCGCCGACACTCGACGAGATCCAAGCGACGGGATCAAGAGGGGCGGTGGCTGCGAGATCTCGATGACCAGGAACGGGAGACGGAGGCAAGAAAGGGAACGGGAGACGGGACTCGTCTGGTGGGGCGGAGTAGTGGACAAGCGGTATTGCGGCTAGGGTTACCGGGAACTGGGATCCGATGATTTTGTACGTGGCTATTGGGCCGGAGCGCTCCGCCCTGGGCTATACTGGGCCAAATGATTTTGATAAAGTTTCGAGCGCCCAACAGTTGGTACTCGCGGGTGAAAAAATAAATCTGAATCCGCGAAATATCGGATCGGGTGCAGGTCTGACCAAGTATAAAATTGCACTCGAATCCCCACCCACCTGATACCAAACCAGATGGAGACCCGAACCTGCGGGTCTCATTGCCATTCCTAGAGGCACTTAAGTAGCTAGGAGGACTTGCTATATGCACATCTCGCGCTTGTTGCACCGTTACATTCTTTTAAGCTGCTGAACACTTTTGAATCACTACACCCACGCTGGTTTTCGTAAAAAATAAGTTTGTGTAGCTCGCCTGCCTTTTTTTATCTTGGTACGTTTTGCCAACCATTCTACTACTTAATATATATTTTTTCTCTAAATATTTTAAAATTTAGTAGGCCTAATTTGTTGTCACAAAAGTGTGATAAAGTTAACCTTAATTAATATTTTAAGGCACACATTGCATAGCCAACTCTAAGATCATCCGCAGAGACATACTGTAAAATTTATAAAATATATATATATTTAGAAAAAGATACTGAAAAAATAGAAAAATAGTATATAGAAGTGTTTTAGAAGACACAGTTTGGATATCCTTAAAAATGGTGAAAATCAGCCTCCTGTGAAAGAGTCCAAAGACCGCTAGCGTGGCTGCGCAGCTTATCCGCACACCATGGGCCCCACATGGCCCCTCTTCTCCTCCATCCCTGCGTGCTGCCGGCCGGCTGCAGCTCGCCTTCTCCCTCGCAGTCCACCCACCCCGCCCCACCAACTCCTCGCCTCCGATGTCCCGCCCCCATCCTCTCCCTGCGCTGCTGCTCCTCCTCCTCCCCGTTCCACTGCTCTCCCAGCCCACCCCCGCCGCCTCGCCGCCGCAATGCGTGCTCAACTTCACCGCGCTGCGCCCCTTCCTCACGCCGCCGCTGCCGACCGACGACGCCTCCCGCTGCGCGCTCGCCACGCAGTCCGTCTCTTTCCTCCTCTCCCTTCACCTCGCCGCCACGGGATCCTTCGTCCTCCCGTCCAACGCCTCCTCCTGCCTTGCCCCGCTCCGCGCCGCGCTCCCCTTCCCGCTCCCTGCAGCCTCCTGCAGCGGGATCTCGGACGGGATCGACGCCCTCCTCGCCGCTCCCAGCTGCGGCAACGTTTCCACGCTCTCCGACTTCGACGCGCTCGTCCCGCCCGCAGCGCGCGCCGACATGGACACCAGGTGCGACCGTGACCTCTCCGCCGTCCCCGACTGCACCGCCTGCACCACCGCCCTCAGCAATGCCGCCGCCGCCGCCTACCTCCAGCCTGGACCCCCTAACTCTGTGAACAACAACGTCACCGGGTGCGTGCAGTACCCCTTCATTTACGCCGGCGCCAAGGCCAGCCCGCACGGCCCCGCTGAGCCGGCCACGGCGTTTTGCCTCTTCCTCCTAAGGGCCAACTCTCCTGCCGCGACCCACTCCGGCACCGCCCCTTGGGTCTACGGCGTCGCGTTCGGGTGCCTCGGGGTGGTGCTGCTTGTCGCCGTTGCCTTCGGCGCCTGCTTGCTCTTGCGGCGAAGACGGTCCCGCGCAGCTGCCACGGCACTGGCAGCTGCCGCGGCGGATGGTAGGAGCAACCGCTCGCAGGCCATGGAGTCCATCAGCGCCAGCACCACGCTCGTCAGGTTCACCTACGACGAGATCAAGGCCGCTACAGGGGGATTTGCCAGGGAGAACATCATCGGCCGTGGCGGCTTCGGGAACGTCTACAAGGGGGTACTCCGCGACAGCACCGAGGTTGCGGTCAAGAGATTCAAGAACTGCTCCGCTGCTGGGGACACCGTCTTTGCACATGAGGTAGAGGTGGTGGCCAGCGTGTGCCACGTCAACCTGGTCGCGCTCCGTGGGTACTGCATTGCCACCACGCAGAGGGAGGGCCACCAGCGGATGATTGTCTGTGACCTGATGCACAATGGCAGCCTCCACGACCATCTGTTCGGCTTGGGGGAGTGCTCGATGGCGTGGCCGGTGAGGCAGAGGATAGCCATCGGTATGGCGAGGGGGCTAGCCTACCTGCACAGTGGCGCACAGCCTGCCATTATCCATAGGGACATCAAAGCGAGTAACATCTTGCTTGATGATGAATTTGAGGCTATGGTGGCAGATTTTGGACTAGCCAAGTTTGCACCGGAGGGGATGACACATGTCAGCACACGAGTTGCTGGAACGCTGGGTTATGTTGCCCCGGAGTATGCACTCTATGGCCAATTGACTGAGAAGAGTGATGTCTATAGCTTTGGAGTCGTGCTTCTTGAGCTTCTGAGCGGTAAGAGAGCATTCATCTCTCTCGGTGAGGGCCAGAGCTTTGTGCTTACTGATTGGGCTTGGTCCTTCGTGCGGAGGGGAAAGACGATAGATGTGATCCAAGAAGGAATGGTTGACCCTGGTCCTATTGAGGTAATGGAAAAGTATGTTCTTGTCGGCGCTTTGTGCACACATCCCCAGCTTCACGCAAGACCAACCATGGAGCAAGCGCTGAAGATACTTGAGGCTGATTCAGCACCAAATCCACTAATTATTCCAGAGAGGCCGCTCCCTGTTGTCGCAAACCTTGGTGAGATTGAGAGGTCAACAAGCGGAAGTGGTTCAGGTCAGCTGTTTAGTCCCTCTGGTTTCCGGTCTTTTATTCGTAGAACTGAGGATACTACTACAGCGTCTTCGAATGAAACATCATGATTTTCTTAGCCAGTTTTTGAAAGTACTTATTAGAAGTTACTGTATATTTCTTTGATAGCTCGGTTTTCTTCTTATTGGATCATGTACATCAGACAACTGTTCTGTATAGCAATTTGTGCTCTGCGCCCGCAGGAAAAACAACGTTTTTGTGTGACAGTTTAATTCATTGAAACATATCGATTGCATTCTCATTGCTACAAAAATATGTGAAGAAGTCTTGCTCCAACGAGTCAGTTATGTCTGTGGCCCTGAAAATGACCATCGTACATAGCAGGGGATCAAAAGACGGTACAACAAAAATATTTCCTATGCCATTCTTAAATGCCTTAACATGGATTTAATTTCTGACGTATTATTTCCATCGTTTCCCTCCGGGCAATTGCTTCTGTTCCATGTATTATCTATTGCACAAAAAGAAGCATATTAGAACAGTATACATATATCTGTTATTTATTCAACAGTAATTGCATAAATTAGTTAGCACAAGAAAATGGCTAGACCTGATGCTCACGCTGGTAGTGACGGAGGAAGGCTCAGGCTTGGGACAGGGCTGTCCGGCCAATTTGTTGGGATGGCCTCATTCAGCATATTGAAGGTATCTTTTCTGTATGGAATGCCTCTATCCAACTTGACACTGAAACAAACATTGGATTGCACAAGTTCATCCAACTCAACCCAACACAAGTCAGGCAACGTTCATCCAACTCAATCCAACACAAGTCAGGCAACCAAACACACTCTTAGCTTCCAACTGGCTGAAAATAACACTGGGACTTATTTTGTGGATAAGAAATTCCGAAACTCAAGGCATCATCCCAGATCAGTTAGATCTTCCCGCCCTTTTGTTGAGACATCAATGATAACTGACCATTCGTAGTGACACGTTGTAAAACAATATTGTATACACTGTAGCGCAGTAGAAGTTTAGAGTATATACTGTGAAAATAGAAGGAGAATAGTGTATATAGTATGCTTTAGAGTACGTTAGTGCGGATGGTCTTATAGTTCGAGATACTAGAGCATACAATTTGGAGGAAAGACAAGTTTTGTGCAGAATATGTGAATGAAATATAGGATAAAAATATCGGAAATGTTCCCCTTCAGGTGCCTTAAGGACCATTTAAGGTGACGATATCTATCTTTAGATTTGCATCAAGATTCTTCTCCCGACTCGTCTTCGCAGAAACCCAACTCCCCGACACCCGTCTCCGGCAGCACACAAAGGGTTCGGGCGGCGCTCGTCCGGCAACTCCCAGATCCGGCGGCGAAGCACTCAAACGGTGGCCCGTGGAGCCTCGACCGTGACGTGCTCGGGCAGCAGCGTGCAGCCACGGTGGCGGAGCATAGCCTAGGCGGTGGACAGGCGCGGCGCGGACGTGGAGCCCCGGCGGCAGCCCAGCGCGACGTGGGCGCGGAGCATGGTGCAGTGGCAGCGTCGCAGCCGGCGTGATCGCCAGAGACGAGGAAGAAGAGGAGTAATTAATTTGTTAAATTGTTAATTGTTATTATGTTTCTAGTAAGGGTCATCTTAATTGTAAAATAACTAAAAATTAATTTTATGTTTGATTAACCTGCATACCTTTTTTTTATTTTTTGTTAATTAATAGAATTAATGGTCAATTACAATAAATAGTAGTTCATGATAGTAATTTGATACTAACTACCATGTGCTTGTAATTTTCTCGGATTTCAGCGCCTAAAATATAGATAGATCCTAAAAATATCTACTAACTATATGATGGATATTACATACTAAGGGCCTGTTTGGCATGGCTCTACTCTTACAGAGAGCAACTCTGCTCTAAAACTCCACAGTGGATCAACTCTGATGGGGAGTTGGAGATGGTTGTTGAGATGTTTGGCCAGAAAATCGTTTTCGGCTCCATAAAAGGAGGGTTTTCAGAGTGCAATGCATTTTTTCCCTTAAGCAGGTTGATTATAGGTATATTGAAAATAATAAAATGTATATGACTATTTTTAGAATCATATCTAAATGATTGCCTTATGTTACAAATTCACTATGTCAGCCCATAACAAAATGCAATTTGCATTCACGTCAGAGAAAAAACACAATATTGCATGTTTAGCTATACAACAGTGGTCGAGCATCATTACAATCGAGCAAATTAACGATAAATAACACCATACACTTGATTGTGTGTTCAGGCACTGGAGATAGGAAAGCGGCAACACCCATGGCAGTGCTCTCTGCTGTTCGATGGGCATCATGGGTGTCGGGGGCGGTGTGACGACGGCGTCAAGGGCGGCGCGCTGACGGACGTCGGGGGAGGCGGGCCGATGAGCGTCGGGGGTGGCGCGGCGACGGGTGTCGGGGGCAGTGGGCCGACGGCGTCGGGGGAGGCGGGCCAACGGGCGTCGGGGGTGGCGCGCTGACGGGAGTCGAGGGTGGCGCGCTGACGGGTGTCGGGGGGCGGCGCGCTGACGGGAGTCTGGGGCGGCGCGCTGATGGGCATCGGGGGTGGCGCGCTAACGGGTGTCGGGGGGCGGCGCGCTGACAGGCATCGGGGGCGGCGCTCGGACGGGCGTCGGGGGATGGCGCACCAAGGGGCGTCTTCGGCGACACGCCGACTGTTGTTGGCGAGTGCGGGGTGCTGCAGGCGATGCTGGGGTGGCGAGGGCGGGCGGTTCTGCGGCGGCGGGTCTTCATTCTCACAAGCGACAGGCAGTAGTGGGCAGATATATCGGGAGAGAAGACTCGGGAATAGAAAATATACCGATTCACTTTGTGTAATGGGTGGCAATGCGGGTAATTAACTTGCAACTCCATATCTACATCCAAATTAGTTGTTTCTTGAGCAAGAAAAGACATAAACTCCGTGGAGTTGGACCCCTTCGTGGAGTTTTAGAGTTGAGGTGTTTGGCTCAATTTTTTTAGCTTTTCTGTGGAGTTCAGCTCTGGAGCCATGCCAAACACCCCCTAACTATATCTTCTTATGTTGCAAATTATATAACTGATTCTATCGTAGTGAAACACGTATTACACATTTCATTGTCACTAATTTGAGATCTGAAGTTGAACAACCGTCTAATTTTACTAGACGTTCCTTAAATAAAATGTTTTGTTAGAAAGCTGTAGAAGAGCTTTTTAATATCTGCTAATTCTCCTGTCTGTTCCTACTAAACTTTTTTAGCCTTGCAGTGTCATACTCCAAAGGATTGTAGAAATACTAAAGGAAATTCAAAGAGCAGCAATAAGCATTTATGCCCATTCGACTACCACGGCATGGATGGTGTTGCTACAATACCGTGCCGCTCCATGAAGATCTATGTATTACGCATAACAAATGGTGGTTCATCCTGAGGCACAGATGCACCTGGCTCTTGGTGTGAGCACTGAGCAGGTTGCATTGCTCTCTTGAAATGTCCTGACAACTGTAGAGGAAGACTCAAACTCTACTTTAGCCTTTCATTTTCTCTTCTGCAGTGCAGCAGTGACATATACGTGTTAGCAAATAATACGTAAACAAGAATGAACACGAGATATAATTTTTATGTGAAAAATCTTTACATGAAAAAAATTAAAAGCACCGATCAGCGATCTTCACTATGATGAGGGTTTATATGATGAGGGTTTACAGTAGAGATTACAATGAGTCCCTCTCTTATCTCTTGCTCTCGGGATTACAATGAGTCTCTCTTATCTCTTGCTCTACCTTAAGTGGTGGGTAACAAAGAAAATAAATCTTCAAAATAAATACAATCGATAATGTGAGAAGACTCCACTTATCATGTCTCCTAGACATCCTCAGCGAGATCAGAATTTGAATCATATTCTAACAAACTCTACCTTGAAACAGATTCCGTCTTGTTGCCAAAAGATCATCAATCAATTCTCTTTAATAATAAATAACACCACGCACCAATAAATCACTAGGATTTAAACTCTAATACCAACTAATCTTGAGCATAGCTCAAACATGTTAGTTGGAACTGACTTTGTCATCATATCGGCGGGATTATAGTGAATATTGATCTTGCACACTTTAATATCACCATGAGCTATAACATCTCGAATAGTGATACCTCACATCAATATATTTCATTCTCTTGTGAAACATCTGATCTTTTATAAGATGAATAGCACTGTGACTATCAATAAATATAGTAGTGCAAGCACTATCTCCAAAAAAACTCAGCATATAAACCTCTAAGCCAAATAGCTTCTTTACAAGCTTGAGAAAAATCCATATATTCAGCTTCATCAGTTGATAAAGCAACAGTATACTACAAACAAGCATTCCAACTAACAACACAACAATCAATGGTTAGAACATAACCTGTGAGAGACATTCGTTTGTCCAAATCTCCAACATAGTTTGAGTCAACATAACCAACAGGCCCATCACCAGATTTTCCAAACTGCAAATAAGCATTAAAAGGATTGCACACGTATCTCAAATTCTATTGAACTGCTTTCCAGTGTTTTCTACCAAATTATCCAGGTATCTACTGACAACATTTAATGTATATGACAAATCAGGGCGAGAGCAAACCATAACATACATCAGAGATCCAACTGTGATAGTATAAAGAACTCTAGACATGTACTCTGTATCATAATACGACTCATGACGTAAAGATGAAGATAATCTGAAATGCGAAGCTAAAGGAGTATTCATTGAATTTACATCATGCATACCGAAACGATGACGGACCTTTTCAATATAACCTTGCTGAGTAAGACATAACTTACCAGCTTGTACCTCTCTAATAATCTCTATGTCAAAAAATTTCTTTGCTGCATTCAAATCCTTCATCTCAAATTCATTACTCAATTTCTGACTGATCTTTTGCAGCAATCAACATATCATTGATATAGAGAACTAAATAAATAGCTGAATCCTCAAGAATCTTCAAATAAACACAACTATCATAAGAGGACCGCTTAAAGTTTTGAGAGAGAATAAAGGAGTCACATCCCTTATACCACTCTCTAGGAGATTGTTTCGAGGCATAAATTGACTTCTTTAACCTACAAACAAGATGTTCCAAGCCTGGAATAATAAGGCCTTAAGGTTGATCTAGTTTTAACATCTGGTTGCTCTAATTCATAATCATGCATAGCAACAATACTAAGTAAACTGCGAATATGCTTCACAACAGAAAGGCATCATTATAGTTAATACATGCAACCTTACTATACCCTTTAGCAACCAACCTTGCATTATACCTTCTTATTGAAACTCCACTTATAAAGAACAAGTTTCTTCTCTTTAGTCAATGGCACTAAATTCCACGTACCATTCTTTTCAAGTGGCTGCATCTCATCTTACATAGCAACAACCTAATTATTGCGGTCCGCGAAAGTGATAGCCTCAGAATAATTAAAAGGTTTTAAACTATCTTCAACATCTTTTGTGCAACTTAAAGCATAAGCAACAACATTGCACTCTCCAATTAACTTCTTTGGTCGAATATGAAGTCTCCTCGACCTGTCAAGTGTAATAGAATGTTATGGAGGCTGCACAACAAGAGAAGAATGTGGGACAACATATGAATCATCATGAATCAGTGCATCTGAGTCATCGATATCTGTTGTATATGACGAATCAATTAAATGCTCCACCTGCACACTAGAGGTATAAGAACTCTAGAAATGAGCTTAATAGACATAGCATTAGTAGTCATAGCAGACTCATTAAAGAAACACTTCTACTATTTATAACTTTTTTTATTCAGGATCTCACAATTTATAACCTTTAACACCAGAACCATAACCAAGAAAAATGCAATTAATAGCTCTAGGCTCCAATTTTCTATTATCAACATGAGCATAAGGACAACAAAAAATCCTCAATTCAAAATATTTTGCTGGAGAAATACTAAATTTGAGTCTTCTTATCAATAGCAATAGATGGTGAATGATTAAGATAACAAGCAGTGAAAGCAGCCTCAACCCAAAAACGTCTATTAAGACTAGCATTAGACAGCATTCAACGGGCCTTAGAGATGATAGTCTAGTTCATACGCTCAGCCACACTATTTTGCTGAGGTGTGTGAGCAACAATGCGATTCTCACAATGCAATGAGACTTACAATAAGAATTAAATTCATTAGAACATAATTTCATCACATTATCAGTACGAAGAACCTTCACCTTTTTATCACTTTGATTCTCCACCATAGTCTTCCACTCTTTAAATACAAAAAATGTTTCTGATTTATGTTTCAATGAAATAAGGTCATACCTTTCTTGAATAATCATCAATTATAGTCAAAATAAAACGAGCACCTCCAATAGATGTATTAGGAGACGATCGCCATAAATTAGAATGCACATAATCAATACCTTCAGTTGTATGAACCGAAGTGTTAAATTTCACCCTCTTGTGTTTGTCAAACACACAATGCTCATACAAGTCCAATTTACTGATGTTTTGCACATCAAGAAGAACTCTCTTGCTCAAAATTATCATACAAAGTTCACTCATATGACCAAGACGCATATGCCATAAACTTGTAGAGTCAGAATCAGGTGACATAAAAGAAACATCAACATTACTAATAAAAGTAGCACCTTGAAGAATATACAAATTTGAGTTTAACAAGTCAACTTTCATGACAACAGGAGAGTCTTTAGTTACTTTCATAATTCCACCACCAACATAATACTTGTAAACTTTGGGATCAAGAGTACTCAAAGAATAAGATTTCTCATCATAGTTGGAACCTACCTCAAATCTATCAATGTCGTGACAATACCATCAGACATCTCAATCTGAACGGATACTATTCCTACTACCTTGTGAGGTGTGTTATCACACATCAAATCAGAACCTCCATCCTGGAAAAATGCATAAGTGGGCGACGCCGGAGCAGTCAGCTCCGGCACCTCCTAGGGGGTCTGCTGTCGATGTTCCTCAACACGATGATGGTGGGCAACATCAGAGCAGCCAGCTCTGGCACCTCCCAGGAGACCTGCCATTGACATTTTTCAACACTGTGATGGTGGGCGATGCCGGATGGTGGGCTTCAATGCATTCAACCAACAGGCCACCGGCTGCCCGCTTCGGTCACGTATCTTAAAAACAAGCCCGACGCCCCTGAAGGGGCCCGCTGATGACAAGTACTCAAGCCCCAACCCCCCACCCCCACCCCCCACCCCCCCCCCCCCCCCCGCGTCACTCTGCTGGGGTCCCGTCAAAGACATCCTGCGATCAAGAGGTAGGCGTGCGCAACGAGTTGGCCATACCTACCAGAGGCCTCTAAGGGGGTTCCACAGGCAGGACGTCAACTGACGAAAATCGGCTATGTAAAATGTGCTATTGTTGGTTCCTAAGAAGCTATCAAAGTCGACAAAGTTCTTCAGGCCCTTACGCTGCTAAGGACCCGAATGAACAAGACGGGAAGCACAAACACGGTCAAGAAGCCAAACATGAATTCAAATTCATTGAGATTTGCAAAATGGCGAGCCTTCGATACAAAAATGTCTCACCTGGGGGACACTGGCTTCAACCGTGACCAAACTGTGCGACGACATGTTTGGCGGCGTCCTCGACATTTGCCTTTGCCGCCTCTTCACGCGTCACAACAGGGTCGTCGATTACCAGCGCTAGAGGTAGATCTGGGTACCAACTCCGGTAGCACACTAGAACATGGGACACCACTGTCTCCGCTACCGCTCTCCCCTCAACCTCTTAATGGCGGGCCAGCTATAGCTCCTGCAGATCAAGCCCCCGTGCGCGATGCTCTGAAGCCTACTCTTGAGCACTGACGTCAAGCTCTAGCAACAGAAGTTCCTGATGTTCCGCTAGGTGCTGCTCCCGATTCCGCGCCAGGCTACTCTCGTAGAGCTCATGCTTTTCGAGGCAGGACTGCAGCCTGTCCCAACCTACCTCAGCCTGAGTCTTCATCTTCTGGGCTACCGCCTCTCTTTCATGGAAAGCGGCTTCTCGCTTGGCAACAATGGCCTCATGGCATCCCAGGGCCTCTCGAAGCTCTTCAAGGGCTTCAAGGCGGGTGTTAGCTACTTGGCCATTCACCTTGGCTTCATCCATAATCTTGCGAGACTGCACGTCCAGAGCATTCGCCAAGCAGCGCCTCAACTCCGGTTCTTCAACCTCCTCCCGCTACCTCTCCCTTGCCTCATTGGTCCTGGAGCTCAACAGGTTCTCCCAGTCTCAAAGGCATTCATCCTCCGCATGCAGGCGTTCACCCTCCGCCTGCAGCTTCTCACACTTCGTGGCGAGGCCACGCTACGCTCGGTGAAGGCCAGACTGCGCCGAGTCAAGGACTTATGAGAGGGATTCTGGTCCTCACGGAGTTTTGGAGGGCCGCCCGGTGATCATGTCAGGCTCCCCCTCCTCCTGCGGCAAGGGTGGTAAGGCCGCCAGCGTCAAGGACTTCACCGACGAAGGCCAAGCAGAAGTTGCAGCACCGCCTGGGGCGGCGACACCACACTGCCCGGAATGCCACCTGCAGGAACAACAGCCTCGGGGGCCAGACCCTTATCTTGTTTAGCGTGCTATGGCACTCCATCCAGCACGACAGCCATGGGAGCTATGTTGCTAGCGCTAGGCGCGGGCGCTGGAGCAACACTCTCCTGGGTTGCCTTTCGGGCCTACTCCGCCGATGCGGCTGTGGCACCCTGAGTTGACTTGGGAGTATTCCCGATCACTATCCCCAACGGCAAGGAAGTCACTAGATCTGACAAAGCCCTGTAGGATAGAGTAAAGGTCTATCAAAACAAGGGAGCATATGGAACAGCGATGCAAGATTCAGTAAAGAATGCCTTACCGACTGTTGACGTTTCCTACACACTACTAACAATTCATTTCTAGCAGTGGTGCCAGAAATGCTTGTTAATAGATTTTAGATTATACATATAAATCCGCAAGCGCACGAAAACTATCAATGTAGCATTTCCTCTCTAAGAGTATCCCCAAAGGGTGTCATTTATATTCTCCCGAAGGAAGGCTAGATGGAAGTAAAACAATCCTCAAGTGGAGAGGCTAGGTTGATCTAGGTAAGATTCTAGCAAGGATGGATAGATGATAAATGGGAGTAGTTTGACACACACAAGAGCATTCTATCCTAAGGGGATAAATGGGGTAAAGAGGGACTAGGCTAAGGGTTAGGTAGAGACTCCTACGATGCTTCTAATGTACATATACATCGCCTAAGTTAGTTCCTAATGATCATGTCATTTATGAATTCTCATGCTAAGTGTATTAACACATGGGGCACGGGTTTACCCCTAGAAATACTAGGACAACTCCTGCCAAGAGTCTGTGGCATGGCTGAACGTGGAGGATTAGAAAGGACAGATAGGGCTGGCACCACCTACTGCCTACCTCTTCAATCCGTGGGTCTACGAGACATTCAACGCTACTCTCTATGCTAGCACCATGATAGCATATTAAGTAATTACCTTAAGAGCCTAGGCACAAGAAATCCTAAGGCAACGAACTAAATCATCATTGAACCAATGTTAATTCATAGCATAAGTGATTCATGTTAACATAATCATGTCATAGGTAATTAGACTATAGTGGGGGTTTGTAGTGTTTATGATGATATAATGATAATAGTATAGCATAATCATAAACAAGAATATGAACAATACGAATATGAACTCCTACCACATACACAGAATCCACAATCAAACAAGAAGCGCTGCATGCAAGTATATGAACAATAGAAGACTAAAGATAACATCTTTATTAAGAATAACGTCACAAATACCAATACGAATATGAGAGCCATACCTCTCCCAATTAGGAATTGGGAAGAGACTTATACTCCTATCCTAATTGGACTGTGGACTAGAGACTCTCCTCTCTACAACCTATACTCCTATAAAACTATGGAGAGTAGTGGATACAATGGATGAATACTCTAGTGGTGTGTGTTGAAGTGAGGGGTCCTATTTATAGCTTGGAGAAGGGTCGGTTCCCGCCACCAAAAGCGCATGAATCAGTCACCCATGACCTCAAGCCAAGGGGATCCAACACGTGGCGTTTGACCGCATTTGGCGCCAGGACCTAGTCGACTGACTAGTGGGGTCGGTCGACCTGGTCTTGGCTCCTTTTGCGGTATGCTTACTCCAGGTCTCTGCCAGGTGGGTCCCATTGATCGATATTGGTGCTACACTGTTGGATGGCCTTAGATTCTTCTATTTGTTGGCTATTTGATCCATGTGGAGCCACATGTCGTCTCTTGATTGGCTGGAATCATATTTTATAGGATCCATCCCCTTGTTTCACTTCAATTATGCATAGAATCCCTGCATTCACTACTTTCTCCAAAGACAAGTGGAAATAGGTTAAATAGAAAGGTGATATGTGCAAGAAATGATATTTCCTTCACATAATTGATTTATATTGACGGGTGAAATTGGTATATAGCAGCTGTCAACACCGACGCCCCCGGAAGGTCCAGCGGGCCTCAAGTGTCAGCAACTCCGAGGCTGTGTGCTCAACCGTCGATACGAAAGGTGGGATCGATCCAACCGGGCCTCACCAGAATCGTGGGCGCTACTGTCGGTACGCATTGGTGTGTCACCACCGACTCCTACCTGGCACGCCAAATGTAAAAATGTTCCTGCGACACTTCCCTCGGACCTGCTATGCGAGCAGCCTGCAGAGGTTCTTGATCGGCGGGGGCTAGTCCTCATGTGAGGCTGCGTGGGTGAGAGATGGTGAGACGATGGTTTTACACTGTTCGGGCCGCCAGAGCGTAACACACTACTCCACTGTGTGAGTTTCATTGATCGTTGTGTATCTGAGTGGTGAAAGTTGTGTGTCTCGTAACGTAAGCTACCCTGTCTTTTATAGTAAGGTCGAGCACTTACAAGTGGGGCCTGGGGCCTGATAGGTGGCCCCGTGACGATCTTATCCTAAAGGTGTGAAGCTTCCCCGATACGTTTCCTCTGGCCGTGGCTTGAAGAGTCATCGGCTTGCTGCCTCGGTCGCCAGTGGCCCACGCGTAGTCGTTGATGATGGCAGGCAATGTCCTGTCCACCTGTCTTGTCGCCGGAAGCTACCCACTTGGCAGAGTGGGGGTAGGCCTGCGGCGTATTCACTGCGATGTGATTGGGTGCATTTGTACCTGTTAGTTGGCATCCGCCGCATCGTGCATCGGGAGAGGGTGCGTGTCTTCAATGCTTGATTTAGACAGAGCATGCTGCCCCTTTACTCCTGCAACCCGCCGTCAAAGACAAGTTGCAGGACACATGGCAGCACGGAAGCAAGCCTCTGTGGTGGAGGTTGGGTCCTGTATTGCGGGCCACATAGCAGCCCTGGAGCCCATCTCCGAGGCGAGCTAGGGGTCCTGGACGGCAGGAAACATGGTGGAGCCGGAGCCTGCTTCCTAGGGAGGGGGCCGGCCTGGTGTTCCAGGCCACATGGCAGCACCTGAGCCCACTCCTATGGAGGAGTGGGGTCCCATCCCGTTGGGCATGTGACGAGCTCGGGAGCTCGTCTCTTTGGGGGATCTAGGTCCCGTCTTTAGGTCCATGTGTCAGCCTCAGAGCCCGCACCTGAGGAGACCGACGGTCCGGGCCTGCTTGACACGTGGCGCCTCTGGACCCTGCCTCAACGGGGAGGCAGGGTGCCTAGGAGCTTTTAGCTTGTGCGCAAGGGTACCCAGTCTGGTGGGTACTGACGGTTACCTTCATAATTCCACCTCCCACAGAATACTTGTAACCATTGAGATCAAGAGTACTCAAAGAAATAAGATTTCTCATCATAGTTGGAACCTACCTCAAATCTATCAATGTCCTGATAATACCATCAAACATCTTAATCTGAATGGATCCTATTCCTACTACCTTGTGAGGTTTGTTATCACCCATCAAAACAGAACTTCCGTCTTGGACAAATTCATAAGTGGAGAACCAATCTCTATTAATACAAATATGAAATGTGCAGGTGGATTCAAGAATTCATTCATCATTAATTTTAGCACATCCAACAAAAGAAACGAGAACATCACCATTAGATTTGCTATCAGAAGATACAATAGAGGTACTACCATCATCATTGGATTTATTTGTGGACTTTTAAGCAGCCTTTTTCTTTTTTCTTCCCGCAGCTTGTAACATTTAGAGATGTCATGATTATCCCTCTTGCAATATTGCAAAATGTTTCTTTAACTTTGGATTTAGAGCAGTATCTCTGACCACCCAAACTTTTATTTGATTTCTTCTCCGTTCACCCAGGGACAAACAAACCTTCTCCATTAGAACTGGCAGCAAAATCACTAGAGACTATATGTTTCCCTTTTCTTTAGCATGCAAAGTATAATAAACCTCTTGAAAAGTTAGAGTATCATGATTTTATAATATAATGTCTCCAAAATGTGCTAGGTCCAAAATGATCTACTTGAAAGCCAGAACATGAGAGAACATTGAACGACCCTCTTGCAACTTGTAAGTAAACAATTTCATCTTCAAATGCATCTTGCTGGTTAGATCCTTAGATATGTAAATTGATTCCAGCTTGAGCCATAAAGCAATAGCAATTTTCTGTTCCAAAACCTCTTGCAAAATATTATTAGATAAATGTAGATGAATTTGTGAAAGAGTCTTACGATCACGATGCTTTTCATCATCGGTCCAATTTTTTGCTTCTTGGAGAAGCCACCAAACGCATCATCTAGATCAGTATGTGCTAATATTGCTCGCATCTTGACTTGCCACAGAGTAAACCATGTATCACGATCCAGCAACAGAATATCATACTTGAGAGAAGCCATGTCACACCATGAGGCCATGAGTTAGAGCACGCCACCGCTAGCGGGCACCCTGCCTATGGTACACTTGAACGAATAATGAGTCATTGCCATGCTTGAGCACAATAAAAGTTTTATCAACATTGCCAATGGTAAACCCCTTTTCAAGTAAGAATGTTTTTAACCTATCATACCATGCTCTAGGGGCTTGTTTGAGACCGTACAATGCTTTGGACAGTTTATAAACATGATTAGAAAAATCTGGATTTTCAAAACCCGGTGGTTGTTTGACATAAACCTCCTCATCTATGTAGCCATTAAGAAAAGAACTTTTAACATCCATTTGATATATATTAAAAACTTTAGATGCAGCAAAAGCCAACAAAATTCTTATGGTTTCTAATCTAGCAATAGGAGCAAAAGTTTCATCAAAATCTAGACCTTCAACTTGAGTGAAACATTGAGCAACCAACCTAGCCTTATTCCTAACCACAACCCCATCCTCACTTTGTTTATTTTTAAACACCCATTTAGTTCCAATTAAAGTGTGACCTTGAGGTGGAGGTACAAGTTTTCAAACATTATTTCTTTCAAATTTTCTAACTCTTCTTGCATGGCAATAATCCAAGATTCATTAGTGAGTGTGTGTGATATATCTTTGGGTTCAAAAGAAGCAACAAAAGCAGAATGAGCATGAGAGTTTGGATCGCAAAACCTGGACCGTGTGACTCGTTCGTGCAAGCTTCCAATAATTTGTTGTGGAGGATGACTTTTGAGAACCCGGAGGGGAGTGGACACTCCACAAGCTTCTTGTTCTTCATGTTCATCACAAATCGATGAGCTTGTGACTTGAGGAGGATCCGGACCAGCAATGGTGGTCGTCGGTGCTGGGTGTGAATCAAAATCAGGAGCTGGAACAAAGTCATTAGCTGCTGAATTTTCGGGCAGCAGCACCACTTCTTCCTCATCTTCAACGAAAATGCTCTCCCCCTACGGATATGGATCCGGACCTGCAATGTTTGAGCTACTACATGTGCTAGCTTCATCAAAAGACACCTGACAAGTCTCCACAATTTTGTTAGTGTCAAGTAAAAGCACACGGTAGCCTCCAGTATGACATGGATAACCAAGAAACATGCCATCAATGGATCCATGTTCAGATTTATCAAGATTACCATGTTTCTTAACAAAGCATTTGCAACCAAAGACCCGAAAGTGTGTAACATCAGGCCTATGTCCAAAACGGAGCTCGTATGGTGTTTTACCTAGCTTAGCGCGCAAGAAAACACGATTTGAGACATAACAAGCAGTTGCAATCGCATCAACCCAAAATTTCCTAGGAGTTTGATATTCATCAAGCATAGTCCTAGCCATTTCAACTAAGGTTCTCTTCTTTCTTTCTACAACACCGTTTTGTTGAGGTACATATGGTGAAGAAAATTGATGATCTATTCCATTTTCAGCACAAAAGTGATCGAAAGATTGATTTTTAAGTTCAGTTCCATTATCACTTCTAATTGCTTTTAAAGATCTTGGGTGATCAATTGATAATCTAAGAAATAAAGTTCTAAAGTGACTAAAAGCTTCATTATTATATACCATAAATTAAACCTAAGGGTATCTAGAATAATCATCAACAATCACAAGAACATACCATTTACCTCCGAAGGATTGAACACGCGAAGGTCCTACAGTGTCAAGGTGCAAAAGTTGACCCGGTTCAGTTGTCATGATTATTGTGAGAGGAGTATGTGAACCTGCAACCATCTTAGCATGTCTACCAGAAGAGCACACAATTTCTTTGTCCCCTTTAAGCTTAGGCAGCCCACGTATGCGATCAAGAGCACTAACACGCGTTAGATGATCAAAGCCTACGTGACCAAGTCTACGATGCCAAAAATATAAGTCTTTTGAATCATTAGCAACTATACACCTATGCTTAGAGGAAGATATATCAAAATCAGCTCTAAAAACTCTTCCAAACCGTGACATGTTAAAAATAAGCTCACTGTTTGAATTTACAACTTTGCAGCAATTTTTAGTGAAAATAATTTCCAGATTTTCATCTAGCAGTTTTGAAACAGAAAGCAAGTTGTATTTCAAATTTTTAACAAGCGCCACATCCTTGAAATTGTAGTGATAATTTTCTCTATCCGAACCCTTAGCAATTATAGGAGTTGAAGAATTATCGGCAAAAGTAACATTCTCTACACGTGACACAAAAGAGAGAGTGGAGAACCATTCTTTGTTACCGGTCATGTGGCATGAGCATCCTGAATCCACAATCCAAATGTTCTCCTTCCTCAAGCGTGTAACCTACATAGAAGCACAATACGTCATCGACTCAATACTGGGGTTAGTCAAAAGGCATTTAGGAATTCAGTACCGAGTCACACGATGTCCAGCAGGAATAACACGCGAAAGCTGAGATAAAACAATAGGTTTATGAGCCAAAGCTCGAGGATTTTTGTACCCAACTACTGTACTACGAGATGTTACATGTGTAGCACGACAAACAGTAGGTTTGGAAGCAAACTTTGCATGTTTTCGACTCATTACAATAGATTGCATGTTCCTATCATTCGGTTTATCAAGTGCATCAAATTTTGCATGAAAGTTATGAGATCTAGCAATCATTCTTTCCTTTTTCTATTGTTTAGCTAGTATATAACAAAAATCTATGACATGACCATCTCTACCATAGTTGTTACAATGAAATTTAACTTTGTGTTCATGTATAGATGAGCAAGCAACATTTTTATTTGAAACCGAATGAGACAACACTCCTGCAGATTTGAAAACCACTTCTTTTTGTTTAGGAACTGTTTGAATCAAACCACTTTCTAATGACTTTACAATTTTAGGTGGATGTGCCTTAGCATGAGCATGAGAATCAAAACCTAAAACAGTTTTATCATTCAAGACTTGGAAGAATTCAGCAGCAAGTTTAGGTTCTTATTCCCATTAGAAAACCGATCTAATGTCCTATGCATGTCATCAAGTTTATTGGACATATCAAGGCAACTTTCACACGAAGTTTTTCCTTTTAATTTGCAATTGGAATATTATTTAACTTCATGAGAACATAAAGCATTGTTCAACATAGATATTTCATTCATAGCAGCTTGTAGTTTCTTATCAAGATCATCACAAGTAGAACAATGCAAATCAATTGTAGAACAACTAGCATCTTTCAAGTTTTTATCATTAAGTGCAGCAAGCTCTCTGTTCTTTTCAATTTCTAACTCAAGTTTATCAACTGTGGAGGTGTGCACACTTCTTAATGAGGACAATTGTTCATATATTAAATCACATGAGGAACAAGAATCATCACTAGGAATCAACGATTTTAAATGATTAATTTCAGATTCTAGTGACTCAGTTTTAAAAACATTGTCCCTAATCTTTTTGTCCTTTTTCTTAACTATAATAGTGGCACGAGAAATAGCATCACACATTTCTTCGCAAGTAGGAAATACCTCTTCATTGTCACTGTTGTGTTCTGCATCATCCATACTTGATCTTGATTTTCCCGCCATGAAGCACAAGTTTGCCATATCATCTTCATCTTCGTCACTTCCAATGTCCACGTCGCTTGAGCCACGTTCTTCGAGTGCAGAGATAAAACTGCTCACCAATTGAGGTCCTGTAAAACCCTTCTTTTCTTCTTATCGTTTGTAGAGGAGTGCTTCGTCCTTGTTTGCTTTTCATCCCGGGAAGTAGGACCTGAAAGGTTAGGGCAATCTGAATGAAAATGTCCTGTCTTACCACATTCGAAACATCGTTGAGGTCCGGAGCTTCCTCTCCTTCTAGTTCTCACATTTTGCAATGCTTTTGAGAACCTAGTAGAAAGAAGTACTAGCTCCTCCTCTGGAAACTCCTCAATCTGTTCAAGGGTTAGAGAGGACAACAAAGCAGGTGTACCACAAGATGAAAATTGGCCGGAGATAGGCATATCGCGTTGAGAAACAAATGCAAGAGACTTGTTGGGGTTCTTACGTGAAATTATATCAATTTCATGAGTTTTCAATTTAGAATAAAAAACATCTAATATAAGTGTACTCATGGCAGTAGATTCACGAATAGATGTGACTTTCATCTCCCAAATTGACATGTCTAATGCACTTAGTAATTTCCTAACATTTTCAGCATCTGAAAAATTAACATTGACACTACGCAAGTTGCTGAGAATTTTGTTAAAACAAGCAAAGAAATTGTCAATTGACTCACCGGGTTGCATCTCAAAACGCATGTATTCCTTTTTGAACATATCTTGTTTTACCTCCTTGATCGTGTTAGATCCTTCGTGGTAGTTGCAAAGTTATTTCCACACATCGTATGCAGATCGTAGGTGTGCAACACGGTCGAAGTTGCTTTGAGTTAATCCTTGTATGATTAAGTTCCAAGCCTTGTTGTTGTTGTCGACATCTCTCAGATTTGTAGCTATAACTTGATCGTTTGACGGCACTTCGTAAGGCTTGTACACCTTCTCCCATATTGTGAAGCCTTGCGCCTAGATGAAGGCTTCCATACGTGCCTTCCAAACCTAAAAATCAATACCACTAAAGACACAAGGTTTTGCGGAGTATTTCTCCATGATGATTAGTCAAAAGACGTGCAAATCAGAAAGATTAGAGCACCGTGGCTCTGATACCAATTGTAGGATTGAAGAGGACGTGAAAAGCTACCAGAGGGGGGGTGAATGGTAGATTAAAACTTTTTTAGCGGAAGCAATGAAAACCCCTTGGCAGAAAAACGATCTGTTAAAGAAATCGTGTGTAAGACTAATCTAAACGTGTTTCACCATGAAAAAGTAATAGATATCAGAGAGAATCAAGTCACAAAGACGACACAATAAGAATCACTCAAATTCGTCAAGAGGAACTCAAGTTATGTTCGAATGATCGAACAAAGGTCAATCTGTTCTACGGAGCAAAAAACAGGTCTGTAATACTGCAAAGAAACTCGTGTAGATCAAAAACCACAAATCCAATGACCGTGAAATTTTGACAGATGATAGATAATAAAGTTGTGAAGACATCCCAAAATGAATCACGTCAATTGGATCTATAAAACTCGAGTTATGATAAAACCACCGAAGAAAGGTAGTACTGTGCAGAAACTCAACGAGAAAGACTTGAAGAAAACAAGTCGGACAAACAAGGCACAAAAGTTCCTTTAAACTACAAATTTTATTCAATAGAACACAAGAGGAACAACCCCAAAGTCGTGCACAAGGAGCTCTGGCCTCCCTTGCTTATATAACCAGACCGAAGGCCAACTCAACTCAAATGAGGACTCTAATCCTAATCAAATCACGAATCGAAACTTTCCATAGCTACTCAAGATCGTCCTATTCGCAGATAGAAACAGTCTCGAGACTTCCTAACAAACCGGGAACATATCCCACATTCCCAAACCAACTCATCTTCGTGTCCCACATGAAAACTACCATAACTAACTCGATACTTTCCATACCGAGTCATAACCGACTCCGCCACAGCCGAAGTCATCATCCGATATGATTCGATCCTTCCAACCAAATCTTTCCTTCCTTAGCCCATCTTCGGAACCATGTTGTCACGTCATGCACTGCATGCATACGTGCGAACACCTTCCTTCCACGTCCAGTAACCTTCATATGAACTGCCCTTGATTCAATCATCCTGCGCGACCTCCTGACCCGCTCAACCACAATTCCTCCTGAATTTGGTTGATGGAACCTCATCTCCTCCCTGAGACTAGTCCAAAGGATCCTGTCTCCAGCCATGATTTGAACTCAACGAACACATGCACATGAACAAACAACCAATTCGTACGAACCCAAGTCCGTGACTTGACTCAAGTTAGTTCCGAACACAACACCTTACTGAGCACCTCACATAAGCATGTCGCAAAGCATAGCAAAACGATATCAATCATATCAACCAAAATGCACCAAAAACTTAGCAAATGAATACTAAACAATCTTTTCTACAATGTAAAGCAATTTTGAAACATTTCACAGTAAAAGCAGGAACATTGCGATCAAGCTCCAAATCTTGCCAAAGCTAACGGGAGCTTGAGCAGAAGCTTACCAAAGCTAGTACAACCCAGCGCCGGAGCTTACCAAAGCTAGTACAACCTAGCACCGGAGCTTACCCAAGCTAGTACAACCTAGCGCCGGAGCTTACCAAAGCTAGTACAACCTAGCACCGAGCCTACCAAAGCTAGTACAACCTAGCACTGGAGTTTACCAAAGCTGGTCGGAACTAGTCAACCCAAAAGCCGGATCTAGAAAAACATGTCAGAGCTAACCAACATAAGTCAGACCTAGAAAAACATATCGGAGCCTAACAAAGACATGTCAGAGCTATCAAAGACATGCCAGAACTAAAGACAAAGCTTACTGGAGCTACCCAAAAACATGTTGGACCTTGACAAAGCAAGTCGGAACTATTGTCAAACCTTGCAGAAGCTCGGAGCCAGAGTTGGACCTTGCTAAAAAGGGTGTTTTGGCAGAACTTTAGAACTTATATCATCAAAGTCAATGTATTTAGTACAAGCCAATGTATTCAACACACATAGGTCTCACACAAGCCAAGAAGTCAAACTCAAATTCAGATTCATTAAGGAATATTTACAAAGGGGCGAATCCTGGATACAAAAATGTGCTGCCAGCCTCAGTCCCTAGCGAATTGCATAATGACATGTTTGGCGGAATTCTTGACCTCTGCCGCTGCTGTCTCCTCGCGCTCTTGAATGGGACCTTAAAAAACTGGCTCCAGTGGCAGATATGGGTAACGGCTCCGGTAGCACACCAGGACATGGGATGCCACTGTCTATGCCACCGCCCTACCCTAGGCTTCCAGATGCTGAGTCAGCTAATGCTCTTGCAAATCGATCTCCTAGGCGCGGCCCTCCATCATGCACTCCCGGGCATGGATGTCGAGATCACGCAGGAGAAGTTCCTGATGCTCAGCTGAGTGCTGCGCCCGATCCTGCACCAAGTCCCTCTCCTAGAGCTCAAGATCTTCAAGGCGGGACTGCAACCTGTCCCGATCTGCCTCAGCCCGAGCCATCATCTCCTGAGCCGCCACCTCTTGCACAGTGACAACAACGTCCTGCTCAGCAGCAGCAGCTTCGCAACAATCTAGGGCCTCTCGACCCTCCTTCAGAGCGGGCAGGTGGGCATCAGTTGTGTCATTGGTGTGACACCTAGTTCCGAAAATGAACCAAGTGAACGCATATGTGTGCCCAGGACGTTCAACACACATACACAAGTGCATTCACAAAAGGATATACAGAAAATTTCCACAGAACAGGATTCATTAAGCACTTTTATTACACAATTCATTATATCCTCGAATACACGCTCTAACGAATATGAATGACAAGTTTGAACTAATGTAGCAGAAATAAACTAAATAAGCAAACTAAGCAGCATAAGCATAAGGGTATAACACAACTCCAATCAACACCACAGGCAAAGCTGACGGTAGACATGGCCTAGAACTTGGCATTATCATCATTATACTCCCAATCCTGACCTACAACTGTTGGTGGGGGAATTGCAAGAGTGAGTACATGTCGTACGCAACAAGTGTGGAAATTATGACATGCAGTTGATTCAAATGATGACAACAATAAAGACTAAGTGCTGAAAAGTACATCAAAACATTTGAAAGCAATATAATTTATGTATGTGAGTAAACCCATCATAAACCAAGTAGTTACCATAATACAAGTCCCCTCTTGTGCCATTCGGATCCCAGGGAGTCTCACCATCCATATCCAAACCCAATCCGACTCCCCTTCCCCAGTGCGCCAAATGATCCATACAATACTAGCAATACCCTAATTAATCAGCTGCACTGCACCCATACTTGGCCTCGTGGTGGCACTATTGTCCTGGCTTATTCATCTAAAGCAAGCAAACCACCATAACATCCAACTCAATCCACATACCATGCTTGCTTAGATCACCCATTACCATATCATATTGACCAGTTTATATTAATTATAATCTCATTAATGCATAATTATATGTGTAGTGTTGTTTTCCCATCCTAATTAATTAAGTGAAGCAAAAAGGTAAAAAGCCCTTCTCGACTCTCTACCATGAAATCTAGGTGACAAGGGTGGTTAAACTAAGCTAGTAAACTTCCTATCATAGGATTCCCATCAAATTCACACAGGCATGCAATTTTGCAAATAAAACATTTATCTAAGAAACAGGATCAATATGTTCAAGGACACTTGCCTTGCTTTTGGGCTTGGTTTGGATCAAAGACTTCAAACTCCTGGTGGTGGAGATCCTCCGCAGCACTCTTTAGTGCAAATCCATCTAAACCGCACAATAAACATACAAGACAAGAATCACAATCAATAAGTGCACATATATTACTCAATATGTCATGACATGCATGATTAATGCAAATGCAAAGTAAAACTTTTTAATGATGTTTACTAACTAGTTCTAATAGTTTTTAACAAGTTTTGACAAGTTTGGAATTGATTCAAATCAATTTAGATTTAATTCAGCAGGGAACAAATCGCAAAATCGGACTAGTCCGCTGCAGGGCCAGACTAGTCCGTCCTTCGCAGGAACAGCAAACTAGGGTTTTCTAGATTGACGTGAATTTGGAGAAATGGGGTTGAATCAAAGTGAGAAAGAGGAAGTAGAAGGTGTACCAAGTGTTTAGAACTCCAATGAATCAAGGGTTTTGGAGGCAACACTTGGATCTTGGTGATCTAGGGTTGATGAAGAGCTTGATGGTGGATTGTTAATGGAGAACAAAAACTTGGTGGAGATCTTGATCCTCTTTCGTTTCCTCCTCTTCTTCTTCTTGCTCAGGATCTCCTTCTCCCTTCTTGATGGTGTCTCTCCACGAACAAGGATTTGTGGACTTCAATTGAGCCAAAAGGATGTAAAATCAAGGGGTGGGGTTGCTTATATAGAGGTGGAGGCTAAGGTTTGATGGAATTCGAGTTTAAGATGGGTAGAGGCCGGTTTGGGGTCCCACATGGGCTCCAAAAAGAGTTAAACACGACGTCTTTAGGCCCACTTAAGGCAAAACCCAAAAACACGTTGTGAAACAAAAGATCAACTCAGACTCGCGATTTTTCGGACAAGTCCGAAGATTGACATAAGCAAAAACGGACAAGTCCAGACTTTATCGGACAAGTCTGAACTTGGTCACAAGGAAATCAGACGAGTCTGGCCAAAACCAGACAAGTCTAATTTTAGTCAGAGGGAAAATAGACAAGTCTACTAGAATATCGGACAAGTCTAGGGACTTAGCAAAATTTCAAGGATTCCTGGAATACCGTACTAGTTCGCAATGGACCGGACAAGTCCGAAACCATACAGAGACAAAAACCGGAATAGTCCGCATGAAAACGGACATGTCCGAGTGAGGTCAGAGAGAAATCGGACTAGTCTGCACCAAAAACGGACTAGTCCGCACTCCTCAAAACTTTTGAGTGCAATTTTGCTCTAAATTCATTTTAAACTTGTTCCTTTTTAGGTTGCTTAATGTTAAATATGTATTAGAATGTATGCAATGCATGATGCATGAAAATGAGGGTCTTACAAACCTACCCTCCTTAAAATGAATCTCACCCTCAAGATTCGACACGAAAGAGAAGAGATAGTGAAATTCCTTCTTGAGATCATCTTCCAGCTCCCAAGTTGCCTCTGATTCTGTGTGATGCTTCCATTGAACTTTACACCATCTAATAAGCTTGTTCCTTGTGACTCCCTCCTTGGTTTCTAGGATTTTGACCGATTGTTCAGCATACATCAAATCTGTCTCTAATTCCAATTCTTCCATTGGCACTTGTTCCTCCGACACCCTTAAACACTTTTTGAGCTGGAAAACATGAGATACATCATGAACATCCGATAAGTGTGCTGGAATCTCCAACTTATATGCTACTTCTCCTCTTTTGTCCAAAATCTTGAATGGCCCAATGTATCGAGGTGCTAGCTTGCCTCTTATGTTAAACCTCTGATGGCCTCTCATTGGTGACACCTTGGGGTAAACAAAATCTCCAATTTCAAAGGATAATTTCCTTCTCCTATTGTCCGCATAGCCTTTTTGTCTTGATTGAGCAGCTCTCAAGTTTTCACAAATAGTCTGAACTTGCTTTTCAGCTTCTAGTAACACATTCGGACCAAATACTTGAGTCCCTCCTGTCTCATTCCAGAACAAAGGTGTCCTACACTTCCTTTCGTAAAGTGCTTCATATGGTGACATCTTCAAACTTGCTTGGTAACTATGTTGTATGAAAACTTTGCATATGGCGAGCTCTTGTCCCAACTCTTCCCATGCTTCAAAGCACAAGCTCTTAGCATATCCTCCAAAATCTGATTGGTCCTCTCAGTTTGTCCATCCATTTGAGGTGATATGCTTAGCTGAAATTCAACCTTGTTCCCAATGCTTCATGCAATTTTAGCCAAAACCTGGAGGAAAATTGAGAACCTATATCCGAAACTATCCTCTTTGGAACTCCATGTCAGCACACAATATGCTGCATATATAGGTCTACCAGTTGTATTGCAGTATACTTGGTCTTGACAGGGATGAAGTGAGCTGACTTGGTCAAACGATCTACAATAACCAAAATTGAGTCATAACTGGACGGGGTACGCAATAAACCCCTTATAAAATCCATACCAATTCCTTCCCACTTCCACATCAGAATCTTTAATGGCTGCAATAATCCAACTGGTCTTTGGTGTTCCGTCTTGACTCGTTGGCACACATCACACAATGCTACATATTCAGCTATGCCCTTTTCATGCTACCCCACCAATAACATGTCTTCAAGTCCTTGTACATCTTCGTACAACCGGGATGAATTGAGTATGGTGAGTCGTGTGCCTCTTTTAGTATTGTCTCTCGGATTTGCTTATCATTGGGCACAACAATAAATTTTCCAAGCCATAACGTACCATGATCATCCTCATCAAACCTGAACTCTCTCCCCTCTTGGGTCCTTCCCTTGATTTCTTGGATTTCCTCATCCTTTGTTTGACCCTCTCAAATTTCTTGCTCCAAGGTCAAATGTAACTCCATTATTCCCATCTCATTCACAAATCCGACATTCAACCACTCAAACTCCTTGCATAACTCGGATGGCAACTCTCGAACCGTGAGTTGGTGACTTACTCCTTTCCATCTCAAAGCATCAGCCATGACATTAGCCTTCCCTGGATGATAGTTGATTCCCGCATCATAATCCTTGATGAGCGCCAACCATCTTCGTTGCCTCAAATTCAGATCCGTCTGTGTGAATATGTACTTAAGACTCTTATGATCCGTTTAAATTTCACACCTATGTCCAAGGATATAGTGTCTCCAAATCTTCAATGCATGTACCATGGCTGCAAGTTCCAAATCATGGGTTGGGTAATTCTGCTCACGTTTCTTCAATTGTCTCGATGCGTAGGCAACCACTTGACCTTCTTGCATCAATACACATCCAAGTCCTTGTCTTGATGCATCACAATAAATATCAGAACTTTTGCTCACATCCGGCAAAACCAAAACTGGGGCTGTTGTTAACATTTTGTTCAACTCCTCAAAACTTTCTTGACAAGCTTGAGTCCATTGGAAAGCCTTCCCATTCATCAACATCTCGGTCATGGGCTTGGCTATCTTGGAAAAGTCCTTGATAAATCGATGGTAATATCCAGCCATTCCAAGAAAACTCCAGATCTCCTTTACATTCTATGGGGGTTCCCATTTCAGCACGTTCCTCACTTTTCCTGGGTCAACCGATACTCGTCCTCCCGAGATGATACGACCCAAAAATGACACCTCTTTCAACCAAAACTGGCACTTGCTGAATTTGGCGTACTATTGATGCTCCCTCAATTTCTACAATGTAAGCCTCAAGTGTTCCTCATGCTCCTCCTCGCTTCTCAAGTAGATCATAATATCATCAATGAACACCACAACAAACTTATCCAAGTACTCCATGAAGACCTTATTCATGAGGTACATAAAATACGCAGGCGCATTTGTCAATCCAAAAGACATCACAGTGTACTCATAGGATCCATACCATGTCCGAAAAGCTGTCTTGGGTATGTCCGATGGTGTAATCTTCATTTGAAAGTATCCCGACCTCAAATCAATCTTGGGGAAGACACAAGCACCCTTCATCTCATCAGACAAGTCTTCTATGTGTGGCAAGGTGTACTTGTTCTTGATGGTCACCTCATTGAGAGTTTGGTAATCCACACACATCCTTTGCTATCCATCCTTCTTATCCTAAAAAAGAATGGGCACTCCCCAAGGTGAAGAGCTTGGGCGAATGAAACCTTTCTCTAGTTGCTCTTGCATTTGCTTCTTGAGCTCCGCTAACTCCTTAGGAGGCATCTTATATGGCCTCTTAGCTATCGGTGCTGTTCCAGGTATTAAATCAATAACGAACTCAATGTCTCGGTCAGGTGGCATACCTGGCAACTCGTCCGGAAACACATCCAAAATCCACACACCACTGGAATCTCCTCAATTGCGACATCGTCTAGGTGATTTAGCTCCAATTGCTTCGTGGCATGTTGAGATGCTTCAAACTCTACGGTGATCCCTTCCTCATTGGTCAACTTCACCATCTTTATGGCACACTCAATGACTCCATTATGCTTCATCAATCAGTCCATACCAAGTATAATGTCCAATCCTTGAGAATCCAAAACAATGCGGCTGGCAAAGAAGTCTACCCCCCTTATTCTAAGGCTTACTTTTGGACATACTATATTTGTCCCCATCTCTCCTCTAGGAGACTTAACCAATAGAGTAAACTTCATATGAGAGATAGGCAAACTATACTCGGCAACATATTTTGATGTAATGAATGAATTCGATGCTCCATAATCAAATAATATAGTCGCCGGGTTGGAGTTTGTGAGAAACATACCGATGACCATGTCATCCGCTTGTTGAGCATCTTCCGTAGAGACATGGTTCATGTTGCCATGAGAAAAATTCTGCTATCCACGGTTTCCTTACGGTTGTCCTCCATTGGGTCTTGGGTTTTGTCTTTGAGCATTGCTTCCTTGACCAAGGCCTGACTTAGGACATTGATGTGCAAAGTGTCCCGCTTCTCCACAAGTATAACACTTCCTATCAGCACTGGAATTTGGACGGACTTGATTCTGCGCATTGGCACCAGGAAAGTTGGCACGACGTGCATAAGGCATTGGAGGCATATGTGCTTGCATGATAGGGCGCTGCTGCACAAACTGAGCTGGGCGCGGTGCATAACTAGGGCGCTGTACTAGAGTGGAAGAGCTGTAATAAGGCACATTGGGTGGCGCAAAGTGAGGGCGCACATTACTTCCTTGTTGCTGTCCTTGATATGGCGCCTTCCTCTTGTTATCTAGCTCCATCACACGGACATTGTTCTTTACAACAATTGCTTTCTCCACTAGCTTCTGAAAGTTGGCATAATTACAATTCAGCAATTGCACTTGGATCTCATTGTTCAAGCCCCTCATGAACACGTATTGCTTCCGGCTGTCCCGGCTCACATCCTCAGGCGCATACCTTGAAAGTTGAGTGAATTTGTTGAGATATTCACCCACACTCGATCTTCCTTGCCTCAGGTTCTCAAATTCTTGCCTCCTCAAAATCATAACACCCTCGGGCACATAATGAGAACGAAAGTTCACCTTGAATTCAGCCCAAGTAATCCTCTCTTGATTCTCATGGGCGTTGCATAGCGAATCCCACCAATCGGCAGTTGCTCCAACAAGTTGATGAGATGCAAATAGCACTTTGTCCCAGTCACTGCATTGGACTATTGCAAGTTTCTTCTCCACGGACTTGAGCCAATCATCAGCATCCATAGGGTCAGCAACTTGAGCAAAAGTCGGTGGCCTAGTCCTCATAAACTCTCCCAATCTGTGATGAGGTGATGGGGGTGGCGGTGGAGGCATGTGAGGCTGATTGTTGTTGTTGTTGCCAGCGTGCAGTTGTCCCATAGTCTATATCATGGTCTGCATGAGCTGGTTCTGCATTGCTAGTAGCTACTCAAGGTTGATAGCTCCTTGGGCAGGTCCTTGTCCATTATTGTTCTGAGGTGCTCCATTGTTCTCCTCCCCATCATTGCCATCCCTCTGGTTGCGAGTCCTCACCATCTGAAGAAAAGCAAGAGAGAAGAATTAGAAAGCGTCCCCAACTATATGCATCATGAGGTATAAAACTAAGCAACTACATATACTTGCCTATATGGACATGGCAATGCTAAAGCATCTCACAATCCTCTACTAAGCACACAAGCAGCAATACATAGCAAACAACACACCAAGCAAAAACTCATTGATTCCTGAGTGCTCCTATGTGCTCTAAAGTGTCCATTCTATCTAGCCTACGTCCTATAGTCACCCTGTGGCTCTGATACCAATTTGTGACCCCCGGTTCCGAAAATGAACCAAGTGAACGCATATGTGTGCCCAAGACGTTCAACACACATACACTAGTGCATTCACAAAAGGATATACAGAAATTTCCACATAACAAGATTAATTAAGAACTTTTATTACACAATTTATTATATCATCAAATACAATCTCTAATGAATATGAATGACAAGTTTGAACTAATGCAGCGGAAATAAACTAAGTAAGCAATCTAAGCAGCTAAGCAGCATAAGCATAAGGGTATACCGCAGCTCCAATTGACACCACAGGAAAATCTGACGGTAGACACGGCCTAGAACTCCGCATTATCATAGTCATACTCCCAATCCTGACCTGCAGCTATTGGTGGAGGAATTGCTAGGGTGGGTACATGTCGTACTTAGCAAGTGTGGAAAGTATGATATGTGGCTGATTCAAATGATGACAATAATAAAGGCTAAGTGCTGAAAAGTACATCAAAACATTTGAAAAGCAATATAATGTATGTATGTGAGTAAACCCATCATAAACCAAGTAGTTACCATAATACAAGTCCATATTTCATTACCATCATCATTATATCAGATTTCACCTTTCCCATTAACCATATCCAATACCATAATTGAATCCATAACCAGCCATAACCATATTGCCAACCATAACCAGTACCAACCATCCCAAATCCCAAGTTTTCCCTCTAATCATGGAAGTTGCCCAGGTGCTCATAACTGGGAGCACGACTATCATGATAGTTTTAAGACTCTGTAGAGTTTGTACCACTTTACCCATGTGTTTGTGATTTCATGACCCGTCGACGACTAAAGGAAACCTCCATTATGCCAAAACACTACCATAGGTGTATGGACAAGAGATCACAAAATAGCCTTTACGAAGGGATTACCAGCATGTACGGACCCAAAGAGGTTTCACCGGTGGCGATGTCTCCAACTGAGCACATCTTCAACCAAGGGCCCCCTATTGTGCCATTCGTATCCCAGGGAGTCCCGCCAACCATATACAAACCCAATCCGACTCCCTTTCCCCAGTGCGCCAAATGATCCATGCAATACTAGCAATACCCTAATTAATCTGCTACGCCACACCCATACTTGGCCTCGTAGTGGCACTGTTGCCCTAGCTTATTCTCGCATGAACCGATCCTTAGATCTAAAGCAAGCAAACCACCATAGCATCCAACCCAATCCACATACCATGCTTGGTTAGATCACCCATTACCATATCATATTGACCATTTCATATTAATCATAATCTCATTAATGCATAATTATATGTGTAGTGTTGTTTTCCCATCCCAATTAATTAAGCGAAGCAAAAAGGTAAAAGCCCTTCCTGACTCTCTACCATGAAATCCAGGTGACAAGGGTGGTTAAACAAAGCTAGTAAACTTCCTATCACAGGATTCCCATCAAATTGACACAAGCATGCAGTTTTGCAAACAAAACATTTATTTAAGAAATAGGATCAATATGTTCAAGGATACTTGCATTGCTTTTGGGCTTGGTTTGGATCAAAGACTTCAAACTTCTGGTGCTGGATATCCTCCGTAGCACTCTCGAGCGCAAATCCATCTAAACCGCGCAATAAACATACAAGAGAAGAATCACAATCAATAAGTGCACTTATATTACTTAATATGTCATGACATGCATGATTAATGCAAATGCAAAGTAAAACTTGTTAATAAGTTGTTAATGATGTTTAGTAACTAGTTCTAATAGTTTTAACAAGTTTGGACAGGTTTGGATTTGGTTCAAATCAATTTAGATTTAATTCAGCAAGAAACATATCACAAAATCAGACTAGTCCGCTGCAGGGTCGGACTAGTCCGCCCTTCGCAAGAATAGCAAACTAGGGTTTTCTAGATCGAAGTGAATTTGGAGAAACGGGGTTGAATACACGTGAGAAAGAGGAAGTAGAAGGTGTACCAGGTGTTTAGAACTCCAATGAATCAAGGGTTTTGGAGGCAACACTTGGATCTTGGTGATCTAGGGTTGATGAAGAACTTGATGGTGGATTGTTGATGAAGAACGAAAACTGGGTGAAGATCTTGATCCTCTTTCGTTTCCTCCTCTTCTTCTTGCTCGGGATCTCCTTCTCCCTCCTTGATGGTGGCTCTCCACGAACAAGGGTTTTGTGGACTTCAATTAAGGCAAAAGGATGTCAAGTCAAGGGGTGGGGTTGCTTATATAGAGGTGGAGGCTAGGGTTTGATGGAATTCGAGTTTAAGATGGGTAGAGGCCTGTTTGGGTTCCCACATGGGCTCCAAAAAGAGTTAGGCACGACGTCCTTAGGCCCACTTAAGGTAAAACCCAAAAACACATCGTGAAACAAAAGATCAACTCGGAATTGTGATTTTCCGGACAAGTCCGAGAAAGGGCCAGACTAGTCCAAAGATTGACAGAAGTGAAAACGGACAATTTCGGACTTTATAGGACAAGTCCAAAACTATACAGAGGCAAAAAATGGAATAGTCCGCATGAAAACGGACTTGTCCGAGCGAGGTTAGTGAGAAATCAGACTAGTCCGCACTCCTCAGAACTTTTGAGTGCGATTTTACTGTAAATTCATTTTAAACTTGTTCCTTTTTATGTTGCTTTATGTTAAACATGTATTAGAATGTATGCAATGCATGATGCATGAAATTGAGGGTGTTACAATTGGCCACCTTGGTGTCGGCCAGGATCTTCTGGGACATTGTGTTTAGGGCCTTCACCAAGCGGTGCCTCAGCTTCAGCTCCTTGCTCTCCTTCTAGTACTTCGCCTTCGCCTCGACGATCCTGCACCTCAGAAGGTCATCCCAGCCTTAAAGGCACTCGCCCTTAGCACAAAACTTCTCCCATTCGGCGGCGAGAGCCCCCTGCGCCCGACAGAGGCTGGATTGTACCAGGAAGATGTTGGACTGCGTTGAGTCCATGATCTCGGAGAGGAGCTCTGGCTGCATCGAAGGTATAGAAGGCCGCTCGGCGATCATCTCGAGGACCTCTTCCTCCCGAAGCGACGAAGGCGAGGCCACCAGTACCGGAGATCATGTCCTCGGAGGATGAGCAGAAGTGGCGGTGCAGCTCAAAGCAGCAGCGTCACCATCGCCCAAGGAGTCGCCTGCCGGATCAGCAGCAGCGAAGGCCAAGCCCTCAGCTCCCTGAGCCGGCCCCGACATTTCCTCTGGCGCAACGGCCGAAGGTGCCTCCGACACGACAGTCGGAGATGCAGCCGGAGAGGCTTCACTTCTCGCACGAGGTACAAACGCCGAATAAGCGCCCTCCTGAGCAGGCTTGGCTGTCTGCTCCACCGGTGCAGCCGTAGCCTCCTGGGCAAACTTCAAAGCGCTCTGGGGCACTACCCCCGGCGGTAAGGGTGTCACAACAGCTGATGTGGCCCTGCAAATCAAAACCATGGCCTGAACAATCATCAAAAAATAGGCGAGATAATGAAGCAAACATTGGTAAGAATGCCTTACTGACGTCCACGGAAGCTCCAACAGGCCTCCACCTTTGGTGGCCCTGAAGTCGCAGGCCCTGACGACAACGTGGCAGGTGAGGTCGCCCTAGCCGGGCCTCCACTAAATCCACCAGCGATGACGCCACCCTGCATCAACATACCTCCACTGGCTCCAATGGAGCCACTCTCGGAGCCTCCTCCCGAGCTGCCGCTGATGTCGACCTAAGGCCTCTTGGCCTGAGGCTCCGTAGGCATAATGCTCCCAGAGCCCCCTGTGGAACCTTGAACTGCGCCAGCGGTGGGGATGCTGAACGATGTGCCGACCACAGACGTCGGTGAAGCCACCGCTTGACAGACTGATCCTCACCTTGAATAGTCGCCGACACCAAATGCTGAGGAGGGGCGCGCCAGAGGACATTGACTCGGGGCGAAGGCCACCTGTGGCAGCGCCTTCAGCGGCGATCAAGGGCGTTGCTCCTTCACGACCTCAACCACCAACGACTTCCCCATTCTCGTGTCAGGGACTGGAGCCTTTCCCTTGCCTACATCGGGGACCAGCGTCTTGCTCTTCCCTCTGATGGAGGGTGCGTCTTCCGCCCTTGAAGCTTCAGAGCCTAGAGTAGGTGCCTACTCCTGTGGAAGGTTGACGATGGCCACCCCAGAACTCTCGTCACCTACCTGCCGCGGTGCACCGAGCACGCCCAGGTTTGGCATCTCCTTCAGAATCTTCGTTCGAAGGACCCAATCCATGCAAAGCGGTGGGCAAGACCGCGGGAAGACGAAGACGTCTTGCGACAGAAGGTCGTCTCACGCCTTGGACATTGCATCGAGCACCTCTTGTGGGGTCGACTCTGTGTCACAGCCCCGTACCACCCAGGTGTCGTCCTGTGGCGTGAAGTAAAGCCATGCAGGACGACAATGATGCTGGAGGGGAGCCAAGCATTGACGAACGAAGTTCGCCATCACCTTCAGCTCCGACAGGCCATGATTCGCCAAGAATTGGGTCCTCTCCATCACCGGGGTGTAGGCCTGCTCCAACTTCGGCTGCTCCTCCCAGGTCTCCTTTCTGAGTATCGTCCATCTGGTGGGCATGACCATGCGATCGTGGGCGTCGAACTGTATGATCACCTAGGTCTCTCTTCCAATCGGCCCACTTCGCTGAGGAGAGCAGGGTGATGTACTTGAAGGGGTTGTTGGCCCGATGCTGGAAGCAGTAGCCGTCGAGGAAGTTGGCTTTGTTCTTCTTCCTAGTCCGCCTCAGCACGAAGAACTGTCGGAACACCGACACAGACGGGAACAACCCGATGAACATCTCGCAGAAGCGCGAGAACACAACCACCACCACCAGAGAGTTCAGCGACAAGTGGTGAAGCTGGAGCCCGAGGACCTCCATGAGTGTCACCAGGAAGGAGAAAACGGTAGAAACAAACTCGTAGTACGCATACGCCTGGAAGAAGACGATCTCCTTCTCCCCCAACTTATGAGGTAGGGGGCCCGACGGATCAGATCCCATCGCTCCTCGTCCTCCCAGCCGAGCAAGTGCCTCATGAGCGCTACGTCAACTATGCGAGAAGGAGGCAACGTTGAGTTCATTGGGGCTGGAGTCGAGAATCATGAAGGTGGGAATAGAGTGGGTGCACAAGGAGGAAGACGAAGGGTCGAACATTGGGGAGTGCATAACGAAGAACCACCTTTGCTCCCAAAGGTTTCCTTTTAACTCCCCGTTAGGCGTTTGAGCGCACCGGGCATATTGCTTGGGGTCAAAACTTGCTGCTCAATCCATTGCATCCCTAATGGCAGGGCCCAGGCCCCGTGTCAGAGAGATTGGCCTTAAGGGGCATCAACCCGAGAAGGCAACCCAATGGTTCCCATAAAGGCAGGAGTAGAAGGAGCTGAAGTGCAGCAGCTGCATTGGGAGCCGTCACTGTAAAAAAACTGCATCAAGCAAAGATCCCATCACCGCGAGCCCTCAACCAGAGAGGGATGCATGGCCACAACGGCAGAGGTGTACACCGCTTCAGCTGATCAATACAAAATTAAAAGGCCGCACAGGAAGGCAAGATAGGGCTCCACCCTCGGGCTCGTCGCCTCCCCCCAAGGTGGATCCAGGGGCCACTGTCGGTACCCGGCATACCAGTTACCCTCGCGCATAAGCTAGAGTTACCTAGGTACCCTGACTTCTGCACAAGCAGGGTCTGAGGGTGCCACGTGTTCAGAAGACCCGGACCCATCAGCCTCAAATACAGGGTCTAGGGTACCTGTAAGAGACCCTGAAGAAGAGTTCAACTCCCCCTCGGAGACGAGCTCCCAGGCAGCCACGTGACAAGCAGGTAAGGATCCCTCTCCCCCATGAGACAGGGCTCTAGAGCTACCACGTGGTCCGAGGCATCAGACGGGTCACCTCCCGTATAGGTGGGCTCTGGCGCTGCCACATGTCCCGCAGCCCTAGAGTCCCCGCTCTACTTAGGAGCGGGTTACGGGGCTGCCACGAGGTTTGTAAGACGGGACTTGACCCCCTCCGCGGAGGTGATCTCCCGAGCTGCCACGTGTTCCCTGAGACGGTACCTGACCTCCTCCATAGAGAAATGAGCTCTCGATTTGTCACGTAGATTAGCCACTTGCCCTGAACATAGAGTTGCGGGAGTTAAGAGGGCAGTGCGCCTTGTCCCTATCAAGGATTGAAGATATGCGGCTTCCTTAGACGCATGGCGCGATGCACGCCTAATGTTAGGTACCGCTACGATCAATTGCATCACAGTGAAGATGGTGCAAGCCTATCCCAGTCCGCCAAGTGGGTAGCTTACAACGACAGAGACAGTTGGACGGGACATCCTCTGCCATTGTCAGCAATGGTGCATGGGCTACTGACGACTCAGGCAGCAAGTCAGCGAGTCTACAAGACCACGGTCAGAGCAAGCTTATGCAAGAAGCCTTAGATCTTTAGGATAATATCGCCCCAAGACCACTTGTTGGTCCCCGAATCCCACTTGTAAGGTGTCCAGCCTTGTCTATAAAAGAACCGGACCACCACCATTGCAAAGGACCCAACATCGAATCCCCGATACACACACACTAGCAATACAATCCACCGTGGAGTAGGGTGTTACGCTCCTTGCAGCCCGAACCACTTAAAAACCACCGTCTCATATACTCTCATACGTGCGTACACTTGATTGAGGCCTAAGCCCTGCCGAACAAGAACCTCCGCGGGCTGCTCCTTAGCAGATCTAGGGGAAGTGTCGCATTAACACTTTGCCAACTAGATTTAGACACTTTTCCTAAGTTTAACAAACAAAGTTTTTGGCAAGACATAACTGGTGACGTCAGGTGTAGTGCACCTAGTAATAGCCACTTGCACAACCCCACGTTATGCTTCATACATAGATGTGTGGCTGTGACAATGTTCCCTAGAGGAGATGTAAGGATAGTGCATGATGATGAGCTAAAAATTCTATTTTCCATGATTAAAAAGATAAAAGTTGCACCAGTTATTGCCATGATGACATAATGGTTAGATTACATTCCAAGGGTAGGGCCAATTGAATGTACTTCATTGATTACCCACATTGCTACTAGGGTAGGAGCACTAGAATATTCTTCATTTGAGTATATTGAAAACGAAAGAGAATTAATGGATGAAGATTATTTAGTGCAAGGAAATACCCTTTAAGCATGATCAAGATGGCTCTTTGATATTTTATTATCCCAGCTTTGTCAATGAAATTCGGTTACCTAACCCGGTTGATCATTTGTACAAATGCTGGAGGCTAACCATTGACCTACTTCCCATTGAGGAAGCCGAAAGAAGTAATGTCTCTGGCAGGGAAACTAGAAGCCACACTGTGAGACCTATGTGTGTTGAATACATTGGCTTTGACAATAAAAGTTTGAATGCTACCAAAACATCTTTTTAGCAAGGTCCGACAATAGGTCCGACTTTCTTTGTCTAGGCCGGACATGTTTTTGGATAGCTCCGGTGAGCTTTGTCTTTAGCTTCGGCATGTATTTGATAGCTCCGGCATGTCGTTGTTAAGCTCTGATATGTTTTGATAGGTACGACTTATGTTGGTTAGCTCCGACATGTTTTTCTAGCTCTGGCTTTTGGGTTGACTAGTTTTGACCAGCTTTGGTAAGCTTCGGCGCTAGGTTGTACTAGCTTTGGTAAGCTCCGGCTCAAGCTCCAGTTAGCTTTGGCAAGATTCAGAGCTTGATCGCAATGTTCCTATTTTTACTATGAAATGTTTCGAACTTGCTTTACATTGTTTGGAAAGATTGCTTAGTATTCTTTTACTAAGTTTTTGGTGTGTTTTGGTAGTTATGGTTGATATCATTTTGCTATGGTTTGCAACATGCTTATGTGAGGTGCTCACATAATATGTTGTAGTTTTGGAACTAACGAGAGTCAAGTCGAGGACTTGTGCTTGGAAGTATTGGTTGTTTGTTCATGTGCAGGTGTTGCTTGAGTTCAAGACATGGCTGGTGACGGGATCCATTGAACTAGTCTTAGGGAGAAGATGAGGTTCAACAACCAAGTTCAGGAGGAATTGTGGTTGAGTTGATCGGGAGGTTGCGCGGCATGTTTGAATCAAGAACAATGCATATGACGGTATCGTGGACATCGTTGGAAGATGTTTGCACGTATGCAAGGAGTGCATGGATGTGGCTACATGGTTCCGAGGTGTGATGAAGAGATGTGGACGTAAAGAATTGGTCGGAAGGTCCAACCGACTAGGTTATGGATTCAAGCTGCGGCTGAGTCGTGTTTGACTCAAATATGGAAAGATTTGAGTTGGTTATGATAAAATTTCGTGTGGGTAACGAATTTGAGTTGTTTTAGGAATATGGGATACGTTCCTAATGTGTTTGGAAGTCTTAAGATTGCTTCTATCTATGTATAGAAGAGTCCTAAGCAGTTATGGAAAGTTTCGATTCGTGATTTGAGTAGGATTAGAGTCCTAGTTGAGATTGGGTTGGCCTAAGGGCAGGTTATATAAGCAAGGGAGGCCAGAGCTCGTGGGATAAGACTTTGGGGCTGTTCCTCTTGTGTTCTATTGAATAAAATTCGTAGTTGAAAGGAACTTTTGTGCCTTGTTTGTCCGACTTGTTCCAGGCAAGTTTTTCTCGTCGAGTTTCTGCACAGCACTACCTTTCTTCGGTGGTTTTATCATAACTCGAGTTTTACAGATCCAATTGATGTGATTCTTTTTGGGTTGTCTTCACAACTTGATTATATATCATCTGTCAAAATTGCACGGTCATTGTATTTGTTGTTTCTGATCTACACGAGTTTCTTCGCAGCATTCCAAAACTGTTTTTCTCGGGTAGGACAGATTGATCTTTGTTCGATCTTTCAATCGTAACTTGAGTTTCTCTCAATGGATTTGAGTGATTCTTGTTGTGTCGTCTTCGTTACTGAGTTCTCTATGATATCTATCACTTTTATCATGGTGAAACACGTTTAGATTAGTCTCACACATGATTTCTTTAACATATTGTTTTTCTGCCAAAGGGGTTGGGATGTAATTGTTTCCGCTGCGTAAGATTGTTTAAATCTACCATTCACCCCCCTCTGGTAGCTTTTCATGTGCTCTTCGATCCTACAATTGGTATCATAGCCACTGTGCTCTAATCATTATGATTTGCATGTGTTTTTGACTAATCATCATGAAGAAATACTCCGCCAAACCTTGAGTGTTTGTTGGTATTGATTTTCAGGTTTGGAAGGCACGCATGGAGGCTTTCATCCAGGCGCAAGGCTTTGCAATATGGGAGAAGGTGTACAAGCCTTACGAAGTGCAGTCAAACGATCAAGTTACAGCTACAAATCTGAGAGATGTTGACAATAACAACAAGGCTCAGAACTTGATCATACAAGGATTAACTCAAAGCGACTTCACCCGTGTTGCACACCTCCGATCTTCATACGATGTGTGGAATGCACTTTGTGACTACCACGAAAGATCCAACACGATCAAGGAGGTAAGGCAAGACATGTTCAAGAAAGAATACATGCACTTCGAGATGTAACCCGTTGAGTCTATTGATGACCTTTTTGCTCGCTTTAATAAAATTCTCAGCAACTTGCGTAGTGTCAATGTTAATTTTTCAGATGCTGAAAATGCTAGGCAATTGTTAAGTGCATTAGATATGTCAATTTGGGAGATGAAAGTCACATCTATTTGTGAATCTACTGTCATGAGTACACTTACTTTATATGTGCTATATTCCAAGTTAAAAACTCATGAAATTGACATAATATCACGTAAGAACCCCAACAAGTCTATTGCTTTTGTTTCTAAGTGCGACATGCCTAGCTCCAGTCAATCTTTATCTTGTGGTACACTTGCTTTGTTGTTCTCTCTAACCCTTGAACAGATTGAAGAGTTTCCAGGGGAGGAGCTAGTACTTCTCTCTACTAGGTTCTCAAAAGCATTGCAAAATGTGAGAACTAGAAGGAGAGGAAGCTCTGAACCTCAACGATGTTTCGAATGTGGTAAGACAGGACATTTTCATTCAGATTGCCCTAACCTTTCAGGTCCTACTTCCCGGGATGAAAAGCAAACAAGGACGAAGCACTCCTATACATTTGATTTGCATTGTTCTGCTAGTGATGATCTTGATAAGAAACTACAAGATGCTATGAATGAAATTTCTATATTGAACAATGCTTTACGTTCTCATGAAATTAAATATTGTTCCAATTGCAAATTAAAAGGAAAAACTTCATGTGAAAACTGCCTTGATCTGTCCAATAAACTTGATAACATGCAGATGACATTAGATCGGTTTTGCTATGGGAATAAGAACCTAAACTTGCTGCTGAATCCTTCCAAGTCTTGCAATGATAAAACTGGTTTAGCTTTTGATTCTCATGCTCATGCTAAGGCACATCCACCTAAAATTATAAAGTCATTAGGAAGTGGTTTGATTCAAACAGTTCCTAAACAAAAAGAAATGGTTTTCAAATCTGCAGGAGTGTTGTCTCATTCGATTTCAAATAAAAATGTTGCTTGCTCATCTATACATGAACATAAAATTAAATTTCATTGTACCTACTGTGGTAGAGATGGTCATGTCATAGATTTTTGTTATAGACTAGCTAAACAACATAAAAATGAAAGAATGATTGCTAGATCTCATAACTTTCATGCAAAATTTGCTACACTTGCTAAACCGAATGATAGGAACATGCAATCTGCTGTAATGAATCGAAAACATGCAAAGGTTGCTCTGAAACATATTGTTTTTGTGCTACACATGTAACATCTCGTAAGACAATAGCTGGGTACAAAAATCCTCAAGCTTTGTCTCATAAACCTGCTGTTTTATCTCAGCTCTCGCGTGTTATTCTTGCTGGTATTGAGTCATCAACGTATTGTGCTTCTATGTAGGTTACACGCTTGAGGAAGGAGAGCATTTGGATTGTGGATTCAGGTTGCTCACGCCACATGACCGGTAACAAAGAATGGTTCTCCTCCCTCTCTTTTTTGTCACGTGTAGAGAATGTTACTTTTGCCGATAATTCTTCAACTCCTATAATTGCTAAGGGTTTGATTAGAGTAAATAATGACTACACTTTGAAGGATGTGGCACTTGTTAAAAATTTGAAATCAACTTGCTTTCTGTTTCACAACTGCTAGATGAAAATTTGGAAATTATTTTCACTAAAAATTGCTGCAAAGTTGTAAATTCAAATAGTGAGCTTATTTTTAACATGTCTCGGTTTGGAAGAGTTTTTAAAGCTGATTTTGATATGTCTTCCTCTAAGCATAGGTTTCTAGTTGCTAATGATTCAAAGGACTTATATTTTTGGCATCGTAGACTTGGTCACGTAGGCTTTGATCATCTAACGCGTGTTAGTGCTCTTGATCGCATACGTGGGCTGCCTAAGCTTAAAGGGGACAAAGGAATTATGTGCTCTTCTTATAGACATGCTAAGATGGTGTCAGGTTCACATACCCCTCTCACAATGATCATGAAAACTGAACCGGGTCAATTTTTGCACTTTGACACCGTAGGCACGTGTTCAATCCTTCGGAAGTAAATGGTATGTTCTTGTGATTGTTGATGTTTATTCTAGATACTCTTGGGTTTATTTTATGGCATCAAAGAATGAAGCTTTTATTCACTTTAGAACTTTATTTCTTAGATTATCAATTTATCACCCAGAATCTTTAAAAGCAATTAGAAGTGATAACAGAACCGAATTTAAAAATCAATCTTTTAATCGCTTTTGTGCTGAAAATGGAATAGATCACCAATTTTCTTCACCATATGTACCTCAACGAAATGGTGTTGTAGAAAGAAAGAACAGAACCTTAGTTGAGATGGCTAGGACTATGCTTGATGAATATCAAACTCCTAGGAAATTTTGGGCTGATGCGATTGCAACTGCTTGTTATGTCTAAAATCGTGTTTTCTTGCGCGCTAAGATAGGTAAAACACCATATGAGCTCCGGTTTGGACATAGGCCTAGTGTTACACATTTTTGGGTCTTTGGTTGCAAATGCTTTGTTAAGAAACATGGTAATCTTGATAAATTTGAACCTAGATCCATTGATGGCATGTTTCTTGGTTATCCATCTCATACTAGAGGCTACTGTGTGCTTTTACTTAACACTAACAAAACTGTGAAGACTTGTGAAGTGTCTTTTGATGAAGCTAGCATAGGTACTAGCTCAAACATTGCAGGTCCAGATCCATATCCGCAGGGGGAGAGCATTTTCGTTGAAGATGAGGAAGAGGTGGAGCTGCTCCCCGAAAATTAAGCAGCTAATGACATTGTTCCAGCTCCTGATTTTGATTCACAGCCAGCACCAACGACCACCATTGCTGGTCCAGATACTCCTCAAGTCACAAGCTCATCGATTTGTGATGATCATAAAGAAGAAGAAGCTTGTGAAGTGTCCACTCACCTCCGGGTTCTTGAAAGTCATAATCCATGACAAATTATTGGAAGCTTGCACGAACGAGCCACACGGTCCAGGTTTTGCGATCCAAACTCTCATGCTCTTTCTGCTTTTGTTGCTTCTTTTGAACCCAAAGATATGTCACATGCACTCACTAATGAATCTTGGATTATTGCTATGCAAGAAGAGTTAGAAAATTTTGAAAGAAATAATGTTTGGAAACTTGTACCTCCACCTCAAGGTCACACTTTAATTGGAACCAAATGGGTGTTTAAAAATAAACAAAGTGAGGATGGGGTTGTGGTTAGGAATAAGGCTAGGTTGGTTGCTCAAGGTTTCACTCAAGTTGAAGGTCTAGATTTTGATGAAACTTTTGCTCCTGTTGCTAGATTAGAAGCCATAAGAATTTTGTTAGCTTTTGCTGCATCTAAAGGTTTTAAGCTATATCAAATGGATGTTAAATGCTTTTCTTAATGGCTACATAGATGCGGAGGTTTATGTCAAACAACCACCGGGTTTTGAAAATCTAGATTTTCCTAATCATGTTTACAAACTGTCCAAAGCCTTGTATGGTCTCATACAAGCCCCTACAACATGGTATGACAGGTTAAAAACATTCTTACTTGAAAAGGGGTTTACCATGGGCAAGGTCGATAAAACTCTTTTTGTGCTTAAGCATGCCAATGACTCATTATTTGTTCAAGTGTATGTGGATGATATTATCTTTGGTTGTGCTTCTCATGATCTCGTGTCCAAGTTTTCAGCTATGATGAGTTCAGAATTTGAGATGAGTATGATGGGAGAACTCACATACTTTTGGGGCTGCAAATCAAGCAAACCAAGGAGGGTACCTTTGTGCATCAAATGAAGTATACAAAAGACCTCCTAAGGTGCTTCAACAAGGACAAAAGCAAGCCTCTTCAGACACCAATGAGAACAGCAACAACACTTAGACTTGATGAAGATGGTGAACCCGTGGATCAAAAAGAATATAGAAGCATGGTCGGATCACTTTTGTACCTCACGACATCAAGACCGAACATACAATTCAGCGTATGTATTTGTGCACGGTTTCAAGCCTCCCCATACGCTTCACATCGTCAAGCCCTCAAAAGGATTCTCAGGTACTTACATGAAAGTCAAGAATTTGACATTTTTCTTCCTTCTTCCTCAACCGTTACTTTGAAAGCCTTTTCCGATGCTGATTTTGGGGGTTGTAGGATTGATAGGAAAAGTACTTTGGGTGCTTGTCATTTTCTTGGTAATTCACTTGTTGCTTGGTCCTCTAGAAAATAAAACTCAGTTGCACAATCCACAGCTCGATCTGAATATGTAGCCGCTGCTAGTGCTTGCTCACAAATTCTTTGGATTGTTCAAACATTAAAGGACTATGGGGTTGATCTAGATAGCGTTCCACTGTTTGGTGATAACACTAGTGCCATTTGCATTGCTAAAAACCCCGTGCAACATTCTAGCACTAAGCACATTGATATTAGGTATCACTTTCTCCATGATAATGTTGAAAAAGGAAATATTGTGCTTCACCATGCAGATACCGAACAACATTTGGCTGACATTTTTACAAAACATTTGGATTTCACTCGTTTTTGTTTTATTCGTAGTGAAATAGGGGTTATGCATCCTCATGGCTTAAATTGAGGGGGAGTTTTCAAACTTGAGAAGTCTATGTGTGAATCAGAAATTAAAATAATAAGAGCATAGTATTTCATACATATATGACTTTGTGATTCCTTTTACATACTGAAAGTTCTTACTACATTACTTGTGTTATACATTTTATAGTTTTTGCCATGTCTAGTAATTGGAATAATAACTTACACTAAATCTGGTCATGGTCGAACTTTCTTGCTGTTTCGAACTTGTTGCATGCTCACAAGTGCTTTTATTCATAAATAATTAATCAAGTAATCAACTCACATGTTGAGTTTTTATGATCAAATAAAAATGAGAAAAGATCATGAGAATATGCATGCATCACACTTCTTCTTTAGAGATGGCTTATCATTGCACAAAGATATGAACTTGGAAGAAGTTGTGTATGACTAAAATCATGTCCTTAAGCTTCTGATTGTCAAATGACATAGGCTTGGCTTGGTTGGTTAGAATAAGGTAGATGTGGCATATAATCTCTTGCAAATATCATATGATCTAAATTTGTGCTTTGAAAAACAATAAAATGCAGCAACAAGTGTCATGCTTTCAGGTATTGAAATAGTTAAGTTTGTGAGATCATAACTTGCTTAAATTGAAAATTACATTTGATCTCTAGCATGGCTTACACAACTATATGTATCTTATTGATGTGATAGTGTAAGTTACTTAATAGTATGACTTGGATGAGCTTTGTTTTATATGTATATGTTATAATATGCTCATAATAATTAAAATTTCTCTTTTGTACCTTGCTGAATACATTGTCAAAGGGGGAGAGATAATAGATAATATGTGAACTTTTAAAGATAAGTATGCAAGGGGGAGAAATTGATTACACATTGAACATATTCACAATTGTTTTGGCACGATTCTTCTCAGGGGGAGAATTTATTTTTTCTTCTTATTTTGTTTCTATTTTACAAAGGTGGAGAAATTGTTTTTAAAACTTTTAATGTGAATAAGACAATGTTTGGATTTTAGGTGGTGTTGCCAATGCATTCATCAAGGGGGAGATTGTGAAGCCTATGTGTGCTGAATACATTGGCTTTGACAATAAAAGTTTTGAATGCTGCCAAAACATATTTTTAGTAAGGTCCAACAATAGGTCCGACTTTCTTTGTCTAGGTTGGACATGTTTTTGGATAGCTCCGGTGAGCTTTGTCTTTAGCTCCGACATGTCTTTGATAGCTCCGACATGTCGTTGTTAAGCTCCGATATGTTTTGATAGGTCCGACTTATGTTGGTTAGCTCCGACATGTTTTTCTAGCTCCGGCTTTTGGGTTGGCTAGTTTCGACCAGCTTTGGTAAGCTCCGGCGCTAGGTTGTACTAGCTTTGGTAAGCTCCGGCACTAGGTTGTACTAGCTTTGGTAAGCTCCGGCTCAAGCTCCGGTTAGCTTGTGCATGATTTGGAGCTTGATCGCAATGTTCCTGTTTTTGCTATGAAATGTTTTGAACTTGCTTTACATTATTTGGAAAGATTGCTTAGTATTACTAAGTTTTTGGTGTGTTTTGGTGGTTATGGTTGATATCATTTTGCTATGGTTTGCAACATGCTTATGTGAGGTGCTCACGTAAGATGTTGTAGTTTCAGAACTAACGAGAGTCAAGTCGAGGACTTGTGCTCGAAAGTACTGGTTGTTTATTCATGTGCAGGTGTTTGAGTTCAAGACATGGCTGGTGACGGGATCCATTGAACTAGTCTTAGGGAGAAGATGAGGTTCAACAACCATGTTCGGGGGGGATTGTGGTTGAGTTGATCGGGAGGTTGCGCAACATGTTTGTATGAAGAACAATGCATATGAATGTATTGTGGATGTCGTTGGAAGATGTTTGCACGTATGCAAGGAGTGCATGGATGTGTCTACATGGTTCCGAGGCGTGATGAAGAGATGTGGACGTAAAGAATTGGTCGGAAAGGTCCAACCGACTAGGTTATGGACTCAAGATGCTGCTGAGTCGTGTTTGACTCAAATATGGAAAGATTTGAGTTAGTTATGATAGGATTTCGTGTGGGTCAGGAATTTGAGTTGTTTTAGGAATATGGGATACGTTCCTAATGTGTTTGGAAGTCTTAAGATTGCTTCTATCTGTGTATAGAAGAGTCCTAAGCAGTTATGGAAAGTTTTGATTTGTGATTTGAGTAGGATTAGAGTCCTAGTTGAGATTGGGTTGGCCTAAGGGCTGGTTATATAAGCAAGGGAGGCTAGAGCACATAGGATACGACTTTGGGGCTGTTCTTGTGTTCTATTAAATAAAATTCGTAGTTGAAAGGAACTTTTGTGCCTTGTTCGTCCGACTTGTTCCAGACAAGTTTTCCTCGTTGAGTTTCTGCACAGCACTACCTTTCTTTGGTGGTTTTATCATAACTCGAGTTTTACAGATCCAATTGACGTGATTCTTTTTGGAATGCCTTCACAACTTGATTATCTGTCATATGTCAAAATTTCACGGTCAATTGATTTGTGTTTTCTGATATACACGAGTTTATTTGCAGCATTCTAGAACTGTTTTTCTCGGGTAGGACAGATTGACCTTTGTTTGATCTTTCTATCGTAACTTGAGTTTCTCTCGATGGATTTGAGTGATTCTTGTTGTGTTATATTCGTGACTTGATTCTCTCTGATATATATCACTTTTGTCACGGTGAAACACGTTTAGATTAGTCTCACACACAATTTCTTTAACAGATCATTTTTCTGCGGAATGGGTTGGGATTTAATTGTTTTCGCTGCGTAAGATTATTTAAATCTACCATTCACCCCCTCCCCTCTGGTATATTTTTCACGTGATCTTCGATCCTACATGCACCAGGAGAGCGGCCATGCCCCTGACAACCTCCACTGTCCATGAGTACTGAAAGGCAGCCTAGAGGGGGGGTGAATAGGCGATAATCGATAATTTAAACTTAATTCAGAGTTATGAAAACAGAGAAGTCGGACTTGTCTGACTTCTAGTCAGACTTGTCTGACCTAAGTCGGACAAGTCTGACCTGGGTCAGATAAGTCCAAGATTACCTGCACGATCAGACCAAAAATCCAATTTTTCAGCGATCTAGTGGGAGATATCGATCCCTAGCAGTTCTACACGAAGTATGGAGTAGAAAGAAAACTGAGGGAGAGATAGCACGCGGAAAAACACTAGAATCAAAACTTGCGAGAACGAAGAACAACAAGAGACAAACGATTTTATCCTAAGGTTCGGAACCACAAAGGATCCTACATCCCCGTTGAGGAGTCCACAAGGGACCAAGCCTTCTCTAGCCTTTCCCTCACGAGTTTGCCACAAGGGCCAACTCCCGATCTTCCACTATCACAAAGATTGTTACAAAATCCCCGATTACAAGAGATCACAAAGAAATCGCTGGGCGACGCCTAACCATCTAGGGGAGAACCCCAAGAGCAACAAATACACAATCACGAAGAAACTTAGCGAATCACACGTTGCTCAACCCCTCAACAAACCGTTTCTCCCAATCCTCACAAAGCACTCTTCACTCTCCCAAAAATTCGAATTTGGGCTCTAGAGGTCAAGAACAAGTGGAGAGAGGTTCTTGAGTTCAAATGGACGTTCAGAACTGTTCTGGGTGTTAGGCATAGCTGGTGGGTCGAACCCACCCACTATTTATACTCCAAAAAGTCATTAGAGCCGTTTGACACAGCCCATGTCGGACATGTCTGACACAAAGTCGGACATGTCTGACCTCAAAGGTCAGGCCTTTCACTTCAGACTTGTCTGACCAAAACCACTTCAGACATGTCTGACATACAATCTCGGACATGTCTGAAATTCTGCAGATAGAACTCGGACAAGTCTCACACTCTGGGACTTAGAAAATTTTCCTTAGTCCCTGGGAACAGATCCATCTCAGACATGTCTGACCCCCAGGTTCGAACAAGTCCGAAACTTCACTGGAACTCTCACTGGAACCCTTCCAGTGCCAATTCGGACATGTCTGACTTACAGATTCGGACATGTCCAAATTCCAACAGAGGGAATTCGGACATGTCTGACACCACAAGTCAGACAAGTCCGCCCAAGCCACAAAGGCCCTACAAAAATCTTCTACTAAGGGGTTGAGCACCCGAATGACTCACTAAGTGTCTACGCGTCGTGTCCCTCTTAATAGTACGGTTTTTCCTATGACTCAAGGAGAAAATAGAAAACCCTATTTCTATTCTTCTTCGCCACAAATTTTCTTCTTTTGCCGTCTTTCTTCAAAGCTCCATTCCGTACTTCGGATCTGCGCTCATGCTCAACCAAGTTCATTAGCACTTTAATGGTTCATCATCAATCCACCAAAACCCACAAGGGACCTAGATGCACTTACAATCTCCCCCTTTTTGGTGATTGATGACAACCAACTAAAGTCTTCGACAAAAAAATAAGATTTGATAGAAGTTTTGAGTCTCAAGTGTATATGAGCTTTTGGAATAACAATAAAAACAACTCATATACACTCAATCGTCGTGGGGTTCCTATATGCTCGTGTGTGTGCAATAACGTGATACAAATGAAGAAATGCACACGAGATCAATGAAGTATCATAATGATCGTCATAAGGCATCAATAAACATCATCATAAGGCATCAATAAACATCATTAAGCATTAACAGCCATAAACAAGTAACAAATAAGTACAAGACACACCACGATAGAAAATATGACTTGATACATGTCCATGTCCAAGAAAAAGCACTAGAGACTAATACTTCTCCCCCTTTGGCATCAAGGCACCAAAAAGGAGAAAAGTGGACACTAAGACCTAGTCTACTCGGTGTCTTCCTCGTCATCGTCGCCATCATCATCGTTGTCGCTCTCCTCCTCGTAGTCGCTCTCCTCGCCGGAGTCGCCGTGAGCTGCAGGAGGTGCAGAGGAAGAGGCGCCGGTGCCAGTGAAGAACGCCATCTCCGCCTCGGTGAGCTCCGAAAACTCCGGTGGCTCCTCGTCTGAGCTGGCGTCGTCGACTGGAGGAAGCTGGAGGTGCTCCCTGATGGCTGCGAGGTCCCTCTGGTTGCTCTTTGCCAAGTGCTGAGTCGACCGGCAGACGATGAAGATCGACTTCAGGATCTTGAGCAGACCTGAGGAGCAAGACGGCTGCTGCTGGGGCACGGAGGATGAGCTGGGAGGCTGAGCAGACTTCATCCTCGAGGAGCTGGGTCCTCCCTCTGCTGGTGCCGGTGCCGGTGCAGCTGCTCGAATCGGGCGGTGAAGCTTGGAAGGCTTCTGAGGCACGAGGCACCTATGAGGCACATCCTTCACAAACTTCTTCCCGGACACCATGTCAATTAGCTTCATCAGGTACAGGGCGTAGCAGCAAGACCTAGCCGGTGTCTCTGAGGCAATGTAAATCTCCTCGTAGATATAGTCAAAAGCGTTGAATTGCTGCTCCCCTGCCAAGAGCTGGATCAAATTTCTGCTGTTGTGATTGATCCTGTTGGCATCCCCATCCTTGGGCGAGAGGGTCTTTCTGATTAGACGGTTCACCACGGCATGGAATGGCTTGAGGCCGTGGATATGAGGAGGGTCGGCTGGATACCCATCCTCATAGAAACTCTCCATCTCTAGGAGGTTCACTATATCCATCTCATGGATCTTCAGTGAGTGCTGCACGCTGTCCTCCATCCTGAGAATGCGGGCAAACCCCTCATAGCTGACTTCGTACTTCACCCCATTGGTCATCCAGATGAAGTCGTGCTTGTCAACCCAATAGAACACAGTTGCATAAAATTGGAGGATGACTTCCTTGTTCCATGGGTATTGGAGACCCATGATCTCGCTGACTCCGTGGTGCTCGCAAGCTTCGAGCACCCCCTTGAAGAGAAGATAGGAATCCTTCTTCTTCAATGCAGCCTTCCAATCAACCCATTGCATCTCCGTGACTGGGTTCTTCTTGGTCGTGAGGGCTGACCGGTAGTAATCCATGTGGAAGAAGCACTAGAAACAGGGATCCTTGCTCTCCCTTGGCATGTCATAACACCGCACGTCTCTCATGTGCATGGTGTCGTGGATGTTCCTCCGGTAATTCACCCTGTCGGCCATGCGTTGAGTGTCACCAACTAGAGAGTGCACGACCAATGGTCCGATCTCTTGCTGCCCTTGGGAGCTTGAGCTGCCCCCCTGACCACTGTGAATAGTGAGCTGACCGCTTGCGGGTCGCTTGGCAACCATCTTCTTTGGTCGCTTTGATGGTTGAGCTGAATAATCAGGACCCGTGGGCTCCTTGCCTCTTTTGTCATGACCCATAGCTGAAGAAGAGATACAAGGATAGGTAAGAGTCAAGGCAAGAGAGATAGAGCAATTAACTTGATAGTTTCGATAGAAATTAGGTCTCAGAGTTATACAGGATCGGACATGTCTGACTGGAAAGTCAGACTTGTCTGACTCAGGAATTTCGGACATATCCGAATTTCAGAGTCAGACTTGTCCGACCTGTACAGAACTGACCCTAATTGCTAAGGAAACCAAGCAAATCAATTTTTCTACCGACCCAATTTTGCACCAAGGTTGTAAACATGCCTAGGAACAATTTCAAGGGCATAAATTTGCAAACTTGCCGCTAGATTTAGAATTGAGAGGAAAGATGCGGAGAAATACCTTCGAATGGAGAAAAGATTGAAGAACTCCGAAGGGGATGTGGATCCTCCAACTTCGAGGGAGATTTTCCCTCAAGAACTCCTCACAAGAGCCTCAAAAGCATTGTGAATCGCCTTGGGAGGTTTGAGAGAGATGGAGATTAGGGTTTGAAGTGAGGAGAGAGAGAGAAGGAAAGGAAACCGTCGGCCTCTTTGAAGGGGTTCGGACTTCCCACGTCGGACATGTCTGACTTTTGTCAGACTTGTCCGACTCCCCCTGAGTGTATGCAATGTGCAAACGCTTGAGGATCAAAAGATAGGTATATATGGACATTTTGGACAAGTTTTTGCAAATATCTTTGACAAAAATGATCAGTAAGCAACCAACACTCAAACTATGATCATTTTCATCAAAGAGAAGTTTAGAACATAGTTTTCAAGAAAAATAGATGAGATTTTTGAAAACACACAACATTTTGAAGTTGAAAACTAATAGCAATCAGATGTGCACGACTGAAGCAATGTTTCGAGAATCCAAGATATTTAGCTCACTCCTTAGGTCACAAAAGCGCCTCTCATCAAGGGGTTTGGTGAAGATATCCGCCAATTGCTTCTCACTTCTAACATGAGAGATAACGATATCTCCCTTGATAGAGTGGTCTCGCAGGAAATGATGACGGATGTCTATGTGTTTGGTTCTAGAATGCTCGACGGGGTTGTGAGCAATCTTGATGGCACTCTCATTGTCACATAGGAGAGGAATATGGCTCAGATTGTAACCATAATCCCTAAGAGTTTCTTGCATCCAAAGGAGCTGCACACAGCAACTTCCGGCTGCAGCGTACTCTGCTTCGGTTGTGGAAAGGGCAATGAAGTTTTGTTTCTTGGAAGACCACGCAACCAAGGACCTACCAAGAAATTGGCATGTCTCGGATGTGCTCTTCCTATCTACCCTACAACCCGCATAATCCGCATCGGAATAACCAACGAGATCAAACTTGGATCCTTTAGGGTACCAAAGACCTAGATTAGGAGTGTGAACTAAATACCTAAGGATCCTCTTAATCGCTGTCAAGTGACACTCTTTTGGAGTGGCTTGGAATCGAGCACACATGCACACACTAAGCATAATGTCGGGTCTAGAAGCACAAAGATAAAGCAACGAGCCAATCATAGAACGGTATACCTTTTGGTCCACGCTCGCTCCTTCTTCATTTAGTCCTAGATGCCTGTTTGTTCCTGTCGGTACCCTAGAAACCGTACACCCCTTGAGGTTACAAAGATCTCAAAGGAAAGCCATCTACTTGGTTTGAAGACCCCCGGAGGCCCACTTGCCAGACATGATCGGACCCGCTTCTCCAACATGGTTAATCCCTGGGTCGCCACGTGTATAACTAACCCGGAGCTACCTCCCACAAGGGGGAAGCTCCGCGCCATGTACCGAAACGGCACCTCCGGACGTAACCCCAGACCGAGAGAAGCTCCGGACCTGACACGTGTCTGATAGCCCCGGAGCTACCTGCTTCCCACAGCAAGCTCCGGAGCTGCCATGTGTCAAATCGTCGGACCATTCAGCCTCTAACCTCCGGAAGACCTTGTAACGGCTCTGGATCTTCAAAGGAGAGCCAAGGACTTCAAGACCTGATTAAGTGTCATTAATGCCATATTAATGACACTTAAACAGACGATCTTAACACCAGTAACGGTGCTGTCAAAGCCCGTTACAGGGTTATTAAGAGCAATTAAGCGTGTATCAATACTAGTAACCGCCGGGGCCACATGTCAGGCCAGGCTGAACTGTAACGGCCTGCCCTTGTACTATAAAAGGACAAGCCGACGATACACTCAGGGATGTTCACGAACGAACTCACGCACCCCACACGCTCGTGGCAAGTTCATACTGCTAATACAACACCAACACACCCGTGGAGTAGGGTATTACGCTCAGGCGGCCCGAACCACGTAAATTCTTGTGTCTCCTGTGTCAAACTCCTATTCACCTTCTTGAATCTCCGCGCGCCCACACCGAACTTCAAACTCCCCAATCACTTTTAGCAGTGTAGGGAGATCTGCCGGCTCCAACCGCCGACAGTTCCCATATGTGTCTTGATGGGCTTCGCCTTCTCCATGCCAAACTTCTTGAGAATGTCATGAGTGTACTTGGTTTGGCATATGAAGGTCCCTTCCTTGAGTTGCTTTACTTGGAAACCTAGGAAAAACTTCAACTCCCCCATCATAGACATCTCAAATCTCTCCGTCATGATTTTGGAAAACTCATCACAAAAAGTCTTGTTAGTAGAACCAAATATGATATCATCAACATAAATTTGGCATACGAACAAGTCATTATCAAAATGCTTAGTGAAGAGAGTATAATCAGCTTTCCCAATCTAAAAACCATTTTGAGTGAGAAAATCCCTAAGGCACTCATACCAAGCTCTAGGTGCTTGTTTGAGGCCATAGAGAGCCTTACACAACTTGTAGACGTGATTGGGATGCTCTTCATCTTCAAATCCGGGCGGTTGCTCCACATACACTTCCTCCTTGATTGGACCGTTGAGGAATGCACTTTTCACATCCATTTGATATAACTTGAAATCATGGTGAGTAGAAAAAGCCAATAATATGCGAATAGATTCAAGCCTAGCTACGGGAGCAAAGGTTTCATCGAAATCCAAACCTTCGACTTGAGTGTATCCTTTTGCTACAAGTCTTGCCTTGTTTCTTGTTACCACCCCGTGTTCATCTTGTTTGTTGCGGAACACCCACTTGGTTCCAACAACATTTGCATTTGGTCTTCTCACGAGTTCCCACACCTTGTTCCTCTTGAAGTTGTTGAGCTCTTCTTGCATCGCCATTACCCAATCCGGGTCTTGTAGAGCTTCTTCTACTTTCCGTGGCTCTAGAGAGGAAACAAAGGAATAGTATTCACAAAAGTTATCCATACGTGAGCGAGTAGTTACCCCTTTGGAGATGTCTCCAAGTATGTTGTCAACGGGATGGTCCCATTGAATGCTTTGATGAACTCTTGGGTGTGGTGGTTGATCTTCTCGATCATTGTCTTCATTTTGATGATTTTCCTGACCTCCCCCTTGATCCAAGCCTCCTCCTTGATTTTGATCTTGTTGAGATTCACCTTGAGGATCTTGATCTTGTTCATGTGGGGGATTTGCATCTTCTTCGCTTGCTTGAAGATCATTTGGATCATGTGGTCGCACATCTCCAAGTGCCATTCTCCAAGTGCTTCTTGTGGAGTCTCCTCTTGATCTAGCACACACTTATCAACTTGCTCCACTTGAGAACCATTAGTCTCATCAAACACTACGTCATGTGCTACTTCAACAATCCCGGAGGACTTGTTGAAGACACGATAGGCGTAGGTGTTTGAGTCATAACCAAGCAAGAAACCTTCATCGGATTTCGAAGTGAACTTCGAATTCCTAGGCTTCTTGTTGAGAATATAGCACTTGCTCCCGAAAACACAAAAGTATGAGATGTTGGGTTTGTTACCGGTTAGGAGTTCATACGAGGTCTTCTTCAAGAGTCGATGAAGATACAACCGGTTTATGGCATGGCAAGCGGTGTTAACCGCTTCCGCCCAACGGTCGGACGTCTTGTACTCATCAAGCATCGTCCTTGACATCTCGATAAGAGTCCTATTCTTCCTCTCCACTACTCCATTTTGTTGAGGGGAGTAGGGAGCAGAGAACTCATGCTTGATTCCTTCTTCATCCAAGAAGTCTTCAACTTGAGTGTTCTTGAACTCCGTCCCGTTGTCGCTCCTAATCTTCTTGATTCTTAAGGAGAACTCGTTTTGAGCTCTCCTCAAGAACTTCTTGAGAACTCCTTGGGTTTCACCTTTGTCATGCAGGAAAAATACCCACGTGAAGCGAGAAAAATCATCAACAATAACTAGACCATATTTGTTACCACCAATACTAATGTAGGCGATCGGTCCGAATAGGTCCATGTGTAGTAGCTCCAATGGTCTTGAGGTTGTCATGATGTTCTTGGACGGATGTTGAACTCCTACTTGCTTTCCGGCTTGACATGCACTACATGGTCTATCTTTCTCAAAGACAACATCTTTTAGTCCACGGATATGATCCCCCTTAAGAAGTTTCTGCAAGTTTCTCATCCCAACATGGGCTAGCCTTTGGTGCCATAGCCATCCCATGTTAGTTTTCGCCATTAAGCACATATCAAGTTGGGATTTATCCGTGTAGAAATCCACAAGGTAAAGCTTTCCCTTGAGTACGCCCTTAAAGGCAATTGAGTTGTTGCATCTTCTTGAGACGATCACACCATTGTTAGTAAAAAGACAATCATAACCATTATCACATAATTGAGAAATAGACAAGAGGTTGTAATCAAGTGAATCAACATGAAGCACATTAGAAAGAGTGTGTTTTGAGGAGATAGCAATTTTACTGGTGCCAAGGATTTTCCCTTGGCTATTATCCCCAAAGAAGATTCCTTCACTAGGACCTTCATTCTCCTTGTACTCCACAAACATCTTACTCTCTCCGGTCATATGATTAGTGCATCCACTGTCAAGCACCCATTTTGATCCACCGGAGGAGTATGCCTACAAAAAGAGTTATGCCTTTCCTTTAGGTACCCAAACGGAGTTGGGTCCTTTGATGTTAGTAACAAGGCATTTGGGCACCCACACGCAAGGCTTTGGGCTCTTGCGGAGTGGCCCAACATATCTAGCATAAGTCTTGCCAAATTTGTTCCTCAATAAAACATAAGAAGCATCAAAGTCATGGAACAAAGGATGAGGTTCATTTTTAGGCATATAAGATGTTGAGACAATGTTCTTTCCTTTATCTTGGGTGGATGAACCTTCCTTGACAAAAACAATCAAGTCTTTGTTATTCTTGGGGGCTTTGGCATTTTGCCTCCGCTCCCGAGAATAACCAAGACCATCCTTGACATGGGGAGGTCTCACATTGGTGTATGCACTACGTGCATAGGCCACCTTCTCCTTGTCAAAGATGCCACCTTTCGGTGCTTGTTTGTTTTGTGCCAAGTTAAGTTCATCCTTAAGTTTTAGGATCAAGCTTGAGCACATGCAAGTGTGAACTTCCTCAGATGAAATATTTTGAGAAGATGAGCTCTTTGAGGAAGAAGGTGCATTGATCTTAAGTGACTCAACCTTTGTATCTAGAATCTTGTTAATCTTTGTCAAGTTAACAAGTTCATCCTTGAGCTCAACGGTCTTGTCCTTAAGATTTGAGCATGCTTCCTTGCTCATGGCAAGGTCATGCTCCAATGCTTGCTTCTTTCTCTCTCGCGCTCGAGGAGCTCCTCAAGCTCTTGACATCTCTCCAATTTTTGGATGAGCATGCCCTCTTGACGCTCAAGGAGATCCTCCTTCTCGGAGATTTCATCCATAAAAAAGTTCATCTTTCTCATGGCACTCTTACTTAAGCCTTTAAGCATGGATTCAAGTTCACTACCACTATCAAATTCATCACAAGAAGTTATAGAGGGAGTGGGTTTAGATTTGACCTTTCTTCTTCCCTCCTTTGCCATGAAACATGTGGACTTGAAATCATCAAGGTTGGGGAAAAGCTTGCTTGCACTTGAGCTCTTTCCGATGGCAATGGTTGCCACCTTCTCTACATCGTCGGAAGATGAGTCTTCATTTGAGTCCCATTCTCTTCCAAGGTGGGCATGTCCCGATGGCTTCTTCTTCTTGAAGAGCTTCTTATCTTGGGTCTTGCCCTCCTTCTTCTTGCTTTCATTGTATGGTCAATCCGCAATGAAGTGCCCATGTTCACCACACTTATAGCAAGTCTTCTTCTTTAGCTTCTCCTTGCTCTTGCCTTCTTGGTGATAGCCTCCCTTCTTCCTTCTCATCATCCTTCTAAACTTGTTGATGAAGAAAGCTTCTTCCTCATCGGAGTCCATGCTCTCATCGTCACTTGCATCTTCATTCTAGGATGTGGAAGTTACTTTGAGGGCTATGTCTTTCTTCTTTGATGAGGCAAGCTTTTGGAGATCGTTGTAGAACATAGCTTCCTTCTCCATCATCTCATTGTTGATTATCCTCCCAAGCACTTCTTCCGGAGTCATCTTGGTGTAGTCGGGGCTTTCACGGATCAAGGAGCAAAGAGCAATGTTTCGAGGCATGAATGCCCGAAGCATCCTCTTCACCACTTCATGGTCCGTCCATCGAGTGCTTCCATAGGCACGAATCTTGTTCACGAGCACCTTGAGGCGGTTGTACATGTCTTGGGGTGACTCACCATCCATGATGGTAAATCTCCCAAGCTCTCCTTCGATCATCTCAATCTTCGCCTCCCGAATGACTCGGTTGCCCTCGTGCGCCGTCTTGAGTGTATCCCAAATATCTTTGGCCACTTCCAAACCTTTGACTCGGTTGAATTCATCCCGAGTCAAAGATGAGGTTATGACTCCCACGGCTTGAGCATTGCGATGAAGTAGGATAGCTTGTTGTGGAGTGACGTCTTCCTCATTCCTTGGCATATGAACTCCGGTTTGCACAATCTGCCACAAACTAGGATTCAAAGAGATTAAATGCATCTTCATATTGTGATTCCACATTGAATAGTCATTTCCATCGAATTGAGGAGGTTTGCCAAGTGGAATAGACAAATAGTGATTGTTAGCATGAAGACGATCATAATCAAAGTGAGTTTGAGTATAGTCATCGTTACTCTTCTCCTTCTCTTTGTTGATCTTGGATTGTTTCCCTAGCTTCTCTCGAAGCTTCGCCTTGAGTTGGCGAGTCTCTTCATCGTCCTTCGGATCATCAAGAAGAACGTCGTAGTTCTTGTCAATTGAGCCTTCACCCTCGACATATGAGGTATCATCCTTGTTCCTTTCTTCCGCCATCGATTCTCCGAGATGTTAGTCTCTTCCGGAGAAACCTGCTCTGATACCAATTGAAAGGCGGCCTAGAGGGGGGGGGTGAATAGGCGATAATCGATAATTTAAACTTAATTCAGAGTTATGAAAACAAAGAAGTCGGACTTGTCTGACTTCTAGTCGGACTTGTCTGACCTAAGTCGGACAAGTCTGACCTGGGTCGGATAAGTCCAAGATTACCTGCACGATCAGACCAAAAATCCAATTTTTCAGCGATCTAGTGAGAGATATCGATCCCTAGCAGTTCTACACGAAGTATGGAGTAAAAAGAAAACTGAGGGAGAGATAGCACGCGGAAAAACACTAGAATCAAAACTTGCGAGAACGAAGAACAACAAGAGACAAACGATTTTATCCCGAGGTTCGGAACCACAAAGGATCCTACATCCCTGTTGAGGAGTCGACAAGGGACCAGGCCTTCTCTAGCCTTTCCCTCACAAGTTTGCCACAAGGGCCAACTCCCGATCTTCCACTATCACAAAGATTGTTACAAACTCCCCGATTACAAGAGATCACAAAGAAATCGTGGGGCGACGCCTAACCGTCTAGGGGAGAACCCCAAGAGCAACAAACACGCAATCACGAAGAAACATAGCGAATCACACGTTGCTCAACCCCTCAACAAACCGTTTCTCCCAATCCTCACAAAACACTCTTCACTCTCCCAAAAATTCGAATTTGGGCTCTAGAGGTCAAGAACAAGTGGAGAGAGGTTCTTGAGTTCAAATAGATGTTCAGAACTGTTTTGGGGTGTTAGGCATAGTTGGTGGGTCGAACCCACCCACTATTTATACTCCAAAAAGTCATTAGAGCCGTTTGACACAGCCCACATCGGACATGTCTGACACAAAGTCGGACATGTCTGATCTCAAAGGTCAGGCCTTTCACTTTTGACTTGTCTGACCAAAACCACTTCAGACATGTCTGACATACAATCTCGGACATGTCTGAAATTCTGCAGATAGAACTCGGACAAGTCTGACTCTCCGGGACTTAGAAAATTTTCCTTAGTCCCTGGGAACAGATCCATCTCGGACATGTCTGACCCCCAGGTTCGGACAAGTCCGAAACTTCACTAGAACTCTCACTGGAACCCTTCCAGTGCCAATTCGGACATGTCTGACTTACAGATTCGGACATGTCCGAATTCCAACAGAGGGAATTCGGACATGTCTGACACCACAAGTCAGACAAGTCCGCCCAAGCCACAAAGGCCCTACTAAAATCTTCTACTAAGGGGTTGAGCACCCGAATGACTCACTAAGGGTCTACGCGTCGTGTCCCTCTTAATAGTACGGTTTTTCTTACGACTCAAGGAGAAAATAGAAAACCCTATTTCTATTCTTCTTCGCCACAACTTTTCTCCTTTTGCCGTCTTTCTTCAAAGCTCCATTCCGTACTTCGGATCTGCGCTCATGCTCAACCAAGTTCATTAGCACTTTAATGGTTCATCATCAATCCACCAAAACCCACAAGGGACCTAGATGCACTTACAAGTACGAAGAGGAAGAGAACCCAACAGGTGATGCACCTGGATGGACTCAACCTCCTTTGTATGAGACTGAAGGTCCGTCTTGGCATGGGTGGCCAGGTGCTACATGGGAGACACCCCTACCCACTTCAAGCTCTAGCAGCTTGCCTCTAACATCTATGAGAAAATGTCATTCCACTTCGGCTAGAAGTCATCGTGACTATGGCCAAGGAATGACAGACCACTCTAGTCTTATGGAGAAGCTTGAAGTAAGGACGGGTGACATCTACAACACTTTCCAAGGGCATGTCCAAGGTACCCAAGACTGGTAGCGACACTTGGACGCTCAATTCACCAACTTCAACTCTACGCTGCAACAACAACAAGCCGATCTCGCAGCATACTTCCGTCATCAAGGGTTCAACCCTCATCATGGAGGTGAGTGAAGAACAAGCTTGGGGGAGGACCCCTACTTGAGGTAAATTGTATCAACCCCTTTGCATATTTATTTTGCATTTACCCATCATCCACCTTGCATTAAAAAAATAGGATAGATTTTTGTCGGTACCCGGCATACCGGGTATCCTCATGCACAAGCTGGAGCCGCCTAGGTAACCAAGAGACCCGGACCCATCAGCCTCAGATGGGTGGTCCAGGGTACCCGCAAGAAGCCCCGAAGGAGAAACTCATCACCCTATTTGGAGACGAGCCCCCACGTAACCATGTGTCTAGCAAGTAAGGATCCCTCCTCCCCGTGGGATAGGGCTTCGGAGCTACCGCGTGGACCAAGACATAAGACGGGACACCTCCCATACGGGCAGGCTCCGGAGCTACCACATGTCCCACAAGGCGGGACCTAACCTCCTCTGCAGAGGTGAGCTCTCGGCACCGCCACGTGTCCAGCTGGATGGTACCTAGCCTCCTCCGCAGAGGTGAGCTCCCGAGCTGCCACGTGGTCCGCAAGGCAGGACCTGACCTCCTCCACAGAGGTGAGCTCTCGAGCTATCACATAGTCTAGCCACTTGCCCTGGACAGAGGGATGCGGGAGTTAAGAGGATGGTGTGCCTTGTCCCTATCAAGGATTGAAGATACGCGGCTTCCGCAGATGCATGGCGCCCGCACACCTAATGTCAGGTACTGCTGTGACCAATCACATCACAATGAAGATGCCGCAGGCCTATCCCACTCCGTCAAGTGGTTAGCTTACGACGACATAGACAATTGGACGGGACATCCCCTGCCAATGTTAGCAATGGCACATGGTATACTGACAATGCAAGAGGCAAGACGACGAGTCTTCAAGTCTACAGTCAGAGCAAGCTTACGGAAGAAGTCTTAGATCTTTAAGATAAGATCGCCCCGAGACCACCTTTCGGGCCCAAGGACCCCACTTGTAAGGTGTCCGACCTTGTCTATAAAAGGCTCGAACCGCCAACGTTACAAGGGGAGACATCGAATCCCCACATCACACACATGCATAGACACATACTAGGAATACCATCCACCGCGGAGTAGGGTGTTACGCTCCTTGTGGCCCAAACCACGTAAAAACCACAGTCTCATTCTCATCCTCTCGAACACTTGATTGAGGCCTAAGCCCCACCGAACAAAGAACCTCCACGGGCTGCTCCTTAGTAGATCCGGGGGAAGTGTCGCACTAACACACTGACATTTGGTGCGTCAGGTAGGGCCTTTTCCCTCAAAAAAGTGGTAGCGTTTTCACCACCATGGTGTTCATCAGGCCCGTGGAAGGCGGTTTTTGCAGCCGTTGTCTGATGACCAGATCCGTCGCTCGAGCTGTTCTCTCTGGTCCATCACGCCCCCGTGCAGGTACAGCTGGCTAGGACGGCACGTCGGGAGACATCCCGGCTCAGTTATGCCCAACGGCACCATCAACAGCAAGCCCGGAGAGCGCTCTGGCAGCATCCAGACCCCTTCTCCACCACCCACTGTTGCTGAACGCTTCTCAAGGAGCGGCTCAACAGTGGGTCCAAAACATCGACCATTTCATCATCGCAGCCATCAACTCCCCCAACAGGAGAATGCGCCTCGTGTTGCTGTCACAAATGCCGTCCATCGACCGCCGCACCGCCAACTCCCATTGCTCAAGGCCTACGTGCGTTGGTCGGCTCCCCACAAAGGACCTCAGGGCTGAGCTTGACTATCGTCAAGCTCATTTGGATGATCGAGTCATCATTGAGCGGCAGCGAGAGAGGCAGCGCAACCTTGATGCAGAATATGGTCCTCAATGCCCTGTTCACGAGGCGTCCTCCATACAAGGTGCACCGCAGGAAAACCCTCTGCCACCTGACCAGGAGTATGTCTGCTCGATAGCCCCCCTGCAGTACTCGATGCAGTAGGACATGCAGCAACAGTACTTGGTGCAGACAGTACCATTGCAGCAACGCATGGCACAACCAGTGCTACAACCGCTGGTTCCATAGGCGCCGCACATCGTGCAGCAGACCCCCTTGGGGTATGCTACCCAGTATGCCTCTCTTACAAAACTTATCGGAGGCTGCGCAGCGTTGGCTCTGCACCTCCCCATCGCAACGTGGCCACGCAAGTTCTGGCCACATATGCCGGAGAGGTTTGACGGAAGCATCAACCTGGCTGAGTTCCCACAGATCTACACCATGACGCTCCTTGCTGCAGGAGCGGATGAGTTCATCCTAGCGAACTACTTCCCAGTCGTCCTGACTGGATCGACCCGCTCGTGGCTGATGAACCTGCCTGAGGGGTCTATAACCTCTTGGGATGAGCTGTGCCGGCAGTTCACAGCGAACTTCAGCAGCTCCTAGACTCACCCTAGCACCAAGCTCGACCTCCATGCCGTGCGACACAATCCCAAGGAGACGCTGAGGTCATTCATTCAACGTTTCTCCCAAGTACGCAACTCCATCCCCAACATCGCGAATGCTTCTGTCATAGTGGCATTCCGCCAAGGAGTGTGCGACTGCAAGATGCTCGAGAAGTTAGCTACGCACAACGTGCAAGATGTCTCCGAGCTCTTCTCCATCACCGACCGGTGCGCCAGGGCGGCAGAAGGCCACGACTGGCATGCTCAGCCCACCCCAGGGGCTGGCAGGGCCCGCACAACCAGAGAAAGAGCTACTACCCTTGGTAGCAGCAAAAAGAAGATCAAGAACCGGGGTGGCAGATAGAACAAGCCGCTGCATGGGACCACCATCGTGGCAGCAGTTGCGACCGAAGATTGAAAGTGCATCTAGGACTCTCTTGTGGGTTTTGGATGATTTATGTCAAGCAATTGGGATCCTAACCTATTTGTTGAGATGAGTGCAGGCCTATTATAGGAAAATGAGCAAAATACCAAAAAGAAGGAAGGATGAGGAGCAAAATGGAGATGAGCTCAAGGAAGAAGAGTAATAGATTATTGTGTATGTAGTGTGTTAAGGGAACTCACCCCAAGAGCTCAATAACAATTAAACACACACATTGCACAAAGTTACACAGGACCGGACTAGTCCGATCACAACCGGACTAGTCCGATAACCTTTCTGCACCAGATCGGACAAGTCCGATATCTGTCGGACTAGTCCGATATTCTTCTGACTAGAATCGGACTAGTCCTCCCCAGTACGGATTAGTCCCCAAAGCACTTCACAAGTCACACAAAATCGGACAAGTCCGATCACAACCGGACTAGTCCGATATTCTTTCTGATCCAAATCGGACAAGTCCGATATTTGCACGGACTAGTCCGAAAAAAAACCCTCTAATCTACATCGGACAAGTCCTCCACGGGCGGACTTGTCATCTAACTCAATTAGGGTTTCACATGTTCGGACAGGTCCGATGGATATCGGACTAGTCCGAAGATTTCCAGTAGCAAAATTGGACATGTCCGTTTTAAGCCGGACTAGTCCGATATTTCGGGGTACTTAGGGTTTGCTACACACAGCACACCGGACTAGTCCGGTGACCACCACGGACTAGTTCGAACTTTCTGAACCCTAACGGTCACTTTTAGAAACCTCATATAAATAGAGGTACACGGCCTTCTTTTGAACACTCTCGAACCCTAGCGCCATCACACCTCCCAAGAGCCTCAAAAACTACATCTCTCCACGAAATTAAGTGCAACAACAATCAATCCTTTGAGGATTCACTCTAGATCATCTGATAGACACTTGGAACATCACATTGAGCTCTTGGTTTGATTCTCTAACACACTCCTGCGTTTTAATTGTAATCTTGTGTTTTTTTGTGGAAATTTGTGTTGTAATCTAAGGGAGCTCTCAACGTGTGAGAAGGCCCCTTGAATTTGGTTATTCACCCCTTTGTGATTAGTGGAAGAGGATTGGCCTTCGTGGCGATCTGACGAGGGTTGGGTTGGAGAAGACCCGGTCCTTTTGTGGACTCCTCAACGTGGATGTAGGTTGCCTTTTGTGGTAGCCGAACCACGGGATAAATCCTTGTGTTTTGTTTTGGTGCTTATCATTCTCATTCATCAATATAATCTAGGGTTTCAACAATCATTGCTTATCTTATGTTGGATTGTTAAACATAAGATTTAATTGTGATATAATCCAGAATATAACCGTGAAACCTTTATTTGGTTCTATTTTTCCGCTGCCCACATAAAAGAATCAATCTAATCGATCTAGCTTAATCGACTTAGTTCGTGAACACCGGACTAGTCCGCACTTTACCGGACTAGTCCGATATCTCTGCTATTGAGCTTGTTGTTGAGTGTTGCAGGATCTGACAACTTTCAAAAAGGCCTATTCACCCCCCTCTAGGCCCACATTCAATTGGTATCAGAGCAAAGTTCTTCAAGAAAGAGTCTAACCACTCGAAGAGATCATGTCGGACATGAAGGACGCCCACAAAATCAACAACCAAGAGGAGGTTAACAACGACAAGACCCAAAAAGTGGAGAAGTACCTCGAAGCCATTCAAGACTTCGAGGACGACGATGAGGAGACGCTGGATCTAAAGGCGCTCCTCAGAAAGAAGGCACTTTCCAAAGGGAAAGTGAAAGTTGAAGAGAAGAAGAAGGGGAGTAGTCACACCGACTACTCCCGATATCCTTTTAACTATGATCGTCTAAATTCCAATAACAATCATTACTTATCTATCCCACTTGGAAAAGCCCCACACTTCGATGGAAGTGATTACTCAATGTGGAGGCAGAATATGAAAATGCATTTGATTTCCCTCAACCCAAGTCTATGGCATGTTGTATGCATATGGATAGATATTCCGGATGACGACGAAGAGCTCACCCCAAGCCAAGAGCAGGCCATTCATAGAAATGCACAAGCTGCAGCTGTAATCACCTCCTCACTCAGTCGGGACGAGTTCACCAAGGTGGATGGACTCGAAATTTCTAAGGAGATATGGGATACACTACGAACTTCACATGAAGGTGACCGACATGTGCGTGAAGCAAAGATTGAGATGATCGAAGGCGAACTAGGAAGATTCACAATTGAGGAAGACGAGTCACCCCAAGATATGTACAATCGATTGAAGACACTTGTCAACAAAGTTCGATCATACGGGAGCAAGAAGTGGAATGACCACGAGGTGGTAAAGCTTATCCTTAGAGCTTTTATGCCTCGCAATGTCATGCTATGCTCCATGATTAGAGAAAGCCCCGAATACAAAAGGATGACTCCGGATGAATTGCATGGAAAAATCATCAAATTTGAGATGATGGAAAGACAAGCAAAGCACGTCAAGGAAATTGCCGATCTCACCTCGGCTAAGAAGAAAGGGGTTGCTCTAAAGTCCACCCTCAAGCCTCTATCCAAAGAAGCAAGGGAAGCACAACTAGAGGAAGACAGTGACGACGAAAGCACTGAGCTAGATGAAGAGGACATGATATTGTTCATGAAAAAGTTCAAGAGAATAATGAAGAAAAGACAAGGAACAAAATCAAGTGAGGGAAAGTACAAGGAAAGAACGAAACCGAAGTTGAGGCGGGCATGCTACAATTGTGGTGAGTATAACCACATTATAGTTGATTGTCCATATGAGGAGAACAAGAAGAAGACCAAAGAATCCAAGCCTCAACCTAAGAAATTCTTCAAGAAGAAGAAGCAAGCCGAACAAGCGCACATTGGGAAGGAGTGGGACTCAAACGATGAGTCCTCATCATCCGAAGAAGAAGATATGTCTAGCGTAGCCATCGAGAGCACATCCAAGAAATCTACACTCTTCCCCACACTCGGCGCAAGGAAGGGAAATGGCACTTGCCTTATGGCAAAGGAAGGTAAACGCAAGGTAATCATCAAAACCCCTTCTTTGCATTCCTACTCTAGTGATGATGAAATAATTAGAGATGATGAAGATATGCTTAGTGGACTAGATAGGAAAGCTGCAACAAAAATGAAATTTTTACTTGATCAACTTGTTGAGAAGGATTGATTCATCATCAAGAGGACATGATTATCTCCCAAAAGGAGGAGTATGTCAAACTTGACAAACTTCTAGAACTTGAAAAGGAGAAAAACAATTCACTAGAGCTTGAGTTAGCTTCAAGCAAGAAAGCTTGCTTGGAGTTAACTGACTCAAATGTTGCAATCAAGGACCAACTTGCTGACCTGATCAAGGTTAACAAGATCCTTGAAGTGCAAGTTGAGTCACTCAAGCTGAGTGAACCTTCCTCCTCTTCAAGTTCACCTTCTCAATCCACTAAAACTGATTTTGCTCATATGTGCACATGTAGTAAAATAGACACCTGTTTGAAAGAGAAGTCAACCTCCACAAAGGATAAAAATCCTACCCAATGTGGTATATTTGACAAGGAGAAGATAAACTATGCACGTAGTGCATACTTGGTCCAAAGACCTCCAAATGTCAAGTATGGCATTGGTTACTCTTATGATGAAAAACAACATGCTGGAAGTCATAAGAATAACAAGGGAAGGATTTCCTTTGTGAAGGAAAGACCCTCTCAAACTCATAAGTCGAAGGGTAAAAACCTGAACTCACACAAACACCGGACTAGTCCGGTGAGTGTCCGGACAAGTCCGGTCCTCCGGACAAGTCCGACCTTCCAGACTAGCCCTGTATACAAACAACAACAATTACTCTTTAGAACCTTTGATGCCTCCTATGTGTTAATGAGAAATAATCTTGGCAAGGTTTATGCTAATTATGTTGGGCCACGCCATGGGAACACCAAATCTCATGTGTGGGTGCCCAAATGTATTGTAACTAACCTTCAAGGACCCAAGCAAGCTTGGGTACCTAAAACCAAAGCATAATTTGTTTTTGCAGGCCTATTCCTCCGGTGGATCCAAATGGGTGCTAGACAGTGGCTGCACCAACCATATGACCGGAGAAAGAAGGATGTTCGTGGAATATGAAGAGAATGAGGACCCAAACGAAGGCATCTACTTTGGAGATAATAGTCAAGGAAGGGTGCTCGGTACCGGTAAAATTGCAATATCTTCTACACACACACTTTCTCATGTTTTACATGTTGAATCCTTAGATTATAACCTGCTGTCCATATCTCAGCTATGTGACAAAGGTTATAATTGCTTGTTCACTAACGAGGGTGTGACCGTCTCTAGGAGGAGTGATGGTTCCATTGCATTCAAGGGTATGTTGAAGGGAAAGCTTTACCTCGTTGACTTCAACAAGGATAAAGCCGAACTTGACACATGCTTGATTGCAAAGACCAACATGGGTTGGCTGTGGCATAGACGGCTAGTGCATGTTGGTATGAGGACTATTCAAAAACTCCTCAAGGGCGATCACATCCGCGGTTTGAAGGATGTTGTTTTTGAGAAAGACAGGCCTTGTAGCGCGTGCCAAGCCGGGAAGCAAGTTGGAGCACCTCATCCTGCAAAGAACGTCATGACTACAACAAGACCGCTCGAACTACTTCACATGGACTTATTTGGTCCAATTGCTTACATAAGCATCGGCGGTAACAAATATGGTTTAGTTATTATTGATGACTTTTCTCGCTTCACTTGGGTTTTCTTTTTGCACGATAAGTCAGAAACACAAGGAACACTCAAGAAGTTCTTCAAGCGAGCTCAAAATGAATTCTCATCGACAATCAAGAGTATTCGAAGCAACAACGGCACGGAGTTCAAGAACACACAAGTGGAGGAGTACCTTGATGAAGAGGGTATCAAGCACGAATTTTCAGCGCCATACTCGCCACAACAAAACGGAGTTGCTGAAAGAAAGAACCGAACACTCATAGAGATGGCAAGAACAATGCTCGATGAGTACAAGACCTCGGATCGATTTTGGGCGGAAGCGATTAACACCGCTTGCCACGCTGTAAATTGACTTTATCTTCATCGACTACTCAAGAAGACATCCTATGAGCTAATCATCGGTAACAAACCAAATATTCATATTTTCAAGTTTTCGGTTCTCCATGTTATATCCTGAACAAGAAGCCTAGGACTTCAAAGTTTGCTTCGAAGTCCGATGAAGGTTTCTTGATTGGTTATGATACGAACACTTACGCCTATCGTGTTTTCAACAAGGCCTCCGGACTCGTTGAAATAGCACGTGACGTAGTGTTCGATGAGACTAATGGCTCTTAAAAGGAGCAAGTTGATCCATGTGAACTAGGTAAAGAAGAAGCTCCCTGTCAAGCATTGAAGAGAATGGCTCTAGGTGAGGTTCGACCACAAGAGCCACCTCCACACGTACATGAGGAAAATGAACCACAGGAGGAGATCAACGATCAAGGGGGAGCTTCAGCACAAGATCAACCACAAGAATATGAAGAAGATCAACAAGTCAACGAAGGCAACTACTTAGGGGGAGAAGCAGATGATCATGAAGACACAACTCCTCAAGTGCCACACCCAAGTGTACACCAATGCGTCCAATGGGATCACCCAATCGACAATATCATCAGTGACATCCAAAAGGGAGTAACCACTAGATCTCGCATAGCTAACTTTTGTGAGCATTATTCGGTTGTATCCTTTTTGGAACCACGCAGGGTTGAGGATGCATTGAAAGATCCAGACTGGGTGGTGGCAATGCAAGAAGAATTGAACAACTTCAAGCGGAATGAGGTGTGGGAACTTGTGGCAAGACCCAATGCAAATATCGTCGGCACAAAGTGTGTCTTCCGCAACAAACAAGACGAACACGGGGTGGTGACAAGGAACAAAGCACGACTTGTGGCCAAAGGGTATTCACAAGTCGAAGGTTTGGATTTCGATGAGACTTTTGCTCCAGTAGATAGGATTGAATCTATTAGAATATTACTTGCATATGCTACTCACCATGATTTCAAGTTGTATCAAATGGATGTAAAAAGCGCCTTCCTCAACGGACCAATCAAGGAGGAGGTGTACATGGAGCAACCACCCGGGTTTGAAGACGAAGAGTTCCCCAACCACGTATTCAAATTGCGTAAGGCTCTCTACAGCCTCAAACAAGCTCCTAGAGCTTGGTATGAGTGTCTTAGAGATTTCTTAATTGAGAATGGTTTTCAAATTGGAAAAGTAGACTATACTCTATTTACAAAGAATTTAGACAATGATCTTTTTGTTTGTCAAATTTATGTTGATGATATAATCTTTGGGTCAACTAATCAATCGTTTTGTGAGGAATTTAGAAAAATCATGATAGACAGGTTTGAAATGTCAATGATGGGAGAATTAAAGTACTTCTTGGGATTCCAAGTGCGGCAACAAAAGGAAGGGACATTCATAAGACAAACCAAGTACACGCAGGACGTACTTAAGAAGTTTGGTTTGGACAAGGCAAAGCCCATAAAGACCCCCATGGCAACAAATGGCCACTTGGATCTCAATGAAGATGGACCTAGCGTCGACCAAAAGGTATATCGCTCCATGATTGCATCTCTACTCTATTTATGTGCATCTAGGCCAGACATTATGTTGAGTGTATGTTTTTGTGCAAGATTTCAAGCCAACCCTAAGGAATGTCACTTGACAGCCGTAAAAAGGATCTTGAGATATTTAGTTCATACACCCAACCTTGGTCTTTGGTACCCAAAAGGCTCAAAATTACATCTCATTGTTTACTCCGATGCAGATTATGCCGGGTGCAAAGTAGATAGAAAAAGCACCTCCGGCACATGCCAATTCCTAGGGAGATCCTTAGTTTCTTGGTCCTCCAAGAAACAAAATTCCATTGTCTTATCCACAGCCGAAGTGGAGTATGTTGCAGTCAGGAGCTGTTGTGCACAACTCCTTTGGATGCGACAAACTCTAAGGGATTACGGTTACAATATGAACCGTATTCCTCTCCTTTGTGACAACGAGAGTGCCATTAAAATTGCCCACAACCCAGTTGAGCACTCCAGAACTAAACACATAGACATAAGACACCACTTTTTGAGAGATCATGCCATGAAAGGAGACATAGCCATCTCACATGTCAATACCCAAAAACAATTGGCCGACATATTCACCAAGCCACTTGATGAAAAGCGCTTTTGGGAACTCCGAAATGAACTAAATATCCTTGATGCTCGGAGTGTGGCTTGAAAAGTTGCATACCTGTATGAATTCTTCAAAATATATTGATTGAATTGTGAAAATCACTCTCCCTCAATTTTTCTCGAAAAACTATGTCAATTACTAGATCATGGTTAATTATGATCATTGCTTGATTGTTGTATGCTTACTGGTCATATTCATCAAGATCATTTAATTTAATTTGCCTCTCTATTCTCTATTTATGAACCTTCAAATATATATGAATGGGATATGCAAATTTTTCCTGGTGACCACGGACTAGTCCGTGGTTACCCGGAGTAGTCCGCACATGCAGACTAGTCCGCAGAGTGCCGGTTAGGCCAGACTAGTCCGATAACACCACAGACTAGTCCGATGTTGCTCTGTGGATGAGTTCGGACTAGTTCGGTCATCTCCAGACTTGTACGAATTTTCATTTCCATAACCCTAGCCACCACCAAACCCTAATCCCTTCATCCTCCACTCTTGCTCACGCGTTCTCTCTCCTCCGCTCGAGCTCCCAAGGCGATTTCTTGCTCCCTCCATCAAAAATCTCCGCATTTGGGCGGAAATCAAGCTTGCCCTCTTGAGGATTGAAGCTAGCGGACTAGTCCGGCCTTCAACACCATCATCTCCAAGCTTCAATCGATTTCTTTGGTAATTTTCACCCAAACCCTAGAAATCTCGTTTTTCTTCATTATTGATCGAATAGCCTAGCATCCTTCACTATATACATGCCTCCTTTATGTATCACTTGTATGCTAGACTTATTGTGCATTAGGAATCAGCTTTTGTCAAATCTCTTAGGTTTTTGAGGATGAACATCGGACTAGTCCGGTCCATGAACGGACAAGTCCGGTCCCCCCGAACTAGCCCGTGCCTGTGCACCGGACAATTCCGATATTTCTGAACTCAAAACCTAACTCTTCAATTCCTCAATGCAATTCCTTGTTATCCTTTCATACCTATGCCTTGTATCATTCATTATCATTCTTGGAACTCATTCTCAGGTCATGTCGAGCTCAAACGATGAGGTTTCCGATTTTGAGGCCGAGATGGACCACGAGGTGGCACCTCGGACCTCAATGAGTCTTGGCAAGAAGCGCCAAGAGCGACCTACCGAGCCAGCTCTGTCTCCTCCACAAGTTCGGAGGAAAGTGATGGCAAAGAAGCCAGTCTCCAAGGTAGCCGCATCATCGAGTGTCCCTCGCCAAGCAAAGGGCAAGGGCAAGGGGATAGCGACGGGTCTAGTTGGACCATTGAAGCTGCATGCTCCCAGGGAAGGGGTCCGGGACCCCACTGAAGAAAGGTTCAACAGAAAGGGCAGTGACTCGACGGCCAAATTCAGAAGCATCGATTGGTATGGCCGATCGAAGCAAGAAGCTGATGGATGATTCTGGTGCAACTTCCATGCTGATTTCTACAGATCGGTGTATCTACCGATGAAGACACCAGTGGTGCGCAGTCAGTGGATCGATTGGACACATCTTGAGAAGAAAAGATGATCTGCTTTTGATGAAGTGATTGCAGCAGCTGAAAGACATGGCTTGAAGGACCTCTTTGCCTTGAAGTACAATTGGAATGATGAAGTGGTGGCTCAGTTCTATGCCACCTGCCACTTTGCAAGCGATGAAGAGGAAAGAGTGACTTAGATGACTCATGGATCCAAGTACACTATCACTTATGAAGAATTTGCAAGGATGTTGCATCTTGACACCTCCAGCAATGACAATGTGATTATTCACAATGTTGGTGTCATCGAGAAGGAGAAGATGAAATTTCTCTATGAGCCCAACTCAAAGTTCATCCCTGCTTCCACGGAGAACATGAAGCCATTCTTTGTGGTGCTAAACAGAGTCTTGAGGAAGATCATTGCCCCTAAGGACGGGGATGAAGGGAGTGTACAAGGGTACCTCCGGACCCTAATGAGGGTCATAAGCAAGAACAGACAGTTTGATGTGTTTGACTACATATGGAACGATATGGTTAACATCTCGAGCACCCCCAACAGGTCCTGTGGCTATGCTCCCTATCTAATGTTTATGATTGAGAAAGTCACAGGGATTGAGTTTGTCAAGGATGTGGAGCACACACCTCTGAGGCCTCAGAAGCCTCATCAAGTAAATGTCCAGGCTGCTCCCTTGCCGGCCTCCAGTCCCGAGGCACCGGCAAGAACAAGCGAAGATGTCAGAGCTGCTCCAACTTCAAGGGCAGCCCCTCAGAGAGGATCATCTAGTGGAATCCTCAAATACCTGGCTGCCATCTTCACCTCCTGCAAGAAGGCCGAAGTGAAGGTCCACAAGCTCAACCAGAAAAGAAAGGAGGACATGAAGTACATCAAGGAAAATGTGAAGAAAATTTGCCAGAAGTTGGAGATCGACCCCATTGGATCTCCAGTGATCTCTGAGGACTCTGACCCAGACTACACTGAGCTCGGGCCCTTGACCCCATCCGAGCTTGCCTACTTTGGTGTTGGGGGCTCGAGCGTCTCCGCCCCTCCTCCTTCTCCTCCTCATCAAGCTAAAGATGAAGAAGCCGAAGACGATGATGAGAGGACCGACAGTGAAGAGTGAAGACATTAGGACCCTCCTCTCCTTCTTTTTGGTGTCTTGATGCCAAAGGGGGAGAGATTGAGGGGGAGTCTTAGCTTTAGCTGTAGGATGCGAGGAGAGAGCTCTTTTTATGCTGCTTGTCTATTTTTGAGTTTTGTAGTGTTTTAACTTTGTTCCTAAGTTAGTTATGGTTATGTGATGCAATGCTTAATTAATTTGAGAAGTATTTGTTGAAATCTGTAATCTTGCTCCTGGAATGACATATATGCTTGGCTTTGGTTGATTAATGTAAATTATGTCATTCTCAATGTCTCAATATACTTAGTTATGCATCCCACCATAAAGAATGCACACATGGATAATTCTTTCACTGCTTGATGTATTTTTGACTCATATGTGCATACTTCATGAAAATCTCAATTTTTATCATATTTTGTGAAATCTCAATTGGTTGTCATCAATCACCAAAAAGGGGGAGATTGAAAGTGCATCTAGGACTCTCTTGTGGGTTTTGGATGATTTATGACAAGCAATTGGGATCCTAACCTATTTGTTGAGATGAGTGCAGGCCTATGATAGGAAAATGAGCAAAATACCAAAAAGAAGGAAGGACGAGGAGCAAAATGGAGATGAGCTCAAGGAAGAAGAGTAATAGATTATTGTGTATGGAGTGTGTTAAGGGAACTCACCCCAAAAGATCAATCACAATTAAACACACACATTGCACAAAGTTACACAGGACCGGACTAGTCCGATCACAACCGGACTAGTCCGATAACCTTTCTGCACCAGATCGGACAAGTCCGATATCTGTCGGACTAGTCCGATATTCTTCTGACTAGAATCGGACTAGTCCTCCCCAGTACGGACTAGTCCTCAAACCACTTCACAAGTCACACAAAATCGGACAAGTACGATCACAACCGGACTAGTCCGATATTCTTTCTGATCCAAATCGGACAAGTCCGATATTTGCACAGACTAGTCCGAAAAAAACCCTCTGATCTACATCGGACAAGTCCTCCAAGAGCGGACTTGTCATCTAACTCAATTAGGGTTTCACATGTTCGGACAGGTCCGATGGATATCGGACTAGTCCGAAGATTTCCAGTAGCAAAATCGGACAAGTCCGTTTTAAGCCGAACTAGTCCGATATTTCGGGGTACTTTAGGGTTTGCTACACACAACACACCGAACTAGTCCGAACTTTCTGAACCCTAACGGTCACTTTTAGAAACCCCATATAAATAGAGGTACACGGCCTTCTTTTGAACACTCTCGAACCCTAGCGCCATCATACCTCCCAAGAGCCTCAAAAACTACATCTCTCCATGAAATTAAGTGCAACAACGATCAATCCTTTGAGGATTCACTCTAGATCATTGGAGAGACACTTGGACCATCACATTGAGCTCTTGGTTTGATTCTCTAACACACTCCTGCGTTTTAATTGTAATCTTGCGAGTGTGTTTTTTGGTGGAAATTTGTGTTGTAATCTAAGGGAGCTCTCAACGTGTGAGAAGGCCCCTTGAATTTGGTTATTCACCCCTTTATGATTAGTGGAAGAGGATTGGCCTTCGTGGCGATCCGACGAGGGTAGGGTTGGAGAAGACCCGGTCCTTTCGTGGACTCCTCAACGTGGATGTAGGTTGCCTTTTGTGGTAGCCGAACCACAGGATAAATCCTTGTGTTTTGTTTTGGTGCTCATCATTCTCATTCATCAATATAATCTAGGGTTTCAACAATCATTGCTTATCTTACGTCGGATTGTTAAACATAAGATTTAATTGTGATATAATCCGGAATATAACTGTGAAACCTTTATTTGGTTCTATTTTTCCGCTGCACACATAAAAGAATCAATCTAATCGATCTATCTCAATCAACTTAGTATGTGAACACTGGACTAGTTCGCACATTACCGGACTAGTCCGATATCTCTGGTATTGAGCTTGTTGTTGAGTGTTGCAGGATCCGACAACTTTCAAAAAGGCCTATTCACCCCCCTCTAGGCCCACATTCAATAATGAGATGCGCCGAACGCTACCAAGAGAGGGCGCAACAGCGCCCAGATGGCGTCCTCTTCCGCCAGCGGGAGGGCAAGCAGAAGGTCAACCCCAAGGTCGACGATGACGAGGAGTACCAGAAGCAATAGTGAGCCATCAAAGTGCTTTACCAAGATGAGGACTCCGATGCCAGCAGCAACCACGAGCGTCACCAGACCCTCCACGTCATCTTCGGAGGGTCTTGGGATCCAGCGTCCCAGAACGTGGTCAAGACCCTTTGTCGTGCAGTGGCTTCGATAGTCGCTGTACCCACTCCGACACTGCACCACCACTAGAAGGAGACGCCGATCAGCTTTGAGGCCTATGACTGTCCCAAGAAGATGGCCGGGGTAGGGGTTCTACCTATCCTGGTCGCCCCCACCATTGCCAACGTCAAGCTCCACTACGTCTTGATAGATGGTGGGGCCAACCTCAACCTCCTCAGCCGCGCTGCCTTCGAGCAGCTGCAGATCTCTGTGTCTAATCTCAACCCCTCAAGCCCATTCTTGGGGGTGGGACCAGGGAGCATCATCCCATATGGCAACATCCATCTCCTGGTGACCTTCGGGACACCCGACAATTACAGGATGGAGAGCATCCTCTTCGACGTCGCCAATGTCGGCCTCCCCTTCAACGCTATCATCGGCAGGCCAACCATGTACTGATTCATGGCCAGTGCCCACTACAACTACCTTGTCCTGAAGATGCCAACTCCCTCTGGCGTCCTCAAAATCCGAAGAGATCGCATCGCTACGATGTTATCCTTGGAGTATCTCCAAGCTCTCTCGGCAGACCCGGCACCCACCCCAGGCGGCGCTTGATCAAGTCAGCCTCCACCGAGCTAACGTCAGCGTGGAGCACCCGCTGCGCACTGACTGCAGCCCTCCGGCGGCACCGACATCCCTGTTAAAGCTGTTGAGCTCAGTCCCAACACTCGCTCATCGCCCCTCTGGGAGCTGTCGACAGCAAGGTTGCACCACAACCATCGCAGGTGCCTTGGAGCCTTAGGCACCCCTATTGTAAATATTAAGTTTAGTAGGACAGTGTAAAGGTTTTCATAGGACCTAGGAGCAGCACTGAGGACAACTGAGCATCAGGAGGGTCAGGTCCAGGGTGTGTAGTCAGCTTAGCTTGGTTCGGAACCCAAAGCCTGTACACCCTGCCTCCCTCATCATCCAGAAGCAAATTGTTGCCCTCTTTGGTAAAAGCCTGTCTCCCCCTATGGACTCCGATAAAAAATATTCACTGTTTTACTTAATGCTTTCTTAAAAACATCGTTCATTTAGTTACACATTAATTTTATGATCATACCATACTAGAATCATATATTGCGTATTACCTTTATATGCATGGTTGTACACTCTGTAACTCACCCATCCAAAAGTCATGCAGTCCTGATGCAGGCGGGTCTGCTTGAGGTACCTGCAGTGTATAAGGGGTTCTTCCAGCTCCTCTCGTCATTAGGGCCCTGTGACGCCAGCAGGTTTCCCAGGAAAGGCTTGTGCCGAGAAGTAGGTCCAAGGGGTGTAAACTGCTTAGCCTGGTACCGTACCCTAAGCATGCACACCCTGCCTCCTAGCGCTACAGCCCAGTACTGAAGCCAGAAAGCTCACACCCTGAGGATGGCAAGAGTCGGACCCCGGAGCACCATTGCACCTAATTACCCAAGCTTCGTGCGTCAGTCAGGACAATAATGCATGACAGAGCTAAGGGAGAGGAACAGGTAAAACCACGAGCAAACTAGTCCACCCTCTTTTTCTCATAAGTGCAGGACAACCTACATCAGCACCTTGCAAGGGGCGTGCCGTCGACGTCCCAACACATCAACGACAGCGACAAGCGCGAACAGATGAGTAAACTCTCCCGCCTCGCCCTTACAGCTAACAGGGTTCCCTTGTGATAGCCTGTGAACAAGGGGCATGCCATCGACGTATCTACGAAGATGGTGGACAACGTTAAAGCATCCAGCTCTGGCGCGTCGCAAAGGGCCTGCCGATGATGTTCCAGCACGTCGAAGACAGCAACAAGCACAGATAAGTGAGTAAATTATCCTGCCCTGCTCTTGTCACTAACAGGGTTCTCTTGCGATAGCCTGTACACCAGGGGCCTTCTGTCGACGTCTCCACGATGGTGGTGGGCTATGCTGGAGCATCCATCTATGGCACCTCCCAAGGGTCCTACAGTCGACATCTCAATGACGATGGCGGGCAACACCAGAGCTCCCAGCTCTAGCACCTCCCAAGGTGCCTGCCGTCAATGTATCCACGACGGTGGTGGGTGACGCCAGAGCATCCAGCTCCGACACCTTGCAAGGGGCATGCCTGCAACATCCCAACATGTCAACATAGCACCAAGCGTGTAAAAGTGAGTAAACTCTCCTCCCCCGCTCTTGTTGCTAACAAGAATCTCTAGCGATAGCCGGTACACTAGGGGCCTTCCGTCGATGACACTACGACGATGGTAGACGATGCCGGAGCATCCAGCTCCGGTACCCCCAAGGGGTTTGCCGTCGACGTCTCAATGATGATGGTGGGCGACGCTGGAGCACCCAACTCTGGCACCTCCCAAGGGGCCTGCCGTAGACGTCTTAATGATGATGGTGGGCGACGCTGGAGCACCCAGCTCTCACACCTCTCAAGGGGCCTGTCGTCGACGTCTCCACGACGGTGGTGGGTGACGCCTGAGAACCCAGCTCCGGCACCTCACAAGGGGTTTGCCGTCGATGTCTCCACGACGATGGTGGGCAACGACGGAGCATCCAGATCCGGCACCTCGCAAGGGGCCTACCGATGACATCCCAGCACGTCAACGACATCACCAAGCACGGATAAGTGAGTAAACTATCCTGCCTCGCTCTTGTTGCTAACAAGGTTCTCTTGCGATAGCCTGTACACTAGGGGCCTGCCGTTGACGACTCTACGACGATGGTGGATGACACCAGAGCACCCTACTCCGACACCTCCCAAGGGGCCTGCCTCTAACGTCTCAATGACGATGGTGGGCGACGCAGGAGCTCCCAGCTCTGGCACCTCCCAAGGGGCCTGCCGTCGAAGTCTCCACGACAGTTGTGGGCGATGCCAGAGCATCTAGCTCCGACACCTCGCAAGGAGCCTACAGGCAACGCCCTAGCATGTCAACAATAGCACCAAGCGCGAAAAGTGAGTAAACTCTCCTGCCCTACTCATGTTGCTAACAAGGTTCTCTTGCGATAGCTTGTACACCAAGTATCTGCCATTGACGACTCTACAATGATGGTAGACTATGCTGGGGCATCCAGCTCCGGCACCCCCCAAAGGGCCTGCTGTTGACATCTCACTGATGATGGTGGGCGACGCCGGAGCACCCTGCTCCCGCACCTCCCAAGGGGCCTGCCATCGACACCTCAATGATTATGGTGGGCGACGTCAGAGCACCCAACTCCGGCACCTCCCAAGGGGCCTGCCATCGATGACTCTACGACCATGGTGGACGACGGCAGAGCATCCAGCCCCGGCACCCCCAAGGGGCCTGCCATCGATGTCTCAACAACGATGGTGGGCGACGCTGGAGCACCCAACTCCAGCACCTCCCAAGGGGCCTGCCGTTGACGTCTCCACAACTGCGATGGGTGATGCTGGAGTGTCCAACTCCGGCAATTGGTGGAGCTCTGACACTCCAACTCCCCTGCTTCACTGGGGCCACGTCAAAGACATCTTGCAATCAAATGGTAGATGGGCCCAACCAACTAACCACATCTACCAAGGGGCCTCTAAGGGGGTTCCATAGGCAGGAAGTCAACAGACAACACCTCGGCCGTATCCATTGTGCAACCATTGGTCCTCAAAAGATAACGGGCTCAACAAAGGTTCTGCAAACCCTTATGCAACTAAGGACTTAGAGCAACAGTTGAGAAGCATAAAGACAAGCCAAGAAGTCAGACACACATTCATATTCATTAAGGAATATTTACAAAGGGGCGAACCCCAGATACAAAGTTGCGCTGCCAGCCTCAGTCCCTGGTGAATTGCCCGACAACATGTTTTGCAGCATTCTTGACCTATTCCGTGGCTGCCTCCTCGCGCTCTTCAACAGGACCTTCAAAAACTGGCTCCAGGTGCAGATCAGGGTATCGGCTCTGGTAGCACACCAGGACATTGGCTGCCACCGTCTCTGCCACCGCCCTACCCTTGGCTTTCAGGCGCTGAGCTAGCTGACACTCCTATAGATTGAGCTCCCGGGCGTGGCGCTCCATTGAGCACTCTCGGGCTTGGACATCAAGATCACGCAGGAGAAGTTCCTGATGCTTAGCTGAGTGCTGCGCCTAATCCCGCGACAAGTCCCTTTCCTAGAGCTTAAGATCTTCAATGCGGGACTGCAGCCTGTCCTGATTAGCCTCAGCCTGAGCCATCATTCCCTGGGCCGTCACCTCCTGCTCGGCGACAGCAGCCTCCCTCTTGGTAACATCGGCTTCATGGCGACATAGGGCCTCTCGACCTTCTTCATGGGCACTCAGGCGGGCGTCAGCCATGTCGTTGGCTACCTTGGCATCGACCTAAATCTTCTAGGATAGGGCGTCTGTAGCTTTCACTAAGAGGTGCCTCAGCTCTAGCTGCTTGCTCTCCTTTTGGTACGTCGCCTTCGCCTCGGTGATCCTGGACCTCAAAATGTCCTCCTAGTCTCGAAGGCACTCGCCTTCAGCACACAACTTCTTTCACCCCACGGCGAGAGCCTCCTGCGCCCGGTGGAGGTGTGATTGCACCTGAAGGATGCTGGACTGCGTCAAGTCCATGATGTCGGAGAGGCACTCCGGCTGCGCCGAAGTCAGGGAAGGTCGTCCGGTGATCATCTCGGGGACCTCTTCCTCCCGTAGCGGTGAAGGCGAGGACACCAGTACTGAGGATCTTGCCTCCAGAGACTGAGCAGGAGTTGCGGTGCCACTCAGAGCAGCAACGTCATCATCGCACAAGGAGCCGCCCGCCAGATCAGCAGCGGTGGAGGCCAGGCCTTCAGCCCCTTGGGTCGACTCTGACATTGCCTCTGCCACGACGGTCGGAGGTGCCTCTAGTGCGATGGCTGGAGGTGCCTCTGACGCAACAGCCGAAGAGGCCTCCGACGCGACAGCTGGAGACACAATGGGAGATGCTTCACTACCTGCGCTGAGCACGGACGCCGGAGCAGCAATCCCCTGAACAAGCTTTGCAGGCTGCCCGTCGGTGCAGCCATAGCCTCTTCAGCCGCCTTCGAAGCGCTTCGAGGCACTACCCCCGGCGGTAAGGGCGTTACAATAGCTGACGTAGCCCTGCAAATCAAGATCAAGACCTGACCAATCAACAAAGGTAGGAGAAATAACAAAGTAAGCATTGGTAAGAATGCCTTACCGACATCCCCAAAAGCTTCAGGGGGCCTCCACCTTAGGCGGCCCAAAAGCTGCGGGTCCTAATGACGGTGTGGTAGGTGAGGTTGTCCCGACCGGATCTCCACTAGAACCACCACCGCTGCTGCCACCCTGCGCCGACAGGTCTCCACCAACTCCAAAGAAGCCACTCCTGGAGCCTCCTCTCGGGCTGCCGATGATGTCGGCCCGAGGTCTTTTTGCTTGAGGCTCCGTAGGCATGGCGCTCCCGGAGCCTCCTGTGAACCTAGGGTTGCGCTGGCGGCGGGGATGCTAGATGACGTGCCGACCATTGAAGTCGGTGGAGCGACCGCTTGACGGACCAAGCCTTCTCCCGATGAACCGCCGAGGCCCAAGGTTGAAGAGGGGCGAACTGGGGGACAATGACTTGGAGTGAAGGCCACCAGCGGCAGCGCCCTCAGTGGCGACCGACGGCACTTCTCCTTTATGAACCTGACCACTAGTACCTTCCCCTTGCCTATGTCGGGGATCAGTGCCTTCCCCTTACCTGCGGCAGGAACCAACGCCTTGCCTTTCCCCCCGATAGAAGGTGCCTCCTCCCCCTGGAAGCTTTAGGGTCTAAAGAAGGTGCGGACTCCTACGGAGAGTCGATGATGGCTAGGCCCCAACTCTCATCACCAACCTGCCGCGGTGCAAGACCAATCGCGTCCAGGTTGGGCATCTTCTTCAGAACCTTCGTCCGAAGGTCCCGATCTGTGCAAAGCGGTGGGCAAGCCCGCGGGAGGTTGAAGACGTCTAGCGACAGCGGGTCGTCGCACGTCTCGAACATTACGTGAAACACCTCCTGCTGGGTCATCTCCTCAGCAACCTGGTGCAATCTTGGAGCCCGAAGTAGAGCCATGCAGGGCAGCAATGGTGTTGATGGGGAGCCAGATGATGATGAACGAAGTCCGCCATCACCGCCAGCTCCGACAGGCTGTGGTCCACCAGGAATCGAATCCTCTTCATCACTGGAGTGTACACCGCCTCCAACTCTGGGCGTTCCTCCCAAGTCGCCTTCCAAATTGCCGGCCAGCCGGTAGGCAAGACCATGCGATCGTGGGCATCGATACGTAGAACCACCCAGTCACTCCTCCATCCAGGCCACTTTGCCTAGGAGAGCAGAGTAATGTACTTAGAGAGGTTGTGCGCCCGATGCTGGAAGTAGTAGGCGCCGAGGAATTACGTCTTGTTGTTCTTCCCGGTCTGTCTTAGTACGAAGAGCTGCCAGGAAACCAGCACGCTCAGATGTACTCCGACGAACATCTTGCAGAGATGCGAGAACACCGCCGCCGCCACCAGCGAGTTCAGCGACAGATGATGGAGTTGGAGCCTGAGAACCTCCAGAAACATCACTAGGAAGGAAGAAATGGGAGGGACAAACCCGGAGTATGCGTATGCCTGGATGAAGATGGTCTCTCCCGCTTCTGAATCTAGAGGTAAGGATTCAGGGCGGATCAAATCCCGCCGCTCCTCGTCCTCCCAGCTGAAAAGCCACTGCACGGATGAGACATCTTCCATATGGGAAGGAGGCAAGGATGAGTCCATTAGGGCAGGAGTCGAGAACCTCGAAGCTGAGGAAGGAGTGGGCGCTCAAGAAGGAAGTTGAAGACTCAAATGCTAGGGGTGTGCGTACGGGAGGAACCACCGTTACCCACAGAGGTATCCTTTTAATGCACCATACCGGCATTTGAGCACACCTTGCAGATTTGGCAGGCTAGGAATCAGCGACTCATGCCCCAACGTCCATGAGAAGCGAGCCCTAATCCTCTGTCAGAAAAATTGGCCTGAGTAGTTCTCCAACTGAGAAGGCAAACCGACGCTTCCCATAAAGGCGGAAGTGAAAGCAGCAGAAGAGCAGCAGCCGCATTGGGAACCGTCGCAATAATATTGCAGCAAGCAAAGATCCTTTGCCACGACCACTCAACCAAAGAGGGACGCATGGAAACATCGGCTGAGGCGCGCACCACTTTGGCTGATCAATTGAAAATTAAAAGACCGAGTGGGAAATAAGGATAGGGCTCCACCCTTGGGCTCGTCGCCTCCCCCAAGGTGGACCCATGGGCCACTGTTGGTACCCGGCATACCAGGTACCCTCGCGCATAAGCTAGAGCTGCCTAGGTATCCTGCCTCCCAGCAGAGGCGGGGTCCGAGGGCGACACGTGTTCAAGGGACACAGACCCATCGGCCTCAGATGGGTGGTCCAGGGTACCCGCAAGAAGCCCCAAAGGACAAACTCAGCACCCCCTTCGGAGACGAGCCCAAGGTAACCACGTATCCAGAAGGTAAGGATCCCTCCTCCTCGTGAGACAGGGCTCCGGAGCTGCCGCGTGGACCAGGACATAGACAAGCCACCTCTCGTATGGGCAGGCTCCAGTGTTGCCACGTGTCCCGCAAGGCGGGACCTAACCTCCTCCACTGAGGTGAGCTCTCGACACCTCAACGTGTCCAGCAGAATGGGACCTAGCCTCCTCCATAGAGGTGAGCTCCCGAGCTGCCACATGGTCCGCAAGACGGGACCTGATCTCCTCCGTAGAGGTGAGCTCCTGAGCTATCACATAGTCCAACCACTTGCCCTGGACGGAGGGACGTGGGAGTTAAGAGGACGCTGCGCCTTGTCCCTATCAAGGATTGAAGATACGCGACTTTTCCAGACGCATGGCGCGGCGCACACCTAATGTCAGGTACCGCTGCAACCAATTGCATCATAGTGAATATGTCGCAGGCCTATACCACTCCGCCAAGTGGGTAACTTACGGTGACAGAGACAGTTGGATGGGACATCCCCTGCCAATGTCAACAACGGCACATGCGCTACTGATGGCGCAGGTGGCAAGACGACGAGTCTTCAAGTCTATGGTCACAACAAGATTACATAAGAAGCATTAGATCTTTAGTATAAGATCGCCCCGGGACCACCTATCGGGCCCCGGGACCCCACTTGTAAGGCGTTCGACCTTGTCCATAAAAGGCCCAAACCGCCACTGTTATGAGGAGAGATATCGAATCCCCACATCACACACACGCATACACACATACTAGCAATACCATTCACCGTGGAGTAGGGTGTTACGCTCCTTGTGGTCCGAACCACATAAAAAACACTATCTCATATTCTCATCTGCTAGAACACTTGATTGAGGCCTAAGCCCCGCTGAACAAAGAACCTTCGCGGGCTTCTCCTTAGCAGATGGGAAGTGTCGCACTAACACTTTGACAATTTTATTTTCAAATAAAATAAAAGATGTGCTGTTAGAATGACTTGGAATTCACATAGATGAAATGATGGATAGTTGCTCAGTTTTGATTTTCCTAAGTCCCCAGTTCACAACTTACTACCCTCCAATATATTTCTCTCACTGGCTAAAATTGCTTTTTCCTTGATTTGGAAATTGTGGGTAGCACAAGCTTAATCCATTCTAAGTTATTGTGATATATGATATAGTTATAGGGCTGCTATTCCTAGTTTGATACTAAAACTTAGATTTCTGGAGAAATTCTAAAAAGATTTAAGTTATTCTTATTTCATTGGAAATACCTACTGTCGGTACCCTATAGACGGGGTACCCTCGCACACAGGATGAAGACTCTGAGGCACGTCCGGAGTTGCCACGTGAATGTGGCCTAGAGGGGGGGGGGGTGAATAGGCCTTTTTGAAATTTGTCGGAACCTGCAAAACTTAACAACCAGTTCAAAACCAGAGATATCAGACTAGTCCAGTAAAGTGCGGACCAGTCCGGTGTGTACCGACTAGGTTGATTAGGTTTGATCGATTAATTTAGTTCTTCGATGTATGCAGCGAAAATATACAATCAAATGAAGTGTTGCAAGATTATGGACTAGGGTATATGACAATTCAATCTTGTAATTAATAATTCAACGTAAAGTATGCAATAATGGTTGAAACCTTAGATTGTTGTAATGAATAAGAACGATGAACACCAAGAAAGACACAAGGATTTATCCCGTGGTTTGGTTCCCACAAAGGCAACCTACGTCCACGTTGAGGAGTCCACAAAAGGATCGGGTATTCTCCAACCCTACCCTCGTCGGATCGCCACGAAGGCCAATCCTCTTCCACTTATCACAAAGGGGTGAATAACCAAATTCAAAGGGGCCTTCTCACACGTTGAGGGCTCCCCTAGATTACAACACGAAATACGACCAAAAACACACTTAAAATATTACAATGAAATCACAAGAGTGTGTTAGAGAATCAAACCAAGAGCTCAATGAGTGTGGATCATGTCTCTCCAATGATCTAGAGTATATCCTCAAAGGATTGATCTTTGTTGCACTTAATTTCATGGAGAGATGTGTTTTTGGAGGCTCTTGGGTGGTGTGATGGCGCTAGGGTTCGAGAGAGTTTAAAGTTGGGTCGTGCACCTCTATTTATATGGGGTTTCTAAAAGTGACCGTTAGGGTTTAGAAAGATCGGACTAGTCTGTGGTGGACACCGGACTAGTCCGGTGTGCTGTGTGTAGCAAACCCTAGGTGTCTCGAAATATCGGACTAGTCCAGCTAGGGGCGGACTTGTCCGATTTTGCTTCTGGAAAATTTCGGACTAGTCTGATAGTCATCGGACTTGTCTAGACATGTGAAACCCTAAGTGAATTGGGTGACAAGTCCTCACTTGGAGGACTTGTCCAATTTAGGTTAGAGGGTTTTTCGGACTAGTCCGTGCTAACATCAGACTTGTCCGATTTAGATCAGAATGAATATCGGACTAGCCCGATGGTGATCGGACTTGTCCGATTTTGTGTGACTTGTGATATGTTTTTGAGGACTATTCCGCACTGGGGAGGACTAGTCCGATTCTAGTCAGAGAGATATCAGACTAGTCCAATGGATATCAGACTTGTCCGATTTTGTGCAGAGAGGATATTAGACTAGTCCAGTGACATTATGACTAGTTCGGTCCTGCGTAACTTTGTGCAATGTGTGTGTTTAATTGTGATTGAGCTCTTGGGGTGTGTTTCCTTAACACACTCCATACACAATGATCTACTATTCTTCTTCCTTGAGCTCATTTCCACTTTGCTCCTCATTCTCCCTTCTTTTTGGCACTTTGCTTATTTTGCTATTAAAACCTGTGCTCATCTCAACAAAGAGGTTAGGATCTCATTTGCTTGTCATAAATCATTCAAAACCCACAAGGTATTCCTAGATGCACTTTCAATCTCCCCGTTTTTGGTGATTGATGACAACCAATTGAGATTTCACAAAATATGATAAAATTTGAGATTTTCATAAAGTATGCACATATGAGTCTAAAAGACATCAAGTAGTAAAAACATAATCCATATGTGCATTCTTTATGGTGGGATGCATAACTAAGTACATTTAAATAGTGATAATGACATAATTGACATTGTTTAACCAAAAGCAAGCATATATGACATTATAGGAGCAAAATCACAGATTTCAACAAATACTTCTCAAATTGATCAAGCATTACATCACACAACCATAATTAACTTAAGAACATAGTTAAAGCTTTACAACCCACAAAATAGTCAGAAAGCATACAAGAGAGCTCTCTCCTGACATCCTACAGCTAAGGCTAAGACTCTCCCTCAATCTCTCCCCCTTTGGCATCAAGACACCAAAAAGAAGGAGATGAGGGTCCTAAGGTCTTCACTCTTTGTTGTCAGTCCCCTCATCGTCGTCTTCGTCATCTTCATCTTCATCCTGATGAGGAGGAGGAGGAGGAGGAGCGGAGCCACTCGAGCCCCCAATGCCATAGTAGGCAAGCTCGGAGGGGGTCAAGGGCCCGAGCTCAGTGAAGTCTGAGTCTGAATCTTCAGAGATTACTGGAGACCCAATGGGTTCGGTCTCCAGTTTCTGGCAAATTTGCTTCACATTTTCCTTCACATACTTCATATTTCCTTTCTTCTCTTATTGAGCTTATGGGCCTTCACTTCGGCCTTTTTGCAAGAAGTGAAGATGGCAACTAGGTATTTGAAGATCCCACCGGCTGATCCCCTTTGAGGGGCTGCCCTACAGGCTGGGGTAGCTCTGGCATCTTCAAATCTTCTTGCCGGTGCCTCAGGACTTGAGGACGACGAGGGAGCAGCCTAGACACTTGGCTTCTGAGCATCTGAGGCCTCAAGGGTAGGTGCTCCACATCCTTGATGAATTCAATCCCGGTGACCTTCTCGATCACAAACATCAGATATGGAGCATACCCACAAGACCTGTTGGGTGTGCAAGATATGTTGACCATGTCATTCCAGATGTAGTCCGCCACATCAAACTGGCGGTCCTTGCTTATCACTCTCATCAATGTCTGGAGATAACCCTGCACACTCCCAGCATCTCCATCATTGGGAGCGATGGTCCTCCTCAAGACTCTATTGAGCACCACAAAGAACGGCTTCATGTTCTTTGTGGATGGAGGGTTGAACTTGGAGTTTGGCTCATATAGGAACTTCATCTTATCCTTCTCGATGACACCTATGTTGTGGATGATCAAGTAGTCAGATCTTGAGGTGTCAAGGTGAAGCAGGCTTGCAAAATCTTCTTGAGTTATACTGTACTTGGATCCGTGAGTCATCCAAGTAAAACTTTCCTCATCTTCACTTGAGAAATGGCATGTTGCAAAGAATTGTGCTATGACCTCATCATTCCAGTTGTTCCTAAAGGCAAAGAGGTCCTTCAGGCCATGCCTCTCAATAGCTTCCACCATTTCAGTGAATGGGGAGCATCCCTTCTTCTCAAAGTGTGCTCAATCAATCCATTGACTATGCACAACCGGTGTCTACATTGGGAGATACACAGATTTGTAGAGAACTGCATGGAAGTTGCACCAAAATCTTCCGTCGGCAACTTGCTTCGGTCGACCATACCAATCAATGCTTCAAAACTTTGCCGCTGAATCACTGCCCTTCCCGTTGAACTTCTCTTCAGTGGGGTCCCGGACCCCTTCTCTCGAAGCATGGAGCTTCAACGGGCCAACTGGACCCGTTGCTATCCCTTTGCCCTTGACCTTGGCTAGGCGGGCACTTGCCGAGCTAGGGCCACCACCGGTGGTAGCCCTAGAAGCTAGCACGTTGGAGGCCGACTTCTTCGCTAGCACTTTCCTCTGAGCCTATGGAGGAGACGGAGCTGGTTCGGAAGGTCTCTCTTGGCGCTTCTTGCCAAGACCCGTCGAGGATCGAGGTGCCACCTCGTGGTCCATCTCGGCCTCAAAGTCGGAAACTTCATTATTCGAGCTCGACATGACCTGATAATGAGTGGCATGAATGAGGATGAATGATACAAGTCATAGGTGTGAAATGGATAGCAAGGAAATGCATTGAGGAATTGAAAAGTTAGGTTTTGAGTTTAGAAAAATCGGACTTGTCCGGTGTACAAGCATGGACTAGTCCGGGGGACCGGACTTGTCCGGTATTCATCCTCAAAAACCTAACCGACTGGACAAATGTTGATTCCTAATGAAGAACTGGCTAAGAATAAACGTAATACATCAAGGAGGCATGTATATAGTGAAATATGCTAGGCTATTCGATCAACAATGAAGAAATTTGGAATTTCTAGGGTTTGAGTGAAAATTACTGAAGAAATCAATTGGAACTTGGAGATGAGGGTGTTGAAGGCCGGACTTGTCCGAGAACTTCAATCCCGATGCGATGATGATAAAATTCCACCCAAACTTGCGAAGTTCAGATGGAGAAATCAAGGAATCGCCTTGGGAGCTCGAGTGGAAGAGAGAGAACGCGTGAGGCAAGAGGGGAGGTGAAGAAATTAGGGTTTGGCGGTGGCTAGGGTTATGGACACGAAAAATCGGACAAGTCCGGAGATGACTGGACTAGTCCAAACTTTTCTAGAGGCTATATCGGACTAGTCCGTTATCTGACGGACTAGTCCGTTATCTGATGGACTAGTCCGGCCTAACCACCACTCCGCGGGTAACCACGGACTAGTCCGTGATCACCAGGCAAGAATTTCTTAGTCCATTCATATATATTTGAAGGTACATATTTAGAAAATAGGGAGGAAAATCAAATCAAATAATCTTGATGAATATGATCAGTAAGCATACAACAACACAAGCAATGATCATAATTTACTAAGATCTAATAATTAACATAGTTTTCGAAAGAAAATTGAGAGAGATGATTTTCACAATCCAATCTTCATATTTTGAAGAATTCATACAGGTATGCAACATTTCAAGGCACACTCCGAGCATCAAGGATATTTAGTTCATTTTGGAGTTCGCAAAAGCGTTTTTCATCAAGTGGCTTGGTGAATATGTCAGCCAATTGCTTTTGGGTGTTAACATGGGAAATGGCTATGTCTCCTTTCATGGAATGGTCTCTCAAAAAGTGATGTCTTATATCTATGTGTTTAGTTCTAGAGTGCTCAACTGGGTTGTGGGCAACTTTAATGACACTCTCATTGTCACAAAGGAGTGGAATACGGTTCATATTGTAACCATAATCCCTTAGAGTTTGTCGCATCCAAAGGAGTTGTGCACAACAACCCAGCTGCAACATACTCCACTTAGGCTGTGGATAAGGCAGTGGAATTTTGTTTCTTGGAGGACCAAGAAACTAAAGATCTCCCTAGGAATTGGAATGTATCAAAGGTACTTTTTCTATCTACTTTTCATCCGGCATAATCTGCATCGGAGTAACCAATGAGATTGAATTTCAAGCCTTTTGGGTACCAAAGGCCTAGGTTGGGTGTATGAACTAAATATCTCAAGATCCTTTTTACGGATGTCAAATGACACTCCTTAGGATTGGCTTGAAACCTTGCACACAAACATACACTCAACATAATGTCTGGCCTAGATGCACATAAATAGAGTAGAGATTCAATCATGGAGCGGTATACCTTTTGGTCGACGCTAGGTCCATCTTCACTGAGATCCAAGTGGCCATTGTTGCCATGAGAGTCTTTATAGGCTTCGCCTTGTCCATACCAAACTTCTTGAGTATGTCTTGCGTGTACTTGGTTTGGCGTATAAACGTCCCTTCCTTTTGTTGCCGCACTTGGAATACCAAGAAGTACTTTAGTTCTCCCATCATTGACATTTCAAACCTATCTGTCATGATTTTACTAAATTCCTCACAAAAAGATTGATTAGTTGATCCAAAGATTATATCATCAACGTAAATTTGACAAATAAAAAGATCATTGTCAAAATTCTTTGTAAATAGTGTATAATCTACTTTGCAATCTTAAAGCCATTTTCAATTAAGAAATCTCTAAGACACTCATACCAAGCTCTAGGAGCTTGTTTGAGGCCGTAGAGAGCCTTATGCAATTTAAATACGTGGTCCGGGAACTCTTCGTCTTCAAACCCGGGGGGTTGCTCCACGTACACCTCCTCCTTGATTGGCCCGTTGAGGAAGGCGCTTTTCACATCCATTTGATACAGCTTGAAATCATGGTGAGTAGCATATGCAAGTAATATTCTAATGGATTCAAGTCTAGCTACGGGAGCAAAGGTCTCATCGAAATCCAAACCTTCGACTTGTGAATACCCTTTGGCCAGAAGTCGTGCCTTGTTCCTTGTCACCACCCCATGTTCGTCTTGTTTGTTGCGGAAGACCCACTTGGTGCTGACAATGTTCGCATTGGGTCCTGCCACGAGTTCCCACACCTCGTTCCGCTTGAAGTTGTTCAATTTTTTTTTCATTGCCACACCCAATCAAGATCTTTCAATGCATCCTCAACCCTGCGCGGTTCTAAAAAGGATACAAATGAATAGTGCTCACAAAAGTTAGCTATACGAGATCTAGTGGTTACTCCCTTTTGGATGTCACCGATGATATTATCGATTGGGTGGTCCCTTTAGACGCATTGGTGTACTCTTGGGTGTGGCACTTGAGGTGTTGTATCTTCATGATCATCTTCTTCTCCCCCTAAATGGTTGCCTTCGTTGACTTGTTGATTGTCTTCGTATTCTTGTGGTTGATCTTGTGTGGAAGCTCCCCCTTGATCGTTGACCGCCTCTTGTGGTTCATCTTCCTCATGTACATGTGGAGGTGACTCTTGTGGTCGAACTTCACCTAGAGCCATTCTTTTCAATGCTTGACAAGGAGCTTCTTCTTTACCTAGTTCACATGGATCAACTTGCTCCTTTTGGGAGCCATTAGTCTCATCGAACACTACGTTACGTGCTACTTCAACAAGTCTGGAGGTCTTGTTGAAAACACGATAGGCGTAAGTGTTTGAATCATAACCAAGCAAGAAACCTTCATCGGACTTCGAAGCGAACTTTGAAGTCTTGGGCTTCCTGTTCAAAATATAACATGGAGAACCGAAAACTCAAAAATATGAAATATTCGTCTTGTTACCAGTGAGTAGCTCATAGGATGTATTCTTGAGTAGTCGATAAAGATAAAGTCGATTTACGGCGTGGCAAGCGGTGTTAATCGCTTCCGCCCAAAATTGATCCGAGGTCTTGTACTCATCGAGCATTGTTCTTGCCATCTCTATGAGAGTTCGGTTCTTTCTTTCGGCAACTCCATTTTGTTATGGGGAGTACGGAGCTGAATACTCATGATTTATGCCTTCTCCATCGAGGTACTCCTCCACTTGTGTGTTCTTGAAATCCGTGCCGTTGTTGCTTCGAATGTTCTTGATTGTCAATGAGAATTCGTTTTGAGCTCGCCTGAGGAACTTCTTGAGTATTCCTTGTGTTTCTGACTTATCATGCAAAAAAAAAACCCAAGTGAAGCGAGAAAAATCATCAACAACTACTAAACCATATTTGTTACTGGTGATTCTTATGTAGGCAATTGGACCAAACAAGTCCATGTGAAGTAGCTCGAGCGGTCTTGTTGTAGTCATGACGTTCTTCGCGGGGTGATGTGCTCCAACTTGCTTCCATACTTGGCACGCGCTACAAGGCCTGCCTTTCTCAAACACAACATCCTTCAAACCTCGGATGTGATCGCCCTTGAGGAGTTTTTGAAGGTTCCTCATACCAACATGCGCTAGCCGTCTATGCCACAACCAACTCATGTTGGTTTTTGTAATCAAGCATGTGTCAAGTTCAGCTTTATCCTTGTTGAAGTCAAAGGTAAAGCTTTCCCTTCAACATACCCTTGAATGCAATAGAACCATCACTCCTCCGGTACCGAGCACCTTTCCTTGACTATTATCTCCAAAGTAGATGCCCTCGTTTGGATTCTCATTTTCCTCATATTCAATGAACATTCTTCTTTCTGCGGTCAAAGGTTACTCACAAGTCGAAGGTTTGGATTTTGATGAGACTTTTGCTCCAGTAGCTAGGCTTGAATCAATTAGAATATTACTTGCATATGCTACTCATCATGATTTCAAGCTGTACCAAATGGACGTGAAAAGCGCCTTCCTCAACGGACCAATCAAGGAAGAGGTGTACGTGGAGCAACAACCCGGATTTGAAGATGAAGAGTTCCCCGACCACGTGTATAAACTGCGTAAGGCTCTCTATGGCCTCAAAAAAGCTCCTAGAGCTTGGTATGAGTGTCTTAGAGATTTTCTAATTGATAATGGCTTTCAAATTGGCAAAGTAGACTATACATTATTCACAAAAAATCTGGATAATGATCTTTTCATTTGCCAAATCTATGTTGATGACATAATTTGTGGATCAACTAACCAATCTTTCTTTGAAGAGTTTAGTAAAATTATGACAGACAGATTTGAAATGTCAATGATGGGAGAATTGAAGTACTTCCTGGGATTCCAAGTGCGGCAACAAAGGGAAGGAACATTCATAAGCCAAACCAAGTACACACAGGACATCCTCAAGAAGTTTGGCATGGACAAGGCAAAGCCCATAAAGACTCCCATGGCAACGAATGGTCACTTGGATCTCAATGAAGATGGACCGAGCGTCGACCAAAAGGTATATCGCTCCATGATTGGATCTTTACTTTACTTATGTGCATCTAGGCCAGATATTATGTTGAGTGTATGTTTGTGTGCAAGATTTCAAGCCAACCCTAAGGAATGTCATTTGACAGCCGTAAAGAGAATCCTAAGATATTTAGTTCATACACCCAACCTTGGTCTTTGGTACCCAAAAGGCTCAAAATTCAATCTCATTGGGTATTCCGATGTAGATTATGCCGGGTGCAAAGTTGATAGAAAAAGCACTTCTGGCACTTGCCAATTCCTAGGAAGATCCTTAGTTTCTTGGTCATCCAAGAAACAGAATTCCATTACATTATCCACAGCCGAAGCGGAGTATGTTGCAGCCGGGAGTTGTTGTGCACAACTCCTTTGGATGCGACAAACTCTAAGGGATTACGGTTACAATATGAACCGTATTCCTCTTCTTTGCGACAATGAGAGTGCCATTAAAATAGCCCACAATCCAGTTGAGCACTCTAGAACTAAACACATTGACATAAGACACCATTTCTTGAGAGACCATTCCATGAAAGGAGACATATCCATCTCTCATGTCAACACCCAAAAACAATTGGCCGACATATTCACCAAGCCACTTGATGAAAAACGTTTTTGCGAACTCCGAAATGAGCTAAACATTCTTGATTCTCGGAGTGTGGCTTGAAAATTTGCACACCTGTATGATTGCTTCAAAATATTGATTGAATTGTGAAAATCATCCCTCTTCATTTTTTCTCTCGAAAAACTATGTCAATTATTAGATCTTGATGAATATTTGATCATAGTATGATTGTTGTTTGCTTACTGGTCAAATTCATCAAGATTGTTTGATTTGTTTTGCCTCTCTACCCTCAATTATTGGACCTTCAAATATATATGAATGGGCTATGCAATTCTCTCCTGGTGACCACGGACAAGTCCGTGGTTACCCGGACTAGTCCGCCATTGCAGACTAGTCCGCAGTGTGCCGGTTAGGCCGGACTAGTCCGACAGACCACGGACTAGTCCGATTTAGGTTTCTGGAGGACTTCGGACTAGTCCGGTCTTGTCCAGACTTGTCCGATTTTTCGTGTCCATAACCCTAGCCGCCACCAAACCCTAATCCCTTCACCCCACACTCTCCCCCAAGCTTTCTCTCTCTTGCGCTCGAGCTCCCAAGGCGAATCCTTGATTCCTCCGTCGAAAAGCCTCAATCTTGGGCGGAGATCAAGCTTGAAGACTCGGGGATTGAAGTTAGCGGACAAGTCCGGCCTCCAACCCCCACATTTTCAAGCTTCCTTGGATTTCTTGGTAAATTTTCCTCAAAACCCTAAGAAATCACAAATTTCTTTATTGCTTATCGTTTGGCCTAGCATTCTTCACTAGTTGCATGTCCAGTTGATGTACTATGTGTATGCTAGACTAGTTATTTCATTAGGGATCAATTTTTATCCAGTTTGTTAGGTTTCTGCGGATGAACACCAGACTAGTCCGGTCCAGGTACGGACAAGTCCGGTCCCCCGGACTAGTCCGTGCCTGAGCACCGGACAAGTCCGTTGTTTCTGAACCAAAACCTAATTCTTTAATTCCCTAATGCATTCCATTGCCATCTTACCTCACCAATACCTTGTATAACTTGTCCTTTCTCTTGATCACTCATTCTCAGATCATGTCGAGCTCCGACAATGAAATCTCCGATTTCGAGGCCGAGTTGGACCACGAGGTGGCACCTCGGTCCTCGGCGGGTCTTGGCAAGAAACGCCAAGAGGGACCCTCCGAGCCTGCTCCCTCACCTCCCCAGGTTCGGAGGAAGGTGTGTGTCAAGAAGGCCGCCTCGAAGGCTGCTCCTCCTTCAAGTGGCCCTCACCAAGCTAAAGGGAAGGGCAAGGGGGTTGCCACAGGGCCTGTTGGGCCCCTAAAGCTGCATACTCCCAGAGAAGGGGTCCAGGACCCCAATGAGGAAAGATTCAATGGCAAGGGCAGCGATGTGGCTATGAAGTTGAGAAGTGTTGATTGCTATGCATGGCCCAAGCAAGCAGCTGATGGCAGATTCTGGTCAAATTTCCATGCTGACTTCTACAAGCTGGTCTACTTGCCGATGAAGACCCCGGTGGTGCGCAGTCAATGGATTGACTGGGCCCACCTTGAGAAGAGGAAATGTGCAGCTTTTGATGAAGTGATACAAGCTGCAGAGAGACATGGGCTGAAGGATTTGTTTGCCTTCAGATATAATTGGAATGATGAAGTGATTGCACAATTCTATGCAACGTGCCACTTCTCAAGTGAAGACGAAGAAAGTGTGACTTGGATGACTCATGGATCCAAGTATTCCATTACCCAGGAAGAGTTTGCCCGCCTGCTGCACCTTGACTCTGAAGGACAAGACCAACTCATTATCCACAACATTGGGGTCATTGAGAGGGATGGAATGAAGTTCATGTATGAACCCACCTCCAAGTATGTCCCTCCCTCCACAAAGAATATGAAGCCTTTCTTTGTGGTACTCAACAGAGTTCTCAGGAAGACGATTGCCCCCAAGGATGGGGATGCAGGGAGTGTGCAAGGCTACCTCCGGACCCTGATGAGGGTCATCAGCAAGAAAAGGCAATTCGATGTTGCAGACTATATCTGGAATGATATGGTCAATATCTCAAGTACCCCCAACCGATCCTATGGCTATGCCCCTTACTTGATGTTCATGATTGAGAAGGTCACAGGGATCGAGTTTGTGAAGGATGTGGAGCACACTCCACTAAGGCCTCAGAAGCCTCAGTCCTTGAGTGTCCAGGCTGCTCCATCGCCGGCCTCAAGCCCCGAGGCACCGGCAAGGCAAGAAGAAGCTGCTAGGGCTACTCCTCCCTCCAGGGAAGCCCCTCAGAAAGGATCCGCCAGTGGGATCCTCAAGTACTTGGCTGCAATTTTCTCCTCATGCAAGAAAACTGAAGTGAAGCTTCACAAGCTAAATCAGCAGAGGAAGGAGGACATGAGATACATAAAAGCCAATGTCAAGCAGCTGAGTGAGAAGCTGGAGATCAATCCAATTGGATCTCCAGTACTTTCTGAAGATTCTGATCCAGACATCACCGAGCTCAGCCCCTTGACTCCTTCCGAGCTTGCCTATTTTGGCATTGGGGGCTCGAGCAGCTCCGCTCCTCCTCCTACCTCTCAACCTCGTCAAGCCGAAAGCGATGAAGACGATGAAGATGACGAGAGGACTGACAGCGAAGAGTGAAGCCCTAGGACCTTCCTCTCTCTCTTTTTGGTGTCTTGATGCCAAAGGGGGAGAGATTGAGGGGGAGTCTCTAGTCTAAGCTTTAGCTGAATAGGATGCGAGGAGAGAGCTCTCTATGTTTTTTAATTGTGATTGTATTTGCTTAACTCTCTTTTCATATCATGTTTGGTCCTGTGATGAATTGCTCAATTAATTTGCAAGTGTGTGATGAAATCTGAGTTTTTGCTCCTGAAGTGCCATATTCACTTGATATTAGTTGGAAAATGAAAATTCTGTCATTCTTAATGCATTCATGCTCTTAGTATGCATCCCACCATAAAGAATGCACATATGAATAATTATCTTGTTGCCTGATGCATTTTTGAGTCATATGTGCATACTTTATGAAAATCTCATTTTATACCTCATTTTGTGAAATCTCAATTGGTTGTCATCAATCACCAAAAAGGGGGAGATTGAAAGTGCATCTAGGAATCCCTTGTGGGTTTTGGATGATTTATGACAAGCAATTGGGATCCTAATCCTTTTGTTGAGCTGAATGCAGGAAAATGATGAAAAATGAGCAAAGTACCAAAAAGAGGGAAATTGAGAAGGAAAATGAATTTGAGCTCAAGGAGAAGAAATTAGTTGTTTAGTATGTATGGAGTGTGTTAAGGAAACACACCCAAGAGCTCAATCTCACATAATCACACACACACAATGCACAAAACTATACAGGACCGGACTAGTCCGATATTAGCCAGACTAGTCCGATATCACATTCTGCACCAGATCGGACAAGTCCGGTCACCACCGGACTAGTCCGATATATTTTCTGTTCCACTTCGGACTAGTCCTCCCCAGTGCGGACTAGTCCTTTTCAATGCACAAGTCACACAAAATCGGACCAGTCCGTTGTGACCCGGACTAGTCCGATATTCATTCTGATCCACTTCGGACAAGTCCGGTGTCCACACGGACTAGTCCGATATACACCCTGATCTAAATCGGACAAGTCCTCCAAGTGCGGACTTGTCATCCTAAACACTTAGGGTTTCATGTGTCCGGACAAGTCCGATGTCAATCGGACTAGTCCGAAGCTTTCCAGTGACGAAATCGGACAAGTCCGTTTTGAACCGGACTAGTCCGAGATTCCTAGACACTTAGGGTTTGCTTCACACAGCACACCGGACTAGTCCGGTCACCACCACGGACTAGTCCGATATTTCTGAACCCTAACGGTAACTTCCAGAAACCCCATATAAATAGAGGTGCACGGCCCACTTTTAACCACTCTCGAACCCTAGCGCCGTCACACCTCCCAAGAGACTCAAAAACCATCTCTCTCCACGAAGTTAAGTGAAAAAATCAATCAATCCATTGAAGATCACTTCTAGATCATTGGAGAGGCACTTGGCACACGATTGAGCTCTTGGTTTGAATCTCTGACACACTCTTGCATCTCAATTTGTATATTTCGAAGTGTGTTATTGGTGGTTTTGAAACTTGTAATCAAGGGAGCTCTCAACTTGTGAGATCGCCCCTTCAACTTGGTGATTTACCCCTGTGTGATTAGTGGAAGAGGATTGGCCTTCGTGGCGATCTGACGAGGGAAGGGTTGGTGAAGACCCGGTCCTTTTGTGGGCTCCTCAACGTGGATGTAGGCTGCCTTCGTGGTAACCGAACCACGGGATAAATCTTGTGTCTTGTTCGTTTGTGTTCATCATTCTAGTTGATCAACATTATCTAGGGTTTGATTCATTTTGTTGAATTCAAGTTAAATAGTTGAACAAGAATCATACTTGCAATAAAACTTAACTTACAACTATTGAACTGTCATTAAAGTTTATATTTCCGCTGCAAACGACAACAAAACAATCAAATTGACCTAACTTGATCAACCTAGCCCGTGAAATCCGGACTAGTCCGCACTTTACCGGACTAGTCCGATATATCTGGATTTGACCTTTTTGTTGAAGTGCTACAGGAACCGAGAAAATTCAAGAAGGCCTATTCACCCCCCCCCCCCCTCTAGGCCTACATTCAGAAAGTGACATTGTGGATGAAGCGTTTCTTGTTTCGTTGTGTAGTCAACATGTCATCATGCCCAAGGAAGCCTTTGATCCATGATCAAGGTATGGGTTGATTCAATGGAATATCAGTATGGTTAGAGTGGCACCCCTAAGAAGGACAAAGCCTCACCATGCTCATGAAGGAATACATTCAAGAGGGAGAACCCATCGCTACAACAAAATGTCTATATCAATACAACGGGGAGAGGCTAGGGCCACCATGTGGCCCACATGTCTAAATGACAGCCAAATTAGTTTGGCATGTGAAAACGGAACGGAAGAAATCGTCAACATCTTCAACTCCGAGATTGGACAACAAATCATCGAGCTGAATAGAACGGAGGTAAGTCCTACTCATCGGACTTAAAAAATTCGGTGAGTCCTCGCCAATAAGTTAATTGGTAGTTATCACTCGACGGACTTCAAAAATTCGATGAATCCTTTCCAATTGGTTAATTGGTAGTTATGTCATATTTGTTTTCCAAATTGCATCAACCCTTGCATTTGCATGTTTGAAATTCCACACTTTCATGTTGGAAAGTAAAATTTCCAACCATCATAAAACTAAAAATTTGAATTAGGGGAGAAATTTAATTGGATATGAACTACGTGCATGACCACTTGAATTTATCTTCCTAGTTCAAAGCAAAAAGATTTGCTTTGACCCTCATTGCATTTACAAGTTATTTCAAGTTGGGCAAGACAATTTGAAAATTGGGTTCAATTTGCTTTTGTCTAACGTAACCCGTTTTTGAGTTGTTTTGTGTGTTCTTGATTAAAGTGCAGCTAGGTCAAAATATTGAAGAGGTGGTATGGCAAGAAAGTAGAAGGTTTCATCAAGCTCAAGTCACCATTGGGACGATTTGAGAGCACTTCTCTCCTTCAAACTCATTTTGAGTCTGAGGAAGAGAAATATTCAAGATGATGACCCAATGGAGGAGCCAGAACCAAATCCATTGCCAAATCCAATCTCAACTTGGCATTTGACATCAACCATCAAGCCTACACCAAAAATCAAGGTTGTGAGTTTCTCACACAAAGACCTTTGTCACCAACTGCTCTTTAAATGAGGTATGAGTTTAGAATTTTTCATTGTTTCGTTTGCCATAGAATTGAATGTATTTGCTTGCATTTGTGAGGAAGGTGTGGGGACCGGAATCCACACATCCGAGGATCTCATTGGGTGGTGCCGTGCGATGCGGCACCTAACAGCACACACGAAAAGGATACCAAAACATATACAGTTTTCATTTCATAATAAGAAGAGTTTACAAAAGAGTGTACAACAGGGGTACACACGCAACGGAAAATACATACTCATAATCTCCCCTAACTAAGCAGGAGAGAAGACGTCCATGCCCTAGGACGATTCTCACTAGCAACATGAAGAACATTCAGCAGCGGCGTGGTTCACGTGAGATTTATCTCGACACCTCGAGTCTCATGTACAACCTGTACAACAGAAATAAACTAATACCTGCAAAAATCGTTAAAGCGCAAACGTGAGCATAAGGCTCGGCAAGACTGACCCGTCTCACAAGACATATGCAGGGGTAAGTACTAAGCATAGGTAAGGAATAACATAAATAGACTCGCCTACAAGTGGATCCTTATATTCATATTTTATGTAGCAAATGACATTCTTCAGGCACGGCACATCATAAACTCCACAATCAAACAAGAAACGCTTTGCTGATGATATGACATGCCCAAAGCACATAATGCTATTACAGGTAAAGTATGGAGAAACTGTAAACTTTTAATTGTACTATCTCTAAGCCATACAAGGTTGCAAAGCAATTATAATTCAGTACATCATATTCTTCTCACTTCTTTAGTATTTACTACGTCACAACTCAGTGAACAAGTGTTACTCTATTACCGCGAGGGACGGTGATTGCAATCAGGACACACCCGGAATACACGACACATACGCCCGCTCGGAAGTACCTTTCACTGTACTCCTCTGCCACGTCGTATGTGGCCACCTTTCACCCATCATCCCGATGTCGAACCAGTTCTACGGTCCCAAAAGTAAGGTCCCTAACCGAGCACGTTGAAGTTGCTCCTTAGAGGTTCCCAGCTTACGATCATCTTCCTCCGAAGGACGGCGGTATAAGTTTCGACACGAGGGTGCCCGAGCTATATCTGTTTAATGGACCGCATTAATCCATTATGTAACCGGTACTATTCAAACTTGCTTAACAAGGCCGCACACGAGACGGTCCTTAACCGACACAGACGGGGCTACAAACCAACCTCCACATTTTCCTTACCCTTACCGGCCCAGGCCCAAATGTGGTCGCAAGCATTGTCTCCCTCATTCGGGCTCAGACAACCTTGCGCGTCCCGTCCTACAGGAACATCCCCGTCCACATCTCCAATTATTAAGAGTGAACATTTTGGTAACATCTCGCGAGTAGATTCCCCTACTCGACTCCTCTCGCAAGTAGAATAAACTACTTGACTTGTGGTCAATAAAATGTGACCCTCTCGCGAGTAGATTCCAACTACTCGACTTCTACCGGTGTATCTACACTATTAGCGTTGGCAGTTCTACACGTCAAGCTGTAACGCGTTCCAACCAACCCCTCAGATTTGTGGTCATGCAGGTGGAGTATAAATCACCCTATACGTAATGCACATATGAAACTTAAGACATAATGTGAGAAATATTGGAAAACTCTGTAAAGCTTTTAAATGCAAACTGTGGCTTGCCTTAGTTTGCGATTCGGTTAAATGTCAAGGGTCAGTTGTCTTCTTTCGGGACTTCGCCAAGTAACTTCATGACGGGCACCTTGGCCTTCTCCTCTAACCGAATCTCCTCATCGATCACCTACCATCACATGCCTACCGACATGATATGCATATAAGTACATAATGTAATATACTTTAGATTAAACAAGTTAAACAACTCTAAGACTGGTGAGACTAACTAGAAGGAAGAGGTATGCCTCTGTTGTGTGGATAAACAAAGGATGGAGTCAAGAGGTCATAGTATTATCGAGATGTGAATTAAAAGGTACAATATAAGCACACATTGCAATTGGCACTTAACACTCGACGCTATGCCACACAAGGACGATAAAGCTGAATGGTGTGGAAGTGTTGGACTAAATAGTGTAAGAATGACCAAGGACTCAAGGTGGAGCATTGAAAGCTTAAGGCATGAGTGAACTGTGCAACAAGAGGTCACGACTCAGAAGGCGACCAATGAAGTTACACAAACTCATTAAAGAGTAAACCTAATTAAGTGACCATTGTGGTCGCAGGGTTCTGAATTAGGATGAATCGATGTGAAACCCTAGCGACACTTGGAAAAGAAGTGAGATCGACATTGCTTGGACTCAAAGAGTCATCACAAGCACTGCTAACCTGACGTGAGTACCAAGACACTTTAAAAGGACCTTTAGGTAAATCAGTCGCTACGACAATCTTTGCAAACATCGTCCAAGTTCTTACATGACACTATTGCAATGTACTTTGCAAGATTGTCCTGAAGAGCTCGGTGTACTTCTGGAACTCGAACATAAGACATTACTAGGTCGCGACGATGTGCCTTGTCACCTCGGGAAGATCATCTCATCGACGTTCACATCGACCCGGACTCGTCCATGGTGGTGAGCGGAATCCCAAACACCACCTTATGAGTCACAAGGTTAGTGATGTCGACTCGATTGTCAGCAAGCGACTCGACGAACCTGTCGTCGATGAAACGGCACACCTAGTTAAGAAATTCTACGGATGGTTAGGAAACATCGTCGACACAAACAAGAAACTCTTTATCCAAGGTTCCTCTTGGTCTAGTTTTCCTTGTCAGCCGCAACGTTCTTGCATTACTCAACCGTAGGTCATCGGTGATCACCAACCTCCGTGGTTTGAACTAGAAGGCATGTTCTCAAGAACCTTGGCTATACCTAGGACTCGATCACCCTCACATCGACTAAAACCTAATTTGCCTTGAGAACCATTGTCCGACGAGTCGTGCTTGTGTTTCAGCACCACACTCATCACAGGCATACTCCATCTCGATGCCAGGGCACGATGACGGCTCAGAAGGTCACGATGACGTCATGTGGTCAACGACGTCGACGCGGCTCATGGTGGAGCATCACGAGCACGCACAGACAAGTTAACACAATTCAAAAGACAAAGAAGGTCCACTTGGGGATTTCTAAAGGAATGATATTATGGCGGAAAAGGGACGTACGACTTGATGACACATGTGTACCATTAGCGACCATGACGAACGAACTTCGATGACGTCAAGCAAGGCATTTCAGGGCAAGGCTCACCTTGTAGGCATTTCGACAAACATCTTGGGTGTGTACTTGATTCCGTCGCTTCATCACCATTCAAAGGTATCTTGGCACATGTCCTTGTCGATTTGCCACCCCACAATAGACCTGCATCCATAGACCAGCATGGAACGGCAACAGACTTAGTTTCGCCTTGTAACCATTTCATCGAACACCTTGGCGGCAGCACTGATCCGACCAATCTTAGCACAAATCAGAGCTAACCTTGGACCAGTTGTCGATACTATTGTGTCAAAGGCATGTTCCCGAATTTCATCCATCACACCAATCAATCGCCATGCTTCCAGAACATAGACACGGCGCGGAACGTCGCAACAATGTCGAGGGGGAGCAGACAGGCACGGCCACGGCACACGGGCGAGCAGTAAAGCGCAACAAGGAGCTCGACCATGGTGGAAATGGCGCGCGGTAAAGTGCGGCCAAAGCGCGGACAGCGGTCACTGTGGCGCTGGAGGTGCTACGGCGGGGAACGCGGCGATGATGGCCGAGCATCGGCTACAGTTGGTGTCACGGATGGCAATGAGGTGCTGCAGCTCGGCGAACATCAAAGAACCATTGGCAGCCAAGGCTCGGAAATGGCGAGCAAGGGGAGCACCAAGAGCGGCATAGATGGAGCGGCGTGCAGCAGGGGCACAGCAGCCATAGCGTGCGACCAGAGGGCATGGAAAGAGGTGTGCAGCTGCAAGGAGTGAAAGGACCCAGCATGCTGGAGCTAGAGGAGGGCTGGAGGATGCCGAGGCAGTGGCTTGAACGGACGTCGCAGAGAGCCGCCACTTGAGGGATCCAAGACAACGGTGGCGTCGCGCACGTGTCCAGGCAGCGGGGCGCCAAGAGATGCAGGGCGCGTCGGCATCTGCGCTTGAATGGTGGGCTTGGAAGGCGGCGATGGCGGACGTCGTAGGGAGCTGGGCCAACAGCGGGGAAGCGACACGGATCAGAGGCCGACACACGGCGATTGGGCGCGGCAAGAACACGCGCGGCCAGGGCATGCGGCTGATGGGGAGGCACGCATGGTGGTGGTTGAACGGGAGGACGGCGAGCCGGCGGGGATGGGGCGGCGCTGCAGGTGGCCGGGGCAGCTGGTGTGGGGACCGGGGCGAGCGGTGGCTGGCGCTGGCGCGACAGGGAGAGGGCGAGCCAGCCTACCGTGGCAGCCGGAGGGAAGCGAATGGTGAGGAGGCTGTGGGGGCGGTGGACCGCGGCGATGAGGAGCTGGGGAGCGGCCAGGCGAGCAGGCGCGGGGCGGCGGCTAGGGACGCGACCAGGCCGGTGGCCGTCGGGAGGGAGGCGGGGTGCCGTGGAGCAGGAAGGAGTCGGGCGTGCGTGAGGTAGAAGAAGAAAAGTTCGTTTTCTACCTCTGGATTGGAGCAGCGCTGGCAACATGCAGACCTCACGGTGGCACACTGGGAATGAAAGTACAGAGGCATTTCAACCTTTGAGTAGCTGACAGGGTGGGCCCACAACACTCTCCTCCCTTATCCTCTATTCTGCTGATTTAAATCATTACCAAACAAGCTCCAAATTTGGTAAAAGTTGGCAGCTTGCCTAAAACAAATATGTAGGATTTGATTCTGAAGTCTAATTCTTGTTTTGATCAAGTTTCATTTGAAATTCAAATTTGATTTTGACTTCAAAGGCATTTCAATCTACACAGTGTATTAAATAGTAATCGTGCTTCCAAAATTCTTAAATTTTGCAGGGGGGTTATTTGATATATGGGGCATCTATTGGGCAGATCAAATCTTCATGTGAACCTAGTTTGAACAGTAGCTTGATTTGAATTTTTTATTGTCCCATTTTAGGGTTGGAATAATTCTTTTTTCTTTCTCTCGATTTTGTTTTCTTTTCTCCTTTAATTTTCATTGAAAATGTGAATACTTGGAAATTAAGGATTTTACACATTAAGTTATAATATACATTAGCAACCATGTTCTATATGTAAAATTTTAACAAGTTCCTATTTTGAGTGAACATTGGTTAGCTCATATGGTTAATGTGAGTTTGGTTTTCCAAGTCCACTTTCAAAATTTTTAAGTTCGCATTTTGCGTTTTTGTTCTTCTGAAAAGCGGGCTTCTACAATCCTTCCCCCTTAAAGGAATCTTGTCCCGAGATTCTAACAAGTAGAATAACAGAAACGATGAGGGGACGATCCCTAAAGGAGGGTCATTGACTAAGAAAAATGACAATGCCCTTAAAGACTTGGGTTCTATGAAATAGTGATTATCTTCAGGCATCTTAAGAAATTCTAAAGTCTGCTTCAAGTGATTCTAGTCTTTAAGTTGATAACCTTGACAGGATGCTCGACATGACCATATCACGTCGTAAAACTTTCACGGCTGTTACTGAACTTTTATCGCTATCCTCTTACACTGGCATGACATGTTGTCCTATCCTAGTCTTGACTTGAAGAATCAAGACTTGTTATTTGCTTCTCTGGGTTACCAGGACAGTTTGAAACTATCTTTGCATTGATTCTTGGTTGCTTGCTTGGTTTTTGCATAGGTCCTTATAAGTTAATGTGGTATTTTCCTTGACATGAGTTAAGATGGTTTACGAGGTTAAACAACAATCATTAACCTCGTTTGATGTTTAGTCAACCATAGGATTTCTTAGCTGTAGCATAAGAGTAGCAAGGCATGCAACATTCTTATGTGGGCAAAACAGCAGAAATACTGAAGGTATGGTGAGTACAAGGTTTATGGGCGCTTCAACACCTTCAATTAATAATAGTAGAAGATGAGGACTCTTCGCGGTGGCACATGAGGATTTAAGGATTCAACATCCTCATATGTTTCCAACACAGCAAAGAACTCAATCATATGGTAACTACAAGGTAATTAGTGTAGCAAGGTTACCATATAACAACGCAATATCTTAGATGGACCCTAAGAGTTTCACGAGGTTTACAATCGAACGGTATCCTCGCGAGTAAGGAGATTTCATGGATTTTACAAGGTTGATCATCAAACTGATGACCATTCGATGACGAACGGTATAGTTGCAACAATCAAGGTACATGAACATAACAAGTCAAGGATGGAAGTTCAAGTGTTTGTTTAATTACAAGTGAGGTTGAGTAATTGGTCTCCCAAGTATTACTCAATGGAAAGGAGATCAATAATGTAAGTAGTCAAATGAAGATGGTGAAATGACTGTAGTCATTAGACACCTTAGAATAGTTTGAATGGGGTACACAATCTTGCTCTAAATTTTAGTATTACCATGCATTCTATCATTGGTGTTACATTGGTAATGATGCTTCATGATGCATCATATGTTGTATGGTGCAATGAATATGCACATGGTATGGTGCAAATGGTGCATATTTATGGTTCAAATGGTGCATATGTATGGTGCAGTAGCTTTTATAGTTTGAGCAAGACTAAATGAACCACACCCACAAAACTCAAGTATTGTCTGATGATTTGCAAGGATTGGATACCGTAGTCGTGAAAGACACTCAATGAGTAGTGTTTCATTCATGACTCGACCACAATTAATGAATTTATAACAGAACGACAGATGAGGAATATGGAAAACATACCACGTTACCTAGACCTTTTGAAAGCTTATTCATGTACTACTACACTTGATTGTATCTTCAACTAGGTCTTAGAGTTACCAGTTGACTTGAGGAGTATCTTCATCAGAAGAAAAACAACTAACTATGTGTCGAAGGTTATCCCTAGACACCTGGTCGAGATCACTAGACACATCTCTAGTGATACTTCACTTAACATTCGCTTCAATCAGTCAGGAGAAACGGATATCCTTCTCTATCACTTTAGTGGAGTTGAAGTCACACTCTTCTTAGAGTAACTCAATCTGGTGGTGGATGTTGGATCCTCTTGAAGATGTAATCTTAATTGATCGTCTTCTTGTTGACACGACTCGTTGTAACCAAGGTTGATGGTTGAACACCACTATTACTTGAGTGCTCGCCTTCCCTCTTAAAGTTCCAAACCAGGATGTCGAAGCGTACTTCAAACAATCCTCATGGGAAGATGAGATGCAACTCGAGTAATTGCGACCTGCGTTCAACATCACAAAATGTGATGTGGCAAGTCACATAAATCAGATACTAGTATGCCTATCCAAGAAAAAAAAAAGCTTCAATGAGTTTAACACTCCATTCAACTTGGTAAATAGTTGAGTTCTAACTCGTGGTTGGTTACGACACTCCTCGAATTGAAGTCGAGAACCGAATGCCTAACAAAAACCAAAAGGTTCAAATTGGCCAGGCTATGGTGACAAACAACCAGCCTGGATGCAAACTCGATTTTGATCCAGTTAATGGCAAAATCAGATCTTGAGGTGAGTAACAAAGTTAAAGTACACTTCAAGACCTTTCCAAAAAGTATTGGTTTGTCTCTAGATCATCTCTGGTTTGCATGTTATGCTATTTTAAAATTAGCAGAATTTTCTGCACTTTCAGCAGAACCTGCTTAAAAAGTACCAGTTTTGATCTAAAGTTTTCAGGCTGTTCTGATGGAAATCTGGAAATATTATTATTTACAAAGTTGTAGACAATGTAATAAGATTTCTAGAATGTACTTTATTGTCTTCATATCAGTACTGGTTTAAAAGATATGAATTTCTGATGTTGGGTAAAATTTCAGCATTCAGAATTTGAACTCAGTTCAGATTGACCACTCTGCATTCAAACTAAATTTGGAATAGGTAGATGACCGATTCAGGTCTGGAGCCAACTTCAAACATTGTAGCTGACTCTCTAAAATTTCCAACGGTTACTCGTGCAACACCATTGGATCAAGGGTCTACGAGTTATGGATTAAATTCAGAGGTGTACCGATTGCTGTCCAGTTTGGGTGTGCCTGGACAGTCTCTACGATTATCCAAATTTCACCCACTTAGAAAAGGATTTTGGTCTTGATCTGAATAGAGAACTTTTAAAGTACTTCTAAAAATTTCCAAAAAGTCTTCATTTGCTCTCATAGAACTTCTGGTTGAGGAGATATGGATTTTTAAAGTTCAGTTATGTCACCAGATTTGTAATAAAAATTTCGACAGAACTTTCTTTGTTTTTTGTTCATTTTGTCCACAATTTTCAGATAGTTAAACATTGATATATGCAGAAACAATGTATTAAAAATTTGTTACATATATTCTCAGGATTCCAGAAATGCATCACATGAAGGCATTTGACAATTCTACAGCGAGTTATGCGAGAAATAGTAACTGTATACAGGACTGTCCACTCGCTGTCCAGATTAAATCAAGTTTAGAAATTTGAAATTTTGAGTATGTTAGAGATGGATTCTGCTCTGGAGTTCTGTAGAAACGTTGTAGAGGACTCTCTTCAATTTCCAACCACATAAAGTAGGCCTGCAGAGGTGAAGTCTGCAAAAAGTTATGATTCAATTGGTGAAGAGTTCAGATTGTCCCCCCTTCCGGGCTGCCAGAACCTCTTAAACGACAGTTCAATTTAGACCTTGTTAATGTGAGTTTCAGACTCAGAGTTGAATAGAAACTCGTTAGAGGATTCCTTAAGCTTTTCAGGCATGTATATATATGCCTATGTTGCTGTTCTAAGCTGTTCAAAGTTTAACAATTTTCCAAGTTGGTTCAGGTGGTACATATAGTTTTGTTCCAGTTTTTAACTCAAGTGTTTAAATACTTCTTATCTGAATTTGGGGCAATATTGAATTACAAAGTTGTAGTCTAGCTCCTCACCTTTCCGAAAATGTATCACAAAGGCATGGAAGAGCTTTTTACGAAGAGATAGGGCAAAACATTAAAGTTGGTCCAATGTTTCAATGAAATGGGATTAGTGTTGATTTTTGGTGATGGGAATCAATTCAAAAGGCTTTCATGCCCAAACTGTTCAAAGAACAGTCGTAGAGAACTTGAAGATCTTCTTAACCAAATAGCACACTACTATGTTCTACGAAGTTTCACTAAAAGCACCTCTTGACATAATCGAGCTAGATTCCGTCAAGAGCGAACAACAACCTTAATCTTCATCCTTCTTCCCATTGCACTCTCCAAGTCGAAACTTTGACCCAAAACTTTCCAGCAACTGGGAGTTGGATCTTATAAGATGATAGTGAAGCCATTCTTTCGTGGGGGATGGTCAAAGTATCAATTGTGATACTAACGGTACTACGTACCTTACCAAAAGAAAAGTCTAACCCGGTATATCCAGATACGTCTATAGGTGGTTCTAATACCGATCACTCGCAAACGTATGCTACACAGGTCGCTATCGTAGTTAGTGTACCTGCAGAAGACAAACAATCCCCTTTCACACCTTCACACCTCAAGGGCGGCTCGGGGAAACACGACAGGCAGTCACAATAATATATATGAAAGTAAATGCATACGACTCTGGTGTGAATCGCCCTTGAGCGAAGTCATATCTCGAGGTACATGGCTGTACTACATCTGTACAACAAAGACTCCCGCACGAACCAGCTTATACACACTCGGGCATACGTGTTTCGCATGCTCCCATAGAACATGAATGGTTCTAGAGATGCATACTATCGGGTTATACACCACTCGACGGGGGCTCCCACTAATTTTGTGTCACGCTGGGGTACCGCGTGTCATATGTTCTCATAAACATGGAAAAGTTTCAGAGACTCATATTGACTTTCCGTGCAAAGCCACGGAAATTTCACATACCACATCTCGTATGCAGAGTTTACCGAGATTGATCTGCTCTCAGTGGCGTACCTTACCTCTTACCTTGAAGACGGGGCATCGTTACAGAATAATATAACAAGTTAGTTCACCACCTTTATAACTTATACTAGTAATAGTCCTTAATGGGCATATAGCTAATCCTCACTCGACTACTTTGGAGTTTTCGAAAATAGGCTCTTTTCAAGCCTGTTATTCCCAATGAAGCTCTGATACCATGTCTGTGGGGACCGGAGTCAACACATCTGAGGATCTCATTGGGTGGTGCCATGCGATGCGACACCTAATATCACACACGAAAAGGATACCAAAACATATAAAGTTTTCATTTCATAATAAGAAGAGTTTACAAAAGACTGTACAACAGGAGTACACACGCAGTGGACAATACATACTAATAATCTCCCCTAACTAAGCAGGAGAGAAACCGTCCATGCCCTAGGACGATTCTCACTAGCAACATGAAGAACATTCAGCAGCGGCGTGGTTCACATGAGATTTATCTCGACACCTCGAGTCTCATGTACAACCTGTGCAACAAAAATAAACTAATACCTGCAAAAATCGTTAAAGCGCAAACGTGAGCATAAGACTTAGCAAGACTGACCCGTCTCGCTAGACATATGCAGGGGTAAGTACTAAGCATAGGTAAGGAATAGCATAAATAGACTCGCCTACAAGTGGATCCTTATATTCATATTTTAAGTAGCAAATGACATTCTTCAGGCACGGCACATCATAGACTCCACAATCAAACAAGAAACGCTTTGCCGATGATATGACATGCCCAAAGCACATAATGCTATTACAGGTAAAGTATGGAGAAACTGTAAACTTTTAATTGTACTATCTCTAAGCCATACAAGGTTGAAAAGCAATTATAATTCAGTACATCATATTCTTCTCACTTCTTCAGTATTTATTACGTCACAACTCAGTGAACAAGTGGTACTCTATTACCGCGAGGGACAGCGATTGTAATCAGGACACACCCGGAATACACGACACATACGCCCGCTTGGAAGTACCTTTCACTATACTCCTCTCCCACTTCGTATGTGGCCACCTTTCACCCGTCATCCCGATGTCGAACTAGTTCTACCGTCCCAAAAGTAAGGTCCCTAATCGAGCACGTGGAAGTTGCTCCTTAGAGGTTACCACCTTACGATCATCTTCCCCCGAACGACGGCGGTATTAGTTTCGAGACAAGGGTGCCCGAGCTACATCAATTTAATGGACCCCATTAATCCATTATGTAACCGGTACTGTTCAAACTTGCTCAATAGGGCCGCACACGAGAGGGTCCTTAACCGACACAGACGGGGCTACAAACCAACCTCCACATTTGCCTTACCCTTAACGGCCCAGGCCCAAATGTGGTTGCAAGCATTGTCTTCCTCATTTGGGCTCAGACAACCTTGCGCGTCCCATCCTACAGGAACATCCCCGTCCACATCTCCAAAGAGCGAACATTTTGGTAACATCTCGCGAGTAGATTCCCCTACTCGACTCCTCTCACAAGTAGAATAAACTACTTGACTTGTGGTCAATAAAATGTGACCCTCTCGCGAGTAGATTCCAACTACTCGACTTCTACCGGTGTATCTACACTATTAGCATTGGCAGTTCTACACATCAAGTTGTAACCCGTTCCAACCAACCCCTGGGATTTGTGGATTATCAATCACCCTATACGTAATGCACATATGAAACTTAAGACGTAATGAGAGAAATACTGCAAAACTCTATAAAGCTTTTAAATGCAAACCGGGTCTTGCCTTAGTTTGCGATTCGATTAAATGTCAAGGGTGAGTGGTCTTCTTTCGGGACTTCGCCAAGTAACTTCACGACGGGCACCTTGGCCTTCTCCTCTAAGCGAAGCTCCTCATCGATCACCTACCATCATGTGCCTACCCACATGATATGCATATAAGTACATAATGTAATATACTTTAGATTAAACAAGTTAAACAACTCTAAGACTGGTGAGACTAACTAGAAGGAAGAGGTATGCCTCTGTTGTGTGGATAAATAGAGGATGGAGTCAAGTGGTCATAGTATTATCGATATGTGAAATGAAAGGTGCAATGTAAGAACACATTGCAACTTGGCACCTAACACTCGACGCTATGCCACGCAAGGACGACAAAGCTGAATGGTGTGGAAGTGTTGGACTGAATAGTGTAAGAATGACCAAGGACTAAAGGTGGAGCATTGAAAGCTTAAGGCATGAGTGAACTGTGCAACAAGAGGTCATGACTCAGAAGGCGACAAATGAAGTTACACAAACTCATTAAAGAGTAAACCTAATTAAGTGACCAGTGTGGTCGCAGGGTTCTGAATTAGGATGAATCGATGTGAAACCCTAGCGACACTTGGAAAAGAAGTGAGATCGACATTGCTTGGACTCAAAGAGTCATCACAAGCATTGTTAACCTGACGTGAGTACCAAGACACGTTCAAAGGACCTTTAGGTAAATTAGTCGCTACGACAATCTTTGCAAACATCATCCAAGTTGTTACATGACACTATTGCAGTGTCCTTTGCAAGATTGTCTAGAAGAGCTCGATGAACTCCTGGAACTCGAACATAAGGCATTACTAGGTCGCGATGACGTGCCTTGTCACCTCGGGAAGATCATCTCATCGACATTCACATCGACCCGGACTCGTCCATGGTGGTGAGCGGAATCCCGAACACCACCTTATCAATCACGAGGTTAGTAATGTCGACTCGATCGTCGGCAAGCGACTCGACGAACTTGTCATCGATGAAACGACACACCTAGTTAAGAAATTATGCGGGCGGTTAGGAAACATCATCGACACGAACAAGAAACTCTTTATCCAAGGTTCCTCTTGGTCTAGTTTTCCTTGTCGGTCGCAACGTTCTCGCATTACTCAACCGTAGATCATCAGTGATCACCAACCTCCGTGGTTTGACCTAGAAGGCATGTTCTCAAGCACCTTGGCTACACCTAGGACTCGATCACCCTCACATCGACTAAAACCTAATTTGGCTTGACAACCATTGTCTGACGAGTCGTGCTTGTGTTTCAGCACCACAATCATCACAAACATACTCCATCTCGATGCCAGGGCACGATGACGGCTTGGAACGTCACGACGACGTCATGTGGTGAATGACGTCGATGTGACTCATGATGGAGCGTCACGAGCATGCACGGACAAGTTAACACGATTCAAAAGACAAAGAAGGTCAACTTGCCAATTTCTAAAGGAATGATATTATGGCGGAAAAGGGACGCACGGCTTGACGACACATGAGTACCATTAGCGACCACGATGAACAGACTTCAATGACGTAAAGCAAGGCATTTCAGGGCAAAGCTCACCTTGTAGTCATTTCGCCGAACATCTTGGGTGTGTACTTGATTCCGTCGCTTCATCACCATTCAAATGTATCTTGGCACATGTCCTTGTCGATTTGCCACCCTACAATAGACCTTCATCCATAGACCAACATGGAACGGCAACACACTTAGTTTCGCCTTGTAACCATTTCATTGAACACCTTAGCGGCAGCACTGATCCCACCAATCTTAGCACAAATCAGAGCTAACCTTGGACCAGTTGTCGATACTATTGTGTCAAAGTCATGTTCAAGAATTTCGTCCATCACACCAATCATTCGCCTTGCTTCCAGAACATAGCCACGGCGCGGAACGTCACAACGATGTCGAGGGGGAGCAAAAAGGCACGGCCACAGCACACGGGCGAGCAGTAAAGTGCAGCAAGGAGCTCGACCATGGTGGCAATGGCACGCAGTAAAGTGCGGCCAAGGCACGGATAGCGGTCACTGTGGTGCTGGAGGTGCTACGGCGGGGAACGCGATGATGATGGCTGAGCATCAGCTACAGTTGGTGTCACGGATGGCAATGAGGTGCTGCAGCTCGGCGAACATCAAAGAACCGTTGGCAGGCAAGGCGCGGAAATGGCGAGGAAGGGGAGCACCAAGAGCGGCATAGACGGAACGGCGTGCAGCAGTGGCACGACAGCCATAGCGTGCGACCAGAGGGCATGTCAAGAGGTGTGCAGCCGCGAGGAGTGAATGGACCCAACATGCTGGAGCTGGAGGAGGGCCGGAGGATGCTGAGGTAGGGCACGCGGCTGATGGGGAGGCGCGCATGGCAGCGGTTAAACGGGAGTACAGCGAGCCAGCAAGTATGGGGCGGTGCTTCAGGCGGCCGGGGCAGCTGGTGTGGGGACCGGGGCGAGCGGCGGCTGGCTCTGGCGCGACAGGGAGATGGCGAGCCGACGTACCGTGGCGGCCGGAGGGAAGCGGACGGCGAGGAGGCCGTGGGGGTAGTGGAGCGTGGCGATGAGGAGCTAGGGAGCAGCCAGGCAAGCAGGCACGGGGCGGCGGCTAGGGACATGACCAGGCCGGTGGCCGTCAGGAGGGAGGTGGGGTGCCGTGGAGTAGGAAGGAGTCGGGCGTGCGTGAGGTAGAAGAAGAGAAGTTCGTTTTCTACCTCTGGATGGGAGCAGCACTGGCAACATGCAGACGTCACGATGGCACACTGGGAATGAAAGTACAGAGGCGTTTCAACCTTTGAGTAGCTGACAGGGTGGGCCCACAACACTCTCCTCCCTTATCCTCTATTCTGCTGATTTGAATCATTACCAAACAAGTTCCAAATTTAGTAAAAGTTGGCAGCTAGCCTAAAACAAATATGTGGATTTGATTCTGAAGTCTAATTCTTGTTTTGATCAAGTTTCATTTGAAATTCAAATTTGAATTTGACTTCAAAGGCATTTCAATCTACACAGTGCATTAAATAGTAATCGTGCTTCCAAAATTCTTAAATTTTGCAGCGGGTTATTTGATATATGGGGCATCTATTGGGCAGATCAAATCGTCATGTGAACCTAGTTTGAACAGTAGCTTGATTTGAATTTTTGAATGCCCCATTTTAGGGTTGGAATAATTCCTTTTTCTTTCTCTTGATTTTGTTTTCTTTTCTCCTTCAATTTTCATTGAAAATGTGAATACTTGGAAATTAAGGATTTTACACATTAAGTTCTAATATACATTAGCAACCATGTTCTATATGTAAATTTTTAACAAGTTCCTATTTTGAGTGAACATTGGTTAACTCATATGGTTCATGTGAGTTTGGTTTTCCAAGTCCACTTTCAAAAATTTTAAGTTCACATATTGCGTTTTTGTTCTTCTGAAAAGCGGGCTTTTACAGAAGGTTGACACTTCCTCATCATTTAATTCTCATGCATCCACACAAGAGTAAGTGTGGGTATTGACTTTTGAATCTCCAAAAGGAAATCCCACCTTACTTGGAAAAATCTAAAACAAGTACCTAGAATCCTTTAAGCATTGTTTTGTAGACTTAGTCATTTTTGTCTAGGTTTAGAAAATAAATTTTTGGGCATGACTTAATTGGTGAATTGGCATATAGAAACTTGGGCATAGTGACAACCATAATTTTTAATTGAGCTTCATGCATAGATGGTGTCACTAGATTTCAAACTCCTAGGAATAAGTGATATCCTTGCTCTAAAATTGAATTGCATTTTTTTGGAGGAGTCACTAAATTTTAAACTCCTAGTGAAGTTCAGGAGGATAAAATTGAGAATCTTGTTTGTCATGGTCTAAATGATAAAATTTGCTCTTGAAAGCTAAGATGGTTAGAAACTATAAAAGATGTAGGGATCCATATAGTATATTTCTATCACATGCATTGCTATGAGAAGGAGCTTTAGAAAATATGCAACATGAATTATCCATAAAGCTCCACTCTTATCAGTGAATAACACATTGATCATGGATACACCTTACATTGGAACCAATGCATCTTTGATTTTGTTCTTCCCCGTATGTACAAATGAAAGTTCGGTTACCTAACCCAAACGTTCATTTGTACAAGTATTGGGAGCTAACCATCCCTCTCTGTTCAAGAGAGGAAGTTTGCAGGAGTAATATTACTATGCACGCATTCAAGAAGTTGATTGTTGGGATCCCTAGAGGATCCCATCTCAACATCTCTTTGCCAAGGAGTAAATGAGGATGGTTGCTACCTATCGGAAATTATGCCCGAAGGTCAATCATAAGTATACGAGCCTAGAGATTAGAAATGGTAACCCTCCATGAGCAACCAATGGGCTGCCACGAATGGGTGAGAGCATTATGCTCTCAACTATTCTAAGTACTCATTCAAGCTCAAGGGATTTGCCACCATCATTGGGTGCAAGTTGTTCCTATGTGGCTAGAAGGTATGTTGTACCTTACCCAAGGAATAATTGATCATACCCAATGCATGTTGGGCACATGTCACTCCCTTATGGCAAAAAGATATGATACATCTTAGCCAAAGAATGACGAAACATACTCATTGTATGTTGAGTGCATGTCATTCCTTTGGATCTAAAGGTTATCATTATCCTAGCCAAGATGACAAATCACACCCAACACATGGAGACCCTGATGTGCGGACGATCAACATCGAAAACACTCTATTCAACCACACTCATGGTGTCCATGGGAGGCAACACAACAATCAACACTCAACCCTTTACTGTCAAAGCCACGCTGCAACAAGGATAGGCCAACTTATGGCCTACCTCCGTTGTTAGGGTTTCAACCCCTATCACGGACCTTGATCAAGAATAATCTTGGGGGAGGACCCCCACTGGAGGTAACTTGTATCACACCCACTGCATTTTTATTTCAAATCATCTATTGCATATTTACTTTCCATTCATCCACAATGCATATAAAAAAACATAAAAATAGGAACTTAGATTTGCTTTGCTTATCAAATAAAGATGTGCGATAAGAATGATTTAGAATTCACATAGATGAAATGATGAATAGTTGCTCTGTTTTTTTCCTAAGTCCCTAGTTTACAACTTGCTACTCTCCGAATATTGCTTAAATTGGTTAAAATTAACTTTGCTTTGATTTAGAAATTGTGGGTAGCAAAAGCTTAATCTACTTCTAGGTTGTTGGGAGATTTGAATTAGTACTAGGGCTGCTATTCCTATTTTGAAAGTGAAACTTGGATTCTCGGAGAAATTCTGTCAAGATTTAAGTTTCCCTCATTTGATTGGAAATACCTACCAAAGCCATATGATATTCATACATAGACAACACCTTATGCATATGCTATTTGCTTTCACATTGAGCCTAGTCAAACTAGTATAGACCTATGTGAGAAATCATTCAATTCTTTTTGAATTCAAGTCTTCACTTGCACATGCTATACTTCTACACTAGAAGGAAGCAAAATTCCATTATATCTACCATTCCACAATAAAAAGAGAAACTCCATGCTATTCATAGTTAGCACTCTCTTCAAGTTATTGCATAAAAAGGAGTAGAAGACATGGCTACAAGAAAAAGAAAAAGAAAATGCATGCTTATATCATAAGAATGAGAAAAAAAGAAATAATATGCTTACTCCATAAGCACCAAAAAAAAGGTAGCCATGTTTAATCCTTGCAATAAAGAGAGTCCACATCAAAAGGAGTCATCTCAATGTTTCCACATCCACCTCCGTTCCATCACACATGCACAAGTCTTGATTCAAAAGTTTGAATTGATTTCTCCTAAGGCTTGGTCTTTTGACTTAGCAATATTATGTGTTGCAAATATGCCTACTTACTTTCACTACCAAGCTCCACATACAAGCCATATTCAAAGAGTAGGAATAGTATAAGCATAATGCCTTGGTGAGGACATATTTCCACTATACACAAAGGAGTGATTGAGAGAAACAATTGAGGTACTTATAATCTAATTTGAATCTCTCCAGAATTTAAGTGGAACTTGATATCTAGGCTATGCTTGCTCAATTTGCTGTTCTATCTTTAATTACCCATGAATAGGAGAAGGCATAACTCCCATAATGACTTAAGAAGGGCGAAGTACCATAGCCGCTTTTTGCAATACTAGGTAGAGTATTTTGTTGTGCACATGGTACTTTTGAAAGGTAGAACATTGTAGCAACTCCTAATCATCAACCTAAAGTCTTGACTTTGCTCGGGACGAGCAAAGGATAAGCTTGGGGGAGTTTGTTGACGGCTGTTATATACCAATTTCAAACGTCATTATAACTCAATTATGTAAAGGATTGATCATTTCTTAAACACATCACCTTTCTACTTGACCTATTTCAACTTGTAGTTGGAGAAATATGTGTATGCAGATATTTATACATCAATTGAGGAAAAGTATGGGGAGCAATCCTATAAAATATCATCCCAGCCAATCAGGCGACGACATGTGGCACCACATGGATCAAATGGCCCACAAACAGAAGTATCCGAGGCCATCCAACGGTGTAGCACCAATATCAGTCAATGGGACCCACCTGGCAGCCTCCTGGAGGAAGTACGGGCCGTTTGGAGCCCTGACCAGGTCGGCCGAACCAGGGGGTCGGCCGACCTGGTCTTGGCGCCAAACGCGGTCAACTTCCACGTGTTGGCTCCTCCCAGCTCCCTGGAGTCAATGACGACTGATTCTCGCACTTTTAGTTGCGGGAACCGACCTCAACACTAGTATAAATAGGACCACATACCCCTCACTTCAACACACACCACTTGGCATCATTCTATTGTATACACTATCTTCCATAGTCCTTAGAGGAGTTAGGATGTAGAGAGGAGAGCCTCTAGTCCCAAGTCCAAATTGGGAAAGGAGTAGAAGGAGTCTCTCTTCCCAATTCCACATTGGGAAAGGTATGTCTCATGTATTCCTTCTTGTATTTGTTACTTTCTGCTCAATAAAGATATTATCTTTAGTCTTCTTTTATACATATACTTGGACAAAGCGTTTCTTGTTTGATTGTGGAGTCCATGTAAGTGGAAGGTATATTCTTTATGATTGTACTCTCATGATCACATCTTATGGTCATAAACACTATAGACCCCCACTATAGTCTGTGTAGTTATGATATGATTATGTTAATATGAATAACTATGCTATGCAATCAACATTGGTTCAACGATGATTTAGTTCATTGCCTTAGGATGGCTTGTGCTGCAGCTCTTAAGGTATTTGCTTAGTATGCTAGCATGGTGCTAGGGTATTTAAGTAGCGTTGGATGTCTCGTAGACCTACGGATTGAAGAGGTAGGCAGTAGGTGGGGACAGCCCTATCTGTCCTTTGTAATCCTCCATGTTCGGCTATGCCACAGGCTCTTGGCGGGAGTCGCCCTCGTATTGCTAGGGGTAAGCCCGTGCCCGATGTGTTGAATAGCATTGCATAGGAATTCATCATTGACATGACCATTAGTTTCTACCTTAGGCTATGTATATGTATTAGGAGCATTGTAGGAGCAACTCTCTAACTCTTAATCCAATCTCCCTCTAGGACCCATTTACCCTTTAGAATAGATTGCCTAGGTGTGTGTCACACTACCCCTATTATCAACTTACCCCCTGTCCGGATAATTGATTAGTATCCCATAGCTTGACCGTAAGAGTAGTATATACTTTACTCCATTGCATTCCTTTGGGATAAATACGATACCCTTGGGAATACTCATGGGTGAAATGCTACAACGGTATCTTTCATGCGCTTGCGGATCTCATCTCTTTATCGGAGATGATCTGTGGTGTTAAGAAATATCAACAAGCATTTCTGGCGCCATTGCCGGGGATGATTTGTTAGTATATCTTAGGAGCCGTCAACAACCTTACCACGAGCGAAATTCTGTGGTCCTCGAGTTCCTTGAGTTGCTCCTCCATTAGGCCTAGGATTCTGCCTTGGAGCATGGTTCATCTGTCCTTGACCTGATCTTGGGCATTGATTAGCAAAATGTCCCACTTGGCAACAATTAAAGAAAGTAATTGCACCAGTGGCGCTAGATAAGTTTAGGGCGAGGCTGGTTCTGAGCGTAGGAAGACATATTTGGGTGTGGTGCAGGCTGCATATGTAAGCGAGGTGCTTGCATGGGATGGCATTGCTGCATTGGCTGTTGCGATCGCGGTGGATAAGCAGGGCGGTATGCGGCAGCAGACGGGTTGAAATATGAGGCAGCAGGTGGTGCATAGCAAGGACGAACGTTGCGTCCTTGAGGCTGTCCATGATATGTCATCTTCCTCTTGTGATCTAGCTCCATCTCACGAATCTTGTTCTCAATCACAATGGCTTTGTCAACCAGCTTCTGGAAATTTGCATAGTCAGTATTAAGCAACTGGACTTGAATTTGATTGTTGAGACCTCTCATGAACAAATACTTCTTCCTTCTATCAATGTCGGTTTCCTCTGGAGCATATCTAGACAGTTGGGTGAATTTGTTGAGATACTCACTCATACTCATCCTTCCTTGCCTGAGGTTTTCAAATTCTTGCCTTCTCAGTATCATGACTCCCTCGGTTACATAGTGAGAACGAAAACTTTTCTTGAATTCAGCCCAGGTGATTCTTTCATGATTAGCATGGGCATTGCATAGAGATTCTCACCAATCTGCAGTAGCTCCAACCGACTGGTGTGAGGCAAAAAGAACCTTTTCTCTATCACTGCATTGGACAATAGCGAGTTTCTTCTCAACAGATTTTAGCTAATCATCAGCTTCCATAGGGTCTCTAGCTTGAGCAAAGGTAGGCGACCTGGTCCTCATGAACTCTCCCAAATGGTAGTGGGGTGAGGTGGTGGTGGTGGTGGTGCACACCAAGGTGAGTTGGCTGTCCATGTATGCGCTGGAGAGGTTGATACACCATTGACTTCCATGGTGGCATAGACTTCCTCTTGCTTTTCTATGATGAACAACTTCTTACGAAGGTAACAGATCTCTTCCATGGCATCGACATAGCGATTTCCGAAAATCACCAATACTTCCTGAGATCGGTCAAAAGCACAAGAACTAATTTGAGCTCCATGTCGCGACCTTAAGACTTCCCTTGTTCCCTTCTTGCGTTGCGGGTGCAGTGCGAAACTAGTACCTCCAACTTGCTCTCGGTAGATCCTTCACAATCTAGTAAGTGCATCCAAAGTGACATCATCAATAGCTTGTGTGACACCCGGTTCCAAAGATGAACCAGGTGAACGCCTATGTGTGCCCAGGACGCTCAACACACATACTCGAGTGCATTCACAAATGGATATACAGAAAATTACCACAAAACAAGATTAATTAACCACTTTTATTACACAATTCATAATATCCTCGAATACAAGCTCTAATGAATATTAATAACAAGTTCGAACTAATGCAACGGAAATAAACTAAATAAGCAACTATGCAGCTAAGCAAACTAAGCATAAAGGTAGCGCAGCTCCAAGCAACACCACAGGCAAAGCTGACGGCAGGCACGGTCTGGAAATCTGCATTATCATCATTATACTCCCAATCCTAACCTGCAACTGTTGGTGGGGGGAACTGCAAGGATGAGTACATGTCATACTCATCAAGTGTGGAAAGTATGACATGTAGCTGATTCAAGTAACGAATATAATAATGGCTAAGTGTTGAAAAGTACATTAAAACATTTGAAAAGCAATATATTATATGTATGTGAATTAAACCCATCATAAACCATGTAGTCATCAAAATACCAGTCCATATTTCATTACCATCATCCATATTCCAGATTTCTCATTACATTTAACCATATCCACTGCCATAAACCATAATACCATCCCATAAGCAATGTCAAACCACAACCAAACAATCTCAAATCCCAATTTCCCTCTAATCATGTAGGTCATCCAGGTGCTCTTAATCAGGAGCACGACTATCATGATAGTTTTAATACTCCACAGAGTTTGTACCACTTAACCCATATGTTTGTGATTTCATCACCCGTCGGCGACTAAAGAACCTCCCTTGTGCCGATTATACTTCCTTTGATGTATGGCCAAGAGATCACACAATAGCCTTTACAAAGGGACTACTAGCATGTATGGACCCACTGAGGTTTCAACGGTGGCGATGTCTCCAACTGAGCACATCTTCAACCAAGGGCCCCCTCTTGTGCAATTCGGATTCAAGGGAGTCCCACCTCAAATCCAAACCCAATCCAACTCCCCTTCCCTGGTGCGCCAAATGATCTATGCAGTACTAGCAATACCCTAATTAATCAGCTATGCCGCACCCGTACTTGGCCTCGTGGTGGCACTGTTGTCCTGACATATTCTTGCATGAACCGGTCCTTAGATCTAAAGCAAGCAACCACCATAGCATCCAACCCAATCCACATACCATGCTTTCTTAGATTACCCATTACCATATCATATTAACCAGTTCATATTAACCATAGTATCATTAGCACATCATTAAATAGTATAGTTGTTTTCCCATCTCAATTAATTAAGCGAAGCAAAGGTAAAAAGCCCTTCTCGACTCTCAGCCATGTATTCCTGTGAGACATATGTGTGTTGAATACATTGGCTATGGCGATAAAAGTTTTGAATACTACCAAAACACCTTTATCATCAAGGTCCGGCTCTAGGTTCGAGCTCCAGCAACGTCCGATGATAGGTTCGGTTTGTTTTGGGTAGCTCCGGCAAGATCCAAAGCTAGGTCCGACTTCTTTGTCAAGATCCGACTAGCTTTGGTTAGCTCCGGCACTAGGTCCGACTAGCTTTGGTTAGCTCTAGTGCTAGGTTCTGCTAGCTTTGGTTAGCTCCAGTGCTAGATCCTGTTAGTTTTGGTAAGCTCTGGTTCAAGGTCTGGTTAGCTCTAGCAAGGTTCGGAGCTAGATCGCAGTGGTTCTGCTTTTAACTTGCAATGTTTTGAACATGCATTTTGGATTATGGAAAGTTTGCTTAGTATTCTTTTACTAAATTTTTGGTGTGTTTTGGTGGTTATTGCTGTTATCAATTTGCTATGGTTTGCAACATGCTTATGTGAGGTGCTCACGTAAAGTGTTGTGGTTTCAGAACTAACGAGAGTCAAGTTGAGGACTTGTGCTCGAATGTACCGCTTGTTTATTCATGTGCAGGTGTTGCTTGAGTTCAATACATGGATGGTGACGGGATCCATTGAACTAGTCTTAGGGAGAAGATGGGGTTCAACAACCAAGTTTAGGAGGAATTGTGGTTGAGTTGATCGGGAGGTCGCGCAACATGTTTGAATCAAGAACAATGCATATGAAGGTATCGTGGACGCCGTTGGAAGATGTTTGCACGTGTGCAAGGAGGGCATGGACGTGTGAATGTGACCTAGAGGGGGGTGAATATGCCTTTTGAATTTCCTGCACACTTAATAGAACCATCAAAACTTGGTTGGCCAGACTAGTCCGGTTGTGTGAGCAGACTAGTCCGGTGTGCAAAAATTATGTGTGTTGATCAGGTGTGATTTGGAAAAATAAATTTCTTTAGCAGTAGAAACGAGAACAACTGATATTTGTACTTGAGATTAATATAAGAATGCAGGTGTAACTTATAATTGCCTTAAGTTAATGTTTAGCACTCAAGTGATCTAATGAACAAAATTTAAAGTAAATGAGACGCAAGACACACGAATTTTTCCCGAGGTTCGATCTCACCACGAGATCTACGTCCTCGTTGAGGAAGCTCACACAGAGCCGGGTCTCCAACCCTTTCCCTCTTCAAGTCACCACGAAGGCCGACTTGATTCCACTATCACGGGTAATCACCAAGTTTGTGGGGCAACCTCACACGTTGAGGACTCCCACGAGAAATACAATGAAAGAAGTGATCAAATACACTCAAAAGTATTACAATGCAGAGTATGAGTGTAGAAAGATCAAACCCCATGAGCTCGCAATGAAAGAACGACGATCTCCCAATCCCGAATCCAAGTGTTCAATTGATTTCACTCTTTTTGAACTTTAGATGTGTGGGGAGATGTGTTTTGGGCTCTTGGGACAAAGTGGCAGCGCTAGGGTATGCTATTTGATCAGTATTCGACGTGTATGTCGATAGGAAAGTCGTGGACTCTCTATTTATAGGGTTTCCAAAAGCTAGCCGTTGAAAAACCCTAACACCGGACTAGTCTGGTGCAAGTTCGGACTTGTCCGGTCCCAATGTGTTGAGAGGTCCAGAAAGTTTGCCGGACTAGTCCCGTCCAACCTCAGACTAGTCCGGTGCTGTGTGAAAGTGACTCCAGAAAGTTCATCGGACTAGTCCGCAGACTAGTCCGATCTCCATGAATGGGAGATTACAGAAAGTTCAATGGACTAGTCCGGTCCATGATCAGACTAGTATGGTCCCTCAGTATGAGAGACTCCAGAAACATCAACGGACTAGTCCGGTGGATGCACGGACTAGTCCGGTCTCCTTGTGAGTGGGATTCCAGAAAGGTGAACGGACTAGTCCGGTCCATGATCGGATTAGTCCGGTGCTTTGTGAAAGTTAGGTTAGTTTTAATCCCTTACCCTCGCGCAAAGTTGTGGGCTCTTGGAGTGTGTCTTTCATACACTCCCTATACATTCAAAATCTATTTTGGTCTTCCAAGCTTCATCAAAGTATTTCTCTGTGAACACCACTTCATTTTTCACTTTTTTGTGTGCACCGAAATGTTTCACTTGTTTGTCCCGCAATCATCTCAGTAGTTTCATTAGGATCTCATATGTTTGTCATTAATTAGCCAAAACCCACAAGGGATATCCTAGATGCACTTACAATCTACCCCTTTTTGGTGATTGATGACAACCATTTGAGATATCACAATTGAGAATAAAACCTTGATTTTCATAAGGTGTGCACATATGAGAATAATGATAAGTCCACAAAAAGCTTCTCACATATGCACACACCTTATGGTGGGGTGCCTAACAAGTGTGTGATCAACAAGGTGTGATGAAGTAAAGATAATCAACAATGAGTATAAAGATAATCATCCAAGCAACAATAAGCATCACACATAAGAGAAGAAATAGTGCATTACAAGGTTTTAAAATTAAGTACACATGTCCTTGATCACAAAAACATAAAGACACCAACTACTCTCAAACTATTAGTCTTAATCTCTCCTAGTCTCAATCTCTCCCCCTTTGGCATCAAGGCACCAAAAAGGGAAAATGAGGGGAATCACTCATCACCACTCTCTTCTTCCATCTCGGTCCGGTCCTCATCTTCACCACCATCATCATCATTCGCCGGAGCGGACTCTTCCTCGGAGTCCTCGAAGGCGGGCGGGAATCCCACCGGCTCAATCTCCAGCTTGTCGCAGATTACTTTGATGTTGGCATTGACATATTGTTGATGCTTCTTCTACCTGACTTCAATCTTGTGGGAGCAGGCAAAGATAGAGGTGAGCATTTTGAGCACACCACCGGAGGGTTCATGAGCAGGTGCAGAGCTAGGAGGAGCAGTTGAGGATCTTGTCGCATTCACATCCCGAGCCTGTTTAGTCCTCCTCTCAGCTTCAGGGGAGGGAGGTGCATCAGGAGCCGAAGGTAGAGTGTACTCGGTGGGCTTTTGCGGTTTCATCCCCGTATGGTGAACATCCTTGACGAACTCAAGTCCAGTCACCTTCTCAATCATGTACATGATGTACGGGGCATACCCACAAGATCTGTTTGGAGTGATTGAGATGTTCACAATGTCATTGTAGATGTATTCAAAGACATTGAACGGTCTCCTCCCACCAATGACCTTCATTAGCGTCCTCAAGGTTCCTTGAATAGTCCCCGCATCTCCATCTTTTGGGGCTATTGTCTTCCTCAAAATTCTGTTGAGGACCACATAGAAGGGCTTCAAATATTTGATAGTGGGAGCAACATACAGCATCCTTGTGTCATAGAGAAATGTGAGCTCATCCTTCTCCAGGGGTTGCAAATTGTGGATGACTAGATCATGATCCAAGGTATGCTCAAGGTGGAGAATCCTTGCAAACTCATCATAAGTGACACTATACTTGGAACCATGGGTCATCCAAGTAAGACTATCTCCCTCACCCCGAGCAAAGTAGAGGGTAGAGTAGAATTGGGCGATCACCTCATTGTTCTAGTCATTTTCAAAGGAAAACAGTTCCTTCAGTCCGTGCCTCTCCAGGGACTCAACCACCTCACGGAAAGCAGGATACTTCTTTGACTGCATGTACCCAATGTTCACCCATTGAATCTTCACAACGGGATTCTTCATCTTCATGTACACATGCTCATAGTAGTCGGCATGGAAGTTGCTCCAAAATCTTGGGTCTGAGCATTGCCGAGGTTGAGCATACACATTAACCTGCCTGAAGCTGTCGGCAAGCTCACCCCCTTTCCCAGTGAAATCTTTGCTTGAGCGCTGCCTATTGCGGTGACTTGAGTTCTTCATTTTCAAGGGTCCAATGGGACCACTAGCAAGCCCTTTTCCCTTGTTGAGAGTCCTCTTTGGCCCTGAGGAGCTCTCACCGGCCTTTCCTTGGGCATTCTTCACAACTACTCTCCTTTTCTTGGGCAAGTTGTCGTCAGAGGGTGGAGAGTGCACATTTACATCATGCCTTTTCTTCATGTAACTCTCCTTGGCTCTCTTCACCTTTTCGCGCTCAACTTCTTCATCAACATGGAAGGAGCTGTTATCTGAGCTTGAAGACATCGTGCCTCACAAGGAGTTCATGATTTAGATGAGAATTAACTAAGAATGAAGGTGATGTGAGGATTCAAGTGTCATAGACCGGAATTGTCCGGTTTCATAGTGCGGACTTGTCCGGTGTATCGGACTAGTCCGTACCTGGGAGCCGGACTATGCCCTGGCACAGGAACCCTAACAAAGCTAGAATTACAACTTCTATTTAAGGATGCAAATGAGCATGAAGGTGAAAGGAATACATCTCTGAAGCTAATGTACTTCCTTGGAATCAAGAGAAATAGGCTAGAACTTGAAAAGTTGAGAGTTTGATTTTAGGGAGAAATTTACCGAGATTTGAGGATTCGCGTTGAAGGAGCGCAAATCTGTCCGGATGAGTTTGGAGAGGAGTACCAACTCGTCGAGGGGAGAGTTTCCCACAGAGAGAGCTTGGATTTTGAGGGCTCAACTCGAAAATCACCTTTTGGGGGGCTAGGGTTTGAGAGGTGAGGGTTTAGGTCAAGTGGAGGGAGATTTGAAACGGGCCAGCTGCTTATATAGGTAGTCGACCGGACTAGTCCGATCTGAGGGCGGACTAGTCCGGTGTCCCTGGAAACCCTAGGAAGAGGGATTATCCGGACTAGTCCGGTGGCAAACCTGACTAGTCCGCTGTTACTGGACAAACTAAGTAGTTGGAGATAACTAATAGTGATCCAAGGACAAGTTTTGCAAATAGTCTTGGTGATTATGACCAGAAAGCAATCAACACAAAAACATGGTCATAAATTCCAAGATTTCTTCATTAAAAATAGTTTTCTTAGGAGAAAAAGGAGGTGAGGGGCAGTTTTAGCAATAAAATGTAACATTTGAAGTATCAACCAAATGTGCAACATTTCAAGCCACATTTCGAGAGTCAAGAATGTTAAGTTCATTCCTAAGTTCACAAAATCGTTTCTCATCCAATGGTTTGGTAAAAATATCCGCAAGTTGTTTTTTAGTTCTAACATGTGAAATAGCAATGTCACCATTCAGTGAATGATCTCTAAGGAAATGATGACGGATATCTATGTGCTTAGTTCTTGAGTGCTCTACTGGGTTGTGTGCAATTTTTATAGCACTTTCATTGTCACATAGAAGTGGGATATGGTTAAGGTTATAGCCGTAGTCCCTAAGGGTTTGTCGCATCCAAAGTAATTGTGCGCAATAGCTACCGGCTGCAATATATTCTGCTTCTGCTGTGGAAAGGGCAATGGAGTTTTGCTTTTTAGATGACCAAGATACCAGGGACCTACCAAGAAACTGACAAGTCCCTGACGTGCTCTTTCTATCGACTTTGCATCCTGCATAGTCGGCATCGGAATATCCTATCAAGTTAAATTTGGATCCTTTGGGATACCAAGGGCCCAAGTTGGGTGTGTGCACAAGGTACCTTAGGATTCATTTTATAGCAACTAAATGACAATCTTTAGGTGCATCTTGAAACCTTGCACACAAGCAAACACTAAGCATAATATTTGGCCTAGATGCACATAAATAAAGTAAAGAGCCAATCATGGACCGATATACCTTTTGATCTACATTTGGACCGTCTTCATTGAGGTCTAGATGTCCATTAGTGGCCATGGGTGTCTTGATGGGCTTGGCTTTGTCCATATTGAATTTCTTGAGAATGTCTTGTGTATATTTGGTTTGGCTTATAAATGTACCTTCTCTTAGTTGCTTCACTTGGAATCCCAAGAAGAACTTTAATTCGCCCATCATTGACATCTCGAACCTATCTGTCATAATTTTGCTAAACTCTTCACAAAAGGATTTGTTAGTTGATCCAAAGATAATATCATCAACGTAAATTTGACATACAAATAAATGATCATCACAATGTTTAGTGAAAAGTGTATAGTCAGCTTTACCAATTTTGAATCCATTCTGAATTAGAAAATCTCTAAGACACTCATACCAAGCTCGAGGAGCTTGTTTGAGGCCATAGAGAGCCTTACGCAGTTTGTAGACATGGTTGGGATACCTTGGGTCTTCGAATCCTGGTGGCTGCTCCACATAAACTTCCTCCTTGATTGGGCCATTTAAGAAAGCGCTTTTGACGTCCATTTGATACAGCTTAAAATTATGGTGAGTAGCATATGCCAATAAAATACAAATGGACTCAAGTCTAGCTACAGGAGCGGAAGTTTCATCGAAGTCCATACCTTCGACGTGAGAATAACCTTTGGCCACCAGTCTTGCCTTATTTCTTGTTACTACTCCATGTTCATCTTGCTTGTTCCGAAAGACCCATTTAGTTCGGACTATGTTCGCCTTTGGTCTCTCCACTAGCTCCCATACTTCATTTCTCTTGAAGTTGTTCAGCTCCTCTTGCATTGCAATCACCCAGTCTGGATCCCCTAAGGCTTCTTCTACCCTGTATGGTTCCAGAAAAGACACAAAAGAGTAGGATTCACAAAAATTTGCAACTCGAGATCTAGTAGTTACTCCCTTTGCAATATCTCCAATGATGTTGTTGACAGGGTGGTCTCTTTGCACGCTCTGGTGTACTCTTGGGTGTGGAGCTTATGTAGTTGCTTGTTCTTCATTATCTTCATGTACATTGTCTCCCCCTAGATCATTGCTTCCATGATGGTCCTGATCTTCTTGACCTTCCTCCTCTTGATCTTGTGCAAGGGCTCCCCCTTGATCATTGCCTCCGCGTTGAGGTTCAACTTGTGCATTTGAGTCGAATGTTTGCTCTTGTGGTAAGATATCGCCAAGTCCCATTTTCTTCAGTGCTTCATATGGAGCTTCCTCTTCATCTAGCACACACTTATCAACTTGCTCCACTTGTGAGCCGTTAGATTCATCGAACACTACGTCACGTGCTACTTCAACAAGGCCGGACACCTTGTTGAAGACACAATAGGCGTAGGCATTCGATTCATAACCGAGCAAGAATCCTTCATCGGACTTTGAAGCGAACTTCGAGGCCCTCTGTTTCTTGTTCAGAATAAAACATTTGCAACCAAAAACTTTAAAATAAGAAACATTTGGCTTTTTACCGGTAAGGAGCTCAAATGGAGTTTTCTTCAGTAGTCGATGGAGGTACAGTCGATTAGTGGCATGGCAAGCGGTGTTCACCGCTTCTGCCCAAAACCGATCTGATGTCTTGTATTCATCCAACATAGTTCTCGCCATTTCGATTAATGTTCTGTTCTTCCTTTCGGCCACTCCATTTTGTTGAGGGGAGTAGGGTGCTGAGAATTCATGCTTTATTCCTTCTTCATCGAGAAACTCTTCAACTTGAAGATTCTTGAATTCTGTCCCGTTGTCACTTCTGATGTTCTTTATGGTTGATGAGAATTCGTTCTGAGCTCTTTTTAAGAACTTCTTGAGGATCCCCTGAGTTTATGATTTATCATACAAGAAAAATACCCAGGTAAATCTTGAAAAATCATCAACAATTACTAAACCGTATTTGTTACCTCCGATGCTGATGTACGAGACTGGACCAAAAAGATCCATGTGGAGAAGTTCCAGCGGTCTTGCGGTAGTCATCACATTCTTGGCGGGGTGTGGTGCTCCGACTTGTTTTCCTGCTTGACAAGCGTTGCACGGCCTGTCCTTTCCAAAAACCACATCCTTAAGACCACGGATGTGACCACCTTTTAGAAGTTTCTGTAGATTTCTCATCCCAACATGGGCTAGCCGTCTATGCCACAGCCATCCCATTTTGGTCTTAGCAACCAAGCAAGTGTTGAGTTCGGCTTTATCTTTGTTGAAGTCAACTAGATAAAGCTTGCCCTTCAACATTCCCTTGAATGCAATCGAGCCATCGCTTCTTCTAAAAACAGTCACACCCTCATTAGTGAATAAGTAGTTGTAACCTTTGTCGCATAGTTAGGATATTGACAAAAGGTTATAATCTAGAGAATCTACGTGTAAAACATTTGATAAGGTATGTTGAGAGGATATTTCAATGTTACCGCTACCAAGGACCTTTCCTTGGCTGTTGTCTCCGAAGTATATGCCTTCACCTGGATCCTTGTTGTACTCGTACTCGACAAACATACCTCTCTCTCCGGTCATGTGATTTGTGCATCCGCTATCAAGTACCCATTTTGTTCCGCCGGAGGAGTAAGCCTGCAAAAAAGAATTATTCCTTGGTTTTAGGTACCCAAGCTTGCTTGGGTCCTCTCAGGTTAGTCACAAGAGTCTTGGGCACCCACACACAGGTTTTCAAGTTCTTGTGGCGTGGCCCTGTATATTTGGCAATGACTCTTCCATTTTTGGCTTTCATAAGAACATAAGAAGCATTAAATGTATGAAACAATGTTTGTGGTTCAGATTCATGAGATTTTTCCTTGACAAAGACAAATCTATTCTTAGTATGATTAGAAGTAGGCATGCATTTGTTCTTATCAAAACCAAGGCCATCTTTGACATTAGGAGGTCTAGTGACCATATATGCACTGCGTGCATATTTGATCTTCTCCTTATCAAAGATGCCACTTGGAGGGGCATGCATATTATGAGAAGTTGATGTATTAGAAATAATATTCTTCTTACTAGAGCAAGTGCAAGTTGCGATTGTTGTTGAACTCATATCTTTGGAGGAAGAGCTCTTGGAGGAAGAAGAGTCACTTTGCTTGAGCGACTCAACTTGCAACTCAAGGATCTTGTTAACTATTGACAAGTTAGCAAGTTCTTCCTTGATTGCAATATGCGAGTCTTTTAGCTTTGAGTAAGTTTCCTTACTCAAGACTAGCTCAACTTCAAGCGACTTGTTCTTCTCTCTTTCAAGCTCGAGAAGCTTTTCAACTTCTTGATATATATTCCTTTCACGGATGAGCATATCTTCTTGTCGATCAAGAAGTTCTTCCTTCTCAAAAATTTCGTTCGACAACATTTCCATTTTCTTTAGAGCATTTTTACTTAGTACTCTAAATATTTCTTTGTTATCGCTAGAGCTGTCAATGTCATCAATAGAGGAATTTAGCGTAGGAGGAGTGAGCCGTACCTTTTTCTTGCCTTCCTTAGCCATAAGGCAAGTGTGGTTCTTCATGTCCCGTCCTCCCATGTTTGGAAATAGTGTGGCCTTCATAGTAGGTTTCTTGATTGCAATAGTGGCCTTCTCTTCTTCTTCATCGGAGGAGGACTCGTCGTTTGAGTCCCACTCCTTGCCAATGTGAGCTTGATGGTTTTGTCTTCTTTTTCTGAAATTTTTCTTTTCTTGAGATCTTGTTTCCTTCTTTTTGTTTTCTTCATAGGGGTAGTCCATCATGAAGTGACCATACTCTCCGCAGTTGTAGCAAGTGCGTTGAGCCTTGGATTTTCCTTTGTCCTTGCTTTTGCCTTCATTTGAGTTGTTGCCGTGTCTTCTTTTCATCATTCGCTGGAACTTCTTGATAAAGAGTACCATTTCCTCATCATCAAGATCGGTGCTCTCATCAATTGTATGTCCATCGTCTTGATCTTCACGAGCTTCTTTGAGTTTGGGTCGACATGTAGCTTTGAGAGCGACCTCTTTCGTTTTGGAGGAAGTGAGTTTGGCCAAGTCTTTGACGTATTTTGCCTCTTTCTCCATCATATCATGATTTATGATCTTCCCCAACAACTCATCGGGGGTCATTTTGTGAAAACCGGGGCTTTCTCTAATCATTGAGCAAAGAGTGACATTTCTTGGCATGAAGGCTCTAATCATACTCTTGACTACCTCGTGATCCGTCCATTTCTTACTTCCATAAGCACATATCTTGTTGATGAGTGCCTTCATCCGGTTGTACATGTCTTGAGGTGATTCGCCTTCTTCAATAGCGAATCTCCCCAACTCTCCTTCAAGCATTTCGATTTTTTGCTTCACGAACTGATCTATTTACTTTGTGAGCTGTCTTAAGTGTATCCCAGATTTCCTTTGCACTTTCTAAGCAATCAATCTTGGTGAATTCCTCTCTGCTTAATGATGACGTGATCACGGCGACGGCTTGTGCATTTCTGTGAATCTCTTGTTCTTGTTCTGTGGTGAGTTCTTCATCCGTGTCCGGGATATCTATACCAGTACAAACAATGTGCCATAGACTAGGATTTAGGGATATTAGATGCATCTTCATGTTGTACTTCCACATTGTATAGTCGCTTCCGTCAAACTGTGGAGGTTTTCCCATAGGAATGGAAAGATAATGGTTGTTTGAATTGAGACGGTTGTAGTTGTAAGGCTGTCGGGAGTAGTCGTTATGACCGCTCCCCGTTGTCTTCTCTTCTTGTCCTAGCAGTTTCTTTCTCAGAAGTGCCTTCAATTGTCGCACTTCTTCATCATCGTGTGGGCTCTCTTTCAGCACATCAAAAGCTTTAGTTTCTTGTTCCTCCTTATTAATGTTCATCTTTGAAATATCGTTGTTCTTCTCAGAGGCCATTGATCACTTCAAGATGTGAGTCTCGTTGGTGGAGAACCTTGCTCTGATACCAATTGAATGTGGCCTAGAGGGGGGGTGAATAGGCCTTTTGAATTTCCTGCACACTTAATAGAACCGTCAAAACCTGGTTGGCCGGACTAGTCCGGTTGTGTGGGCGGACTAGTCCGGTGTGCAAAAATTATGTGTGTTGATCAGGTGTGATTTGGGAAAATAAATTTTTTTAGCAGCGGAAATGAGAACAACTGATATTTGTACTTGAGATTAATATAAGAATGCAGGTGTAACTTATAATTGCCTTAAGTTGATGTTTAGCACTCAAGTGATCTAATGACCAAAATTTAAAGTAAATGAGACGCAAGACACACAAATTTTTCTTGAGGTTCGATCTCACCATGAGATCTACGTCCTCGTTGAGGAAGCTCACACAGAGTCGGGTCTCCAACCCTTTCCGTCTTCAAGTCACCACGAAGGCCGACTTGATTCCACTATCACGGGTAATCACCAAGTATGTGGGGCAACCTCACACTTTGAGGGCTCCCACGAGAATTACAATGAAAGAAGTGATCAAATACACTCAAAAGTATTACAATGCAGAGTATGAGTGTAGAAAGATCAAACCCCAAGAGCTCGCAATGAAAGAACGACGATCTCCCAATCCCGAATCCAAGTGTTCAATTGATTTCACTCTTTTTGAACTTTAGACGTGTGGGGAGATGTGTTTTGGGCTCTAAGGACGAAGTGGCGGCGCTAGGGTTTGCTCTTTGATCAGTTTTCGACGTGTATGTCGTTAGGAAAGTCGTGGACTCTCTATTTATAGGGTTTCCAAAAGCTAGCCGTTGAAAAACCCTAACACCGGACTAGTCCGGTGCAAGTCCGGACTTGTTCGGTCCCAATGTGTTGAGAGGTCCAGAAAGTTTGCCGGACTAGTCCGGTCCAACCTCGGACTAGTCCGGTGCTGTGTGAAAGTGACTCCAGAAAGTTCATCAGACTAGTGCGCGGACTAGTCCGATCTCCACGAATGGGAGATTACAAAAAGTTCAACGGACTAGTCCGGTCCATGATCGGACTAGTCCGGTCCCTCAGTATGAGAGACTCCAGAAACATCAACGGACTAGTCCGTTGGATGCACGGACTAGTCCGGTCTCCTTGTGAGTGGGATTCCAGAAAGGTGAACGGACTAGTCCGGTCCATGATCGGATTAGTCCGGTGCTTTGTGAAAGTTAGGTTAGTTTTAATCCCTTACCCTCGCGCAAAGTTGTGAGCTCTTGGAGTGTGTCTTTCATACACTCCCTATACATTCAAAATCTATTTTGGTCTTCCAAGCTTCATCAAAGTATTTCTCTTTGAACACCACTTCATTTTTCACCTTTTTGTGTGCACCGAAATGTTTCACTTGTTTGTGCTGCAATCATCTCAGTAGTTTCATTAGGATCTCATATGTTTGTCATCAATTAGCCAAAACCCACAAGGGTTATCCTAGATGCACTTACAACGTGGCTACATGGTTCCGAGGCGTGATGAAGAGATGTGGACGTAAAAAATTTGTCGAAAATGTCCAACCGACTAGGTTATGGACTCAGGTTGCGGCTGAGTCGGGACTCAAATATGGAAAGATTTGAGTTGGTTATGATAGGATTTCGTGTGGGTCACGAAGTTGGGTTGTTTTAGGAATGTGGGATATGTTCTTAATGTGTTTGGAAGTCTTAAGATTGCTTCTATCTGCGTATAGAAGAGTCTTGAGCAGTCATAGAATGTTTCGATTCATGAATTGAGTAGGATTAGAGTCCTAGTTTGAGTTTAGTTGCCCTTCGGGCTGGTTATATAAGCAAGGGAGGCCAGAGCCCGTGGTAGACGACTTTGGGGCTGTTCCTATTATGGATTGATCAATAAAATTCGTAGTTTGAAGGAACTTTTGTGCCTTGTTCATCCAACTTGTTTTCATCAAGTCTTCCTCGTCGAGTTTCTGCACATCACTACCTTTCTTCGGTGGTTTTATCATAAATCGAGTTTCAATATTCCGATTGACGTGATTCTTTTTGGGTTGTCTTCAAAACTTGATTTTATATCATCTATGAAAATTTCACGGTCATTGGATTTGTGGTTTTGGATCTACACGAGTTCCTTTGTAGTTTTCCAGCACTGTTTTTCTTGGGTAAAATAGATTGATCTTTGTTTGATCTTACGATCGTAACTTGAGTTTTTCTCGACGGATTTTCATGATTCTTGTTGTGAAGTCTTCGTGACTTGATTATACAAAATATATACTTATTTAGTTACAATTGATCACCTTTAGATTAGACGCACACACGATTTATTTAACAAATCATTTTTCTACAAAGGGTTTTTTTGTTGCTTCTGCTGAAAAGTTTTAATCTACCATTCACCCCCCTCTGGTAGCTTTAAACGTGCTCTTCGATCCTACAGTTGGTATCAGAGGCACGATGCTCTAATATTTGTGATTTGCATGTGTTTTGACTAATCATCATGGAGAATATTCTGCCAAACCTTGTGTGTTTGCTGGTATCAATTTTCGGGTTTGGAAGGCACGCATGGAAGCCTTTATCCAGGAACAAGGCTTCGCCATATGGGAAAATGTATACAAACCTTATGAAGTGCCACCAAAAGATCAAGTTACGGCTGCAAACCTATGGGATGTCGACAACAACAACAAAGCCCGCAACTTGATAATCCAAGGACTAACTCAAAGCGACTTCAACCATGTTGCACACCTCTAATCGGCGTACGATGTGTGGAGAGCACTTTGTGACTACCACGAAGGATCCAACACGATCAAGGAAGTAATGCAGGATATGCTCATAAAGGAATACATGTGCTTCGAGATGCAACCCGGTGAGTCCATTGATGACCTTTTTGCTCGCTTTAATAAAATTCTCAGCAACATGCATAGTGTCAATGTTAATTTTTCATATGATAAAAATGCTAGGCAATTGTTAAGTGCATTAGACATGTCCATTTGGGAGATGAAAGTCACATCTATTCGTGAATCTACTGTCATGAGTACACTTACATTAGATGTGCTATATTCTAAATTGAAAACTCATGAAATTGACATAATCTCACGTAAGAACCCCAACAAGTCTCTTGCATTTGTCCCTCAACATGATATGCCTAGATCCGGCCAACCTTCAGCTAGCAATACACTTGCTTTGTTGTTTTCACTAACCCTGGAACAGATTGAAGAATTTCCAGAAGAGGAGCTAGCACTCATCTCTACTCGGTTCTCAAAAGCATTGCAAAATGTGAGACCTAGAAGGAGAGGAAGCTCCATACCTCAACGATGCTTTGAATGTGGTAAGACAGGACACTTTCGTACAGATTGCTCTAACCTTTCAGGTTCTTCTACCCATGATGAAAAGCAGAATAAAGTCAAGTCCTCTTCTAGCAACATCAACAAGAAAAAGAAGGGTTTTTAGGACGCAAACCAATAAACAGTTTCATCACTACACTTCAAGAACTTGGCTTGAGTGATGTAGACATTGGAAGTGATGAAGATGAAGATGATCTGGCAAACTTGTGTTTCATGGCGGGCAAAACAAAATCAAGTATGGAGGATGCAGAACACAAAAGTGACAACAAAATAGGTATGCCCTACTTGTGATGAAATGTGTGATGCCATTTCCCATGCAACTGTCATTGTTAAGAAAAAGGACAAGAAGCTTAGGGACAATGCTGTTAAAATTGAGTCACTAGAATCTGAAATTAATTGTTTGAAAACCTTGATTCCTAGTAATGATTCTTGTTCCTCATGTGATTTAATATATGAACAATTTTCCTCCTTAAGAAGTGCACACTCCTCCACACTTTATAAACTTGAGTTAGAGATTGCTGCACTTAATGACAGAAACTTAAAAGATTCTACTTGTTCTACAATTGATTTGCATTGTTCTACATGTAATGATCTTGAAAAGAAACTGAAAGATGGTATAAATGAAATTTCAATACTGAACAATGCTTTACGTGCTCATGAAGTTAAATATTGTTCTAATTGCAAATTAAGAGGAAAAACTTCAGGTAAAAAATGCCTAGAATTGTCTAAGAAACTTGATGACATGAATGGGACACAAGAGCTATTTTGTATTGGGAACAAAAATCTAAACTTGCTACTGAATCATCCAAATCTTGCAATGATAAAACTGGTTTAGGTTTTAATTCTCATGCTCATGCTAAAGCACATCCACCTAAAATTGTAAAGTCATTAGGAAGTGGTTTGATTAAAACAGTTCCTACACCAAAAGAGTTGGTTTGTAAATCTGCAGGAGTGTTGTCACGTTCGGGTTCAAATAAACATACTGCATGCTCATCTAGACATGAACACAAAGTTAAATTTCATTGTACCTATTGTGGTAGTGATGGTCATATAATATATTTTTGTTATAGACTATCTAAACAACATAAAAAGGAAAGAATGCAAGCTAGATCTTATAACTCTCATGCAAAATTTGCTGCACATACTAAACCGAATGTCAGGAACATGAAACCTACTGTTATGAGTCAAAAATATTCAAAGTTTACCTCCAGACCTTCTGTTTTAGCCTCCGGAGCCACTGCTTTTTGTGCTACACAAGTAACACCTTATAGGCCAGTAGTTAAGAACAAAAAATCTCAAACTTTGACTCATAAACCTACTATTTTATCTCAGCTTTCGCGTGTTTTTCCTGCTACACGTCGTGTGACTCAATACTTGATTCCTAAATGCCTTTTGACTAACCCCAGTATCGAGTCATCAACGTATTGTTCTTCTATGTAGGATACACCCTTGAGGAAGAAGAACATTTGGATTGTGGATTTAGGTTGCTCATGCCACATGACCGGTAACAAAGAATGGTTCTCCTCCCTCTCTTTTGTGTCACATGTAGAGAATGTTACTTTTGCCTATAATTCTTCAACTCCTATAATTTCTAAGAGTTCGGTTAGAGTAAATGATCACTACACTTTGAAGGATGTGGCACTTGTTAAAAATTTGAAATACAACTTGCTATCTGTTTCACAGCTGCTAGATGAAAATCTGGAAATTATTTTCACTAAAAATTTCTGCAAAGTTGTAAATTCAAATAGTGAGCTTATTTTTAACATGTCTTGGTTTGGAAGGGTTTTTAAAGCTGATTTTGATATGTCTTCCTCTAAGCATAGGTGTCTAGTTGCTTATGATTCAAAGGACTTATATTTTTTGCATCATAGACTTGGTCACATAGGCTTTGATCATCTAATGCGTGTTAGTGCTCTTGATCGCATACGTGGGCTGCCTAAGCTTAAAGGGGACAAAGAAATTGTGTGCCCTTCTTGTAGACAAGCTAAGATGGTTGCAGGTTCACATACTCCTCTCACAATGATCATGACAACTGAACCGGGTCAACTGTTGCACCGTAACAACGTAGGTGAAAGTGCATCTAGGCATCCCTTATGGGTTTTGGTTGATTTATGACAAACAAATAAGATCCTAACCAAATTTTTGAGATGAGCGCAAGCTTTAATGAAAACATGGAGTAAGCGCAAAAAGAATGGAGAGTGAGGAATCAAGCTGGATAGAGCTCAAGAGATGAAAAGGATAATAATTGTGTATGGAGTGTGTTGGAGAAACACAACCCAAGAGCTAAAGCACTTTTAATCACTCTCACATCAAAAATTTATACAGGTACGGACTAGTAAGATATACCTCGGACTAGTCCGATAATCCCTCTCTTCAAAATCAGACAAGTCCTCCCAGTGCGGACTTGTCTGCAGAGTCAAGTCTACACAGACCGAACTAGTACGATATCACCACGGACTAGTCTGATATCTTTCTAACTAAGATCAGACTAGTCCTCCGTAGTGCGGACTAGTCCTCAACACTTCATAACTTTGCACAACATCGGACAAGTTCGATAATATCCAGACTAGTCTGATAATATCCGGACTAGTCCGATAACCTCTTTGACTAAAGTCGGACAAGTCTTCTAAAAGCGGACTTGACCCAATTCACTAAGGGATTCACCACAGCCGGATTTGTCCGATAAGAACCGGACTAGTCCGAACTTTTCCAGAGCCTAAATCGGACTAGTCCGCCCTAAGCCGGACAAATCCGATCTTCCTTAGAACTTAGGGTTTCCTACACACCGCACACAGACTAGTCTGGACTCCACCCCAGACTAGTCCAGACCCTCTAAACCCTAACGGTAACTTTTGGAAACACCCTCTAAATAGATGTGCACAACTCTACTTTCAACTCTCTCGTCTCCCTGCGCCGTCACACCCTCCAAGAGCTTAGAAAACAGATCTCTCCACGCAATACAACGCAAGAAAGATCAAATCCTTGAGGATTTACTTTGGATCAAAGGAGAGACATGATTCCACACGTCTGAGCTCTTGGGTTTGAATCTCTAACACACTCCTATTATTTAACTGTTGATCTTAAGTGTGTGTTCTTAGTGGTGTTTGATTTGTAATCTTGGGGAGCCCTCAACTTGTGAGAAGGCCACTTGAACTTGGTGATTGAGCCTTTGTGATAGTGGAAGAGAATTGGCCTTCGTGGCGATTCGACGAGGTTAGGGTTAGTGAAGACCCGGTCCTTTCGTGGGCTCCTCAACATGTAGGTTGCCTCTGTAGGAATCGAACTACGGGATAAAATCTTGTGTCAAATTGTTCTTAACTTTTTCATACCATATTCTAGGGTTTACTTGATCTTGTCCATCTTACGTTAAAACATTGAAATCTTACGTCAATCCTTGTACCTGTGCTTAAGATCACTTTAGCTCATTAGCCTCTTAATTGTCGTCATCAATCATCCAAAACCCACGGGGATGCCTAGATGCACTTTCAAAATCAAAGTTAATTTGTGTTACACTTAACTTCATTTACTCAATACTTTCAAGTTACATACTATATTCCGCAGCGTACTGTGCTTGTATTGAAATCATTGATCTAACTTGATCAATCTAGTTCGAACGCACCGGACTAGTCTGCACACTACCGGACAAGTCCGATTTCCTGGTATTTGATCAAGTTGCTAAGTGTTGCAGGTTCCGACTAAAATTCAAAAAGTCCTATTCACCCCCCTCTAGGCCACATTCAATTGGTATCAGAGCAGGACTCTTCGCAAGAGACTAATCGATCGAAGAGAACATGTCGGACATGAATGTGTGCACAAGAGTCTCAACCGAGAGAAGGTTGAAGATGAAAAAGCTCAAAAACTAGAGAAGCTCCTCGAGGCCATTCAGGACTTCGAGGATGATGATGAGGAGACGCTTGAACTCAAGGTTCTCCTAACGAAGAAATCCCTCTCCAAAGTGAAAGTGGAGATCGAGGACAAGAAGAAGGGGAATAGTCACACCCACTACTCCTGATATCCTTTCAACTACGATCGTCTAAATTCTAACAATAGCCATTTTTTGTCTATTCCTTTAGGGAAAGCCCCACACTTTGACAGCAATGATTACTCAATGTGGAGGTAAAATATTAAAATGCACTTAATCTCACTCAATCCTAGCATGTGGCATATTGTGTGTACAGGTATAGATATCTCGGACGACGATGAAGAACTTACAGCAAGCCAAGAGAAAGCAATTCATTAGATAGCTCAAGCTACAGCAGTCATCACATCTTCACTAAGTCGGGACGAGTTCACCAAGGTGGATGGACTCAAGATTGCAAAGGAAATCTGGGACACATTGCAAACTGAACATGAAGGCGATCGTCATGTGCGAGAGGCGAAGATCGAAATGATTGAATGTGAATTGGGAAAGATTCGCCATAGAAGAAGATGAGTCGCCACAGGACATGTACAACCGGTTAAAGACTCTCATCAACAAGGTTTGAGCATACGGAAGTAAGAAGTGGAATGATCACGAGGTAGTGAAGCACATCCTTAGAGATTTCATGCCTCGCAATGTTACCCTATGCTCGATGCTTAGAGAAAGCCCCGGGTAAAAGAAAATGACCCCAGACGAACTACTTGGAAAGATCATCAACTTAGACATGATGGAGAAGAAAGCTAAACATGTCAAGGAGATTGCCGAACTCACCTCGGCAAAGAAGAAAGGGGTCGCCCTAAAATCCACTTGCAAGCCCTTGTCAAAAGAAGCTCGAGAAGCTCAACAAGAAGAGGACAGCGATCATGATAGCAGCGATATTGACGAAGAGGACATGAACCTCTTTATGAAGATATTGAAGAAAATGATGAAGAGAAGACAAGGGGAAAATCAAGTGAATGAAAACACAAAGAAAAATCAAGACCGAAGATGAGGCGGGCGTGCTATAACTGTGGTGAATATGACCACTTTATAGTTGATTGCCCGTATGAAGAAAACAAGAAGAAGACGAAGGAAACAAAGCCTCAACCCAAGAAGTTCTTCATGAAGAAGAAGCAAGCTAGACAAGCACACCTAGGAAAGGAGTGGGACTCAAATGATGAGTCCTCACCCGAAGAGGAAGAGGAGAGGGCTAGCATAGCCATCGAGAAGACAACTAAGAAGTCCACCCTCTTCCCAAATCTCGGCGCATGGAAGGGAAATGACACTTGCCTCATGGCGAAGGAAGGTAAATTAAAGGTAACAACAAAATCTACCTCTTCACGTTCTTTTCATAGTGATAGTGACAACTATAGTGATGATAAGGACATGCTAGCTGGCTTAGACAAGAAAACTGCCGCCAAAATGAAATTCTTGATGGATAAGCTTGTTGATAGGGAGGGGCTGATTGATCATCAAGATGATATGATCATCCTCCAAAAGGAGGAGTATCTAAAGATCAATGATCTCCTTGAACATGAAAAGGAGCAAAGCAAATCACTTGGACTTGAGTTAGCTTCAAGTAAGGAAGCTTGTTTGAAGTTAAGTGACTCAAATGCAATCATCAAGGAAGAACTTGTTAACTTAACCAAAGTTAACAAGATCCTTGAAGTGCAAATTGAGTGACTCAAACAAATTGACCCTTCATCCTCTTCACACTCCCCCTCTCAACCCCTTAAACTTGACACTAGCTTGAAAGACAAGTTAACCTCTACCAAGGACAAGCATCCTTCCCAAAGTGGCATAGTTGACAAGGAGAAGGTCAAATATGCATGTAGTTCATACTTGGCCACAAGACCTCCTAATGTCAAATATGGCATTGGGTATTCCTATGGTCAAAAGCAAAATGCTAGAAACCATAAGAATAACAAGGAGTGCATTGCCTTTGTGAAGGGAAACTCCTCTCAAGCTAGAAAGACTAATGATACTAATAAGTCCAAGATAGTTAACACATATGAAAACCGGACTAGTCCTGTCCCTACACGGACAAGTCCGGTCCTCCGAACAAGTCTGGTTTCCCGAACTAGTTCTGTTAATGAACAACAACATTTATTGTTTAGAACTTTCGATGCATCATATGTTCTTATGAAAAGTTTTGGTAAGGTGTATGCTCATTATGTTAGGCCACGCCATGGGAACAGCAGGTCTCGTGTGTGGGTGCCCAAATCTCTTGTAACTAACCTCCAAGGACCCAAGCAAGCTTGGGTACCTAAAACCAAGGCATGATTTGATTTTGTAGGCCTATTCCTCCGGTGGATCGAAATGGGTGAAAGACAGTGGATGCACCAACCATATGACAGGAGAAAGAATGATGTTCGTTGAGTATAGAGAAAATGAGGATCCAAGCGAGGGCATCTATTTTGGAGACAATAGTCAATGAAGGGTTCTCGGTACCGGTAAAATTGCAATATCATCTCAACATACTCTTTCTCACATTTTACATGTAAATTCCTTAGATTATAACCTGTTGTCCATATCTCAATTATGTGACAAAGGTTATAATTGCTTGCTTACTAATGAGGGTGTGACCGTCTCTAGAAGGAGTGATGACTCGGTTGCATTCAAGGGTGTGTTGAAGGGAAAGCTTTATCTTGTTGACTTCAACAAAGATAAAGTCAAACATGACACATGCTTGATTGCAAAGACTAACATGGGTTGGTTGTGGCACAGACGGCTAGCACATGTTGGTATGAGGAATCTTCAAAAACTCCTTAAGGGCGATCACATCCGAGGTTTAAAGGATGTTATTTTTGAGAAAGACAGGCCTTGTAGCGCGTGCCAATCCGTGAAGCAAGTAGGATCACCCCATCCCGCGAAGAACGTCATGACTACAATAAGACCGCTCGAGATACTTCACATGGACCTATTCGGTCCAATTGCTTACATAAGCATCAACGGTAACAAATATGGCTTAGTAATTGTTGATGACTTTTCACGCTTCACTTGGGTTTTCTTTTGCATGATAAGACAGAAACTCAAGGAACCCTCAAGAAGTTTCTCAAGCGTGCCCAAAATGAGTTCTCATTGAGGATCAAGAACATACGAAGCGACAACAGCATGGAGTTCAAGAACACTCAAGTTGAGGAGTACCTAGACGAAGAATGGATAAAGCATGAGTTTCCAGCACCTTATTCCCCTCAACAAAATGGAGCTGCCAAAAGGAAGAACCGAACCCTCATAGAGATGGCTAGAACAATGCCCGATGAATACAAGACCTCGGATTGGTTTTGGGCGGAAGCGGTTAACACTGCTTGCCACGCCATAAACCGACTCTACCTTCATCGACTACTCAAGAAGACATCGTATGAGCTACTCACGGGTAACAAACCAAATATTTCCTATTTTTGAGTTTTGGGTTCTAAGTTCTACATTTTGAAAAAGAATCCCATGACTTCAAAGTTCATTTCAAAGTTCGATGAAGGTTTCTTGCTTGGTTATGATTCGAACTCTTACGCCTATCGTGTCTTCAACAAGACCTCCAGACTTGTTGATGTAGCACGTAACGTAGTGTTCGATGAAACTAATGTCTCTCAAGAAGAGCAAGTTGATCCATGTGTGCTAGATATAGAAGAAGCTCCATGTCAAGCATTGAGAAGAATGGCATTGAGCAATATTCGACCACAAGTGCCACCTCCAAATGCAAATGAAGAAGATGAACCACAAGAGGAAGTAAACGATCAAGGGGGAGCATCCACACAAGATAACATCAAGAAGACGAAGATGATCAACAAGTCAATGAGGGCAACCATCTAGGGGGAGTAGAAGATGATCATGAAGACTCAAGACCACAAGTGCCACACCCAAGAGTACACCAATGCGTCCAAAGAGATCATCCCATGGACAACATAATCGAGGACATTCAAAAGGGAGTAACGACTAGATCTTGCATAGCTAATTTTTGTGAACATTACTCCTTTGTATCCTTTATGTAACCACGCAAGATTGAGGATGCATTGAAGGATCCGGATTGGGTGGTGGCGACAGAAGAAGAACTCAACAACTTCAAAGGGAACAAAGTGTGGGAACTCGTCGAAAGACCCAAGTTCAACGTCGTCGGTACTAAATGGGTCTTCCGCAACAAACAAGACGAACACGAGGTGGTGACAAGGAACAAGGCGCGACTTGAGGCCAAAGTGTATTCACAAGTTGAAGGTTTGCATTTCGATGAAACCTTTGCTCCCGTAGCTAGGCTTGAATCTATTAGAATATTACTTGCATATGCTACTCACCATGATTTCAAGCTCTATCAAATGGATGTGAAAAGCACCTTCCTCAACGGAGCAATCAAGGAGGAGGTGTATGTGGAGCAACCCCCCGGATTTGAAGATGAAGAGTTCCCCAACCACGTCTTTAAATCGCGTAAGGCTCTCTACGGCCTCAAAAAAGCTCCTAGAGCTTGGTATGAGTGTCTTAGAGATTTCTTAATTGAAAATGGTTTTAAGTTTGGTAAAGCAGATTATACGTTATTCACAAAGCACTTTGACAATGATCTTTTTATTTGTCAAATTTGTGTTGATGACATTATCTTTGGTTCAACTAACAAATCCTTTTGTGAAGAATTCAGTAAGATTATGACAGATAGGTTCGAGATGTCTATGATGGGAGAGCTCAAATACTTCCCTTGTTATTCCAAGTGAGGCAACAAAAGGAAGGGACATACATAAGCCAAACCAAGTATACTCAAGACATACTCAAGAAGTTTGGAATGGACAAGGCGAAGCCCATAAAGACTCCCATGGCAACAAATGGACACTTGGATCTCAATGAAGATGGACCAAGCGTGGATCAAAAGGTATAGCGCTCCATCATTGGATCTCTACTTTACTTATGTGCATCTAGGCCTGACATTATGTTGAGTGTATGTTTGTGTGCAAGGCTTCAAGCCAACGCAAAAGAGTATCATTTGACAGCCGTAAAGAGAATATTGCAGTATTTAGTTCGTACACCCAACCTAGGTCTTTGGTATCCTAAAGGTTCCAAGTTCAATCTCATTGGATACTCCGATGCAGATTATGCTGGATGCAAAGTAGATAGAAAAAAGCACCTCCGGTACATGCCAATTTCTAGGTAGATCCCTAATTTCTTGGTCCTCCAAGAAATAAAACTCCATTGCCTTATCCACGACCGAAGTGGAGTATGTTGCAGCCGGGAGTTGTTGTGCACAACTGCTTTGGATGCGATAAACTCTATGGGATTACAGTTACAATATGAGCTGTATTCCACTTCTTTGTGATAGTTAGAGTGCCATTAAAATTGCCCATAACCCTATTGAGAACTCTTGGACCAAACATATAGACATCCGACACCACTTCTTTGAGAGACCACTCAATGAAAGGAGACATAGCTATGTCCCATGTCAACACCGAAAAACAATTAGCCGACATTTTCACCCAGCCACTTGATGAAAAATGCTTATGCGAGCTCTGGAATGAACTAAACATCCTTGATGCTCGGAATGTGGATTAAAAACTTGCATACCTGTATGGATTCTTCAAAATATGTTGATTGTGTTGTGAAAATCATCTCTCTCAATTTTCTCCGAAAAACTAGTTCAATTACTTGATCTTGATGATTTATGGTCATTGCTTGATTGTTGTATGCTTACTGATCATATTCATCAAGATTACTTGATTGTTTTGGCCCCTACTTTCTCTATAAGAACCTTCGAATATATATATATATATATATATATATATATATATATATATATATATATATATATATATATATATATATATATATATATATATATATGCAAATGGGTTATTCAATTTTGTTCTTGTGACCACGGACTAGTCCGTGGTTATCCGGACTAGTCAGCACAATGCGGACGAGTCTGCAGAGTGTCCGGTAGTCCGAACTGGTCCAGTGGACCACAGACTAATCTGATTTTTTCACTCCATAACCTAGCGGCCACCAAAACCTAATCTTCTTCATCCTCACAACTCACCTCACACTCTCTCTCCTCGCTCAAGTGCTCCCAAGGCGATTTCTTTCGTTCTCCATCAAATCCCTCCGAGTTTTGGTGGAAAATGATCTCCATCGCATAAGTATTGAAAACCACGAACTTGTCCGCACCTTCAACCCCTTCATCTCCAAGAATCAAGGAATTTCGGTAAAATTTCCTCCCAAACTCTAGAAATCGTATTCTTCATTGTTGACCAAATAGCCTAGTTCCTTTCGGTTAATACATCACCATTGGTCGTCTAGTTAGGGTTTGAGGTGATGAACACCGGACTAGTCCGGTCCATGTACGAACGAGTACGGTCCCCCAGACTAGTACGTACCTTTACACCGGACAAGTCCGATTTTTAACTGAACTCAACCCTAATTTCTCATTCCTCAATGCACTTCCTTGTCATCAATTCTTATCCATTCATTGTGCAATGCTCCCTCAGGACAATGCCGAACGAGAACATCTCCGACTTTGAAGATGAGATGGAACAAGACTTGTTGCCACGTGCTTCGGAGTCTCGCGCTCAAAAGAGGCAATAGCGTCCCTCCAATCCTGCACCTTCTCCACCTCAGGTGCATCGCAAGGTGCTCGCCAAGAAGCCTGCGTCCAAGGCCAAGGACGTAGTGGGCTCCAGCTCGGCGGCTCTTTTCCAAGTGAAGGGCAAAGGAAAGGGAATTGCTTCGAGCCCCGTCGGCCCTCTGAAGATGCATGCTCCGAGGCAGGGAAACAGGGATCGCTTCGAGGAGAAGTTCAACGGTAAGGGAAGCGATACGACTTCTAAACTCAGATTTGTTGATTGCTATAGCCGTTCCAAGAAAGGTCCCGATGCCAAATTTTGGAGCAACTTTCATTCAGATTTCTACAGCTTGATGTACCTCACCATGAAGACCCCAGTTATCCGTAGCCAGTGGATTGACTGGAATCATTTTAAAAGAAAGAGCTATGGTGCATTTGATCAGGTGGTGGAGGCTGCAGTGAGGCATGGACTGGAGGACCTGTTTGCCTTTAGATATCAATGGAATGATGAGATTATCGTTTAGTTCTATGCCACTTGTTTCTTTGCTAGTGATGAGGAGGAAAGGGTGACTTGGATGACTCATGGATCCAAGTACACCATTACTTATGATGATTCTGCAAGACTTCTTCACCTTGAAGACATCGACAACAATGAGTTGACTATTCACAACATCGATGTCGTGGGCAAGGATAAGATGGACTTCCTCTATGACACTAGCCTGATGTTCAATCCCCCCTTGACCAAGAACATGAAGCCCTTCTTCATGGTTCTCAACAGGGTGTTGAGGAAGACAATAACACCAAAAGATGGGGATGCAAGAAGTGTCCAAGGTTACTTGAGGACCTTGATGAATGTCATAAGCAAGAACAGGAAGTTTGACATCTTTGACTATATCTGGAATGATATGGTCAACATCTCCTGCATGCCGAACAGATCCTGTGGCTGTGCCCCCTACTTGATGTTCATGATTGAAAAGGTCACAGGGATCGAGTTCGTGAAGGATGTGGAGCACAATCCTTTGAGGCCACAGAAGCCTCCCCAAGCCACTGTCCAAGCTGCTCCATCTCTGATGTCCAGTGAAGAGGCTCCAAGGAGAGCTCGAGGAGATGAGAGGACTGCTCCCACTCCTAGTGGAATCTTGAAGTACTTGGCAGCCATCTTTGGCTCATGCAAGAAGGCCAAAGTGAATATTCACAATATGAACAAGGCAAGGAAGGCAAATATGAGATATGCCAAAGAAAATGTCAAACATATTTGTTAGAAGCTAGAGATTGAGCCTATTGGATCCCCAGTCATCTCTGAAGATTCAGCCTCTAATTTCACTAAGCTCGGACCTTTGACTCCCTTCGAGCTCACTTACTTTGGCATTGGGGGCACTTCTAGTTGATCTGCTCCTCCTCCTCCTCCACAGCCTGAAGATGAAGATGAAGATGAGGAAAGGACTGACAGCGAGGAATGAGCCACTAGATTCCTCATCTCCTTCTTTTTTGGTGTCCTGATGACAAAGGGGGAGAGATTGAGGGGGAGTCACTAGATCCTAGCTGTAGGTTGAGAGATGAGTGCTTCATTTGTGTATCTCTTTATGTCTCTTTTGGTTTGTTAGACTTTAACTCTATTATCTTTACCTTTAACATTGTGGTGTGATGGAATGACTATGTTTATACTTATGCTTATGAAATTTGTGATGATAATTTGAGATAATCTGTGTTTTTGCTTTGGAATTGTCATACATGCTTAATATTAGTATCCTCATGTCAACCATTTCATTATCATCACGATTATTGCTCACACTCACGTAGTTTTACACCCAACCATAAAGAGTGCACATATGACCTGTGTCTTCATTGCTTAACTTGTACCAAACTCATATGTGCACACTTTATGAAAATTCGGTAATTTTATCATATTTTGTGAAATCTCAATTGGTTGTCATTGATCACCAAAAAGGGGGAGATTGGAAGTGCATCTATGCATCCCTTGTGGGTTTTGGTTGATTTATGACAAACAAATGAGATCCTAACCAAATTGTGGAGATGAGCGCAGTTTTTAATGAAAACATGGAGTAAGCGCAAAAAGAATGGCGAGTGAGGAATCAAGCTAGATAGAGCTCAAGAGATGAAAAGGATAATAATTGTGTATGGAGTGTGTTGGAGAAACACACCCCAAGATCTCAAGCACTTTTAATCACTCTCAATGCACAAATTTATACAGGTCCGAACTAGTCTGATATACCCCAGACTAGTCAGATAATCCCTCTGTTCAAAATCGGACAAGTCCTCGAAGTGCGGACTTGTCTACACAGTCCAAGTCTACGCAGACCGAACTTGTCCGATATCACCACAGACTAGTCCGATTTCTTTCTGACTAAGATCGTACTAGTCCTCCCCATTGCAGACTAGTCCTCAACACTTCATAACTTTGCACAACATCGGACAAGTCCGATAATATCTAGACTGGTCCAATAACCTCTCTGACTAAATTCGGACAAGTCTTCTAAATGCGTATTTGTCCCAATTCACTAAGGGATTCACCACAGCCAGATTAGTCCGATAATCTGACTAATCCACCCTAAGCCGGACAAATCAGATCTTCCTTAGAACTTAGGGTTTCCTACACGCCGCACACCAGACTAGTCCAGACTCCACCACAGACTAGTCCGGACCCTTGAAACCCTAACGATAACTTTTGGAAACACCCTATAAATAGATGTGCACGGCCTTACTTTCAACTCTCTCGACTCTCTGCGCCGTCACACTCTGCAAGAGCTTAGAAAACACATCGCTCCACGCAATCCAACGCAAGAAATATCAAATCCTTGAGGATTCACTTTGGATCAAAGGAGAGACACGATTCCACACATTTGAGCTCTTGGGATTCAATCTCTAACACACTCCTGTTATTTCACTGTTGATCTTAAGAGTGTGTTCTTGGTGGTGTTTGATTTGTAATCCTGGGGAGCCCTCAACTTGTGAGAAGGCCCCTTGAACTTGGTGATTTACCCTTTTTGATAGTGGAAGAGAATTGGCCTTTGTGGTGATTCGAGGAGGTTAGGGTCAGTGAAGACCCTATACATTTGTGGGCTCCTCAACGTGGACGTAGGTTGCCTTTGTGGGACCGAACCACGGGGTAAAATCTTGTGTCAAATTGTTCTTAAGTTTTTCATATCATATTCTAGGGTTTACTTGATCTTGTCCATCTTACGTTAAAACAATGATATCAAAGTTAATTAGTGTTACACTTAACTTCATTGACTCAAAACTTTCAAGTTACATACTATATTCCGTTGCATACTGTGCTTGCATTGAAATCATTGATCTAACTTGATCAATCTAGTCCGCACGCACTGCACTAGTCCGCACACTACCGGACTAGTCCGAATTCCTGCTATTTGATCAAGTTGCTAAGTGTTGCAGGTTCCGACTAAAATTCAAAAAGGCCTATTCACCCCCCCCTCTAGGCCACATTCAGTAGGACCTTCACGTGTTAATTCCTTCAGAGGTAAATTGTATGTTCTTGTGATTGTTGATTATTATTATAGATACTCTTGGGTTTACTTTATGGCATCTAAGAATGACGCTTTAGTCACTTTAGAATTTTATTTCTTAGATTATCAATTTATCACCCAGGATCTTTAAAAGCAATTAGAAGTGATAACGGAACCAAATTTAAAAATCAATATTTTGATCACTTTTGTGCTGAAAATGGAATAGATCATCAATTTTCTTCATCATATGTACCTCAACAAAATAGTGTTGTAGAAATAAAGAACAGAAACTTAGGTTAAATGGCTAGGACTATGCTTGATGAATATCAAACACCTAGGAAATTTTTGGCTGATGTGATTGCAACCACTTGTTATGTCTCAAATCGTGCTTTCATGCGCGCTAAGATAGGTAAAACACTATATGAGCTTCGGTTTGGACATAGGCCTAGTGTTACACACCTTTGGGTCTTTGGTTGCAAATGCTTTGTTAAGAAACATGGTAATCTTGATAAATTTGAAACTAGATCCATTGCTGGCATGTTTCTTGGATATCCATCTCATACTAGAGGCTACCGTATGCTTTTACTTGACACTAACAAAATTGTGAAAACTTGTGAGGTGTCTTTTGATGAAGCTAGCCCAGGTACTAGATCAAACATTGCGGGTCTGAATCCATATCCTCAGGAGGAGGGTATTTTCGAAGAAGAAGAAGAAGAGTCGGTGATATTGCCTGATAGTTTCAAAGCTGACACGTGTACAGCTCCGAACTTTGAACAAGCTCCGACTACCATCTCTGTTGGTCCTGATTGTCCACCAGCCACAAGCTCATGAATCTGCGATGAAGCTGATGAAGAAGAAGCTTGTGAGACATCTATTCCCTAAGGATTTACAAGAATCATCCCCCACAACAGATAATTGGAATCTTGCATGAACAAGTTACAAGTTCCAGGTTTTTCGACCCCAATTCTCATGCTCATTCTGCTTTTTTGCTTCTTTTGAACCCAAAGATATATCACACGTACTCTCTAATGAATCTTGGATTATTGCCATGCGAGAAGAGTTAGAAAATTTTAAAAGAAATAATGTTTGGAAACTTGTACCTCCACCTCAAGATCACACTTTAATTGGAACTAAATGGGTTTTTAAATATAAACAAAGTGAGGATGTGGTAGTGATTAGGAATAAAGCTAGATTGGTTCCTCAAGGTTTCACACAAATTGAAGGTCTAGATTTTGATGAAACTTTTGCTCCTGTTGCTAGATTAGAAGTCAAAAGAATTTTGTTAGCTTTTGCTGCATATAAAGGTTTCAAGTTACATCAAATGGATGTAAAAATTGCTTTTCTTAATGTCTACATAGATGAGGAGGTTTATGTTAAGCGACCACTTGGTTCTGAAAATTCATATTTTCCTAATCATGTTTTCAAACTGACTAAAGCCCTGTATGGTCTAAAACAATCTCCTAGAGTATGGTATGATAGGTTAAAAACATTCTTACATGAAAAGGGGTTTACCATGGGCAAGGTTGATAAAACTCTTTTTGTGCTTAAGCATGGCAAGGAATCATTATTCGTTCAAGTGTATGTGGATGATATTATCTTTGGTTGTGCTTCTCATGATTTTGTGTCCAAGTTTTCAGCAATGATGAGTTCAGAATTTGAAATGAGTATGATGGGTGAACTCACTTACTTTTTGGTGCTACAAATAAAGCAAACTGAGGAAGGTACCTTTGTGCATCAAATGAAGTATACAATGGACCTTCTGAAGCGCTTCAACATGGACAAAAGCAAGCCTCTCCAGACCCCAATGGGAACAACATCAACACTTGAACTTGATGAAGATGGTGAACACGTGGATCAAAAAGAATATAGAAGCATTATTGGATCACTTTTGTACATCACAGCATTAGGACCAGACATACAATTCAGGGTATGTCTTTGTGCACGGTATCAAGATTCCTCACATGCTTCACATCATCAATCCGTCAAAGGATTCTCAGGTATTTACATGGAACTCAAGAATTTTGCATTTGTCTTCATTCTTCCTCAATCGTTACTTTGAAAGCTTTTTCAGATGCTGATTTTGGGGGTTGTAGGATTGATTGGAAAAGTACTTCCGATTCTTGTCATTTTCTTGGTAATTCACTTGTTGCTTGGTCCTCTAGAAAAAAAAAACTCTGTTGCACAATCCACAACCGAATCTGAATATGTAGATGCTGCTAGTGCTTGCTCACAAATTCTTTGGATTGTTCAAACACTTAAGGACTATGGGGTTGTCTAGATAGTGTTCCATTATTTTGTGATAACACTAGTGGCATTTGCATTGCTAAAAGCCCCGTGCAACATTCTAGAACTAAGCACATTGACATTAGGTATCACTTTCTCCGTGATAATATTGGAAAAGGAAACATTGTGCTTCACCATGTAGATACGGAACAACAATTGGCTGACATTTTCACAAAACCTTTTGATTTCACTCGTTTTTTTTTTACATTCGTAGTGAAATAGGGGTTATGCATCCTCATGGCTTAAATTGAGGGGGATTTTTGAAACTTGGGAAGTCTATGTGTGAATATGAACTTAGAATAATATGAGCATAGTATCATACATATATTACTTTGTGATTTCTTTTAGATGCTGAAAGTTCTTACTACATTACTCATGTTATACATTTTGTAGTTTTTGCCATGACTAGTAATTAGAATAATTACTTACACTAAATCTGGTCATGATCGAACTTTCTTGCTGTTTTGTACTTGTTGCATGATCACAAGTGCTTTTAATCATAATGAATTAATCAAGTAATCAACTCAAATGTTGAGTTTTATGAACAAATATAAATTGAAAAAAGATCAAGAGAATATGCCTGCATCGCACTTCTTCTTTTGATATGGCTTATCATAGCACTTAGATATGAACTTGAAAGAAGTTGTGTATGACTAAAACTATGTCCTTAAGCATCTGATTGTCAAATGACATAGGCTTGGCTTGGTCGGTTAGAATAAGGCAGATGCACATATAATCTCTTGCGAATATCATATGATCTAAATTTGTGCTTTGAAAAATAATAAAATGCAGCAAAAAGTGTCATGCTTTTAGGTTTTGAAATAGTTAAGTTTATGAGATCATGACTTGCTTAAATTGAAAAATACATTTGATCTCTAGCATGGCTTACACTACTTTATGTATCTCATTGCTGTAATAGTGTAAGTTACTTGATAGTATGACTTGGATGAGCTTTGTTCTATATGTATATGTTATAATGTGCTCATAACAAATTAAAATTTCTCTTTTGTACCTTGTTGAATACATTGTCAAAGGGGGAGAAGTATGCAAGGGGGACAAATATGTATAGGGGTAGAAATTTATTTCTATCTCATCTCAATTAATTTTCAGAAAAGGGGAGAAATTGTTTTCAAAACTTTTCATGTGAGTAAGCCAATGTTCGGATTTTAAGTGGTGTTGCCAATGCATTAAAGGGGGAGATTGTGAGACATATCTGTGCTGAATACATTAGCTATGGCGATAAAAGTTTTGAATACTACCAAAACACCTTTATCATCAAAGTCTGACTCTAGGTCCGAGCTCCAGCAAGGTCCGAGATAGGTCCGGCTTGTTGTGGGTACCTCCAACAAGGTCCGACGTTAGGTTCGACTTATTTGTCTAGGTCCGACTAACCTTGGTTAGCTCCGACGCGAGGTCCGACTAGCTTTGGTTAGCTCCGGTGCTAGGTTCTGCTAGCTTTGGTTAGCTCCGGCGCTAGATCCTGTTAGTTTTGGTAAGCTCCGGTTCAAGGTCCGGTTAGCTTTGGCAAGGTTCGGAGCTTGATCGCAGTGGTTCTGCTTTTAACTTGCAATATTTTGAACTTGCTTTTTTTATTATGGAAAGTTTACTTAGTATTCTAATACAATGTTTTTTTTTGTGTTTTCATGGTTATTGCTGTTTTCAATTTGCTATGGTTTGCAACATGCCTATGTGAGGTGCTCACATAAGGTGTTGTGGTTTTGAAACTAACGAGAGTCGAGTCGAGGACTTGTGCTCGGAAGTATTGCTTGTTTATTCATGTGCAGGTGCTGCTCGAGTTCAAGAAATGGCTGGTGACGGGATCAATTAAACTAGTCTTACAAGGAAGATGAGGTTCAACAACCAAGTTCGGGAGGAATTGTGGTTGAGTTGATCGGGAGGTCGCACAACATGTTTGAATCAAGAACAATGCATATGAAGGCATCGTGGATGTCTTTGGAAGATGTTTGCACGTGTGCAAGGAGTGCATGGACGTGGCTTCATGGTTCTAGCGCGTAATGAAGAGATGTAGACGTAAAAAATTTGTTGGAAAGGTCCAACCGACTCGGGCATGGAATCAGGTTGTGACTGAGTCTGGTTTGACTCAAATATGGAATGATTTGAGTTGGTACAGATAGGATTTCATGTTGGTCATGAAGTTGGTTGTTTTAGGAATGTGGGATATATTCCTAAGGTGTTTGGAAGTTTTAAGATTGCTTCTATCTGCGTATAAAAGAGTCCTGAGCAGTCAAGGAATGTTTTGATTCGTGAATTAAGTAGGATTAGAGTCCTAGTTTGAGTTGAGTTGGCCTTCCTACTGGTTATATAAGCAAGGGAGGCCAGAGCTCGTGGGACACGACTTTGGAGTTGTTCCTCTTGTGTTCTATTGAATAAAATTTGTAGTTGAGAGGAACTCTTGTGCCTTGTTCGTCCGACTTGTTTTCATCAAGTCATTCTCGTCGAGTTTCTGCACAGCACTACCTTTCTTCGGATGTTTTATCATAACTCGAGTTTTACAGATCCGATTGACGTGATCCTTTGTAGTATTCCAGAACTGTTTTTCTTGGGTAAAACAAATTGACCTTTGTTTGATCTTACAATCGTAACTTGAGTTTTTCTCGACAGATTTCGTGATTCTTATTTTGACGTCTTCGTGGCTTGATTATCCAAAATCTATACTTGTTTAGTTACAGTTGATCAACTTTAGGTTAGTCCCACACACAATTTCTTTAACAGATCATTTTTCTGCCAAGGGGTTTTTCGTTGCTTCCGCTGAAAAGTTTTAATCTACCATTCACCCCCCTCTACTAGCTTTACACGTTCTCTTCGATCCTACAATTCCAGGTGACAAGGGTGGTTAAACAAAGCTAGTAAACTTCCTATTATAGGATTCCCATCAAATTGACACAAGCATGCAGTTTTGAAATCAAAACATTTATTGTAAAAACAGGATCAATATGTTCAAGGACACTTGCCTTGCTCTTGGGCTTGGTTAGGATCAAAGACTTCAAATTCCTAGTGCTGGAGGTCCTCCGCAGAACCCTCTAGAGCAAATCCGTCTAAACCATGCAATAAACATACAAGACAAGAATTACGATCAATAAGTTCACATATGTTACTCAATATGTCATGACATTCATGATTTATGCAAATGCGATTAAAAACTAGTTAATATGTTGTTAAAAATGTTCACAAATACTTTACAATGGTTATTAACTATAGGATCGAAGAGCACGTCTAAAGCTACCAGAGTGGAGTGAATGGTATACTAAAACTTTTTCAGCAGAAGCAATGAAAACCCCTCGGTAGAAAAACGATCTGTTAAATAAATCGTGTGTGAGACTAATATAAACGTGTTTTACCGTGACAAAAGTGATAGATATCAGATAGAATCAAGTCACGAAGATGAAAAAACAAGAATCACTCAAATCCGTCAAGAGAAACTCAAGTTACGATGGAAAGATCAAACAAAGGTCAATCTGTTCTACCGAGTAAAAAATAGATCTGCAATACTGCAAAGAAACTCGTTTAGATAAAAAATGCTAATCCAATGACCGTGAAATTTTGACAGATGATATATAATAAAGTTTTTAAGATAACCCAAAAATTTGACGTCAATTGGATCTGTAAAACTCGAGATATGATAAAACAGCCAAAGAAAGGTAGTGCTGTGCAGAAAACTCAATGAGAAAAACTTGTCTGGAACAAGTCGGATGAACAAAGCACAAAAGTTCCTTTAAACAACGATATTTATTCAATAGAACACAATAGGAACAGTCCAAAGTTGTCTTGCATGAGTTCTGGCCTCCCTTGCTTTTATAACCAGCCACAAGGCCAACCCAAACACAACTAGGACTCTTATCCTACTCAAATCACGAATCATAACTTTGCATAACTGCTCAAGACTCTTCTATACGTAGATAGAAGCAATATCAAGACTTCCTAACAAATTCAAGAACGTATCCCACATTCCTAAAACAACCCAACTTCGTGTCCCATACGAAAACTATCATAACCAACTCAATACTTTCCATGCCGAGCCATAACCAACTCAGCTGCAGCTGAAGTCATAATCCAGTACGATCCGATCCTTCCAACCAGATCTCTCTTCCATAACCCGTCCTTGGAACCATGTTGCCACGTCATGCACTGCATGCATACGTGCAAACACCCTCCTTTGACGTCCAGTAACCTTCATATGCACTGCCCTTGATTCAATCATCCTGCGTGACCTCCTGACACATTCAACCACAATTCCTCCTAAACTTGGTTGTCGGAACCTCATCTCCTCCTGAGACTAGTCTAAAGGATCCTGTCACCAGCCAAGACTTGAACTCAAGAAACACCTGCACATGAACAAACAACCAATTCGTACGAGCACAAGTCCTCGACTTGACTCTCATTAGTTCTGAAACTATAACATCTTACATAAGCACCTCACGTAAGCATGTTGTAAACCATAGCAAAATGATATCAACCATAACCACAAAAACACACCAAAAACTTAGGAAATGAATACTAAGCAATCTTTCCAAGAATATAAAGCAAGTTCGAAACATTTCACAAGAAAATTAGGAACATTGCGATCAAGCTCCGAACGTTGCAAAAGCTAACTGGAGCTTCCCAAAGCTAGCAGGACCTAGCGCCAGAGCTTACCAACATAAGTCAGACCTAACGTCAAACCTTGCCGGATCTACCGAAAACAAGTCAGACCTATCGTCGGATCTTGCAAAAGCTCAGAGCTAGAGTCGGACCTTGCTTAAAGATGTTTTAGCAGTATTTCAGAACTTTTATCAACAAAGCCAATGTATTCAGCACACATAAACCTCACAATCTCCCCCTTGATGAATGCATTGGCAACACCATTTAAAATCCGAACATTGGCTTATTCACATTTAAAGTTTTGAAAACAATTTCTCCACCTTTGTAAAACCGAAATAAAAAGAGAAGAAAAACAAGTTCTCCCCCTCAGAAGAATCGTTCCAAAACAATTGTGAATATGTGCAATGTATAATACTCATCTTTAAAAATTCACATATTATCTCTCCCCCTTTGACAATGTATTCAGCAAGGTTCAAAAGAGAAATTTCAAATGTTATGAGCATATTATATCATATACATATAAACAAAACTCACCCAAGTCATACTATCAAGCAACTTACACTATCACATCAATGAGATACATAAAGTAGTGTAAGCCATGCTAGAGATCAAATGTAATTTTCAATTTAAGAAAGTCATGATCTCACAAACTTAACAATTTCAAAACCTGACAGCATGACACTTGTCGCTGCATTTTATTATTTCAAAGCACAAATTTAGATCATATGATATTTGCAAGAGATTATATGCGCATCTGCCTTATTCTAACCAACCAAGCCAAGCCTATGTCATTTGACAATCAAAAGCGTAAGGACATGATTTCAGTCATACACAACTTCTTCCAAGTTCATATCTAAGTGCAATGATATGCCATCTCAAAAGAAGAAGTGCGATGCATGCATATTCTCTTGATCTTTTCTCAATTTATATTTGTTCATAAAAACTCAACATGTTAGTTGATTACTTGATTAGTTTTTTATGATTAAAAGCACTTGTGAGCATTCAACAAGTTCAAAACACTAAGAAAGTTCGATCATGACCAGATTTAGTGTAAGTAATTATTCCAATTACTAGTCATGGCAAAAACTACACAATGTATAACATGAGTAATGTAGTAAGAACTTTCAACATGTAAAAGGAATCACAAAGTCATATATGTATGAAATATTATGCTCATATTTTTAAGTTCTGATTCACATATGTTGACATTAAAATTTTTAAAATCAACTCCCCCTCAATTTAACCCTTGTGGATGCATTACCCCAATTTCACTACGAATAAAGCAGAAACATGTAAAATCCAAGGGTTTGGTAAAAATGTCAGCCAATTGATGTTAAGTAGAAGAAAAAGGGGTTTAGAGTCGCCACCTAAAAAATCACTGAAAATGATGATAAAATAAATAGATAGATATATCTATCTATTTATATAGTGGCTATCTTCCTTCAAGTGAGAGAGAGGATCGAGAAACCATCGCCCAAAGGTGCTTTCACGAAAGCCGGTCTCCGGGGGTAAAGATCTACATGGTGAAGCACAATGTTTCCTTTTTCAACATTATCATGGAGAAAGTGCTACCTAATGTCAATGTGCTTAGTTCTAGAATGTTGCAAGGGGTTTTTAGCAATGCAAATGACACTAGTGTTATCACAAAACAGTAGAACACTATCTAGATCAACCCCATAGTCCTTAAGTGTTTGAACAATCAAAGGAATTTGTGAGCAAGCACCAGCAGCAGCTACATATTCAGATTCAGCTGTGGATTGTGCAACTGAGTTTTGTTTTCTAGAGGACCAAGCAACAAGTGAATTACCAAGAAAATGACAAGCACCCAAAGTACATTTCCTATCAATCCTACAACTCCCAAAATCAGCTTCCGAAAAAGCATTCAAAGTAACGGTTGAGGAAGAAGGAAGAAAAATGCCAAATTCTTGAGGTCCATGTAAGTACCTGAGAATCCCTTTGATGGCTTGGCGATGTGAAACACGTGGGGAGGCTTGAAACCATGCACAAAGACATACGATGAATTGTATGTCCGTCCTTGATGCTGTGAGGTACAAAAGTGATCCGATTATGCTTCTATATTCTTTTAGATCCACAGGTTCACCATCTTCATCAAGTTCAAGTGTTGTTGCCGTTCCCATTGGTGTCTAAAGAGGCTTACTTTTGTCCATGTTGAAGCGCCTTAGGAGGTCTTTTATATACTTCGTTTGATGCACAATGGTACCCTCCTTGGTTTGCTTGATTTGCAGCCCCAAAAAGTATGCGAGTTCTCCCATCATACTCATTTAAAATTCAGAACTCATCATTGCTTGAAACTTGGACACAAGATCATGAGAAGCACAACCAAAGATAATATCATCCAATACACTTGAACGAATAATGAGTCATTGTCGTGTTTGAGTACAAAAAAGAGTTTTATCAACCTTGCCCATGGTAAACCCCTTTTTAAGTAAGAATGTTTTTAACCTATCATACCATGCTCTAGGAGCTTGTTTTAGACCATACAGGGCTTTAGTCAGTTCTAAAACATGATTAGGAAAATCTGGATTTTCAACACCAGGCGGTTGCTTAACATAAACCTCCTCATCTATGTAGCCATTAAGAAAAGCACTTTTAACATCTATTTGATATAACTTGAAGCTTTTAGATGCAGCAAAAGCTAACAAAATTCTTATGGCTTCTAATCTAGCAATAGGAGAAAAATTTTCATTGAAATCTAAGCCTTAAATTTGTGTGAAACGTTGAGAAACCAATCTAGCCTTATTCCTAATCACAACCCCATCCTCACTTTGTTTATTTTTAAACACCCATTATTTCCAATTAATGTTTGACCTTGAGGTGGAGGTACAAGTTTCCAAACATTATTTCTTTCAAAATTTTCTAACTCTTCTTGCATAGCAATAATCCAAGATTCATTAGTGAGTGCATGTGATATATCTTTGTGTTCAAAAGAAGCAACAAAAGAAAAATGAGCATGAGAATTGGGGTCGAAAAACCTGGATCTTGTAACTCGTTATGCAAGCTTCCAATTATCTATTGCGAGAGATGATTCTTGTAAATCCGTAGGGGAGCAGATGTTTCACAAGCTTCTTCTTCATCAGGTTCATCACAGTTTGATGAGCTTGTGGCTTGTGGACGGTCAGGACCAGCAAAGGTGGTAGTTGGAGCTTGTTCAAGGTTCGAAACTATCAGGCAGTATCACCGACTCTTTTTCTTCTTCGAAAATACCCTCCCCCTGAGGATATGGGCTTGATCCTGCAATACCGGAGCTAGTAACTGGGATTGCTTCATCAAAGGAAACTTCACAGGTCTCCACAATTTTGTTAGTTCCAAGTTTAAACACACGTTATCCTCTACTATGAGATGGGTAACCAAGAAACATGCCATCTTTGGATCTAGCTTCAAATTTATCAAGATTTCCATGTTTCATAACAAAGCATTTGCAACCAAAGACTCGAAAGTGTGTAACACTAGGCCTATGACCAAACCGGAGCTCATATAGTGTTTTACCTAGCTTAGCTCGCAAGAAAACATGATTTGAGATATAACAAGCTATTGCAATTGCCCCAACCCAAAATTTTCTAGGAGTTTGATATTCATCAAGCATAGCCTAGCCATCTCAACTAAGCTTCTGTTTTTCTTTCTACAACACCGTTTTGTTGAGGTACATATGGTGAAGAAAATTGATGATCTGTTCCATTTTCAGCACAAAAGTGATCAAAAGATTGATTTTTAAATTCAGTTCCGTTATCACTTTTAATTTCTTTTAAAGATCATGGGTGATCATTTGATAATCTAAGTAAGAAAGTTCTAAAGTGACTAAAAGCTTCATTCTTAGATGCCATAAAGTATACCCAAGAGTATCTAAAATAATCATCAACAATCACAAGAACATACCATTTACCTCCGAAGGATTGAACACGTGAAGGTCCTACGGCACCAAGGTGGAAAGTTGACCCGATTCAGTTGTCATGATCATTGTGAGAGGAGTATGTGAACCTGCAACCATCTTAGCATGTCTACACGAAGAGCATACAATATCTTTGTCTCCATTGAGTTTAGGCAAAACACGCATGCAATCAAGAGCACTAAATCGAGTGAGGTTAACAAGGCCTACGTGACCAAGTCTATGGTGCCAGAAGAATAAATAGTTTGAGTCATTTGCAACTAGACACCTATGCTCAGAAGTTGACATATCAAAATCAGCTTTAAAAAATCTTCCAAAACGATACATGTTAAACCAAAGCTCACTATTTGAATTTACAACATTGCAATAATTTTTAGAGAAAATTATTTCTAAATTCTCATCAAGCAATCACTACAGGAATCCGTCGATAGGGCGTCGGCCATATGAGTGTCGGTTGCCTACATAAACCGACACTCATAAGGTAAAGGCATCGGTGAACCGACGCACTTAGCCGACGAAGTATATTGGACGCCTTTAACGTCTAAGTGCGTCGGGGCCGACGCATTTATTATCTATGTGCTTCGGTTTCTAACAGCCAACGCACTTAAAGTTAAATGCGTCGGCCACGATGACCGACGCACTTAATAAGTCACTTATATGTGTCGGTTTTGATAGAACCGACACACATAAGTCGACACGTGGCGGATTCACCGAGCACGTGTTTGTGCGACGGTCCAGTAGAACCGACGCATATAATCAACTTAAGTGCGTCGGTTTGCAGGGACTGACACATATAATGTACCGCGTGGCCGTCCTCCAGTAGCCGGCTATGGGCGTCGGTTTAGACAAAACTGACGCACATAACGTGTCTTTTTAAAATGTTTATTTTCTCTCCCTCCCTGGATGGGGAGCCTCCATTTTACACACAACAGCAACATATATACAGCATAACAGTTTTCAAACATATGACCATACACAAGTTCTCAAACATAGCACCGTACATAAGTTTTGAAACGTTTTGAACACAAGCACAACAAAACACAAGCACAACAGTTCGAAAATGAGTAAGCAAAATTCAAATGTCGTTGTGGGAGCCTCCACTCGCATGTCCTCCACTCCCATCCCCTCCACTCGCACCTCCGTCGTTGATGTTAAAGAAAGAATCAACACCTTTAGGTGTTCCATGACGAGATCCCTGCAATAGATCACAAATAAAATAGAAACTTAATAACGTAACATGTTAACTCCTACTTACTTAATAACATAACTTTAAAAAGGAGAACCATATTGGATTGAACTAAAACTTATCAACACACTCTCATATTTCCTCTCACTCTCTCTAACTCTCTCGCCCTCACTCGCTCTCCTACTCTCTCTATCTCTTCTCCTCTCCGTCTATCTCTTTCTCTCTAGCTCCCTCTCTATATATCTCTTATTTTCTCTCTATCTCTTTCTCTCTCCCTCTATATGTTTCTCTCCCTCTCTATGTATCACTTCTTTTCTCTCTCCATGTCTTCCTCTCCCTCTCTATCTATCTCTGCCTCTCTCACTCTCTCACTTGTTCCCTCTTTCACTTCATCTCTCTGCTAGTATTTCCCTTTTCTTTTTAATATTGTGGTGATTAATATGTGATGTTGTAATGAAAATATTGTAACAAGTATGCAAGTCATACATACCGCTGCGTCTTCTTGTGATGGGTGAGTCTGCACCGGAGGGAAAGGCATTGGTGGGAAAACTGCTTGAAGTTGTGAGATTATATTTAGAGTCACTGTGGAATCAAATAAAGTGGTCAAATGCAAAAATTACAGTTTACCTGGATTATTTTGCTGCAATCCAGAAGCCAACAGTGACATAAATCCGTAAGGTTGTGGAACATACGATTGACCACTCTCAGAACCTTGCAACACAAATGGTTACGATATTGCATTATATAACTGAAGTCAATATGATAAGTAGTTTTACCCGCGAGGAGTCAATTTGTGGTAGTGCTGGCTGCATTGGTCGAGGACCAAACTGAGGGCTGGAGCTACCTTGAACCATGAACTGCATCAAGTAAATTAGTTGTGATATCTTGAGTAGATACATTTGTAAATCAAATAATATTTTCAAATAAGAAAATTACATGTTATCTGAGACATATACAAATAATGCATCTGTTGCTGCAACATCTTTGTCTGTTGTGGTTGTTGTTGCAATAACATATGTGTCTCTTGTTGTTGTTGTTGCATCTCCTCCTTGCGTGTCTCAATTCTTCTCGTAATTCAGCCTCTGTAGATGATTGAAATCGAATACCACTAACATTGAACGGTCGTCGTCTAGCATAAGCCTCACGCTCTACATATCCGTCGCCTAACCCAGGTCTACAAAAAAATACAAGTTTGAAGAATCAACATTCATTAACGTACAAATCATTATTATAGGTGTAGTGGATGGTAGTGGATCTCAATTTCATAGTCCTTGATCAACTCTAACCATCTCCGTTGTCGCATATTCAAATCCTTCTGGGTGAAAATGTATTTCAAGCTCTTGTGATCAGTATATAGGTGTACTAGATTACCCAGTAAATAATGCCTCCACATCTTCAATGCCAGTACCACAGCAGCGAGCTCAAGATCATGAGTTGGGTAGTGCTGCTCATGGTTCCGAAGCTGCCGTGATCCATACGCGATCACTCTTCGCTCTTGCATCAACACACAACCTAAACCAATCCCAGATGCGTCGCAATAGACATCAAATGATTTGGTTGTGTCTAGTTGGGCTAAAACTGGTGTCGTTGTAAGGTGTTTCACCAATGCTTTGAAACCTGCCTCACATGCCTCAGTCTATACATACTTCTGCCCTTTCTTCAGAAGTTCTGTCATTGGTTTAGCTATCTTGGAGAAATTGGGTATAAACCTCCGGTAATATCCTGCTAAACCCAAAAAACTTCGGACTTCATGTATAGACTTTGGAGACTCCCATTTGAGGACTTGCTTGATCTTGCTTGGATCAACAGCAATCCCCTCTGCTGATATGATGTGCCCTAAAAATGGCACATGGCTAATCCAGAATTCACATTTGCTGAACTTAGCATAAAGTTTGTGGTCCCGTAATCGTTGAAGCACGATACGCAAGTTTGAGCATGTTCTTCTTCGGATTTTGAATACACAAGTATGTCGTCAATGAAGACCATGACAAACTTGTCCGATTCCGGCATGAACACCGAGTTCATGAGATACATGAAATGAGCCGGTGCGTTGGTCAATCCGAAGGACATAACAAGGTACTCATACAATCCATACCTCGTCGAGAATGTTGTCTTTGGAATATCTTCTGGTCGGATTCTAATCTGATGATAACCAGAACGAAGATCCATTTTCGAAAATACTTTAGCACCCACCAATTGATCGAAAAGAATACCGATGCGTGGTAGTGGATACTTGTTCTTAATAGTGACAGCATTAAGTGGACGATAGTCTACACACATTCTCAAGGTCTTATCTTTCTTTTCTATGTACAGTGCAGAACAACCCCATGGTGATGAACTTGGACGAATGAAACCTTTGGTCACAAGTTCAGTTAACTGCTCCTTAAGTTGTGCAAGTTCCTTGGGTGCCGTCTTGTAGGGTGGTCTTGAGACTGGTACGGTTCCTGGTGCAAGTTCAATCTTGAACTCTATATCCCTTTCTGGGGGCATACCAGGAAGATCATCAGGAAACACGTCCGGGTATTCACATACTACCGGAATATCCTTAAGTTCCATAACCTCGGTCTTGTGAGTAGATGGGTCCAATGGAATGATGTTCTCAAGATTGAGAACTTGGGGCTGATGGAGTGGAGAGTTTAGATAAATCTTTCGAGGAAGGATATCAAGAATAGCACCATGGTATTGCAACCATGCCACTCCTATGATGATATCTAGCTTTTGAGTCTCTAGGATAATGAAGGAGGTACGATAGATGTTCCCATCTAGGTCAAGAGGCACCCTATGGGCCATCTCATATGTTACTACCCTTCCTGCTGGAGTGCAAATCATATATGGAGTTTTTGTGGAGAGAACAGGTAGCTGATTTTTAATGACAACAGATTTACTAATGACATTGTTGGAAGCTCCGGAATCAAAGATTATGACTACGGATTGACCATATATAGAGAATGTACCCGTGAGCACGGGCGCGCCTTCCGAAACATCCTCGATGGTGAGGTGGTGGACGTTGCCGGGTCTGGTCGCTGGCTTCTTGAGCTGGTTGCGGGGTTGGTTGGCCCCCTGGTAGGATGATTGCCCTCCGCCTTGTCGATTCTGCGGACAGTCCTTGGCGAAGTGCCCCGTGTGTCCACACGTGAAACACGTGTACGGGGTTTGGCCATTACGAATGAGAGGACGGAATCCCGGTGCATGTGGTGGAGGTGGAAGTGCATCTGGGATCATCCCCTGTTGTTGCTGCGGTCGGAATCCAGAGTTGTTGAACTAGCGACCACTTAACATTGGTGGTCGTGATGGCGGTTGCCACCTCTGGCCGGATGGTGATCAATACACCATACGGTACTTCTGAGGAGCACCACCTCCACTGCCCTGCGAAGCACTCCTCTTCTTTTTATCTAAGGACAGTTCGCGCGTAGCATCCTCCTGCATGATAGCGGCATTGACGATGTCGTTGAAGCTGTCGCGGTTGAACAGGATAAGCTTGTCCTTCAACTTGGGGTTCAAACCCCTGTAGAAGCATTCACGCTTCCAATCTTCGGTATTCACTTGGTCCTGAGCGTATTGGGCCAAGTGGTTGAATGATTTGGAGTACTCGTATGCACTCCTTCCTCCCTGCCTCAGCTCCAAGAACTCTTGAAGCTTCCTCCTCATAATCCCGGTAGGGATGTGGTAGGCGCGGAATGCCTCCCGGAATTCGGCCCAGCTTACGACATGGCCTGCGGGGCGTGCGGCAAGGTAATTGGCCCACCATGCACCAGCAGACCCCTGCAGTTGCTGCGCTACAAACAGCGTCTTCTGCTGTTCAGTTACCTCGAGTAAGCCGAACTTTCCTTCAATGGTGCGGAGCCAATTATCCGCATCCAATGGTTCATCAGCCTCTCTGAAGACCGGTGGATGTGTCGATGAGAAATCAGAGTAGGAACTCTGATATTGCTGACGCGGTCCATCATTTTATCGTCCCCTTTGACGGGATGAGTGCTGCACCAGAGTCCGCAGTAGCTCGGTTTGCTCATCGCGCGAGCCGAGTACTGCAGCAAGAACCTCCGCGAGACTTCTGGGAAGTGTAGGTGGAGGTGGTGGAGGTGGCTGCGTCTGGGGCGTATTCTGCCCCGGGGGTGGTGTGTCATCCCCCTGGCCTCCACTTGAGCCTCCCACTTCCGAGGTTGTACGTGTACGCACCATGCTGCAATACAACGATTTACACCATAAGTCTCATTGCCTCAAGGTCATCCTTCCATATAAGTAGTAATGCGGTAGACCACGATAGCAACATCATTATATATTGATAAAGTATAAGCTTTATACAAGATATATTATCTCTGACCAAGTTTACAGTAGTAAACTCCAAAATAATGGATTCCCACTATGGAAATACATCTCTACTATACTTGGTCCCCATGAGATGTCGTACATATCTTGTCATTGTAGACATAAACACTACCACTCTTAATATGACACAAACATGGTCACAAAAGAAAAACACGAGCAACTATTAAACTATATGTTTCCCCGTGTCGGCAGAAGTGCTGTCACATCCCACTTCAATACGTCCTACTCGACGTATTCAAGTTCCTCGAGATCTTCTTCTTCGTCCTCCGAAGGCAATTGTTCACCCATAATTAGTGGTATGTTATGGGCTGGTGGATACACCACTGGTTGTAATTGTGCCTTAGCCTCAATTACATTATCCTGCAGTTCTCCTGCCTCATACTCCCAATTTTGAGCTATCTCAATGGCGTTGTCCCGCTCTTCAGTGACTACTAACAGCTGCTCTTGCTGTTGTTGCACCTCCAACTGACTTGCTTGCAGCTCACCACGAGCTTGCTGCAGTTTAGTGAGAGTCTGTCGTTGTGCGGCACGAGCTTTCCGTAGCCTAATGCGAGCATAATGCAATTGACTCTCACACTTATCTAGCCGGTGATTTGCTGGGGCTATGAGCGAACGTAGACCCTCGTTGATATAATCAAGGGTATCACCCCGCTCTGTTGCTTCACGCAAGGCTTCAACTTGTTCCAAAATAATGGTTCCTTGCATAGCAACTACCATATTGGAAGCAGCCGCATATGTCCCAAGTGTCGTCGCGGTTGTGTTGCCATGCGGTGTATTGGCAGCAATAATACGACGTTGCCACTCAAATCCGGCCATACCACAGACTGGAATAAGGGCAAATTGAGTCCCTGCCATAGCATCCTGATGAAGCTCACAAAGCTTCATAAGTGCTTCGCCTGCAGCGATTGCCCAAGTGTCCTCTAACTGCACTCCCTCGATGGTAACCGAGAAAGGAGCCCATCCATATTGACGTGGACTAGACGGGATGTCTACCAAGATGGTGCACGACCGAACACCTCTGTCGATCGTTTCTCTACCCCAATAGCATGGCATCTCGATAAAGCCAAACTGCTGGAGCACTTCCCGTAGCATACTTGGGAAACCCGGATGGTTAGCGCAAGCGGAAAATACCCATCCGTCCGGTAGCAGCATCCTCAATTCCGTCAGCTATAAAAAGAATACTGGAACAATGAGAAGGTTCCCAACTCTCCACAGTTTTAAGAAAATTTAAAACTGGAGCTGTAATCGCAGTCTGTTCCAGCTGACCTCCCTGTATAAATCCCACAGTTTCATACAGGAAACGTCACAATCAAAGGTGGGGTTGAATACAAAAGTTGTAGCATACTTTCCGTGCTTTCGAGATTGTACTCATACAGCTACATGTGAGCTAAGGAATAGAATCTATACAGGTTTTAATTTGACCCATATTTTCTGGAAATTTTGACAGAACCTCCCCTGTATAAGGGCTTACCTCCCATATAAGGTTTATCATGATAAGATATTGAGGAAATGTCAAAATAAACATTGTATAACATCGCGTTAACAATCCAGAAATAAAAGAGTTCCACCCTAAAAACTTTGTTATACAGGTATCACACACAAATTCACAACCCTGTGCAATCTGTTCCAAGTTCTGGGCTGCAAGAACCAAGTTGAATTAGGCATAGCTACCTCCAGATTCATGTCAGGAGTGACAAATAAAGTTGATAGAGGACTTCCTAAGATTTCCAGAAATGTATATATGTGACCATTTCACTATTCGGGAGTAAGAGCTATAACTGTCCAAACTTAACAGTTGAACTGACTGGTTTGCACCAGCAGTCCTGCAGTTTGCTGGGTTGACTTTCCGAATTGGTTTAACTCCAACCCAAATCAGGAAAAACCTCCTATAACAACCTTGTAAAGCGCTTCCTACCCTTTCCAACCATGTATCACAATAAGGCAGGGGAATTTTCTACAGCAAGTTATGGCAAAAATACAGAGACTGGTACAATGAAAAGGTCATCTGGAGCAGTTATAATACACCCCAGATTTCAACAGCTTTTCTGTCTTTATGGTCAACAGAGAAGTTGTAGAGATCTTCAAGAGCTTTCCATCCTTATATGATACTCCTTTACTCTCTATCAAATAACCAAGATTACAACCCGGCGAAGTCGAGCCAACTTCAGCCAGAAAACAAGAATCTTGATTCTATTTATTCTATTGAGTCGGAACCCTTTTTGCGGAGTCCAAACCTACAAGCATCTGATATTTGGACGTTCCAAAGCATTATGCAACCATTCTGTCGGTGGGGATGGTCTAGTATCATGTTTGATACTGACGGTACTACGTATCTCACCAAAGAAAATTCTATCCGGTATTTCTGGTTACGTCTATAGATGGTCCCTATATCGTTCTCTCGCAAATGGCTTCTACACGGTCTTCTACCGTAGTTAATGCTGCAAAAGACAAACAATCCCCTTTCACACCTTCACACCTCAAGGGCGGCACGGGGAAACACGACAGGCAGTCACAATAATATATATGAAAATAAATGCATACGACTGGTGTGAGTCGTCCTCGAGCGAGGTCATGTCTTAAGGTACATGGCTGTAAATACGTCTGTACAACAAAGACTCCCGTACGATCTGGCTTATACACGCTCGGGCATACGTGTTTCGCATGCTCCCATAGAACATGAATAGTTCTAGAGAGGCACACTATCGGGTTATACACCACCCGACGGGGGCTCCCACTAATTTTGTGTCAAGCTGGGGTACCGCGTGTCATAGGTTCTCGGAAACATTGAGAGCTTCAGAGACTCCTATTAACTTGCCGTGCCAAGACACTGAAATTTCACATACCACTCCTCGTATGCTGAGCTTACCGAGATTGATCCGCTCTCGGTGGCATACCTTACCGCTTACCTGACGTCGGGGCGTCGTTACAGAATATAATAACACATAGTTAGTTTACCACCTTTATACCTTATACTAATAATACTCCTTATAAAGGCATATAACTAATTCCTCACTCAAGTCCTAATTTTTGAAAATATGTCCTTTTCAAGTACACTGTTCCCAATGATGCTCTGATACCATATCTGTGGGGACCGGAATCCCGACATCCGAGGATCTCATTGGGTGGTGTCGTGCGATGCGACACCCAACATTTATACAAGATTAGAACCTGAATAAGTACAAGACGGAGTCTTTCATTTTGCATACAGCGGAAGTTTTTACAATACTTGCGGAAGTAAAGAAATATATACATATCATAGCTACGCTCTAAGCACTAGCTATGCAAAAACAAAGTTATCCATGCCTTGGATACTTTTCACTAGCAACACTCAATTAGGGCGGCGTGCAGGGTTCCCACTCGGCTGTACACCCTGGAGGGGGTGCAGCCTCATCGTCAAACCCTTCATCAACAGTATAACCTGCAAAAACTCGTTAACTGCAAACGTGAGCATAAGGCTCAGCAAGATTAACCCGACTCACTAGACATATGCAAAGGGGACACTAAACATAGGGAAGGTGAAGCATAAATGACCCGCCTACAAGTGGATCCTTATAATCAGGTTTTATGTAGCAAATGACATTCTCCGAGCACGGCACATCATGGGCTCCACAATCAAACAAGAAACGCTTTACCGATGATATGACATGCTCAGAGCACATAATGCTATTACAGCTAAAGTATGGGGAATTTGTAAACTTTTAATTGTACTATCTCTAAATCATACAAAGTTGCAAAGTAATTATAATCCAATACAATATGATTTCCTGTCTTCTTTAGTATTTACTACGTTGTCGCTCAGTGAACAAGTGGTACTCTATTACTGCGAGGGACAGTGATTGCAATCAGGACACACCCGGACAACACGACACATACGCACTTTCGGAAATGCCAGCGAGTACTTCGTGCAGTACCTATGTAGCACTTCAGTACTAGTCGTATATGGCAACCTTTCGCGAGACACTCAAATGCCGAACCGGTCGATCTGTCACGGGCAGGAGGTCCCTGCGTGGGGCGTACTCTGACGTGCCCACCAGCGGATTTACACCTTGCTGCCCTCAACCCACACCTATAAAACGGAACGGTATGCCTCGACACCCAAGTGACCAAGCTACGTCAGTTTATTGGATTCCATATGTCCATTATATTGCCGGTAGAATTCAATCTTGTCCGAAGGGGCTGCATACGGACGGGCCTTAATCGACACAGGCAGGGCTATGCGACCGAGACTCAATTCTCGCCGCTTCCTATCCATTCCCTGCCCGGTCTCAATTTCATTATATTAAGCCATTTTCTATCTAACCAATCCTGTGATATATGTCCTACATCTCTCGCGAGTAGATTCCAACTACTCGACTTCTACCTGATTTCCTAAGCATTAGCAAAGCAGTTACTACAGGTCAAACTGTAACTCGTTCCAACCAATCCCCGGGATTTTTGGCCATGCAAGTGGAGTATCAATCATCCTATACGTAATGCACAATTCGTATACTATTCATCATAGTGATAAAGCAAAATTTTATAAATGACTTAAATGCAAACTGAGGCTTGCCTTGTTGCAGGTCAGAGTCTGAGTTAATATTTGGAAGGTGCTCTTCCAAGACTTCTGGCTCTTCCTCGACTTCGGTCACTATACGATATGCATATAATATGTATATAAATGACTTTGAAAAATAATCATTATTGAGACCAAAATTTAATCCATGGTGATCATTAGATGATAGGGACTTTAATTGGCTTTGCAACTTCTATGGTAGATACTAGGGAATATGATCAAAGCTCTTGCAAAGAACAGGAGATGATCAAAGTATAGTGTTGTCTCTAAAATTATGGCAAGTATTAAATTCCAAGAATTTTAAAGAAGAAATTGTAGCTTGAACATAGCTGTCAGTTGAGAAGCTGTGGGAACGACAAAACCTATGACTGCATAGTAATCATGATAGAGGAAGTTGTTCTGGTTCTAGCAAAATTTGTTTCATAATTTTCTATGCTTTGGTGAAGGAGTTATTGAATTTCTAAGTTAGCAATAATTTCTGGAATTATTTATATTTGAATTTTCAGCTTTTAAATAAATAGTCAGTTTGCAACTGATTTAGGACTATGATATTAGGTCAATTAAATCCAAGATTTTTACAGGAACTAGCGAATGACTAAGGGAAGACTCAGTACAAATTTGGGGCATAATAAAGCAACTGAACATCTGTAAAAATTCAATAACTAAAAAAGGAAATTGAACGATACAGAGGGTTAAACAGGTGCAATGGCTCCCAAACTTTTGCTGTTAGTCAAGAATAGGATACTAACTTTTATGCGAATTTTGGGGATTTTTCCAGTGGCTATCTTGTCTAAAATTGTATTTGCATTTGGAAATATTATTTTCTGCAGAATTTAACTTTGGGTTTCACAGAACCTAATTGGTGCTGACAGAAACTAGAGCTCGAGGGTTTCAAACAAAATTTTTTTGAAGATTTTTGGAGTAGTCTACAGAAAGTTATCGATTTTCTATGTTCGAGCCAAATCTGGAATAAATTCTTAATTTGAATTAACTCGTGGGCCCCACTATTTTAAAATGGACCAATGGCATTTAAACCACACGGGGGCCACAGACATCCACTGTGTAGCCACAACAGATCCCGTGGACACACCTCCTACGGGGTTTACAGCCGCTGACACGCGGGACCCGCCGCGTCGTCTTCCACCTCCCGACGCGGGCGGCGCGCGGGGCTCCCTCGGCGGTGCTCTCCGGCGAGCCTCGCCGGATTTGAGTTCCCGGCCACGGCAGCTCCTGTCCTTGGGCACCCGACTGTAAAATCACGTGGTGAGCATGATGGTGGGGTCGGGGAGGTCTGCCGACGGTCGGAAACAACAGCGCATCAGCGGCAACAGATGCTAGGGTTCCGGCCATGTCGGAACTGCCGCTCTGTGGCTAAAACCCATCTAAAAAGGCTGGGGAAGTCTTCTGGAACCACGAGGAATGTGATGGGCAGGCGATATCATCGTGTAACAGTCGGCAAAGCAGTCGTCGACGGCGACAGAGGCAACTTCTCACCGGCGGAGGGGAGAACTCGCGACTCTTGAGCTACGGTCGATAATTTCCGGTGATTCCAGTTCGATAGGGTGCGCAAGAAAGCATAGAAACTATTTGCTACCAATTGCAAAGAATTTTTACTTGTAGAAACGGAATTGAAACGAAGACCTAGCAAGTTCATTCACTTCGGCCGGAAGAAAGAAGATCGATCACTTGTTCAATTCTCAAAGAAAGAGGAAACAGTTTGCACCGAGAGTTAGAGCTTGACTAGGCGCACCATTAAGCTGTTGGAGTCGTGGCTTGAAACGGCACGAGATGGCGGCGCACCACGGAGCAGAGGTGGGCGGCGGCGATGGCGCGCGGCGGAGATTAACTCGCGAGAGGGGGGAAACCACTGATCGGGGAGAGGAAATAAGGGAGCGGCGGCGGCCTTTTATAGCGCCGCGGCAAGCTAGCACGCAGGCAGCTCGCTGGAGCTGCATGCGCGCGCGCTGTCGAGCGGTCGAGCGTCGGCGCAGAGATGGCAGGCGGCCGACCTGACCCGTTCAGCGGCGGCTGACAGGTGGGTCCCACCAGTCAGTCAGACCCCAACACACAAGTTAATAATTCATTTAAAAATAGAAGATCAACTCCAAAAATCATGAAACTTTGTGGAGATGGTCAATGAATTATTCTAAACCCAATGGTGAACTCAAATCTTATGTTCCAAGAAGTGGAAAAGAATTTAAAATTCAGATTTGAATTTGATTCAAATTTGCTAAGTGCCTCAAATAAAATAGCAAATGAGTTCCCAAAATCTTGAAATTTTGCAGGCAAGCTATTGAGAATATTAGAAGGTCAAGGAAAAATTTAGAGCTCCTAATTTGAATATTTCTGGCAGGGCCAATTAGTACTGCCCCTTTAAATTGCTTTAATAAACTTCATACAAATAATTCTAAAATCTGAAGAGGGGGTAAATAGAATCATTTTAGAATTAGTGGTGAAGTCCAATACTCATGTTTAACAAAATTTAACCATGAGTGCAAGAAAGGTTTGGATGGCATAAAGTTCATGTGTACCACTATATTGGATTTTTAATATAGTTGAACACCAAACTTATAACTGAATTCACATGCCACAAAAGTGGGGTTTTACATCCAATGACCGTGAAATTTTGATAGATGATAAATTATCAAGTTTTTAAGACAATCCAAAAAGAATCACGTCAATTGGATCTGTAAAACTTGAGTTATGATAAAACCACCAAAGAAAGTTAGTGCTGTGCAGAAAATTGGACGAGAAAAACTTGTCTGGAACAAGTCGGACGAACAAGGCAAAAAAGTTCCTTTAAACTACTATATTTATTCAATAGAACACAAGAGAAACAGCCCAAAGTCGTCTTTCACGAGTTCTGGCCTCCCTTGCTTTTATAACCAGCCACGAGGCCAACCCAAACACAACTAGGACTCTTATCCTACTCAAATCACGAGTTGTAACTTTCCATAACTGCTCAAGACTCTTCTATACACAGATAGAAACAATCTCAAGACTTCCTAACAAACTGAGGAACGTATCCCACATTCCTAAAACAACCCAACTTCGTGTCCCATACGAAAACTATCATAACCAACTCGATACTTTCCATACCGAGGCATAACCGACTCAGCCGCAACTTAAGTCATAATCCAGTACGATCCGATCCTTCCAACCAGATCTTTCTTCCATAAACCTTCTTCAGAACCTTGTTGCCACGTCATGCACCGCATGCATACGTGCGAACACCTTCCTTAGATGTCCAGTAACCTTCATATGCACTGCCCTTGATTCAATCATCCTGTGCGACCTCCTGACCCGTTCAACCACAATTCCTCCTGAACTGTGTTGTTGGAACCTAATCTCCTCCTGAGACTAGTCCAAAGGATCCTATCACCAGCCATGACATGAACTCAAGCAACACATGCACATGAACAAACAATCAATCTGTACGATCACAAGTCCTAGACTTGACTCTCGTTAGTTCTAAAACTACAACATCTTACGTGAGCACCTCACATAAGCATGTTGTAAACCATAGAAAAATGATATCAACCATAACCACCAAAACACACCAAAAACATAGCAAATGAATACTAAGAAATCTTTCTAATAATATAAAATAAGTTCAAAACATTTCACAGGAAAATTAGGAACATTGCAATCAAGCTCCAAACGTTGCAAAAGCTAACCGGAGCTTGAACCGGAGCTTAACAAAGCTAGCAGGACATAGCGCCGGAGCTACCCAAAGCTAGTCGGACCTAGTGCCAGAGCTAACCAAAGCTAGTACAACCTCGCACCGGAGCTTACAAACATAAGTCAAACCTAACGTCAGACATTGTCGGATCTACCCAAAACAAGTCGAACCTATCGTTAGATCTTGCAAAAGCTCGGAGCTAGAGTCGGACCTTGCTAAAAGGTGTTTTAGCAGTATTTTAGAATGTTTATCAACAAAGCCAATGTATTCAGCACACATAGGTCTCACATTAACAAGTCTACACAGGTTTGGAGTTGATTCGAATCAATTTAGATTTAATTTAGTAGAAAACAGTCAGCAAAATCGTACTAGTCCGTTGTAGGGCCGGACTAGTCTGCCCTTCGTAGAACCGACAATTAGGGTTTTCTAGATCGACGTGAATTTGGAGGAACGGGGTTGAATCCACGTGAGAAACAGGAAGTAGAAGGTATAACAGGTGTTTAGAACTCCAATGAATCAAGGGTTTTGGAGGCAACACTTGGATCTTGGCCATCTAGGGTTGACGAAGGAACTTGATGGTGGATTGCTGATGAAGAACGAAAACTTGATGGAGATCTTGATCCTCTTTCATTTCCTTCACTTCTTCTTCTTGCTCGGGATCTCCTTCTCCATCCTTGATGGTGGCTACCCACGAGCTATGGTTTCTGAACTTTCAATTGAGGCACACAGATGTAATGTCAAGGGGTGGGGTTGTTTATATATAGGTGGAGGGCTAGGGTTTCGTGGATTTTGAGTTTGGGGTGGGTGGAGGCCGGTGTGGGGTCCCACATGGGCTCCAAAAAGAGTTAGACATGACGTCCTTAGGACCACTTAATGTAAAACCCAAAAACACGTCGTGGGACAAAAGATCAATTTGGAATCGCTATCACTCTACAAGTCCACAAGAGGCCGGACTAGTCCGAAGTTAGTCACAGAGATATAGGGCAAGTCCGAACTTAGTCAGAGGAAAAACAGACAAGTCTGGCCATAACCGGACAAGTTCGATTTTAGTCAGAGGGGAAAACAGACATGTCTGCTAGATGTCGGACAAGTCCGGATAAGTCTAGGGACTTGGCGAAATTTCAAGGTTGGGATGACCGGACTAGTCCGCATTGGGTCGGACAAGTCCAAAAATTGTAGAGAGACAAAACTGGTCTAGTCCGCAGCAAGAAAGGACAAGTCCGAAGAAGGTCTGAGAGAAATCGGACTAGTCTGCACCAAAAATGGACTAGTCTGCACTCCTCAGAACTTTTGAGTGCGGTTTTGCTTCTAATTTATTTTAAACATGCTCATTTTTATATGGATTAATGTTAGACATGTATATGAACTTATGCAATGCATGATGAATGAAAAATGAGGGTGTTACAAACCTACACCCCTTTAAAATAAATCTTGCCCTCAAGATTCAACGCAGAAGAGAAGAGAGATGGAAAATCCTTCTTGAGATCATCTTTCAGATCCCAAGTTGCCTCTGATTCTGTGTGATGATTCCATTGCACTTTACACATCGAATCACCTTGTTTCTTGTGACTCTCTCCTTGGTCTCCAAGATTTTGACCGGTTGCTCGGCATAAGTCAAATCTGCCTCTAGTTCCAATTCTTCAATTTGCACTTGTTCTTCCGGTAACCTTAAACACCTCTTGAGGTCGGAAACATGAAACACATCATGTACATCGGAAAGATGAGCCGGCATCTACAACTTATATGCTACATCTCCTCTTGTGTCCAAAATCTTGAATGGCCCAATGTATCAAGGTGCTATCCTGCCTCTTATGTTAAACCTCTTATGACCTCTCATCGATGACACCTTAAGGTAGACGAAGTCTCCCACTTCAAAGGCTAATTTCCTTCTCCTATTGTCCGCATAGCCTTTTTGCCTTGATTTAGCAGCCCTGAAGTTTTCACGAATAATCCGGACTTGTTTCTCAACTTCATGCAACGTATCCGGTCCAAACACTGGATTTTCTCCTGTATCATTCCAGAACAAGGGTGTCCTACACTTCCTTCCACATAGTGCTTCATAGGATGATATTTTCAATCTTGCTTGGTAACTATTGTTATATGAGAATTCCACATACAGCAAGCTCTTGTGCCAACTTCTTCCATGCTTTAAAGCACAAGCTCTTAACATATCCTCTAAAATCTGATTGGTCCTCTCCGTTTTTCCATCCGTTTGAGGTTGATATGCAGAGCTAAAATTCAACCTTGTTCCCAATGCTTCATGCAATTTCTGCCAAAACCTGGAGGTAAATTGAGAACCTCTATCTGAGATTATTTTCTTCGAGACTCCATGTCAACACACAATGTGCTCCATATATAGCTCTGCCAGCTTCGCGGTGGTGTATGTGGTCTTGACAGGAATAAAGTGAGCTGACTTGGTCAACTGATCCACAATTACCCAAATTGAGTCATAACCGGACTGGGTACGCTGTAAACATACTATAAAGTCCATACCAATTTCTTCCCACTTCCATTCCGGAATCTTCAATGGTTGCAATAATCCAACTGTCCTTTGGTGTTCAGATTTTACTCGTTGGCACACATCACACAACGCCACATATTCAGTTATGTCCTTTTTCATGCTAGCCCACCAATAACACGTCTTCAAGTTCTTGTACATCTTTGTACAACCAGGGTGAATTGAGTATGGTGAGTCATGTGCCTCTTTTAACATTGTTTCTCGGATATAATTCACATTAGGCACGACAATCCTCTTTCCAAGTCATAAAGTACCATGGTCATCCTCATCGAATCTGAATTATCTCCCCTCTTGGGTCCTTTCCTTGATTTCTTGGATTTCCTCATCCTTTGCTTGACCCTCTCGAATATCATGTTCCAAGGTCGGATTTAACTCTATTATCCCCATCCCATTGACAAATCCGAGATTCAACCGTTCAAACTCCTTACATAACTCGGATGACAATTCTCGAACCGTAAGCTGATGACTTACTCCTTTCTGACTCAAAGCATCGACCACTACATTAGCCTTCCCTTGATGATAGTTGATTCCCATATCATAATCCTTGATGAGCTCCAACCATCTCCGTAGCCTCAGATTTAGGTCCGTTTGTGTGAATACGTACTTGAGACTCTTGTGATCCATGTAAATCTCACACCCATGTCCAAAGATATAATGTCTCCAAACCTTCAATGCATGTACCACGGCTGCAAGTTCCAAATAATGTGTTGCGTAATTCTGCTCATGTTTCTTCAATTGTCTTGATGCGTAGGCAACCACTTGACCTTCTTGCATGAGCACACATCCAAGTCCTTGTCTTGATGCATCACAATAGATATCAAAACTTTTGCTTACATCCGGCAATATCAAGACCGGGGCTGTAGTTAACCTCTTCTTCAACTCCTCAAAACTTTCTTGACAAGCTTAAGTCCATTGGAAGGCTTTCCCCTTCATTAGTAACTCTGTCATGCGCTTGGCTATCATGGAAAAGTCCTTGATGAATCGATGATAATATCCAGCCATTCCAAGAAAACACCGGATCTCCTTAACATTCTGTGGGGTTTCCCATTTCAGCACATCTCTCACTTTTCGTGGGTCAACCGATACTCCTCCTCTCGAGATGATATGACCCAAAAATGACACCTCTTTCAACCAAAACTGGCACTTGCTGAACTTGCCATACAATTGATGCTCCATCAATTTCTGCAATGTAAGCCTCAAGTGTTCTTCATGTTCTCCTCGTTCCTCAAGTAGATCATAATATCATCAATGAACACCACAATAAACTTGTCCAGGTACTCCATGAAGACCTTATTCATGAGGTACATAAAGTAGGCAGGTGCGTTTGTCAATCCAAAGGACATCACGATGTACTCACAACATCCATACCGTGTCCGAAAAGCTGTCTTGGGTATGTCCGATGGTCTAATATTTATTTGAAAGTAATCTGATCTCAAGTCAATCTTGGAGAAAACACGGGCACCCTTCATCTGATCAAACAAGTCTTCTATGCGTGACAATGTGTACTTGTTCTTGATGGTCACCTCATTGAGAGCTCAGTAATCCACACACATCCTTTGGGATCCATCATTCTTATGCAAAAAAAGAACGGGCGCTCCCCAGGGTGAAGAGCTTGGGCGGATAAAACCTTTCTCTAGTTGCTCTTGAATCTACTTCTTGAGCTCTGATAACTCCTTAGGAGGCATCCTATATGGCCTCTTAGCTATAGGTGCAGTTCCATGTATTAAATTAATAACAAACTCAATATCGCGGTCAGGTGGCATACTTGTCAACTCGTCCGAAAACACATCCAAGAACTCACACACCACTGGAATCTCCTCAATTGCGGCACTGTCCATGTGATTCAACTCCAATTGCTTCGGTGCATGTTGAGACACTTCAAATTCTACGGCGATCCCTTCCTCATTGGTCAACTTCACTGTCTTTGTGGCACATTCGATGACTCCATTGTGTTTCCTCAACCAGTCCATACCATGTAAAACGTTCAATCCTTGAGAATCCAAGACAATGAGGTTGGCAAGGAAGTCTACCCTCCTTATTCTAAGGCTTACTTTTGGACATACTATATTTGTCCTCATCTCTCCTCCTGGAGACTTTACCAATAGAGTAAAATTCATATGAGAGATGGGCAAACTATACTTGGCAACATATTTTCATGCAATGAATGAATGCAATGCTCCAGAATCAAATAACATAGTCGCCGGGTTGGATTTTGCGAGAGACATACCAATCACCACGTCATCCACTTGTTGAGCATCCTCTGTAGAGACATGGTTCACATTGCCACGAGTAAAATTCTGCTGTACACGGTCCCCTTGCAGTTGTCCTCCATTATGTCTTGGATTCTGTCTTTGAGCATTGCTTCCTTGACCAAGGCCTGACTTAGGACATTGAATTGCAAAGTGTCCTGCTTCTCCACATGTATAAAACTTCCTAAATGCACCAGAATTTGGACGGACTTGATTCTACACATTTGCTCTAGGAAAATTGGCACGAGGTGCGTAAGGCATTGGAGGCCTAGGTGCTTGCATGACAGGGTGTTGTTGCACAAACTGAGCTGGGCACGGTGTGTAACCAGGGCGGTGTACATGAACAAAAGAGATGTAATAAGGCGCATTTGGTGGTGCAAAGCGAGGGCGCACATTGATTCCTTGTTGTTGTCCTTGATATGGCACCTTCCTCTTGGTGTCTTGCTCCATCTCACGAACTTTGTTTTCCACAATAATTACTTTGTCCACTAGCTTCTGAAAGTTGGCAAAATCACAACTCAGCAATTGTACTTGGATCTCATTGTTCAAGCCCCTCATGAACAAGTATTGTTTCCGACAGTCCCGACTCACATCTCAGGCGCATACCTTGAAAGTTGAGTGAATTTACCGAGGTATTCACCCACACTCGATCTTCCTTGCCTCAAATTCTCAAACTCTTGCCTCTTCAAGATCATAACACCTTCTGGAACATAATGAGAATGTAAGCATTCCTTGAATTCAGCCCAAATAATACTCTCATGGTTCTCATGGGCTTTGCACAAAGAGTCCCACCAATCGGCAGCTGCTCCAACAAGTTGATGAGATGCAAATAACACCTTCTCCCTGTCTCTGCATTGGACAATACCTAGCTTATTCTCCACATACTTGAGCCAATCATCGGCATCCATAGGGTCAGCAGCTTGAGCAAAATTTGGCGGCCTGGTTCTCATGAATTCTCTCAACCGGTTATGAGGAGGTGGGGGTGGCGGTGGAGGCATGTGGGGCTGATTGTTGTTGTTGTCAGTCTGTAGCTATCCCATAGTTCGTATCATGGTCTGTATGAGCTGGTTTTGCATACCCAATAGTTCCTCATGATTGATATCTCCCTGGGCAGGTCCTTGTCCAATGTTGTTCTGAGGTGCTCCATTGTTCTCGTCCTCATCATTGCCATCCCTATGGTTGCAAGTCCTCACCATCTAAAGAAAAGCAAGAGATAAGAATTTAGTAAATGTTCCCAACTATATGCATCAAGGGATATGAAACTAAGCAACTACCTATACTAGCCTATGTGGACATGGCAATGCTAAAGCACCCCAAAATCCTCTACTAAGCACACAAGCAACATATATAGCAAAAAGCACACCAAGCAAAAACACATCGATTCCTCAGTGTTTCTATGTGCTTAAAGTGTCCATTCTATCAAGGCTGCGTCCTACGGTGAACATGTGGCTCTGATACCAATTTGTGACACCCGGGTCCGAAAATGAACCAAGTCAATGCATATCTGTGCCCAGGACGTTCAACACACATACACGAGTGCATTCACAAAAGGATATACAAAAAATTACAACAAAACAAGATTAATTAACCACCTTTGTTACACAATTAATAATATCCTCGAATACAAGCTCCAATGAATATTAATGACAAGTTTGAACTAATGCAGCGGAAATAAACTAAATAAGCAACTATGCAGCTAAGCAAACTAAGCATAAAGGTAGCGCAGCTCCAAGAAACACCACAGGAAAAGTTGACAGCAGGAACGGCCTAGAACTCTGCATTATCATAGTTATACTCCCAATCCTGACCTGTAACTATTGGTGAGGGGAAATGCAATGGTGAGTACATGTCGTACTCAGCGAGTGTGGAAAGTATGACATGTATCTGATTCAAATGACGAATATAATAGTGGCTATGTACCGAAAAGTACATTAAAACATTTGAAAAGCAATATATTATATGTATGTGAATTAAACCCATCATAAACCATGTAGTCATCAAAATACCAGTCCATATTTCATTGCCATCATCCATATTCCAGATTTCTCATTACCATTAATCGTATCCACTGCCATAAACCATAATACCATCCCATAACCAATGTCAAACAAAAACCAAACCACCCCAAATCCCAATTTCCCTCTAATCATGTAGGTCATCCAGGTGCTATGAACTGGGAGCACGACTATCATGATAGTTTTAATACTCTGCAGAGTTTGTACCACTTTACCCACATGTTTGTGATTTCATCATCCGTCGGCGACTAAAGAACCTCCCTTATGCCAATTACACTTTCGTTGGCGTATGGCCAAGAGATCACAAAACAACCTTTACAATAGGACTACTAGCATGTACGGACCCACTGAGGTTTCACTGGTGATGATGTCTCCAATTGAGCACATCTTCAACCAAGGGCCCCCTCTTGTGCCATTTGGATCCCAGGGAGTCTCGCCTCGAATCCAAACGCAATCCGACTCCCCTTCCTCGGTGCGCCAGGTGATCCATGCAGTAGATCCCAAGGATTCCCGCCTCAAATCCAAACCCAATCCGACTCCCCTTCCCCGGTGCGCCAGGTGAGCCATGCGGTACTAGCAATAGCCTAATTAATAAGATACGCCGCACCCATACTTGGCCTCATGGTGGCACTGTTGTCCTGACATATTCTCGCATGAACCGGTCCTTTGATCTAAAGCAAGCAACAACCATAGCATCCAACCCAATCAACATACCATGCTTGCTTAGATCACCCATTACCATATCATATTAACCAGTTCATATTAACCGTAGTCTCATTAGTGCATAATTAAATAGTATAGTTGTTTTCCCATCCCAGTTAATTAAGCGAAGCAAAGGTAAAAAGCCCTTCTCAACTCTCAGCCATGTATTCCAGATGACAAGGGTGGTTAAACAAAGCTAGTAAACTTCCTATCATAGTATTCCCTTCAAATGGACACAAACATGTAGTTTTGAAATCAAAACATTTATTTTAAAAACAGGATCAATATGTTCAAGGACACTTGCCTTGCTCTTGAGCTTGGTTAGGATCAAAGACTTCAAATTCCTGATGCTGGAGGTCCTCCGCAGCACCCTCTCGCCCAAATCCGTCTAAACCGCGCAATAAACATACAATACAAGAATTATAATCAATAAGTGCACATATGTTACTCAATATGTCATGACATGCATGATTTATGCAAATGCAAATCAAAACTAGTTAATAAGTTGTTAATAATATTGACTAATACGTTACAATGGTTATTAACAAGTCTACACAGGTTTGGAGTTGATTCGAATCAATTTAGATTTAATTCAGTAGAAAACAGTCAGCAAAATCAGACTAGTCCGCTGTAGGGCCAGACTAGTCCGCCCTTCGCAAAACCGACACATTAGGGTTTTCTAGATCGACGTGAATTTGGAGAAACGAAGTTGAATCCACGTGAGAAAGAGGAAGTAGAAGGTATACCAGGTGTTTAGAACTCCAATGAATCAAGGGTTTTGGAGGCAACACTTGGATCTTGGCGATCTAGGGTTGATGAAGGAACTTGATGGTGGATTGTTGATGAAGAAGGAAAACATGATGGAGATCTTGATCCTCTTTCGTTTCCTCCTCTTCTTCTTCTTGATCGGGATCTTTTTCTCCCTCCTTGATGGCAGCTACCCACGAGCTAGGGATTGTGAACTTCCAATCAAGGCAAAAGGATGTAAAGTCAAGGGGGGGTTATTTATATAGAGGTGGAGGGCTAGGGTTTGTGGATTTCGAGTTTGGGGTGGGTGGAGGCTGGTGTGGGGTCCCACATGGGCTGCAAAAAGATCTTTACATGACGTACTTAGGCCCACATAAGGTAAAACCCAAAAACACGATGTGGGACAAAAGATCAATTCGGAATCGTGATCACCGGAAAAGTCTGCAAGAGGCCGGACTAGTCTGAAGTTTGTCAGAGAGATATCAGACAAGTCTGGACTAGACATCGGACAAGTCTGAACTTAGTCAGAGCAAAAACAGACAAGTCTTGTCAAAACCAAACAAGTCCGATTTAGTCAGAGGGGAAAATGGACAAGTCCGAGAGATGCCAGGCAAGTCCGGACAAGTCTAGGTACTTGGCAAAATTTCAAGGTTGGGATGACCGGACTAGTCCGCATTGGGCCGGACAAGTCCGAAAATTGTACAGTGACGAAACTGGACTAGTCCACAGCAAGAAAGGACAAGTTCGAAGAAGTTCAGAGAGAAATTGGACTAGTGCGCACCAAAAACGGACTAGTCAGCACTACTCAGAACTTTTGAGTGCGGTTTTGCTTATAATTCATTTTAAACTTGCTCATTTTTATATGGATCAATGTTAGACATGTATATGAACTTATTCAATGCATGATGCATAAAAAATGAGGGTGTTACAGCTTGCCCCTTGGTAGATCTCTATGTGGATGCAAAGTGTCGGGTGACCACCTCATATTTGGCAAGAACAGTAACTTGAGCTCTCCATTCTTCACGTCCATGGCGTGGAATCCTCTTAACATAGTATTCTAGGTTCATCATGCATAGATTATGGAACTCTTCAATTGCTTAGCCGCAAATCCTCCATCAGTGCCGTCGGAAAAAAATTCCTGGGCATCTCGTTAAACTAGGCATTTGTCCTCCTTCTTGGCTTCACTAGGCTGCAATGCATTCCTTTGTGCTTCAGGTACTTCTTCTTGTGCAGCGGTTTCCTCCTCTTGTGGTTCCTCCTCATCTTGGGCTTCATCTTCATTCTCCTCATGTGCTTCACCTTCCTCTTCCTCACTATCATAGATTTCCACCATCTCAGGGTCTTCCTCCTTTTCATCATAATAGAGTTCCACCACCTCTTCTGGGTCTTCCTCCATCGTCGTGTTGGAGTGTTCATTCTCAACTTCCTTTGCGGGAGAACTCACTTCTTCCTCCTCTTGGGGTTATTCCATTCTCGGCTCCTCGTCAGGCCTGAGCTTGCTTTCAAGGGGTGGCAATCAAGCTCTCTTGCGGGCTGTCATTTTGGTGTGAGCCATCTATAAGAAAACATGAGAATATTAGAGGAGAACTTAAATATCAGTTCTGAAATTTCAGCAGCCATAAATCAATATGAGAGGATGTGCATTTCCTCAAAAAGATGGAAAATGGTGAAAATTGCAGCAGCAGCAAACGCACAATTTTTTCCACATTATATAGCTAGTGGAAGGCAAAATAATGCAAAACCTGCAAATTTTGAATAGGGAAGAAGTCCTAAGTAATTTGTGATGTCCATTCTACCTAGGCTTACGTCCTACGATCAAACACGGCTCTGATACCGATTTGTGACACCCGATTCCAAAAATGAACCAAGCGTAATGCATATGTGTGCCCAGGATGTTTAACACACATACACAAGTGATTCACAAATGATAAACAGGTAAAACTATGTCTCCAATAATAACACTAATAATAGTACCTTATTATAAACAAAATAGTCTTGAATACAAGCTCTAAACAACTACAGCAGAAAGCACTAAACACAGAAGACTCCAACTCCACAGACAAGCTTGACGATAACACGCAAGCCTAGAACTCCTCAAAGACCTCTTGGTACTCCATGTTGACGCCTGCGTCTAAATTTGCTAGGGAATAGCAAGGGTGAGCACATGTCATACTAAGCAAGTGTGGGAAAGTATGACATGTAGGTTAAATAAGGAATGATAATAAACAATGGCTCGTTGCATAAAAGTGCATTCAAAACATTTGAAAATGCAATTATATGATCATTAAGTGTGGTCCTTCCCAAAATAATACAAAAAACATTAGTTCCAACTCAATTAACCAATACCATCCATATTATTTTATAATCAACTCATAACTACTCATCTGTCTCAATTTCATCGATTTCATATACCAAAGCCAATTAATTAACCAATACCATCTCCCAATTCAATTGCAGCCATTAAACCAAGTTAAAGGTCCAAAACTCTAATCATGTGAGGGTCTAGGTTGCTCATAACCAAGAGCACGGCTATCATGATAGTTTTTAACACACTCTTCAGAGGTTGTACCACTTTACCCACAAGTTTGTTATTTCATCACCTTTCGATGACTACGGAATCTTAATTATGTTGTCTCACACTTCCTTAGGAGTGTGGCCAAGGGATCACAAAATAGCATTTACAAAATGATTACTAACATATTTAGACCCTACTGAGGTTTCACCGGTGGTGATGTCTCCAACTGAGCACATCCAACCAAGGGTCTCCTCTGGAGCCCATACTTGGTGTGACACACTGTTCTGAAAAACGAACCAAGTGCAGTGTATGTGTGCCCAGGATGGTGCTTCACACATACACATCAACATTACAAATGATAATCAGAATTCAACAATGTCAAGAACAATATAAATACCTTGATTCTATTGTAGCGAAAAATAATCTAGCATAGTGGACTCCAAATCCACAGGCAATTGACGGTAGTACGCATGCCTAGTGCTCCACGTTTTCTTCCAAAATATTTCTTGTAGCTGAATTAATTTGAGAATAGCAAGGGTGAGCACATGTCGTACTCAACAAGTGTGAGAAAGTATGACATGTAGCTAAATATAAGGATGATAATAAAATGCTAATTGCAAAAAAAGTACATTCAAAACATGTAAAAAGCATCCTAAAATGTCGATGTGAATTTAATCCCATCATAACCCAGTAATTACCATATCACATATTCAACATCCTCATTTAATATAATAATTCATTAATAACCAACCAACAATTAATATCATAATCATATGCCAAATTCATAACTTCTCATAACCAACAATATCCGTATGACATAACCAGTCCAATACCAAACCATCCCAAAACCCAAATCCAATTCTAATCATGTAGGTCATACAGGTGCTCTTAACTGGGAGCACGACTATCATGATAGTTTTACACTCTGCAGATGTTGTATCACTTTACCCACATGTTCGTGATTTCATCACCATTTGGTGACTAAGGAGTCTCCATTATGCCATCTCACACTTCCGTTGGTGTGTCGCCAAGAGATCACAAAATAGCCTTTCAAAAGGGACTACTAGTATGTACGTGCCCACTAAGGTTTCACAGGCTGGCTTGATTCTCCATTCTCCCAGACACGGGCCCCTTGTGTGCCATGCAGATCCCAGAGTAGCCCTACTTAACTCCCATTCCCTGCACCATCCAATTGTCCATAAATACTAGTAGCACACCTAATTATTCAGCTACGCCGCACCCATACTTGGCCCTGTGGTGGCTATATTGTCCTGGCATATTCTCGCATGAACAGGTCCATAGATCTAAGGCAAGCAAACCACCATCTTGTCCAACCCAATCCACAAACCGTGCTTGCTTAGATCACCCAAATCCCATGTTACCAAAATGATTCACCATTATTCTATCATCATTAATCCATATAATTCGAGTGTTCAATAGTTCATAATTAAGTCATTTGGTTGTTCCCAATTGCAATTTAGTAAGCGGGGGAAAAATGTAAAATACCCTTCCCAACTCTCTACACCATAAACCGAGCGACAAAGGACGGCAAGCAATACTAGTAAACTCCTACGAATAGGTTTCCCATCAAGTTGACACAAGCATGCAATTTTGCAAACAAAACATTAATAACATAGGTTCAATATGGTCAATGACATTTGCCTTTATATCCTGCAATTCAATGCTCAAGCAATTCAACATCTTGCGCACAAAGATCCTCACATATTGTCTTCACGATAGTAAGCACTTGCTCGTACCCATCTACTGACAATCAAGCACATACAAAAGAAGACATACGCAATAATTGCATTGCAAATACTAATCAATATGTAAAGTATCGATGCATGCGGAAAATATGTTTGTATTTGTTGACGGTCCTTAAGTGCAATATTTAGAACGTCAATTCACCTCATAATGTGCACAAAAGAGAACACAACGTAGTGGTAGGGTTAAAAACTTACCAATTCCACAAGTGTTGGTGTTTATTTGTATGTAGGTGAATTTAGACCCAAAAACACGAAGACATGCATGGAGTAATCCATAAAATTGGATTTTGACGAATCAGGCGGCGCCACGTGTCATCACATGGATCAAATGGCCCACAAACAGAAGTATCCGAGGTCATCCAACGGTGTAGCACCCATATAAAGGGATGGGACCCACTTGGCAGAAACCTAGAGGAAGCACAGGCCCAACAGGGCCAAGACCATGTCGGTCGACCCCCCCCCCCCTAGTCGGCCGACTAGGTCATGGCGCCAATTGCGGTCAAGTGCCACGTGTTGGCTCCTCCCGGCTTGAAGAAGTATTGGGTGACTGATTCGCGCGCATTTTGTGGTAAGAACCGACTCTTCCCCCCCCCCCCCCTATAAATAGAACCCCACACCTCACTTCTCACACACACCAAAAGTTGAGAATATAATATCATTCCAAAGGCTTAGGGTAGTCTTAGAGGCTGCCAAGTAGAAGGAGAGTGTGGTGAAGAGTTTGGGAGAAGGAGGCTTGGGCGTGTCAAGTCCCTCTTCTACACTTGTAACCCTACAAGGGTGTTATTCAAATCAAGTAAGCCTTTGTGAATTCAATTTAAGTTTTATTCTCAATTCATCATAGTTTTCACAAGTAGTTACTTGTGGGTTCGTTACTTCAATCTATTAGAGGCTCAAGTTGTAGCTTTGTGTTCAAAACAACTAGAGTTGTGATTCAGAATGTAAGCGTGGTGCTTAGGTTAGAAATCACCAGTGAATATCTCGTACAGCCACAGATTGAAGAGGTAGGCAGTAGGTGGTGAAAGCCCTATCCGTCCTTTTTAATCCTCCATGTTCTGCTATGCCACAGGCTCCTGGCGGGAGTTGCCTAGTGTTGCTAGGTGTAAACCCGTGCCCGGAGCAAGCAACTACTGCAAATTCCTTTGAATTAGAATCAATACTTTCAATTCCTCTCTCTTCCTTACCTACAAAACAACTTTGTGTCCTTGGATAGATTAGTTCGTAAGATTACACACATGATCCTTGGATTCGATACCCTTGGAATACACTCTTAAGGGGATGTGCTACATGATAGTTTTCGTACGCTTGCGGATTTTTATCTGTGACATAAGAAACGTCAACGTAAGCATTTATGGCGCCATTGCCGGGGAACGGATGCTTTTAATCTTCAAACCTTGTTAGCCCTCGTATCTATCTTCTCATCTTATCTTTCCTTTTCTTACCACCACCACATATATGGAGCAGCCCACCATTCTTTCATATTCTGCCCCAAAGGGCAAGTTCTTTGAGCGACCGCCTTTGGCGGAACCCTTTTGTTCTACTAGCTATGAACTTTTCCCTAGCTTCATAGCCATGGTTCGGGAACAATCCTTCTTAGGAACGGATTGTGAAAACCCTTACCACCATTTACGAGAGTTCGAACAATTGTGTTCATGCCTTCTAATCAAGGGTATGACACAAGAGAATCTCAAGTGGAAGTTGTTTCCTTGTTCCCCTAAGGAAAAAACCAAACAATGGTACGACCATAATGTTGGGAAGACAAACGAAAATTGGAATGAATTACAAGATAGATTTTGTCTTGCTTTCTTTCCAATTGCCTGAATTGTGTCCTTACGGAAGGAAGTACTATGCTTCTAGCATATGGACAAGGAATCCATAGGTGCAGCCTGGGATAGATTTACTCTTTTGAGAAATTCCGGCCCAGATTTGTCTATCCCTGATCTGGTGCTCTTGCAACACTACTACATGGGATTGAACAAATAGTTTGCCCAACATCTTGATATTACGTCTGGATGATATTTCCTCCATAAGTCGCCGGAAGAAGGCAAGGATCTTCTAGACCGAATTCTAGAAAATTCTTCCTTCATTATGGGTCTTAATGAGCCCTCTCGAGAGGAAGTAGTGTCAATATAAGAGGATAAATCCATGTACAAGGAAGAACACATCTCTTGCTTATCCCACACCTTAACAGAGGAATCCTCTCCTGAACTCGAAACTACGAAGGAAGAATAAATTCAACCATCAGAGTTTCCATTCTACTTTGAGGAAGAGATATTTGATGATTTTGGAAATACCTCAAACTATTATTGCCATAGTAAACCATCATTGCCATTAACTCCACCTAACCCACCTGATGGAGTGTTCGTCCAATAGACAGTCAAGGAGTTAACCTCTATTTTAAGCAGGGAATGGACTACAAAAGTTGAGCTGTCACCCAAAATCCTTTGGATGACCTCAATTTGGCAACTATTCTATGTTACATAAGAGGGACACCAATGAAGGTCCTATACGACCCCACTGTTGGAGCAAATCTCATTACTTATTCTTGTGCTTTCGCCATTCTTGGAGATGTGCCATTGGCACCAACATGTCAATCTTTTCAATACTCTTTCAGAAACATCCTTGAAGGATGCAGGGTTTTGCAACAGGAGTCTCTAAGACACGATGATATTGTGGCAATCCTATATTTCCATGTGTTTGAAATACAAGATTTCGACATTATGATTGGGATTCCCATTGAGAAATTTCTCATAGAAATTCCTTTGGAAGGAAACCTCAATGTCAACCTTGGAGGGAGAAAGTTTTCTATTCCTGTCCTGCGTTCCAAGAACACATCTGCAGAATCTCCCATCCAAGATGAACCATTAGAGGAGGTTATAACTCTTAAATTCTTGGCTACTCCCGAAATAGAAGGAGAAGAAGATTTCATCCAAGAGGAGGATAATATTAAGGGGGCAATTGAATTGCCAAAAGCAGAGTTCTTCCCAAAACCTCCCGTTGAGCTAAAAATTCTACCTCCAGGCCTACGTTATGCCTTTCTAAATGGCGATTTGGAAGCCCCTTTCATCATAAGTGACAAGATTTTAGATGATGAGACACTCAAACTTATTGCCATGTTAGAAAAGTATAGAGCTGTTTTTGGCTATTCCTTAGAGGATCCTAAGGGGATTAGCCCGGCGCTATGCACCCAACGCATTCCCATTGACCCCGAGAGTGCCCCCTTAAGGGAACCTCAAAGGCGATTGAATAATGCAATGCAAGAAGCTGTCAAGAAGGAAGTCTTGAAACTTCTGCATGCCGGGATTATCTACCCTGTTCCTCGTAGTGAATGGGTAAGCCCAGTTCAAGTAGTGCCCAAGAAGGGAGGTATGACGGACGTTCAAATGAGAAAATGAATTAATTACTTAAAGAACCATCATGAGATGGAGGATGTGCATTGATTACCGAAAACATAACAAGGCTACAAGGAAGGATCATTTTACACTGCCCTTCATCGATGAGATGTTAGAGCGGTTGGCAAAACACTCCTACTTTTGTTTCCTTGATGGGTATTCGGGTTATCATCAGATCCCAATCCAGCCCGACAATCAAAGTAAGACCACATTCACATGTCCTATGGAACTTATGCCTACCAACGTATGTCTTTTGGACTATGCAATGCTCCTGCCTCTTTTCAAAAATGCATGATGTCTATCTTTTCCGACATGATTGACAAGATCATGGAAATTTTTATGGACAATTTCTCCATCTATGGGAAAACTTTTGATCATTGTCTAGAAAATTTAGACAAGGTCTTACAAAGATGCCATGAGAAGGACCTAGTACATAATTGGGAAAAGTGCCATTTCATGGTCCTTGAAGGCATCGTTCTTGAACACTTAGTGTTCGAGAGAGGGATAGATGTGGACAAAGAAAACATTGAAGTCATTGAAAAACTTCGGCCTCCTATCAATGTTAAGGGAATCCACAACTCTTTAGGTCATGCGTGGTTCTATCAGCGATTTATCAAAAAATTCTCAAAAGTCGCTAGACCCCTCACTGACCTACTAGCCAAGGAAGCACCCTTTGATTTCGATGATGAATGTCTTAAATCATTTAAAACACTCAAAAAGGCACTCATCTCAGCTCCAATCATTCAACCTCCTGATTGGATGCTGCCATTCGAAATGATGTGCGATTCTAGTGATTTTGTTGTTGGTGCGGTCCTAGGAAAAAACAAAGATAAAAAGCATCATGCAGTAGCCTATGCTATCAAAACTCTAACGGGAGCTAAATTATGACACAACTGAAAAAGAGCTCTTGGCTGTGGTTTTTGCTATCGATAAGTTTAGGTCCTATTTGGTTGGAGCCAAGGTCATAGTTTACATAGACCATGCTGCCTTGAAGTACTTGCTCACCAAAAAGGATTCTAAACCAAGACTAATCCACTGGATTCTTCTACTCCAAGAGTTTGACATGGAAATCAAGGATAAGAAGGGGGTAGAGAATTCTGTGGTAGATCATCTCCTACGTATGGAAGTCACCCAAACCATGGACATTCCTATCAATGACTTCCTACGAGATGATACGCTTCTTGAATGTGGCCTAGAGGGGGGGGGAATAGGACTTTCTGAATTTTGTTGGAATCTACAACACATAACAAAAAGATCAAAACTCGAGATATCGGACTAGTCCGGTCAAGTGCGGACTAGTCCGGTGTGTACCGACTAGGTTAATTAAGTTTGATTGATTAATTTGATTCTACAATGTATGCAGCGGAAATATACAGGTAATTGAAGTGTTACACGATTATGAACTAGGGTATACCACAAGTTAATCTTGTGTTTAATGTTTCAACGTAAAGTAAGCAAGATTGAATGAAACCCTAGTTTGATATGATGTATAAGAGTAATGAACGCAAAGCAAGAACACAAGCAATTTATCCCGTGGTTTGGTTCCCACAGAGGCAACCTACGTCCACGTTGAGGAGTCCACAAAAGGACTGGGTCTTCTCCAACCCTACCCTCGTCGGATCGCCACGAAGGCCAATCCTCTTATCACAAAGGGTAAATAACCAAATTCAAGGGGCCTTCTCACACGCTGAGGGCTCCCCTAGATTACAACAAGAACTCCACCAAGAACACACTCGAAAGATTACAATAAAAATCACAGGAGTGTGTTAGGGAATCAAACCAAGAGCTCAAGAGTGATGAATCGTGTCTCTCCGATGTTCCAAAGTGTATCCTCAAGGGATTGATCTTTGTGGCTTTTGATTTCGTGGAGAGATGTGTTTTTCAGGCTCTTTGGGTGGTGTGACGACGCAGGGGGTCGAGAGAGTTTAAAGTTGGGCCGTGCACATATATTTATATGGGGTTTCTAAAACTGACCGTTAGGGTTTAGAAAGATCGGACTAGTACGTGGTGGACACCGGACTAGTCCGATGTGTTGTGTGTAGCAAACCCTAAGAGTCCCGAAATATCGGACTAGTCCAGCTAGGAGCGGACTTGTCCGATTTTTCTTCTGGAAATCTTCGGACTAGTCTGATAATCATCGGACTTGTCCAGATCAGTGAAACCCTAAGTGAATTGGGTGACAAGTCCGCACTTGGAGGACTTGTCCGATTTAGGTCAAAGGGATTTCGAACTAGTCCGTGCCAATATCGGACTTGTTCGATTTACATCAGAACGATATCGGACTAGTCTGTTGTGTGATCGGACTTGTCCGATTTTGTGCAGCTTGTGAAGTGTTTTGGGGACTAGTCTGCACTAGGGAGGACTAGTCCGATTCTAGTCAGCGAGATATCGGACTAGTCCATGGTGATATCGGACTTGTCTGATATTGTGCAGAGAGATATCGGACTAGTCCGGTGTCAGTCGAACTAGTCCGGTCCTGTATAAATTTTTGCAATGTGTGTGTTTATTTGTGTTTGAGCTCTTGGGGTGTGTTTCCTTAACACACTCCACACACAATGATCTACTACACTTGTTCCTTGAGCTCTTTTCCGCATTGCTCCTCATTCTCCCTTCTTTTTGGCACTTTGCTTATTTTCCCATTAAAACATGTGCTCATCTCAACAATGTAGTTAGGATCTCATTTGCTTGTCATAAATCATCCAAAAACCACAAGGGATTCCTAGATGCACTTTCAGTCTCCCCCTTTTTGGTGATTGATGACAACCAATTGAGATTTCACAAAATAAGATAAAAAGTTGAGATTTTCATAAAGTATGCACATATGAGTTTGAAATACATTAAGCAATGAAAACATGATCCATATGTGCACTCCTTATGGTGAGATGCATAACTAAGTGCATTGAAACATAGTTGACATTAATATACCAATCAACAAGCATATATGTCATTCTAGGAGCAAAATCACAGATTTCATAGATTAATTCACATGTAGTTGAAAGCATTGCATCACAGGACCATTAAGTAACATAAGAGCATATTTAAAGTTTTACAACCCACAAAGTAGACAAAAAGCATAATAGAAGCTCTCTCCTTGCATCCTACAGCTTAAGACCTAAGACCTAAGACTCCCCCTCAATCTCTCCCCCTTTGGCATCAATAAACCAAAAAGAAGGAGAGGAGGGACCTAAAGTCTTCAAGCCTCGCTATCGGTCCTCTCATCATCTTCATCTTCGTTTTCGGGCTGATGAGGAGGAGGAGGAGGTGTGTAGCCACTCGATCCCCAAATGCCAAAGTACACAAGATCGGAGGGGGTCAAGGTCCCGAGCTCGATGTAGTCTGAGTCGGAATCATCAGAGATTACTGGAGATCCAATGGGTTTGATCTCCAGTTTCTGGCAAATCTGCTTCACATTTTCCTTGACATATTTCATGTCTTCTTTTCTTCTCTTGTTAAGCTTGTGGGCCTTCACCTCAGCCTTTCTGCAGGAAGCAAAGATAACAGCCAAGTATTTGAAGATGCCACTTGCAGATCCCTTTTGAGGAGCTGCCCTAGTGGCATGGGTAGCCCTGGCATCTCCACTTGCTCTTGCCGGAGCCTCAGGACTGGAGGCCGGAGATGGAGCAGCCTATATGCTTGGCTTTTAAGGCATATGGGACCTCAAGGGAAGGTCCTCCACATATTTGACGAATTCAATGCTAGTGACCTTCTCAATCATGAACATAAGATACGGAGCATAGCCACATGACGTGTTGGGTGTGCAAGAGATGTTGACCATATTGTTCTAGATATAGTCAGCAACATCAAAACTTGTGGTCCTTGCTTATGACCCTCATTAAGGTCCGGAGATAGCCGTACACACTCCCAGCATCCCCATCCTTGGGGCAATGGTCTTCCTCAAGACTCTGTTCAAGACCACAAAGAAAGACTTCATGTTCTTTGTGGAGGGAGGGTCGAACTTGGAGTTGGGCTCATAGAGGAATTTCATCTTGTCCTTCTCAATGACACCTATGTTGTGGATGGCCAAGTTGTTAGGGCTTGAGGTGTCAGGGTGTAGCAGGCTTGCAAAGTCTTCATAAGTTATACTGTACTTGGATCCGTGAGTCATCCAAGTAAAACTCTCTTCATCATCACTTGAGAAATGGCAAGTCTCAAAGAACTGCGCGATGAACTCATCATTCTAATTGTTCCTGAAGGCAAAGAGATCCTTCAGTCCATGCCTCTCAACTGCCTCCACCACTTCAACAAACGGTGAGCAGCCCTTCTTCTAAAAGTGTGCCCAATCAATCCATTGGCTGCGCACTACAGGTGTCTTCATGGGGAGGTACACAGACTTGTAGAAATCGGCATGGAAATTGCTCCAAAATCTGCCATCGACAACTTGCTTCGGACAGCTGTAGCAATCAACATTGCAGAACTTAGCCGTTGAGTCACCGCCCTTCCCATTGAACTTTTCTTTTGTGGGGGCCCCAACCCCTTGCTTCGGAGCTGACATCTTCAGGGGGACAATCGGGCTTGTTGCGATCCCCTCGCCCTTAACCTTGGCTAGGCGGGCACTTGCCGAGCTAGGACCACCACCAGCGGAAGCCCTGGAAGCAGGCACCTTTCGTCGAGCCACCCTCTTTTTAGACTAAGGAGGAGAGGGGGGTGGCTCGGAAGGTCGTGTATTTCTTTGGTCCGTCGAGGACCGAAGTGGGGCTTCTTGTTCCATCTCGGCTTCGAAGTCGGAAACATCATCGTGAGAGTTTGACATGCCCTAAGAATGGATTATACAAAGTATGGGTGAGAAAGAATAACAAGGAATATCATTGAGGAACTGAAAGGTTTGGTTTTGAGTTTAGAAAAATCGTACAAGTCCAGTGTACAGGCACGGGCTAGTCCGTGTGACTGGACATGTCCGTGCATGGACTGGACTAGTCCGGTATTCATCCTCAAAAACCCAAGCAACGAGACAAATGGTGATTCCTAATGCACAACTAGCTTAGCATCAATGTAATACATCAAGGAAGCATGTATATAGTGAGAGATGCTAGGCTATTGGATCAACAATGAAGAAAATAGAGATTTCTAGTGTTTGGGGAAAATTACTGAAGAAATCGCTTGAATCTCAAAGAGGAGGGTGTTGAAGGCCGGACAAGTCCGCGAACTTTAATCCCCGAGCGAGGAAGGTTGATTTCCACCCAAATGTGGAGCTTTTTGATGGAGGAGATGCAAAATTGCCATGGGGAGCTCGAGCGTGGAGAGACGAAGCTTGAGGCAAGTGTGGGGGTGAGGAAATTTGGGTTTGGCGGGGGCTAGGGTTATGGACACGAAAAATTGGACAAGTCCGAAAATGATCAGACTAGTACAAACTTTTCCAGAGGCTATATCGGACTAGTCCGTGGTCTACCGAACTAGTCCGTCCTAACTGGCGCTCTACGGACTAGTCTGCATGGGCGGACTAGTCCGGGTAACCACGGACTAGTCCGTGGTCACCAGACAAGAACTTCTTAGCCCATTCGTATATATTCAAATGTACTTATTTAGAAAATGGGAGGAAAATCAAATCAAATAATCTTGATAAATATGATCAGTAAGCATACAACAATCAAGCAATGACCATAATTCACCAAGATCTAGTAATTGACATAGTTTTTTTGGAGAATATTGAGAGAGATGATTTTCACAATCCAATCAACATATTTTGAAGAATTCATACAGGTATGCAAATTTTCAAGCCACATTCCGAGCATCAAGGATATTTAGTTCATCTCGAAGCTCGCAAAAGCGTTTTTCATCAAGTGGCTTGGTGAATATGTCGGCTAATTGCTTTTCAGTGTTGACATGGGAAATGGCTATATCTCCTTTCATGGAGTGATCTCTGAAGAAGTGATGTCGGATGTCTATGTGTTTGGTTCTAGAGTGCTCAACTGGATTATGGGCAATTTTAATGGCACTCTCATTATCACAAAGGAGTGGAATACGGTTCATATTGTAACCGTAATCCCTTAGAGTTTGTCGCATCCAGATGAGTTGTGCACAACAGCTCCCGGCTGCAACATACTCCGCTTCGGCTGTGGATAAGGCAATGGAGTTTTGTTTCTTGGAGGACCAAGAAACTAGGGATCTACCTAGGAATTGGCATGTACCGGAGGTACTTTTCTATCTAGTTTGCATCCGGGATAATCTACATCGGAGTAGCCAATGAGATTGAATTTGGAGCCTTTTGGATACCAAAGACCAAGGTTGGGTGTATGAACTAAATATCTCATGATCCTTTTTACGGTTGTCAAGTGACACTCCTTAGGATTGGCTTGAAATCTTGCACACAAACATACACTCAACATAATGCCTGGCCTAGAGGCACATAAATAGAGTAGAGATCCAATTCTGGAGCTATATACCTTTTGATCGATGCTAGGTCCATCTTCATTGAGATCCAAGTGGCCATTCGTTGCCATGGAGGTCGTTATTGTAAAAGCCCGCTTTTCGGAAGAACAAAAATGCAAAAATGCGAACTTAAAATTTTTGAAAATGGACTTGGAAATCCAAACTCACATGAACCATATGAGTTAACCAATGTTCACTACAAATAGTGACTTGTTAAAATTTCACATATAGAACATGTTTACTAATGTATTGGAACTTAAGGTGTAAAATCTTTAATTTCCAAGTATTCACATTTTCAATGAAAAATTAAACAAGAAAAGAAAACAAAATAGAGAGAAAGAAAAAGGAATTATTCCAACCCTAAAATGGGACACTCATAAAAATTCAAATCTACGGCTGTAAATTTTTCCATGACCTTCTAATATTCCAAATAGACTCTCGGTAAAGTTTCAAAATTTTTGAAGCACGTTTTCCATTTATTGGACACGTACTGAGAATTAATCAAAGTCGACTTCAAATTTAAACTTTGTACTTAATCTTGTCCAAATCAACTTCAAATTTTTCCTGGGGTCCCTTATGGTTCAAAAAGGGTAGCTTCAAAGTTTCAGGATTTTTGAATCTAATCTACTATTTATGTCCTTGAGTCAAGTATCACCACTTGAATTCAAATTCAAACTTGAGTAAAAATTCAACTTGCTCAGTTCTGAAATCTGATTGCACCATAAAATTCTTCACATTTTATTTAGTCATTGGGCCAAAGTTGACTATTTACATGTTTGCTAGCCCTAATTGAAATTAGAAAGAGGAATGAGGGAGGTGGGTCCCACAAGTGGTCCCCACAGGTCAGGTCGGCACCTCCTCTCTCTTTCCTCTCCTGCCTCCACGCAGACGCATGCATGTGCCACCGCGATGCAAATCGGCCCTTATCTTCGTACCATGAACGCAAGGCAAGCAAAAACCTGTTCGTTCTCTCCTCTGCTCGCTTGCGCCTAGCCACGGCGACGGCCGCCCGCTCCTCCCGTCGGCCGCTGGCAGCGCCGCCCCACGCCGGTCGTGCGTCCCACCCTCACCGCCGCGCTACTTCGGCTCCTCCCCAGCTCCTCCCTGCCGCGCCAGCGCCCGCCACGACGTCGCGCCTCCTCTTTCGGCCTGGTCGTCGTCCGCCTGCCTCGGCCGCACGCCGGCGCTGGCCACCTCCATCGCGTCGCGCCGGCCGCCTCCTCACTGGCGCCGCCCCATGCCTCCTTGCCTGGCCGCGTCACAGCTCCACCCGGCGCGCTCCCCGCCGCTCAGCATCGTGCACCACTCGACCTGGCCGCTCGCTCGCCCCGCGCGCCTCTGCATCCCTCTCGGCCACCGACTGCCTGTGCTCCGACGCCCAACAACGGTTGCCTACCTGTCCATCTGCTCGCCTGGCTGCAGAGCCTGCCAGCTCGCCGTCCTCCCGTTCAACCGCTGCCATGCGCGCCTCCCCATCAGCCGCATGCCCTGGCTGCACGGGTTCTTGCCGCGCCCGCTCGCCGTGCGCCGGCCTCTGCTCCGTGTCGCTTCCCCTCTATTGGCCCAGCTCCCTACGACGTCCGCCCACGCCACCGTTCAATCCCACCATCCAAGCGCAGATGCCGACGCGCCCTGCGTCTCATGGCCGCCCCGCTATTTCCCTCGCACTGGTTCCTCTGTTGGCATCCTGCTCGCGCTCATGCTCAGCCTCGCGCCGCATCGTCCCGCGTCTTGCCGCGCTGCACCATCAATGGCGATAGATGTCCACCACTGCTCGTGTCTCTCTTGGCCATGCTCCTTGCTGCTCCGCAGCGCTGGCCACACCTCAACGCTCGTGGCCACAGCTCCAGCTGCATTGTTCGTGAGCGTCTCTTCTACCACTGGCACCCGTGGCACTTCGTCCGCGCGTCCGCCGGCGAGACTCCTTGCTTCCCACCGTGCTATCCCTGCTCGCGCTCATCGCCCTCGGCACGTCGTCACGATGTTCCGCATCGTGGCTATGTTCTAGCAGCAAGGCAAGTGATGTATAGGATAGAGGATATGCAGGAACACGTCGTTGACACACCAGCATTGATAATTGATCCAAGGTTAGCTCTGATTTGTGCAAAGATTTGTCGGATCAGTGCTGCAACTAAGGTGTTCGATGAAATATTTACAAGAGAAGAACCAACTTGTTGATGTTCAGAGCTGGTCTGTGATGCAGGGGTAGAATGATGTTGCAACCAACAAGCCTAAGTTCCAAGATGCTCTTTGAATGGTGATGAAGCGACGAAAATCAAGTATACACCCAAGATGTTCGGCGAAATGCCTACAAGGTGAGCCTTGCCCTGAAATGTCTTCCTTGACATCATCAAAGTCCGTTCGTGGTGACCGCTAATGGTACTCATGTGTCGTCAAGCCATACGTCCATTTTCCGCATTGATATCATTCCTATAGAAATCCCCAAGTTGACCTCCTTTGTAATTTGTATCACGTTGGCCTGTCCGTGCGTGCTCGTGATGCTCCACCATGAGCCGCATCGACATCGTTGACCACATGACGTCGTCGTGACGTTCTGAGCCGCCATCGTGCCTTGGCATCGAGATGAAGGATGCCTGTGATGTGTGTGGTGCTAGAACACAAGCACAACTCGTTGGACAACAGTTGTCAAGCCAAATTAGGTTTTAGTCGATGTGAGAGTGATCGGGTCCTAGGTGTAATCTAGATGCTCAATGAAATTCCTTCTATGTCAAAACAGGTGGGTCGGTGATCACCGATGACCTGGGGTAGAGGTATGCAAGAACGTTGCGACCAACAAGGAGAACTACACCAAGGGGAACCTTGGATAAGCGTTCCTTGGTTGTGTCGAGGATGTTCCCTAACCGATCACAGGATTGGTTAACTTGGTGTACCACTTCATCAACGGCAGGTTCGTCGAGTCGTTTATCAACAACAGAGTCGACATCACTAGCCTTAAGACTCACCATGTGGTGTTCGGGATTCCGCCCACCACCATGGACAAGTCCGGGTCGATGTGAACGTCAATGAGATGATCTTCCCGAGAGGGCAAAGCACATCGTCGCAACATAGTAATGCCTTATGTTCGAGTTCCAAGAGTTCACCGAGCTCATTTGGACAATCTTGCAAAGGACACTGCAATAGTGTCACGTAAGAATTTGGACGATGCTTGTGAAGATAGTCGTAGCGACTGATTTACCTAAAGGTCCATTGAACGTGTCTTGGTACTCATGCTAGGTTAATAGTGCTTGTAATGACTTCTTAAGTCCAAGCCATGTTGATCTCAATTAAGTCCCAAGTGTCGTTAGGTTCCATCATGGTTCATCCTAAGTCAGGACCCTACGACATCACTGCTCACTTAACTAGGTTTACTCCTTTATGAGTTAAGTCAAGTTCATTGGTCGACTGCTAAATCCCGACCTTCGTCTTGTACACTCCACTCTTACTCAAGCTTTCGATGTCCCACCTTGATTTTTTGGGTCATCCTTACACTTCTCCGCCCAAAACTTCTTCAACATTCAGAATTGTCAATCTGTCGTGGCATGGCTTGAAGTGTGGTATGCTAAGATGCAATGTAGCTTTATGTTATACCTTTCAGTTCATACCAACACTACTATGTCCACCTTGACTCATCCTCTGGTTACACACACAACAGAGGCATATCTGTTCTTCCTAGTAAAACTCCTCATTCTTAAAGTTTACACAACCCCGTGGAGTATATTATTAAATTACTTAATTACTTAATTACTTATATGGATATCATGTCGATAGGAACGTGATGATAGGTGGTCAACGAGAAGTTTCTCTTGGAGGAGAATGCCGAGGAGTTCCAACTTCAAGATTCCATGGCAGATTCCCCGGAGGAAGACCAAGCCCTAACAACTGACATTGTTATAGAGTCGCAAACAAGGCAAGCCTCGGTTTGCATTTAAGAGCCTTTCAGAGTTTTTCCAGTTTTATTCACTTACGTCTTCAGTTGATATTGTGCATTACGTATAAGGTGTTTAATACTCCACTTGCATGACGACAAATCCCAGGGTTTGGTTGGAACGGGTTACAGTTTGACCTGTAGTAACTGCTTTGCTAACGTATAGGAAATCTGGTAGAAGTCGAGTAGTTGCAATCTACTCACGAGATAGGAATAACAGTTCACAATGAGGGTGGAAGATTAAAAATGGCTTATGATATGAATACGAGACCGGGCAGGGGGAATAGGAGTCGACGAGATGGAATCTCGAGTGCATAGCTCTGCCTGTGTCGCTTGAGGACCGTGCCGTATGCGGCACTGTTAGGCAAGCTTGAATTGTACCGGTTGAATAATGGTATATGGGCCCATTAAACTGATGTAACTCCAAAATGTAGTGTGGAGACTCCTCGGTTGTCCTTGAATGGAGATGTGAAGGCATAAAGGTGTAAATCTTCTAGCGGGCAACTTCGACGTGTCCGTGTAGGGGACCTTTTGCTCGGGATGAAGAGGTTTGTCGACATTGGGGTCTTGGGTGAAAGGTGGCCACATATGATGCGGGGAGGAGAGCACGTATGTGTCTCCCACGCGGGTGTGCGTGTCGTGCAGTTCGGGTGTGTCCTGATTGCAATCACCGTCCCTCGCGGTAATAGAGTACCACTTGTCCGTCACTATCGTGACATAGTAATTACTAAAGAAGCCAGGAAAATATGTTGTATTGAATTATTATTGCTTTGCAACTTTTTGTGGCTTAGAGATAGCACAATTAAAAGTTTACAGTTTCCAAATACTTATCCTGTAATAGCATTATGTGCTTCGGGCATGTCATATCATCGGCAAAGCGTTTCTTGTTTGATTGTGGAGTCTATGATGTGTCGTACCTGAAGAATGTCATGTGCTACTTAAAACTTAATTATAAGGATCCATTTGTAGGCGAGTCTTTTATGCTATTCCTTACCTATGTTTAGTATTCACCCCTGCATATGTCTAGTGAGACGGGTTAGTCTTGCTGAGCCTTATGCTCACGTTTGTGCTTTAACGATTTTTGCAGGTATTAGGTTTATTTTTGCTGTTCAGTTTGTACATGAGATCTTGAGGTATCGAGATAAATCTCATGTGAATCACGCCGCTGCTGAATGTTCTTCTTGTTGCTAGTGAGAAGTGTCCTAGGGCATGGACGTCTTCTCTCGTGCTTAGTTAGGTGAGATTATGATTATGTATTTTCCGCTGCGTGTGTACTTCTGTGATACACTCTTTTGTAAACTCTTCTTATTATGAAATGAAAACTTTATATGTTTTGGTATCCTTTTTGTGTGTGCTATTAGGTGCTGCATCGCACGACACCACCCAATGAGCTCCTCGGATGTGTGGACTCCGGTCCCCACAGACATGGTATCAGAGCTTCATTGGGAATAGCACGCTCGAAAAGAGCCTATTTTCGAAAACTCCGAAGTAGTCGAGTGAGGATTAGCTATATGCCCATTAAGGACTATTACTAGTATAAGTTATAAAGGTGGTGAACTAACTTGTTATATTATTTCTGTAACGACGCTCTGTCTTCAAGGTAAGAGTTAAGGTACTCCGCCGAGAGCGGATCAATCTCGGTAAACTCTGCATACGAGATATGGTATGTGAAATTTTCGTGGCTTAGCACGGAAAGTCAATATGAGTCTCTGAAACTTTCCATGTTTCTGAGAACATATGACACGCGGTACCCCAGCATGACACAAAATTAGTGGGAGCCCCCGTCGGGTGGTGTATAACCCGATAGTATGCATCTCTAGAACTATTCATGTTCTATGGGATCATGCGAAACACATATGCCCGAGCGTGTATAAGTTGGTTCGTGTGGGAGTCTTTGCTGTACAGACGTAGTACAGCCATGTACCTCGAGACATGACTTCGCTCGAGGGCGACTCACACCAGAGTCGTATGCATTTACTTTTGATGATATATATTATTGTAATTGCCTGTCGTGTTTCCCCGTGCCACCCTTGAGGTGTGAAGGTGTGAAAGGGGATTGTTTGTCTTCTGCAGGTACACTAACTCCGGTAGCGACCCATGTAGAATACGTTTGCGAGTGATCGATAATAGAACCACCTATAGACGTATCCGGATAGACCAGGTTAGACTTTTCTTTTGGTAAGACATGTAGTACCGTCAGTATCACATCTGATACTTTGACCATCCCCCACGAAATAAATGGTTTCATATTCATATTAAGTCCAAGTATCAGTTGCTGGTATCTTATAGACAATAGAAAATGTTTCTCTTCAAGAGTAGGTGAACCAAAGTTCTTGGCGAGAGTTTAGCTCGACTTCGCCAAAGTAAGACTTTGGTTAAGCATGAAGATCTATAGTGATATGCTATGGATAAGAAGGTCGTCAAGTCTCTTTTAAGACTCCATTTAGTTCCAAAGCAAATGATTAGTTTTGAATCAAGTTCTAGCCATCGGACTTGAGTTTTGAGCTAAGTTTCAAAATTTGAGTTTGTTCCTAAATTCTTGTGTTTCAAAGCCGGTGAGTTCTGTTTTCGAACATAATTGACCTGACTTAGAAATTCCATATCTCTTCAACCTGGATGGCTATGAATGCAATTGAATACTTTTTGGAAATCTTTTGAAGTCTTCTATAAGTTTTCTATTGACCCCCAAGCCAAAAGACCATTGTAAGATGGTGAAAATCCTCTCCAACTAACTCAGCTGCTATTCTGAAATGGTGTAAAACAGCATCTGAATTTTTACCATAACTCTTGGTAGAAAGCTCTTCTATTCCATTATGATACATTTATGGAAAGGGGAAGAGCTATTCTACAACTTTGTTATTCAATGTTACCTCAAATTCAGTATAAAACTAATTAGAAACTGGAGTTGAAGATAGTACATGTATATAGGTGCTATCTGAAACAGTTAAAAAAAATTCTGAACTTTGAACAGCCATAACTCTTAAACTAGAAATGCAACCTAGGCATATTTATACATGGCTGGAAAGCTTAAAGAGTCCTCTATCAACTTCCTATTCGACACGAAGGCTAAAACTAGCAATAACCAAGTCTAAATCGAAATACCATTTAAGGTGTCGAAACAGTCCAGAATATGGACGGCGATATATTCAGTTACTGTTCAGATCATAATTTCTAGTAGACTCATCGATTGGCTTCGGGATTTACATTTCTGGAATCCTGAAAATGTATTCAACCAGTTTGATATGTGTTATTTTTGCAAATGTTGATATCTGTATATCTGAAAATTATGGACAAAATCAGCCGTAAACAAATGAGGTGCTGTCCAAATTTTCAGAAAAACTGTCAACTCGCAAATGCCATAACTTCTCAACCAGAAGTGATACGAGGGCAAGTAAGTACTCCATAGAAATTTTTGGAAGTCCTCTACAAGTTCTATATTCAGCTCAAGACCAAAATCTTTTCTTAAGTGGGTGACATTTTGGAAATCGCAGAAACTGTACGGGACTACAGAAAACTGGACAGCACTCTGAACTTTTCTGAATGTGACCCATAACTAGCAGATTTTGCATCCAATGGTGTCGTGCGAGTAACCGATGGACAGGTTAGTAGTCAACTACAATTTTGGTAATTGACTCCAGACCTGAATCTGTCGTCTACTTTTTCCAAATCGAGTTTGAATGCAGAGTGGTCAATCTGAACTGAATTCAAATTCTGGATGCTGAAATTTTACCCAACTTCAAATATTCATATCTTTTAAACCAGGACTGATACGAAGACAAGTAAGTACATTCTGGAAAGCTGATTACATTGGCTACAACTTTGTAGATAATAATATTTACAGACTTCCATCAGACCAGACTGAAAACTTTAGATTAAAACTGCTACTTTTTAAGCTGGTTCTGCTGAAAGTGCAGAAAATTCTGCTGACTTTAAAATAGCATAACATGCAAACCAGAGATGATCTAGAGGCAGAACAATACTTTTTGGAAAGGTATTGAACTTTACTTTAACTTTGTTATTCACCTCAAGATCTGATTTGGCCATTAACTGGATCAAAATCGAGTTTGCGTCCAGACTGGTCATTTGTCACCATTGTCTGGCCAGTTTGAACTTTTTGGTTTTTGTTAGGCATTCGGTTCTCGATTTTAACTCGAGGAGTGTCATAACCAACCAAGAGTTAGGACTCAACTAATTACCATGTTTAATGGAGTGTTAAACTCATTCGAAGCCTTTTCCCTTGAATAGACATACTAGTGTCTGATTTATGTGACTTGCCACATCACACCTTGTGATGTTGAACGCAGGTCGCAATTACTCGAGTTGCATCTCGTCTTCCCATGAGGATTGTTTGAAGTATGCTTCGACATCCTGGTTCGAAACTTTAAGGGGGAAGGTGAGCACTTAAATAATAGTGGTGTTCAACCATCAACCTTGGTTACAATGAGTCGTGTCAACAGGAAGACGATCAATTAAGATTACATCTTCAAGAGGATCTAACATCCACCACCTGATTGAGTTACTCTAAGAAGGGTGTGACTTCAACTCCACTAAAGTGATCGAGAAGGATATCAGTTCCTCCTGACTGATTGAAGCGAAGGTTGAGAAAGCATCACTAGAGACATATAGTTAGTTGTTTTTCTTCTGATGAAGATACTCATCAAGTCAGCTGGTAACTCTAAGACCTAGTTAAGGATACAATCAAGTGGAGTAGTACATGAACAAGCTTTCGAAAGGTCAAGGTAACGTGGTATATTTTCCACATTCATTGTCAATCGTTCTGTTATGAATTCTTTAACTGTGGTCGAGTCATGAAAGGAACGCTACTCATTGAGTGTCTTTCACGACCACGGTATCCAATCCTTGTAAAACATCAGACAATACTTGAGTTTTGTGGGTGTGGTTCATTTAGTCTTTCTCAAACTATAAAAGCTACTGCACCATACATATGCATCATTTGCACCATACATATGCACCATTTGCACCATACATATGCACCATTTGCACCATACCATGTGCATATTCATTGCACCATACAACATATGATGCATCATGAAGCATCATTACCAATGTAACACCAATGATAGAATGCATGGTAATACTAAAATTTAGAGCAAGATTGTGTACCCCATTCCAACTATTCTAAGGTGTCTAATGACTACGATCATTTCACCGTATTCATTTGACTTCTTACATTATTGATCTTCTTTCTATTGAGTGATACCTGGGCAACCGATCACTCAACCTCTCTTGCAACTAAACAAACACTTGAACTTCCATCCTTGACTTGTTTAGGTTCAAGTACCTTGATTGTTGCAACTATACTGTTCGTCATCGAATGGTCATCAGTTTGATGATCAACCTTACAAAATCCATGAAATCTCCTTACTCGCGAGGATACCGTTCGATTGTCAACCTCGTGAAACTTTTTGGGTCCATCTAAGATCTTGCGGTATTATATGGTAACCTTGCTACACTAATTACCTTCTAGTTACCATATGATTGAGTTCTTTGCTGTGTTGAAACATATGAGAATACCGAATCCTTAAATCCTCGTGTGCCACCGCAAAGGTTCTTCGTCTTCTATTTCTATTGTTTGAAGATGTTGATATACCCAAAAACCTTGTAGTCACCATATCTTCAGTATTCCTGCTGTTTTTCCCACATAAGAGTATTGAGTTCTTTGCTACTCTTATGCTACAGCTAAGAAATCATATGGTTGACTAAACATCAGACGAGGTTAATAATTGTTGTTTAACCTCGTAAACCATCTTAACTCATGTCAAGGGAAATACCACATTAAGTTGTAAGGACCTATGCAGAACCAAGCAAGCAACCAAGAATCAATGCAAGGATAGTTTCAAACTATCAAGGTGACCTAGAGAAGCAAAGAACAAGTGCAAATTCTTCAAGTCAAGACTAGGACAGAATAAGATGTCATGTCAGTGTAAGAGTACAACAATAAAAGGTCAGTAACAGACGTGAGAGTTTTATGACGTGATATTGTCATGTCGAGCATTCTGTCAAGGTTTTCAACCTAAAGACTGGAATCACTTGAAGCAGACTTTAGAATTTCTTAAGATGCCTTGAAGATAATTACTATTTCGTAGAACCCAAGTCTTTAAGGGCATTGCCATTTTCCTTAGTCAATGGCCCTCTTTTACGAATAGTCCCCTCATCGTTTCTATTATTCTACTTGTTAGAATCTCGGGACGAGATTCCTTTAAGGGGGAAGGATTGTAAAAGCCCGCTTTTCGGAAGAACAAAAACGCAAAAACGCAAACTTAAAATTTTTGGAAATGGACTTGGAAATCCAAACTCACATGAACCATATGAGGTAACCAATGTTCACTAAAAATAGGGACTTGTTAAAATTTCACATATGGAACATGTTTGCTAATATATTGGAACTTAAGGTGTAAAATCTATAATTTCCAAGTATTCACATTTTCAACGAAAAATTAAAAGAGAAAAGAAAACAAAATAGAGACAAAGAAAAAGGAATTATTCCAACCCTAAAATGGGACATTCACAAAAATTCAAATCTACGGATGTAAATTTTTCGATGACCTTCTAATATTCCAAATAGAGTCTTAGTAAATTTTCAAAATTTTTGAAGCACGTTTAATTAGAGTCGACTTCAAATTTAAACTTTGTACTTAATCTTGTCCAAATCAACTACAATTTTTTTTTGAGGTCCCTTATGGTTCAAAAAGGGTAACTTCAAAGTTTCTGGATTTTTGAACCTAATCTACTATTTATTTCCTTGAGTCAAGTATCACCACTTGAATTCAAATTCAAACTTGAGTAAAAATTCAACTTGCTCAGTTCTGATATCTGATTGCACCATAAAATTCTTCACATTTTATTTAGTCATTGGCCCAAAGTTGACTATTTTTGAAGCATGTTTGCGAGCCCTAATAGAAATTAGAAAGAGGAATGAGGGAGGTGGGTCCCACAAGTGGTCCCCACAGGTCAGGTCGGCACCTCCTTTCTCTTTCCTCCCCTGCCTCCACGCAGACGCATGCATGTGCTAAGGCGATGCAAATCGGCCCTTATCTTCGTACCGTGAACCCAAGACAAGCGAAAACCCATTCATTCTCTCCTATGCTCGCTCCAGCCCAGCCACGGCGATGGCCGCCCGCTCCTCCCGTTGGCCGCTGGTAGCACCACCCCACACCGGTCCCGCGTCCCCCCCTCACCGCCGTGCGGCTTCGGCTCCTCCCCAGCTCCTCCCTACCGTGCCAGCGTCCGCCGCGATGTCGCGCCTCCTCTTCCGGCCTGGTCGCCGTCCGCCTGCCTCGGCCGCACGCCGGTGCTGGTCACCTCCATCGCGTCGCGCCGGCCGCCTCCTCACCGGCGCCGCCCCTTGCCTCCTCGCCTGGCCGTGTTTCAGCTCCGCCCGGCGCGCTCCCCGCCACTCAGCGCCGTGCGCCGCTCGACCTGGTCGCTGGCTCACCCCGCGCGCCTCTGCGTCCCTCCCGGTCGCCAACCGCCTCTGCTCCGATGCCCAACACCAGCCGCCTGCCCATCCGTCCGCTCGCCTGGCCGCCGAGCCTGCTGGCTCGCCGTCCTCCCGTTCAATCGCCGCCATGCGCGCCTCCCCATCAGCCACATGCCCTGAACGCACGCATTCTTGCCGCGCCCGCTCGCTGTGCGCTGGCATCTGCTCTGTGTTGCTTCCCCGCCGTTGGCCCAGCTCCCTACGATGTCCGCCCTCGCCGTCGTCCAAGCCCACCATCCAAGCGCAGATGCCGACGCGCCCTGCGTCTCATGGCTGCCCCGCTATTTCCCTTGCACTGGTTCCTCTGTTGGCGTCCTTCTCGCGCTCGTGCTCAGCCTCGCGTCGCGTTGTCCTGCGTCTTGCCGCGCTGCACCATCAACGGCAACAGATGTCCACCACTGCTCGTGTCTCTCTTGTCCACGCTCCTTGCTGCTCCGCAGTGCTGGCCACACCTCAACGCTCGTGGCCACGGCTCCAGCTGCATCGTCCGCGAGCGTCTCTTCTTCCACCGGCACCCGTGGCACTTCGTCCGCGCGTCCTCTGGTGAGACTCCTTGCTGCCCACCGTGCCGTCCCTACTTGCGCTCATCGCCCTCGGCACGTCGTTGCGATGTTCCGCACCATGGCTATGTTATAGCAGCAATGCAAGTGATGTGTGGTACAGAGGATATGCAAGAACACGTCGTTGACACACCAGCATCGACAATTGATCTAAGGTTAGCTCTGATTTGTGCAAAGATTTGTCGGATCAGTGCTGCAACTAAAGAGTTCGATGAAATGTTTACGAGAGAAGAACTAACTTGTTGATGTTTAGAGCTGGTCTGTGATGCAGGGGTAGAATGATGTTGCAACCAACAAGCCTAAGTGCCAAGATGCTCTTTGAATGGTGATGAAGTGACGAAAATGAAGTACACACCCAAGATGTTTGGCGAAATGCCTACAAGGTGAGCCTTGCCCTGAAATGTCTTCCTTGACGTCATCAAAGTCCGTTCATGGTGACCTCTAATAGTACTCATGTGTCGTCAAGCCATACGTCCATTGATATCATTCCTATAGAAATCCCCAAGTTGACCTCCTTTATCATTTGTATTACGTTGGCCTGTCCGTGCGTGCTCGTGGTGCTCCACCATGAGCCCGTCGACGTCGTTGACCACATGACATCGTCGTGACGCTCTGAGCCGCCATCGTGATCTGGCATCGGGATGAAGGATGCTTGTGATGTGTGTGGTGCTGGAACACAAGCACGACTTGTCGGGCAATAGTTGTCAAGCCAAATTAGGTTTTAGTCGATGTGAGAGTGATCGAGTCCTAGGTGTAATCTAGATGCTCGATGAAATGCGTTCTATGTCAAAACAGGTGGGTCGGTGATCACCGATGACCTGGGGTAGAGGTATGCAAGAACGTTGCGACCAACAAGGAGAACTAGACCAAGGGGAACCTTGGATAAGCATTCCTTGGTTGTGTCGAGGATGTTCCCTAACCGATCACAGGATTGGTTAACTTGGTGTACCACTTCATCAACGGCAGGTTCGTCGAGTCGTTTATCAACAACAGAGTCGACATCACTAGCCTTAAGACTCACCAAGTGGTGTTCGGGATTCCGCCCACCACCATGGACAAGTCCGGGTCGATGTGAACGTCAATGAGATGATCTTCCCGAGAGGGCAAAGCACAACGTCGCAACATAGTAATGCCTTATGTTCGAGTTCCAAGAGTTCACCGAGCTCATTTGGACAATCTTGCAAAGGACACTGCATTAGTGTCACGTAAGAATTTGGACGATGCTTGTGAAGATAGTCGTAGCGACTGATTTACCTAAAGGTCCTTTGAACGTGTCTTGGTACTCATGCTCGGTTAACAGTGCTTGTAATGACTTCTTAAGTCCAAGCCATGTTGATCTCAATTAAGTCCCAAGTGTCGTTAGGATCCATCATGGTTCATTCTATGTCAGGACCATACGACATCACTGCTCACTTAACTAGGTTTACTCCTTTATGAGTTAAGTCAAGTTCATTGGTCGACTGCTAAATCCCGACCTTCGTCTTGTACACTCCACTCTTACTCAAGCTTTTGATGTCCCACCTTGATTTTTTGGGTCATCCTTACACTTCTCCGCCCAAAACTTCTTCAACATTCACAATTGTCAATCTGTCGTGGCATGGCTTGAAGTGTGGTATGCTAAGATGCAATGTAGCTTTATGTTGTACCTTTCAGTTCATACCGACACTACTATGTCCACCTTGACTCATCCTCTGGTTACACGCACAATAGAGGCATATCTGTCCTTCCTAGTCAAACTCCTCATTCTTAAAGTTTACACAACCCCGTGGAGTATATTATTAAATTACTTAATTACTTAATTACTTATATGGATATCATGTCGATAGGAACGTGATGATAGGTGGTCAACGAGAAGTTTCTCTTGGAGGAGAATGCCGAGGAGTTCCAACTTCAAGATTCCATGGCAGATTCCGAGATGAAGACCAAGCCCTAACAACTGACATTGTTATAGAGTCGCAAACAAGGCAAGCCCCGGTTTGCATTTAAGAGCCTTTCAGAGTTTTTCCAGTTTTATTCACTTACGTCTTCAGTTGATATTGTGCATTACGTATAAGGTGTTTAATACTCCACTTGCATGACCACAAATCCCAGGGTTTGGTTGGAACGGGTTACAGTTTGACCTGTAGTAACTGCTTTGCTAACGTATAGGAAATCTGGTAGAAGTCGAGTAGTTGCAATCTACTCGCGAGATAGGAATAACAGTTCACATGAGGGTGGAAGATTAAAAATGGCTTATGAAATGAATACGAGACCGGGCAGGGGGAATAGGAGTCAACGAGATGGAATCTCGAGTGCATAGCTCTGACTGTGTCGCTTGAGTGCATAACTTGAATTGTACCGGTTGAATAATGGTATATGGGCCCATTAAACTGATGTAACTCCAAAATGTAGTGTGGAGACTCCTCGGTTGTCCTTGAATGGAGATGTGAAGGCATAAAGGTGTAAATCTTCTAGCGGGCAACTTCGACGTGTCTGTGTAGGGGACCTTTTGCTTGGGATGAAGAGGTTTGTCGACATTGGGGTCTTGAATGAAAGGTGGCCACGTATGATGCGAGGAGGAGAGCACGTATGTGTCTCCCACGCGGGTGTGCGTGTCGTGCAGTTCGGGTGTGTCCTGATTGCAATCACCGTCCCTCGCGGTAATAGAGTACCACTTGTCCGTCACTATCGTGACATAGTAATTACTAAAGAAGTCAGGAAAATATGTTGTATTGAATTATAATTGCTTTGCAACTTTTTGTGGCTTAGAGATAGCACAATTAAAAGTTTACAGTTTCCAAATACTTATCCTGTCATAGCATTATGTGCTTTGGGCATGTCATATCATCGGCAAAGCGTTTCTTGTTTGATTGTGGAGTCTATGATGTGCCGTGCCTGAAGAATGTCATGTGCTACTTAAAACTTAATTATAAGGATCCATTTGTAGGCGAGTCTTTTATGCTATTCCTTACCTATGTTTAGTATTCACCCCTGCATATGTCTAGTGAGACGGGTTAGTCTTGCTGAGCCTTATGCTCACGTTTGTGGTTTAACGATTTTTGCAGGTATTAGGTTTATTTTTGCTATTCAGGTTGTACATGAGATCTTGAGGTATCGAGATAAATCTCATGTGAACCACGCCGCTGCTGAATGTTCTTCTTGTTGCTAGTGAGAAGTGTCCTAGGGCATGGACGTCTTCTCTCGTGCTTAGTTAGGTGAGATTATGATTATGTATTTTCCGCTGCGTGTGTACTTCTGTGATACACTCTTTTGTAAACTCTTCTTATTATGAAATGAAAACTTTATATGTTTTGGTATCCTTTTTGTGTGTGCTGTTAGGTGCTGCATCGCACGACACCACCCAATGAGATCCTCGGATGTGTGGACTCCGGTCCCCACAGACATGGTATCAGAGCTTCATTGGGAATAGCACGCTCGAAAAGAGCCTATTTTCGAAAACTCCGAAGTAGTCGAGTGAGGATTAGCTATATGCCCATTAAGGACTATTACTAGTATAAGTTATAAAGGTGGTGAACTAACTTGTTATATTATTTCTGTAACGACGCTCTGTCTTCAAGGTAAGAGTTAAGGTACTCCGCCGAGAGCGGATAAATCTCGGTAAACTCTGCATACGAGATATGGTATGTGAAATTTTCGTGGCTTAGCACGGAAAGTCAATATGAGTCTATGAAACTTTCCATGTTTCTGAGAACATATGACACGCGGTACCCCAGCATGACACAAAATTAGTGGGAGCCCCCGTCGGGTGGTGTATAACCCGATAGTATGCATCTCTAGAACTATTCATGTTCTATGGGATCATGCGAAACACGTATGCCCGAGCGTGTATAAGCCGGTTCGTGTGGGAGTCTTTGCTGTACAGACGTAGTACAGCCATGTACCTCGAGACATGACTTCGCTCGAGGGCGACTCACACTAGAGTCGTATGCATTTACTATTGATGATATATATTATTGTAACTGCCTGTCCTGTTTCCCCGTGCCGCCCTTGAGGAGTGAAGGTGTGAAAGGGGATTGTTTGTCTTCTGCAGGTACACTAACTCCGGTAGCGACCCATGTAGAATACGTTTGCGAGTGATCGATAATAGAACCACCTATAGACGTATCCGGATAGACCAGGTTAGACTTTTCTTTTGGTAAGACATGTAGTACCGTCAGTATCACATTTGATACTTTGACCATCCCCCACGAAAGAAATGGCTTCATATTCATATTAAGTCCAAGTATCAGTTGCTGGTATCTTATAGACAATAGAAAATGTTTCTCTTCAAGAGTAGGTGAACCAAAGTTCTTTGTTCCTGGCGAGAGTTTATCTCGACTTCGCCGGAGTAAGACTTTGGTTAAGCATGAAGATCTATAGTGATATGCTATGGATAAGAAGGTCGTCAAGTCTCTTTTAAGACTCCATTTAGTTCCAAAGAAAATGATTAGTTGTGAATCAAGTTCTAGCCATCGGACTTGAGTTTTGAGCTAAGTTTCAAAATTTGAGTTTGTTCCTAAATTCTTGTGTTTCAAAGCCGGTGAGTTCTATTTTCAAACATAATTGACCTAACTTTGAAATTCCATATCTCTTCAACCTGGATGGATATGAATGCAATTGAATACTTTTTGGAAATCTTTTGAAGTCTTCTATAAGTTTTCTATTGACCCCAAGCCAAAAGACCATTGTAAGATGGTGAAAATTCTCTCCAACTAACTCAGCTGCTATTCTGAAATGGTGTAAAACAGCATCTGAATTTTTGCCATAACTCTTGGTAGAAAGCTCTTCTATTCCATTATGATACATTTATGGAAAGGGGAAGAGCTGTTCTACAACTTTGTTATTCAATGTTACCTCAAATTCAGTTTAAAACTAATTAGAAACTGGAGTTGAAGATTGTATATGTATATAGGTGCTATCTGAAACAGTTAAAAAAAATTCTGAACTTTGAACAGCCATAACTCTTAAACTAGAAATGCAACCTAGGCATATTTATACATGCCTGGAAAGCTTAAAGAGTCCTCTATCAACTTCCTATTCGACACGAAGGCTAAAACTAGCAATAACCAAGTCTAAATCAAAATATCATTTAAGGTGTCGAAACAGTCCAGAATATGGACCGCGATATATTCAGTTACTTTTCAGATCATAATTTCTAGTAGACTCATCGATTGGCTTCGGGATTTACATTTATGGAATCCTGAAAATGTATGCAACCAGTTTGATATGTGTTATTTTTGCAAATGTTGATATCTGTATATCTGAAAATTGTGGACAAAATCAGCCTTAAACAAAGGAGGTGCTGTCCAAATTTTCAGAAAAACTGTCAACTCGCAAATGCCATAACTTCTCAACCAGAAGTGATACGAGGGCAAGTAAGTACTCCTTAGAAATTTTTGGAAGTCCACTACAAGTTCTATATTCAGCTCAAGACCAAAATCTTTTCTTAAGTGGGTGAAATTTTGGAAATCGCAGAAACTGTACGGGACTACAGAAAACTGGACAGCACTCTGAACTTTTCTGAATGTGACCCATAACTAGCAGATTTTGCATCCAATGGTGTCGTGCGAGTAACCGTTGGACAGGTTAGTGAGTCAACTACAATTTTTGTAATTGACTCCAGACCTGAATCTGTCGTCTACGTTTTCCAAATCGAGTTGGAATGCAGAGTGGTCAATCTGAACTGAATTCAAATTCTGAATGCTGAAATTTTACCCAACTTCAAATATTCATATCATTTAAACCAGGACAGATACGAAGACAAGTAAGTACATTCTGGAAAGCTGATTACATTGGCTACAACTTTGTAGATAATAATATTTACAGACTTCCATCAGACCAGACTGAAAACTTTAGATTAAAACTGCTACTTTTTAAGCAGGTTCTGCTGAAAGTGCAGAAAATTCTGCTGATTTAAAATAGCATAACATGCAAACCAAAGATGATCTAGAGGCAAAACAATACTTTTTGGAAAGCTATTGAACTTTACTTTAACTTTGATATTCACCTCAAGATCTGATTTGGCCATTAACTGGATCAAAATCGAGTTTGCGTCCAGACTGGTCATTTGTCACCATTGTCTGGCCAGTTTGAACTTTTTGGTTTTTGTTAGGCATTCGGTTCTCGATTTTAACACGAGGAGTGTCATAACCAACCAAGAGTTAGGACTCAACTAATTACCAAGTTTAATGGAGTGTTAAACTCATTCGAAGCCTTTTCCCTTGAATAGACATACTAGTGTCTGATTTATGTGACTTGCCACATCACACCTTGTGATGTTGAACGCAGGTCGCAATTACTCAAGTTGCATCTCGTCTTCCCATGAGGATTGTTTGAAGTATGCTTCGACATCCTGGTTCGAAACATAAAGGGGGAAGGTGAGCACTTAAATAATAGTGGTGTTCAACCATCAACCTTGGTTACAATGAGTCGTGTCAACAGGAAGACGATCAATTAAGATTACATCTTCAAGAGGATCTAACATCCACCACCTGATTGAGTTACTCTAAGAAGGGTGTGACTTCAACTCCACTAAAGTGATAGAGAAGGATATCAGTTCCTTCTGACTGATTGAAGCGAAGGTTAAGAAAGCATCACTAGAGACATATAGTTAGTTGTTTTTCTTCTGATGAAGATACTCATCAAGTCAGCTGGTAACTCTAAGACCTAGTTAAGGATACAATCAAGTGGAGTAGTACATGAACAAGCTTTCGAAAGGTCAAGGTAACGTGGTATATTTTCCACATTCCTTGTCAATCGTTCTGTTATGAATTCTTTAACTGTGGTCGAGTCATGAAAGGAACGCTACTCATTGAGTGTCTTTCACGACCACGGTATCCAATCCTTGTAAAACATCAGACAATACTTGAGTTTTGTGGGTGTGGTTCATTTAGTCTTGCTCAAACTATAAAAGCTACTGCACCATACATATGCATCATTTGCACCATACATATGCACCATTTGCACCATACATATGCACCATTTGCACCATACCATGTGCATATTCATTACACCATACAACATATGATGCATCATGAAGCATCATTACCAATGTAACACCAATATTAGAATGCATGGTAATACTAAAACTTAGAGCAAGATTGTGTACCCCATTCCAACTATTCTAAGGTGTCTAATGACTACGATCATTTCACCATATTCATTTGACTTCTTACATTGTTGATCTTCTTTCTATTGAGTGATACCTGGGCAACCGATCACTCAACCTCTCTTGCAACTAAATAAACACTTGAACTTCCATCCTTGACTTGTTTAGGTTCAAGTACCTTGATTGTTGCAACTATACTGTTCGTCATCGAATGGTCATCAGTTTGATGATCAACCTTACAAAATCCATGAAATCTCCTTACTCACGAGGATACTGTTCGATTGTCAACCTCGTGAAACTTTTTGGGTCCATCTAAGATCTTGCGGTATTATATGGTAACCTTGCTACACTAATTACCTTGTAGTTACCATATGATTGAGTTCTTTGTTGTGTTGAAACATATGAGAATACCGAATCCTTAAATCCTCGTTTGCTGTAGTAACTGCTTTGCTAACGTATAGGAAATCTGGTAGAAGTCGAGTAGTTGCAATCTACTCGTGAGATAGGAATAACAGTTCACATGAGGGTGGAAGATTAAAAATGGCTTATGAAATGAATACGAGACCGAGCAGGGGGAATAGGAGTCGACGAGATGGAATCTCGGGCGCATAGCCCTGCCTGTGTCGCTTGAGGACCGTGCCGTATGCGGCACCGTTGGGCAAGCTTGAATTGTACCGGTTGCATAATGGTATATGGGCCCATTAAACTGATGTAACTCCAGACTGTAGTGTGGAGACTCCTCGGTTGTCCTTGAATGGAGATGCGAAGGCATAAAGGTGTAAATCTTCTAGCGGGCAACTTCGACATGTCCGTGTAGGAGACCTTTTGCTCGGGATGAAGAGGTTTGTCGACATTGGGGTCTTGGGTGAAAGGTGGCCACATATGATGCGGGGAGGAGAGCACGTATGTGTCTCCCACGTGGGTGTGCATGTCGTGCAGTCCGGGTGTGTCCTGATTGCAATCACCGTCCCTCGTGGTAATAGAGTACCACTTGTCCGTCGCTGTCATGACGTAGTAATTACTAAAGAAGCCAGAAAAATATGTTGTATTGAATTATAATTGCTTTGCAACCTTGTGTGGCTTAGAGATAGCACAATTAAAAGTTTACAGTTTCCAAATAATTATCCTGTAATAGCATTATGTGCTTTGGGCATGTATCATCGACAAAATGTTTCTTGTTTGATTGTGGAGTCTATGATGTGCCGTGCTTGAAGAATGTCATGTGCTACTTAAAACTTAATTATAAGGATCCATTTGTAGGTGAGTCTTTTATGCTATTCCTTACCTATATTTAGTATTCACCCCTGCATATGTCTAGTGAGACGGGTTAGTCTTGCTGAGCCTTATGCTCACGTTTGCGCTTTAACGATTTTTGCATGTATTAGGTTTATTTCTGCTGTTCAGGTTGTACATGAGATCTCGAGGTATCGAGATAAATCTCATGTGAACCACGCCGCTGCTAAAAGTTCTTCTTGTTGCTAGTGAGAAGCGTCCTAGGGCACGGACGTCTTCTCTCCTGCTTAGTTAGGTGAGATTATGAGTATCTATTTTCTGCTGCGTGTGTACTTCTGTGGTACACTCTTTTGTAAACTCTTCTTATTATGAAATGAAGACTTTATATGTTTTGGTATCCTTTTCGTGTGTGCTGTTAAGTGCCGCATCACACGGCACCACCCAATGAGATCCTCGAATGTGTGGACTCCGGTCCCCACATTTATGGGCTTCGCCTTGTCCATCCCAAACTTCTTGAGTATGTCTTGAGTGTACTTAGTTTGGCTTATGAACGTCCCTTCCTTTTGTTGCCTCACTTGGAATCCCAAGAAGTACTTTAGCTCTCCCATCATAGACATCTCAAACCTATCTGTCATAATTTTACTGAACTGCTCAAAAAAGATTTGTTAGTTGAACCAAAGATTATATCATCAACGTAGATTTGAAAAACAAAGAGATCATCATCAATGTTCTTTGTAAACAACGTATAATCTACTTTACCAATCTTAAAGCCATTTTCAATTAAGAAATCTCTGAGACACTCCTACCAAGCTCTAGGAGCTTGTTTGAGGACGTAGAGAGCCTTACGCAATTTAAATACGTGGTCGGGGAACTCTTCATCTTCAAACCCGGGGAGTTGCTCCACATACACCTCCTCCTTGATTGGTCCGTTGAGGAAGTCGCTTTTCACATCCATTTGATAGAGCTTGAAATCATGGTGAGTAGCATATGCAAGTAATATTCTAATGGACTCAAGTCTAGCTACAGGAGCAAAGGTTTCATCGAAATCCAAACCTCTGACTTGTGAATACCCTTTGGCCACAAGTCGTGCCTTGTTCCTCGTCACCACCCCGTGTTCGTCTTTTTTGTTGCGGAAGACCCATTTGGTGCTGACGACGTTGTATTTGGGTCTTTCGACTAGTTCCCACACCTCTTTCCTTTTGAAATTGTTGAGTTCTTCTTGCATGGCCACTACCCAATCCGGATCCTTCAATGCATCCTCAACCCTGCGTGGTTCCAAAAAGGACACAAACGAGTAATGTTCACAAAAATTAGCTATGCGAGATCTAGTAGTTACTCCCTTTTGGATGTCACCGATGATGTTGTCGATTGGGTGATCCCTTTGGATGCATTGGTGTAATCTTGGGTGTGGTACTTGCTGTCTTGAACCTTCATCATCATCTTCTTCTCCCCCTAAATGGTTGCTCTCATTGACTTCTTGATCATTTTCTCTTTCTTGAGGTTGATCTTGCATGGAAGCTCCCCCTTGATCAATGGTCTCCTCTTGTGGTTCATTTTCCTCATGCATATGTAGAGGTGGCTCTTGTGATCGAACTTCGCCTAACACCATTCTTCTCAATGCTTGACAAGGAGCTTCTTCTTTGTCTATCACACATGGATCAACTTGCTCCTTTTGGGAGCCATTAGTTTCATCGAACACTATGTCACGTGCTACTTCAACAAGTCCGAAGGTCTTGTTGTAGACACGATAGGCGTAAGTGTTTGAATCATAACCAAGCAAGAAACCTTCATTGGACATCGAAGCGAATTTTAAAGTCCTAGGCTTCTTGTTCAAAATATAACATTTGGAACCGCAAACTCGAAAATATGAAATATTAGGCCTGTTACCTGTGAGTAGCTCATAGGATGTCTTATTGAGTAGTCGATGAAGATAAAGTCGATTTATGGTGTGTCAAGCGGTGTTGACCGCTTCTGCCCAAAATTGATCCGAGGTCTTGTACTCATCAAGCATTGTTCTCGCCATCTCTATGAGTGTTTAGTTCCTTCTTTCGGCAACTCCATTTTGTTGAGGGGAGTACGGAGCTGAAAGCTCATGCTTTATGCCTTCTTCATCTAGGTACTCCACTTGTGTGTTCTTTAACTCCATGCCATTGTCGCTTCAAATGTTCTTGATTGTCAATGAGAATTCATTTTGAGCTCGCTTGAAGAACTTCTTGAGTATTCCTTGTGTTTCTGGCTTATCATGTAAAAAGAAAACCCAAGTGAAGCAAGAAAAATCATCGACAACTACTAAACCATATTTGTTATCACCGATGCTTATGTAGGTGATTGGACTGAATAAGTCCATGTGAAGTAGCTCGAGTGGTCTTGTTGTAGTCATGACGTTCTTTGCGGGATGAGGTGCTCCAACATGCTTCCCAGCTTGGCACGCGCTACAGGGCATGTCTTTCTCAAAAACAACATCCTTCAAACCTTTGATGTGATCGCCCTTGAGGAGTTTTTGAAGATTCCTCGTACCAACATGCGCTAGCCGTCTATGCCACAGCCAACCCATGTTGGTCTTTGCAATCAAGCATGTGTCAAGTTCGGCTTTATCCTTGTTGAAGTCAACAAGATAAAGCTTTCCCTTCAACATACCCTTGAGTGCAATGGAACCATCACTCCACCTAGAGACGGTCACACCCTTGTGAGTGAACAAGCAATTATAACCTTTGTCACATGATTGAGATATGGACAGCAGGTTATAATCTAAGGAATCAACATGTAATACATGAAAAAGAGTGTGTCGTGGTGATATGGCAATTTTACCGGTACCGAGCACCTTTCCTTGACTATTGTCTTCAAAATAGATGCCCTCGCTTATTTCCTCATTTGCTTCATATTCAATGAACATCCTTCTTTCTCCGGTCATATGGTTGGTGCAGCCACTGTCTAGAACCCATTTGGATCCACCAGAGGAGTAGGCCTGCAAAAACAAATTATGTCTTTGTTTTAGGTACCCAAGCTTGATTGGGTCCTTTTAGGTTAGTCACAAGGGATTTGGGCACCCACACATGAGACTTGGTGTTCTCATGGCGTGGCCCAACATAATGAGCATAAACTTTTCCATAATTACTTCACATTAAGACATAAGATGCATTGAAAGTTCTAAATAGCAATTGTTGTTGTTTATACACAGGACTAGTATGGGAGACCAGACTTGTCCGGAGGATCGGACTTGTCCGGATCGCGACCGGACTAGTCCGGTGATCATGCGTGTTGTGTTCATTGATTTTGGATTTTTCAAGATTGAGAGAGTCTTCTCTTTACAAAGACATTGTTATCCTTGTTATTCTTATGGCTTTTAGCTTGTTGCTTTTCACCATAAGAGTAACCAATGCCATATTTGACATTTGGAGGTCTTGTGACCAAGTATGCACTACATGCATATTTGATCTTCTCCTTGTCAAATATGCCATTTTGTGCAGGATGCTTGCCCTTGATGGAGGTTGACTTGTCTTTCAAATTTTTGTCAACTTTACCACATGTACAAGTAGAAGCAACTTCAGTTTTAATGTGTTGAGAAGGTGAGCTTGAAGAGGATGAAGGGTCACCTTGCTTGAGTGACTCAACACGCACCTCATGGATCTTGTTAACCTTGATTAGGTTAGCAAGTTTTTCATTGATTGCAGCATTTGAATCGCTTAACGCCAAGCAAATTTCCTTGCTTGAAGCTAATTCAAGCTCTAGTGACTTGCTTCGCTCCTTTTCAAGTTCTAGAAGCTTGTCAAGTTCGACATATTCCTCGTTTTGGGAGATAATCATGTCTTCTTGACGATGTATCAATCTCTCCTTCTCAACAAGTTGATCAAGTAAAAATTTCATTTTTGTGGCAGTTTTCTTATCTAGTCCAATGAGCATGTCTTCATTATCGCTAGCAATTTCACTATCACTATAATAAGAATGTACAGAAGAGGGTTTTGTCATTACCTTGCGTTTACCTTCCTTTGCCATGAGGCAAAGTGCCGTTTCCCTTCCATGCGCCGAGTGTAGGGAAGAGAGTGGACTTCTTGGATCTCTTCTCGATGGTAATGCTATCCATCTCTTCTTCTTCTTCCGATGAGGACTGTGACACCCGGTTCCGAAAATGAACCAAGTGAACCCATATGTGTGCCCAGAACGTTCAACACACATACACGAGTGCATCACAAAAGAGTATACAGAAAATTACCACAAGACAAGATTTATTAACCAAATTTTATTACACAACATATTATCCTCGAGTACAAACTCTAATGAATATTAATGACAAGTTCAACTAATGCTGCAGAAATAAACCAAATAAGCAAACTAAACAGCTAGGCAGCATAAGCGATAGGGTATAGCGCAGCTCCAATCAACACCACAGGCAAGCTGACGGTAGACACGGCAAAGAACTCCGCATTATCACCATTAAACTCCCAATCCTGACCTGCAACTGTTGGGGTAATTGCAATAGTGAGTACATGTCGTACTCATCAAGTGTGGAAAGTATGACATGTGGCTGATTCAAATGACGACAATAATAATGGTTGAGTGCTAAAAAGTACATTAAAACATTGGAAAAGAAATATATTATATTTATGTGAATAAACCCATCATAAACCATGTAGTAATCATAATAACAGTCCACAATTCATGTCCATCATCCATAATACCAGATTTCACCACTAGCATTAATCATGTCCAATACCAGAAATTAATCCATAACCATCCATAACCATAATACCAACCATAACCATCCCAAATACCATCCCAATACCGATTTCCCTCTAATCATGAAAGTTGTCCAGGTGTTCATAACCGGGAGCACGGCTATCATGATAGTTTTAGACACACTCTGCAGAGGTTGTACTGCTTTACCCACATGTTTGTGTTTTCATCACCTTTCTGTGACTAAGAACCTCCCTTATGCCCATGACCCGTCGGTCACATTACACACTTCCGTTGGTGTGTGGCCAAGAGATCACAAAATAGCTTTTACAAAGGGATTACTAGCCTATTTAGACCCCACTAAGGTTACACCGGTGGCGATGCCTCCAACTGAGCACATCTTCAACCAAGGGCCCCCTCTTGAGCCATTCGGATCCCAGGGTAGTCCCACCAATCATCAAAAAACCCCATCCGACTACCCCTTCCCCGAGCATCCTTAATGGTCCAAATAGCACTGGCAAAGCCCTAATTAATCAGCTACGCCGCACCCATACTTGGCTTCGTGGTGGCGCTGTAGTCCTAGCTTATTCTCGCATGAACCGGTCCTTAGATCTAAAGCAAGCAAACCACCATGACATCAAACCCATCCACATACCAGGCTTGCTTAGATCACCCATTACCATATCATATTATCCAGTTCATGTTAATCATAGTCTCATAAATACATCATTAATGTGTAGTATTGTTTTCCCATCCCAATTAATTAAGCGAAGCAAAAAGGTAAAAAGCCCTTTGCCGACTCTCTACCATATATTCCATGTGACAAGGGTGGTTAAACAAAGCTAGTAAACTTCCTATCATAAGATTCCCATCAAATTGACACAAGCATGCAATTTGCAAACCAAAACATTTACTTTAAAAACAGGATCAATATGCTTCTATAAGACCTATGTGTGCTGAATACATTGGCTTGTAGTGAATACACTTGGCTTTGATGATAAAAGTTTTGAATATCACCAAAACACCTTTTTATCAAGATCCGACTCTAGCTCCAAGCTATAGCAAGGTCCGACCATAGGTCCGACTTGTTTTGGGTAGCTCCGGCTACGTTAAATGCTTGGTCTGACTTCTTGGTAAGGTCCGACTAGCTTTGGTTAGCTCCGGTGAGCTTTATCTTTAGCTCCGGTATGTCCTTGATAGCTCCGACATATTTTTGACTGCTCCGCCGTATTTTTGCTAAGCTCCGAAGTTGATTTTTCTAGCTCTAGCTTTTGGGATTACTAGTTTCGACTAGTTCTGGTTAGCTCCGACGCTAAGTTCTGCTAGTTTTGTAAGCTCCGGCGGGAGCTTGGTTGTACTAGTTTTGGTAAGCTCCGGTGCTAGGTTCTACTAGCTTTTGTTAGCTCCAACTCAAGGTCCGGGTTGCTCTGGCAAGGTCCAGAACTTGACCGTAGTGCTTCTGCTTTTCATTTGCAATGTTTCGTACTTGCTTTACATTGTTGGAAAGATTTCTTAGTATTTATTTGCTAAGTTTTTGGTGCGTATTGGTTGATATGGATGATATCGTGTTACTGTGGTTTTGCAACATGCTTATGTGAGGTTCTCACGTAGGGTGTTGTGTTCGGAACTAACTTGAGTCAAGTCGAGGACTTGGGCTCGTATGGATTGGTTGTTTATTCATGTGCAAGTGTTGCTTGAGTTCAAGTCATGGCTGGTGACGGGATCCATTGGACTAGTCTCGGGGAGGAGATGAGGTTCCAACAACCAAGTTCGGGAGGAACTGTGGTTGAGCTGATCTGGAGGTCGCGCAGGATGATCGAATCAAGGGCAGTGCATATGAAGGTTACTGGACGTTGAAGGAAGGTGTTCGCACGTATGCATGTGGTGCATGACGTGGCAACATGGTTCCGAAGATGGTATAAGGAAGGGAAGATCTGCTTGGAAGGATGGGATCGTATCGGTTGATGACTTTGGCTGCGGCGAAGTCGGTTATGGCTCGGTATGGAAAGATTCGAGTTGGTTATGTTAGGATTTCGTGTGTGTCACGAATTTGAGTTGTTTAGGAATGTGAGATACGTTCCTAAGATGTTTGGAAGTCTTAAGATTGCGAAGAATCTTGAGCAGTTATGGAAAGTTACGATTCGTGATCTGAGTAGGATTGGAGTCCTAGTTGATATTGGGTTGGCCTAAGGGCTGGTTATATAAGCAAGGGAGCCCAGAGCTCGTGGTGCACGACTTTGGGGCTGTTCCTCTTGTGTTCTATTGAATAAAATTCGTAGTTTGAAGGAACTTTTGTGCCTTGTTCGTCCGACTTGTTCCAGACAAGTTTTACTCGTCAAGTTTCTGGACAGCACTACCTTTCGTCGGTGGTTTTATCATAACTCGAGTTTTACAGATCCAATTGACGTGATTCTTTTTGGGTTGTCTTCACAACTTGATTGTCTATCATATGTCAAAATTTCACGGTCATTGGATTTGTGGTCTATGATCTACAGGAGTTTCTTTGCAGCATTCCAGAACTGTTTTTTCTCGGGTAGGATAGATTGACCATTGTTTGATTTTTCGATCATAACTTGAGTTTTTCTCGACGGATTTGAGTGATTCTTTTTGTGTTGTCTTCGTGACTTGATTCTCTCTGATATCTATCACTTTTGTCATGGTGAAACACGTTTATATTAGTCTCACATACGATTTCTTTAATAGATCGTTTTTCTGCCGAAAGGGTTTGGGGTTTAATTGTTTCCGCTGCGTAAGATTTTAAATCTACCATTCACCCCCCTCTGGTAGCTTTTCACGTGCTCTTCGATCCTACAATTGGTATCAGAGCCACGGTGCTCTAATATTTTTGATTTGTACATGTTTTTGACTAATCATCATGGAGAAGTACTCTGCCAAACCTTGTGTGTTCGCTGGTATTGATTTTCAGGTTTGGAAGCCACGCATGGAGGCTTTCATCCAGGCACAAGGCTTTGCAATATGGGAGAACGTATACAAGCCTTACGAAGTGCCATCAAAAGATCAAGTTACAGCTACAAATCTGAGAGATATCGACAACAACAACAAGGCTCGAAACTTGATCATACAAGGATTAACACAAAGCGACTTCGACCGTGTTGCACACCTCCGATCTGCATACGATGTGTGGAAAGCACTTTGTGACTACCACGAAGGATCCAACACGATCAAGGAGGTAAGGCAAGACATGTTCAAGAAAGAATACATGAGCTTCAAGATGCAACCCGGTGAGTCAATTGATGATCTCTTTGCTCGCTTTAACAAAATTCTCAGCAACTTGCATAGCGTCAATGTTAATTATTCAGATGCTGAAAATGCTAGGCAATTGTTAAGTGCATTAGACATGTAAATTTGGGAGATGAAAGTCACATCTATTCGTGAATCTACTGTCATGAGTTCTCTTACATTAGATGTACTCTATTCTATACTAAAAACTCATGCAATTGACATCCTAGCACGTAAGAACCCAAATAAGTCTATTGCATTTGTTTCACAACGTGATATGTCTAGCTCTGGCCAATGATCATCCTGCAATACTCTTGCTTTGTTGTCCTCACTAACCTTGGAGCAGATCGAAGAATTTCCAGAAGAGGAGTTGGCACTCATCTCTACTAGATTCTCAAAAGCATTGCAAAATGTGAGAACTAGAAGGAGAGGAAGCTCCGGACCTCAACGCTGTTTTGAATGTGGTAAAACAGAACACTTTCGTACAGAATGCCCTAACCTTTCAGGTCCGACCACCCGGGAAGAAAAACAAAGCAAGGTTCGGACCTCCTCTAGAAATTCCAACAAGAAGAAGAAAGGTACCATAGGACGCAAGATGATCAACAGTTTCATCACTGCACTTCAAGAGTTCAGTTCAAGCGACGTGGACATTGGAAGTGATGAAGATGAAGATGATTTGGCAAACTTGTGCTTCATGGCGGGCAAGTCAGGATCAAATATGGAGGAGGCAGAACACAACAGCGACAATGAAGAGGTACGTCCTACTTGCGAAGAAATGTGTGATGCTATTTCTCGTGCCACTATTATTGTTAAGAAAAAGGACAAAAAGCTTAGGGATAGTGCTGCTAAAATTGAATCACTAGAATCTGAAATCAACCGTTTAAAAACTTTGATTTCTAGTGATGATGCATGTTCCTCATGTGATTTAATATATGAACAATTGTCCTCATTAAGAAGTGCGCACACCTCCACACTTGATAAACTTGAGTTAGAAATTGAAAAGAACAAAGAGCCTGCTGCACTTAATGATAAAAACTTGAAAGATGCTAGCTGTTCTACAATTGGTTTGCATTGTTCTACTTGTGATGATCTTGATAAGAAACTACAGGATACTATGAATGGAATTTCTATATTGAACAATGCTTTACGTTCTCATGAAGTTAAATTTTGTTCAAATTGCAAACTAAAAGGAAAAACTTCTTGTGAAAATTGCCTTGATCTGTCCAATAAACTTGATGACATGCATAGGACATTAGATCGGTTTTGTAAAGGGAATAAGAACCTAAACTTACTGCTAAATTCTTCCAAGTCTTGCAATAATAAAACTGGTTTAGGTTTTGATTCTCATGCTCATGCTAAGGCACATCCACCTAAAATTGTAAATTCATTAGGAAGTGGTTTGATTCAAACAGTTCCTAAACAAAAAGTAGTGGTTTTCAAATCTGCAGGAGTGTTGCCTCATTCGGTTATAAATAAAAATATTGCTTACTTATCTAGACATGAACACAATGTTAAATTTCATTGTACCTTCTGTGGTAGAGATGGTCATGTCATAGATTTTTGTTATAGACTAGCTAAACAACAGAAAAGGGAAAGAATGGTTGCTAGATCTCATAACTTTCATGCAAAATTTGATGCACACATTGAACCGAATGTACATCCTGCTGTTTTGAGTCAAAAACATTCAAACTTTACCTCCGGACCTTCTGTTTTTGCCTCCAGAGCTACTGATTTTTGTGCTACACAAGTAACACCTTATAGGTCAGTAGTTAAGAATAAAAAATCTCAAACTTTGACTCATAAACCTGCTGTTTTGTCTCAGCTTTCGCATGTTTTTCCTACTGCACGTCGCGTGACTCAGTACTGGATTCCTAAATGCCTTTCGACTAACCCCAGTATTGAGTCATCGACGTATTGTGCTTCTATGTAGGTTACACATTTGAGGAAGGAGAACATTTGGATTGTGGATTCAGGTTGCTCACGCCACATGACCGGTAACAAAGATTGGTTCTCCTCCCTCTCTTTTGTGTCACGTGTAGAGAATGTTACTTTTGCCGATAATTCTTCAACTCCTATAATTGCTAAGGGTTCAGTTAGAGTAAATGATCACTACACTTTGAAGGATGTGGCACTTGTCAAAAATTTGAAATACAACTTGCTTTCTGTTGCACAATTGCTAGATGAAAATCTAGAAATTATTTTCAATAAAAACTGCTGCAAAGTTGTAGGTTCAAAAAGTGAGCTTATTTTTAACATGTCTCGGTTTGGAAGAGTTTTTAAAGCTGATTTTGATATGTCTTCCTCTAAGCATAGGTGTCTAGTTGCTAATGATTCAAAGGACTTATATTTTTGGCATCGTAGACTTGGTCACGTAGGCTTTGATCACCTAACGCGTGTTAGTGCTCTTGATCGCATACGTGGGCTGCCTAAGCTTAAAGGGGACAAAGATATTGTGTGCTCTTCTTGTAGACATGCTAAGATGGTTGCAGGTTCACATACTCCTCTCACAATAATCATGACAACTGAACCATGTCAACTTTTGCATCTTGACACCGTAGGACCTTCACGTGTTCAATCCTTCGGAGGTAAATGGTATGTTCTTGTTATCGTTGATGATTATTCTAGATACTCTTGGGTTTACTTTATGGCGTCTAAGAATGAAGTTTTTAGTCACTTTAGAACTTTATTTCTTAGATTATCAATTGATCACCCAGGATCATTAAAAGCAATTAGAAGTGATAATGGAACTGAATTTAAAAATCAATCTTTTGATCACTTTTGTGCTGAAAATAGAATAGATCATCAATTCTCTTCACCATATGTACCTCAACAAAACGGTGTTGTAGAAAGAAAGAACAAAACCTTAGTTGAGATGGCTAGGACTATGCTTGATGAATATCAAACTCCTAGGAAATTTTGGGCTGATGCGTTAGCAACGCTTGTTATGTCTCAAATCGAGTTTTCTTGCATGCTAAGCTAGGTAAAACACAATATGAACTCCGGTTTGGACATAGGCCTAGTGTTACACACTTTCGGGTCTTTGGTTGCAAATGCTTTGTTAAGAAACATGGTAATCTTGATAAATTTGAACCTAGATCCATTGATGGCATGTTTCTTGGTTATCCATCTCATACTAGAGGCTACCGTGTGCTTTTACTTGACACTAACAAAATTGTGGAGACTTGTGAAGTGTCTTTTGATGAAGCTAGCCCAGGTACTAGCTCCGGTGTTGCAGGACCAGATCCGTATCCTTAGGGGGAGGGTATTTTTGAAGATGAAGAAGAGCCGGTGGTATTGCCTGGTAGTTCCGAAGTTGACACGTGTCCAGCTCCGGACATTGAACAAACTCCGGCTATCACCTATGCTGGTCCTGATCGTCCACAAGTCACAAGCTCATCAATCTACGATGAACCTAATGAAGAAGAAGCTTGTGAGACATCTGTTCCCCTACGTTTTTACAAAGATCATCCCCCACAACAGATGATTGGAAGCTTGCACGAACGAGTCACACGGTCCAGGTTTTGCGATCCAAACTCTCATGCTCATTCTGCTTTTGTTGCTTCTTTTGAACCCAAAGATATATCACACGCACTCACAAATGAATCTTGGATTATTGCCATGCAAGAAAAGTTAGAAAATTTTGAAAGAAATAATGTTTGGAAACTTGTACCTCCACCTCAAGGTCACACTTAAATTGGAACTAAATGGGTATTTAAAAATAAACAAATTGAGGATGGGGTTGTGGTTAGGAATAAGGCTAGGTTGGTTGCTCAAGGTTTCACTCAAGTTGAAGGTCAAGATTTTGATGAAACTTTTGCTCCTGTCGCTAGATTAGAAGCCATAAGAATTTTGTTAGCTTTTGCAGCATCTAAAGGTTTTAAGCTATATCAAATGGATGTTAAAAGTGCTTTTCTTAATGGCTACATATATGAGGAGGTTTATGTCAAACAACCACCGGGTTTTGAAAATCCAGATTTTCCTAATCATGTTTACAAACTGTCCAAAGCCTTATACGGTCTCAAACAAGCCCCTAGAGCATGGTATGATAGGCTAAAAACATTCTTACTTGAAAAGGGGTTTACCATGGGCAAGGTTGATAAAACTCTTTTTGTGCTTAAACATGGCAATGACTCATTATTCGTTCAAGTGTATGTGGATGATATTATCTTTGGTTGTGCTTCTCGTGATCTTGTGTCTAAGTTTTCAGCAATGATGAGTTCCGAATTTGAAATGAGTATGATGGGTGAACTCACTTTCTTTTTTGGGGCTGCAAATCAAGCAAACCAAGGAGGGTACCTTTGTGCATCAAACGAAGTATACCAAAGACCTCCTAAGGCGCTTCAACATGGAAAAAAGCAAGCCTCTTCGGACACCAATGGGAATAGCAACAACACTTGAACTTGATGAAGATGGTGAACCCATGGATCAAAAGGAATATAGAAGCATGATTGGATCACTTTTGTACCTTACGGCATCAAGACCGGACATACAATTCAGCGTATGTCTTTGTGCACGGTTTCAAGCCTCCCCACGTGTTTCACATCGTCAAGCCGTCAAAAGGATTCTCAAATACATACATGGAACTCAAGAATTTGGCATTTGTCTTCCTTCTTCCTCAACCGTTACTTTGAAAGCTTTTTCGGATGCTGATGTTGGGGATTGTAGGATTGATATGAAAAGTACTTCTGGTGCTTGTCATTTTCTTTGTAATTCTCTTGTTGCTTGGTCCTCTAGAAAACAAAATTCAGTTGCACAATCCACAACCGAATCTGAATATGTAGCTGCTGCTAGTGCTTGCTCACAAATTCTTTGGATTGTTCAAACACTTAAGGACTATGGGGTTGATCTAGATAGTGTTCCACTATTCTGTGATAACACTAGTGCCATTTGCATTGCTAAAAACCCCGTGCAACATTCTAGAACTAAGCACATTGACATTAGGTATCACTTTCTCCGAGATAATGTTGAAAAAGGAAATATTTTGCTTCACCATGTAGATACCGAACAACAATTGGCTGACATTTTTACAAAACCTTTGGATTTCACTCGTTTTTGTTACATTCGTAGTGAAATAGGGGTTATGCATCCTCATGGCTTAAATTGAGGGGGAGTTTTGAAACTTGGGAAGTCTATGTGTGAATCTGAAATTAAAATAATATGAGCATGTATTTCATACATATATGACTTTGTGATTCCTTTTACATGCTGAAAGTTCTTACTACATTACTCGTGTTATGCATTTTGTAGTTTTTGCCATGTCTAGTAATTGGAATAATTACTTACACTAAATCTGGTCATGGTCGAACTTTCTTGCTGTTTTGAACTTGTTGCATGCTCACACATGCTTTTAATCATTAAGAATTTATCAAGTAATCAACTCACATGTTGAGTTTTTATGAACAAATATAAATTAAGAAAAGATCAAGAGAATATGCATGCATCGCACTTCTTCTTTTGAGATAGCTTATCATTGCACTTAGATTTGAACTTGGAAGAAGTTGTGTATGACTAAAACCATGTCCTTAAGCTTCTGATTGTCAAATGACATAGGCTTGGCTTGGTTGGTTAGAATAAGGCAGATGCGCATATAATCTCTTGCAAATATCATATGATCTAAATTTGTGCTTTGAAAAATAATAAAATGCAGCAACTAGTGTCATGCTTTCAAGTTATGAAATAGTTAAGTTTGTGAGATCATGACTTGCTTAAATTGAAAATTACATATGATCTCTAGCATGGCATACACTACTTTATATATCTCATTGATGTGATAGTGTAAGTTACTTGATAGTATGACTTGGATGAGCTTTGTTTTATATGTACATGTTATAATATGCTCATAACAACTAAAGAGGGAGAGGTAATTTGTTTATATCTCATGACTTGCTGAATACATTGTTAAAGGGGGAGAGATAAGCATGAAGAGAGAGAATATGTGCATAAGGAGAGATAATAAAGGGGGAGAGATAATATGGGATAATAATTTTTCTTCTCATTTACTTTTGATTTACAAAGGGGGAGAAATTGTCTTCAAAACTTGTATGTGAATAAGCCAATGTTCGGATTTTAAATGGTGTTGCCAATGCATTCATCAAGGGGGAGATTGTAAGACCTATGTGTGCTGAATACATTGGCTTGTAGTGAATACACTTGGCTTTGATGATAAAAGTTTTGAATATCACCAAAACACCTTTTTATCAAGATCCGACTCTAGCTCTGAGCTATAGCAAGGTCAGACCATAGGTCCGACTTGTTTTGGGTAGCTCCGGCTAAGTTAAATGCTAGGTCCGACTTCTTGGTAAGGTCCGACTAGCTTTGGTTAGCTCCGGTGAGCTTTATCTTTAGCTCCGGCATGTCCTTGATAGCTCCGACATATTTTTGACAGCTCCGCCATATTTTTGCTAAGCTCTGAAGTTGATTTTTCTAGCTCCATCTTTTGGGATTACTAGTTTCGACTAGTTCTGGTTAGCTCTGGCGCTAAGTTCTGCTAGTTTTGTAAGCTCCGGCGGGAGCTTGGTTGTACTGGTTTTGGTAAGCTCCGGTGCTAGGATCTACTAGCTTTTGTTAGCCCTGGCTCAAGGTCCGGGTTGCTCTGGCAAGGTCCGGAACTTGACCGTAGTGCTTCTGCTTTTCATTTGCAATGTTTCGTACTTGCTTTACATTGTTGGAAAGATTGCTTAGTATTCATTTGCTAAGTTGTTGGTGCGTTTTGGTTGATATGGATGATATCGTGTTACTGTGGTTTTGCAACATGCTTATGTGAGGTTCTCACGTAGGGTGTTGTGTTCGGAACTAACTTGAGTAAAGTCGAGGACTTGGGCTCGTATGGATTGGTTGTTTATTCATGTGCAGGTGTTGCTTGAGTTCAAGTCATGGCTGATGACGGGATCCATTGGACTAGTCTCGGGGAGGAGATGAGGTTCCAACAACCAAGTTCGGGAGGAATTGTGGTTGAGCTGATCAGGAGGTCGCGCAGGATGATCGAATCAAGGGCAGTGCATATGAAGGTTACTGGACGTCGAAGGAAGGTGTTCGCACGTATGCATGCGGTGCATGACTTGGCAACATGGTTGTGATGATGGGATAAGGAAGGGAAGATCTGGTTGGAAGGATCAGATCGTATCGGTTGATGACTTTGGCTGCGGCGAAGTCGGTTATGGCTCGGTATGGAAAGATTCGAGTTGGTTATCTTAGGATTTCGTGTGTGTCACGAATTTGAGTTGTTTAGGAATGTGGGATACGTTCCTAAGGTGTTTGGAAGTCTTAAGATTGCTTCTATCTGCGTATAGAAGAATCTTGAGCAGTTATGGAAAGTTATGATTCGTGATCTGAGTAGGATTGGAGTCCTAGTTGATATTGGGTTGGCCTAAGGGCTGGTTATATAAGCAAGGGAGCCCAGAGCTCGTGGTGCACGACTTTGGGGCTGTTCCTCTTGTGTTCTATTGAATAAAATTCGTAGTTTGAAGGAACTTTTGTGCCTTGTTCGTCCGTCTTGTTCCAGACAAGTTTTACTCGTCGAGTTTCTAGACAGCACTACCTTTCGTCTGTGGTTTTATCATAACTCGAGTTTTACAGATACAATTGATGTGATTCTTTTTGGATTATCTTTAAAACTTGATTGTATATCATCTGTCAAAATTTCACGGTCGTTGGATTTGTGGTCTATGATCTATACGAGTTTCTTTGCAGCGTTCCAGAACTGTTTTTTCTCGGGTAGGACAGATTTACCATTATTTGATTTTTCGATCATAACTCGAGTTTTTCTCGACGGATTTGAGTGATTCTTTTTGTGTTGTCTTCGTGACTTGATTCTCTCTGATATCTATCACTTTTGTCACGGTGAAACATGTTTAGATTAGTCTCACACACGATTTCTTTAACAGATCATTTTTCTGCCGAAAGGGTTTGGGGTTTAATTGTTTCCGCTGCGTAAGATTTTAAATCTACCATTCAACCCCTCTCTGGTAGCTTTTCACGTGCTCTTCGATCCTACAATTGGTATCAGAGCCACGGTGCTCTAATCTTTTTGATTTGCACGTGTTTTTGACTAATCATCATGGAAAAGTACTCTGCCAAACCTTGTGTGTTCGCTGGTATTGATTTTCAGGTTTGGAAGCCACGCATGGAGGCTTTCATCCAGGCACAAGGCTTTGGAATATGGGAGAAGGTATACAAGCCTTACGAAGTGCCATCAAACAATCAAGTTACAGCTACAAATCTGAGAGATGTCAACAACAACAACAACAAGGCTCGAAACTTGATCAGACAAGGATTAACACAAAGCGACTTCGACCGTGTTGCACACCTCCGATCTGCATACGATGTGTGGAAAGCACTTTGTGACTACCACGAAGGATCCAACACGATCAAGGAGGTAAGGCAAGACATGTTCAATAAAAGAATACATGCGCTTCGAGATGCAACCAGGTGAGTCAATTGATGATCTCTTTGCTCGCTTTAACAAAATTCTCAGCAACTTGCGTAGCGTCAATGTTAATTTTTCAGATGCTGAAAATGCTAAGCAATTGTTAAGTGCATTAGACATGTCAATTTGGGAGATGAAAGTCACATCTATTCGTAAATCTACTGTCATGAGTTCTCTTACATTAGATGTACTCTATTCTAAACTAAAAACTCATGAAATTGATATCCTAGCACGTAAGAACCCAAATAAGTCTATTGCATTTGTTTCTCGACGGATTTGAGTGATTCTTTTTGTGTTGTCTTCGTGACTTGATTCTCTCTGATATCTATCAATTTTGTCATGGTGAAACACGTTTATATTAGTCTCACACACAATTTCTTTAACAGATCATTTTTCTGCCGAAAGGGTTTGGGGTTTAATTGTTTCCGCTGCGTAAGATTTTAAATCTACCATTCACACCCCCCTCTGGTAGCTTTTCACGTGCTCTTCGATCCTACAGCTTCAAGGACACTTGCCTTGCTCTTGCGGTTGATTAGGGTCAAAGCCTTCAAACTCTTGGTGCTGTAGATCCTCCGCGGCACTCTATAGTGCAAATCCGTCTAATCCGTACAATAAACATACACCACAAGAAACAAAATCAAAGAGTGCACAAATATTACTAAATATGACATGACATGCATGATTAATGCAAATGCAAGGTAGAACTTGTTAATAGATTTCTTTCAATGATCACTAACTAGTTCTAATAGATTTTAAAAAGTTTATACAAGTTTGCATTTGATTAGATCTAATTTTAGAATCAATTCAACACAATTTAGTTAGGAAAATTGGACTAGTCTGCAGAAGGCCGGACTAGTCCGCACTTTGCAGAACTAGCGAACAAGGGTTTTCTAGATCGACGTAAATTTGGAGATTAGGGGTTGAATTCTCGTATGGAAAAGAGAATAGAAGGTATACCAGGTGTTTAGAACTCCAATGAATCAAGAAACTTGGAGGTAACACTTGGATCTTGATGATCTAGGGTTGATGAACTTGAAGATGAATTGGTGATGAAGAATGAAAGCTTGGTGGAGATCTTGATCCTCTTTCGTTTCCTCCTCTTCTCCTTGCTTGGGATCTTCTCCTCCCTCCTTGGTGGTGGCTCTCCACGAACTAGGGTTTGGGTGGGGTGGAAAAGTGGCACATAGATGTCAAGCCAAGGGGTGGGGTTGTTTGTATTGAGGTGGAGGCTAGGGTTAGATGTATTCGAGTTTGAGAGGAGTAGGGGCCAGTTTAGAGTCCCACATGGCCTCTAAATGAGTTAGGCACGACATCCCTAGGCCCACTTAATGTGAAACCCAAGAAACAAGTCATAAAACAAAAGATCAACTCAGAGTCGCGAAATATCGGACAAGTCCAAAAAGGACCGGACTAGTCCGAAGTTGTCCATAGAGAAAATCGCACAAGTCTAGCCAAAAATTGGACAAGTCCGACTTTAGTCATAGAGGAAAACAGACAAGTCCGCTGAACACCGGACTAGTCCAGAAATATCTAGTGACATAGCAAATTTTTTAAGGATTCTTGGAATATCGGACTAGTCCGCACAAAATCGGTCAAGTCCAAAAGTTTCCAGAGGCAAAATCGGAAAAGTCCGCAGCAAAAATGGACAAGTCCGTTTTTAGTCAGAGAGAAATCGGACTAGTCCTCAGCGAAATCGGACTAGTCTGCACTTTCCTGCATTTTAAGTGCGTTTTTGCTCCAAATCAATTTTAAACTCGTTCCTCTTGTTGTGGGTTAAGGTTAAACATGTATATGAGTGTATGCAAGGCATGATGAATGAAAATGAGGGTGTTACAAACCTACCCCCCTTAAAATGAATCTCGCCCTCGAGATTCGACGCCGAAGAGAAGAGATAGGGAAATTCCTTTTTGAGATCATCCTCCAATTCCCACGCTGCTTCTTTTTCTGTGTGGTGCTTCCATTGAACTTTACACCATCACATCACCTTGTTCCTTATGGTTCTCTCCTTGGTTTCCAAGATCTTGACCGGTTGCTCAGCAAGTCAAATCATCCTCTAGTACCATTGGCACTTGTTCTTCTGGTACTCTCAAGCACTTCTTGAGCTGGGAAACATGAGAGACATTATGGACGTGTGAAAGATGAGCTGGCATCTCCAACTTGTACGCTACTTCTCCTCTCTTGTCCACAATCTTGAATGGTCCAATATAACGAGGTTATAGCTTTCCTCTTATGTTAAACCTCTTATGACCTCTCATTGGTGACAACTTGAGGTAAACAAAATCTCTTATTTCAAAGGCTAATTTCCTTCTCCTATTGTCCGCATAGCCTTTTTGTCTTGATTGGACAGCCCTCAAGTTTTCATGATTTACTTGGACTTGCTTTTCGGCTTCTTGCAACACATTCGGACCAAATACTTGAGTTTCTTCTGCCTCATTCCAGAATAAAGGTGTCCTACACTTCCTTCCATAAAGCGCTTCATATGCTGACATTTTCAAGCTCGCTTGGTAACTATTGTTGTATGAAAATTCCGCGTATGGCAAGATTTTGTCCCATCTTTTCCCATGCTTTAAAGCACAAGCTCTTAACATGTCCACTAAAATCTGATTGATCCTCTCGGTTTGTCCATCCGTTTGAGGGTGATATGCTGAACTAAAATTCAACCTCGTACCCAAAGCTTCATGCAATTTTTGCCAAAACCTGGAAGTAAATTGAGAACCTCTATCAGAGACTATCTCCTTCGGTACTCCGTGTCGACACACAATCTACTCCATGTATATTTTGGCCAATTGTGCAGCTGTATATTTGGTCTTTATAGGGAGAAAATGAGATGACTTGGTTAAGCGATCCACAATTACCCAAATTGAGTCATATCCGGACTGGGTACATGGTAAACCAACTATGAAGTCCATACTGATTTCTTCCCACTTCCATTCCAGGATCTGCAATGGTTGCAATAATCCAGCTGTCCTTTGATGTTCCGTCTTGACTCGTTGACACACATCACACAATGCCACATATTCAGCTATGTCCTTTTTCATGCTATCCCACCAATAGCAAGCCTTCAAGTCTTTGTACATCTTCGTACAACCAGGGTGAATCGAGTACGGCGAGTCATGTGCCTCCTTTAATATTGTCTCCCGGATATGCTTTATATTAGGCACAATGATTCTCTTTCCAAGCCATAAGGTACCATGTTCGTCTTAATCAAATCTGAATTGTCTCCCTTCTTCGGTCCTTTCTTTGATTTCCTTGATCTCTTCATCCGCATCCTGTGCTTCTCGAATTTCTTGCTCCAGGGTCGGGTTTAACTCCATCATCTCCATCTCATTTACGAATCCAAGGTTCAACCATTCAAACTCCTTACATAACTCGAATGGTAACCCTCGAACTGTGAGTTGATGACTTACTCCTTTCCTACTCAATGCGTCGGCCACTACATTGGCTTTCCCCGGATGATAGTTGATCCCCAAATCATAATCTTTGATGAGCTCCAACCATCTATGTTGCCTCAAGTTCAGATCCATTTGTGTGAAAATATACTTCAAACTCTTATGATCCATATAAATTTCACACCTATGTCCAAGGATGTAGTGTCTCCAAATTTTCAATGCATGTACCACAGCTGCAAGTTCTAAATCATGTGTTGGGTAATTATGCTCATGTTTCTTCCGTTGTCTTGATGCATAGGCAACCACTTGACCTTCTTGCATCAATACACATCCAAGTCCTAGTCTCGATGCATCGCAATAAATATCAAAACTCTTGCTCACATCCGGCAGTACCAAAACTGGGGTCAACCTCTTTTTCAGCTCCTCAAAACTGTTTTGACAAGCTTGAGTCCATTGGAAAGCCTTTCCCTTCATTAGCAATTCCGTCATTGGCTTGGCTATCTTGGAGAAGTGTTTGATCAACCGACGATAATATCCAGCCAATCCAACAAAACTCCTTATTTCCTTTACATTTTGCGGAGGTTCCCAATTCAACACGTCTCTCACTTTTCCGGAGTCAACCGATACTCCTCCTCCTGAGATTATATGACCCAAAAATGACTCCTCTCTCAACCAAAACTGACACTTGTTTAACTTGGCATACAATTGATGCTCCCTCAATTTCTGTAGTGTAAGCCTCAAGTGTTCCTCATGTTCCTTCTCATCCTTTGAGTAGATCATAATGTCATCAATAAACACCATAACAAACTTATCCAAGTACTCCATGAAGTCCTTATTCATGAGGTACATAAAGTAGGCAGGCGCATTTGTCAAACCAAAAGACATCACGGTGTACTCATAAGATCCATACCGTGTTCTAAAAGCTGTTTTGGGTATGTCTGATGGTCTAATCTTCATTTGAAAATATCTCAACCTCAAATCAATCTTAGGGAAGATACAAGCACCCTTCATCTCATCAAACAAGTCTTCTATGCGTGGCAAGGTATACTTGTTCTTGATTGATACCTCGTTGAGAGCTCGGTAATCCACACACATCCTTTGGGTTCCATCCTTCTTGTCCACAAACAGCACGGGTGCTCCCCAAGGTGAAGAACTAGGGCGAATAAAACCTTTCTCTAGTTGCTCTTGAATTTGCTTCTTGAGCTCCGCTAGTTCCATAGGAGGCATCCTATACAGCCTCTTAGCTATAGGTGCAGTTCCAGGTATTAAATCAATAACAAACTCAATGTCTTGATCAGGTGGCATACCTGGCAACTCATCCGGAAAAACATCCAAAAATTCACACACCACCGGAATCTCCTCAATGGCAGCATCGTCCATATGATTCTCCTCCAATTTCTTTGGTGCGGATTGAGATGATTCAAATTCTATGGTGATCCCTTCTTTATTGGACAACTTCACCATCTTTGTGGCACACTCAATAACTCCATTGTGCTTCCTCAACCAGTCCATACCATGTATAATGTCCAATCCTTGAGAATCCAAAACAATGAGGTTGGCGGAGAAGTCTACCCCCCTTACTCTAAGGCTTACTTTTGGACATACTATATTTGTCCTCATCTCTCCTCCAGGAGACTTAACCAATAGAGTAAACTTCATATGAGAGATAGTCAAACTATACTTGGCAACATACTTCAATGCAATGAATGAATGCGATGCTCCAGAATCAAACAACATAGTCGCAGGGTTGGAGTTGGCGAGAAACATACCAATGACCACGTCATCCGCTTGTTGAGCATCCTCCGTGGAGACATGGTTCACGTTGCCACGAGCAAAATTCTGCTGTCCACGGTTCCCTTGTGGCTGTCCTCCATTGGGTCTTGGGTTTTGCCTCGGTGCATTACTTCCTTGACCAAGGCCTAACTTAGGACATTGATGCGCAAAGTGTCCAGCTTCTCCACGAGTATAGAACTTCTTAACTCCACCAGAATTATTGGGACGAGCTTGGTTTTGAGCATTGACACCAGGATAGTTGGCACGAGGTGCATAAGGCATTGGAGGCCTAGGAGCTTGCATAACAGGGCGCTGCTGCACCAACTGAGTTGGGTGCGGTGCATAACCAGGGCGCTGTATAGGAGTAGAGGAGCTGTAATATGGCGCATTAGGAGGCGTAAAGCGAGGGCGCACATTACTTCCTTGTTGCTGTCCTTGATAGGGCACCTTCCTCTTATTGTCTTGCTCCATCTCACGAATCTTGTTCTCAACTGCAATTGCTTTGTCCACAAGCTTCTGAAAGTTGGCATAGTCACAATTGAGCAATTGCACTTGAATTTCATTGTTGAGACATCTCATGAACAAGTATTGTTTCCGGTTGTCCCGGCTCACATCCTCAGGCGCATACCTTGAGAGTTGAGTGAACTTGTTGAGATATTCACTCACGCTTGATCTTCCTTGCCTCAAGTTCCCAAATTCTTGCCTCTTCAAAATCATAACTCCCTCCAGCACATAATGAGAATGAAAGCTCTCTTTGAAATCGGCCCAAGTGATCCTCTCTTGATTCTCACGAGCGTTGCAATAAGCATCCCACCAATCCGCAGCTGCTCCAACGAGTTGATGAGAAGCAAATAGCACCTTCTCCTGGTCACTGCATTGGACAATAGCAAGTTTCTTCTCCACGGACTTGAGCCAATCATCGGCATCCATAGGGTCAGCAGCCTGAGCAAAGGTTGGCGGTCTAGTCCTCATAAACTCTCACAATCGGTTATGAGGAGGCGGGGGTGGCGGTGGAGGCATGTGGCGCTGATTGTTGTTATTGCCAGCCTGCAGCTGTCCCATAGTTTGTATCATGGTCTGCATGAGTCTGGTTTTGCATAGCCAATAGCTGCTCAATTTTGATAGCTCCCTAAGTACATCCTTGTGACATGTTGTTCTGAGGCACTCCATTGTTCTCCTCCTCATCATTGCCATCCCTCTGGTTGTGAGTCCTCACCATCTGGAGAAAAGCAATAGGTAAGATTTAGAAAACGTCCCCAACTATATGCATCAAGGGATATGGAACTAAACAACTAGCTACACTAGCCTAGGTGGACATGGCAATGCTAAAGCATCCCAAAATCCCCTATTAAGCACACAAGCGACCAATATATAGCAACAGCATACCAAACAAAACACATCGGTCCCTGAGTGCTCCTATGTGCTCTAAAGTGTCCATTCTATCTAGGCTGCATCCTATGGTCAACCTGTGGCTCGATACCAATCTGTGATACCCGGTTCCGAAAATGAACCAAGTGAATGCATATGTGTGCCCAGGACGTTCAACACACATACACGAGTGCATCACAAAAGAGTATACAGAAAATTACCACAAGACAAGATTAATTAACCAAATTTTATTACACAAACCATATTATCCTCGAGTGCAAACTCTAATGAATATTAATGACAAGTTCAACTAATGTAGAGGAAATAAACTAAATAAGCAAACTAAACAGCTAGGCAGCATAAGCGATAGGGTATAGCGCAGCTCCAATCAACACCACAAGCAAGCTGACGGTAGACACGGCCTAGAACTCCACATTATCACCATTAAACTCCCAATCTTGACCTGCAACTGTTGGGGGGAATTGCAAGAGTGAGTACATGTCGTACTCAGCAAGTGTGGAAAGTATGACATGTGGCTGATTCAAATGACGACAATAATAATGGTTGAGTGCTGAGAAGTACATTAAAACATTGGAAAAGCAATATATTATATGTATGTGAATAAACCCATCATAAACCATGTAGTAATCATAATAACAGTCCACAATTCATGTCCATCATCCATAATACCATATTTCACCACTACCATTAATCATGTCCAATAACAGAAATTAATCCATAACCATCCATAACCATAATACCAACCATAACCATTCCAAATACAATCCCAATACCGAGTTCCCTCTAATCATGGAAGTTGTCCAGGTGCTCATAACCGGGAGCATGGCTATCATGATAGTTTTAGACACACTCTGCAAAGGTTGTACCACTTTACCCATATGTTTGTGATTTCATCAACTTTCGATGACTAAGAACCTCCCTTATGCCCATGACCCGTCCTCACATTACACACTTCCGTTGGTGTGTGGCCAAGAGATCACAAAATAGCTTTTACAACGGGATTACTAGCCTATTTAGACCCCACTGATGTTTCACCGGTGGCGATGCCTCCAGCTGAGCACATCTTCAACCAAGGGCCCCCTCTTGAGCCACTCGGATCCCAGGGTAGTCCCACCAATCATCAACAAACCTCATCCAACTACCCCTTCCCCGAGCATCCTTAATGGTACAAATAGCACTGGCAAATCCCTAATTAATCAGCTACGCTGCACCCATACATGGTCTCGTGGTGGCATTGTAGTCCTGGCTTATTCTCGCATGAACCGGTCCTTAGATATAAAGCAAGCAAACCACCATGGCATCCGACCCATCCACATACCAGGCTTGCTTAGATCACCCATTACCATATCATATTATCCAGTTCATGTTAATCATAGTCTCATAAATACATCATTAATGTGTAGTATTGTTTTCCCATCCCAATTAATTAAGCGAAGCAAAAAGGTAAAAAGCCATTTCCCGACTCTCTACCATATATTCCAGGTGACAAGGGTGGTTAAACAAAGCTAGTAAACTTCCTATCATAGTATTCCCATCAAATTGACACAAGCATGCAATTTGCAAACCAAAACATTTACTTTAAAAACAGGATCAATATGCTTCAGGGACACTTGACTTGCTCTTGCAGTTGATTAGGGTCAAAACCTTCAAACTCTTGGTGCTATAGATCCCCCGCGGCACTCTCTAGCGCAAATCCGTCCAATCCGCACAATAAACATACAAGACAAGAAACAAAATCAAAGAGTGCACAAATATTACTCAATATGACATGACATGCATGATTAATGCAAATGCAAGGTAGAACTTGTTAATAGATTTCTTTCAATGAGCACTAACTAGTTCTAATAGATTTTAATAAGTTTATATAGGTTTGGATTTGATTAGATCTAATTTTAGAATCAATTCAACATAACTTAGCTAGGAAAATCGGACTAGTCTGCAGAAGGTTGGACTAGTCCGCACTTCAGAGAACTAGCGAACTAGGGTTTTCTAGATCAACATAAATTTGGAGATTAGGGGTTGAATTCTCGTAAGGAAAAGAGAATAGAAGGTATACTACGTGTTTAGAACTCGAATGAATCAAGAAACTTGGAGGTAACACTTGGATCTTGATGATCTAGGGTTGATGAACTTGGAGATGAATTGGTGATGAAGAACGAAAGCATGGTGGAGATCTTGATCCTCTTTCGTATCCTCCTCTTCTCCTTGCTTGGGATCTTCTCCTCCCTCCTTGGTGGTGGCTCTCCACCAACTAGGGTTTGGGTGGGGTGGAAAAGTGTCACATAGATGTCAAGCCAAGGGGTGGGATTGTTTATATTGAGGTGGAGGCTAGGGTTAGATGGATTTCGAGTTTGAGAGGAGTAGGGGCCGGTTTAGAGTCCCACATGGCCTCTAAAAGAGTTAGGCACGACATCCCTAGGCCCACTTAATGTGAAACACAAGAAACAAGTCGTAAAACAAAAGATCAACTTGAAGTCGCAAAATATCGGACAAGTCCGAAAAGGACCGGACTAGTCCGAAGTTGTCCAGAGAGAAAATCGGACAAGTCTGGCCAAAAATCGAACAAGTCTGACTTTAGTCAAAGAGGAAAACAGACAAGTCCGCTGGAACACCGGACTAGTCCAGAAAAGTCCAGAGACTTAGCAAATTTTTCAAGGATTCTAAATCGTACAGGTCTGAAAGTTTCCAGAGGCAAAATCAGACTAGTTCGCAGCAAAAATGGACAAGTCCGTTTTTAGTCAGAGAGAAATCGGACTAGTCCTCAGTAAAATCGGACTAGTCCGCACTTTCCTGCATTTGAAGTGTGGTTTTGCTCCAAATCAATTTTAAACTCATTCCTCTTGTTGTGGGTTAATGTTAAACATGTATATGATGTATGCAAGGCATGATGCATGAAAATGAGGGTGTTACATGGACTCATCATTTGAGTCCCACTCTTTCCCTATATACGCTTGTTCTGCTTGTTTCTTCTTCTTGAAGAATTTCTTGGGTTGAGGCTTGGCTTCTTTGGTCTTCTTCTTGTTCTTTTCACATGGACAATCAACTATAAAGTGGCTATACTCACCACAATTATAGCATGCCCGCCTCAACTTTGAATTAGATCTTTCCTTGTATTTTCCTTCACTTGATTTGGCACCTTGTCTCTTCTTCATCATCTTCTTGAATTTCTACATGAATAGTATCATGTCATCTTCATCCAAATCACTGCTCTCATCACCACCGTCTTCTTCTAGTTGTGCTTCTCGCGCTTCTTTTGATAAGGGCTTGCGGGTGGACTTCAAAGCAACCGCTTTCTTCTTTGCCGAGGTGAGGTCGGCAATTTCCTTGACATGCTTCGCATGCTTTTCCATCATCTCGAAATTGATGATTTTTCCAAGTAGATCATCCGGATTCATTCTCTCGTATCCGAGGCTTTCTCCAATCATTGAACATAAGGTGACGTTGCGAGGCATGAAAGCTCTAAGGATGAGCTTCACCACCTCGTGGTCATTCCACTTCTTGCTTCTATAAGATCAGACCATGTTGATGAGCGTTTTTAGACGGTTGTACATATCTTGAGGCAACTCATCTTCTTCGATTGCGAATCTTCTCAATTCGCCTTCGATCATCTCGATCTTCGCTTCACGCACATGACGATCACCTTCATGTGCAGTTTGCAATGAGTCCCAGATCTCCTTTGCAATCTCGAGTCCATCCACCTTGGTGAACTCGTCCCGACTGAGCGAAGAGGTAATGACTGCTGCGGCTTGAGCATTTCGATGAATTGCCTACTCTTGGCTTGGTTTGAGCTCTTCGTCGTCGTTCGGGATATATATCCCTGTGCACACAATATGCCACAGACTTGGATTGAGAGAAATTAGATGCATTTTCATATTTTGCCTCCACATTGAATAATCACTTCCATCGAAGTGTGGGGCTTTTCCTAGAGGGATAGACAAATAATGATTATTTCTAGAATTAAGACGATCATAGTTAAAAGGATATCGGGAGTAGTCAGTGTGACTACTCCCCTTCTTCTTCTTCTTCTCGTCTTTGACCTTCACCTTCCATTTGGAGAGGGTTTTCTTCCTTAGGAGCGCCTTGAGTTCCAGCGTCTCCTCATCGTCATCCTCGAAGTCTTGAATTGCTTTGAGGTGCTTCTCCAATTTCTAGTTCTTACCTTCATCAACCTTCTCTTGGTTGTTGCTCTTGTGTACGTCTTTCATGTCCTACATGATCTCTTCGAGTGATTAGTCTCCTTCTTGAAGAACCTTGCTCTGATACCAATTGAATGTGGCATAGAGGGGGGTTGAATAGGCCTTTTTGAATTTGGTCAGAACCTGCAACACTTAACAACCAGATCAAAACTCGAGATATCAGACTAGTCCGGTCAAGTGCAGACTAGTCCGGTGTGTACCGACTAGTTTAATCAAGTTTGATCGATTAATTTCATTCTAGGATGTATGCAGCTGAAATATACAAGTAATTGAAGTGTTACACAATTATGAACTAGGGTATACCACAAGTTAATCTTATGTTAATGTTTCAATGTAAAGAAAGCAAGATGATTGAAACCCTAGTTTGATATGACGTATAAGAATAACAAACGCAAAGCAAGAACACAAGCAATTTATCCCGTGGTTCGGTTCCCACAGAGGCAACCTACGTCGACGTTAAGGAGTCCACAAAAGGACCGGGAGAACCCTCGTTGGATCGCCACGAAGGCCAATCCTCTTCTCTTATCACAAAGGGTAAATAACCAAATTCAAGGGGCCTTCTCACATGTTGAGGGCTCCCCTAGATTACAACAAGAACTCCACCAAGAACACACTCGAAAGATTATAATGAAAATCACAGAAGTGTGTTAGGGAATCAAACCAAGAGCTCAAGATTGATGAATCGTGTCTCTCCGATGTTCCAAAGTGTATCCTCAAAGGATTGATCTTTGTGTCTTTTGATTTCATGGAGATATGTGTTTTTGAGGCTCTTGGGAGGTGTGACGCCGCAGGGGGTCGAGAGAGTTTAAAGTTGGGCCGTACACATCTATTTATATGAGGTTTCTAAATGTGACCATTAGGGTTTTGAAAGATCAGACTAGTCTGTGGTGGACACCGGACTAGTCCGTTGTGTTGTGTGTAGTAAACCCTAAGAGTCCCAAAATATCAGACTAGTCCGGCTAGGAGCGGACTTGTCCGATTTTGCTTCTGGAAATCTTTGGACTAGTCCGATAATCATCATTCTTGTCCGGATCAGTGAAACCCTAAGTGAATTGGGTGACAAGTCTGCACTTGGAGGACTTGTCCGATTTAGGTCAGAGATTTTTCAGACTAGTCCGTACCAATATTGGACTTGTTCGATATACATCAGAACGATATCGGACTAGTCCGTTGTGTGATCGGACTTGTCCGATTTTGTGCAGCTTGTGTAGTGTTTTGGGGACTAGTCCGCACTGGGGAGGACTAGTCCGATTCTAGTCAGAGATATATTGGACTAGCCTTTGGTGATATCGGACTTGTATGATCTTGTGCAGAGAGATATCAGACTAGTCCGGTGTTAGTCGGACTAGTCCGGTCCTGTATAAATTTGTGCAATGTGTGTTTTTATTTGTGTTTTAGATCTTGGGGTGTGTTTCCTTAATACACTCCACACACAATGATCTACTACACTTGTTCCTTGAGCTCTTTTCTGCATTGCTTCTCATTCTCCCTTCTTTTTGACACTTTGCTTATTTTCCCATTAAAACCTGTGCTCATCTCAACAAAGTAGTTAGGATCTCATTTGCTTGTCATAAATCATCCAAAACCCACAAGGGATTCCTAGATGCACTTTCACTTCTCAAGGTGACTGACTCTCACCCTTGGTATGCACTACAAGAAATGAGATCATTTGCGATAGCCAACTTTATTTGCACCGGTCTACCGCCGCAAATAAATTAAATTGCGATGGCCAGCCTCCAGTCATCGCAAAAAGGGAGGTCATCGTAAATAATGCCCTATTTGCGAGGCTGCCGACAAAGCCGTCGCAAATAACACAGCCGTCGCAAGTAGGTCATTATTTGCGACGGCTAAAAAATAACCGTCGAAAATAAAATTAATTGTGACGGCTTAGACCTAAGGCCGTCGCAATTAAGGGAGCCATCGCAATAAAGGGCTATATCGTGCCCCGTCGGTCCCCTATAGACTCACTCTCAAAAAAACGTCGCGGCCCAAACATGCGTCGTCGTTGTCGTCCCCGTCGCTACCGCCGTCGTCCCTGCCGCCGCTGTCGCACCGCCCCCTCCGCGGCCCCCGCGCCGCCACCTCCACTATAAGTTCCCCCCTCCCCTCCCTGTTACCTCCATGGCCGCCCCTCTCTCGATGGCCTCCCCCCTCCCCCCTCCATGTCCTTCCTCCTCCATAGTCGCCCCCCCTCCTCCATGGCCGCCCCCCTTCCTCCTAGCCACCCCCCTCCCCCCTCCATGGCCGGCCCCCTCCCCCCCTCCATGGCTGGCCCCCCTCCTCCTACATGGCCTCCTCCCCTCACCCATCCATGCCCCCAACTCCATGGCCACCCCCTCCCTCCCCCATGGCCGACCCCTCCCCCCCTCTATGGCCGCCCCCCTCTCTGCCTGCTCTCCTCCATGGCCACCCCATGTAGGATTGAATTAGTTGATTAGAGCATTGAATTGATTAGTTGATTATAGGATTGGTGATTATTTGATTAGAGTATTGAATTGTGTATTTTGTTGGTTAAATTGGTGATTAGTTGATTGAATAGTGTAATTCGTAGATTAAATTGTTGATTAGTGGAAGAATTGTTCTATTAAATTAATAATGCTTATGGCTATGTTAATCATTCTTAGCTAGGTTTAGATTTAATTATGTTTAGGTTTACTTATGCCAATTTTTTTAATTGCAATTAAGTTTGCTAAGCTAGGTTTAGATCAATGCTTATGTCTATGTTTATGATAAAATTGTTTATGTTTATGTTTATGTTTATTAATTGATAAGTTACAATTGAATAATTGTTATGTTTGGAATTACTTACGTTTAATTGAAATGCTTTGTTTTTTAGATTATGGTTATAATTTTTAATTTGATTGCTTGAGTGTCACTATATGTACAAAATTGGGATTCGGTATAGGGGGTTTCTTCAATCCAATGCAACATCTTCTTATCCATCTTCCATTCGAAGCTAAAGTTGGCGGTCCTATGCAATACACATGGAAACCAGTAACCACGAGACGAGGAGAGTCGAAAGAGCGCTACGATATCTGAAACCAACGGTTGGCAATAGGGCAAGGGTGGAAGAGTGCATCGCTGAAGCATATGCTCTTAAGGAAGTACGATACTCTTCAAGTGTCTACTTTGCAAGAGAAAACAATATCAAACTTTGGCGATGCGGTACAATGTTGACGAAGCACCCCCTTTAAGCGACCTCTCCATTTTTCAAATGAGAGGCACTATCGTTGGTAGCTACACGACCTACATGCTATCCGAACATGACAGGACTGTTGCTTTACTCTACATGTACGCAAATATAGATGGCATGCAGCGATACTTCGAGTAAGTGTTTGTCCTACATTTATGCTAATCGACATATTTTGCTACACTTGTATTCTAAAAGATGTTTTTTCACGTTCAGCGCCTTCCACAGACAATGTTGACCACATAGGCATCAAACTACAGCCAAACAAGTAGAAGGGATGCGAAAAGAGGGAATAAATGGAGGGACGGGTTTCCTATCATGGTTTCGATATTATGTAATACTCTCTCGTCTTCTATATATTATAAGTTACTATTATTAAAGAAGTATTATTTTAACTTATGATCATTTTTGACAGTGTCGGACTCACAATGTCCATGTAGATTTGCAGCAGCTATCTTATGGATTGGTGAATGTTAGAAGCTATGGTCGATATGACGTAAATGGCTTTCGATTCCATACAACTCATTTTGGAGCTCTTCGTCCTCTTGCGGCAACATCAAATTCTGGTGTTAGATGAGAGCAATTGACACTCAAGGGAATGTAATCGATTATTATCAAATCATTAACAAAATCCTTGAATTTACTTTTACCAGAAATAAGACCCTTTGAGTTGCCTTCTTTGACTGTGACTGGTTTGATTGCACTCATGGAACTCGAGAAAACCAATTTGGAATGGTGGAAGTGAAATATAAGGACCGACTACGAGGTTACGATACATTTGTTCTTGCACATCAAGTGGAACAAGTGTATTATCTACCTTATCCATGCACGAAGCTCAGTGCTTGGTGGATGGTATATAAGGTGAATCCTCGTGAGCGGTTATATACTCCTCGTGGGGAGTGGAATCTTGACATCCAAGGATCTCATTGGGTGGTGTCGTGCGATGCGACTCCCAACAGTATGCAAGAAAAGAACGAGAACAAAATACAATACCAAGTCTTTATTATAAACACAGCGGAAGTTTTACAATACTAAGTGAAAAGGAGAGATAATTATACATCATAGCTACGGTCTCGGCACTAGCTATGCAAAAGCAAAGTCATCCATGTCCTGGATGCTTTGCACTAGCAACACCCAACTTATGGAGGTGTGCAGGGTTCTCACTCGGCTGTAAACCCTGGACGGGGTGCAGCCTCGTCATCGAACCCGTCATCAGTCGTATAATCTGAAAAAACTTGTTAACTGCAAATGTGAGCTTAAGGCTCAGCAAGACTAACCCGTCTCACTAGACATATGGAAGGGTAAATACTAAGGATAGGTAAGGAATAGCCTAAGGGACACGCCTACAAGTGGATCCTTATCATCAAGTTTTAAGTAGCACATTCTTCAGGCACGACACATCATAGACTCCATGATCCAACAAGAAACGCTTTGCCGATGATATGACATGCCCAAAGCACATAATGCTATTACAGGTAAAGTATGGCTAAACTGTAAACTTTTAATTGTGCTATCTCTAAGCCATATAGGTTGCAAAACAATTATAACTCAATACCTCGTATTCTCCTGACTTCTTCAGTATTTACTACATCATGACACAGTGAAGAAGTGGTACTCTATTACCGCGAGGCAAGGTGATTGCAATCAGGACACACCCGGTCAACACGACACATACACACTTTCGGAAATGCCGGTGAGTACTTATAGCAGTACCTACCTAGCACTTGAGTACTAATCGTATATGGCCACCTTTCACCCAACACTAAAATGCCGAACCGGTCAATCCGTCACGAGTAGGAGGTCACTATGTAGAGCGTACTCTGACGTGCCCACCAGCTGATTTACACCTTGCTACCCTGAACCTACGCCTATAAAACAGAATGGTATGCCTCAACAAACCAGTATTAAGCGACGTCAGTTTACTGGAGCCCATTTCTCTAGTATGTCGCCGGTACAATTCAAGCTTGTTCAGTAGGGCCACACACGGCACGGGCCTTAATCGACACGGTCAAAGCTATGCAACCAATACCACCTCTTGTCGCTTCCTACTCATCTCTGACCGGTCTCAATTTCATATTTATAAAGCATTTCTTGATCAAATTCATCCCGTGTGATGAAATCCTATCTCGCGAGTAGATTCCAACTACTCGACTTCTACCAGATACTTTGAATATAAGCATGGCGGTTTCTACACGAGTCTATGAGCTATTCTAACAACTCCCTGGGTGATTTGGTCATGCAAGTTGATGTCAAACACCTTAAACGTAATGCACAAACATCTGAAGTCCTAAGGTGAATGAAAACTGCAAAGACACTACAAGGAACTTAAATGCAAACTGGGGCTTGCCTGAATGCGAGTCCGAGTCTATGTTAGTATCTGACAGCTGGAGTTCCAAAGCTTCTGGCTGCTCCTCGACTTCATTTACTACCCATTATGCATATACTATATATGAATGATTTTGGAAAATAATAATATGCTAAAGGTCACAAGCTAATATCATGTGATCAAAATAAGATAAGGATGTTATTTGGCTTTGGGACTTTTATGGTAGATATTAGGGACTATAGTGGAGACTCTTGCAAAGAACATGAGATGATCAAAGAAGTTTGTTGTCCCTAATATTACTACAAGTATAAACGTTCTCTAAATTTTGGTTTAAATTCTGGAGGTCTATCATGGCTACCAGTAGTTGTACCATGTACAGGGGGTCTTATTGATTCTAGGAAATTTTATTTCACAATTGTCTAAGCTTCCTACAGGGAGAAACTTATTTTACAAGTTTGGGGAAATGCTGAAATTGATTTTGTATTTTTCTCAATTTTCAACTACATAGAGATTTTGAACACTGATCAGCCCAGTAATTGAAGTCCAATGAACTTGAAATTTTACTGGAGATCAAGTGTATTAACGAGATTGTTCTTACCAAAATTAGGAATTTTCCAATTAACAGAACAAGACTAATTAATTTCCCAATCAGATAGCTCAAAGGAATTAATTATAAAAGTTATGGGAGTTTCATGTCCAATAAATTGCATCACTGCAAATTAGAGATTGAGATGAGTCTACCAGAATTTATTTGGAAATTTTTGAGCAAATCTACTGGGGCTAATGAATTTTAGAGGTTTGGTTGAATTCTGGAATTATTTTCCAAAGGGAAACATTTAAATAAAGCAGCCGGGCCCACTGGTTTAAAATCAACCAATCGCAGCTGGGCCGCACCAAGGGCCACGGGGTTAACCCGCATAGCCGCACTGTATCCGGAGCCGCAGCTGATCCCGCGCGAGGGAATCGGTCACTGACCTGTGGGACCCTCGAGTCATCTCCTACCTCCCGACGCGCGACGCGGCCGCGGTGGCGCTGCGCCGGCGAGCTCGGTGCGATGGCCGCATCAACCTTCATTTGACTTGGTCCTGACTGCCTAGCCATAGAATCGACCGCACAACACGATGGTGAGGTCCAATCGCGGTGGCGACGACCGGAGATGGCGATGCAACGACGGCGACAGAGCTAGGGTTTCGGCTATCGTCGGAATCGCCCAAGAATGGCGCAAACGGCTCGGGAAAAAAGGTCGGGGAGGCTTCTGGGATCACGAGGAAGACTCCTAGGTGGTGTAAACGGCGTGGAACTGCCGGGAAACACAAGTTCATCGGTGAACAAGGGAGGTTTCAATGGTGGAGGGGAAAACATGAATATCTCAGACTCTACTCGATAGCGTCCACTGATTCTTGGCAGGTGGGTGCGCTAGGAGGTACGGAGTATAATCCTTCCTTGGATTAAAGAATCATTACACGTAGAAACAAAATCAAACCGAGAAGTGAGCTAGTTCATGGGCTACGGACGAAAACAAAATATGTATTATTTGCACGATACGGAATGAAACGAAGAACGGTTTGTACCATGAGAAATGTCGTGTCTTGGCGATCCTAGTTGCTTCTGTGAGCAGCCCGAGAGAGGGGTTGTAGCGTCAGCGCGACGGGGAGGCAGTAGCGTCCTCACGACGGCTGGACAGCGGCGCCGGTAAAACTGCAAAAATGCCGCCTTGTAGCCGATGAAACAAGGAACCAAAAGATTGAGAAGGTAGAGGGAAGGCTTAGGTACCACTTTTCTATTGGGAGGACGACGGGATTCGGCAAGACTTCAAGCTCATCGGGCGCACAGGGAGGCGGCGGTGGTTTGTGCTCGGGAGTGACGAAAGAGCTGGTGCCTTTCCCTTCGGCCAGAGATGTGAAGATAAGGAGGAGGATAGGGGAGGGGGGACACGCAACTGGGGTGCCACGCAGTTGCTTGCCGACGGTGAGCTGTTTGCCGCACCGGGCGTCAAACGGCGGGGAGTCAGAAAAGAGCACTCACGGTAAACGTCTCCCTTACTAGTGGGTCCCACCATTCTTATCCTCATCTCTTCTCTGCAACTTAAATTCTCTAACCAAACTTGATCAAAAAATCCTAGATCTTTGTGGAGAAGCCAAATCAAATGTGTAGAGTCAAATTCTGAAATTAGATTTCAAATTTGGACAAGTTTCAATTGGAATTCAAATTTGAATGTGAATTTGAATGAAATTCAATGGAGTCACTCAATTAAATAGCAAGTGAGCTTCAAAAATTTTGAAAATTCGTGGATAAGTCATGCAAGTCATTTTGATCATGATGGTGTGTTTAAATTTTATGTTCAAATAAGTTTGAATAGAATTCAAAATTTGAACTTAAATATGGCTTGAATTTACTAAGCGTCTCAAATAAAATAGCAAATGGAATTCACAAATCTTGAGACTAGGCAGGAAGGCTATTTGGAATATTATGAGACCATGGAAAAATGTATAGCCTCAGATTTGAATATTTTGACAGGGCCTAAATGTACAGTGCTATATTCAAATTAATTTGAATATATTTAGTACTGCATAGTGTTTTGCCCTAGCAAAATCCATTCAATAAAACCCAAAAATTGCAGGAAGGTCACTTGAATTATCCTAGGGTCATTGGTGAAGTCCATCCCTTATGTTAATAAAATTTTAAGTATGACGGAAAGAAATATTCTTGATGATATCAAGATCATGTGTACAACCATAATTGATCCTTACAGTGGTTGAAAATAAACTGGTAATTGAACTTCATATTAAGGAAAAGATGGGATTTTACATCCCCCCCTAAAAGAATCTCGTCTCAAGATTACAAAAGGAAGGATAACTAAACAAGATCTAATGAACATATGCTGCTTAAAAGTCGGATAGTTCGTTCTAAGGTATTCCTTGCTTTCCCACATTGCTTCTTCAGCGGTGTTGTTGCCCCACAAGACCTTGTAGATGTGTAAGGTGCGGCTTCTTGTGGTGCGAATCTTCTCATCGATTTTTCGGGTTGGATGCTCTGAGTAAGTAAGACCTGGTTGGAGAGCTTCCAAATCTTCCATACAGACGGCAGCTGGGGCCTTGAGACATTTCCGCAACTGTGAAATGTGAAACACATTGTGGACCCCTGAAAGCAACGATGGTAGCTCTAGCCGATAGGCCACTAGTCCGCATTGTTCAATTACCGCGAATGGCCAAATGAAGTGTGGAGATAGCTTCCTTTTTACTCCGAATCGATGAATCCTTTTCATTGGGGATACACGAAGATAAACGTGATCCCCGACATCAAAGTAAAGAGGTCGACGTCGTTTGTCCACATAGCTTTTCTGATAAGATTGAGCAGTCTTGAGGTTGGCTTGAATAACTCGCACTCGTTCTTCGGCTTCATTTACCAAATCGATACCATATATCACTCGTTCACTGGATTCACGCCAGTTCAAAGGTGTGCGACACTTCTGACCATAAAAAGCTTCATATGGTGCCATCTGGATGCTAGCCTGATAACCATTGTTGTATGAAAACTCCGCCAATGGTATATGATCATCCCAATTCTTACCATGGTGGATAGCATAGGGGTGGAGCATATCCTCTAGCACTTGGTTTACTCGCTCTGTTTGACCATCACTCTGAGGATGGTAAGCTGAGCTTCCAATCAACTTGGTACCCAGAGATGCGTGGAGCTGCTCCCAAAACCGAGCAACAAATAAGGTTCCACGATCTGATATGATAGTGCGGGGTATTCCTTGTAGGCACTGGATCCTGGCAATATACAACTCTGCATATTGTCGTGACACAAAATTCACATTTACTAGAACAAAGTGAGCCAATTTGGAGAGTCGGTCGACTATCACCCAAATTGAGTCATGCTTGCGAAGGTGAGAGGAAATCCAACAATGGAATGCATGCTGATGTCCTCCCATTTCCAGGCCGGTATGCTCAAAGGTTGAAGCTAGTCGGGTGTCTTCAGATGGTCGGCTTTCACCCGCTGACACGTATCACATTCGGATACGTACTTCACTATCTCCGTCTTCATCCGAGTCCACCAAAATTTCTTCTTTATGTCTTGGTAAAATTTTTTACTTCTCGGATGAATTGAATACTTGGACAAATGAGTTTCGTCCAATATCTTCTTCCGACGTTCCACATTGCGAAGCACCACGATGCGGTTTTTGAACCAGATGGTACCGTCATCGTCACATCAGAAACACTTCATCTCCCCCTTCTTCATTCTTCGATGAATATGTGATATGCCATTGTCTTTCTTCTAAACCTCTACATTATCTTCCCTTATGGTAGGAATGAGAGCTAGATTGTAGAGCGACCCATATGGAACCAAGTAAAGACTCGGTTCTTCTTCTTCTATCAAGGTGATAGAAAGATTATCTACATGGGACTTGTGAGTTAGCACATCTACAACTACATTGGCTTTGCCAGGACGGTAGTGGATCTCAATCTCGTAGTCTTTGATCAATTCCAACCATCTTCGCTGTTGCATATTCAATTCCTTTTGGGTGAAGATGTACTACAAGCTTTTGTGATCGGTGTAGAGATGCACTAGGTTGCCCAATAGATAATGTCTCCACATCTTTAATGCAAGTACGATGGCAGCGAGCTCAAGATTATGAGTTGGATAATGCTGCTCATGGTTCCAAAGCTGCCGTGATCCATAAGCGATCACCCTTCTGTCTTGCATCAACACACAACCCAAACCAATCCCAGATGCATCGCAATAAACATCAAATGACTTGGTTGTGTCCGGTTGTGCTAATATCGGTGTTGTTGTGAGGTGTTTCACTAATGCTTGAATACCTTCCTCACATTCCTTCGTCGATACATACTTCTTCCCTTTCTTAAGAAGTTCCGTCATTGGTTTAGCTATTTTGGAAAAACTTGGAATGAACCTCCGATAATATCCTGCTAAACCCAAGAAGCTTCAAACTTCATGTACAGACTTTGGAGACTCCCATTTGTGTACTTGCTTAATATTGCATGGATCAACTGCAATCCCCTCAGCAGAGATGATGTGCCCTAGAAATGGCATTTGGCTGATCCAGAACTCACATCTGCTGAACTTGGCATACATCTTATGATCTCGCAATCGTTGAAGCACGGTGCGTAAAGGTTGAGCATGTTCTTCTTCAGATTTCGAATACACAAAGATGTCGTCGATGAAGACCACGACAAACTTGTCCAATTTTGGCATGAACATGGAATTCATGATATACATGAAATGAGCCGGTGCATTGGTCAATCTAAATGACATGACAAGGTACTCATACAATCCAGACCTCATCAAGAATGTCGTCTTACGTATATCCTCTGGTCGAATCCTAATCTGATGATATCCAGAACAAAGATCCATCTTTGAAAATACCTTAGCACCCACCAATTGATTGAACAGAATATTGATGCGTGGTAGTGGATACTTATTCTTGATCGTGATAGCATTGAGTGGACGATAGTCCACACATAGTTTTAATGTCTTATCCTTCTTCTCCACGAACAATGCAGAAGAGCCCCAAGGTGAGGATCTTGGACGAATGAAACCCTTGTCCATAAGTTCCTTCAGCTGCTCTTTCAGTTTTGCAAGTTCCTTAGGTGCCATCTTATACGACTTCCTCGAGATTGGCACTGTTCCCGGTACAAGTTCAATCTTAAACTCGACATCTCTTTCTGGTAGCATACTAGGAAGATCTTTGGGAGATACATCCAGATACTCATGTACCACCTGAATGTCCTAAATTTTAAAGGCCTCGGTGTTGTAAATAGTTGGAGTTACTTGGATGATACCCTCATGAATGAGAGTTTGGGGAGGGTGGAGTGGAGAATTCAGATACACTCTCCGAGGAATGATTTCGATAATAGCACCATTATGTTGCAACCATGCCATCCCTAAGATGACATCTTACTTCTGATGTGCCAGTAATATAACAGAGGTAGGGTATATGTTCCCACCTAGATTTAGAGGTACCCTATGGACCATCTCATCTGCAACTACTTTCCCACCCGGAGAACAAATCATATATGGGGTTTTTGTGGAAACGTAGGCAACTGATATTGAATGACATAAGACTTGCTAATAAAGTTGTGTGAAGCACCAGAGTCAAAGAGGATGACTACAGGATGACCAAGGAGAGAGAACGTACCCGTGAGTACGGGTGCGCCTTCCGGAATGTCCTCGATGGCGAGGTGGTCGACGTTGCCGGTTTGCGGGGTTGGTTTGCCCTCTGGTACGATGACTTTCCACCACTCTATAGACAGTCCTTGGTGATGTGCCCCGTACGACCACACGTGAAACACATGTACAGGGTTTGACCGGCACGCAAGGGAGGACGGAATCTCGATGCACGCGGTGGAGGTGGAAGTGCACATGGAACCATCCCCTGCCGCTGTTGCGGATGGCAACGGGCGTTGTTGAACTGGCGACCACGAAACATTGGTGGGCGCGATGGTGGATGCCACATCTAGCCGGATGGTGATCAATACACCATTCAGTACTTCTGAGGAACACCAGCTCCGCTGCTCCGCATAGCACTTGTTTTCTTCTTGTCATAGAACAACTCCCTAGTAGCGTCCTCTTGCACGATCGCGGTGTTGACAATGTTGTTGAAGCTACCGCTGTTGAACAAGGCAAGCTTGTCCTTCATCTTGGGGTTCAAACCCCAATAGAAGCATTCACGCTTCCGATCTTCAATACTCACTTGGTCCTGAGCATACTAGGCAAAGTGGTTGAATACCTTGGAGTATTCATAAGCACTCCTTCCCCCTTGCTTCAGCTCCAAGAACTCTTGAAGCTTCCTCCTCATAATACCAGGAGGTATAAGATAGGCGCGGAACGCCTCTCGGAACTCCTTCCAGCTCACGACATAGTCTGCTGGTCATGCAGCGAGATAATTCGCCCACCATGCCCCTGCAGAACCCTGCAACTGTTGTGATGCGAACAGGGTCTTCTGTTGTTTGGTCATCCGCAGCAAACCGAACTTTCCTTCGATGGAGCGGAGCCAGTTGTCCGCCTCCAAAGGTTCATCAGCGTCAATGATGTTCGGCGGGTGGGTTGACATGAAGTCCGAGTATGAACTCGAAGAGGGCTGTCATGGACCCGCATCTGGTCGCCCCCCTTGACGGGACGAATGTTGAACCAAAGTCCGCAACAACTCAGTTTGCTTGTCGCGCGAGCCGAGCACTGCGGCAAGAACCTCCGCTAGACTCCTTGGAAGTTTAGGAGGTGGTGGTGGTGAAACTTGTTGCTGCAGTGTCGCAGCTGGCTCCTGGGTCGAAGATTCATCCTGACGACCACGACTTGAACCTCCCGTCTCAGGCGTCGATCGTGTACACACCATTTGGCAGCCATATGTTAAAAATCAGCAACATGTTTGTTTTGCCTTCATCCATTTGATATTACAGTTGTGCAAATATTGGCAAGAAAATAAGTGCATAACATCCACATATATTGATAAAGCATAAACTTTATACAATATATATTATCTCTTGACCAAGTTTATAGTAGTGAACTCCAAAATGACGGACTCCCACTACGGAAGTGCTTCTCCACCATACTTGGTCCCCATGAGACGTCATACACACCTTTTCATCTTATACACACCCACTACTATTTCTAATATGACACAAACATGGCCGCGAAATAAACACGAACAACTACTAAACTATACGTTGCCTCGTGATGGCAGGAGTGCTGCCCCATCCTACTCCGATACGTCCTATTCGACGTACTCGCATTCCTCAGGATCTTCTTCTTCCTCTCCGTCCTCAGAAATTGGTGCCAAAGGTGCGGGCGCTAGAGCAGGAGTTGCTACCTCACCCACCACCAATGATGTCGCGGCAACTAATGACTGCACATCAGCCCGTAGATGAAACATCTTATAGTCTTCCAATTCCTTTCGTTCATGCTTGCAACTGGCTTTCTAATTCTGATTCTCCTCCCTGGATTGATCCTGTTCTTGAGTTATCGTACCCAACTGATCATCCAGCAGCTGTACCTCAAGTTGACTCGCCTCCAATGCGCTTTCTGCGCATTGCGCTTCCTGACAAGCTTCCGATAGGTCTTGAACAGCTCGGTGCCACTGATTCTCCCTAACATTTAAACATCGATTGAGAGGAGCAATCATGGCTCTGAGTGAGTCATTGGCCCACTCAAAATGATCACCTCGAATCAAAGCTTGCTTCAGATCACCCAGCAACCCTTCAATGCCAATATGTTGTGTACCGCTCACTTGGCACGATGATGCTGCATATAATGCCAAGACTATCTTGGGTACCTCTCCGTGAATGCCATAATCTGCACTTATTCGACTTGCCCACTCCTCACTAGCTCTGCCATCGACTGGAAAAAGCGCGAACGGGGTGCCCGCCAAATGACGAAAATGAAGCTTGCAAAACTTTGCAATAGCAACAATCGCGGCCAAACACCACGTGTCTTCCAACTGAGCCCCTTTCACCCGGATGGAGAAAGGATCCCATCCAAAATATGACGGACCAACAGGCACATCAACATAGATGGTGCATCTTGTCACACCTCCGTCATTGAATTCCCTGCCCCAATAGCTCGGTATGTCGCGATACCCAAACCGTTGAAGCAGCGCTATGAACAACTCCGGAAAATCTTTTCGATGAGCACACGTCGCCAACACCCATCCGTTCTGTAAGTAAACCATAAAATCCGCCATCTGTGCAAAGGATACTTGAATAATGAAAAAGTTTCCAACTTCCAATAATTCAAGGAAAATTTAAAGCTGGATTAGTGATCACAGTCTGTTCCAGCTGACCTTCCTGTATAAATTCAAAATTTTTATACAGGAAACGTCAGAACCAGATGTTAGGTTGAATACAAAAGTTGTATTAAACTTTACAAACATTCCATATTGTACTCATACAGCTCCAGGTGAGCTAGGAAGTAGATTCTATACAGGTTTAAAGTTGACCCAAGTTCTCTGGAAATTTTGACAGAACCTCCCCTGTATATGTGGTGATTTCCACAATTTATACAGGTATATCCAAACAATATATTGAGGTAATGACAAAATAAACATTGTATAAAATCAAGTTAAAAATACAGAAGTGAAATATCTCAGCCATGAAACATTTGTTATACAGGTATAACGCGCAATTTTGAAACAATGTGCAAACTGTTTCAAGTCCTGGTCTGCCAGAACCAAGTTTGCGACCATAGGAATTAAACACTGTTACACCAAGATTCAGGCCATGAGTGCAACATGAAGTTGATAGAGGAATTCCTAATCTTTCCAGAAATGAATATATGTGACCATGTCACTATTCTGGATTAAAAACAAGAGCTATCCAAACTTAACAGATGATCTGACTGTTTTTCAACAGCAGCCCTGCAGTTCACTGTTTTGAACTCAAAATATGATTTGACTAAAATTTGAATTAGGAAAAACTTTGAATAGAAAAACTGTAGATCCCTTTCTACCCTTTCCAGATATGTATCACAATAAGTCAGAAGATTGTTCTACAGTGAGTTATGGCAAAAATACATAGACTGGTAGAATGGTATGGTCATCTGGAGCAGTTGTAGTATACTCCAAATTTCAACAGATTATCAAGCTCTTCTGCATCGAGAGTCAACATAAAAGTTGTAGAGGTATTAATGAGATTTCCATCCATATAGCATAACCCTATGTTATTTTTCAACTAACCAAGATTACAACCTGGCAAAGTTGAGCAAACTTCTGGCAGAAATCAATAATCTTGGTTCTAACCCTTTGTGGAGTCGAAACCCATTTTGCGGAGTCCAAACTTACCAGCATCAGATAGTCGGACATTCCAAAATGTAATGCAACCATTCTATCTTTGGGGATGGTCAAGTATCAAATTTGATAGTGACAGTACTACGTGCCTCACTAAAGAAAATTCGAACCGGCATATCCGGATATGTTTATAGGTGGCCCCAATATCGTTCACTCGCAAATGTGTTCTATACGGGTCGCTACCTTAGTTAGTTCTGCAGAAGACAAACAATCCCCTATCTCACCTGCACACCACAAGGGCGGTTCGGGGAAACACGACAGGCAGTCACAATACACAGATATATATTTGAAAGTAAATGCATACGACTCTGGTGTGAGTCGCCCTCGAGCGAGGTCATGTCTCGAGGTAAATGGTTGTACTACGTCTGTACAGCAAAGACTCTCGCATGAACCGGCTTATACACGCTCGGGCATACGTGTTTTGCATGCTCCCATAGAAAATGAATAGTTCTAGAGATGCATACTATCGGGTTATTCACCACCCGATGGGGGTTCCCACTAACTTTGAAGAACGATGGGGTACCGCATGTCATAGGTTCTCAGAAATATGAAAAGTTTCCGAGACTCCTATTAACATTTCCGTGCCAAGCCACGGAAAGACTTCCATGCTACCTCTCGCATGGTGAACTTGCTGCAATTGGCCCGCTTGCGGTGGCGTACATTACCTCTTACCTGACGTCGGAGCATCATTATAGAATATAATAACTCATAGTTAGGTTACCACCTTTATATCATATACTAATTCCTCACTAATATAATCCTTAGTTTTTGAAAATATGCTCTTTTCAAGCACACTGTTCCCAATGATGCTCTGATACCATGCTGTGGGGAGCGGAATCCCGACATCTAAGGATCTCATTGGGTGGTGTCGTGTGATGCGACACCCAACAGTTTACAAGAAAAGAACGAGAAAAAAATACAATACCAAGTCTTTATTTGTAAACACAACGGAAGTTTTACAATACTAAGAGAAAAGGAGAGATAATTATACATCATAGCTACGCTCTTGGCACTAGCCATGCAAAAGCAAAGTCATCCATGTCCTGGATGCTTTGCGCTAGCAACACCGAACTTACGGTGGCGTCTAGGGTTCCCACTCGGCTGTAAACCTTGGAGGGGGTGCAGCCTCATCGTCAAACCCGTCATCAGTCGTATAATCTGTAAGTAACTACAAACGTGAGCTTAAGGCTCAGCAAGACTAACTCGTCTCACTAGACATATGCAGGGGTAAGTACTAAGCATAGGTAAAGAATAGCATAAGGGACACGCCTACAAGTGGATCCTTATAATCAAGTTTTAAGTAGCACATGACATTCTTTAGGCACTGCATATCATAGACTCCACAATCAAACAAGAAACGGTTTGCCGATGATATGACATGCCCAAAGCACATAATGCTATTACAGGTAAAGTATGGGGAAATTGTAAACTTTTAATTGTGCTATCTCTAAGCCATACAAGGTTGCAAAACAATTAACATTCAGTACATCGTATTCTCTTGACTTCTTCAGTATTTACTACGTCACGACACAGTGCACAAGTGGTACTCTATAACCGTGAGGGACAGTGATTGCAATCAGGACACACCGAGTCAACACGACACATACGCACTTTTGAAAATGCCAGCGAGTACTTACAGCAGTACCTACCTAGCACTTCAGTACTAGTCGTATATGGCCACCTTTCACCCAACACTAGAATGCCGAACTGGTCGATCCGTCATGAGCAGGAGGTCACTGTGTGGGGCATACTCTGACGTGCCCACCAGCTGATTTACACCTTGCTGCCCTCAACCTACGCCTATAAAACAGAACGGTATGCCTCGACAAACCAATATTAAGCTACGTCAGTTCACTGGAGCCCATTTCTCCAGTATGTCACTGGCACAATTCAAGCTTGTTCAGCAGGGCCACACACGGCACTGGCCTTAATCGACACGGTCAGAGCTATGCGACCAAGACCACCTCTTGTCGCTTCCTACTCATCTCTGACCGGTCTCAATTGCATATTTATAAAGCATTTCTTGATCCAGTTCATCCTGTGTGATAAAATTCTATCTCATGAGTAGATTCCAACTACACGACTTCTACCGGATCCCTATGAATATAAGCATGGCAGTTACTACATGAGTATGTGAGCTATTCTAACCACTCCTTCGGTGATTTGGTCATGCATGTGGATGTCAACCACCTTAAACATAATGCACAAACATCTAAAGACGTAAGATGAATGAAAACTGCAAAGACACTATAAGGAACTTAAATGCAAATCGGGGCTTGCCTGAATGCGAGTCCGAGTCTATGTTAGTCTCTAGTAGCTGGACTTCCAAAGCTTCCGGCTGCTCCTCGACTTCAGTTACTACACGTTATGCATATACTGTATATGAATGACTTTGAAAAATAATAATATGCTTAAGTTCACAAGCTAATATGATGTGATCAAAATAAGATAAGGATCTTATTTGGCTTTGTGACTTTTATGGTAGATATTAGGGACTATAGTGGAGACTCTTGCAAAGAACATGAGATGATCAAGGAAGTTTGTTGTCCCTAAAATTCCTATAAGTATAAACCTTCTCTGAATTTTGGTTGATATTCTGGAGGTCTATCATGGCTACCAGTGGTTGTACCACGTAGAGGAGGTCTCACTGATTCTAGGAAAATTTGTTTCACAATTTGTTAAGCTTCCTACAGGGAGAAACTGATTTCACAAGTTCGGGGAAAAAGCTGAAATTCATTTTGTATTTTTCTCAATTTTCAACTACATAGATATTTGGAACACTGATCAACCAATTAATTGAAGTCCAATGAACATGAAATTTTTACTGGAGATCAAGTGTATTAATAAGAGTGTTTTGACAAAATTGGGAATTTTCCAATTAACGGAACATGAGTTATTAATTTCCCAAGCAGTTAGCTCAAAGGAATTAATTATAAAAATTCCGGGAGTTTCATGTCCAAAAAATTTCATCACTGCATCATAGATATTGAGATGAGTCTACCAGAATTTATTTCGAAATTTTTGAGAAAATCTACTAGGAGTAATGATTTTTAGAAGTTTGGTTGAATTCTGGAATTATTTTCCAAAGGGAAGCATTTAAATAAAGCAGCCGGGCCCACTGGTTTAAAATCAACCAATCGCAGCTGGGCCGCACCGGGGGCCACGGGGTTAAACCGCGCAGCTGCACTAGATACGGAGCCACAGCTGATCCCGTATGAGGGAATCGATTGCTGACCTGTGGGACCCTCGAGTCATCTCCTACCTCCCGAAGCGCGAATCGGCCACGGTGGCGCTGCGCCGGCGAGCTCGCCGTGATAGCCGCATCGACCTCCATTCGACTTGGCCCCGACCGCCTAGGCATAGAATCGACCGCACAACACGATGGTGAGGTCCAATCGCGGCGACAGCCGGAGATGGTGACGCGACGGAGCTATGGTTTTGACTATGGTCAGAATTGCCCAAGAATGGCGCAAACGGCTTAGGAAAAGGTCGGGGAGGCTTATGGGATCATGAGGAAGACTCCTAGGTGGTGTAAGCGGCGTGGAACCGCCGGGAAACACAAGTTCGTCAGTGAACAGTGGAGGTTTCAATGGCGGAGGGCAAAACATGAATATCTCAGACTCTACTCGATGGCGTCCACTGATTCTTGGCAGAGGGGTGCGCTAGGAGGTACGGAGTATAATCCTTACATGGAGTGAAGAATCATTACATGTAAAAACGGAATCAAACCAAGAAGTGAGCTAGTTCATGGGCTACGGCCGAAAGCAAAACCTGTATTATTTGCATGATACAGAATGAAACGAAGAACGGTTTGTACCATGAGAAATGTCATGTATTGGTGATCCTAGTTGCTTCTGAGAGCAGCTCGAGAGAGGGGTTGTAGCGTCGGCGCGACGGGGAGGCAGTAGCGTCCTCACGGCGGCTGGACAGTGGCGCTGGTGAAGTTGCAAAAATGCCACCTTTTAGCCGATGAAACAAGGAACTAAAAGATTGAGAAGGTAGAGGGAAGGCTTAGGTACCACTTTTCTATTGGGAGGATGACAAGATTCGGCAAGACTTCAAGCTCGTCGGGCCCACAGGGAGGCGGCGGTGGTTTGCGCTCGGGAGTGACGAAAGAGATGGTGCCTTTCCCTTCGGCCAGAGATGTGAAGATAAGGAGGAGGAGAGGGGAGGGGGCACATGCAACTGGGGTGCCACACAGATGCATGCCGACGGTGAGATGTTTGCCACACCGGGTGTCGAATGGCGGGGAGTCAGAACAGAGCACTCACGGTAAACGTCTCCCTAACTAGTGGGTCCCACCCTTATCCTTATCTCTTCTCTGCAACTTAAATTCTCTTACCAAACTTGATCCAAAAATCCGAGATGTTTGTGGAGAAGCAAAATCAAATGTGTAGAGTCAGATTTTGAAATTATATTTCAAATTTGGACAAGTTTCAATTGGAATTCAAATTCAAATTTGAATTTGAGTGAAATTCAATGGAGTCATTGAATTAAATAGCAAATGAGCTTAAAAATTTTTGAAACTTCGTGGATAAGTCAAATAAGTCATGCTGATCATGATGGTGTGTTCAAATTTTATTTTCAAATAAGTTTGAATAGAATTCAAAATTTGAACTTAAATATGGCTTGAATTTGCTAAGCGTCTCAAATAAAATAGCAAATGGAATTCACAAATCTTGAGACTTTGCAGGAAGGCTGTTTTGGAATATTATGAGGCCATGGAAAAATGTATAGCCTCAGATTTGAATATTTTGACAGGGCCTAAATGTACAGTGCTATATTCAAATTAATTTGAATATATTTAGTACCGCATAGTGTTTTGCCCTAGCAAAATCCATTCAATAAAACCCAGAATTTGCAGGAAGGTCACTTGAATTATCCCAGGGTCATTGGTGAAGTCCATACCTTATGTTAATAACATTTTAAGTATGAGGGAAAGAAATATTCTTGATGATATCAAGTTCATGTGTACAACCATAATTGATCTTTACTATGGTTGAAAATAAACTGGTAACTGAACTTCATATTAAGGAAAAGTTGCGATTTTACACTCCTGGGGATGATGGTTACCATGATAGTGAAGACGTTGAAGAAGTGTACCAAGAAGAAGAGTTGCCAGACACTTTTATAGTCGAGCTTGGTGCAGGACTCGATCAATTAGTTGGAGCTGTTGAAGATGTTGAAGATGTAGAGCTAGATGATATGTGAAAACGGAAATTAGAACAGGCCACAATGGAAGATTGTTGGGCTATTTTAAGGAGTAGGGCACATGATAATTATGTTGATGAATTTTGAAAGTGATTACAAGTAATGTTTTCTTGAAGATAGTAACATGAATTTTGTATATCTTATTTGCATATTTACTGATTATCTATTAAAATAGGATGGCATCAAAGAAGGATAAGATGGTGCCACCGACGTGGGGGTTCTACCCCTATAGACCTAAGCACGCTTTTGCTGGTGCCTCGTTGACCGGGAGCAGATGCTCTCAGCTGTTGGGGCACTTTATGAGCAGCTCTAGAGCTTCGACACAGGCAAATATCACTCGTTTGAACAAATTCTTCAAATTCAATTTCCAATAAAACTTACTTATGAATCATTTGAATGTTGTAGTCCTAATTGACTGACTTAGAGGCTACGGCGCCAGTTGAGATTGGCTACCCTTTGGTGAGCCAGCCCTTGGCCAGCCAGTCCTCGGCCGGCGAGCCTTCTGTTCCTGAGACCTTTCATCGGCTGGTGACGAGTCTTCTGGGTCATTTGACGTGGCGCCCCAGCAGACGCGGGGGACGAGGAGGACTCACTTTGTCAGTCCTCCTGCAGTCCCTTCACATAGGACCATGATTCGTCTGGTCGGAGACAAGTAATAAAATCGTAGTGTTCAATTCTAGTTTCTTTTGGTTACTTAAGTAATGAATCAATAAATATCTTGCAGGGTTTGGTATCACACATCTTTCATCGGTGAGAGAAACCACAGACTGGTGAACGGTGTCCTCGGGTCCTTAGTGCGTTTGCACTACCCCGGGGTCATCGACAGCGTGCCTGCTCTTTCGTGGGAGGACTACGCACACGTCCATAGGAGCACGGCAACCTTCAGGTGGCCGTATGGGTCGATTTCATGGTAAGTATGTTAAAAAAAGTTTCTATGTTTTAACTCTTAAACTCTTTTAATGAACATCTCTTCAATATATTCCTTATCACAGACAAGGTATATTTTATAGGACCCGAACGACCCTCGCATGTTTGAGGATGCAAGGAGAGTGTTACACTACAATGCTGCCAAGGCGCTTCGACAAGCTTTGTCGAACGCTCGTTCTCAAATTATCAATGAGCATTTGAAGGCGAACCAGCAACATGTGCTACACTTCTGGCAAGAGAGCGAGAGGCACCTGACGAGGGAGGAGTACCCGCAGGTACGTAGGGTGTAGTAAATATTTTTTTTTGATAATTTCCTCAATGATATTTTTAACGATCTACAACTATGTGTAGGGCCACGTGAGCTAGTTGCAGTGTCGGTCCGATGCATTTCGGGCCCTTTGTCGGTACTGGGCTAGCGATGAGTTTAAGGCTAAGTCCGGGAAGGCTCGAGAGTGCAGAGCGGTCAAGGAGAAGAGCAGGCACGACCAAGATAACCACTTGCGTTTAGCTAAATGCATGGTAAGTGTATGTAACTTATGTTTATATATTCATAATATGTACTAACACATATTGACAGGAGCACGAGACGGGGGTGCCGCCGACCCTTACTGAGATCTAGAAGAGAGGTCACAGGGACCCTTCTCAGTCTCAGGGGTGTAGTCAGGCTATAGCCGAGTGATTGGTAGTTTAGAAATCATTCATATTAAATATAACTATATGGATTTTTGAACTTACATGGTTTTCTTATTTTCCAGGCTAAGTATGGGAAGGAGGCTAGGGAGATACATGGCGAAGATTTCGATTGAGAACATGACCCAATCGATCCTCAAGCCGTGTATGCAAGCAGAGGTGGAAAAGCACACGGAAGGTGAGCTCATAAGTCATTTTATAATTTTCAATTCAAAGTATTCAATATATTTCAATTTCATATTATTGACTCTTTTTTTTAGGCTCGCCATATTCGACGGAGTTGTCGACTCAAGCGCGGCGAGACCTGCGAGAGGCAGCTCCACACAAGCTTCGTCGGTGGGCACATCAGATCGCCGTGTCTCGTAGAGAGATATCAAGATGCAATCCCTCCGACAAACCGTAGAAGAGAACATCAGGCAACAAGACGAGGAAAGGAGGGAGGCAGAACGACAAAGGATCACAGCGGAACAACAAAGGATCACATTGGAGGCCACGATCTCTTCCCAGTCAGCCTGGATGGCGCAGATGCGGGAGACAATGGAGGTAACAAAATGAAAACTGAAGTTCTTATTAACTCAGCATAAATGACTTACTAATAGGTAACATCTAATATTCGCAATGACAGCTCAGGGCTCATGCGCAAGGTCTTGGGATGCAGCTACCGCCACTACCGGTCCTTCGAGGCAATCCTTCTTCTGCGGCTTAGGTAATTTCTATATCAACTTAACAATTCTAGTTTTACGTAAACTTTACAAAAATAAAGCGAGGAAATAGAGTGAGAGTGAGAGGTAGTTAGATAGAGTGAGAGATAGGGTTAGAAGAGGGAGGAAGATAGAGAGAAAAGGATTGAGATAGAAGATTGAGGGAGATAGTTAGATAGAAGAAAAGTATTTAGATAGAAGAAAGATGAAGATAGAAGAAAGAGTGAGAGATAGTTAGATAGAGTGGGAGAGGAATGAAGAGAGAGAGGTAGGTGCAGATGGAGATAGAGGGAGAGGAAGATAGAGGGTGAGAAGGAGATGTAGATGGAGATAGAGGGATGAAGATAGAGGGAAAAGGATAGGAATAGGAAGATAGAGTGAGACAGAGAGATAGATTGATATAGTTAGAGAGGGAGGAATGAAAAGAGAGAGGGCGAGAGGGAGATGTAGATGGAGATAGAGGGAGAGAAAGGGAGGGAGAGAGATATTGATGCATTTCTATTCTAACTCTAAGTTTCATTAATTGCAGGGATCTGCGACGGCTGCTTAAACTCCATCGTGGTCGTTACCTCCACTAAGAATGAGTCGTGATTATGACTTCGATGGCTTCGGAGGTCAGACGGGTGAGTGAGCCCTTGTTTGCTTTGTTGATGGTGATGTGTGATGTATCGACAACACATTGTGATGCTGTTTTGTGACCGCTATATATTGTCATGTGTTTTGCCTGTTCAGTGTTTCTGGCCATCGAGTCGGGTAGCATTTTTTGTTTTTTTAAATAAAAACCTTATCTACGATGGATTTTTATACAGTACTGACGCAAAAAATGCTCCTGGCTGTCGCAAATGTCCACATGGGTCCCATCAAATGGCCGCATAGGTCCCATCGGCTAGTATTATTTGCGACGGTCAGGCCTTCGCAAATAGGAAATTAATTGCGATGGACAGGCCGTCGCAAATAGCCGCGTGGGGCCCACCCCCATGCTGGCCATAACTTGCGACGACTGCAGCGAGCCGTCGCAAATAGCATTTTTTGCGACGGTGGCCATCGCGAAAAAGCTTATTTGCGACGAATAACTTGCGACGGCCAAAAATCGTCGCAAATAAGAAAGCCATTGCAAATAGCTTATTTGCGACAGTTTCCCCTTATTTGTGACGGACCTGGTCGTCGCAAATCATCGGGATTCTTGTAGTGATGTGGATATCATGAACTTCGCGGTCACGGGATACGTACTTCCAGGGGAAAACAAAAATAAACTCATCTATGAGAGTTGTAGACACCTTTAGGATGACCCATATCTCTATCAAGTTTGTGCCGATGACATTTTTTAAAGGTGCGTCCCATCAATTGAAGGCACCAAGATTATTGAGAAATGTCATGCTAGCCCCTATGGTGGCCATTACGGTGTTTAATGTACCCAAGCAAAGATTTGGCAAAGTGTATTATATTGGCCTTCTATGTATGAAGATACAAAAGAATTCATTCGTAGATGATGGAAATGCCAAAAGCATGGAGGAATCTCAGCTTGCAATGCGATGCCCCTAACATATAATCTACAAGTGAAGTTATTTGATGTATGGGGTATTGATTTCATGAGACCTTTCCCTAGCTCTTATGGTTGCAAGTATATTCTAGTGGTTGTAGATTATGTGTGAAAATGGGTAGAAGCTTTGCCATGCAAGAATGCTGATTCTAAGCAAGGTTGGAAAATGTTCCATGAGATCATTTTTCCGTGCTTTGGCACTCCCTGTATGGTCATAAGTGATGGAGGGTCTCATTTCATAGATAAGACATTCTGGAGCTTTTTGAGGGAGCTTGGTGTCCAGCATAATATTGCTACCCCATACCACCCACAAACAAGTGGTCAAGCAGAAACATCTAATAAGCAAATTAAAAATATTTTGCAAAAGACTGTCTTGGAAATGTGAACGGGATGGAAGCATAAGCTAACCGACGCATTGTGGGCATACCGTACTGCCTACAAAACTCCCATCGGCATGTTTCCTTTCCAACTTGTCTATGGGAAGACTTGTCACCTTCCTGTAGAGTTGGAACATAGAGCCTATTGGTCCATCAAGAAATGGAACATGGACTTTCACGAAGTAGGAAAGCATCGATTGAAGCAACCCTCCAAGTTGGAAGAGTGGAGAGATAAGGCGTACCATAGTGCCAAAATCTACAAGAAAAGAACTAAAACATGGCACGATAAAAGTATTATGGCTAAAGAGTTCAAACCTGGAGATAAAGTTCTACTCTTCAATTCTAGGGTTAAACTCTTTGGACATGGGAAGCTTAGAAGTAAATGGGAAGGACCCTTACTGTAGTAGAAACCTCATCTCATGTAGCAATCACACTCCAAGGTGATGATGATCATTTATTTAAAGTGAATGGGCATCGACTCAAATTATTTCTTGAATCCCTAGAGGATGAGACGGAAAAAGAAATAGACGTGATAAATCTTATTGATTTTCACGTTGTTTCTTTAAATTCTGTCTAAATTCTCCACATCAAATTAATGGGCCCATACAATTATTCATCTATGGGTTCCATCAAGCCAACCCACAGAAACATGGACCAAACAGAGCCAGGAAGGGGTCTGCCGAACCCTATGGTCGACTGACGCCCCCCTTGCGTCGGCAGCCTTCTGTTTTCACGTGCAGACTCTTCCGATGTATCTCAATAATACTATCAGTGCTAGTGTACTTCTCCTGCCTATTTATTGACTGGAACGGAGAGGGGAACCTTGCACCGTATAGAAAAATCCATCTCCTATTCCAAGTCATGGCCGACAAGAAGATTGTGCCTCATCCCCACTCTAGCTCATCCTTCAACCTGAGCGGGGACATCACACCGGCCAATGACAAGTCCCCCCTCGCTTAGGAGTCTATCATGGCATTGGATGTCATGCCCCTCGCCATGATCCCACCACCGATGAAGACTCTGCATGGGCATAGCACCACACCTCGCGGTGCTGAACAGATGCTCTCCCCTCGGGCGATGCCCATGAAGTCGACGACACCTGCACGTCGTCCGACTATGGCTGGCCTTAAGTCAGTCAAGACTCGTATTTTTTCTGAAAAAAACGAGTCTCTCCCAACGTTGCAGCCTGGCGAGGAGTTCATGTACACTCCGAAGATCAAGGATGGTGACGTAGTGAGCCACCACTACAAGTCACCTACGCATACCTCGCCTGAGCATGTCAAAGACCGCCTCATTATCCATGGGGTGCGCGATCCTGATGGTGGCTATGCAAAAGGCCTTTTCGATCAAGTGGATAATTAGGCAATGGAGGAATTGATGGACTCGTCACCCTCCAAGATTAGGCGTCACCTCTCGCCGCCTGCAATCAATGGGCCACCTGGGCAATTTGAGGACAACGACGGGAAATCTCCTCGTGCCCCTAAAGTGGCACAACTTACTAAGGAGTTAGCTCCTCTTGTTTGCAGAACAAGAAGCTATCGGACATAGTGGCTGAAGGGCGCATCGAGAGGGCGGAACTGAAGGATGAACTCATATCCCTCAAGGAAGTGATTGATGGTATTCTCTGTGGCATGCGCGCCAAGCTTCGGCGCATATGCAATGCCGTCGGAAAGCCCTACATCTACAACGCTCCTTAGTGTAGATGTCCCGACCGCATAGGATGCTTACTAGTTTCGTTTAGTTTTATTTCAATATTTTTTATTTCATTCAGTTTATATTTAATAATGTAAGCATCCCCATACTTGAGTTCAATAAAAGGAACTTACCGATTCATCTAACCTAATAAAGTTCCATCTTTAATTTATTTTTTATGAATAAAGAATTCAGGGAACAAGTGTGGGGGAGGTACCCCCAAATTCATGAAATCCCAACGTACAAAATTAGCGTTGCATCTCAAACACGTCGCAACCGATTATACTGTAGGATTGAAGAGCACGTGAAAAGCTACCAGAGGGGGGGTGAATGGTAGATTTAAAATTCTTACGCAGCGGAAACAATTAAACCCCAAAAACGATCTGTTAAAGAAATCGTGCGTGAGACTAATCTAAACGTGTTTCACCGTGACAAAGTTGATATATATCATAGAGAATCAAGTCATGAAGACAACACAAAAGGAATCACTCAAATCCATCGAGAAAAACTCAAGTTATGATCGAAAGATCAAACAAAGGTCAATCTGCCCTACCCGAGAAAAACAGTTATGGAATGCTGCAAAGAAACTCGTGTAGATCATAAACCACAAGTCCAATGACCGTGAAATTTGATATATGATAGATAATCAAGTTGTGAAGACAACCCAAAAAGAATCACGTCAATTGGATCTGTAAAACTCGAGTTATGATAAAACCACCAACAAAAGGTAGTGCTGTCCAGAAACTCGACGAGTAAAACTTGTCTGGATCAAGTTGGACGAACAAGGCAAAAGTTCCTTCAAACTACGAATTTTATTAAATAGAACACAAGAGGAACAGCCCCAATGCCGTGCGCCACGAGCTCTGGGCTCCCTTGCTCATATAACCAGCCCTTAGGCCAACCCAATATCAACTAGGACTCCAATCCTACTCAGATCACGAATCGTAACTTTCCATAACTGCTCAAGATTCTTCCCTGAGACTAGTCCAATGGATCCCGTTACCAGCCATGTCTTGAACTCAAGCAACACCTGCACATGAATAAACAACCAATCCATACGAGCCCAAGGCCTCGACTTGACTCAAGTTAGTTCCGAACACAACACCCTACGTGAGAACCTCACATAAGCATGTTGTAAAACCACAGTAACACGATATCATCCATATCAACCAAAACGCACCAAAAACTTAGCAGATTAATACTAAGCAATCTTTCCAACAATGTAAAACAAGTACGAAACATTGCAAATGAAAAGTAGAAGCACTACGGTCAAGTTCCGAACCTTGCCAGAGCAACCCGAACCTTGAGCCGGAGCTAACAAAAGCTCGTAGAACCTAGCGCCGGAGCTTACCAAAACTAGTACAACCAAGCTCCCGCCGGAGCTTACAAAACTAGTAGATCCTAGCACCGGAGCTTACCAAAAACTAGTCAAAACTAGTCAACCCAAAACCGGAGCTTAGCAAAAGCATGCCGGAGCTATCAAATATATGCCGGAGCTAACAAAGACATGCCGGAGCTAAAGATAAAGCTCATCGGAGCTAACCAAAGCTAGTCGGACCTTACCAAGAAGTCGGACCTAGCATCTAACGTAACCGGAGCTACCCAAACCAAGCCGGACCTACCATCAGACCTTGCCGTAGCTCAGAGCTAGAGTCGGACCTTGATAAAAAGGTGTTTTGGTGATATTCGAAACTTTTATCATCAAAGCCAAGTGTATTCACTACAAGCCAATGTATTCAGCACACATAGGTCTTACAATCTCCCCCTTGATGAATGCATTGGCAACACCATTGAAAATCCGAACATTGGCTTATTCACATAAAAGTTTTGAAGGCAATTTCTCCCCCTTTGTAAATCAATAGTAAAATGAGAATAAAAAATTATCCCATATTATCTCTAAAAATTATCCCATATTATTTCCCCCCTTTATTATCTCTCCTTATGCACATATTTTCTTTCTCTTCATGCTTATCTCTCCCCCTTTGACAATGTATTCAGCAAGTCATGAGCATATAAACAATTTATCTCTCCCCCTTTAGTTGTTATGAGCATATTATAACATATACATATAACCAAAGCTCATCCAAGTCATACTAACAAGTAACTTACACTATCACATCAATGAGATACATAAAGTAGTGTAAGCCATGCTAGAGATCATATGTAATTTTCAATTTAAGCAAGTCATGATCTCACAAACTCAACTATTTCAAAACCTGAAAGCATGACACTAGTTGCTGCATTTTATTATTTTTCAAAGCATAAATTTAGATCATATGATATTTGCAAGAGATTATATGCGCATCCGCCTTATTCTAACCAACCAAGCCAAGCCTATGTCATTTGACAATCAGAAGCTTAAGGACATGGTTTTAGTCATACACAACTTCTTCCAAGTTCATATATAAGTGCAATGATAAGCCATCTCAAAAGAAGAAGTGTGATGCATGCATATTCTCTTGATCTTTTCTCAATTTATATTTGTTCATAAAAACTCAACATGTGAGTTGATTACTTAATTAACTCTTAATGATTAAAAGCACTTGTGAACATGTAACAAGTTCAAAACAGCAAGAAAGTTCGACCATGACCAGTTTTAGTGTAAGTAATTATTCCAATTACTAGACATGGCAAAAACTACAAAATGTCTAACACGAGTAATGTAGTAAGAACTTTCAGCATGTAAAAGGAATCACAAAGTCATATATGTATGAAATACTATGCTCATATTATTTTAATTTCAGATTTACACATAGACTTCCCAAATTTCAAAACTCCCCCTCAATTTAAGCCATGAGGATGCATAACCCCTATTTCACTGCGAATGTAACAAAAACGAGTGAAATCCAAAGGTTTTGTAAAAATGTCAGCCAATTGTTGTTCGGTATCTACATGGTGAAGCACAATGTTTCCTTTTTCAACATTATCTCGGAGAAAGTGATACCTAATGTCAGTGTGCTTAGTTCTAGAATGTTGTACGGGGTTTTTAGCAATGCAAATGGCACTAGTGTTATCACAGAACAGTGGAACACTATCTAGATCAATCCCATAGTCCTTAAGTGTTTGAACAATCCAAAGAATTTGTGAGCAAGCACTAGCAGCAGCTACATATTCAGATTCGGCTGTGGATTGCGCAACTGAATTTTGTTTTCTAGAGGACCAAGCAACAAGAGAATTACCAAGAAAATGACAAGCACCGGAAGTACTTTTCCTATCAATCCTACAACCCCCAAAATCAGCATCCGAAAAAGCTTTCAAAGTAACAGTTGAGGAAGAAGGAAGAAAAATGCCAAATTCTTGAGTTCCATGTAAGTACCTGAGAATCCTTTTGACGGCTTGACGATGTGAAGCACGTGGGGAGGCTTGAAACCTTGCACAAAGACATACGCTGAATTCTATGTCTGATCTTGATGTCATGAGGTACAAAAGTGATCCGATCATACTTCTATATTCTTTTTGATCCACGGGTTCACCATCTTCATCAAGTTCAAGTGCTGTTGCTGTTCCCATTGGTGTCCGAAGAGGCTTGCTTTTGTCCATGTTGAAGCGCCTTAGAAGGTCTTTGGTACACTTTGTTTGATGCACAAAGGAACCCTCCTTGGTTTGCTTGATTTGCAGCCCCAAAAAGTAAGTGAGTTCACCTATCATACTCATTTCAAATTCGGAACTCATCATTGCTGAAAACTTGGACACAAGATCATGAGAAGCACAACCAAAGATAATATCATCCACATACACTTGAACGAATAATGAGTCATTTCCATGCTTAAGCACAAAAAGAGTTTTATCAACCTTGCCCATGGTAAACTCCTTTTCAAGTAAGAATGTTTTTAACCTATCATACCATGCTCTAGGGGCTTGTTTGAGACCATATAAGGCTTTGGACAGTTTGAAAACATGATTAGGAAAATCTGGATTTTCAAAACCTGGTGGTTGTTTGACATAAACCTCCTCATCTATGTAGCCATTAAGAAAAGCACTTTTAACATCCATTTGATATAGCTTAAAACCTTTAGATGCTGCAAAAGCTAGCAAAATTCTTATGGCTTCTAATCTAGAGACAGGAGCAAAAGTTTCATCAAAATCTAGACCTTCAACTTGAGTGAAACCTTGAGCAACCAACCTAGCCTTATTCCTAACCACAACCCCATACTCACTTTGTTTATTTTTATATACCCATTTAGTTCCAACTAAAGTGTGACCTAGAGGTGGAGGTACAAGTTTCCAAACATTATTTCTTTCAAAATTTTCTAATTCTTCTTGCATGGCAATAATCCAAGATTCATTAGTGAGGGCGTTTGATATATCTTTGGGTTCAAAAGAAGCAACGAAAGCAGAATGAGCATGAGAGTTTGGATCGCAAAACCTGGACCGTGTGACTCGTTCGTGCAAGCTTCCAATCATATGTTGTGGGGGATGATCTTTGTAAAACCGTAGGGGAACAGATGTCTCACAAGCTTCTTCTTCATTAGGTTCATCGTAGATTGATGAGCTTGTGACTTGTGGACAATCAGGACAAGCATAGGTGATAGCCGGAGCTTGTTCAATGTTCGGAGTTGGACACGTGTCAACTTTGGAACTACCAGGCAGTATCACCGGCTCTTCTTCATCTTCAAAAATACCCTCCCCCTGAGGATACGGATCTGGTCCTGCAACACCGGAGCTAGTACCTGGGCTAGCTTCATCAAAAGACACTTCACAAGTCTCCACAATTTTGTTAGTGTCAAGTAAAAGCACACGGTAGCCTCTAGTATGAGATGGATAACCAAGAAACATGCCATCTATAGATCTAGGTTCAAATTTATCAAGATTACCTTGTTTCTTAACAAAACATTTGCAACCAAAGACCCGAAAGTGTGTAACACTAGGCCTATGTCCAAACCGGAGCTCATATGGTGTTTTACCTAGCTTAGCACGCAAGAAAACACGATTTGAGACATAACAAGCGGTTGCTAACGCATCAGCCCAAAATTTCCTAGAGTTCGATATTCATCAAGCATAGTCCTAGCCATCTCAACTAAGGTTTTGTTCTTTCTTTCTACAACACCGTTTTGTTGAGGTACATAAGGTGAAGATAATTGATGATCTATTCTATTTTCAGCACAAAAGTGATCAAAAGATTGATTTTTAAATTCAGTTCCATTATCACTTCTAATTGCTTTTAATGATCCTGGGTGATCAATTGATAATCTAAGAAATAAAGTTCTAAAGTGACTAAAAACTTCATTCTTAGATGCCATAAAGTAAACCCAAGAGTATCTAGAATAATCATCAACAATAACAAGAACATACCATTTACCTCCGAAGGATTGAACACGTGAAGGTCCTACGGTGTCAAGATGCAAAAGTTGACATGGTTCAGTTGTCATGATCATTGTGAGAGGAGTATGTGAACCTGCAACCATCTTAGCATGTCTACAAGAAGAACACACAATTTCTTTGTCCCCTTTAAGCTTAGGCAGCCCACGAATGTGATCAAGAGCACTAACATGCGTTAGGTGATCAAAGCCTACGTGACCAAGTCTACGATGCCAAAAATATAAGTCCATTGAATCATTAGCAACTAGACACCTATGCTTAGAGGAAGACATATCAAAATCAGCTTTAAAAACTTTTCCAAACCGAGAAATGTTAAAAATAAGCTCACTATTTGAACCTACAACTTTGCAGCAGTTTTTATTGAAAATAATTTCTAGATTTTCATCTAGCAATTGTGCAATAGAAAGCAAGTTGTATTTCAAATTTTTGACAAGTGCCACATCCTTCAAAGTGTAGTGATCATTTACTTTAACCGAACCCTTAACAATTATAGGAGTTGAAGAATTATCGGCAAAAGTAACATTCTCTACACGTGACACAAAAGAGAGGGAGGAGAACCAATATTTGTTACCGGTCATGTGGCGTGAGCAACCTGAATCCACAATCCAAATGTTCTCCTTCCTCAAATGTGTAACCTACATAAAAGCACAATACGTCGATGACTCAATATTGGGGTTAGTCAAAAGGCATTTAGGAATCCAGTACTGAGTCACGCGACGTGCAGCAGGAAAAACACGCGAAAGCTGAGACAAAACAGCAGGTTTATGAGTCAATGTTTGAGATTTTTTATTCTTGACTACTGACCTATAAGGTGTTACTTGTGTAGCACAAAAATCAGTAGCTCCGAAGGCAAAAACAGAAGGTTCGGAGGTAAACTTTGAATGTTTTTGACTCAAAACAGCAGGTTGTACATTCGGTTTAATGTGTGCAGCGAATTTTTCATGAAAGTTATGAGATCTAGCAACCATTCCTTCCCTTTTCTGTTGTTTAGCTAGTCTATATCAAAAATCTATGACATGACCATCTCTACCACAGAAGGTACAATGAAATTTAACTTTGTGTTCATGTCTAGATGAGTAAGCAATATTTTTATTTGAAACCGAATCAGGCAACACTCCTGCAGATTTGAAAACCAGTCCTTTTTGTTTAGGAACTGTTTGAATCAAACCACTTCCTAATGACTTTACAATTTTAGGTGGATGTGCTTTAGCATGAGCATGAGAATCAAAACCTAAACCAGTTTTATCATTGCAAGACTTGGAAGAGTTCAGCAGTAAGTTTAGGTTCTTATTCCCATTACAAAACCGATCTAATGTCCTATGCATGTCATCAAGTTTATTGGACAGATCAAGGCAATTTTCACATAAAGTTTTTCCTTTTAGTTTGCAATTGGAACAAAATTTAACTTCATGAGAACGTAAAGCATTGTTCAATATAGAAATTTCATTCATAGCATCCTGTAGTTTCTTATCAAGATCATCACAAGTAGAACAATGCAAATCAACTGTAGAACAGCTAGCATCTTTCAAGTTTTTATCATTAAGTGCAGCAAGCTCTTTGTTCTTTTCAATTTCTAACTCAAGTTTATCAAGTGTGGAGGTGTGCGCACTTCTTAATGAGGATAATTGTTCATATATTAAATCACAGGAGGAACATGCATCATCAATAGGAATCAAAGTTTTTAAACGGTTGATTTCAGATTCTAGTGATTCGATTTTATCAGCACTATCCCTAAGCTTTTTGTCCTTTTTTCTTAACAATAATAGTGGCACGAGAAATAGCATCACACATTTCTTCGCAAGTAGGACATACCTCTTCATTGTCGCTGTTGTGTTCTGCCTCCTCCATACTTGATCTTGACTTGCCCGCCATAAAGCACAAGTTTGCCAAATCATCTTCATCTTCATCACTTCCAATGTCCACGTCACTTGAACTGAACTCTTGAAGCGCAGAGATGAAATTGTTGATCATCTTGCGTCCTATGGTACCTTTCTTCTTCTTGTTGGAATTTCCAGAGGAGGTCCGAACCTTGCTTTGTTTTTCTTCCCGGGTGGTTGGACCTGAAAGGTTAGGGCACTCTGTACGAAAGTGTCCTATTTTACCACATTCAAAACAGTGTTGAGGTCTGGAGCTTCCTCTCCTTCTAGTTCTTACATTTTGCAATGCTTTTGAGAATCTAGTAGAGATGAGTGCCAACTCCTCTTCTGGAAATTCTTCGATCTGCTCCAGGGTTAGTGAGGACAACAAAGCAAGAGTATTGCAGGATGATGATTGGCCGGAGATAGACATATCACATTGTGAAACAAATGCAATAGACTTATTGGGGTTCTTACGTGAGATTATGTCAATTTCATGAGTTTTTAACTTGGAATATAGAACATCTAAAGTAAGTGAACTCATGACAGTAGATTCACGAATAGATGTGACTTTCATCACCCAAATTGACACATCTAATGCACTTAGCAATTGCCTAGCATTTTCAGCATCTGAAAAATTAACATTGACACTATGCAAGTTGCTGAGAATATTATTAAAGCGAGCAAAAAGGTCATCAATAGACTCACCGGGTTGCATCTCGAAGCGCATGTATTATTTCTTGAACATGTCTTTCCTTACCTCTTTGATCGTGTTGGATCCTTCGTGGTAGTCACAAAGTGCTTTCCACACATCATATGCAGATCGGAGGTGTGAAACACGGTCGAAGTCGCTTTGTGTTAATCCTTGTATGATCAAGTTCTGAGCCTTGTTGTTGTTGTCGACATCTCTCAGATTTGTAGCTATAACTTGATCGTTTGATGGCACTTCGTAAGGCTTGTATACCTTCTCCCATATTGCAAAGCCTTGTGCCTGGATGAAGGCCTCCATGCGTGCCTTCCAAACCTGAAAATCAATACCAGCAAACACACACAGTTTGGTGGAGTACTTCTCCATGATGATTAGTCAAAAACACGTGCAAATCACAAAGATTAGAGCACCGTGGCTATGATACCAATTGTAGGATCGAAGAGCACGTGAAAAGCTACCAGAGGGGGGTGAATGGTAGATTTAAAAATCTTACGCAGCGGAAACAATTAAACCCCAAACCCTTTCAGCAGAAAAACGATCTGTTAAAGAAATCGTGTGTGAGACTAATCTAAAAGTATTTCACCGTGACAAAAGTGATATATATCAGAGAGAATCAAATCAAGAATACAACACAAAAGTAATCACTCAAATCCGTCGAGAAAAACTCAAGTTATGATCGAAAGATCATACAAAGGTCAATCTGCCCTACCCGAGAAAAATAGTTCTGGAACGCTGCAAATAAACTCATGTAGATCATAGACCACAAATCCAATGACCGTGAAATTTTGATATATGATAGATAATAAAGTTGTGAAGACAACCCAAAAAGAATCACGTCAATTGGATCGGTAAACTCGAGTTATGATAAAACCACCGACGAAAGATAGTGCTGTCCAGAAACTCGACGAGTAAAACTTGTCTGGAACAAGTCGGACGAACAAGGCACAAAAGTTCCTTCAAACTACGAATTTTATTCAATAGAACACAAGAGGAACAGCCCCAAAGTCGTCCGCCACGAGGTCTGGGCTCCCTTGCTTATATAACCAGCCCTTAGGCCAACCCAATATCAACTAGGACTCCAATCCTACTCAGATCAAGAATCGTAACTTTCCATAACTGCTCAAGATTCTTCTATACGCAGATAGAAGCAATCATAAGACTTACAAACACCTTAGGAACGTATCCCACATTCCTAAACAACTCAAATTCGTGACCCACACGAAATTCTATCATAACCAACTCAAATCTTTCCATATTTGAGTCAAACCCGACTCAGCCGCAGCCTGAGTCCATAACCTAGTCGGTTGGACCCTTGCGACCAATTCTTTACGTCCACATCTCTACATCACGTCTCGGAACCATGTAGCCACGTCCATGCACTCCTTGCACACGGGCAAACATCTTCCAATGACGTCCACGATACCTTCATATGCATTGTTCTTGATTCAATCATGCTGCGCAACCTCCTGATCAGCTCAACCACAATTCCTCCTGAATTTGGTTGTTGGAACCTCATCTCCTCCCTGAGACTAGTCCAATGGATCCCGTTACCAGCCATGTCTTGAACTCAAGCAACACCTTCACATGAATAAACAACCAATCCATACGAGCCCAAGTCCTCGACTTGACTCAAGTTAGTTCGGAACACAACACCCTACGTGAGAACCTCACATAAGCATGTTGTAAAACCACAGTAACACGATATCATTCATATCAACCAAAACGCACCAAAACTTAGCAGATGAATACTAAGCAATCTTTCCAACAATGTAAAACAAGTACGAAACATTGCAAATGAAAAGTAGAAGCACTACGGTCAAGTTCCGGACCTTGCCAGAGCAACCCGAACCTTGAGCTGGAGCTAACAAAAGCTAATAGAACCTAGCGCCGGAGCTTACCAAAACTAGTACAACCAAGCTCCTGCCGGAGCTTACAAAACTAGCAGATCCTAGCACCGGAGCTTACCAAAAACTAGTCAAAACTAGTCAACCCAAACCGGTGCTAGACAAAGTACGTCGGAGCTTAGCAAAAGCATGTTGGAGCTATCAAATATATGCCGGAGCTAACAAAGACATGCCGGAGCTAAAGATAAAGCTCACCGGAGCTAACCAAAGCTAGTCGGACCATACCAAGAAGTCGGACCTAGCATCTAACGTAACCGGAGCTACCCAAACCAAGCCGGACCTACCGTCAGACCTTGCTGTAGCTCAGAGCTAGAGTCGGACCTTGATAAAAAGGTGTTTTGGTGATATTCGAAACTTTTATCACCAAAGCCAAGTGTATTCACTACAAGCCAATGTATTCAGCACACATAGGTCTTACGTATACGACCCAACATGCCAAAACAGAGCTACAGAGAGGCCAGAAGGGGGTCGGCCGAACCCCTTGGTCGGCTGACCTGGTGTGGGCCCCGCACGGCTTCGTTTCGCTTCAAAAATTCGATTTGGATCACCTACCCCTAAATATGCATGCTACGTTATTGTTTAAGTTGATTTGATATTTAATACTGAATATATGAAGGCAATTCAACGCAACAAATAACATTTAAAACTTGGTAGTCAAAAATTTGCTTGAGCTGCAAATTTTAATACTTTATATTTTGATTTATTGCCCTATTCATGATTCCCACAAGCATAATAGGAAAACATGTCACCTAAGTATTTTACTAGTGTGATATGGTAAATGAGTTACTAAGGAGATATTTCCTTGCTTGAAATTGATTTTTGATGTTTGCACAATTTGGAGTCTTGAACTTTGCCTGATTCTCTCATTGGAAATTTACATACCCACCACAGCCATATGATACAAGGTCTTGAAAACCACATTCATATGTGAAAAAGCCCAAAATTTCTTAGTGCAAAGTTCATATGGGAGATGTAAAGATTTGAATGGTAAAAATAAATCAAATTGGAAATTAAAAATCAAACCAATTCAAACTTTAATGGAGGGAATTCAAATATTAAAATCTTGCTCCTGTTCAAACATTGCCAAAATAAAAATATGAGTTCACCATTAAATTTCAAATTTTCCAATTAGTCTCTCTGAATAGTTTCAAAATTTTTGAAGCTCATTTGCTATTTAATTCAGTGGCTCCATTGAATTCCATCCATATTCAAATTCAAATTTGAATTTCAATTGAAACTTGATCAATTCGAAGTTTTGATTTCATAATTCAATCCCAGATATTTAGTTGAGCCTATCCACAAATTCTCATGAATTTTTGACATCAGTTGATAGGATATTTGTTTAACCAGAGAGGATTGACTTGAAGGGGCAGTGGGACCCACTAGTCAAAGAGGCAAATACGTGAGTGCTCTGCTTCGACTCACCGTGGCGACACCGCACGGCATGCAAGCTCCTGCGAGCTGCTTGCCTGGTTGCTGCATGGCCTCCCTGGCGTGCTACTTACACTCCTCATCCCTATCTTCCACTCCAGCCCCAAGTAGATGAGCACCAGCGGTCACCTCTGTTCTTCCCTCACGAGCGCACCACCTCGCCACTCTATCCACTGAATAGCTCAAGAATTCGGCCGAGTCTCTCCATCTCCTCAACAGAGAAAGTAAAGAAAACTTCTCCCTCTATCATCTCCATCAAGTAGTTCGTTGATTCCTCAATTGGTTGCGGTGTATTTTGAAGCGCCGTGGAAGGCTACCGTTGAAGCCGACGGTCGCCCCCCTCTGTTCAACAACCCAGGACGAAGCAGATCTTCTCGAGCCCTCACACAAACATAAAAGTGGTGTGTATTTGATCCCTGAATATGCCTGCAAATTTTGGCGGCTTGTCTTAGTGTATAGAGTTAGTAATTCCCGTTCCTCCCGATGGCAAGACCGAGCATTTGGTTTAGATCATCGGTTTAATTCTGTCTCTATGTGCAACAATTCTTCAATCCAATTAAGGATTATCTTCTAGGTCTCTACTCGCAGCATCTCACCAAAAATGAAAGGAAATCATCGAGAGACGAAGTTGGATTTTGAGTTTTCATGGCCGCCGAGGAAAAATCCCGTCGGTCCACCGTCGAAGTCGACTTTGCCGGTGATTCCATCTCTTTTTATCCCCATGGTCACCTTCGTCATGCTCCCAGGAATGTTCCCAGCCTTTCCACGAGCTTCGTGCGCCATTCCCGAGCAAGTTTGACATAGCCGAAACCCTAGCCGCTGCTGCCGTCGTCGCACTGCCATCTCCGTCCGCTGCCGCCGCGATTGGACCTCACCATCGTGTTGCGCGGCTGATTCTAAGGTCAGGCGGCCAAAGCCGTGCCAAGAGGAGGTCGACACAGCAAGCCCGGCGGAGCGCCGCCACGGTTCCGGTGAGGAACGCCGCCGCGTCGCGAGGTAGACGAAGACTGGTGGGCCCCGCATGTCAGACACTCGGCGAGAGGATAAGGATCGGCTGTGGCCTTCAGATCTGGTGCAGCTGCACGGGTTAACCCCATGGCCCTCGGTGCGGCCTAATTATGATAGACCCATTTTAAATGAGTGGGGCTGGGCTGATTTATTTAAACTTTCCAATGTGAAAATAATTTCAGATTTCAATCAAACTTCAAAAATCCATTACTCCTAGTATATTTTCTCAAAATTTTCCACATAAATTCTGGTAGACTCATCTTGTTCTCAACTTTTCAGTGGTTCAATTTTTTGGACATGAAAATCCCAGAATTTTCATAATTAATTACTTTCAGCTATTTGCTTGGAAATTAATTACTCCTTTTCTGTTAATTGGAAAATTCCCAATTTTTGTCAGGACGCTCATAAAATTACACTTGATCTTCAGTAAAAATTTCAAGTTCACTGGACATTATTTACTGGGTTGATCAGTGTTCCAAATCTCTATGTAGTTGAAAATTAAGAAAAGTACAAAACCATTTTCAGCTTTTTCCCCAAATTTGTAAAATATATTTCTTCCTGTATGAAGCTTATAAAATTATGAAACAAATTTTAATAGAACCATTGGAACCTCCTCTACCATAATCACTTAGTGGTAGCCATGACAAAGCTACATATTCAGTACCAAAATTCAGAGAATCCATTTTTTTGTTAGAATTTTAGAGACAACGAGCTTCCTTGAACATCTCCAATTTTCGGTTCGGATCTTACTCATAGATCCTATTGTTCAATGTAAAAATCCCATGGCCAATTAAAATCATTTACATACCTGATCAGTATTTATAAAATATCTTCTATAGTTTCTATATCACTCATGTATTTTATATATGGCATATAATATAGTGACCGAGATCGAGGAGGACCCGGGGCCCTTGGAGACTATACTTCCAGAAGCTAACTTCCCCTCTGACTCGCAGCCAGGCAAGGCCCAGTTTGCATTTAAGTGCTATTTCAATTTTTATATTTGTATCACTTATGTCTAGGATGAGTTTTGTGCATTAGGGCTAAGGTGCTTGTTACTCCACTTGCATGACCCACAAATCCTATGGAGTATTGGGTAGTTCTAGAGTTTGACGAGTAGAAAATGCCATGCTAATGTTTATAGGAATCCAGTAGAAGTCGAGTAGTTGGAATCTACTCGCGAGATAGGATTTTATCACACGGGATGAATTGGATCAAGGAATGGTTTGTGAATATGAATTGAGACCGAGCAGCAGGTAGGATGCAGCGAGATGTGGTCTCACGTGCATAGCCCTTCTTGTGTGATTGTGGATCGATCCATGTGTGGCCCTGCTGGACAAGTTTGAACAGTACCGGATGTATACTAGGCATATGTAACCCAGGAAACCGATGTAACTTGATAACTTGGATGTCGAGGTATAGACCATTGTCGGTAGGAGTGGGCTGAGGGTAGTAAGGTGTAAATTCACCGGCCGGCACAGACACGCTCCGTGCGGGAACCTTATGCCCACGATGGTGGGACTGGTTTGGCGTTTGAGTTCTCTTGTGAACGGTTGCTGTGTATGACGTGGTGGGGAGCACGACACGCTCCTTAGGCATGGGTGTACGTGACGTGTTATTCGGGTGTGTCCTGATTGCAATCACCGTCCCTCGCGGTTATTTGAGTACCGCTTGTTCACTGCACTGTGACGTAGTAAATACAGAAGAAGTCAGGAGAATACAATGTATTAAAATATAATTACTTTGCAACTATGATTGCTATAGATTAGGCTCACTAAAGTTAGTGTTATTAAACATTTAAGCTGCTGCTACTAACTTGTAAAATGATAATCAATTTATATGCGAGTCATTTATTGCTATATCCATCCCTATGTTAAGTATCCTTGTATGTAGAGTTCCATTTTTGGATGAGATCGTTAAGTCTTTCTGAACCTTCGTGCTCACGTTTGCTATATTAAGTTGTTTGCAGGTGAGACGTATGAGGAAGGGCCCGAGGATGAGGTGATGCCCCTGTCGGGGTATACCGCTGTTGGTACCCTGGGTACCATATACCCCTTGGGATTGCAAAGATCTCAAGGGAAAATCATGCACTTGATTTGAAGACCTTCGGAGGCCCACATGTCAGACATGTCCGGACCCGTTTCTCCAACATGGTTAGTACCAGGGTCGCCACGCGTACTATCAAACCGGAGTTACCGCCCGCAAGGGGGGAAGCTCCGGGCTATGTACGGAAGTGGCACCCCCGGACCTAACCCCAGACCGAGGGAAGCTCCTGTGCTGACACGTGTCAGGTAACACCGGAGCCATCTGTTCTCCACAGTGTGCTCCGGTGCTGCCATGTGTCCAACCGTCGGATCTTCAGCCTCTAACCTCTGGAAGACTCCACAATGGCTCCGGATCTTCAAAGGGGAATCAAGGACTTCAAGACCCGACCAAGTGTTATTAATACTGTATTAATGACACACGATCGGACGACCTTAATTACCAGTAACGGTGCTGTCAAAGCCCATAACTCGGTCATTAAGGGTAATTAAATGTGTTGAATATATATCAATATCAGGAACCGCCGGGGCCACATGTCGGGCCAGGCTAACTTATAACGGCCTGCCCTTGTACTATAAAAGGACAGGCTGACGATACATAGGGGACGGCTACACACGCGTTCCATAGACGCTCGGTACAAGCTCATACAGCTAATACAACACCAACACCCCCGTGGAGTAGGGTATTACGCTCAGGCGACCCGAACCACGTAAACCTCTGTGTCTCCTGTGTCATTTACAATTCACCTTCTTGAATCTCCGCGCGCCCACACCGAACATCAAACCCCTCTAACACTTTAGTAGTGTCGGGAGATCTGCCGGATCCTAACCACCGACAGTTGGCGCGCCAGGTAGGGACGCCTGAGATTTCAAGAATGGTGAACTCAGCTGCTGGATCATCCAACGGTCAACCTGTTGTTCAAGCTGTTGGGGGCAATCCCTCCAATATGCAGCCACTAGCAGGGGCCTCAGTGCCAGCAGTAGTCACACTGCCACCACCGCCGCCTCCACCAGCAAATCAAGCTGGACAACGCGATGGTGCACCGGCATCAATCACTGTGTCGGCAAATCATGACAACCCGGAACACGCGCTCCATGCAGCACGTGCTCTTCTCCAACGCCCACCACCTCCGGATGCATCCCGGGATGCATTGGAGCAGTGGAGGGCTGATGTGGAACATTTGGTTGCAGCAGCAGCTGACCGCATCAGCAACAAGGGTCCTCCTCCTAAAGGACGGGCCCCGTTGCAGCGACTGACTTTGTCTGGCAGACTTGGTCCGTACGTTTCCAACAACAGGAGACGTGTTGCATCACAGCAAGTGACGTCATTGCCCTCTGGGGCACGATGCACCCACACGGTACCAAGGCTTTCAACTCATGACCTCCGGGTAGAGCTTGATCGCCGATACCGCCAACAGGACGGCCGAGTCCATATTGAGCATCTGCGTATGGTCAGGTGGCCACAGAAGTTCCGGCCTCATCTACCGGAGAAGTTCGACGGGACCGTCAATCCTGTCGAATTTCTTCAGATTTACTCCACTGCCATTTTGGCAGCTGGAGGAAATGAGGCCGTAATGGCCAATTATTTCCCCGTGGCTTTAACTGAGACTGCCAGGTCCTGGTTTATGAGCCTTCCACCCAACTCCATCAATAGTTGGGAGGAGCTGTGCCAGCAGTTCACCACCAACTTCGGGAGTTCATACACCCAACCAGGCACTGAACTGGACCTTTTTGCAGTTGTGCAAAAAGGAGGAGAATCCCTGTGATCATTCATCCAAAGATTCTCTCAGGTACGAAACACTATCCCTTCTATCTCTAGCGCCTCTGTCTTCGTGGCATTTAGACAGGGAGTGCGGGATAAGAAGATGCTGGAGAAACTGGCGATCAAGCAGATCACCAGTGTCATGGAACTCTTCAGTTTGGCCGACAAATGTGCCAGAGCTGCGGAGGGCCGTGAGATGCACTCCAAACAAACTCCAGAGGATCACAAGAAATCTTCCAAAGAAGAAGCCGCTACCTGCGGGAATGGCAAGAAGAAGAAAAAGACCAACGGCAGGAAGAAGCCGCTGGCCGGTGCATCCAATGCTGCAGCTGCTGCAGCTCCGGGTGGCCGGGGGCCACGCCCCGAGAAGCGACCTCGACCATCTTCTAAAGACGGTGGCAAACCCAAGGTGTGGTGTCCAATTCACAAAACAGACAACCACAGTTTGGAAGACTGCCGGGAGGTCCAAAACCTTGCCGAGCGCTACAACAAGCGCCGGGAAGAACCTCCTTTCCGAAAGAGAGAAGGAAAACAAAAAGTCAACGAAGCTCCGACTGAAGAAGAGTTAGGTTTTCAGGATCCTAAAAAGGTCCTGAAGGCCGTCTACACCTCCGTCGATGATGATTCCGACGTCTCTGACAACGAGCGTCGGAAGACCATGAACACCATTTTTGGTGGATCATGGGACATCACCTCCCGCCGCGTCATCAAGACTATGCGTCGGGATATGGCTGCTGTAGCTCCTACAGCCAGGCCGGAGCCTCATCGGAAGTGGATGGACCCAGCCATCACTTTTGATGCTTTGGACTGCCCTCGAAGCATGGTTGGAGCAGGTCAGTTACCTTTGATGGCATCTCCTACCATCAATAACATCCAGCTCCACCATGTCATGGTAGACGGAGGTTTGGGGCTTAACCTCATAAGTTTCGAAGCTTTTATCAAGCTTCAGCTATGACCTTTGGATCTCCACCCCTCCCGACCTTTCTCCGGAGTAGGTCCGGGGGCCATTACCCCACTCGGATCTATTACTCTCCCCGTTACCTTCGGGACACGGGAGAAGTATCGCACCGAGAAGTTGGTCTTCGACGTCGCTCAGATCAACTTACCCTTCAATGCCATCTTGGGTAGGCCTGCCCTGTACAAATTCATGGCAGCTGCTCATTATGGCTACCTGGTGTTAAAGATGCCAACGCCAGTAGGCGTTCTCCGAATCCGCGGAGATCGTACTGCCGGAGTAACTGCTCTGGAAGAACTCCATGCACTCACCACGGCGCAAGAGGAGGACTCCAGGCAGGAGCAAGCTCCAAAACCCCCGAGCATTCGGCAACGAGGGCTCGACATCTGCACCTCGCGTGCAACCAAGCGGCAACACCGACATTCCTGTCAAAGTCGTCCAAATTGGTTCTGATGCCGCTCAGACCACCCGTATATCGGGGGGATTGAATGACAAATAGGAACTCGCGCTCATCACTTTCCTCTGGGCTAATGTCGACGTGTTTGCCTGGCAACAATCACAAATGCCTGGGATCCCCAGGGAAGTGATTGAGCACAATCGGAAGATCTACCCCGACGCCCGGCCTGTGCATCAGAAGCATCGAAAGCAATCCGTAGAGCGACAGAACTTCATTCGATAAGAAGTAAAGAAGTTGCTCGAAGCTGGATTCATCCGAGAAGTCTTCCATCCAAAATGGCTGGCAAACCCAGTCGTTGTGCCCAACGCCGGCGGGAAGCTTCGGATGTGTTTTGACTACACCACACTAAATAAGGCATGTCCAAAAGATCCATTCCCACTACCTAGAATAGATCAGATAGTGGATTCCACCTCCGGGTGCGAATTACTGTGTTTCCTAGACGCATATTCTGGGTATCATCAAATCAGGATGTCTAGGGAAGATGAAGAACATACCTCTTTCATCACAGTAGATGGATTGTACTATTATACAACCATGCCATTTGGTCTCAAGAATGCAGCTTCAACCTTTGTACGAGCTATGTACAAAACCTTTGAAGACCTCATTAGAGACATAGTGGAAGTGTACATCGATGACATCGTGGTCAAGGTCAAGAACAAGGAGTCACTCCTTGACACCTTCCAGGCTGACTTCGACAAGCTGCGGGCCACCCGCACAAAGCTAAACCCAGACAAGTGTGTATTCGGGGTTAGCTCCGGAAAACTTCTTGGTTTCCTGGTAAGTCACCGGGGCATAGAAGCTAATCCGGTGAAGATCAAGGCCATTAAAGACATGCGGCCATCAACCCGCATCAAAGATGTCCAAAAGCTAACTGGATGTCTAGCAGCCCTCAGCCGGTTCATTTCAAGACTGGCAGAACGTGCACTCCCCTTCTTCAAGTTATTGAGAGAGTCCGGACCATTCCAATGGTCTGAAGAAGCAGAAAAGGCATTCCAGGAGCTGAAACAGTTCCTCACCACCCTACCAATTTTGGTAGCTCCGAACCCTGGTGAGCCTTTGTTGCTTTTCATTTCAGCAACTGACGAAATCATCAGTATGGTTCTGGTTGCAGAGAGACCAGAGCTACCCCATACTCAGGAATCCAGACCCCTTCGGGAGGGTCTGAAGTCCCTGAAAGCGAGTCTGGGTCCCAACTCCCAGACTCGAATCCACAAGAAGTTACTTCAGAAGACCCAGAACCCTCCGAGAGGGTCTAGGTCGCTTCTAAAGAAGCTCCGGGTTCCTCCAGCCAGGACTGGGAGGTCCCCGAAAAAAATCCGGATCCCTCCGGGAGGATCCGGGTAAGTGTAGAGGAAGCTCCGGGCCCCTCTGGGAGGGTCCGGACCATTCAGCGCCCGTTGTACTTCATCAGTGAAGTACTACATGATGCCAAAACTCGATAGCTAGAGGTGCATAAACTGCTCTATGCAGTTCTTATTGCCTCCAGGAAGCTTCACCATTATTTCCATGCTCACAAGATCTCAGTGGTGACTTCTTACCCACTTCGAGCAATCTTGCATAACCCCAATTCAACTGGGAATATTGCAAAGTGGGCAGCGGAATTGGCTGAATTTGATCTTGAATTCATTTCAAGGCAAGCAGTCAAGAGTCAAGCATTGGCAGACTTCGTGGCGGAATGGACTCCCTCTCCATCAAACCCTGGGGGCCCCAGTGAGCAGAAGCTGGAACATGAAGCTCTGGTCTTCACTGAGCCTCATTGGACCCTCTACTTCGACGGCTCCATTCAAAGGCAGGGGGCCGGAGCTGGAATCCTTCTCCTTGCACCAACCGGGGAGAAGGTAAAATACATGGTACACCTTGACTTCAAGGCGACCAACAACTTGGCGGAGTACGAAGCACTCATCTACGGACAAAAGGTGGCACTGTCCTACGGTGTCAAGCAACTGCTGGTCAAGGGAGATTCACAGCTCATCATTAAGCAAGTAAAGGGTGAATGCTCCTGCAACAATCTCCAGCTAGCTGCTTACCTCCTTGAAGTCCAGGGGCTTCAGAAGGGCTTCGAAGTCCTAGATCTCCACCATGTTCAGCGTGCCCATAACGCTGAAGCTGACGAACTCTCGACGAAAGCGTCAACCGGAGCTCCAGCTCCTGACGGAACTTTTGTCCGGAGGTTGTCAAAACCAACAGCTCAGCCTGCCGAACTGAGCGAAGGGGGCGAGATCAGCATCCTGATGCTGACGGTCCCGATGGCCCTATTACCATGGCCGCTATCAAGGGTCGTAGGTGCTGCCGGAAGCTCCGAGCAACCCAGCACGCAAGACTCATATGCTCAAGCTAGTTCTGATGCATGGATCTCGGAGATCCGGAGCTACTTGAAAGACAACATCCTTCCTGACGATGATGTATCCAGTGACCGGGTAGTCAGATTGGCTAAAAGATACGCGTTGGTGGAAGGGGATCTCTACCGGCGCAGTGCCAATGGCATCCTAATGCGGTACATCACAAGGGAAGAAGGCTGCGAACTCCTCGCGGAAATCCATGGAGGCGAGTGTTGGAACCACGCGTCTTCCCGCACGCTGGTTGGTAAAGCCTTTTGGCATGGTTCCTACTGGCCTACAGCACTCCAAGATGCAACTGATTTGGTGAAGAAATGCGAAACATGTCAATTTCATGCAAAGCAAATTCACACACCGGCTCAGCCCCTACAACTGATGCCTCCTACATGGCCCTTCGCTATGTGGGGGATGGACATCTTGGGACCTTTCCCAAGAGCCGTCGGAGGTTACAAGTTCCTGTACGTCGCCATTGACAAGTTCACCAAGTGGCCGGAAGCAACTCCAGTTGTGACAATCAACAAGCAGTCAGCTATCAACTTTTTGCAGTCCATTGTAGGCAGATTTGGAGTCCCAAACAAAATCATCACTGATAATGGGACCCAATTCACAAGCTCTGCATTTCAAGGATATTGCGAAGACATCGGCATTCAAGTTTGCTATGCCTCCGTAGCACACCCAGCAAGCAATGGCCAAGCCGAGAGAGCAAATGCTAAAATCCTTAAAGGACTCAAAACGTGCACTTATGAGCGCTTGAAAAAACATGGAGCCAACTGGATTGAAGAACTTCTGCCCACTTTATGGGCCAACAGGACATCTCCAAACCGGTCAACTCGAGAGACACCCTTCTTCCTGGTGTATGGAGCTGAAGCAATCCTTCGTCCGGAAATCACCTTGGGGTCACTCTGGGTCCGAACCTTCGATGAAGCCACGCAGGACCAGCTCCGGCGTGAAGACCTAGACCTCCTTGAGGAGGGAAGGTGCCAAATACCTGTTCGGAATGCCCGATACCGCCAAGCCCTACGGCACTATCATCAGCGGCATGTACACAATCGACAGCTCGAGGAAGGCGATCTGGTGCTATGGAGAATACAATCCAGGGAAGGGTTAAACAAACTCTCCCACAGCTGGGAGGGACCCTTCCGAGTGATTAAAGTATCCCGTCCCAGAAGTGTTCGCTTGGCTACCAAGGATGGGACACCTCTCCCAAATTCTTGGAACATCGAGCACCTCCATAAGTTCTACAATTAATATCACGGAGGTGAGTCTTTGGTAACTTGAGGTGTATGTTATAGAGTCATTGTACAGAGTCGGGTAGTTCCTCCGGGAGAACAGCCGGACCTTCCCCGGAAGGTCCGCAAAGTTCATGCAACACTTGTCACAGTCCCAGAACTAAAAGTGTGGCTAGCTACCCTGGGTCAAACGAGAAATTAAACACGCTTAGCTTGGTTCCGTACCCTAAGAGTGTACTTGTTTCCCCTATACCCCAGACCTATAATGAAAGACATCTTCAGGTGAAACAGACTCCACGTGCATTTATTTTGTACAGGCTCAACATTTTTTATTTTTCTCTTTCTTGTCTATAACAAAGATGTGCAATTCTTAAGAAATTTTAGTTCGACCGGTTCATATACGATTCGAGTGTATTGTCGATTCTTTTGGATTCAAATATTGTTCATGGCCCACTCGCTTGAAAGCCGCCAAGCCAATCTAGGGCCGGAGTGTGCTATCGACTTAGCCTGGTCAAGCACCCTAAGTACGCCACTCTACATACACCACGGCAGGCCGAAGTAAGGCGGGTCCAAGTACAATTGGATCTAGAAATAAAGACAACACATTTGTTGTATTTAGAATCGCGTTGGACCTGAAATTTTCTTGAGAATCGTAAGCCGCGATGAAGTTATAGACAAGAAACGAATTTTACTATTTTTCTTGGCTTCAGTGTGCAGGAAAAATAAAATCCATGTTGATGGAGAAAAGTCGGAGCTAACAAAGCTCCGACTCCCTTAGATGGCTTGTAATCGATGTTAAGCATTGAAAACGAGCATCACCGGAGCAACCAAGCTCCGGTAAAGCTAGGGGGGCCAGCCGTCGACGTAAAATAAAAGATGGTGAGAAGACCCCACAAGCGGAATCTGCTGCCGACAAGCTACACGTTGGCAAAGGTCACTGCCGGAGCTACTAAGCTCCGACAGCCCGGAGGGCTAATTATCGATGCTCGATGCGTTGATAGGGACTATTGTCGGAGCTACTAAGCTCTGACGGTAGTCAATTTGACCTCAGGGGGCCTTCACTATCGAAGACTTCGGACCTACACTCTACAAGTTCGAAGCAAATGAGTCTTCAAAAAAACACAATATCCTCTTGGTACATGTTCATAATCAAATTGTGCACATCTACCAGGGGGCCAAGTGAAGACAAAAGTTTGTGTTGAAGAAAAAAAGTGAAATTCACAAAAATTTGGGGATTTCATTCATCTGGAGACAAGGGATTTCAAAATTGAGGAAGAAGAAGAGAGAATACAAGTGGGAACTACAGAGATGGTCCTAGACCCTATGGAAGAATTGGGCGACCTTTCGGGCAACCTCCGACACGTTGGCTTGGGCAGCTTCACCTTCTCCTTCAACGGGACCTTCAAGCACCGGGTCTAGAGGAAATTGGGGATTCTGGCTGGTGTAGCACATCAGCACATATTCTGCGACGTTCTTCGCCAGGGTTTGCCCTTCAACCTCCAATTGGTCCGCGATGACGTCGCCCACCTTGGAGAGTTTGCTACCTGCCGAGCTCAACGCCTGCAACGCTAGGTCCGGCTCCGGCTCTGGATCGTCTGCACGCACGGGACTGAAGCCCATCGGTGTCAGCGCGTCGTTGGCCTTGCCCAGGAACTCCCAAATCCGTAGGGAGTCCGCAGTCCTCAAGCCCTTCAATTCCTCTAGGGATCTTCTGGCCGCCACTAGTTCAGAATTCTCGTGGGCGAGGCGCTCAACTTCTTTGGTGTTTTGCTGAATCTTCTCAGCAACTCGCTTCTCGAGTTTTCCGAGCTCCTCCTCCCAGAGGTGGATCTTGTTCCGGCGGTCAACCAGGTCCTTCTCCCTGCCCTTCACTTTCTTCTCCCTGGCAACAAGGGCACACTCACGCTCGTAGAGTTCTTGCCCTCGCACCCAGGCCTTCTCCTCCTCCTCAATGCAGCGCTCTTCCAATTTCTTGGCGCGCTCCTCAAAGCCCTTGTCAGCCAGAGCCACCTTCTCGGTGAGCTCCTCCTCCCTCCTCAAGACGTCATCCCGCAGCTCTAGGAGTTTCTGCTCTTCATCTTCGAGCCGTTTCTCCTTCTCTTCAAGTGCCTCTCGGCGCTTGATGAGTGTAGTGTTAATGGCCTCAAGCCTTTCATGGCGTTCATCGGCCGCACTGTTAGCTGCTTTGGTCTGCTCATAGATCACCCGAGATTGAGCGTCGAGGGCGCGAGTCATACTCTCCCTGTCATCCAATAATTTACCCCAGTATTCCAGGCGGACTTTCTCCCGCTTGATCCACTTTTTGTCATCCGCTAGCCTCGACTGCGCCAGCTTGGTCTCGAAGTAGAGCCGGTTACGCCACCGCCTAAGGGTTTGGCGCTCCTCTTCAAGAGCCTTGTTGTCGTGGAAGAAAGCCAGTTGAACTTGACGTAGACTGGGACAGGCATTGTCAATAGACAATGACAATGGGATAGGTTCCGGACCTGCTGGGGTCTCCTCCGCTGGTTCCAGCGGGTTTTCAGATACCAAAATTGGGTCCCACTCCACAAGAGTGGTCCCCTTGGTCTCCATGGCACTAGGGCCGTCCTTCGGGATGGCCTCAGTCGCCATCGAGGAAGGCCTCGCCGCCAGGTCTTCATTCACCCCCTCAGGCAGGGGGCCAGCGACTTCACCAGGGCACTCCGGCTCAGCCGCGGGTACCTCCGACGTCGTCACATCCGAAGCAGGGGCCGCTTCTGGCTCCGGCCTGGGCACCGACTCCGATGGGGGCTCGAGCTCCAACGCCTCTGCAACAACTGGCTTGGGAGCCGGATGATCTTCATCATCAACCGGCCCTGCGGCCGGAGCTCCAAAAACGACCGGCTCTGCGGCCGGTGCTTCTGAGGTAGCCGGCCCAACCGCCGGGACATCCTCAACATCCGGCGCTCACGCCGAGACTTCAATCACCTCCGTCTCAACTGCCGGAGCTTTGACAATTTCCGGCTCTAGGGCCGGAATTACTGCTTCCTCCAGCTCAACGACCGAAGCTTCCATCATCTCAGCACCAGGACCCGGAGCTTCCACCTCCGGGACAGGTGCCGCTGGCGCATCTTCTCTCCTGTGATCCGGCTCTACCACGGGAGTCTCTAGGGATGAGTCAAGGTCCATGACCACGACAGCTGGCGCCGGAGCTGTCGCAGCTTCAGCCACCACTTGGGGCAGCACCGGGACAGGAGCAGAAGCTCTCGCCCTCACAGCCTCAACTGTCGTGGCTGAGGGTGGAGCCTAACTTCTCTTCTTGGGAACGCTGCATATGATGGACGAAGAAACTTAAAAAATAGTTACTACAATTAAACAACTATCCAAGGTAAAGATTAAAAATTACCTTGGGAGGCTTCCGCACCAGCTTGCGCGGAACCTTTTTCCCGGGCGTTCTGGGCTAATCATAGCCGGCGTGGAAGCTCCGGAAGGCCCCCTGGAACTCGTTGCGGCCACGGGCGTTTCCCTAGTCGAGGCCCCCCTCGATCGGGAAGAACCTCCGGACCTAGAGGCCTCCACCAGCCCCGGTGCTGCAGTCGCATGCCCGGAGCTAGCACCCCGGGAGGACCCCGCTGCAGGTACAGTTGCCGCGGTTGTAGAAGACCTCCCCCTCCGGGGAGAAGGAGCTGATGCAGAGGTGGCAGGCCTGACGGTCCTTCCGTCGGCATGCTGCAGCTTCCTCTTCCGGCTCAAGGGTTCTTCCGCCGGCTCCTTACCCTTGCCGACGACCTCAGCCCTGGGCTTCGTGGCAGGGTCAGAGCCACCCTCGGAAGCTCCAGGGATCGCCACCCTAGTGGTTTATCTTCTCTCGACGACACCAAGGTCGTCAAGCACATGCATCTTCCGCCGGAGCTCTGTGCTGAACTCTACTTCCACGTTCTGAGGGAGAAAAGCTAATGGCGGAGTCAAGTTGTCACCCGCGATGTCGATGCTGTGCTGGAACTTCTTGAGGTGGAACTCCAAGGTTGTCCCCACCATGTTGGACTTCAACCCGATCTCGACCCGGTCGTCATCCATCACGCTGTTGAGGGCCCAAGCAAGTTTTTTTCTCCTCTTTAGCGGTGCCCACCTATTGACCAGGAAGTTGCAAAACACCGCCTGAGGAGTCAATCCTCCCTCCAAGCATTGGCGGATCCTAGTCAGAGCAGGGTTGAAGGCTTCCGCCATCACCGGAGCTTCACTCCAGATTGTCGTGTCGATGTTGGGGAGGCCTTCGGGCAGCTCCAGCCTCTCGTGCTCCTCCACCCGGACGACTATCCAGTCCTTCCAATCATCCCATTTCTCAGAGGGAAACGACCAGAGGTACTTGAATGGACACTTCTTGCGCTTCACGAAGTAGTAGAAGCCAAGGTACTCATTGCTCTTACCGGTGGTATGGACGGTGAAGAAGGTCCGGAAGAGTTCAATGCAGGGGGGATGCCCACCCACATCTCACAGAAGTGGACGAAGATAGACACAAGAAGAATGGAGTGGGGGCCAAGGTGATACAGGTGCAGACCATAGAAGTCTAGCAGCATCAAGAAAAAGGAGGAAAAAGGTGGGATCAACCCCACCATGGCGTACGAGGAGAAGTACACCATTTCGCTGGCGTGCTCCTTCTAAAACGGGAGCTCTCCCACGGCGCGGACCGAGCGGTTGAAGAAGTCCAAGGACCATCCCATGAGGGCCCGAACCTTCTTCAGGTCACCGTCGGTCTTCAAACGGCTCTCGCGGAGACCCAACTCCATCACAGCACAGCAAGGCAGGAGAGGAAAAGCAAGCACAAGTTGGGAGTTTGAGCGCAAGATCAGATGAGAGGCGTAAAGAACCCCAAATGGTGCGCGCTTTCCTTCTTAAGTAAGCCTTTGTGATGCTTGGATGGAAACCGCAAGGAAGTCGAAGACACCACTCAAAAATTCCACCCAGCCGATGACAAGAGGGCCCGGGACTACGCCAACGATCAAGTCGAGGTTCTTACCCAGGCGAACAGTTGCCATCATGAGGGGGGAAGCCCGAAGGCGGCGGCCTGACAAGGCGCAGGGAACCGATACGATTTTTGTATCGGGAACCGGCGACCTTCAATTGCGTGAGATCCGCACGCCAAAGATCTCACCTGCCGCACACGGGATATGCCACACAGCGAGGATTTAACTCCAAACCATCGCCAACGGCAGATCCAAAGACCTTTGAAGACTCAGTTCAAAAGTCGAAGGATGGACCCACCTCCGGCGCAATGACTTCACCCAAGGGGCCTTCCCCAAAGGTGGGCCCAGGGGCCACTGTCGATACCCTGGGTATCATATACCCCTTGGGATTGCAAAGATCTCAAGGGAAAATTATCCACTTGATTTGAAGACCTTCGGAGGCCCACATGTCAGACATGTCCGGACCCGCTTCTCCAACATGGTTAGTGCCATGGTCGCCACACATACTATCTAACCGGAGTTACCGCCCGCAAGGGGGGAAGCTCTGGGCTATGTACCGAAGTGGCACCCCCGGACCTAACCCCAGACAAAGGGAAGCTCCGGTGCTGACACGTGTCGGGTAACACCGGAGCCATCTGTTCTCCATAGTGTGCTCCGGTGCTGCCACGTGTCCAACCATCGGATCTTCAGCCTCTAACCTCCGGAAGACTCCACAACGGCTCCGGATCTTCAAAGGGGAATCAAGGAATTCAAGACCTGACCAAGTGTCATTAATACTGTATTAATGACACATGATCGGACGACCTTAATTACCAGTAACGGTGCTGTCAAAGCCCATAACTCGGTCATTAAGGGTAATTAAACGTGTTGAATGTATATCAATATCAGCAACCACCGGGGCCACATGCAGGGCCAGGCTAACTTGTAACGGCCTGCCCTTGTACTATAAAAGGACAGGCCGACGATACATAGGGGACGGCTACACACGTGTTCCATAGACGCTCGGTACAAGCTCATACAACTAATACAAAACCAACACCCCCGTGGAGTAGGGTATTACACTCAGGCGGCCCGAACCCCGTAAACCTCTGTGTCTCCTGTGTCATTTACAATTCACCTTCTTGAATCTCCGCGCGCCCACACCGAACATCAAACTCCTCTAATACTTTAGTAGTGTCAGGAGATCTGCCGGATCCTAACCACCGACAACCGCCGAATGGGAGCCCTGCAGGCCGCATTAAATTTGTGTGTGGCTAGTGTGCACCGTCCGCAGGCTGGACGGCTGTACTTTTGCATAGCTAGGCTGAGAGTTTAGTTATGAATATTATCTTCCGCTGTATATTAAGTATTGTAAAAGACTTCCGCTGTTTATATAAATAAAACTTTGTATTTTGTCGTATTCTTTTCGTGTGTGATGTTGGGTGCCGCATCGCACGGCACCACCCTCTGCGATTCCTAGAATGTGTGGACCCAGTCCACACAGCCTGGCATCAGAGCAGCATTAGGAATAGCACGCTCAAAAAGCGCGTATTTTAAAAACTTTAGAGTAGTCGAGTGAGGATTAGTTACTATGCCCACATAAGGTCTATTATAGTATTAGTTACTTAAGGTGGCAAGCTAAGTTATGTGTTATTAAATTCCATAACGATGCTCCGATGTCAGGTAAGAGGTAAGGAACGCCACCGCAAGCTGATCAATTGCGGTAAGCTCACCATGCGAGAGGTAGCATGTGGTTGTTTCCTTGGCTTCACACGGAAATGTTAATATGAGTCTCTGAAACATTCCATGTTTCTGAGAACATATGACACGCGGTACCCCAGCGTGCTACAAAATTAGTGTGAGCCCCCGTCGGGTGGGACATAACCCGATGCGCCCCCTATTGGTGCAGCACTATGCAAAGATGTGGGACCCCGTCGGGTAGTAGAAAACCCGGTCATGTACCTCGAGGCGTGGCTTAACCCGGGGCGGCCCGTATGACATGATACAGGACAAATGTTTTTACTTTCATATATATTATTGTGAACTTTTCACCCGTGCGGGCTGTGCCGTACGCCATCATATGTTTGATCTATCGTTTGTGTGTAGATGCAGTACACTAACCACGTTAGGTAGCTCGAGTAGAAAACGTTTGCGAGTGACCGTCATTACTACCACCGTTGAGACGTATGCCGGAATACCGACTTAGGATTTTCTCTGGTGACGGTGTAGTACTGACATTGCATTCGAGATTCATCAGGCTCATCGACGACGCTATCCGTGCTGGTGTTTTGACTCGACAACAAGTAAAAATCTCCAACTTAGGACTAAGTTTGAATGTGTAATCTCTGATTTGGAGCGTACTGGTCAGATTTAAAATTGATCGTGTGGTCTCTTGAACAAGCGGACATATGGTTTGGGATCTTGAGGAAGTCATCCACAAGTTTCATTTTCAGCTCGAAGGCAGATTTCAAGATTTAAAACTTGAAAACTTCATTTGATCTTAAATTGCTCGGTTCCTGGTTCAAACTGTGAACTGGACAGGAAATTGACTAAGTTTGGAACAGCATAACATCTTTTATATTTCACCCCTGAAGGTATACCACACATGGTTGGAAAAATTTAGAGAGTCCTCTAAAACTCCTATGTTCAACTTAAAATGAGAATCCCCCTGTAAACTAATGAAAAATTCAAATTTCCAAACTCTGTTAAATCTGGACAGAGACTGGACAGTTTTTGTACTCTGCTACTGTCTTGATCATATCTCTTTGTTGAATCAACGAATGACTTCCTATAATGCATTTATGTAATCCTGAGGATGTATACAATAATGTTCTAATTTATTATTTTTGCATATATTGATGTTTTGTATCTAGAAAAATGTGGACAAAATCAGCCTTAAACAAAGGAGATGCTGTCAAAAAATTTCCAGAAAACTATCTACTTGGAAAAATCATATCTCCTTATACAGAAATGATCTGGAGGTAAATAAATACATTATGGAAATATATTTGAGTTTATTACAATTTTATAGTTTGACTCAAGTCCTGAATGTGCCTCTAACTGGATGAAAATTTCAAATTTCTCCAGACTGGTCAGAATGAACAGAAACTGAGACAGAATTCCAGTGTATGCTTCATTTGGCATGTTAATTTGAATGCACTTTCATAATTCATTTTTCACATACATGATCTGTTTATCAACAAATTTTATTGAATTCGAGTATTTGACTCCTTCAAGTACTTCTTTTATAGATGATGGATGTGATGTTATTACCGGACGAATGGGTGTTCTACACGTGCGCTAACCGTCCGGGCTTCCCGGGGATGCTGCGGTAGGTGCTCCAACACTTTGGCTTCATCGAGATGCCATGATATTGGGGTCAAGAGACAGTTGACAGAGGCGTACTGTCATGTACCGTCCTGGTCGATATCCCGGCGAGTCCTCCTTTTTATGGATGCGCTCCTTTTTCGGTCACGATCCAGGGAGCTTGTTTGGAGGACACATGGGCCATTGCCGTGGGCTAAGCGCTTATGAAGCTATGCGAGCTTCATCAAATGTTATGGCTGGGACACAATTTTCTCTTCTCCCTGTCCATGGTGCTGCTGGTTTTGAGTGGCAACGTCGTATGGTTGAGTCCTATCAACCATATGGCGATACAACCTCGACAACACTTGGGACTTATGCCACTGCATCCAGCATGGTGGTGCTCGCAAAGGGTGCAATTCGTCGGGAGCAGATCAACGCCTTGAGGCAAGCGATGGAACGGGGTGACACTCTTGATTATATTAATGAGAACCTATGTTCGTTCCTGGCTCCAACGAATCACCAGCTGAATCAATGCGAGGATCAGCTGAATCACACTTGCACGAGAGTGCGAAAATCTCGCGCCGAACTGAGGCAAACTCGCATGGAACTGCAGCAAGCTCGTGATGGACTGCAGGCGAGTCAGTTGGAGGTGCAACAACAGCAAGAGCAGCTGTTGGTAGTCACCGAGGCACGGGATGAAGCCATCGAGGAAGCTCAAAATTTGGAGTATGAGGCAGAGCAAATTCAGGATATTTGATTGAGGATGAAGCACAATTGCAACCAGTTGTGTATCCACCGGTTCATGACATACCGCTGAATATGGGAGAGCAAGTGCCTTCAGATCCTGAGGAGGAAGAAGATCCAGTGATACTCGAGTACGCCGATGATGATGCATCGGAGTCGGATGGGGCAGCACTACTGCCATCACGGGGCAACGTATAGTTAGTGGTTGCTCGTGTTTATTTTCTAGCCATGTTTGTGTCATATTATAAATAGTAATGGGTGTGTATGAGATGACAAGATGTGTATAACATCTCATGCAGACCAAGTATAGTTGAGATGCACTTCCATAGTGGGAGTCCGTCATTTTGGAAATCAATATTGTAAACTTGGTCATGAGATAACATATCTTGTATAAAGTTTGTACTTTATCAATATATGTGAATGTTATGCAATTATCACATTGTCAATAACCGTACTACTATGGTATGGAATATATCAAGCAAACAAACATGTTTCTGATTTTAATTCATGTGGATGCAGAATGGTGCATACACGTTCGACGCCCAAGATGGGATGCTCAAGGCGGGGTCGTGAGGATGAATCTCCGACCCGGGAGTAAACCGCGACACCACACCAACAAGTCCCTCCACCACCACCACCTGAACCTTTGAGAACGCTCACAGAGATTCAGGCCGCAGTACTCGGCTCGTGCGACGAGCAAACCAAGTTACTGCAGATGTTGGTTCAAAATTCATCCCATCAAGGGGGACGACAAGACAATGGGAAATGCCAGCCCCAACAGATTTCGTATTCGGACTTCTTGGCGACGCATCCACCGGTCTTCACAGAGGCCGAGGAGCGTCTGGAAGCGGACAACTTTATCCGCACTCTTGAGACAATGTTCGGTTTGCTGCGATGCACCGAACAGCAGAAGGTGCTATTTGTAGTGCAACAGCTTCAGGCATCTGCCGGTGCTTGGTGGGCGAACTACATCGCCTCACTGTTGGCTGGTCATGCGGTCACCTGGACCGAATTCTGGGACGCATTCTGTGCCTACCATATACCTCCCGGAATAATGAAGAGGAAGCTTCAAGAATTTTTGGAGCTATAGCAAGGCGGGATGAGTGCCCACGAATACTCCCGCTCTTTCAACCATCTAGCGCAATACGCGCCAGAGTATGTGAGGACGGAGGATAGGAAGTGAGATATTTTCTTCCGGGGTTTGAACCCCAAGATGAAAGTCCAACTTGCGCAATGCAACCGCGGCAACTTCAACGACATCGTCAATGCCGCGATTGTACAAGAGGACGCTCAGCGCGAGCTCGTTTCTGGTAAGAGGAAACAGAGCGCGCTGTCAAGCAGCAACGGGGGTGGTTTGTAGAAGTACCGTGTGGTGTATCGCTCACCATCCGGTGAGCAATGGCAGCCACTGGCGCGACCGCAGCAATTCCGCGGTCGATCTTTCAACGCGCCACATTTTCAACCGCCATCCTTACAACAACAGCAGCAGCAAAGGATGGTCCCGCCTGCATATCCACATCCACCACGTGCACCGAGATTCCGTCCACAGATTGGAGGGAACCCGACACAGTACACGTGCTATACGTGTGGTTGTGCCGGGCATTTTGCGAGGGACTGCCCCGTGCAGCGTCAAGGCAGCGGGAAAGCACCATATTGGGGTGCCGTTCAACCCCGCAACCAGCCCAAGAAACCAGCACCAAAACCCAGCAACGTCCACCACTTAGATCTCCAAGACGTGCCGGAAGGCGAACCCATTATCGCGGGTACATTTTCTCTACTCCAAAATCCCGTAGTCATATTATTTGACTCTGGTGCCACCCATAATTTCATTAGTCTATCTTATGTTGTCAAGCATCAAACCTATCACTCCCACAGAAAGTCCATATTTGATTTGCTCTCTTGGTGGGAAAATAGCAGCGGACATGAAAGTCCATAAAGCACAACTTAAGATGGGTGGGAGTATCTATCCGACTTCTCTAATTATATTAGAGGGTCAAAAGCTCGATGTCACCTTAGGAATGTCGTGGCTGCACCAACATGGTGTTGTTCTCTACATTGTCCCACGTGTGGTCCACTTGAACTCTCCACTATATGAACCACACATTCTCATTCTAGACCGCCTTATTCAGAAAATTCCAGCCACATACAACACGGAAGCCACAAAGCTTGAGGACATTCGTGTGGTCCGTGAATATCCGGACGTGTTTCCCAATGACCTTCCAGGTATGCCACCGGATAGGGACATCATGTTCAAAATTGAACTTACTCCGGGAACCACACCTATTTCTCGAAGGCCGTACAAGATGGCCCCAAATGAATTGGTGGAATTAAAGGAGCATTTGAAGGACCTGCTGGACAAAGGTCTCATCCGCCCAAGTTCATCACATTGGGGCTGCTCCGCATTATTTGTAAAGAAGAAGGACAAGACGTTATGTCTATGTGTGGATTATCGTCCGCTCAATGCCGTGACGATCAAGAACAAGTATTCACTACCATACATCAATATTTTATTTGAACAATTAGTGGGTACTAAAGTATTCTCGAAGATGGATCTTCGGTCCGGATATCATCCAATAAAAATCCTACCGGATGATATACCGAAGACGGCATTCTCAACGAGATACGGGCTCTATGAATATCTCGTCATGTCGTTCGGACTTACCAACGCGCCGGATCACTTCATGTATTTGATGAATTCAGTGTTCATTTGAAAGTTGGACAAGTTTGTCGTGGTATTCATCGATGACATTTTGGTTTATTCAAAATCAGAGGAAGAACACGCTAAACACTTGTGTATCGTGCTCCAACGATTGCGAGATCACAAACCTTATGCAAAATTCAGCAAGTGTGAATTTTGGATCAGCCAAGTGCCTTTCTCGGTCACATTATTTCAGCAAAGGGTATCGCTGTTGATCCAAGCAAAAATTGTGCAAGTGCTGAAATAGAAGTCTACAACGTCCGTACACGAAGTTTGCAGCTTCCTTGGGTTAGCGGGATATTATCGGAGGTTCATTCCGAGCTTCTCAAAAATTGCTAAGCCAATGACGGAGCTGCTGAAAAAGGGGACTAAATATATTTGGAGCAAGGCATGTGAGGATGCATTCCAAGCATTGGTGAAACATCCCACAACAGCCCCAATGTTAGCTCAGCCGGATACGACCAAATCTTTCGACGCTTATTGTGATGCGTCTGGCATTGGTCTCACCTGCGTATTAATGCAATACGGCCGCGTGATCGCATATGGCTCACGGCAGCTCTGAAATCATGACCAGTATTATCCAACTCATGACCTTGAACTCGCTGCCGTGGTACTCGCTTTGAAAATGTGGAGGCATTATTTGCTCGGAAATTTGGTGCACATGTACACCGATCACAAGAGTCTGAAATATATCTTCACTCAGAAGGAGCTGAATATGCGGCAGCAAAGATGGTTAGAACTGATCAAAGATTATGAGATTGAAATTCATTACCGTCCTGGCAAGGCAAATGTGGTTGCCGATGCACCGAGCCGCAAGTCTCACGTCAATAATTTGTCCATCACTCAGATGGAAGAGGACGAGCCGAGTTTATACTTGGTTCCATATGGAGCATTATATAATCTTGCTCTTATCCCTACCATATGAGAGGAGATTATGGAAGCTCTAAAGAAAGACGTGGGCATGTCACACATTCGGGGGGGGGGGGGGATGAAGAATGGGGAAATGAAGTGCTTCCCAAGTGATGAACATGGTACCCTGTGGTTCAAGGATCGTATCGTGGTACCCCGTGACACAACACTTCGGAAGAAAATCTTGGATGATGCTCACTTATCCAAGTACTCTATTCATCCGGGCAGCAACAAGATGTACCAAGATTTGAAAACTTGATTTTGGTGGACACGGATGAAGAGAGAAATTGCAAAGTATGTATCGGAGTGTGATACATGTCGGCGGGTGAAAGATGACCACATGAGAAAGGCCGGACAGCTGCAACCATTGAAAATTCTGGCTTGGAAATGGGAGGACATTAGTATGGATTTTATTATCGGATTACCTCTCACATTCCACAATCATGATTCAATTTGGTGATAGTCGATCGACTAACCAAATCAGCCCATTTTATTCCCGTACATACAAAGTACATTGCCAAGAAATATGCGGAGTTATATATTGCAAGAATCATGTGCTTGCACAGAGTTTCCTAGACGATTATTTCAGATCGCGGTGCGCTGTTTGTTGCTCGTTTTGGGAGCAGCTGCATGCGTCATTGGGGACAAAACTGATCCGAAGCTCCGCATATCACTTGAAGACTGATGGTCAAACTGAACGGGTGAATCATGTTTCAGAAGATATGCTATGCGCTTGTGCCATCCACCACGGTATAATTTGGGATGATCATTTGTCGTTGGCGGAGTTCTCTTACAACAATGGTTATCAAGCTAGCATCAGATGGCGCCGTATGAAGCTCTCTATGGCCGGAAATGTCGCACACCACTCAACTGGTGTGAATCTGGCGAGCGAGTTATATACGGAATTGATCTTGTAAATGAAGCCGAAGAACGAGTGTGAGTGATCCAAGCCAATCTCAAGGCTGCTCAATTTTGGCAGAAAAGCTATGCGGATAAAAGACGTCGACCTCTCCACTATAACATCGGGGACCACATTTATCTCCGTGTCTCTCTGATGAAAGGGATTCATCGTTTCAGAGTGTGGGGAAAACTTTCTCCAAGATTCATTGGTCCGTTCACCGTGATGGAAAAATGCGGACCCATGGCCTACCGTTTGGAGTTACCAGCGTCACTCTCTAGAGTTCACAATGTATTCTGCATTTCTCAGCTGCGGAAGTGTCTTAAATCTTCAGCTGATATCCGCACCGAAGACATCGAAGCTCTCCAACCGGATCTCACTTATTCTGAGTATCTGATCTGGATTATTGATGAAAAGACTCGCACCACAAGAAACCGGAATCTGTACTGCTACAAAGTCTTGTGGAGCAACCATACTGTTGAGCAAGCGATGCAGGAAATCGAGGACTATCTCCACTCAAACTATCCAGATTTATTATCAGCTCATATCCGGTAATCTTTTTACCTCCGTCTCTTCTACTTGTAATCTCGGGACGAGATTCATTTAAGGGGGGAGGAATGTAAAAGCCCTAAATTTCTTAGTGCAAAGTTCAGATGGGAGATGTAAAGATTTGAATGGTAAAAATAAATCAAATTGGAAATTAAAAATCAAACCAATTCAAACTTTAATTGAGGGAATTCAAATATTAAAAACTTGCTTCGATTCAAACATTGCCAAAATAAAAATCTCAGTTCACCATTAAATTCCAAATATTCCAATTAGTCTCTCTGCAATGTTTCAAAATTTTTGAAGCTCATTTGCTATTTAAATTCAGTGGCTCCATTGAATTCCATTCAAATTCAAATTCAAATTTGAATTTCAATTGAAACTTGATCAATTCGAAGTTTTGATTTCAGAATGAAATCCCAGATATTTAGTTGAGCCTATCCACAAATTCTCATGAATTTTGGACATCTGTTGGTAGGATATTTGTTAACCAGAGAGGATTGACTTGAAGGGGCAGTGGGACCCACTAGTAATAGAGGCAAATAGTGCTCTGCTTCGACTCACCGTGGCGACACCGCACAGCATGCAAGCTCCAGCGAGCTGCTTGCCTACTTGCTGTGTGGCCTACCTGGCATGCTCCTTACACTCCTCATCCCTATCTTTGACTCCAGCCCTGAGTAGATGAGCACCGGCAGTCACCTCTGTTCTTCCCTCCCGAGCGCACCACATCGCCCCTCTGTCCACTGAATAGCTCAATAATTCGGCCGAGTCTCTCCATCCTCCCAACAGAAAAAGTAAAGAAAACTTCTCTCTCTATCATCTCTATCAAGTATTCATTGATTCCTCAATTAGTTGTGGTGTATTTTGAAGCGCCGCGGAAAGCCACCATTGAAGCCGACGGTCGCCCCCCTCTTTTCAACGACGCCAGGACGGAGCAGACCTTCTAGAGCCCTCACGCAATCATCAAAGTGGTGCATATTTGATCACTGAATATGCCTGCAAATTTTGGCGGCTTGTCTTGGTGTATAGAGTTAGTAATTCCCGTTCCTCCCGACGCAAGACCGAGCATCGGGTTTAGATCGTCGATTTAATTCTGTTTCTATGTGCAACGATTCTTCAATCCAGTTAAGGATTATCTTCTAGGTCTCTAGGTGCATCATCTCACCAAAAATTAAAGGAAATCATCGAGAGACGAAGTTGGATTTTGAGTTTTCGTGGCAGCCATGGAAAAATCTCATCGGTCCACCGTCGAAGTCAACTTTGCCGGCGATTCCATCTCTTTTTCTCCCCATGCTCACCTTCCTCATGCTCCCAGGAACGTTCCCAGCCTTTCCCCGAGCTTCATACGCCATTCCCGATTAAGTTTGACATAGCCGAAACCCTAGCCGCCGCCGCCGTCGTCGCACCGCCATTTCCAGTCGTCACCGCCGTGATGGGACCTCACCATCGTGTTGTGCGGCCGATTCTAAGGTCAGGTGGCCAAAGCCGTGCCGAGAGGAGGTCGATGCAGCAAGCCCGGCAGAGGGCCGCCACGGTTCCGGCGAGGAATGCCGCCGCGTTGCGAGGTAGACGAGGACTGGTAGGCCTCGCATGTCAGTCACTCGGCGAGAGGAGAAGGATCGGCTGTGGCCTTCGGATCCGGTGCGGCTGTATGGGTTGACCCTGTGGCCCTGGTGCGGCCTAAGTCTGATAGGCCCATTTTAAATGAGTGGGGCCGGGCTGATTTATTTAAACTTTCCAATGGGAAAATAATTCCAGATTTCAATCAAATTGCAAAAATCCGTTACTCCTAGTATATTTTCTCAAAATTTACAAATAAATTTTGGTAGACTCATCTTGTTCTCAACTTTGCAGTGAAGCAATTTTTTGGACATGAAAATCCCATAATTTTTATAATTAATTGCTTTGAGCTAATTACTTGGGAAATTAATTACTCTTGTTCTGTTAATTGGTAAATTCCCAATTTTGTTCAGGACACTCATAAAAATACAATTGATCTCCAGTAAAAATTTTAAGTTCATTGGACTTTATTTACTGGGTTGATCAGTGTTCCAAGTCTCTGTGTAGTTGAAAATTAAGAAGTACAGAACCATTTTCAGCTTTTTCCCCAAACTTGTAAAATTAATTTCTTCCTGTAGGAAGCTTAGACAAATATGAAAAAAAAATTCATAGAACCAGTGGAACCTCCTCTACCATAAGCACCTACTGGTAGCCATGACAAAGCTACATATTCAGTACCAAAATTCAGAGAAGACTTTTTCTTGTTGGAATTTTAGAGGCAACAAGCTTCTTTCAACATCTCCGGTTTTTGGTCCAGATCTTCCTCATAGATCCCAGTGTCCACTGTAAAAATCCCAAGGCCATATAAAATCATTTACAAACCTGATCAGTATTTATAAAATCTCTTCTATAGTTTCTATATCACTCATGTATTTTATATATGTCATATCATATAGTGACCGAGATCGAGGAGGACCCGGAGCCCTTGGAGACTCTACTTCCAGGAGCTAACTTCCCCTCTGACGTGCAACCAGGCAAGCTCCAGTTTGCATTTAAGTGCTATTTCAAATTTTCTATTTGTATCACTTATGTCTAGGATGAGTTTTGTGCATTAGGGCTAAGGTGCTTGTCACTCCACTTGCATGACCCACAAATCCCATGGAGTATTGGGTAGGTCTAGAGCTTGAAGAGTAGAAAATGACATGCTAATGTTTATAGGAATCCGGTAGAAGTCGAGTAGTTGGAATCTACTCGCGAGATAGGATTTTATCACACGGGATGAATTGGATAAAGGAATGGTTTGTGAATATGAAATTGAGACCGAGCAGCGGGTAGGATGCAGCGAGACGTGGTATCACATGCGTTGCCCTGCTTGTGTCGATTGAGGACCGATTTGTGTGCGGCCCTGCTGGACAAGTTTGAACAGTACTGAATGCGTACTGGGCATATGGAACCCAGGAAACTGTTGTAACTTGACAACTTGGATGTAGAGGCATAGCCCATTGTCGACAGGGGTGGGATGAGGGTAGCAAGGTATAAATTCACCGGCGGGCGTAGACACGCTCCGTGCGGGAACCTTATGCCCGTGATGGTGGGACCGGTTCAACGTTTGAGTTCTCTTGTGAAAGGTTGCTGCATATGACGTGGTGAGGAGCATGACACGCTCCTTAGGCACGGGTGTATGTGACGTGTTATTCGGGTGTGTCTTGATTGCAATCACCGTCCCTCGCGGTTATTTTAGTACCGCTTGTTCACTGTGCTGTGATGTAGTAAATACTGAAGAAGTCTGGAGAATACGATGTATTGAAATATAATTGCTTCGCAACTATGATTTCTATAGATTAGGATCACTAAAGTTATTGTTATTAAACATTTAAGCTTCTGCTATTAACTTGTAAAATGATGATCAATTTATATGCGAGTCATTTACTGCTATATCCATCCCTATGTTAAGTATCCCTGCATGTAGAGTTCCATGTTTAGGTGAGACGGTTAAGTCTTGTTGAGCCTTCATTCTCACAGTTGCTATATTAAGTTATTTGCAGGTGAGAAGTATGAGGAAGGGCCAGAGCTTGAGGCAATGCCCCGTCGGGGTATACTGCCGTATGGGAGCCCTGCACGCCCTAGTAAATTTGTGAGTGGCTTGTGTGCAGCGTCTGTGAGCTGGACAACTGTACTTTTGCATAGCTAGGCTGAGATTTTAGCTATGAATATCATCTTGTGCTGTATATTAAGTATTGTAAAAGATTTCCGCTATTTATATAAATAAAACTTTGTATTTTGTCGTATTCTTTTTGTGTTGTTGTTCGGTGCCGTATCGCATGGCACCACCCTGTGCGATTCTTGGAAAGTGTGGACCCAGTCCCCACAATATGCCACTTTGCCTTTCATTGAATTTTGTCAAACTCATGACCCAATTGAGTGACATGCATGAACCTTTGACTTAGAAATTCTTGTGCACCCTATTCATGCAAAAATTTCTCACATTAAGAATTTGCATCCACCATTCGTCCATCCAAGAAAGAAAACTCTATACATTATGGTCTCAAAATCTATCTAGAAAAATAAAATGAAGTCGAAGACATGACAACGGAATTAAAAAAAAAAGAGGAGAACAAGAAAAAGAGAGTAGCATGTTTCATCCTTGAGAGAGAAAACGATGGAGTCCACATAGATCCATCCCATTCATTTGCACAAGGATTTCTTTTGTCAATTTGTTTGTTGCATAAGTCTCTCATAGGATCAAGTTTTTGACTTAGTAATACATGAATTGTCCAGATATAGCCATATTTAGTATAGGGACAAAATTGGCACAACATGCCAAGGTGAGGATAAAAACACTTTGAGAAACTTGAGAGATGCCAATTGAGAGATAAGGGCAATTGTTTCTTTGACTTTCTGAATATAGGAAAACGTTAGATCATTTCGACAGGGGAAGATGCAAAAGAACTACATTCCAACGATTCCACTGTTCAAACACCCAAGATTTATGTGGTAGCCACATTCCTCCAAAAGGGAATTCATGAATTGAGGTATGAATTGAAGTATCTAGTATCCTCATTTTCTAACTTATAAGCAAATTTATGACAGCACCTTAGTTTTTTTCTAGCCTTCACTCGAGGACGAGCAAAGGACTAGGTTTCGGGGAGTTTGTGGACGGTCCTTAAGTGCCATATGTCGACCGTCAATTCACCTCATAATGTGCACAAAAGAGAAACACAACGTAGTGGTAGCGTTAAAAACTAACCAATTCCACAAGTGTTGATGTTTCTTTGTATGCAGGTGAATTTATACCCAAAAATACTAAGACATGCAGGGAGTAATCCATAAAATTGGATTTCGACAAATCAGGCGACGCCACATGTCATCACATGGATCAAATGGCCCACAAACAGAAGTATCCGAGGGCATCCAATGGTGTAGCACCCATATAAAGGGATGGGACCCACCTAGCGGAGACCTGGGGGAAGCACAACCCCAACAGGGCCAAGGCCAGGTCGGTCGACCCCCCTAGTCGGCCGACTAGGTCATGACGCCAATTGCAGTCAAACGTCGCGTGTTGGCTCCTTCTGGCTTGAAGAAGTCATGGGTGACTGATTCATGTGCATTTGGTGACAGGAACCGACTCTTCTCCCTCCTATAAATAGAACCCCACACCTCACTTCACACACACACCAAAAGTTGAGAATAGAATATCATTCCAAAGGTTTAGAGTAGTCCTAGTGGCTTCCAAGTAGAAGGAGAATGTGGTGAAGCGTTTGGGAGAAGGAGGCTTGGGCTTGTCAAGTCTCTCTTCTACACTTGTACCCCAACAAGGGTGTTATTAAAATCAAGTAAGCCATTGTGAATTAAATTCAAGTTTGATTCTCAATTCATAGTAGTTTGCACAAGTAGTTACTTGTGAGTACATTGCTTTAATCTATTAGAGGCTCTAGTTGTACCTTTGTGTTCGAATCAACTAGAGTTGTGATTTAGAACGTAAGTGTGGTGCTTAGGTTAGAAATCACCAGTGAACATCTCGTAGACCCAAAGATTGAAGCAGTAGGCAGTAGGTGATGACAGCCCTATCTGTGCTTTGTTATCCTCCATGTTCGGCTATGCCATAGGCTCTTGGCGGGAGTCATCTAGTGTTGCTAAGAGTCAACCCGTGACCGAAGCAAGCAGCAACTGCAAAATCCATTGAATTAGAATCAATACTTTGAATTTCTCTCTCTTCCTTACCTACCAAACAACTTTGTGTCCTTGGGTGAATTAGTTCGTAAGATTACACACATGTTCCTTGGATTCGATACCCTTGTAATGCTCTCTTAAGGGGAAGTGCTACACGTTAGATTTTGTGCGCTTGCGGACTTTTATCCGTGACATAATATTAATGTTACATAAATTTCTATGGCTTTTTAATAATTTTTAAAATTGATTTCCTATTTATTTGGGCAAGATCGGAATTAATTACAACTAATTCAGAGGCAAAATAATTATTTCAGAGCACAAAATATGCTGAAAATATTGTTTATATTTTACTAGAATTTATTCTAAATTTTTAGGAATTTTTCTGGATTTAACTTGATAATTTATGAAATAACGAGGCTTAATCTTATTTATCAAATCTGAAAAACAGATTAAATAATACTGAAAATATAAAATTCGGTTAAATCTAGAATAACATATTTATCTTGTATGATTTAATCTAACTTGCAAGTTTCAGATTGATTTATGATGATCTGATGATGTTTCATGGACGCATGAATAAATTAAACTCTACACATTGTTTAATACGAGTATTAAATCAACCGTGTTGTTTGGATCTAAACCGTAAAACCTACCGTGTGCGTGTCTAGTCTGGACGATCGTGGAACGACGGCGTGATGTGTGTCTTCGGGATCTAGGGTTTCATTGATGAAGAGGAGGATAACATGACGTTAACGAAGAAAACGGCGATCACGTAGCGATCTCCCGCGAAGAACGATGACAATACGACAATCTCCAACGGAACGGTGACTCCTTCCTTTTCTTCCTCCTCTTTCCTTCTTCTTCTCTTCCTTTTTTTTCTCCCGGGCAACTGGCCTTATCTCTCGTCTGCTAGAGTTGCTAGGGATTTTTTCTACCGTGACCAGCAATTTACTAGCTTTGACTAAATCTTACGTGAGTAGCATACTCACCATGTAGGCGCGCAGGAGAGCCCCACTCGGCCCTGTCGCTAGACCATTTTAGATGATGGAATGTTCCGACCGTCCCTTCCGAGGAGGTTATCACCAATTAATTACAAGCGAGTACACATGCAGACACTCACAATCTATTGTCTATAACAAGGCGACAATAACTGAATAACTAAGCACACGACTATGGACCGGACTTCATAGGCCAATATTGCGGCACGTTCACCCCTTCATATTTTTCGTAAGTGCACTCTAAATCTAGTACCCAAGACTTCCTCTGTAGAGTAACTCCATGTAGTATTATAAAACTCAGTCTGAAATTCGCTCCCACCGAAAATCGAACTCAGGATCTGAGTAGTACTACTCAGAGTACTTAACCACTAGGCTAAACACCTTTTGACAACCCGTCGCTAGACCTGGCAGGGCGAGTTGACTTTCCTTTTCCTTTCGCCTTTTTTTTGTTTTTATTTCTTTTTTTTTCTATTCCTCTGGTGGTGTGTGTCGGCTCCCAAATTGGGACTTCAGTCCCGTTCGGCGGTGCACGCCTGGAAGCTTCCGGGCACAGGAACGGTGTTGGGCGCGTTACTCTCGGTTTCTGGCCTGAGTGCCAGGCCGAGTTGACTTTTTTTTTTGCCAGCGGTAGATTCTTTATTTTCCCTGTTTGTTGTTTTTTTCATAGCTGTGGCCAAGGCTCTGCGGCCATGGCTCTGGCCAGTCGTTGACCCCTTTTTTGTTTTCTCTTTTTTTTTTTCATATTACTTGTTTATTATTTATTTCTTTTATATAACTTTCATTTTTTTTCTTTGTAAATTGTGAATTATTATTTCTTTATATGTATGTATATATATATATATTAGTATATTTTTCCGGTTATTTACATATAAATTCTTTCTATTTATTTACTTAGTTATATTTATATCTTCTATTTTTCTTTATTTATTATTTGTTTTTTTATTTTTTTATATGTTTATTTATTATTTTTTGTATTTCTTTATGAGTTATTATTTATTTCTATATAGTTCTTTATAAATTGTTATTATTATATTTTTCTATATTTTTATTTTCTTATTTAATTTCCATTATTTCTTTTATTCTATAATCTTTTGACAAAAAAGTTACTTTTAATGTACTTATTTTGGTAGATGAATTTCAATAGCAGAGGATGAATGCAAATGCAGGATGAGATGCATATATTTATATTTTTTATAAAGTAATTTTATTCCTATTATTTAAATTTCAACTTCTTATTCAAAATTTAATTTGCCAAAATCCAAAAATTGGGGTGTTACAATTCTGCCGCCCTTAACATGAATCTCGTCCTCCAGATTTGAGTGGATCAAAGACGAGATTTTAAATTAAAACTACATTTCTTATTTAAATTTGAGTTCGCCAAATTTTAAAATTTGGGGATGTTACAATCCGCCCCTCTTAACAGGAATCTCGCCCATCGAGATTCGGAGAGATTACAAAATAAATAAGGAAAACCTTTATCTTGATATCGTTTTCATACTCTCATGTAGCTTCCTCCAGAGTAGTGATTTCTCTAATTGTGTCCGTCTTCCATTGAAGTAGAGGTTGAACGAGAAAAGAGAGATAGAAGAAATCCCAACCTATATGCATGCATCAAGGTATACGATCCTAAATAATGCATTATCTATATTATAGATGAGGATGTGGATAAATGTTGAGGCGTTCCACAACTCACATCCAAGCACACACACAAGCAAGCAAACATACAACCATCACACCAACCATAAACAAGCGCACTAACGAACTAAGCGCTTATTACAACTTATTCAACGGTAAGCTCAAGTACTTATTTCAAGATGCAACATTTTGTTACTACAAGTGGTAAAGGTATGTTATTCCGCACGAATGGCTGGAGACAGGGTATCAATTTGGTGAAGTGGTTATGATGAGCATATGGTTCCTCAGTAGTGGTAATGGATTATTTGTCGATGCCCTACGTGGCTAGGTTCATGGTATCTAATAAGTTATCCTCATATATGTTTATCAGCGATCTATTGGCTAGTGGTCATCTATTTTTTTTATACAAAGGAACTAGGTTGGATATACAAGAAGGAAAGAAGGAAAAAAAGTCAATATAAGTATAAGAGTGGGAAGAATTTGAAAGGAAGGTTTTCAAAAATAATATCTATGTCCTTAATAGAGAATCATTAGATGTGAGAGGTGAACTAGTTCGAAGATTGCAGCAGCAAGCAATTTATATAAATAACCTTTTAGAAGATAGTTTCTGTGTGTTCTACAGTGTTCATTCTACCTAGGGTTGTGTCAAAAGGTCGACACAGCTCTGATACCAATTTGTGACACCCGGTTCTGAAAAACGAACCAAGTGCAGTGTATGTGTGCTCAAGATGTTGCTTTACACATACACATCAACATCACAAATGATAATCATAATTTAACCATGTCACGAATAATATAGATACCTTGATTCTATTGTAGTGGAAATAATCTAGCATAGGCGACTCCAACTCCATGGGCAATCGACGATTGTACGCATGCCTAGTGCTCCACGTTATCTTCCAAAATATTTCTTTTAGCTGAATTTATATGGGAATAGTAAGGGTGAGCACATGTCGTTTTCAGCAAGTGTGAGAAAGTATGACATGTAGCTAGAAACAAGGATGATAATGAAAGGCTAATTGTAGAAAAGTACATTCAAAACATGTAAAAAGCATCCTAAAATGTCTATGTGAATTTTTAATCCCATCATAACCCAAGTAATTACCATATCACATATTCAATATCCTCATTTAATATCATAATTCATTAATAACCAGCCAATCATAATCATATGTTAATTTCATAACTTTTCATAACCAACCATAACCTTATGACATACCAAACCATCCCAACATCCAAATCCAATTCTAATCATGCAGGTCATCCAGGTGCTCATAGCCGGGAGCACGACTATCATGATAGTTTTACACTATGCAGAGGTTGTATAATTTTACCAACATGTTCGTGATTTTATCACCTTTTGGTGACTAAGAAGTCTCCATTATGCCGTCACACACTTTCGTTGGTGTGTGACCAAGAGATCACAAAATAGCCTTTCAAAAGGGATTACTAGTATGTATGGGCCCACTAAGGTTTCATCGGTAGGCTTGAATCTCCATTCTCCCACCCACGGGCCCCTCGTGTGCCATGCGGATCCCAGGGTATCCCTACTCGACTGCCATTCCCCGCGCCATCCAATGGTCCATACAATACTAGCAGCACGCCTAATTATTCTGTTACGCTGCACCCATACTTGGCCTTCTGGTGGCACTGTTATCCTGGCATATTCTCGCATGAACCGGTCCTTAGATCTAAGGCAAGCAAACCACCATCTTGTCCAACCCAATCCACAAACCGTGCTTGCTTAGATCACCCGAATCCCGTGTTACTAAAATGATTCACCATTATTCGATCATCATTAATCCACATAATTCAAGTGTTTAATAGTACATAATTAAGTCATTTGATTGTTCCCAATCCCATTTTAGTAAGTGGAGCAAAAATGTAAAATATCCTTCCTGACTCTCTACACCATAACCCGAGCGACAAGGGATGCCAGGCAATACTAGAAAATGCCTACGAATAGGTTTCCCATCAAGTTGACACAAGCATGCAATTTTGCAAATAAAACATTAAAAACATAGGTTCAATATGGTCAAGGACACTTGCCTTTATATCCCGCAATCCGATGCTCAAGCAATTCAACGTCTTCACATGAAGATCCTCACATATTCTCTTCTCGATCTTAACCACTTGCGCGTACCCGTCTACTCACAATCAAGCAAATACACAAGAAGACATACATAATAAATGCATTGCGAATACTAATCAATATTCCAAGTATGGATGCATGCAAAAAAATATGTTTGTATTAATGTTATATAAATTTCTAAGGCTTTTTAATAATTTTTGAAAATGATTTCCTATTTATTTTGGCAAGTTCATAATTAAATCAGAGGAAAATTATTTATTTTAGAACATTAAATATGCTGAAAATATTTTTAATTAATTATTAGAATTTATTCGAAAATTTTAGGAGTTTTTTTGTATTTAATTTGATACTTTATGAATTAACTAGGCTTAGTCTTATTTATCAAATCTGAAAAACAGATTAAATAATTATAAAAATATGAAATTTGGTTAAATCTAGAATAACATATTGACCTTGTACGATTTAATCTAACTCGCAAGTTTCTGATTGATTTATAATGATCTGGTGAAGATTCATGGACACATGAATAAATTAAACTCTACACATTGTTTAATATAAGTATTAAATCAACCGTGTCGTTTGGATCTAAATCGTAAAACCTACCGTGTGGGCGTCTTGTTTGGACGGTCGTGGAACAACGACTTGACGTGTGTCTTCGGGATCTAGGGTTTCGTTGACGAAGAGTAGGACGATATGATGTTGACGAAGAAAACGGCAATGACATAGCGATCTCCCACGAAGAACAGCGACACTGCAATGATCTCTGACGGAACGGTGACTCCTTCCTTTTCTTCCTCCTCTTTTCTTCTTCTTCTCTTTTCTTCTTTTATTTTCCGGGCGGCTGGCCTTCTCTCTCGTCTGCTAGAGCGGCTAGGGCCTTTTTTCTACCGTGGGCAGCAATTTACGAGCCTTGACTAAAGCTTACGTGAGCAGCATGTCAAACAGAGATCTGGGTGCCGTTTTAGGCTATCCGCATCAGCGCCCTCTAAAGCATACTCTATACAATATTCTCCTTCTATTTTTACAGTACGTACTCTAAATTACACTTTAAAATAGTGTATTTAGTATACTCTACAGTGTGTTACTACAGTCGGTCTTATAGCTGGTGGAGGCCAGGCTACGGAAGAATCCCGGATCCCAGTAGGACTTGTACCAATGCGAGAGTCTGGGCACTTACAGTGCAGGCGCACGGGAGAGCCCCGCTAGGCCCCGTCGCTAGACATGGCAGGCCGAGTTGACCTTTTTTTTATTTTTTCCCTTTTTTTCTTTATTTCTTCCTCTTTTTTTTATTCCTCTGGTTATGTGGTGTGCGCCGGCCGTCGGCTGCCAAATCGGGACTTCAGTCCCGCTCGGCGGTGCACGCCTGGAAGCTTCCGGGCAGGGGAACGGCGTTGGGCGCGTTACTCTCGGTTCCTGGCCTGCGTGCCAGGCCGAGTTGACTTTCTTTTTTTTTCTTTTGTTTTCGGTCAGCGGTAGATTTTTTTCCCTGTTTGTTTTTTCTGCATGGCTGTGGCGAGGCCATGCGGCCATGGCTCTGGCCAGCCGTTGACCCCTTTTTTGTTTTTTTTTTCATATTACTTGTTTATTATTTTACTCTTTTATTTAACTTTCTTTTTTCTTTTTTATTTGAAATTTGAATTACTCCCTCCGATACGATTTATTTGTCGTTTCAGACAACTTTAATGAGATTAAGGAAGGTACGAAATTACCTTCTGCCCCCGTCTCCCACCTCCGTCTGTTGCGAGCTAGCTCTGATGTTGACCAACAAGAAGATAGCTACGGCTCAGATTCGGCACCCGACCCGCGCCTCTCGCCGCCTCCTCCCTCCCGCCATCTCCTCCGCACCGCGTACGAACCATGGGTTCCAGATCTGGTGCGAACGAGAGGATCTCACCTTGCTAATTTCCAGATCTAGCGCTAGGGGCTTGCCCACAGAGCGGGAGCGGCTTGCTCTCGAAGCCCGTGGAGGATCCATGTGCGAGCTCCAAACGAGGCAGCCGAGGAGTTGGACGGCGTGCAGATCCGCATATCCCACTCGGATTGATGGAAGACCAGAGGCCGTGGTTGAAGAAGAGCAGGGCGGAGGTGGAAGAAGAGCACGCGGCCGACGGGAGGAAAGCAGGGGGCGGGAGCCTTCGCGCCGGTGGAGAGGATGGACCGCCGGAGCAGCCGGTCGAGTAGAGGTCGAAGGTGGAAACTATCGGTGAGGGGCAAAGAAGGAATGAAATTTGTACCGGTGCTGCCTACGACAATTAAAAAGAAACATTTTCATTTGACTACCGGCGACAAATGAATCGGACCGGAGGGAGTATTATTTCTTTATATATATATATATATATATATATATTAGTATCTTTTATTTTCCTGTTACTTACATATAAATTCTATCTTTCTATTTATTTATTTATTTACTTAGTTATATTTATATCTTCTATTTTTCTCTCTTTATTATTTATTTATTTATTTATATGTTTATTTAATATTTCTCTTTTTTCTTTATGAGTTATTATTTCCTTCTATATATTTCTTTATTAATTTTTTATTATATTTTTTCTTTATTTTTATTTTCTTATCTAGTTTTCTTCCATATTCATTTGACAATAAAATTACTCTTAATGTACTTATTTTGGTAGAAGAATTTCAATAGCGGAGGATGGATGTAGATGCATATATTTATATTTTTCTTTTATAAAGTAATTTTATTCCTATTATTTAAATTTCAACTTCTTATTCAAATTTTAATTAGCGGAAATCCGAAAATCGAGATGTTGCACTAGGCCCTATGGTGGCACTATAAATCCTGGATGGTCGCACCACGAATCGATCCTTAGATCAAAAGCAAGTAAATGTACCAAAACAGTCCAACCTATTCCACATAACCGGCTTGCTTAGATCCATAGGCACCACGTTGCTAAAGGGTCATTAATATCAAATTCCATCATTAAAATTTTCAATAGTTCATAATTAATCAATATGATTGTTTCCCAAACCCGATTGAGTATAGTGAAGCAAAAGTGTAAAATACCCTTTCCGACTCTCTAAGTTGTGTTCAAGCGACAAGGGTGGTTATACAAGACTAGTAAACTTCTACAATAGGGTTTTCCCATCAATTTGATACAAGCATGCAATTTTGCAAACACAACATTTAAAAAACCACATCAAAATGATCAAGGACACTTGCCTTGCTCTTGACCTTGGTTTGGATTGAAAGCTTCAAAGTTGTGGTTCTGCAGGTCCTTGGAAGCACTCTCTACAGTGACACCTTCTAATATGCGCGACAAACATGCAAAACAAATATTACAATGAAATAATGCTCATATATTACTCAATATGCCATGACATGCATAATTAATGGAATTGTGAGATAAAACTAGTTAATGAGTTGGTATGAATGTTTACTAACTAGTTACAATGATTTTTAAATAGTTTGAACAAGTATTGAATCAATATAGATCAAATTGGGATTAATTCAGCCTGAAACGGATTCAGATACCAGACTAGTCCGATACCAGGACCGGACTAGTCTGCCCTGTCCAGGAACTGCAAAAAAGGGTTTTCTGGATAGTGAGATCAAAAGATGAATTGATGTGGAAAAGTGAATGTAGAGGGTACACTGTGTGTTTAGAGATCCAAGGATCGAGACTTGGGTGTGAAACTTGAATCTTGATGATTAGGGCTTGATGAGAGGTGATGAGGACAATTTGGTGATGAAGAACATTGATGTCGAGAAGTTGATGAAGATCATGCTCGATTGATCTTCCTCCTTCTCCTTGCTATTGTGGCTCCTCTTGGTGGCGGCACATGATCAAAGACGGCAACACGGGGGTTTTCCAACATGTGGAGAGGTGTGGGGGTATTGGGTTGCTTATATAGGGGTGGAGAGGTAGGGTTTTGGGGTGAATTCCAAGTAGAATTCGCTGGGGGACGAGTAGGGGCTGTGGTGGGGTCCACTTGGGCACCTCTGAGGTTGGGAACGAAGTTTTTGGACCCAACTAAGGCAATTACCCAATAACCAATCGTGGAAGGAAAACAAAATCCGAGTTGAATTCTGCAGGCCGGACTAGTCCGCAATAGGACGGGACAAGTCCGTCTTGAAATAGAGAGGTTTTTAAACAAGTCCGGTATAGAAGGCTGGACAAGTCCGAGGCTGGCTAGAAAAGGCTAATCCAGACTGAAAACTCAAAAGAATCAGACTAGTCCGCTCGAAATCAGACAAGTCCAGAAAAACATCAGAACCATCAATCGGACTTGTCCGTGCAATGTCCCGGACAAGTCTGGGCTTTGAAGAAATATGAATTTCTGAAACAGAGGAGGGGTGCCGGACTATTCCGGTTGGAGGCTGGACAAGTCCGTACCTTGACAGAAATAAATTACTGATTAGACCTAAATTCATTTTAATGTTGTTCCTTTTTAGGTTCCTTAATGTTAAACATGTATGAGGATGCATGCAATGCATTATGCATGAAAATGAGGATGTTACACTCCTGGAGCCTCAACGTGCTGGAGGAGGGGCGTCGAGCCGTGTAGGACTCAAAGCTCACCATCAAACACCGGGAAGATGACTTGGAGTGTCGTGCTCTAGAGCTCGGTGATCGGGAGGAAGTGGCGCGGAAAGAGGTAGAAGACATCCAAGCCTCCCACGCAGCCGTGGCGCAAGGGATCTGAGACTTCCGGGCCCATGCCGGGGCGGTGCTGGAACCCTCAGACTTAGTTCCATGATGTGCAGGGAGCCTTATCATGGAGTGACCCAGCTGCTCCTAGCCTTGGACTCCTTCTCCTCGACGTCGGGGTTGGTGAACACTATCCTTGCAAGGCGACTAGAGGTCGAAGGATGGGAGCTAGTGGAGCAGGTGGCCTCCCATGTCTTGGTGTGATTCTAGATCTGCTATCTGACGCTCCCGCTTGAATCGATAGAGAAGGGCCCCTTCGATTAGTGGGAGGAGAAGGCGAGGGCTGAAGTCCAGGACCTTGCCAAGCAGGTGGCTTCCTCGTTCTAGCGGGTTTGAGACTGGCAGTCGCCAGACGGAGCACCTTTGTAACTGGGGCTGGCCCCTTTGTAAAAATAACTCTTAATGAATTTGAATTCATGTTTTGGTTTTTGGCTTGTCTTGTGCTTCTCAATTTGTTGCTCCAGGATTTTGTTGACTCCGTTAGATTTTTAGAAGCGAATCAGCCACACACTTGACATAGCCATTATCGCGCCATTTGACGTCCTACCTATGGAACCCTCCTTGAAGGCCCCCGGGTAGGTGTGGCCAAGTGGTTGGGCATGCCTAAAAATTGATCGAAGGATGTCGCCGTCGGGCCCCTAGCAGAGAAGGGGAGCTTGAGGGTGTACGTGGGCGAGACCCTGGGGGCTTTGGACTTGGTTTGGAATGCATGGTCATCGTAAGAGAATTGCTCGGTGGTGCAGTCAAGAAGGAACTTGTCGAGCCATTTGGTGCCCCCCTTAATGTATAGAGACGTCAATGGTGGGACCCTTGGGAGGTGCCAGAGCTAGATGCTCCAGCGTCGCCCACCATCAACATGTAGAAACGTTGACAGCAGACCCCGTGAGAGGTGTCGGAGCTGGATGCTGCAATGTCGTCCACCATCAACACGTAGAAACGTCGACGGTGGGCCCTGGCTGGTATGACACCAAAGAAACCTTGCTAGCAACAAAAGTGGGATGAGAGAGCGTACTCACAAATCAGCACTTGTTGCTATTGAAAGCTACTAAGAAACATTAACAAATCATCCCCGGCAACGGAGCCAGAAATGCTTGTTGACGTTTCTTACGTAACAAATAAAATCCACAAGCGCACGAAAACTATCGTTTAACATTTCATCCAAGAGTATTCCCAAGGGTATTGTATTTATCCCAAAGGAAGGCAATGGAGTAAAGTAGACACTACTCTTATGATGAAGCTATGGAATACTAATCAATTATCAAGACAGGGGTAAGTTGATAATATGGTTAGTGTGACACACACCTAAGAAATCTGTTCTAAAGGATAATTGAGTCCATATAAAGGATAGACTGGGAGATGGGGAGTTGCTCCTACAATGCTTCTAATATACATATACATAGCCTAGTATATATATTAATGAGCATGTCAATGGTGAATACTTATGCTAAGTTGTTTAACACCGGGCACGGGTTTACCCCTAGCAATACTAGTGTGACTCCCGCCAAGAGCCTGTGGCATAGCCCAACGTGGAGGATTACAAAGGACATATAGGGCTGTCACCACCTACTACATACCTTTTCAATCCGTGGGTCTATGAGAAAACCAATGCTACTTAACTATCTTAGCACCATGCTAGCATATTAAGTAAATACTTTAGGAGCTGCAGCACAAGCCATCCTAAGGTAATGAACTAAATCATCGTTGAACCAATGTTGAGACATAGCATAATTTATTCATATTAACATGATCATATCGTAACTACTTAGACTATAGTAGGGGTTTGTAGTGTTTATGATTATATAATGAGAATGGTATAGCATGATCATAAATACTACTCCTACCACATACATGGAATCCACAATCAAACAAGAAACGCTTCATCCAACTATATGAATAAAGGAAGACTAAAGATAACATATTTATTAAGAATAAAGTCACAAATACAAATAGGAATATGAGAGCCATACCTTTCCCAATTGGGAAGAGACTCGTTCTACTTCTTTCCTACTTGGACTGTGGACTAGAGGCTCTCCTCTATACATCCTAAACTCCACTAAACCTATGGAGAGTAGTTGATACAATAAAATGAAAACTCAAGTGGTGTGTGTGTGAAGTTTGGGTAGTGTAACACCCTCATTTTCATCCATCATGCATTGCATACATTCTTATACATGTTTTGCATTAAGCAATACAAAGGGAATAAGTTTAAAATAAATTATAATCATCCAAGCAAATAAAAATCTGTTGTAGTGCGGACTTGTCCGGATTTGGACCCCGGACTAGACCGTCTAACTCTCTGGTGTTCTCCCTGGGTAGGGCGGACTTGTCTGGTTTGGACCCCGGACTAGTCCAATTTTGCTCTTAGTTGTCTTTCCGGACTATTTCGTTGATGCTACGGACTAGTCCGTCAATGTTTCTGATGTTTTCCTAATTCATACCCCGTACTTGTCCGGCCTAGAACTGGACTTGTCCGTTCAACTCTATGGAACTTTGATTTGCTTGCAAACGGACTTGTCCGGCCTAACAGCGCTTATCCGTTCGACTTTCTGACTTCCAATGGACTAGTCCGTCCCCTAGCAAACTTGTTCGTTGTGCCAAACTCAGATTCAATCTTTTCCTCCATGACTTGCTATTGGTTATTTACCTTAATTGGGCCCAAGAACATCGTGCCCAACCCCTGTGGAGCCCATGTGCGCCTACACGACCTCCACCGCCTTAAACTCGAATTCCACCCAAACCTTACCTATCCACCTCTATATAAACAACCCCAATACCCACCCCTTAACCTCTTTGCCACAATTGAAAGATCAAGCAAGATCGATCTTCGTCAACTCATCGACGAAATCATCAATTCTCCACCAATTCTCCATCTTCCTTGGATATAGGTGTCAAGATCTTGAGTTTCGTTGAATTATTGACCCATGTGTAGTTGAATCACGATAATTACCATGGATCATCTTTCTACGTCAATGTTGGTCCTATAATTCAACTCAAACTATACTCTATTTGGAAATTCGCCAAAAACCCTAGCCGAAGGAACTTGTCCGGTCCAGTGCGAACTAGTCCGATCGACTCTCTGGTCTAGGACGGACTAGTCCAGTCCCCTATAAGGACTTGTCTGACCACCTAAATCTGAAGTTGCTAAATTAATCCTAAATTGAGTCAAATCAATTCAAAACCCGTTCAAACTTGTTGGAAACCATTATAACTAGATAGTAAACATTAATAACAACTCATTAACACCATGGATCATCTTTCTACGTCAATCTTGGTCCAATAATTCAACTTGAACTATACTCTAATTGGAGATTCGCCAAAAACCCTAGCCGAACGAACTTGTCCGGTCCAGTGCGGACTAGTCCGATCGACTCTCTGGTCCAGGGTGGACTAGTCCGGTCCCCGGTAAGGACTTGTCTGACCACCTGAATTTGAAGTTGCTGAATTAATCCTAAATTGAGTCAAATCAATTCAAAACCTGTTCAAACTTGTTAGAAACCATTGTAACTAGATATTAAACATTAATAACAACTCATTAACATGTTTTAACAAATAATTGCATTAATCATGCATGTCATTACATATTGAGTAATATATGAGCATTTATTGATTGTAATGTTGTTCTGTATGTTTATAGCCCAGAATAGAAGGTGTTGCACTAAAGGGTGTTGTTGAGGATATCCAGCACCAGAACTTCGAAGCTTTCGACCCTAACCAATCTCAGGAGCAAGGCAAGTGTCCTTGACCATTTTGATCCTATTTTAAAATATTTTTTTTCAAAACTGCATGCTTGTGTCAAATTGGTGGGAAACCTAAGATAGGAGTTTACTAGTCTTGTTTGACCATCCTTGTCGCTTGGGACATGTTGTAGAGTGTCGGGAAGGGCTTTTTACCTTTTTTCTTCGCTCTAATTAATTGGCATGGGAAAACAACTGAATGGCGTAACTATGGATTAATGAGCATGTATATGATGAAAATTGATGAATGTTGACAATTGATAAAAATGGTACTTGGGAGATCTAAGCAAGCATGTATTATGGACTGGGTTAATAGTGATGGTGGTCTCGCTTGCTTTAGATATAAGGACTGGTTCATGGAGCGACCATCCATGATTTATAGTGCCTCCACGAGGCTAAGTATGGGTGCGACGTACCTGAATAATTAGGTGTGCTGCTGGTATTGTATGGAGCATTGGATGGCGCGGGGAATGAGAGTCAAGAAGGGCTGCCCTGGGAACCGCATGGCACCTGAGGGGGCCCGTGGGTGGGAGAATAGAGATTCGATCCTGCTAGGAAACCTTAGTGGGTCCGTACATGCTAGTAGTCCCTTTGTAAAAGCTATTTTGTGATCTCTTGGCTGTACACCAACGAAAGTGTGACAGGGCAACATAGAGGTTCTTAGTCATCGAAAGGTGATGAAATCACGAACATATGGATAAAGTGGTACAACCACTGCAGAGTGCTAAAAACTATCATGATAGTCATGCTCCCGGTTATGATCAACCTGGACCGTCACATGATTAGAGGGAAACTTGGTATTTGGGATGGTTTGGTTATGGTCCTGGTTTGAGCTGTGGTAATTGAACTTGGTTAATGATGATGGTAAGAATTTTGCTTTGGATGGGTAATTATAGATGGATGTGATATGATGTTAATTGATGGTAATGGACTCAATGTTGGTTATTATTTGGGATATGATGGGATTATTTCACATAGACATAGTGTGATGCTCTTCACCTGTTTTAAATGTACTTTTCAGCAACTAGCCATTATTTATTATCATTCCTTGTTTAAGCTACATGTCATTACATTCTCACACCTGATGAGTACGACATGTGCTCACCCTTGCAATTTCCCCTACCAATAGTTTCAAGTGATGTTTGGGAGTATCCTGAAAATAATGCGGAGTACTAGGTTGTGTGTTGCCGTCAACTTGCCTGTGGTGTTGCTTGGAGCCATGCTACCCTATTTTCTTAGTTTGCTCAGTTTAGATTATTTCCACTGCATTAGTTTTTAGAACTATTATTAATGATCATTAGACGTGTAATTTGAGGATTATTTGAATATTGTACTAAAAGTACTTGTTTAATGAAATTGTGCGGTGGTAATTTCCTGTATATTGTTTGTGATGCACTCGTGTATGTGTGTTGAACATCCTGGGCACACATATGGGTCGCACTATGTTTATTTTCTGGAACTAGGAGTCACAAGTAGGGGGTCCTATTTATAGGTGGATAAGGGTTGGTTCACACCACCAGAAGCTCGTGAATCAGTCACCACTGACCTCTTCATGCTGGGAGGAGCCAACACGTGGCGATTGACCGAGTTTGGCGTCAGGACCAAGTCGGCCGACTAGGGGGGTCGGCCGACCTGGTCTTTGCACCATTTCACGTGTGCTTTCTCCAGGTCACTGCCAAGTGGGACCCATCCCTTGATATGTGTGCTACACCATTGGATGGCCTCAGATACTTCTATTTCTGGGCCACTTGATCTATGTGGTGCCACATGTCGCGCTTTATTTGCTTGGATGGTATTTTATAGGATTCTTCCCCTCTTTTACCTCATTTCCTGCAATAATTCTCTACACGCACTATTTCTCCACGGACAAGTGGAAATAGGCTAAATAGAAAGGTGATGTGTGCTAAAAATGTTAATTCCTTCACATAATTGAGTTATATTGACAGGTGAAATTGGTATATCACAACCGTCAAAAAACTCCCCCAAGCTTATCTTTTGCTCGTCCCGAGCAAAGTAAAGACTTTAGGTTGATGATTAGGAGTTGGTACTATGTTCTATTTTTCACAACTACCATGTGCACAACAAAATATTCTACCTAGTATTGCAAAAATTGTCATGGTACTTCACCCATCTCAAGTCATTATGGGGCTTATGCCCTCTCCTATTCATGGGTGGTTGAAAGATAGAACATCAAATGGAGCTAGCATACCCTAGAGATCAAGTTCCACTCAAATTTCCGAGAGTTCAATTTAGATTATAAGTACTTCAATTTGACAGTCTCTCCTTTATGTGTAGTGGAAATATGTCCTCACCAAGGCATTTTTCTTAAATTCATCGTACCACTAAATAAGGCTTGTATGTGGAGCTTGGTAAGGAATATAGTAGGCATATTTGCAACACATAATATTGCTAAGTCAAAAAAGCAAGCCTTAGGAGAAAACAATACAAAATTATTTGATGCAAGACTTGTGCATGTGTGATGGAATGGAGGTGGATGTGGACATTCGAGATGACTCCTTTTTTGAGTGGACTCTCTTACACTACAGGAAATGTGAACACTTACATCAGCCATCTTAACTTACGTCGGCCAGCCGACGAAAGTAGAATAACTTACGTTGGCCAGAAGAAACCGACGTAAGTTAAGTAACTTTCATCGGCGGCCAACGTAAGTTAATAGATCGACAACAATAAAAAGAAACTTACGTCGGCCAGGACACCTAGCCGACGTGAATAAATGGGTCGATGTAAGTTATGTCTAACTTACATCGGCCTCGAGGACAGCCGACGTAAGTAACTCAGACCGACGTCATTAGCTTATTTAGCCGACGTAAGTTACAGATTTTAACCTACCATGCGCGCCATTTATTTTCCTTACCCGCGCGCCGCTTTTCTTTGCCCTGATGCCTCGCCCGACGTCGCCGCCTCAACCGCCGCGCAAGTCGCCGCCACCGCCCGACGCCGCCAGGTATGATTCCTCACTCCTCCTCCCCCCAACTCCGCCTCCTCGACCGCCGCCAGCCCGACCCCCCCGCCTCCTCCATGAGCGCTGCCCCCCTCCTGGACCACCACCGGCCCAACCCTCCCCGCCCCCTCTCCAAGCGGTGCCCCCTCCCTTCCCCTCCCCGACCACAACCTCTCCCCCACCCCCTCCCCGAGCGCTGCCAGCCCGGCCCTCGCCGCCCCCTCCCCGAGCACCACCCCCCCTCACCCTCCCTGCAGAGCCCCCCCCCCCCCCCCCACCACACCCCACCCCACCCCACCCTAACCCTCCCAATCAAATTTTAAATTCAATTGAGTTGAATTGTTCAAATTGGAATTGAATTGAATTCAATTGGATTGTTAAAATTTGAAATTGAATTGAATTGAATTGTTTAAATTATGCTTAAATTTATTAATTGTTTATTTAATTATGCTTAATTAGTTAATTTGCTTAATTTTCTTACTGTAGATTATGTTTATTTAATTATGCTTAAGTGGTTAAGTTGCTTAATTTTCTTAGTGTAGATTATGCTAAATTAGTGTAGTGTAGATTATGCTTAATTAGGGTGGCCGAGCGGGGTTCGGGGGACTCGATCGCCGGGGAGGAGAGAGAAGGGTCGTGGACAAGCAGGATTCAGGATGTGGCGCTCGAAGTGTCGAACGGGTGTGGGGCGGTGACCGGACAGGAGGAGTGGAAGGTGTTGTAGGGTTTGGAATTTCATGTTACTACTTTTATATGCTAAGTGGGCTAAACAGGTCGTGGTCGGGCCAGGCCGGGTCAGTCGTGCTCATCGAGCCACATTGACGGGCCAACCGGGCCGCCATTAACCGGGCCGTGCCAGGCTAGCCCGACGGGCTTGAGGTCAAGCCCAAGCACGACCCGTGTCGGGCTTCGAGCCAGCCCGGTCCCGATTTTTTCGTGTCAGGCCTTGCTCGTGTCGTGCTTTTTTTATCATGCTTCAGGCCGGCCCATTTGGCCATCTGTTGTCGTGGCCCATTTAGTGTTCACTTAAAGTACTAGACTAAATCACTGCGCGTGTGTATGGTGGACCCCGACGGACCCAATGCACTATCTCTCTCATTATTTTCTCTATCGTTTATAAATTAACGAGAAAGTTACAGTAATTTAGTCCGGCTTTAAATTGTAGAGTCAAACATGGGCGAAGACCGTAGTTGGATGTATACTGGTTGGAAGAGTAGAACTGGTGGTCACTCAGATGAGTGGTATGCAAAGACAAAAGCTTTTGTGGAACAAGCTTTTTCGTTGTCTAATAGCGATAAGGCTCAGTGCCCATGTACAAAATGCCAAAACGGGATGTTTTTGGACAAAGTGGAACTTACAATGCACTTTTGTCAAAACGGTTACATGTCACATTATGGGTTGTGGAACTTCTACAGTGAGACAACTTCTCAAGCGGACAATGATGATGCCACGGAGGTTGATATGGATGAGATGCTGGAAGTTATATGACTAGAGATGACAGAGGATCCTCAAACAACATAGGTTAAAGAGTTCTTCAAACTTCTCAAAGATTCAGTAGAGCCGTTGCATGGATACACTAAAATGACAATTCTCAATTTTCTAACTAGACTTATGGCAATTAAGTCTAGATTCTTCTTTTCTAAAAACTTTTACAACGAGCTTATCAATTTGTGCAAGGATGCCCTTCCACATGCCAACAAAGTGCCTACAGGTATGTATAAGTCAAAGAAAATTCTTTCCGGTCTCGGTATGAAGTACAAGAAGATTGATGTGTGTCTGGACAACTGCATGCTTTTCTGGAGAGAGCATGCCAATGAGAACAAATGTTTGAATTGTGGTCAGTCAAGGTTTGTCGAAGTAGTTAATAACGATGGTGATACTGTGACGACGGAAATTGCACGTAAGCAGCTTCGTTACTTACCCTTGACACCGAGGTTGAAGCAGTTGTTCCTTTCAGAAAAAAATGACCAGACACATGAGATGGCACAAAGAAGGTGAGCGTTAGAACAATGGAGTCATGACGCACCCGTCCGATGGTGAGGCATGGAAGGCACTGGACTAGTTCGACCCAGAATTCAGTCGTGAAGCGAGAAATGTTCGCATCGGGTTGGCAATAGATGGGTTCACGCCGTTCAGCACAAACGCCACACCATACTCCTGTTGGCCCGTCTTTGTCATTCCGTACAATCTTCCACCGGCTTTTTGCATGAAGAATGAGTTCATTTTTCCCAGCCTCATTGTGCCTGGGCCGGATCATCCTGGGTCATGTCTCAACGTGATGTTGAAACCATTGATCAAAGAGTTGAAAATGTTATGGACAGGAGTCGAAGCGTACGACTGTTACAAGAAGCAAAAATTTAACCTCCGAGCTGCTTATTTGTGGTCCGTCAATGATTTTCCGGCATACGACATGTTTTCTGGATGGAGCACTCATGGTCGGTTGACGTGTCCGATATGTGCCTCGGGTACCAATTGCTTTCGACTTACCGATGGAGGCAAGATATCTTACTTCGATTGTCATAGACGTTGGCTGCCTCCAAATCACATGTTTAGACAACAGAGGAATGTCTTCAGAAAGAACACCATTGTTGCTAAACTACTACTGAAATGTCTTAACGGGTCAGAAATATCTGATATGTTGGACAAATTGGTGCCAGATGAAGGACGTCCTGGAAATTTTGAAGGTTATGGAGACAAACACAATTGGACTCATATATGTGGACTTTGGGAGCTACCGTATGTGAAGTCGTTGATTCTAAGGTACAACATTGATGTCATGCATCAAGAGCATAACATGGCCAAATGTATCATAAGCACATGCATGGACATGACGTGCAAAACAAAAGACAATTTAAAGGCTCGAAAGGATCTCGCTGAGCTTTGTAACCGTCAAACTCTTGAGCTCTCAAAAAATGGTGGTAAACTACGCGCTCCTTTCTGTCTTCGACCTAAAGAAAAGAAAGAACTTCTCGAATGGTTGCAAAGGTTGAAATTCCTAGATTGTTATGCAGCTAGTCTGAGACAAGCCATGAATGTGAAAACGGGAAAGCTCATTGGGTTGAAGAGTCATGATTATCACATAATCATGGAAAGACTTCTACCTGTTATGTTTTGAGGCTACTTTGACGATGTGGTGTGGAAGGTGTTAGCCGAGCTTAGCCACTTATATAGGCAACTCTGTGCTAAAGAAATCACGCCAGAGATGATGAATAAGTTGGAGAAGGAGATTCTGGTGCTTTTGTGTGACATGTAAAAAAAATTTCCTCCCGGATTTTTGAATCCAATGCAACATCTCTTAATTTATCTTCCATTTGAAGCGAAAGTGGGCGGTCCCATGCAATATAGGTGGATATATCATATTGAAAGATCACTCAGATATCTGAAACCAATGGTTGGTAACAGGGCAAGGGTTTAAGGTTGCATCGCTGAAGCTTTTACTCTTAAGGAAGTAGGATACTTCTCAAGTGTTTACTTTGTACAGTAACACAATGTTAATACTTTGGTAATGCGGTAAAATACGGATGATCAACCTCCCTTTAGAGATCTCTCCATTTTCGCAACAAGAGGCACTACTGTTGGTAGTTACACTTCCTATGAGGTTAGTGAAAAAGAAAGGTGTCCTGCTTTCTTGTACATGTACTCTAATATGGAAGAAATGGATGAATATTTCAAGTAAGTGTTTCTCCTACACTTATGCTTTTCACTATCTTTTCCAACACATGTATTCTAAAAGTTTCTCTTTTCATGTACTATGTTCAACAAGCAAAATTGGAGACATAGACATCAACTTACGAGCAAGCAAATAGAACAGATTCGACCGGAAGGAATAAACAGGGGATCTAATTTTCTTTCTTGGTTTCGAGATCATGTAACATATTCTCATTAACTTATAAATGTTAACAACATTTTCTTATAACTTAAGAATGCTTACGTTTTCTAATAACATCATATCTTGGACAGAGCAAAAAAATGCCAACGTCCATGAAGATTTGCGACAACTATCCTGTAGAGTGGTTAATTTTAGAAGCTATGGTCGATATGATGTCAACGGCTTTCAATTCCATACAACTCAATTTGAATCTCTTCGTCCTCTTGCGGCAACATGTAATACCGGAGTTGTGATGAGGGCAACTGACTCGCAAGAAAATGAAACTCGGTACTACGGAATTATTAGAAAAATCCTTGAATTCACTTTTGTCGGAAACAAGACAATTTGAGAAGTATTATTTGACCGCGAATGGTTTGATTCCATTCATGGAATTCGAGTTAATGAATTTGGCATGATCGAAGTAATACACAAGGAACTATTGAAAGGATTCAATTCATTAGTTCTTGCACACCAAGTAGAGCAAGTCTACTATCTACCTTATCTGTGCAATGAATTCAAAGCTTGGTGGGTGGTACATAAGGTGAATCCACGTGAGTGGTTATACGCTCCAGGAGATGATGATTACCACGAGGAAGCTGAGGCTAATGTGGTATACCAAGAGGACATGCCAGACTCCTTCTCAGTCGAGCCCGGTGTAGGACTCGATGACTTAGTTGGAGACGCTCAACATATCGAGACTTGCACGGAAGCGGAAACAGAATCAGAATTGGAAACTTAAGATATCGATGACTTAGTCGAACCTGCTGATTTGCTCGAACGAAAACGACATGCGGAAGAAGCAGATCGATGGGCTGGTTTAAGGAGTAGGGTGCATGACTGTGATGTTGATGAATTTTGAAGTAACGTTTTATTCACTAACTTAACATTAATTTTGTATATTATCTTTGCATATTAATCATTTATTCCTTGCAACAGGATGTCATCAAAGGGGAAGGGGAAGTGGGAGGGGAAGCCAGTGAGAGGGTTTGAGCCGCCACGACACCCTTCCTCAGGGACCTCGTTACCTTCGAGCCGACGTTCCCTCTTTCTGGCACACGCTCCACCCTTAGTTCACGTGTGCTTTCAGCGGACAAAGGTAAATTTTAGTTTACAATAAAGTTATTTTATAAATTGTAGTTCTTAATAATTATCTATTATCAATCTTTTTCTTTTGTGCAGTCTGACTCAGAGTCTTCTGAGTCCGAGTCAGAGGCTAGGGGGCCGCTACAGGAGCCCTCTAGCGCTAGCCTCCCTTCGGAGCCGGCTAGCGCTAGCCTTCCTCTGCAGCTGGCTACTGCTAGCCTTCCTTTAGACTCCGGTGGTTCTGCAGAGCCTTCAGGGACACAGGACGCGGTGTCGTCACAGCAGAGGCGACGGACGAGGAGGACCCACTTCGTGGCTCCTCCGTTTACTTCTTAGCGGACCACGATCCGTCCTATCAGAGATAGGTAAAAACTGTATATAGTATATTAAATATTAGATATTGTTTTCCTTTACTTAATGATTTAATATATTTTGTATATGTTTTTACGACTTTTCGTTCACGGAGGCCGAGAAACACCACAGGCAGGTTAGCGGTGTCCTGGGTGCTATCGTGAAGTTGCACTACCCCGGTGTCATTGATGGTTTCCCTGCCCTGTCGTGGGACGACTATGCTCGTGTCTCTCACTCGGTCCACGATACGGCTCAGGGAGCCATGTGGCACGATTTTATGGTAAGTTTAACTGTTACATTTTTTCAACTCGTTTATTAATGCATATCACTTAGATGTTTTTTTGCTTAAAGATGAGGTACCAAGTAGAGAAACCGGGCATGGAGGACCACGCAAGACGCGTGTTCCATTACAACGCTCGGAAACTCACGACGGGGGCGTTGTCGAACACCCGGATTCAAGTCGTTAACGCGTACTAGATGCGGCACCCCCGGGAGCAGGAGCAAGAGTAGGAGCAGCAAAGGGGTCCATTTAGGAAGGACTCCGACACATACTTGACAGAGGAGCAGTATGCGTTTAATATTGTTAAATATTTACAATATCTATGTATGTTAACTGCATTGTGAAAAATGAAATATGTGCATGTTACAATTTACTGGTTCCAAGGTAACACCGAGGTGTACTTAGCTCTCTATCGATACTGGGCTAGCGATGCTTTCATCAATAAGTCCACAAAGGGTAGACAGTGCCGCATGGGGTCCGATGGCAAGCACAACTATGGCCGCCACGGCTACTTGCGTTTGGGTAAACGCATGGTAAGTAGTTTTTCAATTTATTTATGTGTTCCTAATATATTTATCTCACTAACACGGCTATACAGGAATGAGAGATGGGTCATGAGCCGATCCCGACCCAGGTTTGGAAGAGAGGTCACAAGGGAAGTGACCCTTCTCAGCAAGGGCAGTGTAGTTAGGTCGTAGCCGACCGACTGGTATGTTGTCGAAATTTATCAATTTCATTATAACTAATATTATTATTGACATGCTTACAATATTTCTTTGTTTTGTAGGCAAAGTACGCGCAAGAGGTCATGAAGATACATGGTGCGGATTACGATTGGGAAAGCACGCCGAGCAACCCCCAAGCTGCGTACGCAAGCGGAAGCGGGAAGGCCCATGGACGGTGAGTTCTTCATGTGTTTCATTTCTTTTTCATTTTATCTTCTTCTACTTAGTGTTTTCATTCTTTTGCAGGTTTGCCATTTCTGATGGATTTGTCGACTCGAGGTCAACGCGACCAATGAGAGGTGCTTTATCGTCGCAGGCTTCATCTGTTGGGACCACCAGTGGTCGTCTCTTGCAGACCCAGCTGGAGCTCCTCGCTTTGATGGAGACGCTGACGCAGACCCAGACAGAGCTGGAGAGGTCTAGAGAGGAGCAGCGGAGGACGGCCTTAATGATGGCCCAGATGCAAGCAGCGGTGGCGGTAAGTAATTTAAAGTACTGTAGTTAAATTTCATAGCATTTTAATAACATATATCTTCTTATATTTTGCAATGGCAGGCTCTTGCTCGACACAACAGTCAGGATACCGAGATTCCTACGCTTCCGCCGCAGCAGACACCAGAGCAGGTAATATATGTCTATCCCTCTTTTTGATTTCTGTACACCCTGTTATTATGAGTTTTAGCCTTAGGGTCGAATAGAAACTTATTAGAGGACTCCTTAGGCTTTCCAGACATGTATACATATTCCTGTGTTTATGTTCAAATTTAGGAATTAAATCTGTATATAATCCTTGATGACAATTTGTTTTTAGTCATAGTACAATTTCTCTGTCCACATTATTTAGATGAAACCATAGATGTAATTAGATCATCACATGCAAATTTATGATAGCCATGAGATAATTCTTTCAGTCATAGATAAATAATTAGCCAAGAACATTAGGACCACAACTGTACATGCTTGGGGCTTCTAACTTCAAATTTAGCGTTGGTTGAAACTGAAGTTGTAGCCAAAGTCCTAAAAACTTAATGCAGTTTTGCACAACCATTTATAAAGAGCTTCAGTTCAATGAACATTCTCAGAAGTCAAATTGGTTGGTTTCTTAAATCAGAATATGTTAGTATGACGTTGCGAGAAAAATGGTTGGTTTCTTAAATCATAATTGGTTGGTTCCTTCTTCTGCAGGGTTCAGAAACACGCCGAGAAGATCCCGGAGGTAGTGGAGGGGCTAGCATGTAGCCCGATACCAGAATTGTGTTGTTGTAGAACTTCTAAAAATGTTTTGAAACTGTTTTTCTGTATCTGTGTATCTCTATATATAATATGTATTGTTCTGTGTTCTCGCCATTGTGCGAGGTGTCAGTTTCTGTTTTTAAAAAAATTTGAAAATTTAACTTACGTCGGCGTAAGTTAGCCCAGTTTAACTTACGTCGATCAGACCATACTGACGTAAGTTAAACCACTTAACTTACGTCATTTTAGAGCAACCGACGTAAGTTAGACCACTTAACTTACGTCGGTCTGCAGTGGCCAACGTAAGTACTCTGACCTAGCCCGCAACTCATCCTGGTAAATAACTTACGTCGGTTGTCGGAAACCGACGTAATTAAGTAACTTACGTCAGCGGCCGATGTAAGTTACCTTAATTATGTCCAGACTGCTTCGTCGGCCGGCAACTTACGTAATTAATGGAAAACAGATGTAATTAAGTAACTTACGTCGATTTAAACCTTAATTATGTCGACCCTGGCCGACATAATTGATCGGGATTCTGAAAGTGCATCTAGGACTCCCCTGTGGGTTTTGGATTATTTATGACAAGCAATTGGGATCCTAACCTCTTTGCTGAGATGAGTGCAGGTTTTTAATAGAAAAATGAGCAAAGTACCAAAAAGAAGGAAGAATGAGGAGCAAAGTGGAAATGAGCTCAAGGAAGAAGAATAGTAGATCATTGTGTATGGAGTGTGTTAAGAAAACACATCCCAAGAGCTCAATCACATTTAAACACACACATTGCACAAAGTTACACAGGACCGGACTAGTCCGACAGACACCGGACTAGTCCGATATCCTTTTTGCACAAGATCGGACAAGTCTGATATCCATCAGACTAGTCCGATATCCTCTCTGACTAGAATCAGACTAGTCCTCCCCAGTGCGGACTAGTCCTCAAAACACTTCACAAGTCACACAAAATCGGACAAGTCCGATCAAAACTGGACTAGTGCGATATTCTCTCTGATCCAAATCGGACAAGTCCGATATTTGCATGGACTAGTCCGAAATACCCTCTGAACTAAATCGGACATGTCCTCCAAGTGCGGACTTGTCATCCTATACACTTAGATTTTCACATGTCTGGACAAGTCCGATGACTATCGGACTAGTCCGAAGATTTCCAGTAGCGAAATCGGACAAGTCCGTTCCTAGCCGGACTAGTCCGATATTTCGGGACACTTAGGGTTTGTTACACACAGCACACCGGCGTAGTCCGGTGACCACCACGGACTAGTCCGATCTTTCTGAACCCTAACGGTCACTTTTTGAAACCCATATAAATAGAGTTGCATGGCCATATTTTACTCTCTCTCGAACCCTAGCGCCATCACACCTCCCAAGAGCCTCAAAAACCACATCTCTCCACGAAATTATGTGCAACAAAGATCAATCGTTTGAGGATTCACTCTAGTTCATTGGAGAGACACGTTCAACACCACATTGAGCTCTTTTTTTGATTCTCTAACACACTCCTGTGATTTAATTGTAATATTTTGAGTGTGTTCTTGGTGGTATTTTGTGTTGTAATCCAAGGGAGCTCTCAACTGTGAGAAAGCCCCTTGAATTCGGTTATTCACCCCTTTGAGATAAGTGGAAGAGGATTGGCCTTTGTGGCGATCCGACGAGGGTAGGGTTGGAGAAGACTCGGTCCTTTTGTCGACTCCTCAACGTGGATGTAGGTTGCCTCTGTGGGAACCGAACCACGAGATAAATCTCTTGTGTTCTCTTTTGTGTTCATTGTCCTTACTTCATATCAATCTAGGGTTACAATTGATCTTGATTACTTTACATTGAAATATCAAGTATAAGATTGAATTGTGATATAACCTGATTCATAACCTTGTAACACTGTGTTTAATCGTATATTTCCACTGCATATATTGAAGAATAAAGTCAATCGATCAAACCTAATCAGTCTAGTCCATATACACCGGACTAGTCCGCACTTTACCGGACCAACCCAATTTCTCTGGTTTTGAACTAGTTTTTAAGTGTTGCAGGATCTGACAATTTTTCAAAAAGCCCTATTCACCCCCCTCTAGGCCACATTCAATTGGTATCAGAGCTGGTTCTTCAAGAAAGAGACTAATCGCTCGAAGGAGATCATGTCGGACATGAAGAACACCTACAAGAGCAACAACCAAGGTAAGGTTGATGATGAAAAGAACCTCAAGTTGGAGAAGCTCCTCGAAGCCATTCAAGACTTCGAGGATGATGATGAGGAAACGCTGGAGCTAAAGGTGCTCCTAAGAAAGAAGACACTTTCCAAAGGGAATGTAAAAGTTGAAGAGAAGAAGAAGGGGAGTAGTCACACCGACTACTCCCGATATCCTTTTAATTATGATCGTCTCAATTCCAGTAGCAATCATTATTTATCTATCCCACTTGGAAAAGCCCCACACTTTGATGGAAGTGATTACTCAATGTGGAGGCAAAATATGAAAATGCATCTAATTTCCCTCAATCCAAGTTTGTGGCATATTGTGTGCACAGGGATAGATATCCCGGACGACGACGAAGAGCTCACCCCCAGCCAAGAGCAGGCAATTCACCGAAATGCTCAAGCCGCGGCCGTAATAACCTCTTCACTCAGTCGGGACGAGTTCACCAAGGTGGATGGACTCGAAATTGCAAAGGAGATATGGGACACACTACACACTGCACATGAAGGTGACCGACATGTGCGTGATGCAAAAATCGAGATGATTGAAGGCGAGCTAGGAATATTTGCAGTTGAAGAAGACGAGTCAACCCAAGACATGTACAATCGATTAAAGACACTCGTCAACAAGGTCAGATCATATGGAAGCAAGAAATGGAACGACCACGAGGTGGTAAAGTTCATCCTTAGAGCTTTTATGCCTTGCAACATCACACTATGCTCCATTATCAGAGAAAGCTCCAGATACAAAAGGTTGACTCCAGATGAACTTCTTGGAAAGATCATCAACTTCGAGATGATGGAAAAACAAGCAAAACATCTCAAGGAGATTGCCGACCTCACCTCGGCAACGAAGAAAGGGGTGGCTTTGAAGTCCACTCTCAAGCCCCTATCCAAAGAAGCTAGAGAAGCACGACTAGAGGAAGATAGTGACGATGAGAGCAGTGAATTGGATGAAGAAGACATGATATTGTTCATGAAGAAATTCAAGAGAATAATGAAAAATAGACAAGGTACAAAGTCAAGCGAGGGAAAGTACAAGGAAAGAACGAAGCCAAAGTGGAGGCGGGCATGCTATAATTGTGGTGAATACAACCACTTGATAGTTGATTGCCCATATGAGAGAACAAGAAGAAGACCAAAGAAGCCAAGCCTCAACCCAAGAAATTAATCAAGAAGAAGAAACAAGCCGAACAAACGCACATTGGGAAAGAGTGGGACTCAAATGATGAGTCCTAATCGTCCGAAGAAGAAGAGATGGCTAGCATAGCCATCGAGAAGACATCCAAGAATTCTACCCTTTTCCCTACACTTGGCGCATGGAAGGGAGATGGCACTTGCCTTATGGCAAAGGAAGGTAAACGCAAGGTAACCATTAAACCCCCCTCAGTGCATTCCTATTCTAGCGATAATGAACTCAATAGCGATAATGAGGACATGCTTATTGGACTAGATAGGAAAACAACTACTAAAATGAAATTTTTGCTTGATCAACTTGTTGAGAAGGACAGGTTAATACATCTTCAAGAAGACATGATCATCTCCCAAAAGGAGGAATATGTCGAACTTGACAAACTTCTAGAACTTGAAAAGGAACGAAGCAAATCACTAGAGCTTGAGTTAACCTCGAGCAAGGAAACTTGCTTGGAGTTAACTGACTCAAATGCCACAATCAGGGACCAACTTGCTGACCTAATCAAGGTTAACAAGATCCTTGAAGTGCAGGTTGAGTCACTCAAGCTTAGTGAACCTTCCTCCTCTTCAAGTTCACCTTCCCAGCCCACTAAAACTGATTTTGCTCATACATGCACATGTAAGAAAGGTGACACGAGTTTGAGGGATAAGCCAACCTCTACAGAGGATAAACATCCTACCCAAAGTGGCATATTTGACAAGGAGAAGATCAAATATGCACATAGTGCATATTTGGTCAAAAGACCTCCAAATGTCAAATATGGCATTAATTATTCTTATGGCGAAAAGAAACATGCTAGAAGCCATAAGAACAACAAGGATAGGATTACCTTTGTAAAAGGAAGGCCCTCTCAAACTGGAAAGTCACAGATTAAGACTGCAACTGCACAGGCACGCCGGACTAGTCTGGTCGGTGTCCGGACAATCCGGTCCTCCGGACAAGTCCGGGCCCCCCGACTAGTCCTATACATAAACAACAACAACTATTGTTTAAAACTTTTGATGCCTCCTATGTGTTGATGAGAAATAATTTTGGCAAGGTTTATGCTCATTATGTTGGGCCACGCCATGGGAACACCAAATCTCATGTGTGGGTGCCCAAATTATTGTAACTAACCTCCAAGGACCCAAGCAAGATTGGGTACCTAAAACCAAGGCATGATTTGTTTTTGCAGGCCTATTCCTGCGGTGGATCTAAATGGGTGCTAGAGAGTGGCTGCACCAACTATATGACCGGGGAAAGAAGAATGTTTGTGGAATATGAAGAGAATGAGGACCCAAACGAGGGCATCTACTTTGGAGATAATAGTCAAAGAAGAGTGCTCGGTACCGGTAAAATTGCAATATCCTTTAAACACACACTCATAGAGATGACAAGAACAATGCTCGATGAGTACAAAACATCAGATCGGTTTTGGGCGGAAGCGATTAACAATGGTTGCCACGCCGTAAATCGGCTCTATCTCCATCGACTACTCAAGAAAACATCCTATGAGCTACTTACCAGTAACAAACCAAATATTTTATATTTTTGAGTTTTCGGTTCTCCATGTTATATCTTGAACAAGAAGCCTAGGACTTCAAAGTTCACTTCGAAGTCTGACGAAGGTTTCTTGCTTGGTCATGATTCGAACACTTACGCCTATCGTGTTTTCAACAAGACCTCCGGACTTGTTGATGTAGCACATGACGTAGTGTTCGAGGCTCCCAAAAGGAGCAAGTTAATCCATGTGAACTAGGTAAAGAAGAAGCTCCTTGTCAAGCATTGAAAAGAATGGCTCTAGGTGAGGTTCGACCACAAGAGCCACCTCCACACGTACATGAGGAAGATGAACCACAAGAGGAGACCAACAATCAAGGGGGAGCTTCAACACAAGATCAACCACAAGAATACGAAGATCATCAACAAGTCAACGAAAGCAATCACTTAGGGGGAGAAGCAGATGATCATGAATATACATCTCATCAAGTGCTACACCCAAGAGTACACCAATGCGTCCAAAGGGATCACCCAATCGACAATATCATCGGTGACATCCAAAAAGGAGTAACCACTAGATCTCGGATAGCTAACTTTTTTGAACACTATTAGTTTGTATCCTTTTTGGAACCACGCAGGGTTGAAGATGCATTGAAAGATCCGGACTGGGTGGTGGCAATGCAAGAAGAATTGAACAACTTCAAGCAGAACAGGGTGTAAGAACTTGTGGCAAGACCTAATGCAAACATCGTCGGCACCAAGTGGGTCTTCCGCAACAAACAGGATGAACACGGGGTGGTGACAAGGAACAAGGCACGACTTGTGGCCATAGGGTATTCACAAGTCGAAGGTTTGGATTTCAGATGAGACCTTTGCTCCAGTAACTAGGCTTGAATCTATTAGAATATTACTTGCATATGCTACTCACCATGATTTCAAGCTGTATCAAATGGATGTGAAAAGCGCCTTTCTCAACGGACCAATCAAGGAAGAGGTGTACGTGGAGCAACCTCCCGGGTTTCAAGACGAAGAGTTCCCCGACCACGTATCTAAATTGCGTAAGGCTCTCTACGGCCTCAAACAAGCTCCTAGAGCTTGGTATGAGTGTCTTAGATATTTCTTAATTGAAAATGGCTTCAAAATTGGCAAAGTATATTATACACTATTTACGAAATTTTTTGATAATGATCTTTTTATATGTCAAATTTATGTTGACGATATAATCTTTGGGTCAACTAACCAATCTTTTTGTGAAGAATTTAGTAAAATCCTGACAGACAGGTTTGAAATGTCAATGATGGGAGAATTAAAGTACTTCTTGGGATTCCAAGTGCGACAACAGAATGAAGGGACTTTCCTAAGCCAAACCAAGTACACGCAGGACATACTTAAGAAGTTTGCCATGGACAAGGCGAAGCCCATAAAAACCCCTATGGCAACAAATGGCCACTTAGATCTCAATGAAGATGGAACTAGCATTGACCAAAAGGTATATCGCTCCATGATTGGATCTCTACTCTATTTATGTGCATCTAGGCCAGATATTATGTTGAGTGTATGTTTGTGTGCAAGATTTCAAGCCAATCCTAAGGAATGTAACTTGACAGCTGTAAAAAGGATCTTGAGATATTTAGTTCATACACCCAACCTTGGTCTTTGGTACCCAAAAGGATCAAAATTCAATCTCATTGGTTACTCCGATGCAGATTATGCCGGGTGCAAAGTAGATAGAAAAAGCACCTCCGGTACATGCCAATTCCTAGGGAGATCCTTAGTTTCTTGGTCCTCCAAGAAACAAAATTCCATCGCCTTATCCACAGCCGAAGCGGAGTATGTTGCAGCCGGGAGTTGTTGTGCACAACTCCTTTGGATGCGACAAACTCTAAGGGACTATGGTTACAATATGAACCATATTCCACTCATTTGTGACAATGAGAGTGCCATTAAAATTGCCCACAACCCAGTTGAGCACTCCAGAACTAAACACATAGACATAAGACATAACTTTTTGAGAGATCGTGCCATGAAAGGAGACATAGCCATTTCACATGTCAACACTCAAAAGAAATTGGCCGACATATTCACCAAGCCACTTGATGAAAAACGTTTTTTGTGAATGCCAAAATGAACTAAATATCCTTGATGCTCGGAGTGTGGCTTGAAATGTTGCATACATGTATGAATTCTTCAAAATATGTTGATTGGATTGTGAAAATCATCTCTCTCAATTTTCTCCAAAAAAACTATGTCAATTACTAGATCTTGGTGAACTATGATCATTGCTTGATTGTTGTATGCTTACTGATCATATTCATCAAGATTATTTAATGTGTATTGCCTCTCTTTTCTCTAAATATGAACCTTCAAATATATATGAATGGACTAAAAATTCTTTTCTGGTGACCACGGACTAGTCCGTGGTTGCCCGGACTAGTCCGTCCATGCAGACTAGTCTATAGAGTGTCGGTTAGGCCGGAATAGTCCGGTAGACAACGTACTAGTCCGATATAGCCCCTGGAAAAGTTCAGACTAGTCCGGTCATCTCCGGACTTGTCCGATTTTTCGTGTCCATAACCCTAGCCGCCGCCAAACCCTAATTTCTTCATCTCCACTCTTGCCTCACGCGCTCTCTCTCTTCGTGCTCGAGCTCCCAAGGCGATTTCTTGCTCCCTCCACCAAAAACCCTCTCATTTGGGCGGAAATCAAGCTTGTCCACTTGAGGATTGAAGCTAGCGGACTTGTCCGGCCTTCAACACCCTCATCTTCAAGTTCCAAACAATTCTTCCGGTAATTTGCGCTCAAACCCTAGAATTTCCAACTTTCTTCATCGTTGATCAAATAGCCTAGCATATTTCACTATATACATGCCTCCTTGATGTATTACGTGTATGCTACACTTGGTTTGCATTAGGAATCGACTTTTGTCCAGTCTCTTAGGTTTTTGAGAATGAAAACCAGACTAGTTTGGTCCATGCACGGACAAGTCCGGTCCCCCAGACTAGTACGCGCCTATGCACCGGACAAGTCCAATGTTTCTGAACTAAAAACCTAATTCTTCAATTCCTCAATGCTATTCCTTGCTATCCCTTCACAACTATGCCTTGTATGATTCATTATCATTCATGCCACTCATTCTCATGTCATGTCGAGCTCTGGCAATGATGTCTCCGTCTTTGAGGCCGAGATGGACCACGAGGTCGCACCTCGGACCTCGACGGGTCTTGGCAAGAAGCATCAAGAAAGACCATCTGAGCCAGCTCAGTCTCCTCCACAGGCTCGGAGGAATGTGCTAGCTAAGAAGCCATCCTCCAAGGTGCCTGCTTCTAGGGCTACCACCAGCGGTGGCCCTAGCGCGGCAAGTGCCCGCCTAGCAAAAGGCAAGGACAAAGGAATAGCAACAGGCCCGGTTGGCCCATTGAAACTTCATGCTCCAAGGGAAGGGGTCCACGACCCCAATGAAGAGAAGTTCAACGGGAAGGGAAGTGACTCGGCGGCCAAGTTCAGAAGCATCGATTGGTATGGACGACCGAAGCAAGCGGCTGATGGAAGGTTCTGGTGCAACTTCCATGTTGATTTCTAAGGGCTGCTCACCTTTCACTGATGTAGTGAGAGCCATTGAGAAGCATGGACTGAGAGATCTTTTTGCTTTCAGAAATAACTGGAATGATGAAGTGATTGAGCAGTTCTTTGCGACGTGTCACTTCTCTAGTGAGGATGAGGAGAGTGTCACTTGGATGACTCATGGATCCAAGTATAGTATTACTCAAGAAGTGTTTGCTAACCTGCTTCACCTTGACACCACGAGATCTGATTGCTTGGTTATACACGACATTGGTGTCATTGACATGGATATGATGAAGTTCCTATAAACCAAATTCAAAGTTCAACCCTCCTTCCACCAAAAATATAAAGCCATTCATTGTGGTGCTAAACGGTGTTTTGAGGAAGACGATTGCTCCTAAGGATGGAGATGCTAGGAGTGTGCAAGGACACCTCAGGACTCTGATGAGGGTCATAAGCAAGGACCGCCCATTTGATGTGGCAGAATACATTTGGAATGATATGGTGAACATATCCTGCACTCCCAACAGGTCTTGCGGATATGCTCCTTATCTAATTTTTGGTTTTGAAAAGGTCATAGGGATTGAGTTTGTGAAATATGTGGATCATCTCCCCTTGAGGCCTCAAATGCCTCAAAAGCCGAGTGTGCAGGTTGCTCCCTCACCGGCCTCCAATCTCGAGGCACTGGCAAGATCAAGAGAGGATGCTAGGGCTGCCCCTGCTTCTAGTGCAACCCCTAAAAAAGGTTCAGCCAGTGGAATTCTCAAGTACCTAGCTGCAATCTTTGCCTCCTGCAAAAAGGCCAAAGTGAAGGCCCATAAGCTCAACAAGAAAAGAAAGGAAGACATGAAGTATATCAAGGAAAATGTGAAGCAAATTTGCCAGAAACTGGAGATTGAGCCAATTGGGTCTCCAACAATCTCTGAAGACTCAAATTCTGATTTCACTGAGCTTGGACCATTGACCCCATCCGAGCTTGCCTACTTTGACGTTGGGGGCTCGAGCAGCTCCGCACCTCCTCCTCCTCCTCATGAAGCTGAAAATGAAGATGATGAAGATGACGACGAGAGGACCGACAGCGAAGAGTGAAGACCTTAGGACCCTCCTCTTCCTCTTTTTGGTGTCTTGATGCCAAAGAGGGAGAGATTGAGGGGGAGTCTTAGTTCTAGCTGTAGTTTGCGAGGAGAGAGCTCTATGTTATTTCTTTTAACTCTTTTGTGGCTTGTAAAGTTTTAACAATGATCTTATGTTAATTATTGTTCTGTGATGCAATGATTTGATCCTTTGAGTAGTATTCATGAAAACTGAGATTTTGCTCTAGAATGACATATATGCTTGCTATTCGGTAATTAATGTCAATTATGTCATTCTCAGTTCTAGTGCACTTACATCCCACCATAAAGAATGCACATATGGACTATGCTTTCACTACTTGATGTATTTTGGACTCATATGTGCATAGTTTATGAAAATCTCAATTTTTATCATATTTTGTGAAATCTCAATTAGTTGTCATCAATCACCAAAAATGGGGAGATTAAAAGTGCATCTAGGACTCCCTTGTGGGTTTTGGATGATTTATGACAAGCAATCGGGATCCTAACCTCTTTGTTGAGATGAGTGCAGGTTTTTAATAGAAAAATGAGCAAAGTACCAAAAAGAAGGAAGAATGAGGAGCAAAGTGGAAATGAGCTCAAGGAAGAAGAATAGTAGATAATTGTGTATGGAGTGTGTTAAGAAAACACATACCAACAGCTCAATAACATTTAAACACACACATTGCACAAAGTTACACAGAACTGGACTAGTCCGACAGATACCGGACTAGTCCGATATCCTTTCTACACAAGATGATAAGTATGATATCCATCTGACTAGTCCGATATCCTCTCTGACTAGAATCGGACTAGTCCTCCCCAGTGCGGACTTGTCCTCAAAACACTTCACAAGTCACACAAAATCGGACAAGTCCGATCACAACCGGACTTGTCCGATATTCTCTCTGATCCAAATCGGACAAGTCCGATATTTGCACGGACTAGTCCAAAATACCCTCTGAACTAAATCGGACAAGTCCTCCAAGCGCGGACTTGTCATCCTATACACTTAGGGTTTCACATGTCTGGACAGGTCCGATGACTATCGGACTAGTCCGAAGATTTCCAGTAGCGAAATCGGACAAGTCCGTTCCTAGCCGGACTAGTCCGATATTTTGGGACACTTAGGGTTTGCTACACACAGCACACCGGACTAGTCCGGTGACCACCACGGACTAGTCCGATCTTTCTGAACCCTAACGATCACTTTTTGAAACCCATATAAATAGAGTTGCATGGCCATATTTTACTCTCTCTCGAACCCTAGCTCAGTCACACCTCCCAAGAGCCTCAAAAACCACATCTCTCCACAAAATTATGTGCAACAAAGATCAATCCTTTGAGGATTCACTCTAGTTCATTGGAGAGACACGTTCAACACCACATTGAGCTCTTTGTTTGATTCTCTAACACACTACTGTGATTTAATTGTAATATTTTGAGTGTGTTCTTGGTGGTATTTTGTGTTGTAATCCAAGGGAGCTCTCAACTGTGAGAAAGCCCCTTGAATTCGGTTATTCACCCCTTTGAGATAAGTGGAAGAGGATTGGCCTTCATGGCGATCCGACGAGGGTAGGGTTGGAGAAGACTCGGTCCTTTTGTGGACTCCTCAACGTGGATGTAGGTTGCCTCTGTGGGAACCAAACCACGAGATAAGTCTCTTGTGTTCTCTTTTTTGTTCATTGTCCTTACTTCATATCAATCTAAGGTTACAATTGATCTTGATTACTTTACGTTGAAATATCAAGTATAAGATTGAATTGTGATATAACCTGATTCATAACCTTGTAATACTGTGTTTAATCGTATATTTCCGCTGCATATATTGAAGAATAAAGTCAATCGATCAAACCTAATCAGTCTAGTCCGTATACACCGGACTAGTCCGCACTTTACCAGACCAGTCCGATTTCTCTGGTTTTGAACTGGTTGTTAAGTGTTGCAGGATCCAACAATTTTTCAAAAAGGCATATTCACCCCCCCTCGAGGCCACATTCAGATTCATGTAGTGTTATTTTGCAGGATGAAACATGGCTATTTTTCTCTTTTTTTTCCTCATGCTTTTGATGTAAGCATGCATTTTTTTTAGCCAAGTCTTCTACTCCCTTTTTATGCAAGAAATTTTGGAGGGAGTACTAAGCATGAATGGTATGGAGTTTCTCATTTTATCATGGAATGGTGGTATTATGGAATAGAAGTATAGCATGTGCAAGTGAAGTCTTGAATTCAAAAAGTAATGAATGAAATCTCACATAGGTCTATACTAGTTTGACAAAGCTTAATGTGAAGACAAATAGCATATGCATAAGGTCTATCAATGTAATATACCATATGGCTTTGGTAGGTATTTCCAATCAAATATGGATAACTTTAATCTTTTCAGAATTTCTTCAAAAACCTAAGTTTCACTTTCAAACTAGGAATATCATCCCTATCACTATATCATATCTCACAACAACATAGAATCGGATTAAGCTTTTGCTACCCACAATTTCAAAATCAAGGAAGAAGTATTTCTAGCCAATGAAAGAAATATTTTGGAGAGTTGTAAGTTGTAAACTAGGGACTTAGGAAAAATAAAACACAGCAACTATTCATCATTTCGTCTATGTGAATTCCAAATCATTCTTACTACACATCTTTTGTTTTATTTTGAAAGCAAATCTACTCTACTTTTTTTTAGTTTTTTTATATGCAAGGTGGATGATGGGTGAATGGAAATAAATATGCAAGGGGTGTGATACAAGTTACCTCAAGTGGGGGTCCAACCCAAGATTGTTCTTGTTCAATGTCCGCACTAGGGGCCAAAACCCTAACGATGGATGTAGGCCATGAGATTGGCCTAACCTTGTTGCAACATGGCTTTAATATTGGAGGGGTTGAGTGTTGATGTTGGGTTTCCTTCCATGGCTTCCATCAGTGTGGTCGAGGAGACTGTAGAATCTAAGAGCACGTGAAAAGCTACCAGAGGGGGGTTAATGGTAGATTAAAATTTTTTCAGCGGAAGCAACAAAAACACCTCGGCAGAAAATAAATCTGTTAAGAAACTGTGTGTGCAACTGATCTAATTGTGTTCAACCATGAAAAAAGTAGTAAATATGATAGATAATCAAGTCACGAAGACACGACAACAAGAATCACAAAAAACCATTGAGAAAAACTCAAGTTATTATCGAAAGATCGAAAAAGGTCAATCTGTTCTACTCGAGTAAAAACCAGATTAGCAACACTGAAAAGAAACTCTTGTAGTTCCGAAAAAAAAAATTGAATGACCGTGAAATTTTCACAGATGATATATAATCAAGTTGTGAGTACAACCCAAAAAGAATAACGTCAATTGAATCTGTAAAGCACAACTTATGTTGAAAACATGATGCAACGTAGTGCTGTGCAGAAACTCGACGAGAATAACTTGTCTGAAACAAGTTGGACGAACAAGGCACAAAAGTTCCTTTAAACTACGAATTTTATTGATCAAAACACGAGAGGAACAACCCATAATTGTTTCACCACGATCTCTGGCCTCCCTTGCTTTTATAACCAGCCCTAAGGCCAACTCAATCCAAACTAGGACTCTAATCCTACTCAGTTTCAACCGAAACTTTCCATAACAGCTCAAGACTCTTCCATATGCAGATAGAAACAATATTAGACTTCCAAACACCTTTGGAACGTATTCAACATTCCTAAACCAACTCAAATTCATGACCCACACGAAATCTAAGAAAAACAAACTCAAAACTTTCCATAAACGAACCACAACCACCTCAGCCGCAGCTTGAGGCATAATCCAGCCGGTTGGACATTTCCGACCAATTCTTTAGTACACTTATCTTCATCACGTCTTGGAACCATATTGCCAAGTATATGAACTCCTTGCACACGTTCAAACACCTTCCAACAACGTCCACGATACCTTCATATGCATTGTTCTTGACCCAAACATGCTGCGTGACCTCCAGATCAACTCAACCACAATTCCTCCCGAACTTGGTTGTTGAATCTCATCTTCTCCCTAAGACCAGTTCAATGGATCTCGTCACCAGCAATGTCTTGACCTCAAGCAACACCTGCACATGAACAAACAATCATCCTTTGTGATCCCAAATCCTCGACTTGACTCTCGTTAGTCCAAAAACCAAAACACCTTACGTGAGCACCTCACATATGCATGTTGCAAACCATAACAAAATGATATCAGCCATAACCAACAAAAAACAGGAAAAATATAGTAAAAGAAAACTAAGCAAACCTTACCATAAGCGTAAAGCAAGTTTGAAACATTGCAAGTTAAAAGCAGAACCATTGCATCTTGCACCAGACCTTGCGAAAGCTAACCGTACCTTGCTTCGGACCTAGCCGAAGCTAATCGGACCTTGGGAAAGCTAACCGGACCTTGCGCAAGACCTAGCCAAAGTTTGCTGGATCTACCGTCGAACCTTGCCGGAGCTACCCAAAACATGCCAGACCTATTGTCGGACCTTGCTGAAGCTACCCTGTGACAACCGATTCTGAAAATGAACCAAGTGCAGTATATGTGTGCAAAGGATGTTTAACACACATACACAAGTGCAACACAATCGATATATAGATAATTACCACAACATAGATTAATTAAGAAGATACTTTTATTTCAATATTCAAATAATCCTCATATTACGGCTCTAATGATCATAAACGATAATATATTGCGGCGGAAATAATCTAACTAAGCAAACTGAGCAAACTAAGTAAAAGGGATAGCGTGGATCCAAGCAACACCAAAGGCAAGACGATGACAGTACACAACCTAGTACTCCGCATTATCATCAAGATACTCCCAAACATCACCTGAAACTATTGCTGGTGGAATTGCAAGGGAGAGTACCTGTCGTACTCAGCAAGTGTGGGAAAGTATGACGTGTAGCTCAAACAAGGCATTGACAATAAATAATGGCTAATTGATGAAAAGTATGTTTATAACATTTAAAAAGCATCGTACAATGTCAATGTAAAATTTATCCCATCATATCACAAGTAAACATAATAATTCATATCCATTATTCATGATCCATATATATTCCATATTTTTACCATCATCATTAACCATGACCATTTATCACCATCCAATCCATAATCATAACCATAAACATTACCATAACCATCCCAACTACCAGTTCCACTATAATCATGGAAGTTGTCTAGGTGCTCATAACTGGGAGCACGGCTATCATGATAGTTCTAACACTCTGCAGTGTATGTACCACTTTACCCACAAGTTTGTGATTTCATCACCCGTCAGTGACTAAAGAAACCTCCGTTATGCCAATTACACTTCCTTAGGTGTATGGCCAAGAGATCACAAAATAGCCTTTACAAAAGGACTACCAAAATATTCAGACCCACTGAGGTTTCACCGGTGGTGATGTCTCCAACTGAGCACATCCAACCAAGGGCCCCCTCTTCTGCCGTTCGGGTCCCAGGGTAGTCCCGCCACTATTGCAAACCCAACCAACTCCCATTCCCCGCTCCTCCAAATGATCCGAATCAATGCAGGTAATGCTCTTAATTAATTGGCTAAGCCGCACCCATACTTGGCCTTGTGGTGGCACTGTTTTCCTGACTTGTTCTCGCATAAACTGGTCCTTAAATCAACAGCAAGCAAACCACCATATCAACCAACGCAATCCATGAACCATGCTTGCTTAGATTTCCCAAGTCCCATGTTACCAATTAACCATGTTCATCAATGCTCATCATCCATTAGTTCATAATTAAGTCATTTGGTTGTTATCCCATCCCAATTAATTAGAGCGAAGCAAAAAGGTAAAAGCCCTTCCCGACACTCTCCAATGTATCCCAAACAACAAGGATGGTCAAACAAGACTAGTAAACTTCTATCTTGGGTTTCCCATCAATTTGACACAAGCATGCAATTTTGCAACCAACACATTTAAAAACAGGATCAAAATGATCAAGGACACGTGCCTTGCTCCTGAGCTTGGTTAGGGTCAAAAGCTTCAAAGTTCTTGTACTAGAGGTCCTTGACAACACCATCTAGAGCAAGACCTTCTATTCTGCACAATAAATATACAGAACAGACATTACAATCAATAAATACTCATATATTACCGAATCACTACAGGAAACGCCAACAATTATGTTGGCCACGAAAACTTGCGTGCGCCAGCCAACGTAATTAAGTAACTTACATCGGTGCCTGGTAACTGACGTAAGTTAAATAAATTACGTCGGCTTCTCTCCCATGGCCGACGTAAGTAAAAGAAATGACGACAATTAACGGATACTGACGTCGGCCGTGGCCCGTAGCCGACGAAAGATTAACTCCCAATGTAAGTTAACGTTTACTTACGTCGGTCTTGACGTTGGCCGACGTAAGTAACCACGGCCGACGTAAGGTATGGATTTAACCTAACCGCGCGGGCCGTACGCGCATGCGCGTCTGTTTCATTTTTCTCGCACCGCTTGCTTTCCCAACCGCCGCTGCCGACCGACGCCCACCGTCTGCCTGCTGTCGCCGCCATGCCGCCGGCCCGCCGCCTCGCCGTTGCCGCCACGCCGCTGCCCCTGCTCCCGCCCGCGGCCCCGCCCCCACGGCGCCGCCCCGACCCCGAGCCGCTTCACTGCCCCGCCGCCGGCCTGCCGTCGCCGCCCCAGCGCCCCCACCGCCGGCTCGCCGCCAGCCCCGCCACCCCTGCGCCCCTGACCCCGCCGTCGATCTTCATTGCAAGTATTTCCCCGCCTCTCCCCTTGCTCTCATTGTTTTGAATTATTGCACATGCATTTGCTTGAAAATTTGCCTGAATTGCACATGTTAGAAATTAATGAATTGCTATGCTTATGTTAGAAATTGATGAATTGCTATGCTTATGTTAGAAATCGATGAATTGCTATGCTTATGTTAGAAATTGATTAGAAATATATAGATACACAAATAATGTTTACTGTGCTTATGTTAGAATTAAATCGATAAATTGATGAATTACAATTGATGAATTTTTATGTTTATTTGTTATGCTTAGAATTATGGTTAGAATTGGATTGCTTATGTTTAGGTTTAATTTAATTGAATTGAATTACTTATGTTAGAATTGAGTTGATAAATTGATGAATTACAATGGATAATTGTTATGTTTAGGTTTATTTGAATTGCTTAGTTTTTTGAATTATGGTTACAATTTTAATTTTGATTGCCTGAGTGTTTAAGAACTACATATACATAAATAGGCTTCGGGCCGGCTTGACAAGGCCGGACAAGGCCCATTTAGCGGTAAGGTAAAGTATGCGTGTAGATGGGCACAAAGGTGAACGACGACGGTGAGGATGGCAAGCACCTGCGCGTGGATGACGTACCCCGACGAAGTGGTTTCATCTCTGATCTATTTACAGCAGATAACCCTAAAGCCATCACGGAATTGTCATCTAAGACCAACTTTCCTCTCACTCTTTCTCTAGATCTTTCCTCTCTCTAAAATGACCTCAAAATGAAAATGAGCAACATAACCTATAGCAATGTATTACCCATTTCGGATCGACATTGGCATGTGAGACGTGCAGGTTCGGAATTTTCCCTTTTTGGACAGCCTCGGAGTGACCGAGGGGGCGTGGCTTGTGACGAGATGCGGGTCCGGATTTGGATGAGATATCGGTAGCGTAACCCTGTTGTTCTCTGCTGCACCATTTTTGGGCATGCAGTGGAGAACAGCGGGGTTATGCTGCCAAAATTTCGTTTGAATCCGGATCACGCGTCTCGTCATGAGCACGCTCTGCTCGGTCACTCTTGGGTGGGTTTAGGATCTATCTGCCTAGGTTCTAGGGCCGTGACATAACATAACAATACATTAACGACAATTTCTTTCGTATTAAACTGCAGAGCCAAACATGGGTGAAGACCGCAGGGATGTATACTGGCTGGAAGAGCAGAACTGGTGGTCACTCAAATGAGTGGTACGCCAAGACATAAGCTTTTGTGGAACGGGCTTTTTCGTTGTCAAATAGCGATAAGGCGCGGTCCCCATGTACGAAATGTCGAAACGGAATGTTTTTGGAGAAATTGGAACTTACGATGCACTTGTGTCGAAACGGTTACGTGTCACATTATGAGTTGTGGAACTTCCACGGTGACACAGCTTCTCAAGCTCTACAAGAAGTGGAAGCGGACAATGATGATGTCACAGAGGTTGATATGATGGATGAGATGCTGGAAGCTATACAACCAGAGATTACAGAAGATCCTCAAACAGCAGAGGTTAAAGAGTTCTTCAAACGTCTCAAAGATTCAGAAGAGGCACTGCATGGACACACTAAAATGTCAATCCTCAATTTTGTTACTAGACTTATGGCAATTAAGTCTAAGTTCTTCTTTTCTAACAATTGTTACAACGTGCTCATTGATTTGTTCAAAGATGCCCTTCCACAGCCCAACAAAGTGCCTAAGGATATGTACAACTCGAAGAAAATTCTTTCTGGTCTTGGTATGAAGCACGAAAAGATTGATGTATGTCCGGACAACCGCATGCTTTTCTGGAGAGAGCATGCCAATGAAAACAAATGTTTGAAATGTGGTCAACCGAGGTTTGTCGAAGTTGTTAATAACGATAGTAATACTGTGACGATGAAAGTTGCACGTAAGTAGCTTCGTTACTTACCTGTGACACCGAGGTTGAAGCGATTGTTCATTTAAAAAAAAAATGGCCAGACACATGAGATGGCACAAAGAAGGTGAGTGTGAGAACAATGGAGTCATGACGCACCCGTACGATGGTGAGGCATGGAAGGCGCTGGACCGGTTCGACCAAGAATTCGCTCGTGAAGCGAGAAATGTTCGCATCGGGTTGGCGACAGATGGGTTCACGCCGTTCAGCACAAACGCCGCACCATACTTCTGTTGGCCCGTCTTTGTCATTCCGTACAATCTTCCATCGGCTTTTTGCATGAAGAATGAGTTTATGTTTCTTAGCCTCATTGTTCCTCGACCAGATCATCCTGGGTCACGTCTCAACGTGATGTTGAAACCGTTGATCGAAGAGTTGAAAATGTTGTGGACAGGAGTCGAAGCGTACGACTGTTACAAGAAACAGAAATTCAACCTCCGAGCTGCTTATTTGTGGTACGTTCACGATTTTCTGGCATACGGCATGTTTTCCGGATGTAGCACTCAGGGTTGTTTGACATGTCCGATATGTGCCTCGGATACCGATTGCTTTCGACTTACCCATGGAGGCAAGATATCTTACTTCGATTGTCATCGACGTTGGCTGCCTCCGACTCACTTGTTTAGACAACAGAGGAATGTCTTCGGAAAGAACACCGTTGTCACTAAAGGACCACTGAAACTTCGTAACGGGTCAGAAATATCTGATATGTTGGACAAATTGGTGCCAGATGAAGGTCGTCCTGGATACTTTGAAGGTTACGGAGACAAACACAATTGGACTCACATATGTGGACTTTGGGAGTTACCGTATGTGAAGTCGTTGATTCTAAGGCACAACATTGATGTTATGCATCAAGAGCGTAACATGGCCCAATGTATCATAAGCACATGCATGGACATGACGGGCAAAAAAAAAGATAATTTAAAAGCTCGAAAGGATCTCGCCGAGCTTTGTAACCGTCAAACTCTTGAGCTCTCCGAAAATGGTGGTAAAGAAGTTCTCGAATGGTTGCAAAGGTTGAAATTCCCAGATGGTTATGCAGCTAGTCTAAGACGAGCCGTGAATGTGGAAACGGGAAAGCTCATTGGGTTGAAGAGTCATGAATATCACATAATCATGGAAAGACTTCTGCCTATTATGTTTCGAGGCTATTTTGACGATGCAGTGTGGAAGGTGTTAGCCGAGCTTAGCCACTTCTATAGGAAACTCTATGCTAAAGAAATCACGCCAGAGATGATGACTAAATTGGAAAAAGGAGGTTCTGGTACTTTTGTGTAAGATGGAAAAAAAATTTCTCCAGGATTTTTCAATCCAATGAAACATCTCTTAAATCATCTTCCATTTGAAGCGAAAGTGGGCAGTCCCGTGCAATATAGGTGGATGTATCATATTGAAAGATCACTTAGATATCTGAAACCAATGGTTGGTAACAGGGCAAGGGTTGAAGGTTGCATCGCCAAATATTTTACTCTTAAGGAAGTAGGATACTTCTCAAGTGTTTACTTTGCAAAGGAAAACAATGTTAATACTTTGGTAATGCGGTACAATATAGATGAGCAACCTCCTTGTAGTGATCTCTCCATTATTGCAATAAGAGGCACTACTGTTGGTAGTTACACTTCATACGATGTTAGCGAAAAAGAAAGGCGTGCTGCATTCTTCTACATGTACGCTAATATGGAAGAAATGAATGAATATTTCAAGTAAGTGTTTCTCCTACACTTATGCTTTTCACCATCTTTTCCGACACATGTATTCTAAAAGGTTCTCTTTGTCGTGTAGTATGTTCGACAAGCAAAATTGGAGACATAGACATCAACCCACGAGCAAGCAAATAGAACATATTTGACGGGAATGAATAAACGTGGGATCTAATTTTCTCTCCTGGTTTCGAGATCATGTAACGTTTTCTCGATAACTAATCAATGTTAAAAATGTTTTCTTATAAATTAAGAATGCTTATGTTTTCTAATAACTCCATATCTTGTACAGTGCCAAAAGGATGCCAACGTCCATTAACATTTGCGACAACTATCCTGTGGAGTGGTTAATGTTAGAAGCTATGGTCGATATGACGTCAACAGCTTTCGATTCCGTACAACACAATTTGAATCTCTTCGTCCTCTCACGGCAACATGTAATACTGGAGTTGTGATGAGGGCAATCGATTTGCAAGATCATGAAACGTAGTACTACAGGATTATTAAAAAAATCCTTGAATTCACTTTTGTCGCAAACAAGCCAATTCGAGCGGTATTCTTTGACTGCAAACGGTTTGATTCCATTCGTGGAATTCGAGTAAACGAATTTGGCATGGTTGAAGTAAAACACAAGGAACGGTTGAAAGGATTCGATTCATTAGTTCTTGCACACCAAGTAGAGCAAGTGTACTATCTACCTTATCCATGCAATAAATTCAAATCTTGGTGGGTGGTACATAAGGTGAATCCTTGTGAGCGGTTATATGCTCCAGGAGATGATGATTACCACGACGAAGCTGAGGTTGATTGTGTCTACCAAGAGGAAGAGTTGCCATACTCCTTCTCAGTCGAGCCCGGTGTAGGACTCGATGACTTAGTTGGAGACGCTCAAGATATCGAGGCTGGCACGGAAGCAAAAACAGAATCAGAATCAGAAATTGAAGATATCGATGACATAGTCGAACCTGCTGATTTGCACAAACGAAAACGATATGCAGAAGAAGAAGATCGACGGGTTGGTTTAAGGAGTAGGGTGCATGATCGTGATGTTGATGAATTTTGAAGTAATGTTTTATTCACTAATATAACATTAATTTTGTATATTTTCTTTGCATATTAATCATTTATTCCTTGCAACAGGATGTCGTCAAAGGGGAAGGGGAAGGGGAAGGTGAAGCCAGTGAGAGGGTTTGAGCTGCCACGAGACCCTTGCTCAAGGACCTCATTCCTTTCTAGCCGATGTTCCCTCTTTCTGGCACACGCTCCACACTCAGTTGTCGTGTGCTTTCAGCGGACTGAGGTAAATTTTAGTTATAATAAAGTTATTTTTGAAATTGCAGTTGTTATTAATTATTTATTGTCATGTGCAGTCTGACTCAGAGACTTCTGAGTAAGAGTCAGAGGCTAGGGGGCCGCTACAGGAGCCCGATTCAGAGGCTAGGGGGCCACTACAGGAGCCCTCCAGCGCTAGCCTCCCTTCGGAGCCGGCTAGCGCTAGCCTCCCTGTGCAGCCGGCTACCACTAGCCTTCCTGGAGACTCTAGTGGTTCTGCAGAGCCCTCAGGGCCACAGGACACGGCAGCGTCGCAGCAGAGGCGATGGACGAGAAGGAACCACTTTGCGGCTCCTCCTCCGGTTACTACTCAGCGGACCACGATCCGCCCCGTTGGAGACAGGTAAATACTGTATATAGTATATTAAAAATTAGATGTTGTTTTCCTTTACTTAATGATTTAATATATTTTGTAGATGTTGGTACGACTTTTCATTCACGGGGGCCAAGAAGCACCACAGGCAGGTTAACAGTGTCTTGGGTGCTATCGTGAAGTTGCACTACCCCGGTGTGATTGACGGTTTTCCTGCCCTGTCGTGGGATGACTACGCTCGTGTCTCTCATCCGGTCCACGGCACGAGTCAGGGAGCCGTGTGGCATGATTTTATGGTAAGTTTAACTGTTTCATTTTTTCAACTCGTTTAAATTGTTAATTGATATGACTTAAATATTTGTTTGCTTAAAGCTGAGGTACCAATTAGAGGAACCGGACATGGAGGACCACGCGAGACGCGTGTTCCATTACAACGCTCGGAAGCTCACGACGGCGGCGTTGTTGTACGCCCGGATTCAGGCCGTCAACGCGTACTACAAGCGGTACCCCCGGGAGCAGGAGTAGGAGAATCAAAGGGGTGTATTTAGGAAGGACTCCGACTAGTACTTGACAGAGGAGCAGTACACGGAGGTAAGTTTTCAATATTGTTAAATATTTACAATATCTACATATGTTAACTGCGTTGATGAAAAATGAAATATGTGCAGGTTAGTATTTCCTGGTTATAGGGTAACATGGAGGCGTACTTAGCTCTCTGTCGGTACTAGGCTAGCGACGCTTTCATCAATAAGTCCACAAAGGCTAGACAGTGCCGCATGGGGTCCGAGGGCAAGCACAACTATGGCGGCGACGGCTACTTGGGTTTGGCTAAACGCATGGTAAGTACCTTTTCAATTTATTTATGTGATCCTAATATATTATTTATCTTACTAACACGGCTGTACAGGAGCGAGAGATGGTTCATGAGCCGACCCCGACCCAGGTTTGGAAGAGAGGTCACAATGGAAGTGACCCTTCTCAGCCAAGGCTGTGTAGTCAGGTCGCAGCCGACCGACTGGTAAGTTTTCGAAATTCATCAATTTCATTATAACTAATACTTTTATTGACATGTTGACAAGATTTATTTTTTTTGTAGGCAAAGTACGCGTAGGAGGTCATGAAGATACACGGTGCGAATTACGATTGGGAAAGCATGCCGATCGACCCCCAAGCCGCGTACGCAAGCGGAGGCGGGAAGGCCCACGGACGCCAAGTTCTTCATGTTTTTCATTTGTTTTTCAATTAATCTTCTTCTACCTAGTGTTTTCATTCTTTTGCAGGTTTGCCTTTTTTGATGGAGTTGTCTACTCGAGGTCGACGCGACCTTTGAGAGGCACTTCATTGTCGCAGGCTTCGTCCGTTCGGACCAGTGGTCGTCTCTCGCAGACCCAGCTGGGGCTCCAGGCCATGAGGGAGACGATGACGCAAACCCAGGCAGAGCTGGAGAGGACGAGAGCGAAGGCAAGGGAGGAGCAGCAGAGGACGGCCTTAATGATGGCGCAGATGCAAGCAGCGGTGGTGGTAAGTAATTTAAAGTACCGTAGTTAAATTTCACAGCACTTCAATAGCATATATCTTCTAATATTTTGCAATGGCGGGCTCTTGCTCGACACAGCGGTCAGGATATCGAGATTCCTACTCTTCCGCTGCAGCAGACACCAGAGCAGGTGACAAACTCTCTCTTTAATATCAGTTCGGCCTCCCTTTAGTTTCAGTTTCAATTTATTAGCAATCTGCTCGGCATCCCTCTATTAGCAATCAGGTCTAACCAATTCAAAGCACTGCCTAACTGTTTTAGTTTCAGTTTGGACATTCTAATTAAAGTTCAGTTCAATTTGGGCACTATAAGTTTCATATTCACATCTGGGGCATATTCCGACTTTAAAATCATGAAAAATGACATAAGAACATTAATTGTTCTATTAGCAAATCATTCATTCTTTCATGGTGAAATGGTATTTTATTTTTTCCATAATCTCAATCTGTTCATGTACTTTACCTCCATGCTTTAGGATTGGGAGGTAATCTTTAGGATCGGGAGATGGAGAAGTGAATGAATGTATTGTACATGGTTGGAAATATATGGAAGTCCTCTAAAACTAGACTTTTGTATGTATTGTTACTTCTGCAGGGTTCGGGAATGCGCCGAGGGGATCCCGGAGGTAGTGGAGGGGCTAGCGTGTAGCCCGATACTAAAATTGTGTTTTTGTTGATGTTTGAATACTATTTTGAAACTGTCTGCTCTGTTCTGTGTATATGTTTCTATATGTTTGCCTGCTCTGTGTTCTCGCCATCGAGCGAGGTAGTCAGTTTCTATTTTTAAAAAAAAATCGAAAACTTTACTTACGTCGGCTATGGCCTTGCCAACGTAAGTTAGCCCAGTTTAACTTATGTCGGTTAGACAATACCGACGTAAGTTAAACCACTTAACTTACGTCGGTTTGGAACAACCGACGTAAGTTATAGCACTTAACTTACGTCGGTCTGCAGCAACCGACGTAAGTACTACGGCCCAGCCCGCGGCCCATCCTGGTACGTGACTTATGTTGGCTGCTGCAGACCGACGTAATTATGGTAACTTATGTCGGTGGCCGATGTAAGTTACCTTAATTATGTCCAAACCGCTACGTTGGCCAATCGCTGACGTAATTAAGTTACTTACATCGGTTTAGGCCTTAATTACGTCGGCTTCGGCTGACGTAATTGATCGATATTCCTATAGTGAATATGCAATGACATGCATGATTAATGCAATTATGTGGTAAAACTTGTTATTAAGTTGTCATTAATATTTACTAACTAGTTACAATGGAGTTTAACAAGTTTGAACAGGTTTTGAGTTGATTCAGGTCAATATGGACTCAATTCAACACAATTCAGATTCAGAGGCCGGACAAGTCCGGTTTCAGGGGCCGAACTAGTCTGCCCTGGTCAGAACCTGTGAACTAGGGTTTTCTTGATCAACAAGAATTGGGGTTGAATTGACGTAGAAATTTGGATGTAGAGGGTGTACCATGTGTTTATAGATCCAAAGATTAAGAGTTGGACGTGAAACACTTGGATCTTGATGATTAGGGCTTGATGAAGATGAGTTGAGGGTGAATTGGTGATGAAGAATGAAAAGTAGATGAAGATCTTGCTTGATTGAACCTCCTTCGTGTTCTCCTCCTCCTCCTTACTGCTGGATCTTCTCTTGATGGCGGCTCCCACAAACTAGGGTCGATGGTTTCTTCAATTGTTGCAAAGAGGTGAAAATTTGGGGTGGTGGGTTGTGCATATAGAGGTGGAGGTGGTAGGGTTTGATGGATTTTCAGTTTAGGATGGTGGAGGCCGTGTAGGGGTCCCACATGTATCCACAGGGGTTGGGCATGACGTTCCTGGGCCCAATTAAGGTAAATACACAATATCAATTTGTGAAGGAAAAGATTGAATCCGACTCGGGCGCATCGGACAAGTCCGCTAAGGGTCGGACTAGTCCGGTATTGAAAAGAGGTATCAACGGACAAGTCCAGTAGGTTGTACGGACAAGTCCGTTTTGGAACAGAGAAATTTTTGACAAGTCTGGTGTAATAGGCCGGACGAGTCCGGGATGGCAAACAAAAAGGTTTTTCGGACTGAAATTCAACAAGGAATGGACTAGTCCGCTTAGACCACAGACAAGTCGAGGCAATCATCAGAAGCAAATTCGGACTAATTCGAGGAAGAAAGCAGACAAGTCCGTAGGACAACAGGGAGTCAAACGGACTAGTCTGGGGTACCGACCAGACAAGTCCGCACCACTAAAGAATTTAAATGATGATTTGGTTCTAATTCATTTTAATTTTGTTCCTCTTTATGTTGCTTAATGCTAAACATGTATAAGAATGCATGCAATGCATGATGGATGAAAATGAGGGTGTTACAAACGTACCCCCCTTAAAATGAATCTCGCCCTCAAGATTCCACATGGAAGGAAAGAGATAGGGAAATTCTTTCTTGATCTCATTTTCCAGCTCCCAAGTTTCTTCTGATTCTGTATGATGCTCCCATTGTACTTTGCACCATCTAATCACCTTGTTTCTTGTGACTCTCTCCTTGGTTTCCAAAATTTTGACATGTTGCCCCGCATTAGTCAAATATGCTTCAAATTCCAGTTTTTCCATTAGCACCTTTTCTTCTGGTACCCTTAAGCATTTCTTGAGCTGAGAAACATGAAACACATCATGAACATCGGAAGGATGTGCTGGCATCTCCAGACTATATGCTACTTCTCCCCGTTTAGCCAAAATCCTGAATGGTCCAATATAGCGAGGTGCCAACTTGCCTCTGACATTAAACCGCTTATGACCTCGCATAGGTGATAATTTGAGATATACAAAGTCTCCCACTTCAAAGGCTATGTTTCTTCGCCTATTATACACTTAGTCCTTTTTTCTTGTTTGAGCGGCCCTCAAATTCTCGCGGATTATCTAATCTTGCTTTTCAGCCTCTTGCAACATATCCGATCCAAACACTTGGTTCTCTCTTGTCTCAATCCAAAACAAGGGTGTTCTACACTTCCTTCCATATAGCTCTTCATATGGCGACATCTTCAAGCTGGCTTGGTAACTGTTGTTGTAAGAAAACTCAGCATATGGCAAGCTCTTGTCCCAGCTGCATCCATGCTTCAAGGCACAAGCCCTCAACATATCTTCCAATATTTGGTTGGTCCTCTCGGTTTGACAATCGGTTTGCGGATGATATGCTGAACTGAAATTTAGCCTTGTACCCATAGCTTCATGCAGTTTCTGCCAGAACCTATAGGTGAATTGAGAACCCTAGTCAGACACTATTTTCTTCGGAACTCCATGTTTGCATTCAATTTTCTCCATATACAACTCAGCTAACTGTGCTGCAGTATACTTAGTCTTGACAGGAATGAAATGAGCCGATTTGGTCAACCGATTCACAATAACCCATTTTGAGTCATAACCGGACTGGGTTCGCGGTAACCCAACTATGAAGTCCATACCAATTTCTTCCCACTTCCACTCCGAAATATTTAATGGTTGTAATAATCCAGCTAGCCTTTGATGTTCAGCTTTGACTCGTTAACATACATCACATAGTGCAATGTACTCTACTATGTCCTTCTTCATGCTGGCCCACCAATAACATGTCTTCAAGTCTTTGTACATCTTTGCACAGCCGGGATGGATGGAGTAAGGTGAGTTATGTGCCTCCTTCCATATTGTTTCCCGAATATGCTTCACATTCGGCACCATAATTCTTTTCCCGAGCCATAGAGTACCATGGTCATCCTCATCAAATATGATTTCTCTTCCCTCTTGGGTCCTTTCCTTGATTTCTTGAATTTCCTCATCCTTGGTCTGACATTCTCGAATTTCTTGCTCCAAGGTTGGATTTAACTCCATTTTCCCATCTCATTCGCAAATTAAAGATTCAACCATTCAAACTCCTTGCATAGCTCAGATGGCAGCTCTTGGACCGTGAGTTGGTGGCTTACTCCCTTCCGGCTTAAAGCATCGGCCACTAGATTAGCCTTTCTTGGATGATAGTTGATTCCCACGTCATAATCCCTGATGAGCTCCAACCATCTTCATTGCATCAAATTCTGATCCGTTTGCGTGAATATGTACTTGAGGGTCTTGTGGTCTGTGTAAATCTCGCACCTATGACCAAGAATGTAATGTCTCCAAATCGTCAAAGCTTGCACCATAGCTACAAGTTTGAGATCATGCGTTGGATAATTCTGCTCATGTTTCTTCAATTGCCTCGATGCAGAGGTTACTACTTGACCTTCTTGAATGAGCACACATCCAAGTCCCTGCCTTGAGTCATCACAATAAATATCAAAACTTTTGCTCACATACGGCAAAACCAAGACAGGTGCTATTGTCAACCTCTGCTTAAGATCCTCAAAACTGTCTTAACAAGCTTAAGTCCATTGGAATGCTTTTCCCTTCATCAACAACTCAGTCATGGGCTTGGCTACTTTGCAAAACTCCTTGATGAAACGACGGTAATATCTAACAATCCCAAGAAAGCTCCTAATTTTCTTTACATTCTGCGGTTGTTCCCACTTTAACACATCTCTAACATTTCCTGGGTCAACTGACACTCCTCCTCCTAAGATGACATGCCCTAGGAATGATATCTTCCTCAACGAGAATTGGCACTTGCCGAATTTGGCATAAAATTGGTGTTCCCTAAGTTTCTGCAATGTGAGCCTCAAATGCTCTTCATGCTCCTCTTCACTCTTAAAGTATATCATGATATCATCAATGAACACTACCACAAACTTATCCAAATACTCCATGAAGACCTTATTCATGAGATACATGAAGTATGCATGTGCATTTGTCAATCCAAAAGACATAACGGTGTACTCATAAGACCCATACCGTGTTCGAAAAGCTATTTTGGGTATGTCCGACAGTTTGATCTTCATTTGGAAGTAACCTGACCTCAAGTCAATCTTGGAAAAAACACAAGCACCCTTCATTTGATCAAACAAATCCTCGATGCGGGGCAATGTATACTTGTTCTTAATCATGACCTTGTTGAGAGTTCGGTAGTCCACACACATCCTTTGAGATCTATCCTTCTTGTCCATGAAAAGTATTGTCGTTCCCCAAGGTGAAGAGCTTGGAAAAATGAAACCCTTCTTCAGCTGCTCTTGAATTTGCTTCTTGAGATCCGCTAACTCCATAGGAGACATACTATATGGCCTCTTAGCTATAGGTGCAGTTCTAGGTATTAATTCGATAACAAACTCTATGTCTTGATCAGGAGGCATACCTAGCAACTCGCCCAGAAACACATCTGAAGACTCGCACACAACAAGAATCTCCTCAATTGCTACACCATCCATTTGATTCAGATCCACTTGCTTCGGTGTGTGTTGATGCTTCAAATTCTATGCTGACCCCTTCTTCATTTGTCAAATTCACCGTCCTTGTGGCGCATTGAATTATCGCATTATACTTCCTTAACCAGTCCATATCAAGTATTATGTCTATTCCTTGAGAATCCAAAACAATGAGGTTGGCGAAGAAGACTACCCTCCTTATTCTAGGGCTTACTTTTGGACATACTATATGCATCCTCATCTCTGCTCCATGAGTTTTAACCAACAAGGTATACTTCATATGAGATATGGGCAAACTATACTTGGCAACATACTTTGATGCAATGAATGAATGTGTTGTTCCAGAATCAAATAACATAGTCGCCGGGTTGGAGTTTGTAAGAAACATATCAATCACCACGTCATTCGCTTGTTGAGCTTCCTCTGTAGAGACATGGTTCACCTTGCCACAAACAAAATTATGCGGTCCATGGTTGCCTTATGGCGCTCCTCCGTTCGATCTTGGGTTCTATCTTGGAGCATTGTTCCCTTGACCAAGGCCTAACTTAGGACATTGAGATGCAAAGTGTCCTACCTCACCACAAGTATAGCATGACCTTGCTGCATAAGAATTGTTTGGGCGAGCATGGTTTTGAGCAATAGAAGGAAAATTTGTGCGAAGCGCATGAAACATTAGAGGGCGAGGTGCTTGCATAGCGCGATGTTGTTGCATTGGTTGAGCTGGGCGCGGTGGAATAGCAGCATGATATGTGTGATAAGAGGGGTTGTGGTATGGTGCATTTGGTGGCACAAAGCGGGGGTGAACATTGCTTCCTTGTGGTTGTCCTTGATATGGCTCCTTCCTCTTGTTATCCTGCTCCATCTCACGGACCTTATTCTCAACCACAATGACCTTGTCCACAAGCTTCTGGAAATTTGCATAGTCACAATTGAGCAATTGTACTTGAATCTCATTGTTCAAGGCCCTCATTAACAAATACTGCTTGTGGTTGCCCTGGTTAACATCTTCTGAAGCATACCTTGAGAGTTGAGTGAATTTATTGAGATACTCACTCACACTTGACTTTCCCTACCTTAGGTTCTCAAATTCCTGCCTCTTTAGGATCACAACGCCTTCAGGGACAAAGTGAGAATGGAAACTCTCCTTGAATTCAGCCCAAGTGATCCTCTTCTGATTTTCATGGGCATTGCATAGCGAGTCCCACCAATCTGGTCTTGCTCCAACTAGCTGATGGGAAGGAAAAAGAACCTTCTCCTTGTTACTGCATTGCACAATAGCGAGCTTCTTCTCCATAGATTTTAGCCAATCATCAGCTTCCATGGGATCATTGGCTTGAGCAAAAGTAGGCGGTCTGGTCCTCATAAACTCTTCCAACATATTATGAGGCGGTGGGGGTGGCGGTGGAGGCATATGGGGCTGATTCTGGTTATTGGCCTGCGGCTGTCCTAAAGTTTGCATCACGGTCTGCATAAGCTGATTTTGCACAACAAACAGCTGCTGAAGGTTGACAGCCTCAGGTCCAGGTCCATTGTTGTTGTTCAAAGGCACCCCATTGTTCTCCTCATTCTCATCGACATCGGTTACAGGTCTCCGACATCTGAAGGAAAGAGAAAGAGATAGAAGGATTTCGAAAGTCCCCAACTATATGCATCAAGGGATATGAACTAAGCAACTACCTATACTAGCCCATATGGATGTGACAAGCACGAAAGCATTCCACAATCCTCTACTAAGTACACAAGCATACAAGCAACATTACATAGCAATCAGCAAACCAAACAGCCCACAATGTTCCCTAAGAGTTTCTATGTGCTCTAAAGTGTCCATTCTATCTAGGCTGCGTCCTACGGTCAACCTGTGGCTCTAATACCAATTTGTGACACCCGATTCCAAAAATGAACCAAGTGCAATATATGTGTGCCCAGGATGTTTAACACACATGCACAAGTGCATCACAATCGATATACAGATAATTACCACAACACAGATTAATTAAGAAGGTACTTTTATTACAATATTCAAATAATCCTCATATTACAGCTCTAATGATCATTAATAATAATACTACCGCATCGGAAATAATCTAACTAAGCAAACTCAGCAAACTCAGCAAAAGGGATTGCTCGGCTCCAAGCAACACCACAGGCAAGTCGACGGCAGCACACAACCTAGTACTCCTCATTATCATCATGATACTCCCAGATATCACCTGAAACTATTGGTGGGGGAATTGCAAGGTTGAGTATATGTCATACTCAGCAAGTGTGGGAAAGTATGACATGTAGCTTAAACAAGGCATTGACAATAAATAATGGCTAATTGTTGAAAAGTACATTTAAAACATGAAAAAGCATCCTACAATGTCTATGTGAAATTTATCACATCATATCACAAGTAAACATAATAAGTCATATCCATCATTCATTATCCATCCATATTCCATATTCTTACCATCATCATTAACCATGACCATTTATCACAATCCAATCCATAATCATAACCATAACCATTACCATAACCCAACCATAACCATCCCAAATACCAGCTCCACTTTAATCATGGAAGTTGTCCAGGTACTCATAATCGGTAGCACGGCTATCATGATAGTTTTAACACTTTGCAGAGTTTGTACCACTTTACCCACAAATTTTTTATTTTGTCACCTGTCGGCGACTAAAGAAACCTCCCTTATGCTAATTACACTTCCTTAGGTGTATGGCCAAGAGATCACAAAATAGCCTTTACAAAAGGACTACCAGCTTATTCAGTCCTACTGAGGTTTAACCGGTGGAGATGCCTCCAACTAAGCACATCCAACCAAGGGCCCCCTCTTGTGCCATTCGGATCCCAGGACAGTCCTGCCACTATTGCAAACCGAACTGACTCCAATTTCCGCCTCCTCCAAATGATCTGAATCAATGCTGGTAATACTCCTAATTAATTGGCTAAGCCGCGCCCATACTTTCCCTTTTGGTGGCACTATTGTCCTGGCTTATTCTCGCATGAACTGGTCCTTAGATTCAAGGCAAGCAAACCACCATATCAACCAACACAATCCACAAACCATGCTTGCTTAGATCTCTCAAGTCCCATGTTACCAATTAACCATGTTCATCAATGCTCATCATCCATTAGTTTATAATTATGTCATTTGCTTGTTTTCCCATCTCAATTAAATAGAGCAAAGAAAAAAAGGTAAAAATCCATTATCGACACTCTATAATGTATCCCACGCGACAAGGATGGTCAAACAAGACTAGTAAATTCCTATCTTGGGTTTCCCATCAATTTGACACAAGCATGCAGTTTTGCAAACAAAACATTTAAAAACAGGATCAAAATGACGAAAGGAGAGTTGCCTTGCTCCTAAGCTTGGATAGGGTCAAAAGCTTCAAAGTTCTGGTACTGGAGGTCCTCGACAGCACCCTCTAGAGCAACCCCTTATATTCTGCACAATAAATATATGGAACATCCATTACAACAATAAATACTCATATGTTACCCGACATTCCATTACATGCATGATTAATGCAATTTTGTGGTAAAACCTTGTATTAAGTTGTCATTACTGTTTACTAACTAGTTACAATGGTGTTTAACAAGTTTGAACATGTTTCGAGTTGATTCGGGTCAATTTGGACTTAATTCAACACAATTCAGATTCAGAGGCCGAACAAGTCCGGTTTTAGGGGCCGGACTAGTCCACCGTGGTCAAAATCTGTGAACTAGGGTTTTCTTTATCAACAAGAATTGGGGTTGAATTGATGTAGAAACTTGATGTAGAAGGTGTACCACATGTTTAAAGATCCAAAGATCAAGAGTTGGACGTGAAACACTTAGATCTTGATGATTAGGGCTTCATGAAGATGAGTTGAAGGTGAATTGGTGATGAAGAACGAAAAGTCGATGAAGATCTTGCTTGATCAATCCTCCTTCGTGTTCTCCTCCTCCTCCTTGCCGCTGGATTGTCTATATCCCCAGGATGTATGCGTATGTATTCTGCACACATTGGTCTCACAATCTCCCTCTTGATGAATGTGTTGGTAACACCACTTAGAATCCGAACATTGGCTTATTAACATGAAAAAATTTGAAAATAGATTTCTCCTCCCTTCAAAAGCAAATATTTCTCCACTTATACCTATTTCTCCCCCTCGATAATGTATTCAGCAAGGTTCAAAAGAGAAAATTTAATAGTTACGATCATATTTTAACATATACATATAAAACAAACCTCATCCAAGTCATACTATCAAGTAACTTACACTATAACATTAATGAGATACATAAAGTAGTGTAAGCAATGATAGAGATCAAGTGAATTTTCAATTTAAGCAAGTCATGATCTCACAACCTTAACTATTTCAAAATCTAAAAGCATGACACTTGTAGCTGCATTTTTAATATTTCATTATCATTTAAAGAACAAATGCATATCATATGACATTTGCAAGAGATTATATGCCGCATCAGCCTTATTGTAACCAACCAAGTCAAGTCTATTTCATTTGACAATCAGAAGCTTAAGGACATGGTTTTAGTCATACACAACTTCTTCCAAGTTCATATCTAAGTGCAATGATAAGCAATCTCAAAAGAAGAAGTGTGATGCATGAAGATTCTCTTGATCTTTTCTATGGTTTTATTTTGGACACAAAAACTCAACATGCAAGTTTATTACTTGATTAATTCTTCATGATTAAAAGCTCTTGTGAGCATGCAACAAGTTCAAAACAGCAAGAAAGTTCAATCATGACCAGATTTAGTGTAAGTAATTATTCCAATTACTAGACATGGCAAAAACTACAAAATATATAACACGAGTAATGTAGTTAGAACTTTCAGCATGTAAAAGGAATCACAATGTCATACATGTATGAAATACTATGATCATATTATTTTAAATTCAGATTCACACATAGCCTTACCAAGTTTCAAAACCCCCCCCCACAATTTAAGCCACGAGGATGCATAACCCCTATTTCACTACGAATGAAACAACAACGAGTGAAATCCAAAGGTTTTGTAAAGAATGTCATCCAATTGTTGTTCGATATCTACATGGTGAAGCACAATGTTTCCTTTTTCAACATTATCACGGAGAAAGTGATACTTAATGTCAATGTGCTTTGTTCTAGAATGTTGTACGGAGTTTTTAGCAATGCAAATGGCAATAGTGTTATCACGAAACAGAGGAACATTATCTAAATCAACCCCATAGTCCTTAAGTGTTTGAACAGTCCAAAGAATTTGAGAGCAAGCGCTAGCAACATCTTTATATTCAAATTCGGCTGTTGATTGTGCAACTGAATTTTGTTTTCTAGAGGACCAAGCAATAAGTGAATTACCATGAAATGAAAAGCACCCAAAGTACTTTTCCTATCAATCCTACAACCCCCGAAATCAGCATCGGAGAAAGCTTTCAAAGTAACGGTTGAGGAACAAGGAAGAAAAATGCCAAATTCTTGAGTTCCATGTAAGTACCTGATAATCCTTTTGATGGCTTGACAATGTGAAGCACGTGGGGAAGCTTGAAATCATGCACAAAGATGAATTGTATGTACGTCCTTGATGTCGTGAGGTACAAAAGTGATCCAATTATACTTCTATAACCTTTTCGATCGATCGGGTGACCATCTTCATCAAGTTCAAGTGTTGTCGTTGTTCCCATTGGTGTCCGAAGAGGCTTGATTTGTCAATTTTGAAGCGCTTAATAAGGTCTTTTACATACTTCGCTTGATGCACAAAGGTATCCTCCTTGGTTTGCTTGATTTACAGCCTCAAAAAGTACATGAGTTCTCCCATCATACTCATCTCAAATTCTGAACTCATCATAGCTAAAAACTTGGACACAAGATCATTGGAAGCACAACCAAAGATAATATCATCAACATATGCTTGAACAAATTATGAGTCATTGCCATGCTTAAGCAAAAAAAATAGTTTTATCAACCTTGCCCATGGTAAACCCCTTTCCAAGTAAAAATTTTTTTAGCCTATCATACCATGCTTTAGGGGCTTGTTTGAGACCATGTTAGGCTTTGGATAGTTTGTAAACATGATTAGGAAACTCTGGATTTTCAAAACCCGGTGGTTGCTTGACATAAACCTCCTCATCTATGTAGCCATTAAGAAAAGCACTTTTAACGTACATTTGATAACATTTTGATGCAGCAAAATCTAACAAAATTCTTATTGATTCTAATCTAGTAACAGGAGCAAAAGTTTCATCAAAATCTAGACCTTCAACTTGTGTGAAACCTTGAGCAACCAACCTAGCCTTATTCCTAACCACAACCCCATCCTCACATTGTTTATTTTTAAACACCCATTTAGTTCCAATTAGAATGTGATGTTGAGGTGGAGGTACAAGTTTACAAACATTATTTCTTTCAAAATTTCCTAACTCTTCTTGCATGGCAATAATCCAAGATTGATTAGTGAGTGCATCTTATATATCTTTGGGTTCAAAAGAAGCGACAAAAGTAGAATGAGCATGAGAGTTTGGATCGCAAAACCTGGACCGTGTAACACGTTCATGCAAGCTTCCAATGATTTGTTGTGGTGGATAACTTTTGAGGACGTGGAGGGGAGTAGACACTTCTCCTCCTTCTTCATGTTCATCACAGATCAAAGAACTTGTGGCTTGAGGACGATCTGTACCAGTTGCAGTAGTTGTATGTGCTGGTAGTGGTGCAAAATCAGCAGCGTGATCAACATCATTTGCTTCTGAATATTCGGGCAGCAACACCACTTCATTGTCTTATTCTATGAGAATACTCTCCCCCTGCGGATATGGATCAGGATCTATAATATCAGAGCTAGTACATGGGCTAACTTCATCAAAAGAAACCTCACAAGTCTCCACAATTTTTTTAGTGTCAAATAAAAGCACACGGTAGCCACTAGTATGAGATGGATAACAAAGAAACATGCCATCAATAGATATAGCTTCAAATTTATCAAGATTACCATATTTCTTAACAAAGCATTTGCAACCAAAGACCCTAAAGTGTGTGACACTAAGTGTATGTCCAAACCGAAGTTCATATGGTGTCTTTCCTAGCTTAGCATGCAGGAAAAGAGGATTTGAGAAATAACAAGCGGTTGCAATTGCATCAGCCCAAAATTTTCTAGGAGTTTGATATTCATCAAGCATAGTCCTAGCCATCTGAACTAAGTGTCTATTCTTTCTCTCTACAACACCGTTTTGTTGAGGTACTTATGGTGAAGATAATTGATGATCTATTCTATTTTCAGCACAAAAGTGATCAAACGATTGATTTTAAAATTCAGTTCTGTTATCACTTCTAATTGCTTTTAAAGATCCTGGGTGATCAATTGATAATATAAGAAATAGAGTTCTAAAGTGACTAAAAGATTCATTCTTAGATGCCATAATGTAAACCCAAGAGTATCTAGAATAATCATCAACAATCACAAGAACATACCATTTACCTCCAAGAGATTGAACACATGAAGGACCTACGGTGTCAAGGTGCAAAAGTTGTCCCGATTCAGTTGTCATGGTCATTGTATGAGGAGCATGTGAACCTGCAACCGTCTTAGCATGTCTACAAGAAGAGCACACAATTTATTTGTCTACTTTAAGCTTAAGCAACCCATGTATGCGATCAAGAGCACTAACACGCGTGAGATGATCAAAGCCTACATGACCAAGTCTACGATGCAAAAAATATAAGTCTTTCGAATCATTAGCAACTAGACACCTATGCTCAGAGGATGGCATATCAAAATCATCTTTAGAAACTCTTCCAAACCGAGCCATGTTAAAAATGAGCTCACTATTTGAATGTACAACCTTGCAGCGATTCTTAGTGAAAATAATTTGCAGATTTTTCATCTAGCAATTGTGAAATAGAAAACAAGTTGTATTTCAAATTTTTGACAAGTGCCACGTCTTTCAAAGTGTAGTGAGTATTTACTCTAATCGAAACCTTAGCAATTATTAGAGTAAAAGAATTATTGGCAAAAGTAACATTTTCTACATGTGACACAAAAAAAGAGGGAGGAGAACCATTCTTTGTTATCGGTCATGTGGTGTGAGCAACCTGAATCCACAATCAAAATGTTCTCCTTCCTTAAACGTGTAACCTACATAGAAGCATAATACATCGATGACTCAATACTTTGGTTAGTCAAAAGGCAATTAGTAATCCAGTATCGAGTCACACGACGTCCAACAGGAATAACACGTCGTGAGATAAAACAGCAGGTTTATGAGACAATGTTTGAGAATTCTTGTATCCAACTACTTACCTACAAGGTGTTACTTGTGTAGAACGTAGAACAATAGGTTTAGAAGCAAACTTTGCATGTTTCTTACATTTGGTTTAACATGTGCAACAAACTTTGCATTAGAGTTATAAGATCTAGCAATCATTCTTTCCTTTTTCTGTTCTTTAGCTAGTCTAACAAAAATCTATGATATGACCATCTCTACCACAGTAGGTACAATGAAATTTAACTTTGTGTTCATTTCTAGATGAGCAAGAAACATGTTTATTAGACACTGATTGAGACAGCACCCCTGCAGATTTGAAAACCACTTCTTTTTGTTTAGATACTATTTGAATCAAACCACTTCCTAATGACTTTACAATTTTCGGGGGATGTTCTTTAGCATTAGCATGAGAATCAAAATCTAAACCAGATTTATCATTACACAATTTAGAGGAATTCAGCAGCAAGTTCAGATTCTTATTCCCATTACAAAACTGATCTAGTGTCCTATTCGGGTCATCAAGTTTCTTAGACAAGTCTAGGCAGTTCTCACATGAAGTTTTTACTTTTAATTTGCAACTAGAACAATATTTAATTTCATGAGAACGTTTAGCATTGTTCAAAATAGAAATTTTATCCATAACATCATGTAGTTTCTTATCAAGATCATCACAAGTAGAACAATTCAAATCAATTATAGAACAACAACCATCTTTCAAGGTTTTATTAGTAAGTGCAGCAACCTTTTTGTTCTTTTAAGTTTCAAGTTCAAGTTTATCGAGAGTGGAGGTGTGCGCACTTCTTAATGAGGACAATTTTTCATATATTAATTTACACGAGAAACAACAATCATCACTAGGAATCAGAGATTTCAAACAATTAATTTCATATTCCAGTGATTCAATTTTAATAGCATTGTACCTAAGTTTTTTGTCCTTTTTCTTAAGTATAACAGTGGCACGAGAAATAGCATCACACATTTCTTCGCAAGTGGGACATACCTCTTCATCGTCGTTATTGTGTTCTGCTTCCTCCATACTTGATCTTGAGTTGCACGCCATGAAACAAATAGTTGCCAAATTGTATTCATCCTCATCACGTTTGGAGTCCACGTCGCTCAAGTTGTTGTCTAGTACAGCGGAGAGGATATGGTCCACCACTTGGCGTTTTGTAAAGTCTTCTTTTTCTTGTTGTTGTTGCCAGAAGAGGACTTGAAGTTATTTTGCTTTTCATTATGGGTAGAAGGACCTGAATGGTTAGGGCATTCTATACAAAAATGTCATGTCTTACCACATTCAAAGCAACATTGAGAACCACCACTTCCTCTTCTTCTAGATCTCACATTTTACAATGCTTTTGAGAATCGAGTAGCGAGAAGTTCTAGCTCCTCCTTTGGAAACTCTTCAATCTTTTCAAGGGTTGGAGAAGACGGCAAAGCAAGTGTACCACATGATGATGACCACATGATGATGATTGACTAGAGCTAGGCATGTCACGTTGTGAAACAAATGCAATAGACTTGTTGGAGTTCTTACGTGAGATTATGTCAATTTCATGAGTTTTTAACATAGAATATAGAACATCTAATATAAGTGTACTCATGGAAGTGGACTCACGAATAGATGTAACTTTCATCTCCCAAATTGACACATCTAATGCACTTAGTAATTGCCTAGCATTTTCAGCATCTGAAAAATTAACGTTGACACTATGCAAATTGCTTAGAATTTTGTTAGAGCGAGCAAATAAATAATCGATGGACTCACCTGGTTGCATCTCAAAACACATGTACTCCTTTTTGAGAAAGTCTTGTCTCACCTCCTTGATAGTGTTCGATCCTTCATGATAATCTCATAGAGCTTTTCAAACATCATATGCAGATCGGAGGTGTGCAACTCGATCAAAGTCGCTTTGAGTCAATCCTTGTATGATCAAGTTCCGCGCCTTGTTGTTGATGTCAACATATCTCATGTTCATAGTGGTGACTTGATCCTTTGGCGGCACGTCGTAAGGCTGGTACACCTTTTCCCATATTGCAAAGCCTTGCGCCTGGATGAAAGCCTCCATACGTGCCTTCCAAACCTGACAATCAATGCAACTAAACACACAAGGTTTTGCACAGTACTTATCCATGATGATTAGTTAAAACATGTGCAAATCACAAAGATTAGAGCACTGTAGCTCCGATACCAATAGTAGGTTTGAAGAGCACGTGAAAAGCTACCAGAGGGGGTGAATGGTAGATTAAAACTTTTTTAGCGGAAGTAAAAAAAAAACCCTCGGCAGAAAATCAATTTGTTAAGAAACCGTGTGTGAAACTGATCTAAACGAGTTCAACCATGACAAAAGTAGTCGATATTATAGAGAATCAAGTCATGAAGACACGACAACAGGAATCACGGAAAACCGTCAAGAAAGACTCAAGTTATGATCGAAAGATCGAACAAAGGTCAATCTTTTGTACTCGAGTAAAAACCAGATTTGCAACACTGCAGAGAAACTCATGTATATTAGAAACCACAAATCTAATTACCGTATGTTCATAGATGATATATAATCAAGTTGTGAAGACAACCAAAAAAGAATCACATCAATTGGATCTTTAACATTTGAAATATGATAAAAACACCGACACAACATATTCATGTGCAGAAACTCGACGAGAAAAACTTGTCTGAAACAAGTCAGGCGAACAAGGCGCAAAAGTTCATTTAAACTATGAATTTTACTGATAAAAACACAATAGGAACATCTCAATGTCATCTCACCACGAGCTCCGACCTCCCTTGCTTTAATAACCAGCCCTAAGGCAAACTCAATCCAAACTAGGACACTAATCCTATTAAGTTTCAACCGAAACATTCTATAACTTCTCAAGACTCTTCCATACGCAAATAGAAACAATTTTAAGACTTCCAAACACCTCAGGAACGTATCCCACATTCCTTACCCAACTCAACTTCATGACCCATACGAAATCTAACCAAAACAAACTCAAAACGTTCCATAAACAAACCATCACCACCCCAGCCGCAGCCTGAGCCATAATCCAGCCAGTTGGACTTTTTTGACCAATTCTTTACGTCCACTTCTCTTCATCATGCCTTGGAACCATGTTGCCATGTCCATGCACTCCTTGCATGCATGCAAATATCTTCCAATGATGTCCACGATACCTTCATATGCATTGTTCTTTTACCAACATGCTGCATGACCTCCCGATCAACTCAATCACAATTCATCCCGAACTTGGTTGTTAAACCTAATCTTCTCCCTAAGACTAGTTCAATGGATCCTGTCACCAGCCATGTCTTGACCACAAGCAACATCTGCACATGAACAAACAACCATCATTTACGAGCCCAAGTCCTCGACCTGACTCTCGTTAGTCCAAAATCCACAACACCTTACGTGAGCACCTCACATAAGCATGTTGCAAACCATAGCAAAATGATATCAGTCGTAACCACCAAAACACAACAAAAACACATTAAAAGTAAAATAAGCAATCCTTACCATGTAAATCAAGTTTGAAACATGGCAAGTTAAAAGCAGAACCACTGCGATCTTGCACCAGACCTTACCAAAGCTAACCGGAGCTTTCTCTGGACCTAGCCAAAGATAACTGGACCTTGTGAAAGCTAACCGGACCTTGTGCCGGACCTAGCCAACCTTTGATGGATCTATCATCGGACCTTGCCGGAGCTACCCAAAGCATATCAGACCTGTCGTCGGATCTTAACAGAGCTACCCAAAACATGTCAGACCTATGGTCAGACCTTTCCAGGGCTACCTAAAACATGTTTGACCAATTGTCGGACCTTGTTAGAGCTCAGACCTAGAGTCGGACCTTGATGAAAAGTGTGTTTTCACAATATTCAAAACATTTATCTAAATATCTAAAGTATTCAGCACACATGGGAATCACAAAGAGTGTTGCTGATGTTGCTTATCCAAACCTTAAGGTTTCCATAGGTTGGATGTACCTTGTTATTCCTTATTCAAGGTAATGATAACCCTTGGCTATAAAGGAATGGCGTGCACTCAACATGCGTTGAGTGTGTTTCATAATTCTTTGGCTAAGGTGTATCATACCTTCTTGCCATATAGGAATAACTTGTACCTCTCATGTATTGGGTGTGATCCATCACTCCTTGGCTAAGTTAATGATAACCTTTATCCACAAAGGAGTGACATGTACCCAACATGTGTTTAGTACGATCCGTTATTCCTTGGCTAAAGTACAACATACCTATAACCACAAAGGGATGACGTGCACTGTTGACATTTCTTATCATCACAAATCATCTCCAGTAAGATATGAGGTCCACAAGCGCACATAAACTGTCGTGTAGCATTTCACCCAAGAGTATTCCCAATGGTATTGTATTTATCCCAAAAGAAGGCAGTGAAGTAAAGTAAACACTATTCTTTTGATCAAGGTATAGGGTAATAAGTGTTTATCAGAATAGGAGTAAGATGATAATAAGGGTAGTGTGACACACACCTAAGCAATCTACTCTAAGGGTAGGTTGTCCTATCGAGAGTTAGACTACGAGATGGAGCTACTCCTACTGTTCTCTAATTACTCATATACAAAGAAAAATAAAGTACACATGACTATGCTAATGATGAATACTACGGCTTAGTGGTCGAACATATTGGGCAAGGGCTTACCCTGGTCTGCCAGGCAACTCCCGCCAAGAGCCTACATTGTAGCCGAACATGGAGGATTACAACGGACGGATAGGGTTGTCACCACCTACTGCCAAACCCTACAACCTCTGGACTACGAGGCATTCAATGCTACTTAACATCCAAGCACCATGATTGCATGCTAAGCAAATACCTTAAGAGTTTCAATGTAATATTCATCCTAAGGCAATGAGTAACCTAAACATTGCTGAACCAATGTTGGGAACCAAGCACTAACATATTCATATTAACATAATCATATTATTACCTAATTAGACTATAGTGAAGGTGTATGATGTTTATGATAATATGATAACAACATTATGTGTAAATCGTAACAACATCTACACCTAGCACATACATGAACTCCACAACCAAACAAGCAACGCTTCATCCAATTATATGAATTAAAAAAGACTAAAGATAATATCTTTATTATGCATAAAGTCACAAATATAAGAAAAAAATACATGAGACATACCTTTCCCAACTTGGACTTGGGACTAGAGGCTCTCCTCTCTATAGCCTAACTCCACTAAGGACTAAGAGAACTAGTGTATACAATAGAATGATGCTCAAGTGGTGTGTGTTCAAGTGAGAGGTCCTATATATAGCTTGGAGAAGGGTCGGTTCTCACCACCAAAAGCGGGCGAATCATTCTTCATCATGACCAGGGCACCACAGGGAGTCGACACGTGGAAGTTGACCGAGTTTGGCGCCAGGAAGGGTTCAGTCGAACCCCCTAGACGGCCGAACAGAAAAGTTGACAATTTGTAGTGTGCTTCCTCGAGGCGACTTCCAGGTGGGTCCCATTGATTGTTGGGTGCTACACCGTTGGATGGCCTCAGCTACTTCTGTTTGTGGGCCATTTGATCCATGTGGTGCCATGTGGCATCACCTGATTGGCTGGAATGATATTTTACAGGATCCATCCCCTTGTTTTACTTCAATTCTGCATAGAATGTCTGCATGCACTACTTTCTCCAAACACAAGTGGAAATAGGTTAAATAGAAAGGTGATGCGTGCAAGAAATGATATTTTCTTCACATAATTGAGTTATATTGATGGGTGAAATTGGTATATAATAGTCATCAACATGCACTCAACATGGGTTGAATGTGATCTGTTATTCCTTGACTAAGGTATAACATACCATTTAGCCACATAGGAACAACTTACACACAATATACATTGAGTCTGATCTTGTCATTCATTGGCTAAGTGTGACACCCGGTTCCGAAAATGAACCAAGCGTAATGCATTTGTGTGCCCAGGATGTTTAACACACATACACAAGTGATTCACAAGCGATAAACAGATTATAACCATGTCTCGAATAATAATACTAATAATAGTACCTTATTATAACCATATAGTATCAAATACAAGCTTTACAAAACTGCAGCAGAAAACACTAAACACTATTGGCTCCTACTCCACATGCAAGCTTGACGGTAACACGCGCACCTAGAACTCCTCAAAAACCTCCTGGTACTCCACATTGATGCCTGCGTCTGAATTTGTTAGGGAAATAGCAAGGGTGAGCACATATCGTACTCAGTAAGTGTGGGAAAGTATGACATGTATCTTAAACAAGGAATGATAATAAAATGGGCTAATTTCATAAAAGTACATTAAAACGGTTAAAAATGCAATTATATCATCATTAGGTGTGGTCCTTCCCAAAATAACCCAAATAACATTAATATCAACTTAAGTAACCAATACCAGCAATAATAATCCATAATCAACTCATAACTGCTCATATGTCTCATTTTCATCAATTTCGTATACCAAATCCACTTAATAACCCAATACCAGTTCCCAATTCAATTCCTGCCATTAAACCATGTTAAAGTCCAAATTCTAATCATGCGAGGGTCCAGGCTACTCATAACCGGGAGCACGACTATCATGATAGTTTTAAAGACACTTTGGTTGTACCACTTTACCCACAACTTCGTGATTTCATCACAATGTTGTCTCACACTTCCTTAGGTGTGTGGCCAAGAGATCACAAAATAGCCTTTACAAAGTGATTACTAGCATATTTAGACCCCATTGAGGTTTCACCGATGGTGATGTCTCCAACTGAGCACATCCAACCAAGGGCCACCTCTTGAGCCACTCAGATCCTATGGTAGTCCCACCAATCTCTACAAAGCCATCCGACTACCCCTTCCCCAAGCATTCTTAGTGGTCCAAATAGTACTGGCAAAACACTAATTAGTCAGCTAAGCTGCACCCATACTTGGCCCTGTGGTGGCACTGTAGATCTTAGATGGTCACTCCATGAACAAGTCCTTAGATCTAAAGCAAGTAAAACCACCAAAACAGTCCAACCCACTCCACATAACCGGCTCTCTTAGATCCCTAGGCACCATGTTGCTAAAGGGTCATTATTATCAATTCTCATCATTCATGTGTCCATTAGTTCATAATTTAGTAATATGGTTGTTTCCCAAATACAATTGAGTAGTGCGAAGCAAAAGTGTAAAATACCCTTCTCGACTCTATACACTATGTTCAACGACAAGAGTGGTCATACAATACTAGTAAACTCCTATAATTGGGATTTCCCATCAATTTGACACAAGCATGCAATTTTGCAAACAAACATTTTAAAACGTAGATCAAAATGATCAAGGACACTTCCCATGCTCTTAGGCTTTGTTTGGATCGAAGGCTTTGAAGTTCTAGATCTGCAGATCCTCGAAAGCACTCTCTACAGCGAAACCTTCTATTCCGCGCGACAAACATGCAAAACAAACATTACAATAAAAAATGCGCATATATTACTCAATATGCTATGATATGCATGATTAATGCAATTGTGAGGTAAAACTTGTTATTTAGTTGCTATTAATGTTTACTAACTAGTTACAATAGTTTCTTACAAGTTTGGACAAGTTTCGAAGTGATTTTAGTTGATTTGGATCCAATTCAGTATTTAACAGATTCAGACACCGGACGAGATTGGTATAGAGGCCGAACTAGTCCACCCTATACAAAACTGCAACGTTAGGGTTTTCTAATCAGCTAGAATTAGGGGTTATTTTCATGTGGGAAAGTGGATGTAGAGGGTGTACTGTGTATCTAGAGATCCAAGGGTCGAATATTGGATGCAACACTTGAATCTTGATGTCTAGGGTTTGATGAAGATGAGTTGATGAGGACATGGTGATGAAGAACGTCAATTGTTGAAAAGTTGACGAAGATCAATCTTGATTTATCCTTCTCCCTCTTCTCCTCCTCCCCCTCCTTGCTCCTGGGTCCTTCTTGACAGTGGCACAAGGCAAAAGGTGGCAGCAAGGGTTTTTCTCAAAGGTTGGAGAGGTGAGGCTATTGGGTTTCTTATATGGGGGTGGAGAGGTAGGGTTTTGGGTGAATTCCAAGTTCAATTGGGTGGGGGACACGTAGGGGCTGAAGTGGGGGTCCACTTGGGCTCCTCTGTGGTTGGGCACGAAGTTCTTGGGCACAATGAAGGCAATTACCCAATAACCAATCGTGGATGAATAATATAATTCGAGTGGAATTCAGTAGGCCGGCCTAGACTGCAATAGGGAACAAACAAGTCCGTTATGGAACAGTAACATTTTCGGAGAAGTCTTGTTTGGATGGCCGGACAAGTCCATTTGGCAACAGAAGGGTTTTCGAACAAGTCCGGTATGTGTGGCCGGACAAGTCCACGGTTGTAAAACCATAGCCTTTCGGACTAAAAATTTAGCAAATCGGACTAGTCCGCTTGGAATCGGACAAGTCCGGGAAAACGTCAGAAGCTCAACCGGACTAGTCCATGCTACGTGCTGGACAAGTCTATATCCTAAACAACTAATTTTTTTGAAACTGTAGGATCAAGGAGCACGTGTAAATCTACAAGAGGAGGGGTGAATGGTAGATTAAATCTTTTCAGCTGAAGCAATGAAAACACTCCTCGGCAGAAAACCGATCTGTTAAAGAAACCGTGTGTGCGACTACTCAAAACATGTTCAACTGTGACAAAACTATTATAGATTATAGAGAATCAAGTGACAAAGATGTCACAACAAGAATCACGAAAATCCGTTGAGAGAAACTCAAGTTACAATCGAATGATCGAACAAAGGTCAATCTATCCTACCCGAGAAAAATAGTTCTGGAACACTGCAAATGTACTTGTGCAGATGAGAAACCACAGATGATAGAAAATTAAGTTGTGAAGACAACCCAAGAAGAATCATGTCAATCGGATCTGTAACACTCAAGTTATGATAAAACAACCGAAGCACGGTAGTGCTGTGCAGAAACTTGACGCGAAAGACTTGAAGAAAACAAGTTGGACGAACAAGGCACAAAAGTTCCTTCAAAATACAAATTTTATTGATCAAACCACAAGAGGAACAGCCCCAAAGGCGTGCACCACGATCTCTGGCCTCCCTTTCTTATATAACCATCCCTTAGGCCAACCCAAACTTAACTAGGACTCTAATTCCACTCAATTCACAAATCGAAACTTTCCATAACTGCTCAAGACTCTTAAGACTTCCAAACACCTTAGGAACCTATCCCACATTCCTAAAACAGCTCAAATTCGTGACCCACATGAAATCCTATCATAACCAACTCAAAACTTTCCATATTTGAGTCAAACACGACTCAGTCGCAGCCTGAGTCCTTAACATAGTCGGTTGGACATTTTTACGTCCTCATCTCTTCATCACACCTCAGAACCATGTAGCCACGTCCATGCACTCCTTGCATACGTGCAAACATAATCCAACAACGTCCACGATACCTTCATATGTATTGTTCTTGATTCAAACATGATGCGCAACCTCCTGATCAACTCTACCACAATTCCTCCTGAACATGGTTGTTGAACCTCATCTTCTCCCTAAGACTAGTTCAATGGATCTCATCACCAACCATGTCTTGAACTCAAGCAACACCTGCACATGAATAAACAACCTTTCGAGCACAAGTCCTCGACTTGACTCTCGTTAGTTTGATAACCACAAAACCTTACGTGAGCACCTCCAATAAGTATGTTGCAAACCATAGCAAAAAGATATCAACCATAACCACCAAAACACACCAAAAACTTAGTAAAAAAAGCTAAGCAAACTTTCCATAATCCAAAAAGGAAGTTCGAAACATTGTAAATTAAAAGTAGAACTACTGCGATCAAACTCCGAACCTTGACAAAGCTAACCGGATCTTGAGCCGGAGCTTACCAAAACTAACAGGATCTAGCGCCAGAACTTACCAAAGCTAGCAGGACCTAGCGCCGAAGCTTACCAAAGCTAGTCGGACCTGGAGCTGGAGCTAACCAAAGCTAGCAGGACCTAGCAACGAAGCTTACCGAAGCTAGTCGGACCTAGAGCCGGAGCTAACCAAAGCTAGTCGGACCTAGACAAAGAAGTTGGACCTTACGTCGGACCTTGCTAGAGCCACACAAAAAAAGTCGGACCTATCGTCGGACCTTGCAAGAGCTCGGACCTAGAGTCGGACCTTGATGATAAAGGTGTTTCGGTAGTATTCAAAACTTTTATCACCATAGCCAATGTATTAAGCACACATAGGTCTCACAATCTCCCCCTTGATGAATTCGTTGGCAACACCACTTAAAATCCAGACATTGGCTTATTCACATGAAAAGTTTTGAAAACAATTTCTCCCCTTTTCTGAAAATCAAATGAGATAGAAATAAATTTCTCCCCCTATACTTATTTCTTCCCCTTCCATAGTTCTCCCCCTTTGACAATGTATTTAGAAAGGTACAAAAGAGAAATTTTAATTTGTTATGAGCATATTATCACTTATACATATGAAACAAAGCTCATCCAAGTCATACTATCAAGTAACTTACACTATCACAACAATGAGATACATAAAGTAGTGCAAGCCATGCTGGAGATCAAATGTAATTTATAATTTTAGCAAGTCATGATATTACAAACTTAAGTATTTCAAAACTTGAAAGCATGACACTTGTTGCTGTATTTTATTATTTTTCAAAGCAAAAATTTAGATCATATGATATTTGCAAGAGATCATATGCGCATCTGTCTTATTCTATCCAACCAAGCCAAGCCTATGTCATTTGACAATCAGAAACTTAAGGACATGGTTCTGGTCATACACAACTTCTTCCAAGTTCATATCTAAGTGCAATGATAAGCCATCTCAAAAGAAGAAGTGTGATGCATATTCTCTTGGTCTTTTCTCAATTTATATTTGTTCATAAAACTCAACATGTGAGTTGATTACATGATTAATTCATTGTGGTTAAAAGCACTTGTGATCATGCAACAAGTTTAGAACAGCAAGAAAGTTCGATCATGACCAGATTTAGTGTAAGTAATTATTCCAATTACTAGTCATGGCAAAAACTACAAAATGTATAACATGAGTAATGTAGTAAGAACATTCAACATGTAAATGGAATCACAGAATCATATATGTATGAAATGCTATGCTTATATTATTTTAAGTTCAGATTCACACATAGACTTCCCAAGTTTCAAAACTCACCCTCAATTTAAGCCATGAGGATGCATAACCCCTATTTCACTACGAATGTAAGAAAAAAGAGTGAAATCCAAAGGTTTTGTGAAAATGTCAGCCAATTGTTGTTCAGTATCTACATGGTGAAGCACAATGTTTCCTTTTTCAACATTATCACGGAGAAAGTGATACCTAATTGTGAGACCTATGTGTGCTGAATACATTGGCTTTGACGATAAAAGTTTTTGAATACTACCAAAACATCTTTTTATCAAGATTCGACGATAGGTCCGACATGTTTTGGTTAGCTTCGGCACGGTTCGAAGCTTGATTGCAATGGTTCTGCTTTTATCTTGCAATGTTTCAAACTTGCTTTATACTTATGAAAAGTTTGCTTAGTATTCTTTTACTAAGTTTTTGTTGTGTTTTGGTGGTTAAGGCTGATATCATTTTGCTATTGTTTACAACATGCTTATGTGAGGTGCTCACGTAAGATGTTGTAGTTTCGGAACTAACGAGAGTCAAGTAGATGACTTTTGCTCAGAAGTATTGGTTGTTTATTCATCTGCAGGTGTTGCTTGAGTTCAAGACATGGCTGGTGACGGGATCAATTGAACTAGTCTTAGGGAGAAGATGAGGTTCAACAACCAAGTTCGGGAGGAATTGTGGTTGAGTTGATCGGGAGGTTGCGCAACATGTTTGAATCAAGAACAATGCATATGAAGGTATCGTGGACGTCATTGGAAGATGTTTCCATGTATGCAAGGAGTGCATGGACGTGGCTACATGGTTTTGAGGCATGATGAAGAGATGTGTACGTAAAAAATTGGTCGGAAAGGTCCAAGCAACTAGGTTATGGACTCAGGCTGCGGCTGAGTCGTGTTTGACTCAAATATGGAAAGTTTTGAGTTGTTTATGATAGGATTTCTTGTGAGTCACAAATTTGAGTTGTTTTAGGAATGTGGGATACGTTCCTAATGTGTTTGGAAGTCTTAATATTGCTTCTATCCGCGTATAGAAGAGTCTTGAGCAGTTATGGGAAGTTTCGATTTGTGAACTCAGTAGGATTGGAGTCCAAGTTAGGTTTGAGTTGGCGTAAGGGCTGGTTATATAAGAAAGGGAGGCCAGAGCTCATGGGGCACGACTTTCAGGCTGTTCCTCTTGTTTTCTATTGAATAAAATTTGTAGTTGAGAGGAACTTTTGTGCCTTGTTCATATTACATGTTTTCTTCAAGTCTTTCTGGTCGAGTTTCTGCACAGCACTACCTTTCTTTGGTGGTTTTATCGTAACTCGATTTTTACAAATTCAATTGACGAGATTCTTTTCGGGTTGTCTTCACAATATAATTTTCTATCATCTATCAAAATTTTACAGTCATTGGATTTGTGGTTTCTGATCTACACGAGTTTCTTTGCAGTGTTCCAGAAGTGTTTTTCTCAGGTAGGATAGATTGACCTTTGTTCGATCTATCAGTCGTAACTAAAGTTTCTATGGACAGATTTGAGTGATTCTTGTTGTGTCGTCTTCGCGACTTGATCCTCTACAATCTATACTAAATTTGTCACAGTTGAACATGTTTATATTAGTCGTACACACGGTTTCTTTAACAGATCAGTTTTCTGTCGAGGGGTGTTTTCGTTGCTTCCGCTGGAAAGTTTTAATCTACCGTTCACCCCCTCTGGTAGCTTTACACGTGTTCTTCTATCGTACTATTGGCATCAGAGCCACAGTGCTCTAATCTTTTTATTTTCACGTGTTTTTGACTAATCATACTGGAGAAATACTCCGCCAATCCTTGTGTGTTTAGTGGTATTGATTTTTCAGGTTTGGAAGGCACGTATGGAAGCCTTCATCAAGGCTCAAGGCTTTGTAATATGGGAGAAGGTGTACAAGCCTTATGAAGTGTCGCCAAACGATCAAGATACAGCTAAAAATCTGAGAGATGTCGACAACAACAACAAGGCTCAGAACTTGGTCATACAAGGATTAACTCAAAGCGACTTCGACCGAGTTGCACACCTACGATCTGCATACGATGTGTGGAAAGCACTTTGCCACTACCACGAAGGATTTAACACGATCAAGGAGGTAAAATAAGTTATGTTCAAAAAGAAATACATGCATTTTGAGATGCAACCCGGTGAGTCCGTTGATGACCTCTTTGCTTGCTTTAATAAAATTCTTAACAAATTGTGTAGTGTCAATGTTAATTTTTCAGATGCTGAAAATGCTAGGCAATTACTAAGTGCATGAGACATGTCAATTTGGGAGATGAAAGTCACACCCATTCGTGAATCTACTGTCATGAGTACACATTAGATGTTCTTTATTCTAAATTGAAAACTCATGAAATTGACATAATTTCACGTAAGAACCCCAACAAGTCTCTTGCATTTGTTTCTCAACGTGATATGCCTAGCTACGACCAATCATCATCTTGTGGTACACTTGCTTTGTTGTCCTCTCTAACCCTTGAAAAAATTGAGGAGTTTCTAGTGGAGGAGCTAGTACTTCTCTCTACTAGGTTCTCAAAAGCATTGCAAAGTGTGAGAACTAGAAGGAGAGGAAGCTCCAGACCTCAACGACGTTTCAAATGTGGTAAGACAGGACATTTTCATTCAGATTGCCCTAACTTTTCAGGTCCTACTTCCCGAGATGAAAAGAAAACAAGGACGAAGCACTCCCCTGCAAAAGATACGAAGAAAAAGAAGGGTTTTACAGGACGTCAATTGGTGAGCAGTTTTATTTCCGCACTTCAAGAACTTGGCTCAAGCGATGTGGACATTGGAAATGACAAAGATGATTTGATAAACTTGTGCTTCATGGCGGGCAAGTCAAGATAAAGTATGGAGGAGGCTGAACACAACAGCGACAATGAAGAGGTATGTCCTACTTGTGAAGAAATGTGTGATGCTATTTCTCGTGCCACTGTTATAGTTAAGAAAAAGGACAAAAAGCTTAGGGACAATGCTGTTGAAATGGAGTCACTAGAATCTGAAATTAATCATTTGAAATTTTTGATTCCTAGTGATGATTCTTTTTCCTCATGTGATTTAATATATGAACAATTGGCCTCATTAAGAAGTGCGCACACATCCACACTTGATAAACTTGAGTTAGAAATTTAAAAGAATAGAGAGCTTGCTGCACTTAATGATAAAAACTTGAAAGATGCTTGCAATTCTACAATTTTTTTGCATTGTTATACTTGTGATGATCTTGATAAGAAACTACAAGATGCTATGAATGAAATTTCTATAATGAACAATGCTTTACGTTCTCATGAAGTTAAATATTATTCCAATTGCAAATTAAAAGGAAAAACAATCAGTTTTATACCGAGGGGTGTTTTCGTTGCTTCCGTGAAAAGTTTTAATCTACCATTCACCCCCCCCTCTAGTAGCTTTACACGTGTTCTTCAATCCTACACTAATATCAATGTGCTTAGTTCTAGAATGTTGCACGGGGTTTTTAGCAATGAAAATGGCACTAGTGTTATCACAAAACAGTGGAACACTATCTAGATCAACCCCATAGTACTTAAGTGTTTGAACAATCCAAAGAATTTGTGAGCAAGCACTTGTAGCAGCTACATATTCAGATTCGGCTGTGGATTGTGCAACTGAGTTTTGTTTTCAAGACGACCAAGCAACAAGTGAATTACAAAGAAAATGATAGTGTAGGATCGAAGAGCACGTGAAAATCTACCAGAGGTGGTGAATGGTAGATTTAATAATCTTACGCAGCGGAAACAATTAAACCCCAAACCCTTTCGGCAGAAAAACGATCTGTTAAAGAAATCGTGTGTGAGACTAATCTAAACGTGTTTCACCATGACAAAAGTGATAGATATCAGATAGAATAAGGTCACAATGACAACACAAAAAGAATCACTCAAATCCGTCGAGAAAAACTCAAGTTATGATTGAAAGATCAAACATAGGTCAATCTACCCTACCCGAGAAAAAACAGTTCTGGAACGCTGCAAAGAAACTCGTGTAGAACAAAAAAACACAAATCCAATGACCATGAAATTTTGACAGATGATAGACAATCAAGTTGTGAAGACAATCCAAAAAGAATCACGTCAATTGGATCTGTAAAACTCGAGTTATGATAAAACCACCGACGAAAGGTAGTGCTGTCTAGAAACTCGACGAGTAAAACTTGTCTGGAACATGTCAGACGTACAAGGCACAAAAGTTCCTTCAAACTACTAATTTTATTCAATAGAACACAAGAGGAACAGCCCCAAAGTCGTGCACCACGAGCTCTGGGCTCCCTTGCTTATATAACCAGCCCTTAGGCCAACCCAATATCAACTAGGACTCCAATCCTACTCAGATCACGAATCGTAACTTTTCATAACTGCTCAAGATTCTTCTATACGCAGATAGAAGCAATCTTAAGACTTCCAAACACCTTAGGAACGTATCCCACATTCCTAAACTACTCAAATTCGTGACCCACACGAAATCCTATCATGACCAACTCAAATCTTTCCATATTTGAGTCAAACCCGACTCAGCCGCAGCCTGAGTCCATAACCTAGTCGGTTGGACCTTTCCGACCAACTCTTTACGTCCACATCTCTTCATCACGTCTCGGAACCATGCAGCCACGTCCATGCACTCCTTGCACACGTGCAAACATCTTCCAACAACGTACACAATACTATCATATGCACTGTTCTTGATTCAAACATGCTGCGCAACCTCCTGATCAGCTCAACCACAATTCCTCCTGAATTTGGTTGTTGGAACCTCATCTCCTCCCTGAGACTAGTCCAATGGATCCCGTCACCAGACATGTCTTGAACTCAAGCAAAACCTGCACATGAAAAAACAACCAATCCATACGAGCCCAAGTCCTCGACTTGACTCAAGTTAGTTTCAAACACAACACCCTACGTGAGAACCTCACATAAGCATGTGGCAAAACCACAGTAACACGATATCATCCATATCAACCAAAATGCACCAAAAACTTAGCAAATGAATACTAAGCAATCTTTCCAACAATGTAAAGCAAGTATGAAACATTGCAAATGAAAAGCAGAAGCACTACGGTCAAGTTCCGGACCTTGCCAGAGCAACCCGGACCTTGAGCCGGAGCTAACAAAAGCTAGTAGAACCAAGTGCCGGAGCTTACCAAAACTAGTACAACCAAGCTCCCGCCGGAGCTTACAAAACAACAAGACCTAGCGCTGGAGCTAACCAGAACTAGTAGGAACTAGTAATCCCAAAAGCCGGAGCTAGAAAAATCAACTTCAGAGCTTAGCAAAAACACGGCGGAGCTATAAAAATCATGTCGGAGCTATCAAAGACATGCCGGAGCTATCAAAGACATGCCGGAGCTAAAGACAAAACTTAACCGGAGCTGACCAAAGCTAGTCGGACCTTAATAAAAAGGTGTTTTGGTGATATTCAAAACTTTTATCGTCAAAGCAAGTATATTCACTACAAGCCAATGTATTCAACACACATAGATCTTACGGATAGGAACCAGAAGTACTTTTCCTATTAATCCTAGAACTCCCAAAATCAGCATCCGAAAAAGATTTCAAAGTAACAGTTGAGGAAGATGGAAAAAAATGCAAAATTCTCGAGTTCCATGTAAGTACCTGAGAATCATTTTGATGGCTTGACGATGTGAAGCATGTGGGGAAGCTTGAAACTGTGCATAAAGACATACGCTAAATTGTATGTCTAGTCTTGATGCTGTGAGGTACAAAGTGATCCGGTCATGCTTCTATATTCTTTTTGATCCACGAGTTCACCATCCTCATCAAGTTCAAGTGATGATGTTGTTCCCATTGGTTTCCGAAGAGGCTTGCTTCTGTCTACGTTGAAGCGCTTGAGAAGGTCCCTTGTATACTTCGTTTGATGCACAAAGGTACCTTCCTTGGTTTGCCTGATTTGCATCCCCTAAAAGTAAGTGAGTTCACCCATCATACTCATTTCAAATTCTGAACTCATCATTGCTGAAAACTTGGACACAAGATTATGAGAAGAACAACCAAAGATAATATCATCCACATACACCTGGGAGTCATTGCCATGCTTAAGCACAATTTGAGTTTTATCAACCTTGCCCATGGTAAAACCCTTTTAAGGTAAGAATGTTTTTAACCTATCATACCATGCTCTTGGAGCTTGTTTTAGACCATACAGGGCTTTAGTCAGTTTGAAAACATGATTACGAAAATCTGGATTTTCAAAACCAGGTGGTTGCTTAATATAAACCTCCTCATCTATGTAGCCTTTAAGAAAAACACTTTTTACATCCATTTGATTTAACTTGAAACCTTTAGATGGAGCAAAAGCTAACAAAATTCTTATGGCTTCTAGTATAGCAACAGGAGCAAAAGTTTTATCAAAATCTAGACCTTCAATTTGTGTGAAACCTTGAGCAACCAATCTAGCCTTATTCCAAATCACAACCCCATCCCCACTTTGTTTATTTTTAAACACCCATTTAGTTCCAATTAAATTGCGATCTTGAGGTGGAGGTACAAGTTTCTAAACATTATTTCTTTCAAAATTTTCTAACTTTTCTTGCATGGCAATAATCCAAGATTCATTAGTGAGTGCGTGTGATATATCTCAGGGTTCAAAAGAAGCAACAAAAGCAGAATGAGCAAGAGAATTGGGGTTGGAAGACCTGGATATTGTAACTCGTTCATGCAAGCTTCCAATTATCTATTTCGAGGAATGACTCTTTTAAATCCGTAGGGGAACAGATGTCTCACAAGCTTTCTCTTCATCAGGTTCATCGCAGATTGATGGGCTCTTGGCTTGTGGACGATCAGGACCAGCAGAGATGGTAGTCGGAGCTTGTTCAAAGTTCGGAGCTGGACATGTGTCAGCTTTGGAACTATCAGGCAATATCACCGACTCTTCTTCTTCTTCGAAAATACCCTCCCCCTGAGGATATGGATCCGAACCTGCAATCTTTGAGCTAGTACACAACAAGGATTTTGCCCTGTTACAACGATTGTACTGCAACGAACACTAAATCATTGCAGTAAGCCTGGTCTTTTGCCAGGATTCACTAGTTCGTGGCATTAGCATCTATCGCCACAGAACACGATCATTGCATTAGGATCTGTTGCCACGATTCACTAGTTCGTGGCATTAGGATCTATCGCCACGAACCTGTTCCCATGAATCACTAGTTTGTGGCATTAGCATCTATCGCCACGGAACATGATCATTGCATTAGGATCGGTTGATACAATTCAATAATTCGTGGCATTAGGATCTATCGCCATGAATCTGTTGCCAAGATTACTAGTTTGTGGCATTATCATCTATCGTCATGGAACACGATCGTTGCATTAGGATCTGTTTCCATGATTCACTAGTTCGTGGCGTTAGCATCTTTCGCCGCGGAACACAATTGTTGCATTAGGATCTGTTGCCACGATTCACTAGTTCGTCGCTATAGCATCTATTGCCACGGGAAAAAATCCTTGCATTAGGAACTTTTGCCACGCTTCACTAGTTCGTGGCGATAGGATCTATCGCCACGAAACACAATCGTTGCATTAGGATCTATTGCCTTGAATCACCAGTTCGTGGCGTTAGGATCTATCGCCACGAAACACAATCGTTGCATTAGGAACTTTTGCCACGATTCACCAGTTCGTGGTGTTAGGATCTATATCCACAAAACACAAACGTCGCATTAGGAACTTTTGCCACGATTCACCAGTTAGTGGCAATGGGATCTATCGCCACAAAATATAATGGTTGCATTAGGATCTATTGCCACGAATTACTGGTTCGTGGCGTTAGGATTGATCGCCACGGAACAGAATCGTTGCATTAGGAACTTTTGCCACGATTCACCAGTTCATGGCGTTAGGATCTATCTCCATGAGACACGATCGTTGCATTAGGAACTTTTGCTACCCTTCACCAGTTCATGACATTAGGATCTATCGCCACAGAACAGAATTGTTGCATTAAGATATGTTGCCATGATTCACCAGTTCGTGGTGTTAGGATCTATTGCCATGGAAAAAACTCCTTGCATTAGGAACTTTTGCCACGCTTCACTAGTTCGTGGTGATAGGATCAATCGCCACGAAACACAATCGTTGCATTAGGATCTGTTGCATTGAATCACCAGTTCGTGGCATTAGGATCTATCGCCACGAAACATAATCATTGTATTAGGAACATTTGCCATGATTCACCAGTTCGTGGCTTTAGGATCTATCACCACAAAACACAAACGTCGCATTAGGAACTTTTGCCGCGATTCACCAGTTCGTGGCGATAGGATCTATCGCCACAAAACACAATGGTTGCATTAGCATTTGTTGCCACGAATTACTGGTTCGTGGCGTTAGGATTGATTTCCACGTAACAGAATCGTTGCATTAGGAACTTTTGCCACGATTCACCAGTTCATGGTGTTAGGATCTATCGCAACGAAACACGATCGTTGCATTAGGAACTTTTGCTACCCTTCACCAGTTCATGGCATTAGGATCTATCGCCACAAAACAGAATTGTTGCATTAGGATCTATTGCCACGATTTACCAGTTCGTGGCGTTAGGATCTATCGCCACAAAAACACAATCGTTGCATTAGGAACTTTTACCAAGATTCACCAGTTCGTGGCGATAGGATCTATCGCCACGAAACACAATCGTTGCATTAGGATCTGTTGCAATGAATTACCGGTTCGTGGCGTTAGGATCTATCGCCATGGAATACAATCGTTGCATTAGGAAGTGTTGCCATGATTCACCAGTTCGTGGTGTTAGGATCTATCATCACAGAACACAATTGTTGCTTTGGGAACATTCTTCACTATTCACCAGTTCGTGGCATTAGGATCTATTGCCACGAATAACAATCGTTGCATTACAAACTTTTGCCACGATTCACCAGTTAGTGGCGTTAGGATATATCATCATGGAACACAATTGTTGCATTAGGAACTTTTGCCACGATTCACCACGATTCAATATCTGCTGGCTTCTAAGCTTGCTACTAAATAGAATAACGACTTCTATCATTTTTTTAAAAAATCAAATAGTTCACGTACAACTAGCTCACACAATACTTATATAAAAAATCATCATCTTCGCTGTCCCCACCCCCCAATATTGGAGGTACAATACCATCAATTATTTATGTATCATTGTCATTGTCGTCATCTTCATTTTTTGATGGAAGTCTATGTGTCTCAAACTGAGCACATGTTCTCATTGGAAGAGCGAAAGCATCACCGGTTGCTCCCTCAATGTCATTCCTATCCCATGCGGTCGTATCCTCATTTATATCTGTAAGTCGTCAATCAACAAATGTCTCAGCCTCCATCGTCTTAGTGACATTATTTTCACTGTCTCCAAGGGGCATGGCAAAAAGGTTTTGTTGCTTCGTTTTAACAATTGTAGACCATTTAGGTTGCTTCATACTTCGAACGTAAAAAACTTGTTCTGCTTGGGTGGCTAGAATGTAAGGCTCATACTTAAATTGAGAAAGAGTAGTTTCAACATCTATCATTCCGTATTGATCCATTTTGTAGCCTTTGCTATGGCTCTGACCGGAACGAGGCCAATCAAACCAGTCACATTCAAATAACAGAACCTCTTGATTTTTTATTAAAATGAACAGAAATCATTTTCTTGGTTACTCCATACCACTCATGATCACCATCCCGAACAACAACACCACTGTTTTGTGTCTGTAAATCTTTTTCCACCTCTGTTGTTCGAAAGAAGAAGCCATTTATGAATGATCGACTAAAAAAACGTGCCCGACGATAATGCATACAAATAATCGGTTACTTTGCCTTCTTTGTGTAATGTCGTAATCTGTACACGTTAGTACAAAAGGGGTCATCGACAAAACAAATTTCCGAACACATATTTGTTCAATATTTCATCAAATTAAAAACTTGCATGCACTTCTGAAACCAAAAAACAAACTCATCTCTATAGAATTTTTCAACATCATGAGAATGAATCTTTTTCAGCTCTTCAAAATGCTCACTGAAAAGGGTACAAAATTAAATTAGCCATCTACAATAAGCATGATCCAATATAGTATAGAACATCTGAGTTATACGTACTTGATCCATGGAGCGGCCTCTTCAACATTAGAAATAATATAATGCCTGATGTTATGTAGTTCCACCATAGTAAGTTGACCTCATTGAAACCTTTTTTTAGAATTATCAACTTCTGTAAATATATTAGACTCGAGAGAAGGTTCATTCCTGGCTGCAGCTTCATGACGTTCTGGTCTATTAAGCTTGGTGCTGATGTTATCCCAAAACTGACTACAAAAAGTCATACACTATTTCATAATATATCCCTCAGCTATAGAACCCTCCGGGTGAGCTCTGTTATGTACATACGTCTTCAATGTACCAAGGTACCTTTCAATTGGATACATCAATCTGTAAGAAACAGGTCCACCCAAGCGAGCTTCTTCGGCAAGATGGATTGGAAGATGTACCATGATATCAACGAAAGCGGGAGGAAGCAACATCTCAAACTTATAAATTGTATCAGGAAATTGTTTGATCATCTTATCCATATTTGGTTCTGCTAATTCTTTAGAACAGATTCCAGAAAAGAATCTGCTAAACCCAATTAAAGGTGCAACAACCTTTTCAGGCAATATGTCACTTATTGCAATACGAAGAAGCTTCTGAAATATAATATGGCTGTCATGAGTTTTTAGACCTAATATCTTACGTGCTGTTATGTCCACACATCTCTTGATGTTTGAGGCATAACCATCGCGCATCTTCACATCCCCCAAAAACTTGCACAAGGTGGTCTTCTGATCTTTATGCAAAGTATATTATGTTGATGGACAATCATACTTCCCTTTCATATGCACCAGATGTTGTGGCCGTATGCCCATTTCCTGCATATGAAGACGAGCTTGTAGACTATCTTTTGTTTTACCATCCATATTCAGCAATGTCCCCAATATGCTATCACAAATGTTTTTCTCAATGTGCATGACATCCAAGTTATACCTTATTAGCAATGTCTTCTAATACGGGAGCTGAAAAATATACTTTTTTTCTTCCAACTATGCCGCCTATCTTCCTCAGTGCGCTTTCTCTTATTATTTGTCTATCCAAAACTCACTTGATCAAAAGTCTCGTATTTTTTGAGTCTTCGTGACTAGAGAGTGATGTTGGAGCCTCTCTATTCTCAATCTTGTTGTTGAAAGAAGCTTTGTCTCGACGCCACCTGTGATTCTGAGGTAGGAAACGATGATGACCCATGTAGCAATACTTTCGTCCATGTTTCAACCACAGGGCGTCAGTGTTTACATGGCAGTATGGACATGCTAGCTTACCTTTTGTGCTCCATCCTCATAGCATTGCATATGCTGGAAAATCATTTATTGTACATGATATAGAAGCTCGCATGAGAAATGTCTCTTTTTTTGAACTGTCGTATATTTCAACATCATCAGACCATAATTTCAGTAGCTCATCGATCAAAGGTTGCAGATACACATCAATGTTGTTTCCAGGTGACTTTGGTAGGAATTATCATTGACATCGACCAATAAGGGTTCTTCATACACAACCAAGGTGGTAGATTATAAGGGATTAGAATCACATGCCATGTACTGTAAGAAACATTCAATACTCCAAAAGGATTGAAACCATCAGGTGCTATCCCAAGTCTTATCAAGCGAGGATCAGATGAGAAATTTGGGTGAATGCTATCAAAATGCTTCCATGCTTTTTAATCTGCAAGATGGCGTAATATTCCATTATCAATACATTCTTCTTTGTGCCAGCGCATGTTTGATGTCGTTGATTCTGCAATAAAACCTTTGAAGACAGGAATAAGATGGATGTATCATAGAATCTTGCGTGCTACAAGATTCTTGGCTTTTCCACAAGGTAAAGCCTCTCTTGCATCCCCACCAGTACTATTTTTCCATCTTAATTTAGCACATTTTAGGCATCGATCCAGCAGAGAATAGTCTCTCCGAAATAACACGAAGTCATTGACACATGCATTGATCTTTTCGTAGCTCAGCTTGAGGTCACGAACAACCTTCTGAACTTTATCAAGTGTATTGGGAATGCAATGGACCTCTGGAAGCACATATGAGAAAAGTTCAAGGATCAATTCACACGCTTTTTTGCTCAAACTAGTTAAACACTTTATCTGGTACCACCAAAAAATGAATAATAATTGGGTCACCTTGTCACAACCAGGATACAACTCCTTTTGGGCATCATTTAATAAGTCATAGAATGCCTTTGCACACCCAGTTGGCTCCTGCTGGTTTATAGCATTTTCTAGATCATCAACATCTGCTGAAGTATCACCATGATCAGTGCCTCTAAGTAGACTGGACAACATATTTGTAAAATCCCACATTTTCCTTCATATGAGGTTCAGTTGTAAAGTGGTTGATAACCCTAATGGAGACCAATTATAGCCATGTTTATGAACGTGATCTCATCAAATATTTTTCTTCTACTCATTTTTAAATTTATTAACATGAGGAATAAACTTAACCAATGAACTTAGATTAATTCATTTGACCTCTCTTCAAAGTTTGGATTTATTTGAAGAAAGATTGCTAGGCCAATTTAATATACAGTACCAAATAGATATTCAAATTAATATAAATTGAATATATACTATTGTATATTTGGCCCTCTCAAAAATTATTTAATTCAGAGGCTATAAATTTTTCTATGCTTTTCTAATATTCCAAATAGACTTCCTGCGAAGTTTCATAAATTTTGAACTTCATTTGCTATTTTAATTGAGACGCTTAGCAAATTCAAACCATGTTTTGAATTAAAATTATGAATTCTGTTCAACTAAATTGAACATCAAGATTTGAACACACACTCATGTCCAGCATATGTTGTTTGACTTATTCCCATAGTTTCACAATTTTTGGAACTCAATTGGTATTTAAAATAGTGGCACCATTGAATTCCATCCAGATTCAAATTTGAATTTGAAATCCAATTGAAACTTGCTCCAATTCAAAATCCAATTACAGAATCAAATTCTAGATATTTATTTGAGCCTCCCCACAAAAATCTGGAATTTTTGGACACCATGTGGTAGGTGAATTGAAGTCTGCAAAGGAGGGACAGGGATAAGGGTCGTGGGACCCACCAGTCAGTGGGACTTACTCGAAGTGGCTCTGCACGCCATTTTTCCTGCGTTCCTCCGCTCTACACTGCAATGCATTCAAACCCCACGGATCTGCTTGCCTACCCGCTTCATGGCGTCCCCCCTACTCCTCCCCGGCCTATAAATACCCCCCCCGGTCGCAGTCGACACCACCCCGAGCCCCCGCCTCTGTTTTCTTTCTTCCGCTGCTGCACCGCACCGCCGCCGCCATTATCGACGCGCCGGCCAAACAAGGCAAAGAATCACAGTGCTTCCAACAGCAAAAGGTTGCTCAACTAGTTGCTCTTCCTTCCTGTCCAATCGCTTGTTTGATTTACTGCTTATATGTGTGGTATTTCGAAGTTCCTCGACGCTCGCGGGTGAAGTCGCGAAGGGAAGCTTCCTATTCCATGAGGACAGACCACTCCAAGCCGATTCCATCTTCCCCTTTGAAGCAATAAGGTGTTCAAAGGTACCTAGATGCTTCTTGTGAAGTTCAAGACACTGTCATGCTTCCTAGCTCCTTTATCTCCAGTTTTTCCCAAAACAGTTCATACCGATGTCGATAGATTGTCGTTTAAATTTCGTTTCTAAATACGATTAATTGTTAATCCAGTAAGGTATTATCTCCTAGACATCCATGCGCATCACCTATCAAAAATTGAGAGAAATCCATCGAGAAACGAGGTCGGATTTTGAGTTTTCATGGCTGCCGATTGAAAACCCGTACCTCGCCGTCGAGTTCAACTTTGCCGACGATTTCTCCCCAATCTGACCCCCAAATCATCATCCTAGAGTTCCCAGGAACCTTCCCGAGCTTTTCCCGAGTCGATTGAGCCATTACCAAGCATTTCCGACGAAGACCGACTTCCTAGCTCCGCCGTCTCCGGCCATCGCCGGCATGATTGGACCTCACCATCGTCCTTAGCAGTCGATTTTAGGGTGGAGCGGTCACGGCGGGGCCGAGAAGAGGTCGACGCACCAGTTCCGGCGAAGCACCGCTGCAGTTTCCGGCGAGGAGCGCCGCCGCGTCGGGAGGTAGACAAAGACGCGGGCCCCACCGGTCAGCGTAACCCTCTCGCGTGGGATCATTTGCGGATAGGATCCAGTGTGGCTGCGCGGTTAAACCCCGTGAACCCCGGTGTGGCTCCAATCCGATTGTTCAAATACAAATGAAGTGGGACCAGCCCCTTTTATTTGAAATTTCCAATTGAAAATTAAATCCAGATTCAATCCCAAATTAGAAAATCCATAACATCCAGTTGAATTATCCAAAAATTCCCAAATAAATTTTGTTAGAACTTGAATGAAGAATACTGTCCAGTGATGCACTTGGATTTGTATAAAAAGCCATAGAAATTTCTCCAAAATTCAGATAAGCAAAATTCTTAAAGAATTCATTCCTACAGTTCTATTAATTGGAAAATTCCCAATTTTGGTCAGAATCCTATTGTTGATACATGTGATCTCCAATAAAAATTTCAAGTTCTTTGGACTTAAAATACTGGGTTGATCTATGTCCCAAACCACTATGTAGCTATAAATTGAGAAAAATGGAAAAATGAATTTCCAGAAATTTACCCAAACTTTAAAAATCAGTTTCTTCCTGTAGTAAACTCAGAAAATTTTGAAACAAATTTTCCTAGAACCAGTGAGACCCCCTCTACATGATACAACCCTTGGTAGCCATAATACATCTCCAAAAATGTCAACCCAAATTTAAGGAAGCTTATTGCTTACCATAATTGTTAAGAATAACAAACGTCCTTTATCATATCTTGTTCTTTGCAAGAGTCTCCCCCATAATATCTAGTATACACCATAAAAATCACAAAGTCAATTAAGATAATTGTATTATTGTATCTTAATATACACACCCCACCTTAAGCATATTAATTATTCACAAAATCATTTATACCTAGTATATGCATATCGTGTAGTAGCTGAAGTCGAGGAGCAGCCGAAAGCCTTGGAGGTCCTGCTGCCAGAAACTAACATAGACCCAAACTCACTTTCAGGCAAGCCTCAGTTTGCATTTAGGTACCTTATAGTATTTTATAGTTTTCATTCACCTTACATCTTCAAATGATTGTTCATTATGTTTATGGTGTTTGACATTTACTTGCATGGCCCACAAATCCTATGGAGTCTTGGGTAGGTCTACGACCTGTCGAGTAGACACCGCTATGCTTATGCTCATAGGAATTTGGTAGAAGTCGAGTAGTTGGAATCTACTCTCGAGATATGAATTTTATCACACGGAAGATTTTATAATAAGAAAATGATTTATGAATATGAAATTGAGACCGAGCAGTGGATAGGATGCAGTGAAACATGGTCTCACGTGCGTAGCCCTGCTTGTGTCGATTGAGAACCGTTTCGTGTGCGGTCCTGCTGGACAAGCTTGAATTGTACGGACGACATACTGGAGGAATGGGCTCCAATAAACTGACGTAGCTTGATACTGGTTTATGGAGGCATTCCATTCTGTTTTATAGGCGTGGGTTGAGGGCAGCGAGGTGTAAATCAGCTGGTGGGCACGTCAGAGTATGCCCCACGCAGTGACCTCGTGCTCATGATGGATCATCTGGTTCGACATTCGAGTGTTTAGTGAAATGTGGCCATATACGACTCGTATGGAACTGTTATGTAGGTACTGCTGAAAGTACTCGCTGACATTTCCGAAAGTGTGTATGTGTCGTGTTGTTCCGGGTATGTCCTGATTGCAATCACCGTCCCTCGCGGTAATAGAGTACCACTTGTTCACTGTATCGTGATGTAGTAAATACTAAAGATGTCAGATGAATATGATGTATTGATTATGAATTTCTTGAACAACCTTGTTTGGCTTAGAGATAATACAATTAAAACTTACAGTTTCCCCATACTTTAGCTGTAATAGCATTATGTGCCTTGTGCACGTCATATCATCGACAAAGCGTTTCTTGTTTGATTGTGGAGTCTATGATGTGTCGTGCCTGAGGAATGTCAGGTGCTAAATAAAACATGACTATAAGGATCCACTTATAGGCGAGTCCTTATGCTTTACTTACCTATGATTAGTACTCATCCTTGCATATGTCTAGTGAGACGGGTTAGTCTTGCTGAGCCTTATGCTCACATTTGCAGTTAATGAGTTTTTGCAGATTATACGACTGATGACGAGTTTAAATGATGAGGCTGCACCCCCTCCAGGGTTTACAGCCAAGTGGGAAACCTGCACGCCGCCGTGAATTGCGTGTTGCTAGTGCAAAGTATCCAGGGCATGGATGACTTTGCTTTTGCATAGCTAGTGCTGAGAGCGTAGCTATGATGTATAGTTATCTTTCCTTCCGCTGGTACTTTTAAAACTTCCGTTGTGCTTTTCAATAATTACTTGGTATTGTAAATTTGTTCTCATTCTATTCTTGTATATTGTTGGGTGTCGCATCGCACGACACCACCCAATGAGATCCTTGGCGGCCGGGATTCCGGTCCCCACAGGCATGGTATCAGAGCATCATTGGGAACAGTGTACTTCAAAAGAACATATTTTCAAAAATTAGGATTTGAGTGAGGAATTAGTTATATGCCCTTATAAGGAGTATTATTAATATAAGATATAAAGTTGGTAAACTAACATATATGTTATTAATTCTGTAACGACGCTCCGACATCAGGTAAGAGGTATGGTACGCCACCGTAAGCGGATCAATTGCGATAAGCTCACCATGCAAGAGGTAGCATGGATGTTTTCCGTGGCTTAGCACGGAAATGTTAATAGGAGTCTCTGAAGCTTCCTATGTTGCTGAGAACCTATGACGGTACCCCAGCGTGACACAAAATTAGTGGGAGCCCCCGTCGGGTGGTGTATAACCCGACAGTATGCATCTCTAAAACTATTCATATATTATGGGATCATACGAAACACGTATGCCCGAGCGTGTATAAGCCAGTTCGTATGGGAGTCTTTGCTGTACAGACGTATTTACAGCCATGTACCTCGAAACATGACCTCGCTCGAGGGTGACTCACACCAGAGTCGTATGCATTTATTTTCATATATATTATTGTGACTGCCTGTTGTGTTTCGCCGTGCCACCCTTGAGGTGTGAAGGTGTGAGAGGGGTTTTTTGATCTTTTGCAGCATTGACTATGGTAGCAACCCATGTCACACACGTTTGCGAGTGAACGATACTAGGACCACCTATAAACGTATCCGGAAATAACCGGTTAGAATTTTCTTTGGTGAGGCACGTAGTACCGTCAGTATCAACTTTGATACTTGACCATCCCCCAACAACGACAAAAATTGGATGCATTATATTTTGGAAAGTCCGACTATCAGGTGCTGGTAGGTTTGGACTCCGTAAAGATAAAAATTCGTTTCAACATGGGTGAGCACCAAGATTCTTGATTTTTGGCCAAAGTTTGCTCAACTTCGCCAGGTTGTAATATTGGTTAGTTAGAAATAAACATAGGGGTATGCTATATGGATGAAACGTTCTCGAAGTCCTCTACAATTTTTTTTGTTGACCATCAAGGCAGGAAAGCTTGATAATCTATTGAAATTCGGAGTATGCTTAAACTACTCCAGATAACCCAACCGATGTACCAGTCTCAGTAATTTTTCTATAACTCACTGTAGAAAAGTCTTCTGCCTTATTATGATATATATCTGAAAAGGAGAGGAGCTAATCTACAGTTTTGTTGTTCAAAGTTACTCTTGATTCGAATTTGAAGCAATTCAAATTTTGAGCTCAAAACAGTGAACTGCAGGGCTGCTGTTGAAAGACAGTCAGTTCATCTGTTAAGTTTAGGTAGCTTTAGCTTTTGATCCAGAATAGTGACATGGTCATACATATACATTTCTCGAAATTTTAGCAAGTCATCTATCAACTTTGTGTTGTACTCATGGCCTAAATCTGGGTATAGCCGCGTTGAATTCCTATGGTTGCGAACTTGGTTCTGGCAGATCAGAACTTGAACAGTTGGCACCTAGTTTAGAATTAGCACACTATACCTATGTAGCAAATGTTTCAGCGTAATCTTTTACCAATGGATTGTTAACTTGATATTATACAATGTTTATTTTGTCATTACCTCAAAATGTTGTCATGATATACCTGTATAAAATGTGGAAATTACCACATATACAGGGGAGGTTCTGTCCAAATTTCCAGAAAATATGGGTCAACTTAGAACCTGTATAGATTCTATTTCCTAGCTCACCAGGATCTGTATGAGTACAATCTGGAAAGGTTGGAAAGTTTACTACAACTTTTGTATTCAACCCAACGCCTGGTTCTGACGTTTCCTGTATGAAAATTTTGAATTTATACAGGAAGGTCAGCTGGAACAGACTGTGATTACAACTCCAGTTCTAAATTTTCATAAACTGTTGAGAGTTGGAAACCATCTCATTGTTCCAATATTTTTCACAGATGGCTGATTCTATGGTATACTTACCAAAAGGATGGGTTTTCACGAAGTGTATGCTTTTGAAGGGTTTTCCGGATTTGTTGATCGCGATGCTTCAACGGTTCGGGTATCATGAAATATCGGACTATTGGGGCAAGGAGATCGATGATGGAGGGGTAACGAGGTGCACCATTTATGTGGATGTGCCTGCTGCTCCATTAAATGTTGGATGGGCCCCCTTTTCCATCCAAGTACAAGGGATTCAATTGGAAGACACGTGGTGTTATGCCGCAAGTGTGGCCATCATGAGGTTTTGCAAACTTCATTACCATGCTATGGCTGGCACTCCATTCGAGCTCTTTCCGGTCGACGGTGGAGCTGGTGACGAGTGCGCAAGTCAGATGGTTGCAGCTAATGGGCATGCTGAAGAAGTACCCAAGATGATTTTAGCCTCATATGCGGCATCAGCGTGTCAGGAGAGCCTTGATCAGCATATTAGCCTGGGAAAAATGATGAGTGACCTGAAGGGCCTTGATTCGAGGGGATCACTTTGAAGGTGCCAACGACTCACTTAGGGCCATGGTTGCTCCCCTAAATCGCCGTTTAAACTTAAGGGAGAAGCAGTGGCACCAGGCTGTTCAAGCTCGATCGGAGGCTCGCATGAAAACACAACACGCAGAAAGCGCGTTAAAAGCGAGTCAACTCGAGGTGCAACTGTTGGATGAACAGCTGAGTGAGGTGACTCAAGAAAGGGATCAATCCAGAGGGGAAACTCAGGATTGGAAAGCCAGTTACAAAAATTCACAGAAGGAACTGGAAGACTTGAGGATGTTTCTTCTGCAGGCTTATGTGAAATCTTTAGTAGCTGCGACGTCATCAATGGTGTGTGGGGTAGCAACTCTTGCTCTCGCAACCGCACCTGTGGCACCAATTTTGAATGATGATGAAGAAGAAGATCCCGAGGAACTCGAGTACATCGAGTAGGACATATTGGAGTGGGATGTGGCAGCACTTCTGCCGTCACGAGGCACCATATAGTTTAATAGTTGCTCGTGTGTTTTATTTTGTGACCATGTTTGTGTCATATTAAGAATAGTAGTGGGTATGTCTAAACTGATAAGATGTGTATGACATCTCATGGGAACCAAGTATGGTAGAGATGTATTTCCATAGTGGGAGTCTATCATTTTGAAGTACACTACTGTAAACTTGCTCCTGAGATAATATATCTTGTATAAAGTTTGTACTTTATCACTATATGTGAATGTGATGCACTTATTTCCTTATCAAAAAATAGTACTACTGATTGATAAACTGGATAAAAGAAAGAAAACATGTGCTGATTTTAAGTCATTTGGATGCATAATGGTGCGTACTCGCTCGACCCCTGAAATGGTGGGGTTCCAGTCGTGGTCGTGAGGACGAATCTCCAACCAAGGAGACAGCTGCAACACCGCAGCAACATGTTCCTCCACCACCACCTCCGGAACTTCCAAGGATTCTAGCGGAGGTTCTCGCCACGGGACTTGGCTCGTGCGACTTGCAAACGGAGTTAATACGGACTCTGGTCCAGCATTCGTCCCATCAAGGCGGGCGACCAGATGCGGGTCCACGACAACCTTCTCTGAGCTCATAATCGGATTTCATGTCGACACACCCGCCAGTCTTCATGGAGGTTGATGAACCATTGGAGGCGGACTATTGGCTCTGCTCCATTGAAGGGAAGTTCAGTTTGCTATGAATGACCGAACACCAGAAGACCCTGTTCGCGGCCCAACAACTACAAGGGTCCGCTGGTGTGTGGTGGGCAAATTACCTTGCCGCACGACCAGTCGGCTACGCCGCGAGCTGGGAGGAGTTTCGGGAGGCGTTTTGCGCCTATCACATACCTCCCAGTGTGATAAGGAAGAAGCTTCAAGAGTTCTTAGAGCTGAAACAAGGAGGAAGGAGTGCTTACGAGTACTCCAAGATATTCAACTACTTGGCCCAGTACGCTCAGGACCAAGTGAATACTGAGGATCAGAAGCGGGAATGCTTCTATCGGGGTTTGAACCCCAAGATGAAGGACAAGCTTGCCTTTTTCAACAGCGGCAGCTTCAACAACATGGTCAATGCTGCCATTGTACAGGAGGATGCTACTAAGGAGCTGTTCTCTGACAAGAAGAAAAGGAGTGCTCCATAGGGCAGCGGGGGAGGTACTCCTTAGAAATACCGCATGGTGTATCGATCACCATCCGGCCAGAGGTGGCAGCCGCCATCGCGACCACTAATGTTTCATGGTCGCCCATTCAACAATGTCGGCTTCCGCCCACAACAGCAATAGGGGATGATTACGCGTGCACCTCTACCTCCATCGCGTGCACCGGGATTCCGTCCTCCACTCCGTACCTGGTACACGTGCTATACGTGTGGATGTACGGGGCACATCACCAAGGACTGCCCGCAGAGTAGAGGATAGTCATCGAACCAAGGGGCAAACCAACCTCGCAACCAGCCCAAGAAGACAACCACCAAAACAGGCAACATCCACCACATCGCCGTCGAGGACGTTCCGGAAGGTGCACCCGTACTCACGGGTACATTCTCTCTCTTTGGTCATCCCATAGTCATCCTTTTTGACTCCGGTGCTTCCCATAATTTTATTAGCAAGTCTTATGTCAATCAATACCAATTGCCTATCATTTCCACAAAAACCCCATATATGATTTGTTCTTCGGGAGGCAAAGTAGTAGCAGATAAGATGGTCCATAGGGTACCTCTTAATCTGGGTGGGAACATATACCCTATCTCTCTCATTATATTGGAGCATCAGAAATTAGATGTCATTTTAGGGATGGCATGGTTGCAACACAAGGGTGCTATCATTGACATCATTCCTCGGAGAATATATTTAAATTCTCCGTTCCACTCTCCCCAATTTCTCACTCTTGAGAGTAATCTCCACGTGCCTCCAACTACTGATAACACCAAAGCCTGTAAACTCGAAGATATTCCGGTAGTATGTGAGTATCCAGACGTTTTTCCCGAAGATCTTCCTGGTATGCCACTGGAAAGAGATGTCGAGTTTAAGATTGAACTTGTACCGAGAACAGTACCAATCTCGAGAAGGCCGTATAAGATGGCACCTAAAGAACTGGCAGAACTGAAAGAGCAGCTGAACGAACTATTGGACAAGGGCTTCATTCGTCCAAGTTCGTACCTTGGGGCTGTTCTGCACTGTTTGTGGAAAAGAAGGATAAAACATTGAGACTATGTGTGGACTATCGTCCACTCAATGCTGTCACGGTCAAGAACAAATATCCACTACCCCGTATCGATATTTTTTCAATCAGTTGGTAGGTGCTCGGGTATTTTCAAAGATGGATCTTCGCTCTGGTTATCATCAGATCAGGATTCGACCCAAGGATATACCTAAGACAACATTCTCGACGAGGTATGGCTTATATGAGTACCTTGTCATGTCCTTCGGATTAACCAATGCAGCGACCCATTTCATGTATCTCATGAATTCGGTGTTCATGCTGGATTTGGACAAGTTTGTCATGGTCTTCATCGACGACATCCTTGTGTACTCAAAGTTCGAAGAAGAACATGCACGACATTTGCACATCGTGCTTTAGCGATTGCGGGACCACAAGTTGTACGCTAAGTTTAGCAAATGTGAGTTCTGGATCAACCAAGTGCCATTTCTGGGGCACATCATCTCTACCGAGGGGATTGCAGTTGATCCAAGCAAGATTAAGCAAGTACTCAAATGGGAGTCTCCCAAGTCTGTACATGAAGTTCAAAGTTTCCTGGGTTTAGCTGGATATTACCGGAGGTTCATCCCAAGCTTTTCAAAGATAGCTAAACCAATGATGGAACTTCTGAAGAAAGACAAGAGGTATACCTGGACAAAGAAATGTGAAGAGGGTTTCCAAGCATTGGTAAAACACCTCACAACAGCACCAGTATTGGCCCAACCAGACACCACAAGATCCTTTGATGTTTACTGTGATGCATCTGGAATTGGTCTGGGTTGCGTATTAATGCAAGACAGACGGGTGATCGCTTATGGATCATGACAGCTTTGGAACCATGAGCAGCATTACCCAACTCATGATCTTGAGCTCGATGCCATGGTACTAGCTTTAAAGATGTGGAGACACTATCTATGGGGCAACCTAGTACATCTCTACACCGATCACAAAAGCTTGAAGTACATCTTCACCCAGAAAGAATTGAATATGCGACAACAAAGATGGTTGGAGTTAATCAAAGACTACGAGATTGAGATCCACTACCATCCTAGAAAAGCAAATGTAGTCGCAGATGCACTAAGTTGCAAGTCCCATATCAATAACCTTTCTATTACCTTGATAGAGGAAGAAGAACCGAGTCTCTACTTGGTTCCGTATGGGGCACTCTACAACCTAGCCCTCATTCCCACCATAAGGGAGGAAATTATGGAGGCTTAGAAGAAGGAAAAGGGCATATCCCATATTCATAAACGAATGAAAAAGGTAGAAATGAAGTGTTTCCAAGGTGACGATGATGATACCATCTGGTTCAAAGAGCGCATCGTGATACCCCGCGATGTAGAACTTCGGAAGAAAATATTGGACGAGGCTCATTTGTCCAAATATTCTATTCATCCAGGGAGTAACAAATTGTACAAAGATTTGAAGAAGAAATTTTGGTGGACTCGGATGAAGAGGGAAATAGCGAAGTATGTATCCGAATGTGATACATGTCGACGAGTGAAAGCCGACCATATGAAAGCAACCGGACAATTACAGCCGTTAAGCATACCTGCCTGGAAATGGGAGGACATCAGCATGGATTTCATTGTTGGGATAGCTCTCACTTTTCGCAAACATGACTTGATTTGGGTGATAGTCGACCGACTCACCAAGTCGGCTCACTTTATTCCAGTCAATGTCAATTATGTGGCACGGCAATATGCAGAGTTGTAAATTGCCAGGATCTTATGCTTACACGGAGTACCCCGCACTATCATATCAGATCATGGAACTTTGTTTGTTTCTTGATTTTGGGAGCAACTCCATGCATCTCTGGGTACCAAATTGATTCGAAGCTCGGCTTACCACCCACAGACTGATGGTCAAACAGAACGAGTAAACCAGGTACTAGAAGATATGCTCCGCGCCTGTGCCATCCACCATGGTAAGAATTTGGATGATCATCTACCATTGGCGGAGTTTTCATACAACAATGGTTATCAGACTAGCATTCAAATGGCACCATATGAAGCTCTTTATGGCCGGAAGTGTCGCACACCATTGAACTGGTGTGAATCTGGTAAACGAGTGACCTATGGTATAGACTTGGTAAAGGAAGCCAAAGATTGAGTACGAGTTATTCAAGACAACCTCAAGGCTGCTCAGTCTTGCCAAAAAAGTTATGCAGACAAACGACGTCGACCGCTTCATTTTGATATCGGGGATCACATTTACCTTCGGGTATCCCCAATAAAAGGTATTCATCGTTTTGGAGTTAAAGGGAAACTAGCTCCGCGTTTCATCAGACCTTTCGCGATAAGTGAGAAGTGCGGACCTGTAGCCTATCGTCTAGAGCTGCCAACATCACTTTCAGGGGGTCTACAATGTGTTCCACATTTCACAATTGAGAAAATGTCTCAAGGCCCCAGCAGAAGTCCGTAGGGAGGATATCGAAGCTCTCCAACCAGATCTTACTTACTCCAAACATCCAACCCAGATAATTGATGAGAAGACTCATACCACAAGAAACCGCACCTTGCGTTTCTACAAGGTCTTGTGGGGAAACCACACCGCTGATGAAGCAATGTGGGAAAGCGAGGAATATCTTAAAACCAATTATCCAGACTTGTTAACATCATATGTTCATTAGGTCCTTTCTTTTATCCTTCCTTTTGTAATCTCGGGACGAGATTCTTTTAAGGGGGGAGGAATGTAAAATCCTACATTTTCCTTCATATGAGGTTCAGTTGTAAAGTGGTTGATAACCCTAATGGAGACCAATTATAGCCATGTTTATGAACTTGATCTCATCAAATCTTTTTCTTCTACTCATGTTTAAATTTATTAACTTGAGGAATAAACTTCACCAATGAACTTAGATTAATTCTTTTGAACTCTCTTCAAAGTTTGGATTTATTTGAAGAAAGATTGCTAGGCCAATTTAATATACAGTACAAAGTAGATATTTAAATTAATATAAATTGAATATATACTGCTGTATATTTGGCCCTCTCAAAAATTATTCAATTCAGAAGCCATAAATTTTTCTATGGTTTTCTAATATTCCAAATAGACTTCCTGCAAAGTTTCATAAAATTTGAACTTCATTTGCTATTTTAATTGAGACGCTTAGCAAATTCAAACCATGTTTTGAATTCAAATTATGAATTCTGTTCAACTAAATTGAACATCAAGATTTGAACACACACTCATGTCCAACATATGTTGCTTGACTTATTCCCATAGTTTCACAATTTTTGGAACTCAATTGGTATTTAAAACAGTGGCACCATTGAATTCCATCCAAATTCAAATTTGAATTTGAAATCCAATTGAAACTTGCTCCAATTCAAAATCTAATTACAGAAACAAATTCTGGATATTTATTTGAGCCTCCCCACAAAAATATGGAATTTTTGGACACCATTTGGTAGGAGAATTGAAGTCTACAGAGGAGGGACACGGATAAGGGTCGTGGGACCCACCAGTCAGTGGGACTCACTCGAAGCGGCTCTGCATGCCGTTTTTCCGGTGTTCCTCCGCTCGACACCGCGAAGCATGCAAACCCCCACGGAGCTGCTCGCCTGCCTGCTTCGTGGCGCCCCCAACTCCTCCCCGGCCTATAAATACTCCCCCCGGTCGCAGTGGACACCACCCCGAGCCCCCGCCTCTGTTTTCTTTCTTCCGCCACTGCACAGCACTGCCGCCGCCATTCTCAACGCGCCGGCCAAACAAGGCAAAGAATCGCAGTGCTTCCAACAGCAAAAGGTTGCTCAACTAGTTGCTCTTCCTTCCTGTCCAATCACTTGTTTGATTCACTGCTTATATGTGTGGTATTTCGAAGTTCCTCGACGCTCGCGGGTCAAGTCGCGAAGGGAAGCTTCCTGTTCCACTTGGACAGACCACTCCAAGCCGATTCCATCTTCCTCTTTGAAGCAATAATGTGCGCAAAGGTACCTAGATGCTTCTTGTGAAGTTCCAGACATTGTCATGCTTCCTAGCTCCTTTATCTCCAGTTTTCCACAAAACAGTTCATACCGATGTTGATAGATTGCCGTTTAAATTCCGTTTCTACATACGATTAATTGTCAATCCAATAAGGTATTATCCCATAGACCTCCATGCGCATCACCTCTCAAAAATTGAGAGAAATCCATCGAGAAACGAGGTCGGGTTTTGAGTTTTCATGGCCGCCTATTGAAAACCCGTACCTCGCCGTCGAGTTCAACTTTGCCGACGATTTCTCCCCAATCTGACCCCCAAATCATCATCCTGGAGTTCCCAAGAACCTTCCCGAGCTTTTCCCGAGTCAATTGAGCCATTCTCAAGCATTTCCGACAAAGACCGACTTCCTAGCTCCACCGTCGCCGTCGCGCCGCCGTCTCCGGCCATCACCGGTACGATTGGACCCCACCATCGTCTTTAGCAGTCAATTTTAGGGTGGAGCGGTCACGGCGAGGCCGAGAGGAGGTCGACGCACTAGTTACGGCGAGGCACCGCCGCAGTTTCCGGTGAGGAGCGCCGCCGCGTCGGGAGGTAGACAAAGATGTGGGCCCCACTGGTCAGCGTAACCCTCTCACATGGGATCAGTTGCGGATAGGATACGGTGTGGCTGCGCAGTTAAACCCCGTGACCCCCGGTGTGGCACCAATCCGATTGGTCGAATTCGAATGAAGCGGGACCAGTCCCTTTTATTTGAAATTTCCAATAGGAAATTAAATCCAGATTCAATCCCAACTTAGAAAATCCATAACTTCCAGTAGAATTATCCAAAAATTCCCAAATAAATTTTGTTTGAACCAGAATGAATAACACTGTCCAGTGGCGCATTTGGATTTGTATGAAAATCCATAGAAATTTCTCCAAAATTCAGATAAGAAAAATTCTTAAAGAATTCATTCCTATAGTTCTATTTGTTGGAAAATTCCCAATTTTGGTCAGAACCCAATAGTTGATACATGTGATCTCCAGTAAAAATTTCAAGTTTTTTGTACTTAAAATACTGGGTTGATCTATGTCCCAAACCTCTATGTAGCTACAAATTGAGAAAAATGAAAAAAAATGAATTTCCAGAACTTTACCCAAACTTTCAAAATCAGTTTCTTGCTGTAGAAAACTCAGAAAATTTTGAAACAAAATTTCCTAGAACCAGTGAGACCCTCTCTACATGATACAACCATTCGTAGCCATAATACATCTCCAAAAATTTCAACCAAAATTTAAGGAAGCTTATTGCTTACCATAATTGTTAAGAATAACAAACACCCTTTATCATCTCCTGTTCTTTGCAAGAGTCTCCCCCATAATATATAGTATACACCATAAAAATCCTAAAGTCAATTAAAATAATTGTCTTATTGTATCTTAATATACACACCCCACCTTAAGCATATTAATTATTCACAAAATCATTTATACCTAGTATATGCATATCGTGTAGTAGCTGAAGTCGAGGAGCAGCCGAAAGCCTTGGAGGTCCAGCTGCCAAAACTAACATAGACTCAAACTCGCTTTCAGGCAAGCCCCGGTTTGCATTTAAGTACCTTACAGTATTTTACAGTTTTCATTCACCTTACGTCTTCAGATGATTGTGCATTACGTTTAAGGTGTTTGACACCCACTTGCATGGCCCACAAATCCTAGGGAGTCTTGGGTAGGTCTACGGCCTGTCGAGTAGACACTGCTATGCTTATGCTCATAGGAATTCGGTAGAAGTCAAGTAGTTGGAATCTACTCGCGAGATAGGAATTTTATCACACGGAAGATTTTATAATAAGAAAATGGTTTATGAATATGAAATTCAGATCGAGCAGTGGATAGGATGCAGTGAGACGTGGTCTCACGTGCGTAGCCCTGTTTGTGTCGATAGAGGACCGTTTCATGTGCGGTCCTGCTGGACAAGCTTGAATTGTACCGGTGACATCTTGGAGGAATGGGCTCCAGTAAAGTGACGTAGCTTGATACTGGTTTGTCGAGGCATTCTGTTTCGTTTTATAGGCGTGGGTTGAGGGCAGCGAGGTGTAAATCAGCTGGTGGGCACGTTAGAGTACGCCTTACGCAGTGACCTCGTGCTCGTGACGGATCGACCGTTTCGACATTCGAGTGTTTAGTGAAAGGTGGCCATATACGACTAGTACTGAATTGTTATGTAGGTACTGCTGAAAGTACTCGCTGGCATTTCCGAAAGTGCGTATGTGTCGTGTTGTTCCGGGTATGTCCTGATTGCAATCACCGTCCCTCGCGGTAATAGAGTACCACTTGTTCACTGTATCGTGACGTAGTAAATACTAAAGAAGTCAGATGAATATGATGTATTGGTTATGAATTGTTTGAACAACCTTGTTTGGCTTAGAGATAGTACAATTAAAAGCTTACTGTTTCCCCATACTTTAGCTATAATAGCATTATGTGCCTTGTGCATGTCATATCATCGGCAAAGCGTTTCTTGTTTGATTGTGGAGTCTATGATGTGTCGTGCCTGAGGAATGTCAGGTGCTAAATAAAACATTACTATAAGGATCCACTTATAGGCGAGTCCTTATGCTTTACTTACCGATGTTTAGTACTCATCCTTGCATATGTCTAGTGAGACGGGTTAGTCTTGCTGAGCCTTATGCTCACATTTGCAGTTAACGAGTTTTTGTAGATTATATGATAGATGATGGGTTTAATGACGAGGTTGCACCCCCTCCAAGGTTTACAGCCGAGTGGGAAACCTGCACGCCACCGTGAATTGCGTGTTGCTAGTGCAAAGTATCCAGGGCATGAATGACTTTGCTTTTGCATAGCTAGTGCTGACAGCGTAGCTATTATGTATAGTTCTCTTTCCTTCCGCTAGTACTTTTAAAACTGCCGCTGTGCTTGTCAATAATGACTTGGTATTGTATATTTGTTCTCGTTCTATTCTTGAATACTGTTGGGTGTCGCATCGCACGACACCATCCAATGAGATCCTTGGCGGCTGGGATTTCGGTCCCCACAATATTTTCCATAGCAGCATCATCAGAAATTATCTCCTCATTATTTGCCGATTGCTCAACAATATTTTTCTCAACTCGTGTTTCTCCATGGTGTACCCAAGAAGTATAATCAAATGACATCCCATTACGAAGCAAGTGAATATTAACTTCCTTGCGTGTCTCGTGGCAAATATTACGACATCTCGTGCAAGGACAAGGCTTAGTTTCTTCTTCACGAGTGCCCTAGAATGCTAAATTTAAAAATGAATTCATTCCATCCTGCCACTCCTTCGTACGCCTTTCTATTCCCATCCATGACTTATCTTCTAACATCGCTTCCTACAATCAGCATATCCGTAAGAGGGTAGAACTACAATAACATTATGTGAGCAATTGTACCTAGCGCTGTTGCTCCACCACGTGTGGCAGCTGGCGGCTGCTCCTCCACGCTAGTGGCTGGCGAATGCTCTTCCAAGAGCATGGCTGCTGGCGAATGCTCCTCCAAGAGCGTGGAGGCCGGCGGATGCTCTTCCAAGCGCATTTCGTACAGTCAGGAGAGGGGCCATTGTGGATGGAAGGGTCTCGTGGGCAGGCAGCCAGGACAAAGCGTACGTGAAGCTATCAGAGTAGGCCCAACGCTGCACTAGGCTGCTTGTTATCCGTGGGCTAAAACTGCGCTGAGTCACTTTGTATTCGTGGGCCAAAACTGCGCTGGGACGCTTGGTGTTCGTCCCCATGACGAGTGAACCCATCTACGGGCGCATGCCTGGCTATGGCAATTTGTTATCTAAATAAGTTAATGTAGCAATGGGGGTGGTATTCTGATCAAAATAACGCATATGCATAAAATCTCTTGAACCGCAAAAACACAGTGATATAAACAAGTATTAAATACTACAGTAGATATAAACATCGACGGAACCAAATAGTAGTGTTCAACATACCATTGCAGGCAACAAACTAATCGACAGAACTAGCTGTTACATAATCCCCAATAAACACAAAATAAACTAATTGGCACATCTAGTCTGCAGCACTTCCCTTCAAGCAGTGGTCACTACCTGTTGTGTTTTCCTATTAGTATTGTATACTACTTTACGGATCACTTTGCAGGTCACGCTACGGGCGATCTCCTCTAGCACCTCCAGCAGCTAAAGTATTGTACTAGCCACTTTAGAGGCTAGCGGCAGTGTGGAGGGTCGTTCATTAACAAAGAATATAGATAGAAAAGATAGTTCACTAAACAAACAGATAGAAAACAAAATAACAGTTGGAACAGACGAACAATATTGAGTTCATCAACAAAAAGCATTACTACAAAATAAGAAAAACGATATCATGAAACAATAGAAACAACATCACACAACCTTATAAGTCTTTTATATAAAGTCCATACTGGATAACACCTCACAACAGAATTCAAAATGCTCGTGTCTAATCCTATGTGAAATCTATTTATGGGTAGGATTGGCCTTCGTTGCGATCCATCCCATGTGAATTCTATTTATGGGTTTGGTCAAATCTACCTTTGGCCAATGTTTTATATAATCTGGATCAATTTTAAAAATATAAAAATTGTACTTTTAGATTCACCATGAAAATATTTTCATAATATACAATTTATATATTATTGAAGTTAATAGAATCTATAAAAATCATTGCTCAAATGTAAGTTTGACCAAAGCTAAAAATAGAGTTGAGTTGGGACAGAGGGAGTATATTACTTGTCGTTATTAGAACAAGTTTTTTAGTTCACGTTTGAACTAGAAAACTTGTTCTAATTATTAACGACAAGTAACATGGGAAGGAGGAAGTACAAAACATGGAAAACAACATCACGAAACAAGAAAAATAAAACATCACAAAAACAAGAAGAGAAAAATATCACGACTGGATTAATCTGTGTCAAAAGATTTCCTATTTTAAAGTCACGTTCAACTAGAATGTCAGATGTTTGGTGCAATCGTGCAATCAACCATCTTCATCCATTGGATTGATCTACATTACAGTCATTGAAATTTTTTATTTAACCCCCTCCACCAGGTGGAAGGGTTGTGGTGGTGGTGGAATGGGTTAAATGAAAAGATGTAATAACTGTAAGATGTAGATCCAACAGATGAACTTTTTGAGCTTGAGCTCATCTAGCTGGCAAGCTCAAGCTTGGCTCGTTTAGAATTGGCACAATACTCAACTTCATCCTCAAACTTCCAATGAAAACTTAGTTTGATCCTTGAACTTTCAAATGGGTCAATTATTTAGTCCATCAACCTAAAACAACCGTTTCACTTTCATCCTTAGTCTGAGTTGGATATCCACATTGGCATGCCACATAAGCTATATCATCTACCCCGATATATCATAGATGAGTTATGCATGTTAGTTAATCATATACGTACGTACATATCATAGATGAGGTATGCACGTTAGTTTTGTACAACATGACCGAGGGCTTTTTTATGTCTAACATGCATGGACCCCAACCATGATCAACCAATACGTACATGTTTTGTCTTTTTGATGATGGATATCAGAGTTTGAGGGCTTGTCCATGCATGTTATGCCCCAGCGGTGCATGATCAATGAGCCTACAACTCTAGACGATATCCAACATCAAAAAGAGAAAGTACACGTAGTATATAATTCACATCGACATGAAACATACATTGTCGAGGTCTTTCATAGTCTGCTAGTTGTCCATGCACATGCTATACGCCCCAAAACATGATCATCGAGCCTCGAGCAATAATATATAAGAGGAAATTAAAACGTGTACGACACATCCGAGTATAATTGCATTATTAGTTGTGATGATCATGTAGGCTTTGTTTGGGTAACTTCGATCCACTTGTATTGGAGTGGATTGAAGTGGACAATGAACTAATTTTTATCTCAATACTCTCGAATCCACATTGATTGAAGAGGATCCACTCCTATCAAAACGAGGTCGTATGATGGCCGAACATGATTGGGATAACGCCAGGATTAATTCCAGGAATCGTATCCTCGTCACTTTCATGCATGTACCTGGGCCCATGTTGTGCACTGGTCACCTAGCATATTCCCTACGTCTGCCCCCGCGCGTCGTGTCCATAACGAATTCGTGCGAGCGATTTTGACAAGGTCTGAATGATTTGTCCCACCTCGGAAAGTTGAGCTCGTTGCAGCGAGAATATAAGGCAACACACGGTATTGTAGTTACACATCCGATTGAAAAAAGATGTTGTACAAGACTCGGCCCTGCTCCATTCGACAGCGTGCGGACGCTTTCTAACAGAACGTGGAGGAGGCGTGTATGAGGCATATGTTTTTTATATAAGCCCTGGGCCCTTTTCGTGTCAAATTAAAAAACTGCCAGTGAAGACGATGGGACGCGTCCAGCCATTGTGATAACCGAGAGGGATGTAAACCGCGGTTTTTTATAAGAATAAATTGTTTTCCCAGCATACGCTGGGCCCTTTGCGTGTGAAATTAAAATTTTCTCCTTTTTATTGAAAAACACACATCGTGTGTGAATCGCATTGTGTGACCCTACACACCGTGGGCCTCAAGAGTGGAGACAATGAACTCCAGAAAAGAAAAGAAAAGTGGAGACAATGAACTCCAGAAAAGAAAAGAAGGGAAGAGAAAAATTTTAGAAAAAAATAGGTACGCATATCATAGATGACAACAATAAGTGAGCTTACTCGAACATTTCGAGCTTGAGCTCATCAAGTTGGCAAGCTCAAGCTTGGCTCATTTAGAATTGGCACAATTCTCAGCTTCATCCTCAAACTTTGAATCAAAACTCAGTTTGGTCTATCAACTTTCAAATGGGTCAATTATTTAGTCCATCACCTTCAAACAACCGTTTCACTTTCATCCTTAGTCTGAATTGGACATCCACATTGGCATGCCACATTAGCTGTATCATCCACCCTGAAATATCATAGATGAGGTATGCATATTAGTTAATCATACGTACGTATATATCATAGATGAGGTATGCATGCACTACAGGAATCCCCGACGATTTGCGATGGCCAGGGCCGTCGCAAATAATCTAGAAACCGTCGCAAATAAGATATTTGCGATGACATTCCTTATTTGCGACGGCTTTTGACCGTTGCAAATTATGCGTCATAAATAAGCTTATTTGTGACGGCCACCGTCGCGAATAAGCCTACTAGCGACGACCAGCAGTGGCCGTCACAAATTATTGCTAGGGGTCCGGAGGGCCCCACGGGGCAAGTTGCAATGGCCTGGCCGTCGCAAATAAGGTCAGCCGATGGGTCTCATGCGGTCACCAGATGGGCCCACGCGGCCATTTGCGATGGTCAGGCCGTCGCAAATAACAGAGGCTTAATTGCGATGGCCTGGGACCTTATTTGCAACGGTAATGTATAAAAAGTCGTCGCAAATAAGGTTTTTTATTTTTTTTTAAAAAAAAAGAAAATACTACCCGATCCGATGGCCAGAATCACACAATACGCAATATATAACAAAATGTCACATAAACATCATAACAGTCTCAAAACACATCACAACACATCGTTGAAACATGGCATCACCATCAACAAACCAAACAAAGTCTCACTCGCCCGTCTGACCTCCGTAGCCACCTCCATAGCCACCTCCGTAGCCACCTCCAAAGCGACCTCCGAAGTCTAAGTTGTCGTCGCGCCTCATTCCAGGTGGCGGTAGCGACGGCGACGGAGATTGTGCTGCCGTCGCAGATCCCTGCAATTAATAAAACATAGAGTTAGCATATAAATGAATCAACATCTCTCCCTCCCTCTCCCTCTATCTCCATCTAGATCCCCTCTCTTCCTCTCTTCTTTCATTCCTCTCTCTCTATCTCTCTATTGCTATCATTTTCCCTCTATCTTCCTGCCTCTATCTCAATCTACATCTCCCTTTCTCTCTCTCTCTCCCTCTCCTATCTCCAATCACCCTCTCTCCCTCGTCATTCCTCTCCCACTCTATCTAACTATCTCTCACTCTTTCTTCTATCTCTCTTTATTCTATCTCAATCCTTTCTTCTATCTAACTATCTTGTCTCTCTTCTATTTCAATCCTTTTTTCTCTATCTTCCTCCCTCTTCTAACTTCATCTCTCACTCTATCACTCTTTCACTGTCACTCCATTTCCTCGCTTTATTTTGGTTAACTTGAGTTAAGACTAGAATTGTTAAGTTGACATAGAAAATTACCTGACCTGCAGAAGAAGGATCACCTGGAAGGACTGGTGGTAGTGGCGGTAGTTGGATCCCCAGACCTTGCACCCGAGCCATGGCCTGTCATTGCAAACATTAAATGTTACCTATTAGTAAGTCATTTATGCTGAATTAATGAGAACTTTAGTTTTTATTTTGTTACCTCCATTGCTTCCCCCATCAGCGCCAACTCTGTTGCCTGGGTTTGGATCGTGGCCTCCATTGCGATCCTTTGGCGTTCCGCCACCTCCTGTCGCCTGAAGTTCTCTTCTATAGTTCGTCTGAGGGACTACATCTCAATGTCCCTCTGCGAGACGCGACGACCTGCCGTGCCCACCGAAGAAGCCTGTGTGGAGCTGCCTCTCATAGGTCTCCCCGCCCTCAAGTTGACAACTCCATCAAATATGGTGAGCCTATAAAAAAGAGAGTCAGTAATATCAAATTGAAATATCTTGAATACTTTGAATTAAAAATGATAAAATGACTTATAAACTCACCTTCCGTGTGCTTTTCCACCTCCGCTTGCATACGCGGCTTGAAGATCGATTGGTTCACATTCCCAATCGAAATCTTCGTCGTGTATCTTACTAGCCTCCTCCCCGTACTTAGCCTACAAAACAAGGAATCCGTGTAAGTTCAACAATACATATTGTTATATTTAATATGAATGATTTCTAAACTTACCAATCGCTCGGTTGCAGCCTGACTGCACCCCTGAGGTTGAGAGGGGTCCCTATGACCTCTCTTCCAAATCTCAACAGGGGTCGGCGGCACCGTCGTCTCGCACTCCTGTCAATACGTGTTAGTACGAACAATATATTATGAATATATAAACATAAGTTACATACACATACCATGCGTTTAGCTAAACGCAAGTGGTTATCTTGGTCGTGCCTACTCTTCCCCTAGACCCCTCTCCACTCTCGAGCCTTCTCAGACTTAGCTTTAAACTCATCGCTGGCCCAATAGCGACAAAGGGCCCGAAATGCATCGGTTCGACCCTGCAACCAGCTCACGTGGCCCTGCACATAGTTGGAAGTCGTTAAAAATACCATCGAGGAAATTATCAGAAAAAAAAATACTTAGTACACCCCACGTACCTATGTGTACTCCTCCTCCGTCAGGTGCCTCTCGCTCTCTTGCCAAAAGTGTAGCACGTGGTGCTTGTTTGCCTTCAAGTGCTCATTAATAATTTGAACACGAGCATTTGACAAAGCTTGTTGAAGCGCCTCAGCAATGTTGCAGTGACACACTCTCCTTGCATCCTCAACCATGCGAGGGTCGTTCGGGTCCTCTAAAATATACCTTGCTTGTGATAAAGAATATATTGAAGATATGTTCATTAAAAGAGTTTAATAGTTAAAACTTAGAAACTATTTTTAACATACTTACCATAAAATCGGCCCATACGGCCTCCTAAAGGTTGTCGTGCTCCTGGTGATGGACGCGTGCGTAGTCCTCCACGAAAGAGCAGGCACTCCGTCGATGACCCCGGGATAGTGCAAACGCACTATGGACCCGAGGACACCGTTCACCGATCTTTGGTGTCTCTCACCGGTGAAAGACGTGTCGTCCCAAACCTTGCAAGTTATTTATTGATTCATTACTTAAGTAACCAAAAGAAACCTGAATTCAACACTATAATTTTTATTACCTATCTCTGACAGGATGAATCACGATCCGCTGTGAAGGGACCGGTGGAGGACTGACAAAGTGAGTCCTCCTCGTCCTCCGCGTTTGCTGGGGTGCTACGTCAGGTGACCCAGAAGGCTCGTCAACAGCTGAGTCAAAAGGGTCAGTAACAGAAGGCTCGCCAGCCGAGGGCTGGCTCACCGAAGGGTATCCTGGCGCCGTAGCCTCTGAGTCAGCCGGTGAGGACTGCAACATACAAATATGACATAAGTAAGTTTAATGTGAAATTGAATTTAAAGAATTTTCCAAAAACGAGTGAAATTTACATGTGATGAAGCTCTAGAGCTGCTCAGAATGTGCCCCAACAGCTGAGAGCGTCTGCTCCCAGTCGATGAGGCACCAGCAAAAGCATCCTCTGGTCTAGAGGTATAGAACCCCCTCGTTGGCGGCACCTTCTTACCCTTCACTGATGCCATCCTGTTTTAATTAGATAATAATTAAATATGCAAATAAAATATACAAAATTCATGTCACTATTTTCAAGAAAACATGACTTGTAATCACTTTCAAAATTCATCAACATCATTATCATGTGTCCGTGCCCTACTCCTTAAACCAGCCCAACGATCTTCCATCGTGGCCTGTTCTAATTTCCGTTTTTGCATATCATCTGCCTCTACATCTTCAACGTCTTCAACATCTCCAACTAATTGATCGAGTCCTGCACCAAGCTCGACGATAAAAGTGTCTGGCAACTCTTCTTCTTGGTACACTTCTTCAACGTCTTTGCTATCATGGTAACCATCAACTCAAGGAGTATATAACCACTCACAAGGATTCACCTTGTATACCACCCACCAAGCACTGAGCTTCGTGCATGGATAAGGTAGATAATACACTTGTTCCACTTGATGTGCAAGAACAAATGTATCGTAACCTCGTAGTTGGTCCTTATGTTTTACTTCCACGATTCCAAATTGGTTTTCTCGAGTTCCATGAGTGCGATCAAACCAGTCACAGTCAAAGAAGACAACTCGAAGGGTCTTATTTCCGGTAAAAGTAAATTCAAGGATTTTGTTAATGATCCCATAATAATAAGTTAAATTCCCTTAAGTGTCCATTGCTCTCGTCACAACACCAGAATTTGATGTTGCCGCAAGAGGACGAAGAGCTTCAAAATGAGTTCTACGGAATCGAAAGTCATTTATGTCATATCGACCATAGCTTCTAACATTCACCAATCCATAAGATAGCTGCCACAAATCTTCATGGACATTGTTAGTCCGACACTATCATAAATGATCTTTAGTTAATATAATACTTCTTTAATAATAGTAACTTATAATACATAGAAGAAATAGAATATTACATAATCTCGAAACCAGGATAGGAAACTATGCCTCCCATTTATTCTTTTTTTTTTTCGCATCCCTTCTACTTGTTTGGCCGTAGGTTGATGCCTATGTGGCCAACATTGTCTGTGGAACTCGCTAAACATGAAAAACATCTTTTAGAATACGTGTGTAGCAAAATATGTGGATTAGCAAAAATGTAGAACAAACACTTACTCGAAGTATTCCTGCATGCCTTCTATATTTGCGTACATGTAGAGTAAAGCAACAATCCTGTCATGTTCGGATAGCACGTAGGTCGTGTAGCTACCAACGGTGGTGCCTCTCGCTTGAAAAATGGAAAGGTCGCTTAAAGGGGGTGTTTCGTCCACATTGTACCGCATCGCCGAAATATTGACATTGTTTTCTTCCGCAAAAGAAAGACATAGAAAGTATCCTACTTCCTTAAGAGCATATGCTTCAGCGATGCACCCTTCCACCCTTGCCCTATTTCCAACCATTGGTTTCAGATATCGTAGCGCTCTTTCAATGTGATACATCCACCTGTATTGCACAAGACCGCCAACTATAGCTTTGAATGGAAGATGGATAAGCAGATGTTGCATTGGATTGAAGAAACCCGATGGAAAATTTTTTCCATCTTACATAAAAGTATGGGTATCTCCTTCTCTAACTTATTCATCATCCCGATCTTGATTTCTTTAGCACAAAGCTGTCTATAGAAATAGCTGAGCTCAGCTAAAACCTTCCACGCTACATCATCTAGATAGCCTTGAAACATAACAGGTAAGAGTCTTTCTATTATAATGTGATAATCATGACTCTTCAACCCAGTGAGGTTTCTTGTGTTCACATTTGCGGCTCGTTTCAGGCTAGCTGCGTAACCATCTATGAATTTCAAAGTTTTCATCCATTTCATAACTTCTTTCTTTTCTTTCGATCGAAGACAGAAAGAAGCACGTGGCTTCCCACCACTTTCAGAGATTTCAAGAGTTGGACGGTGACAAATGTCTGCCAAATCTAGTCTAGCTTTGTAATTGTCTTTCGTTCTTCCAGGCATATACATGCAAGTGCTTATGATACTTTCGCTCATGTAACGCTCCTGATGCATGACATCAATGTTGTGCATTAGAATCAACGACTTCACATACGGTGGCTCCAAAAGTCCACATATGTGAGTCCAATTGTGTTCCTCTCCATAACCTACAAAATATCCAGGACGACTTTCATCAGGCACCAGTTTGTCCAACATATCAGAAAATTCCGACCCATTGAGATGCTTTGGTGGTCCTTTAGTGACAACAGTGTTCTTTCGAAAGACATGCCTCTGTTGCCTAAATACGTGATTCGAAGGCAGCCTACATCTGTGACAATCGAAGTAAGATATTTTTCCTCCATGAGTTAGTCGAAAGCAATCTGTGTCTGAAGCACATATCGGACACGTCAGACGACCGTGAGTGCTCCATCCGGAAAACATGCCATATGTCGGCAAATCATGGACGAACCACAAATAAGCAGCTCGAAGATTGAATTTCTGCTTCTTGTAATTGTCATACGCTTCAACTCCTGTCCACAAGGCTTTCAATTCTTCGATCAGCAGTTTTAACATCACATTGAGACGTGACCCGGGATGATCAGGTCCAGGTACAATGAGGCTGAGAAACATGAACTCGTTCTTCGTACAAAGAGCAGGTGGCAGGTTGTACGGAATGACAAAGACGGGCCAATAGGAGTATGGTATGTTGTTCGTACTGAACGGTGAGAATCCGTCTGTCGCTAATCCGATGCGAACATTCCTCGCATCACGAGAAAAGTCTGGATCGAAATGGTCTAGCGCCTACCATGCATCACCGTCAGACGGATGCGTCAAGAATTCTTTGTTCTCACGTTTACATTCTTTATGCCATCTCTTGTGTCTTGCAGTTCTTTTTGAAAGAAACAGCCGCTTCAACCGAGGTGTCACAGGCAAGTAACGAAGCTGCTTATGTGCGACATTATCACATTATCACCATTGTCATTAACAACTTCGACTTACCTCGGTTTACCACATTTCAAGCACATCTTCTCATTGGCGTGCTCTTTCCAGAATAGCATGCAGTTGTCTAGGCACACATCGATTTTCTCATACTTCATATTGGGACCATATATCTTGATCTTTGACTGATACATATCTGGTGGCGCTTTGTGAGGTTGTGGAAGGATACCGCAGACCAATTTCATGAGATCATTGTAGAAGTTGATGGAAAAATGTACTTGGACTTAATTGCCATAAATATGGTCAAGAAAGCAAGTACAGTCACAACCGTGTGTTCATGCAATGACTCTTGTGATTTCTTCAGCTCCTAAAATATTTCCTCTGCCTAGTTTGTAGGAGGATCCTCCGCTTCCAGAGCTTCTAGCATCTCATCAATCCTATCGATCTCTGTTATATCATCATCCTCATCCACTTCTGCTATGACTCGAGAATTAGTCTCGCTGTGAAAGGTCCACACTTCATAATGTGGAGTGACACCATTTCGACATAAGTGAAACGAAAGCTCCAATCTTCTCAAAAACTTGGTGTTCTGGCATTTTGTACATGGGCACCGCACCATATCTTCCGTTGACAACGAAAATGCTCGGTCCAAAAATTTATCTAACTTGATGTACCACTCATCCTAGTGACCACCAGTTCTGCTCTTCCAGCCAGTATACATCCAACTGCGGTCTTCACCCATGTTTTGCTCTGCAGTTTAATGTGAAAGAAATTGTTGTTAATGTATACAGGATAGGTCCTAAAATTTCGACATCATGATGAGACACATCAGAGTATTCCTTTAAAGCAGACAAATCATTATTAGTTTCATTGTTATGTTATGTCACGACCCTACAACCTAGGAAGATAGATCCTAAACCCACCCAAGAGTGACCGAGCGGAGCGTGCTCATGACGAGACATGTGATACGGATTCGAACAAAATTTTGGCAGCATAACCCCGCTGTTCTCCACTGCACGCCAAAAAATGGTACAACAGAGAATAACTGGGTTACACCATCAAAATCTTGTCCAAATCCGGACCCGCGTGTCATCACAAGCCACGCCCCCTCGGTCACTCCCAGGCTGTCCAAAAAGGAACAATTCCGAACCTACACGTCTCACATGCCAATGGCATGTGTGACGTGCCGATCCGAGACCGGTAATACATTGCTATAGGTTACGTTGCTCATTTTCATTTTGAAGTCATTCAAGAGAGAGGAAAGAACTAGAGAAAGAGTGAGATGAAAGTTCGTCTTAGATGACAATTCCACATCCATTTTCACTGTCCACGCAATTGCGGGTCATTGACATCCTTACCAACCCATTCGCTTTCGTGTCGACTTGACGCATATGGTACCACTACAATGGTCTACACGGCACGATCACACTTATTACGTGTCGTGCCCTTCCGGGTTGGTCCGAGCCGGCCCAGAACCCCTTTATTTATATATATTATGTAGTCACTCAAAAACATTATATGAATGCACTAAAGTCCAAACATACACTAAATAGAATAGAAATTCAGAATGACAGACCAAGCTATAGACAAAAAACATATAAAGCATATAAAGCATATACAAAATCTAATTATGCATTTACTACAAAATCTGAACAAAAAAACATATTAGCCACGATGGACAAGTGTGAAATCACAAGTGTAATACAAGACAACATATCAAGCATATACAATTATGCAAGACAAAAACATATTAGCCCAAAAGATAGCCTAAAATCCAATTATGTTAAATCTAATACAAGACAACATTATAGCACAAGTGTGAAATTTTGCATACTGCACAATAGAGAATTAGCCACAATGTAAAAAAATTCGAGTAACCTAATACCTCGAAGGGGGCGGGGGCAGGCGCAGCAGGGGGCGGGGCCGGGGCCAGCGATGGCGCGACCGGCGCTGGGGCAGCGGCCCGACGGCGGGCCGGCGGCAGGTGGCGCGGTGGGGCCGCGGTGGTGCGGGGAAAGACGGGAGCGCGATAGGGCCGGGGGAGGCGGGGGCGCGGCGGGCTGGCGGCAGTAGCAGGGGCGGCGGGCCGGAGGTGGACGCGGCGTCGGGGGCGCGGAAGGGCGGCGGTAGGCGCGGCGGTGGCGGGGTATGTGTGGGCGTTGAAGAGAATGAGGCATCGGGCCCCGATGCACTCGATATTAGCACTAATTTGCGATGGCCCTAACTTATGGTCGTCTCGATTAATTTTATTTGCGACGGTACTTTTTCCAGCCATCACAAATAAGGCTTTATTTGTGATGGCTGGATTATTTGTGATGGCCCTAGGGTTGGCTGTCGCAAATAAACCCTTATTTGCGACAGCTGTCGACAAAGTCGTCGCAAATAAGCTTTTATTTGCAACGGCTCGCTTATTTGCGATGGCCAGGGATAGGCCGTCGCAATTTAAGTTATTTTCAATGGCTGGCCGTCGCAAATAAATCTAGCCGTCGCAAATGATCGTGTTTCCTGTAGTAATGTTAGTTTTGTACAACATGACCGAGGGCTTTTCTATGTCTAACATGCATGCACCCCAAACATGATCAACCAATACGTACGCGTTTTTCTTTTTGATGATGGATATTGTAAGAGTTTGAGGCCTTTTCCATACATGCGAAGCCCCAATGATGCATGATCAACGAGCCTACAACTCTAGACAATATCCAACATCAAAAAGAGAAATTACACGTAGTATATAATTCACATCAACATGAAACATACATCATCGAGGTCTCATACTTTGCTAGTTGTCCATGCACTTGGTATACGCCCAAAACATGATCATCGACCCTCAAACAATAATATATAAGAGAAAATTAAGACGTGTATGACACATCTGAGAATAATGCAGTATTTGTCATGATGATCATGTAGGCTTTGTTTGGGTACCTTCAATCCACTTGTATTGGAGTGGATTGAAGTGGAAAATGAACTAATTTTTATCTCAATACTCTCTAATCCACTTAGATTGAAGTGGATCCACTCGTATCCAATTGAGGTTGTATGATGGACGGACATAACTGGGATAACACCAGGATTAATTCCAGGAATCGTATCCTCATCACTTTCATGCTGGTACATGGGCCCAGGTTGTGCACTGGTCACCTTGCATATTCCCTACGTAGCGCGCGGTGTCCGTAACGAGTTCAGGCAAGCGATTTTGACAAGGTGTGAATGATTTGTCCCACCTCAGAAAGTTGAGCTCGTTGCAACGAGAATATAAGGCAATGCGCGCTTGGCCCCGCTCTGTTCGACAACGTGCGGATGCCGTCGAACAGAACGCGGATGAGGCGTGTACGGGGCAGATGTTCTTTATATAAGCCCTGGGCCCTTTCCGTGTCAAATTAAAAAACCACCAGTGAAGCCGATGGGACGCGTCGAGCCGTTGAGATAACCGAGAGGAGGCAAACCGCGGTTTGGAGTAACGCTGACCGTCAATTCAAAAGAACAATTTTTGAAACGTCCGATCATCTCCACTCACGCGCTTAGACGATGACCCTGTATAAAGGCACACCGTCCTCTTCTTCTCCGCCGCACCTCTCGATCGATTTTAGCCTCTAAACTTCTCCTCTTGCTTCTCCACCGCACCACCGTCGACCACCTCTCTCTCTTTAATCGCACCTCTGTCACCGCACAAATGGGTAACCCCACGCCGAGGCGCTCCAGGTCATCGACATCCTCTGAACCTAGTGGAACTCGACGCGACGCACAAACCTCCTCCACCCCAGTCTCCGCCCGCGGCGCCCGCACCTCTTCCGTTCGACTATGATGAGACTTTCCGCCTCATCGAGAAACGCATCAACAAACTCGATGGCAAGCTTAAGGAGGTCACTGTCAAACTGTTCACAGCTGACGTGCAAGAAAAAGAGCTCGACAAAATGGCGCGGTATGTATTTGACAATACATCTCACTCGTGTTGCCGACTGGGACTTGGGATCGTTCCCCACCACACCAGCATGGACTCTGTCGGCTACTACATCTTCGGGTTAGGCTTTGTGGCCGCTTGTCTCGACTGCCTCTACGAGACAATAGGTGAGAAGGATGGGTTGGAGTTTTGCAAGCAACTGTTGAACATCGTCGGCCGGAAGTTCGATCTGGTGTTGGAGGATGCTTCGCCGGTAGTTGTGGTGGAGGCGGAGGTGCCACGGTGGATGCGTGGATGCGGAGGCGGTGGCAGAGGAGGTGGACAAGTCCTCCTCCAAGTAGAGTAGGATTAGTAGTAGTTTTTTCTTTTGTTCTCTATGTGTTTTTTTTGTTTGTAATATATGTGTTGTTTTTATGTTAATGAAAATTGTCTTTTATGTTCACGAACAATGTATCCTACAGTACATGCATTAACGAAAAACTCCTCCTTTTTTCGAAAAACATCGCATATGGAAAATTAACACATTAGTAATATTATATCTAATAAATATTAAACACATTAGGACGTACGTACTAGTATTATATTTCAAAAAATTATGAAAATAAAAACCTAGACCGTGTAACTATACATCGCATCAGGATGATGCAAATACTAATTATTTTTACTTCTTTTCTCTTTACCAGCTCTCATCGTGCCCCCCTGTAACACCCTCATTTCCATGCATCATGCCCTACATACATTCATATACATATTTAACATTAACCCACATAAAGAGGAACGAGTTTAAAATTGATTTGGAACATTTAAAATTGATTTGGAACAAAACCGCAATTAAAATTCTGAAAAGCGCGGACTAGTCCGATTTTGTTAAGGACTAGTCCGATTTCTCTCTGACTAAAAACGGACTTGTCTGTTTTTGCTGCGGACTAGTCCAATTTTGCCTCTGGAAACTTTCAGACTTGTCCGATTTTGTGCGGACTAGTCCGATATTACATGGATCCTTGAAAATTTGCTAAGTCCCTGGACTTTTTCGGGCTAGTCAGGTGTTCTAGCGGACATGTCCATTTCCCTCTCTGACTAAAGTTGGACTTGTCCGATTTTTGGCCAAACTTGTCTGATTTCTCTCTGGACAACTTCGGACTAGTCCGGTCTTTTTCGAACTTGTCCGATATCTCGCGACTCCGAGTTGATCTTTTGTTTGATGACTTGTTTCTTGGGTTTCACGTTAAGTGGGCCTAGGGACGTCGTGCCTAACTCTTTTAGAGCCCATGTGGGACTCTAAACCGGCCTCTACTCATTCCAAACTCGAAATCCATCTAACCCTAGCCTCCACCTCTATATAAACAACCCCACCCCTTGGCTTGACATCTATTTGCCACTTTTCCACCCCACCCAAACACTAGTTCGTGGAGATCCACCACCAAGGAGGGAGGAGGAGATCCCACACAAGAAGAAGAAGAGGAGGAAACCAAAGAGGATCAAGATCTCCATCAAGTTTCGTTCTTCATAACCAATTAATCTCCAAGTTCATCATCAATCCTAGATCGTCAAGATCCAAGTGTTACCTCCAAGATTCTTGATTCATTGGAGTTATAAACACCTGGTATACCTTCTACTCTCTTTTCCTTACGAGAATTCAACCCCTAATCTCCAAATTCACATCGATCTAGAAAACCCTAGTTTGCTAGTTCTGCGAAGTGCGGACTAGTCTGGCCTTCTGCAGACTAGTCCGATTTTGCTGACTAAATTCTGTTGAATTAATTCTAAAAGTAGATCTAATCAAATTAAAACCTGTATCAACTTGTTAAAATCTATTAGAACTAGTTAGTGATCATTAAAAGCAATCTATTAACAAGTTCTACCTTGCATTTGCATCAATCATGCATATCATGTCATATTGAGTAATACTTGTGCACTCTTCGATTGTGTTTCTTGTCTTGTATGTTTATTGTGTGGATTAGATAGATTTGCGCTAGAGAGTGTCGCGGAGGATCTACAACACCAACAGTTTGAAGGCTTTGACACTAATCAACCGCAAGAGCAAGGCAAGTGTCCTTGAAGCATATTGATCCTGTTTTAAAATAAATGTTTTGTTTGCAAAACTGCATGTTGTGTCAATTTGATGGGAAATCCTATGGTAGGAAGTTTACTAGTTTTGTTGACCACCCTTGCCACCTGGAATATATGGTAGAGAATCGGGAAGGGCTTTTTACCTTTTTGCTTCGCTTAATCAACTAGGATGTGAAAACAACTATACCACTCAATTTAATTATGCATGGATGAGATTATAGTGAATATGAACTATTTAATATGATATGGTAATGGGTGATCTAAGCAAGCCTAGTATGTGTATGGGTTGGATGTATGGTGGATTACTTGCTTTAGATCTAAGGACCGGTTCGTGGAGCGACCATCCAGAATTTACAGTGCCACCACAAGGCCAGGTATAGGTGAGGTGTAGCTGATTAATTAGGGCTTTGCCAGTGCTATTTGGACCATTGAGGATGCTCGGGGAAGGGGTAGACGGATTGGGTTTTTTGATGATTGGTGGGACTACCCTGGGATCCGAATGGCTCAAGAGGGGGCCCTTGGTTGAAGATGTGCTCAGTTGGAGACATCGCCACCGGTGAAACCTCAGTGGGGTCTAAATAGGCTAGTAATCCCTTTGTAAAGGATATTTTGTGATCTCTTGGCCACACACCTAAGGAAGTGTGAGACGACATAATTAAGATTCTATAGTCATCGAAAGGTGATGAAATCACAAACACGTGGGTAAAGTGGTAAAACCTCTGCAGAGAGTGTCTAAAACTATCATGATAGCCGTGCTCCCGGTTATGAGCATCCTGGACCATCACATGATTAGAATGAACTTGGTATTGGAATGGTTGTTGAGATGGTTATGGCTCGTTATGGATTAATTTCTGGTATTGAATATGGTTATCGGCAATGGTGAAATCTGGTATATGGATGATGGATATGGAATATGGACTGGTATTATGATAACTATATGGCTTATGATGGGTTAACTTCACATATATGTAATATATTGCTTTTCAAATGTTTTAATGTACTTTTCAGCACTCAACCATTATTGTATTCGTCATTTGAATCAGCCACATGTCATACTTTCCACACTTGCTGAGTACGACATGTACTCACTCTTGCAACCCCCCCCCCCCCCCCAACAGTTGCAGGTCAGAATTGGGTGTTTAATGATGATAATGCGGACTTCTAGGCCGTGTCTACCGTCAGCTTTGCCTGTGGTGTTGATTGGAGCTGCACTATACCCTATCCCTTATGCTGCCTAGCTATTTAGTTTGCTTAATTAGTTTATTTCCGCTGCATTAGTGAACTTGTCATCAATATTCATTAGAACTTGTATTCAAGGATATTATGAATTGTGTAATACAATTTGTTTAATTAATCTTGTTTTGTGGTAATTTTCTTTATACTCTTTTGTGAATGCACTCGTGTATGTGTGTTGAACATCCTGTGCACACATATGCATTCACTTGGTTCGTTTTCGAAACCAGGTGTCACAGATTGGTATCGGAGCCATAGGTTGACCGTAGGATGCAGCCTAGATAGAATGGACACTTTAGATCACATAGGAACACTTAGGAACCGATGTGTTTAGATTGGTGTGTTGTTGCTATATATTGTTTGCTTGTGTGCTTAATAGAAGGGTTTTGGGATGCTTTAGCATTGCCATGTCCACATAGGCTAGTTAGTTGTTTAGTTTCATATCCCTTGATGCATATAGTTAGGTACGTTTTCTAATTCTTACCTACTGCTTTTCATCAGACGGTGAGGACTCGCAACCAGAGGGATGCTAATGATGAGGAGGAGAACCATGGAGTACCTCAGAACAACAATGGACAAGGACATGCTCAGGGAGATATCAATATTGAGCAGCTATTGGCTATGCAGAACCAGCTCATGCAGACCATGATACAAACAATGGGACAGCTGCAGGCTGGTAACATCAATAATCAGCCCCACATGCCTCCACCGCCACCCCCGACTCCTCATGACCGATTGAGAAAATTTATGAGGACTAGGCCACCAACCTTTGCTCAAACTGCCGACCCTATGGATGCTGATGATTGGCTCAAGTGTGTGGAGAAGAAACTTGCTATTGTCCAATGCAGTGATCGGGAGAAGGTCTTATTTGCTTCTCATCAACTAGTTGGAGCAGCTGCTGATTGGTGGATTCAAATTGCAATGCTCATGAGAATCAGGAGAGGATCACTTGGGCCGAATTTAAAGAGAGCTTTCGTTCTCATTATGTGCCGGAGGGAGTCATGATTTTGAAGAGGCAATAATTTGAGAACTTAAGGCAAGGAAGATCAAGCGTGAGTGAATATCTCAATAAGTTCACTCAACTCTCAAGATATGCGCCCGAGGATGTGAGCCACCACAGCCGGAAGCAATACTTATTCATGAGGGGCTTGAACAATGAAATCCAAGTGCAATTGCTCAACTATGATTGTGCCAATTTTCAGAAGCTTGTGGACAAAGCAATTGTGGTTGAGAACAACATCCGTGAGATGGAGCAAGACAACAAGAGGAAGGCGCCATATCAAGCACAGCAACAAGGAAGTAATGTGCGCCCTCGCCTTGCACCTCCTAATGCGCCATATTACAGCTCCTCTACTCCTATATAGCGCCCTGGTTATGCACCGCGCCCAACTCAGTTTGTGCAGCAGCACCCTGTCATGCAAACACCTAGGCCTCCAATGTCTTATGCACCTCGTGCCAACTATTCTGGTGCCAATGCTCAAAACCAAGCTCGTCCCAATAATTCTGGTGGATTTAAGAAGTTCCATACTTGTGGAGAACATGGACACATTGCGCATCAATGTCCTAAGTCAGGCATTGGTCAAGGAAGCAATGCACCGAGGCAAAACCCAAGACCCAATGGAGGACAGCCACAAGGGAACCGTGGATAGCAGAATTTTGCTTGTGGCAATGTGAACCATGTCTCTACGGAGGATGCTCAACAAGCGGATGACGTGGTCATTGTTATGTTTCTCGCGAACTCCAACCCCGCGACTATGTTATTTGATTCTAGAGCATCGCATTCATTCATTGATTCGAAGTATGTTGCCAAGTATAGTTTTCCTATCTCTCATATGAAGTTTAATCTATTGATTAAGTCTCCTGGAGGAGAGATGAGGACAAATATAGTATGTCCAAAAGTAAGCCTTAGAATAAGTGGGGTAGACTTCTCCGCCAACCTCATTGTTTTGGACTCTCAAGGATTGGACATTATACTTGGTATGGACTGGTTGAGGAAGCACAATGGAGTTATTGAGTGTGCCACGAAGACGGTGAAGTTGACTAAAAGGGATCACCGTAGAATTTGAAGCATCTCAAACCGCACCAAAGCACTTGGAGCTGAGTCATATGGATGGTGCAGCAATTGAGGAGATTCCGGTGGTGTGTGAATTTTTGGATGTTTTTCCGAATGAGTTGCCAGGTATGCCACCTGATCGAGACATTGAGTTTGTTATTGATTTAATACATAGAACTGCACCTATAGCTAAAAGGCCGTATAGGATGCCTCATATGGAATTAGTGGAGCTCAAGAAACAAATTCAAGAGCAACTAGAGAAAGGTTTTATTCGCCCAAGCTCTTCACCTTGGGGAGCACCCGTTCTATCTGTGGACAAAAAGGATGGAATGCAAAGGATGTGCGTAGATTACCGAGCTCTCAACGAGGTAACAATCAAGAACAAGTACACCTTGCCACACATAGAAGACTTATTTCATCAGATGAAGGGTGCTTGTGTCTTCTCTAAGATTGATTTGAGGTCCGGATTCTTTCAAATGAAGATTAGACCATCGTACATACCCAAGACATCTTTTAGGATGCGGTATGGATCTTATGAATACACCGTGATATCTTTTGGTTTGACAAATGCGCCTGCCTACTTTATGTACCTCATGAATAAGGTTCGTTGTGGTGTTTATTGATTACATTATGATTTACTCGAAGGATGAGAAGGAACATGAGGAACACTTGATGCTTACGTTGCAAAAATCGAGGGAACATCAATTGTATGCCAAGTTCAACAAGTATTAGTTTTTGTTGAAAGAGGTGTCATTTTTGGGTGATATCATCTTAGGAGGAGGAGTATCGGTTGACCCCGGAAAAGTGAGAGACGTGTTGAAATGGGAACCCCTGCAAAACGTAAAGGAAATAAGGAGTTTTCTTGGGATGGCTGGATATTACCGTAGATTCATCAAGGACTTTTACATGATAGCCAAGCATATGACGGAATTGCTAATGAAGGGAAATGCATTCCAATAGACTCAAGCTTGTCAAAACAGTTTTGAGGAGTTGAAGAAGGGGTTAACAACAGCCCCAGTTTTGGTACTGCCGGATGTAAGCAAGAGTTTTGACATATATTGCGACGCATCGAGACAAGAATTGGATGTGTGCTCATGCAAGAAGGTCAAGTGGTCGCCTATGCATCAAGACAATTGAAGAAACATGAGCAGAATTATCCTACACATGATCTTGAACTAGCAGCCGTGGTACATGCATTGAAGATTTTGAGACGCTATATTCTTGGACATCGGTGTGAAATTTATACGGATCATAAGAGTTTGAAATATATTTTCACACAAACGGATCTGAACATGAGGCAACAAAGATTGTCGGAACTCATCATAGATTATGATTTGGGGATCAACTATCATCCGGGAAAAGCCAATGTAGCGGCCGACGCTTTGAGTAGAAAAGGAGTAAGTCATCAGCTCACAGTTCGAGAGTTGCCATCAGAGTTATGTAAGGAGTTAGAACGGTTATACCTCGGATTTGTGAATGAGATGGGAATAATGGAGTTAAATCCAACCTTAGAGCAAGAAATTCGGGAAGGACAAACTAAGGATGAGGAAATTTAGGAAATCAAGGAACGGACCCAGGAGGGGAGAGAATTAAGATTCGATAAGGACGAATATGGTACCTTATGGCTTGGAAAAAAGGATTGTCGTGCCCAATGTAAAGCATATTCGGGAGACAATGCTAAAGGAGGCACATGACTCGCCATACTCGATTCACCCCGGTCATACGAAGATTTACAACGACTTGAAGACTTGCTATTGGTGGCATAACATGAAGAAGGACAAAGCTGAATATGTAGCATTGTGTGATGTGTGCCAACGAGTCAAGGTGGAACATCAAAGGCCATATGGACTATTACAACCATTAAATATTCCAGGATGGAAGTGGGAAGAAATCGGTATGGACTTCATGGTTGGTTTACGACGTACTTAGTCCGGTTACGACTCAATTTGGGTAATTGTAGATCGGTTAACTAAGTCAACCCACTTTATTCCCGTCAAGATCACCATTAATTGGAGAGAAATTTGCGGAACTGTACATGAAAAGAATAGTATGTCTGCATGGAGTTCCAAAGAAGATAGTCTCAGATAGAGGTTCACAATTCACTTCCAGGTTTTGGCAAAAGTTGCATGAACCTTTGAGAACAAAGTTGAATTTTAGTTCAGCGTATCAACCTCAAACGGATGGACAAACCGAGAGGACCAATCAGATTTTAGAGGACATGCTAAGAGCTTGTGCTTTAAAGCATTGGAAAAGTTGGGACAAAAGCTTGCCATATGCAGAATTTTCATACAACAATAGTTACCAAGAAAGCTAGAAAATGTCACCATATGAAGCGCTTTATGGAAGGAAGTGTAGGACACCTTTATTCCGGAATGAGGTAGAAGAAACTCAAGTATTTTGTCCGGATGTGTTGCAAGAAGCCTAAAAGCAAGTCCAAATAATTCGTGAAAACTTGAGGGCTGCCCAATCAAGACAAAAAGGCTATGCAGACAATAGGAGAAGGAAATTAACCTTTGAAGTGGGAGATTTTGTTTACCTCAAGGTGTCACCAATGAGTGGTCATAAGAGGTTTAACATAAGAGGCAAGCTAGCACCTCTCTACATTGGACCATTCAAGATTTTGGACAAAAGAGGAGAAGTAGCGTATAAGTTTGAGATGCCAACTCATCTTTCAGACGTACATGATGTCTTTCATGTTTCCCAGCTCAAGAAATGCTTGAGAGTACCGGAAGAACAAGTGACCATGGAAGGATTGGAACTAGAGGAAGATTTGACTTATGCCGAGCAACCGGCCAAAATTTTGGAAGCCAGGGAGAGAGTCACAAGGAACAAGGTTATTAGATGGTGTAAAGTTCAATGGAAGCGCCACACAGAAAAAGAAGCGACGTGGGAATTGGAGGATGATATCAAGAAGGAATTTCCCTATCTCTTCTCTTCCGCGTCGAATCTCGAGGGCGAGATTCAATTTAAGGGGGGTACATTTGTAACACCCCCATTTCCATGCATCATACCCTACTGTAGGATCAAAGAGCACGTGAAAAGATACCAGAGGGGGGTGAATGGTAGATTTAAAAATCTTACGCAGCGGAAACAATTAAACCCCAACCCCTTCGGTAGAAAAATGATATGTTAAAGAAATTGTGTGTGTGAGACTAATCTAAACGTGTTTCTCCATGACAAAAGTGATAGATATCAGAGAGAATCAAGTTACAAACACAACACAACAAGAATCACTCAAATTCGTCGAGAAAAACTCAAGTTATGATAGAAAGATCAAACAAAGGTCAATCTGCCCTACCCGAGAAAAAAACAGTTCTGAAACGCTGCAAAGAAACTCATGTAGATCATAGACCACAAATCCAATGTCCGTGAAATTTCGACAGATGATATATAATCAAGTTGTGAAGACAAACCAAAAAGAATCATGTCAATTGGATCTGTAAAACTCGAGTTATGATAAAACCACCGACGAAAGGTAGTGCTGTCTAGAAACTCGACGAGTAAAACTTGTCTGGAACAAGTCGGACGAACAAGGCACAAAAGTTCCTTCAAACTACGAATTTTATTCAATGGAACACAAGAGGAACAGCCCCAAAGTCGTACACCACGAGCACTGGGCTCCCTTGCTTATATAACCAGCTTGAAAGCCAACTCAACTCAAATCAGGAACCTAATCCTACTCTGTTCACGAATCGTAACTTTCCATAACTGCTTAGGATTCTTCTATATGCAGATAGAAGCAATCTTAAGACTTACAAACACCTTAGGAATGTATACCACATTCCTAAACAACTCAAATTCGTGACCCACACGAAATCTTATCATAACCAACTCAAATCTTTCCATATTTGAGTCAAACCCAACTTAGCCGCAGCCTAAGTCCATAACCTAGTCAGTTGGACCTTTCCGACCAATTCTTTACGTCCACATCTCTTCATCACATCTCAGAACCATGTAGCCACGTCCATGCACTTCTTGCACACATGCAAACATCTTCCAATGACGTCCACGATACCTTCACATGCATTGTTCTTGATTCAATCATGCTGCGCAACCTCCTGATCAGCTCAACCACAATTCCTCATGAATTTGGTTGTTGAAACCTCATCTCCTCCCTGAGAATAGTCCAATGGATCCCATCACCAGCCATGTCTTGAACTCAAGCAACACTTGCACATGAATAAACAACCAATCCATACGAGCCAAAGTCCTCGACTTGACTCAAGTTAGTTCCGAACACAACACCTTACGTGAGAACATCACATAAGCATATTGCAAAGCATAGCAAAACGATATCAGCCATATCATCCAAAACGCACCAAAGACTTAACAAATGAATTAATAGGAAAAAGGTGAGTCCCGATCTTCCGATAGGGAATGGATAGGTCGATTGATGTGGAGATCTCGACGTTGATGATCCGAGGCTCTCAAGTAGAACACGAAAAACCCCTACAATCACTACACCACCACTCCGTTGGATATCAACCGTGTTGCACACGATTGACCTCGCCAAGAAGGCTAATCCCTGCAAGTGCAACCGAGAACACAAGCAAGAACGTAGAAGAAGCAATCTGAAATTGCTGAATTGGGGTTTCACAAACCGATAAATGGCGATATTATTGATCTAAGCAAAACCCAATTGTCTATGGCGGCTACCATGGAGTATATATAGGTGGGAGGACGTCCAAGGCAGTGTTAGGGTCGTGACCTAACCCTAAGACACGAAAATAATGGACTTAGACTTGATACAAGGCCCAATGGCCCAATACGGTGGCGCAGCACCCTGACAGATTCTGTATTTGATTTTGTCTCAACGATTCCCGTCGTCTCCAATGGAATTTTGACATGGTACCATCTCCATTGGAAAGGTTATACTCTCCCCTTTCCGTGCATATGTAGAACTTCCAAAATGGAGTTCGTAAGCGTCCTGGGCGTCCGTTTTAGTGCGTACTGCTCCTGGACTCCGAGTTGGATACGATTTGGTGTTTGGTTCGGTTTCCATCTTCCTTGAACGAATTCTCTGGTCTTACACGTCCCTAATACTCCCTCCAAGTACTCCTTGAACCTCTCCATGGATCCTAATCACAAATAAATCATTAAGTAGCAATCTATGCTCAAAAACATATAAGGAAATATATAAGAATGAGTTCACCTCTGAGATTAATTGTTGTGTATGAAATCTATTGATTGCATCTTGTATGTTCAATGGAGTGTTGTTTGTATCCATAGAAGTGATGTCCTCATCATCCTCCCCTTCTTGAATTGGAGTCGTCCTCGACTCAAGTTCATCTCCTCTCATGTGTTGGTCCAAATGTGCAACGCCATCAAATCTTCTTGTATGCATGAATGGAGGGGGCCAAGGTGGTGGACGGCATAGTGCTCCATCTTGATCTTGTCCATCGAATAAGAGTTCACATTCACTTGAGCCAGGATCCCATACAAATAAACATTGTGTCATGTTTGTAGGTGCAATAATAATATGCATGATCTCATCATTCTCCCCTTCTTTATGACAAGCCGTCCTCGACTTGCTCTTATGTCGAGGAAAATGATTGCTTTGGGGGTAGAATGAACATTGTACATATTGCACAACCGCAATGAACAATGCTTCTTTTCTATTTGTTGTCCTTACTGCAATAAAAAAATGCTAGAAAAACTTGACAATACATTATTAGTGTTAGTGCATCCATTCATTTCACCATGTTGTTGCAGCACAAAAGGAGCTTGCACATTTGAACATATGTAAACTTTATGCACCATAAATTCACCACTATCTTCATAGTTGCCTATAGCATGAAAAATATTTCTACTTAATAAAGGCAATTCAGATTGTGAAAATATTCATCTCTCTACAATATCTAGATCACAAAGAGTGTCAAATTCAATATAACCCAAAGTATTTAGAGAAGACAAAAATTTGAGCTCATCATTTTCAGCAGTAGCGGTGATCAAATTATGAATTTCAGCACAAGTAGGTGAATCCAAAACACAATCACCTTTTATATTAACTTGTTCTTGCATAGGTATAATAGAGTTATCAACACACAACTCTTTTGTAGCGCAACAATCAGCAGGAAAATCAACATGTGACAATGGTGTATAAATAAACGATTCTAATAGTTGCTCCTCGAAAATAGCATGATTGGTGGGAAAATTCAAAACATCCAAAAACTTCTCACCTTTTGTATTTGTAGAATGTTTTGCCTTACCATTTTCAGCAGTGATTTCGAGTGCATTATGAGTTGATCCATCTAAAATTTCACAAGTGTTGTCAAAAGCCTCATTCTCTTTTGCATCATCTATATTATTTTCTATATTGTCCTGCAAAATGTTAGACACAAAAGGAGGTACAACAAGAAATTTCTCCTCAAATTGCTGAATTTCTTCATTGCACATAGATACATTAGAAAAAGTTTCTCGCATAAGAATTTTCATTTCTTTCCATGTTCGAGGTTTTTCTAATTCATTTAAATTGTTCCACCAAGTTAATGCACAATCTACTAATGCACTTGCAACATTTCTAATCTTTCTCCTCTCACACATATGACATTGTCCAAAAATTTAATCCACCTCTATTTCCCAAGTAATATATTCATCATAACCAAAACAATCATAAGAAGGAAGAGATGGGCGAATGTAATTACTTCTTGTGGAAGGTGTTGTAAAGGTGGTGTGAATGTCATGTGAATCCTTGGTTGATGTTTGATTTTTACTGAGCAACTCCATCGTCGTCTTCATCATGTCCATCATCTCAGCATATAATGCATGATTCTTGCTTTTACCTGACATTTTTAGTAGCAAACAAAGACAACACAAAAAAAATGTTATCCCTATCAACTACAAAGGATAATGGCAAAGTGGAAGTGGAATCACACACTCTCAAGCGTCTTACCACGCTCTTACAAGTGTTCTTACCGACACTGCAGGTGGCAAACGGTGGACGGTATAAAGAAACCAATGAAGTGTGGTATGATTACAAAGGTGTATCGATTCTGCTCAAGAGTAAGGTGTAGATTGAATGGCACTTTCTATATAGCAAGGATTAGCAACAATGAAGTCAGATAGTAAAGTTGAATAAGTGTCCAAAGTATTTGTCAAAGTTGCTGGCCTAAATGTGTTCCTAGTAGTTCAAGCTAGCAAGACATGAGACAAAACTAGATGACACAAAGAATGCAAGCGCTTCTGTTTTTTTTGTTGTTTTTTTCCTCTTTTTTTGTGCGGCTTTTGTTTCTTATTTTGCACTTGCGTTTTTCTTTTTTCTTTCTTTTTTTTTCAGAATGTGCTGCAAGGGAAGAACACAATGAAAATCAATCCAAGATATCTCGTGTGTCTGTCGCAGATTTTCTGCTCAATCTTCTAAAGACAAATAGGCACACGTATAGGCTCTAAATTGGAAAACTTAGAACAGAAAGATTAGATATATCTCTCCTCTTTAATTTCAATATATGGAAGACCTATTTTGGAAAAGAACAATAGGAGATATTGCCCCCGAAATACAGACTGTTCAGAATTTTTGGGTAATAACAGATTCGGATCCAATGCAATTTAGACATCGATAACTATATTTTCTGGGCAAATGATGAATATGAAAGTTATAGAGCACTTCTGGGGCTTTCCAGAAAGTACAAGAACACCAAAATCCGAGTTCGTATGTGCGTGATATGATGAAAATACCAAACTGGACAGAGGTGAATCTAATATGGACGTGATGACGTGATTCAAAAGGATGAATCACACAATGCAAAACTCAAACTAAGACCAAAAACACTTTCTAAACCAGCAATATGACTCAACCACGGACACAAGCTCAACAAAACCAAACTGAATAACAAAGTTGCAAAGGTTCAATGTGGTTTGGACAAAGTAATGAACAGATCTACTAAACTGCAAGTTTTTTTGTGGCTTTTTTTTGTGGAATCTAGGTATGAAAAACAAAACTAATGTAATGGATAGATGTATTACCTAACGGGCAACCTGGAAATCTGATACCAATTGATAGGAAAAAGGTGAGTCCCGATCTTCCGATAGGTAATGGATAGGTCGATTGATGTGGAGATCTCGACGTTGATGATCCGAGGCTCTCATGTAGAACACAAAAAACCCCTGCAATCACTACACCACCGCTCCGTTGGTTATCAACCGTGTTGCACACGATTGACCTCTCCAAGAAGGCTAATCCCTGCAAGTGCAACCGAGAACACAAGCAAGAACGTAGAAGAAGCAATCTGAAATTGCTGAATTAGGGTTTCACAAACCGATAAACGGCGATATTATTTATCTAAGCAAAACCCAATTGTCTATGGCAGCTACCATGGAGTATATATAGGTGGGAGGACGTCCAAGGGGGTGTTAGGGTCGTGATCTAACCCTAAGACACGAAAATAATGGACTTAGACTTGATATAAGGCCCAATGACCCAATACGGTGGCGCAGCACCCTGACAGATTCTGTACTTGATTTTGTTTCGACGATTCCCGTCGACTACAAAAGGATTTTGACATGGGACCGGCCCCATTGGAAAGGTTATCCTCTCCCCTTTTCGTGCATATGTAGAACGTCCAAAACAGAGTTCGTATGCATCCTGGGCATCCGTTTTAGTGCGTACTGCTCCTGGACTCCGAGTTGGATACGATTTGGAGTTTGGTTCGGTTTCCATCTTCTTTGAACGAATTCTCTAGTCTTCCACGTCCCTAATACTCCCTCCAAGTACTCCTTGAACCTCTCCATGGATCCTAATCACAAATAAATCATTAAGTAGCAATCTATGCTCAAAAACATATAAGGAAATATATAAGAATGAGTTCACCTCTGAAATTAATTGTTGTGTATGAAATCTATTGATTGCATCTTGTATGTTCAATGGAGTGTTGTTTGTATCCATAGAAGTGATTTCCTCATCATGAATACTAAGCAATCTTTCCAGAGATGTAAAGCAAGTACGAAACATTGCCAAGGAAAAACAGAAGCATTGCGGTCAAGTTCCAGACCTTGCCAGAGCAACCCGGACCTTGAGCTGAAGCTAACAAAAGCTATTAGAACCTAGCACCGGGGCTAACCAGAACTAGTCGGAACTAGTAAACCCAAAAACCGGAGCTAGAAAAATCAACTCGGAGCTTAGCAAAAACATGCCGGAGCTAAAGACAAAACTCACCGGAGCTAACCAAAACTAGTCGGATCTTAATAAAAAGGTGTCTTGATGATATTCAAAACTTTTATCGTCAAAGCAAGTGTATTCACTACAAGCCAATGTATTCAGCACACATAGGTCTTACAATCTCCCCCTTGATGAATGCATTGGCAACACCATTAAAAATCCGAACATTGGCTTATTCACATAAAAGTTTTGAAGGCCAATTCCCCCCCCCCTCGTAAATCAAAAGTAAAATGAGAAGAAAATCCAAAAATTATCCCATATTATCACTATCTCTCCCTTTACTATTATCTCTCCCTCTTTATTATCTCTCCTTATGCACATATTCTCTTTCTCTTCATGCTTATCTCTCCCCCTTTGACAATGTATTCAGCAAGTCATGAGCATATAAACAAATTATCTCTCCAACTTTAGTTGTTATGAGCATATTATAACATATACATATAAACAAAGCTCATCCAAGTCATACTATCAGGTACCTTATATTATCACATCAATGAAATACATAAAGTAGTGTAAGCCATGCTAGAGATCAAGTGTAATTTTAATTTTAGCAGGTCATGATCTCACAAACTTAACTATTTTAAAACCTGAAAGCATGACACTTGTTGCTGCATTTTATTATTTTTCAAAGCACATATTTAGATCATATGATATTTGCAAGAGATTATACGTGCATCTGCCTTATTCTAACCAACCAAGCCAAGCCTATGTCATTTGACAATCAGAAGCTTAAGGACATGATTTTAGTCATACACAACTTCTTCCAAGTTCATATCTAAGTGCAATGATAAGCCATCTCAAAAGAAGAAGTGTGATGCATGCATATTCTCCTGATATTTTCTCAATTTATATTTGTTTATAAGAACTCAACATGTGAGTTGATTACTTGATCAATTCTTAATGATTAAAATCACTTGTGAACATGTAACAAGTTCAAAACAGCAAGAAGGTTCGACCATGACCAGTTTTAGTGTAAGTAATTATTCCAATTACTAGACATGGCAAAAACTACAAAATGTATAACACGAGTAATGTAGTAAGAACTTTGAGCATGCAAAAGGAATCACAAAGTCATATATGTATGAAATACTATGCTCATATTATTTTAATTGCAGATTCACACATAGACTTCCCAAGTTTCAAAACTCCCCCTCAATTTAAGTCATGAGGATGCATAAGCCCTATTTCACTACGATTGTAACAAAAACGAGTAAAATCCAAAGGTTTTGTAAAAATGTCAGCCAATTGTTGTTTGGTATCTACAAGGTGGAGCACAATGTTTCCTTTTTCAACATTATCTCGGAGAAAGTGATACCTAATGTCAATGTGCTTAGTTCTAGAATGTTGCACGGGGTTTTTAGCAATGCAAATGGCACTAGTGTTATCACAAAACAATGGAACACTATCTAGATCAACCCCATAGTCCTTAACTGTTTGAACAATCCAAAGAATTTGTGAGCAAGTACTAGCAGCAGCTACATATTCAGATTCAGCTGTGGATTGTGCAACTGAATTTTGTTTTCTAGAGGACCAAGCAACAAGAGAATTACCAAGAAAATGACAACCACCGGAAGTACTTTTCCTATCAATCCTACAACCCCCAAAATCAGAATCCGAAAAAGCTTCCAAAGTAACGGTTGAGGAAGAAGGAAGAAAAATGCCAAATTCTTGAGTTCCATGTAAAAACCTTAGAATCCTTTTGATGGCTTGACGATGTGAAGCACGTGTGGAGGCTTGAAACCATGCACAAAGACATACACTGAATTGTATGTCCGGTCTTGATGCCGTGAGGTACAAAAGTGATCTGATCATGCTTCTATATTCTTTTTGATCCACGGGTTCACCATCTTCATCAAGTTCAAGTGTTGTTGCTGTTCCCATTGGTGTCCGAAGAGGCTTGCTTTTGTCCATGTTGAAGCGCCTTAATTAGGAGGTCTTTTGTATACTTCGTCTGATGCACAAAGGTACCCTCTTTTGTTTGCTTGATTTGCAGCCCCAAAAAGTGAGTTCATCCATCATACTCATTTCAAATTCGGAACTCATCATTGCTGAAAACTTGGACACAAGATCATGAGAAGCACAACCAAAGATAATATCATCCACATACACTTGAACGAATAATGAGTCATTGCCATGCTTAAGCACAAAAAGAGTTTTATCAACCTTGCCCATGGTAAACCCTTTTTCGAGTAAGAATGTTTTTAACCTATCATACCATGCTCTAGGGGCTTGTTTGAGACCGTACAAGGCTTTGGACAGTTTGTAAACATGATTAGGAAAATCTGAATTTTCAAAACCCGGTGGTTGCTTGACATAAACCTCCTCATCTATGTAGCCATTTAGAAAAGCACTTTTAACATCCATTTGATATAGCTTGAAACCTTTAGATGCAGCAAAATCTAACAAAATTCTTACGGCTTCTAATCTAGCAACAGGAGCAAAAGTTTCAGCAAAATCTAGACCTTCAACTTGAGTGAAACCTTGAGCAACAAACCTAGCCTTATTCCTAACCACAACCCCATCCTCACTTTGTTTATTTTTAAACACCCATTTAGTTCCAATTAAAGTGTGACCTTGAGGAGGAGGTACAAGTTTACAAACATTATTTCTTTCAAGATTTTCTAACTCTTCTTGCATGGCAATAATCCAAGATTCATTAGTGAGTTCGTGCGATATATCTTTGGGTTCAAAAGAAGCAACAAAAGCAGAATGAGCATAAGCGTTTGGATCGCAAAACCTGGACTGTGTGACTCGTTCGTACAAGCTTCCAATCATCTGTTGTGGGGGATGATCTTTGTAAAACCGTAGGGGAACAGATATCTCACAAGCTTCTTCTTCTTTATGTTCATCACAAATCGATGAGCTTGTGACTTGAGGATGATTTGAATCAGCATTGATGGTTGTCGGTGCTGGTTGAGAATTAACATCCGGAGCTGAACCAAAGTCTTTAGCTGCTGAATTTTCGGGCAACAGCTCCAATTCTTCCTCATCTTCAACAAAAATGCTCCCCCCTACGGATATGGATCTGGACCTACAATGTTGGAACTAGTACCTGGGCTAGATTCATCAAAAGACACTTCACAAGTCTCCACAATTTTGTTAGTTTCAAGTAAAAACACACGGTAGCCTCTAGTATGAGATGGATAACCAAGAAACATGACATCAATGGATCTAAGTTCAAATTTATCAAGATTACCATGTTTCTTAACAAAGCATTCACAATCAAAGACCCGAAAGTGTGTAACACTAGGCCTATGTCCAAACCGGAGCTCATATGTTGTTTTACCTAGCTTAGCATGCAAGAAAACACGATTTGAGACATAACAAGCGGTTGCTAATGCATTATCTCAAAATTTCCTAGGTGTTTGATATTCATCAAGCATAGTCCTAGCCATCTCAAATATGGTTCTGTTCTTTCTTTCTACAACACCATTTTGTTGAGGTACATATGGTGAAGAAAATTGATGATCTATTCTATTTTCATCACAAAAGTGATCAAAAGATTGATTTTTAAATTTAGTTCCATTATCACTTCTAATTGCTTTTAAAGATCCTGGGTAATAAATTGATATTTTAAGAAATAAAGTTCTAAAGTGACTAAAAACTTCATTCTTAGACGCGATAAAGTAAACCCGAGAGTATCTAGAATAAACATCAGCAATCACAAGAACATACCATTTACCTCCAAAGGATTGAACACGTGAAGGTCTTATGGTGTTAAGGTGCAAAAGTTGACATGGTTCAGTTGTCATGATCATTGTGAGAGGAGTATGTGAACCTGCAACCATCTTAGCATGTCTACAAGAGGAGCACACAATTTCTTTGTCCCCTTTAAGCTTAGGCAGCCCACGTATGCGATCGAGAGCACTAACACGCGTTAGGTGATCAAAGCCTACGTGACCAAGTCTACGATGCCAAAAATATAGGTCCTTTGAATCATTAGCAACTAGACACCTATGCTTAGAGGAAGACATATCAAAATCAGCTTTAAAAACTCTTCCAAACAGAGACATATTAAAAATAAGCTCACTAATTGAACTCACAACTTTGCAGCAGTTTTTATTGAAAATAATTTCCAGATTTTCATCTAGCAATTGTGAAACAGAAAGCAAGTTGTATTTCAAATTTTTGACAAGTGCCACATCCTTCAAAGTGTAGTGATCATTTACTCTAACCGAACCCTTAGCAATTATAGGAGTTGAAGAATTATCGGCAAAAGTAACATTCTCCACACATGACACAAAAGAGAGGGAGGAGAACCAATCTTTGTTACCGGTCATGTGGTGTGAGCAACCTGAATCCACAATCCATATGTTCTCCTTCCTCAAACATGTAACCTACATAGAAGCACAATACGTCGATGACTCAATACTGGGGTTTGTCAAAAGGCATTTAGGAATCCAGTACTGAGTCACGTGACGTGTAGCAGGAAAAACACGCGGAAGCTAAGACGAAACAGCAGGTTTATGAGTCAAAGTTTGAGATTTTTTATTCTTAACTACTGACCTATAAGGTGTTACTTGTGTAGCACAAAAATCAGTAGCTCCGGAGGCAAAAACAGAAGGTTCGGAGGTAAAGTTTGAATGTTTTTGACTCAAAACAGCAGGGTGTACATTCGGTTCAATATGTGCAGCAAATTTTGCATGAAAGTTATGAGATCTAGCAACCATTCTTTCCCTTTTCTGTTGTTTAGCTATTCTATAACAAAAATCTATGACATGACCATCTCTACCATAGTAGGTACAATGAAATTTAACTTTGTGTTCATGTCTAGATGAGCAAACAACATTTTTATTTGAAACCGAATGAGACAATACTCTTGCAGATTTGAAAACCACTTCTTTTTGTATAGGAACTGTTTGAATCAAACCACTTCCTAATGACTTTACACTTTTAGGTGGATGTGCCTTAGCATGAGCATGAGAATCAAAACCTAAACCAGTTTTATCATTGCAAGACCTGGATGAATTCAGCAGCAAGTTTAGGTTCTTATTCCAATTACAAAACCGATCAAATGTCTTATGCATGTTATCAAGTTTATTGGACGGATCAAGGCAATTTTCACATGAAGTTTTTCCTTTTAATTTGCAATTGGAACAATATTTAACTTCATGACAACGTAAAGCATTGTTCAATATAGAGATTTCATTCATAGCATCTTGCAGTTTCTTATCAAGATCATCACAACTAGAACAATGCAAATCAATTGTAGAACAAGAAGTATCTTTTAAGTTTCCAATGTTAAGTACAGCAAGCTTTTTGTTCTTTTCAATTTCAAGTTCAAGTTTATCAAGTGTGGAGGTATGTGCACTTCTTAGGGAGAAAAATTGTTCATATATTAAGTCACATGAGGAACAAGAATCATCACTAGGAATCAAGGATTTCAAACGATTAATTTCAGATTCTAGTGACTCAATTTTAACAGCATTGTCCCTAAGCTTTTTGTCCTTTTTCTTAACAATAACAGTGGCACGAGAAATAGCATCACACATTTCTTCGCAAGTAGGACATACCTCTTCATTGTCGCTGTTGTGTTCTGCCTCCTCCATACTCGATCTCGACTTGCCTGCCATGAAGCACAAGTTTGCCAAATCATCTTCATCTTCTTCACTTCCAATGTAGAGATGAGCGCTAGCTCCTCCTCTAGAAACTCCTCAATCTGTTTAAGGGTTAGAGAGGACAGCAAAGCAAGTGTACCACAAGATGATGTTTGACCGGAACTAGGCATGTCACATTGAGAAACAAAAGCAATAGACTTGTTGGGGTTCTTGCGTGAGATTATGTCAATTTCATGAGTTTTTAACTTGGAATATAGCACATCTAAAGTAAGTGAACTCATAACAGTAGATTCACGAATAGATGTGACTTTCATCTCCCTAATTGAGATATCTAATGCACTTAGCAATTGCCTAGCATTTTCAGCATCTGAAAAATTAACATTGACACTACGCAAGTTGCTGAGAATCTTATTAAAGCGGGCAAAAAGGTCATCAATAGACTCACCGGGTTGCATCTCGAAGCGCATGTATTCTTTCTTGAACATGTCTTGCCTTACCTCTTCGATCATGTTGGATCCTTCATGGTAGTCACAAAGTGCTTTCCACACATCGTATGCAGATCGAAGGTGTGCAACACGGTTGAAGTCGCTTTGTGTTAATCCTTGTATGATCAAGTTCCGAGCCTTGTTGTTGTTCTCGACATCTCTCAGATTTGTAGCTGTAACTTGATTGTTTGATGGCACTTCATAAGGCTTGTATACCTTCTCCCATATTGCAAAGCCTTGTGCCTGGATGAAAGCATCCATGCGTGTCTTCCAAACCTGAAAATCAATACCAGCGAACACACAAGGTTTGGCAGAGTACTTCTCCATGATGATTAGTCAAAAACACGCGCAAATCACAAAGATTAGAGCATCGTGGCTCTGATACCAATTGTAGGATCGAAGAGCACGCGAAAAGCTGCCAGAGGGGGGGTGAATGGTAGATTTAAAAATCTTACGCAGCGGAAACAATTAAACCCCAACCCCTTCGGCAGAAAAATGATCTATTAAATAAATCGTGTGTGTGAGACTAATCTAAACATGTTTCACTGTGAAAAAAGTGATAGATCTCAGAGATAATCAAGTCACTAACACAACACAACAAGAATCACTCAAATTCGTCGAGAAAAACTCAAGTTATGATCAAAAGATCAAACAAAGGTCAATCTGCCCTACCCGAGAAAAAAACAGTTCTGAAACGCTGCAAAGAGACTCGTGTAGATCATAGACCACAAATCCAATGACCCTGAAATTTTGACAGATGATATATAATCAAGTTTTGAAGACAACCCAAAAAGAATCACATCAATTGGATCTGTAAAACTCGAGTTATGATAAAACCACCGACGAAAGGTAGTGCTGTCCAGAAACTCGACGAGTAAAACTTGTCTGGAACAAGTCGGACGAACAAGGCACAAAAGTTCCTTCAAAATAAGGAACACAAGAGGAACATACCCAAAGTCGTACACCACGATATCTGGGCTCCCTTGCTTATATAACCAGCTCGAAAGCCAACTCAACTCAAATCAGGAACTACTCTGTTCACGAATCGTAACCTTTCATAACTGCTTAGGATTCTTTTATACGTAGATAGAAGCAATCTTAAGACTTCCAAACACCTTAGGAACGTATCCCACATTCCTAAACGACTCAAATTCGTGACCCACACAAAATCCTATCATAACTAACTCAAATCTTTCTATATTTGAGTCAAACCCGACTTAGCCGCAGCCTGAGTCCATAACCTAGTCAGTTGGACCTTTCTGACCAATTCTTTACGTCCACATCTCTTCATTACGTCTCGGAACCTTGTAGCCACGTCCATGAACTTCTTGCACACGTGCAAACATCTTCCAATGACGTCCACGATACCTTCACATGCATTGTTCTTGATTCAATCATGCTGTGCAACCTCCTGATCAGCTCAACCACAATTCCTGCTGAATTTGGTTGTTGGAACCTCATCTCCTCCCTGAGACTAGTCCAATGGATCCCATCACCAGCCATGTCTTGAACTAAAGCAACACCTGCACATGAATAAACAACCAATCCATACGAGCCCAAGTCCTTGACTTGACTCAAGTTAGTTCCGAACACAACACCTTACGTGAGAACCTAACATAAGCATGTTGCAAAGCATAACAAAACGATATCAGCCATATCATCCAAAATGCACCAAAGACTTAGCAAATGAATACTAAGGAATTTTTCTAGAGATGTAAAGCAAGTACGAAACATTACAAATGAAAAATAGAAGCATTGCGGTCAAGTTCCAGACCTTGCCAGAGCAACCCGGACCTTGAGCCGAAGCTAACAAAAGCTAGTAGAACCTAGCGCCGGGGCTAACCAAAACTAGTCGGAACTAGTAAACCAAAAGCCGGAGCTAGAAAAATCAACTCAGAGCTTAGCAAAAACACGTCGGAGCTAAAGAAAAAACTCACTGGAGCTAACCAAAACTAGTCAGATCTTAATAAAAAGGTGTTTTGATGATATTCAAAACTTTTATCGTCAAAGCAAGTGTATTCACTACAAGCCAATGTATTCAGCGCACATAGGTCTTACACCTACATACATTGATTTACATGTTTAACATTAACCCACATAAAGAGGAACGAGTTTAAAATTGATTTGGAACATTTAAAATTGATTTGGAACAAAACCGCACTTAAAATGCTAAAAAGTGCGGACTAGTCCGGTTTTGGTAAGGACTAGTCCGGTTTCTCTCTAACTAAAAATGGACTTGTCTGTTTTTGCTGCGGACTAGTCGGATTTTGCCTATGGAAACTTACGGACTTATCCGATTTTGTGCGGACTAGTCCGATATTCCATGAATCCTTGAAAATTTGCTAAGTCTCCGGACTTTTCCGGACTAGTCTGGTGTTCCAGCGGACTTGTCTGTTTTCCTCTCTGACTAAAGTTGGACTTGTTCGATTTTTGGCCAAACTTGTTCGATTTCTCTCTAGACAACTTCGTACTAGTCCGGTCCTTTTCGGACTTGTCCGATATTTCGCGACTCTGAGTTGATATTTTGTTTGACGACTTGTTTCTTGGGTTTCACGTTAAGTGGGCCTAGGGACGTTGTGCCTAACTCTTTTAGAGCCCATGTAGGACTCTAAACCGTCCTCTACTCATCTCAAACTCGAAATCCATCTAACCCTAGCATCCACCTCTATATAAACAACCCCACCCCTAGGCTTGACATCTATTTGCCACTTTGCCACCCACCCAAACCCTAGTTCATGGAGAGCCACCACCAATGAGGGAGGAGGAGATCCCATGCAAGAAGTAGAAGAGGAGGTAACGAAAGAGGATCAGGATCTCCATCAAGTTTCGTTCTTCATCACCAATTCATCTCCAAGTTCATCATCAACCCTAGATCGTCAAGATCCAAGTGTTACCTCCAAGTTTCTTGATTCTTTGGAGTTCTAAACACCCGGTATACCTTCTATTCTCTTTTCCATACGAGAATTCAACCCCTAATCTCCAAATTCACGTCGATCTAGAAAACCCTAGTTCGCTAGTTCTGCGAAGTGCGGACTAGTTCGGCCTTCTACAGAATAGTCCGATTGTGTTGACTAAATTCTGTTGAATTAATTCTAAAAGTAGATCTAATCAAATCCAAACCTGTATAAACTTGTTAAAATCTATTAGAACTAGTTAGTGATCATTAAAAGCAATCTATTAACAAGTTATACCTTGCATTTGCATCAATCATGCATATCATGTCATATTGAGTAATACTTGTGCACTCTTTGATTGTGTTTCTTGTCTTGTATGTTTATTGTGTGGATTAGACAGATTTGCGCTAGAGAGTGCCGCGGAGGATCTACAGCACCAAGAGTTTGAAGTCTTTGACCCTAATCAACCGCAAGAGCAAGGCAAGTGTCCTTGAAGCATATTGATCCTGTTTTAAAGTAAATGTTTTGTTTGCAAAACTGCATGTTGTGTCAATTTGATGGGAAATCCTATGGTAGGAAGTTTACCAGTTTTGTTGACCACCCTTGTCACCTGGAATATATGGTAGAGAGTCGGGAAGGGCTTTTTACCTTTTTGCTTCGCTTAATCAACTGGGATGGGAAAACAACTATACCACTGAATTTAATTATGCATGGATGAGAATATGATTAACATGAACTGTTTAATATGATATGGTAATGGTTGATCTAAGCAAGCCTGGTATGTGGATGGGTTGGATGTATGGTTGATTACTTGCTTTAGATCTAAGGACCGGTTCATGGAGCGACCATCTAGGATTTACAGTGCCACCACAAGGCCAAGTATGGGTGCGACGTAGCTAATTAATTAGGGCTTTGCCAGTGCTATTTGGACCACTAAGGATGCTCGAGGAAGGGGTAGTCGGATTGGGTTTGTTGATGATTGGTGGGACTACCCTGGGATCCGAATGGCTCAAGAGGGGGCCCTTGGTTGAAGATGTGCTCAGTTGGAGACATCGCCACCGGTGAAACCTCAATGGGGTCTAAATAGGCTAGTAATCCCTTTGTAAAGACTATTTTGTGATCTCTTGGCCTCACACATAAGGAAGTGTGAGAAGGCATAATTGAGATTCTATAGTCATCGAAAGGTGATGAAATCACAAACACGTGGGTAAAGTGGTACAATCTCTGCAGAGTGTGTCTAAAACTATCATGATAGCCGTGCTCCCAGTTATGAGCAATCTGGACCGTCACATTATTAGAAGGAACTTGGTATTGGAATGGTTGTTTGGATGGTTATGGCTCATTATGGATTAATTTCTAGTATTGAATATGGTTATCGGCAATGGTGAAATCTGGTATATGGATGATGGATATGGAATATGGACTGGTATTATGATAACTATATGGCTAATGATGGGTTAACTTCACATATATGTAATATATTGCTTTTCAAATGTTTTAATGTACTTTTCAGCACTCAACCATTATTGTATTCGTCATTTGAATCAGCCACATGTCATACTTTCCACACTTGCTGAGTGCGATATGTACTCACTCTTGCAATCCCCCCAACAGCTGCAAGTCAGAATTGAGAGTTTAATGATGATAATGCGGAGTTCTAGGCCGTGTCTACCGTCAGTTTTGCCTGTGGTGTTGATTCGAGCTGCGCTATACCCTATCGCTTATGATGCATAGCTATTTTGTTTGCTTAATTATTTTATTTCCGCTAAATTAGTGAACTTGTCATCAATATTCGTTAGAGCTTGTATTCAAGGATATTATGAATTGTGTAATAAAATTTGGTTAATTAATCTTGTTCTGTGGTAATTTTGTGTATACTCTTTTTTGAATGCAGTCGTGTATATGTGTTGAACATCCTGGGCACACATATGCGTTCACTTGGTTCATTTTCGAAACCAGGCGTCACAACCCCCCCCCCCCCCACTAGCCTGGCCCTAGGCAATAGCCCCTCTCGCCTAGGCCCAGAGCCAGGCCTGCCTTTAAGACCATCCGTAGTGGTTCACAGTAAAGCTTACTGGACTGCGGCCTGCGGATCAGATGGTCTTACTCCCTCCATCCCGCAAAGATTGTCTTTCTGCAGTTTTGTATGTGTCCCACAAAGATTGTCATTTTAGAGCTCATCAATGTAGTAGTTAAGATGTGTATTTAACCTCCACCAATGCATGTTTCCTTCCTACGCGGCTTCTCAAAAAAGTGCAACTCTACCTCAATGAGGACCATTGAACTTGCCAGCTTTATGAGGACACATGTGTTATTCACCATCTTCCCTATTATGTCTTAAAAATGCTAAAACGACAATCTTTGTTTGACGGAGGGAGTATCTCTTAACCCTTGGTGCAGAAATCGAATTCTCTGCGGCCCTGCCGCAAAACCGTCTCTGTGCGACCCTGCTCAGATGGTTGCCACGTACGTTCACGCTCCAAATCTTACAGCCATACAACCAAGGGCGCACTGCACGGTTCCCACGAGTGTGCCACCCTGCCCTGATGATTGCCACGTATGCGAATGCACTGAATCTTGCAGCGCGCACGGGCACACGAACTCGGCGTCAAAATTTTTTTCAGCAATCCGAATAACTCGGTGCTCTGCATGCATGATCCATCATCATGCCCACGAGCACAACGCGGCCAAAAAGATCTGTGTTTGGTTGCTTGTCTTGGATTCAATTGGGTTGGATTAATTGGATGGTCCAGTCATGTGTTATTTGTTTCGCGGTCAGACGAACAGGATGATCCAGGTTCGAGGAATATAGAATATTCCTCGCAGATGCTGGATGAGATGGTCCAGGATATTTGGTTGGATGTGAGTCCATCCACCTTATCTAATTATGCTTCTTAGTAATGTAATTAGTGATAAATAACTTGTATATTGTTGATTAATAATTATAATTATGATATTAACATTAACATTTGCTAGTAATATGATAATTAGTATATAAATAATTAATATTTTGAAATTATTAACTTAGATGATTCAATAATCCACCCTAGTTTCAGCCAACCTACCAAACAAAAAATTGCATCGTCCAGTCCATCCAACCAAACGTTAATTTGGATGATCCAATACATAAAGAAATTGATGATCCTATATCTTCAATCCAACTACGATGTCAAACCAAACACAATTGATGACTGAGCACTTTGTCACATGTCACTGGAGTGTACGCACAAACACATGTCATATATATATATATATATATATATATATATATATATATATATATATATATATATATATATATATATATATATATATATATATATATATATATATGATGATCTTTTAACAAAAAGAGAAAACACGTAATGTTGTCATCAAACATGATTGTGAGGTTTTCAAGTGCATGCTGTTACTTGTCCATGCTTGCTACGCCCCAACATGATCAACGAGCCTCAAACATGACGATATTTCAACAAAAAGAGAGAAGACACGCGTAACGTCATATATATATATATATATATATATATATATATATATATATATATATATATATATATATATATATATATATATATATATATATATATATATATATATATATATATGACAATCTTTCAACAAAAAGAGAAAAAACACGCGTAACGTCATCATATATGATCATCGACGTCTCTCTCACATGCATGTTATAGTTGTCCATGCATACTACGGTACGCCCAAAACATATGATCAACGAGCCTCGAACTATATATATATGATGATCTTTCAAACAAATGAGAAAACTATATATATATATATATATATATATATATATATATATATATATATATATATATATATATATATATATATATAACATTTTAGTTGTCACGGCCCAAACATGATCAACGAGCCTCAAATATGACAATCTTTCAACAAAATTAGAAAACACCTAACGTCATCGAACATGCATGATCAGGGTCTTTTGCGTGTCAAACTGAGAAAAACATGATCGAGGGTTTGTTATATATATATATATACATATATATATATATATATATATGTATATATATATGTGTGTGTGTGTGTGTATGTGTTAATGAATGAATTTGTGGTGTGTTCATCATCTTGTACTTTTTTCTTGTGTTTTGTGACGATCTTTCAACAAAAAGAGAAAACACGTAATGTCATGAAACATGATCGAGGACTTTTGCGTGACAAACTGAAAAAAAAAAACTGGAACATTGCATATATCTTGGGCCGGTGGGCCCTTTGCGTGTCAAACTTAAAAACTGGAACTGAAAATCTGAAATACCGCCGGACAGACCTACAAAGTATGCCAGGTGGGCCTCTGCATACCGTGGACCATTTGCGTGTCAAATTAAAAAACTGCCTGTGAAGCTTAGATGGGACGTGTGGAGCCGTTGCGATAACCTAGACGAGGCAAACTGCGGTTTGGATTAACTCTGACCCACCCTCTAGTTCGAAAGCGCAATTTTCAAAGCGTCCGATCATGTCCACTTGCACGCTTAGACGACAACCTGCTATAAAGGCACACCCGTCGTCTTGCTTCTCCGCCGCACCACTCCATCGATCGTAGCCTCCAAACTTCTCTTGCTTCACCGCCACACCATTGCCGACCAGCTCTCGCTCTTTCTCAGCACCTCCGTCGCCACACAAATGGGTAGCCCCGCACCGAAGTGTTCCAAGCTATCGAAGAACTCCGAACCTCCTTCTTCTCTTTTTCCGTCACAAGCAATGCCAGTGGAACTAGAGGCGGCGCTGGCACCTCCTCTGTCCCCTTCTCTGCCCGCGGTGCCCGCACCTCCTCATCTCGTTTGGGTTCAGGAGACTGTCCGCCTCGTCGAACACCACTTCGATGAACTCAATCGGCGCTTGAAGAAGGCCACCGAGCACCTTTCCGCCACCATCGAGCGCGCAAAAAAGCTCGAGAAATTGGCGCGGGATGTATTTTTTGCTACATCTCGCTCGTGTGACCGTCTGTCTCTTGGGAAACTTCTCGTCTGCACCAACATGGACACCACCGGCCACTACTGCTTCAGGTTAGGGTTTGTGGCCGATCGTCTCAATGTCCTCTTTAAGATGATCGGGGAGGTGGCTGGGGTGGAGGGTCACCAGCATCTTCTGCAGACTGTCGACCGGAAGCTTTGTACTTAATTACTGTGGGAGGTGACAGCAGCGGCGGCAGTGGAAGAGGCGGCAACAGCAGCAGTGGAGGAGGCGGCGGCGGCAGCAGCGGAGAAGGAGGTGGAGGAGATCTCCTCTGAATCCGAGTAGAGTAGTATTTGTAGTTTTTCTTTTTCTTGTTTTCTATGTGCTTTCACAGTTCTTGTTTGTAATATATGTGTTGTTTTTATGTTGATGAAAAATGTCTTTTCTGTTCATGAACAATACGTCATATGCAATATCGAAAAAAAAACTCCTTTCTGAAAAAGGGGCGAGATAACTGTTGTTCAATGTCTAGCCAAGAATTCGTTTTGTTGCGACAATCGACCACTCTTGGTTGAAACTCCATTGAGATCGTGGTTGAGGCTGCATTTCTCCTCTTTTGTGTTATTTTACTCAATTTTTTCATTTGTAGTCGGCGCTTGTGAAAATGTATTTTTAGTAGTAGTATCTACATGTTATCATTTTATTGTGATTAATGTTACAGAATGCTGATTGTTTGCCATCGTCCTTTCGTAGACTTTGGTGTTTTGTGTTTGCATATCATTTGCATTAGCACATATACATTTGGCGATTCATATTTTTGTTCGTATTTTTTTTGAATGTCCCACTAGCTACCAGATGACTAGTTTTAGATTTTGATCTCCAGGCATGGCAACAAAGATGAATAAGAAGCGAGCAAGTTGTCTGAAGAAGTCCACCCCTCTAGCTACACGCACTATGTGCAGGAATCAACGCGACATGACATGTAATTAATCACGATTGCATGCGTGCACAAGGGCATGGCTAGCATTAAATTCTCCACGCCCGCAAAATTTTTTTCGTTCTTCTTGGCGCGCCACAATTGAGATTTTGACAATTCAGTTTTCACTCCCTACGCCTCCAAGTTCAGTCCCACCTATTGTAACCCTATTTCAGCCACGATGAGTATAAATGGAAACACTGGCCTCCATTCGTGACACACCGCTGCCCCGCCCTTCCGGTGATCTCGCAGTACTCCAAATGTATTGTCTCTCGGTCATGTGTTCCATACTTGTATTCCTAAGAAATTCCCGTGTTTTCATTTCCTATGGTTTTTACAATTTTTTCCCCATGGATCTCGCAGTGACGCATCAAAGCTTTTGGTGGTGTTGACTCCTCGGTACAACATCGGGCGACCAAGTTTGATGGGCTCTACCGAACATCTTCGTCGCCGACACCTCCCTGCGACATCGCATCCCGAACTACAGTTTTGTGCTAGGTAAACTACACGATCCATGCTGTCTTTTTATAGATCTATATTCGCTTGGTTCTACATGATCCATGCAGTTTCGGGCTAGTTATGTTCTACACGATCCATCCTGATATACGATGATTAAATAAATTAACAAAGAAAAAATTACATCTGTCCCGAAATAAATGTCACTCCGACAGCTTATTATGGTAGTGTATTTCTAGTTCAATTTCTGTTCGGGAATGACAAGTACTAAAAACCAGAGGTAGTATGTAATTTCCAGATTTAGAAGTAAATGACACACGGGTTATCTAATCAACCAGTCCAAATGTTGTACTCTCATTCCTGTTTTACAAATTTGTATTCGTAACATTTTTAGTTGCCACGGTTATTACACCTTTTTCTTTCCTGTGGCTTTCTCGGATCGTACATTTTTTTCTATTCATTTATTTCTATTTCCTTCATTCGAAACAAACACTGCAGTTTATAGAAACCACACCGTCGATCCAAAATCTACGTTGGTCATGTCATCTGACGTTATCACTGTTATTTGGAATGACTACTTACAATGCTCTTTACATTCGGAACAAGACATGAAACCGTGATGTCATCTACAAGCATTCATGGTGGCCAACAAGCACCTGGTATAACTATAAATGTGTTTACTATCAAAATTTTAAAAAATTAGAAAACATTAAGTCCTTTGCATGGTATGCAGAGAATATTGCAGCACATAATATTCCAGAACCCCGAGGTTCTTCACTCTGTGGTACTACGATGCATGAACCAACAACAGGTATAGATATACAAACTAGAAATACTCCTTCCGCCCCAGCGTAACTTTACTCTTGGAGCTTCAAAAATGTCCCACTCCAACTCTATCGGTAGCTTCCAACTACCCATATCACATCACATTACTACCTGCCTCTCTACCGTGCCATTTGTTTTGGCAGAGCGTGTTAGTTTTTTACTCCTTTGGCATTGAGTTTGGAGCATTTTGAGAGACTACGTTCTGTCCTTTAGGTGTATTGATGATGGGTGTATCATGGTCATTTGCATTCTTTCCTAGGCCTTGAGATTCTACTTTCTTAGTTTTTATAGTTAGCAGTTCATCATCCTGTGTGATGGCATGATTTTTGATGCCACCATGCTGTGCTCTCTCACCGCCGGCCACTCCGGCCGGCATCGACGCCAACGCCCTGCTGCTAGTAACTTCAGTGTCCTACCCGACGAGTCTCCCTCGCCCATCGTCACATCCCATCCTTCGCGTTCCATGATGACCCCGCCAGCCGCAAATCCCTAGGCATTACTCGCCCTGCCACCAATCTTCCTCGAGAGTTGCTCCTAGTGATCTCGGCTAGACCGAACCCTCACATTTTTAAGTGTCACAAGCTGGGACTATGCAGTACTGCACCTATAGTAGCCGCCACTGACAAGTGGACCCGATGTCTCATGGGCCCACATGTTAGTGGCAGCTAATGCTGGTGCAGTACTGCAGACGATTTAAATCCCGCAAGCTGCCTGCCTTAACTATCTTGCATTTGACACCTGCTACCCCTGGCGTTCATTACTTGCCCTGCAACTAATAATTTTTTTCGAGACGCACTTTGGCTGATATTAGTCGGACCGAACTGGCAAACCCTATCTTTGTCTAGTCTAGTGTTGCCAGCTGCATGTCTGCCCCCTCTAAGTCTTGCCTGCTTCGCTGCTAGACTGAAAATCCTCTGCAGTACTACGAGTGTAGTACTGCCACTGACATGTGTACCTGATGGCTCATTTTAGGGTATGAACAGCAACAAAGAAGTCAACAATGTACCCCCCCCCCCCCCCAATCAAAATAGTTGTTGTTCAGACAGTCCTGACTAGTTCATTTTTAATTGATTTGTTGGTCTGATATGACATCTAATATAAACTAGGAGGGAGTAGTATAGAACAAAATGCTGCTGGGACGCAGTCCTCCCACACTCGTATTTGTCGCACACGCCCTGAAGATGGTACGAGCATCAGACTTTTCTTCTTTTCACACTATTTGTACATGATACTAAACTTGGTCAGGCGGTAATTTGCTTTAAACATTTACCATTTGAATCAATGTAATAGAAGGAAAGAGGTTTGTAAGAAGTGTGGCTAAAGGACTTAAGGTTGCCAGAATACGCTATGCATCCCAAGTTAGTAGAACGGAACATGTGAAGCTACCAATTCAGTTCTCCACTTGGTTGGGTGCTGCGGTTGGTATGAACCAGCGACACTTTGTCGATGATGTGGTTATGTTTACAAAAAGACATGCATCCCTCAGCGGTGCAAGGAAGTGGGCAGAGGTTGGCCATAGTAACAAGAGAGATATACTACGAGCCATTCTGGTTAGTGTTGTCACACCCCCACACAAGTATTTTTTTCTTGCAATCTCCATCTTGTACGTTTACAGAAACTTGTTATACAGTGTACAAGATTTCTGGGACATGGAAGACACACCGGAGAGCGCAAGAAAAATTTTGAAAATTGCTGGTGAGCGCTGCAAGGAGTGGTGCTCGACTTTGCATGCCACCTATAAGAGTTATTCTAACGATGAAGAATGTATACGAAACAAGCCTGCTGACGTAACAGTGCCCGAGTGGTTGCACCTAACAGAATATTTTATGTCTGAGCGATTCAAGGCCAGCTAACTTTTTAATAGCCTTGCATCATACAAAAACTATTTGATTTAAATTCATTTGTGGAACTAATTCTTAAAATTATTGTAGTCAATAAGCAGGACCAATTTTAAAAATCGAAGAAGACAAAAGGTGAGTCACTTGCTTGGCTCCAAATCCTACACCCAACTTAGTTACGAGAAGGTATAAAAGGTAAATTACGCTTTTACTTTGCGCTGCAAACAATATGCATACCGACATGTTGAATTTTACTTGTATTTTATGTCGCGAGACCCAAAGACCGGAGAAGAACCCGATGACATACAACTGTGGGAGGCAAGCCATTTGTTCAAGAATAGTGACTGGGCAAACAAGCATGCTGAAGATGTACATGTGAGTAACACTTCAAACAATCCCCAATTAAAGAAATATTTTCAATTTACCTGTGACTTTTCTTTTCGTATATAGATCCAGGCACGTGCCCAAGTGGACGACATGGAAGCTAACAAGGAAGTACAATTCCAAATGAGAAGAGAAACCACATCTTCCAGCGTTGTTATAGATCCTCAATCGGTTGTGCAGGATCATAGGTTCGGGATCGTGGTTATATGGCTAACCCAACTGGTCCTGAACGTGAAAGTATGTGTATCCAGATGTCTGAACACCTCAACGACCAAGTTCGAAACTTAGAAGATAGAAATGCAGACCTCAATCACATAGTGCAAGAGTTAAAGAAAGAAATGATAGCTTAACCACCCAGATGGACTGCATAAACTAGAAGAATGAAGAGTTAAACCTTCAAGTCCATAACATAGAAGGTCAGCTAGCAGCTGACCGTGAACTCAGAACTCAGGAAATAGAGTACATGTGCCTCTCAATGAGGTCTGAAATGCGCAAAATGATGGAGACCACTCCACAAAAGGTCCCAAAGAAGAACCGCCAAAAGCCACCTGCTCAAACAATTAGTCCCGGTCAGCTTAGGCAAACTTACATCCAAACATGTAGCGACCGTAATACGTGAGTGTTGTTATGCGTGTTGCAATATCAATTGATGGATGTTTATTGATAAACTTGTGATTCTGTTGCCACTAATTTTCAAATCTGGTGCATTAGGATTCTACTGCCGCTAATTATAAATCGTGGCATTACGAATTTCTTGTCACAAATGATAAATTGTTGCAATAGGAAGCTATTGCCACGAATTGAAAAACATTGCAATATAAACATTTGGCCACGACTCAAACAACATTGCACTAGACTGCTACTGCCACCACGCAGAAAACGTTGTATTACAACACTATTGCACAGATGAGAAAATGTTGCATTACACCTCTATCACCACAAATCATTAAACATTGCATTACAACCGTTTTGCCACAGATCAAAAAATGCTGCAGTACAAACATATTGCTATAGATCAGGAAACGTTGCATTAGAAACCTATTGCCATAGATCAAGAAACGTTGCATTACGAACCATTTGCCACAGATAAGAAATCGTTGCAATACCAAATTATTTGCCATGGATGTGAAATTGTTGCGGTACCATACTATTTCCAACGGATCTGAAATCGTTGCAATAGAGTACTATTCGCCACGTTTATGAACTCGTTGCAATAACGTACTATTTGCCACGGACGTTAAACCGTTGCAGTATCATACTATTTGCCACGGATGTGACATCGTTGCAGTACCATACTATTTCGCACGAATGTGAAGTCGTTGCAATACCGTGACATTCATTGCAATACGTTAAATAGTCGCAATACCATAAATCATTGCAATACCGTACTATTTGCCACGGCTGTGAAATCGTTGCAATACTGTAGTAATTGACGCGAATGAGAAATCGTTGCAATCACATACTATTATCACAAATGTGAAATCGTTGCAGTACCATGCTATTCGTTGCAATACGTTAAATTTTCACAATACGCAAAATTATTGCTATAACATACTATTTGCCACGAATATGAAATCGTTGCAATACCGTACTATTGCCATGGCTGTGAAATCGTTGCAATCACATACAATTTTCACAAATGTGAAATCATTGCAATAGTATGCTATTCGTTGCAATACGTTAATCGTCACAATATGCTATATTGTTGTTAACATACTATTTGCCACAAATATGAAATCGTTGCAATACCGTACTATTTGCCACGACCGGGAACTCATTGCAATACGTATTATTCGTTGCAATACGTTAAATCGTCGCAATACGTGCAATCGTTGCAATAGCGTACTATTTGCCACCGATGTGAAATCGTTGCAATACCATACTATTTGCCACGGATGTCAAGGCAACGCAATAACCAATCGACGGGAAATATTACGACAATTCATAATGAATGTGGCCTAGAGGGGGGTGAATAGGCCTTCTTGAATTTTGGTCGGAACCTGCAACACTTAGCAACTTGATCAAATACCAAGAAATCGTACTAGTCCGGTAGAGTGCGGACTAGTCCGGTGCGTGCGGACTAGATCGATCAAGTTTGATCGATTATCTCGATCCTAGACTCTATGCAGCAGAAATATACTTGTAATTAGAGTGTAATACTTCTATAAAACTGGATGTTGCACAAGTTAACCTTATATTCAATGTTTTAAAGTAATATGAACAGATCAAGTAAAACCCTTGATATCAATGAAAAATAAGAACAAAATGCACAAAGTGAAGACACGAGATTTTTATCCTGTGGTTTGGTTCCCACAAAGGAAACCTACATCCACGTTGAGGAGCACACAAAAGGATTGGGTCTTCACCAACCCTAACCTCGTCGAATCGCCACGAAGGCCAATTCTCTTTCACTATCACAAGGGTAAATCACCAAGTTCAAGGGGCATTCTCACAAGTTGAGGGCTCCCCAAGATTACAAATCAAACACCACCAAGAACACACTTTTAAGATCAACAATGAAACAACAGGAGTGTGTCAGAGATCAAACCCAAGAGCTCAAACGTGTGAATCATGTTTGTCCTTTGATCCAAGATGAATCCTCAAGAATTTGATCTTTCTTGCTTTGGATTGCGTGTAAAGATGTGTTTTCTAAGCTCTTGGAGGGTGTGACGGCGCTGGGAGTCGAGAGAGATGAAAGTAGGGCCGTAAACATCTATTTATAGGGTGTTTCCAAAAGTTACCGTTACGGTTTCTAGGGTCCAGACTTGTCTGGGGTGGAGTCCGGACTAGTCCGATGTGCGGCGTGTAGGAAACCCTAAGTTCTCTCGAAGATCGGACTTGTCCAGCTTAGGGCGGACTAGTCTGATTTAGGCTCTGGAAATATGTGGACTAGTCCAGTTATTATCGGTCTAATCCGGCTGTGGTGAATCCCTTAGTGAAATGGTACAAGTCGGCATATAGAGGACTTGTTCGATTTTAGTCAGAAAGGTTATCGGACTAGTCTGGATATTATCGGACTTGTCTGATGTTGTACAAAGTTGTGAAGTGTTGAGGACTAGTCCACACTGGGGAGGACTAGTCCGATCTTAGTCAGAAAGATATCAGACTAGTCCGTGGTGATATAGGACTAGTCCGGTGTAGACTTGGACTGTGCAGACAAGTCTGCACTGGGAGGACCTGTCCGATTTTGAACAGAGGGATTATCAGACTAGTCTGGGGTATATCGGACTAGTCCGGACCTGTATAAATTTTTGCGGTGAGAGTGGTTAAAAGTGTCTGAGCTCTTGGGGTGTGTTTCTCCAACACACTCCATAGACAATTATTATCCTTTTCATCTCTTGAGCTCTATCCAGCTTGATTCCTCACTCTCCATTTTTTTTTTGCGCTTACTCCATGTTTTCATCAAATCCTGCGCTCATCTCAACAATTTGGTTAGGAACTCATTTGTTTGTCATAAATCAACCAAAGCCCACAAGGGATGCCTAGATGCACTTTCAATCTCCCCCTTTTTGGTGATTGATGACAACCAATGGAGATTTCACAAAATATGATAAAAAATACTGAATTTTCATAAAGTATGCACATATGAGTTTGGTACAAGTTAAGCAATGAAGACACAGGTCATATGTGCACTCTTTATGGTGGGGTGTAAAACTACATGAGTGTGAGCAATAATCGTGATGATAATGCAATGATTGACATGAGTATACTAATATTAAGCATGTATGACAATTCCAAAGCAAAAACACAAATTATCTCAAATTATCATCACAAATTTCATAAGCATAAGTATAAACATAGTCATTCCATCACACCACAATGCTAATGGTAAAGATAATAGAATTAAAGTTTTACAACCTAAAGAAACATAAAGAGATACACAAATGAAGCACTCTCTCAACCTACAGCTAGGATCTAGTGACTCCCCCTCAATCTCTCCCCCTTTGGCATCAAGACACCAAAAAGAAGGAGATGAGGAATCTAGTGGCTCATTCCTCACTGTTGGTCCTTTCTTCACCTTCATATTCATCTTCAGGTTGTGGAGGAGGAGGAGGAGTGGATCCACTTGAAGTGCCCCCAATGCCAAAGTAAGCAAGCTCGGAGGGAGTCAAAGGTCCGAGGTCAGTGGAATCAAAGGTTGAATCTTCCAAGATGACTGGGGTTCCAATAGGCTTGATCTCCAGCTTCTGGCAAATATGCTTGACATTTTCTTTGAGATATCTCATATCTGCGTTCCTCGCCTTGTTCAGCTTGGGAATATTCACTTCGGCCTTCTTGCATGAGCCAAAGATGGTTGCCAAGTACTTCAAGATTCCACTAGGAGACCCTTTTTGGGGAGGGGCCCTAGTGGTGGGAGCAGTCCTCTCATCTCCTCGAGCTCTCCTCGAAGCCTCTTCGCTGGACATTGAAGATGGAGTAGCTTGGACAGTGGCTTGGGGAGGCTTCTGGGGCCTCAAAGGAGTGTTCTCCACATCCTTCACAAACTCGATCCCTATGACCATCTCAATCATGAACATCAAGTAGGGGGCATAGCCACAGGATCTGTTCAGCGTGCAGGAGATGTTGACCATATCATTACAGATATAGTCAAAGATGTCAAACTTCCTATTCTTGCTTATAACTTTCATCAAGGTCCTCAAGTAACCTTGGACACTTCCTGCATCCCCATCTTTTGGTGCTATTTTCTTCTTCAGCACTCTGTTGAGAACCATGAAGAAGGGCTTCATGTTCTTGGTTTAGGGGGGATTGGGCTTCAGGCTAGTGTCACAGAGGAAGTCCATCTTATCCTTGCCCAAGACACTGATTTTGTGAATAGTCAACTCATTGTTGCCGGTGTCTTCAAGGTGAAGGAGTCTTGCAAAATCATCATAAGTAATGGTGTACTTGGATCCATGAGTCATCCAAGTCACCCTTTCCTCCTCATTACTAGCAAAGAAACAAGTGGCATAGAACTGAGCGATAATCTCATCATTCCAATGATATCTGAAGGCAAACATGTCCTTCAGTCCATGCCTTGTTGCGGCCTTCGCCACCTGATCAAATGCACCACATCTCTTTCTTTCAAAATGATTCCAGTCAATCCACTTGCTGCGGACAACTGGGGTCTTCATGGTGAGGTACATCAAGTTGTAGAAATCTGCATGAAAGTTGCTCCAAAATCTGGCATCGTCAGCTTTCTTGGAACGGCTGTAACAATCAACAAATTTGAGTTTAGAAGTCGTATCGCTTCCCTTGACGTTGAACTTCTCCTCGGAGGGATCCCTGTTTCCCTGCCTCGGAGCTTGCATCTTGAGAGGCCCGACTAGGCCCAATGAAATTCCCTTTCCTTTGCCCTTCACGTGGCGAAGAGCCGCCGAGCTGGAGCCAGCTGCGTCCTTGGCCTTGGATGCAGGCTTATTGGCTAGCACCTTGCATCGCACCTGTGGTGGGGGAGGTGCAGGCTCGGAGGTATGCTCTTTCCTCTTTTGAGCGCAAGACTGTGAAGCATGCAACAACAAGTCTTGTTTCATCTCATCTTCAAAGTTGTAGATGTTCTCATTCGACATTGTCCTGAGAGAGCATTGCACAATGAATGAATAAGAATTGATGACAAGGAAGTGCATTGGGGAGTGAGAAATTAGGGTTGAGTTCAGTTAAAAATTAAACTTGTCTACTGTACAGGTACGTACCAGTCTGAGGGACCAGACTTGTCCGTACATGGACCGGACTCGTCCGGTGTTCATCACCTCAAACCCTAAGTAGACGATCAATGGTGATTCCCAATGCAAAACTAGTTCAAGGTAAATGTAATACAGCAAGGAGGCATGTATTAACCGAAAAGAACTAGGCTATTTGGTCAACAATGAAGAAAATCACGATTTCTAGGGTTTGGGAGGAAATTTTACCGAAATTCCTTGATTCTTGGAGATGAATGGGTTGAAGATGCGGACAAGTCCGTGGTATTCAATCCCTATGCGATGGAGATCATTTTCCACCAAAACTCGGAGGGATATGATGGAGAACGAAAGAAATCGCCTTGGGAACACTCGAGCGAGGAGAGAGAGCGTGAGGTGAGTTGTTAGGATGAAGAAGATTAGGTTTTGGCGGCGGCTAGGCTTATGGGGTCGAAAAATCAGACTAGTCCGTGGTCCACCGGACTAGTCTGGACTACCAGACACTCTGCGGACTGGTCCACATTGTGCGGACTAGTCCGGATAACCACAGACTAGTCTGTGGTCCTCAGAACAGAATTGAATAGCCCATTCGCATATATATATATATATATATATATATATATATATATATATATATATATATATATATATATATATATATATATATATATATATATATATATATATATTCGAAGGTTCTTATAAAGAAAGTAGGGGCCAAAACAATCAAGTAATCTTGATGAATATGATCAGTAAGCATACAACAATCAAACAATGACCATAAATCATCAAGATCAAGTAACTGAAATAGTTTTTTGGATAAAATTGAGAGAGATGATTTTCACAACACAATCAACATATTTTGAAGAATCCATACAGGTATGCAAGTTTTCAAGCCACATTCCAAGCATCAAGGATGTTTAGTTCATTCTGGAGCTCGCAAAAGCATTTTTCATCAAGTGGCTTGGTGAAAATGTCGGCTAATTGTTTTCTGGTGTTGACATAGGAAATAGCCATGTCTCCTTTCATTGAGTGGTCTATCAGAAAGTGGTGTCGGATGGCTATATGTTTGGTCCTAGAGTGCTCAACAGGGTTATGGGCAATTTTAATAGCACTCTCATTGTCACAAAGAAGAGCAATACGGCTCATATTGTAACTGTAATCCCTTAGAGTTTGTCGCGTCAAAAGGAGTTGTGCACAACAACTCCCGGCTGCAAAATACTCCGCTTCGGCCATGGATAAGGCGATATACCTTTTGATCCACGCTTGGTCTGTCTTCATTGAGATCCAAGTTTCCATTTGTTGCCATGGGAGTCTTTATGGGCTTCGCCTCGTCCATTCCAAACTTCTTGAGTATGTCTTGAGTATACTTGGTTTGGCTTATGAATGTCCCTTCCTTTTGTTTCCTCACTTGGAGCCCCAAAAAGTATTTCAGCTCTCCCATCATAGATATCTCGAACCTATCTGTCACAATCTTACTAAATTCTTCACAAAAGGATTTTTTAGTTGAACCAAAGATAATGTCATCAACATAAATTTGACAAATAAAAAGATCATTGTCAAAGTGCTTTGTGAATAACATATAATCTGCTTTACCAATCTTAAAACATTTTTCAATTAAGAAATCTCTAAGACACTCATACCAAGCTCTGGGATATTGTTTGAGGCCGTAGAGAGCCTTACGCAATTTAAAGATGTGGTCGGGGAACTCTCCATCTTCAATTCTGGGGGCTTGCTCCACATACACCTCCTCCTTGATTGGTCCGTTGAGGAAGGCGCTTTTCACATCCATTTGATAGAGCTTGAAATCATGGTGAGTAGCATATGCAAGTAATATTCTAATAGATTCAAGCCTAGTTGCGGGAGCAAAGGTTTCATCGAAATCCAAACCTTCGACTTATGAATACCCTTTGGCCACAAGTCGCACCTTGTTCCTTGTCACCACCCCGTGTTCATCTTGTTTGTTGCGGAGACCCATTTTGTGCCGACGACGTTGAACTTGGGTCTTTTGACGAGTTCCCACACCTCGTTCAGTTTGAAGTTGTTGAATTCTTCTTGCATCGCCACCACCCAATCTGGATCCTTCAATGCATCCCCAACACTGTGCGGTTCCATAATGGATACAAAGGAGTATTGTTCACAAAAATTAGCTATGCGAGATCTAGTCGTTACTCCCTTTTGAATGTCCTCGATTATGTTGTCGACGGGATGATCTCTTCGGATGCATTGGTGTACTCTTGGTTGTGGCACTTGTGGTCTTGAGTCTTCATGATCATCTTCTACTCCCCCTAGATGGTCGCCCTCATTGACTTGTTGATCATCTTCGTCTTCTTGATGTTGATATTGTGTGGAAGGTCCCCCTTGATCGTTTACTTCCACTTGTGGTTCATCTTCTTCATTTGCATTTGGAGGTGGCGCCTATGGTCGAATATCGCCCAACGCCATTCTTCTCAATGTCTGGCATGGAGCTTCTTCTCTATCTAGCACACATGGATCAACTTACTCTTCTTGAGAGCCGTTAGTTTTATCGAACTCTACGTCACGTGCTACTTCAACAAGTCCGGAGGTCTTGTTGAAGACACGATAGGCGTAAGAGTTTGAATCATAACCAAGCAAGAAACCTTCATTGGACTTCAAAGCAAACTTTGAAGTCCTGGGCTTTTTGTTCAAAATGTAGCACTTAGAACCAAAAACTCGAAAATAAGAAATATTTGGTTTGTTACCCGTGAGTAGCTCATACGATGTCTTCTTGAGTAGTCGATGAAGGTAGAGTCGGTTTATGGCATGGCAAGCGGTGTTAACCGCTTCCTCCAAAAACCAATCCGAGGTCTTGTATTCATCGAGCATTGTTCTTGCCATCTCTATGATAGTTCGGTTCTTCCTTTCATCAACTCCGTTTTGTTGACGGGAATAAGGTGCTAGAAACTCATGCTTTATCCCTTCTTCCTCTAGGTACTTCTCAACTTGAGTGTTCTTGAACTCAATGCCGCTGCCGCTTCGTATGTTCTTGATCCTCAATGAGAACTCATTTTGGGCATGCTTGAGAAACTTCTTGAGGGTTCCTTGAGTTTCTGTCTTATCATGCAAAAAGAAAACCCAAGTGAGCGCGAAAAGTCATCAACAATTACTAAGCCATATTTGTTACCGCCGATGCTTATGTAAGCAATTGGACCGAATAGGTCCATGTGAAGTACCTCGAGCGGTCTTGTTGTAGTCATGACGTTCTTCACGGGATGGGGTGCTCCTACTTGCTTCCCTGCTTGGCACACACTACAAGGCCTGTCTTTCTCAAAAATAACATCCTTTAAACCTCGAATGTGATCACCCTTAAGGAGTTTTTGAAGATTCCTCATACCAACATGTGCTAGCCGTCTATGACACAGCCAACCCATGTTGGTCTTTGCAATCAAGCATGTGTCATGTTCGGCTTTATCTTTGTTGAAGTCAACGAGATAAAGCTTTCCATTCAACACACCCTTGAATGCAACCGAGTCATCACTCCTTCTAGAGACAGTCACACCCTCATTAGTAAACAAACAATTATAACCTTTGTCACATCATTGAGATATGGACAGCAGGTTATAATCTAAGGAATCGACATGTAAAACATGACAAAGAGTATGTTGAGATGATATTGCAATTTTACCGGTACCGAGCACCCTTCCTTGAATATTGTCTCCAAAATAGATGCCCTCGCTTGGATCCTCATTTTCTCTATACTCAACGAACATCATTCTTTCTCCGGTCATATGGTTGGTGCATCCACTGTCTAGCACCCATTTCGATCCACTAGAGGAAACTACAAAATCAAATCATGCCTTGGTTTTAGGTACCCAAGCTTTCTTGGGTAACTGGAGGTTAGTTACAATAGATATGGGCACCCACACATGAGACTTGGTGTTCCCATGGCGTGGCCCAACATAATGAGCATAAACTTTACCAAAACTTTTCATAAGAACATATGATGCCTCAAAAGTTCTTGTACAGGAACAGAACTAGTCCAGTTGTTGTTGTTCATGAACAGAACTAGTCCGGGAAACTGGACTTGTCCGGAGGACCGTACTTGTCCGTGTAGGGACCGAACTAGTCTGGTTTTCATATGTGTTAACTATCTTGGACTTATTAGTATCATTAGCCTTTCTAGCTTGAGAGGAGTCTCCCCTCACAAAGGCAATGCGCTCCTTGTTATTTTATGGTTTCTAGCATTTTGCTTCTCACCATAGGAATACCCAATGCCATATATGACATTAGGAGGTCTTGTGGCCAAGTATGCACTACATTCATATTTGACCTTCTCCTTGTCAAATATGCCACTTTGGGACGTATGCTTGTCCTTTGTAGAGGTTAACTTGTCCTTCAAGCTACTGTCAGTTTTAAGGGGTTGAGAGGGTGAGCTTGAAGAGGAATAAGGGTCACTTTGTTTGAGTGACTCAACTTGCACTTCAAGGATCTTGTTAACTTTGGTTAAGTTAACAAGTTCTTCCTTGATGATTGCATTTGAGTCGCTTAACTTCAAACAAGCTTCCTTGCTTAAAGCTAACACAAGTTCAAGTGATTTGCTTCGCTCCTTTTCAAGTTCAAGGAGCTCATTGATCTTGAGATACTCCTCCTTTTGTAGGATGATCATATCTTCTTGATGATCTATCAGCCCCTCCCTATCAACAAGCTTATCCATAAAGAATTTCATTTTGGCAGCAGTTTTCTTGTCTAAGCCAGCTAGCATGTCCTCATCATCACTATAGTTGTCACTATCACTATCAAAAGAACGCGAAGAAGTTGATTTTGTTTTTACCTTTCGTTTACCTTCCTTCGCCATGAGGCAAGTGTCGTTGCCCTTCCATGTGCCAATATTTGGGAAGAGGGTGGACTTCTTAGTTTTCTTCTCGATGGTTATGCTAGCCGTCTCCTCTTCCTCTTCAGATGAGGACTCATCATTTGAGTCCCACTGCTTTCCTAGGTGCGATTGTCCAGCTTGCTTCTTCTTCTTGAAGAATTTCTCGGGTTGAGGCTTTGTTTCGTTGGTCTTCTTCTTGTTTTCTTCATACGAGCAATCAACTATATAGTAGTCATATTCACTACAGTTATAGCACACCCGCCTTAGCTTCGGTCTTGTTTTTTCTTTGTGTTTTCCTTCACTTGATTTGCCCCCTTGTCTTCTCTTCATCATTTTCTTGAATCTCTTCATAAAGAGGATCATGTCCTCTTCGTCAATTTTGCTGCTCTCGTCATCGCTGTCGTCTTCTTATTGAGCTTCTTTTGACAAGGGCTTGCAAGTGGATTTTAGGGCGACCCCTTTATTCTTTGCCGAGGTGAGGTCCGCAATCTCCTTGACATGTTTAGCTTGCTTCTCCGTCATCTCAAAGTTGATGATCTTTACAAGTAGTTCGTCCGGGGTCATTTTCTTGTACTCGGGGCTTTCTCTAATCATCGAGCATAGGGTAACATTGCGAGGCATGAAAGCTCTAAGGATGAGCTTCACTACCTCGTGATCATTCCACTTCTTACTTCTGTATGCTCAAACTTTGTTGATGAGAGTCTTTAACCGGTTGTACATGTCTTGTGGTGACTGATCTTCTTCTATGGCAAATCTTCCCAATTCTCCTTCAAACATTTCGATTTTCGCCTCTCGCACATGACGATCGCCTTCATGTGCAGTTTGCAATGTGTCCTAGATTTCCTTTGCAATCTTGAGTCCATCCACCTTGGTGAACTCGTCCTGACTTAGTGAAGATGTGATGACTGCTGCAGCTTGAGCATTTCGATGAATTGCTTGCTCTTGGCTTGGTGTAAGTTCTTCATTGTCGTCCGGGATATCTATTCCTATACACACAATATGCAACAGGCTGGGATTGAGTGAGATTAAGTGCATTTTCATGTTTTGCCTCCACATTGAGTAATCATTGCCGTCAAAGTGTGGGGATTTTCTTAAAGGAATAGACAAATAATGGCTATTGTTACAATTTAGACTATCGTAGTTGAAAGGATATCGGGAGTAGTCGGTGTGACTATTCCCCTTCTTCTTGTCCTCGATCTTCACTTTCCCTTTGGAGAGGGCTTTCTTCCTTAGGAGCGCCTTGAGTTCAAGTGTCTCCTCATCGTCATCCTCGAAGTCCTGAATTTCGTCGAGGAGCTTCTCCATGTAGGATAGAAGAGCACGTGAAAAGCTACCAGATGGGGGGTGAATGGTAGATTAAAAAAATGTTATGGAGCGGAAACAATTAAATCCCAACACCTTCGGCAGAAAAACGATTTGTTAAAGAAATCATGTTTGAGACTAATCTAAATGTGTTCACTGAGACAAAAGTGATAGATATCAGAGAATCAAGTCACGAAGAAGACAAAATAAGAATCACTCAAATCCTTCGAGAGAAACTCAAGTTACGATCGAAAGATCGAACAAAGGTCAATCTGTTCTACCGAGTAAAAAACAGTTCTGGAACGCTGCAAAGAAACTCGTGTAGATCAGAAACCACAAATCAAATGACCGTGGAATTTTGATAGATGATAGATAATCAAGTTGTGAAGACAACCCAAAAAGAATCACGTCAATTGGATCTGTAAAACTCGAGTTATGATAAAACCACTGAAGAAAGATAGTGTTGTGCCGAAAACTCGACGAGAAAAACTTGTCTGGAACAAGTCGGACGAACAAGGCACAAAAGTTCCTTTCAACTACGAATTTTATTCAATAGAACACAAGAGGAACAGCCTCAAAGTTGCCTCTCACGAGCTTTGGCCTCCCTTGCTTATATAACCGTCCCTTAGGCCAACCCAATCTCAACTAGGAATTTAATCCTACTCAAATCACGAATCGAAACTTTCCATATCTGCTTAGGACTCTTCTATACGCAGATAGAAGCAATCTCTCCAAACACCTTAGGAACATATCCCACATTCCCAAAACAACTCAAATTCGTGACCCACACGAAATCCTATCATAACCAACTCAAAACTTTCCATATTTGAGTCAAACACGACTCAGTCGCAGCTTGAGTCCATAACCTAGTCGGTTGGACCTTTCCGATCAATTCTTTACGTCCACGTCTCTTCATCACGTCTCGGAACCATGTAGCCACATCCATGCACTCCTTGCACATGTGCAATCATCTGCCAAGGACGTCCATGATACCTTCATATGCATTGTTTTTGATTCAGACATGCTACACGACCTCCCGATCAACTCAACCACAATTCCTCCTGAATTTTGTTGTTGAACCTCATCTTCTCCCTAAGAATAGTTCAATGGATCCCATAACCAGCCATGTCTTGAACTCAAGTAACACCTGCACATGAATAAATAGCCAATACTTCCGAGCACAAGTCCTCGACTTGACTCTCGTTAGTTCCAAAACTACAACATCTTACGTGAGCACCTCACATAAGCATGTTGCAAAACCACAGTAAAACGATATTAGCCATATGAACCAAAACATACCAAAAACTTAGCAAATGAATACTAATCAATCTTTCCAACAATATAAATCAAGTTCGAATTATTTCACAATAAAAGCAGGAACACTGCGATCAAGCTCCGAACCTTGCAAAAGCTAACTGGACCTTGAACCCGAGCTTATCAAAGCTAGCCAGACCTTGCGCCGGAGCTAACCAAAGCTAGTCGGACCTAGACAAAGAAGTCGGACCTAGCCAAAACAAGTCAGACCTTATGTCGGACTATGCCGGAGCTAACCAAAACAAGTTGTACCTATTGTCAGACCTTGATGATAAATGTGTTTTGGTAGTATTCAAAACTTTTATCGCCATAGCCAATGTATTCAGCACACATAGGCCTCACAATCTCCCCCTTGATGAATGCATTGGCAACACCATTTAAAACCCGAACATTGGCATGAAAAGTTTTGAGAACAATTTCTCCCCCTATTTGAAAATCAAATTAGATAGAAATAAATTTCTCCCTCCCCCTATACATATTTCTCCCCCTTGCATACTTATCTTTAAAAATTCACCATATTATCTCTCCCCTTTGACAATGTATTCAGCAAGGTTGAAAAGAGAAATTTTAATTGTTATGAGCATATTATAACATATACATATAAAACAATGCTCATCCAAGTCATACTATCAAGTAACTTACACTATCACATCAATGAGATACATAAAGTAGAGTAAGCCATGCTAGAGATCAAATGTAATTTTTAATTTAAGCAAGTCATGATCTCACAAACTTAACTATTTCAAGACCTAAAAGCATGACACTTGTTGTTGCATTTTATTATTTTTCAAAGCACGAATTTTGATCATATGATATTTGTAAGAGATTATATGCGCATCTGCCTTATTCTAACCAATCAAGCCAAGCCTATGTCATTTGACAATCAGAAGCTTAAAGACATGGTTTTAGTCATACACAACTTCTTCCAAGTTCATATCTAAGTGCAATGATAAGCCATCTCAAAAGAAGAAGTGTGATGCATGCATATTCTCTTGATCTTTTCCCAACTTATATTTGTTCATAAAAACTCAACACGTGAGTTGATTACTTGATCAATTCTTTATGATTAAAAGCACTTGTGAGCGTGCGACAAGAAACAGCAAGAAAGTTCGACCATGACCAGATTTAGTGTAAGTAATTATTCCAATTACTAGACATAGCAAAAACTACAAAATGTATAACACGAGTAATGTAGTAAGAACTTTCAGCATGTAAAAGGAATCACAAAGTCATATATGTATGAAATACTATGCTCATATTATTTATATTTCAGATTCACACATAGGCTTCTCAAGTTTCAAAACTCCCCCTCAATGTATGCCATGAGGATGCATAACCCCTATTTCACTATGAATAAAACAAAAACGAGTGAAATCCAAAGGTTTTATAGAAATGTTAGCCAATTGTTGTTCGGTATCTACATGGTGAAGCACAATGTTTCCTTTTTCAATATTATCACGGATAAAGTGATATCTAATGTCAATGTGCTTAGTTCTAGAATGTTGCACATTTTTTTAGCAATGCAAATGGCACTAGTGTTATCACAAAACAGTGGAACACTATGTAGATCAACCACATAGTCCTTAAGTGTTTGAACAATCCAAAGAATTTGTGAGGAAGCACTAGCAGCAGCTACATATTCAGATTCGGCTGTGGATTGTGCAACTGAACTTTGTTTTCTAGAGGACCAAGCAACAAGTGAATTACCAAGAAAATAACAAGCACGAGAAGTACTTTTCCTATCAATCCTACAACCTCCAAAATCCGCATCGGAAAAAGCTTTTAAAGTAATGGTTGAGGAAGAAGGAAGAAAAATACCAAATTCTTGAGTTCCATGTAAGTACCTGAGAATCCTTCTGAGGGCTTGACGATGTGAAGCACGTGGGGAGGCTTGAAACCATGCTCGAAGACATACACTGAATTGTATGTCCGGTCTTGATGCCGTGAGGTACAATAGTGATCCGATCATGCTTATATATTCCTTTTGATCCACGGGTTCACCATCTTCATCAAGTTCAAGTTTTGTTGCTGTTCCCATTGGTGTCTGAACAAGCTTGGTTTTGTCCATGTTTAAGCGCTTTAGGAGGTATTTTGTATACTTTGTTTGATGCACAAAGGTACCCTCCTTGGTTTGCTTGATTTGCAGCCCAAAAAGTACGTGAGTTCTCCCATCATACTCATCTCAAATTATGAACTCATCATAGCTGAAAACTTGGTCACAAGATCATGAGAAGCACAACCAAAGATAATATCATCCACATACACTTGAACGAATAATGAGTTATTGTCATGCTTAAGCACAAAAAGAGTTTTATCAACCTTGCCCATGGTAAACCCCTTTTCAAGTAAGAATGTTTTTAACCTACCATACCATGCTCTAGGGGCTTGTTTGAGACCGTACAAGGCTTTGGACAGTTTGTAAACATGATTAGGAAAATCTGGATTTCCAAAACCCGTGGTTGTTTGACATAAACCTCCTCATCTATGTAGCCATTAAGAAAAGAACTTTTAACATCCATTTGATAAGACACCTCACATGTCTCCACAGTTTTGTTAGTGTCAAGTAAAAGCACACGGTAGGCTATAGTATGAGATGGATAACCAAGAAACATGCCATCAATGGATCTAGGTTCAAATTTATCAAGATTATCATGTTTCTTAACAAAGCATTTGCAACCAGACCCGAAAGTGTGTAACACTAGGCCTATGTCCAAACCGGATCTCATATGGTGTTTTACCTAGCTTAGGGTGTAAGAAAACAGGATTTGAGACATAACAAGCAGTTGCAATCGCATCAGCCCACAATTTCCTAGGAGTTTGATATTCATCAAACATAGTCCTAGCCATCTCAACTAAGGTCATGTTATTTCTTTCTACAACACCGTTTTGTTGAGGTACATATGGTCAAGAAAATTGATGATCTATTCCATTTTCAGCACAAAATTGATCAAAAGATTGATTTTTAAATTTGGTTCCGTTGTCACTTCTAATTACTTTTAAAGATCCTGGGTGATCAATTGATAAACTAAGAAATAAAGTTCTAAAGTAACTAAAATCTTCATTCATAGATGCCATAAATTAAACCCAAGAGTATCTAGAATAATCATCAATAATCACAAGAACATACCATTTACCTCCAAAGGATTGAACCGTGAAGGTCTTAAGGTGTGAAGGTGCAAAAGTTGACCCGGTTCAGTTGTCATGATCATTGTCAGAGGAGTATGTGAACCTGCAACCATCTTAGCATGTCTACAAGAAGAGCACACAATTTCTTTGTCCCCTTTAAGCTTAGGCAGCCCACGTATGCGATCAAGAGCACTAACACGCGTTAGATGATCAAAGCCCATGTGACCAAGTCTACGATGCCAAAAATATAAGTCCATTGAATCATTAGCAACTAGACACCTATGCTTAGAGGAAGATATATCAAAATCAGTTTTAAAAAACTCTTCCAAACCGAGACATGTTAAAAATGAGCTCACTATTTGAATTTACAACTTTGCAGCAATTTTTAGAGAAAATAATTTCTAGATTTTCATCTAGCAGTTGTGAAACAGAAAGGAAGTTCTATTTCAAGATTTTAACAAGTGCAACATCCTTCAATGTGTTTTGATTATTTACTCTAACCGAACCCTTAGCAATTATATGAGTTGAAGAATTTTCGCCAAAAGTAACATTCTCTACATGTGACACAAAAGAGAGGGAGGAGAACCATTCTTTGTTATCGGTCATGTGGCGTGAGCAACCTAAATTCACAATCGAAATGTTCTCCTTCCTCAAGCGCGTAACCTACATAGAAGCACAATACGTCGGTGACTCAATACTGGGGTTAGTCAAAAGGCATTTAGGAATCCAGTATTGAGTCACACAACGTCTAGCAGGAATAACACGTGGAAGCTGAGATAAAAGAGCAGGTTTATGAGCCAAAGCATGAGGATTTTTGTACCCAACTACTTTCCTACGAGATGTTACATGTGTAGCACAAAAAACAGTTGGTTTGGGAGGACTTGTCCGATTTTAGCCAGGGAGGTTATCGGACTAGTCTGTATATTATCAGACTTGTCCGATGTTGTACAAAGTTGTAAAGTATTGAGGACTAGTCCGCACTGGGTAGGACTAGTCCGATCTTAGTCAGAAAGACATCGGACTAGTCCGTGGTGATATCGGACTAGTCCGGTCTGTGTAGACTTGGACTGTGCAGGCAAGTCCGCACTGGGAGGACATATCCGATTTTGAACAGAGGGATTATCAGACTAGTCCAGGGTATATCGGACTAGTAGACCTGTATAAATTTTTGCAATGAGAGTGATTAAAAGTGCTTGAGCTGTTGGGGTGTGTTTCTCCAACACACTCCATACACAATTATTATCCTTTTCATCTCTTGAGCTATATCTAGCTTGATTCCTCACTATCAATTTTTTTGCGCTTACTCCATGTTTTCATTAAAATCTGTGCTCATCTCAACAATTTTGTTAGGAACTCATTTTTTTGTCATAAATCAACCAAAACCCACAAGGGATGCCTAGATGCACTTTCATGTAAACTATCGTCAAGCTCTTTTTCGTTGCAACAGTGACCTATTGCGACAAAAAACGAACTATTGCGATGAATGTTTTCGTTGCGGTAAATAGAATCCTTGCAGTAGTACCTGTGCTAGCTTCATCAAAAGACACCTCACAAGTCTCCACAATTTTGTTAGTGTCAAGTAAAAGCACACGATAGCCTCTAGTATGAGATGGATAACCAAGAAACATGCCACCAATAGATCTGGGTTCAAATTTATCAGGATTACCATGTTTCTTAACAAAGCATTTGCAACCAAAGACCCGAAAGTGTGTAACACTAGGCCTATGTCCAAACCGGAGCTCATATGGTGTTTTACCTAGCTTAGCGTGCAAGAAAACACTATTTGAGACATAACAAGCGGTTGCAATCGCATCAGCCCAAAATTTCATACGAGTTTGATATTCATCAAGCATAGTCCTAGCCATCTCAACTAAGGTTTTGTTCTTTCTTTATAAAACACCATTTTGTTGAGGTACATATGGCGAAGAAAATTGATGATCTATTCCAATTTCAGCACAAAAGTGATCAAAAGATTGATTTTAAATTCGGTTCCGCTATCACTTATAATTGCTTTTAAAGATCTTGGGTGATCAATTGATAATCTAAGAAATAAAGTTCTAAAGTGACTAAAAGCTTCATTTTGAGATGCCATAAAGTAAACCCAAGAGTATCTAGAATAATCATCAACAATCACAAGAACATACCATTTACCTCTGAAGGATTGAACACGAGAAGGTCCTATGGTGTCAAGGTGCAAAAGTTGACCCGATTCAGTTGTCATAATCATTGTGAGAGGAGTATGTGAACCTACAACCATCTTAGCATGTCTACAAGAAGAGCACACAATTTCTTTGTCCCCTTGAGGCTTAGGCAGCCCTCGTATGCGATCAAGAGCACTAATACGCGTTAGATGATCAAAGCCTATGTGACCAGATCTATGATGCCAAATTATAAGTCCTTTGAATCATTAGCAACCAGACACCTATGCTTAGAGAAGACATATCAAAATCAGCTTTAAAAACTCTTCCAAACCGAGACATGTTAAAAATAAGCTCACTATTTGAATTTACAACTTTGCAGCAATTTTTAGTGAAAATAATTTCTAGATTTTCGTCTAGCAGTTGTGAAACAGAAAGCAAGTTGTATTTGAAATTTTTAACAAGTGCCACATCCTTCAAAGTGTAGTGATCATTTACTCTAACCGAACCCTTAGCAATTATTGGAGTTGAAGAATTATCGGCAAAAGTAACATTCTCTACACGTGACACAAGAGAGGGAGGAGAACCAATCTTTGTTACTGGTCATGTGGCGTGAGCAACCTGAGTCCACAATCCAAATGTTCTCCTTCCTCAAACGTGTAACCTACATAGAAGAACAATACGTTGATGACTCAGTACTGGGGTTAGTCAAAAGGCATTTAGGAATTCAGTACTGAGTCACACGACATGCAGCAGGAAAAACAAGCGAAAGCCGAGATAAAACAACAGGTTTATTAGTTAAAGTTTGAGATTTTTGGTTCTCAACAACTGACCTATAAGGTGTTACTTGTGTAGCAACAAAATCAGTAGCTCCAAAAGCGAAAACAGAAGGTCTGGAGGTAACAATAGAAGGTCCGGAGGCAAAAACTAAAGCTCCGGATGTAAACTTTGAGTGTTTTAGACTCATAACAGGAGGTTGCATGTTCCTGACTTTCAGTTTAGTATGTGCAGCAAATTTTGCATAAGAGTTATAAGGTCTAGCTTGAATTCTTTCCTTTTTATGTTGTTTAGCTAGTATATAAAGAAAATCTATGACATGACCATCTCTACAACAATAGGTACAATGAAATTTAACTTTTTGTTCATGTCTAGATGAGCATGCAGTATGATTATTTGAACTCGAATGTGACAACACTCCTGCAGATTTAAAAAGCACCTCTTTTAGTTTAGGAACTGTTTTAATCAAACCACTTCCTAAAGACTTTACAATTTTAGGTGGATGTGCTTTAGCATACGCATGAGAATCAAAACCTAAACTAGTTTTATCATTGCAAGATTTGGATGAATTTAGTAGCAAGATTAGATTTTTGTTCCCAATACAAAACTGCTCTAGTGTCCTATCATGTCATCAAGTTTCTTAGACAATTCTACGCAGTTTTCACATGAAGTTTTTCCTTTTAATTTGCAATTAGAACAATATTTAACTTCATGAGCACGTAAAGCATTGTTTAGTATTAATATTTCATTCATAGCATCTTTTAGTTTCTTTTCAAGATCATTACAGGTAGAACAATGCAAATCAATTGTATAACAAGAAGCATCTTTTAAGTTTCTGTCATTAAGTGCAACAAGCTTTTTGTTCTTTTCAATTTCTAACTCAAGTTTATCAAGTGTGGAGGAGTGTGCACTTCTTAAGGAGGACAATTCTTCATATATTAAATCCCATGAGGAACAAGAATCATCACTAGGAATCAAGGTTTTCAAACGATTAATTTCATATTCTAGCGACTCAATTCTAACAGCATTGTCCCTAAGCTTTTTGTCCTTTATCATAACAATAATTGTTGCACGGGAAATAGCATCACACATTTTGTCACAAGTGGGACATACCTCTTCGTTGTCACTGTTATGTTCTGAATCTTCCATACTTGTCATGAAACACAAGTTTGCCAGATCATCTTCATCTTCGACACTTCCAATGTCTACATCACTCGAGCCAAGTTCTTGAAGTGCGGTGACGAAACTGTTTATCAGTTTGCGTCCTGTTAAACCCTTCTTTTTCTTGTTAATGTTTCCAGAAGAGGACTTGTCTTTATTCTGCTTTTCATCACGGGTAGAAGGACCTGAAAGGTTAGGGCAATCGGTATGAAAGTGTCCTATCTTACCACATTCAAAGCATTGTTGAGGTCCGGAGCTTCCTCACCTTCTAGTTCTCACATTTTGCAATGCTTTTGAGAACCGAGTAGAGATGAGTGCTAGCTCCTCTTCTGGAAATTCTTCAATTTGTTCCAGGGTGATTGAAGATAGCAAAACAAGTGTATTGCTAGATGAAGATTGGCCGGAGCTAGGCATATCACATTGAGAAACAAATGCAAGAGACTTGTTGAAGTTCTTACGTGAGGTTATGTCAATTTCATGAGTTTTCAATTTATAATATAACACATCTAATGTAAGTGTACTCATGACAGTATATTCACGAATAGATGTGACTTTCATCTCCCAAATTGACATATCTAATGCACTTAACAATTGCCCAACATTTCCAGCATATGAAAAATTAACATTGACACTATGCAAGTTGCTGAGAACATTATTAAAGCGAGCACAAAGGTCATCAATGGACTCACTGGATTGCATCTCAAAGCGCATGTATTCTTTCTTGAACATATCCTGCTTTACCTCCTTGATCGTGTTGGATCCTTCGTGGTAGTCACAAAGTGCTCTCCACACATCGTACGCCGATCGGAGGTGTGCAACACGGTCGAAGTTGCTCCGAGGTAGTCCTTGGATTGTCAAGTTGCGGTCTTTGTTGTTGTTGTCGACATCTCTTAAAATTGTAGCCGTGACTTGATTATTCGGCGGCACGTCGTAAGGCTTGTACACTTTTTCCCATATCGCGAAGCCTTGCGCCTTGATAAAAGCTTCCATGTGTGCCTTCCAAACCTGAAAATCAATATCAACAAACACACAAGGTTTTGCTGAGTATTTCTCTATGAGGATTAGTCTAAAACACGTGCGAATCACAAATATTAGAGCACCGTGGCTCTGATGCCAATTGTAGGATCAAGAAGACGTGTAAATCTACCAGAGGGGGGGGTGAGTGGTAGATTAATACTTTTCAGTGGAAGCAATGAAAACACTCCTCGGCAGAAAACCAATCTGTTAAAGAAACCGTGTATGCGACTAATCTAAACGTGTTCAATTGTCACAAAACTAGAATAAATTGTATAGAATTAAGTCACGAAGACGTCACAATAATAATCATGAAAATCTGTCGAGAGAAACTCAAGTTACGATCGAAAGATCAAACAATGGTCAATCTGTCCTACTCGAGATAAATAGTCCTGGAACACGGCAAAGAAACTCATGTAGATCAGAAACCACAAATCCAATAACCGTGAAATTTTCCCATATGATATAAAATTAAGTTATGAAGACAACCCAAGAAGAATCACATCAATCGGATCTGTAAAACTCGAGTTATGATAAAATCACCGAAGCAAGGTAGTGCTGTGCAGAAACTCGACGAGAAAGACTTGAAGAAAACAAGTCGGACGAACAAGGCACAAAAGTTCCTTCAAACTACAAATTTTATTGATCAATCCGCAAGAGGAACAGCCCCGAAGTCGTGCACTATGAGCTCTGAGCTCCCTTGCTTATATAACCAGCCCTTAGGACAACCCAAACTTAACTAGGACTCTAATCCTACTCAATTCACGAATCAAAACTTTTTCCATAACTGCTCAAGATTCTTCTATACGCATATAGAAGCATTCTTAAGACTTCCAAACACCTTATGAATGTATCCCACATTCCTAAAACAACTCAAATTTGTGACCCACACAAAATTCTATCGTAACCAACTTAAAACTTTCCATATTTGAGTCGAACACGACTCAGCCGCAGCCTGAGTCCTTAACTTTGTTGGTTGGACCTTTCCGACCAATTTTTTACGTCATCATCTCTTCATCACGCCTTGGAACCATGTAGCCACGTCCATGCACTCCTTGCATACGTGCAAACATCTTCTAGCAACATCAACGATACCTTGATATGCATTGTTCTTAATTCAAATATGTTGTAGAATCACCCGATCAACTAAACCACAATTCCTCCCGAACTTGGTTGTTGAACCTCATCTTCTCCCCAAGACTAGTCCAATGGATCTTGTAACCAACCATGTCTTGAACTCAAGCAACAACTGCACATGAATAAACAACCAATACTTCTAAGCACAAGTCCTCGACTTGACTCTTGTTAGTTCGATAACCACAACACCTTACGTGAGCACCTCACATAAGTATGTTGCAAACCTTAGCAAAAAGATATCAACCATAACCACCAAAACACACCAAAAACTTAGTAAAAGAAAGCTAAGCAAACTTTCTATTATCCAAAAAGCAAGTTCGAAACATTGCAAATTAAAAGAAGAACTATTGCGATCAAACTCTGAACCTTGCCAAAGCTAACCGGACCTTGAACTGGAGCTTACCAAAACTAACAGGATCTAGCGCCAGAACTTACCAAAGCTAGCAGGACCTAGCGCCGGAGCATACAGAAGCTAGTCGGACCTAGAGTCGGAGCTATCCAAAGCTAGCAGGACCTAGCACTGAAGCTTACCAAAGTTAGTCGGACCTAGAGCTGAAGCTAGCCAAAGCTAGTCGGGCCTATACAAAGAAGTCAGACATTACGTCAGACCTTGCTGGAGTACCCATAACAAGCCGGACCTATCATAGGACCTTTCAGGAGCTCGGACCTAGAGTCAGACCTTGATGATAAAAGTGTTTTGGTAGTATTCAAAACTTTTATCGCCATAACAATTGTATTGAGCACACATAGGTCTCACAAAAATAGAGAGGAATTTTGGACTAGTCCAAGTTTAGGGTCGGACAAGTTCGTACTCTGACAGACTTAAATTCCTGATTAGATTTAAATTCATTTTAGTCTTGTTCCCTTTTGGGGTTCTTTTTGTTAAACATGTATGAGGATGAATGGAATGTATTATGAATGAAAATGAGGGTGTTACATTAAGGTACATCATGCCTTTTAGCCACAAAAGAATAACTTACACCCAATGATGGTGGCTATTCCCTTGAGCTTTAATGAGTGCTTAGAATAGTCGAGAGCATATGCTCTCACATATTCGTAGTAGCCCATTGGTTGCTCATGTAGAGTTTCCATGACAAACCGCCGGCCTCGTACAGTTATGGTTGCCCTTCAGACTTGATTTCCAATAGGTAGCAACCGTCCTGATTTACTCTTTAGCCAAGAGATTTTGAAATGCAATCCTATTATTGTTTCCAACAATCGAATATTTGAATGCTTGCATAGTAATATTACTCCTGCAAACTTCCCCTTTATGATAGAGAGGGATGGTTAGATCTAGATACTTGTATAGATGAATTTTTTGGGTTAGGTAACCGAGTCTTCATTCGTACGTACGGGGAAGAGCAAAATCAAAGATGCACTGGGTCCAATTTCAAGTCTATCTATGAACAATGAAGAACTCATTTATAAGTGTGTGGCTTTATGGATAAATCAAGTTGAATATTTTCTGAAGCTCCTACTCACAGCAATGCAAGTGATATAAATACACTATCGATCCCTTCACCTCGTAAAATTTCTAACCATCATAGTTTTTTTACAAGAGCAAATGTTATCATTTGGATCATGGCAAACAAGATTCTAGATTTTATCCTCCTGAAAGTTTTTAATTTCTTGCCTAGGAATTTGGAATTTAGTGATCCATGTATGAATGAGTTTCAAATAAAATTATGGACATCACTATTCCTAGATTGACACATACCAATTCAACCATTAAGTCATTACATAAGCATTACCTAGGCACAAAATGTCGAAGTCAATTTTGGCAATGCTTATGATATTCTAGGTAGTTGTTTAAATTTATTCCCATGTAAGGTGACATTCCTTTTTGAAGAAAGAAAAAGAGTAATGTCATAACTTACTCTTGTGAGGATGAATATGAATTGAATTATGAGAAGGAGTAAAGCTTCCTTACCAATGTAAGCAAAAACCATTCAATCCTAATGCAATTAAAACGACAGAAAATTTGAACTTGTGTTGACGGCTCCTAAGGTATACTAACAAATCATCTCCGGCAATAGTGCCAGAAATGCTTGTTGGTATTACTTATGCACCATTAACTAAACATCTCCAACTGATGTGTCAGAAATGCTTGTTAATGGTTCTATTGGATCACAGAGTGAATTCCACAAGCGCACGGAGGTATCATTGTAGCATTTCCCCTTAAGAGTATTCCCAAGGGTGTCATTTATTTGATCCCAAAGGAAGGCGAGGTAGAGATATACCAATCATCAAGTGGAAAAGAGTAGAAAGGTCTAGGTAAAAATCTAGTAAGGATGGATAAAATAATAGTGGAGGTAGTGTGACACACACAAAAGCTTTCAAGTCTAAGGGGTAAGAGGATCTTAGAGGTTAGTTAAGGTTGAGAGTTATGCAGGAACTCCTACTATGCTCTATTGTACATAAACATAGTCTAAACTAATTATTCATATGCTAGATCAATAGTGAATACTTATGCTATGTGGTTCAACACATCGGGCACGGGCTTACCCCTAGCAATACTAGGGCGACTCCCGCCAAGAGCCTGTGGCATAGCCGAATGTGGAGGATTACAAAGGACAGATAGGGCTGTCACCACCTACTGCCTACCTCTTCAATCCGTGGGTCTATGAGACATCCTATGCTACTTAGCTATCCTAGCACCATTCTAGCATATTAAGTAATTACCTTAAGCCTAGGCACAATCCAATCTAAGGCAATGAATTGAATAATCATTGAACCAATGTTGATAAACAACATAATTATCCATACTAACCTAGTTATGTTATAACTAACTAGACTATGGTGGGGGTCTATAGGTTCTATGATAATGAGATATGTTCATGATGAAATAGTCATAGAAGCTATACCTTCCACATACATGGACTCCACAATCAAACAAGAAATGCTTTGCCAAAGTATATGTATAAGTAGATACTAAAGGTACTATCTTTATTATGCATAGAGTCACAAATACAAGAAATAATACATGAGCCATACCTTTCCCAATGTAGGATCGGGAAGAGAGAGACTCCTTACTCCTTTCCCAATTTGGACTTGGGACTAGAGACTCTCCTACAACCTAACTCCTCTAGGACTATGGATGATAGTGTATACAATAGAGATGAAGCTCAAGTGTTGTGTGCTGAAGTGAGGGGTAGGGGGTCCTATTTATACTAGTGTTGAGGTTGGTTCTCGCCACCAAAAGCGCGCGAATCAGTCACCATTGACTCCAGGGAGTCGGGAGGAGCTAACACGTGGAGTTTGACCGAGTTCGGTGCCAGGAAGAGGTCGACCGAACCGCTAGTTCGGCCGACCTGGTCAAGGCACCAATTCTCGTGTCCTATCTCCAGGTGGCTGCCAGGTGGGTCCCCTTGATGTATATGGGTGCAACACCGTTGGATCTCCTCGGATACTTCTGTTTGTGGGCCATTTGATCTATGAGATGCCATGTGTCATCGCCTGATTGGCTGGGATGATATGTTATAGGATTGGTCCCTCTACATTTCCTCATTTTCTGCATAAAATGCTGCATACACATATTTCTCCAAGTCCAAGTGGAATTGGGTTAGATAGAAAGGTGATGTGTGCATGAAATGACAAATCCTTCACATAATTGAGTTAAACTAACGGATGAAATTGGTATATAACAGTTGTCAACAAACTCCCCCAAGCTTATCCTTTGCTCATCGAAGCAAAGTCAAGACTTTAGGTTGATGATCAGGAGTTGCTACAATGTCTTATTTTCAAAAGTATCTAATGCACAACCAGATACTCTACCTAGTATTGCAGAAATTGGCTATGATACTCTACCCTTCTTAAGTTATCATGGGGCTTATGCTTTCTCATATTCATGAGTAGTTGAAAGGTAGAATAGAAAATTGGGCAAACATTGCCTAGAAATCAAGTTCCACATAAATCGCGTAGAATTCAATTTAGATATTAAGTACCTCAATTTGATTCTTTCAGTCACTCCTTTGTGGATAGAAATATTTCGTCACCAAAGCATTGTGCCTCTACTATTCCTACTAATTGAATATGGCTTGTATGTGGAGCTCGGTAAGGAAAGTAAGTAGGCATATTTTCATCACATATATTGCTAAGTCAAAAGAGTAAGCCTTAGGAGAATTCAATTCAAAACCTTTTGATTCAAGACTAGTGCATGTGTGATGGAGTGGAAGTGGTACTTGAGATAACTCCTTTTTGGCATAATCTCTCTTTCTTTTGCAGGGATGAAACATGGCTACTTTTTTTCTCATGCTTATGATGTAAGCATGTTTTTTTTCATTTTGTGGCCATGTCTTATACTCCCTTTCTTTCTAATAAATTTTGAAGAGAGTGCTAAACATGAATAACATGGAGTTTCTCTTTTTATTGTGGTATGGTGAATATGATGGACGCTTTGCTTACTTATAGTGTAGAAGTATAGCACGTGCAAGTGAAGTCTTGAATTCAAAGAGAGTTTAATGATTTCTCACATAGGTCTATACTAGTTTGACTAGGCTCAATGTGAAAGCAAATAGCATATGCACAAGGTGTTGTCTATGTATGAACATCATATGGCTTTGGTAGGTATTTCCAATCAATTGAGGGAAACTTAAATCTTTTTATAATTTCTCCGGAAATCTATGTTTTACTTTCAAACCAGGACTAGCAGCCCTATTACCAATTCTAACCTTAAAACAACCTAGAATTAGATTAAGCTTTTGCTACCCACGACTTCCAAATTAAGGTAAAAGTATTTCAAACCAATGAAAGCAATATTCGGAGAGTAGCAAGTTGTAAACTAGAGAGTTAGGAAAATAAAACAGAGCAACTATTCATCATTTCATCTATGTGAATTCTTAAATCATTCTTACCGCACATCTTTATTTGATGAAAGCAAATCTAACCTATATATTATTTTTTTTAATGCAAGGTGGATGATGGATGGATGGAAAATAAATATACAAGGAATGTGATACATGTTACCTCATGTGCGGGTCCTCCCCCAAGCTTGTTCTTCAACTACCTCCGTGATAAGGGTTGAACCCTTGATGACGGAAGTATGCTGCAAGATTGGCTTGTTGTTGTTGTAGCGCCGTGTTGAAGTTTGTGAATTGAGCATCCATGTGTTGTTGCCAATCCTGAGTACCTTGAACATGCTCCTAGAGTGTGTTGTATATGTCATCCGTTCTCACTTCAAGTTCTCCCATATGTCTAGTGAGGTCCGTCATTATTCTTGCCAAGATGATCCCCCAGTCTCATACATTGGAGGTTGAGTCCATCCGGGTGCATAACCCGTTGGGTTCTCTTCCTCTTGGTATTCATGGACTGGAGAGATTATCAGTGGCATGCCGGTGGCTACAGCCCTCGCACGATTCCTTGTTACCCTGCCAGAGACATTACTTCTTCTTGCTTCCTCAAGGGGAAGAAGATCAATGTTTAGCCTCCGTCATTTGTACAAATGAAAATCCGGGTTAGGTAACCGAATTTCATTGACAAAGCTGGGATAGAAAAATATCAAGGACCCATCTTGATGATGCTTAAGGTTATGTCCTCGCACTAAATAGTCTTCATCAATTAATTCTCTTTCAGTTTCAATATATTCAAATGAAGAGTATTTAAGTGCTCCTACCCTTTCAGCAATACGAGTAATCAATGAAGTGCATTCAATTGGTCCTGATTTTGAAATGTAATCTAGCCATTGTGTCATCATGGCTTTGACTGGAGCAACTTTTATCTTTTTAGTCATGGCAAACAAAATTTTCAATTCATCATCTCGCACATATCCCCTAGGGAACATAGTCATAGCCACCCATCTATGCATGAAGTGTAAGGTAGGGTTTTGGATGTGGCTATTCCTAGGATCCCTACATGTGAACTAACTAGTTAGCTCATGCCAAAAACTTAGTTTGTTAAACATAGGCAAATTGTCTAAATCTAGCAAACACCGTTTATGGAAGCCTAGGATGCTACCTTATTCTTTCCATAGGATGTTGTATTCTTTTTGAAATATTCTAAAAGAAATACCATCAAATCGTATTCTTAGCGTGCAAAGGAATTGTATAGTGAGAAGGCGTGAACCTTTCTCCTCTATGTGAGCAAAGTCATCAAATCCAATTGCATGCCAAATGGAAAGAAATTCGGACTCCATACCTATTTTGGAGATCAAATGTGGATCGTAAGCCTTGGTGTGGCGGAACTCACGATCTTGGAGAAGCATGCGTGCTTGATCTTCAACTTCGCTTTGTATATTGAGGTTGTTGTCATGAAGAAGTTGGTGTGGGTTGCCTCTTTCTTCCATGAGAGTGTCCTCACACACACTTGTCCTCCTTGGGCTTGTACCCATGGAAGAGAGGCGTGCACTAGAACCTTAACCATGGCTTGAGCTTGCAGCCCCCTTCCTCTTTCCTAACATCCTCTTCTTGTCATTTTGAGTTTAACAAGCAAGAACAAAACAAGGCGAGAAAAATCCGAAAAGATGCGATGGTTGGGAAACAAAACTCTCAACGAATTTTCTCCTCTTGAAAGCTTGAGTGTAAAATGCAAATGCAAACAAAAGAAAATCTTCTTGGGGATGGATTTGAGCAAGAGTGTTGCAATGAAGAGCAAAAAAAACAAGGTGAGCTAGAGAGTGACTTGGAGAGGTGTAAAATGATGTGGTGTGTGAAGAGAAGTGCTCTTCAAGGCCACTATTTATAGGGTGCACCTTCCAACGGTCACTTAGGGTTCAAAATGTAGCCGTTGCAGGAAGGGGAACCAATTTGGCTCCACTCCCATTTCGGCCGACCTAACAGGTGGCCCCCCCTGGTTCCCCTTTTGGCAAGTGGCTCCCCAATGACTATAAAGTTAGCACGTTGGTGAAATGCCACATGTGGAGCTTAGAAAAATTGTTTTCCAAATAAAAACCCTTTTCCAAATCCAACAAAAATTTTCTTTTGAAAAGAAAGAAAGAAAAATGATAGTTGAGAATATAAAATTCTCAACTTGCTAGGAAAAAACAAATATGCAATGGGAAAAATCCAAATGGGGTGAAAAAACGAAAGAATTAAAAATAAAGTGGGATAACTACCAATTTGACCTATTGGCGTAGGTCTCACCACCGTCCGATGAGATGGACATTCCTCCATCTTCATTTCACATCCGGGACCGAAGGGATGGGTACAGACGGCTTGTCTTGCTTCTTCCGCCATTCCTTCTTTGGCGGCATGGTGGACTTGGGCCTTCAGGAAGGTCCAGATGATTCCATCGCCTTTGGATATTGGCATGGTCGAAATGACGGATTCTCCTCGTAGATTAATCTTCTCATGAATCCAATGAGTGAGTCCACCTTTGGAGGTGTGGCTTCGACCTCTCTGATGTGTTTATCATTCGGCCCATACTTGATTCGAATCACGGAGAATTGCTCTGCTCTTGGCCAAAAGTTAAACTTTTCCTCCTTGCCATTGATATGGAAGTGGATTTCTCCAGCTCCCACATCTATGCGAGCTTTTGCAGTGCTTGGGAATGGACGCCCAAGAATGAGTGGTGTATCCTTCTCAGTGTCCATTTCTAGCGCCACAAAATCCATGGGTATGAAGCAGTTACGGATCTTCACCGGGACATCTTCAGCAATACCCGCTGGATAACGGACTGAAGAGTCAGCCAGTTGTAGCTGCATTGGTATTGGAGTCAGCTCTGTGAAGTTCAGCTGGTCAAACACAACCTTGGGCATCACAATAACACTTGCTCCGAGATCACAAAGTGCCTTGTCAGAGTAGTGAGCCCCAATTGAGCATGAAATGGTAGGACACCCAGGGTCCTTCTGCCAGTTGCCCTCTCATATAGAAATAATGTTGACATTTTCTGTCGGGGGTTCTGGCTGGCCTGTCGTCTTGCCAATCTCCATCGGAGGAATAGCAACTGCCAGCTGAGCCAACTTAGTCTCGAGCATCTTGTTGAAGCTCAGTTGATTTTTGAAGGCTGAGCATAGTCCTTCCATCTTTGCATTGATATTCTCTAGGGTCTTGTCATTAGCTGACACCTTCTTGGATAGGGCATCGTTGATCTCGAGTTGGCTAATGGCAAGTTCTCTTAAGTTGCGCTGATTTCCAGGGTTGCCATTGTTGTTGTACCCTCCTTGAAAGAATGGGCGTTGTTGACCCCACCCTTGACCTCCTGGACGATAGCCATTGTTGTTGTTGATGTTTCCATTGTGGGCAAGGTATAGGGCATCCTCACAAGTTTCTGGGAAATCATTGCCCATATGACCCGTGTTGCCACGGACTTCACACGTGATGTGAGAATCTAGGGCATAGGCATTGCCAGACACCTCACCACTGGCTTGTCCATCTATTTTCTTTATTAGGAGGTATAATTTTGCAGCGATCATGTCCACCTCCTTTGAGGTGTGCATGCCTCGTTGTCGGGTATGGAGACGCTCATCGTTCCATCCCATGTTGGACACCATCTTCTCAATAAGATCTTTAGCTTTCAGCACCGTCAATGAGAAGAAGGCTCCTCCAGCAGCAACATCCAAATGGTCACGAGCTGATGGGATCAGCCCGTTATAGAAGTTTTGAATAAGGAGCCTGTCATCCATCCCATGGTGGGGGCAGGCTAGGATGTACTTCTGAAGCCTTTCCCATGCCTCGGGAATAGATTCATTGGGCTCTTGCTGAATGCTGGGAATCCTTCCAAGTAGGGCATTGGTTTTTCCCAACGGGAAGAATTTGGCGAGGAATGCCGTAGAACACTTCTCCCAAGTTTCTATAGCACTTTGGTTCGCGTAGAACCACTGTTTCGCTCTCCGAAGGAGAGAGAACGGGAACAGTCTTAGATGGACCGCATCCGGAGATACGTCCATGATTTTAAAGGTGCTGCAGATCTCGAGGAATTATTGCAGGTGAGCACTTGCATCCTCGTTAGCCTTCCCACAGAATGGGTTGGCTTACACCATAGTGATAAGGCCAGTTTTGATCTCGAAGTTCACATCTCCCATGTTAACAGTGGGCCCAATAGGCACATTGTTAGCATAGGGAGCTGAGAACTCACGAAGGGTCTTCTAGGCCATTGGCGTTTGGATTGTTGGTGCAGAAATGTTGGCTTGCCATACCGCTCGAATCTTCTCTGGAGTAACGACACGGGGTCGGTCTCTCAGAAGGGATTTGGGATTTTCAACGAAGTTTTCTGGCAGGCGGAAACCAGACATACACTACCCTGTTTTCACATTTAAAATGTGAAAACAACGAATGGTTATCCTACTAAAATCCTACCGAGGGTTCTATCCTACTCACTCAGTCATGTTATATATCTATTTGCCTTCCCCGACAATGGCACCAGAAATGCTTGTTGACGGCTCCTTATACTAACAAATCATCTCCGGCAACAGTGCCATAAATGCTTGTTGGTATTACTTACGCACCATTAACTAAACATCTCCAACTGATGTGTCAGAAATGCTTGTTAATGGTTCTATTGGATCACAGAGTGAATTCCGCAAGCGCACGAAGGTATCATTGTAGCATTTCCCCTTAAGAGTATTCCCAAGAGTGTCATTTACTTGATCACAAAGGAAGGCGAGGTAGAGATATAACAATCATGAAGTGGAAAGGGTAGAAAGGTCTAGGTAAAAATCTAGTAAGGATGGATAAAATAATAGTGGAGGTAGTGTGACACACACAAAAGCTTTCAAGTCTAAGGGGTAAGAGGATCCTAGAGGTTAGTTAAGGTTGAGAGTTATGGAGGTACTCCTACTATGCTCTATTGTACATATACATAGTCGAAACTAATTATTCATAAGCTAGATCAATAGTGAATACTTATGCTATGTGGTCAACAAATCGGGCACGGGCTTACCCCTAGAAATACTAGTGTGACTCCCACCAAGAGCCTGTGGCATAGCCGAACGTGGAGGATTACAAAGGACAGATAGGGCTGTCACCACCAACTGCCTACCTCTTCAATCCGTGGGTCTACGAGACATCCAATGCTACATAGCTATCCTAGCACCATGCTAGCATATTAAGTAATTACCTTAAGAGCCTAGGAACAATCCATCCTAAGGCAATGAATTGAATCATCATTGAACCAATGTTGATACACAACAGAATTATCCATACTAACCTAGTTATGTTATAATTAACTAGACTATAGTGGGGGTCTATAGGTTCTATGATAATGAGATATGTTCATGATTAAATAGTCATAGAAGCTATACCTTCCACATACATGGACTCCACAATAAAACAAGAAACGCTTTGCCCAAGTATATGTATAAGTAGAGACTAAAGATACTATCTTTATTATGCATAAAGTCACAAATACAATAAAGAATACATGAGCCATACCTTTCCCAATGTAGGATTGGGAAGAGAGAGACTCCTTACTCCTTTCCCAATTTGGACTTGGGACTAGAGACTCTCCTCTCTACAACCTAACTCCTCTAAGACTATGGATGATAGTGTATACAATAGAGATGAAGCTCAAGTGGTGTGTGTTGAAGTGAGGGGTAGGGGGTCCTATTTATACTAGTGTTGAGGTCGGTTCCCGCCACCAGAAGCGCGCAAATCAGTCACCATTGACTCCAGGGAGCCGAGAGGAGCCAACACGTGGAGTTTTACCGAGTTTGGCGCGAGGAAGAGTTCGGCCGATCCCCTGGTTCAGCCGACCTTGTCAAGGCACCAATTCTCGTGTGCTTTCTCTAGTTGGCTGCCAGGTGGGTCCCCTTGATGTATATGGGTGCAACACCGTTGGATCTCCACGTATACTTCTGTTTGTGGGCCATTTGATCCATGGTATGCCACGTGTCGTCATCTGATTGGCTGGGTTGATATTTTATAGGATTGGTCCCTCTACATTTCCTAATTTTCTGCATAAAATGCTGCATACACATATTTCTCCATGTCCAAGTGGAATTGGGTTAGATATAAAGGTGATGTGTGCAAGAAATGACAAATCCTTCACATAATTGAGTTAAATTGACGGATGAAATTGGTATAGAACAGCCGTCAACAACTTGTACCTCAATTGAAAAGTAGTCTTGGTTGAAGGTCGTTGTGTGAGAAACTCCCGACCATAAATTTTGGTGTAGCCTTCATTTTCAATGTCTTCTGCCAAGTTGAGTTTGAAGTTTAATGAGTTTCATCTTGTTCCTCCATTGAGCCACCATCTTGAGCATTCCTCCACCGCGGACTCAAAATGAGATCGATGGAGGGCTATGTTCTTGAGTAGGCCTTCCAACCTCTTTACAAATTTTGTCCTGGCTGCACTAAAATCAAGAACAAACAAAACAACACAAAGACGGGTTACGTTAGCTAGAAAGCATGTGGTACCCTTTGTCAAGTTTTTTTGCCCAGCATGAAACAACATGCAAATGCAATGAATATTTAAGGGAAATATTTTTGGTTTGAATTAGGAAAATGAATTCAAGTGGTTAGCCCAAGATTCATATCAAAATAAATTTATTTCCTAATTCAAATTTTAAGTTTTATGATGGTTGGAAATTTTATTTTCCAACATGCAAGTGTGAGAATTTAAACACGCTAAATGCAAATGCAAAGATTGCTCGGAAATTCAAATATGCAATTAGGAAATCAAATATGAGATAACTACCAATTATTGTATTGGCAAGGACTCTGCGAATTTATGAAGTCCGATGAGTGGGAATTACCTCCGTCAATTTTAATGTGATGACTTGTTATCCAATCCCGGAGTTAAAGATGTGGACAACTTCTCTTAATTGACATGCCAAGTCTCCTTTGGCATGTTAGTTGGACATGTGGACCACATGGTGGCCCTAGCCTCTCCGTCGTCTTGATGAAGACTTGTTGATGTTGTGACGGCTATTCCCTCTTAAAGATATTCTCTTATGAGCATGGTGAGGCTTGGCCTCCTTTAGGGGTGCCACTTCGACCTTCTTGATATTCACTATGGTCAACCCATACTTTGATCATGTTTCAAAAGCTTCCATGGACATGATGACATGTGGAATCCAAAATCAAACAAGAAATGCTTCATCCAAAATGTCATTTGCCTTAGTTTGCACGGTCTTGGTCGAAGGGTAGGAATCCCAACAAGTGGTTGTGGGAGATCTTGGATCTTGAATGCTCTTTAAGTTTCTTTTCCTTGGCCAAGAGCTTCGTGTAAATGCTATCTTGATTTCATGCTTGGCCATAGACAAGATATTCCAAGGAAGGATAGTTGAACTTAAATCCCTTGAAATTCCCATAGCCTCCTTGATTACAAGGGTGATATTTATTCCACCCTTGACCTCCTTGTATGTGATATCCTTTGAAGTTGTGTTTGGAGGGAAGAACCCTCATGGGTCTTAGGGAAATGATTCCCCAAGTGCCCCATGTTGCCATGGATCTTCACAAATCATATGAATATGCATGACTTGGATAATTCCAAGCAATTCTTCATTGGCTTGATTTTCATGATACTTCAATGCGAGGTGTAGTTCCATAACTAGCATGCCCACCTTGTTAAGTGTTGTGCATGCCACGCTAAGTTAACTAGAGCATTCCTCAACCACCCCTTGAGTAAAGACCATATTATCATCCATAATGAATGGGAATAGGACTCCTTCAGCTCCAGCACGAATGTGGTCATGGATTGGTGGAGACAACCTATGACATGAGTGTTGGATGAAGAGCCAACTATCCACCCCATGATGGAGGCAAACCAAGAAGAACTCTTGGAGCCTCCCCCAAGCTTAGGGACGGATGACTGTGGTTCCTACTGGAAGCTGAAATTCTTCCACAAAAGGCAATGGTGTTGCCTATCGGACATTTGCTGAGGTACGCCTTCAATCATCTTGTTGTTGAGCAGTAGTGTCCTCGTTGGCCATTCCATGAAATGGGTTAGCAAACAGTACCCTGTTTTCACCACAAAAAAGGAGAAACAGACAAGAGTAATCCTGTCTAATAACTACTAGTATCTACAGCTTAATCACAAGTGATAGTTACGCTTCACTTCCTTTAACATCCCTGACAACAACGACAGAAATTCTTGTTGACAGCTACTAAGAACATTAAAATATCATTCCCGGCAACAGCACCATAAATGCTTGTTGCCATTTCATACGTCACAAATAAAATCCTCAAGCGCACGAAAATTGTCGTGTAGCATTTCGCCCAAGAGTATTCCCAAGTGTATCCTATTTATCCCAAAGGAAGGCAATGGAGTAAAGTAGACACTACTCTAATGATCAAGCTATGGGATATTAATCAATTATCAAGACAGGGGTAAGTTGATAATATGGGTAGTGTGACACGCACCTAAGCAATCTATTCTAAAGCGTAATGGAGGTTAGACTAAGAGTTGGGGAGTTGCTCCTACAATGCTTCTAATATACATATACATAATCTAGGTTAGATACTAATGAGCATGTCAATGGTGAATACTTATGCTATGTTGTTCAACATATCAGGCATGGTTTTACCACTAGCAATACTAGGACGACTCCCGCCAAGAGCATGTGGCATAGCTGAATGTGGAGGATTATAAAGGACAGATAGAGCTGTCACCACCTACTGCTTACCTCTTCAATCTGTGGGTCTACGAGACATCCAATGCTACTTAACTATCCTAGCACCGTGCTAGCATATTAAGTAAATACCTTAGGAGCTGCAACAAAAGCCATCCTAAGGCAATGAACTAAATGATCATTAAACCAATGTTCAGACATAGCATAAGTTATTCATATTAACATGATCATATCATAACTACTTAGACTATAGTGGTAGTTTGTAGTGTTTATGATGATATAATCAGAATGGTATAGAATAAACATAAATACTACTACCGGATACATGGAATCCACGATTTAACAAGAAACACTTCATCCAAGTATATGAATAAAGGAAGACCAAAGATCATATCTTTATTAAGAATAAAGTCACAAATACAAATAGGAATATGAGAGCCATACCTTTCCAAATTGAGAAGGGACTCCTTCTATTCCTTTCCTACTTGGACTACGGACTAGAGGCTCTCCTCTCTACAGCCTAAACTCCTCTAAACCTATGGGGCCTAGTAGATACAACATAATGAATACTCAAGTGGTGTGTGTGTGAAGTGAGGCTAGGAAGTCCTATTTATAGGTGGAGAAGGGTCGGTTCCCACCACCAAAAGCACACGAATCAGTGATCACTGACTTCTTCAAGCGGGAGGAGCCAAGACTTGGCGATTGACCAAGTTTGGCGCCAGGATCAAGTCGGCCGACTAGGGGGGTCAACCGACCTGGTCATTGCACCATTTCTTGTGTGCTTTCTTTAGGTCACTACTAGGTGGGTCCCAACCCTTGATATGGGTGTTACACTGTTCGAAGGCCTCAAATACTTCCTTTTGTGGGCCATTTGATCCATGTGGTGCCACATGTCGATTCTTGATTGGCTGGGATGGTATTTTGTAGGATTGCTCCCCCTCTTTTACCTCATTTCCTGCAATAATTCTCGGCGTGCTGGAAATAAGTTTAATAGATAGGTTGATGTTTGCTAGAAATGGTAATTCCTTCACATAATTGAGTTATATTAACGGGTGAAATTGGTATATAATAGCCGCCAACAGTTGCCATTATGTAGAAGAGCATCGCGGGCCCCATGGGAGGTGTCGGAGCTGGCTGCTCTAGCGTCGCCCATCATCAACACGTAAAAAACATAGACGGCGGGCCCCCTGGGAGGAGCTGTAGATGGAAGCTCTGGCATCGCCTACTATCAACATGTAGAAACATCGACGACGGGCCCCCTGGGAGGTGCCAAAGCTGGACGCTCCAATGTTGCCCGCCATCAACACGTAAAAACGTCAACAGCGGGCGCCCTGGGAGGTACCGAAGCTGGAAGCTCTAGCGTTGCCCACCATGAACACTTAGAAACATTGATGGCAGGTTCCCTGGTCATGCTGGAGCTGTGCTCTGGCGTCGCCCACCATGAACACGTAGAAATGTCGACGGCGGGCCCCTTGGGAGGTGCCGGAGCTGGACGCTCTGGCGTCGCCCATCATCAACATGTAGAAACGTTGACAGCGGGGCCCTGACTGGTAGGGAACCAAAGAAACCTTGTTAGCAACAAAAGCGCGATGAGGGAGCATACTCACAAATTTGAACTTGTTGCCATAATGTAGAAGAGTGTAGGCGGGCTCCCTGGAAGGTGCCAGAGTTGGCTGCTCCGGCGTCGCCCATCATCAACATGTAGAAACATCGACAGTAGGCCCTCTGGAAGGTGCCGGAGCTGGATGCTCCGGCATCGCCCACCATCAACACGTATAAATATCAATGGCGGGCCCCTAGCTTGCCAATGCTGCTTGTGGTTGTGTCTGAATCGACCTTCTTTGTATGTCCTGCACACACGATGAGGGAGCACAATGTTGCATGTCGGCCACCTTTCTCTACTCCTTTAGTCTTGCTACATCTTACAGTCCTAGGCTGGTACGCGGGGCTTGGTTATTTCAGTGCGCTAGTGCCCGGGATCCAGCTCTCTCCTTACTTAGGGTGTGAGCCTCCTGGTCCCCAGTACTTAGCCGCGGCGCTGGGAGGCAGAGTGTGCATGCTTAGGATGCAGGACCAAACTAAGCAGGATGCACACTCTGGACCTTCAGCTTAGAATAGGCCTTTCGTGGGAGACCATCTGGCGCCACTAGGCTCCATGTAATAGAGCAGTCGTGAGATCCCAAAACACATTGCAGGTACCTCAAACAAGTTCGCCTTCAGCAGAGTTGTGTGACTCCACCAGGGGCGATATAGAAAAAATTGACCAGGTATATGAAGATAATATATGAAAAATGAGCATAAACTGGTCATCATCGAATTAAGGGGTAAGCATATGAACATAAGAGAAAGCGCAGGTAAGGCATTTATTCTTTGAAATTGGCATTCAAAGGGCATAGGCTTTACAATAAGGCAACAACCCACTCCAGATGGCAAGGAAGGAAAGTGTTCACTCTTTGGGTGTATGATCAAGCTTAAGCAGGCTGAACACTCCGAACCTGTCCCTCCCGGAGTTTGGTTGTCCTGAGCACTATTCTTGGGAACCATGACACCCTACACTGTCCTAACATTATGCTAGCGGTGAAACATACATAGGTGCTCTGTGTTCCAAGGGATGGAGAGGGGCTCTCCTTCCTCCGTGGCCAGGCGGATCCACTCGGGGTGGGATACCTGTGTCAATCGGAAGGGGCCCTCCCAGCTGGGGGAGAGTTTGTGTGACCCTTCTCGAGAGAGTATTTTCTACAACACCAGATTGCCCGTCCGGAGCTCTCTACTTTGCACGAACTATTCCTGGTAGCACCAGGGCGCTTGCCGGTACCACGCGTTTCGGTTGGCAGCATGCCATCTTGCTTGGTCGATGAGGTCAACATCTTCACATCGGAGCTAGTCCTACATGGTTTCATTGAATGCCCTATGACAACCGATTCCGGAAAATGAACCATGTCGGAGTATGGTTCCGGCAATTCTCCCGGTACTACCGTCGGTAGCCCGCAGAGTTTTGTAGTTCGCTTAGGGCACGCGGAGATTCAAAAGAAGGTGGCGATTCGACACGAGGATTTACGTGGTTCGGGCCGCCTGAGCGTAATACCCTACTACACGGGGTGTGTGTTGTTGTTGTATTGAGCGTCTGAGCGCTTAAGTGTGAGAGACCAGAGTGTCTAGGAGTCTTAGGCGCGTGTGGAAGCCCCCCCTGTGTATCGCTCGGCCGGTCCTTTTATAGTACAAGGGCTGGTCGTTACATCGTCAGCCTGGCCCGACATGTGGCCCTGGCGGTTACTGATGCTTAATACACAGTTAATGCACTTAATTCCCCTTAACAGCGTGGTAACGCGCCTTTATAGCGGCGTTACTGATATTAAATGTCCTCCGATCGTGTGTTATTAAGATAGCATTAATGACACATAATCAGGTCTTGGAGTCTTTAATGTTCCTTGAAGGTCCGAGCCATTGGAGGTCCACCAATCTGCCTGTTGAGGTTGAAGGTCCGGCGATTAGATGCGTGGCAGCTCTGGAGCTTACCGTCTTGGACGAGTAGGTCCGGTGCTATTGTACACGTGTCGGTACCAGAGCTTCCCTCTGTCGGGGGTTAGGTCTGGGGGTGCCACACAGGTATCTAGTCCAGAGCTTTCCCATGTATGGAATGTAGCTCCGGATCCATGATACACGTGGCGGCACTGGGACTAACCATAGAAGGGAGGCAGGTCCGGTTCCATATGACACGTGGGGCCTTCGGAGGTCTTCAACTCAGACAGGTGGAGTTCCTTTGTGCTCTTTGCAGTCCCAAAGGGAATCCGGTACGCAGGGTACCGACAAACCAGGTGGAGTATATGTGTGCCCAGGACGTTCAACAAACATACACAAGTGCATCACAAAATGATTTATAGAAAATTACCACAAGACAAGATTAATTAACCACATTTATTTCACAATTCATAATATCATCGAACACAAACACAAGCTCTAATGAATAGTAATAAGAAAATTGAACTAATGCAGCGGAAATAAACTAACAAAGCAACAATGCAGACTAAGCAAATGAGCATAAGGGATATATGCGCAGCTCCAATCAACACCACAGGCAAAGCTGACGGTAGACACGACCTAGAACTCCGCATTATCATACATGTCGTACTCAGCATGTGTGGAAAGTATGACATGTAGCTGATATAGATGATGATTATAATAATGTCTAAGTGCTGAAAAGTACATCAAAACATTTGAAAAGCAATATATTATATGTATATGAAGTAAACCCATCATAATCCATATATCAGATTTCACCATTACCATTAACCATGTTCAATAGCAGAATTTAGTCCATGACCAGTCATAACCATATTACCAACCATAGCCATCCCAAAAACCATCCCAATACCAAGTTTCCTCTAATCATGTGAGGGTCCAGGTTGTGCATAACCGGGAGCACGGCTATCATGATAGTTTTTAAGACACTCTACAGAGGTTGTACCACTTTGCCCACGTGTTTGTGATTTCATCACCTCTTGGCGACTAAAGGTCCTCCCTTATGCCAATTACACTTCCTTTGGTGTATGGCCATGAGATCACAAAATATCCTTTACAAAGGGACTACTAGCATGTATGGACCCACTGAGGTTTAACTGGTGGCGTTGTCTCCAACTGAGCACATCTTCAACCATTGTGCCATTCGGACCCCAGGGAGTCCTGCCAACCATATCCAAACCCAATCCAACTCCCCTTCCCCGGTGCGCCAAATGATCCATTCAATACTAGCAATACCCTAATTAATCAGCTACGCCGCACCCATACTTGGCCTCATGGTGGCACTGTAAATCCTGGATGGTCGCTCCACGAACCGGTCCTTAGATCTAAAGCAAGCAAACCACCATAACATCATCCCCATCCACATACCAGGCTTGCTTAGATCACCCATTACCATATCATGTTGACCAGTTCATATTAACCACAATCTCATAAATGCATAATTGAATGGTATAGTTGTTTTCCCATCCCAATTAATTAAGAGAAGCAAAAAGGTAAAAAGCCCTTCCCGACTCTCTACCCTGAATTCCAGGTGACAATGGTGGTTAAACAAAGCTAGTAAACTTCCTACCATAGGAGTTCCCATCAAATTGACACAAGCATCCAGTTTTCCAAACAAAACATTTATGTCAAAACATGATCAATATGTTCAAGGACACTTGCCTTGCTCTTGAGCTTGGTTTGGGTCAAAGTATTCAAAATTCTGGTACTGGAGGTCCCCCGCAACACTCTCTAGTGCAAAACCTTCTATTCCGCGCAACGAACATGCAAAACACACAATTCAATCAAATAATGCTCATATAGTACTCAATATGTCATGACATGCATGATTAATACAAATGCAAAGTAAAACTTGTTAATGAGTTGCTATTAACGTTCACTAACTGGTTCTAATAGTTTATATCAAGTTTGGACAGGTTTGGAATTGATTCAAGTTAATTTGGAATTAATTCAGCACAATTCAGATTTAGAGGTCAGACAAGTCCAATTTCAGGGGCGGGACTAGTCCGCCCTGGACAGACTGCAAATTAGGGTTTTTTTGATCTGAGAGAATTGGAGTTGAATTGACGTGGAAGAAGAGAAAGTAGAAGGTATACCACATGTTTATAACTCTAAATATCAAGAATTGAAGATGGAACTTGGATCTTGATGATCTCGGGTCGGTAATGAAGATTTAAAGGTGAATTGGCTATGAAGAACACAAAATCGATGAAGATCTTGAGTACTTGATCCTCTTTCATTTCCTTCTCTTCTTCTTCTTGCTCAGGATCTCCTCCTCCCTCCTTGATGGTGGCTCTCCACGAACTAGGGTTTGTGGTCTTTCAATTGAGGCAAATGGATGTAAAGGAAAGAGGTGGGGCTATTTATATAGAGGTGGAAGCTAGGGTTTGATAGAATTTGAGTCTAGGGTTGGTGGAGGCCGTGTAGGGGTCCCACATGGGCTCCACATGGGTTAGGCACGACGTTCTTGGGCCCAATTAAGGTAAAGACCCAATAACAATTCGTGGATGAAAAGATTGAATCTGAGTCGGGCACATTGAACAAGTCCACTGAAGGGACCGAACTAGTCCGATGTTGGACAGAGGCGAAAATGGATAAGTTCGGTAGGAGGTCCAGACAAATCTGGTCTTGTCCAGAGAGAAAAACGGACAAGTCCAGCATGGATCGGACAAGTCCAGGGATTTGACAACTTATTCAAAAATCGGACCAAAGATCGGACTAGTCCGCACTCAATCACGGACAAGTTCGAAACGGAATAGAGAGTTAATCAACATAGTCCGCAGTGAAAACGGACAAGTCTGGAGGGCAACAGGGAGGGAAACCGGACTAGTCCGGGGTGCAAACCGGACAAGTCTGTACTCCTACAAACTTCTAAGTGTTGTTTTGCTTCTAATTCATTTTAAACTTGTTCCTTTTTATGTGGATTAATGTTAAACATATATATGAACTTATGCAATGCATGATGCATGAAAATGAGGGTGTTACAAACCTACCCCCTTAAAATGAATCTTGCCCTCGCGATTCAACGCGAAAGAGAAGAGATAGGGAAATTACTTATTGAGATCATCTTCCAACTCCCAGGTTGCCTCTGATTCTGTATGATGTTTCCATTGAACTTTACACCATCTAATCATCTTATTCCTTGTGACTCTCTCCTTGGTTTCCAAGACATTGATCGATTGCTCGACATAAGTAAAATCTGCCTCTAATTCCAATTCTTCTATTGGCACTTGTTCTTCCGGTACCCTTAAACACTTCTTGAGCTCGGAAACATGAAACATATCATGTACATTTTTGGTATTTCTTAACACCACAGGGTTATCCGCAAGCGAATGGAAATACCGCTGTAGCACTTCCCCTTAAAGAGTATTCCCAAGGGTATCGAATCCAAAGAATGTGTGTCCTAATCTTTCAAAATAACTCACCCAAGGACAGAAAGTTGTTTGGTAGGCAAGGAACAGAGAAGAATTCAAAGTATTGATCCTAATTCAAGGTAGTTTGTAGTAGATGCTTGCTTTGGGCACGGGCTTACTCCTACCAATACTAGGACGACTCCCGCCAAGAGCCTATGGCATAGCCGAACGTGGAGGATTACGAAGGACAGATAGGGTTGTCACCACCTACTGCCTACCTCTTCAATCTGTTGGTCTACGAGATATCCACTAATGATTTATAACCTAAGCACCACGCTTACGTTCTAAATCATTACTCTAGTTGTTTCGAACACAAAGCTACAACTAGAGCCTCTAATGCATTAAAGCAGTGAATCCACAAGTAACTACTTGTGCAAACTACTAAGAATAAAAGATCAAACTTGTATTGAATTCACAAAGGCTTACTTGATTGAGTAAAACCTTTTTAGGGGTACAAGTGTAGAAGAGGGACTTGACAAGCCCAAGCCTCCTTCTGCTAGACTCTTCACCACACTCTCCTTCTACTTTGGTAGCCTCTAGGACTACTATAAATCATTGGAGTGTAGCACTATTCTCAACTTTTGGTGTGTGTGAGAAGTGAGGTGAGGGGGTCTATTTATAGGTGGAGAAGGGTCAGATCCCGCCACAGTTAACGTGCGAATCAGTCACCATCGACTCCAGGGAGTCGGGGGAGCCAACACGTGTCATTTGACAAGGTTTGGCACCAGGAAGGGGTCGCTCGAACCCCGTAAGGACATATGAACGTGGTCTTACTTTGATCATCGGGATGGATAGGACTTTGATGATATCCCGAATACCCATCAAAGAAACAGAAGTAGGATGTTTTGCCAATCGCTCTAACATCTCATCGATGAAGGGCAATGGAAAATGGTATTTCCTTGTTGCCTTGTTAAGTTTTCGGTAGTCAATGCACATCCTCCATCCCGTGATGGTCCGGAGGAATTAATTCATTCCTCTCGTTTTGAATGACCGTCATACCTCCCTTCTTAGGCACTACTTGAACTGGACTTACCCATTCACTATGAGGAATAGGGTAAATAATCCCGACATGTAGAAGTTTCAAGACTTCTTTATTGACAACTTCCCGCATCGCATTATTCAATCGCCTTTGAGGTTCCCTTGAGGGGACACTCTCAGGGTCAATAGGGATACGATGGGTGCATAACGTTGGACTAATTCCCTTGAGATCCTGAAGTGAATATCCAAAAATAGCTCTATGCCTTTCTAACATGGCTATGAGTTTGGGCGTTTCATCATCTGAAAGCTTGTCACTTATGATGATAGGGGCTCCCACATTGCCATTTAGAAAGGCATAACGTAGTCCTGGAGGTAGAATCTTGAGCTCAACAGGAGGTTTTGGGGAGGGCTCTTCTTTTGGCAATTCAATTTCCTTCTGAAATTCATCCTCCTCTTGGATGAAGTCTTCTTCTCCTTCAATTTTAGGGGGTTCTAAAAATTGAAGAGTCCTAACCTCCTCCATTGGCTCATCTTGGATGGTAGATTCTGCAGATGTGTTCTTTGAACGCAGAATAGGCATGGAGAAGTTTCTCCCTCCAAGATTGATATTTAGGCTTCCTTCCAAAGGAACTTCCATTAGAAATATCTCTATGGGAATCCCTATCATGATGTCGAAATCTTGGATTTCAAACACGTGAAAATCTAGGAGAGCCTCAACATATTTGTGTCTAACAGACACCTGTTGCAGAACCCCACATCCTTCAAGAATGGTTCCAAATAAATCTCGGAAGGATTTGCGTGTTGGTGCCAATGGCACATCGCCAAGAATGGCGAGAGCACAAGAATTGGAAAAGAGATTTGCTCCAATAGTAGGGTTGTATAGGATTCTCATTGGTGTACCTCTAATAGAACATAAAATGGTAGCTAAAGGTGAGGTCATCCGAAGAATTTTTGGTGAATTCTCGACTTCAGCTGTCCACTCCCTGCTTAGGATAGAGGGCAACTCCTTGACCGTTTGACAGACGAACACCCCGTCAGGTGGTTCATGTGGAGTTGGCGACAATGAAGGTTTCCTATAGCAAAAATACTTCAACGTATTTCCATAATCTTCAAAAGGCTCTTCCTCGAAGTAAAATGGAAACTACGAGGGTTGAATTTTTTCTACCCTCGTAGTCTCAGGTTTGGGAGAGGATTCCTCTGGCAAGGCTTGGGGTAAACAAGAAATGGGTTATTCCTTGTCCATGAGTGTATCCTCTGTTCTTGACATGACTTCCTCTTGGGGAGGCTCACTATAACCCATAATAAAGGAAGAATTTTCTAGAATTCTGTGTAGAAGATCCTTACCTTCTTCTGGATTCTTATGGAGGAAATATGCTCCAGCTGTAATGTCAAGATATAGGGCAGACTCTTTGTTCAATCCCATGAAAAAATGTTGCAAGAGCATTGGATCAGGGATTAACAAATATGGGCTAGAATTTTTCAAAAGAGAAAATCTGTCCCAAGCTGCACCTATGTATTCCTTCTCCATCTACTGGAAGCATAGTACTTCGCTCCGTAAGTAAACAATTCTAGCAATTGGAAAGAAAGCAAGACAAAACTTGTCTCCTAATTCACTCCAATCACCGTTTGTCTTCCCAACTTAGTGGTTGTACTATTGTTTGGCTTTTTCCTTGAGGGAAAAAGGAAACAACTTCCATTTGATAGTTTCCCGTGTCATATCTTTGATTAGAAGGCCTGAACACAGTTGTTCAAACTCTCGTAGATGGTGGTAAGGGTTTTCACAATCCGTTCCTGAGAAGGATTGTTCCCGAACCATGGCTATAAAGCCAGGGCAAAGTTCATAGCTGATTGAACAAATAGGTCCCGCCGAAGGCGGTGGCTCATAGAACTTGCCCTTCGGAGCAGAGTAAGAAAGAATGGTGGGTTGCTCCATTTATATGGTGGTGGTAAGGTAAGAATAAGAAAGGTAAGATGATAGATAAGGGGGATATGATACGAGGGTGATCTTGCTTCGAAGATTAACAGCAACCGTTTCCCGGCAACGGCGCCAAAAATGCTTGTTGGTATTTCTTAACACCACAGAGTTATCCGCAAGCGCACGGAAATACCGTTGTAGCACTTCCTCTTAAAGAGTATTCCCAAGGGTATCGAATCCAAAGAACGTGTGTGCTAATATTTCGAACTAGCTCACCCAAGGACACAAAGTTGTTTGGTAGGCAAGGAACAGAGAGGAATTCAAAGTATCGATCCTAATTCAAGGTAGTTTGCAGTAGATGCTTGCTTCGGGCACGTGCTTACTCCTAGCAATACTAGGACGACTCCCGCCAAGAGCCTATGGCATAGCCGAACGTGGAGAATTATGAACGACAGATAGGGCTGTCACCACCTACTGCCTACCTCTTCAATCTATGGGTCTACGAGATATCCACTGATGATCTATAACCTAAGCACCACACTTACATTCTAAATCACTACTCTAGTTGTTTCGAACAAAAAGCTACAACTAGAGCCTCTAGTGAATTAAAGCAGTGAACCCACAAGTAACTACTTGTGCAAACTATTAAGAATAAAAGATCAAACTTGTATCGAATTCACAAAGGCTTACTTGATTGAGTAAAACCTTTGTAGGGGTACAAGTGTAGAAAAGGGACTTGACAAGACCAAGCCTCCTTCTCCTAGAATCTTCACCACACTCTCCTTCTACTTTGGTAACCTCTAGGACTACTCTAATCCTTTGGAGTGTAGCACTATTCTAAACTTTTGGTGTGTGTGAGAAGTGAGGCGAGGGGGTCTATTTATAGGTGGAGAAGGGTTGGTTCCCGCCACAATTAATGCACGAATCAGTCACCATTGACTCTAGGAAGTCGGGGGGAGCCAACACGTGTGATTCGATCGGGTTTGTCGCCAGGAAGGGGTCGGTCGAACCCCTGGTTCGGCCGACCTGGTCAAGCCTCCCCTCGGGGAGTGCTTCCTCCAGGTGGCTTCCAGGTGGGCCCCCTTGATGTATATGGGTGCAACATCGTTGGATCTCCTCGTATTCTTCTGTTGGTGGGCCATTTGATCCATGTGTTGCCATGTGACGTCACCTGATTCATTGAAATCCATTTTCATGGATTCTTCCCTGCATATTTTGGTATTTTGCGTAATAATTCACCTGCATACAAATAGACACCAACACTTGTGGAATTGGGTTAGTGTACAGCCCTAACACTTTGTTTTGTGTTTCTTTTATGCATATTATGAGGTGAATTGACGTTCAAAATATAGTACTTAAGGACCATCAACATACATCTGAAAGATGAGTTGGCATCTCCAGTTTATATGCTACCTCTCCCCGTTTGTCCAAAATATTGAACGGTCCAATGTATAGAGGTGCTAGCTTGCCTCCAATATTAAACTCTTATGACCTATCATTGGTGACACCGTTTTCTTCTCATATTGTCCGCATAGCCTTTTTGCCTAAATTGAGCACCCCTCAAGTTCCCACGGATGATCTGGACTTTTTTTTCAGCTTCTTGCAACATGTCAGGGCCAAATACTTAATTTTCTCCTGTTTAATTCCAGAACAAAGGCATTCTACACTTCCTTCCATATAGTGCTTCATATGGTGCCATCTTCAAACATGCTTGGTAACTATTGTTATGTGAAAATTCTGCATATGGCAAGCTCTTGTCCCAACTTCTTCCATGCTTCAAAGCACAAGCTCTTAACATGTCTTCCCGAATCTGATTGGTCCTCTCAGTTTGTCCATCTGTTTGACGGTGATATGCTGAGCTAAAATTCAACTTTGTTCCCAATGCTTCATGTAGTTTCTGCCAGAACCTGGAGATAAATTAAGAACATCTATCCGACACTATCTTCTTGGGACTCCATGCAAACATACTATTCTTCCCATATACAGTTCCACCAATTTCTCCCCATTGAGAGTGGTCTTGACGGGAATAAAGTGAGCTGATTTTGTCAACCGATTCACAATTACCCATATTGAGTCATAACCAGACTGTGTACGCGGTAATCCAACTATAAAGTCCATTCCAATTTCTTTTCACTTCCATTCTGGAAGTTTTAATGGCTGCAATAATCCAGCTGACCTTTGATGTTTCGCCTTCACTCGTTGGCACACAACACACAATGCTACGTATTCAGCTATGTCATTTTTCATGCTAGCCCACCAATAACAAGTCTTCAAGTCCTTGTACATCTTTGTACAACTGGGATGAATTGAGTAAGTTGAGTCATGTTCCTCTTCTAATATCGTCTCCCGAATATGCTTCATGTTAGGCATGACAATCCTTTTACCAAGCCATAAGGTACCATGTTCATCCTCATCAAACCTAAATTCTCGTCCTTCTTGGGTTCATTCCTTGATTTCCTTAATTTCCTCATCCTTTGTTTGACCCTCTCGAATTTCCTGCTCCAAGGTTGGATTTAACTACATTATCCCCATCTCATTCATAAATCCAAGATTCAACCGTTCAAACTACTTGCATAACTCGGATAGCAGCTCTCGAACTTTGAGCTGGGGACTTACTACTTTCCGACTTAAGGCATCGGCCACTACATTAGCCTTCCCTGGACGATAATTGATTCCCACATCATAATCTTTGACGAGCTCCAACCATCTTTGTTATCTTAAATTCAGATCCATTTGTGTTAAAATATACTTAAGGCTCTTATGATCCGTATAAATTTCACACCTATGTCCAAGGATATTATGTCTCCAAATCTTCAATCCATGTACCACGGTTGCATGTTCCAAGTCATGTGTTTGATAATTCTTCTAACGTTTCTTCAATTGTCTTGATGCTATGCAACCACTTGACCTTCTTGCATGAGCACACATCCATGTCCTTGTCTCGATGCACCACAATAGACATCAAATCTCTTGCTCACGTCCGGCAATATAAAAACTGGGGCTGTAGTTAACTTCCTCTGCAATTCCTCAAAACTCTCTTGAGAAGCTTGAGTCCATTGGAAAGCTTTCCCCTTCATCAACAACTCGGTCATGGGCTTGGCTATCTTGGATAAATTCTTGATAAACCGACAGTAATATCCAACCATTCCAAGAAACTCCTGATCTCCTTGACATTTTGCGGGGGTTCCCATTCCAACACGTTCTTCACTTTTCCTGGGTCAACCGATACTCCTCCTCCAGCGATGATATGACCCAGAAACAACACTTCTTTCAACCAAAACTAGCACTTGGCAAACTTTGCGTACAGTTGATGCTCCCTCAATTTCTGCAATGTAAGCCTCAAGTGTTCCTCATGTTCCTTCTCATCCCTCGAGTGGATCATAATGTCATCAATGAACACCACAATGAACTTATCCAAGTACTCCATGAAGACCTTATTCATGAGGTACATAAAGTATGCAGGTCCATTGGTTAATACAAAGGACATAACTGTATACTCATAGGATCCCTATCGTGTCCTGAAAGCTGTCTTGGGTATTTCCGATGATTTAATCTTCATTTGAAAATATCCCGACCTCAATTCAATCTTGGATAAAACACAAGCACCCTTCATCTGATCAAACAAGTCTTCTATGTGTGGTAAGGTGTACTTGTTCTTGATGGTCACCTCATTGAGAGCTCGGTAATCCACACACATCCTTTGGGATTCATCCTTCTTGTCCACAAATAGCACGGGCGCTGCCCAAGGCGAAGAGCCGGGGCGAATGAAACCCTTCTTTAGTTGCTCTTGAATTTGCTTCCTGAGCTCTGCTAATTCCTTAGGAGGCATCCTATATTGCCTCTTAGTTATAGGTGCAGTTCCAGGTATTAATTTAATAACAAACTCAATATCTCGATCAGGTGGCATACCTGGCAACTCATCCGGGAACACGTCCAAAAATTCATGTACCACTGGGATCACCTCAATTGCAGCACCATCTACGTGATTCAGCTCCACTTGCTTCGGTGCGTGTTGAGACGCTTCAAATTCTATGGTGATCCCTTCCTCATTGGTCAACTTCACCGTTTTTGTGGCACATAGAATGACTCCACTATGCTTCCTCAACCAGTCCATACCAATTATAATGTCTAATCCTTGAGAATCCAAAACAATGAGGTTGGCAAAAAAGTCTACCTCCCTTATTCTAAGGCTTACTTTTGGACATACTATATTTGTCCTCATCTCTCCTTAGGAGACTTAACCAATAGATTAAACTTCATATGAGAGATAGGCAAACTATACTTGGCAACATATTTTGATGCAATGAATCAATGTGATGCTCCAGAATCAAATAACATGGTCACCGGGTTGGAGTTTGCGAGAAACATACCAATGACCACGTCATCCGCTTGTTGAGCATCCTCCGTAGAGACATGGTTCACGTTGCTACAAGCAAAATTCTGCTGTCCACAGCTCCCTTGCGGTTGTCTTCCATTGGGTCATGGGTTTTGTCTCAGCACATTGCTTCCTTGACCAATGCCTGACTTAGGATATTGATAAGCACAGTGTCCTGCTTCTCCACACGTATAGCACTTCCTTGCTGCACCAGAATTATTGGGACGGACTTGATTTTGAACATTTGCACCAGGAAGGTTGGAACGAGGTGCATAACGCATTAGCGGCCGAGGAGCCTGTATGACAGGGCATTGATGCACAAACTGAGTTGGGCGCGGTGCATAACCAGAGCGATGAGCAGGCGCAGCAGAGTTGTAATAAGGCACATTGGGTGGTGCAAAGAGAGGGCGCACATTACTTCCTTGTTGCTGTCCCTGGTATGGCGCCTTCCTCTTGTTGTCTTGCTCCATCTCACTTACCTTGTTCTCATCCACAATTGCTTTGTCCACTAGCTTCTATAAGTTGGCATAATCACAATTCAGCAATTGTACTTGGATTTCATTATTCAAGCCTCTCATGAACAAGTATTGATTCCGGCTGTCCCGTCTCACATCCTCAGGCGCATACCTCAAAGTTTGAGTGAATTTATTGTGATATTCACCCACACTCGATCTTCCTTGCTTCAAGTTTTCAAACTCTTGACTCTTCATGATCATAACACCTTCTGGCACATAATGAGAATGGAAACTCTCCTTGAATTCAGTGCAAGTAATTCTCTCTTGGTTCTCATGAGCATTCCATAGCGAATCCAACCAATCTGCAGCTGCTCTAACTAGATGATGGGAAGCAAATAGCACTTTCTCCCGGTCACTGCATTGGATAATAGCCAGCTTCTTTTCCATAGACTTCAACCAATCATCAACATCCATAGGGTCGGCAGCTTGAGCAAAAGTCGGTGGCCTAGTCCTCATGAATGTTCCCAATCAGTTATGAGGGGGTGGGGTGGTGGTGGAGGCATGTGGGGCTGATTGTTGTTATTACCCGCCTACAGCTGTCCCATAGTCTGTATCATGGTCTGCATGAGCTGGTTTTGCATAACCAATAACTGCTCAATATTGATAGCTCCCTGGGCAGGTCCTTATCCATTGTTGTTCTGAGATGATCCATTGTTCTCCTCCTCCTCATTGCCATCCCTTTGGTTACGATTCCTCACCATCGGAAGAAAAGCAAGAGATAAGAATCTAGAAAATGTCCCCAACTATATGCATCAAAGGATATGAAACTAGGCAACTACCTATACTAGCCTATCTGGACATGGCAATGCTAAAGCATCACAAAATCCTCTACTAAGCACACAAGCAGCAATATATAGCAAATAGCACACCAAACAAAAACACATACATAAAGTTACCACAAGACAAGATTAATTAACCACTTTTATTCCACAATTCATAATATCCTTGAATACAAGCTCTAATGAATATTTATGACAAGTTTGAACTAATGCACCCGGAATAAACTAATAAAGCAACTATGCACACTAAGCAAATGAGCATAAGGGATATATGTGCAGCTCCAATCAACACCACAGGCAAAGCTGACGGTAGACACGTCCTAGAACTCCACATTATCATCGTTATACTCCCAAATCTGACGTACAACTTTTGGTGGGGGAATTGCAAGGGTGAGTACATGTCGTACTCGGCAAGTGTGGAAAGTATGACATGTAGCTGATACAAATGACGAATATAATAATGGCTAAGTGCTGAAAAGTACATCAAAACATTTGAAAAGCAATATATTATATGTATGTGAAGTAAACCCATCATAAACCATATAGTTATCATAATACCAGTCCATATTTCAATACCATCAGCCATATACCGTATTTCACCATTACCATTAACCATGTTCAATACAAGAATTTAGTCCATAACTAGTCATAACCATATGACCAACCATAACCATCCAAAAACCATCCCAATACCAAGTTTCCTCTAATCATGTGATGGTCCAGGTTGCTCATAATCGGGAGCACGGCTATCATGATAGTTTTTAAGACACTCTGCAGAGGTTGTATCTCTTTACCCACGTGTTTGTGATTTCGTCACCCGTCGGTGACTAAAGAACCTCCCTTATGCCAATTACACTTACTTTGGTGTATGGCCAAGAGATCACAAAATACCCTTTACAAAGGGACTACTAGCATGTACGGACCCACTGAGGTTTAACTGATGGCGACGTCTCCAACTGAGCATATCTTCAACAAAGTGCCCCCTCTTGTGCCATTCGGATCCCAGGGAGTTCCGCTAACCATATCCAAACCCAATCTGACTCCCCTTCCCCGGTGCGCCAAATGATCCATTCAATACTAGCAATACCCTAATTAATCAGCTACACCGCACCCATACATGGCCTCGTGGTGGCACTATAAATCCTGGATGGTCGCTCTATGAACCGGTCCTTAGATCTAAAGCAAGAAAACCAATATAACATCCAACCCATCCACGTACCAGGCTTGCTTAGATCACACATTACCATATCGTGTTGACCAGTTCATATTAACCACAATCTCATAAATGCATAATTGAATAGTATAGTTGTTTTCCCATCCCAATTAATTAAGAAAAGCAAAAAGGTAAATAGCCTTTCCCGACTCTCTACCATGAATTCCAGGTGACAAGGGTGGTTAAACAAAGCTAGTAAACTTCCTACCATAGGAGTTCCCATCAAATTGACACAAGCATGCAGTTTTGCAAACAAAACATTTCTTGTCAAAACAGGATCAATATGTTCAAGGACACTTGCCTTGCTCTTGAGCTTGGTTTGGGTCAAAGTCTTCAAAATTCTGGTACTGGAGGTCCTCCACAGCACTCTCTAGCGCAAAACCTTCTATTCTGCGCAACAAACATGCAAAACACACACATCAATCAAATAATGCTCATATAGTACTAAATATGTCATGACATGCATGATTAATGCAAATGCGAAGTAAAACTGGTTAATGAGTTGCTATTAATGTTCACTAACTGGTTCTAATAGTTATTAACAAGTTTGGACAGGTTTGGAATTGATTTGCGTCAATTTAGAATTAATTCAGCACAATTCAGATTCAGAGGCCGGACAAGTCCGGTTTTTGGGGTCGGACTAGTCCGTCCTGGACAGACTGCAAATTAGGGTTTTTCTGATCTTATAGAATTGGGGTTGAATTGATGTGGAAAAAGAAAAAGTAGAAGGTATACCACGTGTTTAGAACTCCAAAGATCAAGAATTGATGATGGAACTTGGATCTTGACGATCTAGGGTTGGTGATGAAGAGTTGAAGGTGAATTGGCGACGAAGAACGCAAAGTCGATGAAGATCTTGATTACTTGATCCTCTTTTGTTTCCTTCTCTTCTTCTTCTTGCTCGGGATCTCCTCCTCCCTCCTTGATGGCAGCTCTCCACGAACTAGGGTTTATGGTCTTTCAGTTGAGGCAAAAGGATGTAAAGTCAAGAGGTGGGGTTGTTCATATAGAGGTGGAGGCTAGGGTTTGATGGAATTCGAGTCCAGGGTGGGTTGAGGTCGTGTAGGGGTCCCACATGGGCTCCACAAGTGTTAAGCATGATGTTCTTTGCCCAATTAAGGTAAATACCCAATAACAAATCGTCGAGGAAAAGATTGAATCCGAGTCGGGCACACCAGACATGTCTGCTGAATGGACCGGACTAGTCCGATGTTGGACAGAGGCAAAAATGGATAAGTCCGGTAGGAGGTCCAGACAAATCTGGTCTTTTCGAAAGAGAAAAACGAACAAGTCCGGCATGGATCGGACAAGTTCAGGGATTTGACAACTTATTCGAAAATCGGACCAAAGATCGGACTAGTCCGCACTCAATCACGGACAAGTACAGAATGTAACAGAGAGCTAATCGGACTAGTCCGCAGTGAAAATGGACAAGTCCGAACGGAAACAGATAGGGGAAATTGGACTAGTCCGGGGTGCAAACCGGACAAGTCCGTACTCCTACAGACTTCTAAGTGCTGTTTTGCTTCTAATTCATTTTAAACTTGTTCCTTTTTATGTGGATTAATGTTAAACATGTATTTTAACTTTTGAAATGCATGATGCATGAAAATGAGGGTATTACAAGCCCGGACCCAGGAGGGAGCCCACGGTGATCTCTAGGAGGAGGACGGCCTCGGCCCCATACACTAGGAAGAAAGGCGTTTCCCCCGTGGCCCGACTGGGTGGTGTCCGGATCGCCCATAGTGCACACGAAAGTTCGTCGACCCACTTAGCACCATGCTTATCCAAAATCATATGTGCGTATCTTAAGGCCCCTAATCAGGATCTAGGTGTTGGCCCTTTCAACCTGACTGTTGCTCTTTGGGTGGGCCATGGACGAATAAAAAACTTGGATACTGAGGTCTTTGCAGTGTCTTGGAATGCTACACTAGTGAAATAGGTCCTGTTGTCGGTGATGATCCTGTTTGGGACCTCGAACCGTTAAATGATTGACTTGATGAACTTGACTACGACCGCCACTTGGTGAAATTGTCCATAGTGATGTAGAGGAACCGCCACCCTCCAATGGCCTCGAAAAAGGTCCTAGGATTTCCAGCCCCCAAACCTCGAACGGCTAGGAGGGTAGGATCATCTGTAGTGTTTGTGCTGATGTGTGAATCTGCTTGGCATGGATCTGGAATGCCTTGCACCTTTTCACCAGCTTGACAGTGTCTTGGAGTTCTGTTGCCTAGTGAAACCGTGCCAGAAGGCCTTACCAACCAGCATGCGGGAAGCCGCGTGATTCCCGCACTCTCGTTCCTGGATCTCTGCGAGCAAGTCGTAGCCCTCCTCCTGAGTTATGCACCATAATAGAACGCTGTTGGTGCCACATCGACAGAGGTCTCCCTCTACCAGCGTGTAGCGTTTTGCCACCCTCACGATCCGCTCAACGGATACATGTTCCTCGAGAAGGATGTTGTCCTTCAGGTAGTCCCGGATCTTCGTGATCCATATATCGGGACTCTCCTAAGCTTCTGGATCTCGGGCATCAGGTGGTTTTTGGTTCCTAGTGATGCCAAAGAACCTTGGTGGGCCCCACGGTTGCAGCGCTGCCGAGACCTCCCGTTTCGAGGTGTTGGGCTCTCCTTATTCCTTAGGACCTACAGTCCTAGCAGTTGGTCACACCAATCTCCTGTCGAAGACACCTTAAGGAACTAGGGCCCCTGTGTATGCCGTTGTTGACAAGGCATCAACAATGGAGTTGTCAGCGTGCGGTACATGGCAGAGGTCCAAGGCCTCAAGTTCAGCCTCCAGCTTCTTGACGTGTAGTAGGTATGTCATGAGCTGAGGATCGTTGCAGAAGAATTCTCCCCTGACGTGCTTAATAATCTGCTGGGAGTCACCCTTGACCAGCATCAGCTGGACACCGAGACCCTGCATAGCTGTTAGTCCAAAGATGAGGCATTCATACTCCACCATGTTGTTGGTCGCCTTGAAGTCAAAGTGCACCACGTACTTGAACTGCTCTCCTATTGGCGAGATGAGCTGGACGCCAGCTCCGACTCCCTGCTTCCACGAGGAGCTATCTATGAAGAGCATACAGTGGGGTCCGATGAGTATTGGTGCCCTGAGCTCCGGCTCACTGATTTCATGGCCCCTTGGGTTGCTTGGTGAGGGATTCCACTCCGCAACAAAATCTGCCAGTGTTTGGCTCTTGATCGCATGCCATAGCAAGAAGTCGAGATCAACCTCCGCTAGTTCCGCCACCCACTTGGCGACGGTGTCGGTCGCGTTGGGGCTGCGGAGTACAATCCCCAGTGGGAGTGAGGTCACCAATGAAACCATGTGTGCGTGAAAGTAGTGGCAAAGCTTCCTCGATGCGATTAGCACTGCATATAGCAACTTATGTACTTCAAGGTACCTTGTTTCTGCTTCATGCAGGACTTCATTGATATAGTAGACTGGACGTTGGATGGTCCGGACCCTCTTTGGGGAGTTCGACGCATCCTCTTCCATCCGCGCTGGGCCGAGAGGCTCTAGGTTCTCCAAAGCTGGGGTATCCTCTGGGGCTGTGAGCTAGAGACATCATGTAACACCCTCATTTTCATGCATCATGCCCTACATGCACTCATATACATGTTTAACATTAGCCCACAACAAGAGGAACGAGTTTAAAATTGATTCGGAGCATTTAAAATTGATTTGGAGCAAAACCGCACTTAAAACGCAGGAAAGTGCGGACTAGTCCGATTTTACTGAGGACTAGTCCGATTTCTCTCTGACTAAAAACGGACTTGTCCGTTTTTGCTGCGGACTAGTCCGATTTTGGCACTGGAAACTTTCGGACTTGTCCGATTTTGTGCGGACTAGTCCGATATTCCATGAATCCTTGAAAATTTGCTAAGTCCCTGGACTTTTCCGGACTAGTCCGGTGTTCCAGCGGACTTGTCCGTTTTCCTTTCTGACTAAGATCGGACTTGTCCGATTTTTGGCCAGACTTGTCCGATTTTCTCTCTGGACGACTTCGGACTAGTCCGGTCCTCTCCGGACTTGTCCGATATTTCGTGACTCCGAGATTGACCTTTTGTTTTACGACTTGTTTCTTGGATTTCACGTCAAGTGGGCCTAGGGACGTCGTGCCCAACTCTTTTAGGGCCCATGTGGGACTCTAAACCGGCCTCTACTCATCCCAAAACTCGAAATCCATCTAACCCTAGCCTCCACCCCTATATAAACAACCCCACCCCTTGGTTTGACATCTATTTGCCACTTTTCCACCCACCCAAACCCTAGTTCGTGGGGAGCCACCATCAAGGAGGGAGGAGAAGATCCCAAACAAGAAGAAGAAGAGGAGGAAACGAAGGAGGATCAAGATCTCCACCAAGTTTCGTCCTTCACCACCAATTCATCCCCAAGTTCATCACAAACCCTAGATCATCAAGATCCCAGTGTTACCTCCAAGTTTCTTGGTTCATTGGAGTTCTAAACACCTGGTATACCTTCTATTCTCTTTTCCTTACGAGAATTCAACCCCTAATCTCCAAATTCACGTCGATCTAGAAAACCCTAATCCGCTGATCTCGCAGAGTGCGGACTTGTCCGGTCCCAAGCGGACTAGTCCGATCTTTCTGGTTAAATTGTGTTGAATTAATTCTAAAATTTGATCTAATCAACTCCAAACCTGTATAAACTAGTTAAAATCTATCAGAGCTAGTTAGTGATCATTAAAAGCAATCTAGTAACAAGTTCTACCTTGCATTGCATCAATCATGCATGTCATGTCATGTTGAGTAATATTTGTGCACTCTTTGATTGTGTTTCTTGTTTTGTATGTTTATTGTGTGGATTAGACGGATTTGCGCTAGAGAGTGCCACGGAGGATCTACAACCTCAAGAGTCCGAAGGCTTTGACCCTAATCAACAGCAAGAGCAAGGCAAGTGTCCTTGAAGCATATTGATCCTGTTTTAAAATAAATGTTTTGTTTGCAAAACTGCATGCTTGTGTCAAATTGATGGGAATCCTATGGTAGGAAGTTTACTAGTTTTGTTTGACCACCCTTGTCACCTGGAAGTTATGGTAGAGAGAGTCGGGAAGGCTTTTTACCTTTTTGCTTCGCTTAATCAACAGGGATGGGAAACAACTATATCACTCAATTTAACTATGCATGGATGAGATTATGGTTAACATGAACTGGTTAAACATGGTATGGTAATGGATGATCTAAGCAAGCCTGGTACGTGGATGGGTTGGATGTTATGGTGGTTTGCTTGCTTTAGATCTAAGGACCGGTTCATGCGAGAATAAGCCAGGACTACAGTGCCACCACGAGGCCAAGTTATGGGTGCGGCGTAGCTGATTAATTAGGGCTTTGCTAGTGCTGTTTGGACCATTGTGGATGCTCGGGGAAGGGGTAGTTGGATTGGGTTTGTTGATGATTGGTGGAACTACCCTGGGATCCGAATGGCTCAAGAGGGGGCCCTTGGTTGAAGATGTGCTCTGCGGGAGACATCGCCACCGGTGAAACCTCAGTGGGGTCTAAATAGGCTAGTAATCCCTTTGTAAAGGCTATTTTGTGATCTCTTGGCCACACACCAACGGAAGTGTGTAATATGACTGACGGGTCATGGGCATAAGGGAGGTTCTTAGTCGCCGAAGGGTGATGAAATCACAAACACGTGGGTAAAGAGGTACAAACTCTGCAGAGTTAATTAAAACTATCATGATAGCCGTGCTCCCGGTTATGAGCACCTGGACAACTTCCATGATTAGAGGGAAATTGGAATTTGGGATGGTCATGGTTTGATAATGGTTATGGATGGTTATGGATTAATCTCTGGTAATGAATATGGTTATTGGAAATGGTGAAATCTGGAATTTTTTTTGATGATGGTAATGAATTCAGATTTGGTATTATGATATCATTTATGATTATGATGGGTTTATTTCACATACTTATAATATATTGCTTTTCAAATGTTTTACCGTACTTTTCAGCACTTTACCATTATTATTGTCGTCATTTGAATCAGCCACATGTCATACTTTCCACACTTGCTGAGTACGACATGTACTCACTCTTGCAATTCCCCACCCCAACAGTTGCAGGTCAGGACTGGGATTTTAATGGCGATAATGCGGAGTTCTAGGCCGTGTCTACCGTCAGCTTTGCCTGTGGTGTTGATTGGAGCTGCGCATATGCATACCCTGTCGCTTATGCTGCATAGTTGCTTAGTTGTTTAATTAGTTTATTTCCGCTGCATTAGTTGAACTTGTCATTAATATTCATTAGAGCTTGTATTCGAGGATTTAATGAATTGTGTAATAAGAATACTTATTTAATAATTTGAGCTGTGGTAATTTTCTGTATATCCTATTGTGATTTCACTCGTGTATGTGTGGTGAACATCCTGGGCACACATATGCGTTAGCTTGGTTCATTTTCGGAACCGGGCGTCACAGATTGGTATCAGAGCCACAGGTTGACCGTAGGATGCAGCCTAGATAGAATGGACACTTTAGAGCACATAGGAGCACTCAGGAATCGATGTATTTTTGCTTGGAGTGCTGTTTGCTATATATATTGGTTGCTTGTGTGCTTAATAGAGGATTTTGGGATGCTTTAGCATTGCCATGTCCACCTAGGCTAGTGTAGCCAGTTGTTTAGTTTCATATCCCTTGATGCATATAGTTGGGGCGTTTTCTAATTCTTACCTACTGCTTTTCTTCAGATGGTGAGGACTCGCAACCAGAGGGATGGCAATGATGAAGAGGAGAACAATGGAGTGCCTCAGAATAACAATGGGCAAGGATCTACTCAGGGAGCTATCAACATCGAGCAGCTTTTGGCCATGCAAAACCAGCTCATGCAGACCATGATACAGACTATGGGACAGCTGCAGGCTGGCAATATCAACAATCAGCCCCACATGCCTCCACCGCCACCCCCACCTCCTCATAACCGATTGGGAGAGTTTATGAGGACTAGGCCACCAACCTTTTCTCAAGCTGCTGACCCTATGGATGCTGATGATTGGCTCAAGTCCGTGGAGAAGAAGCTAGCCATTGTCCAATGCAGTGACCGGGAGAAGGTGCTATTTGCTTCTCATCAACTCGTTGGAGCAGCTGCAGATTGGTGGGATTCTTATTGCAGTGCTCATGAGAATCAAGAGAGAATCACTTGGGTCGAATTCAAGGAGAATTTTCGTTCTCATTATGTGCCCGAGGGTGTTATGATCTTGAAGAGGCAAGAATTTGAGAATTTAAGGCAAGGAAGATCAAGCGTGAGTGAATATCTCAATAAATTCACTCAACTCTCAAGGTATGCGCCTGAGGATGTTAGCCGGGACAGCCGGAAGCAATACTTGTTCATGAGGGGATTGAACAATACGATCCAAGTGCAATTGCTCAACTGTGATTATGTCAATTTTCAGAAGCTTGTGGACAAGGCAATTGTGGTTGAGAACAAGATCCGTGAGATGGAGCAAGAAATCAAGAGGAAGGCGCCATATCAAGGACAACAACAAGGAAGTAATGTGCGCCCTCGCTTTGCGCCACCCAATGCGCCTAATTACAGCTCCTCTATTCCTGCTCAGCGCCCTGGATATGCACCGCGCCCAACTCAGTTTGTGCAGCAGCGCCCTGTCATGCAAGCACCTAGGCCTCCGACGCCTTATGCACCTCGTGCTGATTTTCCTGGAGCCAATGCTCAAAACCAAGCTCGTCCCAATAATTCTGGTGGAGTCAAGAAGTGCTATACTTGTGGAGAAGCTGGACACTTTGCACATCAATGTCCTAAGTCGGGCCTTGGTCAAGGAAGCAATGCATCGAGGCAAAACCCAAGACCTAATGGAGGACAGCCACAAGGAAGCCGTGGACAGCAGAATTTTGCTCGTGGCAACGTGAACCATGTCTCTACGGAGGATGCTCAACAAGCGGATGATGTGGTCATTGGTATGTTTCTCGCCAACTCCAACCCCGCGACTATGTTATTTGATTCTGGAGCATCGCATTCATTCATTGCATCGAAGTATGTTGCCAAGTATAGTTTGCCTATCTCTCATATGAAGTTTACTCTGTTGGTTAAGTCTCCTGGAGGAGAGATGAGGACAAATATAGTATGTCCAAAAGTAAGCCTTAGAATAAGGGGGGTAGACTTCTCCGCCAACCTCATTGTTTTAGATTCTCAAGGGTTGGATATTATACTTGGTATGGATTGGTTGAGGAAGCACAATGGGGTTATTGAATGTGCCACAAAGACAGTGAAGTTGACCAATGAGGAAGGGATAACTGTAGAATTTGAAGCATCTCAAACCGCACCGAAGCAATTGGAATTGAATCATATAGACGGTGCCGCAATTGAGGAGATTCCGGTTGTATGTGAATTTTTGGATGTGTTTCCGGATGAGTTGCCAGGTATGCCACCTGATCGAGACATTGAGTTTGTTATTGATTTAATACCTGGAACTGCACCTATAGCTAAGAGGCCGTATAGAATGCCTCCTATGGAATTAGCGGAGCTCAAGAAACAAATTCAAGAGCAATTAGAGAAGGGTTTTATTCGCCCTAGCTCTTCACCTTGGGGAGCGCCCGTTCTATTTGTGGACAAGAAGGATGGATCCCAAAGGATGTGCGTGGATTACCGAGCTCTCAACGAGGTAACAATCAAGAACAAGTACACCTTGCCACGCATAGAAGACTTGTTTGATCAGATGAAGGGTGCTTGTGTCTTCTCTAAGATTGACTTGAGGTCGGGATACTTTCAAATGAAGATTAGACCATCGGACATACCCAAGACAGCTTTTAGGACACGGTATGGATCTTATGAGTACACCGTGATGTCTTTTGGATTGACAAATGCACCTGCCTACTTTATGTACCTCATGAATAAGGTCTTCATGGAGTACTTAGATAAGTTCGTTGTGGTGTTTATTGATGATATTATGATCTACTCGAAGGATGAGAAGGAACATGAGGAACACTTGAGGCTTACGCTGCAGAAATTGAGGGAGCATCGATTGTATGCCAAGTTCAACAAGTGCCAGTTTTGGTTGAAAGAGGTGCCATTTTTGGGTCATATAATCTCAGGAGGAGGAGTATCGGTTGACCCCGGAAAAGTGAGAGACGTGTTGAAGTGGGAACCACCGCAAAACGTCAAGGAAATAAGGAGTTTTCTTGGGATGGCTGGATATTACCGTCGGTTTATCAAGGATTTTTCTAAGATAGCCAAGCCTATGACGGAGTTGCTAACGAAGGGAAAGGCATTCCAATGGACTCATGCTTGTCAAGAGAGTTTTGAGGAGTTGAAGAAGCGGTTGACAACAGCCCCAGTTTTGGTATTGCCGGATGTAAGCAAGAGTTTTGACATTTATTGCGATGCATCAAGACAAGGGCTTGGATGTGTATTGATGCAAGAAGGTCAAGTGGTCGCCTATGCGTCAAGACAATTGAAGAAACATGAGCAGAATTACCCCACGCATGATTTAGAACTTGCAGCCGTGGTACATGCATTGAAGGTTTGGAGACACTATATTCTTGGACATAGGTGTGAAATTTATACGGATCATAAGAGTTTGAAGTATATTTTCACACAGACAGATCTGAATTTGAGGCAACGAAGATGGTTGGAGCTCATCAAAGATTATGATTTGGGGATCAACTATCATCCGGGAAAAGCCAATGTAGTGGCCGATGCTTTGAGTAGAAAGGGAGTAAGTCATCAACTCACGGTTCGAGAGTTACCATTCGAGTTATGTAAGGAGTTTGAACGGTTGAACCTCGGGTTTGTAAATGAGATGGAGATGATGGAGTTAAATCCTACCTTGGAGCAAGAAATTCGAGAAGCACAGACCACAGATGAGGAGATCAAGGAAATCAAGGAAAGAATCGAAGAAGGGAGAGAATTCAGATTTGATGAAGACGAACATGGTACCTTATGGATTGGAAAGAGAATTGTTGTGCCTAATGTAAAGCATATTCGAGAAACAATATTAAAGGAGGCACATGACTCGCCATACTCAATTCACCCTGGTTGTACGAAGATGTACAAGGATTTGAAGACTTGTTATTGGTGGGATAGCATGAAAAAGGACATAGCTGAATATGTAGCATTATGTGATGTGTGCCAACGAGTCAAGGCGGAACATCAAAGGCCAGCCGGATTATTGCAACCGTTGAAGATTCCGGAATGGAAGTGGGAAGAAATTGGTATGGACTTCATAGTGGGGTTACCCCGTACTCAGTCCGGGTATGACTCAATTTGGGTAATTGTGGATCGTTTAACCAAGTCAGCTCATTTTGTCCCTGTGAAGACCAAGTATACAGCTGCACGATTGGCCGAAATATACATGGAGCATATTGTGTGTCGACATGGAGTCCCTAAGAAGATAGTCTCGGATAGAGGTTCTCAATTTACCTCCAGATTTTGGCAAAAATTGCATGAAGCTTTGGGAACGAGGTTGAATTTTAGTTCAGCATATCATCCTCAAACGGATGGACAAACCGAGAGGACCAATCAGATTTTGGAGGACATGTTAAGAGCTTGTGCTTTAAAGCATGGGAAAAGTTGGGACAAAAGCTTGCCCTACGCGGAATTTTCATACAACAATAGTTACCAAGCAAGCTTGAAAATGTCGCCATATGAAGCGCTTTATGGGAGGAAGTGTAGGACACCTTTATTCTGGAATGAGGCAGGAGAAACTCAAGTATTTGGTCCGGATGTGTTGCAAGAAGCCGAAAAGCAAGTCCAAATAATTCGTGGAAACTTGAGGGCTGCCCAATCAAGGCAAAAAGGCTATGCGGACAATAGGAGAAGGAAATTAGCCTTTGAAATTGGAGATTTTGTTTACCTCAAGGTGTCACCAATGAGAGGTCATAAGAGGTTTAACATAAGAGGCAAGCTCGCACCTCGTTATATTGGACCATTCAAGATTTTGGACAAAAGAGGAGAAGTAGCATATAAGTTGGAGATGCCAGCTCATCTTTCAGACGTACATGATGTGTTTCATGTTTCCCAACTCAAGAAGTGCTTGAGGGTACCGGAAGATCAAGTGCCAATGGAAGAATTGGAATTAGAGGAAGATTTGACGTATGCCGAGCAACCGGCCAAAATCTTGGAAACCAAGGAGAGAGTCACAAGGAACAAGGTGATTCGATGGTGTAAAGTCCAATGGAAGCACCATACCGAAAAAGAAGCAACTTGGGAGTTAGAAGATGATCTCAAGAAGGAATTTCCCCATCTCTTCTCTTCCGCGTCGAATCTCGAGGGCGAGATTCATTTTAAGGGGGGTAGGTTTGTAACACCCTCATTTTCATGCATCATGCCCTACATGCACTCATATACATGTTTAACATTAGCCCACAACAAGAGGAACGAGTTTAAAATTGATTCGGAGCATTTAAAATTGATTTGGAGCAAAACCGCACTTAAAACGCAGGAAAGTGCGGACTAGTCCGATTTTACTGAGGACTAGTCCGATTTCTCTCTGACTAAAAACGGACTTGTCCGTTTTTGCTGCGGACTAGTCCGATTTTGGCACTGGAAACTTTCGGACTTGTCCGATTTTGTGCGGACTAGTCCGATATTCCATGAATCCTTGAAAATTTGCTAAGTCCCTGGACTTTTCCGGACTAGTCCGGTGTTCCAGCGGACTTGTCCGTTTTCCTTTCTGACTAAGATCGGACTTGTCCGATTTTTGGCCAGACTTGTCCGATTTTCTCTCTGGACGACTTCGGACTAGTCCGGTCCTCTCCGGACTTGTCCGATATTTCGTGACTCCGAGATTGACCTTTTGTTTTACGACTTGTTTCTTGGATTTCACGTCAAGTGGGCCTAGGGACGTCGTGCCCAACTCTTTTAGGGCCCATGTGGGACTCTAAACCGGCCTCTACTCATCCCAAAACTCGAAATCCATCTAACCCTAGCCTCCACCCCTATATAAACAACCCCACCCCTTGGTTTGACATCTATTTGCCACTTTTCCACCCACCCAAACCCTAGTTCGTGGGGAGCCACCATCAAGGAGGGAGGAGAAGATCCCAAACAAGAAGAAGAAGAGGAGGAAACGAAGGAGGATCAAGATCTCCACCAAGTTTCGTCCTTCACCACCAATTCATCCCCAAGTTCATCACAAACCCTAGATCATCAAGATCCCAGTGTTACCTCCAAGTTTCTTGGTTCATTGGAGTTCTAAACACCTGGTATACCTTCTATTCTCTTTTCCTTACGAGAATTCAACCCCTAATCTCCAAATTCACGTCGATCTAGAAAACCCTAATCCGCTGATCTCGCAGAGTGCGGACTTGTCCGGTCCCAAGCGGACTAGTCCGATCTTTCTGGTTAAATTGTGTTGAATTAATTCTAAAATTTGATCTAATCAACTCCAAACCTGTATAAACTAGTTAAAATCTATCAGAGCTAGTTAGTGATCATTAAAAGCAATCTAGTAACAAGTTCTACCTTGCATTGCATCAATCATGCATGTCATGTCATGTTGAGTAATATTTGTGCACTCTTTGATTGTGTTTCTTGTTTTGTATGTTTATTGTGTGGATTAGACGGATTTGCGCTAGAGAGTGCCACGGAGGATCTACAACCTCAAGAGTCCGAAGGCTTTGACCCTAATCAACAGCAAGAGCAAGGCAAGTGTCCTTGAAGCATATTGATCCTGTTTTAAAATAAATGTTTTGTTTGCAAAACTGCATGCTTGTGTCAAATTGATGGGAATCCTATGGTAGGAAGTTTACTAGTTTTGTTTGACCACCCTTGTCACCTGGAAGTTATGGTAGAGAGAGTCGGGAAGGCTTTTTACCTTTTTGCTTCGCTTAATCAACAGGGATGGGAAACAACTATATCACTCAATTTAACTATGCATGGATGAGATTATGGTTAACATGAACTGGTTAAACATGGTATGGTAATGGATGATCTAAGCAAGCCTGGTACGTGGATGGGTTGGATGTTATGGTGGTTTGCTTGCTTTAGATCTAAGGACCGGTTCATGCGAGAATAAGCCAGGACTACAGTGCCACCACGAGGCCAAGTTATGGGTGCGGCGTAGCTGATTAATTAGGGCTTTGCTAGTGCTGTTTGGACCATTGTGGATGCTCGGGGAAGGGGTAGTTGGATTGGGTTTGTTGATGATTGGTGGAACTACCCTGGGATCCGAATGGCTCAAGAGGGGGCCCTTGGTTGAAGATGTGCTCTGCGGGAGACATCGCCACCGGTGAAACCTCAGTGGGGTCTAAATAGGCTAGTAATCCCTTTGTAAAGGCTATTTTGTGATCTCTTGGCCACACACCAACGGAAGTGTGTAATATGACTGACGGGTCATGGGCATAAGGGAGGTTCTTAGTCGCCGAAGGGTGATGAAATCACAAACACGTGGGTAAAGAGGTACAAACTCTGCAGAGTTAATTAAAACTATCATGATAGCCGTGCTCCCGGTTATGAGCACCTGGACAACTTCCATGATTAGAGGGAAATTGGAATTTGGGATGGTCATGGTTTGATAATGGTTATGGATGGTTATGGATTAATCTCTGGTAATGAATATGGTTATTGGAAATGGTGAAATCTGGAATTTTTTTTGATGATGGTAATGAATTCAGATTTGGTATTATGATATCATTTATGATTATGATGGGTTTATTTCACATACTTATAATATATTGCTTTTCAAATGTTTTACCGTACTTTTCAGCACTTTACCATTATTATTGTCGTCATTTGAATCAGCCACATGTCATACTTTCCACACTTGCTGAGTACGACATGTACTCACTCTTGCAATTCCCCACCCCAACAGTTGCAGGTCAGGACTGGGATTTTAATGGCGATAATGCGGAGTTCTAGGCCGTGTCTACCGTCAGCTTTGCCTGTGGTGTTGATTGGAGCTGCGCATATGCATACCCTGTCGCTTATGCTGCATAGTTGCTTAGTTGTTTAATTAGTTTATTTCCGCTGCATTAGTTGAACTTGTCATTAATATTCATTAGAGCTTGTATTCGAGGATTTAATGAATTGTGTAATAAGAATACTTATTTAATAATTTGAGCTGTGGTAATTTTCTGTATATCCTATTGTGATTTCACTCGTGTATGTGTGGTGAACATCCTGGGCACACATATGCGTTAGCTTGGTTCATTTTCGGAACCGGGCGTCACACATCATGATATCCAGGGCCCCCTGGGGGGACCCGGGTACCATCTAGGGGTTGTGCTCTGGAGGAAACTTGGTTGTCGGGGCCCCTTATGGGTTACAAGCCCTAGGGCTCAGAATCAGTGGCAGGGGGCCCCGTCTATCCCTTGGGGTTGCTGGGGACATGGTCATTCTACAACTAAGACCATGCTTACCACTTACGTTGTTGTGGCAATGTAGAGGTACAAAGGCTCCCTGGGTTCCAACACCACCATGATGGGCAGCAACATAAGTTCTTGCTTCGCCTCATGGAACTCCTTCTATTCCTCCTCGGTGCAGATGAACGGTCCAAACTGACACATCATCTTGAAAGATGGGAGGGCCAGCTCAGCTAATCTAGAGATAAATCGGTTGAGCACTACCAGGCAACCTTCAAGCTTCTGCGCGTCCTTGATATTCTCTGGGTTTGCCTCAATCCCACGATGTGAGACCAAGAAACCAAGGACCTTCCCAACTTTGTCTCCGGACACACACTTGTATTGCCTGAGCTTTGTGCGCGTGGTCTAGAACCTGTTGAAGACTAGAGCAAGGTTTTCTAGCAATGATGTATGTGTCTGGATTTTTACAATGATATCGTCGACGTACCTCTATTGGGTCCCGAATGAGATCCCAAATGTTTTATGCATGGCACGTACAAAGGTAGGGAATGCATTCTTAGGACCGTAAGGCATGGAGACATAACAGTATAGGCCATCTTCGGTTATAAATGAGGTATGCTCTTCATCCTCTCTAGACATAGGGATTTGGTGGAACCCTAAGTAAGCGTCTAGAAAGCAGAGTAGATCGCAACCCAAGGTTGAATCTACGATTTGATCTATCCTAGGGAGAGGGAAAGGATCTTTAGGACATACCTTATTAAGGTTGGTGTAGTTGATGCACATCCGAAGCTTCCCACTAGCTTTGGGGACAACAACAGGATTAGCCAGCCACCTGAGATGGTGGACTTCCGGTATGAAGCCAACATCGAGCAGCTTCTTGATCTCTTCGTGGATGAAGTTCTTTCGCTCGATGGACTGCCTTTGTGGCCTCTACTGTGTCAACCGGGTGTCGAGATAGATCTTCAAATGGTGCTCGATCACTTCCCTGGGGATTTCGCGGATCTGCGATGGTTGCCAGGAAATCACGTCAACATTAGCTCGCATGAAAGCGATGAGTGTGGTTTCCTACTTGTTGTCTTGACTCCGGACAATGCAGATGGTATGGGCAACATCAGAGCTGATATCGATAGCCTTGATGGGTACATCGTCGCTGTTGGAGGGCTGCACCTGGGGTGCAGCAGCGTAGTTGCGCTCATGCGAGCTCGGCAAAGGCTAACTTTGTCCAGCATCGCCCAAGGCAGGTGCTGGGGCTGCTGCAAGCGCTTGGAGCTTCTCCAAGGCTGACACCAAACCAACGAGATCTCCGCAGATCTTGATGATGGGAGTTGGCATCTTCAAGACAAGGTAGCCGTAGTGGACTACAGTCATGATTCGTTACAAGGCTAGCCTACCGATGATGGTGTTGTAGGGGAGGCTGACCTCCGCAACGTCGAACAGGATATTCTCCGTCTTGAAGTTCTCGGGTGTCTCAAGGGCCACCCGGAGGTGGATGTTGCCGTATGGGGTAATACTCCCTAGCCCTACCCCCGAGAATGGTCTCGATGAGGCGAGCTTGGACACAAGGATCTTTAGCTTGTCAAAGGTTGCATGGTTGATGAGGTTGAGGCCGGCCCCGCCATTTATCAAGACGTGGTAGAACTTGATGTTTGCGGTGGTGGGGGCGATGAGGAGGGGCCAAAGCCTAGTTCCAACAGTGTTCTCAGGGCAGTCAGAGGCGTCGAAGCTAATCGTTGTCTCCATCTATCTGTGATGTGGCATCGGGGCATGAGTAGTTGCTACCGAAGCTACTGCCTGGCGCAGAGCCTTGACCGCATTCTGGGATGCGGGGTACCAAGATCCCCCACAGATAACATGGAATGCTTTGTGACGCTCGTGGTCGCTGTTGGGGTCGAAGTCCTCAGCTTGGTGGACCATTTCAACAGCCTGTTCGGGCTTTTGGAACTCCATCTCCATGTCTTTGCTGACCTGTAGGTCGACCTTCTACGATCGTTCTTGTCGCTGCTTGCAGGATTGATGCTTACCGTTGCGATTAAAGTGCAACCACTTTTTTAGAGGAAAAAGCCCATAGCCGGTGCACCAAATGTCGAAGTGTTCTTGCGACACTTCCCGCGGACCTGCTATGCGAGCAGCCCGCGGAGGTTCTTTATTGGTAGCGCTTAGTCCTAGGGAGAGATTGCGCGTATGAAAGATAGTGATACGGTGGTTTTACGTGGTTCAGGACGCCGAAGCGTAATATCCTACTCCACAATGTGAGATGTATTACTGGTGTGTATGCATGTGTTGAGTGTGTATGAGTTGAGATTCTCTGCACCGGTGGTGGTCAAGTGCTTTTATAAGCAAGGTCGGACGCCTTACAAGTTGGGTCCGGGGCCCGGCAGGTGGCCCCTCGGTGATCTTATCCTAAAGTTCTAAGACTTTTCCACTATATTGTCTTTGACCTTGGCCTGGAGACTCGTCGTCCTATTGCCTCCGATACCAGTGGCCGACACGTAGTTGTTGACGGTAGCAGGGGATGTCCCGTCCATTTGTCTTGTCGCCATAAGCTACCCCACTTGGTAGAGAGAGGTAGGCCTGTGGCTCCTTTACTGTGATTTGATTGGGCGCAGCGGTCCCTTACCTTAGACATGTGTTGCGTCATGCGTGAGGGGTGGGTGCATGTCTTCAATGCTTGATTTAGACAGGGTGCACCATCCCTTAGCCCCCGCAACCCACCATTCACAGCAAGTTGCTGGACACGTGGCAGTATCGGGGCTGGCCAGTTCGGGTACTTTGGGTCACGTGTCAGCCTGGGAGCCCTTCTCTAAGGTGAGCTAGGAATCAGAGACTGCAGGACACGTGGTGGTGCCAGTGCCCACCTCCGCAGGAGTTGTCCGGTCTGGTGCTCCAGGCCATGTGGCTGCACCGGAGCCCACTCCTACAGTGGAGTGGTGTCCTGTCCCGCTAAACATGTGGTAGCTCGGGAGCCCGTCTTACCGGGGGAGCTGGGTCACGTCCTTGGGGTCCACGTGACAGTGCTGGAACCCATACTTGAGGAAGGCTGGAGTCCGGTGCCTTTTGGACACGTGGCGCCATTGGACCCTGCCTCGATGGGGAGGTAGGGTACTTAGGTGCTTTGAGCCTGTGTGTGAGATTATCTCGTATGCCGGGTACTGACGGTGTGGATTACTGATCTCTCAACGAGGTGACAATCGAGAATAAGTAC